>OZ005656.1:172996143-175591143 GCA_963930645.1 Salticus scenicus | reverse complement strand
AAGCATTTATATCAAGAGAAGAAGCTACTTGTCTGATACTTGTGTTTGAGCAGTTTAATAATTGAGCGTTTCTGCGTTGACGTTAGCAATGGACGGCGTCCAATAGACGTTTCTATCACGTACAATCGGTAACAAAAGTGTCCGAACACTAGCAAAAATTCATATGTAAAAAATGTACGCTTAATACAATTTTGATAAATGAATCCTTGTCGAAGCCTGTTCTTAGTCAGTCTAAAAACAGGATTCGACAAGGATTTATTTAACAAAACTGCATTAAGTGTACTTTTTTTTAAGTAGGAATTTTTGCTAGTGTTTGGACACTTTTGTTACCGACTGTACGTCCCACGGGAATTCAAATATTTTCTTACCAAATGATGAGGACGTTTAATTGCTCTTGCAATTGCTCTAATAGATAGTTCATTCCTGTGTAATTCGTCAATTTTTTATTATTTTTAATTATTTTTTAACTCAAACAATGATTTGGTACGCTCCATAATAACATCAACGCTAAATTTGAAAAGAAATATTAAATCATTTAATTAGATGGTAAAAATCAGATGAGATTCTCATTTTAAGTTTGGTTTCAGCTCAGTTAAACAGCACAAGCATGATAAAAAATGCATATCCAGTAACTTTATACACGCGGCTCTATCATTTTGAGACATTTTTAGCTAAAAAAAAAAAAAAAAATGTATTTTTTATGTGACGACTTATGTCTAGTTTTTTATGTGTAATAACGTAAGTCCTATTCAATATTAATTGTGTATCTGCATTTACTCATTTATTACCTCCTTCTTTCCACAATCCAAAATATTGGAGTGGCACCATCATTTTGAGACGCACCTTATATTTAGTACTTCGGATTAAGAAACGCTGACAGTTGAGCTTGAGTCAGCAACGAATGTATTTTTAATAATTTTAATACGATTATAACGTCACTTTTATCGAAAAATTTCCCCCATGCAATTTTTTGAATTTATTTTTACTTTAATTTCATCAAAGGCAGTGAAAATCAATAGTAATATTAATATGAGTAGTAACTTTAATACTTAAATGTAGATGGCGCTACAATATAAATATTAGGCCCCTGACATTCTTTCTCTTAGACAAAAAGAGGATTTCAACAGATTTTAGTCTTCCCTGTTTTTTTTTTTTTTTTTTTTTTTTTTTTTTTTTTGTAAATCATATAAATTTGTTTAGTAGTTTTTTAGCGTTTAGAAAACACGCATACAAAAATTGCGTTTTATACATATAGATGGTAAATCATTTTATTTAATAGCTTTACAAACATTTTCGGAAGCAATACTTTTTATTACAATTTTTAGTAGAATGTGCCTTAAAACTGATTTTAAAATATCAAACAAGTAACAAATTGATAAAACATGCAGAAATTGTAGGTCGAAATAATTAAGTAGTATTCTTCATCAATCAAAGATGAATAGGTATGTCTGCATTTGAAAGCAACATTGAAATACAGCAACCTCGAAGTAGCAATAGTACAGATCCTTGAATATAAAAATACCTTGAAACTTTGCCAAGCAGAAACGAAAAGTGTTGTTAGAATCTTGTTTTAACGCATGAATTCCACCTTCTAAAACGTTTTTCTTAACCACTATTTTGAAAATATCGAAATACTGTTTTATATTTTTAACTAGCAGGCTTTGCCCGCTTCGCCGGCCACTAAATTTAAAGGAAACTCTTTTCTATATAGCTTTATAAAAAAAAAATATACTGAAATTGTTCAAAAGCTCACTCCAGGTCCCTGCTGCATTCGGCAGCGATTTGATCATCCACTGCTTCTCGGGCGCTTGTCCCTATTACCTGCGACAATAGTTTACCAATGAGCTTCCATTTAGGTGCTTATTATATAACAGTTTCGAAATAGATAGTATCGAAAAAATTGGAGTTTTCCTTTTATGTTTGAATTCCAGTTACATGTGAACAACACTATACGTGTTGTTCACATGTAACTCGGACTGGACTCAAATGTAACTGGGTTTAGACAACATAATATTTGCTTTTACGTTATTTCATTTGTTTACTTTGTTTATCCAATCAACCATTAAATGACAGCAATTTCACGCCAAATATTACAATATGCTGTGACCGGCTACGTCTGTCGCATGAGACAATTAATTTTTTGTGTTTATATATAATTCATGGGTTGTAAACCTGATAATACAGCCTTAATATAGTTCTCTTTGGCGGCTTTTGAATTTTTGTCACCATTTTAGACTTAATCCATTGTAACAATAAGACTTAATCCCTTGTAACAATATGCTATGAGCGCTATTTCTGCCGTATTTTAGACAACTAATCTATTTATGGTTATATATATTTCCCATTAAACATATTTTTATTTATTTATTTAAATATTAATTTGAATTTTTCAAATATTTCTGTTCGACAGCGTGCAAGTGCAGTAACACACAGAGGCTCATTTGTTTGTATGATAAATTAGCATAGTGATTATTATATAAAAAAATAAATAAATAGGTAAACATTATCGTGTTACACAACTTTATTATGTCGCTCCATTGGCGGCTTTTGAATTTTTGTCGCCATATTAGCGATGGATTTTTTTTTTTTTTTTTGTATGAAAAGGGGAAGACTATTTTGCTAATAATTTTATGAGACTCTTTTTTGTTTATACATAAGAATCCTTTATATTCTGCTTATATTTTTAATGGTTTTTAGGTTTAAAATAGTGCTTGTTGAAATAAATTTCCTATCTTTAAAACTGCATTCGTTCTGTAAATTTTGTGTAAAATAAATAATTTATGTTTTTATATATTTGATGCGCTACTTAGATTAAAATGGCTGTTGCTATATTAAACTTCTTGTCGAAAAACGTTCGCTGTACTTCAACACCAAAATTTAAAAAATCGCCCAGCAGGATCTGTTAATGAAACTGACAAAATAAAAATATGGTTCATAGAGTTTAAATAATCTATTTAAAAAAACTTTTAAAACCCAAATTATTAATGTATCGTATCACATACATAGATATAGTAATAATATATAGATTGATCATTGGGGAGAAAAAAGTGATTCCTTTTCACTTGGGAAAAGACGGCGATTTTACCAAAATATGGCAGTCTTTACCCGAGTGAATGCACACGGGAATACACACGAATGTTTTAGAAAATAAAATTCATGAATAATTGATTTACTAAAGGTGAATGAAAAGCTCCAGATATAGTTTCAAATTCGTTCTTCTTTTTTTCCTTTTTTCCTTCAATACCACTTAATGGCTGATTCCAAAGCTTTTTTTTCGGCATCAAAAATCTTTGCACGATAATATGGGGATGATAGACCTATATATATTATTACATCTATGATCACATAAATCTTTTCGAAGATAGAATAAAACTTAATTTGAAAAAAATAATAATAACTTTTGTTTATTAACCAAAATAATTGATGAAATTTGAAATGCAAGTTTGTCTTGTGGGGTACAGGCTGTATATTATATTTTTGTATTCGTGAGAGAAAATTTGAAAGAATTTGAAAACTGCAATTTTTAATCCCACTTAAAAATCATGTGACTTAATGTGAAGCAGATTTTTCATTTTTTTTCTCCTAACGGTTTCCATACAATCTTCTGCTGTTGCCACCTAAAATTCATACTTTAGTTAATTTTAAAAAATCTAATTGTCCGATTGATAAGCTGTTTAATGCACCGGATTTACAAAAATTTTCCCTTTCATTTGCTATCTTATTTGTAACGATGCGACTGGTATTTCTAATTTATTTTCTAATCTTTCTGATTTATTTTCCTCATTTTAAGTAAATGTACGTTTTTTTATTTTTTTTTATTATTATTATTTTGTCGAAAAAAAATTGGCAACAATTAAATTATGGATAAAATTTTAAAATTTAAATGGCTTATTTATCAGAAATTGGAAGGTTATTATTTTCACATTTTAATTAATTAAGAAAAAACTAATCATCCGATCCGCGATTGTAATGAAATAATCGCCCTCTGGTGGGCTAAGGTGAAATTGTCATACCACTGATAGCTTTCACGCTGAAGCAATGATAGAACAACAAGAAAGCACAATAAATACACGTGGCAATTATTACACTTGGCAATATTTACTAACAATTGCAGTTGAGAAAGCTCCATCTATCGATCATTACAAACGCGGATTGATAAGCTGTTTAATGCATCGGATTTACAAAAATTTCCCCTTTCATTTGGTATCTTCTTTGTAACGATGCGACTGATATTTCTAATTTATTTTCTAATCTTTCTGATTTATTTTCCTCATTAATAAATGTACGTTTTTTTTTTTTTTTAATTATTATTATTTTGTCGAAAAAAAAATTGGCAACAATTAAATTATGGATAAAATGTTAAAATTTAAATGTCTTATTTATCAGAAGTTAGAAGGTTATTATTTTCACATTTTAATTAATTAAGAAAAAACTAATCAAAAATTCGAAAATCTGACTTCGATGTGCACAATGACCCTGGGCACCTTTGTGTTAAATTTCGTGACTGCCCGAGCTACCGTTTTCGAGAACAGTGAAATATACAAATATTGCTCACTTAATAGTATAAGATATAAAAGCAAAATAATAATAATAAATGAATAAATAAAAAAACAGATTTAAAATGCTTAGGTTACATATATGCCGTTCATGTATGTGATTTTAATGACATTTCTTGATAACATGGTGACAATCGTCATTTTTTTGCTAGAGTTAACCCAGTTGAATAAGATAAATATTAAGAAATACTTTCAAAAATATGTTACAAATTTGAAGTCATTATTGAAAGAAAAAAAGGTTCAATAGATACCTAACAAATATTTTTCCTAGAAAGAATAAATTTTTCCCTGGTGATATGATTTCAATTTATGAACATAAATCTCAATTGAGATCTTATGCTTCCGTGCAAAATATAAGACTACATCAGTATTATGATTGATTTAAATTTGAATTTTCAAAATAAAAGATTCTCTCAACAAAACAGAATGCATAAAAATATGATTTTGAAATAAACAATTTATTTTCTTTCCTTGAAAACACAATTTCTTTTATTTTGCTGCATAATCATATTGCAGGAAAGGGATTGGATTTTTTGCACTAGAGTACCGTGATATTTAAATCCATGTTTGTGTTTTTAACCCTCGATAACTAAAATTAAATAAGTCTGGCTCTATTCCAAACCATTCTACTCATAAATTATAAATTAATGATATTATATATTTTTAACATTTGTTGCTTCATTTAAAACAAATTAACTTTAAAAAAAGGTTTTATTATATCCTTAAAAAATAATGATAAAATGCAGTAAAATATACCCGAGAGGACCACTTACTGTGCCATATAAAGACCCTTTTGGAGAGGTGGCTTTTGATAAAGTTTGTTGAAAAAATATTACTTCAGACAACAAATACCATAAAATAAGTAACTTTATAATTATCCAAATGTACCTGTCTAATAATTATTCTTATTAATTTTTTGAATTTAAGTAGATTTTTTATAAGAATGGATTTAGTTTTTGAAGTATTTTTCCATACCGGAACAAAATCCGTAACTTAGCATAATTTCTGATTTGAAATAATGTTAGATATATATCCATTAGAGGTTTCTTGTGGAAAATACTAATTTAAGCTTTTAATCTTTAATCTTAGTTAGGTTTAAAAATTAAATTTGCAATTTAAAGTCAGCATTAGCTATTAAGAAGCCACTGTGAATAAATTTATTAGCTAGATAATTGCATGATACAAAATTTCCTTTTCAAAGCTTGAACTTGATCTCTAAGTACGTGCATTCAGGAAAATGGAGTCTCACTAATTACTTCTCTTCTTTACTCATAAATTACTATTGGACACACGGTTGTTAACCTCGATTTTGGTAACCCGGTAGACAGAGGTCAGTTCATGTAAAAAAAAAAAATATATATATATATATAAAAATAAATAAAAAATAAAGTATTCTGCTAACGCAAAACAAACCTAAGAGATTCCTAAGAGATTGACATAATAACTAAGTTACAATGCGCAAATGCACACATCAGTGATACATAACCCCCTAAGAGAGGGACACAATTGTACATGGTCCGCTAATGGAGGTAAATTAGTATGAAATCCCATGTGTAAAATTTTGAACAGGGAAAATCTGGTCCTAAAAAAAGAACTGTCTTTTCAATATAAGTGGATTTTTAGAGAAGTTTAACCGTATTATAATTTTTGCAATCTATCTTTTATGAAATGTAAAAGCAAGTAACAAAACAGATTTTAGTTTCACACAGAATGGCAACAATAGTACCTTAATATTTTTTTGTTTAAATTTTTAATATAACATTTGCTCAAGCATTCTGTGACCAGTTTGACTTATAATGACATATCATTGTAATAAAAATGGTGTTATTACAAATAGTAAATAAATTATTGTTTTTACAAAGGTAAATTTTCATGCAAAATATAACTATACACAAATATCATACAGCAGACATTAGTTGAAACCTTTTTATTCATTAAAAATTAATAGCAAGTTTAAATATTGCCAATATTAAATTTTTTTTGACATTCTCTATTTGTTCTCCTTACAGGTCTCCATCTTTAATACTAAATCAATTATTTTAACATGCATTTTAAAAACAAAAATATGCTTCATCACTCTGTAAAGGAATAAATTTAAAATTTAAAAATATAAATATCTGGAAATGTAAATTTCAAATTGCCATTGGAGGAATACCCAACGAATTCCAGCAAATGCATCACAAGTACGAAACTAAAGTTAAATATGGTAATTCAGTATCGAGATCAATTATTATCATTCCTCTGGGTAAATGAATTACGAAATAATGTTTAATAATATTTTCTTTTCTCTACCAATAGCAAAAATAAAATAATTTGTTAATTTAGCATTATACCACGTAAATACATTACTATTCTATAAACTATAGCTGTATTAGTACCGCGAAATAAGGGGTTTTTCAGAGGTAAAATTGTGTAATATATAGAACACTGAGAAACTGATTGTAAAAAGCTATATTCTAAAATGTTATAACATCACATCGTAAGGTGAAATAATTACGACGAACAGTAAATTTATAAAATAGTCAATTAAAAACGTCATAAAAATGAAAAAAATCTTCATGTGTATATATATATTTATATATTACTTTCTTCTTACTTTCTTCAATATTTGTAGATGAAAAAAGTATTGACTTTGTAAAGCTAAATACTAAAGCTAAAAACCCATAGAAATAGCATGGGATAAAAAAAAAAAAAAACTCAGAATGTCAAATGTGTAAAAAAAAAAAAAAAAAAAGGCTCACACCGGAAGTAATAAAAGGACAAAATTGACTAGAAAAAGATATCGAAGAGCGGGAACGCGAGGGCTGGGGCTTTAAATATATCGTCCAGGGTTAATACGACTAGCCTAGTATAAGACTCTATGGAGATTTTAGCTTTTCCTCTCTCGTTTTCTACCTTCTAAAGTGCGGTGATATCGAAGAGCGGGAACGCGAGGGCTGGGGCTTTAAATATATCGTCCAGGGTTAATACGACTATCCTAGCATAAGACTCTATGGAGATTTTAGCTTTTCCTTCCTCGTTTTCTACCTTCTAAAGTGCGGTGGTTCCTGCTCACCCACTCCCTGCGGTGGTTCCTGCGGTTGGTGCGGTGGAGTCTTATACTAGGCGAGTCGTATTAACCCTGGACGATATATTTAACGCCCTAGCCCTTCCATTCCCTCTCTTCGATGTCTTTTTCTAGTCAATTTTGTCTCTTTATTACTTCCGGTGTGAGCTTTTTATTTTTTTTTATTTTTTTATTTTTTTTTATTTATTTATTTTTTTTAAACAGACTTGACATTGTGAGTTTTTTTTTTTTGGTTTTCTTCCCATGCTATTTCTATGGAGATTTTAGCTTTTCCCCCCTCGTTTTCCACCTTCTAAAGTGCGGTGGCCGCACTTTAGAATGTAGAAAATGAGGGGAAAAAAGCTAAAAACCCATAGAAATAGCATGGGACGAAAACCAAGAAAGGTGTTTTGAGGTGTCTTGAACTATTTGTCCATTTAAAAAATTTTTGCCTGTCTGTCGTGTCTGTGATTCTGTAGCGCAAATTTTCTGGCAGTTCTAGTTTAAAAACTAATGTTTAAAATTTCATGAAAGTGTATACTTAACTGCATCTTGCGATAAAATGGCATATATGAACTGTTAGTGTGTATCTGTTTACTGGCAGCGTTGTATGCCACGTTTCTTCCATTTACTGGAAAGCTATATTTCTGCTTGTATAGTGTATAACGTATGAAATTTAACGTGGAATATGGACATTATAGAGAAGAATGGTGATTTAATTTGGGTGTATACCAGCCGTAAAGTCGCGTACCAACTACTCACCTCCGACGATTTTCTATATTACACTATCTCTACATCTATTGGGTAAATTTATACCAAACTGCATAGTAAATATGTACTGTGAAAAGCATAATTAATGTTTGTGTTTGTTAACTTGTAGGTTGTGTTGTTACATAGAGTGACATAAAAATATTTTGTAATAACCACACTGTACTAGTTCTCAATGATATGTGGCGGGAAAAAATGAGAAAAAGAAAGAGTAAGATTCAGAAAAAAAAAAATGGACTTCGTTTAAATCGAATTTGATATTGATAATATCATTTTATTTAATATATAAAGTGACTCTTTTTATTCAGAGAGTCTTTTATGCTCATTGTATGAAATAGTCTTTATTCTATTTTTTAAATCGCATATATTTTTTATAAAGTGTTTTTATGGTCTTTCTACATATATGCAAAATAATCTTTCTACACATATATTAAAGATTAAAATATTTGAAAACTTAATGAAAGATTATTCATGTGCCACACAAAAAATTTTGAAGATTGTTGCTACACAGGTGATTTTCTACATTTTTGTTCATTATACCATTTCAACTTTAATAATAAATCGCTAATTTTTATATAATTCAAATAAAAACAATACATGTTATCCTTTTCAATAAATAAATAAACAAATAAAAAAAATTCTATTTAAATTTCTGAATAAAATAATTTGGAAATGTAAATTTTATATTCTCACAGGATAAATAATCAGCTAATTCCGAAAAATGCATCTGAATTATCAATATTTATTAAGAGGAAATAAAGAGAAAAATATGGTAATTTACCATCAAGCTCGATTTTATCATGTCGCTTTATGAATATACTGAAAAAATTTTAATAATGTTTTCATTTGTCGTCTAATTAAGAAGATAAAATAATTTTACACTTTTAGTATCGTTTCAATTCATTTACTATTACCTAAATTATGCACAAGTTCTTTTTTTTTTTTTTTTTTTTTTTTTTTTTTTTTGAACAACAAAAACTTTATAAAATAAACCAAATTTTTCTGCTTTTAAAGCTTCAACGAAAACTTGTTTCCAGGATCAAAAGGAGGTACAGCTTGCTCATTTGATGTTGATAGAAAGATCAATCAGCAGTTTATCGGACAACGTAATGACAGTGATTTTTGTTTGCACCATCTTCATTTGTTTAATTCATTTGTTATTTTGATTTAGTGTAAAAATTTATTGTTAAAAAAAATAATAATAATCTGCAAAATCGATCAATAAAATAAGTTTGATTTTTTAAAGAAAACGTTTTTCAGTGCAGTCAGTGAGTGGGCTCTACGTCAGACGAATGTTACGTTATGGGCAATTGGCGAGGAACTGGGACACACCCCTCAGGGTTATCTGGAGAGATGCCATCACAGTTTTGATCCATCACGGAGGGGATGCCTTCCCGATTCGGTGACATCCAGAGGTATACAGTCGGCAGCAAAATTACTGAAGCATACATCCACACTTTTCATACTTTTTTTTTTAGTTTGATCGCTAACTTTTATCATCAGTTTACTTTTAGGTTGATTTCTTTAGAAATCGACCTATTGCAATCACTTCGTTATCTATTTATCTATCTATCTTTCAAATGTTTTATTTTAATTTGGAAAGGGGTAATTTTCGCAAAATCTGGATTTTTGCATAGAGCTCTACCAAAAATACCACATAGAGATTGAGAACAGATCTGTGCCTACGTGGAGATATTTTCAAAAACCCATTTTGCGTTCTTTCGATTTTCGATCGTAGAAGATAGCTGAGAGGAAATACGATCACAAATTTGATTTGTGGTTTTGGTTAGGTGCATCCAACATCCACTGTGACGGAATTTTGTAAAATTTCGGGAGAGGGGTGGGGCAGCAAATGTTTCCAAACGTACATTTGCTCCAAATTATCTCAGGAAATATATTTTTGGTGTGTTTCGGTTATGCGTACCCAACATACAACATACACCATAAACGAATTCAACAAATTCTCCCCCTTTTCCCTTTTTGAAATGGTAAGGAGTGGGAAACACGTTTCCAAGTATAACCCTCCTAAATTATCTTAAGAAGATAATTGTGTTGTATGTCGGTTTGTTATGAGCAACAAACACGCTTTATAAAGCGATTTTGCGAAATGGCCTTTTTCCTTCTAGGAGGAGGGGCAAAAAGCATTATTTTTAGGCCTAATTCAGCTCCATATAACCTCAGGAGGACAAGTTTTAGTCAGTGTTTTTTTTTTTTACTTCACTCGCGGGGTGTGAAGTAAAAATCACAGTTTCAAGCATAATCCAGCTCCATAATACCTAAGGATGGAGAGTTTTGATCAGTGGGTTTCTTTATTTTTACGTAAAAATCGCATTTTCAGGCACAATTCTTTTTGAAATTAGCTCAGTTAGGCAGCTTTTGCTATGTGGGTTAGTTTTTGGGTCAGGAAATTAATGGGTGTGAATTCAAAATGAGTAAATAGAGGAAGGAGCGCGCAACGCGCGTGAGTATGGCGTTACTGCACGCAGTGGGGACTGAAACTGACATAAATCAAGCGAAAAAAAAGTTGCTAAGGACATTGAGGTGCCAAGCGATTATCTTTTAAGACTATCTTCTTTTCTGAGCGCGCAATAGGGAAGGCTTGACCGTAGGCAATGGGGTCCCAAACTCAGCGGTGGGAAAAGTGCTGTTCAAGGAAACGGGAACCTTGATATGAGGTTTGAACCGAATCCAATGATTTTTATGTTTTATTTTTTTAAATTTTTATATTAATTAGTGATATGGAATATTGAGAATTCATTTAAATATAGTTACTAACGAAGCACGTAAATTAGCGTACACTACTTCTTTTTCTGCACATTTATTATTCAATACGGTTCTGTTTTTCAAAATAATAATTTGAGTCTTGAAACTGTGAAGATGATAAATACTTTTGTTACATGTCATTTTTATTTTTGTTTAATGGTTTACAATCTTTTCCTTTTCCTTTTTGTCTCTTTTTCATTATTGTTACTATTTAGAATCATACTTTACATAATCTTTTTTTTAATTGAAAACTGAACACGGTTATTATTTTATTATTGTTATTGTTACTATTTGTATAATTTACAGCTTTTCAGTTTTTCATTATACAAAAATTTAAATGATCATAGCTTGCAAAAGGTAACTAATTTGTCTGAAGCTAAATTCCTGCTTTTAAATCTCGTAAGGTTATCGTAATAAAATTAATTTATTTTCTCTAACTATATGAAATAATAAACCTATTCCCATATTTATTTGTACTTTATCCAATCATTGTTTAACGTGATTTATTTTCAAATTAACTATTGATCGTATTTAAGCAGCTTATGAAAAATGATGTATCTCTTTTAATTTTCTAATTATTTCATTTTTAGTTAAAAGTTAAATTCTTAGATTTGTTTATACTTTTTGTATATATATATGAATTACGTATTCTATTTATCCAATGGATAATTATATAAGAGAAATATTTCTCGCGGAAATAATAAGCCGCATATGAATGAGCTATTTTGTCTATGTTGTTTGAATACGAACGATTTTTCTCATCTTCCTTTGAGAGTCACTTCTATTTGATTTTCAATCGAAATACCTTCATTAAATTTTATGCTTTTCGAGTATGAAATGATTATTTCTGATCGACTAAATTGATTTCTGCTAAGTGACCGGAAAACCAAACACCCAAATTTATGAATCATTATCTGACAAATTCTAAAGATGGTATTTTTACTTTGAATTATTTTAAGTGCCATTTCGAACTACAGAAACGCAATTTTAAGCATAGAGTAATGAAATAAAAGACATTAAGGCCTGATAATGGAAAATATGAATAAGGAAATGAAAATAGTT
The DNA here is from genome assembly GCA_963930645.1 of Salticus scenicus. Classification (NCBI taxonomy): domain Eukaryota; kingdom Metazoa; phylum Arthropoda; class Arachnida; order Araneae; family Salticidae; genus Salticus; species Salticus scenicus. Next base: position 175,578,948 of record OZ005656.1, on the reverse strand, counting down.
TGAAAATTTTGTATTTGCGAATAGTTATGGTTATTTTTTTTTACAGATGAAGTTATTTCATTTCCTAATTGATATCCCCTAATATAAATCTAAAACGTCTCTCTCTCTCTCTCTCTCTCTCTTTTTTTTTTTTTTTTTTTTTTTTTTTACGAATACACGTTATGATTTAAAGTAATAAATATTTTATACTGTTAAAAAGAGCTTAATACATTTATTTTTTATATATTTTATATATATACTTACATGAATTTTATGTATACCACTATAGCAATATACATTTTATTTATCTTTATTATCTATTATAATGCATGCATTTCATGTGAAGAATTATCGAAGAAAATTTTGATACATTATAATGGAAAATACAAATAAGTAAACAAAAAATATTTTCGAGATATTTTCGATATTTATTTATGAATCTTTAAGTTTAAAATTAATAAACACTTTATAATACTGAAGTTATTTGTATGCTAAATGTCCTATATTTGTACTATTATTAGCCATACAATAATTTTTTCTTTATTTTAATGGTTGCGGTAGACAGTCAGTAGAGCACCGGGCTCTTAATTGGAAGATTGCGGGTTTGGTACTCGAGCCGTCCATAGACCGTCGTGTACACTAATGGTGGTTGGTGCACGTAAAATCTGTCATGGCCGCAATGTCCTTTATGTACCCATCAAAATTATGCCTCTAGGGGTTACCGAAACGGAGGAGCTATCATCTCCGTGTAGTACCAAAATTGTGATGGCATGTTTCCGAACCACCTCTAGGGGTGAGTTCCAGACCTTCGACAAATGTGACTAAAAGTAATGAATACTTTATACTATTAACATGATCTTAATACATTTGTGTATTCAGGTTATATTTACACCTATCGAACAAAACTTTGGCACATTATGATGGAAAATATGAATAAAAAAATGTTTTGAAGATATTTTATTTGCAGGTCGATATGGTTAAAAGTCGGTATGGTTACAAACACTTTAAAATGTTTAATTTACTTTTATGCTGAATGTTCTTTATTTAAAATATTATATGCGGTTATGTGATTTTTACTTTGTTTTAATGCATAAAAAACCCACCCACACATGCATAGTATTTTATAACAAAACTCTAAATTATTTCAAAAGTATGCAATTTTGTGAAATCGTTATGATAAAAAAAATCTATATACAGTTTGCGCTATTAGAATAAATTTAATTTTAAAGGTTCTACATTCAATATATTACGTACAGGGGGTTTTGTTTCAAATCTCACATTATTCAGAGACATTTACATTATTAATAACCGAAACTACACCAAACTTGGTACAAAGATTAATGATGACATAAAAAGTAGGATTCTGTCAAAAAAAAAAAAAAGTTCTAAAAATCGCCGATAGGGTTATTTATGACGCTGTTATAGATTACCAAACCGAAAATTAGTTATCAAACACGGATATTAAAGCCAAATTAAAATTTATGCTATAGTAAGCGACAACAGCGCCATTAATTCGGGCTATAAAAACGTGTAGCCAACTTTGAAAAAATATATTCTCAGCTGGAATGAGCCAGCTTAAGTTAATATGTGACTCACATTACAGAGCGCAGTTATATTGAATGTGGTCGAATTCCTCGCCGGGGACATTAACACCTCACTGTAATTATGCACATGTTATTGTTATAATAATTATTACTATTTGTATTGTAACACATGTACAGTGTACAACGCCAGAAACACTCCTATAGGCAATTTTTAGAATTAAGTTTTTTTTTTTTTTTTTTTTTCCTTCGGAATTCTACGTCACGTGTTAACATTAGTCTCCACACAAGTTTGGGTGTCATTCGGTTGTTAGATCTATCTGCAGGTTGATCTGGATAATGTTAGTTAAAAAATTTCCCTGTATATTGTTATAATTTTTCGCTCAATTTGATACTTATAAAAGAAAATAAAAACTACATATTTGGATATGTATTAAATTTTAATGGGATGTAATTCCGAAAAAAAAATCACTCAAGAAATTGTAGAAATGTAAGCATCTTGATTGTTAGGAATTACTATTCTTTTTTTTTAATATATTCAACAAGTTCAAGAATTTAATACAATATTTCTATCTATTTTTTAACATATTTTGAAGACTTTTTCGTAATAATGCTCTTTATTCTTAACTCATTTGAAACTTAACTTTATACTAGATTGTGTTGTTGTTGATGAAAAAATTGCTAAGTTATTCACAATAGGCTTACTTCATTTTGGGATCTGGATGAAATATTGTTTAGACATACAATTAACTAGTCACTAACAAAATATTATTTTGATTTACCGTGTTTCAGAAATAAACTATTTAATGTGTGATTTTAAAATTAATGTTTGTATTAAAGATCCTCGTACCACTACCATAATTTCCGGCGTATAATTCGCTGATTATGTAATCCAGTTTTGCGCCAGAAATTTTATTTTACAAATAAACTTATAATTGTACTAGATGTTTCTTCGAAAAAATATGGATTTTTCTGTTAAATAAAATTTCTGGTGGAGAAATGATACATCTTTCTTGTAGACTATGTGGCAGAAATTACAGTAGTTTTAAAATTTAATAAGCGGATAGTGAAAGTTATAAATCTTATTATTATTATTATTATTATTATTTATTTATTTATGCTGTTTTTTTTCTGAAGTCGGGGGGGGGGGGGGAGGTAAATTGCTGTCTTAAAGTTATAAAACTTTGTATACGTGTGAAATGAAATACAAAAATCTAAAGTAATCAAAATTTCTTTAGGCAGTTTCAATAGGAAATATATAAAATTTAAAAAACAATAAAAATAAAATAAAGTTTCGTGCCCAATTAGGTTATTTATCCCCACAATATTATTAGTTTACCAATCCCTTTTGAAGAAATTTAGGTATTACTGTTTGATTTTTTGATAATTTAATTAAAGAAATATTTTTATATATGAATACTAAAAAATCTGCCTTAAAATTTAGCATTAAAAAAAAAATAAATATTCTCTCTCTCTCTCTCTCTCTCTTTTTCTAAATTATCTTATTAAGTAATCTGCTGCGTAGTACTCAAATCTGTTTTGAATATATTGTTTGATTATAGCAATGTGAAATGCAGAAGGAGGATTAAAAATTAATTTAGAGATGACATTCTAAATATTTTTCAAAATACTTATAATTTACAATTTTCTTGTTTAAAATATGAATAGACTTCGAGAAATTTTTATATTCCTAATATTATTATAATTCGGTGCATATCTAGGAATATTTTTCCTTACTTTGAAGCAGTAATTAAAAAAAAAAAAAAAAGATTCATAACTGTAACCACCCTCTTAAATAAATAAGAAAAAAAATAACATACTTCAAAGATTTATTATTATACATATCTGACGTAAATGAATGAAATTTGACATTAATTAAAAGTATAAAATGAAATTTCAAGGTTTTTTTTTTTTTTTCAAATTTTAGGAAAAGTTTTAAAAATATTATCCTCTTGAAATTTAAAAGGGGTTAATGAAAGTCATTTTACTTATTTTATAGTCAGTAACACCTTAAATTCTTATCAGTTTTAAAATTTTTGTTATCACAGCACTTTTGTCGAAAATAAATTTTATCGAGCGTCACAAATTTAAGTTTTGTAGATCTTCTATTAGAATTAAAAAAATTAAAAGGCCATTTTAGGGGACGATTTAATTTTGTTTCTGTATACATTAACAGTACTTATAAAGGAATATTACTTAAAAAAAAATACTTAAAATAATTTTATTAGAAAAAGAAATACTGAAGTTTAAAATTTACACAGTTAAGAAATTTTTTTTTTTTATTTTTTTATCAAAAAATTTTTATCAGCTAATTATTTGTGAAAACAAACTCGTCATTGCTACAGATTTATTTTCTTGCTTATATATATATACAGTCGAACCTTGTTAACATGAATCTCAAGCGGGATAGAAAAAAATTGTTCATGTTATCAGTAGTTCATGCTATCAGTAACTTATCTTCATATAACTAAACTAATCTGTATTTTGACGGAAATTGTGGAAACAGTTCATGTTAAGAGTAATTCAGGTTAAGCGTGTTCACGCTAACGAGGTTCGACTGTATATATATGTAAAATGATGTTTAATACCCACGGTAACCTGGCTGGTAGTGCGTTAAAATCGTAATCAAAATATTGCACGCTCGATACTCAAGCCAACTAACAAGGAAACATTCAAACGGTGTCATCTTCAAAAAGTATTGAAAAAGATGTATGTGATTCTACTCTTCATAAACCACCAGAAAATGAAAAAATTATCGGCTGAATTTAGTTACAGCGACCACAAAAAATTATCAAAATTAAGCATATTTGGCGATTTAGCGATGTTAGGCGATACGTTTGCTAGCACCGAGATTGCCGTGTACGAACAGAACTGTGTTCGCTTCTCCGACAAGTACTCAAAATCAATCGACTAGCAGTGTGAAATCGCCAAATATGCTTAATTTTGATAATTTTTTGTGGTCGCTGTAATTAATTTCAGCCGATAATTTTTTTCATTTTCTGGTATTTTATGAAGAGTAGAATCACATATATTTTTTTTCAATACTTTTCGAAGATGACACCTTTTGAATGTTTCCTTGTAAGTACTGTTGTGTTCATTAATGGTGGCTGATGCACGTAAAATCCTTCAAGGGTGCAATGTGTGTCATGTTTTGCAGAAAATTACTTATTGGATTTGACGAAGCGGGGGAGCCATCCTCTCTGCTGATGATAAAAATTGTGATGGCATATCTCCTGGTCATTTTTAGGAGTGAGTCCCAGATCATCTCCAATTTCTTGTTGCGTGGCTATAGGGCGATGTAAAATCCTTTCAACCCTAACCCACCTGAAATGTGTAGTTTTAACTAAACGTCTTTTAAAAATAACCTCACACATCTCAAACGTGAGATCGGATTGCCGCTAAATTTACTGTCAATGCGTTTCAAGATATCTCCAAGGTATTTAAAAAATCTGGCGTGACTCCACTCGACTTTCCGAACATTGAGTAATTAACAGTTTTGTAGATAAAGTAACGAAAAAAGGAGTTGTTAAACAAACAAAAGAGAGAAACCCATAAGAGAGTGTTTGAGTATTTTTCTCCATATAGTACACGATGTTTTATTTAACGCTACTGAACTCTGAATTCATGATCATAAAGATAAAGAATTTTTCGTTGTGTCCCTGTAAAAACCTATAAATGCTAAATTCACCAAAATGCTTATAGTTAGTGCAACAGTGATTTGTAATATTCATATAAATTTTCAGCTCAATTGAATAACGCGTTTAGATGCTATCGCACTTTTAAACAAGTCCTTCCGGCTTATTCGGAAGGGTAGGTTGATTTATTTTTCCTTATCAAGTAGCTGTCAGTTTGTTTTAAAACGGTGGCTACAAATTATTAATGCACTTGGTAGAAATATTGATGTAGGCTATGCACATATGGAGTTTTTATGTGAATTTAAAATTTTCAAGGACGCTTGGAAACAAAATGGTGAGTTAAGTTGACAAATATATGAAATGTATTTGTGAGATAAGTCTACTGTACACATATAGTTCGAATTAATTCAAAATCTCAAAAGTCATCGTGTTGAAAAATTAAGTGGCTGCCACTTCGATCAAAATGGCAGAGAAAGTTGCTCATCTAAGATATCGTTGCAAATTTGAAAATAATTTTTTTTGTAGAAATTCTTTCAAAGAGGCTTAGTAAGTTGATAAAATGTTAGTTTTCTGCATTTCTAGTTTGTTTTAGCATTAAAATAGCCCAAGTTTTCCTTAAAAACGCATTAAAAAGATCCAGCAACACAGGTAATGAATTTGGCGCCAAATTTGGCGAGTTCTCTCCTATGGTGACTTTTTTGGCGACTTTTGGCGAGAATATACTTGTTATCCATATACCAAAGATGGACGCAATAACGTGATTGGTTCAAGAGTTACGTGAATTTTCTAGATTTTTGTTGTTTGAATAATAAATCCATTTTTCAAATTTGATTTGAATTGATTAAATATTTCTAAAGTTACCGTGTGATAAAAATTTTTCAAGTGGCCGCCAGCTGGAAACAATAAAGTGAACAAGATTCCCAGCAAACACATCCAAGATATTTGAAGCATAGGTTCACTATCCAACTGTGGTTCAAATTAGTGCCGTGTTTCAAAAGTTATCATTATGGTAAATTTTCAAGTGGCAGTATAAGTGGCCGCCACTTGGAAATAAAATTGCCGATCAAGTCACCAAGTGAACTTATCCTAGATATTTGAACCATAAGTTCACTATCCAACTTTTACTTGAATCGGTTTAGTATTTTAAAAGTTATCGTGGTGGCATATTTTCAAGTGGCAGTGTGATTTCAAGTGGCTGGAACTTAGAAATAAGATGTCGGGACAAGTTGCGCAGTGAAAACATTCAAGATAATTATATGATAATATCATTGTCTAAATTTGGTTCGATTTAGAGTATTATTTGAGAAGTTATCGTGATTTTAAATTTTCAAGTGAAAGCCTGATTTGAAGTGGCCCCGCTTAACTTAAGATATCTGCCACTTTATTAAAAATGGCGGATATAGTTTAATAATAAACTTCATTGAGATCCTTATGTGGTCTGTATTTACATCAAAATTCAAACAATTTCGGAATACGCTTTTTACAATTTAAATTTGAAATTTTCAAGTGGTCTCCACTTGAAAACAAAATGGCGGAGCAACTTTGTTAACAAACTCATCTAAGATATTTATAAGATAAGTTAAGACTCTGTTCAAATTTGGTTCCATTTGGAGTAATATTTCGGAAGTTATCATGGTTTTAAATTTTCAAGTGGTAGCCTGATTTCAAGTGGTCCCGCTTAACTTAAGATATCCGCCATTTTGTTAAAAATGGTGGATAAAGTTCATTAATAAAGTTTTTTGAGACATTTGTATAAACTATGTATACATCAAAATTAAAAAAAAAATTCGGAATACGCTTTTTACAATTTGAATTTGAAATTTTCAAGTGGTTTCCACTTGAAAATAAAATGGCGAAGCAACTTAGTTAATAAACTCATCTAAGATATTTATGCGATAAGTTAAGACACTGTCCAAATTTGGTTGGATTTGGAGTATTATTTTGGAAGTTATAATAATTTTAAATTTTCAAGTGGTCCCGCTTAACTTAAAATATCTGCCACTTTATTAAAAATGGCGGATAAACTTCATTAATAAACTTCATTAAGACCCTTATGTATTTACAACAAAATTCAAGCAAATCTTGCTTTAAATATGCTTTTTACAATGTTGGTTGGATATTTTCAAGTGGCTGCCACTTGAAAACAAAAAGGCGGAGCAACTTGGTTAACGAACTCATCCAAGATATTTATAAGATCAGTTCACTGTCCAAATTTGGTTCGATTTGGAGTATTATTTCGGGAGTTATCGTGATGACAAAATTTTCATTATATATATATATATATATAGATAGATAGATAGATAGATAGATAGTTAGATAGATAGATAGATAAACGAAGTGATTGCAATAGGTCGATTTCTAAAGAAATCAACCTAAAACGTGGTCCCATAGGCCACAATGATAGAGGGTTTTTCTCTGTGCCCCTGTAAAAAAACTGTAAGTGCTAAATTCACCAAAATCTATACAGTTGGTGCAACTGTTACCTATAACATGTGTACAAATTTTTTGCTCAGATTAGTAAAGCGTTTAGACGCTATCGCACTTTTAAAAATTTGGCCCCATAGACCATAATGATAAAAAAATGTTCTTGGTGTCCCTGTAAAAAAACTATAAGTGCTAGATTCACCAAAATCAATAGGGTTCGTACTATGGTGACTTACAATATATGTACCAACTTTCAGCTTATTCGAACAAAGCGTTTAGACGTTAGCGTGTTCACTCACAGACATAGACATACACACACACACATACACACACATACATTCACACATACATACATTATCGTAAAAATAGTGAAAACGGACTCAGGGGAATTCGAGACGTATAGAAACATCAAAATCTCAAATTCCGATTTTTGACATGATTACAATACTTTCCTCACTATAGTGTTCGGATAGAAAATGAGAGATCGGTATAAAAAAATACTAAATGGTGATTTGCAGGGGGAAAAAGGGGGAATATAATAAAGAAATTGACTCAGCAATAATGCATAAACAATTTGAAATTTTAATAATTATTTTTTGATTCTGCGTGGTTTATTCGATTTGTTAAATATCATTGTTGATCATAATTTTTCACCAAAATATGCTTTGAAAATGATCAAACGCATAAAATATTACTAACATCTATAATCAATAGAGAAGGTATTGGATTCGTAAAAATTTTCGACCTCATGTTTTCGATGGATTTAGACGTTTTGAAAGGTTTAGAATATGATTTAACGATTTTTAGAAAATGTCTGTCTGACAAAATTTTGTGGCGCAACTGTATCTCAGGAATTACTATATATAATTTTATAAAATATTATATGTAGTTGTGCCTTGACATAAATTAGTGCCTACTAATTTCTGGTGAAATTCGTCCGACTGGTGGCGCTGCCATCTTGATTTTTCTAAATGTTTTACATGAAGGTATATGACAAAATTTCGTATACATTAAAGAGAATTATTTTTTTAATAATCATTATGAAATTCAAAAGAATTATTTATACTTGTGATAGTCAATTCGGATTTTTTTTTTTTGTATATGTAGGATTATCGCTCCCTCCCTCCCCCCCCCCCCCCACTGGGGTGGAGGGGTCCAGCTAAATTTTCTTTATGTTTATCTTTCAAAAGAGTTTGTCAATACCTTTAAAACGAATGGTTGAACCATCGATCTGCTGTAATTTTAAATAAATTTATCGATTTTTTTTTTTTTTTTCATTTTTAACCAAAAGTAATAAATAAATAAATAAATAATAAAAAAATCGCAATTGTTTTTTAAGATGTCATACACAGAATGAAATTAACTTTCTTTGGATATTTAGTGTTTCACTATTCCATTAAAATGAAAATCATCTGCATTTTCATGGAAGATAAATTCAATAAATAATAATTTTAATAAGTTATTTTCATTGAGTGAACTTGTATAAAAAAGTACAGAAAAAAGTCATGCTGTGACCACAGCATATTAGTTTCTAGATATATTTTGAATTTCTAAAAAAATAATTTTTATCCTCAAAATTACTTTATTTGAGACTCGCACATTTTCACATTACGTCTTTTTTCTGTCGCAATTATATCTAAACCATTTAGTGTTGTAATTTTTAATTATATTATCTGTTATGTTATATACGTATTTCTCGAAATTACATTTTCTTTATTTATGAAAAACGTAAGTGACATCTCTTCTATCATTAAAAAAAATACATTTTTTGTTTGTTTGTTTTACACGCTACAGTTATTATTATTTTTTTTTATTTTATGCACACTTTTTTTTCCTTTCTTTTAATTTTTACATATTTACTTTTAAACATATATAACGCTCGAATAATTTTATACTGTGTAATATTTATTTTTTAAACAAAATTAATGATTTATAAAAACAGCACTTTAAAATTTTAACCACTCAGAAACTGACCAATACGTTTAAAAATTGAATGTCAAAATGTTTTATTAAATGATTGAATAATGCAACCTCAAAATAACACAAAACTTTCAGAAAAATAGAAATGGAAATTTTGAAGTAAGGATCATCAATATTATTTGAAAACTCAGGATGATTATTTTATGTTTAATATTCTATTACGAATAGTATCTACACTATCTGAAGTTTTTAATCAAAATGTACATATAGTACAATAATTGAACATATTTACACAAATGTTCTATTTCTACTGAATAAATATGCAAATTAACCCATTTCGCAAGCTTTGTTTATTTTTAATCAAAATCATTATTTAACATTTCTCTAAGATCGATCAAACTCTGACGGTCCAGGTTGCAGCTTTCCCACAAAATAAATTTTCATTTAATTATTTTCGAAATGTTAACAAATATATTATTTTGAAAACTCCGGAAATTAAATCTGATATTAGCTACATTTACGCTTTGAAAACTGCCAAACGTTTATGCTTCTTTTAACCAAATAATTTTATTAATGAACCATTAAATAAGCAAACAAATATTAAAATATTTCAGGTTATATTTTTGAAAAGTTAATCTTTACTTCGAGGAATGTGACACAATATGAAATATAAGAATCTTAAACTTATGGCAAACAAGTACCCCTCCAAAAAAAAAAAAAAAAAAAAAAAAAATCCCCTGTCAATTTTTGCTTGTATAGTAAAATAATACATAGTACAAAACACTGTGTAAAGTATTAAATAAATAAATAAATAAAAATTGAATTTCTATACTAGTTATTTTTAGAAGAATTTCCCCCTTTTTAGTTTTTAAAGGGCAAAACCCGTAAATTTATGTTACATCCATTTTCCACGAGATTTTTCTTAAAAATTTACAAAAAAAAAAAAAAAAAAAAAATCGTAATTTAACGAAAAAATGGAGGCGATTTTGCGGAAATTCTGTTGCAGCAAAGGTGCTAGAGAAAACACGTAATTTCAAGGGATTTACTATTATTATTACTTTTAAATATATAATATAAATAGTATATTAATAATATATATGTATTATATATTATATAATATTATAAATAGTAATATATTTTAAATAGTATAGCATAGCTAAGTTTGTTTCAGTAGCTCATTTCATGTTAAAAACGCATTAAAAAGCTTCACTAAGGCATTGGCGTAAAATTTTGGCGACTTTTTCGGGGACCTTGGCGAGAAAATCCTTATTATCGATATACTAAATATCCAAGCTCTAACTTGAATATCCTACGAGTTAGTGGAAAATTCTAGAATTTATAAAAGGATATTTAAAGGAGTCGGATTTCGGTCTTCATTCAGTTTCTCGCCAACTGCCTTACGATAAAGAGCTCCTGATTAGTTTCTTGATTGGAGTGCATTGCTGTGTGTTTTAATGTTGTGATAAAGTTTTAATGTCAATTTTCTGTTGCAGCTGCTATTTAAGCTGTGTTTACTAGTGAAATTGAAGCTGATACTAGGTTTATCGACCTCGAAACTTCTCGAATTTTCTGAAAATAAACTTCTGAGCTTCTGCAAGTTTCGCTTTTCATTCAGAGACAACTCACGAGCCCCAAGTATGCAACAACATATAGTATTTAGTAGCACTAAAGTGTTGAAATGAATATGTAAAATTTATAATATATATAGTTCATCATTAATTTGCAGGGCCACGCCAAAGAAATCTAATTCATTATCGGGTTTAGGGTGTGACATCGTCAAGATTTTCTTATTTTGTACTCGACTGACAGTGTGCGGTCCTAGGTGCCTCTCTGTCTGCGAAATCATGAAAACGGACATTCCGTGCATCCTTTCACACTCTCAGATGCAAAGTCGCCGCAATTTCACGCTCGACTTTGATAATGCCGCCTTGCGCTCCCAGGCGAAGGTGGTACCCAGACATTTTGACGCCGAGCAAACACCAATGAACTATTAAACTAGGTGTGAACTTATGTATCTCACGTGACCAAAAACTTTCAGATTTGTTGTCATCTTGTGGAAAAATAGTTCCCCCCTTTGCATCTCATCAAAATTTTGAAGGACTGAAAAATCAGAAAATAACTCTAGAGACTTGGATTATGCACTATGTAGAGAGAAGTCGTTCTCCTGAACTTCTCTGTAATTTTTACACATGGTAGGAATCACATATATATGTGATACATGTTTTTACGATTTTCCTGTATGAACAGGAGGTTAAATAGAATGGTTATGTACTATTTCGCCTTATTATTAAAATTTTGTTATGTTTTTTCACTGGAGTATTTATTTTTTAGTTTCACTAAAATAATAAGATTGACTTTTAACAAAAGTTGCAATTCAAGTGATGTCTTCTGATCCTGATACTGAATATGTCACAAGGGGTGTCGCTCTAAAACCGTTATTTACACATAGAGGCTAGAGGCTCATTAGAACAGAATGGACGGTTTAAAGTGTATTCCAAACCACTATGAATATACATGTCGGAACAAAGAGACGAACCTAGCATCTGGCGACTGTAGAACTTGGACTGTAAAACATTTGAATATTAGATAGCAGTCAGTGACTGACAAAAAGCTTTCCAGTCACTGAGTAAAAATAAAGTCATGCCCGTAAATCTATCATGATTTTTTTCTCAGGAAGAAACTTAAAAAAAATGTTAATAGACAGAATTTTAGGACAAATTGTTACAAATACGAGTACTGGATTTTTTTTTTTTTTTTTCGATGAAAAGAGTTGGTTGTATAACGTAACTGCCAACTATCTTAATTTTACGGAAATATTTAGAGTGTAGCATACGGAATCTTGGAAACCTGTGGACGGTTCCTATCTACTTGGGCTAATAATAAAAGACATAAATAAATCATAAATAAATCATAAATAATAAAAGCTATAATAATACTATATATTAATAATAAAAGCCTTACTTCGTAGTTATTAATATATATATATATATATATATATATATATATATATACACTACTACTAGAATGTTTCTGAGAAATCGATAGTTCTCACTTTTAAAAGTATATAGAATTCAGTACTTCATTTATAATGTAATAAAATAATAAAAAAAGTAATAATAGTAATAATAGTAATAATAAACTTTAACGTGATTTCACGTTAAATATCAGATTATTCATGTTTAAACAAAAATTTTCTGAAACATAAAGCAAGAATTTAGTATATTAAATACTTATTTATTTATTTATTCTTTTTTTTTTTTGGGGGGGGGGGGGAGTGGGATGTCAAGAATCAATAGTTATTTGCTTCATGTACCTCTTAAATTTATTTTAATCTGTCTTTTAAGAGTGTTTTTGTTGCTGTTTTCCTCAATTTTTTGCTCAAGGCGGCATTTGTATTTTATTTTTATAAAACTTTCTTTTTTTTTTTTTTAATTTTAAAACAGAAATTTAAAATAAAACCGTATAAAATAATTAAAAAAGCTTCCTTAAGAATATTTTTCCACTGTTTCTCAGAGTGGTAACGCTTTGTATAATTTTAAAAGTAAATTGCCGGCATTGCTAGAAAATGCACTAAAACGTTGGAAAATTGAATATGACATAATATTAAATATTTGTTTGCAGAATTCTTTAAAAAAGTAATAAAAAAAAAGTAATTTATAATCTGTGTGACTTTTTTTATAAGCATAAACTACATTAAATAACAAATAAAAAATATAATTTTTGTGAATTAGAATGACCAGATTTTTTAAATGGAATTTGAGGACTAATGTAAAGCTGTTCTTGAATTTCGAGGACAAAATAAATAAATAAATTGTTAAAATTTATAAATACACAATTGTTAAAAAAATGTTTAAATACATAAATTGTTAAAATTTTAATAATTTTTAGGTATGAAATACCTAGCATTTATTTCAGCTTATTTGTTATGCATAAAATAAATTATTATAGCAAACCATTGAAACGTTACAAACGGCATCCTTAAATGTGTTCCAATTTTTTTGAGGACAAAGGTTAGTTTTCAAGGATTGACCTCGGGATTTCAATGCGTCTAGAAACAATTATGTAAGTACATATATTTTAATCAAAAGCTAAATAATAAAAACCTTAGAAACTTACTATTGCATCGTTTTTGACAAATCTTAAGTCTTCACTTTTAAAATCACATAAATCCCTACTTTTTTTTTATAATTTCATAAAATAAAAAAAAATAAAACCTTTAAGGCGATTTCGCTTTAAATATGAAATTCTTTATCTTAAAAAAAAAAAAAAAAAAAAAAAAAAAACGCAAAACAAAAATTTGGAAGATTAAATACTTAAACTTCTTTTAATTTAAAAAATGTCAAGAATCAATAGTTAATTGCCTCCCGTATTTCTTAAATTTATTTTAGTCTGTCTTTAAAAAGATTTTTGTTTAGCTACTTTCAACAGTTTTTCGCTTAAGGCGGCATTTGTCTTTTATTTTTATTAAACTTTTTTTTTTTTTTTTTTTTTTTTTTTAGTTTTATTTTATTCCGAAAAACAAAATAGAATAAAAGTATAAAAAAAAAAAAAAAAAAAAAAAAAAAATGCTTAAAAATACCCCTGCTCTGTTTCTTAGAGAGTATTTTATTAGAATTTAGTTTGTGTCTTTTTAAAATTAAATTACCGGAATTGCTATTAGTGAATGTAAATGCGTACACTAATTAGAATTTTTTTTTTGTTCTTTAATTTATTGTAACACATATATATATATCTATATGTGTGTGTGTGTGTGTATGTAGACAAAATAGAGGAATATGGTTTAAAAAAAAAAAAAAAAAAAAAAAACTATTTACGCGATTTTTTTTTTTCACACACTTTTTTGTGATACACATTTACATTACCTTTTTTTCTGATAAAATTTAAGTTCATTAGTACAATTAATTAAGGAAAGAAAAAAATTGGTAAATATTATATTATAATGATTCAATTTGTTTAATGCAAATTTTATTATAAATATGCTAAAAGAAATTTAAATGATTGAATTTTCTTTCCTTAAAATAATAATAATAATAATAATGATCGCCTTCGTTCAATAAAAATAGAAGTTAAATGTGGAAAACATGTATTATTTTAAAAACCAACGATATAGATAAAGTTACTAAAAAATATGATTCTAAATATCATATATACATTATTAATTTAACAAAATAATAATAATAATAATAATAATAATTAATAATGCAAAATTTAAGGATTGATTATAATTCTTATATTTTAATAAGAATATACCGTGATTTCCGAATATAATCTAATCCGTATATATATATATATAAAAAGTTTATTCTTTAAGAATTTATCGAAATTTTAAAACTCGAAAATAAGCCAACCCTCGTAATTTAACTTTGGAAAACGTTTCAGCACAGTATCCCACCATCCAGAAAACTACAATGTTACAAAAACTGACTTTTACCGAAATTCACTACAAAGGAAAAATAAGAAGATGAAAAAGCAAACATATCAATAATGTCAAAATTTTTAAAAATATTCTTTTCTCAGAACTTTATTTCCCCCCCCCCCCTACTATTCTTTATTTTGTCAATGGATTCAGCAAAATACTGTGAAGCATAATAAAAGATCATTATATTTTTAGGATAAATTCGACTATAATGGAAAATCATATTGCGAATTTCAAATTATATTTCTCATTTACAACTAGATAATTTATTTAGTTTAATCTATTAGTTTGACAATGTACTTATTTTGAACAGTTTCATGCAAATACATCGTGTTAAGAGAAGGAAAGAAAATAGTAATTTCTTTGTTTACTTATGGTAATAATGATAATAATAATAATAATTATTATTATTGCTTCAGAGCGAAATTTTCAAAAATTTTTATTTTATTTTATTTTATTTTTTACTATAATTACACTTTTTAAGGTTACAATAATAAAAAGAAAGCACCGCAGAGTTGGCTTTTTAAAGTAATAATTACAAAACTTTGGATCAACACCATAAAATGCAATGAACTCGCAACAATTTTGTTTCGAGTCGAAAGAACACACAACCCGTCGTTAGGCGAACAAAGTAGGCACGAGTGCTGCAGTCAAAGCGGCAACGCAAAAAAATCGTTTTATAAGGAGAGCCAAAATACAGAAAGACGAACGTAAATATAAATACTGGTGAGAGCAGAATTATGAAATAAAAAAAGAAAATAAATAAATAAATAAATAAGATTAAAATATGTAACAAAATCTTAAAATCTAAAAAA
The DNA here is from genome assembly GCA_963930645.1 of Salticus scenicus. Lineage (NCBI taxonomy): Eukaryota > Metazoa > Arthropoda > Arachnida > Araneae > Salticidae > Salticus > Salticus scenicus. The sequence goes on along the minus strand of OZ005656.1, from coordinate 175,563,218 downwards.
AACTATCAAAATTAAACGAAAAACGAACTTATGTGAATAATTTCTAAGCATCATACAAGCATATTTTTTTTTTCTTTTCGTTCGAAAATCTCTATGTAACTGCATTTCTCTTACTATGTAACTGCATGTATCTCTATGTAACTGCATGTCTATGTAACTGCATGTCTCTTGCAAACATAATTATAATTCAAAATAATTATTATTATAATATACAATTTCGATATTTTAAATCTGTATATTATAAGGATAGTGAAAGATCATTTTTATTTACATTTATATTTATATTTATTTTATTTATTTGAGGTGGAACAAATGTTTTGTGTACAGGGATAGACAGACAAAATAAAGAGAGAAACAAAGCAGATGATACAAGAGAAATTTAATTTATACATTTAAATGAATTTTTAAACGGAGAAAGTAGATTTTCTGACATACAAAATTATTGTAAATTATTTGTTTTTGCACAAAATACTTAGGAAAGGAACTCTAGGTAAAAGTTCTGCATTTCAAACAGTGATCAATGTGTAAATGAGAAATGAAAACATGTTATATTATGTAGAATGTGTACATAATATAACGTGCTGTATTTACCAAATGTACGAAACACGATATTATAAAATCCAAATGAAATAAATAAAACCACTTTCCATAAACACTATAAACTTCGAAAAATCTCGCAACAATTATTCCAACTCCATATAAAGGTACGACTCTGTGAGTTGCTCCTTTATTTTTCTACACAGGTACCAATTTTTTTCGTCTATCGAAGGATCGTGGTTTTATTTCTACTTGAAACAATTTTTGCGAGATTTTTTTCTTTTTTTTGTGTGTGTGTGTACGTACAATGTTCTATTTTTATTTTTTATTTTTCAATAAAAATCTTCTGGTACATTTTTTATTGGATGTCCAAGTGCAGTTTCGTTAGCGTGTTGTGTTAAGTATATATATATATATATATATATATAGTTAAAGTTTTAAGTAAAATGAGAATACACTAAGTAGTCATTTTCTGAATCATACAAAAACTAGAAATATAGATTTCGCAGTTATGCGTATAAGGTTAACAAATAAACTAAATGGCGAAATGATCGAGAATTTCTACTCTATAACTTTAAAGTTATAGACTATTCATAATGTTATGAATCCTTCGTAGTGTAAGAAATTTTGGCTTGATTTAATAGAATTGAGACATAAAGAAAAACTATAGTTAATAAAGCTCACTATTTGTGTTTAGCTTTTTATAGAGATTTTTTAGTAAGTTTCATCACGATAATATAAGGGAAAAAAAAGTTTTAGAATTCTTATATGGGTTTCTAGAACTCGCTTACAAAGAGAACTAGAATTTATAAGGATGACATGGAACCATTTTTACTTAAGCCACAATTTGTTTTCTAGTTGTCAGTCACTGACTTTTTTTTCAGTGTAGATAAATTATGAAGACAACTGAATTAAAGCTAATAAATGCTTTAAATTTCAGAGTAGATTAAATAATAATAAAATATATAGTCTTGTTCAGCAACAACCTTATATAAAATAAAAGCTCATATAATGAAAAAAAAAGCTATGGATGAAATTCTGTCTATGACAGAATTTCATAGACAATCATAGAATGTCATAAACAATCATAGAATTTCATAGACAATGGAAATTCTGTCTATGACAGAATTTAATTTAGGACGGCAGGACTACTTATATTTGTATTTTAACACCCTTTCAATAAAAAAAATATCTGAAAACACTAATATAAATAATTAGGATATATTCAGTCAAGTTCCGTTGGCTCTGTGCGGGTCAGAATACACAACTACGAACCCGAAGGTTGTGAATTCAATTCTCACCGATGGGAAATGAAAAAAAAACATATCTATATAAAAGTTTTTACGGATTTCAGAAAATATTTTATGACAGTGTAAGAAATGAAATGGTGAAATTAGATATCAGCAGGCATTTTTGAAGTGGAACGCGAAATTTATTAATCTTAAGTATTATCAATTTTATAATTGATAACGATGCAAAATGCCAGATTGAAATAAATTGTCCTGTCGTACTAAAAGAAACTTCAATCATTTATTGTGAAACGGTTATAAAACATATTTTGAAAGCAATTGCTAATAAAACAATGTAGTTTCTAATCCAAATGCCTCGAAAATAAAAATATACTTCTTGAAAAAAAAAAAAAAGAAAAAAGAAATTTTTAAAGCAAAAATATTAGCTTGTAAAATTTTACATATTTCGGACGTTATTCACATTATCTACGTTTAAAATAATAAATAAAATACTCTAACATAATTTAATATTTCAATCTATAGTTCTCACACTATTCCCAATTAATCTCTATTAAACAGCATCATGAAGTGATAAGGCTATTAGAGATAGAACCGTTTTGCATGTCAGCGCTTAATTAAATTCATTATTCGATGCATGATGGGGACAGATTTCAGAAAATACTTCATGGTATTAAATAGGCTATTTCTGGAATCCGACCTTTATCAATTACGGTCATTTAGTATTTGCTAAATAATAGGAGGATGTGATAGTGCATGATAGGCAATACAAATCTTTATGCAAGATTCTTAAATAAAGGATAAGGTTTACAAATAAAATTTTAATAGATGTAGAATTTCATGACAAATATTTTTTTTTAAATATTTAATTTTTTTTTTTACTTAAATTGAAAGCATTGTGAAACTACTACTTCTACATTAAGACTATCCTTACATGGTAAATTATCGTATATTTTCCTCAAATATACCTGAAATATAAAAATAAAGTGAATAAAATAAATAAATAAATCATTTATGTGACTACTATATGTTTAATATTTTTGTTTCTTTTTATTGTTTCTTTTAAATATTTTATAATTTATTTTATTTTATTTTTAAATATAATATTAAAAAATTACCACCTCAAACTTAAACTTAATTATCTTGTTTTATTTTTTATTTCATTTTGCACGTGCGCTTTTTATTTCATAATTCAAAATTATTTAAAAAAACTTTCTCGATACTGTCCGAACTGAATATTATTGATTTTCTTTTCTTTTCCTTTTCTTAAAAAAAAAAAAAAAAAAAAAAAAAAAAAAAAAAAGAAAGAAAGAAAGAAAGAAAGATTTTGATGAAATTCTGGCAAAAGCAGAATTTAGTTTAGTACGTAGGACTATTAGTTTTTTTTTTTTTTTTTTTTCAAATTATAACATCGCTTTTAAATTATTCAATTATATTTTCGATAAAATTTCGATTTCGATAAATGTCCAACTATCGTTAAACTGGTATCGTAAAAATCCGTAGATTGAGACTAATAGTCCTCAGTTCTAATAACAGGGCCAATTTTATACATAAAAGTATAACTTTGTGTATTTCTTCCAAAAGAATAAATTCTCACCGCACATGCACACACACACAAAAATACACACACATACACATACGTATATACAAGAAGTTTCAGAACTCTTTGTAAAAAAATCAATGGTGATAGCACATACCTAAACGAGTAATTTTCGTCATACAAAGCACAGTCTAAACGCAAGCAGTGAACCGCTAGATGGCGCTTCACGCTGAATTTTTCTACACTTGTGATTTTGCATTCTTGTACTCCCCTGTTTTTTTTTCTACGAATTTTGGACTTTTAACCCCCCACATTTTTTTACATTCTAAAGTACCACTGCACTTTAGATTATATAGATAAATATATATGTGGAAATTATTTAAAATTAACAAATTTGTATTTATTTATTTATTTATTTTTTCATTTAATAATTAAAAATAAAAATTCATTATATTATTGTTTTTAATTAAAAATTGTTTATCAGATAATTTTATCATTTCCAAAAGATTTAACATGTGATTATTTTCGGTTATTTGTTTATGAAAGTTTCCATTTCCGAAAGCATTTTAAAAATTCCTCTAAAGACTGTTTAGCAGTTTTATTTCTCACTACATAAATGTAACCCAAGTATACTCTTCAATCTCATTAGAAAATGTATATAAGAAACACCACTATAAATGCACCATAATTTTTTCTAGGATGAATTCAAATATCTTTGTATGGCTCAGTAAGTGAATCATCAATATTATTTAGAATTTTGTAGAAAAAATTCTTTATTGTATTTGAAAATTGTATCTTGATTTAGTATTTTTAACGCAATATCAAAATACTGAAACGTTCTTATGAGAAATGAGTCTTTTAGGCCGAAATGTTTATGAATTTTTTGTTTGAGTCATTGCACGAAAACCAGTTGTACTGCATGTACTACTTTTAATAAAAAGCGTTCAACAGAAAATCAGAAAAACAAATGTGCATAACATATGCACATTTGTGGCATTCTAAAATTGTATAGAATAATGAAAACGCGAACAGACAGACAAACCGAAGCCGCAGTAACTTTTATATTTACTTAGAAAATGTTAAAAACGTCTTCAAACTGTTCTTAAAGAGGAAAAGACAAAATATATCAGCAAGGGAATTTATCTTTACTTATTTATTCATTGAATTATGGTGTACATTATAAAGAATAATAATAATAGTAAAACACATTTCGCAATTAGTAAAAAAAAAAAAAAAAAAAAAAAAAAAAATCTATAAATTAGATCTGGACTTTTATAAAAAGCTGGTCGATATTTCCAAATATTATTATATACTTTTATTATACATTATAATCACATTAAATTTTTTTCATTTTTTTCTCAAATTTAGCTGAATGTTTTTACCATAGTTTGGTGGGGTTTAGCATGGCCAAGAAACAAAACCGGCGAATCGCTAAATGGTGGTCCTTACATAATTTTACAACTCTTATTTTAAACATATTTTCTTATTTTCAAATCACTGGTAAAATTTATTTTTTTATCAATATATTATTCCGATTTTTACGTTATATTTTATTTTCTGCTGAACATTCTTTCTCCCGATTTTTTATTCATTCCTTCAAACCGAAGGTGAAAATTTATTTTTTAATTTCAATACGTTTTTTATAGAATGATGGCACGGACGCTCATTACTAGATTTTAAAATATTAATGTAAGATAAATAATGTAAATATGGTCAATGAAGGTAATATGGCCAACCCGCAATATTGTTTTTAATTTCAGTGAAATCCATAAGATGGCGCTTGAATCTAGTCAATCGCGGACATTAAACAGACATAGTGGATGTTCGTTCAAAAACCACTCGATCGCCGTAGAACGTAATTTAATTTTACCAACATCTAACACTTTTCTTTTAATTAAAATCTTCATTTTTTTTTTTTTTTTTTTTTTTTTTAATTTATCTTTAGAAAGCCTTGCAGAGTGCCATTTAAAATTTTGCAGAGCGCAATGGTATCGCATATAACAGCTTGAACAAACATGGCGGATCGGCTGGCTGGTCAGTATCCACTCACTTATCATGTAGGGTCTATAGTCGCTCGAGGTCAGAAGAACATAATTTAGCGGTTTGTTGCCCGCAATCCTTGATCACGTGCACGTGGTGCAGTAATTGTTGATTTACTGTTAGTTTCATTGGCATTTTATAAATCTGACTCTGATAAGTTTGTTAATTTCCTTGTTGAAACAAAGTGTCTGTATTTACTGTTACACATAATATTTTAGTTGGTTTAGTGGTCTTTTCAACTGTAGAAGAGAATTTCAATAGCTGACTCTTGATTATTGTAAACTTAATATATACTTAAAATTTTTCGATACCATCTATTTCGAAACAGTCATCTAATAAGCACCTAAATGGAAGCCGATTGGTAAACCAATGTCGCAGGTAATAGGGACAGGCGTCTGATCTTTAGCGGATGACCAAAACGCTGCTGAAGGCAGCAAAGACCTGAAGCGAGCTTTTGAGCAATTTCAGTATTTTGTTTTATTTTATTTTAATAAAGCTATACAGAAAAGATTTTCCTTTGAATTTAGTGACCAGCGAAGCGAACAAAGCCTACTAGTATTAAATATTTTGCATTTTTATAATGCCGTTGTTTAAGTGTCAAATAATTTTTTAGTGCTAATTGTTTACATATTTTACTACGATAAAAATTGTGCAACTGTTAAATCTTGATGCTTTTGCCATTGAGAATTTTACTTATGAAAGGACTTTCTAAGCAAAATAAATAAATAAATAAATAAATAAATAAATAAAAAATAAATAAATAAAAAATAAAAATAAAATAAAATAAATAAATTAAATAAATTAAATAAATAAATAAAATAGAATAAAATAAAATAAGTGTGTTCATAATGAACTTCTGTAAAATTTATGAAAAATGCCCTTTTTGAGTTAGTAGCATCTAATTCGCAAAATTTGCATTAAATCTATTGATAGGAAAAACTGAAAGGACTGTATTAAATATTTAAACTGAAATTTCATATTGTTAGTTAATTATACAAATTTAAAACATGATGAAAAGTACATTAAAAAATTCCAGTAAAAATAGATTTTTCAACAAAAGTGAAAATGAAATGTGCTATTGAAACCTCCAGCAAAAGTCTGAAACAATAATATAAAAACTACCAAATTAAAAAGAGATTTCATGATAAATTACAATTTTAAAGAGATAAAATGGCTTTCCGGTCTGCAGTTAATGCCCCACATTGTGCTATCTGACTAGAAATATTTAAGGAAATGAATCTTGCAAAATAGTTTTCTAGAATATTTGAAATCTCTTAAGACTTCCTTAAAATAAGAGATTTTTATGCAACGATCGCTAAAGGAAATAATCAAGGAGGAATAATCGAAAATGGATAAAGAGAAATAAAATAAATTATTTATGAATGCGGAATATTACTAATTCTAAGAATGAACAATAAATCAAAAATGTCTGATATTAATTTGTATATTTGTAAATTTTGTTTTTGTGACCCACATATAAAATAAACGAACACTGTTAGATACATCATCCTTTTTATACTCAACTCTCCGATATCCTATTATTATATTAAATATGTCACATTAAATCCTTAGATAGTCTGTATTTCAGTTAATATAATCAATATGGTACTGTATTAGGTAGAGTTGCATTTTTATTTTATTCTTGTTAGATATGGTTCAGAATAACAATTTTTAGATATTACATTTAGATATATTGCTTTGACGTGACAATATAACTAAAACGGCTTTATTTCATTCTAAGAAATAATTTGCTTTACGAATGGTAACATTATATTTAGATGTAAGAAGAGGAAAATTTTTGTACGTATATGTCGTTATTCCTTACAAGTATGAAATAGAAATAAGATGTGAAAAATATTTTTCTCTAATAAAACAATTAAAGGAAATCCTCCAAATTTTATTTAAAACGAGATACTTAAGACAAGGAAAATTAAAAGGCCAAATTTTATACGTCGTACGCAAACATACCATTTCAGGTTTATTTCATTACAAATCGACCTATTGCAATTCCTTTAGTTAATATATCTATTTGTCTGTAATTATGGTGACCTTATTGAGTACATATATAATAAAATAGCGTTAAAATATAATACAATTACCCAATCACGAAAGTATTTTTTATGTAAATGAGGACCAAAAAGGTAATGCTTATGATAAATAAAAAAATCCTGCCTACAATTTTTCAAAACTTAGAAACACTATTTCAATACTATAAGGTGTCTTCTCAAATTTCGAGGACTTATGATCACCATATCAACAATGGAAATTTTGTCATCACGATAAGTTTTGAAATACTCAATTAATTCGAGCCAAAGTTTCACAGGGAAATAATCATAAAAATATTCTCCGATTAAACTTAAACCGATACTTTGTTTCCAAGTGACAACCACTTGAAATTTTTAAACAAACACAATGGATGTATCCATTATTGCGACTGTAATTTTACATTTGTATTTAATGATCTATTTGCTTAAAATGTGATAGCCCATATCAAGGTGTCAACCAAGTTTAATTATCAACTTGATCGGACATCTTGTTTAAAAATGTCGTCCATTTACTAATTTGTCTTCACAATTTTACAATTGAATGATCATAGAAATATTATGAGCCAGTTTGCTAATCAACTTCAACCGATATTTTGCTTCCAAGTGATAACCACGTAAAACATTGAGTAATGTATAATAAACTTATCCATTAATGGAGTTGTAATTTTACATTTGCGTTTAAGGACGTATTCTCTTAAAATCTGATACACATAACCCCTATCAAGATTTCAACGAAGTTTATTAATCAACTTGATCCGACATTTTGTTTAAAAATGCCGATTACTTGAAAATTTGTTTTCGCTTCTCCAACCAAATATGAACAGCTGAATTATCTTACACCGAGAAAAAAATACACTGCTTTCATCTAGAACGAATGAGTAGTCATTTTCTGAATCTCTAAAACAAATATATAGATTTCTGAGCTATACGTATAAGGTAAGCCAATAAACTGAATAAGCAAAATGGTCAAGAATTTATAGCCTATACATTTCTACAAGGTGAAACAATATTATGAATAGAATGAATATGAAAATCCTTTATATTGCGAGAAATTTTCGCTTGATGGTTTACAGTTGGGCCATAAACTCGAATTATATTTGCTAAAACTCGCCTTTTGTGTTTGCATTTATTTGTAATAATGCATTTATTTAAATAAGTTTGACCTCGATAATACAGGTGAATGATTTAGAATTCTAATAGGGATTTCTAGAACTCACTAACAAAGGGTACTACAATTTACAAGGATGACATAGAACTATATTTATTAGAGACACAATTCAGTTTCTAAGATGTCACTTACAGAACTTTTTCTCAGTGTATAAATATCTTGAATGATTTCGTTTGGCAACTTGATTTGTCTTTTTACTTCCAAGTTACTATCACTTAAAATTTTTAAACTTACATAAAAAAAAAAGAATTTGTAAATCAATTTGCTTAAACTTTTATATAAATATGTAGCTCATATAAAGTTTTTAACCCTTTGCCGGCCCTAATGCTCTAAAGTGCTCTAAACTATGTTGTCAAATTTATGAACTCTTTTTTTTAACTACACCAATAATTCTGAGGAGTGATATTTGATATATAAAATGGACGAATAACCTTCGAAGTCATTAGGCAACCGATTCAGTTAAAATTTAATGGTAGTTATTGAATAAAAAATTCCCTAAATTTGGAAACATTGACCAGAAAAGTTAAAATTAAATTAACCGGCAAATGGTCAATCATCTCAATCCAACATCTTACTTTAAAATTGCAGCCACTTCAATAGAAAAAATAATAAGAGTGAAAAGAACTTGTTTTTACATGAATACTACTTTACTATTTCTCTAGAATATTTTTTCTCTAGAATATTTCTAAATAATTATATCGATAGGGTTCATACTTTTGTTTTCTTTGTTCTCTACTAGTAATTTTGAATAGAAATTTTTGTGATAAAATAAACCTATAAATTAAAAAAATATATATATAGTTTTATTGTTTTTAATAAACCGTGAAATATTCAGAGGAAAAAAAAAATGCGGGTCCGTAGGATCTTTTCTAAAATGTAACTAAAAGGAGAAACTTATTACACACATAAATAAATAAATGAATGAATAAATAAAGCTATTTCGTAGCAATCAATTTGTTCTATCACTTATGTCATAAGGTTTAAGAAGTTTATTTTAGGTTTGTGCACAAAAGAGAGAGAGAGAGAGAGAGAAAATTGAATGTTAATAAATAGAAAATTTATATAAGAATTTTATAAAATAATAATCTTTTTACATTAGTAGAAGAATAAAAATAACACAGAATTTAAATCTGTAGTACATATATACAGATAGAAATATATTTTTACTTAATTTTAAATCTTCACACCATTTAAATTTTCATACTCTTGAAATAAAGAATGTGATAAAAATTTAAAGTAAATAATTATATTTGATTAAAATAAAGCGGTAGGTATTCTGTTAAAACATCTGTAGATACATTGTAAGATAAGTAAAAGCTGTCTTTATGAAAACCCGAAGGAATAAATTGAATATCAAATATATTGTTTGAATTATCTTGATTAAACCAGCCAAACCAATCGCAAATTTAATTAAATAATTTTCTATAATGTCTATAATTTTCAACCAAATTAACAGATTATTAAACTGCAAACTCATAATAACTATTTATAACTAATTATATATACAGACATATCCAAAAGTTTAAGACTAGTAGCCGATTTTCAGTATTTTAACACATTGCATCATTTGCACAGATTATTGCACCATCTCATGTGCTGATTGTATCAGACACATTCTACTACTATAAATAAAGGTGCCTGGCACGTTTATCGCCAGTTGTTTAATGGATTTTGTCGTAGAAAGTGCTGTTGTGTAATTATTGTAATGGATAAAAAACCTTCACCTACTGTTACAAAAAGGTCAGAAATATTGACCCTGCATAAAATTGGATTTTCTGAATGTCAAATAAGTTCGAAGGTTAATGTGAGCAAGAGAGCTGTGCATCAATCTATTAGTAAATATAAAATTTCGAGAAAATATGTGGACCTTAAGAGAAGCGGTCGCTCTAGAGAAACGAGTGCATGTGATGATCATGTGATAAAGATGGTCGTACGAGATCCAAGAATCTCCTGCAATACGATTAAACATTCTCTGATTGCAAGAGGCACCAACGTCAGTTTGAGTTCTGTTTCAAGACGTTTGGCCAAAGATTTTGGTTTATCATTCCATAAATCTGCAAGGAAACCTCGACTTACTCCAAGTATGAAAAAGAAACGACTCTTAAGATCCACAAATTTTCCCTAAATTTTAAATTTACTAATAGCTTGATGTGCAGCTGTTTTGCACACATTTACCCTCGAACTTATTTAACGTTCAGAACATCCAATTTTATGCAGGGTCAAAATTTCTGACCTTTTTGTAACAGTAAGTGAATGTTTTTCACCCATTACAATGACAACACAACAGATTTGCAACAAAATCCAATACACAACCGGCAATAAACGTGCCGGACACCTTTATTTATAGCAGTAGAATGCATCTGATGCCATTAGCACATGAGATAATGCAATAATCTGCGCAAATGATGCAATGTGTTAAAATACTGAAAATTGGCTACTGGTCTTAAACTTTTGCAAATGACTGTATATATATGTATTTAAATTAGTTAACCATTCATGAAAGAAAAGGAATGATCTTATAATTGAATGCAAAAGGAACGCGACATTAATTCAGAAATATACATTAAAAAATTATCAAGGAAGAGATGAAAGTGACCAGTTTTACGTGTCAACGTTATTACAGAGATCAAAGTGGTTCTATTTTTTCCCGCGTATAAAAAACTTGACAAAAAATTTCATTTAAAAAGATTAGTGACAAAATAATAAAACACGCACAAAAATATAGTACTTCTTTCAGTCCTGCAGTGGAAAGCCATACCAACTATAAAATTAAGAAATGCAAAAGAAAATTTCGGAAAATGACATTCTAATTATTGAAAAATAATTAAAACAGATTTTTATCAAACAGAGCTAAAAGCCATATCTGTTATACGTAAGAGCTTAAATACAAAAAATGCATTCAAATCCATCCACTATTTTCGAGCTGCTGTACTACAGGCAGATATGCAATACACAACCCCACACGCAGACGAAAAAGGACTTTAAGACTATAATACCACTCCTTTTTTGTCTAGATTAAAAAGCCGTTGATAAACTTCAAATTATCTTCCTTTTCACAGAAATAAAAATGTTTGGTATTATTTTGTATGTACGAAATTTATTTGTTTGAAAAAATTCTCACGCACAGATATTCTTTGTTACTATAAGTATAACCATTAATATTATATATGTCTGAAGGAGTATTATGCTTTATTTTATTCTTTATAAGATACTACACTGACATAAGTTTTCCTTCTTATATTATGTCAAGAGATGCAATTTCTGGGTTACAATATATCTACAAAGTGTGTTGATTACGGACCTCTGATCCAAAGAGATACTTAGTTGAACTCATATTAACATTTATTTATGGCCGCAGAAAAAAGAACACGATACCTAATATTTATCCTATTATATATGTGAATAGAAATTTATCTGTTGGGTGGTTTTACATCTTATTTGTAAGATAGCTGCTGTAAAAGTTTGTATTAATTTAATATATATATATATATATATATATATATATATATATATTAAACGCAAAAGTATATAAAGTTTTTGTTATTATATCTTCCTTTAAAATAGGGTAGGTGCTCCAATGATTGGCATGCTCCAGTAATTGACATATATCCCCAAATAATTAATAAATAAGCAAAAAAAAATATATATATAAGAATTTTAACATTTTATGTCAAACACTGGTGCATAGGGTGCTAATAACTGGTAAAATGAATAACTAGCAGTGTGAAACACTGGAACGTAGGGGGCCAATTACTGATAAAATGAGAAACTGGCAGTGTCAATTACTGGAACATTGAGTGGATGTCAAATAAAAATTCATAAAATAAAATAATAGTTATCAAATGTATGTATTTTAACATATATGTGGTTCTGAATGTCTTTCATGCCATATGTACTAACTTATGATTTCTAAAAATATTTTTTGATGACTAGAACATTAAAAACATCAGAGATTGCTCTAAAAGTGTCAGTCACTGGTGTACATACCCTACAACATCTTTTTTTCCTAATTCATTCATTTAAACTTTTTGAAATATATTCATTAAATGGCGTAAAATAAATAAATAAAAGAACGAATGCAACCATTTTGATGCAAAATAAAACTGTAAAAATATAAAATTTTTACGAATAACAAATTAAGATAAAATGGTAATTTGTAAAAATTTCAAATACATTATTAATCCATAATACTATTATTGATATCAAATAAAGCTTGAACTAATAATTAAATATATAGAAGCAATCGTAAACAAAAGTTCTTTGAACCAAAAAAAAAAAAAAAATATCATAAATGTCTTTATCTAAAGCAATTCACATTGAAAACCTCCAAAAACGAAGATTTCCTGTTGTTACAATTTTATTTTATATTGAGAAAATTGGCTACGTTCTTTTAATTCTTGTTTTCAAAATTTGAATAGATAAACTATTTAATATATATAATGGAAAATGTTTAATCAAAGGCTATAATATTTATTACATTAAAACTTTTGTTTGTCAAACAATTCTTTTTGTAATATATATTTTTGAAATTACTTTTGTTTTTATGTATTTTGTTTTGTATATAGGGTATATTATTCCCCAAAAATACCATAATATTTTTTCGAACAACATAAAAAAGGTTAGAGGCAATATAATGAAAAATATTTTGAAGTGATTGTTCAAAAGTTATTGAGCTTCTACAGAAATTTTAAATATTGAAAAACGAATTTCATACAAGTGCAAAATTTATATTTTGTTCTATATTCAAAAGAAGAAATTATTAGATCTGAAAAAATTCTGATTTTCAATATTGGACGGATTTTTATACTGTTTTTCATACCAATATGATGTTATACATAAATGAATTTAACTAAATATGTGAGATGGATACGATAAATTTTTTTTCTCAATCTGCTTTGGTGTATATCGGTTAATAGGCTTTGCTATTACTCACTTTCTGCTATTTTTCACGCGGCTAAGCCAAATACCAGTATTTATTTGTTCAAATTGCACAAATCTGCATAGTGAAATATCTATCGCGAGAAGCTATGTTGAATAATATATTTTCACATGTTAATATTAGGTGACGATGTTATACAAAAGATGTTTGAAATAGCAATATGATGATACTGTAAAGCTTTGTGTTGGTCGGAGTATATTAGTATTTCATTGATGTCCCATCAATACATCAAGTAAGTCTATTACTATGTAATGATATCAAAGAAAATAAAAATTTCTTAATACAAATCTTACAAATTTAACTAAACTATCATTTATGAAATTTTTAATTTACTGTAAAGGCAGTAAATAAGAACTACTTTTGTGGGAAAAAAAAAAAAAAAAAAAAAAAAAAAAGAAAACTGTACTTCGAATCTAAACAAGAAATTAAGGTAATAAACAAATATATTTAAAACAGATTCATTGTGATAAAAAAAAAAAAAGAAAAAGAAAAGAAAAGAAGAAGAAAAAACGAAAAAAGATGAATAATTGACACCTGTACTCAAACTTTTTAAAACTATTAAAAATATTTAAAACTATTAAAAATTGTTTTAAATAATATATACAAAGTAATACATGCGTTTGGAAGCAAGTGAAATCTTAGTCCTATAATAAGACTCTCTGGAAAAACAGTAGGAAACTCCCAATACCACAATAATAAAGACCAATATCGGGATTCGCCGGATCGGCCAATATTGTACGGCAAACATTATTTCCCATATCGGCCGATATCAGAATACGTAGCGCCCTTATTAATGCCCCCCCCCCCCCTTAAAATTATAGTATTTCTAATGTTTTTAAATTATTTTCTGTTGTCTATTTTTCGAAAAATGGAATAAAATGCAAATGCATAATGAAAAGTTGTACTTTGCTGAAAATTCAAGATTACAGGTCCAACATTCGGCAATCTCAATCCTATTGAAAATACATCGGAACAACTCAAAAAATGAATATTTTAAGAAACAGTTACCAACAAGGAAACTTTAATTAAAAAATCTGGTGTGTAACAGCCACACGACTTCCATTACCAAGGACATCTAATAGAGTGTTTATATAGCAAGTTTGAAGAAAATCGTTAGAGCCGTTTTTGAGATACGGACTTACGGTCCCACTTCCGGTTAAACTCAATTATTGACAGGAAAACAATAATTACATACAAAAGCATATTTAAAAGTGAGTTAAAATCCCAAGTAGCACAGGAACGTTCTGTGAACGTCTAATAACGGTTTCAATAGTTCAAACACCGTGTTTCGTGTCAAAAGAACGTTCTAAAACACGTTCAGAAATAGTATTATTTAGAACGTTCTGAAAATGTTTGATTTGTACCATCTATAAAACGTACAATTCTAGTTCTATATAGAACGTTCAAGTGTGACACCGTCATAACACGTTCTGTAACAGTGTAATTATAACGAATATGACAAAATGACTTTTTAGTACTATTGGTTGGGAAACTAGGTTAACCTTTAAAATTTTTGACTTCAGCTTTTGATTTTTTTACACGTTTTGTGGCGTGAGGAATCCGGAAGTCAAAAGGTTGGTATGGTATCTGTTAATGTGTATCGGCACCTATTAGTGTGATAGCCCGTTAGTTCATGTACACGATATCTCAAGAACAAATGATTGCAGAGAGATCGGACCAGTTTTAAAATATCACTTATGATATTGATAAGAATCTTATTGAGAGATTTGCAACATTCTAATTTAAAAACTTCGTAAGTTATTCGAAATTTATAATTTTTAGCATGATAGAGAATAGAGCATTTTTTACATTTTCATTTTAACGTTTTGTTAGCACGTCAGTAAAGAATGCTTCCCAATAATCAGTAACGGTGAGGTGAAAAAAAATTACAAACTTTTTAAAACTCATGGAAAAATTTTGTGGATTTTGTATTTCAGGAATCAATGTATGGAATTCGACCAAACTTGTTACAATATTAGATCTTGCCCTAAATTGGAGTTTATTTGAATTTCATTTGGGATATATCGCCCGATAGATTACGGTGCTATGCAATGAAACCCTCCATTTATGGGACGGCTATATCTCAGCTTCCATAGTGTACAAATGTATTAAACATGATATATTGGCATATATCATCATAACCTCTGCTAATACAATTTGGATGTATACATTGTCCAACAGGTGGCGTTGCTAATCTGCAATTTAATCATTTTAACGGAAAGGCAATATTTTAACTCTTGTGATTTAACAATAAATTTTGTGATACACTGAAGTTATAAGTGAAATCGATTTTATGTAAAGCTTTACTGGTCCATTTTGGATGCACATCGGCCAACAGGTGGCGTGGCTATGTTGCAATTTAATCTCATAACAGAAACGAAAAATCTCAACTTCTGTGATTTATAAATATTGTAAATTTGGTAAGTGAAATTAATATTACGTAAAACTCTACAGATTGCCTTTGGGTGCATATCGGACGACAGGTGGCACTGCCACGTTCCAATATTTTCCATTCACAGAAAGGCTATCTATCAGCTTCTGTAATATATATACTCACCAAACCTTCTGCGTGACATACATTTGATATATAATATTGATTCAATTTGGCTGTATAACGAGTAATAGTCAAACAGTTTTTTTTTTTATTATTATCATTCATAGGACATTGTTTTTTCCCCTAGGAATAAGTATACATCATCCCTGGGGGATGGGGGAAGGGTGGATAAAAATTTTCACTATAATTATCTTTCAAAAGAATTCGATATCACCTTTAAAACGAATAATTGAAACATCGTTTTCTGATGATTTAAAACAAATTTACCGTTTTTTTTTTTTTTTCATTTGTAATAATAATAAAAATAAACCCTTAGAAAAATACATTTTCTAAGATCTTCTATACAGCATAAAAATGATTGTCTTCTGTCATGAAAATCTATGCATTCCCCAGACCCAAAGTTTAGATACAAAAAGCTAATCACGGATGTTATTGAATAAGTAATATAGTGCTTTACGCGAGTTTCAAAGAAAATCACATGAAAACTCCGAAAACCTAAGTCGACGAGCGTGACCAGGAATCGAAGCCAACACTTCCCGTCTGTAAGGTTCGAGAGTAGAACCTCGCGGTCTCTAATACTCATCGGGAAGTTACAGAATGAGTTTTTTTCTTCTTTTCTTTAAGCATAATTTTAAACTTTTATTATATTTTATTTATGATTCTATTTAAGTTTAAATGTTACTGATAAATTATCAATATTGATAATGTTGTTAAATCGTTACTCTGATTGTTCTTATTTTATTTTATTTATTTTCACTGAATATTTTATTCAATACTAAAATATACACTAAAACAAAATATGCTTTTCCGTTTAATTCGAGATTTTAAAATGGAAAAATAAAGTGATCTCATAAGTTTTTCAAATACTTTATAAAAATTTAAATAATTGTTTAACTCAGCTCCATTTTTCCTTAAAATATTGACCATATGTTTTCTACAGCTATAAATGCTTAATAAATTTATGTTTCAAACGTTGAACTTTGAAACATGATTATTCCGGATGTAAGAAGGGAAGAGCAGATGAAACTGACATCTGCGGATTGCATTTATTTAATTCTCGCTGACCGTGCAAATTCAAAGGTCTTGGGAATGTCGTGCCGTTATGTGAAGCGGTAATTTTAAAACGTGTAATGTAATCTGTTTTGTTCAGTTTTCGCGTTATAATGACTTGGATAAGCTTTAGAAAAGGTAAAAATGTAATATTTTTAACCTGTAATATTCTCTATTTTCTATTTATTAAAGTCTTATTTTAATATCAATTAAACAATCATTTTCATATCTGCGTAAGTTCTTAAGCCTAACATTTGATACTTGTAAGTAGCATTGTATCGCAGAAAAAACTGCTCCTGTTACAGAAAACCGCTTAGAAATTATGGATTCATTTTATTAATTCAGTCTTCTGAGGTGGAAATTGTTAAAATGACTATTTTTGGTTATTATGCTTCTGAATGAAGTAACATAAAGAATTTAAAAGATGAGAGCTAATTTTAAGTGAATGCCCTTCCAGACTGGTCATTATGTATTTTAAAATGCTAGTTGGAAGGGTGTTTTCTTGGAGAAATTCTTATGAAGAAAATGAGGAAGGTATGTAATTCTTTTTTTTTTTTTTTCTTTTTAAATTCTGAAGTATTTATTTAATGTTTATATGATAATATATATACAATCTAGGTTATGCAAATTGCATATTTTTAAAATAATATCCTAAGTTTCACCGACTTACAATTTTAAATATCTCTTTACTGTTATTTATTAAATAAAATATATGAAATTGTTTAACTGCATAATAAAACAAAGATTCAATTCAATTTTATTCCACATCTTTATAAAAAAAGATATTCTGCTTAAAAAAAGGACGATTTACTATATTATTTATTAATACTAATAATATTTACATTTATCAATTATTTAATATGCCATGATAGCATAATTACATCAAATGAGGTAAAAATTGCGTTGACTCAATTTAAAGAAATTTAAACATTTAAAAAATACCAATTACATTGCCATGTGGAATAAATTTAAATACCTGCAAACATCATTTTTGTAAACTGCTGCTGTAAACTGAAAATATGTATGCACACATGCACTGAAATTTAAAAATATGAAGTATGTTAAATATTTTAGAAAAATATTATGATTAAATATATATATATATGTATTTAAGTATTTGGACATTTTAAAAATTTCCTCCTTATAACTAATTTTTAATTTTTTGTTTCAATTTCTTATTATTATAAATTAACAATATATTCTAAACTCAATTATATATTATTTTAGCGGTGTGTTGGTACATTCATTTTTGAAATTATTTTTATGTTGAAATATTAAAACTTTCTATAAACTTCAGCATTCAAATATATTTATAAACTATCCATGGACTTACAAAGTAGTACCCAGAAATGTTTAGAATATACAGGGTGCAAAGTCGAGAGCAGGCCTTTATTTGCGCAACAATTGGTCTCAAACGTCCTCCAATAAGAAAATGTATTTAAAAAAAAATGTAAGAATTCATTATATGACATGTTTAAATTTAAAAAATCAATTTACTAAAAATCACAAAAACTGATAATTTTTATACAATTTTCATGACACTAATAGTGTAAGTTGAGTTCTAACCTAAAAAATATAACACAAAAAGTTTCACTTTTGTGCACCCAAAATTGTCTGAGATAGTTAGTTTCAAAATTTAGGATTATTTCGCATTTTCTTGGGCTTTATTAAAAAGTCAATGAAAAATTCTTTAATAAACCCAGGGAAAATGCAAACAAAGTCCAATTAGGATTTTTAAACCGATCCCTTATTGAAGGCCGAAATATGTGAGAAAATCCAAACTTTAAATATCATGTTCCATTTTGGGAGAATAGAAATGAAACTGTTTGTTAGGATGAGTGTCAGTTTTCTAAATATGATTATAGGGATCTGGGACTATGTAAAAATTTAGTTTTTGCAATTTTGAAAAAATAGATATTTTAAATTTAAACATGTTATACCACAAATGCTCATATTCTTTAAAACATTTTGTAACTGAAACTATATATTTGCGACCAATAGTTGCGGAGATAAAGGTATTCTCGTCACAATGCTTTGCACCCTGTATTTAAAAAAAAAAAAAAAAACCCATATATATATATATAAAACAATTGACAGGAAAATATATAAAAATATAAGTTTTACTGATTAGAAAAACCAACAGGAGAATTACAAACCAATGCGCAAGATTGCAGCGAAAGGAAATGCAAAACTTTGATATAGTAATATATAAATAAATAACTAATATATATAATTATAATTACATTCATTTGTGTACATATATTTCTACATTTAATTTCATTCATTCGTTTATATATTTCTGCATTTATATATTACTATATATATATATATATATATATATATATATATAGATGTATGTATAAATGAATTTTTAATCTTAGTTAAAGCCAAGCAACAGATATAAGATCCCTGAAACCACATAGGTCAATGAGAAGAAATTACAACAAATTTAAATAACCTGGGGAGACTGATTGTGATTTATTGAAACATTTATATTTTATTTATTGATTTTTATTTTATTTAACTTCAGTCTAATCTTAAATTTATTCCTATATTGTTAGTTGCAATTTTAATAATTTTGCCGGTGCGTAAAAACCACATGAAACTCAAATCAAAAGATACAAACAAGCAACGAGGAAATAAAAAATTAAGACAGCATTTTAAACATTTTTTGTAGGAAAAGCTTAGAATGGTAGAAAAAAAAAAAAAAAAAAAACTCGTCAAGGGTGACCCTTTTCGTCGTTGAGCACCAATGTACGATTTCGTTCGTTAGCAGCTATAATAGCAAATTGTTAGCGGGCACCCTATCGTACAAGAAATTAATTGAAGTTAGAAATGAAGAATAAATTGGAATAAATTATTTACTTCAAGAAATCAGAGAATCAAACAGAAAACAACCATGAAAAACAAACATTAATCATAGGATGACGCATTCGGAATCACAAGGATTAAAACAAGCAAAATAATTCAAGAGTTTAGTTGTATATAGCAGATGAAGAATAATGATACAACACAGCAACAGGGATATAAATTACTTTTTTTTAAATTCAAATATTGTTTGAGAAATTTTAACATACTTACTATTCCTTTAATTTCAACGTATATGCATGAAAAATTCCATATTTTATGACTGTAATTCCCCAAAAGTGTCATAACGTGCCTATATCCCTTTAAAAAATTCCTTAAATTTTTGCATTTTTAAAAAATTTCTTTTTTCCTCTAATCTGAAGATAATGGCGTTATAGTATTAATTAAGAAACTTTGAATAAACACCATAAAATGCAAGAACTCGCAACTGCTACAAACAAAGCACGGCTGCTACAAACAAAGCGGCAACGCATTCCACACACTCAACGTGCTTGTTTGCAGCTCTCGTGCCTACAATGTTCGCCTGATGAAGGGTTGTGTCTTCTTTTGACCCGAAACAGTTGGTGCGAGTTCTCGTATTTTATGGTGTTTATTCAAAGTTTTGTAATTAATACTATAACTTCATTATCTACATATTAGGGAAAAAAAAGAAATTTTTAAAAAATGCAAAAATTTAAGAAATTTTTTAAGGTATAAAGAGACGTTATGATACTTTTTGGGGAAAGCTGTCATAGAATATAGAATTTTTGATGCATATACGTTGAAATTAAAAGAATAGTAAGTATGTTAAAATTTCTCAAACATTATTTGAATTGAAAAAAAAAGTAATTCATATCCCTGTTCATGTGTTGTATCATTATTCGTCATCAGCTATGTAATTTTTACTTCTAAACGCTCGTACTGAGGGGATTTTTTTATAATGACGTCACATTTTTTTTTTTTTTTTTTTTTAACTACACTATTTTAGAACGTTTACAGTACGTTTTCTGGAACGTTCTGAAAATGTGTATAACGTTTTGAAAACGTTCTAAAAACGTTTAGAACGTTCTGAGACCGTATACATAGAACGTTCTCAGAACGCTTCTTTAACACCGATGGTGATAGTTACACGTTCATTGAACGTTCTCTGAACCGTACTATTGTACGTCTTCAAGATGGACAGATAGACGTCTATAACACGTTCAAAGTGAACGTTCTTAGAACGTGTTTGCAGAACAATTTTTGAACGTTCAGAGAACGTTTCGGTGCTGCTTGGGATGGCGAGTTTGAAAAAAATCCGTACAACCGTTTTTAAAGGAACGCCTTTGCGAGGCCTGAAATTGAGCTATTTATACAGGACGCCTATCAATTTTCCTGAACTAACCAACTATATCATTCGAAAGGACATCTAATAGAGTGTTTATATAGCAAGTTTGAAGAAAATCGTTAGAGCCGTTTTCGAGATACGGACTTACGGTCCCACTTCCGGTTTCCGATGTCCCACTTCCGGTTTTTCAATTTTCACCAAAATTTGGAAATTTTATCTGTACGCCAGACGTATTTCAATTCTAAAGTTTCGTAGCTCTATCTTTATTAGTTTCTGAGCTATAATAACCAGAAGACACACTGACACACTGACCAATTGCCAAAAGCCACTTTTTTGGACTCAGGGGACCTTAAAACGTGTAAATCAGGTGAAAACCCGATATCGAATTTTCAGACCGAATACAATACTTCCATTACCTACGGTAGTAGGGTAATGGAAGTAAAAATAGTTTTTCATTGGAACCGCAATCATAAATTGAAGCAAAATGCATTAAACTGCATTGATAGCACACCACGATGGATGAAGGCGTTAATTGACGTTGAGAGAGCTTATTCAAATTATAGTTAAATAAAAATTCATCTTTCTAACATACTATTATTATAAAACACGTATTACAGTATACCTAATTTATACATAAAATAATAATTCTGACTCATATCGAATCGCGAAATTTCCAAATGAATTACAAAAATATAAAAAAAAATTCTGAAAATGTCTAATGCCACATTAATAAGGCCAGAGACTATATATATATATATATATATATGTGTGTGTGTGCGTGTGTGCGTATGCCTGTATGTACGTGCATGCACGTGTATTTTATGATATATTTTTTCAAGATTTTTATACAGGCGGGAAAATTTTTGTAGTTTAATGTACTTGAAAAAATCATATAACATAATCTTTTAATATTGTTAATATTTTTAGGGGGAAAAAAGAAAACTCTTGTAAAATATCGCAAAATGAATGGTTTTCTTTGGAAAAATTAAATGATTTTCATTTTAAAGATAATGTAATAAAAGAAGTTTTAAAATTATAAGTATCAACATATATTTTATTTGTATCAAATTTATTATCTAAAGGACAATACTTTATGAAGAAAATGCCTACGTATTTTATTAATATTTGTATGTGACAAAAGAAAAAAAAAAGGAGTATCGTAACGTTTCATAACTTTTTGAACAAATGGCCTTTTATTAAGAAAAAAAAAAAAAAAAAAAAAAAAGGTTTTACACGTGGTTTATAAGACATTTCTATGTTTATTTTCCGAAACAAATATTTTTCAACAATTCGCGAAAGGGCAAATACATTGGGGAAATTCTTGTCATATTTTTGTTACAAAAGATCAGAGTTTTATGATTTGTAACAGATCAGAATGTTTTTTATAAGATAGATTTAGGTAAAATGTTATTTGAAAAAAATAACTTTTGCATTTCAGTTCTGAACAAATGGCATCTTTTCCACGAAAATTTTTAACTGGATTCAAATTTAATAGATGCATATATATACTATGGTTACTTACACTCAGAATGTATGGCATAAGGAAAAAACTCATATTAATCAGATTTATGTAAGATATTATTTTATAAAATTATATTAGGCATTTCTTTTTCTTCTTAACAGTCTGTAGCGTTTCTTTCAAGAATTTAACAAGGTTAAAGTTTTATAGACATATGTGTATTTTATTCAGATTAACATATATATATATTTGTGATCAGAAGATATTCCCAGTTATTTGAAATCCCAACATTACAAATTATAAATCAAGATCGATAATTTAAATAAATATTTATGGGAATGATTCCCAAATAAAAAAATAATAATAATAATAATAAAGAATTAAATATTTTGCTATTATATTTATTTAAGTTACGTTGGTTTACATAAAATCTTAAATAATCCATAAACTGTCGAGCTGAGTTTAGAAATTTATCTAAACAAAAAAGGAATATATTATGGTAGTTTTAAAATAGCGATACTTATTTTCTACAATTTATAATTCAAGTTGAAGTATTTTAGTTAAAAAAAAAAAAAAAAAAAAAAAAAAAAAAAGTAGTATTTAAAAAATAATAAAAATGTATTTTTTTTTTTTTTTTATTTATTATTATTATTATTTTTTTTTTAAGAAAGTTTATTATAATGCTTACAACTTTTCATTTGTTGTCAAATAGTACATAAAATATAGAATAAAACAAAATTAAATAAATGAACAAACTTACAAAATTTTGTAAATTAATTACAATCTAGTACAAAGGAAAAAATAATCTCGAATATACATAAAAACAGGGTAAGGAATAAGAATTTAATGTTCAAGAAACAGCAGCTTACGAAATAGTAAACAAAGAAACTTTTACATGTGCACACTTTTTATGTATATTTTTATTGCGTATATAAATAGTTTAATGAGAATTCAGCGAAAAAAATTAATTTAAATATATTCTAAACATAATTTCTGTATGAGTTAAACTTTCGCTAATACAAAATCCTTCAAAACTAGAAAAGCTTAATCTAATCAAATCAATTTAAGCTTATAAATTATGAAACACCGGATTTAAATAACTTACAATACAATACATCGAAAAATAAATATTACAAATCAAGGGAAAAAAAAGAAAAGAAGCAAACATCATATAGTGGGGAAAAAAAAGAGGACAATAACAGTTTTAGATTGAAATAATTAAATACGATCCTTTAAAGGGGAAAAAATGTAGCCTAAACTCAGGTGAGCTAAAACTCAATATAGCATATTCAAACTAGCTCTGATAAATAAAATCATTGAAGACGAATGTTGCCCTATCAACGATTCATTACAATCGAACCAAAATTAACGTTTTGAATATTAAAATTTGTTTGTTTCCATTGTTTTCTTATACATAGAAAAACAATTTAGGTAATAAATTCTTCGTCCATGTCTGATTTTAGCGACATTTCTCTGTGATTTCATAAATATTGCTGCTATGTCGCCGCGCTGACATCAATCCTATATATAAAATAAGAATTATAACTCAATATCGATTATATGGTGTAACAGTATAGCTCAATTTTTTTTTAATCTAACCTATCGCAATTTTTTAAAATATTATTATGTACATTAATAATAAAAAAATAAATGGTAGCATTTATTTGCAATAAAACTTATTATATATATTAAAAAGGATATTAAATAAGAAAAAATTATGCTCTTTGTATGATGCATCAATTTCATTTTCTTTTAACCATTAGTCTTCTTTTCTTTCTTTTATTTTGTAAAGGGACTTTTTTTTAAATTATTCTCTGACCCCTTTCACTTTTGTTATACTATATCCTGGTTTGTGGGAAAACATTTCCTAATTTTTGATTTATGTGAAACATTATTTTCTTGCTTCTTCAAGTAACATTCACTTAATCATATTCTGACTCACTCTCTTTTGCATTATAACTAACCTGCAAAATGGGAATGCATGTCATAATTCTGTTGGTGATTTATGATTTTAACATCTTTTTTTATTAAATAACATTTTACTGGACCATTTTATGATTAGCTTTGAATTTTACTTTTAACTATATATTAAAAAATATGGAATATTTTATCATAATTCACGTATGATGCATTATTTTCCTTTTCTGTTTTTGACCACATCCTGTAATACGGGAAATTGTGTTCAAAATATTTTCACTGATAATTTATAATTATCCATGATATTTTATAACAACGTTCTATCCGAAGATTGGAAGAAATAAATTCTTGTGGTATAATAATTAAAAATATTTTTGTTCCTTTTTGAAGAAACAGCCATTATAAGCTAAAAGTAAAATTTAGTACAACAGCAATTATAAGATAAACACAAGAGTTTTAGCCCATGGTGTAGAACAAAAACTTCTCATCGATTTCATCAGCTAAATGCATATGTTCTCACTGGTGTAAAAATTAATCAGCGGAAATATAATTACACATTCATTTGTATGAAACTGATTGTAACAGAAGTGACATAAACAAAAAAGAAATCTCAAGAACGATGGGGAACAGAATGAGAATATGTTGTTTAGAAGAGTTAGCATATAAAAGTTTATTAAATTTTATAAAGATTTTCTATTGAATGGGGGAACCGAGTTTCTATATAAGACAAAAAAAATAATAATATAAAAAAAATAAATAAATAAATAAAATAAAAAATAAAAATAAATAAATAAATAAATAAAACAAGAACTGTTCATGTGCAGTTGCACGTTATATTATTCAGTTGAGAACTGTTTATTTGCATTTCGCGTTCAGTCAAAATATGTTTATGTGTATTCGTAATTCATGTTCAATTGTTATGATATAAACTATGTAGAATACAAATATTTTTAGTTTAATTTTATATAAAAATTATGTATATATATATATATATTGAGGTAATGTAAGTCCTTCTTTGAAAGTGCGAGGTCCAAAATTTATATGATACTGATTGTGATACGTTTAATAGACATAAAAATAAAAAAACAAAACAAAACAAAATAAAACAAACACATAAAACGAACGTCACAGGCTCACATGAATGATACGGAACGGAACAAGAAGGAAAACAATACCTTAGAAGGTACGGCAGGGTCATTCCATGACAAATCAACACAAAAAAGCTGCATTTTTAACCTGACCTCCTCAGATTTTTATGAAATTGGGTTTATTTATTAGTTCTATAAAGAAATGAATGTATATCAATTAATAAGTCCGTATCGCATTTAGTTTTTGATATACAGGGAAGCAAAAATGGGTAAAGAATGCAAATTTTCAAAATAATAATAATAATAACCTACCAAAAAATACTCTCGTTCTTATAAGGCCGTTACTATATTTTTCTTTTCCAGGGAATTAAACAGTACATAGGTCTCAATTATCACTAATACCTGATGGATAAGGTACAAATATAAAATGCGAGCAATTGAAAATTGCAATCAAATTTCACTTACATTATGTATTTTATTTGCAAATATTTTTTGCAAAACATTCTTTCCGTTAGTATGAAAATACTTATAGAGTATTACATTTTAATTTATAACTCAGCATCCCATGGCCGTCTCATATTGAATTTCGAAATAATTATAAACAATAAAGGTAAAAATAATATATAATTTTTAAAAGGAAATTAAATATCTACTTTTTGAGACAGTGAAGATCAAAGGACAAATGTTTGACCTTAAACTGAAAACTTTTAATAATATATGCATGAGATGCATCATTTGAAAGCCTGTTTTAGAAGCTTTCTAAAAACACCAATATTATATCTCTAAGTTAATTAGGAATTAAAATATGGGTACATTTGTAGTAGAAGAATTTCGAAAAGTTCCATTTTTTATCTATTTTTGCAACCCAGTATATCAAAAACTAAAAGAGATAGGAACTTTTTAAATGGTATACATTCATTCCTCTATAGAACAAAATAAATGAGGCCAATTTCATAAATGTCTGAGGGGCGTCAGGTGTTTAGCTGTATTGATTTGACATCAAAAAAGACTCTACATAAAAAAGCCTTGTTAAAATTTAAAAATTCTTCTATTAAATGGAACAAACCAATTATGTTTTTAAAAAAGAGAGAGAGAAACAGAGAGAGACCTGTGTATGTGCATTTGTACTTCACGTTCAATTGAGAATCGAATAACTAATCAATAATTGCATTAACAATTGTTTAAATTAAAAATTACGTAAATAAATAAAATATTTTTTTTGTTTTGTTCTTAGGAAACTAAGATAAAATGAAATATTCCTATTGCAATTTGCTTAACATTTCAATCACTATCGTTTATAGAATTGAAAGTGTAGCATGAGAAAGTAATTTTACTTACTGTTTATAAAATACAGATAAAAACACAAAATTTAATTTCAGCAGTGAAGTAAATCTGCTGTAAAATATTCAATTTGATACAAAGTGAATTCTTTAATTTTAATTTGGATTTTTCTTCTTTTCTTTTCTCTTCTCTTCTTTTTTTTTCTTTTCTTTTTGATGAAATACTTTGATCAAAATTTTCTCTTTATAACAACACTAAATATACACCAGATAAAAAAAGAGTAAATATCACAGTGCTTCTTTAATTTCTCTACCCTTATTTGCAAAACTGTTACAAATATTTTATACAGAACAAATCTGACACCGATATATCTCATCCTGTTTTATGTATCATGAAAACCTATCTTTTCTACATGTTTTATTATCTTATTTTTCATACAGGAAAACAGAGGCTGGGCATTGAAATTTAAATATTTCGGTCAGTTTATTGCATCTAAGCTTTATTCACGAGAAAAAACAAAGTTGTATATTACAAAAAAGAAACCCATGTTGTGGTGAATATATATATATATATATATATATATATATGCATATTTGAAATTATAATGAATTTTTAAAATGCTTAGTTGCAACTTTTGAATTCATTTATTAAGTACTTCAATTAATAAATGCTTTTAAAATAATATTTCAGACTTTTAATTGTACCTTCATTTAATAATTAGATTTTAAGGGGTTACATGGGTTTTGAATGTTAAAAAAAGCAAATTATATATATATATATATATGTATAAATATCTTATTCAAAATTTAGAGCAGGTAAAAGAGCAACATAAAAACAATAATTTATAGAATTTTCATCTCGAATTTGGAAAAATCAGCCAGTGGGGTCTGATGGCCGGAGACGTCCTCGCCGGGGCCATTCCGTCAGTTTATTGCATCTAAGCTTTATTCACGAGAAAAAATAAAGTTGAATATTAGAAAAAAGAAAACGATATTGTGTTCAATATATACATATACATATGTATACATAAATAAATAAATATATATATATATATATATATATGTTTGAAATTATAACGAATTTTTAAATTCCTTAGTTAGAACTTTTAAAATCATTTATTAAGTACTTCAATTAATAAATGCTTTTAAAAGTATAATCATGCTTTTGAATTGCACCTTCAATTAATCATTAGTTTTTAATGGATTACATCGGTTTCGAATGTTAAAAAAAAAAAAAAAAAAAAAAAAAAAAGAAAAGAAAAAAAATACCTTTCATACACATATATATGTATAATAAAACATCTTATTCAAAAATTTAGAGCATGTAAAAGAGCAACATAAAAGCAATAATTTATAAAATTTTCATTGCAAATTAAAAAAAAAAATCAGCCAATTGGGTTCGGGTGGCCGGAGCCCATACAGTACAGAATGTTTCAGTTATGTTGCAAAAAAACTTACAATCTTTAAAAAACGCAACAAATTTAAGTATGCTCTCTGATACCTTTCTAAAACATTGGAACTTTTCGATATTCCACCTGTTAAGTATTTGAAACGTTTCTGTTACGTATCCGAATTTTTGTTACGATCGCGGACATTTCTACGTGTTTGAAACTTATCGAAAAGCAAACTGAACGTTTCGAAACGTTTCTAAAATATTTGCAATATTTTGATATTATATGATTGTTACACTTCTGGAAAATTTTGTGCTGTTAGGGAGACGTCTTCGCCGTGGCCAGGATATGTCATAATAGCTTGAATTGAAATTTAAAAAATCTTTAAGTAGACATGTGTAGCTCGTACTTAACGAATAATAAAAAAAAATTGAGATTTGAATTTTTGGCAGAGTTTCATGTAAAAACAGTACAATTCTTGGTACATTTTACCTTACCTTTATGGCCTTGTTAAAGAAATTGTAGTCGCAAAAATAGAAAGAAAAACTTTCTTTCAAGCAGTAGGCAATTCTATTTTATAAACTTATGCAACGTTTAAATAAGGTCGGTGTATTAGTTTTTGAAAATTCGTATACATTGAATTCAAAACTACTGTTTTCAGAAAAGTGGAGTTAAAGGTTTAAGTAAGAATGAAACGAATCTAATTCTAATCACCGTACTACTATCTCTTATTATAAAGGTATTTCCGAAAATATCGCTAAATTGCTTAAAACAGTTAATATCTCTACTAGCTTTAAACCTCAACTCCGTATTAGTAACTTTCTCTCAAACTTTAAACCCACTGCCCCACCCCTTCTTAAACGTCTAGGTGTAATCTATTGTATCTCCTGGAAAATATGTGATTCTACATATATCGGTGAAACTGGCAGAACAGGTAAAATTAGATTAAAGGAACATAAACCCTCATATAAAACAGGTGGTTTAAAATCGAAACTCGTAATCCATTCCCTCAATAGTGATCATATTCCTGATTTTGACAACTTTAAAATTCTTGCCTCTAATGTAAACTTATATGAAACCCGTATTTTTCTAGAGGGCGTTTTTACTAAAAGGCAACATTCTGCCTTGAACGAGGCTAAAGCTATTCCTCCTGAATATATAATCTTGTTATGATGTGTTATGAATTTTTTTGTAAATGTTGTGTTTGTATGTTTGCCACTGAGGAGGGCTAGTGTTCTAGTCGAAACGTCTGTCGTGTATTTTAATGTTTTTAATTAAAATTTATTTTTAAAGTTTTAAAAATTGTTGTTTTCATTATCTCATCTTAAATGTTACATTGGTTTTAGTTAAAAATAGATGAAAATTACCACTGCCATATAAAATTATAAAATGGCTCACGCAATTATAAAGTTATCGTACATAAAAATGTAAACAATACGTATAACATATTATTCATTATCAATACATTAAAAAAAAAAAAACTTATTTATTCAACAATTTGTGCAAAGAAATCATGGATTAGATTGACAATGGACGATTTCTCAAAAATGAAAAATCATACACAGGTTTATACTACGATTTTTTATAAATTATATTTTTAAATAATAGTTCTAAACTTCAATCATTAAAAGACACAAACAGTAAAATTTGAGTTTCTATTAATATTAATTTTGATGTTTACAATTAAGTATTTAATAAATATTTAAAAGGGGTTTATACAAAACTATAAAATGCATTTGCATTTGAAAAATAATAAATATATAATTAAAAAACCATTATCAGTAAAAAGCAATTCAAAATTCATTAATAGTAAATTTCATAAAATATTTTACAGGAATTCTTAAAAATATTTACTTTCAATAAAGTCTATTTTATGTATGGTTAGAATTATTGATATGTTCATGCATACAGGTCATTAGAAAAATGAAACAAATATTTATATTAAAAATCTTTTACACTTAAATCATTAATGCGGATAATAAAACTCATTAAGCGTAAAAATACAAGTGCGTTTAGTATCATTAATGAGAAAGATCAATAATATTTGAAAATTTAATGCTTAAAAGTATATGAGATTTTTAAAATGGAAAAATTAGTTGATTGTTTTTGTTAAGAATAATTGTAAATAGCATAATTCTTTAAACAAGCTTGGCGTTTTAACCATGTGAAATGGAGGGCTAAATCTACGACGTATAATTGCAGCAAACTTGATATGTGACATAACTACTAAGAAAATAACCAATGACTTAATTTAGGTATATATTGACCGACAAGTGGTGTTGCTATTCCTCACCTTCTTTGATTTTCCTCATGGCTACATTTCAGAAGCGTTTGATTAAAATTGCATAAAACTCCATAAGTAAAATCTTAACTGTGAGAAAGCATGATTGATCTTTTGTACATATTACACATCAATAGATAATGATATATAGAATATTACAGATGAACGTTTTGTGATGGCCACAACAAACTAGTTAGTAAAGGGGTTTATGGTGCAGCTGTCACATCCCGGTACATATCGCGGAATGAACATATTTTGCTGTATTTACAATGTCCATGAAAATCACAGAATAACACGTAAGAGAGTTAAATTTGAAATATCAAGTTTGTTATAATTTTTTAACTTGAATAATTAAGTTTAAACATAGCATAATGCAAATTTTTATTTATAATTTATTTTATTTATAATTATTTATTTCAGAATTTCAACATAATATAATTCTGTGTGTGTGGGGGGGGGTATCTTCCCTTCAACCCCCAATTTTATTACAGTGCCGACATTTATTTAAAAAAAAAAAAAATCAACTCTGTTCACAATTTATCTTCAAAATTGCCAATTTTCATCAATATATTTTAAGTGGAAAACTAATACAAAGTTCAAAATACCAAATTTGAGTTTCCTGCAGTTATTTGTTTTTCAATTATACTGATGACAGATATAGATACAGATCAATCGGTAAAAACTGGACTGTCGTAATCAGGTTACCTCAAAACATGATATAATACAAACAAAATAGAGTTGAAAATGGAACTACAAAAAATAAATTGTTTACAGTATGGGTAGGAAAAATAATTTTCCTTTCTAAGCACTGTTTGTATACATTGTAAAATGTAGCAAACCACTTCGATCAATTACATTCAATAGAAAAGAACGCTTATCTCAATTTTAGATAGCCCTGTATATTGCCTGTAAACAGACTTCCAGCTATTTCCATGTACAACCCCCAATATATAAAATTTTTTGGGTAGCCTGTAAACGAATGATGAATGGTGTCCATGTCACAATCTACACAAAATATGCTTTTATCTATAGAAAAATAATCTGGTGTGTCACTCACACAACTTTCTCTTAGCCTGAAATTTAATACTATAAGTACAGCTTGGAGATCAATAGATAAGATAACGAGTACTGTTATGTAAACCTAAGTTAAAACAATTCAAATTAAGCTTTGGAAGAGAAGAGAGAAAAGAATTCAAATAAAGAATTCAAATCTGATATTAAAATTAAGAGATCACTTAAAATTAGTCTGCCAACTTTCACACGCAACATTCCTTGAAACTTATCAGTCTTGATAAAACTTTTCCAGCAACAAACTTATTTTAATTTGAAAATACAACTTTTTAATCTCCTAAAATTACTCGTTTTTAATTTACTCTAAGAGACACAATATTTAAAAGCTGATCTGGCATCTTTACAGTAAAAATATTCTTTCTAATGCATATCCAAACGAAAATGTACCCTATTCTCTCATGTTATGGATTTCCTAAATTTCAAATAACTTGCGACTTTTTTAAATTAGAATTTTTAAAATCTGTAGGGTCTTTATTAGTATTATAAGTGATATTTTAAAATTGGTCTGATTTCTCTAAAACAATTTTTTTCTTTGAAATATTGTGTATACAGTCTGTTGTTGTTGTTGTTGTCGTGTGCCACTCGGAAATTCCGAGCCCCGGTAGTAGAACTACCGGATTTATTTTAAGGCATCAGGGTTGCGTCTTCCGTTATTTGGAGCGCCTCATAGGAAGGAAGTACGACTTCTAGCTCCATAAGCTGGTGAAAGATGGCAGCACCAGCCAAAAAACCGAAACTCGAATTTTGATCCGGATCAGAGCGAGTTAAACCCATGTTCCGGTACCCCCAAGGTATAATTTTTGATAGGAACTTGGAGGACTTTGTGACCACGACGGAATTTAACGTGCACCAGTCGTCATTAGCGTACACGACGGTATTTGGCCGGCTCGAGGACCGAACCCGCAATCTTTCGATCACGAACTCGCTGCTCTTACCAACCAGGCTACCGCAACCTGTACACAGTCTAAAACATACTAAAAAAATATTGAACTAAAAGAGTAATAAACTAACACACTAACAGACACCCTACATACGAACACCTTGTTATTTTCGGATTCCCCCCAATATGTGTAAAAAATTTCATAAAATTGAATTCGAAAATGTTTACGATTACCTAAGTTACCCATACCTATAAAATGAGGGAGATCTAAACCATACTATCTTTGAGAAAAGATAACACGTAAAGCAAAAATTACGTAAACAGAAATGAATTATATAATTTTTAACAAAATAATGTTATATCATTTAGGAACTAAAATTTATAAATGATACATGTATAACATAATTAAAAAGTGAAATGGTCAATTTATAATAATTAAAATACAAATTGTTTTGAGTAGTAATATTAAGTTTCATTCAATATTTAAAGAAACTGAATTTAAATTTAAAAATTGATTTATTATTTACCCATTTACTTAAATGGGTAAATGGGTAATGGGTAATGGTAAAATGGGTTTTTTAATAAATATGGGAAGTATTTATTAAAAAGATATTTGAATTGAAAAAATTTATATTAATTTTGATATTTCTGATAAAAATTAAAATGTTCGTTCATAAATAAAAAGTTATCGGAAAGACTATAAATGAAATGTCAATAAAATTTTACAATGCTTAATCGTATTTCTGCAAAAAGTTAATTTACAAGTGACCAAAAAAAAAAAAAAAAAAAAAAAAAAACAATAAATAAATAAATAAAAATGAAATAAATCATTCAAAATATAAAACATACCTTTCTTCCCCACTTCTTTATTCAACGAATTTAGATATATGCCTTAGATGATAAATGCATTTTGCGCATATCTACACTTAAAGACATCATTAAAACTTTTGGAAGATCAAATAACAAAAGAAGAATTAGTACATTTTCGCTTGAATTAAACCAGTTAGAGGCCAAAATGCGAGGTCTTTAGAATGTGTTTGACTTTTATAAATTAAATGTAATTAGGTAACTAAAATATTTTTCAAGATTTTTTCGAATCATTATTTGAAAAGATTACGTAAATTAATTTCAAATGTTAAAACACTGCAAAATGTGGTGATGTTAAAGACTATACAATAAAGATATAAAATTATATGAAAATAAAGTATATAAATTATAACTGATGAGACTTCCATTAATAAATTATTTTAAAAGTTTTTTTTTTTAAATGGTACTACATAATATTTAATGGAGCAAACGTATAATTAAATATGAAAATGAATCAATACAACATTTTTCTTTTTTAATCCATTTGTTAATTTAAGAATGTTTTATTTGTCGTAGAGGAATGCAAAGTTTTTCACAACTAAAAAGAAAAAATAACAATTCATTTTTTAACCGTTTTACAACCTTGCTGGAAAGTGCTAATGCCATCGGTTTATTTGTTTATTTCTTAAAAAAAAAAAAAAAAAAAAAATGATTGCCGTTTCAAAATGTTCATAATCTATGTGGTTCAATGCAGATAACAGTTAAATTGTTCTTTTTTAATAAATTGCTTTTTAATTGTTATGTATATATATATTTCTACTGCTACTTTTGTAAATATATGCTTAACTACAACTTTCAAACTTTAGTAAATAATTATTTACTATAGTGATAAGAATATTCTTTGGTGACTCAATACTTAACCTAAGACAGAGACAATGAAAAACTGACCATTTTAAAAGGAAATAAAAATTTCGCAATATGACCTAATTTTTAGATTACAATTTTAAAAGACTTCCATGCAAAATAAATTTCATTACACGATGCGTATTATGATTTAACATAATTCACAATTCATCTTAAATTATAAGGATAATAAACTGAATATAAATGTATATATATATATATTTTTTATTAATCTGCTTTTTGCACATTGGTTCTATTTGCTTAAACGTTCGACGCTTTATATGTTCATCTCAGAAACGTGCTTAAATATATACGGACAAGGACCCATCAGAAACACCCTACGAAAGACAACCTGTTCAGCCCTAGGTCCCTAATTTAGTAAATCGTGTTTAACCCGCACAACAACAATATTTGATTGTTTAAACGAGATCGTGTTAAGAAACATGGAAAAGTGTCACAATGCATAAATATATTTTTTATTACTTAAAATGTAAGCAGATACAACAAGCAATATTATAAATTTAATATAACATATAACATAAAATTATAAGATTCATATTTAAAATTGTAGATTAAATATTAGATATCCTAAATTATGCATCGTGTAAAAATATTTTTGTGATTTATACCCATAAATGTCTAAGAATATAAAATTATTTTAATTCTGTAATTTTTAAAGTACGTAGCGGATGTATTTATATGCATAAATATACTATTTCATTAAAAAAAAAAAAAAAAAAAAGAAACTCAACAAATGTAACAGAATTATCATTAGAAACTTTCATTTCCGTAAATAAATAATTGAAAATATTAACTTAATTGCTCTTTACAGACTCCTTAAAATTTATATATTTTACAATACTTTAATTTATATATTTCTTATAATCTTTTTACATTTATTAATTATATTAAAAATAAGCACATAGCAAATATGATGCTTAATGCCCGCACAATTTTTAGCCTGTACGAAATGTTTGTAGGAAAAAAACTATTAAATTTTTCAAGAGTTTTTAATTAAATATGAAGATATCTTATCTTAAAATGAAATTTATTCATTTAATTTCATTCCAAAGCTCAAAATATTTTGAAACAACATAAGAAAT
The DNA here is from genome assembly GCA_963930645.1 of Salticus scenicus. Taxonomy (NCBI): domain Eukaryota; kingdom Metazoa; phylum Arthropoda; class Arachnida; order Araneae; family Salticidae; genus Salticus; species Salticus scenicus. The sequence continues at coordinate 175,527,744 of OZ005656.1, read as the reverse complement.
AAAAATGCAACGATTTTTCATTGCTTGACGTCTTGGTAATATATATATATTTTTCCTTTTTTAAGCTAACAAAATTTTTAATTTAAATGCAAAAAATAATTAAAATTCCTCTTTTTCTTAAGCTTTTTTTAAATTGAAATTAGTGATATGAGGATTTCAAATGTTCAAGCTTTGATTTTTACTTATCGATTATATACAATAAAAACGATTTAATCGCTATGATGAATTTTTATAGAAGACATTACATTTGAAATAAATGTGTTTTTATGTTCTTTAATTTTTATTCATATGTATTTACACTATTCAGCCGATTGCATAGATTCTTAGTGTATGTTTGTGTGTATATATTTACTACATATACCTACATACCTACAGTCGGTAACAAAAGTCTGTTTTTAGAATGACTAAGAACAGGATTCGACAAGGATTTATTTAACAAAACTGTATTAAGTGTACTTTTTTATATAGGAATTTTTGCTAGTGTTCGGAGACTTTTGTTACCGACTGTACATACATACAAATATATAACATATTAATTACAATTACCTCTAATTTAAGCAACTTGACCTCAATTTAGAGGAGATAGAATTTCCCATAATTACTACTTATGTTACACAAATTGCTGTATAACCAGTTACAATCTTACAACTGAAGTCCTCATTTAAATTCTTCATTTTGTTGCAATTTTATTTGGACATAATCAAGCAAATACAAAAGTGAATTTAGAATTGAAGTTTTTAATTTGATATACAGGGTACGACAAAAAGAGCGTACCGATTTAGAATGTCAATTATATATATATATATATAGATAGATAGATAGATACAAAGCAAGATAGAGAAATAAATCTTTTATACTTGACAGTATACCATTGTCATCAATTAAGTTTTGTTGAAGAATGAGTTCAATGATGACTGTCTATGCTGATGCGTATTACTTTATGTCTAAATTTTCTTTCAGCTATTTATTAAACTATTTTTAATTAAATTATAGATTTCGATTAAAGAAGAGTATCTGTTCAAATATTTATGAACATAAAATATCTTTAAAGGCTGAAGAAGTTATTAGGAGATATATTATGTTGTTTTATATAATTACGTATTTGAAGAAACATAACATTGTGTTATTTAAGCACGTAAATATATTTATCACTAAGTAAAGTGTTCGAGCTAACGATAAAATATATACTTTTAATTAGCAGCAAATGCTTACCGGAGCTAAATATTAAGTTAAGTACACACAACATAATCTTCGCTACAGAACAAAATGTTTGTACATGAAATACACGCAACAGCACTTTTTATAACAAATTACTTTTAAAATGTAACATGAAAGATTAAAGTTACTTAAGTATATGAATATTTAATATCTTGTCTAGGATGTTTTTGTCTTTTATTAAAAAGACGCTCGGGAGATATTGTTGCAGTATTTTATACTGCATTAAAGATTTTTTTTTTTTTTTTTTTTTTTTTTTTTTTTAACTTTTTTTGTTGCATTAAATGACTTGTCTTAAAAAAGAAAACCAATTTTAAATTCATTTGTGCAAAAAATATTCACTCTGGTGAATATATTCTCCTGAGAATCGAAACAAATTTCTTTGAAAGATATTTGTGAGAAATAACTTCGCAGAGAATTTTGTGTTTCAGCGCGTTATATATTTAAGATCATCCTTTTCAGAAGGTATGTGGACACCATTGCCACTTTATTACTGCAGCAAAAATATATAACAGTCGAAACACGTCTTCAATGTTTTTTAGGAAATGTTTCAAATGTTAAAATTTTCTTTTTCGAAAAAGTTAAATTTTTCAACAATAAGAATGATGGATGAATATACACGCATGTACTATTAAAAAAAAAAAATAAGATTTCATTATTTATATTGATAAATAAATTTCATAAAAGAAAATTACAATAAATTGAAAGAAAATACGCTAAAAATGTTTCGAGTGAAATTAATTAAGCACGATTCTTTATGAGACTAAAATAAATAAATAAAAAGTAAACTTCTGCTTGAATTCCTTGTAAACAGAATTTAATTTAGTACGAAAGGTCTTATTTTAATCTATTCTTCCATATAAAGTCATGCAGTAACTGTATTTCATTCCCTAGCATCGGTTACGATATTCATTTTTTGTAATTACTTTGGTGTAGCTTTATCATAGAAGCACCTTTGAGGTTTTTATGTTTTTGGCGATAACTTAAAATGGGTATCGCAATTACGTAAGTAAACATCTTGGCAAGAAACGACCGAGTTATTTCTGTGGCAAAATTCAAATTTCGAATACTTGTGGGTTATACCCAGAAGAAATAGCCAACATATATTCAGAAGCCATCATCAATACATATTAAGAAGATATCGCCAACAAATATTAAGAAGTGATTATCAATATATATCCCCGATATATTCAGAAGCCATCATCAATAATTATTCAGAAGATATTGCCGACAAATATTCAGAAGCCATCCAATTTATCAATGGTGATGGTCTGGATTACCGAAATCGGCAATCGGTTTTTATATACAACCAGGGAGGAATTTCTCACTTATCAGTAGGTTTTGTGAAATGTAAAAGTTTTTTTGTGATTTGACATAATATTTTAGGATATATTAAAAAATTAAATGGTATAATTGGATACTGGCGGGTATCTTGGTAAATTCAAGGTGTAGTATAATAAATAGCGACAATGCAAAATCTCTGTCTGAGAGAAATAGTTCTGTCGCACTAATAAACCATAGTACAACTTTGATTTTTTTTGTATGATTTTTATGTTTTTAATCTTTTTTATGTTTTTAGTTACATTATCTGTTTATTCCAAATAATATGTTCAATATACTTTGATTAAGAAAAGTATCTCACAATACTATTTTGACTAAGAATTTACCTCATAGACGTGACAGGTGGTCATACTACAAAACGGTAACTAATACACCAACGTGTTCTTTCTGATAATCCTACTAAATAACAATCGATTTTAGAATGTGTAAAACATTTTAGAAATTGAAAGTATTAATAAATATTTATTTATAATTATTAAACTTTATTTATTTATTACTTCTTTGGTATATCTATAGCTTAGGAACCTCTTGGGAGCTTTTAAATTTTAGTAGCCATTTCGGCGATGAATTAAAATGGCTATCGTAACTGTTCAAGTAAATACCTTGACGAGTAACGTCCAAGTTAATTCGCGGCCAAATTTCAAATTTTCAAAGGGGTTCTATACTGAAGCCGTTTAAAACTATTTTTCTCAATTTTATTTTAATTATTTTTAAAAAATGTTTACACGTTCTTCTTCTTCTTCTTTATATCTAATATATAAAATTCTCGTGTCACAGTGTTTGTTACCATACGCCTCCAAAACGGCTTAACCTATTTTAATGAAATTTTGTATGTACATTCGGTAGGTCTGCGAATAGGTTTTTATCTATTAATGAAAGTTGTAACTGAATTTGTTCTTTCTTAATTAATTTTTAACCAACTCTTTCAACAACTTTTCCACGTAGATGGCGTGAGTTGCCCGTAAACACGATGTCAGAATTTATTTAATGTTGAAATGAAAAATGAATTTTTAACGGTATCTTACGAAGTGTTTAAAATATTTTTTCAAAGTTAATATTTTTAGCCTGAGGATTAAAATGGTATATTCTTTTAAAAAATTCGTCAATATCCGACGGGTGCATCGATCGTAGTAGTGACGTGTTTACAATTATCAGTGTAATTTTACCATTTCAGTGTGATTCTCAAGTGAATTCATTATTAATTTGCAGGGGCTGTAATCTTCTATTTGTGTGTTTTGTACAATGCCAGCAAGACGCAGACGAGCTTCTTTAGGGCGTCAATCACGTAGATCTGCAAGAATTCGAAATACAAGAGCCCAAAGAACAGAAGACCCAAATCCAGCAAGATAATACTAATGTGCGTGTGAATATGGCGCGATTGCGTCGAGCTGAATCAGTAGATGCACGAGCTGAATGAAATGAACAAAGATTAGAACAAAGGCAAGCGCACCGTTATTCAGTTAGCAGACGCAGAGCAAATGACCAACAGCGCCAACAGGTGCATCGATCATTTACATCTAATTCATTCTTGCGCCTAGCATTCGAGTATGAGCCCGATATTCAATATTATGCTCATTCAAAAGTGGTAATTGGTGCTATGGACAAGGAATGTCCGCATTGTAATTCTCTTAAGTTTAAAAATGAGCCAGCGGGGATGTGTTGTTCGTCAGGAAAGGTGCAATTACCTGCAATTGAGACACCTCCTGAACCATTGAACGGTTTATTTATCGCACGGATCCAGATTCTAATCTGTTCCTAAAGTCTATTCGAACATTTAATTCATGTTTCCAGATGACATCGTTAAGAGCAACAGAAATAGTTAATAATAATGCTACCAATGGTCAACAATTCAATTCAACATTCAAAATCAAAGGCCAAATTTATCACAAAGTGGACTCATTGTTGCCAATGCCAAACGAATCACCTAAATTTTTACAAATTTAGTTTATGGGCGCTGAGGATGCACGTGTGCATGCACGTTGTGGTATAATAACCTCGATTCACTTTTTGCCAGACGCATCGTCAGCAACCTGGACTATTTGTTGAATGAGCACAATGAATTGTTGAAAATATTCAAATCACACATGCACAAATTACAAAGTGATAATCACGCTATTGTCATCAATCCTGATAAAACACCTGCTGGAGAGAATATTCGTAGATTCAATGCACCTGTTCTTGACAATGTTGCTGGAATCATGGTTGGCGATCGTACTGCTACACGAGAAATCGTGATTCGTAGAAGAAATAATAATCTACAGTTCACTGCTGATACACACCGTTCATATCGATGCTCTCCAACATCCGCTAAAGTTTTGGAAGGGACAAGACGGTTGTTGCATAAATATTAAGCAACGAGATCCCGAAACAGGTGCCGAAGCAAACAAGAATGTTAGTTCGAAGGATTAATATGCGTATCGGTTGATGATTAGACGCGATCAGGACAACGTTATTCTACGATGTCGTGAGCTCTATCAACAATTCATGGTCGACATGTATGTAAAGATAGAGAGAGAACGATTACGATACTTGCGATTTAATCAACAAAAGCTGCGTGCGGAAGAATACATTCACCTGCGAGACGCTATTGTCAACAACGCCGACGCCACTGAAATCGGTAACTCTGTCATTCTACCATCATCATACATAGGCAGTCCACATCATATGCAGAAATACATACAGGATGCTCTGACTTTCGTGCGCGAATATGGACGGCCGTGTTTATTTATCACGTTCACGCGTAATCCGAAATGGCCGGAGATTACATCTTTACTATTGCCTGGCCAAACTGCAATACATCGTCATGACATTACAGCACGTGTGTTCAGACAAAAATTGAAGTCTTTGATAAATTTCATAACAAAATTACATGTATTCGGTCCCACACGTTGCTGGATGTATGCCGTTGAATGGCAAAAGCGGGGATTACCTCATGCCCACATTTTGGTTTGGTTAATCGATAAAATACGTCCTGAAGAAATCGACAGAATAATTTCTGCGGAAATTCCAGATCCGTCTACTGATCAAATGTTGCTTGATATTGTTACAGCAAACATGATTCATGGCCCATGCGGCAATCTGAATCGTTCATCGCCTTGCATGATAGATGGAAAATGTACTAAAAGATTTCCGAAAAAATTCATTAACGATACGATCACAAATGTTGACGGATATCCAATATATCGTCGAAGAAATCCCGATAATGGCGGACGATCATTTGTTAAAAATGTCCACAACATAGACATTGACATTGATAAACGTTGGGTGGTCCCATATTCGCCTGTGCTGAGCAAAACATTCAATACTCATATTAATGTTGAGTTCTGCAGTTCAGTGAAGAGCATCAAATACATTTGCAAATATGTGAATAAAGGCAGTAATATGGCTCTATTTCGAGTTGAAAATACCAATGTGAATGCTCCTTCGGTGAATAACAACGATGAAGTAACACTTTACCAAATTTCCCGGTACGTCAGCTCCAATGAAGCTGTTTGGCGTATCTTTGGTTTCCCAATTCATGAACGGGATCCAGCAGTTCTTCATTTATCCGTTCATCTTGAAAAACGGCCAGCGCGTATATTTCACGAGCGAGACAGCGATTGATCGTGCTATAAATCCACCAAAAAACTACATTCACCGGATTTTTTGAATTGTGTAATCGTGCGGATGCTTTTGGTGCTTTTGCACGGACATTACTCTATTCAAAAGTACCACGCTATTTCACATGGGCTCTAACAAAAAAAAAATGAATGCCCCGCAAGCAAGGCACGCCGATTGATGCATGTCCCGGTTTATTCAAATCAAACACTTTGGGGCGAGTATTTACAGTCAACCCAAGGCATACTAGGTGCTTTTATCTTCGACTGTTATTGGTTAATGTCACCGGCCCTTTGTCATTTCAAGATTTACGTAAAGTGAATGGACAACAGTATCCAACGTATAAAGATGCATGCCTTGCACTCGGCTTGCTGGAAGACGACAACCAGTAGGAGTGTATGCTTGCTGAAGCAGGATTGAACTGTACAGCAAAACAAATTCATCTACTATTCGCTATAGTGTTGACTACATGTTTCCCAGCCCGAGCATAGACATTATGGGATAATCACAAAGATTCAATGACTGATGACATATTGCATCAACATCGTTCACGGTGCAACGATCTAACGATAGTATTCAGTGACGCTATGTACAATGAAGCATTGATTGCTATTGAAGATATTTGCATTATCATTTCCAACTTACCACTCAGTCATTTCGGTGTGCATTCAACAAATCGAAATGCATCTGATTTAATAAACACTGAATTGAATCGTGAACTACAATACAATACTGTAGAAAAGGCAGCGATTGTTGCTCGCAATGTCCCACTAATGAATGAAGAACAAAGAACCATTTACGACCGCATCATGCTGGCAGTTTCGGCAAGACAAGGTGGATTCTTTTTTTTGGATGCACCAGATGGAACTAGAAAAACATTCCTTATTTCGCAAATTCTCGCCGAAATACGATCAAATAATGGCATCGCATTGGCTGTTGCATCATCTGGCATTGCGGCAACTTTATTGGATGGAAGCAGAACAGCTCATTTATTATTTAAACTGCCACTAAATATTCAAAATAACCCAGACGCAGTGTGCAACATGAAAAAACAATCGTCCATGGCCACAGTGCTGAAACAGTGTAAAATTCCTATCTGGGATGAATGCACTATGGCACACAAACATTCGCTTGAGGCGTTAAACAGGACATTGAAAGATATAAAAAAAAAACAACGACAAACTATTTGGCGGCACTCTGTTACTCCATTCAGGTGATTTCAGACAAACACTTCCCGTTATTCCGCGTTCAACATACGCTGATGAGATCAACGCGTGCTTAAAATCATCGCCATTCTGGCGTAATGTTGAAAAAGTACAATTAAAAGTAAATATGCGCGTTCAAATGCTTCAAGATCCATCCGCTGAAACATTCTCAAAACAACTGTTAGATATCGGCGATGGAAAAGCTGCTACAGATGAAACTGGATGCATAAAATTACCGACCGATTTCTGCACAATCATTGATTCGCAAGACCAGATATTTCCCGATGTACACAGACGATACACAAATCATGAGTGGCTGGCATAAAGAGCAATTTTAGCAGCAAAAAATGTGGACGTCAACGAATTGAATCTCAAGATACAACATTTGTTACCATTAGATTTGGTGTCATACAAATCTAATGATACAGTTTGCGATGCCACCGATGCTGTAAATTATCCAACAGAGTTTTAAACTCATTGGATTTACCAGGCATGCTACCGCATAATTTATCGGCACGCGATTAGTCATAAAAAAATTAATGAAAAATGTTATCGAAGCCATCATTTTAAACGGCAAATTCCAAGGTGAAAATATATTACGACCGCGAATCCCTAGTATACCCACAGATGTGCCAATTCAATTTAAACGCCCTTAATTTCCAATTAGATTGGCATTTGCAATGACTATCAATAAGTCTCAGGGCCAAACGATGTCTGTCTGTGGCTTAGATTTGAGCACATCATGTTTTTCACACGGACAATCATACATGGCGTGCTCTCGAGTGGGCAAACCATCCAGTTTGTTTGTATTGGGGAAAGATGGGATAACAAAAAATACTGTTGTATTAAGGGATTGATATTGTTTTTTTAGTAATATTGTTATAAGTAGCGATATGTATATAATTTTAAAGAATCAATTTTAATAAATTAAAAAAATAAATGTTTGGTGTTTTGTTATTTTTATATTCCTTCACCGTTCACAGCGCTCCATACATCTTCCACTTATATACCACATCCTTACACACTTACAATAAGTTAATTAGTTATTTTTTCTAGCAAAATATTCTCTAGAAATAATTTATATGACAAAACAACGTTTGTCGGGTCAGCTAGTATATATATATATATATATATATATATATATATACAGGGTGTACCTTTAGCATGTAGACATTTTAAAAATCTATAACTTTTGAAGGAATTGATAGAATTGAACACGGTTTGCGAAAATAACATTCTCGTGAAGGGGGATTTTTTCTTTTTTTTTTTTTTGTTAAAGCAAAAAATATAGTTAGTTATATAGTTAAATTTTTCGCACGGATGTGAAAAAGAAATTAGCAAATGAAAGTATTATAAATTGCTAAATTTTTCTATTAGAACAGATTAAATCTTATTTTGCCCCCACTTGTGCATACATGAAATTTGAAATGCGATGCTGACTTGGTGCATAAAGCGTTACTGGTGAAGATGTTTTCCCTCAGTTAAGAACCGCCGACTGAAGCTGTAGTTAGCAGTGTTATAACTCATTTACAAACTGTAATTTGTGGTGATAACGGTCACATGGAATAGTATTTATATGCCTGCAAACATTTGTATGAGAATAAGTACAGTTTTTCATGAAAATGCGGTATATATGCACAGCACCCTCTATTGACAAATAACTGAATTATTGTTTTTTATTTTCAAAAAAAAAAAAAAAAAAAAAAAAAAACTTTCACGAGAATAGTTTTTTGCAAACCGCGTTCAATTCTATCAGTTCTTTCAATTGTTATGAATTTTTAAAATGTTTACAGACCTATGGGACACCTTGTATATAAAGAATATATGTATATCAATTTTCTTTCTTTTTTCTCATTTAAATAATTTTAAAGTTATAATGGGGTTTCGGTTTTTACTTAATATTTTTTTTAATCAATTAACCGATTGAATTAAAAAATACAGCATTAGTTACATATTGCCCTTAATAATAAGTGTGCTAATTTTTGATAAAATTTAATTAACTGTACAGATATAATGGCAAACTTTAAGCTTTACATATTTTAAATAAAAACAAAAATGTTGGCATGTTCATTCAAAGTGGAAAATGAAATAAAGTGAACATGGGAAATCGCTGTCTGAAAGAAATAGTACGTCTTCTCGTACTATTAATAAATAAATAAATACACAGGCCGATTTTACCCGGATGATACTGTTTAATAATTCCTAATTCCAACCCGAAAAAATTGTTGCACGTTTCTGAAATTTGTAGGGTTTATTTAAAATTATTTCAACTGCCATCATTCAACGTCAGCATTTCGGTGCAATGTTACATTAATTCAATATCAAATTACAAAACTAATTTTATGCTAAAGGTACGTTCGAAATCTAGTAAGTACCACTTAAATATCGCACTAATATAAAAAGGATTCTAAATTAAAATATCACTTAAATTATTTCCGATTTCTAACATTAATCACAAAGATCCTTTTCTTAAACCGTCATTTATTATTAAATAAACAGAATACAATAGAATTTTCAGTTTTAAGCTGAAAGTATCAGAATTACAAAACCGCTCGTGTTTTACGTTTCAAATTGTTTAGAAATAGAGAAACATATACTCACTTGATCAAAAACACTGTAAAAAAATGTTGTAATTTTTCCTGCACTTTCTGCGGTTTATTTTCAAGTATTTATGCTGTGAAATAAATTCAAGCACCAAATGCTGTAAAAATCGACTTCCTGTGGACTTTAGACAGGAACATCTGCTTGTGGAAACATAACATCTGCGTCTTTGAACTGAGATGCAGATGAACGATGAATGAAAGACTAGAAGATCATGGAATGAGCAATGTCCGTTCATCAGAAAGGTTAGTTATTAATTTTTATATTAATATTTTGTATTGATTAATTAATATTTCGTTAAAACGCATTAGTTATAAACATATTGTAGCATGTCTAATCTATTCTATAACTTTTGTCTTAACGATTTACAATTAATTGAAAAAAAAAAAAAAATGTTTCTTATTAATCATTCAGTATAGTCCTTTTAAATTTTCATACATTTCAGTTTTTCATACAATTACATTTATCAAGTTATATGCTGGCCAAGAAAGTGCTAAATGCACTTTTTTATATGAACGTGTATAAACTTGCACTCATGAAAATCAACAAAAAATATTGATTATTTATCAAGTAATTAATTATAACAAATTCAATATGTTTATGATTACAAATTAATTTTTAACCCTAGAACACTAGTGTTACGTAATTTTTACGTGCAGTCTTCATTTAATGGTTTTTTTCCACACTTCGCACTTTCCCTACTATCGATACACTTATTTGAGTTTAAGTGCTTCGAAATAATTATTCAGATAATGAAAAATTAGTAATATTGGGTAAAACAGCAAATATTTAAACATATTTAAAAAAAATATTAATGTAATTTTAGCAAATAAAACGACTTTTACATGATCGCGTATATTTTAGGTACCTCTAGTGATAAAGTATTCTGCCTGTAGCAAATTTCGACAATCAGCCGAAATTTGGCGCCAGTTGCATTCTATGCCCGTTTTATAATCTGAACCTGGATGTTTGCTCACCATCCAAACGACCTTTGAAAAATTTGGTCAGACAACTACGCTAGTTTAAATTTATGTGTATATCGGCCGACATGTAGCGCTGCTGTTAATTAATTGTGATCCGATAGTGGGGTTTTTGAATCCCGGAAGATTTTTCTCTCTTTTTTATTTATTGAATTTATTTTATTTTATGTATTTATTTATTTATTTTCAAAATCGATATCTGCTATAACAGATATACCTATTGAAATTAGATTTTATATTATATTTATCTGCTTTTTAAAATTATATTACGTTTACTGTTTCCAGAATTTTTAATTTCTGTAGAATTTAAAATACCCTCCTTTTTTTCAGGACATTTTCCAGCCATTATTTAGTAACGATAATTTTTGGTTTATTTTATGATAAAAATTGCCATTCCGATTTTGAAAATATCTTGAAAAAAGACGTAAATTTCCAGCCCTGAATTTTTGTCATGAAATAAGCTATTAGAACGAGAGATCTATTTCTTTCGGACAAAATAGAGTAAATGAAAACATTTTTTTTCTTTTTCCCTTTGGCACCAAATAGAAATAGTATAAAAGAAATTTTAAAACATTAATATATGTAACCGCTGCTAAAGAACGCAATTTCATATTTTAAGGAAAGGAATGTGCTATTTTTATTTTTATTGATTTATTTATTACGCCTTTTAAATATTTTGACCAAATGAAAATAATAATAATAATAATAATAATAATAAATAAATAAATAAATAAATAAATAAATAAGGATTTTTTTTTTCTCGTTTATATTGAAAAATCAATATAAACGAGAAAAAAAAAAAAATATTGGATTCGTAAAAATTTTCGATCTCCGTTTTTCGATGGATTTAAATGTTTTCGGATGTCCAGAACTAGATTAGTTTACTTATAGAAAAATTGCTAAAAGAAAAGGATTTACTTTTCTCCCCCTCCCCCCCTTCCCCATACAATATAATTTGTGTTTAAAATGCGCTCAAAAAAAAAAAAAAAAAAAAAAAAAACTGTATCGACCGACTACTGCATTTCGATTTATCCGTAATAATCTATATATATATACGGTAAACTCTCGATTATCCGCAAACGGATTACACACGTTGCGGATAATTCGTGGTGCGGGAAATGGGCGAAATCAGAAAGAAAGGTTTTTTTTTTTTTTTTTTTTTTATCATCAACAATAAACAGATACAAATGATAGCTTAAAAAAAAAAAAAAAAAAAAAAAAGTAAATATAAAGAATTATGTGGTTTTTGCTTTATTTGTTCTCCAGTAGAATACGCTACCAAACACGTCAACATTTCAATTTATTTCAAAACATTAACGTGACCGCTTTTTTTTTTTTTTTTTTTTTTTTTTTTTTTTTTTTTACACCAGTTTTTCTGGCGGGTACTTTCTTTAATATTCAATCGTAATTAAATATTGGAGAACATTTTTCTACAAATAAAGTGGTGTGAAATGTGGCGGTTATTCCCAATGCTGTGGAATAAATTAAATGTTTGCATGTCTGCTGTACTGTTTAATTTAGTGCATAAATTAGATTACAAATTGAACCATGGCTTCATCTTAAGTACACTTTTTTCTTTATGTTTTTTATATCCTATAGTATATGAAGTACAGTCAAACCTCGTTGACGTGAATTACTTTTAATATGAACTGTTTCCACAATCCCCGTCAAAATGAAGATTATAGTTACTGATAACATGAAAAAAAATTTTATCCCCCATAAAATTCACGTTAATGAGGTTCGACTGTACAAATAATTTTACTTTTTATGAATATTTTCATTGTTTGTATTATGTTTTATATACGATATATTCAAGTTTTTAAGCTAGAATGCATTTTATGTCATTTCAATTTCATATTCAGCCTTTTTTCGGTTTATGTACGAAACCCATGACTCTCAACTTTGCGGATAATCAATTATACTGTATCTATATACATGTATGTCCATTAAAAAAATAAAAAAATTAACATCTTTTAACGCAGATCATAAACTAAGCATGTCAAAACGAAAATGAGGAATTCTCGCTGAGTAAGATAAACAAATACTGGATAAAAGTTGAAAATGAACCAGATGTCCATACCACAAATATGACTTTTATGTTTTATCTACTGTAGATATTCAATGAAAGACTTGCTTTTTATTTTTTTCATCTGTCTCAAAGTGCAAGCGAATTACTATAAATTTATAACTGTCTATCATTAAATTTAATGCGTGTGATTTTATGTTTAATAGGAGACATATATAAACTTGGTGCTAGAGATTTTTAATTTTTTTTATGTTTTAAGATTTAAAAAAAAAAAGAAAAAAAAATCTTAACTTTAATTATTATTTCTTCCTTTTCTTTCATTTTTTGCTTTTTATTTATTCCCTTGTTTATTTATTTATTTTTACGCAATAATAACCTTATATACATAAAAAAAAAAAAAAAAAAAAAAAAAAAAGTAGCATTTTCTTGTTCTAAGCATTAGTTAATAAACAATATCGCATTTTTAGCAGTCATAGCTACGATTAAAAGTAAAACTGCAATTAAATATGAACCCTTTAAAATCATTTAGAATTTCTGTAATCGCTTTTAAGAGTATTTTGGCTGACACAAAGAAATCTCCCCCTCTCCTTTTTTTTTCCGTTTAACCCATATCCTACCAAGCATTGAAAAAATGTTTTTCAATGTCTGTGTATACACACAAAATGAAAAAACTTACCATTTTCACATTATAACCGAAATGTTTAAATTAGTCCACAAATAGATACAGAATAAAATATTGGAAATTTTTATTAGGTTCATTTGGTGATTATTTATACACAGAATTCCTTATATATATATATATATATATATACACACACAGTAGGATTTTTTTTTTCTTTTTTTAATGAATTGATCACACTGAGGCCAGGCCATTATGAAACCTGAATCCATTACTTTTTGACACGCTTAAAAAAAAAAAAAAATAAATAAATAAATAAAAAAATAAAATCCTTTTTATTCGTAAATACAAGAAATAGGCAAGTATTTCTTTTTCCTGCACTAAAATATCTCACAGCATTTTTTTTTCCTTAAATGTAAGCGTAAAGACTAATAATTTTTTTATAAAAGTGTGTGAAAGTGTTTAACCCATATTTCACCATCGTCCTAAAAATAGGACACCATGCATAAGTGGTGTTTATATAAATTCTTTTGAATATTTTTATTCAAATCAAATTAAAGACGATATCTTATTTAAAAGTCCAATAAATACATATGTGTCTTTATCGTTAGTTTAAATTACCGTTTAATATATATTTTTTAATTTTTAAAATGACGATTTTTAAAGATTTATTCATTACATTTTCATCATATTATTACTTAAAAGGTTTTACATTCAAGAATAATGGATATACAAATTTATTGAGGTAATATTCTACACTTTGTACTGGTAAAACAATTATATATATATAGATGGTCTGTTTTTCTTATATTTCCGACTGTCCTAAATTATTGTCTTATTTTTAGGTACAGTTCATACACTTCTATCAAAAATCATTAGTCTTTACGTTAACATAAAAAAAAAAAAAATGCTGTGATATATTTTAGTGCATGAAAAATAAATACTTGCCTATTTCTTGTATTTTCGAATAAAAAAGATTTTTTTTTTTTTTTTTTTTTTTAGCGTGTCAAAAAGTAATGGATTCAGGTTTCATAATGGCCTGGCCTTAGTGTGATCAATTCATTAAAAAAAAAAAAAAAAACTACTATAAATATATATATATATATATTTCTAAAAAGGAATTCTGTGTATAAATAATAACCAAATGAACGTAATAAAAATTTCCAATATTTTATTTTGTATCTATTTGTGGACTAATTTAAACATTTCGGTTATAATGTGAGAATTGAAGCTGTTTGTCTGCCCTTGGGACCTAGGTTCGAGGGAAGTACACTCCACAGCAGTTTTCCTGTGAATTTTGGAGAAAAAACACAGAAAATTCCGTACGGCTGTGCCAGTGGACATGACCTGGTTTTGAACCTGGTAGCCCAGTCTAAACGAATTTACAGCAGATTCGTTAAATTACACATTGCAAGAAATAAACTGAAGATTTTTTTTTTTTTTTTTTTTTTAATTCAGTAGTTTCTACATTTGTTGTTTCCAGCACAAGTATAGTCAATTATGTGTAAATTTGTGTTATTTAAAATCAAAACTTTCCAGCGTAATATTTACAGTCAATCTCCGATTTTAAATTTAGAAATTGTAGAAGTCAATCTTTCAACTTTCAAAGTATTTCTACTTTGCTTTAGAAGCCAGTACTTTTTGTTCATGTCTTATACTATATAGGAAATCTATCTATTGGTATATTAATGCGAAATCAATTACTCATTTATAAGAATTTAAGCATGTATCAGGGATAACTTTCAGCACTTTTTTTTTCCTACCACTACTTCCATCACGAAAACCTTTATTGTATTTTTACTTTGTTTTTTTCCGATTAACTAATATAGTGTGGGTGATCGAATTATTTGAAAAAAAAAAAAAACTAGACGAAATGGCCTGAAACCTCATGCATGCAAAGAACATTTAAAAACTCATTGTTTCCACTATCGTTTAGTCCAGAGTGCAGTTAGCGCACCAACCACAAATTCAAAAATAGCGAAAATACTTTGGATCACCCTGTATCATAAAAAGCCACAAATAACTTGTAACTTTAATACATTGCTGCACATACTGTGCACAATATTTGTATGTTTTGGTGCGGGAATTGCGCAATTATTTAGACAGATATTTTATATTTATCTTTTTATTTTTTATTTTTTTTCAAAAATTACTAATTTTTTTGACAAGTTTTTTGCTTATAACTAGAACGGATTTCCATAAAATTTTACAAAAATTGCTGAAAAATTGCTAAAACATTAGAGAAACATATTATGAAACAGAAAATCCATACGTGTAATATTCGTTGAGATATGAGTATTTTAATAAATATTACTGCGCGTGCGCGAAAGATATAAAATTTTTTATTGCACAGTTTGAAAGCTAGATGTACATTGATACATTTTTGTCTAAAATTCATTTGAATAGAGTAAATATTAATCAAATTGTCGGTAAAAGAACGAGTTATATCTTAGGTATTTTTCAAAGTTGAAATTTCAAAATGAGTTTCACCCATGCCACGCATTTAATTTGAAGATCCAATTATTTTAATGATGTTGCAAAAGTTCTTTTTTGGGAAAACCCCTTATGATATCATAAATCTTAGTAAATAAATAAAAAAAAATGATAAAGTTATAGGCCTATAAGAGGTTTTATACAAACAAGAACTTTCGCAATGTGGTTGAAATAATTGGATCATCAAATTAACTGCGTGGTATGTGAAAAACCCTTTATGAAATTTCAACTCTGGAAAAAACCTAAAATCTAGCTCGTTCTTTTGCCAACAATTTGGTTAATTTTTAAACCATTCAAATGAGCTTTTGACAAAAGTTGCTCAATATATTTAGCTTTCAACGTATGCAGTAAAACTTTTTATATCATTCGCGCATGCGCAATAAAATGATATTTACTAAAAATGCCCATATCTCAACGAGTATTACACGTGTTAATTTTATGTTTCATAATAATGTTTCTCTAATGTTTTGTCAATTTTTTTGTATGTTTGGTAAAATTTTACGGAAATCTGTTCTAGTTACAAGCAAAAAACTTGTCAAAAAAATTAGTAATTTCTGAAAAAAAAAAAAAAAAATATATATATATATATATATATATATACTCACCTAAATAATTGTGCAATTTCCGCACCAAAACATATATATTGTACATGGTATGTGCAATAAAGTGTTAAAGTTATAAATCATTTGTAGTTTTTTTATGATACAGAGTGAATCAAAGTATTTTCACTCTTCTTCAATATGTGGTTGGTCCTCTAATTCCTCTCTCGACTAAATCGACAGTGGAAACAATGAACTTTTAAATGTTCTTTACAAAAATGAAGTTTCAGACCTCTTCGTCTAGTATTTTTTTTTTTTTTTTAATCTAAAAAATGTAAAAAAAAAAAAAAAAAAAAAATCTAATAATTTGATCACTTACTGTAGTGATTATTGTTAGAAAATATCTCATCTTTGTTGTATTTAGATACATACTTACCAACAACAACTTTACAGAATCGAGCTTCGTTACAGTTAAAAAAATTAACTTTAACTCTTTAACTAATTAATAACTCTTTATCATAAGTTGCGCAATACATATATCTTTTAATCTATTTTATAATAATAATAATAATAAATTCTATCTCTTAAAATTTAACTCTTTAACTTAAAAAAGTAATCGCAATTACAATGAATGAACGCATTTTTCCTCTAAAGCTGAAAAACATCTCATTCTCAGTGTGTATTGCTATTAACACTTATCCACTCAAAAAAGTGCGAAAGTTTGGAAAACATGCGAACAATTTTATTGATTAACAGCAATATTAGCAACTAATTGCAATTGAACGTTGATGGCGCGCGGCGCCTGTCTACACTGAGTGATGCCAGATGGTCGAAAATTATTTCCCCAAACAAGTCTTCAAATTTTCCCAAATCAGGGATTTTTTTTTTTTTTTCGAAAAAAATCCCCAGCTTGATTTCTTTGGGAAAATAAAAATTTCTTCAAAAAAAGAATATATATATATATGGAGAGAGAGAGAGAAAATATCAAGCAGATTTTTCGATGATTTAAACTCAGATTTTTCCCCAAATGAAGACAATTTTTGAAAAAAAATCCCCAAATAACAATAAAGCTATTGAAAGTCTCTAGTCGTAGGGATAAATCATTACGTTGCCAACATTGACAGAAAATTGAAGAACTCTCCAGATTTGTCCCCAAAAATTTTAGAATTCCCCAAAAAAGTCCCCAGAAACATTTGGTCCCCATAATTGCCCCCAGAAGCCTCGAAAATCCGCAATCTGGCATCACTGCCTACACTGTAAAAAAAAAAAAAAAAAAAAAAAAAATCAGTATTTTACAACAAAAGGTGCTGGCACCGCGGCTGCCAGCACCTTTTGTTGTAAAATACTGAATTTTTTTTTTTACAGTGAAGATAGATTGAACTGTGCGATATTCAATGATTGGCAATACATCGAAAAATTCAAACTTTTTTATCGTACTTTAAAAATGTACCTGTAATAAATTATACAAACCAGGTTGTAATTAACTACTGAATTGTAGTTGGGGGGGGGGGGTATCTTTTAACCAACTCCTCTCCGTTCCCAATATTTTCTTACTATAACCGGTGTTTCCAATGCTCATTTCCTGATGCATCGTACTATTGCTACGTATCTGGCAAATGGCGAGAGTCTGGGACTGAAACCTTAGGCGTGGTTGAGATACTATGTCATCAAAATTTCGATCCTGTGCGGAGAGGTGACTTCCTCGTTTCGGAAACTCTGAGAGGTAATATTTGTATGGAACATGGAAAATATTGCAGGCACGATGGAATTTACGTGTACCAGTCACCTTTAGTGTAAACGAAGGTTATTGGAGAGATCGAGTATCGGACCTGCAGTCTCCCATCTACAAACTCGGCGCTCTGTCGGACAGACTATCTCGGCCCCTAATGCATGGTTGAACTTTGTATAATTGAAATGCGACTGACTGGGTTGTGTGGGTTAAGACCGATTGGCTACACTAAGATATTAGCTCTGTAGTCCAGTCAAAATAGGAAAAATTGAAAAAAAAAAATCGTGTATTTTTGAAATTTTGCATACTCATAGCCGAGAGGGTCCTGAACAACATACTAAAAGTCCCCGCCCGTGGTGGGTGAGCGGGGAGCAGGGGGGCAATTAAAGGGGGCACTTTTCAGTTTTTAATAATATCTTAAAAACTATCACATTTAGAGAAAAAATGTCAATTACAAAATTAATCTACGTAAAATGTCCTACAAAAATGTATATTACATTTTGTTTGTATGATCAATAGTTTAGAAGATATAAGGGGGATGAAATAACACATTTTCTTGAAAAATTCCTTTTTGCAATAGTAAAATCAACTGAAGTGTGCAATTAAAAGGGTTCTTGTCAAATATTTTCTAATGTACAAAACAAATATATACATAGCGAATATTCGAGGTTAATACAGCATGTTTTGTAAGTTTTAAGTAGTTTTAAGGCTAGTAGGCGCAAGTGGCGGTTTGAGAAAAAATCCAGATATCGAAGACCAAAAACCGATCAACATAAAAAAAAATCGTGTAGTTTTGAAATTTTGCATACTCATAGCCAAGAGGGTCCTGAACAACATACTAAAAGTCCCCGCCCGTGGTGGGTGAGCGGGGGGCAGGGGTCATTTAAGGGGGGCACTTTTCAGTTTTTACTAAATATCTTAAAAACTATCGCATTTAGAGAAAAATTGTTAATTACAAAATTAATCTACGTAAAATTTCCTACAAAAATGTATAATACATTTTGTTTGTATGATCAATATTTTAGTAGATATAGGGGAACGAATAACACATTTTCTTGAAAAATCCTTTTTTGCAATAGTAAAATCAACTAAAATGTGTAATTAAATAGGTTCTGGTCAAATATTTTCTAATGTACAAAATAAATATATGCATAGGGAATACGTAAGGATAATACAGCATGTTTTGTACATTTTAAATAATTTTAAGGTTAGTAGGCGCAAGTGGTGGTTTAGGTAAAAATCCAGATAACGAAGACCCAAAACTGATCAAGATTTAAGAAAAAATCGTGTAGCTTTGAAATTGAGCACAGTTATAAAGTTAAGTGTCCCGAACAACATACTAAAAGTCCCCAACATTAAAAACACATTAAAAAAAAAATAACATTAAAAAAAAAAAAAAAAAAAAAACAGAATAGATTTGCCTATAAAACGAGTAGTTATGATTTCAAAGACTGATTTTATATGAAAATTTTTCATTTTTATATGTTGACATAGTTTTAGAATATTTCCTTTGCAGTGTTTTAAATCTCTGAAATATAATTATTTTTAGTAATAAAAAAGTTTTTTTATGAATCAAAAGCATTTCTCTTGCACTGCCTGAAATGACTCCCCAGGAAAAAAAAAATGTTAAAATGAAATCACGACAAGTATAAAGACAAACAAAGGCTTCGATTTTATAACACCCCTCTTTTAAATCAGGGATTAAAAAGCAATTTTACCTAAACCACAACTTGTGCCTACTAACCTTAAAATTATTTAAAATGTACAAAACATGCTGCATTATCCTTACATATACCCTATGCATATATTTATTTTGTGCATTAGAAAATATTTAACCAGAACCCTTTTTAATACACATTTTAGTTGATTTTACTATTGCAAAAAAGAATTTTTCAAGAAAATGTGTTATTTCGTTCCCCTATATCTTCTAAACTATTGATCATACAAAGAAAATGTAATGTGCATTTTTGTAGGAAATTTAACGTAGATTAATTTTGCAATTGACATTTTTTCTCTAAATGCGATAGTTTTCAATATACGTAATAAAAGTTGAATTGTGCCCCCTTTAATTGCCCCCCCTGCCTCCCGCTCACCCACCACGGGCGGGGACTTTTAGTATGTTGATCGGGACAATTAACTTTATAACTGTGCTCAATTTCAAAGCGACACGATTTTTTTTTTTTTTTTATGTTGATCGGTTTTGGGTCTTCGTTATCTGGATTTTTACCTAAACCACCACTTCCGCCTACTAACCTTAAAATTATTTAAAATGTTCATATTATCCTTACATATTCCCTATGCATATATTTATTTTGTACATTAGAAAATATTTTTGACCAGAATCCATTTAATTACACACTTTAGTTGATTTTACTATCGCAAAAAAAAGAATTTTTCAAGAAAATGTGTTATTTCGTTCCCCTATATCTTCTAAAATATTGATCATACAAACAAAATGTATGATACATTTTTGTAGGAAATTTTACGTAGATTAATTTTGTAATTAACAATTTTTCTCTAAATGCGATAGTTTTTAAGATATTTAGTAAAAACTGAAAAGAGCTCCCCTTAAATGACCCCTGCCCCCCGCTCACCCATCACGGGCGGGTACTTTTAGTATGTTGTTCAGGTCCCTCTCGGCTATGAGTATGCAAAATTTCAAAACTACACGATTTTTTTTTTTTCTATTCGTCAAATTTTGGCCTTCGTTGCCTGGACTAATGGGAAGAATATCGTTCATGAGAGTTTTTCTGAGGAATTCTAGCCTGTATTTACAGGAGTTTTGGTAATAAACGTAGAAAATTCATAGAAGCCAATCGAAAAGGGAATCTCTGGATTAAACTCAGCACTTGTCGTTTTCCAGCTTTGAGTGAAAAAATATCGGCTAGTGTGGACCTGCGACAGATTGGGAACAATAAAGTTTGTGTTCAGGAAGCACTAAAAGTTTTAAGGAAAAATTCAAAATTTTTTTTTCTATACTTTTGTTTGTTTGTTTGTTTGTTCATTACAGAATTTGACACGATAGCTAGGTTATCTTGTGTGGGACAAATCATAGCTGAAGTATCCCACGGCAGAACTATTTAATGCGTTGAATAAAACAACAAATGTATCTAGGAAAAAATAAAGAATTTTGGGAAAATCGTAGTAGCAACATTGCACGCGAAAAATTAGCAGTGAAAAGAATATCGTAGAGTTGCCAACATTTTAATATATTCCGGAGCATTTTTAACTCTGTCTTTATTTCATCCCTCTTTCTTTTTTAAGAATAATTTTTGCTTATTATTTCATAGTTATGTATTGGAAAAAATTATTCTATAAATAAAATAGTGTGAAATAAAGGAATGGAACAGCTAAGAATGCTCCACAATGAATTAAAATTTTGGCGACTATGGAATGTACTATCATGCTATGGATTACAAGAGGCCGTTTCATTTATCGCTTTTTAGATTTCCATAAAACAAAAAGAAGCTAATATCATAAAAGAAAAAGAAAAAATAATAAATAAAAAGAAAGGGAGAGTGGAATATGCCTTTCCCTAAGAAATCTTTTTCAATTACAGAAATTATGTTTTTCTTTGAATGTTTATGTAAATAATAAACAAATATATAAATAAGTAGGTAAATAGTTTTTTTCAGTTGGCTTAAATACTATACCAACAGAGTTAAAAAAAAAAAAAAAAGAAAAAAACTAGCCTTAAAATATAAAGCTAAATTTCTTAATAACGACATATATATTAATTTTATAAAATATTTTTTTTACAAAAAATAATAATAATAATAATAATAATAATATTATTATTATTATTATTTTAGTTATAATTTTTAATTGTTTTTAACCCTTTTTTTTTTTCTTCTTTTTTATGTATTCAATAAAATAAAGTACTGGTTTCATAAAAATTTCTAATTTTGAGTTTTCAATGGATGTACGTTTTGAGACGTTCAGAACATGATTTGACCATTTTTAGAAAATGTTTATCTGTGTATGTATGTGACAAAATTTTGCATAACAGTACCTTATGAACAGCTGTACAGAATTTCATACAAATGGATATAAAATTGCATCTTGATCTACATTAGTGCTTATCAAATTTTGGTGAAAATCATCCAACAGAGCTATTTCTTTTTTCTAAATTTTCAACGTGACAATATACGACAAAATTTCTATAAATGTACTCTATCCTAATTATTTTTAGGAAATCCTTATTAAATAAATATGAATTATTTATAATACTAGTAGTACATTTGAATTTTTTTTTTTTTTTTTTTTTTTTGTATAAGTACAAGTATCCCTAGGATCGTTGTAATGGTAATAACGTATAGCCGCTCCGAAAATAAATTAGTCAGTAAAACTTAAGTGCATTCAGGAAAGGTCATAACTTTAAGAAATGGTTTAATTTATAAATTAAATCAATTAAATTATAATGAAAGCCTTTTGTTTTTAAAAATAACTGTATTCTAAAAAAATTCCAATTACATTATTATTCTCTACAATCTCCAAAAATTATGGAAATAACTAACGTGTCACAATATCTTATTTAAAATAAAGCTTAATATTTCATTCAAATTTTCCACAAATTTAACATTATTGTCTTTAAATGGAATTAAAATTCATATACATGTAATTAATTTATTATTATATTTATTTATAAAAATGCTTCTGCCTGAAAATTAGCTTTAGAAAGCTATCAAATGAAACCCGAAAAATATTTCGCTGTAATACATAACAATATACAAAATTTTAATTTCCTCAGCTCAAAAAATGAAACAGTACAACGGTATTTCTGTTAATGTTTGCGTGACACAAGCCATCATTCTGTAGAATTAACTTAATGTTTCACATGTAGAAATAGAATAAAGTTACTTAGAACAATGTAATGCATAAATGTTTTTTTTAATATTAAGAGAGAGCTTAGAGTAAACAAGGTTCAGCTATATTTTCTGTTTACATTAAAAAGAATAATAAAATACAAGCATTCATTATTTTTTTTTTCCGAGTAGTTTTATTTGATGTAGTTTATGTAACGAGAATTTATAAAGTTGGTTTTAGTACGCCTAAATTATTTAATAATACTTTATGTATTTTACTCAGAATAATAACACATTTAGTAAATGTGGCACTTTTTTTTTATCAAAAATTTATTTTAATTAAAATAACGTAAAACTTTCTTATTATTACTTAAATAAGCATGTATTGAACTTCTTATTTCCGTCCACTTGCATTTATAAGTTATAACATTCACTTGCCAGATATATTTTTGAGAAACCCTGTATGTTTTAATTGGGTGAAAATTAAAAAATGTATGAGATATAAGCGTTAATTTATTTCTTATAAAATATTATGTTAATAATCTGGTGTGCCACACACACGACTTTCTTTTACCCTGAAATTTAATACTATAAATACAGGTTGCAGATTAAGAGGTAAGATAACGAGTACTGTTATGTAAATCTGTGTTAAATTATTCAAATTAGGCTTAGGAAAAGTTTTATATAATAATTAGTTCTGTGTCAACCCCCGTTTCATTAATACACCTATATTTATATAGAATTTAATTCGGTTATTAAAAATAATTCTGTTTTTAAAAAGTAATTTAATAAATTTATTATTCAAAAAAATTATCTTTTATGATAATGCAGACGATTTCCATATTAGAGAAGTAGTATAACACTAAATATATATCTATTAAAAAAAAGTTAAATTTATTCTCAATATTACATTTATTTATTTATTTATTTTAATGAAAAAAATCCATAACTTTATTTTAAATTATCGCAGATCGATAGTTCAACCATTCGTTTTAAAGGTATTGTCGAGCTCTTTTGAAAGATACCCATTACGAAAATTTACTCTCTTCGATGGGGGACTTTCCCCCCCCCCAGGAGGGGGAGGCGGGGCTCCTACATACACAAAAAAAATTTCCCAGTTGACTATCTCTATTACAAAAAATATATATTCGTTTCATTTGGTTTAGTGCAGCCTATAGATGTTAAACTCTACTTGCAATTTCCCCCATAGACGTAATGTATTTGAATACTTTTGAGTGTCCCTGTACACGAACCATTTGCTTCATCTCAACGAAAAGCTTACTGTAACATCTGTATATGATACACATTTAGAATACCGAGTTTGGAATTTAGATATGCTAATAACAGACACACAGACATCCATCCACACAGACACACACACATAGACCATTCGCTAAAAACATGACTTTCGTATTCAGGGAACCTCAGAACATGTAAATATAACAAAAACTCAAGTTCGAAAATTTGACCCTAAAACAATACTTTCTCAACTCTATGGGTAAGAGAAAGTAAAAATATTACCGTTCTTTAAAGGAGTCATAAACAGATACTTCTACATCACTGCCAAGAGGCAATAGTTGGTTGATATTTATTACTGTTATTAGTTATTATTAGTTACCTTTAAAAAACACTTTTTGTTATTTAAATATTTTATATGTTTGAAATAAAGCAATAAGTATGCCTAATAAATTGTTCTTAAACAGCTTGAGGTCTATTAAAAATGATGTTTGTACGATTTTTGGTTACATTTCTATCATACATAAAAGAATCCAAATGTAAGGGAATGTATATAATAATCACTATGATAAATTATTCTATGAATAATAATTTTATCGAAATATGCGCATTAACATAGGTCCTTCAAGGCGAAAATTGATACTATTTAGCTACCTCTTAACAAAATTTACCTTCATAAAGAGGTCATCTTCATAAAATTTAAATTAAAAAAATGGGCCCTCTTCCAAAATTTAAATTCATAAAAACAGCCCTTTCATAAAATTCAGTTTGATAAAAATAATCTTTTTATAATTTTTTTTTCTATTTTTTTTGACATTATTTCAAATGATTGCCAATATTTAATTCAATAAAAGACTTTAAACCTGATGCTTAACACCATAACTGCCAAGTTTTTCAATTTATTCCGGAATGTTGTTAGCCCTGCCCTTTTTTCTCACCGTGATCTTTGCAGAAAATTTTTATTCAATATATAATTGCGATTAAACATGAAGAAAATTACGCTAAAAATATAACGGTGTGAAAAAGGCGCGGGACTAATAACATTCCGGAATAAATTATAAAACTTGGCAGCTATGCTTAACACTATATAGTAGAATGACTGCTAAAATAGATTGTCTTACTGGAATTTTTTTTTTTTTTTTTTTTTTTTTTGATCAAAATAACTAAAGATTTCACAAAAATATAATTTTTTTTAATTTTTCTATATTTATTTTACACAAAAATGGTTCACAAAACATTAAACCTGGATCAATCTCCGATTAATATATTTACTTTTTTGTGTTCAACTTCAACTTTTTCCTGCTTCACCTGTTCTGTTCGTTTATGACTGCTTATTTCTTCTTCGTTTTCTTTCAATTAGTTGGTTGCTTTTTCCTACATCTCTTATTTCACAGTTCTCCTTATTTCTCCTTTTATTATTTCTTCTAAAAACGAAAAATACTCTTTTGTGTTGGGAAAAAAAAAAAAAAAAAAAAAAAGTGCTTACTTGTTTTTCTATAGGTTTATTAGGAATAATGTTTCCCACTGCACTTTGTTTCAATCCATTATTTCAAAATGCGCTTTATAAAACTTTTTTCCATTACGAGAGTTTCCATATAATATTTCATTTAATTTTTCCTGTAATTGAGAAAATATAATATCCAAATTATAAACCCATTACACACTGAAGATTTTCATGTAGATAGAAAGAAAGACAGATAAATAGAAAGTTCGCGACAATATTGTAACTTTAAAATAAAATTTAAACGGCTAATGGAATTTTGTCTTTTGAAAAAGCATATGGAATTAAACAGCCAGATATTTCCCTTTAAAATTTTTGTTGTGTAACAAGCTATTTTTTACATCCATTTTGCAAGTAGTATTTTGGATGATAATAAGTGTGTGATAACGTTTAATGTAATGATTAAAAGAAATGCCCCACTACACATATAATATATATATGCTGCAAAATTATCGAGCATCACATTTTTTTTTCTCTGACATAGGTAGTATTCACTTCTATGATAAAATTTTAGTGGTCCGAAAGACCACCTAGGCTATGATTTAGTAGTCCATTACATAAAATGTTAGACAAATTTATACAAATTTATATACATTTTCTTTGTATATATATCAAGGTTTTCATGCAAAAGCAGCCAACAATTTTTTCTTTTAAGATATAAAATGTTTCCTATATTTTGTTTTATTAACACTGAATCAAACAAAGGCAGAAAAGAAAATAATTTTAAACAAGTCCTTCCGGTTTATTCGGAAGGGTAGGTTGATTTCTTTTTCCTTATCAAGTAGCCGTCATTTTGTTTCAAAATGGCGGCTACAAATTATTAATGCACTTGATAGAAATATTGATGTAGGCTATGCCCATATGGAGTTTTAAGCAAATCGGTTCATAAATACCTTTTTATGTGAATTTAAAATTTTCAAGTGACCGGCGCTTGGAAAAAAAAATGGTGAGTTAAGTTGACAAATATATGAAATGTATTTGTGAGATAAGTCTAATCGTCTACTGTACACATATAGTTCGAATTAATTCAAAATCTCAAAAGTCATCGTGTTGAAAAATTAAGTGGCTGGCACTTCGATCAAAATTGCAGAGAAAGTTGCTCATCTAAGATATCGTTGCAAATTTCAAAATATTTTTTTTTTTTAGAAAGTCTTCCAAAGAGGCTTAGTAAGTTGATAAAATCTTAGTTTTCTGATGTTTTAGCATTAAAATAGCCTAATTTTTCCTTAAAAACGCATTAAAAAGATCCAGTAACGCAGGTAATGGATGTGGCGCCAAATTTGGCGACTTTTCCCCTATGGCGAATTTTTTGGCGACTTTTATCGATATACTTATTATCGATATACCACAGTTGGACGCAATAACGTGATTGGTTCACGAGTTACGTGATATTTCTAGATTTTTGTTGTTTGAATGATAAATCCATTTTTCAACTTTGATTTGTATAGATAAAGTATTTCTAAAGTTACCGTGATAACAAATTTTCAAGTGGCCGCAGTTGGAAACAATACAGCAGAACAAGTTGCCCAGCAAACATATCCAAGATATTTGAAGCAATAGATTCACTGTCCAATTGTGGTTTAAATCAGTGCCGTGTTTCAAAAATTGATTTTATGGCAAATTTTCAAGTGGCAGTCAAAGTGGTTTCAACTTGGAAACAAAATGGCAAAACAACTTGCCCAGCGAAATCATCCAGTATACTTGTATAAGTTCCTTATCCAGATCTAGTTCAAATTAAATCAGTGTTTCTAAAATTATCGTCATAAGAAATTTTCAGGTGGCACCACTTGGAAAAAAAAGCGGAGTGAGATGCCAAGCGAACTTCTCTCAGATATTTGAAGGATAAATCCACTACCCAAATTTGATGCAAATTGATTCTGTATTACTAAAGTTACCATAATGACAAATTTTCAAGTGGCCGCCACTTGGAAATAAAATTGCGGATGAAGTCACCAAGTGAACATATCCTAGATATTTGAACCATAAGTTCACTATCCAACTTTTATTTGAATCAGTTTAGTATTTTAAAAAGTATCGGGATGGCATATTTTCAAGTGGCAGTGTGATTTGAAGTGGCTGGAACTTAGAAACAAGATGTCGGGACAAGTTGCCCAGTGAAAACATTCTAGATAATTATATGATAATATCACTGTCCAAATTTGGTTCGATTTGGAGTATTATTTCAAAAGTTATCGTGATTTTAAATTTTCAAGTGGGATCCTGATTTCAAGTGGTCCAGCTTAACTTAAGATATCTGCCACTTTATTAAAAATGGCGGATATATACTAATAAACTTCACTGAGATCCTTATATGGTCTGTATTTACATCAAAATTCAAATAATTTCGGAATACGTTTTTTACAATTTAAATTTAAAATTTTCAAGTGGTCTCCACTTGAAAACAAAATGGCGAAGCAACTTGGTTAACAAAGTCATCTAAGATATTTATAAGATAAGTCAAGACACTGTTCAAATTTGGATCCATTTGGAGTATTATTTCGGAAGTTATCATGGTTTCAAATGTTCAGGTGGTAACCTGATTTCAAGTGGTTCCGCTTAACTTAAGATATCCGCCACTTTATTAAAAATGATGGATAAATTTCATTAATAAACTTCATTGAGACCCTTATGTGGTCTATATTTTTTTCAAAATAACTATATTTAATATTAGATCCTCCTCGGTAGTGCAAATTATTGCGCTTTCTTAATCATTAGTATCTCTTATAAAAATTATATATATATAATTTTTAATATAGAGCGCTTGTATTATATTATATTTATATTAAATAATATTGACAATGAATAGGTAAGATTTCACTTACCTGGATAAGACAAACAGCACTGGTACAGCATGCGTCCAATTAATTATTTAATCCATTTTAAAGCCACATTCTTGATTCACCAACGGGCTGAAAAATAAACTTGTGAACATATTAAACTATTATTTAATTGTGTAAATTATGATAAATGATTTTGTAATTCTTCCTTTTCTTTTGTAACTTTAATATTCTGGATTAGATACAGATCTTTTATAATAAAAGGGTAATATAAAATATATAAGAGCGTTTTCAAACGCCCTGCTTAGTTGCTGCTACATATTCACAGAAAGACAACATTACATATACATCGGAGATTGAAATCGAGCAGAAGAGAGTTTTATAAAATGATGACTGGACAATTTCACTTCCTCCTTTAGCTGGGAGTGCCGCGTATTTTTCTCTCTACGTTTGCATTGAAATTTACTCGGGATAACTGATAGTCTTTAAGACAATTCTTGATTAAAATGAAAATTAACGGTCACACAAATGTCAATTTAATGTAGTTTTGTGACACCCCTACTTGACCGGTATTTTCAATGTTCTACTAAATTTAGTTTATTTTTTAAAGTTTTAAAAGCCGGCCCTGGTAGGGGTTTAGTAAAGATGTCAGCAATCATTTCGTTGCTGGGGATATATTGTAATCTGATGGTTCCTTCTTCATACAAATGTTTTATTAGATGAAATTTAACATCCACGTGTTTAGTCCGCGCTTGATATTTGTCAGACTCAATTAATTTAATCGCTGATTGGTTATCTTCATAAATTGTGATTGGTTTTATTTGATCTAGATCTAAGTCGTTTAAAAGTCTAATGATCCACATGCTTTCCTGAGCAGCGCATCCTGCTGCTATATATTCCGCTTCTGCGGTGGATTGGCTGACGCATTTTTGTTTTTTTGAGTACCAATAGATGGGATTATTCCCAATAAAGAATACGTTTCCTGTAATGGACTTTCTGTCCTGGGGGTCATTCGCATAGTCTGCGTCCGCATATGCGGTTAGTACAGCAGGATTCTCGTTGTCATATTTTAATTTTAAATTAATTGTAGTTTTTAGGTACTTGATGACTTTCTTGGTACTTTCCCAGTCACACACTCTAGGTCTTTCGTTGTGACGAGATAAAAGGTTGACGGCAGCACTGATATCAGGTCTGCTGACAGTGGCTATATATAGAAGTGCCCCTACTGCCTTTCTATAATCAGTATTGTCAGTTAAATAATTTTCATTGTTATAATCCTTTAAGTAATTTGTATCTATGGGAGTATTAGTGGGTTTCGCATTTTCTAAATTAAATTTATTTACTAATTGTTTAATCTTGTTTGACTGATCTATTAGCAAAGTATTGCTGTCTGGTCGTGTTATATTTATTCCCAGATAATTAGTAACGCTCCCAAGGTTGGTAATACTATATTCACGCCTAAGTTCTTCTATTATTTTGTTTATATCATGTTTGGTTCCAGCAATTAATATATCGTCTACATACACTAGTATGTAGACGGTTTTGTTATTTGTGTTTCTTTTGTAAAGGCATTTGTCAGTGGAACTTTGTGTGAAATTCAACTTTGTTAATGTTTCGTTTATTTTTGAATTCCAAGCCCTGGCTGACTGTTTCAGCCCGTAGATGGCTTTGTGTAATTTACAAACTTTATGTTCTTCACCGGGATTTATGAATCCCTCCGGTTGTTGCATGTAAATTGTTTCTTCGAGCTCACCGTGTAAAAACGCGGTTTTTACATCCAAGTGGTTTAATTCTAAGTTTTTATATAGGGCCATTACAAGAAAAGATCTAATTGTCGTATGAGACGCCACCGGGGCGAACGTCTCGTCATAATCTACCCCATACTTTTGGCTAAAGCCTTTGGCGACAAGCCTGGCTTTATATTTTTGGATTTCACCCTTATCATTATATTTCGCCTTGAATGCCCATTTTGAGCCTACTATGTGTGTGTTAGGGGGAGGGTCTACCAATTCCCATGTATTATTTTCGTTTAAAGAAGCAATTTCATCTTTGGCTGCTTTTAGCCAATTTTCCCTTTCTAAGGAATTTTGTATCTGCAATATTTCATTGAAGGTTTTGGGTTCGTTTACGTTCATAGTATTTGTCATTAAAGCAAATCTGTCAGGTGGAACACCTTTGTTAGCTCTTTCCGACCTTCTCGGAATTGTTCGATCTGTTATGTCACGATTAACATCCTCAGTTTGGTCCGAATTTTGATTTATTTCATTTAGTATCACCGGGAAGTTATTTTTATGATCGTTTGTTTCGCTAGAATTCCCTTCATTTGTATTATTGTTTGTCTCTAACAGTTCATTATCGATAGACTCAAAATTATTATCCTTTGTTTTTGTTTCAACGAACTTTACGGTTCTACATATCCTAACATTATTATCTATAAATACTCTATAACCTTTACTTCTAAGGTCATAACCAACAAGTATTCCTTCCTTTGCCCTGTTGTCTAGCTTCCCTCTTGTGTTTTTGTGAGTATACACATATGCCTTACAACCAAATGATTTTATATGCGAGAGATTTGGTTTATTTCCATTCCATTTTTCATATGGTGTTTTATCGCATGCACTCGTTGGCAATCTATTCTGCAGATAATTAGCGGTCATAAGGGCTTCACCCCAAAATTTATTTGGCAAGCTGCTTTGTCTTAACAAACATCTGGTCATTTCAACCAATGTTCTATTTTTTCTCTCCGCCACGCCATTTTGAGGAGAACAATGCGGTACTGTTAATTGGTGTTCGATTCCTTCATTCGCGAGAAAGTTTTCAAATTCATTGCTTGTATACTCTCCGCCGTTATCGGTACGCAATATTTTTATTTTCCTGCCGAACTTGTTTAAAGTCAACGCATAATATTGTTTAAATTTATCAAACACCTCACTTTTATTTCGCAATAAGTATGTAAATGTGAAACGACTGTAGTCATCTATAAACGTTAAAAAATAATTTTTCCCTCCTATTGTGGAAGTTTGAAAGGGTCCGCAAACATCTGAAACAACTAGATCTAATGGTTTTTCTGCCCTGAAAGTTGCCTTTTTCGGATATGTGTCATCCTCCAATTTTGAAATGATACAGATTTCGCATTCTGTGTTGTGTTTACATTTATTTAGCTCTATTCCGGTTGCCATATTTTTGTCGACGAGTTCTTTTATTTGTTGTAGATTTTTATGCCCTAATCTTTCATGCCACAATTTAGTACAATTCCTGTTTTCGCACGCTTCTACAATATTTACACTTTCGGAAAATTTTTCGCTCGTTTGTAGTTCATATAAATTATCTGTCAAATTCGCCTCTATATAAGTTTTATTCCCGAATTTGATTTTACATTCATGATTTTTAAATATGGCAACACAACCATTCTCTGTTGCTTTCTTTACCGATATTAGATTTGTGGCTATATTGGGTATGTATAAAACCTCTTTTAAAGTAACATTGTTTATTTCCTTATCCGAGTTAATTACTTTAAGATTTACGTCGCCGCAACCCTGTGAGACTACGGAGTGCCCGTTCGCTAGCATAACACTAACTTTTTCGTTGTCTTTCAGATTTGTAAATTGGTTTATGTCGTTGCAGATATGCCTGCTACTCCCACTGTCGACTATCCATGAGTTATGCTCAGTTTTATCAATGATAAATGTAAGATTCTTTAATTTATTCTCAGTTTCCCTTATGAGTTGTGTTTTGTTTTTGTTTTTGTACTTGCTGGGATTGTTACCGCTGTTATGAAAATTATTATAATTCCTTTGGTTATGATTTGGTCTGGCGTTTAAATGCCAGCATTCGTTACGGGTGTGTGAATTCTTTCCGCAAAAATTGCAATGTTTACTTGGTGGTGTTTTACGCTTAATTTGAGTTTTATACGCGTTTTCACCTTTTGTTTGGTGATTTTCTGTCCTTTTAATGTATTCATCAAACAATTTACTTTTAATGTACTCTGGTGTAAGTTCATCGTCATTTCTGGCTTCGATAGCCGTTATCAGGGTATCATAACTAGGAGGTAGCGAGCACAACATCAACGCTGATAAGTGCTGTTCATTTATTTCTTCTCCTATAGCTAACAATTTGTCCCTTAACTTATAAATACTAGTTATGTGTTCTATCAGATTTCCCCCTTCTGTTAGTTTGGTGGAATATAATTTTCTGAGTAAGAATAATTTGCTGCTCAGATTAGCCCTCTCATGTATATTTTTAAGTGCATCCCATGTCTCCCTGGCTGTGGACAAATGCTTAACATATACTATTTGTGTATCTTCTATAGCTAAATTAATTATGGCACGCGCCTTTCGATCTTTAGATCGCCATTCATCAGTTAATGGGTTTGGGGGCGCTTCTATAATAACCTGGAAGAGATCCTCCTTCGTGAGGAGCATCTCTATCTTGAATTTCCAGTTATCATAATTATTGGAGTTCAATTTCTCAACTAATGTTATTTCTTTTGCGGAAGCTGCCATTTTGTTTATTTATTATTTTTATTTTTATTTTTATCAAAACATATTTTTATATATCACGTATATTTAATTCTTTGAAAAGTTCAAATAATATTTGGAGAGAGAGTATTTACTGAGTGTTTATCAATGTCTATCAGTTATAAAAATTTTATGTTTAGTTATGAACACATACCAGTTGATTTCAGTATATAATAATTTCACACACACTTATACTATTTGTATATATATATAATATGCTTAATATTGAATTTCTTCAAACACATATATTAATTATGTTTTATAATTTCTTTCCTTTTAAGTCCCAGTGCTGTAATTTTATTTTGCGCTCTTTTATTTAAGAGACCTCTTTAATTAAGAGAATCAGTCTCATAATCTTTTTTAAAATAACTATATTTAATATTAGATCCTCCTCGGTAGTGCAAATTATTGCGCTTTCTTAATCATTAGTATCTCTTATAAAAATTATATATATATAATTTTTAATATAGAGCGCTTGTATTATATTATATTTATATTAAATAATATTGACAATGAATAGGTAAGATTTCACTTACCTGGATAAGACAAACAGCACTGGTACAGCATGCGTCCAATTAATTATTTAATCCATTTTAAAGCCACATTCTTGATTCACCAACGGGCTGAAAAATAAACTTGTGAACATATTAAACTATTATTTAATTGTGTAAATTATGATAAATGATTTTGTAATTCTTCCTTTTCTTTTGTAACTTTAATATTCTGGATTAGATACAGATCTTTTATAATAAAAGGGTAATATAAAATATATAAGAGCGTTTTCAAACGCCCTGCTTAGTTGCTGCTACATATTCACAGAAAGACAACATTACATATACATCGGAGATTGAAATCGAGCAGAAGAGAGTTTTATAAAATGATGACTGGACAATTTCACTTCCTCCTTTAGCTGGGAGTGCCGCGTATTTTTCTCTCTACGTTTGCATTGAAATTTACTCGGGATAACTGATAGTCTTTAAGACAATTCTTGATTAAAATGAAAATTAACGGTCACACAAATGTCAATTTAATGTAGTTTTGTGACAATATTTACATCAAATTTCAAACAAATTCGGAATACGCTTTTTACAATTTGAATTTGAAATTTTCAAGTGGTCTCCACTTGAAAACAAAATGGCGGAGCAACTTAGTTAACAAATTCATCTAAGTTATTTATAAGTTAAGTTAAGACACTGTCGAAATTTGGTTCCATTTGAAGTATTATTTCGGAAGTTATCATGGTTTTAAATTTTCAAGTGGTAGCGTGATTTCAAGTGGCCCCGCTTAACTTAAGATATCTACCACTTTATTAAAAATGACGGATAAATTTCATTAATAAACTACATTGAGACCCTTATGTGGTCTATATTTACATCAAATTTCAAACAAATTCGGAACACGCTTTTTTGCAATTTGAATTTGAAGTTTTCAAGTGGTCTCCACTTGAACACAAAATGGCCGAGCAACTTGGTTAATAAACTCATCTAAGATATTTATAAGATTTGTTAAGACACTGTCTAAATTTGGTTCGATTTGGAGTTTTATTTCGGAAGTTATAGTGATTTTAAATTTTCAAGTGGTAGCCTGATTTCAAGTGGTCCCGCTCAACTTAAAATATCTGCCACTTTATTAAAAATGGCGGATAAACTTTATTAATAAACTTCATTGAGACCCTTATGTGGCCTGTATTTACAACAAAATTCAAGCAAATCTTGCTTTAAATATGCTTTTTACAATGTCGGTTTGAAATTTTCAAGTGGCTGCCACTTAAAAACAAAAAGTCGGAGCAACTTGGTTAACGAACTCATCCAAGATATTTGTAAGATCAGTTCACTGTCCAAATTTGGTTCCATTTCGAGTATTATTTCGGGAGTTATCGTGATGACAAAATTTTCATTATAGATAGATAGATAGATATATATATAGATAAACGAAGTGATTGCAATAGATCGATTTCTAAAGAAATCAACCTAAAAATAATTTAAACATATAAATTATGTAAGACTTTTTTTTTTTTTTTAACATTTTGCAATAAAGTGCATGTAAATCTTGTTGGGAAAGCCATAATACCTGTTCCAGATCGCAATAATTAATAAACCGTCATCGAAGGAAAAAAGATAATCATGATGTTCTACATCAAAGCAAAAATGCAATTTAATAGCCTCATTTCCCCACTGAATTACATACTCTAAAAACGTACTGCCTTGAAAACTTCAAATTCAAAAAACCTTAAAAAAATATTTCTATGACATCTATATGTACTTTAACTGATTTACATATTTTTCTTCAAAACTCTACATTTAGAATTAAAAAATAAGAAATCTATAACATCGATATGTACTTTAATTGTTTTACACGATCGTTTGCTTATAAAATCTATGTTCCGAATAAAACAAAGCCAACTTATACATCCTGACTTGCAATCATCAATTTACAACCTCATAAGCAAAACTAATGACAGCGAAATAAAACTTTAGTTTGAAACAGTTACACATGTTGAATAAAAACTGCAGTGGAATCATCAGTATACCTCGTTTTCTACGCCTAGCAGTGAGGACGAGTCGAAAATCTTGGAGGGTTTTCAAGACGACCAACAGGTTTGAATTTAGTAAGCATCCAGTCATTCGGTATTCCCTTATCGCTTATTTTCTCTCAACGAAAAGCTTGTCTCCCCTATTTTACTAGTGGACTCGTTGAATCCGCACTTGCGCAGAGGCTTCCATGGTCGCAAGAAATGTAGTTAAAGAGTATATTACTGATAGTGTCGTAAACATTAAAATTAACACATTTACAGATCATGTACAGGTATGTTTTTAAAGAAAATAAGCTTCCTATAAAAATAAGATAGTTTACTTTAAAAAAAAAACGATTTTACGCATTTATGTTTATAATACGTTGCCTGTGTATGTATTTGCTAGAGGCATTTACAACGTTCGTTGTTGAGAATAAGTTTTAAATAATTTAATCACGTATACGTAAAACTATTGCGCTAACTGATGTAAAATTATAGAGAAATGCCAATAAAACAGACCTACTATTCAAAATTATAAAGCACCCCGACGATAATGTGTTATCCGCATTTGTCACCATATATATTTCGAATCATGAATAGACATGAATGTGGGAAAAATCTTCAAATCAAATATTGAGCTGTTATTTACCAAACAAACATGAAAAGTTACAGCTAGAAATTTGTTTTAAATGTTTCAAATGGGTGGATTTTGATTATTAAAAGATTGTTAACGATGTTTTAGGACAATCACAATATATTTGTTAAAAAAAAGCTTTATAAAAATGTTTTAAGAGAGCAATGTGTGGTCTATACTTCTGATTTGGGTGGCATTCGTTGGTAATTGGGCAAAATTGTCGCATATCGCCATTGTGACGTGAACACTAAACATAGATGATATAATAAGATCATGAGTAGTATAGATCCTAGTAACAATTATTTATGATAAAGTAATTAAACCTTTAATCCAATTTTATTTACATTCTAAATTTATACAGTTTCCAATTTTATGTCAGACTGAAAATTGAAGTTATTATTATTATTATTATTGTTATTATTTTCTGTATTTTAAATGAAAATAAATTTGTTTAAAAAAAAATAATAACGAAATAAAAAATAATGAAAAAAAAATGCAGCATATTCAATTCTTATTTAGTGAAAGAATTAATAATTTTAAATGTTGTTTCACCTTTGAAAAAGCTATAATATATTGGAATATAAAAAATCGTAATTGAAAATAAAATTTCATTTATTATACTGAAAGTTTGGGTTTAACACTTCAAAGATTGCAGATTCTTTGTCATTTCTTTACAATAATCTGAATTATATATATGTTTTATTTCAAAGAATACAAAAGTTTATTTAAAAAAGCAAAATATGCTTCTTCTTTTAAAGAAGATTTTTAGGTACGAGCACACATTAGCATGCATGCATATTTTAAAAAGATTAAATATTACAGTATCGGGTAATGGGAAAAATTTGCATTACTTTAAATAAAATTATTATTATGAAAACATAAAACCTGTGTTCTGTCTATCTAAATATGCTTCTGTTCTTTCTACAGGGCATATGAAAATATCCATTAACTTGGAAGTACGTAAACTATGTTGACAAATGTGTATGGACTCTATAAACTAAATAAAAAAAATATATCTAGGAAAAATAACACAAGCTCTTATACTTCATTAATATTTTTCAAGAAAAAAAAAAGAAAGAACTATGATTTGTTTACTAAAATTTTTGTTTAAAAAAATCAATATTTATTCGAATTAATAATTAGTGATTCAATCGAAACATCATCTACTTATCTTTACATACATGTTTAAATAATGTAACTTAGATAAATTTTCTAAATTATGCAACGTACATGCTTCGTAATATGAAATTATAACACATATAATATGCTTCCGCAACTCATACTTAGCGATGTATGCAAATCATATTTTAATACCGCATTTTTATACTGAAAAAAAAAAAAAAAAAAACACTTATGAAACTTACCTATAACAAATAGGTAGGCAAATAAGGATAAAAATTCTATGACCCGTCTTAATCTCCAGAAATTATTCTCTATCGCTAATAATACTGCAATGATGAATATTTTATGAGAATATTTCGTCTCAAAATATAATGATACGAAAATTAATATTTTATTCTCGCTAATAATAATAATAATAACAACAATAAATTAATTGTAAAAAAAAGAAAATATTGAAATTTTCTGACTTATAGACTATAGCAAAAATAATAATAAGACGAAGAAGAAGAAGAAGAAAAAAGTAATGTAAGAAAAAAAAAAAAAAAAAACATAAATATTAACTGAAAAAAAATTCTTAGTCCACATTTTTAAAGGTAAATGCTGTGTACTTTTAAGGATATAGTAGCTTGGCAATAACTAATGAAACAGTAATATCTACTGACGTATTTAAAAAAATATATATTAATAAATAAATAAATCGATTTAATTCAATCAATTCTAATTTATTTTTTAAAATAGAATCTAAGATTTAATAAACTAAAAAAAACAACCCAAAACTTTGCGTTTGCTTTATTAACAAATATTGTTAAAATTTTAAAAATCAATTTCTTTACTAATAATCTTGCAAAGTTTGTGGCTATTAAACAAACTTCTTGACACTTTTCATTAAGTTATGATAAATTATTTAATTGACACATCATCGTTGCACGTGCTAAGATTCGACAAGAGCTTGTAATTTTGAAATTTTATAATTAACTTTTAGAACCCGGTATAAATAGATTTAAATAACATCGAAAGAAAAGAAGTCTCTCTTTGAGCAGAAAAGAAATTTTATAATATTAAATTTGGTCAAAAAAATTAATGGCGTCGTGCTACATAGCTATTTCTAAAATTGTTGTATAATAAATTGACTCAAAAATTTGTTTGTTTGTTTTATTGGTAACATATACATCAGATTTGTATGCTTGACTTGTAGTCCGCTTGTAAATCTTCGTCAGATATTTACAGATAGCACATAACATAATTACAATTCTTTTCAAGTCAAAGTTGGTGCAATTTAATTTTTTAAGAAAGTTTTAATTTGATGTTCCCAATTGGGAACATTGGCCTGTAAAAGGTTTTAATATGAAAAGAAGAATGAAAAATCATGCGTTACGCATTTATTATTAACAATGTTCCAACTGCATTTTATTCGTTACATTATTTAAATTTCTATGTTTTTTGTTTATATTATCACACAACGGACCAGTAAAAGGACTGAAAGGTAGACAGATAAACTAATTGAATTCATAATCACTCATAAATATTGTTGAAAAAGTTAAAAATGTTTAACATAAATTGAAATGCAACTCCAGCACTTTCAAATTGTAGCCTTTAATGCATCGGAATATTTTAGCGTAGCCCTGTAAGTTTGAACGCAATCCATATCATAAAATTCACAAAAATTTACATTTAAATATTACTTTAGCATTTAACATTAAAAATAAATGTCAAGTTCAATATGATTTTTGCAGTAGAAAGTTATTTAAATGTGATTTATAAAAATGTCTCTACTAAAACGCAATGCTTTGGCATTTTTTCGAGTGTTGTAATTTAAAATGGCATTTGTTGTTATTTAAAATGACAATTTATAGGTTGTGTGCAACTGGTTTATCCCCATTCAGTTGTACACAACCTATAAATGTCATTTGAAATAGGGAGTTTTTCCTAGTGAACTCGAATAACATACATCATTTTTAGGAAATTTTAAAAATATTTATGGATGCTGGAGGCGGGTAGATGGAAAAATAGACAGATAGGCAGATAAACTAACTCAAATCATATTCAATCTTAAAAATTGTTATAAAATATTAAAAGAGCTTTTTGTAAATGAAAATGCAGACTCTCTCTGGAAAAATTGTTTTAGTAATTGCTACATTCGCATAATTAATAGTATTACAATAATTTTCAAATTGTTATAATTAACAATTTAATAAATTCAAATTTAAAAGTTAATCAATAGAATTTTAGTGGCAAAAAAACCAAACCCTTTCGTTTTAAGTCCAACAAATGAATATTCATACATGTGTATAAAATTATACGTAGCGATTATATTTTATTCATAATTATACTAATAAAATTTCGTAAGAGTATTTAATCACAAAGGTAATCTCACTAATTTCGCATTTCTGCATCTGCCTTATAATTCATCATTTCCTGAAATTCCTGCGAGATTGGTTATTTCCTGAGATGCATTGCATTAAAACTTATTAACATCTCTTATGACTTTATATTAGGTAAAATCTTATTTATTCTAATCATTCGTTTTGTGAATCGAGCTAGGCTCAAAACGTATTATCTAAAGTTGATTATGGAATAAAGTCCATTTAATCAATGTTTCATTTTTGTTAATTAATGTATGATTTAAACACATTTGTTAAATTTATATTATATAATAACATCAAGAACATAGATGCCAGATACATGAGATCAAACTATGCTTGGTTAAAGTTTTACTAAATCACTTGATTATTTATTTACTTATTTGGTTAAAAAATCTAAATAAATTGCATTTTTGTCTTGTTTTTTAGTTTGAATTATTATTATTATTATTATTATTTTATTATTTTATTATTATTTTATTATTATTATTATTATTATTACTATTATTAAATGAAAAAAAAAATGTAGCTTAAAGTAA
The DNA here is from genome assembly GCA_963930645.1 of Salticus scenicus. Classification (NCBI taxonomy): domain Eukaryota; kingdom Metazoa; phylum Arthropoda; class Arachnida; order Araneae; family Salticidae; genus Salticus; species Salticus scenicus. The sequence goes on along the minus strand of OZ005656.1, from coordinate 175,487,396 downwards.
TATTTTAGGTAATTTGAATGGAAATTCGATTAATTCCACTATTTCATTAATTTTAAGAAAATGGTATTGTTAACGAATTTCTTTACGAATTACTATATTGTTACGAATTTGTAAATAATAGTAGTTATTTTTATGAAACTTCATTCAAAGAGTCTTAATCAGGTTATAAAATGTTAATTTTCAGTATTTCTAGCTTGTTTTCGTATTAAAATTCCTTCAAAAACTCGTTAAAAAGCTTCACCAAGGTGGGTAATGGCCTTGGCGCCAAATTTCACGATTTTTTCGTTCGTGCAAAAGCATTCTTTTTGATAAGAAATAAACAATTTAGAATTAAAAAAAAAAAAAAAAAAAAAAATTAAACACTAGCCCTTGGGTGGGTTCGAACTGCCGACCTTTCAAATCGCAGCGCAGCGCTCTGCCTCACAGCCACGGCGTTCACAGGTGAATTCGGTTTCATTACATTTCTTGTTCCTTTGGCTCAAAATGTAACAGAAAAGTGGCTCGATAACAGACAACCCGGCTGAATTAAAAAGCATTCTAATTACGGCGTTAGATAGATTTTGTCCAAAATAATAAATGTACCATTTTTTTTTTTTTTTTTTTTTTTTTTTTTAGTAAATGATTGGTTCGGTGATGGATTTCGTGTTGAGATATGAAACTTGATATATCATGACATCCATTTTATCAAAGTAAAAGTGTTGTTCAGAAGACTTTTTTTTTTTTTTGAGTGGTCGTACCTGATATTGTTCAGGAAGCCTCTTGCTCAATATTACATATATATAATAAATATTTATATCAAAGTGCATCTAAATAAATTTTTAATAAATTATGTGCATTTGTTTCTCATCTAGAGCTACTAAAAAACATTTATTACATATAAACACGGGGACATTTTTTAAATACAGTTAAATCATGTTAAAGTCATCCAATAACACAAAAAGCCATCAAAACCAGATTTCGAAAAATTTTATGAATACAATACATTTTTCTTTGGATATAGTAAAAAAGTATTATTCGAAACAATTTTAATTTATTGTTCTATAGATTTTAAATTGTATCTTCTTTATATCAGTTGGAATGACAACTATATCATGCTGCAGTTGTTTTTTTTTTTTTTTTTTTTTTTTTTTATTAATGTACGTGTATGATACTTTTGAAATCTGTACACAATGTACAAGATATCACATTTTCTATTTTCATTGTTCTTATTTTATTTTTTAATACATTGTAAAATAATACCTTATCTATTATTTATATACATGCTTTCTCTCTATTATATATCTACCTATTATCTAGATCAGCTTTATTTCCAATAGCACTGGTTTTCAAAACATTTATTTCTACAAAATAATTTTTAAAATAATGTCCGCAAACCCCTCATGAAAATAAGTGTAAAAATACTATTTTATTTTTTATTTTTGCTTGAAAAAACATATTTCCCGTGAAAAGGGTTTTTTCCCCCACTTAAAATCGTTCGTCAGATATCTTTTGTATCATAATTTTTTTTTTTTTTTAAGATATCAGAAAATTGAGTTTTTAACAACTTTTTTTTCCAATATCGCATAGAAATGATTTATTTATCAATAGTTATATATTTATTTTAGTTTTTAAATTTTTTTCTTTTATGCTTTGATTTAGCTACATTTAAATTTCTTTATCTGATAATTTTTTCAACAGTTACAAATTTAATAAAGAAATTTTTTTTTGTAAAAATTTAAATGTTTAAAAGAACTTGTTAAAGTACGAATAAAAATAATAATAAAAGAGGATTGAAATAAATCATGTTACAAAGTAAAGAAATATTTAAATGGTTTATAATTCTAAATCAGTTGTTAAATTTCATTTAATGCCTAAAGATATAATTCAAATATCTAAGTAACATAATCACATAAAACATTTTTATGGATGTATATAAAAATAAGAACAACTTATAAATTATTTGTAATTAAAAATAAAAATACATACCTGTGCTTCCAGTTGTTAAATATGAATAATTTCAGAAAATTTCGAATGCTATTGAAAATTTGTATTATACAGGTGTAATCGCAGAAAAAAGATCTTGTGTTATTTGGAATTCCGTTACAAGCTGCAACAGGGTAGTAAAATTTTTCACGAGTCCTTCAGAAAAGTATTTTTTTTTCCAAAATATTATTTTTGTGTACTTTAAAATAGAAAATTATTTTTACTGCAGATTATAATTTAAGAAACTCAAGGGTGCTTTCTCACTGCGCATTTCCTATACCCTTTTAATTTTGACATTAAATGAAACGAAATATTTAAATTAAGAATCTGAGTAAAAAGGTTTTAATTATTTTAATAATGTGGAGTTTAATTAATAATTAAATATGAAATATGAAATTACCATTAAAATTTTTATAATTTCACATTCATCATTTTTTTTGTTTTTTGAACAGAACTTCTTTTTTTTAGCTCATTGCATTCATTATGTCAAAATGTGTGGTTAAGAAAAATTTTAAGTTCGTATCTCACTTTTGAAATATCATGCGGTCAGTGAGAAAACACCCTTGAATTTTTAAAAAATAATCTGCAATGAAATTATTTTCTAAATTAAAGTAAATCGAAATAATAATTTTAATCAATAGAGTGAAGCTTTTTTACATCTTAAGTTCAAAAAGCCCGAAGAAATCATTTTCGCTATATAACTTTAATATTATTAAATTATTTATTATCAGTTATAATTATTTTAATTCTGTTCTAGATTTTCTTCTAATTTAGCTAAATGGTTTGAACATAATTTGGTGGTTTATCGCGGTGGCCGAGAAAAAAGCCGCCAAATCACCAACTTGAAATATTTGCACAACATTACATATTTTCTTCTAAATTATCATTTTTCCTTATTTAATTTGTTCAAAATTACGGATAATTATTTTTAATACATATTGCTGCATTTGTGATGTCATTTTCCTCTATTAAATCATCTTTTTTTTTTTTCATTTTTTATTCATTCTTCAAAACCACAAATAAAATTTTATTTTACATTGTTGTATCAATACATTGTTGTTGCCATAGTGTTAATTTAACATTATTGTAACTAATTTTTTAGCGTTTTCTTTCGGAAAACTTAGGCTTTTATTGTTAAGGAAATGTAAAGATTACTCAGTATTAGTCTAATAAGTTTTAGAGATTAGTTTTAGAGGAGTCGCTTAAAAATTTAAATTTTATTTTAAAATTTAATAAAAGCCTTAAATGTTTTGTGAACATACATGCAATATTCATACGGGGGAGGCTACTCGCTGAAAATGTGATTTTTGAAATCAGTGGCACTCAAAACGTGTAAATATAGCGAAAACTCAATTTCGAAAATTTAACCTCAAACTAATAGATTTCGTATGATTATATTGGTAAAAGAAAGTAAAAATTTAACTAAATCCTATAATTTTTAATATATAATCTTAAAAATATTTATAAATAAACTGTATCATTAAACAAATAAATGCTGTATCATAAAACACACAAAAACTGCGGTAAATAGGTTACAGTAAAAAATTTCTGTGGTATTAATCGTACCATTCAGTGTAAACCAAAGTGCTATATACCTCTAATAAAAGGTAAACGATCACACTAAAGATATTTCATTCCTTATCTTACTAAATTCCCTACCTTCTAAGGCTGGAGTAATTAAGATTAAAGTATATATGTTGCAAAGCATTGGATTACATCAGAAACGTGATCGCTACAGTATTACATTAGGGAACAGATTGTAAATGCTTTCAGTACAATTAAACCGCTCCACAACGTTTAATTTACCGCCTGATGCCTATCTAAATAAGATAGCATTACTTAGACAAATTGCCTATTGGTGAAATTTTGGATTCTAAAAGGCTTCGTCATGTTGCTTTAATATATTTTTGTTAATTGAAGAAATCTTTTAATAGTAATAGAAAATTATAATAGATGTTTAAATATTTCTAACTAAGTTGCATATCGTCTAATAGATTGTAATGTATCCAGATTCTTTATGCGTCCCTGTAAAAAAATATAAATGGTAAGCTAATAATATCAAATATATCTCAGTTTGTGTATATATATTTATGTATATTTGTGTGTTTTAAATAATTCAATAATACTAAAACGAACTTTATTTAGTTTGATCTCAATGATCGCATTGTATAAAAATTCTGCTTTTTATTCCGATTAAAAAAATAAAATAAAATAAAAGATGAAATTCCGCATTTATATAAATCTGCGCGTTTATTGTGATGATAATCTATGAAATAATGTATCTGAATACATAATACCTTTGAATTATATTTTAATACAAAATAGAGATTAGGTATTAGATGATAATGCCCTTCAAATAAGTCAAGACTACAGTCCGTAATAATAAAGTTTTTTTTTCACGTAATTCTGAAATATATATATATATATATAATCTCTACAATTATCAAAATCTATACCGATCGTGTGATGGTGACATATACCATAATTTTTTAGCTCAATCGGATAAAGCGATGCTATTTCCATTTGGAATAATTTGAGTAGTTTGGCCCTAATGATAAAGAATTTTTCTTTGTGTCCCTGTAAAGGAACTATAACATATAGACTCATTAAAATCTATAGAAATCATGCGGCAGAAATCTACAAAAAATTACTATTTCATATTTGAAACTGGTAAGGAGTTTAGACGCTGTCGTACGTTTAAAAATATTTTTTATTAGGATACAATGATAAAGGATTTCTTTTTTTTTTTTTTTTTTTTTTTTCCTGTAAAAAAATTACGAAAGCTGGACTCATAAAAATCTATGCAGTTCATGCGACGGCGAAATATAACATTCGTTAGAACTTTTAGCTAAACCGTATAAGTTGTTTAAACGCCATCGCATTTTAAATAATTTGGTTTCCAGGTCATAATGGCAATGAATTTTTCTTTTTATCCTTGAATAAAACTCTATAAGACTCATCAAAATCTATACAGTTCGTCCGACGATGGACTATAACATACCTACCAACTTTCAATTCAATCGATCAAAGCTTATAGAGGTTATCAAGTTCACTATAACACACACGTACACATACATACAGATGGGTGAAAAAATAATGTGAACATTTTTGCTTTTTCACGTTTTGTCAAGTATCTTGAAAAGTTCTTTAAGAATCATCTTGAAACTTTGGTAGTGTAAAGAACTTGTTATACCTCATATTTTTCAGTAACAGTTGTGTCATGAAAAAGAAAAAGGAATCAGTAAAAATTAAACAAAAATCAAAATGTTTTGGATCACCCAATAAAACATAATGCTTTAAATGCGTTTTGGCTGTAGCATGAGATTATGAGGACTTTTCTCATTAGCTGCATAAAATTTTATGAGGCTACCACATATGTTCAAGGTGATATAACGGTTTATTTAAAAAAATTGCAAAAATAATTTCCACTTTTTGAATCATAACACGTAGGGTATTAGACCCAGTGGAAAGTCATTTTCAGGAAATTTGGAGTGTTTTTAATATCCCAAGCAGCACCGAAACGTTCTCTGAACGTTCAAAAATTGTTCTGCAAACACGTTCTAAGAACGTTCACTCTGAACGTGTTATAGACGTCTATCTGTCCATCTTGAAGACGTACAATAGTACGGTTCAGAGAACGTTCAATGAACGTGTAACTATCACCATCGGTGTTATAGAAGCGTTCTGAGAACGTTCTATGTACACGGTCTCAGAACGTTCTAAACGTTTTTAGAACGTTTTCAAAACGTTATACACATTTTCAGAACGTTCTAGAAAACGTACTGTAAACGTTCTAAAATAGTGTAGAAACGTTCTGAAAACGTTCTATACACACGTTCTCACAACGTTATGTAAACAATTTTTGAACGTTCTTTGTACGTGCTAAAAATGTCTTGTATCATAAAATGGAAGAACTCGCAACAATTGTTCCGGGTCGAAAGAAGACACGACCCTTCGTCAGACGAACATAGTAGGCACGAGTGCTGAAAATACAAGAGCTACGTTGCAGTTTTTTTTGCAGCATTCGTGCCTACTTTGTTCGGTTGATGAAGGGTTATGTCTTTTCTCGACCCGGAACAATTGTTGCGAGTTCTTCCATTTTCTTCGAATTCTTGAATTTTATAGTGTCTATTCAAAGTTCTGCACTTGTTATTTTATTTTTCTTTTTTTCCTTCCTTTCCTTATTTATCTTTTCTTTCCTTTTTTCCTTTTTGTGTAGTGCATTGTAATATGGTATAAGAAACGATCAAGTATTTTGAATATTCTGGATAAATATTTGAATTCAAAAACAAATAAATAAATTCAAGATTTGGAATATTTTGAAAAAATTTAAGATATATGCCCCCTGCTAACTAATTATTATTCCCCCCTAGATTTTGCATCATTATAATTTAACAATAGAATATAACCATATTTTGATATTGATTTTAATAAGTTAAGCAAAAAAACTTAAATATATTTTTATGTCTAAATTTTGAAACTTACTGCAAATTTTAGCATTCAAACACAAAATTTTTTTATTAAATTTTAAATTATCAATGGAATCTCAGATTAATGCCCAGATATGTTACATATTCTATTTTTAAACTATAATAATGCAGAGTCAATGGAAAACAAAAAATAAAAATTAGTTAAAAGAAGTACCCAAGTGTACAAAATTAAAACAATGAACTGTTTCCTCGTTTTCTTTTTTTCCACATAATTCTTAAACAAATAAACACAGAAGTATAAAATTTGGATAGCATGTTTTTTAAAATACCATGAATCGAATTTTATATAACTTTAGCATAAGTAATAATTCTTAAACTAAAAATCAGTAAATTTTTCTCGAAAATAAACTTTGGAAAAATGAAAAATTTCAGCAATTTTAGAAAAGAAAACTTAATGAAAAATGGTCATGAAGGTGCATTACAGATAGGTTAAAGATGTACGTGCATCTATATTTTATTTGTAGATTAAAACCGAAAATTTTTTCTTGTAGTCATTTTTTTTTTTTTTCTTTTTTCTTTCTTTATTTTTTCGCGTGTGAATATTTTTTTTTAATTTTACATAGAAACATGAAAATCGGATAAAACGTTCATTATTAAATTATTTATCGACGTTTTTATTATTCTAGTGATGGTCACAGTTTATACAAATTAGTAATTATTATTATTATTTTTTTTTTTTTTTTCAAAAATTCCATTATTAAAGTAAAAGAGAAATGAACACAGAAAGAAAAATCAGGATTTTGTTTTTAACATTTGAGGGCATGTGCGTGTTCACTTGTCTATAATGCATCATTAACACAATTTTTCATTAAGTTTTCTTTACTAAAATTGTTGAAATTTTTCATTCTTTCCAAAGCTTACTTTTGAGAAAAATTAATAATTATTACTTTAAAATTATTGCTTATGCTAAAGTTATGTAAAATTCGAATAATGGTATGATAAAGAACATGCCAGCCAAATTTTATGTCCATGTGTTTATTTGTTTAAAAGTTATGTACAAAAGAAGAAAATAGGAAAGCAGGTTTGTTCCTTTAATTTTGAACAGCGGTGTATTTTAAATACGTTAAATAAATAAATAAATAAATAAATATATATTTAAATAGATTCCGTGAAATTTCCTTAATATTTTCATATTTCAAATCATGCGTATGCAAAATTTATTTAAATTATTGATTTTGAGTTTATAAATTTTACATACACCATGCAGTGAAATATAACAGTATAAAATGTGGTAAAACTTTTTGAACAATAAATAAATAATTAATTAAAAGTTGTTTCTGCAAACAAAACAAATAATAAAATAATAATAATAAATAAAATAAAATAATTTAAAACATTTAGAAATATTAAGAATCACCTTCATATTGTTTGTCTATGTTTGTTTGTTTTTTTTCTTTATTTCTTTTCTTTCTTTCATTTTTCTTCCCTTTGGATTTTGTGATTCATTTGTATGTACGTGTGCCTTTGTGTTATAAAATTTTACGTACATGTCTTCAAATATAATAACATACAGTATTTTCATTTTTTTTTTTTTAACTATAATTAAAGAAAACTGAAAAGTTCTAGATGCTCCTTACTGACTAATTATTATTTTTCCCTTTGATTTTGCATTAATATATTTTAACAATAGAACCTAACCATATTTGGGTAATTAATTTGCGAAATTCTTGTTAAGTTAAATATATATATATATATATATATATATATATATATATATAGATAGATAGATAGATATATACAGTCGGTAACAAAAGTGTCCGAACACTAACGAAAATTCCTATGTAAATTAAGTACACTTCGTAAGGTTGTATTAAATAAATCCTTGTCGAATCCTATTCTTAGTCAGTGTAAGAACATGATTCGATAAAGATTTATTTAACAAAACCGTATGAAGTGTACTTTTTTTACATAGGAATTTTTGCTAGTGTTCGGACACTTTTGTTACCGACTGTATATGTTTAAATACTGAAACTTATTGCAAACTTTTGGCATTCAAACATAGAACTATTTTTAAAACTTTAACTTATCAATGAATTCACAAATTAATACCTAGATATGTTATATATTCTATTGATAAAGAGTAATAATGTACAAATGATGGGAGAAAATAAAAATATTTAAGAGAAGTATTAAAAAAAATTAAAATTAGTTAATTAATCTATTTATTATCGATTTTGTGAAGATTTAATTTTAAAGTATTGATTTAGAGTTTATGAATTTTACTTACACATGCATTGAAATATAACAATATAAAATATGATAAAATTTCTTGAAAATCTTTTAAATATAAAATAAATAAATTTTAAAATTTAAAATATTTTTAAAATTTTTAGAGAGCCGGCTGCTAACTATTTTTCCCTTGATTTTACAATACTACAGTCTAACAATAAAATCTAAACAAATATACTTAAATATATCTAACATTAAACTGTAATAATACAAAATCGAATGGGGAAAAAAATAATAATAATAAATAATTAAAAGGTAGTTAGCATGAAAAATTTAAAAAATTAATGTTTTCAAATTATTATTATTACTCTTTATTTATTTATTTGTTTATTTTTTATGGTTTTTGAAAACTTTAATTTATTTAATTTTGTTAAATTTGAATGCAGATTTGGGCAAAACTATGGAAATCCTAGACTAGACATATGAAAATTGTGTAGAATAAACTTATCTGTAGATAGTGTATCCAAATGTCAGGAAGATATCTTAAACCACACGCAATGAAAATAATGACAGAAAAAGTTACCGTTATCTATCTTGGACCTTGGAGTCCAAGTGCTTCCGTTGTCATAACTGGCAAACCCAATAAAAATTTCACAGTTTGGCGATTTTTTTTTTTTTTTTTTTTTTTTTTAAAGATTCAAGATTCAGCAAAATGTATATCACTTTTATATTATTAATTGAAAAGGAATTTAATTTAATTATATTTATTATTTTTGTGAGAAATACAAAACTCAAGATTTTTTTTTTTTTTTTTAATATTACGTGTTATTGCGTATCTATTTAATAATATTTTGCAAAATAATTGACGTTTATTATGAAGTAAAATATAAAAATTTGATCGCAACTAAAATAATCGCATGCCTGCTTATATGAATCAATTACAATAAATTACAGGAAATGTTAAACTAGTGTCTTGTGACTATCACACAATTTTTTTCTTTATTTTCTAATACAATTCACATAGTTTAGATTAAATCACACATTTTACACAGTAAAATTGAAAAACAAAATAAAATATATATATATATATATATATATATAATAATAATATTAACTTTTTTTTTTTTAAAATATCGATAACTTTGTTTTACATTATCACAGATAATTGATTCAACCGTTCGTTTTAAAAGATATCAACGAGTAATTTTGAAAAAATATTATAAAAATTTACACACCCGAGGAGGGGGGAAGGATTGCTATTCTTCTTGTTAAAAGTCTTGTTCACCGTTAATATTTTTTAAAAAATCAGTTTGACAATGTTCAACTAAAGAAATCCCTATTGTGTGTATTTATAAGAAATTTTTTCCTTTATTGTAATATTAAAAATTTTGAAAAAAATAAATGACAGTGCGACCTGTTGAGCGTTATATGTGTAAAAAAAAGGGGGGGGGGGGTAATAATCACTAACTGATATCAAGGGGGAGCAAAATATAAGTTTTCAGGAAATTCTGTTCATTAGTTTTTGACCTAGAGATGACACAAAATTCTTATCACACATGTCCAAACACACAGACAAACTGGCATTTTCTAAGAAATATCAATTTTTTATTAGAACATCTTAAAAAGGGAAAAATCTATCGAAACGCGGGAGCCAAAAATATTTACGAATCAAACCTTTCTTCTTTTTATTATAGAAGAAAGTAATAAATAAATAAGGAAAACAAAATTTTTAGCTACTTTATTTATTTATTTTTTTTTTTATTGTTTCAGCTTCTAAATTTACAATATCATAGATTATTTACAACGTATGATCACTTCACTGTTTATTATTATTATGTTTGTTACTTACATAAGAAAAAAGCACTAGATTTGTGAAAATGTTTAACTTCCGGTTTTCGATAAATATACACGTTTTGTGACTTCTGAGTATGATTTGGCTTTTTTTTTCACTTGAAATGGACTGTGAGTTCGTTAAAAAATAAAGAAATAAATAGAAATAAATAAATGTGGACGCGGTTTCTCAAGAAGCAATTGACGCAAAGTAACATAACATTTGAATGGACCAGGAAGTAAATTAGTGCTTATTAGCTTTTAAGATATTATTGTCCATTTTGTGGCGCTGATATAATGTGATCCCATATAAGGAAAGGTTGTATCAGAACTTGTATGATACATAAATGCACTAAAGTTATATATGAGATCAGCATTATGTAAATCTCTGCTGATTCAATTTGGGTGCATATCGGTCGACAGGTGCTTCTGCTATGCTGCAATTTAATCTTGTTAACGGGAAGGCAGTATATCAGTTTCTATGATATTTAAAAGCATCACATTTCGTTTGTGAGATGGCTATTGTAAAGTTAAATAAATTAATTTTCCATATCGGCTATGTTAGGTGGCGCTACTACGTTGAAGTTTTACCCGTTTAGTTAAAATTTTATTTCAACTTTTGTCATTTAAATACCACAAACTTGGTATGTGAAAAATATATTATTAAAATTTATTCTGATTGAATTCGGATACAAATTGGCAAACAAGTTGTGCTGCTATTACTTTTTACGATTTCTAGATGTCTACAGTCTACATTTCAGCATCTATTGCTGAAAATTACACGAAATTACGTATATAAAAAGTTTTTTATATGATGGTAAGTTGATTAAAATTCTGTAAATGCTAATCGTAGCTAACTTTGTTCATATAGAATGATATAAAAGAAAGTTTTGTGATGGTCCCAGCGTAACTAATTTTGTATTATAGTTGTGTCACTCAAAGAAAAAATAGTTATATTTTTATTGATACGAGTATAATACAGAAATTATTTATTTTTTAGTAATAAATTTCGTAATTAACAAAAGAGAAAAATAATTCGAATCTCATTGTTTATAAAAAAGTTTCCATCTCTTCTTCACTATATTGTTTAATTTAGTGATAAACCCTACAGTTAATGCCTTAAAATATGCTTGATTTCAAATGAAGAAGAAGAAATCTCCTAAAATCTATCTTTAGAGCTTTATATGGAAAATAAAAGTTTAAAATAGGTTATTTTTTATATAGCTCTTATATCGTATAAAAATTTCGTGCACATTATTGTTTTCTTGAGTAAATATTTATCGAGTCATGATCTTAGTCTTATGCTGTTCATAGAAAAGTAAGTTTGTGATAAAAAATAACGGTCAAACTATTAAAAAAAAAAAAAAAAAAAAAAAAAAAAATGGTATATGAAAAATGTGGATGTGTTCAGTAATTTTGCTGCCGATTGTATAAAAAGTTTTCTTGAATGATTATCAATATTATATGAACAAAAGAAAATTCATTTCACAATCCTTAGTTTAAAAAAATCTGTGCATTTTTATACAAAATGTTATACCAGAGGTCTGCACGAGCCGAAAGTTTAAGGCCTGAGCCCAGTCCGGACGAAAACCGATAAAGTCAGGCTCGATGAAGAAAGGGGGAAAATGAATAAAAACAACAAGAAAAAATTGCATGCATTTCTACGCTTTTTTATTTTTATTTTATTTTATTTTTATTTTATTTTTATTGTATTTATTTATTTATTTATTATTATTGCTATTATTATAATAAGTATTAGTATTATTATTTTGTATCTAATTTTCAGAGGCTTTATTAGATTAGAATTTTTTTATTCAGAGGCTAAGCAATTTATTAATGGAAAATGATGCCATTCTCATGTAATATCCTGACAAAAATAGCGTTATAAACATACACACAATGACACACACATGCACTCACATATAGAAAGAGAAAGTTTTCTGAAATCATTTTTGGCTCTCATGATGTGTGGAACTTCAAGATATCGCAAAATTTTTTAATTACGAAAAATGTACAGACAAAAGTCAGATTTATTAATATAGATTTATCATAAAACATATTTTTTTTTTTTCATTTATCAGACCCTTTCCAAACCCAAATAAATAAATAAATAGATAATGAAATAAAAATTACTTTTAGTTCCCCATCATACTATAGGTATGGGGAACTTAGGTATCGTGAAAATTTTCGACCTCGGTTTTTTGACTTTTTTACACGTTTTCAGGTGTGAGGAATCCGAAAATGACAAAATTTGTATGGTGTCTGTCTGTAGGGTGTCTGTTAGTGGGTTAGTGTGTTAGTGTGTTAGTCTGTGTACACAATATCTCAAGAACAAATTGTCGCAGAGAGGTCAAATCAGTTTTAAAGTATTACTTTCGACACTGGCAAGAACCCTATTCATTTACAACATTCGAATTTAAAAACTTTGTAAGTTATTAGAAATTTACGATTTTCTTAACATGGGAGAATAGGACAAAAATTCACTTAAACGTGCATTAAATGGAAACTTTTTACTGTAAAAATGTCAGACCAGTTTTAAAATAGTTTTGATGCCGGAATGAACATCAGTAACTATAAATAAGCTACTTTGAAAATTTCGCAAGTCATTGGATATTTACGAATTTCTTAACATGGCAGAATAGGACAAAATTTGACATAAATGTCAATTTTGAGAGATATTTTCATCGTAAAGATATCAGACTACTTTTGAAATATTATTTAGGATACTGGCATGAATATTATTGACTATGAATTTTCCAATATAAAAATTTCGTAAGTTATTGGAAATTTACGAATTTCTTAACATGGCAGGATAGAGCAAAATTTCGCATAAACGTCAATCTTGAGGGATGTTTTCATCGTAAAGATGTCAAACCACTTACGAAATATTATTTAGGATACTGGCATGAATATCATAGACTATGATTTTTCCAATTTAAAAAATTTGTAAGTTATTTGGAATTTACGATTTACTTAAAATGACAGAATGTGGTAAAATTGAGCATAAACTTCCATTTTGAGGATCATAAATACATTAGACAACTTCAAAATTACATTTATAATATTTTTTTTGAACATGATTGAATACAAATATTCTAATAGGAAAATTTCGTAAATTATTCGTAATTTACGATTTTACCAGCATAGCGAAATTGTAAATTTTTCATACAAATATGAATTTTGAGGATTATTGCATTGGAAATAGTAGCATGAAAACTAAACAACGGAATTGACCCTGATAAAATAAATTAATAGATTAGAATAAGATAAATATATCGAAGTGAACGAAGGATAGCCTATTAGGCGGGGATTTCTTTCTGTCACTCTATCAAGCTTTGGCGAAATTCATTTCTTTTAACATGATTATAATATGTCTCGCACTAGAAATATATGAGAACATAAATAAGATGGGGAACTGAGCAGAGTCCACCTGTGCCAACTAACTAGTTAATTATATATTATCAATATTAAAAAAAAAAAGACTGTTTTTTATTTAAATTTTAATAATAATCTTGTGGCACTCATCCGACTTTTTCTTACTCTTACCTAGCATTTGAATGCTATAAACACAAATTGCGGATTAAGGTGTAAGGTAACAAGTACTATATATAAATCTACGTTTCAAATATTTCAAACTACTTTTAGGAACAAATAAATTTTGATGAATAACTCTCTTAGTGAGGGGGTTAAATATAGTACTTACTATAAATAATTTTTGGTTGATATTAAATTTAAAAGTTCATTTGAAATTATTCAATCAACTTCGATCTCACCACTTTTGAAGCTTATTAATCTTAGTCAAATATTTTAAGTAGCAACCTCATAATCAACTTCAAAATACAAAATTTAAATTGTCTGCAAATATATGTTCTAAAGTTAGCTGATAACAGACATACACAAAGATTAACATTTTAAAATTTCATTTTAGTATTTAGGGACCCTCAAAACGTGTAATTATGCGCGAAACAAGCCTTAAAAATTTCACTTTAAAATTTTTTTATTTTGTTCTCTGCATAGGTATAAAGAAATTTTTATTCCTGGGTAGACCTGTAAAGGAAAGGAGAACGATTCTCATACCATATTTTCCACAAAACATGCTTTTATGCATATAAAAAATGTATGTTCATTTCATTTTGTTTAGTACAGGCTATAGATGTTAAACTGTAAATAGCAAAAAATTTTACCCACATACTTAATGTATTTGAATTATTATGGATATCCCTGTACACGAACCATTTCCATGATCTCAACGAAAAGCTAAGTGCAGCATCCTTATATGACACTGATTTAGAATGTTAAGTTTTCATATTCTGGAATTATTTGTTTTTTAGCTATGCTGATAACAGGCACATACGCATAGACATACACAAAGACACACATACACATACACAAAGACACACATACACACTCAGAGATCAAACGTAAAAACTTGATATTTGGAGTCAGGGGACCTCAAAACGCGTAAGTATTAAAAAAACGCAGTTTTCAAAATTTAACCCAAAAAGCAATACTTTCTCTATCTTATCTAAGGATAAGAAAATGCATAAAAGAAAAGAAATAATTAAGGATAGGAGAAAATATAGCCAAATTAGCGATAAAGTTGCCAAACCGTTTGGTTTGACTTCCCGCAACAGCTGCAAATTAAAGCGCGAAAATCTTTGTGACTGCAATTCTGCTGACCATGCACTATATTACTCATTCAATAACATCCGGGATTTTCTTTTTTGTTCACGATTTCCATTAGACTCAAATCTTAAACATTTTTAAAACTTGTACATTGAGGCCATCACAAAACATTCGTCCATATTTTCCCATTCAAACTCTTGCAGTACAGAACATGTTATTTATTAAATTTATTATTTATCTAAATACTTTCCTCTGGCGAATGCATACGATTTTCATAAATCAGAATACAATCAGTTTTATGCTAGATCTAGAAAATATAATCTTAGAAAACATAATTTTCTAAAGATTTTCATTTTTGTTATTATTATGAAAAATGATAAAAAAGTAGATAAATTTGTTTTTAAATCATCAGAAATCGATGGTTCAACCATTCGTTTTAAAGGTAAACATATTGAAAAATCTTCCATACACCCCTTCTCCTCCCTCGGGAATGATGGATACTTATTCCTTGGAGAGAAATTGATGTCCGATGAATACCCCCCCCCCCCCAAAAAAAAAAAAAAAAGAAAGAAATAAAGAAAAATAAAATAAAATAAAATAAAATAAAGAAAAAAAAAGCATTGAGTATTACTGGTTATACAACCAAGTTGTATCAACAATATATCAAATGTATGTCACACACAAGGTTTGATGAGTATATATATTATAGAAGCTGAGATATAGGCTTTCCGTAAATAGAAAATATAGGCTTTTTATAAATTGGAACGTGGCAGCGCCACCTGTCGTCCGATAAGCACCCAAAGTTAATCAGTAGAGTTTTATATACTAGCAATTTTACGTACAACTTTTACAACATTTATAAATCACAGAAGTTGAGATATTTCGTTCCCGTTATGGGATTAAATTGCAACATAGCCACGCGACATGTTGGCCGATGTGCATCAGTGACGTTTTACATAAAATCGATTTCACATATAACTTCAGTATATTACAAAATTTAGAAGTTTAAGTTTTGTTTTAAATCACATGAGCTGAAATATTGCCTTTCAGATAACGTAATTAAATTGCAGATTAGTAACGCCACCTGTTGGCCAATGTATACATTCAAAATGTATATACACCTCCTTATACATACACCCCGTGTATCAAGTTTTATGAATTTGTACACTATAGAAGTTGAGATATAACCATCACATAACTGGTGGGATTCACTACGTAGCAGCGCCACCTATCAGGCGAAATATCCCATATGCAATTAAAAAAAACACCAATTGAGGGCAAGTTCCAATTATATAACAAATTTCGTTAAATTCTGTCCATTGATTTTTGAAATAAAATATCCACAATTTTATTTTCACCAATTTAAAATTTTGTAATTTTTTTCACTTCACCGCTACTACTTCTAGTTGAGCATTCTTCATTGACGTGCTAACAAAACGTTAAACTGAAAATATAAAAAAGGCCCTATCCGCTATCATGTTAAAAAATTATAAATTTCGAATAACTGACGAAGATTTTAAATTAGAATGTTGCAAATCTCTGAATAGGATTGATATCATACGTGATATTTTAAAACTGGTCCGATTTCTCTGCAATCATTTGTTGTTAAGATTTCGTTTACCTGGACTAACAGACTAACACACTAATAGGCACCGATACCCATTAACAGGCACCATACCAACCTTTGATTTTCGGATTCTTCACACCACAAAACGTGTAAAAAATTCAAAAACCGAAGTCTAAAATTTTCATGATTAAACTAGTTTGCCTACCAATAGTATACTTAAAAATCCTTTTGTCATGTTCGTTATAATTACACTGTTACAGAACGTGTTATGACGGTCATATAGTTGAACGTTCTATATAGAACTAGAATTGTACGTGTTATAGATGGTACAAAGCACACATTTTCAGAACGTTTTAAATAATACTATTTTTGAACGTACAATAGAACGTTCTATTGACACGAAACACGGTGTTTGAACTGCTGTAACCGTTATTAAACGTTCAAAGAACGTTCTTGTGCTACTTGGGATGGATTGTTTTTAAGCATTCTCAGCAAAAATTCAAATTTTGTTTATAATGTTAAGAGTGCATAAGGATAAAACTGTTGTACAAATAAAACCATCACTATCAGCCCACCCCTCTCTAGAGTAAAAATTTCCAACTGGAATATTTCTCAAAAGAATTCCTTATTACATTTAAAAAAAAGTGATTGATCCATATATCTGTGATATTTTAAAACAATGTTATAGATTTTTTTTCCACAAATAAAAGAAAAAGGAGAGAGAGAGGGGGATGGGGGTGGGTTTGTTGGGAAAATAAAAAGAATTTCCTCATGTGTCATCTATACTGCTCAAAATTGATTTTTCTGTCAGATTTTTACTTACGATGTCATCTGTTTTCCACATATTTAATTTATTTATTCATTGTTTTAAATTTACGGCTATGCATTTTTGAAATAAAAAACTCCAGCATTAAGATTTAAATTCTCAGTACTAGGTATGGTGTTCAGCAAATGGATTTTTTGAAATTGTACCGGAAATTGTAGAAAAATGTTTCGTGAAGGTCATAAACTACCAGTTTTTAATGGGTATTCATAATTAAAGTTATTTAAGAATTCAATTTTCTTTTTATATACACCGAAATTAGGAAGGAATTTTACGAAATATTACTGTTCTGAAAAATTAAATTAACACTTTATAAAGAAGAATTCTATATTGAATTAAATATTAAAAGATGAAATTCCCTAATAAGATATTCTTCATTAATTTATCCATAATAATAGTACACAAATAAACCAAGAACATAACATTCAGGGAATAGACAATGAAAAGAAAGAAATCCTCATGCCACATAACCTAAATTAAAAAATTTTGTTGGTACAGAATAATAAAGTTAGATAAATTTGGAACGATAAAACCATCTTAAACATTATAAAAAGCCTGTCCAATATATCATATCGTAGTTCTGAAACATATTGAATTAATTTTAAATATTTATATTATTTTTAAAAACTGTTGTATCAAGTGCTGTCACACTGTAAATTTGTTATTGCTTATTAATTAATCTATCATTTATTTTGTGTTATTATATATGTTTACTATACATATTTATATATAGTGAATAACTAATTATATATATCTATATATATATATAATTAGTACATATCGGTTGGGATTGACATGTATCTATTAAATGCTAAAATATTAAGGTTAAATTTTTATTAAGATATCTATTATTTATATATATATTCAAAAGAAAGATAATTCAAAAGCGCCCAATTAAAAAAAAATCCCATAAAAATTTCAAATATTAATCTTTTGATAAACTGTTGCTGAGTAATTTTGAATTAATTTATATTCTATGCATTTCAATTACTATTTTCTTTATATGCTATAAATTAAAGCAATAACTGTAATAAAACCGAAAACGCTATTTGGCGTTATAACTATAATTAAATTGTTAACAATAATAATTGTTCTTAAACGACATTTTTGTATGGTTTTTGCAAACAAATATTCTTTGTACTAGGAATGACTATTTCAATTTAATAATTAAGAAAACCAAGAAAAATAAAATAAATAAATAAATAAATAAATATAATTAATTTAAAGAAAATAATTTTAAAGAATTAGAAAAAAAAATCAGATTTTTTTTTTTTTTTAAAAAGGGACTAGATAACAAATTTAATTTAAAACTAGTACAGTTCCTTTTCAGTTTAAATGGTTTCTTGTTTGCTGACTTAATCTGCCATTGTTCACAATCGTTGCAATTATTATTCTAAATAGTTCAGCTTTCGTACAGCCACCAGCCACAAGTAACAAATTATAAACTGCTCTATGATAAATCATTTTATTTGACAATATTTTGCAATACAACTATTCTAAAGAAGAATAAAATTTTCTTGATTTAATTCAACTCATTCTCTTTTTAAATATTTACCTTTTCGTTTGACTTACAATAAATAAATAAATAAATAAATAAATAAATAATAAAATCCTTTTTGTATGCTGCACAAAATTGCACGTCTTAAAAACAAATCTTAAAAATCTTATGAAAACGTGTTATTAAAATTTATTAATTTCCTTACTTTAAATGCAGTGTAAACACGTTGAAATGTTTCTTAATTCTTTTAATTTATCGTGAAAAAGCATCTTAAATATACTTGTTAATTTTTTGTTAAATGCAACACAACCATGTAGAAATGCATTAAAATGAACTGTCGATCATAGACCGTAATATATAGACATTTTTTGTATCTCTAAATACACGTTACAAACACTCCACGAACAAAAACTAAACAGTTAATTCCATTTAACTTATCAATATTTGTACCGAATATTTATTCTATCCGATGACTTTTGTGATCGCTATAAACAGACAAACACATAAAATTGAAAACCATTTTGAGTCAGAACAAAGACACACTGCTGATATGTTTCGAAAATTAAAATAAAATATATATTATGCAATTTTGCAATTCAATAAAAAAAAAAAAATAAAAAAAAATAAAAAAAAAAAAAAAAAAAAAATCGTATGCTGCAAAAAGTGGATTATTCAATGAGGTTACATTTTTATCAAATATTTTCATTCTGAAGGTTGTTATTCTATCCAGTTTCATCAACATATCTTGAGCAAACATATTTCATCAACATACCTTGAAAACATGTTTTAAAGTCTGTTGATCGAATATTTAAAATAAATATTAGATAGATGAAAACTAATTTTTCTTTTTTTCCAAAGTGAGTTTATATTTTCAAAAGAATGAAAAATAGTTTCTGGATAAATACCTCTTCATTGAATCTAAAATTGATTTTGTAGATAAATATTTTAGATTTTTTATTTCGATCTTTAAAAAAATTTCGGATTTTTATTTCATGAAAGATTGCTGAAATCGAAAATTTTTATTATATTTTTTTCTTATAAACTAGAAATTTTATTTTAGTTACTAGCAGGCTTTGCCCGCTTCGCTGGACATTAAACTTAAATAAAGTCTCAAAATACCATATCTTTATTAATAACCTAAGTTCTTGCTGTGATTGGTAGAGGTTTTCTCGCTCGCAAAGTGAGGACTCTGGGTCTCCACTGTCTTCGGCACAACTTACCCACTTTTTACTTTCCCTTCCTCAGCGGTGAGTTCGAAGTTTTGCAAAATCACACTAATGTACATAATGCGTACACTTAATCAATATCCAGTCTGGGTCCCCACTGCCTTCGGCACCCACTTCTTACTTCCCCTTCCTCAGCGGGTGAGTTCGAAGTTTTGCAAAATCCCACTAATGTACATAATGCGTACACTTAATCAATATTCGCGCACAAAAATTCGCCATTCTAAGATAATTCAAAGCGAATTCAAACGGAAAAACATGTTTTTACACATGTTTATTGGGAACAACTTCAGTATAACCCCACAACGATATTTGGCGATTTTTTTGTTGGCGATTATGGCGAAATCATAAATCTAAAAATCATAAATCATATATGATAAATGATAAAATCATAATCTAAATCATAAAATCATAAATCAAAATAAACAACATATTAGGCTGCCATATTATATCGCAAACAGTCCAGAACGACATCGTTATCCTTCAAAACGGCGCCAAAGAAAAATCGCCAATTTCAGCTGTGGGGTTATACTAAAGTTATACCGTTTATTGGCCCTCCGACTCCGAGAAGGTGGGGGGGGGGGATTTCGAATTTCGTGAAATTCAGTTACAATAAGTGCCGGATGCAAACAAACAATTTACGCACCAAATTTAGAGACCACAGAAGTCTTTAATAGAAAATATTATAAATAAATAAATACAAAACGCACAGCTTTAGTATGGGAACCCTTTGGTGACTTTAAATATTTTAAGCCATTTCTGCGATGAACTGAATTGGCTATCTCAATTGTGCAATTAAAGATCTTGGCGAGAAACGTCCGAGCTACTTCGGTTCCGAATTTCAAATTTTGCCAAAGGGATCCAATACTAAAGCTGTTCCATATCTAATCTGGGTTGAAAACTAAAAAAGGGTAAAATAAATTAGAAATATCAGACCTATATTTATAAATTTGATACCGAATGAAAGGGGCGATTTTGCTGAATCCAGGAGTTCAAACAGTTTTTCGATGCGACAATTAGATTTTTAAAAAATAACTAAAGTATGAAATTTAAGTGGCAACGGAAAAACGGATAAAGGGAAAAATAAATTAGAAATATCAGATTTATTGTTACAAATTCAGTACCAAATGAAAGAGGTGATTTTTCTCAATCCTGGGGTGTAAACAGTTTTTCGATACAACAATTAGATTTTTTAAAATTAACTAAAGTATGAAACTTAGATGGCAACACTTCATTTCAATCTTTTCAAAATTTGTAGTACGAATCACGCGAATACAAAAGTCTTTAACTTAAAAAATTATTTTTATATTTTATTTTTCCATTCAAAGCGTTTTAGTGAAAAAATATTTATGGCGCATGCGCAGGCGTTTTTTACCCACAATTTAAACACTAATCATAAATTTTGAAAATTTCTATAGATATAATTTCAAGTTGTGTGAAGACCTAAGTTTCTGCCAAGCGCCGTTGAATTCCGTCCAGCCGTTCTCGAGTGATGCCCGGACAAACGTGTTTTAGTCTTTTACCCCCTACGGGGGGAACGGGGGGAAATTTCTGAAAAGTTGATAGATATAATTTTAAGTTGGGTGAAGACCTAAATTCCTGCCAAGCGCCGTTGAATTCCATCCAGCCGTTTTCGAGTGATGCCCGGACAAAAAAAGCGACGGACACGATGACACACACACACACACACACACACACACACACACACAGGCAAAATTTTCTGAAGTCATTTTCGGCTTCCATGGGGTGTGAAACGTGAAGATATCGCAAAATTTTTCGATTCCGACAAATTTACAGACAAAACTCTGATTTTATTAATATAGATGGTAATTCATTTGATTAAGTGTTATGTAATATAAAATTCTTTAAACGTTCATTTAAAAATATTGTGAGTTGAAAAGATCAACCAGAAGACAGTGCAATTTTTAAATATTTGTTGCGTTTATTTATGTAACATACCGAATTTGGAAATAATAATAATAATAAGAAGAATAACAATAACAATAAACTTCGCATTGCATAGTATATGAGACATTTTGCGAACTTCGTTAATATAGCTGAAGAGGGAAAAGACTTATAGGACAATGAATATTTTAGAAATTCTTGAATGAACTTTCTTTATTATTTCCGTTATAGGGATCAGGGTTGTGCGATTGTTAGAGTGTCTACCTCACAAAAGACGGCTTCATTCTCTATACTCGAGCCAGATAAGGACCATCGTACATTAATTGCTGTGCGCGTAAATTAATTGCTGGTGCACGTAAAATCCGCCAAAGTCCTGGAAATCCTAAAACCTGCAAAGTCCTTCATCTTCCTCAAAAATATTACTTCTTGGGTTACGGAATATATTACAAAGAAGGGAATATTCTCCTTCGTGTAGGATAAAATATGTGTTCTGGCATTTGTTGGAGTGGATGAAACATCACCTTTCTTAGAAACTAACATTCAATTGATATTTTTTGTTAGGGGTGTAGCAACATTTGAATGCAGAAAAAGCAATATTCATCTTTTGTACAGAGATGCAATGAAGAATGCCACAGAAGCGACAAGACTTTACGAAGAGCAATTTTCGAATAGAGCGCTGCCCGATTAGAGAACATTTTAATTCTTCCATAGGCAGCTCTTGAAGACGGGCTTGCATACAAGCTGAAAACAGAGTGTGAAAACGATAAATTGAATAGTGACAGTTCTTGGGGCAGTGAATGTATACAGACGTTGAGAAAATGCCAGAAATTTTCCAACGTTTACGTAATTGACTGCGTCACCAACGTTAAGCTTGTATTGCAGCTGGTGGTCGCATAGTTCTATATCAGTTGTAAAGTTTCAAATAATAAAGAATGTTTGTACTTTATTATTCATTTTCAATGTATTCTCCATTTTAACCAAGCAGGCACACTCTCGCGCCCGCCCTTTGATTTCCGATTCCACTTTGTGTGGTGAAAGCTGTTTGTTTTTGGCAAATTCACTAAGAGTTGTGACCATCAGTTTTTTTACACCTTATATATCATATCTGCTAACATTTCTAATTTTTAAATTATATTTATCTACACTATTTTTTAAAGGAATCTGTCATACATATTTTAGAAGATTAAATAAACTGAAAAGCTCTATAAAAATAATTCCGGTATGAATGTCTCCATTGAAAACGACAGACTTGACCTATGATACATATTTTTTGTTTGTGAATATATACTTTTGAACAAATCATTTTCTCTGTCTTCAAATAATATTTCAGTGGTCTAATATGTTAAAATGTATTAACCCTCTTAGCGACTAAAAGCTTAGAATGCAATATACGAAAATGATCATAAAGCTTAGGTTAAATAAATTTTGGTTTCAAAGTTTAGTACTAAAATAACTTCAATATATTTTATGTTAATGTTCCTGGATATGTAATTTTCATAAGAGTAATTTATTATAAATTATTACTTGAATAGTGAGTGAAAACAGGCGTAGTATTATTTCCCCTTAATGAAAACAATAACCATTTTCAAACAATATTCTTTTTCAACTCGAGTACTTTTCTTTCGAAATTGTAAGTTATAAATAAAGATAGATTCCCCATAGATTCCCCAGATCAAATTAAACGTGAAAAGGAGGTTTTCGAGTACGTACTCTTGTTACTCTTCCCCAAAATCAGAAAATTCAAAAAACCAAAAATCGTTTTTGCAACATCATCTTGTAGACGTACAGATGTTTTTAATATCTTTGTGCAACGTTGGTAGAATTTTGCTCAAAAATCCAGATTTTTGTGAATTTTCTATTCCACGATTTTTCTCCTCCCAAACTCCTGCTTAAAAACAAAAATTCTAAAACAGCCGAAAGTGTTTTTTCCCTTCTTAACTGTAGTCTTCTTATATGGAATGTCTTCACCATGAAGTAATTTACAGCTTAGTTATAATCATACACTAGTTTTTGTCATCTACTCCCACCCCCATGGGAGAAAGGTGGATTTTCGTAAAATGCAGTGTAGGGTTAAGGGTCCCAAAAGAAAAATTCATGCCAAAATTTCTGACGTCATTTGCTGTAGAATCGACATGGTTATGTCAGTCAGTCATCTAGTGAGTGGAAGTAGTCATATATATATATATAGAGAGAGAGAGAGCAATAGTTACAGTTTATAACATATATACTATATATTTATGTATTTATTAATTCAGTGAACGATATCTCTTATATTTTCTTCCATAATTCGATAATTTTACATTGTATCACGAAGATAATTAAATTGTAGATTCTGTATATGAATTTTTTCGCTCAAATGTTGTTATTTTATTTATTTCTATTTCTCTCTCTCTCTCTCTTTTTTATAATATTTCCGATAGTTTTATATATGTATATATATGATTTTTTTTTTTTCAAAATTTGTCTGTGATAATTTAGAGAAAATTAATATTATGCAAAAAAGGTAACATTATGCAAAAATTCAAAAAATAATAACTTATAAAATATGTGCGTAAATAATGCTAATATTTTTACTTCCATTACCCGAATACCGTAAGTAATGGAAGTATTGTATTCGGTCCAAAAATTCGATATCGAGATTTAACCTGATTTACACGTTTTAAGGTTCCCTGAGTCCAAAAAAGTGATTTTTCGCAATTGGTCAGTGTGTGTGTGTGTGTGTGTGTGTAATCTTTTGACTATCATATCTCCGAAACTAATAAAGATAGAACTACGAAACTTCACAAATAAGACAGGTATAGTGTACAGATGAATTTTCCAAATTTTGGTGAAAATTGGAAAACCGGAAGTGTTACAGTAAGTCAATATCTCAAAAACGGATCTAAGTTGCTATATTTATACTCTATTAGATGTCATTTCGAATGATATAGTTCGTTAGTTCAGGACAATTGATAGGCGTCCTGTATAAATAGCGCAATTTCAGGTTTTGCAAGTACGTTCCTTTAAAAACGGCTGCACGGATTTTTTCAAGCTTGCCATGTTAACTGCCTTTTAAGTATCCTTTTGCATGTAATTATTTTTTTCCGGTCTATAATTAAGTATGCCAAGTTTTGGAAAAAGTCAGTATTTCAAAAACGGCTCTAATGATTTTCTTGAAAATTGTTACATGAATCCATTTTAGATATCCTCCATCCTTATGTATTACGTGTTTATTAAAGGAAAATTAACAGTCATCCTGATTAGGTAGATCAATTTTAGATGTCAGAAATTAATGTTTCGAAAAATGGCTAAACGATTTTTTTTTTCCTTGCTATTTTTGAATTCGCTATGTAAATCTATTTTATATGAATTTACATGTGTATAAGCTTTCTCTTACCAGAAAATTTTCAGGTGTTTAACTTGTTAGGTCAATTTTATATCTTCTGATCATATATAATACATATAATAGTAAGTAGTGGAAGTCATGTGGTTGTTTCACACCAGATTTTTAATTGTGTGCTGAATTTAATTGTTTTTAATTTAGCGTTTAGGACTAATATCTGATTTCAAAAGCTTACTTGATAATTTAATTTCTATTAATTTATCTAAATCTTCTTGAAAAATTACCTGATGAGATTAAATAAAGAGAGTTGATAGTAGTAATTTATATGTAATAAATATGATCGTGGCAAACTAATTGTTGGTGATGGTGCAAAAAGGATTACTTTAACTTTTATGACTTTAAAAATGAAAATTATGATAAGTGCATAATTATTTTACTTCAACAATAAATAAATTTTATACGTACATTTCCTTTTCCAAATATTATAGTCAGTTTGTTCAATATATTTTAATAGATAAATATTAAAAATAAGTTAATAAGATTCGACATATAAAGCATTTTACAATTTAGAAGTCTATACATAAGAGAAGAACTGAATAAAATAGTCCATCCTCTTCGATAATAAAAATATCCTAGTTTTGAACAGTATCTCGAATCACGCATTTTTTTTTTTTTTTTTATTCTTCTAAATGAATGCAATAATATTAATAACGAAAAGAAAGAAAAGAAAAAGAATTATTTCCCTAGTTTATTATTACTTTTTCTCTCAGTAAATAATCTTTCTTTCATTCCTGAATGTCTCTGCACTTAAAATTAGTTTACCTGTGCTGGAGTGAATATAATTTAAGTGTATAACTTTTCAAATAATTTTTAATTTTGAAAATGAAATCTTTTTAGAAATATTATAATTCTATTATTTTTTATAGATCGATCCAGATAAATATTGCTAGAAATACTTATTTAAATTTGTAAAATATAGTTTGGTGCAAAGTTTTAGAAAAAAAAATAAAACGTATATATATATATATATATATGTATATATACTTCCTGGAATAATGTTACATACAAATTCTAAAATATAATTTTTATTTATTTCCCGTTTTCTCATAAATTATTTAATCAATATATGAAGCCAATGCACACGGTAACGGAACATTGCATAATTCAAAGGAGTGTCAGATATTTTTTATTTTATCACGACTCACTAATTTAGTTTTATATTTTCGATATTCAATAGACAAAAGTATTACATTCGGTTTTGTTATTAATTCTGGTTTGTGACGGTTTTGTACGTTTTTATATACCCTTAACACGTTTTCATACATTTTTTTTTTTTATGTTGTCTGTCTGTCTCTGTGTTTATATTTGTGTTATAAAATCTTTGTGCCAGATCTTAATCAAATCTTTAAGCGTCAGAAGACTAAAAATTCTCAGAGGGACAAAGAACCAATGTTTATTGTAAATTTAAAATTATTATTATTATTATTTATTTATTTATTCTTTTGTAAGTGTGTGTGTGTGTGTGCTTGTGTGTATTTCTGCGCACCAACAACGAGAAAATATAATAAAAATAATGCACTTTTTTTTTCATTTAAAGATTTAATGTACATATTTACATAAAAATTTCTATTTATTTGTAATTTGGCATAAATTGGTGTTCACTAACTTTCGCTTAATAATCAACAACAACTGAGTTTTATGGGTTTCCTCTGAAACTCAATTAAATACTGGCTAGAACCCCGTAGAAATTCCCTCCCGGAGGACATACTACTCAAGTTTAGGTCTACAATATACATAATTTGTCTTATTTATAACATTACTATTACACTGTTAAAATTTTGGTGTTAGTTTGAACCAAAACTTGGTGCTGAAGTAACTGCAGTCACCCGATGGTTTACCATTTTATCACGATTTGGTAACCAAATGATATCATGATATGTTGAACCAAATATTGGTATTATGTTTTAAATTTAAAAAAAATTCAAAATTCGATCGATACGGAGTCAAGCTGAAGACCTTCTTGCCTCAAGTAAAACCTTTCTGGCACTGTGCCACGCTTTTTGCCTACTGATTTTGTTTGTCGGTTTTGATAAAAAAAGGCTAAATTTTCTAGACTCTTATCGGCCCATGGGTGATTTGTTCGAAAAATATTTGTACTTTACCCTATGTTTTCGACCACACTCTTTAATTTAAGCTTGGTTTTTTTTTAATAGGCATTTTAGTGATTCACATTTTCCTTGTGAGTGGATATAATGTAGCTCTAAGTTTTGGTGCAACTTAAGTTCTATCGCAAGAAGTTGAAAACTTAAGAGTGAGGTTGACCATATTATGGTATCTATAGTAATAAAATCAGACTTTTGTCTGTAAATTTGTCGGAATCGAAAAATTTTGCGATATCTTCACGTTTCACACCCCATGGAAGCCGAAAATGACTTCAGAAAATTTTGCCTGTGTGTGTGTGTGTGTGTGTGTGTGTGTGTGTGTCATCGTGTCCGTCGCTTTTTTTGTCCGGGCATCACTCGAAAACGGCTGGATGGAATTCAACGGCGCTTGGCAGAAACTGAGGTCTTCACCCAACTTAAAATTATATCTATCAACTTTTCAGAAATTCCACCCCGTTCCCCCCTGGGAGGTAAAAGACTAAAACACGTTTGTCCGGGCATCACTCGAGAACGGCTGGACGGAATTCAACGGCGCTGGCAGAAACTTAGGTCGTCACCCAACTTGAAATTATATCTATAGAAATTTTCAAAATTATAATTAGTGTTTAAATTGTGTGTAAAAAACACCTTCGCATGCGCCATAAATATTTTTTCACTAAAATGCTTTGAATGAAAAAAAAAATATAAAAAAAAAATTTTAAGTTAAAGACTTTTGTATTCGCGTGATTTTCACTACAAATTATGAAAAGATTGAAATGAAGTGTTGCCATCTAAGTTTCATACTTTAGCTAATTTTATAAAATCTAATTGTCGTATCAAAAAACTGTTTACACCCCAGGATTCAGAAAAATCACCTCTTTCATTTGGTACTGAATTTGTAACAATAAGTCTGATATTTCTAATTTATTTTTCATTTTATCCGTTTTTCCGTTGCCACTTAAAATTTCATACTTTAATTATTTTTTAAAAATCTAATTGTCGCATCGAAAAACTGTTTGAACCCCTGGATTCAGCAAAATCGCCCCTTTCATTCGGTATCAAATTTATAAATATAGGTCTGATATTTCTAATTTATTTTACATTTTTTCCGTTTTCAACCCAGATTCGATGTGGAACAGCTTTAGTATTGGATCCCTTTGGCAAAATTTGAAATTCGGCACCGAAGTAGCTCTTACGTTTCTCGCCAAGATCTTTAATTGCACAATTGAAATAGCCAATTCAGTTCATCGCAAAAATGGCTTAAAATATTTAAAGTCACCAAAGGGTTCCGATACTTAAGCTGTGCTTTTTGTATTTATTAGTGCTAGAGGCCTATTTCAGTCGGTACAGCGTTGTCGAATTTTTATAATACACTCTTAATACTGCTAAGGGCCTATTTCAGTCGGTTTATTGAATGGGGATTTATTGAATGAAGTCCCCCCAAGGCACAACTTTGACATGAGTCCCCCCCCAAGGTACCCCTATTTCAGTCGGTACAGCGTTGTCGAATTTTTATAATAAACTCTTAATAGTGCTAAGGGCCTATTTCAGTTGGTTTATTGAATGGGCATTTATTGAATGAAGTCCCCCCCAAGGCACAACTTTGACATGAGTCCCCCCCAAGGTATCCCTATTTCAGTCGGTACAGCGTTGTCGAATTTTTATAATACACTCTTAATAGTGCTAAGGGCCTATTTCAGTCGGTTTATTGAATGGGGATTTATTGAATAAAGTCCCCCCAAGGCACAACTTTGACATGAGTCCCCCCCAAGGTATCCCTATTTCAGTCGGTACAGCGTTGTCGAATTTTTATAATACACTCTTAATAGTGCTAAGGGCCTATTTCAGTCGGTTTATTGAATGGGGATTTATTGAATGAAGTCCCACCAAGGCACAACTTTGACATGAGTCCCCCCCAAGGTACCCCTATTTCAGTCGGTACAGCGTTGTCGAATTTTTATAATACAATCTTAATAGTGCTAAGGGCCTATTTCAGTCGGTTTATTGAATGGGGATTTATTGAATGAAGTCCCCCCAAGGCCCAACTTTGACATGAGTCCCCGCCCAGGCCCAACTTTGACATGAGTCCCCCCCAAGGTACCCCTATTTCAGTCGGTACAGCGTTGTCGAATTTTTATAATAGACTCTTAATAGTGCTAAGGGCCTATTTCAGTCGGTTTATTGAATGTGGATTTATTGAATGAAGTCCCCCCAAGGCACAACTTTGACATGAGTCCCCCCCAAGGTATCCCTATTTCAGTCGGTACAGCGTTGTCGAATTTTTATAATAGACTCTTAATAGTGCTAAGGGCCTATTTCAGTCGGTTTATTGAATGGGGATTTATTGAATGAAGTCCCCCCAAGGCACAACTTTGACATGAGTCCCCCCCAAGGTATCCCTATTTCAGTCGGTACAGCGTTGTCGAATTTTTATAATACACTCTTAATAGTGCTAAGGGCCTATTTCAGTCGGTTTATTGAATGGGGATTTATTGAATGAAGTCCCCCCAAGGCACAACTTTAACATGAGTCCCCCCCAAGGTACCCCTATTTCAGTCGGTACAGCGTTGTCGAATTTTTATAATACACTCTTAATAGTGCTAAGGGCCTATTTCAGTCGGTTTATTGAATGGGGATTTATTGAATGAAGTCCCCCCAAGGTACCCCTATTTCAGTCGGTACAGCGTTGTCGAATTTTTATAATACACTCTTAATAGTGCTAAGGGCCTATTTCAGTCGGTTTATTGAATGTGGATTTATTGAATGAAGTCCCCCCAAGGCACAACTTTGACATGAGTCCCCCCCATGGTATCCCTATTTCAGTCGGTACAGCGTTGTCGAATTTTTATAATACACTCTTAATAGTGCTAAGGGCCTAATTCAGTCGGTTTATTGAATGGGGATTTATTGAATGAAGTCCCCCCAAGGCACAACTTTTACATGAGTCCCCCCCAAGGTACCCCTATTTCAGTCGGTACAGCGTTGTCGAATTTTTATAATACACTCTTAATAGTGCTAAGGGCCTATTTCAGTCGGTTTATTGAATGGGGATTTATTGAATGAAGTCCCACCAAGGCACAACTTTGACATGAGTCCCCCCCAAGGTACCCCTATTTCAGTCGGTACAGCGTTGTCGAATTTTTATAATACAATCTTAATAGTGCTAAGGGCCTATTTCAGTCGGTTTATTGAATGGGGATTTATTGAATGAAGTCCCCCCAAGGCCCAACTTTGACATGAGTCCCCGCCCAGGCCCAACTTTGACATGAGTCCCCCCCAAGGTACCCCTATTTCAGTCGGTACAGCGTTGTCGAATTTTTATAATAGACTCTTAATAGTGCTAAGGGCCTATTTCAGTCGGTTTATTGAATGTGGATTTATTGAATGAAGTCCCCCCAAGGCACAACTTTGACATGAGTCCCCCCCAAGGTATCCCTATTTCAGTCGGTACAGCGTTGTCGAATTTTTATAATAGACTCTTAATAGTGCTAAGGGCCTATTTCAGTCGGTTTATTGAATGGGGATTTATTGAATGAAGTCCCCCCAAGGCACAACTTTGACATGAGTCCCCCCCAAGGTATCCCTATTTCAGTCGGTACAGCGTTGTCGAATTTTTATAATACACTCTTAATAGTGCTAAGGGCCTATTTCAGTCGGTTTATTGAATGGGGATTTATTGAATGAAGTCCCCCCAAGGCACAACTTTAACATGAGTCCCCCCCAAGGTACCCCTATTTCAGTCGGTACAGCGTTGTCGAATTTTTATAATACACTCTTAATAGTGCTAAGGGCCTATTTCAGTCGGTTTATTGAATGGGGATTTATTGAATGAAGTCCCCCCAAGGCACAACTTTGACATGAGTCCCCCCCAAGGTATCCCTATTTCAGTCGGTACAGCGTTGTCGAATTTTTATAATACACTCTTAATAGTGCTAAGGGCCTATTTCAGTCGGTTTATTGAATGTGGATTTATTGAATGAAGTCCCCCCAAGGCACAACTTTGACATGAGTCCCCCCCATGGTATCCCTATTTCAGTCGGTACAGCGTTGTCGAATTTTTATAATACACTCTTAATAGTGCTAAGGGCCTAATTCAGTCGGTTTATTGAATGGGGATTTATTGAATGAAGTCCCCCCAAGGCACAACTTTTACATGAGTCCCCCCCAAGGTACCCCTATTTCAGTCGGTACAGCGTTGTCGAATTTTTATAATACACTCTTAATAGTGCTAAGGGCCTATTTCAGTCGGTTTATTGAATGGGGATTTATTGAATGAAGTCCCACCAAGGCACAACTTTGACATGAGTCCCCCCCAAGGTACCCCTATTTCAGTCGGTACAGCGTTGTCGAATTTTTATAATACAATCTTAATAGTGCTAAGGGCCTATTTCAGTCGGTTTATTGAATGGGGATTTATTGAATGAAGTCCCCCCAAGGCCCAACTTTGACATGAGTCCCCGCCCAGGCCCAACTTTGACATGAGTCCCCCCCAAGGTACCCCTATTTCAGTCGGTACAGCGTTGTCGAATTTTTATAATAGACTCTTAATAGTGCTAAGGGCCTATTTCAGTCGGTTTATTGAATGTGGATTTATTGAATGAAGTCCCCCCAAGGCACAACTTTGACATGAGTCCCCCCCAAGGTATCCCTATTTCAGTCGGTACAGCGTTGTCGAATTTTTATAATAGACTCTTAATAGTGCTAAGGGCCTATTTCAGTCGGTTTATTGAATGGGGATTTATTGAATGAAGTCCCCCCAAGGCACAACTTTGACATGAGTCCCCCCCAAGGTATCCCTATTTCAGTCGGTACAGCGTTGTCGAATTTTTATAATACACTCTTAATAGTGCTAAGGGCCTATTTCAGTCGGTTTATTGAATGGGGATTTATTGAATGAAGTCCCCCCAAGGCACAACTTTAACATGAGTCCCCCCCAAGGTACCCCTATTTCAGTCGGTACAGCGTTGTCGAATTTTTATAATACACTCTTAATAGTGCTAAGGGCCTATTTCAGTCGGTTTATTGAATGGGGATTTATTGAATGAAGTCCCCCCAATGTACCCCTATTTCAGTCGGTACAGCGTTGTCGAATTTTTATAATACACTCTTAATAGTGCTAAGGGCCTATTTCAGTCGGTTTATTGAATGTGGATTTATTGAATGAAGTCCCCCCAAGGCACAACTTTGACATGAGTCCCCCCCATGGTATCCCTATTTCAGTCGGTACAGCGTTGTCGAATTTTTATAATACACTCTTAATAGTGCTAAGGGCCTATTTCAGTCGGTTTATTGAATGGGGATTTATTGAATGAAGTCCCCCCAAGGCACAACTTTTACATGAGTCCCCCCCAAGGTACCCCTATTTCAGTCGGTACAGCGTTGTCGAATTTTTATAATACACTCTTAATAGTGCTAAGGGCATATTTCAGTCGGTTTATTGAATGGGGATTTATTGAATGAAGTCCCCCCAAGGCGCAACTCTGACATGAGTCCGCCCTAGGCACAACTTTGACACGAGTCCCCCCAAAGGTACAACTTTGACATGAGTTCCCCCAAGGCCCAACTTTGACATGAGTCCCCCCAAGGCCCAACTTTGACATGAGTCCCCCCCAAGGTACAACTTTGACATGAGTTCCCCCCCAAGGCACACCTTTGACATGAGTCCCCCCAAGGCCCAACTTTGACATGAGTCCCCCCCAGGCCCAACTTTGACATGAGTCCCCCCCAAGGTATCCCTATTTCAGTCGGTACAGCGTTGTCGAATTTTTATAATACACTCTTAATAGTGCTAAGGGCCTATTTCAGTCGGTTTATTGAATGGGGATTTATTGAATGAAGTCCCCCCAAGGCACAACTTTGACATGAGTCCCCCCCAAGGTATCCCTATTTCAGTCGGTACAGCGTTGTCGAATTTTTATAATACACTCTTAATAGTGCTAAGGGCCTATTTCAGTCGGTTTATTGAATGGGGATTTATTGAATGAAGTCCCCCCAAGGCACAACTTTGACATGAGTCCCCCCCAAGGTACCCCTATTTCAGTCGGTACAGCGTTGTCGAATTTTTATAATACGATCTTAATAGTGCTAAGGGCCTATTTCAGTCGGTTTATTGAATGGGGATTTTTTGAATGAAGTCCCCCCAAGGCACAACTTTGACATGAGTCCCCGCCCAGGCCCAACTTTGACATGAGTCCCCCCCCAAGGTACCCCTATTTCAGTCGGTACAGCGTTGTCGAATTTTTATAATAGACTCTTAATAGTGCTAAGGGCCTATTTCAGTCGGTTTATTGAATGTGGATTTATTGAATGAAGTCCCCCCCAAGGCACAACTTTGACATGAGTCCCCCCCAAGGTATCCCTATTTCAGTCGGTACAGCGTTGTCGAATTTTTATAATAGACTCTTAAAAGTGCTAAGGGCCTATTTCAGTCGGTTTATTGAATGGGGATTTATTGAATGAAGTCCCCCCAAGGCACAACTTTGACATGAGTCCCCCCCAAGGTATCCCTATTTCAGTCGGTACAGCGTTGTCGAATTTTTATAATACACTCTTAATAGTGCTAAGGGCCTATTTCAGTCGGTTTATTGAATGGGGATTTATTGAATGAAGTCCCCCCAAGGCACAACTTTGACATGAGTCCCCCCCAAGGTACCCCTATTTCAGTCGGTACAGCGTTGTCGAATTTTTATAATACACTCTTAATAGTGCTAAGGGCCTATTTCAGTCGGTTTATTGAAAGGGGATTTATTGAATGAAGTCCCCCCAAGGCGCAACTCTGACATGAGTCCGCCCCAGGCACAACTTTGACACGAGTCCCCCCCAAGGCCCAACTTTGACATGAGTCCCCCCCAAGGTACAACTTTGACATGAGTCCCCCCCCAAGGCACACCATTCACATGAGTCCCCCCAAGGCCCAACTTTGACATGAGTCCCCCCCAGGCCCAACTTTGACATGAGTCCCCCAAGGCCCAACTTTGACATGAGTCCCCCCCAAGGTACAACTTTGACATGAGTTCCCCCCCCAAGGCACACCTTTGACATGAGTCCCCCCAAGGCACACCTCCCCCTCATTGGGAAAAAGAGAAAAAACGTTGTTTTGCGGCTATAAGACAGTTTGGACTTCCACCGTTATTTGTTACAATATCTGCAGCTGAAACACATTGGTTTGATTTAATGAAAACTTTATCATGGAATTTAGATCGTGACGAATTAACTAAAGAAGAATTTGTCGATATTAACAAGTTTAGCAGTAGGCCTCTGGCACTAAATTAAAATCTGTCAATGTCAGATTTTCATGTTTTAAATAATGAAATAATGACGTGTCTGTATAATTTTTATTTTTTATTTTTATCTTTTTTTATTTATAATACTGTCTATTAAAGACTTCTGTGGTCACGAAATTTGGTGCGTAAATTGTTTGTAGGCATCCGGCACTTATTGTAACTGCATTTCACGAAATTCGAAATCCCGCCCCCTTCTCGGAGTCGGATGGCAATAAACATGTGTAAAAACATGTTTTTCCGTTTGAATTCGCTTTGAATTATCTTAGAATGTCGAATTTTGGTGTGTGGATATTGATTAAGTGTACGCATTATGTACATTAGTGGGATTTTGCAAAACTTCGAACTCACCCGCTGAGGGTGGGGAAGTAAGAAGTGGGTAAGTTGTGCCGAAGACAGTGGGGACCCAGACTCCTAACATTGGGAGCGAGAAAACCTCTACCAATCGCAGCGATAACTTAGGTTATTAATAAAGATATGGCATTTTGACAAATCATTTAAGTTTAACGTCCAGCGAAGCGGGCAAAGCCTGCTAGTTGCTTATAACTTTATTCCATATAATGATTCAAGTTTGAACTGAAATTTTTACTTTCTTCTATATGTAATATAGAGAAAGTATTGGATTCGCGAAAATTTTCGACCTCCGTTTTTTGACGGATCTACACGTTTTGGGATGTCCTGAACACGAATTGATAGTTTTTAAAAAATGTCTGTCTGTGTGTCTGTCTGTCTGTCTGTCTGTCTGTCTGTCTGTGTGTCTGTCTGTTTGTATCATTTTTTTGTGGACGCTGTATCTCACGAACCAATGAATGAAATTTAACCAAACTTGGTATTTAGTTGCACCCTGACATGAACTGGTGCCCATTAGATTTGGGGATCAATAGCTCAGTAGGTGGCGCTGTGATCGCATTTTATAGGACAAAATTCCGTATAAATGGGCATAATGAGAGTTATTTTAAACTTGTGATTGTAAAATTAATCTCACGAACCAATGAATGAAATTTAACCAAACTTGGTATTTAGTTGCACCCTGACATGAACTGGTGCCCATTAGATTTGGGGATCAATAGCTCAGTAGGTGGCGCTGTGATCGCATTTTATAGGACAAAATTCCGTATAAATGGGCATAATGAGAGTTATTTTAAACTTGTGATTGTAAAATTAATATGAATTATTGATAATAGTAGTAGTTAACTAGGGAAAAAAAATTGTGCATGGGGGGGCATCGGTTCCCCCCCTGGGGGGGAAGTACCCCCCCAGGGGGGTTAAATTTTGAAGATGGGTATCATTCGAAAGATCTCGTCAATACCTTTAAAACGAATGGTTGAACCATAAATCTGTGATAATTTAAAACAAAGTTATCGATTTTTTTTACTTTTAACAAAAAAAAAACTTAGAAAAAAAAAATCGTATTTTTTTTTTTTTTTTTTTTTTTTTTAATATTGTTACTGATTGAATATGTATAGGAAAATATAGAAGAAAGTCTTGTGGTGGCCACAACATACTAGTTAACAATGTTATTATGCAAAGTACTACCTAGTAGATATTTTCGACTAATCCTTTTTACTTTCTTCTATATGTAATATACAGAAAGTATTGGATTCGCGAAAATTTTCGACCTCCGTTTTTTGATGGATTTACATGTTTTGGGATGTCTAGATTACGAATTAATAGTTTTTAGAAAATGTCTGTCTGTCTGTCTGTCTGTCTGTCTGTCTGTATCATTTTTTTGTGGACGCTGTATCTCACGAACCAATGAATGAAATTTAACCAAACTTGGTATTTAGTTGTACCCTGACATAAACTGGTGCTGATTAGATTTTGGGATCTATCGCTCAACAGGTGGCGTTGTGATCGCATTTTATGCAAATTTTTAACATGGCAGCATAGGACAAAATTCCGTATAAATGGGCATAAAGAGAGTTATTTTACACTTTTGATTGTAAAATTAAAATGAATTATTGATAATAGTAGTAGTTAAGTAGGAAAAAAAATTTGTGCATGTGGGGGCATCGGTTCCCCCTCTGGGGGGGGGAAGTACGCTCCTGGGAAGTAAATTTTCAAGATGGGTATCTTTCGAAAGGTCTCGTTGATAATAGTAATAGTTAACTGGGAAAAAAATTTTGTGCATGTGGGGGCGTCGGTTCCCAACCCCACCGGGGGGGGGGAAGTATCCACCCGGGGGGGCAAAGTTTCAAGATGGGTATCTTTCGAAAGGTCTCGTCAATACCTTTAAAACGAATGGTTGAGCCATAAATCTGTGATAATTTAAAACAAAGTTATCGATTTTTTTTTAGTTTTAACAAAACAAAACAGAAAAAAATCGCAATTTTTTTTTTTTTTTTTTTTTTTTTTTAAACAAAATTTAACCAAACTTGGTATTTAGTTTGTCCCTGACATTAACTGGTGCTGATTATGTTTGGGGATCAATAGCTCAACAGGTGGCGCTGTGATAGCATTTTATCTAAATTTTTAACATGGCAGCATAGGACAAAAATTCGTATAAATGTGCATAATAAGAGTTGTTTTAAACTTGTGATTGTAAAATTAATATGAATTATTGATAATAGTTGTATGTAACTAGGAAAAAATTTTCTGCATGGGGGGGCATCGCTTCCCCCCTGGGGGGGAAGTACCCCCCAGGGGGGGATAAATTTTCAAGATGGGTATCTTTCGAAAGGTCTCGTCAATACCTTTAAAACGAATGGTTGAACTATAAATCTGTGATCATTTAAAACAAAGTTATCGACTTTTTTTACTTTTAACAAAAAAAGAAAAAAAGAAACAGAAAAAAAATCGTACTTTTTTTTTTTTTTCTTAAATATTGTTACTGATTGAATATGTATAGGTAAATATAGAAGAAAGTCTTGTGGTGGCCACAACATACTAGTTTTTTATCCCTTAAGCGCATCTCACGAATTTTTGCATAATAATATTCACGGTAATTCGATCGCGCGTTTTAACTGTAGACTTCTCTTTATAGTTGAACCACCCTACATACAAAAAGTGAATATTTTACTATTTTTATTATGAGAAAATAAATGGTTGTGTAAATACTGCAGCTAGTTGAAAAATCATATCTTGTTTTTAAATAAAAAGATCAATTTTTATTACTACTCTGCTTTTTACTTGAAAAGTAAATTAAATAACGAAATTTGGAGAGCTTTATTATTTATGTCTCTACCGGGAAAAAGCATATCTCTTAATCCAAAAATATGCTTTCGTAAATCAATTATATTACACACATGCATGACTTTTACTTTAAAAGCTTTTTACCGAAAATATTTGGGTGCTAAAATTCTATTTTACAAATGCATAGCACACATTCCCCAAAAAAAATATTAATCATAAAATGATTTCCTTTTAATGTAAATGCCTTTTCAATTCCTTAAAATGTTTTACAAATATTGATATTTAAATATTTATATATTTATTAAACTTATTTTTTGTGTTATAGAAAATAAATATATCCAAGAATTGTTTTACTTGTATTTGCATAATCTGTTAATGTTATGGCGTCATTGTTTTTCATTTGGTTTCTATGGAAACTGACTTATTGCAATCAGTTAGTTTATATATATATGTAAACCATTTTCACCTTTTTCAAATATATATATATATATATATATATATATACATATACATAAATTTTTTCAAACCTTGTACAGAAAAAAATAAAAAATATCGCATAAGGAAATGGAAGATTTATATATATATATATAAAAGGGACTACTAGAACCTAAATAATAAAAGCATCTTATACTCAACGTGTCTTCGTGGGAATTGATTGAACATCTTTTGCAGAATAAGATATATTTCTGTAAATCTCTGAGAATATAGTAAAAAATGACATTTATTTTATAACTGTTTATTTCAATGGGAAGTAAATATATATATATATTAGTGCAGTAGATGCCCCTTAGAGGAGACCAACATCCTTCACAATCTTGCTTCAAAATGGTGAAAAATTGAAATTTCAAACATGTGGAGAAAACGCATGTATGAATTAATGTGCTTGAAATTCAGTATTTAAATATCCCGTATCAAGGTTCCAATAAAGCTTATTAATTAAGTACATATATCGCCTTTTTACTTTCTCTTACACATATATACCGTCGAGACAGTATTGCTTTTCGGTCAAATTTTGGAATGTCAATTTTTGTTATATTTACACGTTAGAGAGACCCTGGATCCAAAAAGTATGTTTTTAGCAGTTGGTCTGTGTGTGTGTGTGTCTGTCTGTTACCAGAATATCTCAAGAACAAATAGCAACAGAAAATCCAAACACGGTATTCTAAATATGTATCATATAGGGATGCAACTCTAAACTTTTCGTAGAGATCATGCAAATGGTTCGTGTACAGGGGCCACTCAATATAATTTAAATACTTTACGTCTATGGGAAAAATTGCTGGTAAGTACACTTTAATACCTATAGGCTGCCTTAAACAAGACGGAATGAACAATTCTTTACTTTCTCTAACCCATAAGGTAGAGAAAGTATTGTTTTGAGGTCAAATATTTGAAAGTGAGTTTTTGTTATATTTACACATTTTGAGGCCCCCTGAATCCGAAAATCAGTTTTTTAGGGGTTATTCTGTGCGTGTGTGTCTGCCTGTTATCAGCATATCTCAAAAACAAATTATAGCTGAAATTCCAAACTTGGTATTCTTAATGTATATGATATAGGGATACTACGCTAAACTTTTCGTCGAGATCAAGCAAATGGTTCTTGTACAGGGACACCCAAGTAAATTCAAATACATTATGTCTATGTGGGAATTGCAGGTAAGTAGAGTTTAACATCTGGACTGAAACAAATGAAATTAATATATATTTTTTATATGAGCGAAAACATGTCTCATGTAAAATATTGTAGGGAATTCATTCCCTGTTCATTTACAGGGCTACACAAAAGAACTAGATTATACGACAATAGATAAAAATTGATGGAAGTGTATTTGAGCTTGTACCTTGCATTTTCATTATAGGATTACAATTAGGTGCACCAAGTGGTCTGTACTTAATATTCAAAATGTATACAGAGCTGCAAATACTTAAGCTATAACTTTCTTATTTAGTGTTAGTGGAAGTGCTTTACAATAATACTTTACCATGAAAGCTACCAAGAACTGAAATGAATTCCTCATAGACACATAGTAAACAATTCATGTTTTTAAGCTAAATATTCATTGCTTGTTTTTTTTTTTTTTTTTGTATATTTACACGTTTTGAGGTTTCCGATTACTGAAGTCAAATTTTTTAACATTTGATCTTTGTCTGTATTATTTACAATGCTCGAATGAACATTATTAACTATGAACATTTTACTTTGAAAATTTCATATATCATTCAAAATTTACGAATTTCATTGCATTCCAGAATTGAAGTAAAATTTCGTATAAACGTACATTTCGAGAGATATTTTAATCGTAAAGTTGTCAGACAACTTTTAGAACGTCATTTACGGTGCTGGCATGAACATTACTGATTTAAAATATTCTAATTTGAAAATTTTGTATGTTGTACGAAATTTAAGATTTTCTAAAATAGCAGAGTAAAGCTACTTCCTATAAACTTGCATTATAAAGGTCTTTGCATTAGAAATAATATGGAATTGCGTGAAAATTGAAATATGAAACTGATTAATCTGTAAACAATTTCTGTAAAATTACTGAAATATTTATACAGATTCTCTGTAAATTCAAAATTATTTTTAGTTAAAAGTAAACAATCGTGGTTCTTGATTTTTATTCGGTATTATCTATTTTTAT
This sequence comes from Salticus scenicus, assembly GCA_963930645.1. NCBI lineage: Eukaryota > Metazoa > Arthropoda > Arachnida > Araneae > Salticidae > Salticus > Salticus scenicus. The sequence goes on along the minus strand of OZ005656.1, from coordinate 175,446,786 downwards.
TATTTATTCTCACAATAAAAATAAAAAATGAATGTTCTTGCTTTTGAAAAAGCATTCTAATTCACAAATATATTACCGCGAATAATTAATTAAATTAATATTAGTCTTTAAAATAGGCATATATAAATAGATTCTTTAACGTCTTCATTTATTTTTCTCTTGTAATTTTCAATAGAAATTATGATAAATGACTGCCATTAGTTTTCTGTTGAAATTTTTAACAGTGATAAAGCAAAGTTGATTCCGATGTTAAATAACTGTTTAAACGTACATAGCTACTGGTTCCTTCTTACTTCTTTTATTATCTTTATTGACAATATTAAATCATCATACAGTAGAATCATCCTAGAAAGATATCAATAGAACTCTCTTCAATATTTGCTTAAATATATGAGTAATTATTCCGTTTAAAAAAAAAAAAAAAAGTTCAAAAGTTATAGATACAAAAAATGTTTCATGTTCTAACTAAGATATGTGTTACAGAAACACTAAATTTTGAATAAATATACAATATTTAATCAGGCTGACACCGGAAGAAATAAAAGGACAAAATTAACTAGAAAAAAACATCGAAAAGCGGGAAGGAACTCGGGTTGGAGCCCTGAAGCTATCGTCAAGGGTTTAACACGTCTCGCTTATTACTTGCTTACGACAGTTTAAATTTAGTAATAATCCTAAAAAAGCTGGAGCCAGAATTAAAGTGTAATTAAAAGTACATTTAAAATAGATTAATATTATGCTTATTTCGTTTGAAAAAATTTAAAATATTGAATTATATACACGTGTGAAAAAAACCATCACAGCGCACATCATAAATAATATATATATATATATATATATATATATATATATATATATATATATATACATAAAATAAATTAATATTTTTATGATGATAACAGAAAAAAAATAGTAATTATAATTTTTTTAAGTTCCATTATGCCGACAATGTAGAAATAATGATGATGAACTACATAATACAGAAATCATAATAAGCATAAAAATGATATCGTAATTATATTATATCACAATAAGGTACAGAAAAGTATAAGTTATATCTAGCAAGACAGAAGCAATAACAAAGATATTTGTAATTAGAAGTCAACAATGCGTTTTAATTGATGAAGAATATTAAGCAGTTAAAAAAGAAAAAAAAAAAAAAAAAAAAAGAGAAACTTTTTCTAGCCGTATTGAATTACATAATAAAATGCTTGATTAAAGAAAAAAAAAAAGAGTTGGAGTAACATCTAGGAAGTTTTTGTTTGATACATCTGTAAAATCATCTATTGTGTGGCTATATTTATTATTTATTGATCTCTCGACAAAATTTATGTTTTTGACTACTAATTAAAAATATATTTAACTTCAAAAATATTATCAAAACATAGAAATAAAAATTTTCCTTCATGTTTTCGTTTCGGCAACCTGCCTCTACCTAGAGATATGACAGCCATCTATTTCTTGGTAAGATGATTTATTAATTTAACACTGAAATAAGTATTTTTGACATAGTTGGTATAAAAAATCAGCCTTCCACTCCATTATTTTCTGAAATGAAATTTCAGGCTTGATGAATAAATTTCTAAATTAAACTGAAATAAATGTTTTATGAAACATTATATATTTATTTTAAAACTAATGATTGGCATAGATAAAACTGAAACAAAATATAATCTATCAACTTATTCAATGTTTTACTAAAATTAATGCTCAGATGTAACGTGAAAAAGCAAAGAAGACAAGCAAGCGTCTTTCCTCAAAGCAAAACTACTATAATTTTAATATTTTTGTCTTCTAAATCCAAAACGTTATACAAGATGTAAGGCCGGTTTTGACGGAAGGCCAGCCACTCTATTTCTAAAAATTATTGTGTTTTTCTTCTTTTTTTCTCTCTTTGAACTTCGATTAGCATAACAAATTAAAATATGCACAAGTCGAAATTTTTAACAATTACCAGAGGAAGATAGATGGCTTATCAGTCCTAAAAATCCGAAAAAATATATTTGTTTCGTGTCTTGATACTGATGTCCTGTCCTATGAGTTGCCGGCGATACCCCCCCCCCCCCCATCCCCAGACGAAATCTGCGTATAAGAGAACCAAGTGACATTGCATCTTGCTTAACGCGGTATATAATCCCAACTTATCTTTAAACTAAGAATAAGTGATGCTTATACACAGATATTCATGAATACGTATGTATATTTTTAGATTTTTCATATGCATGCTCATACCCATATGCACATTCTGTTTACATGTAGGCATGTAAAATCATTTTTCAGTATAGAAAGAAGCAAGACAAGATAGTTTATCATATTTTTAAAAGTATCATACTTACTGACAGAAAGTCTTGTCTGTAAAATTTTATAAACTGGGTATCTATAACATTTCCTTAAAGAATAACATGCTTCTTGAAATAAAATCCAAATGATGAATGACGCAGTTTATATATTTCATTACGTATTTCTCTAAAATGCTCCAGAGTAAGGCATTTTCGATTATGCCTGAAAGAATAAGTATTTGAAAGAAAGAAAAAAAAAAGTGCATTATCCACCACTTCCCTTTTCCCTAATGGGAAATAATCCAAAAGTAATTTATAAGCTGCTTGTAAAAGTTTTCTAATACGAAGAAAATGGATGTTAAGCTTTAGACAATATGAAAAAAGAAAGATTTAGAATTTATATCGTTCGATAGAAAAATATCAGCTTTGCACTTTTATAGAAGAAGCTCTTTTCTCCTGTTTCTGAACGCTTAAAAGAATTCACTGCAAGCATTTTCTACATGAAGAATATTTAAAATTCTCCAAACGTTCGGATTATTTCATTCTTTTTTTTTATTTAAAATTCTATTCTAAAAGAGTTTTTTTTTTTTTTTTTTTTATGCTTAAATGTTTTATACTTTCTTTGTTTGTTTCTTTAGTAGACGTATATGGTAAATTAAGAAAATTGTCTTTTTTGAATATGAAAATAATATAATACCTTTTAACACACTTTAACACATTGTTTTCAGAGTATTATTAGGAAGCTTAATAAAGCTCTAAACACTCGCCATGTGGCGACTAATAAATATAAATGTAACTGGTCACTTTTCTTTCTAGATTATCTTACAATTTTTCCCCACAGTTCATAAAACATAAACAAAATAACAAAACAAAGCTGACTTTTTTTTTTTCTTTTCAGAGGTGGGGATTTTTTCTGGACTATCTTCAAATTTTCCCCGCATTTCATAAAACATAAACAAAATAACAAAACAAAGCTAACTTTTTTTTCAGAGGTGACCATGTTCGGCTGCTGGCGCCTGCCACAAAAGAAAAAATACTGATTGCTTTTAGGTTATACAAAGGGGGGAGTATTGATGACTAAATCATCACCTTACATATGGAAAAACTGACTAGCTGACAATGTCAGTTTTCAGGTATAGTATTATCCTATTTATCAGTAAATCATGCATTTTGACACTTCTCTCTAAAACGCTATATTAACCGTTCTAAACTGCTATATAGTGATGAGCTGCCTCTCTCAGATTTAAAAAGTTACATTACTTAACAAAATGGTTTCAATTATTTGTTATTACATCAATTAAGCTTTATACTAAGCCATCTCTAAGGTAAATACCACGGATGTATACAATGATGTTACATAAAGTGTGTTTAACATGAACAATCAAAATGTTTTTCGAAATTATTGTATATGAAGAAAACTTAAAATCGGGGCTTGTTTTTTTTTTAGGACTGAGGGCCTATTAGTCTCAGACAGGGATTTTTGCGTTGTCGTTTTCGATAGTTGGACATTTGTCGAAATCATTTTTCGATAGTTGGACATTTATCGAAATCTAAAATTTATCGAAAATATAATTGAATAATTTGAAAGCGATGTTATAATTGGGAAGAAAAAAAAAAAAAACTAATAGTCTTCCGTCCTAAACTAAATTCTGCTTTTGCCAGAATTTCATCAAAATCTTTTTTTTTTTTTTTTTTTTTTTTTAAGAAAAAGAAAAGAAAATTAATAATAATCAGTATCGTAACAAGAGATATCGAAAAAGTTTTATTTTTAATAATTTTGAATTAGGAAATAAATAGTGCGCGTGCAATAATATGAAATAAAAATAAATAAAAATATGAATTTAATGATTATAAAAATTATAAAAAAGTAATGAATTAAAATGAATTTAATGATTTGATTTTTATATAAAACACGATCGCGTGCTATCATAAAAAGTAGATGTAAAATTTAAAGTTTAATTTTCTTGGCAACAATTATAAATTAAAATAAATAATTTAATGAAAGTTTAGAAGTTAGAATTACTAATTTATATATATATATATATATATATATATATATATATATAGAGAGAGAGAGAGAGAGAGAGCTTTTTAGAAAAAAGTTTCCTTTAAATATAGTGACCATCGAAGCAAGCAAAGCCTTCGTTGATTCACTACCTTCATTGATTTCATAAATGTAAAAATGATTTCATTAACAAACTTTGATCTATTGACACGCAAGCAGCATCTGGCCAAGTTTTGTGCATTTCTAGTTTTGTGCATTTTTTTTTTTTTTTTTTTACTTTTCTTGCATTTAGAATTCGGTTCGTTCCCGAACCGGGGCTTTTCTAGTATTATCAGATTTTAACTTCATTCCAATAGTCCTTCTTTGTTAGGATTTCATTTTATGCGTTCAGTTTAAAATTTTATCTATTGCTCTATTCGACTTTCCGCACTTCTTAAATGCATGAATTTTTCCCTACTAAAAATTTTCAATGACTGCCCTTTCGTTTATGTTTAATATTTATTGGCTTTTTGTTTGCGTGGTGAATATACTTAAGGTATAATCTGGAATACATTGGTTTTGATAAAAAATAAATAAATAAATAAAATAAAATAAAAATTATACATACACGACATTATTTCATTATTTTTTATATAACGTACTTTTACGGCTGTGTTAATAGTATAGCTTGTTTTTACAAATTAAAATTTTGTTAAAAAATTCTCTGGTTTATTAATCCTTTTGTGTATTATTATTCTTTAGTTTTGAAAGTGTAAGCCTAAAATTTCACATAGGTGTGTGTTTTCAATACGTATACTGTTATTTTTTTACAGATCTCAATTAATTGTTTCGGGTAAATAAATAAATATACGCACATATTCGTTATATTATATTTATGACATTTTTATCCTATTAAAAAAAAAACTTCAAATGGAAGGTTACCTTTATTTTAAGAATACTTATTTGTATTCTAAGGCAAGGAAAAAAAGTATCTTTCATAAGAGATGAGTCAATTGTTAGCGCATATTGATTTTTATTCTAGCTAGGGTAATTTACATACATTTTCTTGAAATATTGATTTTACTATTTATATCCCTTATGTAATTTATCAGTAGTTAGTCTGTAACATTAAATTTTTTTAACATAAAATTAAATTGATCGTAATAAAAAATATGATATCGCATCTGAAGAGTCACTCAACTCTTTAAAAGTAATTAACATAAGAATACGTACACATCTAATTTATAAACACGGATACTCTAATATATAGATAAATATACATACCAAGAAATTGATAGGAATTTATATATAGATTTATATGATTTAGTGATAGATTTATTATTTAATAAATATAAGATTATAAACATATTTCTAATAAATTCTTTAATTTTGATAACATTATTTAAATACATACATGTTTGCTTTTATATATACGTGTTACATTTTACATTTTTATGAGCTCCATATTATTTGTTTATATGTTAATTTGTTCTACCAAATTTAAATACTAAACACTTTTTTTTACAGTTTTACATATATTTATACATTCAAACTGACAAAACCATGCGATATGCGTATGTTTATGTATAAGGTGTGCCAAACTGATAAAGAGACCTTAGCTGTAGCGGCGTTATATCAAATCCCAGTGAGTTAATGTGTTGGCCGATATATGGCATGGTGGTGGTGTTACATGCGCATTCTCTGTTAACGGTTTCGCATCAATATCCTTATTGCTGGAGAATCATTTCCTCAGTTCGTTGCATGATGGATTCCTCCAGATCAGCACAAAAGGTGTGCCCAATAGAAAAGGAGACTAAAGTTATATGTGAAGAAATTTTAATAACAATATCATGAGCCGCAGCAGAGGCTCAAGTGACGTAACCATTATAATTACACTTCATGTGGTATAGTACAACTATAAGTAATTGCCATTTGATACACTGATCCCAGCGCGTAGGAAGGAAGTGGATGGCTCAACAGATGGGTCAAACAAACATCTATTCTCTCCGTCTTCTGATTCTCTGACAGATGCTTGGGCACCCATTTTACACAAACTTTGCCATACCCAAGTTTTTTATGGATTATGTGATACGCAGTTCCTTTGTTTATCGACAGTTCAACAGCAATTTCACGTGTGATGATCCGGCGATTCTGCCGTATGATCTCATCCACAGCCGATATTTTTGTGCTGATCTGGAGGAATCCATCATGCAACGAACTGCGGAAATGATTCTCCAGCAATAAGGATATTGATGCGAAACCGTTAACAGAGAATGCGCATGTAACACCACCACCATGCCATATATCGGCCAACACATTAACTCACTGGGATTTGATATAACGCCGCTACAGCTAAGGTCTTTTTTTTTCATTTAGGCACGCCTTATATATTTAGTCAGCTCCAAAATTATAATATTTTGTAGAAACAGAATATTTTTTTTATCTAAATGTTTATTGAAAATTTCAAATGTGCTCATTAAATTCTGTCTATTCATATAATTTGCTTTCGGATTTTGTTTTACTGAAACTAATTCATTACAATTATGATGTGAGAATTAAACGACATTTGATATTAATTGTTCTGAAAAGAAAATGCAAAATTCAAATGTAAGCCTACAATATTTTAATCCCAATCATAAGCAATAATTGCATTAAATACGCGGATTTTTTTGCAAAATAATAATAGTAATAAGAGCTGCTTTTCTTTCTGAATTAAGCTTTGACACATAATTTTAAAATAAAACATTTTAAAAGTGAGTTTAAAAATCTTTCTAGGGAGATGTTCATTCTACTAATTTCCATCACTAACCTGCTAGAAAAAAAAAAAAGCGCGACCATGTAATTTCTTTTACTGTCTAGGAGTTATATGATTCTCATCTACAATAAATTATACATTCTGAAATTGGCAAATATATATATATATATATTGAATTGATTCATTTTCATATTTAACTATACATTTGCTGTATTAAATATTATATAACATCATTTAAAAAAAATTTCAAAAGAATTTATTAGTGGAATACGATGTGTCACATCAGTTATTAACTTCAAAAACTTTTTTAATATAACTCATAGTGTTATAACTATTTGTCGCAGACGATAATTAATTTTCAGATTGATTGTCTACATATTGTAGCATCTATGTTTTTCTATGTTTATGTTTGTAGAAGGGCAACTGCTATTCAGTGTTCGAAAAGTTTTGGATTAGAATAATTGAGCATCGTGAAGCTCCGAACTTGAATAAAAATACTTGAATCCTGAAACTGGAATTATTATTTAGAATCATAAAAATGTTCTTGTGTTTTTATCTACTTATTATTCTTCTTTTTATTTCACATAGTCTTTATTGTATAGTCTTTAACGTCATCACATTTTACAGTACTTTAATATTTGAAATTAATTTACGTAGTCTTTTCAAATAACGAGTCGTAGGTATCTTGAAAAATATTTTATAAACAGAATTACATTTAATTCATAGGATCCAAATACATTTAAAAGACTTTGCTTTATGGTCTTTAATTTCTTCAATTCAATAGAAAATATACAGATTAACCACTCGTTATTTAATCTTCCAAAATTTTAATGATGCTTTTAAGTGTAGAGTATGTGCAAAATGCATTTGTCATCTGACACATTTATCTGAGTTTGTTGAATAAAAGAGTAGAGGAAAATGTATGTTTTCATATTTTAAATGGTTTAAATTGTTTCTTTTGCATCTTGTAAATTAACTTTTGCAAAAATACTATTAAGCATTGCAATATCTTATTGTCATTATATTGGATAACTTTTTTATCTATGAACGAACATTTTAATTTTGATCAGAAATAGTAAAAATAATATATTTTGTTTCTTCAAATTTCTTTTTAATAAACCCTTCACATACGTTTGAGCAATTGGATAAATAATAAAATAATTTTTTATTTAAAATATCATTTTCTTTTTAAATATTGAATTAAATCTGATAATTAATTTTAGCACACAAAACAATTTGTACTTTAATTGATATACAGGGTGTTTATAAAGTCCCGGACCCATTTTGATGTTTAATAACTCATAAAATAATGAAGATATAAACAAACTTATGGCATTTATTGATGGAATAACTCATATATTTTCTTTTCAGGTTTGAATATCTTTACTTTTGTAAATATTGCGCGTGTGGTTAATTTCAGATAATTTCATTTTCCAGTCTAAATATCTGTACTTTTCTAAATATCATCTGCTTATTAATTGCATTTTTCTCTCTTTTGTTTTTGTCAACTATTCCAATGTTATGTTTACTTTTGATGTGTTTGTTCTATGTAGTACTTTTGTATGTGATGTTTTATAAGAGCGGATATTAAGGAGAATGCATACACCACAAGAGAAAGCACATATTTTATAGTGGTACATAGAAACGAAATCGATAGTGCAAGCACAGAGAAATTGCAGAAGAATTTACCAAAAAGATCCTCCATCCAAAAGCTGCATCTTGCGGTGGAAAAATAATTTTCTAGAAACTGGAAGTATCGCAGATAAGATACGTTCTGGACGTCCCTGCACAAGTGATTTTGATGTTGACCGTGTCAGAGAGACATTTTTACACAATCCTAGAAGATCTGAGAGATCAGCGGCAAGAGAATTCGATATGCCAATTTCGATGGTGTACAAGGTTATTAAGAAAAAATTAAGACTGCATGCATACAAAGTTCAAATTGTTCAAGTTTTGGAACCGGACGATAGGCCTAGGAGGATGGCCTTTGCAACAGATATGATAAGGAGGATAGAAGATGATGCTGATTTTCTGAAGCGCATAATGTTCTCCGACGAAGCATCCTTTCATGTTTCTGGCATTGTTAATCGCCATAATGTGCGCATATGGGGATCTGAAAACCCCCATGAATACCGTGAGGCACAAAGGGATTCCCCAAAGGTTAATGTGTGGTGTGAACTAATGCACGACCGAGTCATTGGGCCTTTCTTTTTTTCAGAAAAGACGGTCTCATCAGTCGTATACTTAGACATGCAGGAAAACTTCGTATTTCAACAACTAGAAGAGCTTCAGCCACATGCCTTTTTGCAACAAGATGGTGCACCACCTCATTGGGGTACCCTCGTTCGTAGTTCTTTGAATGACCATTCTCCAGGAAGATGGATTGGGCGAGGAGATCCAATTCCTTGGCCACCTAAATCACCTGATATAACGCCGCTGGACTTTTTCCTTTGGGGATTTGTAAAGGACAATGTTTACAGGAGGAGAGTGTCGAACATTGATGACCTAAAACTCAGAATTACAACCGCAATAGCCTCTGTGGATGCCGACATGCTTGCCGCTACCTGGTGTGAAATTGACTATCGACTTGATATTCTCCGTGCGACGAAGGGGGCACACGTGGAAGTTCATTGACAAGGGTCATGAAACTTTTTGAGTCTATCTAACCATTTATGTTATTAATTTTAATCTATCTTTATTATTTTATGAGTTATTAAACATCAAAATGGGTCCGGGATTTTATAAACACCCCGTATATTGATCAATTCGCTTTTTAATTATGTTATACATATCACTTACAAATTTTAGTTTCTAAAGGAAATAATACCATTTTGTTAAAAATTATATAATTTATTTCTGATTTCGTAATTTGCGCTTTATGTATTATTGTTTTTTTTTTTCAGTTCTCCACCATTTTATACGTATGGTGAACTTAGATAATCGAAAACATTTTCCAATCTAGTTTTTTTTTTTTTTTTTTTTTTTTTTTTTTAAGTTTTTTCTAACACGTTTTAAGGTAGTAGTCTTTATGGTGCCTGTTAGGTTAATAGTGTATTTGTTTATTAATGTGTTAGTCTGTCAGTATGTTAGTCAGTGTACACAATATATTAAGAACAATTGGTCGCAGAGATGTCAGAACAATTTTACAATATCACTTATAATACTGGTAAGGATGCTCTTGATTTTCAACATTCTAATTTAAACATTAGAAGTACCGAATGCAAAAAGTAACTTGAGCCAGAATTGAAATAAAATTAATAGTAAATGATGATGTTTAAAAACAGGAAATTCTGGAGTTATATGCACTTGTTGAAAAAATTCCACAACGCACAGCATTATTAATGAAATTAACAATTATTTTAAATAAATAAAATTTTTATGATGATATCAGTAAAAGAATAATAATAATAATAATAATAATTATGATATTGTAAGTTCCAGTATCCCGACAATGTAGAAATAAAGATGATGAACGAAATTATATAGAAATTATAATAAGCGTAAAAATGATATTGTAATTAAAATTTGTAACACAGAAAGGTACAGAAAAGAGTACGTTATACTTATCAAAATAGAAACAATTACATGGATATCTGAAATAAGAATTTAATGAAGTGTTCGAATTCTTCAAGAATGTTAAAAAGTTAAAAGAGGAAAACAATGGAAACTTTGTTAGTAAAAGTGGGGAAATAAAGAGTATAATCGATATACTAGAATTCGTGTGCGGATTTTTTTAAAACTATGATAGAGAGACGAAATCGGGTGAGAGGCCGTATTGAAGTAAATAATAAAACGTTTGATTAAAGAAAAAATAAGAGCTCGAGTAGCATCTAGGGTAGATTGGAGAAGACGCTGTTGATCTCTTGTGAAAATTTATACTTTTGAGTACATATTGAAACTATATTTAACTTCTAGAATTAATACATAAAAAAAAAAAAAAATGAAATAAAATTTTTCTTCACGGTTTTGTTTCGGCATCTTACTCTTATCTTGAGGTATGGCCGCTGATTTAGTGGTAAGATGCCTTATTGGATTTAAAAATGAAATAAACATTATGTATTTATTTTAAAACATATGATTGGCATTGATAAAATTGATAAAATTGAAACAAAATATTATCCATTATCCTATCAATTTTTTTTTTTGCTAAAATTAATGTTTATATGTAACATGAAACAACAAGGAAGACAATAGGGCGTCTTTTCTCAATGCAAAACTACCGTCATCTTAATATTTTCGTTATATATATCCAAAACACTGAACAAGATGTAAGTCTGGTTGTGACCGGAAGGCCAGACACTGTATTTTTAAAAATTATTGAATTATTTTTTCCCTGTTAAAACTACGATTTACATAACAAACTAAAAAATGGACAAGTCGAATTTTTTAACCCTTACAAGATGAAGATATATTATGCATTGTCAAAAAAAAAAAAAAAAAAAAAAAAAAACTGAAAAATTCGAAAAAAATATATATAATAATAATATAAAAAATACTATATATTTCGTGTCTTGATGCTGCCTATGAGTCTCCGGCGATGCCCAACGGCATTTGAGCATAAAAACACCAAGTGACATAGAATCTTGTTTAACGCGGTATAATATCCCAACTTATCCTATTTTTGGACTAAAAATATGTAATTGCTTATACAGATAAATTTATAATACATTTTCATATGCATGCTCATACACATATTCACGCTCATACAGATATGCACATTCTTTTTACATGAAGGCATATAAAATCACTTTTCAGTATTGATAGAAGCAAGACAAGATAGCTTATCATATTTTTAAAAGTATTATACTTGCTGACAGAAAGTTTGTCCCTAAAATTTTGTGAACAAGCTATCTATAACATTTCCTTAAGGAATAACATGCCTCTTCAAATAAAATCCAAATGATGAATGACGCAGTTTATGTATTTCCTTACATATTTCTATAAAATACTCCAGAGTAATGCATTTTCGATTATGCATGAAAGAATGCGTATTAGAAAGGGGATAAAAATGCACTATCCACCACTTCCTTTTTTTCCTAATGGGAAATAATCCAAAAGTAATTTATAAGCTGCTCTAAAAGTTTTCTAATACGAAGAAAATGGATGTTAAGCTTTAGACAATATGAAAAAAGAAAGATTTAGAATTTATGTCGTTCGATAGAAAAATATCAGCTTTGCACTTTTGTAGAAGAAGCTCTTTTCTTCTGTTCCTGAACGCTTTAAAGAATTCACAGCAAGCATTTTGAAAATGAAGAATATTTAAAATTTCCCAAACATACGGATTATTTCATTCTTTTTCTTTAATTTAAAATTCTATTCTGTTAGAGAATTTTTTTTTTTTAATACTTAAAAGTTTTATGCTTTCATTGTTTGTTTTAAGTAAAAAAATATGTTAAAATTAAGAAATTGGTCTTTTTTAAATATCAAACTAACATGTTTTTTTAACAAACTTTAACACATTGTTTTCAGAGTATTTTCAGGAACCTAAAAAAAAGCACTCGCCACTCATCATGTGGTGGCTAATAAATATTAATAACCGGTCACTTTCTGGATTATCTTCGAATTTTTCCCCGCAGTTCGTAAAACATAAACAAAACAACAAAACAAAGCTGATTTTTTTTTTTTTTTAGAGCTAGCTATGTTGGGCTGCAGGTGCCTGTCACAAAAGAAAATTGCTGATTGCTTTTAGGCTATACAAAAGGAGAGGTATTGGTCATCAAATCATCACCTTACGCTGACTAACTGAAAATTTTAATTTTCAGGTATAATATATTTCTATTTTTAACAGTATTTTGGCATTTCTGTAAAACGTTACATCAGCCGTTCTAAAGTGCTTCATAGTGATGAGCTGCCTCTCTCAGATTGAAAAAGTTATATTACTTAACACAATGATTGCAATTATTTGTCATTAGATCGATTAAACTTTATCCTCAGCTATCTAAATGGTAAATGCCACTAACGTGTACACAGATATTACTTAATGTGCTCAATAGGAACAATCAAAATCCTTTTCGAAAGTGAGGTAGTCTATAAAATGAACGCCTAAAATCGGGGCGTGTTTTTCTTACATAACGTACTTTTACGTCTCACGAAAGCAATGTGTTAAGTTTATAGCTTTAATAATTTTGAAGCCATTTTTACAAATTAAAATTTTGCTGAAAAATTTCTCTGGTTCATTAAACCTTTAGTGTAGTATTAATCTTTATTTATTGAAGTATAAGCCTAAAATATTTTACATTATTGATACCTATATTGTTATTTCTTTGCAGATCTCATTTAATTGTTTAGGGTAAATAAATAATTACATGAATATAGTCATCAAATTTTAATTATGACATTTTTATCTGATTAAAAAAAAATTCTATGTTACATATGTATTATAAAAATACTGTTTTATGTTCGAAGGCAAGTGAAAAACTTATATAATATCAGAGACGAGTCAATTGTTAGGACATATTGATTTTTATTCTAGCTAAGGGAATTTACATACATTTTCTTGTAATATTGATTTTCCTTTTTATATCCCTTATTTAATTTACTAGTAGTTAGTCTGTAATATTAAGCTTTTTTTAAAACATAAAATTACATTGATCGTATTTAGGAAATTTAATATTGCATCTGAAGTGTCACTTAGCTCATTAAAAGTAATGTACATAAGAATACATACACATATAATTTATACACACGGATACTCTGATATGTAGATATACATATACAAAAAGATAGAAATTTACGTCTTGGCATATATGATTTAGTGATAGATTTATTAATTAATAAATACATGGTTATATGAAAATATATCTAACAAATATTCTAATTCTGAAAATAGTGTTTATGCAAGTTTGCAGTTTAATAACCACGTTTCATTGTTATGAGATTCATATTATTTGTTCATGTGTTAAATTGTTATAAGCAATTTAAATACGGAACACTTCTTTTTTTTTTTCAATTCTGCATATCAAACCCAAACATATACGTATATATTCAAACTGACAAAACTATGCGACATGCGTATGTTTATCAATGTTATGTTTCAATCAGCTCCAAAATTATAATATTTTGAAGAAACACAATACGTTTTTATCATCGAAAATTTCAAATGTGGTCATTAAATTATGTTTATTAGAATAATTCTCATTCGGATTTTTTTAATTGTAAATAATTCATTGCAATAGTGATGTGAGAATTAGTCGAAGTAAGATATTAAGTGTTATGGGAAGATAACTGCAGAATTCAAAAGTAAGCATACAATATTTTGATCCCAATCATAAGCAATAATTGCATTAAAAACATGGATTTTTCCCAAAACATTAATAATAATAATAATAACTGCTTTCCCTTTCTCAATTAAGCTTTGACTTATAATTTTAAAAGAAAGTCTTCTAAATATGAGTTTAAAAAATCTTTTTCACAAAATACTCATTCTATTAATTTCGAACACTAACATACTAGAAATTAATTTGGTGTGAAACAACCACACGACATCCATTTCCCACTATTACACATATTATGTTCATTTTTTGGAGATAATGTGATCAGAAGACATAAAATTGATCTATCGAAATAGAAACCTAAGAATTTTCCGGTAAGAAAAACCTGACACACGTGTAAAGACATATAAAACAAAGTTTACATAGCTAGTTAAAAAATAAAATAATAAAATTGATAGATTTATTTTTTGAAACATCGATTTCTGAAATCTAAAACTGACTTACCTAATCAGGATGACTCTTAATCTTCCTGTATAAACCACGTAATACATGAGAAAGAATATCTGAAACTGATTTATGTAACAATTTTCAAGAAAATCGTTAGAACCGTTTTTGAGATGCCAACTTTTACCAAAACTTGGCATATTCAATTATTAACTTGAAAAAAGTAATTACATACAAAAAGATATTTAAAAGGGAGTTAATATGGCGAGTTTGAAAAAAACTAATTGTAAAGCCGTATTTAAAGGAACGCACTTACGAGACCTGAAATTGAGCTATTTATACAGGACGCCTATCAATTTTCATGAACTAACCATCTATATCATTCGAAAAGACACTTACTAGAGAGTTTACATAGGAAATTTGAAGAAAATCGTTAGATCCGTTTTTGAGATACGGATTTCCAGTTCCATTTCCTGTTTCCTATGTCCCACGTCCGGTTTTCCAATTTTCACCAAAATTTGGAAAATTCCTTTGTACACCACACCTGAAGATTGCCCACATACACACATACACAGACTAAACAATTGCGCAAAACTACTTTTTTGGACTCAGGAGACCTTAAAACATGTAAATCAGGTCAAAATTCAATCTCAAATTTTTGGATCGAGTACAATACATCCATCACCTACGGTAGTCCGGTAACGGAAGTAAAAAGCGAGGCTATGTAATTTGTTTTACTGTCTGGGAGTTACATAATTCGAAATATATATATAATTGATTGTGCGTGTTTGTGTTATTTTATGCATGCTCAAACATTAAAATCAAATGATCTAAGTTAAATGTTTATTTTATGTTAGTTTTATTGTTGTTTTATGTAATATTATAAGACTGACAGTATGATTGTTCGATTGTAAATTTTATTAATATCCTAAAAATATATTTATTATTTTCTTTATGTAATTTTGACTGGGCACGAATTAGAAATTCTATTTTTTAATCATAGATGATAATGTTAAAATAAAAAAATATTTTTTTTCCCATATTAAATTATAGAATATTTGTTTTAGTAGAGATTTACTAAATCATCCAATGTGAAAACGCATACTTTATGTATACATATGTATATACAGTGAAACCTCTCAAGTTGGACACCCCTCTAAGTTGGACGCTTTTTCTCGGAACGGAATGCATCCATTAGCATTATGTCTAACCCCTTTAAGTTGGACACCTCTCTAGTTGGACACTTTTTCTTGGAACCGTAGGTGTCCAACTTAGAGAGGTTTTACTGTATATATATATATATATATATATATATGATTATTTTACTCTTTTTCTTAATGTGCCTTCTTTCGATTAAAAAATAAAATAAAAATAAAAATAAAACAGTACTTATTCAAACATTCAATAAAGATATTCTTTATTAAGTTTTGATATCGAAAATTATAAAGAAAAGTACGAAAAAAAAATATTTTAACTTACTGAATTTCAAAATAAAAATTCGTCCTATTTATAATTTTAATTTAGAGGCTAAGAGTTAATAAAATAGTTTTGAAACAGTCATAAAAACATCTTTTTATAGAAATTTTTTTGTTTGAATACATATAGAATACCTACCAATTGCAAATTCTTCAAAATATACTAAAATTGTTACTAGTTAATATGCTTTATTTTATTATTATTATTATTATTATAAAGTTAACTTATGTATTTTAAAATTGTTTTGAGCCTGTGATTTTTTTTTTTTTTTTTTTGTTATATTTCACTTTTGAAGACATAAACTAGGTAATGGAATTTTAACGTACAGATTTTTTAACGTACAGATTTATTTAATGAAAAATTAACGCTTTAACGCTTATCTGCAATTTAACGCATATTTGCATTGAACGCTTATCTGCATTGGGCCACATAAATTCTGAAACTTCAATTATAAGTTATTGTTACTTCCATTATCCGACTACCGTAAGTAATGGAAGTCTTGTATGCGGTCCAAAAATTCGATATCGAGTTTTCACCTAATTTACACGTTTTAAAGTCTCCTGAGTCCAAAAAATTAGTCTTTGGAAATTGATCAGTGTGTGTGTGGGGGGGGGGAGAGAGAGGGGGACTATCGTATCTCCGAAACTAACAAAGGTAGAACTACGAAACTTCAAAATTGAGAAAGGTCTCGTATACAGATAAATTTTCAAAATTTTGTCGAAAATTGGAAAACAAGAAGGGGGATATCCGAAACCGGAAGTGGAACCGTAAGTCCGTATTTCAAAAACGGATCAGACGATTTTCTTCAAGCTTGTTATCTAAACACTCTATTAGATGTCCTTTCAAATGATATAATTGATTAGTTCTGGAAAATTGATATTCGTCCTGTATAAATAGCTCGATTTTATGTCTCGCAAGTGCGTTTATTTAAAAATGGATGTTTCTTTAAAAACGGATTTTTTTCAAACTCGCCATATTAACTCCCTGTTAAACATCTTTTTATATGCAATTATGGTTTTCCGGTCAATAATTGAGTATGCCAAGTTTTGGTAAATGTTGGTAACTAAAAAACTGCTCTAATGATTTCTTTGAAAACTGTTACAAAAGTCTATTTCAGATATCATGTATTACGTGGTTATTACGGAAAATTATCAGTCATTCTGATTTGGTAGGTCAGTTTTAGATTTCGTAAATTGGTGTTTCAATAAATAACTCTAACAATTTGTTTTTCTTATTTTTTAACTCGCTATGTAAACTCTATTTTGTCTGTCTTTAAACGTGTATCAAGTTTCTCTTACCGGAAAATTTTTAGGTGTTTACTTTGTTAGGTCAATTTTATGTTTTCTGATCACATTACCTCCAAAAAATGCATATAATACGAGTAATAGCGGATAATGCAAGGTGCGTGGTTGTTTCACATCAGATGTTTTTTCATAGAAACAAACAAAGAATTGGGATAAGCACTTTCCAGGTAAGTTGAAAAGTGTTTAAAAAATAAAATCCTTCATCGTTTTCAGTTGTGTAATAATTTCCCTTCATCTACAACAAATAAATCCTCTTGTAATTAACAAATGGTTAAAAAAATATTGTGTTGATTCATTTTCATACTTAACTATACATTTGCTCTATTAAATATTATGTAACAGCATTTAAAAAAAAAAACCTTTCAAAAGAATTTATTCGTGGAATATGATGCATTTCATCAATTATTAACTTCAAAATCTTTTTTCATACAATTTTATAGTCTTTTTTGTGTAGTCATCACACTTTGCAGTACACACATATAACATTCGTCACATTTGAAATTAATTTATTTTGTATTTTCAAATAATGATTCGTAGATACCTTGAAAAATATTTTATAAACCTAATTACATTTAATTTTTAGAAGCCAAACACATTTAAAAGACCTTGCTTTATGGCCTGTACTTATTTCAATTCAAAAGAAAATATACTGATTCGTCACTTGATATTTGATCTTCCAAAAGTTTTAATGATGATTTTAAGTGCAGATTATGCGCAAAATGCATTTGTCATCTGTTTCATTTATCTGAGTTTGTTGAACAAAACTGTGGAGAAAAATATATGTCTTCGTGTTTTAAATGGTTTAAATTGCTTCTTTTCTCACTTGTAAATTAACTTTTGCTGAAATGCGATTAATCATTGAAATATTTTATAGGCATTTCCTTTATAGTCTTTCAGATAACTTTTTATCCATGAATGAACATTTTAATTCAATCAAAAAATAAATAAATAAATAAAATAAAAAATAAATAAATAAATAAATAAATAAATAAATAATAATAATAATAATAATAATAATAATATATTTTGATTAGTTCAAATCTCTTTTTAATAAATACTTCGCATACGTTTGAGTAAGTGGATAAATAACAAAATAATTTTAAAATTAAAATATAATTTCTTTTTAAATATTGAATTAAATCTAATTATTAATTTTAATACACAAAACAATTTGCTCTTTAATTATTGTATATTGGTTATTTGGTTGGGTTTTAAGTCGCACTAGTGCTACGTAATGGGCATTTAGCGATGGTCTGGGACTTATCACTAGAGCTGTATTGTATATTGAAAATTTGTATATTAATTATGTTATATATATATCATTTACAAATTTTAGTTCGTAAATGAAATAATATTATTTTATTTAAAAATTATATAATTCATATCTCTTTGCGTAATTTGCGCTTTTTTTTTTTAGTTCTCTATCATACTACAGGTATGGGGTCTTAGACAGTCAAAAACATTTTACGATCTAGTTTTTTTTTTTTTAAGTTTTTTTATTACACGTTTTAAGGAGGTAGGAATCTAAAAGCAACAAAATCAAAATCAGCATGTTGTCCGTCGTTATGGTGCCTGTTAGGTTTTTGTGTGTTGGTTTATTAATGTGTTCGTTTGTCAGCATGTCAGTCTGTGTGTACAATATCTTAATAACAAATTATCGCAGAGAAGTCAGACCTATTTTACAATATCACTTATAATTCTTGTAAGAATTCTATTGATTTTCAATATTCTAATTTAAACACTGGACTTAGATAATATTTGATTTATTAATCATATGCTCACGATAATTTAATTTTAATAATACCTCATTAAGCATTAGAAGTACAGTGTGCAAAAACTTGAGCCAGAATTGAAGTGTAATTCATACAATATATAGTCACTCGGACAGTATAAAGTATGAAAAAAAGCTATGGTCCGACCTCTGTCAAGATTTTGGAGAAAATAATTCATAAATTCGAAGAGACGTGTTCTTTTAAAGTGAAATATGCCAGTAAGGGGAGACCAACTGCGTCTATATCAGTAGAAAATATGACCACAGAATTTTAAGAAAAGAACGGTGGTGTGCAAACATATGGTGACGCCTATGAGCATGGTGCATAAATCTATACAAAATATTATGCATTGTAACCATACCACTGTTGCGGTACTCCTTCTTCCTGACGTGCCAGTAAGGGGAACTTTTGTTCTAAAATTTCTTGCTGAAATGGAAGTGGGCAATGTATGGCTATGGAACATTTTGTGGATAGAAGAAGACCAGCATCATCTCCAATGACACTTCAATTCCCAGAACTGCAGAATATGGACAGTGATATACCCGCTCGCTTCTCTTCATTCTAAAAAGGAAGATCTGCTAGTCGGATTGACGATGTCGTTTAATGTAGGAACATTTATTTTTTCCAGGAGATAAGTCGTGTGGGTTCTGTTGATTGTATCGTCAATGGTAAACACTTCGAGAGTCATCAAACGTCATTCAGTTGCTTCAACAACTGTGTGTATAATTTCATTTTAAGCAAAATGGTAATCCTTTGTACATTACAAAGCCAGTGAAGTACCTGCTCAATATAGGCACTTGGGAAATGACAGAAGTATCAGTCATCATTTTTAAAAATCATCAATATCATCTGTTCTTAATACTTGTGATCACCTGATCTTAACATGTGTAATTTAGTAGTTTTTGACTCGTGGTTTTACGTATAACAAATTAATAAAGAGTGTAGTGTCATGAAACATTTAATTGAAAAAAAAAAAAAAGAAGAAAGAAAGAAATATATACATATATATATGTGTGTGTGTTAATCTTATGTTTATCAACTACTACACAAACCTGTCTTTATTATTTATTTATTTAAATATATGATATAAATAACTACTATGATCTGTAAAAATGATTATTAAAAAGATCAAGAAATTGACCTCTTTTTTAAATTATATTAGATGTTGCGAATCACACACACAAAAAAAAAAAAAAAAAAAAAAAAGTTCTATTTCTTAGACGGTGGGTAATGATATTTTTGTTTTTTTACGAAAATAATAATATGCATTTCCTATCCACTAATTACAAATATCTAAATGTATTATTATTAATACTATTATAAATATTATTTTATTATTTTATTATTATTAAATTATTTTAATTTTTATTGCAGGATTTTCATGCACAATATAAACTGTTCTGTCACTATTGTTAATATCAAAATACTTAGTTCTAATACTTAACCTCTTACCATTACTATAACAGGTATTATCATTTAAATTAAGGATTATTAGATTATGTCGATTATATAAATGAAATGTACTTTTCAAGGTTTGTATAAACTGCTTAAATGTATTTAACGTATGAAAATATCAATTTGTGTTAATAATGTAAAGATTATGCCTTTCTAATATTTAGAATTCAAATTAGTTATATCTTCAATTGAAGGCTGCTAGAATAATTCATATATAAGTTAAAATACATTTAACATATTTGTCTCATATTAACTTGCCTGCCGATTACACGATTTCTTACATTGCAATTGATTTTTTTAGTATTTAAGTAACAGATACGTAAATAACCGACATGATTCAAAGAAAATTTTAAAAAGTCTTTGAAAAGTTTCCATTTTTTATCTTTTATTTAACAGGCATCTGGAAGTATAAATAGCTCCGTTTTTAACTTTAATACATTATAGTATAAGATAACCCATCAGCATATAAATAGCCATATTCTAGAGAATTAATTAAATTGTTATCATTCAAATATTTTTGTCAGCTTTTCATTGTAAGTTTACTTTGAACTACTAAACTTCTTTTCAGTCAAAAACATCAAAGACTTAAAAGAAAATGAAAAATAAATAAATAAATAAAAATAAATAAACGCTTTTAATAATAATAATAATAAGAAGAAGAAGAAATTAATTTTACTCCACTTTCTATTTCTTGAAACAATTTGTTCTGTTAGTATTTTTTCCCCCTTTTCAACACTTTCCAACAAGTTTAAAAAATGTTAATGACTTCGAATTCTCTGTCTGTCCGTCTATCTGTCCGCGCTCTAACTCCCGTAAATATTCATGGAATTTTTTGAAACTGATATGTGTTAATCAAGTTCACTATCGAAAGTTCTCTACTAAAAATAGAGTGAATACCTCTACAGGTTTGTACAGGGACACACGAAAGTATTCCAAAGCATTGTGTTCTATGAGAGGTATTTCTATAAACCCTATTTTCATACTTTTACACTACACAAATCTTAATAAAACTAAAATATGTTATACAAAGTAACTATCGGATGTATTTTTTTTTATATAGAAAATGGAGTAAATACCACTACTAGTTTGTGTACAAGGACACTCGAAAGTATTTCGAAACATTGCGTTCTATGAGAGGTATTTCTATAAATCAAATTTTAATAACTTTATTTTGCCCAAATTCTTATGAAATTGAAATATGTTAGTCAAATACATAAAAAATGTTTTCTATAGAATATAATGTAATTAGCAATTGGTTTATAGGGCCAAACAAAAATATTCAGTTACATTAAAAATTATTATTATGAATTTGTTGGAATTGCTTCTTTATTTACATTAAGCATTTTTAACTATTTCTAAGAATTTTTAAGATTTAATATATTTTCAATTTGTGTGTCTGTCCGTCTGTTCACTCATCTTTCTACTTGCCCCCAGCGTCCATAAATGTTTTTAGAAATTTTGAAATCTGATATATGTTGTTCAAGTTCATTATGGAATGTTCTCTATTTAAAATGGCATTAATAGGTACTGTACAACTGGTTTGTGTACAGGGAAAACTAAAATTGCCATTGCACTGAGCTTTAGGACAGACATTTTTAGAAGTCCCATTTAAGCAAATTTCTACTGGAAAGATCATAAAGAAATTGACATATAATGCTAATGTGCTAAAATAGTGTCTTGTATAGTAGAATATGATATTGTTAAACTTCAGATTTGCAGGTCTACACTAAAATATTAAGGTGCATTAAGGGCTGCAATTAGGATCTAAGTGCTGCATTTTCTTTTGCTTTAAACCTTTTTAACGCTTTCCAACAATGCTCATTAAGATTAATTGTCAATCCAATTAGTCTATCTATATGCCTCTCACTCCTTCTGTCTGTCCATTTTGAGATAACGTAGACAAACTGCATTGAAAATTATATGATACAACAAGCACGTACAGTTGGAAAGTATTAATAATCAATGCGTACCGCAAGATTTTTCGTTCCTGTTTTATTTTTTCTCATCTGTACTTTGCGTTTATTTTTCTGCCTTTATTAATTATTTTCTTTTCTTTAATTACATGTTTATAAAAGTATTTATACATTTTTTTTGTATGTATGTATGTATATATTACTGGCAGGCAACGCCCGCTTCGCTGGTCCCTACTTTTAAATGAATCACTATAATTTCTGAATTCTGAAAATTGCATTAATTTTTATCACGTGAAAAAAAAAAAAGAGAAACAAAATCTGATTAGGAAAAATGTTGCACCGGGTTCTCACTGCCTTCGGAAAAAATTCCCAAAATGCTCTAACTCTTATTTCTATTATTTTCCCCCTTTGCCCCCCCCATCCTGTCTATCCTGATAATTTTACAAATTCGCAAATATCCACAATCGATTTGTAAGTATCGAAAACCTCTATATACCAATTTTGAACGATCTAACTATATTTTTATTTTTTTGCCCCCCCCCCTCTTCCCTCCCCCTTCCTGCCCCTCCTAATAACTTTACACAATCAAAAATATCTTCATTCGACTTGCAGGCCTCTAAAACCTATCTGGACCATATTTCTAACATCTCATATTTCTAACTTAAAAAATTGTTACACAGATCATAGTTATATTTACAGAAAAAAATATATATTTATTAAGACAACGTTAAAAACTTTTATAACGCAATGTTAAGAATTTATTGAAACATTTACAATTAACATAGAAAACTTTTGGAGGTAGTAATTTAATAGGAAAAACATTTATATTCATGTTTAAATTTAGAAATTCATTAAAAAAAATATTTTTATAGGTGAAATTAAAATTTATATATTTTTTATAAATATTCACAATATAGAAGATGTACAAGATAAGTGTTATTCATATCAGTATTTTGGTAAAACTATTTGTATGTACATTATTCTACTTTTCTTATTTCACAGAAATTTTATCACTTAAATTAAACACGGTGGTACTTTATATTTTATATATATTTTTTTAATAAACCATTTCTTTTAAGTCAGTATTAGAATGCAGTTTCAGGTAAAGGGGAATATTTAAATCTAAATTATATAAAAATCAAATTATTATTTTTCCTTGAAAAAAAAAAAAAAAAAAAACTATCATTACAAAATTTATGTTGTAAAAAGAGAACCAACCTTATGTGAAGAAACGAAAAAAGCTGTATATCGAAGGTTTATTTACCCCTCGGCAAATCATAGATTTTTTTTTTTTTTTTTTTTTTTTTTCCTAAAATAACATAAATAAATAAAAGAAAAAAAAATAGCAGTAAATTAATGAATTGCATAGACCTGCAAAATATCCTAATATTTTCCGTAACAATCCCTAATAGCACAACCAGTCGATGTGAAGTCACTGTGACGTCACGGGACGTCACAATTGGTCACAGCGACGTCACAAACGGTCACGGTGCTATTAGGAATGTTAGGATTTGCTTTTTATTCTACCACCATTTTTTAGAGTAATTTTTTTGTAATACATACGATTAAATAAGAAAAAAACTACTCTCTCTCAGCATATATAGTGATGTGAATAAAATTACGGGATAAATTAGAATAATTGACAGATCTACATGCATGTAAGTATTTTGTGTTTTTACAGTTTTTTTTTTTTTTTTTTTTTTTTTTTTTTATTATTATTATTAAACAACCGTGGTGCAGAAAATATTTCAAAATGCAATCTTTACTTAAAAAAAAAAAAAAAGGAAAGGAAAAGGAAAAGAGAAAGAGAAAAAGGAAAAACAGCGGTAAATTAATTGATTATATAGAAAATTATTTAAAACGAAATAAAACCATACACGAATCTGAATTTGACATAATAAAATATAGAATTTAAGCAATATCGTCAAGTTATAGTGAAAAATTTTTACATATAAATATAATTTGTAAATGGACATTTTAAATTTATATTATAGATACACATACAAATAGAAAAATTTATGAAGTACGACAATCATTTCTATTCCATATTTTAATAGAAAACTAAGCGCGCTTCCTTATTTAATGGATGATGTAATTTATTTGGAAACATTTTTAAGTTGTTGGAATTAAATTAGTGAATTTAGCGCAGTAAAACGAAGTGCTTGGAATACTTATAAAATTGTTGAATAATGAGATTTCACAGTTAATTATTTTACTGCCATGAAATGTTAAACATAGATACTTTCTAAACTGAGTTTATTAATTGCTGTGGTAGAGTTGCTAATCTTGTAACTTTGAATTCAAATTATTCTCCTCTTGGAGGTAAAAGTCTATAAATGTAAAATTGCGATAAATTTTGTAAAGCAAAGAGAACTATTTCAAAGCTTTTTCTTGTATTTTGAAGGAAGCATTAGTTTGCCTTGTACTTATATGTATAGAAAATACTAATTTCCAATAATCATAAAAATAACTATTATATGAATATAATTTAGGGAATTATACAATAAATTTGTTAATATAGAGGGTGGTAGAAACATCATTGACACATTTTAAATTTTAAAGTAAAAATAAGTAAGTTTTCACAACAATACTTTTGATGGTAAAAAGATTTATTTATGAAGAAAAAGGAAACAGTTCTAAGTTTTGCGCTCGGTTGCCGCTATTTATCTCATTCTTTTTATACATGTTAATCATTTCCTTAGATTTTATATGGCTACTTTAAACTCCAGACTTAACTTATGTTGATTTCGCCTTGTGGGACTATGCAAAGTGTGAAATGTACGTTTTTAAATTGCTACGACATTGAAATTATCATTGTTGAGATTGGTTATCGAATGGAATAACACATCGATAATCAATGCTTGCGATCATGTAAATTCAACTATATTACCGTTTCGATATGATTCGAACTATAAAAGATGCACATATTGAAAAAAATTTACTACATTTACAAAATAGTAAATGCTATTTAATTGCTTGCTTTCCTTTTTTAGTGCTTTTTGTTGCTACTTTCAAGGTACAGCGCCATCTGTGACCAAATTCATAATTAATTCTTTTTACTTTCCTAAACAAAACAAAAAAAAAATATATATATACTTTTAAAAAATTAAAGAACACGCTTTTATTGAAATGTGAACTAAAAAGCACAAAATATCTAACATTATATAAATTGCAGGGTAAGAGAGAATCGTGTGAGCGACACACCATAATATTTACATATTTTTAAATCTTTAATAAATAAATAATTCAGAATTAAACAAAAACCATTTTTAAAAAATCTCCCCTGACTGGGCTCGAACGTTAGACCTTTAGGTTGTAGCCCAGAGCTTTACCTCACAGCCACAGCGTTCATGTAGGGAAAGTCTTTTTTTACAATATAATTTTTTTGTTTGCTCCCAGAGTGGTTACAAACATACATACAGGTGAAGCTAATAAAAGCGTGTTTAAAAAAAAATGAAAGAAAGAAAATGAAAAAATAATAAAAGAAACCAAGAAATCCTTTTCAGATTTAAGGTAAATTTTCACAGATCTGAAATGTATTGCACACATGACTTTTGAAACACCCTTATATCCTTACAATAAATGTTAATTAATTATTGCGATTATTGTAAATAATATAGAACGTATAGTTATGTCGCAGAGTATACAGTCAGAAAATACAAATATATATATATATATATATATATATATATATATATATATCTTTATTATTCCAATTACCATTTATTTAACTATAAAAATAATATTAAGCTATATGGTTTATTTGAAATACAAAAGTCAATCTCTACAATTTCACATATTCTATCAATATTTAAACAAACAAATATTTATGGGTTAATATATTTATTTTCCTAAAAGGTTCTTCATACAGTCAAAATTTATTCGAAGTTATCCTTTTAAATGTTTATACAGTCAGAAAAATAATTTTTAATTCGTATGTTTAATTTGTTTTTCAAGAGAGTCTGGTAAACACTTTCATCTAATGTAAATAAAGCAGAGCGAGTCAAATAAAAACTTAAAAATAAAAGATTTTGTATTAAAAAATATTTAAGCTAGAGTACATATAAATACGCAAACAGAAAGTAATAATAATAATAAACAGAAATATATGTTAAAAAATATGCTAACTCATTAACGAGTAGCATTGGAGCAAATAACTTTGGTGAATTTTTACAATTTTAGTAGTTGGAGGATAAAAATTGTGATGGCATGTCTCCGAACCACCTCTAGGGGTGAGTCCCAGACCGTCGCCGATTGCCCATATGCGCAGCACTAGTGTGACGTAAAACCCAACTAAACAACCAACAATTTTAGTAGTTGAATTTTTGTACCTATTTTAAACAAATTTACAATATCATACTAAGATACACAATGTTAAAAAAAAAAAAATCATTCTATCACATTTATTATTTTTAAATGTATATGCAGAGTAGTCCGATACTAGCCAAAAAAAAAAAAAAAATAAAAATAAAAATCTTTATTGATTTTTAAAATTTATTGACAGTAAAATTACTTAGAATCTAAAGAAAGATAATGAATTTTCTCATACAATATATATATATAAAGAGAGAGAGAGAGCGAGAGAGAGAATGCATCGATATTTGTGTAGTAATCCAGAACATTTTAGACCATAACTATTCACTGCGACGGCCGTCATTCATAAGAATCGCCATCGCATGTAGGGGACAATTAACCTGGCCAGTTTTCCGCTACTTAATACTAAGACGTGGCCACAAGAAAAAAAAAAAAAAAAAAAAAAAAAAAAAAATCGCCACAGGTGACCACAAAAATGTAAGTTTTAGCTTCTAACTGAATTGTTTAAAATTATTTTTTTTGTCAGTTTCCAGCCATTGATTAATTTTCGACGAAGCTTGTAAATTGGGGTTGTTTATATACTTTCATAAAAGGCTTTGCATCTCTGTTCGACCAAACTTTATAACTGCTAAAAGCGATCTATTTATCACATTTGTGTATCAAATTTAGACGATTGTCACAGTTTTGAAGTACACTTCTTTTTTCTTTAATCTCATTTTTCAGAATCCGTCAATGTCCCAGTATAATCTTCAGCTTTGTATTAATTAAGTTAGATATGATTTTATTCGTGTTATTTTTGATGAAAATTCTTAATAAGAATTCGTATTTTTTCACTAATGGAAATATTTTAAGAACGTGAACAAAGAAAGAATAGCTGTAGTGGACATTAATTAGGAATGATTTAAAAAATCGTCTTTATTATTCTTTATAACATATTGTGATTACCCACTGAAACATGAATAAATAAATAAATATTATTTTTGACATCGAGAAAAATTTCATGAAATAGTTCAGTAACGTGACATATCAGTAACATGATTTTCTTTTCTAAAATTATGTAAACTACTCACTACTGGCCACTAACCTAATTTCAAAATTTTCACCTTCACTGTCAGACATATCACGGTATTCTGCACCTCGACGAGAAACATTTTGTTTCTAATTTCTCTTACAGAATAGCAAATATATATATATTTTTTTCTATATCCTGAAAGAATATTGCATGTTGAATGGCTTGTCTCTTTCACAAACCAGGAAAGATAGTTTTTCTTAATAAACCAGCATGGTGTTCTTCCCTGGCAAAAACAGTCTTAGAAGTAACGTTAACGCGTTTCTCAAAAAGAAGGAAAAAAAAAAATCGCTTGTTATAAAAGACGCAGTAACCTAGTATCACACCGTCACATCCGGCTATGGCGAAGGAGTTTCCACAATTTCGTTTGTGTGCATTTAAATATTCATTAATTCAAAATGTGGCGAGATACAGAAAGACAGCTCCCCTTGTTGCTAAAAATATATCTAATTTTACTTTTTTTTTAAATTCTTATTAAACCTATGTATTTTTGAACCTATTTTAGGCGTATAGGGCTACATTCTATCGTTTTTGACGATAGTGCCACTATGATAGTGCAACGATAGTGCAACGATCTACAATGCGACGATATCGTCGAACAATAGCGACAGTGATACAACCTAACGCTGTCCTACTTTTTTAATTTTTAAAAATCCCATGGATTATCTTCTTTGATGTTTTATCTAATGAATAGGTTTATTTTAAGCGAAACAAATGCCATCAAATGGTGCATAGAGGAAATTTTTTTTTAAGTTACAATTCTGTTGTTTTTTTTGTTAATGGTGCACTTTTTTTTTTTTTTTTTTTTTTCAAAATTTTATTATTATTATTCTGGTTATTATTATTTTGTAAGGGCAATAAGAAGTAGTAAAAAAAAAAGAAAAAAAAACTAGGCATATTTTATGTAATGTTATTATTTTGCCACTATATAGTTAACAAAATTACTTGGAATTCGGAAAGATCTGTATGATAGCTACCTACTTGACAAAGCCAAGCCGAAGGCTATTTGCCGTCCACAGGGACGAATAATCACTAGATCACCGCTTAGTGATCCACTAATTGACAAATCGCCTAAGTAACATAATAAATTTTAAATTATAATGAAGACTATATTAAGTTATGATAATAAGTGCGAATTGCATAAAATTTATCTTTATTGGGCATATTAGTATATAGAAAGTGAAGTGCTTTGAATAAAGTATTCAAATAAGTTTTGTTAATATCTATACACACACACGCACACACACACACACACACACATATATATATATATATATATAAATCGCTTTATTATTTGAAATAAATGAAATATTAGAATTCCCATAAGTGATGAAATATGATAGTACTAGGACCATTTATTGTTACATCTGCATATTAAATTATTATATATATATATTTTTTTTTCGTTGAAGGCGATATCAGTATTTTTATCTGTTTAGCATAGTTTTACAGAGATAAATTGAAAACAACGTCATAGTTTAAATATCTATAAATAACTTCATCAAAAGAGTTTATATTCAGCTGTTGGATTTGTGTTGGATACCTCTATTATAAAATGTTTTAAAAATACAAAGGTTTAAAATATATTTAAAAATATGAAATTTTAATGCTAAAAATTACGTGTAAAAATTATCATTCTAAAATGACCATTCGTCTAAAATTTGATTATTTAAAATAATGTTATGTTATATCTGAATTATTTAAGCATATGTATTTTGAACATTTTTTGATAAAATAGACTGCTACTAGTTTTTCTTCTGTCGCGCCAAATAAAAATCTTTCAAAATTTTCTCAACGGAAAATTCAATAACATTTTATAAAAGTGGCCCTAAGTAAAATAAGATGTTTTCAGTTATATGTCTGAGCACACAATGACTTTCTTGCTTATGTTTTGGTCAACGTGTCAATTTTAGTTTTTATGTGATATATCACTTGCTCAAAGTATTTTATTTTTGTAAAATTGCATCAACTATTCCAAATGTCAAAGAAAAAAAAACTTTTTGAGTATTTTTTATTTATTTATTTATTTTTTGTTATTAAAAAAATAAAATAAATATATATATATATATTTTTTTTTTAACTTTATTTGTACACATGTTACATCAGCCAGATGCGACAAACAGTTGCAGTGCAGGGACGTTTATATGCATTTGTACCAACATTTATAGCCGATTTAAAAACTAGACGGGATATAAAAGGCCCTGTTTTCGATTTTAGAGGACGAGCTCCTATCTACCCACTCTTCGGTGTCTTTTTCTTGACTATTTCTAGTGCATTTTGTATACCGGTGTCAGTTGATTTTTTTTCATGTGACTGTGCGGTTTTTTTTTTCGTGCATTTTTTGCAAATAGGAAGACAGAACTGGATAATACACAGTAAAGTAAATTGGAGTCATGAAGATTTACGTGGAATTTTAGTTTATCCCTACACGTCAATTTTCTTTACAGTATTGGTAATTCAACCGGGACATTTACTCTGATTTACTCCAAACAACTACAAATATCTGTAGTTGTTTGTCGTATCAAACAGCTACAAAAATCTCCAAATAACTAAAATTTACTACAAACAATTGCAAATATTTGTAGCTGTTTGAAGTACTAAGTTTGGTTTGCCAAACTTGGATTCGAACCCAGCATCTGGTAACTGGAATCCGGAGTGCTAATCTAGACAAGAACTTCACGTTTTCTTTCTTCTTCTTCTTCTTTTTTTTTGTGAGATATTCAACTGTGATTCTGCGAAAAAATTATAAATTTGCATCTTACAATTTTTTAAATACTTTTATTTATGAGAGAATAGTACGACTATTATCTTTTAAAGAAGATTTTGGCTTATTTGACAAAAAAAAAGTGTTGGTATTGGTTTTAAAACTGTTTACTACACTAGAACATTAGGCTTCGGCACGATGCCTCCTATTTTCTAAAGGATTCTAGCCCCTTAGAAAGCTTCGGAGAGAGCAACAGAATACTCCGAAATTGACAAAAAGGACTGTGTTACTTACATGTTTACCTTTCTAACTCTCGTGATTGGTTTGTTTGGTTTGAATTGCGACATACAATATTTTTGACCTTACATTTATTCCATTTGAATGGTTTTTTTTTTTTTGATAAAATTAATGTTTTACAAATTTTATGCATATTTATGTTTTTTTTTTTTTTTTTCATTAATTAAGTACATGTACGAAAATGCATACACATTAGCGATTGCAAATATCGTGAATGATCAACTTTAGGATTAAAAATCTGGAGTGACTCCACTCGACTTTCCGAACATTGAGTAAATAACAGTTTTGTAGATAAAGTAAAGAAAGAGTAGTTGTTAAACAAACAAAAGAGAGAAAACCATAATAGAGTGTTTGAGTATTTTTCTCCATCTATTACACGTTGTTTTATTTAACGCTACTGAACTTTGAGCCCATAGATCATAATGACAAAGAAATTTTCGTTGTGTCCCTGTAAAAACTTATAAATGTTAGATTCACCAAAATGCTTATAGTTGGTGCAACAGTGATTTATAATACTCATATAAATTTTCAGCTGAATTCAATAAGGCGTTTAGATGCTATCGTACTTTTAAAAATTTAGTCCCATAGGCCATAATGATAAAGAATTTTTCTTTGTGTCCCTGTAAAAAAACTGTAAGTGCTAGATTCACCAAAATCTATACAGTTAGTTCAACTGTGATCTATAACATGTGTACAATTTTTTTGCTCGGATTAATAAGGCGTTTAGACAATCACATTTTTAAAAATTTGGCCCCATAGGCATAATGATAAAGAATTTTTGTTTGTGTCCCTGTAAAAAAACTATAAGTGCTAGATTCTCCACAATCTATACAGATTGAGTATTTGTGATCTATAATATGTGTATAAAATTTTTGCTCAATTGAATAAGGCGTTTAGATGCTATCGCACTTTTAAGATTTTGCTCCCATAGGCCATAATGATAAAGAATTTTTCTTTGTGTCCCTGTAAAAAAACTATAAGTGCTAGATTCACCAAAATCTATAGGGTTCGTACTATGGTGACTTACAATATGCGTACCAACTTTCAGGTTAATCGAACGAAGCGTTTAGACGCTAGCGTGTTCACCCACAGACATACACACATACACACATACACACATACATCATCGTAAAAATAGTGAAAACAGACTCAGGGGACCTCAAAACGTATAGAAACATCAAAATCTCGAATTCGGATTTTTGACATGATTACAATACTTTCCTCACTATAGTGTTCGGAAAGTAAAAAAGAACCTAAAGTAACGCAGAATTTAAAAATGAAAATAAAAAACAAATAATAATAATAGTAATAATAATATTCATTAGTACAATTCTTGTTAAGAATTGGTAAAAATGATCTATTCTAATTTGCTATATTTACTTTAATGATGAAACATATGAAACATACATAAGCTGATTATAAATAAAATATCACTCAATTTATGTAAAATACTTAAACAATGTTATTAATAAATATCTTATTACTATTATTATTATCTAATTTCTTAATATCTTATAAATTTATTGAGTAAATTTAATCTTTAGAGTAAATATAATCTTTTTTACGGTTAATTAAGATGCCGAACAAATAAAGACTTTTAATAAGTTTAATTACATGTTCAAATATCAATTAATGTTCGAAATAAAAGCTTTTGTTTTAAGTTGGAAAATTTTAATTGTTGTAATTTTATTAAAGAAAAAAAAAAAAAAAAGAAAAGAAAAGAAAAAAGTATTTAATTAAATTTTTATTTTTTAACCTATAAGATTTCAAAATTTCATTTTAATGTTTTTTTATCTGAATGGGACACAGTGACGCAGTTTTTTCCTTTAAGTGTTAGATAATTATTTTTTTAGAATGTACAGTCGGTAACAAAAGTCTCCGAACGCTAGCAAAAATTGCTATATAATAATATTATAATTTTAAAAAATTAAAGAACACGCTTTTATAGAAATGTGAACTAAAAAGCACAAAATATCTATCTTAGTATTAAAATGCAGGGTAAGAGAAAATCGTGTGAGTGACACACCTTAATATTTACATACATTTAAATCTTTAATTAAAATAATTTAGAATTAAACAAACACCATTTTAAAAAAATCTCCCCTGACTGGGCACGAACGCTAGACCTTTAGGTTCGTAGAGCGGAGCTTTACCTCACAGCCACATCGTTCACGTAGGAAAAGTCTTTTTTTACAATATAAAATTTTTGTTTGCCCCCAGAGCGGTTACAAACATACATACATGGGAAGCTAATAAAAGCGTGTTAAAAAAAGTACACTTAATACAGTTTTGTTAACTAAATCCTTGTCGAATCCAGTTTTTAGACTGACTAAGAACAGGATTCGACATGGATTTATTTAACAAAATTGTATTAAGTATACTTTTTTTATATAGGAATCTTTGTTAGTGTTCGGAGACTTTTGTTACCGGCTGTAAAATGTAAAAAAAGTAAAAAAAAAAATCTATTAAGGACAGAAAATTTATGTTATTTTCTTACAAAAAAAATTCCGTTTACTAAATCAATACAAATTCAATTTAAAATTACATCTCAATCCATCGAAATAAACATTTTTTTTTCTGTAAACAGATAAAAATCAGTAACCAATGTACAATCTGGTTTGTTCAACGGCGATTGTAAAATGCACTAAGTAACAATTGCAGTCGTTTTTCCGTGGCTGAGAGGTATAGTACGACCATGTTTCAGGCACCTAGCGTAGAGGACAATTCTAAAAACTTGGAGGTGTGCCAAAATGGCTGACAGGAATTTATCGACATCCGGTTGTTCTCGCGATTCTTCATTACAGATTTTAAAGATTTTCGGAAACTATTAAAATAAAAATTTAATAAATAAAATTTAAAAATGAAACTTAAAAAAAAAAAAAAAAAAAAAAAAAAAAAAAAATATTCTTTGCTAATTAAAGATTTTCCCCCTCTAATTTACATTGTTATAGTTTAAAAATATATTATAAATATATTTGTATATTATTTTATGCATTCATTAATAAGTTAATTTCTTTTTTAAATATTTTTCATGTTTGAATGCTAAATTTCCTTGAAAAGTTTATCATTCAAACATAAAAAAAAAATTTCTTTAGAGTATATTAATAATGTTATAATGTAAAATACTATGTTTACTCTAATTATTTAGTTTAACATATATTCTGTTATAATTTATATTAGTTTTGAATATATTTTAAAGTATAATAGGGCGGCTACAAAAATTCTGAAAAAAAAGTTCCCTAATTTTTCCTTAATTTTCATGACAATTTTTTACAAATTTCTATGATTTTCATTACCTATTATATGCATTCCACATTTATGTATATCACATTCTTTTGTAACATGCTCGCTAAACCACTGCAATTCAAAAAACTATACTGATAGGCAAAAATATCTCAATCTTTTTCTTTTTTTTTCTTTGTTCACTTACAAAAAGGAAAATAAACTAAAAAATTCAACATTTTGGCGAAATTAACAAAATTATAAAAATGTGATTCATTTTAATTACACAACATATTAACATCAAGACATAAAATTATTCCTCAAGTTGTTGCACTAACAATATTTATTTATTTATTTTATGTTAATTTGGAGAGATTCAGCTTGAAAACAGTCAATCTTGTGCAATCATGGTTAAGATAACACCTTTTTGGCGATATTTCAGTCAGTTTTGCTGGGAAAAAATGAAAATTTCCATGAATTTTGGGTGTTTTTACAAAATTCCCTGATATTTCCCTGATATTTTCAGATTGATAAAGTACCCTGATTTTTCCATGATTTCCCTGTTTTCTCTGATTGTCACCACCCTGTATAATAATGTAAAATTGGGGTAAATGATTAATATCTAGTCAGAAGAGAGATTTTTAAAATTCTTAAATATATTTAAGAAAATTTAAATAGTCTCTGAGAAATTTTAATGATCCCAATACTGTTATACTTGAATGTATATGTACTCAGATTTTACAGTTATAAGACAGCAAGTTACAAAAAAAAAAAAAAAAAAAAAAAAAAAAAGATTTATCACGCGCAAAATCTTCTTAAATATTAAATAACTGGAACTGAAGAAATATTTATATGAAAACAAATATATATAGAGAGAGTAAGTGTTCTAGTCATCAGAAAATATTTTTAGAAATTTTAAGTTAGTACGTATGGTATGAAAGACATTCAGAACCACTTATGTGTTAAAATATATACATTTGATAAAAATTATTATTATTATATTTTTTATAGGAATTTTTATTTGACACCCACTCAATGTTCCAGTAATTGACACTGCCAGTTTTTCAGTTTATCAGTAATTGGCACCCTATGTTCCAGTGTTTGACACTGCTAGTTATTTATTTAACCAATTTTTAGCACTCTAAGCTCCAGTGTTTGACATAAAATGTTAAAATTCTTATATGTAAAATATATGATTTTATTATTTTTCTTATTTATTAATTATTTCGGGATAGATGCCAATTACTGGAGCACGCCAATCATTAGAGAACCTACCCTATACACAATTTTTATTTATTTATTATTATTATTATATGCCATACGAGTATATAAAGGAGGATAAATAATCTTTTCTATGCGTTATCAATATTTAGCTCTAAATAACACATTTTCATATCATATTTTATAATAAAAAAAATCTTTTCAATATCTCTGTTTAACATAAACATATCTCTGAATTTCACACCTAAATGATTCCTTAAATTCATATAAATTTAATGGAGGTAATCGAAAAGAATATATATATATTTATTGAATCTCCTTAAAGCAATAAAGGGTGAAATATCTGTGCATAAAACTGAATAGTGCAAGATAAAAATTGATTCAAATATTTTCAAACATGTTTTAGGAAAATATTTAGTTTATGTTTATATTTCAAATAAATTGAATTCTTTCGAAAAATATAGAAAACGTTAACATACAGTTCAAAAGAAATGATAGTTTGGAAAATCCATTTTCAACATGTTGCATTGCTATCAATGATGGTGTTTGAAATCTATAAAACACATATTCTATGCTCTTAAACATTAAAGAATAGAATTCGAAATTTTGAAGCTGAAAATTTAAAAGAAGAAATCATATTTATGGAAACTAGGCACCTTAGTACTACGAAGGTTGACTTAGTAGTGTGAAGTGTGAGTTAGGTTCAGTACTTAGTACTGAAGGTTTCATATAAAAACTTATATTTCTATTTAATAATTATAAATTGAACTATGTAAGGTTTTTTT
This sequence comes from Salticus scenicus, assembly GCA_963930645.1. Lineage (NCBI taxonomy): Eukaryota > Metazoa > Arthropoda > Arachnida > Araneae > Salticidae > Salticus > Salticus scenicus. Next base: position 175,410,581 of record OZ005656.1, on the reverse strand, counting down.
TAATAAAATTAGGTTTATTTCAGAAAATTATGGAGTGGAAGGCTGATTTTATTTATACCAACTATGTAAAAAATACCAGAGCCGGGAATCGAACCCGGGCCTTCCGCTTTACGCGTACGGATGCTCAAACCATCGAACTACCCTGGCTGATTACCAGTTAGGTATTTCTCACATAACATTCGTTGGCAAAGTCACCGAGTCTGCAAACACAGCTGTATCAAGTGACATTATTAATCATGGCACAACTCCAATAGACTATGACATTTTCAATTTAATTTAGAAATTTATTCATCAAGCCTGAAAGTTCATTTCAGAAAATTATGGAGTGGAAGGCTGATTTTTTTTATACCAACTATGTGAAAAATATCAGAGTCGGGAATCGAACCCGGGCTTTCCGCTTTACGTGCGGATGCTCAAACCATCGAGCTACCCTGGCATTTCTCACATAACGCCCAGTTATAGGCATTCCTCACATAACATTCGTTGGCAAAGTCACCGAGTCTGCAAACACATTTGTATCAAGTGACATTATTAATCATGGCACAACTCCAATAGGTCATGCCATTTTCAATTTAATTTAGAAATTTAGTCATCAAGCGTGAAAGTTCATTTCAGAAAATTATGGAGTGGAAGGCTGATTTTTTTATACCAACTATGGGAAAAATACCAGAGCCGGGAATGGAACCCGGGCCTTCCGCTTTTGAATGTTATGTGAGAAATGTCTAGCTGGTAATCAGCCAGGGTAGCTCAATGGTATGAGCATCTGCACGTAAAGCGAAAGGTCCGGGTTCGATTCCCGGCTCTGGTATTTTTCACATAGTTGGTATAAAAAAAAATCAGCCTTCCACTCCATAATTTTCTGAAATGAACTTTCAGGCTTGATGAATAAATTTGTAAATTAAATTGAAAATTTGGTTTGTTAAGGCAAGGTTTTTTATGTTTTTATTATTATTATTATTATTACAGATTTGGAATTTTTAAATTGGGTTTACTTAGTTCGCATTTTTTTTTTTTTTTTTTTTTTTTGGGGGGGGGGGGGGGGGAGGGGGAGTGGTTGTTGAGTAGAACGTACTTGAAAGAATTAGGGATGAATTTTGAAATTTATGAATCAGTTTTGAGGCGGGAAAAAATAAGTTTATGTAAAAAGAAAAAAAGAAAAAAAAGAAAAGAAAGAAAGAAAGAAATCTGGTTTTTGTTATATTTATATTTTTAATATTTTTTTCTTTAAAAAATATTGCAAAATCCAACCTTAATTCTTTTAAGTAGGTTCTACTAAACATTTATATATAATAATTTTATTCGATATACATCTCATTTAAAATTTCATATGTTGGTATTTTCATCTATCTTTCATTTGCTGAGAGTTGCAAAGGAATTACATACATTTATATAAAATCTTTTCTTAAATATCTGTAGAAGTTTAAGCTTTTTGAAGAGTATGAAATCATGAAAACTGCAATCTGAGAAAAAGCAATTTAATTTTTTCAAATAATATGTAAAAAGTACATTAAAAAACCATAAGAATTGTTGCCTGAATATATATATATTTTATTGAATAAACCTAATATAGTTCAACTTATAAATATTAAATGGAAATATGGGCTTCTATATGAAATCTTCAGTGATGGCCAAGTCAAAGGTTCAAAGTCCGCTTAAGAGGAATTTTAAGACTTTGTTACAAAACATTGCTATTATTTATAGCAAACTAGTTTTGTTATTTTAATTTCTTTTACCAAAACTTTTTCTTTTCTTTTTGTATAGATATGCTGCACTTGTCTTGATTTTTTTTATTTTTGATAACTAAAAATGTAAAGAAATAGTATATGCAATTTTGCATTACTTAAATATATAAGATATTTTTAGTATCAATGAATAAATAAATAAATGAAACGTTATTTTAGACTAGATTTTAGAGTTCTGTTCTTTAACAGTAAATGTTAACGGTTTTTATTTTCGTTATAACAACGAACTCGTTAAATAGATAATTATGCGTAATTTCTATATAATAATATAGACAGAATTATAGTATATATAGTATAGAGTTGTATATTATAGGATAAAATCTTTCAGAATAAATACTTATATATAAAAAAAAAACAAAAAAAAAAACACTAGCTACCAGTAAGTATTTTGACACTTTCGATTACAGATATTTTGTCAAATATCTAGAAAAATTCTTTAAGAATCATCTTGAAATTTTGGAAGTGTAAAAAAGATGTTATACTTCATATGTTTCAACAAAAGTTGTGTCCTGAAAAAGAAAAGGGGCCAGTAAAAAATTATAAAGTAATCAAAACTTTTGGCTCACCATGTAAAAAGTAATGCTTTAAATATGTTCTGGCTACAGCATGCGATTAAAAGGATTTTCCTCCTTATCTGTATGAAATTTTATCAGAATACCGCATATATTCATAGACATGTAAAGGTTTCTTTAAAAAATTGCAAAAAATTTCCACTTTTTTAATTATAACACGTAGGGTGTTAGACCCAGTGCAAAACCATTTTTAAGAAATATGGCATACTAAATTAGACACAGCATACACCAATAGGAATACAAAATTGTTAAATATCTTATGAAATACGAGCCCTTTTAATAAATAATTTTTAACTACGCATTCGCAAGATTTATAAAAAATTCATTTGCATAATTTAATAGCCAAAGATATTGAGCAACTTATATGAAAACCTCAAACAAATAAAATATAAATTCAAAAACGTTACTAGAGATAAACTGAAAAGAATTTCAGTTCTCTCAAAATAAAGGCTAAATTAAAAAAAGTTTTACTCGCATTTTTATCCTGATTCAATCAATGCCCAATGGTTATACAGTGTTTTCGCTGATTGAAAATAAATACTGATAAAACCCCTTAACATATTTCTTTTTAACACGCTTTTATTAGCTTCACCTGTATGTTTGTTTGTATGTATGTATGTTTGTAACCGCTCTGGGAGCAAACAAAAAATCTATATTGTAAAAAAAGGCTTTCACTACGTGAACGCTGTGGCTCTGGGGTAAAGCTCCGCGCTACGAACCTAAAGGTCTAGCGTTCGAGCCCAATCAGGGGAGGTTTTTTAAATATGGTTTTTGTTTAATTCTAAATTATTTTAATTAAAGATTTAAATGTACGTAAATATTATGGTGTGTCACTCACACGATTTTCTCTTACCCTGCATTTTAATACTAAGATAGATATTTTGTGCTTTTTAGTTCACATTTCTATAAAAGCGTGTTCTTTAATTTTTTTAAAACTATAATATTATTTTTTCGAGAAAAACTTAAATTCTGTTCATCCTGTCAATCGCAACGTTTTGAATTTAGATGATATTTGTTTTGAATTTTCATGTAAGTTGCTCAATACCTTTGTCTATTAAACTATGCAAATTAAATTTTTATAAAACTTTCGCATGCGTAGTTAAAAGTTATTTTGTAAAAGTACTCGTATTCCGTAAGGTAGTTAACATTTTTGCATTCTGATTGCTATTTGGTGTGTATTCCATATTTCCTAAAAATAGCTTTCCACTGGGTCTAATACCCTACGTGTTATAATTAAAAAAGTGGAAGTTATTTTTGTGTTTTTTGAAGAAACCATCATATCTCCATGAGTATAATATGAAAGCCTCATAAAATTTTATGCAGATAATGAGAAAAAATCCTCTTAATCCAATGCTACGGCCAAAACGCATTCAAAGCAATAGTTTTTACAGAGTGTGATCTAAGACATTTTTATTTTTGTTTATTTTTTACAACCCCCCTTTTCCTTTTCAGGACACAACTTTTCCAGAAAAATACATGAAAACATCTATAGCTATTTGACAAAACGTCTAAATTCGAAAGCTTCCAAATATTTATTGTAAATAGTGTTGTATTAGAATTATCAAAATAAGCAAAATAAATAAATAAATAAATAATAATTTTAAAAAAAGTAAAAGTAAGAAAAAGTAAATACAGTAGAACTAGGATAATTCGAAGTTGAAGGGACCAGAGAAAAATTCGAAATATCCAAAAGTTCGAATTAAATATACTATTCTGTCAAAAAAAGAGATACATTAAAAAAATAACTCTACGATCAAAGATTTAACACATAAACTTTATATCTAAGAATACTGCTACATTTCTCCCCCCCCCCCATTAAATCAATATTTTTTACGAGTTTAATTATTCAACACTTTTTAAAAAATAGTCAGATATTTTTTATTTCTTCTTTAAGTGCAATCTTTGTGTACTTAAGCATATGACTCGATGCAAAAATAGAATCTTCTACATTAGACACGACTTTCAATTCAAAAAAACCTCGAAGTTCCTGTATATTCACCATATCTTCTGATAAACTAGCTGGGGGCTTCTATTGTATTTCCTTATCCTTCTTTTGAAAGTCTGTTAAAATATATAATGCACTTCAGCTGAGAAAAATCTCGGGAACAAATTTTACTGTAATATTTTAAAGGTAATCGTACGAAAAATTCAAATTATCCAAAATAGAATTCGAATTATCCACGATTTTTTAACATCATTTTAATATAAAATTCAAGGGACCGAGTAAAAAATTCGAATTATCCAGAATTTCGAATTAAACAAGTTCGAATTATTTCTTGTTATATGGTCGTTATATTAGTTTCACTGTAATCTCATTTTACGAAAACTGTAATACATAATAAAATAATTTAATTAAGTTTTAAAATAAAACATGGCTTTAATTAATAAATATTTAATTTACTCATAAACGATCTTAAGTATTATTTAGATGTATACTTAAAGTTTTTCGATAGTTTCACTTCTGAGTAAATTTTTCTGATATTTTCCCCTTTATAAGAAGTATTCGTCAACTGTAAGCTGTTGATTAATAGTAAAATATAACTAAATTTGCTAGAATAACGTTTTAGATTTCATAAATGCAGAATTTCAAATACTTAAATGTATTAAATTATTAAAAAAGAAAAAAAATTCTCTTGTAAAAAGTATCTTAAAAAGAAAAACCAAAATTTACATTTCAGTTTCTAAATTTTAGTAATCATGCAAACTCTATTTTATAGTAAATAAATAAATGAAAAGGTGTAAATAATCGAATAAAAAGGTAACGCAAACTTGGGTTTTCGCCTTAGGTTTTCTTTCTCCCTGCTTCTAATTTTTTGGAATCAAAAATCTATTTTATTTATTTATTTATTTTTAAAGTAATTTGGGCAGTTTTTATCAACTTCTACGAATATTTTGTTTAGTATTATTTTTTGATAAATATTTAGTAATTAATATCATTTTTACTAATTTATTGTAATTAATTCTGTTGTAGTTCTAAAGCAATTGGATTTAGATTTTAAATAAGTTCAGCTAGAAGAAACACATTAAAAAATTATACTGAATATTAGTTATTTCTTAATCAAAAATTTAAAAAATAATATAGGATTGTAAATATATTAACATATTAAGTTTTAATTACTTAAATTGAAGCAATTTATAATTATCCGGGGACTTATGATAAGTTTTAGATGATACCGAATTTTCATAATTACATACAATTAATAATTATAGCTTTTTTCAAAACAGTAATTATTAATTGCATTTCTAAAATGACTTCTAATAACATTTGTTACAATTTAAATTTAAACTAGAAAAATTTGGGTGGCATTTCTTATAATACTGTCATTAGTATAAATTCATATTTACAAGCATCTGAAATGTAATATTTGTTAACCACAAGTCAGTACATATAACAATAACTTTTTAAACGCAATTGCCAAAGAATACTAAAATTGATTAATAACTGGAAAGCATAATTCTTCTATAATTAACGAAAGATGCAACAAAAGGTAAAATTATTATTAAATACTTAACAAACTTATTTAACAAAAACTATTATTGAGCTCAAAATCTAAAAAATTACCCTTAATTTTTTATAATATTATTTCAAACTGCTGATATAAAGCCATTAAAACTAACTTTTTTAATATATAAAATAAACTATGTTAGTTATATAAATCGTAAATTTTTTAAAGTATCAAAATAGTAAAATTCTTTAAATAACCTATAAACAAGACAGATTTCCCCATAAAACTATTAAAAAGTTACAAAGAAGAAGCAGAAATCGCACGCACCATATGCTTTACTTTTTACTTTTTAAAGCATTAGTTATAATAAATATAAACAATTTAATTTTAAATAAATGTAAATATCATTCTGTATAAAAAGGGAATAAATGCTTATATTCTATTAAGGTTAAAAAAACATTTTTTTTTTTTTTTTTTTGTCAGCAAAATACAATTCTACTTAAACTTTGAAATAAACAATAAATGAAAATCATATCTCAGAGTAAATATTGCTTTTTTTTTTTTTTTTTTTTCTTTTATTCGAGGCACAAGAAATACTTTTCAGTTATTATTATTATTATTATTATTATTTTTTTTTTTTTTTTTTTATTCTAATGTTTTATATAAAATTTAAATATAGCTGTTTTTGGAATTTTGAGCATTTTTTTTCCTAATTAATTATTTAATTTCCTTTTTTAACGTTTCACAAATTTTGTTATTTCCGAAATAATAATAATAAAAAAAAAAAAAAAAAAAAAAAAAAAAAAAAAACAGGGTCTGTATCATTTTTTTTTTTTTTCCATCTCAAAAATCTTTTTAAGAAAAAATATGCAGTTGTAATTTTTAATATCAATTTCAAAATTGCATAAATTTTCTTAAAAGTATTGTGAGTAAATACAATATACGTTAAATGATAGCTAAATCATTTTTTCACCCGAAAATTACTTCTTTAATTATCCATTTCAAAAGATTACGAATCGTTTAAACAATTTGTAAGTAATCGTAATTTTTTAAAAACTATTGCACTTATTAATATTAAAAAAAGATTTTATTTTATTTATTTATTTATTTATTTATTTATTTTTTTTTTTGGTAAAATAATAATTTATTTAATTATTTATTTATAGTTTTGAGGTGTTTTGTAGATTATCTTTCACTTAGTTGAATAATTTTTATCCATTAAATTTTATGCGCTATATTAAAAAAAAAAAAAAAAAAAAAAAAAAAAAAAAGTCACATTGGTTATAATAACTATAAAATTGCAACATATTTTCTTTCTTTTCTTTTTCTTTTTTTTTTCTTTTTTTTTGCAAAATAAATATTAATAATAATAGAAAAGTGTATCATTTCATGCAAAATATCTTCCAAACTAATTTTGCGCAGCTTCTTACCTGAGACGCGGAAGTTGTTTTTCCTGATCCAGGTGTGATGAGTCTTTCACAATAACATCCTTCAAGAAAAATCGCTCCAGAAGGTCTTGACGCGGCTTCATTTTCATAATAAAAAAGCAAGTTTTGATACAAGACAAACCACCTTAATTGCCATTTACTGTTATCTGAAGTGCGCTTAAACAGATAGCCTTTTTTACAATTGTCATGTTGTGCCTTTTCTGCAAGATGCAACAGTTGTATTTCATTGAACCTCATGATTTCAAACAAAAAGAAGTCCAGTTTTCTTCAAAGAATTCGCAAACAAAAGCGCTAAAAGCTTAAACTAATGCGCGAAGATTGTCCTAGTCCCTTTTTTCGTTAAGTCATGGCAGTAATTTACTGTCCTTCAATGACATAAAAAAAATTCCAGAAATTTCTGCGGCAATCGCTGACTTGCAGAAACCTTCACCATTTTTGCCAGGCGCGAAAACCCTGGGCAAAACTAACGGCCGCACTAACGCCACCACCTGTAAATCGCATAAAATTCGCTAAGATGGAAAACGAAAGGTGGAAGAGGAAGAATTTTGTGAGAGAAAATTCCAGCGAGCGCTTTTTTCCAGAGAAATTAAATTGAGTCTGAAACACCAAAAAATTCACATAAAATTACTTCATAAAATTTTCTATTTCTAATCCGGTCACGGAGAACTTCTCCCAAAATCCGGGAAAATTATTTAATCCTAAGGAAAAAAGGTAAAAGACACAGAAAAATACGTTCCGTTAACAGGTATGTCCGCAAGTTTCTTTTCATCAGAAGTTCCGGATACCTGTGGAGCTTGGCACCTAAACTACTGCCCTAGCTGAAGGTATCTTCGGCTCTGCTCACAGCTCTAAATTCCCTGCCTTCCTTCATGCTTCGCTCGGTGGGGAAGCGCCACTCTTGGCGAAATATCGATAATTCTGGCTTTTCCCATTGTTTTCTTGCATTCCAACACATTGAAATAAATCGTCAGAAATTCCGCAGTATGCAAAGAACTTGAAGAATTCGAAGGTGTTTTTTTATTTTTTATTTGAAGAAATTAGATTACATCACGCAAATTCAAAATTAATTTTAAAAATGTGTTTAAAAAAAATGCGAAAAATTATCATTTATAAATCTTAAAAATAAACTGGAATGTTTTTCTGGTATGAGTTAGAAAAAGAGAAGTTTAGAATAAGACAAAGTTTATAATAAGATATTTTTAAGTGAAAAAAATTAAGATTACAAACCCTTAATTTTAAAGTGTATTTTAATTTAATTTAAAAAAATATACATATAATAATTTAAATATAAAAATTCTTTGTGATACATAATTTAAAAAAAAAAAAAAACATGTTACCAAGTTTAATAATTTTAAAATATGGATTGAAATTTATGTTAATAATAAATGAAAATTATTATTAATCCTGTAGTGTTTTACCTTCTTTGATATGTACCACATAATAAATTTTAATATTCTACAGATTAAATATAATGTACGAAATCAGTTTTAACATTTAAAGAAAAATGGTTTTATTTTGCTAATAGATTTACATTAGTCTAATTTAAGCAATAAATAAATAAATATATACCAATAATTTTATTGTTATTTGATAGAATGATTAATGAATAATGAAAATAATAATAATATTAATATTAATAATAATAATAATAAAACAATTAATTGTTCTTTTTTTATGTCTATGTAAATTTTTGGATTATTTCTGAAAATGGAATTTTTGTAACAATACAAAATTTTAAATCTTTAAATTTAAGTTTTTCTATATCAAAAATTAAATTATTTTACGGACTCTAATATTACTGAAAATAATTAATCACAACTTTTATAATCCTACTGAATATTAATTTAACTCATAAATTAAATTAGTACAGATTTAACAGTATGAACAGAAGTACATAATTAAGTTTCTTCATTTTAAAAATGCTTAATAAAATAAAATAAAATAAAATAAAATAAAATATGTTTTGAAAACTGAAATTGTAAAAAAAAAATGTACATGTCATTTTTATAAATGTACATAAAATATCTACTTAATATTTCTTTGTGAAATTTGGATTTTTATCATTTAAAAGAACAAGATATATATATATATATATATATATATATATATATATATATATATATATATATATATATATATATTATGCTTTATTCTTCTTCCAATTTCCAATATTCATTTCAATTTTTATTTAATTCTTTTGTGGTTTGATTTGGGTGGTCTTCGCTTATGATCCAAATAATTGGTTTAATGCTGAAGTGAATCGTCTTTAAATTTTATGCACTGATATTTTTGTATTACTATATATATATATATGTGTGTGTGTGTGTGTGTGTGTGTGTGTGTGTGTGTGTGTGTGTGTGTGTGTGTGTGTGTGTGTCTATGTGTGTATAGACATATAGAAAGACGTTTATTTAAAATAAATTTTTTTTATAATATATTCGATGTAAATAATTCCATAGTGATTAGTGTGACATTGTCGTCTGATTTCGAGGAGTTATAATTTTTTTTTTCTTTTTAAGGAAGAATTTGTCACGGAAAAGTTTAATTTAATACTTTAACTTTCGACATTAAATTCTACAACAGTCACAAAACAATTCTTTTACTTTTCTCAAATTATTTTTTATTTTCTTTCTCCTTTTATTAATTGTGTGACACGCGTGTCATAACTTTTCACTATCACTTATATTTGTAAAACTTTTGATTGTTTTCTCATAGTTAAAACAGATTAAATTAATTAAAAAAAAAAAAACTTTTTCAAATGAAATTTAGTTTTAAAATGAAAAATAAAATAAAATAAATGAAATACTTTATGACAGGTGTGACAGACGTTTTTACGGGTATGGCTATCTAGCAAACATATATATATATTAAGTAATTAAATTCTTAAATAGTATAAATATAAGATTAATAAATAAATATTATATTATCCGATAAATTTTAGATATAGCCTTGAAAAAATAATCAAAATTTTAAAATACTCAATATCCTATTATATAGGATTGATAAATATGTGAAACTTATTTTATGCCGGCATATTAATTTTCATATATTTTTCTTTTGCTTTTATTCACTAATATATGGTATTTTCATATATGGACTATTTTTAAGGATCTTTATTTATTTATTTTTATTTTTCTATTTATTTATTTTTGGAGGGAGGGTATTTTTAAAATTACTTCAATATTAAAAGTCGAACTTTTACAACAGTGACAATCTAACAGAGATTTTTTTTTTTTTTTTTTTTTTTTTTGCATTACTCACAGAATTAGTTTTTATCTGAGGTATAACAGGGGATAATGTAAAAAAATTAAAACTCTAATCTTTATGTCCACTATTAAGAGGTATTGCCCATGTATGTTACACTAACATTTAAAATAAATAGTTGAGAAAAGTAACTATCATAAAATTAAAGATTTTTAATTTAGATTGACTCTTAATATTAATAAAGGAAATAAAAAACTGTAAAGAGCAAAAACGCACAACAGATGTTTCAGGTTTCAGAAGCTAACAACGTATCTTAATCAGGTGAAAGAAAATTCGAGTACAGCTTTAAAGCAGTAATGCTTTTGATCGTCTTGATGATGAACTCAAACAATTTCTGCATGTTTTAAAAACTTATGGCATTTTCGTCAATATCCAACATTAGTTTGCTATTTACCGCTACAATTCAGATTTTTAACATTTATTAAATATTAAATTAGATTAAAGTTAAACTAAATAATATCGCTTGTGATTAGTTCCTTTTGTTATAATCCTAATATATTGTACTGTCGAAAGTCCGCTCTGTTTAACGAATTATTACAAGTTCTTTTTACTTAAAAAGTCAAAAATAATCAATTAGAAAACGATATCAATTTATTATTTATTGCATAAAATTTTTAATAGTTTTACCATTATTAATTAAATCATACCTCAAAAGAAAGAAATTAGCTTAAAAAAGTTTTCTTATAGAGCAACTATATTTTCATTTATGTATCTGATTAAAAATCGTATATTTTATGTTTTGTAATGAGATACATAACCTAGTTTAAAATTATAAATGATTTTTTTTTTTTTTTTTTAATAGATTTTAGTCTTTTTCAATTTAGCATATTTCTATAATTGTGTTACAATCGTTACACATATCTTTAAATCATAAAATTTTATATACTTTTTCTTACAGTTTGAAAAATTATATAATTCAATGCAGTAAAAAAAGTACTTTCTGAATACTTTTGTACACAAAAAGTTTTGGTTATTATCAATTGAACAAATGGAATGCATTTCTTTCTTTCTTTCTTTTTCTTTATATATATATATATATATATATATATATATATATATATATATGCTTTTATTATTATTATTATTGAGATTCTTTTAATAATACTTTGAATAATTTGCTTGAAAATAAAATTGATGTTTCAAATATTAAAATATTTGAGAACATTTTTCTCTAAAACAGATTTTTTTTTTTTTTTTTTCATTTTCGGTAGTTCCTAGTATATTTCCATGATTAATTGTAATTAATCTTAGTTACCATATAATTGTATTAGTGGAAGATTCACGGAAGAAATTGTGTCAATAGACAAACAGCCTGCATTGACAAAAATCTATATGCGATAGAGAAAAACTTTCTTCAGTTTCGGTTTCAATACACCAAAACATAAGTTTCAGACAAAATTATTAAACTTAAATTTTAGATGTAGACCTGTTTTGTTAAAATTCAAGTAGATTTAAGTGAAACACTTAGCGATAACTTTAAACATGTTAAGTGGAAGCAGACTGCGCCCGCTTCGCTGGTCACTATATTTAAAGGAGTTTTCAAAGGAATTAAACTATTCAATAAATAAAAACTAAAAAAAAAAAAAAAAAAAAAAAAAAGGATTTCGCTTTATAATGAATAGATTAGAAAACTAAACAATAAAAAATGTAACAGCCATTGCTAAGATACACAGACGATTGAAATGAAAGAATAATGAATATTTTCTCCATGTCAATGGATAAAATTGAAAATAATCATCATAATAATAATAAAAATTCAAATTCGAAAAAAAAAAAAAAAAGTCTCTATATGGTGCTCACTTCCACGGCGTCAGCTATCCATCTGCGAAGTTTTGTAGCTCTGCGCTCAGTAATTTGAGCACCAGAGCGCACACAGAGAAAGAAAGAAAGAGAGTGACGTCTCTTTATTTATATAGATTATACACTGGCAGTCACGAAGATAAATATATAAACGTTTATAATATATATTAAGATTATTTTGACTAACAAATTGAAGAACTTGTGTAAAGGAGATTAAATAATTATTTAAAATTTTAAGAGATTTTTTTAACACATTTCTCAGATAATCATCCTAATTTTCAGAATTAATAAATTTGTTTTAAATCCATAAACTAAAGATACTTTACATGCACATTTATTTCTCATATTTTTAATTTATTGCTCAAAAATCATTATGGTTACATTTTGCATCTGTTTCAATAAAGTTGTTACAGATTTCTTTCTTTTTTTTTTTTTTTTTGTAACATCTTAAATAATAACATAATTTGAAATTTAAATGAACAGCCGGCAGCAAAATTTTTCGAGCGCTTGCAATAATTCCTATATAAAAAATAAAGTACACTTAATACTGTTTTGTTAAATAAATCATTGCCGAATCATGTTCTTAGTCAGTCTAAGAACACACAGAGGGAGAGAGTAATAGAGAAAAAACTGTGTGAAGGGGGTTAAATAATTATTTAAATTTTTATGTGATATTTTTTACGCATTTCTCAGATAATCATCCTAGTTTTTAGAATTAATAAAATTATTTTAAATCCATAAACTAAAGATACTTAACATGCACATTTATTTGTCATATTTCTAATTTATTGCTCAAAAATCATTATGTTTACTTTTTGCATCTGTTTCAATAAAGATTTTACAGATTTTACAGATTTTTTTTTTTTTTTAATAACATCTTAAATAATAACCTAATTTGAAATTTAAATGAACAGTTAAATGCAATATTATTCGAGCGCTAGTAATAATTTCTATGTAAAAAAAAAGTACACTTAATACTGTTTTGTTAAATAAATCCTTATCGAATCAAGTTCTTAGCCAATTTAAGAGCATGATTCGATAAGGATTTATTTAACAAAACAATATTAAGTGTACTTTTTTTTTTTTTTTTTTTTGTACATTGGAATTATTGCTATCGCTCGAATAATTTTTCTGCAGATTGTATATACTTTTAAAGAATATAATTATAGATTGTACGTTTAACTATTTATATCACAAACATTAATAAAAATGGCATCTCAGAAAATGCATTAACTATATTCTGTAAAATAAAATTTTAAAAATAGAACTTTAGAACATTTTTGTAGATGACACCCTCCCTCCTTCGGGGTGAGCATTATGTATGAAGAAGTTTCACTACGAATATTTTACAAAGAAACTCGCAAACACCTGTAAAATGAAAAGTTGAACCGCAAATATGTCTTAAAAGTAATTTAAAAAAAGTATCAATTGTTTGCACTTAAAAAAAAATTCATTCAAGTTCCTACTAGCATATAAATGTAAAAATATTGATTCTAAATGTCAACATATTCTTTCAGTAACATTTTTATAGCACTTATTTTCTTGCAATATATAATATACAAGTATTTTATTTGTATCAGATATAATATAAAAGATTTTATACATCTAAATACCTACACTGCATTTTAAAAACTGTTATGAAAAATGCTATTTTTTTTTTTTAATTTATTACTTTCTTCTATATACATAAGAAGAAAGGTTTGGATTCGCGAAAACTTTCTAACTCCAGTTTTCGATGGACTTAGACTTTTTGAGATGTCCTGAGCATGATGTGTTTGTTTATAGAAAATGTCTGTATGTTTGTGTTTTGTGTGTGTGTCTATCACAAATTTTCTGGACGCTGTATCTCATGAACGAAATTTAACCAAGCTTGATATTTAGTTGGATTCTGACCCAAACTGGTGCTGTTTAGATTTGGGGATCGATCGCTCAACAGGTGGGGGTGCGATCTCATTTTTTCTAAATTTTAACATTGCAGAACAGGGCAAAATTTTGCATAAATGTACATAATGAGAGTTATTTTTAACGTGTGATTATAAAATTAATAGTAATTAATAATAATAATAATAGTAAATTTGAAAAAGAAAAGTTTGTTCATGTAAAAGCACCGCTCCCCTTCCTTGGGAAGAAATATTTTCCCGGTGGGTGCAAATTTTCAATAGCGGTACCATCGATATCTTTATCTCGTCAATACCTTTAAAACGAATCCAATAATTCTGTACTGATAAGTATAAAGGATTTAAGTCCAAAAATGTCGATTTTGAGTTAAGTACATAGTCAGAGTCAGAAATTCTCTATCGATTGGTATAAAGGATTTAAATCCATGTCATTTAGTCTTTGAGAAAATCCATTGGTTAAAAAAAAAAAAAAAAAGATTCAAGTCAGAAATTTAACATTAATCTTTAGTATAAAATATTTAATTCATTTTTTAACCTTTATTAAATGAAGACTGACAATCACTGAATGGTATAAAGGGTATAAATCAACCTAATCCCTTTTTCCTAATCGATTCTTCTGATTAGTTTTTAGTTAGTTTAACTTCATTTTTCGTCTCCTGAAAAATCAAGAATATGGACTTAAATCCTTTATACTTATCAGTACAGAATTGAACCACTACTCTGTAATAATTTAAAACAAAATTATCAAAGATTTTCAATTTTAACGGAAAAAAAAAAAAAAAAAAAAAAAAAAAAAAAAAAAGACGCGTTTCTTCTGATGTTGGTTTGGTTTGGTTTGGTTTGATGAGTACATGAGATTTATTGCTTGCCTCTAGGGCCGCTTATATCTCGAATAATCCATACCACAAGGGTTTACAAGTTTTTATTACAAGAACAGATACAAGAACATGAACAAGGACAATACAGACATCCATGCCTTCTCCGGGATTCGAGCCCGGGCCCAACTGTGTAGAAGTCAGGGACGCTAACCACTCCACCGTCTGGGCGGCATGTTGGTCCAAAATTCACTTTCTTTCGGCTTTTTGACATATACTTCCGCGAGGTAAAAATCGTCTGCATTCATCATGGAAAATAATTTGGTACTGTTTGACTTTATATAAAATTATACCGAAGAAAATCTTGTGGTGGTTACAACATACTAGATTTAAATAAATTATATACATACTAAGAGAGAGAGAGTGTCATCATAGAATGCATCGAGAATATTTTAAAGGAAAATTAATCTGAATATTTAAATATAGTTTCAAAAATGTTATCACAAAACAGTAATTTTGAACCTCACTGCTATTTTAATAAATTTTAATCGTTTGAAATCGTAGAAAAATATTTCATGCTTGCAATATTTCTTATTAAATAAACCCACGCATAGGTTTAAAGAAAATAAATCTAATTTGAAAATAGTTTCGCTCAAAATAATTTCAAAATTTGTTTAAAGAGAAAATGTTACTCTTGATTTATTTTTTTTCTTTTTAAATAAGCAAATGAAATTTTTATGATTTAAATAAAGTTTGAAATTAATAAATGTTTTATAATCATTGAAAAAAAAAATTTAACGCTTAAAAGAAATAGATATCGTAAGGGAAAAAAAAATTGGTAAGCGTTTAAACAAAATGTCTTAAGAAAGTAATTTCTCTATAGTTTTTTTTTTTTTTTTTAAATCACAAAAGTGTTTCATCTGTAATAAAAATAAAAATTGAAAACATAAAAATTCATTAGAACAAATCTAATTTCTTAATTTTTTTTTTCTTTTGAGAATATTAATTTTTACGTAAATTTACTAAAATCATTATAATATAAAAATCATAAAAAATAAATTTATAAGGTTTTTTAAGTATTTGTATAAACAAATGTCGTTTTAAAACTATTTATTTAGAGCTTCAAACATCTTTAATATTTCACTCTAATATTTCGAACTCGAAAATGTAAAAAAAAGCATAATACTTTTATTCTTGATTTTATATATTTATTTTTTGTAAGCATTTGCATATTTATTATACAGAGGATGTTCACACATTCTTGTAACGATTTTGCAAATGTATACATATATATATATATATATATATATATATATAACGAAATATAAGAAATTTATTTTCAAATGAGTTCAGTGTGATAGACGTTTTCTTAGACTATAATATTAAATCTTGATTTCATAGATAACAGCGCATTTATTAAAACGTCATGGTGTATTATGTTCTACTCCTCCACCCCAATCATCCATAGGTCATCCAATGTTTTCAGATGCTGCTTCTAAAGAGCTTGTTTTGAAAGTCCAAATGTATAATAATCCTTAAGAGATACGTCAAGGGGCTTGCGCTGGATGCATTTAAAGGGAATAGTTTCATTTCCCATTGTTAAAAAAAAAAAAAAAAAAGCAGTAAATTTAAGAGGTATGGCTTGTAACCTTATTCTGATGAACCTCAACACCGTTACGATTGTTTGGGTTAGGTTATGGAATTTCGTCTATGAAAATATGCGTTAAAACATATTTCTGATAGTAATCCGAGTTAATTATGATTTTTTTTTTTTTTTTTTTTTTTTTTAAGTTTCCTTATTATAAATCAGGGGTTGATCCAGGCAGAAACTGGGACCCTTTTGGTGCTCCTTCACAAAATTTAAATCTCTAAAATGGGCTCATTCACAAAATTCATATCCATAAAATAGGCCTCTTCACAAAATTCTGATTAATAAAAATGGTCCTTTTACAAGATTTCGTTTGATAAAAATGATAATTTTATAAAAATTTTCCAAGTTTCCAGTATTTTTTTTTTTTTAAATTAGTGTTTATATTTAGTTCAATAAAATGCTATTAACGTGATATTAAACATTAAATAGAATAACTGCAGAAATGAAAATTTCATATTATTATTATTTTTTTTTCCACAAAAATAAATAAAAAATTCACAAAAATAATTTGTTTTTCACAAAAATGGGCCCAAAAAATTGAAACCTGGATCAGCCTCTGTAAATGTTTTCAGTAATAACCGTAAAACCGTTAGCAAAACTTTCCTTTTTTTTTTTTTTTTTTTTTTTCTGAACCATATTTTAAGTTTTTTTTTCTTTTCTTTTATCGCTAGTAAATCGATCTCTTTCTATTAAAAACAGATAATAATATCCAAGCCTCATCAATATTAACTATATGTTTGCATTTTTCACCTGACGAATAATTTTCATACGACAATCTGCACATACAATTTACGCTGAGAAACATATTTCGGAATATCATATATATATATATACATATATTTTATGATTAGCTTTAAACTAGCTTTTATAATATAGTTCACAGCTCTTACGGAGATATTTAAAGATTTTACTAGCTCTTTGTGGGTGTTCTATTTTCTTTTAAAACATGAGATGCGACAGTACATTTAATAGGAGGTAAGCGTATATATTGGGTAGGAATTTTTTGCCTTTTCCTCTGTCAAATACAAACTTTGACATTTATTTAATTTTTCAATAATTATTTCCTTTATTTTACGTGTATAAATATTAAAAGCATGCTTAGAACAAAATTATACTTAGAACTATTGACATCATCATAAATACTTTCATCACTAGGATCACAAATTTTAATAAAGTTATCATTAATATAATTCTGTTTAAGTTTCTTAGATTTTTTACTAATTTTAGTTTTATCCAGTTTATGCAAATAGTATGTACTCATTAATAACTGTTATAATATTTCATATGTAGCAGCGCTAGCGTATATTTACTTTGATTGTAATTTAGTGTTTTTTACAGGGCCCTAAAGATATATTCTGTTTATTATTATTATTATTATGGTTTTGTTTATTTTTTTTTTATCCATTGTATACAATGGAAGTTTAATTCAGGATGGGATGCAAACATGACGGTAAGAATACAAAACTTAGGAATCTTCTTGTCAGAGATATTGTCTCCTTTCTTGTATTATCACTATCCAATTTGCTTTTTTTTTTTTTTTTATGTTTTTATATATTAGTATAAATGGATAAAGGATTTGGAATTTGGAATTTTTGTAGTTTTAGGATTTTTCAAAGTTTTGGGGTTATTCTAAGAGTTAATCTACTTGCTCCTGGGTGTCCTCCACCCTATGGACGCATAGGGTGTAGTCCTCTCGGGAGGGGGGATGTAATCATAAAATTAATATTTCATTAATCCGGATAATTAATTTAATTATTATTATTTATTAAGAATTTATAATTTTAACTATATATTTCATTCGGGTTTAGATATTGCATCAGCCTTGCCACGTGTCGAAAAGAAAATTGCGTAAGATCCCCAATCCTTTGTCCATATCATGTCATTACCATATAAGGTTATAAAAAGTAAACGTAAAGCTAAAATGTACATGTATTACCATGTAGATGTAGTCTATATCTACTAGCTTGTATTTTTGGCACTTCGGAGTTAGCCACTTAACAATAAAGATGTGTGATATATTGGCTCATGAAATTCATTTAATTCTTGAGTATTTAATTTTTATTAAATTCAAGTAACATGCGAAAATATAATGTTACATGTATATATATATACATATATACAGAGAGAGAGAGAGATAACCGAATAAAGTAGTGTTTTTTTCGGAAAGCGCAAAAATACTGCCCTCGATCCACTGTTTATTTTCCAACGACAGTTTAAAGCAAAAAATATTTTTAATGTATCAGAATATAATTAAATCGTTTTACAACTTGATGTCTGTTACATTTTTATTTTAAAATTTAAATTTAACTTCAATGAGAAAGTCAAAATGCTCACAAAAATGTTCTGTAGTTTATCACATAAATCAAGGTGTTTTAAACGTATATTTCATGAATTTTTTTCTGTGTAAAATTTAAAAATACAAAGACCTTTTAAAAAAAAATTTGATTTAAAAGTCGGATGTAGCATGTAATATTATAAGCTTTTATATTCAATGTATGTTAAAAATTTTCGTTGGACCTTGTCTGAAATTAGTTTTTCAAGCATAACGCGCAATAAGTGATGCTGTCATCCATTTTTTTTAGTGGCAGTATAGGGAAAAATTTTGTATAAATGCATTTAATGATAATTGGTTTTAACCAATCATTCGGAAACTATATATATATATATATAATTATAGCCAACCACTGCATAATTTCTGTACATGTAGGAACATCACTCCCTCCCTCCCTAAGAATGAGTATTATATAAGAATCAGTTTCATTTCGAGTATTTTTTAAAAAATCTTTTAAATACAAATAAAATGAATGTTTGAATCGCGTACCTGTGTGTGATAATTATGAAAAAATGTATCATTCTTTTTTCCACTATTGAAAGGAAAACACGCAAAAAGGCAATTCATAAAATGTCATCTATAGAGTTCAAAATTGATTTTCTTTCTACATCTAGTGATTCTAATTTTTATGGTGATCACACTATGCTACTTTAATGTAGAATAGTTCGTTTAACACAGACTAGTGTTGTGAAAGAAAGGAATAAAATACACTCTATAACAAAAACAACAACGCACCAAGAAGAAGTGGGGACAAAAATTGGTAGATGGGGTGAAATGGGTGGTGCGAATGGGACAAAAATTGGTAGATTTGATGTACATGTTGAGAAAAACAATTGATTACTGTTTCAGAAAATTTGAATGATTTAATCAAGAGAAAGGGCCTCACAAAGTAAACAAGTCAATAACGCGCTGGTCCACTTCTGGCCCATTATGTACGCAGATATTCGACTTGGTATTAATGGATAGAGTTGGCAGATGTGCTCCTGTGAAGTATCGTGCCAAATTCTGTCCAATTGTTGCGTTAGATTGGTAAAATCCCGAGCTGGTTGTAGGACCCTTTCTATGATGCTCCAAACGTGCTCAGTGAAAGAGAGATCCGGGGACTGAGCTCAACCCCATTGAGCCACCTATTAAGTGTATTCGAAGTCACTAAAGTACCTGTTGCACGTATTATTGACGATAATGATGAATTGGTGCTTGATTCCATCAAAACCTGTACTATGTCAATTTGTGTCAAGTTTGCCTTACTCTTTCTTGATGCGTCACTTTTTTTGTTATAGAATATAGTTTATAGTTTTATTTTTCTCTATTGTATAACTGTTCTTTTTAATTTTTATACATTATTATAGATTATTTGTTTCTTAAATTAAATATTTTTCAATATAACTATTTAGTAATTATATTTTCAAATCCATTAAAATCTTATAATATAAATTTATAATATAAAATCTTATAACATAAAATCTTATAATATAATCTTATAATATAAACGTAACATGTGTCAAGATAATGCAACATTATTTTTTTCTTTGATCATATTTAGTCACAATTTGTTGCTGATTTAAAAACTGATTACAAATAATATTAAAATTCTAAACAGATGGAGTGTAACATTAACACTATTTTTGAATAAGTATTTTAGGAACAACAACAAGGTGCATTATTCAAACTTTTTACTAATTAAAAAAAGAAAGAAAAATGCATTTAGTTACAAATTTTTTATTGTATTTTTAAACAAACTAGTTAACATAGGCGGACTCTGCTCACTTCCCCGTCATATATACGTTCTCACACACTTCAGGTGCAAGACATATTATAATTATGTTAAGAGAAATGAATTTGGCCAAACGCAGTGACAGAATGAAATCCCCGCCTAATAGGCTATCCACCTTCCACTTCGATATATTTATCGTATTCTAATGTGTTCATTTATTTTATTAGGCTCAATTTCGTAGTTTAGTTTTTATGCTACTATTTCCACTGCAACAATCCTCAAAATGCATATTTATATGGAATATCGCCCAATTTTGCTATGTTGATAAAATCTTAACGTACGAATAACTTACGAAATTTTTCTATTAGAATATTTGTCGTCAATCATGTTCAAACAAATATCATAGAAGTTATTTTGAAGTTGACTGATATATTTATGATCCCAAAAATGGACGTTTGTGCTCAATTTTGCCTTATTCTGCCATGTTAAGTAAATCGTAAATTCCAAATAAATTACGAAATTTTTAAATAAAAAAAATCATAGTCAGGAATGTTCATACCAGTATACTAAATAATATTTTTCTGATATATTTATAATAAAAAAAAATCCCTCTCAAAAGGAACGTTTATGCAAAATTTTGCCATATTATGCCATGTTAAGAAATTCGTAAATTTCGAATAATTTGCGAAATTTTCAAAGTAGTTTGTAGTTAATGATATTCCTCCAGGCATTAAAATTTTTATTTAAAAGCAGTTGTTACATCTTAACGATACAAATGTTTCTTTTCATGCACGTTTATTGAAATTTTGCCCTATTCTCTCATTTCAAGAAAATCGGAAATTTCGGATAACTTCTGAAGGTTTTTAATTAAAATGCTGCAAATGAATAGGGTTCCTACCAGTGTCGTAAATAATATTTTAAAACTGGTCCGACCTATCTGCGATCAATTGTTCGTGAGGTATCGTGTACACAGGCTAAAATACTAACACACTAACAGACTAACGGACTAACAAACTAACAGACACCCTACTGACGGACACCATATCCATTTTGATATTTTTAGATTCTTCACGCCTGGAAATATGTAAAAATGTCAAAAAACCGAGTTCGAAAATTTTCACGATTACCTAAGGATCCCCATACCTATAGTATGATGGGGAACGAAAAATTGTAATCAGTTCTCTATATCAAATATTATTAAATTAAAAATTTACTTTCCGACTATCAAAATAATACTAAATAAAGAAAAATATATGCATAAATTTAAGACAAAGTAGATCTTTGTTTTTGCTTAATAATCTCTAGTCGTAAGCTGATCGTTTTACAAATAAATACAAAATATCTGAATAATAAATCTCTAGTTTTTACAGTTAACTACCATACACATAGAAAAGTTAATCACAAGAAATTGAATTATTCATAATTTTAAAATTAATTAAGAATAATTTTACTAAATTATTCTTAATTTAATTATTCTACGATTATATTAATTATAAGTTGTTCGAAATTTCTAATTTTTACTTCCTTATACAAAGTATAAGGAAGTATAGTAATCCCGATTTGCGAAATGGATTTTGCATTTCACATTGCTCGAAAACGAATGATCGCTGAATGTTGCCAATTTATACGTGTAACTGTCATGATGTCCAGTTGTACACCTGCAAGTGTCGTCTTAACACGAGCTCTCGTTTTAGAGATATAAGGGACTTTACACGATTTTTCGTGACGTCTGTATGTATGTGTGTGTGTGTGTGTGTGTGTGTGTGAGTATGTCTCATAACTCAAAAACGGTTGAACGTAGAAAGTTGCGAATTGGTACATATGTTTGTTATAACATCTAGTTGTGCACCTCCCTTTTTGGACTTTGTATGATTTTCCGTTTTGGAGATATTTAGGAAAATTAGGTTCATAATGGCCAAAATGTATCAAAAACGGTAATAACTAAAAAACGGTTTGGACAGATCTTGCAATTTAACTGACTTCCCGACTAGCTAGACATTTGAAACTTTCAGGAAAGCTCAGAACACGTTGACAATGGATTTTTAAAAATATTTTTAGACAACTGTTTCTAATACCTGCTGCCTTCAGCAGCGTTTATGTGATTCAACAGAAAATTTATTTAACTAACTTCTCGACTAGCTAGACATTTGAAACTTTCAGGCTAGATCAGAACACGGTGAAAATGCATTTTTTAAATACTTTTAGCCAACTGTTTAGGGTCCCTGCTGTCTTCGGCAGCGTTACCAGTACAAATCTTGCAATCGATTTTTAACTAATTTCCCGACTAGCTAGACATTTAAAACTTCTGGAAAAACTCAAAACACGGTGACAATACATTTTTAAAATATTTTTAACCAATTGTTTCAGGTGACTGCTGCCTTCGACAGCGTTTGTATGGTTCAACAGAAAATTTATTTAACTAACTTCCCGACTAACTAGACATTTGAAACTTTCAGAATAGTTCAGAACAAGGTGAAAATGTATTTTTTAAAATACTTTTAGCCAATATTTCGGGTCCCTACTGCCTTCGTCAGCGTTACCAGTACATATCTTGCATCGGTTTTTAACTAACTTTCAGAAAAGCTCAGAACATGCTGATAAATATTTTTTTTAAATATTTTTAGCCATCTGTTTCGGGTCCAATGACAATGTTTTTTTAACATTATGTATATTTCTAAAAGTGTATAAGGAAGTCATTTGGTGCCCACATCAGATTTTTTAATAAGTACTTTAATATGAAATTCATTCTTAGCTGTTACGAAACAGAAAGTTTTTTGTTCGTTGCCAACATCAAGAAGCCGATAGAGTTTAAATATATTAATTTGCTTCGTTTAACATAAACGTGATAAAATTTATTCATTATTTATTTTTTTAATTAAATTTTTTTTATTTAAATTTTTATTAAAAATAAACGATATTTTAACAATGTACGTTTATCTGTAAGATGAATCATGCACCAAAACGTATTCCACTGCTGAAAATTTCAGTTCAAACTTGAACCACTACATGGAGTAAAGTTATAAGCAAAACCATAATATGGTTAACTCCAATTTTCAGTTTTCTACTTATTGCGATTAAATTTCAGTTTCAAACAAACTTGGAGCTACCATATATCCACTCGCAAGGGAAGTGTTTCGGCGTACATGCCATTCAAAATCCCTTTATATTCAAGAGATGACACCACTAACTCGCTGAAAATCATCGGTTGTAAGCCGGTAATTAAAAGTAAAATCCATGAAGTAAGATCACAAATGATTATGTCATTCAAAACCAACATTCATTACAAGAAAAGAAAAGCTGTTTATTCAAACTATCCCTAACCAGATGTTACTATAAAAAAGTTTATTGAAGTATATCCTTTTAAGAATAAAGAAAAATCATCTATACAGTCTAGGAAAACCGAATCAGTCAAATTCTTTTTGAAACAAAACTTAACTTAAAGATCATGGTCGAAAACATAAGGTAAAGTGCAAATTTCGTGCAACAATTCACCCATATGGATCAAGATAAGACTCAAGAAAATTTAACCCCTTTTATCAAAATCAATGAAACAGAATTGGTAAGCAAGTAAGAGAGGCGCAGTGCCAGCCTGTTAGACTAACGGCAAGAAGTTATTCAGTTCGATCCCTCCATCGATGGAATATAGATTTTTTTTTTTTTTAATTATTATTATTTAAAACATAATTCCAATATTTGGTTCAATATAAAATAACCAAATCATGGTAAAAGATTAAACCATCGGGTGGTTGCAAAGTTTTAGTTCAAACTAACACCAAATTTTTAACAGTGTACTTGCATGTATATGAAATATGCCAGTATATGAAATATAAAAATTTTAATATAAACCTTTTTAAGATAATCTACTACTGGGGAGTATAAAGAAATTTTGTATAAACAAAAAAAATAATAATAACATTTATTGCACAGGGGAAAATAAATGAAATATTATTTTTTATACCTATTGAAAAAAAAAAAATGCATGTAGTTGTTTTTAAATCAAGAATATAGTTTAAAATTCACTACATGAAAGGAACCATAGCTAACATATTCATAAATATTTAAAATTTCTTATATCTGAATTTTATTGCAAATATAACAAATAGTCTACATTCATTTCATTAACATGATAAATATTAAAATAAAGCTACATAAAATATAAATAAAATGCAATTTTTTCTTATGGAAAATTTTTTAATGTTAGTTAAATTTCGACTAATATCTTCTACATAAAATGACAGCTGATATGATGTTGTGTTGATTTAATTTTTTATAATATTTATTTTTAGGATTTATTTTAAAAATTAAAAAAAAAAAAAAAAAAAAAAAAATATTTCCAGGCACAGTAATAAAATAAAATATAACACGTGCCCTGTAATTTATTTCTACCTCTGGATTTTGTAATATTTTTTTCAATTATTCATATTCTATTTTCAGCAGATATGATTTTCACTTCACTGAGAATTTCATCTGAATATATTAATTTTGCTGTCTCGAGTGATTTTCTGTAACCTCTGATTCTGCCTTCTGGGAATGGAATATTCAGATAGTTATATAGAGAGGTCATATTCGATATTAAAATGATACAGCACACACGGCCGGTACTTTTATGATCATTTGCGAAGTTCTTATAGTAAAATGTCTCTTAACTATAAAGTACTTGTTATGGGAATAAAGAGTGATAGGCTTTTAAATGAATAATAATAATAATAATAATAATAATAATAATAAAACTTTAATTTGTTTTACACTATAATGTAAGTAATGTACATCTTTTGTTTTAATGTTGAAAATACTTTTTTCTGAGAATGAAAAAAAAAATAAATAAATAAAAAAAGAAGAAGAAGGAGAAGGAAAAGAAAGAAAGAAAGAAATACATCATTTTGAAAAATATCTGAAATGATCATTTTTGACTAAGTTTCAAACGAGCATTGCGACACAACAACAGTTGTTCCCGAATTATGAACAAATATCGCCTAAATCCACATATGGATTCAAATTTGACTCCTAAAATATTTTTATGTGCCTACTTTTTTTCATCTATACTGGAAGATATGGAATACGAATATATTTTTGATATAACTGTTCGGCAACAAATTGTAGGTAAAATAAAATAAACAACTTTATATAGATTTGGATTCCATGCTGCAATAATCGAAAAGAACAAACAAATGTAAAAAATAATTCTAGGGTTTTTTTTTTTTTTTTTTTTCCTTTAACAAGCATTTTTATTGTGAAAAATTGTAATACTATAAATGTTACAGATTTAGATTAATAAAGATTAGTATTGAATGAAACGCTCCTATAAGTTTTACAATTTTGAAAAAACTAATGATAGTATCACCAAAATTGTAACTAGATTCCATAACAAAAAAAAAAAAAAAAAAAAAAAAATCAACATGAAAAATTATTAACTCTTTCAGTAACGAGAAAAATTTGCGAAGTGAATTCCTGTAATTGAATTTACATTTTAAATTATTTTTTGCTTAAACTAACTTCCTAAATTACCAAATATATTCGCTTTTTAAAGTATGCGTTTATTACTTATATAAAAATATAACAAATAATCAACTTAAAACTAAAGGAAGTTCTATTGCGATTATTTATCACACTGTCCAGATTCTTTCAAAGTTTCAAACTGAATTAGTTCCCCATGCAAAGAAACAAAACTTCACTTTATGAAATTGTACTTTTTGTATTTTAACAGGAAAATTGTCATTTATTTAAGTTCATAAAAGTTATTTAAGTTCATCTCAATTTTACGGTAGAAATTGCTAGGTTATTCCTACTGCACTGCAAAAAATAAACCCGTAAAAGTACAGGAAAAATCTAGCAGCTGGGGTGCCAGTATTTCTCCGTCAAATATACAGTTTAAAACCGTAATATTGTATCATTGACGTATATTTTACGCAGGAATCCTGTAAATCAAACAGGTTTTTTGCTAAAAGTGCAGTTTTGTCCTGTAGACGGAAAAATGCTGGCACCCCAGCTACCAGAATTTTCCTGTACTTTTAACGATTTTTTTTTTCAGTGTGTAATAACACTGTGCTGCATTTTTTTTTTTTTTTTTTCGACACTTGATACTTTTCTTGCAGATTCTTATGTAAAAAGACCTCCTGAATCAGAATATGATCTCTATTTCGCCCAATCACCGATCCTTCTAAAGTTTTACCACGGTTCGGTAATTTTTTTCTCCGTCAAATATACAGTTTAAAACCGTAAAATTATATCATTGACGTACATTTTACGCAGGAAACCTGTAAATCAAACCGGTTTTTCGCTAAAATTGCAGTTTTGTCCTGTATATTTGACGGAAAAATAATGGCACCCCAGCTGCCAGATTTTTCCTGTACTTTTAACGATTTTTTTTTTTTTTTTTTTTTTTGCAGTGTGTAATAACACTGCGATGCATTTTTTTTTTCGACCCTTGATACTTTTCTTGCTGATTCTTATGCAAAAATACATCCTGAATCAGAATATGATCTCTATTTCGCCCAATCACCGATCCTTTTAAAGTTTTACCACGCTTCGGTAATTTTATAGCCATGAATTTGATTTGGAGGGTGGAAAATGATTATTCTAGCACTTAAAAACAATATATATATATATATATATATTTTTTTCTCTGTCATTAAGTTTAATGGTCCTTTTATTATTATTATTATTATCCTTCATGTCGGCGTAAGTAATTTAAATTGTTTTTGTGTCTTATTGGTTCTTCATCTGTATTACAACATTTTTGTGTCAGTCTTCTCTATAAGTTAAAATCAGTTCTATTTTTGTTGTGTTGGTATTGTTTTGTATCTATTAGTTGCTAAATTTTAAGGTTAAATTTTATTACGATATCTATCATTTATATATATATATATATAATGTATATAAATAATCATAATAGATTAATAAAATATAATACATGTAATTTATAATTTCACAAGTAAATCCCCCTTAAATTTCCCCCTTGTTGGAGAGAAATTGTTAATTTAAGACATTCTCCAAACTGTATCGTACATTGCGTTAATTACATTAAAGTTACACCCAAGTTCTTTAAATATTTTTAATGGGTCATAAAACTTATCTATCTATTAAGGAGATAACTTCAAATTAAAATAAATTTTCCAAAATAAATAATTCCTTAATTAATAGATATACAAAGAATTTCATTAATAATGCATTTTATTAAATATTTTGGTCTCTTATACCAAAACTAATATTTTATTCAATTCAAGTTTAATTTTATTCAACATTACTTTAGGTAGTACTCAGACATGACTAAATAATAGAATAAATGGGGATAGATACAATTAAATATTTTCTTTTTTCTTAGACAATTAAAATCTGACT
This sequence comes from Salticus scenicus, assembly GCA_963930645.1. Taxonomy (NCBI): domain Eukaryota; kingdom Metazoa; phylum Arthropoda; class Arachnida; order Araneae; family Salticidae; genus Salticus; species Salticus scenicus. The sequence continues at coordinate 175,382,561 of OZ005656.1, read as the reverse complement.
CACCCAGATGAGCATTATAGAGGTTATTCCATCGTAAACGGCAGTAGGATATTTCTACTTCTTTCCTCAAGCAAATCATAGAGGACTTCTATTTAACAATTCTAGGGCACTTTTGGAGGCTCCATTCGATAGATTCTGTTCAAAGATGAATCATAGGTGTTTTGGGCTCTTCGGGTTGCTCCTATTTTTCATATCTTGAGATTAAAATTTAAGGACCGGAGGAAGCAGTATAGCTGGAGAGCTACCGGGAGATTGCACCACCACGAGATTCCATCACCATCTCGCCGAAAAGTTGACCCCGAAGCCGTCCTCTCACTTCGATAAAAAAAAAATGCTCTTCTTAAGTCGAGGGCTAAAGGGAGAATCTGTGTGAGCGGCGTGCGGGTGGCCTTTTTTTTTTCCTAGCCTGGAGTTGTTTTTGCGGTGCTCCATTCAAGTTTTAAGAGTCCTATAAATTTTCCTCTTTCCATCTTTGTTCTATAATGTCACTGGGCAGCCAGCTAGTCTAAGAGATCCCTATCTCATTTTTTTCCCTTCTCCTTCAATTTTACAAGCAGCACTTATAAATTTCTTATTCTTTTTTTAAAGCAAACAACTTTTTTTTTTTTTTTATCAAAATGTTTATATACAGATTAATAATTACTTTCCATTATTCTACCACAAAAAATATTTATACACAAATAGCTATATGCTTAAATGAAAAATCATTTCTGTATCTATATATATCTAAATGTGTAATTTAATTACAACACCCCTTACTATAAATGTTCATGTTTTACAATTTTTCAGAAGATGTTTAACAGTTAAAATAATTCTTTCACCCCCTTCCAAATCAAAATCACAGCTAAAAAATACCAAACGGTTTCAGTAAAACACATTTTTAGACACAATTTCGCCATTTTGAATATTCGCTGTCGCTTTAAATATGGATATATAGAAATGACCGTTATATGAGATATAAATCAGAGTTCAATCTCCTTCAAACATTTACTAACAGAGATTTGTTATGGAAATGAATTTCACTTCAAAAAAAAAGTTGTTCTCAAGCTTTACCAATATTTTCCTTCGAGATATAAACTTAGATTAAGTATCTAAAATGTTCGATCGATTTCGTTACAGAGTGAGTCTTTAGATCACACAAAAGATATCGATTTCATATATGATATTTTATCAAACCTTATAATTGCTATTATGTTTTTCAGATACTGGAAATAAAAATGTCTACAGCAGATAGAAGAAAAATTATTTTTAACTGAAATAATGCCAATAATTTTCAGTATTCTGACTTTGTATATTATTGTCTTTAACAAAATCTACTCATTATCAGGATGTTTTCTTAAAATATTTCATTTAAAAAATATCATTTGAATTTAAGAAAGTTTTGATTCCATTCTGCAGTAAAGCGAAATAGATATATTTGTTGCTTTTAAAAAATTTAAACTATAAAGAAAAAAAAAAAAAAAAAAAAATTATCGATTTTTTTTTAATTTAAAATAATATAAAGCATACATTTATAAAATACATAAAGTAAGTTGTTTAAAAAGTCAATCTGAGTCATTTATTTCTTTTAATCAAAGAATATGCACGAATGCAGCCTTGAAGTAACAAATACGTAGTTTTTGCTTTCACGCTTTACACGTTCCTGTTTTCATCTAATAATAGTTTTATCTTAATTATTTCTAAGAAATTAATGGTTAAGTGTTTAGGCATTTCATTGCGGTTTTTACAAAATTCTTATACTGCATGCTATTTTTCTTTTCATGGGATCAACATATATCATATAGGTTAATTACATAAAATAATTACATATATTACATTACCTTTACCTTTAGAGGACTAAAATAGTTTTTCTTAATAATTTTATATTACGATGTTTAACACTGCATTTGAACTTTTACCTGAATGATCGCAAAACCATTTGAATTTCCTTAATAACAAAATCTTGATATCTAAAAAGCAAGATATCATATTGTGATTAATAACATTATAGCGTTGTAATAAACTATAGCATTAAAATAAATTTTAAAATTTAGAAAAAACAAATTATAGTATCAAGCAAAAATGTTTATATTTCTGTTTAAGCAAGTCTGTATCAATTTCTGTGTATGGAACCAATGTGTGATTTCTTCTTTTACTTGGGATATTCACGAATAGTGACACAACGATTGTAACCGAACTTCACAGTTAGTTAAAGGATATAAAGATACAAACTCTTTCCAATTCATGTTGGCAAACATTACTGTTGAACAGAGATATTTGTGTTCGAAGTTGAAATTATTTTTCTAATATTCTGACGTCATTCAATTTGTCTGTTTGACATTTCTATTTTTTTTTTTTTTTTTTTTTCATACGAAACACGTGCTGTTGATTGATTTATTTAAATTGTATTTTTCAATCGTCTATACGTGCATATTTTTTTCCCTTCTAGAATTCATTTTTTTTTTCAAGCTATTAAGTAGATAATAATACGTGGCGAGTGGGTATTTTCAGGTCTGTTTCAGTAAAATTAAGCAATCTGAAATATAATTAAAATAAATAAATCAACAGCACTAAGGGAAAAAAAGCTAACTAAGAAAAAAAAAAAAAATAGAAGAGTCAAATAGATAAATTGAATGACGTCGCAATACTGGAAAAAGTAGTTCAAACTTCGAAGACCAATACCACTGTTCTGAAATAATTTTATCGATATAAATTAAATGGAGTGTATATCTTCGTACTCTTTAACTACCAGTAAAGTTTGATTATGATCGGTGTGTCACACTTCGTGCGTTTTCCTTGTTAGTAGGACATACTGGCGTAATTTCTTTTAAGTATTGCATGACAGATTTTTAAACATTCTACGCGAATAAATTTACTATGTTGTGAAAAAAAATTGTTATTTTTTGTTTAAATATAAATAAAGAAGTTATATTAATGTTGTAATATATATTTAATATATTTTTTGCAAGCTTATTTTATGCTGATCATAATGAAGTATTCAGTTGTTAAGTTTATTTTTTACAGATTCATTACTCTTTAAACTCCACATTATGAATTATCTACCGCATTATGGATTACATAGAAAATCAATTTCAATTATATTTTATTGATTACCTGAGAGCTGTCTTAAAAGGTATATGCATATAAAAGTTGTGTAATTATTATAGTAACTAATGGCACTTAAATGAGATAGTACTTTCAAGTACCGTACACAAAGGCCTAAAAAAGATCACGACTTATTATTATTGTTTGTTATTATTTATTTATTTATTTTTATTTTTATATATTTATTTTATTATTATTATTTTATTTTATTTTATTTTATTTTATTTTATTTTATTTATTTATTTATTTATTTATTTTTTTGAAAAAATAATTTATTTTTAATCTTATTCACCGTTTATAAAAGATTAATGATACTGATAAAAGCATTTTTTTTTTTTTTTTTTCATTGCAACACAAAACCACTTTAATGTGGTCTTTTTGGAGCAAAATTTGCTCTGACCTCGAGAACTGACAAATGTTTCTCATTGACATCTTCTGTTTTGTCAGCAAATTTCATTTAATGCAGAAAAGATTCCCCTCCTCTTTATCAGGTTTTGCGGGTCGCCATCCTCTCCCGAAATGTTTATCCCTGTTCGGCAGCTTTATATACATGGATTTTGTTTAAAGTGTAGAAAGGGATTATTTTAGGTGTTAAAAACAAATATATATTTATAAGGCTAATTAAATAATAGTAATAATAGATTAATAAAAATATAACAAATGTAATTTCTAATTTTAGTGGTGAATCCCCGCCCCCCCCCCCTAAATTTCTCCGTTGCTACAAATGTTCATGTTTTAGAATTTTTCACCTCTGTAGACCCTCAGAAGATATTTAACAGTTACAGTAATTCTTTACCCCTCTCCAAATTAAATTTATACCCATAAAACTGTTGAAAATTATGACAATTATCTACCCAATATATTTCACAGACTATCAAAACATTTTACTTTCGGTTCGAACAGTAAAAAGAAACAAATGAGGCATCTGCGCATGCCTATGAAAACCGCTCGCACCTGCATCAATGTAAATGATTTTTTTTTCTTCTGTAGTCGTTATGTAGACTCTTAAATATTCGGAGTGTTTTAGTAGCTCCGTAATTCAAATTTTTATGTTCTTTTCTTTTCTTAAATAATTTAAAGACACAAAGTCATCTCGTAATTGAGTATGCTGAATCAATTAAATCTAATGGATAATTTCTTTATAGAAGAGTTTATAATTCAGCTTTCTAAACCAAAACAAGAATAGAATGAACGGATGCTAAATAGACGAATACAGGTAAGAAGATTTTCTTAATTATAATTACCTGTAAAATAATTCTATATAAATATATATATAATTATAATTAGTATATGTGTGACATCTGCGTAAATATAAAATAACATTCTGTGCTATACGAGGCATTTAAAATAACAAAAACTGCCGAACACAGTGATAAAAATAGGGTGACGACTCCAAATAACGTGGTTGATGGGACAAAATGGACGTCGTATTCGGATTCAGGAGACCATTTTACATAAGAATTTGCATGAATTGTATTGGGGGCAATTTTCGTACATAGCAGAGTTATTTCTTTACATGCAACATAGTTTTTGATTTTTCCATCATTGCGTGAAACAAAACGTTGCCACTACTTCTTTGATTTTCTATCACTGTCGTATAAGAAATGATTACACTATGAGCTTTATCGATGGCTTACATTTGCTCATTGTATGCTTTTACAATATAAACAGTAGGTATATCCAAGTTAGTGCCATCTTTATGTGCTCTTTTAACTTTGCCTATTACTTTCCGTGGTAAATGAATAATAAATTAATACACCTATTAATTTTCCAGCTGAAGTAAGAAATTGTTTAATCACTTATCCGATAATCAGTCTCCATGTTGCAAAAGAAAGTTAGCGCTGTTTAAAATATAAATTTAAATATATAAAATGAATTTTATTTATAGGGTAAGTGCACCAGTGATTGACACTTTTAGAGCAATCTCTGATGGTTTTAATGTTCTAGTCATCAAAAAATATTTTTAGAAATCTTAAGTTAGTACATATCGCATGAAAGACATTCAGAACAATATATATGTTAAAATATATACATTTCATACAATTATTTTTTTTATCAATTTTTATTTGACACCCCACTGCCAGTTTTTCATTTCATCAGTTATTGACCCCTATTTTTCCATGTTTGACACTGCTAGTTATTCATTTTACCAGTTATTGTCACCCTATGCTCCAGTGTTTGACACAAAATGTTAAAATTCTTATATGTAAAATATATGATTTTATTATTTTTCTTATTTATTAATTATTTTGGGATAGATGTCAATTACTGGAGCATGCCAATAACTGGAGCACCTACCGTAAATACATAAAAGATTTTTTGAAATAAAGACATAAAAATCAAACATAAATATTTCCAAAACAAAATTTTGCTTTCATTCATCATCCGTTATGATCCAATGGTACATATAAGTAAGTACAAGTCAGTAAAATATGCAGTAGAGATTATATAATTATACATAAGTTTATTTTAGTGGAAGAATATCTTTAATAAAGTATTATCAAACATAAAAAAAAAAGAAGAAAAAAGTGACATACTTTCACTTTTCGAGATAATATATGAATAAATTCAAATACATGTGATAAATTGAAACACAGCTGATTCAGTGGTATTTGGAAATACAGAAAAGACACTAAAAGATACCACCTTGAATGAATACAGCTTCATGGAAAACTTAATGCCGTCTAGTGAGGATAAAGAAGGCTATATAAATTTGATACGTATAATTACCGATGGCATTCTAACGTCATAATGCGTTTTATTCAATTTTGAATCTAATGGTACTTTAGTGTACCCTCGTTATATAAAGGCTTAAAGAAGATGAAGTATGTGAAAAAATTGTGAAAAATCCCCAACTTGATCTTTCACGAGTTTAAAGAATGCCGCAACGCACCCGTAGCAGGTCGTGACATTTGGGCAGCGTCCGGTAAGAAATCTGTAAAAGTTGGTATGTGAAGTTCCGTATCGCCGAAACTGCGACGATAAGAGACTCTCTGGGCGATTATCGATAATCCACAACAGATCCTTACACCGTGCAGTTGAAACCGATCTGACTGAAAACTAACAACAGTGCTTGGCACTTCTCAGTTAACTGTCAATTGACACCTTTACAAGAAAGGTAATAACAGTAGGCGGTGTCAAATGGTACCGCACCAGCTTAGCAAAAAAAAAAAAAAAAAAAAAAACAGCGAAAATTAAACTATCAATTTTTTCTGCGAAAGGTTAGCCAAAGTGGATGGTGTCAAATACATAACTGTGATGAGAAGTGTCTAAAGGACAACAAAAATAACGGGTATTAACAGCTTAGTTCGCCCCAGCTAGGAGTGACAACGACACATTCTGGGATGCATTCAAAAAAGGTTCTTTTGTGCGTTTTCTGGATGAAGAAAGGAAATGTGCATTGAACTCTCTTCCTCACAGACAAACTGTGAACTCAGATGCCTATTACACTCAACTTTATTGCGTTCAAGAGCAATTATATTCGCAAATGAATTCAATCGAGTTGAAGTTTTCTTCCAACAAGACAATGAAAGTCCACGAACCAAACGCGCGTGAAAAGTTGGCTGAATTGGGAGAAGAACTTCTCGGCGTGACGTTCTTAGCCCGGTGAGCAAGAAGAACGGGAGAAGTTCTCCGGCCATATATCCCTCCAACATTGCGCTTTCAGATCATCATTTGTTCAAACCGCAACAGATTTTTGAGCGTGGATGGCTTCATTGCCGAATTCATCTCTTAAAAATCTACGGCCTTTTTCAATCGTGGAATTTCAATGTTGCAGGCATGTTGGCAAATAATTATTGAAATTAACAATGCTTATGTTAACGAATTATTGTTATAATTATTATACTTTTTTATCTTTAATTAAAATAATAAAAAATGTACAAAACTTTTGACTCAATACATGTATATATAAATATATACTTTCATGGCCATAAAATGTAGAGCACCAAGTAAAAATTCTTCGAATGGAACAAAAGTTTAGGTATGTCATTACAATGTTGCTATGAGTAAGTGATTACAGAATTAAAACAAAAGGATATCTTTTTATAAGAAAGGTACAAATGAATGGCGATTCTAGTATTCTGTGTGGCCAAGCTTGAATACAAGATGCGATACGGTTGGACATTGATGCATACAGGTTCTGTATGGTGTCCTGGTTCATCTCATTCCACAGTTCCTCCAATCGTTACTCAAGTTCAGCCAAACTTGTAGGTATCCAATTTGCCGTCCCAAGTGATCCCAAGCATGCTCGATTAGGGCCAAATTTTAGGATCTGGCAGGCTAGTGGCAAATTGGATGAAGTATTCCAATGAGACCCTTGCTGTGCATTTCCGAGTATTATTCGACTGAAAAATGCCTGTTTGAAACCCTGCCATGAATGGCAACACATGTGGCTAAAGAATGTTTCTAATGTACCATTGGGCTATAAATGTACCGTCGATCGATATTAGAGGTGAGTGTGTGTCATATGTGATTGTCAGCCTACACCAACACAGGAGAGGTGTGCCACTATAATTAAAGACAGAATTTGCCGACACATACGTATACGGGTTTTCATCATTACCATAATTCAATCTTAGCTCATCGTTGGAAACAACCTGGTTCTATTCGGTTGCGGTCTAATCCCGTCGAGCACGACACCACCAGCAGCTGTACCATATTCCATCAGAAAGACGCCTTGCAATGATACGAACAGACAGAGTGACCTTTATTGAAAGTGCTGTCTGTGTTTGATAGTGGATAATGATTAAGTTTCTGCTTCATGTGCGTGACGAATGATGTGACGGTCTTTCCTGCTATTAATCTCGCAAGGGTATTTTGTGTCTGAACGACGTGTACGTGACCTCTTTCTTATCCACTGGTCCAAGCATCCCCTCACAGTGGAGTCAGAATGACTTAGGTGACTGGTTAATCGCCAACCTAATAACTTCTAAATGCCAGAATCATATTTTATTCAAATAAGAATTTTCGATTGCAGTTACTGTTGTGAATCCTTTAATAACTTTTATATCAACTTTAGCGCATTTTTCATGTAGTTGCAATCTTTATATCACTATTTGTGCATCTTTTAAAAACAGAAACAGCTCTAGTATTGCAATTTCGTAAAAAGATAATTTATATTTATCTTTTAAAATTTCTAAAACTTCTAAAATTTCTAAAACTATAATTCACATTTTTACCACAGTTACTAATATTTCATTTTAAAACTATTATTACAGATTCAGTTAAAGGAAATAATTTCGGATTACTTATGTGCAGAAAGAAATTCTTGCAAATTGATTTATTTAAAAACTGTACGATTCTTAAAGCTAGCATCGTAATATCACCAAAAAAATAGTAAAAGATGATTGGGAGAAGCCGCCGCAGTTTTCTTTTTCTTTATATTTCTCTAAAGTTTTATATTGATTATATTTATTATTTATTGATCTCTTATAAAAACTTATATAAAAGTTCGAGTTAAAAGTTTTCCTTAAGGCTACTATTTCGTAATATTACTCCAATTTCGGGGTAAAATTCCCTTCTGCTTAAGGGTAATAGGTGCCTTATGGGATTTGAAAGTGAAGTATATATTTTTTATGAAACATTATACATTTATTTCATAACACATGTTTGACATAGACAAAACTAAAGCAAAATATAATCTATTATCTCATTTTATATTTTTCTAAAATTAATGTCTAGATTTATTATGAAAGATCAAAGAAGACAACCACGCACACATCTTACCCCAAAAAATGTTTGTCATCTTACCTGAAAACGTGGAATCGAACATAAATCAGCTTTTTAACTTATAAAAAGGGAAACCGGTCCCCTTTATAGATTTGAAGGAAAGGCTAGACGCTGAGCTATTGAAAATTATCCGAATCGTTTTTCTCCTGTTTAAATAAGTAATTAACCAAGGGACAAATCAAAACTTTTCACATCCACAAGTGGAAAATAGATGGATTATCGATCCTAATTGATCTAAGAAATTCATAAAAATTCTCAACAAATGTGACGTACTTTTCATTACTGACGTACATCTTATATGAGTGAAAAGAGTTAGAGCCCCTAAATAAAATTATAGGCCGGCGCATCACCGCCATTTCTTTTGCCTCAGAAGAGGTCAGAATTTCCGCTTGGCGTCATTATCTCTTCCCTAATGATTTAAAGAAATCTTGATCTGAAGCTAATCCGGTCAAGATAAGAACAATAAGCAACAATAATATTCCAAAAACACATTTTTTTCACAATACATTCTCAGGATGTCATTTTATTCTGAGGATTTCGTATGGATGTACTGGGGTAAGATGTGTTGTTAGGGCGGTTTCTGTTTCTTTTACAAAATGTCGCCAAAACTCAAATACACAGTCTGCGAACACTTTATTTTCACTTCTTGAATGATTAGAGCAGTTTATCGCTAAACAAACTTCCATATATCATAGTTTACTTAGCTAAAATTATGAAATATAATAAAACAAGTTACTTTAAAGTAATGTAAGACGATAAAAAAAAATATTTGTCGTTTGTTTATCAGAGAAATGCGCTGGGTACACTTGGCAACCCTAAGGCAACAAAATGCCTGATGCGCCAGCTCGTATATATAGGAGCCTTAAACAGAGTCCTCCCATGGCACTTTCGTATAAGAGAATCACGTGATACGGCATCTTATTCAACACAGTATTTTACCTCAATTTACCCTAAGCATTGTTAGACAAAAATTGAAGAAAGAAAATGAAATCCTTTTATGATATTGCAACAAAAATACATTATTTAATTTATTCCATAATCAATAAAAATTTTAAAATACGAGCATTCAAATTTTCAGAATCAAAAAATAGAAAGACCTTGTTTTCTGATTAAAAGCACATATTAAATAAAATCTAGCAAAACTGCATATTTGTGTTTTCGATCAATGAGAAAATAAATATTAATAAATTCTTATTAAATTAAACATATTTCCAGAAATATTTGTTACGTGGTTTAATCATGCATATAAAACTTAAAATCTCAATTGTTTTTACTGTTGTTTGAATATCTTTAAATGTACGAAATATAGATGAATATATCCAAAACAAAGGGAGATTTATATACTAACAGAATATTCCGAATACAACAATAAGATGGCATTTACGGTTTTTACTGCCATTGAATCCAGAAATGCCTATAATAAATAAAAACAAACACACTTTTCTTCGATACACATCAAGTGAAGACGTTTTTTCTACTTTTCTTAAAAAACAGGCAAATATCTTCTCAAGGTTTTCCAGATGTTTGGAGGGTGAAAGAATTTATTTCCTTCACCGCTTTAGATTAGTAAATGATTTGAAGACATTTATACAAAAAAATTATTATTTTAAATAGTTGAGGGTGATTATGGGGTGGGGAAGAAGTGTATATATATAGTAGGAAAAAATGTAGTAGGAATGTAAAATTATTGAAAATATATTTTGGAAAATATTATTTCCTCTTAAATATATGATTAGCTGATAAAAATAAATAATAATAATAATCTGGAATGGTAGTCACACGACTTTCTCTTAGCTTAAGTCCACTATTCCAGATTAAGGGGTAATAACAGACGCCGCATAAAAATCTACGTTAAAAATAATTCTAACTAGGAAGCATATAGTAAGAGTGTTACTTGACATATGTGGACATATGTGGACATATGACATCTCCCTGTGTGGATGCGGGGCTGTCACCACTTCAACTTCCTGTTTAAATATAGTAGCTACAATTAAATCGAATTAAATGCTGGATTCAAGAAGATTATTAAAATGTAATAAGCACTAATTTGTGTTAACCCTTTGCTGGCTCAACTTATCCAGGTTTGAAGGTCAAACAATGACGATTTTTTAGTGTTTATATATACATAGATATACATTTTTACTTTCTGAATATACATATGTAAGGAAAGTATTGTAATCATGTCAAAAATACGAATTTAAGATTTTGGTGTATTTACACATTTTTAGGTCCCATGAGTTCATATTTGCTACTTTTTCGGTGATGTGTGTTTGTATCTGTATGTATGAGAGTGAACACGATAGCGTTGAAACACTTTGTTGGGATGAGCTGAAAGTTGGTACGTACATTATAGACCACCGTAGCACAAACCCTATTGTTTTTGGTGAATCTAATACTTATAGTTTCTTACAGGGACACAAAGAAAAATTTCTTATCAGTAGGGCCAACGGTCTCAAAATTTTTAAAGTGCGATAGTGTCTAAACCCTTTTTTTCGATTGAGCTGAAAATTTATACACATCTTATAAGCCATTCTCGTACGAACTGTTCAGATTTTGATAAATCTAGTACTTATGTTCTTTTTATTTATTTTCTTTTTTTAAGGATCACATCAAAAATTTCTTATCATTACACCATATGGGCTCAAATTATTTAAAGTGTCATAGCGTATGAATGTCTTATCGGATTGAGATGAAAATTTATATAAAGTACCCGCCGCTTATTAAAATCACATTCGTCTTGAGCCAAAGTGATTTTATTAAGCGGCTGATTTTTATATCCGGTGAACATTCCTGCACTCAAGGAAAAAGGATTATTTTCCTGAATTTGGAAGGAATATTCAAAAGGTAACGAATATTGGAATTAATAAGCAATATTAATTAATTTTTGTTTGATAATTAAGTAATTGATTCTTTGATATAAGTAAATTAAACACATTCGAAGTTCCTATACGCTTTCGTTTGAGGAAAATCATCATTACTTTATAATATTTCACGCTTTTCTTATAAATTTAAAATCTTTCCATTTAAACCTCTTGATTTATACTTATTACAAAATAAGAACTAAAAATTATCTTTCAATAATAAAAATAATATATACATATATATATATCATTTGCAAATCAAATCAAATTTGTATTTTGTAATTTATTACTGCGCTTTGCAGAATATGTTCCTTGAAATTGTTACGGAGATAATTTATGGCGTATGTTTAATTTGTAACTATGCTGCAAATGTAAAATTTTCAACGAGAGATAACGAGGGACTGTTGTACTTAAATTTCTTTTAAAATAATAATAATAAAATAAAATAAATGCAAATAAAAATGTTTGTTAAATTCAATTTATTGATTTGCGATATACAGCATTGTGACGGTGTATCTTCACATGTATATTGGTTTTATTTACATTTTCAAGTAAATGTAATAATTAAATATTATATTTTCTATTAATAAAATTTCTATAAAAATATCTAACGAAATCCTAATTTATCAAATTTAGGATTTCGTTAAAATATTCGCGTTTAAATATTTAATAAATTTCATGTTTAAACATTTAGGAAATCCTAAATATTTAAACACATTTGTCTCTCTATAAATAAATATCTTAATTTTAATAATATTTCATATGTTAATCTGTTAAATAAATCTATTGAGAATAAAAAGGTATTCTTTAAAATTAATTTATTCTTTGTAATCTAAATGCATTATTTATTAAATAAAACGTTCTTTCGGTATTTCAAACTTGCAAAACTAAATCGTTTAAAAAAAAAAAAAAAAAAAAAACTGTTCTCAATTTGTTAGCTGTAGCCCAGTCTATAAATTATAATTAATTCTTTTAGATTGCGCAAGTTTATTTATTATAGCTAAATTTAGCAATAAATGTCCGTTATAACATCATTAAAGGGTGATTTATATTCCTTAATGACAGGATGTAGACTTTACGTCTACTTGGAAGCAAACGATTTTTGTGACTAAAAAAAATGGCATAAGTGATTGGCATAAATTTTATAACGGACTCTCTAAATTTAAAATATTAATGCTATTTTATTCGAGAGACAAAGGAATGTATTTGGCTATGAAATTGGCAGCAATTTTCTGACTGTTGGCGGATTTTGCGCAGTCTGCTTGGGACTGTCACTAAGCGAATTCTCTCCTAATTCTTGGTTTTGTTAATACGTAATTTTAAAGGCCCTCTCTCTCACCTCAAGCCTTTGCGTTCTCGAAACTCATAGACTAATGATATACTACCACTAAAAAAATGTTGAATTGCTCAGTGATGTCTCTTCAAAATAAAATTATAATTATGCAGTGTCACTTAGTCTGTTTTACTTTATCGGACATCTTTTAGAGTAGTTTGAACTTGGACTGTGTTATACAACAATTTTCTTTAGAATCCCTGAATCAACGTTATCAGCATCCTTATAATATTATGAAAAAGAAATACCCATACAGACATAGACAGACGATTTGTACAAATGGTCAAATTGTGTTCAGCAGAACATATGAAAACTTATAAATTCATAGAAAAACCGGTGATCAAAATATTTTACGGTTTAATTTTCCCAATTAAAATAATAATAATAATAAATACTTTCCTTTGTTGAACATAAAAGGAAGTAATAGTGATAATTTTATTTAATATTCTTACAAATAAATATCCTTCGAAAATTAAAAAGAAACATTAATAGGAAAGATTTATTGCATGTAATATATTTTGTTTCTTCTTCAAAAATATCTCAATTAAGCTCTCTTCAGCATTGAAGAAGTTCTTCATATTTTAATATTTAAGGAAATGCTACTACTGTTTCTTTGAAGAAGTGCAAATAAAGAGAAAAAAAGTTAAGTGGACAAATGCTATAGTAATTTAAATAGGAAATGATGTTATTATGCGTGTTTGATGCAGTTACATGCATAACGAATAAGTTATTATGGATAAATGTAAATCATTTGAAAAGAAATATAAAATATAGTGAATTAAATATTAACAAAATATTCAATAACGCTTAAATATTATAACTTGTCTTAAAATTTTCCTTTTCTGTTTTATTTTATTCGCATATACCTCTTAAGTTAGTTATGCCTAAGAATTGCTTATATGCAAGTTACAGATGAATAAACGTACATAAACAAATGCAATGAATATTTAAAGTATATGAATTTTTGATTAAAGTATTTTTTCTTATATATTAATGAAAATAATATTTAATATTAAATAATTCTTTGAAAAAAAAAAATAGATTATTTTTCTTAAGATATTTGCAATTTTATTTTATACTAATGTTTACTGAAGTAAGCAATTTATAATAATTTAACTTTTTGACAATTACCGTTTTTTAATTGTATATTTTAAAAATATGATGCAAGTAAATTTACTTTTAAAGGCATTTTTTAAATTATAAAGTAAATGATAGCATCACAGGACACAATCCAGTTGGAGTCCTTTTAGATTATTTAAGAGGGTTAAGAGTCAAAACGATGACATCAGTGAGATTAGGACATCCTACACAAGAAAGTTGCCCATAAATGAATTAGTTAAGGAGAATATTTAGCCTACACTTTACTTAACAACAACAAAAAAAAAAAAAAAAATAATAATAATAATAATAATAATAATAAAGAGGACACTGATGATGGTATTGGGGATTTGGTTAATTAACGTTTTAGAGCCTTTCTGCAAATATAAATAATGATACTTGAGTAAGAGAATTTGGGATATCGCATGCTGGTTGAAGCATTTGACGTATAAAGTGAAATGTATCAGTAACAAAATGATGACATCAATGAGATTAGGACATCCAACACAAGAAAGTTGCACATAAATGAATTAGTTAAGGAGTATATTTAGCCTACACTCGATTTACCACCAGAGATAAAGCATGACGCCAGAAGAGACGTGCAGGGCATGCTAAGAGCATGGAAACAGGTCGTACGGTGTAAGGCAATGTGAATTGAAGAATGAAAGGTGAATTTCCAAAAAATTTCTTTTGGTGAACGTGAAATTTTTATCTTCAATATGGCTAGAGACACCAGAGACGCGAAAACATCTGCATGAAAACATCAGGTACAGCAAGCTTGATGTAGCACTTAGTTGTGCAGCACTCTAAGTTACAGATACATAAACGCTTATAAACGAAATTTTATGGAAGGAAGAACAACTTTAATTAGGAAGGGATAACGGAGGAATATTTTTTGGGTAATAATTATTACTTAAAAGTTTGAAATTAAACAAAAATATTGCTTCTTGACCATGAAACCTTCCAAAAATCAGGAACAGAAGTAAAAAAAAAAAAGTAAACATCATTATTAGGACGGAGGACCATTAGTTTCAATCAGGAATATTTATAGACCAGTTTTGTGTAACACCAATATAAATTAGAAATATCAGTTCTTTCGGTACAAAAGAAAGGGGCGATTTATCTAAATCCAGGAGTTCAAACAGTTTTTCGACGCGACAATTACATTTTTTTTTTTTTTTTTTTAAACTAAGTAAATTATGAAAGTTAGGTGGCAACACTTCATTTTAATGCATTTCAGTCATTTTAAAAAGTACGTAACCCAGTTTTACGGTCAAAAAATGAGATTAGAAAAAAAAAAAAAAAAAAACTTAAAAATTGAAGAATAAAAAAAAATAAATAAAATAAAAAAAAAAATAAAAAAATTTAAATTTAAATTAATAGTCCTCCGTACTAAAATAAATTCTGACGTTGGCAGAATTTTAATTTTAATTTTAGTTTATTTATTTATTTTAATATTAATAATGAAAAAATAATCTGGTAATTTACGCTATTGTCTCTGCATTTTTTTTTTTTTTTTAATTTAATAAAAACTGAAAACTTGCCAAGTTCTTCTATACAACTTAATAAATCAATATATTTTGTATGCCCCTGTTTATAAACTGTACATCTTAGTACCACATAATAATTAAAAACCGAGTAAAAGCACATGACTAATTACAATTCTCAGAACTCATTTTTGTTATGTTCTTCCTATAAATGGGATTAATCGATTATATAATCTTTCCTCTTAATCTGAAAAATAATCATAAATGCTTCATAATTATTTTACGGGGGATGAATATTTTAGGAATATATTTAATGTCGTCTTGATTATTTTCACGCACCGAATTTCACCGCAGGAAGTATAGGAACATAATATTCAATCACGTACATTAATTAATTTTACTTTATAATACTATAACATCATAGAATCAAGTATCCAAATACTTTACTAATAATCCCAATGTATCAAATTTTTTAATATCTTTTAAAATCTTTTTATTCTAATCTCTCTCACAAACTACGACGTATCTAATTCCTTCGGCGTGTGCCTAAAATATGTGATAAATTTTAAGTATTTACTTATGTACTTTATTTATTATTATTAATATTATTATTATTTTGAAAGGGGGGGGGATTAATTTTATAAAATTCAAAAAGGAAATTAGAGCAAAAAGAACCCACTGTGTTACAAATGGAGATATTTCAAAAATAAAGAATTTAAATAGATATTATTTCAGATCTATTATGTACTACAACTTTAATAAATGAAGTAGTTTGAACAGTATAAATGAATTGTTCTTAGTAACTTTATAGCTAATGCTAAAAGTAAATCCCTTTGAAGTAAACTCTGTGTTCAATCCTTTATATAAAAGATAATGGGTTCTCCATAAAACAGCTTACTTTAAAATTATCTTTCTCTTTATTTATGTAAACACTGCTTCTTGTGTCAGTAGTCTTTTCCTATATATAAATTGCTCCTTGAAAATCTCCAAGAATTACGTAATAAAATATGTCAAATATTATGATAAATCATTTTTCCTGTTTATGAAATAATGATAAATACATATTGGAAAATAAAGAGAGGTCTAAAGATGAGAAATTTCACTTTAGTACTTTTGAGAGTGTTTTCGTTTTAAGAGATATAAATAATCAGTATAATATGCAATTTTAATAAAAGTTGAAGATTTCTGTTTTTTAGTATTTTTATTTTCAACAAAGCTTAAATTTCTTTATTATGTTATTTAACATATGAAAAACATAAAGTTCAATAAGGCTAAAGAATTGAAGCGAAAAATAATAAAGTTTAATTCGCAGTAAGTAATATGTTAGATACTGTAGCGATAAATAAAAAAACTAAATGGTGTCATATTTTTTTTAAAAATATATTTAATATTGTTATCAGACAAAACAATTATTTTATATATATTAAACATTGGAATTAATCAACTTATTTTTAGCATTTATTTTAGTAGTTTGGAAAAATTTCTTTTAATAATTTAAAAATTCCGTAAACTAAAATTTCTTAAAGAAAGACGATTTAGACGTGGTTTTTCTAAGACTATGAACTTTAAGTATTTATAAGAAAATCTTTTTGCTTTGGTATTTATAAGACGCGCAAAAAGATGATTAAAATTTAATTTACAAATTAAGACTTATTTTTAAATAATTATAAGTTAAAAAACTTTTTATATACCATTTTTTTACATTTTTCTGTTGAATCATAGCTATAGAACTACATTAGAACTTTATCAATGCGTATAATTTTTTTAAAGTGATAATGACGTCAATTTTTGTGAGATACTTAATTTAACCTTTTACAGTTTTTTAACGTTTATGTTTAATTATATGTATTTTTTTTTATGTCTAAAGAAAATGAACTCGTAAATTTCTTTTGGCAACAATGAAATTGTAGCTAATATTTTAATGGCTATTTTTAAAGCTATTAGGAGGTTATTATTTTCATATTTTATTTAATTAAAAAAAACTTAATCAAAAATTCGAAAATTGGGCTTCGAAGTATTGTGTTGTCATTGAGCTCTGAGTTATTCTGAAAGTTACAAAGGGAAGTTAGTTAAAAATCGATTGCAAGATTTGTACCGGACAAACAAACAAGAATCGAAGAAAATAAAAAAATGGTAAAATACAATATGTTAGAGAAACCGAATTTTTTAGGGGTAATTTCGGTAATTTTATTATAGATATTTATACGAATACCTCATTATTCTAATCCATTATGAAACGGAGCATCCTTTTTGTAAATTACACATATATTTTTAATCACCTGGTTTTTAATTTCACTTTTTCTAAAAAAAAAAAAAAAAAAAATAATAATAATAATAATAATTAATAAATACATAAATAAATAATAATAATAATGCATTTTTTGGCGTTTGTTTTACACAGTTACGTACTAAAATAGTTAACTGAAGTGTCGTCTATTGTTTATATTTACAACCTCTATACATAACAACGGTACAATACGAAAATAGTCTTATTAAGATATCCACAACTAAGAACATTTAACCTAAATATAATACACAATATTTCAATATTTTAAGATTTAAATTATTACATTTAATTTTATTTAAAATTAATTGTTTAATATTTTTTATTACTGTTTC
Source organism: Salticus scenicus (assembly GCA_963930645.1). Lineage (NCBI taxonomy): Eukaryota > Metazoa > Arthropoda > Arachnida > Araneae > Salticidae > Salticus > Salticus scenicus. Next base: position 175,364,349 of record OZ005656.1, on the reverse strand, counting down.
ATTTTTAAACCACTTTATGGGTATATACATTTTCGCTTAAAAAAAAAAAAAAAAAAAAAAAAAAAATCAATAAGGGTGACCACAACTGGATTTTCATACATCCACTACTAGATTAATTTGAGATCTCTTTAAAAAAAAAAATGGGTTACAAAATGCATTTTGTAGCACTTTTCGCTTACTGTTCTGAGAGTACAGGAAGAGTTAACTGAATGTCGACTATTCGTTATATTTACAGCCTCTAAAATTAGCAATTCTACAAAATGAAAATATTCACAATTTTTTCTTAAACTGTGCCCTGGTGGTACAAATAACATAAATATAATAAATTAGTATAATAAGACTATTTTTTAGCGATTAGAGATTTAAATTATTACATGTCATTTAATTTGACATTAAATGCTTAAGGTACTGGGACGTGCAATACCTTCAAAATTTCGATTTTTCAATTAGTGGTTTAAAAATTGTACAGATTCTGCAGATTATATATATATATATATAATTTATTGCTTCTGTTAAAAATGCAGAGAAAGTGAACTTGAGTGGATTATCCATATATATATATATATATATATAGAGAGAGAGAGAGAGAGAGAGAAAAAACACGTAGGAAAAAAAAGAAAAAACAACAACAACAACAACAACAACAAAAAAAAAAACCGAAATGTTGGGACAAAATGACTATAGGCAGGAATGTTTTAATTATATATAAACATTTAAACTTGAAGGGCTTGAAATGTTTTTTGAATTTTTCTCAATATGTTATTTTTCTGTGTATTGCTACACTTTGTGAAAAATTTCTTGAAAGTAGTTCACTGAAATTTTAGAGGGAAGTAGAATAAGTGTCTCTGCATATAGTGAAATTACTTTTTTATGTATAAACTTTGTGTTATTCTTTAAAACAGCAAATATATGTGTTAAAAAATGCATATATTTCTAATAAGTAAAAATTGCAATTATTTTATATCTATATATTAAAATAAAGTTGCTGTCACTGGCGTCAATTTTTTTGTCTGCGACAGCATCTTCTAACAGAGGGCAGAATGTTTCGCGTCATGAGAAGTATGAATATGTTCCGAGTACACCAGTGCAGACATTTCAGTCGCTTAGAAATTTCTATCATTTTAATTAAAGAAGTTATTAACTAAAAACGACGTTTATGAAGGTACTCTATTTGCCATTTTGAGAAAAGTTTCTCCGAGGGACGTTGTTCTTCTGTCATGAAGTCATTTTACACGAAAAAATTAAAATATGATCCATGGTTGTACGTAGGTAGGTAGGTTGGTTGGATTTAACGTCGCACCAATACTGCGCTATGGGTAATTGGCGTCGGTCTGGGACACACCCCTAGAGAAGTTTCGGAGACATGTCATCACAATTTTGAACCTTCACGGAGGGGATCCCACTCCGCTTTGGTGACCCCCAGAGGTATAGTGGGGATGGAAACATGGAGGACTTTGCGACCACGTCAGATTTTATGAGCACCAGCCACCATTAGTGTACACAACGGTCTTTGGGCGGCACAAGTATCGAATCGGCAATCTTCCAATTATTTCTCAGCGCTTTGGTACCGCGGCCCGAAACCATGGATGTAAAAAACAAAGAAAATAAATATCAACTTTTTTCTCTACTTTTAGAAAAATAATCTTCTTACACGAGAAAATTAAAATATGATCCATGGTTGTTGGTAGGTAGATAATTAGGTAGGTTGTGATTGACGTCGCACCATTACTGCGCTATGGATAATTGGCGATGGTCTGGGGCGCACCCCTCCGGATGTTCCGGAGACATGCCACCACAGTTTTGGTCCTACCTACACGAAGGGGATAGCTGCCCAGCTTCGATGGCCCCCAGAGGTATAATTTTCACGGGAACACGGAGGATATTGTGACCACGACATATTTTCCGTGCACCAGCCACCATTAGTGTACACGGCGGTTTTTGGTCGGCTCGAAAACCGAACCCACCATCTTCCAATTACGAGCTCGGCGCTCTACCGACTGAGGTACCGTGGTCCGGATTTAAGTTTTTAAAAAAGAAATAAAAAGGGTCATATACTAAAGATGTAATGCAAAATGGCCTAGATATTATGATTTTCTTTCTATTAAATATATATATATATATATATAAATATTATATATTTCAATTAGACATTGAATATGAGGATTTCCATAATAATTTTCTGTTTTTGTCTTGTAATATGGACTATTAATATTCCTTTTCAGTGAAAGAATGCAGCGAATAGGCGGGCAGAGTTCTGCATGTGTTAATAAGTAAAGTGATCCATGTAGGAGGCGAAGCCTCCTTCGTGGGTTGGTGAGCGGAGCGAGCAGGGGGCAGAGCCCCCTAGTTAAAAGAAAAAAAAAAAAAAAAAAAAAAAAAAAAAAAAAAAAAAAGAGCAACAAAATATGAAATATGTTCAGAACATAAACAAAAGTATTTTCTACCATCATACATGATTTCAAGGTAAGATTTTAATTAGTTTTTTAGAAAAGTGTACTAAAATGAATACAGTGAAAAAAATCCTTAAGAGTAAAATACGTATGTTTACAGTGCTATTAAAAAAAAAAAAAAAAAAAAAAAAAAAAAAAAAAAAAACTGAAGCACATAAAAGTAAATAATTTGCATCAAATATTTCTTGAACTTCTCTTTAATATCTCAGAAATTTTTTATATTGATACATGTATAATTAAAAAAGGTATGGCTATTACAACAACAACCCCAATTTCCCACTTCTCGGTTGTCGAAAACGTGTCAGTCCCCTTAATAAATTTTATTGCTGTTGCTTTTTTATACCACGTTAAAAGTATGTAAAAATGTTTTGCTATGTACACAATCATACACAATCACAGACCTGCAGGAAAATTGTATATTTAATTAATGATTATTATCAAAAAGTAAAGATCAGAGAAAATTGAAAAATCTATAATATTTATTTTTTCTTAGTGTAACAGAAATCTTTATAAATATTTATTGAAATAAAAATGTTATAAACTTTAAAAAAAAAAAAAAAAAAAAAAAGGAAGAAATTCGAGCAAAAAGAACCAGCTGTATTATAAATGGACTTGGTTTAAAACGAAAGAATTTAAATAGATATTATTTCAGATCTATTATGTACTACAACTTTATTAAAAGAAGTAGTTTTAACAGTATAATATAAATAACAATGCCTCGTTCATTGTAACTTTACAGATAATGCTAGAAGTAAATCCCTTTGAAGTAAACTGTGTGGTTAATCTTTTATATAAAAGGTAATGGGTTCTCCATAACACGGTTTACTTTTAAATTATATTTCTCTTTATTTATGTAAACACTGCTTCTCTTGTCAGTAGTCTTTTCCTATAAATTGCTCCGTGAAAATCTGCAAGTATTACGCGATAAAATGTGTCAAATCTTATGATAAATCACTTTCCCTGTTTATGAAATAAAGGTAAATAGATATTGGAAAATAAAGAGCAGTTCATAGATGAGAAAGTTTAGTTTAGAATTTATAAGAGGTTTTTCATTTTAAGAGGTATAAATGATCTCTATATTATTCAATTTTAATAAAGTTCAAGAGTTAGCATTTTTTCGTATATTATTTTTCAACGAACGTTTAAATGTCTTTATTTTGTTATTTAAGGTATGAAAAACATAAAATCTAATATGGCTAGAGAATAGAAGCAAAAAATTATAAAGATTAATTGGCAGTAGGTAATATGTTACATGCTGTGGTCAAAAAAAAAAAAAAAAAAAAAACTGAAGCTGTTGCAATTTTTTTTTTCAATATATTTAGCATCGTTATCAGACAATAAAAATATTTGACGTATTTTAAACAGTGAACTTAGTCAACTGAATTTTTATATTTGTTTTAGTAATTTGGAAAAGAAAAAGTTTTAAAAAATTAAAAATTCTAGTGTATTTTTTTATGTGAAATAGTTTCTTTAATTTCGTCTAGTGTAGAAATATATATATATATATATAGCTCATTGTTTTATTTCGCTATTATCGATCTTTTTTTTTTTTTTTTTTTTTTTTACTATTATCCATTTTTTTTTCTTTTTTTTTTTTTTTTTTTTTTTTTTTTTTCAATCTTTATACATTACTATACGATTTGAATAATGCATAGTATCTATGTATGTTTAATGTTTTATCAAGTTCATAATTACTTTCTTTTAAATAAACCAAAAATTCATAACAAAACATAAAAAACATAATATGTATTGAAATAATATAACTTTACAATTCATCTTGTTCTTATTCAGTCATAATTTCTTTCTTTAAGAAATAAATACAAAGCGTTTCAAAATGTCGTAGATAAGAAATTATTTTATTGCCGTTCCTAAACTATTATTTTATAATTAAGAACGGCATTAATGATAAAAAAAAATTTTGAAGATTTTTTTTTAAATAATATATTCATAATTACTTTATTGCATAATACTTGAATAATTATTTCTTGATATTAATTATTACATACTAATTTATAAATTATTCATATTACCTTCAAATAATTACGAAGCTTGTGAACATTTAATCTATTGCTTCTATAATTTACTATAAACCACTATCAAATGTTAATCTTAAGAAATTAAATTATTCTTGGTTCTAAACTGGTATTAAAGGAAGAAAAACTAAGTATATTATACAAAATTTTCTCTAGATTTTTTTTAATACAATCACTCACATTTTTTTTTTTTATTATTTTACTTAAGGCAGTTTTAAACAGAAAATGTAATTAGTTCTCCTCATCAAGTTTAAATTAATTAAAATTTTACTTTGTTAACTATTAAAATAGCCTTTACATTTATGTATCGATTTAAGTAAACGTAAATTTGTTTCAGATACTCTCTAGTTATAAATTGTTGCCTTTACAAATAATTACAAAGCATACTGAACAATTAATTTATTGCTTTTAAAATAAAGTACAAAACTCCTCGAAAAGTTGCCCAAAGAAATTAACTTATTCTTGATTTTAAACTCGTATTCTAAGAATAAATTAATTGTACGTTGTTTATTTTTTTTTTCATTTTCTTATAAAGTACTTTAAAGTGAAATTCATTAATAACAGTTACGAAGCAAGAAACTGTTAATTAGTTGGCAACATCGAAAAGCTTATAAAATTTGGATATATTCATTTGTTTTTCTTAAAGTTAAAGAGGATAAATTAAATCTTATTTTAAATTTTTAAGAAAAATAAATATTTAAATAATATGCTTATTTTGTTTAAAAAAAAAAAAATCATGCGTATTACTTGCCGTAAAATATTATAAATTAAAATATAAGTTTGTAATTCAAATTTGTTTACTACTACACTAATGTTAAAAAAAAAAAAAAAAAAAAAATGTAAATAATTATTGTAATAATAATAGCTTTGTACAGGAAAAAAAGTGAAATATTAATAATAAGTTTTCTGAATACAGAAAAAAAATAAATTTTTACCAAAACTAAAATACCTCACCAGTGTCCAAGAATTACTGCACTGTTAAAAATGGTTTCTTAAAAATGAGCTAAATTGTCTCAAAATAGCTCCAAAATATATATACTTAAACTTGAAAACCCATGTACTCATTTTTCAGTATATTGACATGTCAGACATGGGGATATTGGGATTCTTATTGGTCAACCTCATTTTCGAGCATGTCAATATACTCAAAAATGAGTGCATGGGTCTTCAAATTTACGTATATATTGTTTCGGAGCTATTTTCAGACAATTTAGTTCATTTTTAAGAAACTATTTTTAACAATGTGCTTTCAAATCTTGTAGATAGGAAGTATAGGGTTAGATCCCAGGTGGCGTTAGTCGAATTAGCCTTTCCAAATGTTTCGTGATTTTCCCTAAAATTCGCGTAAATACGTGTAATTGCCTCCTAAGTAAACTTTAAACTAGATAGCTTTATTGCGATTATTTATTATGTCGTACAGACTCTTTCATAAATTTCAAATTTTATTAGATCGATGGTAAAAACCGAAAAATCTTAATTTTATAAAACTGTGCTTTCTGTATTTTAATAGGTTTAATGACAAACATTATCATCCTTAAAAAAATTAAGTATAAGTAAAACAATGTATTTCTTAAGTATATATTACCTAACTGTATTTTAAAATAGTAAAATATAATTAAACCTTTAAAAATTAAATCCTTTAACCCAATTTTTACAAACAGAAAAACGTTTTAGAAATGAATATACAGAAATAATCAATGTGTGATATTTAAATCAGAGTTCAAATTTGTTGATAAAAGGAGAGCTAAATATCCTTCAAACATTTATTGACCGAGAATTTATAAAGAAACAAAATACTCTCGCTTTTAAATAAATATTTTATTCTTCAGTTTTACTAATATTTCCTTCGAGATATAAAATCAGATCAAGTATCTAAAATGTTCGATCGATTATGTTTCAGAGATAGTCTTCAGAGCATAGAAAAAGTATCGTTTTCTTAAATGAGATTTTATCCAACCTCATAATCTTTTTTTTTTTTTTTTTTTTTTTTAATGTTGAAAATAAAAATGACTAGTCTATTCAGAAGATAAATTATTTTTTAAGTAAAAATCTTTTTTTAATAGTCTTTCAGTACAAACATTGTAGTACAGTAGTGGTCAGAATTATAAGGACAACTGAAAATTGCACAGAAAAAAAAAAAAATATTTCTTAAGTAAATGAAGTGAAATGTATGCATAAAATAATCGTTTATGTTAGAAAGCACTGTAACATGCAAAACATTAAAAAATGCAAATTATAAATGTTTTGCCATAGTTAACAAAAAATGTCGCTGTAAAAACTGGACAAAATTATAAGGACAATGAATGTTTTAGCCGGAAACACACTAATAACTAGTAATCGCCTCCTTCTTCTCAATCACTTTTATCAGTCTTGGTGTCATGAAAATGGACAGTTCCTTCAAAATGTTCTTAGACATTCTTATCTAGGCTTTTCCGATGGAGGACATAGGTTCTTGCTTGTTTTAGCATTGGATACCGATTTCATATATTTTGTGTGCCAGAATACCACACAGACTTGTATTTGATTTAGATTTGGTCTTCTGGCCGGCCAATCAAGTAGTTTCACGAAATCAGCATCACACCGGGATTTCGAACATTGAGAAACGTGTACTGTGGCATTGTCTTACTGCAACAAATAGTCTCCACGAGAAATTAACAATGCATCTGGTAAAAGATTACTGCCCGATATACAGTGCCCGAAAAAAAAAAAAAAAAAAAAAAATCTTTACATTTGAGCAGCATGTAGCAAGATGTAGCCAGATATCCATGCCTAAACGGCTTCAGATGGTAATAAAATGTAAAAATTAGATGACAAAATAGTGACTGCAATGTAATATCCACAATAGCCACTTGAATGTTAAGATCTTGACTTAAATATTCATATTTTATTGACCTTATAATGACTTTCTACATCTGGCTACATCAATCACAGAGTCCTCTTCTCTAACAGAGACAAAGCAGGGTATTTTTTTCCCTTTTAAGCTTATTCCGATCCCATTGTGTGGAGTGGGAATACCGATGTAGGTTCTCAAACTTTTAACAAATGAACGAAATACTGTTCAGCGTGAGAAAAGGACATACAGCCTTACTCTAAAAGTCCACTAGGCAAACTGAGTGTTGATAGGACAGGAAAAGGTCATCTGTGATAGACTAACACCACGTATCAACACTGGGGTTCGATGCATTTTTATAACAGGAACGGCAATTGACATGTATTTTTTTTTTTTTTTTTTTTTTTTTTTTTTCTCAAGCATAAAGATATTTTTATGCCGGCACTGTATTAATATAACTCTCTCTTTGCACAAAAACTATTGGAGTAGTTCTGTCTATTGCGAAAACTCCCCAGATCATCACTTAAATCCCTCCAATTGTGATCATTGAGAAAATTTATTTTTCTTCACGGAGATCGTACCAGAAGTTACCGAAAACCATCCAATTGAAACTTTCACTCATCGGAAAAGATAACGTCATTCTACTTTTTTTCCATAGTAGGGCATTATTTTTCTTTTTAGTTGGAAAGGGGGGAGGGACTCTTCCCTCAGTCTCTTATGAATTTTTGTAAAACGTGGTCGAGATATAAATTTTCCATAACAAGACAAACTCTTTTTTTTTTTTTTTTTGTGAAACAGGTGGAATAGTTCTAGTACTGCATCGCAAGTTTAATTCTTTCTTAATTTCCAATGATGTTTCTTTTTTTGGAGGAAGTTCGCCTTATTATGACTCTTTTCTCTCGCATAGAATCAGACGATGGCCTACCTCTATATCTTTACGGTTCCATATTTGCCGGTATTTTTAAGAAAATTATAATTGACAATTATCGATCTATTCTGTTTTGTCCTGATTTGATGTGTAGTAACTCCAAAACTTCTAAAATTAACCATTTTCTCTTTTTATTTTTAAATTATGAAAACTTAGTACCTAGTGTCCTGATTTCAAAAATATAATACGACGTTCCCAGTCGTTTACTGAGCATTTACATCGACTGCAAGCCGAGTGCATAATAAAATATATGAAATTTTTTTATTTTTAGAACACACAAATACAGTTGTTCTTATAATTTTGTCCATATCACATGTCTGTTTAAATCCAAAATACATTTTATGAATATAAATTTCCCACTCCATAAAAATTAGTAAAATATTGCTTCATTGCAATGGTTTCCAGGCATAAAAGTTGCAAAATTTCCCAGCCAATTGTAGCCAAGACTTGGTGATTTTTCCCTTGCCTGTATAATTCTGAACACCATTGTATTCTAAATTTTGCAATGATATACTCTTTAGTAAAAGTTACTAATTATCAGTTGTCTTGCTTAGAAGTATTTTGTTTAAAAACATCATTTATATTTGAAAATATTTTGGTTCTAATGAAGTAAAACCAATAGAATTAATTATTGGCTTTAAAAATTTAATTTATACGATTAACTTTCTTCTATTTTTTATTTAGAAAAATATAACTGCAATATTAAAAAATATTTAAGACATATCAACAAAATCGTTAATTTAAATTATTTCTTATATAAATATTAAAGGATACGCAAAAGTTCAGCATGAAAGTATATTTATATTTGTTCAGCCGTCTCCTTAAAAACCGCTGACCACAACAAGGATACCAAGAAAGATACCAAAAAGTGTGAAGTGACCCAAAAATTACGAATTGACCATTTAAATTCAATTATTTAGAAAAATATATAATTTAAATCCAAAGCGAATATAGGATAAGCAGCACAACGTCCTGCTAAAAATACGTCCACCTACCACAGTACCAACTGTATCATGCGGTTGAGTGTCACACTAAAACAAGCAGCCATGGAATAAGTTAGAGAAGCATTAAAGTCTAAAATCATATACAATCGCCCGAAAAGATGTTTTGAGCGAGTTCAATGGAACCTTTTTCATAATTAAATGGTATAACAAATAGTAATTAAGTTTTCTTTTTAATTATTATTATTATTATTATGACTATCGCTTTAATTAGAATTGTTTGCTTCATCATCATTTGCGGTGTTTCATACTGAATATATGACGATATTTTTCCCTTTCGCAACAAGTTAAAAGTTAAAATTAATATTAAGTTAAAACTCAGCAAAAGTGATTTTAAAAAATGAATATAGTAACTGTTGTTAAGAAACACAACTTAATATTTTAAAGCAAAAAATAAAATATTTATTTTTATTATATTTATGTTACTAATTTTACAAGTGCATTTTAATTAGCAAAAATTTCAATTAAACGTACCGAAAATTTTAATTTACATTTTATAACACTATTTTTACTGATAACTTAATCAATATAAAAATATTCATGAACTTAATTATTATGGTCTTAAAATAAAATTTCACGATATTGAAAGTTATATATATATATATATATATATATATATATATATATATACTAGCAGACCCGGCCACGCGTTGCTGTGACTAAGTTATACGTTGAATTATACGGCTGTAAACTATTTAGTACAGTGAAATTATTATTTACGAACAAAGACGAAAACGTTGTAGCCGATGTAAAAACACACAGGGTTGAGATTTGAAACTTAGGTCAAAATTTGGAAGCGATTGATAAAAATTTTCGTAGTGTTGATATTAAGCACAAATTAATTTTATTGTAGGGTCCTATAAATTTTAATGGAGAAGTGATATATATTATTTCTAATGCTACTTTGGATAAAATTGCTAAAATGACTAATATATAAATTAAATTCTATTAAAATTCTATTAAAATAAAAGTATAAAAGAAACAGACTATTTTAAAATCAATTTTTATGGAGAAGTGAAATATAATATATGCTATAATGGATAATTTTACTATAAAATGACCTCATCATTTTAAATATTTTAAAGAGGGCAACAGCTGTAGTTATAAAAAGGAAAACAATAAGGCTAAACCAGAAAAATAAGTAAATTTGATAAATATTTTAAAACTTTAAAATTGGAAATCTTATGAAATATTGGACATTTAAAGTAAATACATGTATCATTTTAAATAGAAAAAGATTTTGGAAAAGTTTAGTGTATTTTAACGAAGTGATGAGAAGTTTTTGAGTATGTTAAAATTTTAATAGTAAATTCAAGTTAATAAAGATGGGAAACATTGAGGATTAAGATAAGACTAATTATAAGATAAAAAAAAAAAAAAAAAAAAAACTTTTTATATACCATGCTTTTATATTTTAATATACTAATAATATACTAATTAAAAGGAAAATGATAAATATTCTATCATAGTTTGAAGTCAAATTTGTTTTCAAATGTCTAAATAAAATATCTGATGTAAGATACTAATATTTTGCAGCGGAATCGGGAAATAAATTTCCTCGATTTTTAATAATTTCTTACAAAAAATCCAGTGGGCAATTAACATAGGAAATCTTTTTCTTGGCTGAACAGACGGTCAGTGAGTCACACTTCGCTTGCGTATAGAACTCATAGATATACTATAGCATATATAGAATAGAGTGATCATTGGGGAGAAAAAACTTATTCCTTTTCATTTGGGAAAAGACGACGTTTTTACCAAAATATGTCCGTCTTTCCCCTAGTGAATACACACGGCAATACATACTAATATTTTAGCAAATAAAATTTATGAATAATTTATTTGCTAAAGGGGAATGGAAGACTCCAGATACAGTTTCAAATTCATATTTCTTTCTTTCTTTTCTTTTCTTTTTTTTTTTTTTTTTTTTTTTTTTTCAATGTCACTTAATGGCTGTTTCCAAAGCTTTTATTTATTTTTATTTTTTTCGGCATCAAAAATCTTTGTACGATAACATGGGGATGAGAGATCTATATATATTACTATATCTATGATAGAACTACATTAGCACTTTATCAATGTGTATAAAATCTTTAAATTGATTATGACGTCAATTTTCGTGAGATGCATAATTTAACTTTTTATAATTTTTTAACGTTCACGTTTGATTAAATGTATTTATTTTTATGTCGAAAGAAAATGAACTCGTATTTTTTTTTTTTTTTTTTTTTTTTTTTTTTTTTTTGGCAACAATTAAATTAATGGAACTCACAGATATTTTGGAGCAACTTTAATAAAGGTCTATAATTAACAAATAATTGCAATAAAACAATATTGTGACAATAAATTGAGATAAAAACTATCCTATCTCTCAAGTTGGACCAAACTGCACACAGTGTGCAAAATTTCATTAAAATCGGTTCCTTAGTTTAGGAGTTTACCCCGGACAAACATCGTGACACGTAATTTATATATATATACAGATATATATATGTATATATGCATATTATGATTTAGCTATAACTTCAGCAGAAGTATTTGACCCATAAATAAATGAAATAAGTTTTTTTTTATGTGTTTTATTATTATTATTATTATTATTTCTTTTTCAGAAAAAATAAACATTAATAAATTCTTCTTAAATCAAACATACATCTAAACCTAAAATCTTTTTACAGTTGTTTGAATTTCTCAAAATACAGAAAACGTAGGCATATATATGCATAGCAAAAGAATACTTATATACTAGCAGAATAATTCGAAGACTACAATTGGATGCTATTTGCGGTTTTTACTTCCATTTGAGCGAGAAATATTTATAATAAATAAAAGCAGACATGCATTTGTCCAAGACACTTCAAGCAAAGATGTTTTTCCTACTTTTCTTGAAATTGGGCAGATATCTTCTCAAGGTCCCCCAGGATGTTTGGATGGTCAAAGATATTTCCTTCGCGGTTTAAGCTTAGCAAATGTTTTCAGAACATTCATATCAAAACTTATTATTTCAAATAGCTTTATTTCGAGTGTTTATGATGAGTTGGAGTAAATTATACATTAAGATAGTAGAAATGTAGAATTATTGAATATGCATTTTGAAAATTATTATTTGCATTTTAATATACGATTATGTAATACTGAAGAATTTTATTATGTGTCATTAAATTCATGAAATGATATTATCTGTTTATGAATACATTTTATTTAATGCCCAATAAAATATTTGGCAAATACAGTTCCCGCCGCTTATTGAAATCACATTCGTTCTTAGCCAAAGTGATTTATTAAGCGGCTGATTTTTATATCCGGCGAACGTTCCTGCACTGAAGGAAAAGGTATTATTTCCCTGAATTTGGAAAGAAACTTCAAAAGGTGACGAATAAGGGAATTAGTAAACAATATTAATTAAATTTTGATAGATAATTAATTAATAGATTCTTCGATATAATTAAATTAAACGCATCCCAAGTTCCCATGCACTTTCGTTTGAGGAAAATCATCATTACTTTACCAAAAGTTCACGTTGTTCTTATAAATTTAAAATATTTTCGCTTAAACCTCATGAATTATAGTAGTTTTAAAATAAGAACTAGACATTGTCTTTTAATAATTAAAAATTAAAAAAATATACCATTTCAAATCAAATTTGTAACGTATTATATCGTTTTGAAGAATATACGTTCCTTGAAACTGTTACGGAGATAAGTGAAGGGTCGTGTTTAATTTGTAACTGTGCTGCAAGTGTAAAATCTTCGACTGTGAGCGAAAGCGGAGGGATTATTGTGCTTTAATCTCTTTTCTTATTTCAATATATATATATATATATATATATATATATATAGTGTGCATAAATGATATTTTTGGCTGCTGAGGAGATATGTTTGAGTTTATTAACCGGCGATGTTGATATTATAAAGCGGCGGCTTTAAAAGTAATTTGTATTGATTTGATTCCGATCCTGGAAATTTGATCAGATTATGCGGCTGATTTTACTAACCAGTGAATTTATTAAGCGGCGGTTACTGTATTTTTATTTTTCAGTACGTCAAGTACAATAAACAACATTGCAAACAACAGAAACAATAACTGAATTTTACATGCTATAATTCTGGTCCACCAACAACTTCTCATTCCAAACGCTTTGCCACTAAGAACAAAAGTTTTAAAAAATTCAACAACATAATGCTCAACGAATCGACAAAACTACTGCAAGAATTAGATACCATCACTAATAATAATCAGCTCGAATCATTTACACAACACCTCATAGCCACAATCCTCACAGCAGCAACATCGGCATTCAGGCTTAAGAAGTCGGGACGGCAGTCCGCCTATTCCTTCTGGAACCCCCAACTACGTTCCATGCGTAACAGACTAACTGCTCTAAAGCGACAACTCGAATATATAGAGCCCCCTCTAATCCCGCAACACAAACAAAAAATCAAACTCCACTCAGCCCTATTTAAAAAGCACATAAACACAGCCAAGCGCAACGCATGGAAGAAATTCTGCACCTCACAGACAAAAATTTTCGGAACCGCGCAAAAGTTTTACACTAACAAGTTCTTCACACCAACAGAACTGAAACTGGAGCGTCCCCCGGCGCTCTCTTCCAAGCGAAACAACCTGGAACATCTAACAAGTACACTCTTCCCAGAATCACTTCTCCCGCTCTCTCAAGAACTCTCCTTCTCGGCTCCCTCGGATGTCCCTTTCACGGAGGCCGAGATTAAAGCCACTCTATTCAGCTTTAATGTTAAGAAAGCTCCCGGCCCTGATAATATAGACTTCAGAATTCTTCGTAATGTCTACCAAACAACCCCACAAATTCTACACAAATGGACTAATCTCTGCCTAAATCTACACTACTTCCCAGAAATCCTCCGCAGAGGCGAAGTGGTGTACTTTCTGAAGCAAGGGAAACTTCCCTCTGAACCCTCCTCCTACAGACCGATCTGCCTCCTCCCCACCTTAGGAAAATTATTGGAAAAACTAGTAGTAACACGTTTAAATTTTTACCTGGAATCCCACAACCTCCTTCATCCAAACCAATTCGGGTTCAGAGAGGGCAGATCATGTGAACAAGCAATGCAAGCCATTAAAAGTTCCTGCGCCGTCAGCTGTAATGCCCAGAAGTACACCACCATAGTCTCCCTTGACATTCAGGGAGCTTTTGATAACATAGAGTGGCCCCACATCCTACAAACACTCCAGGACCTTGGATGCCCGGGGAATCTGGCAGGAGTCATCCGCTCGTACCTCTCAAAGAGAAAGATCATTGTGAACTGGGGGGAGGGCACCTCAGAACTCCCCCAATCCAAAGGCTGCCCGCAGGTCTCGTGCCTTGGCCCACTCCTCTGGAACTTAATAGCCAACAGAATCCTCCAGGGCATGAGCACAGCGGGATTCGAGGTTTTTGCCTACGCGGATGACTTCTCCCTGATTCTATCGGGTCGCATAAGGAAAGACTTGGAAGATCAGGCTCAGGCGGCCTTATCCCTATTCAGCAAAATTATCAAGGAACTAAATCTAAATCTGTCCACCTCAAAAACCAAGGCATTGACCTTGGCCTTCCCCAAAGCTCTAAGCAGCAGGAGGTACCCCAAGATGCGGATTGATGGCATCAGTGTACACCACGTAGAACATCTTAAAATTCTCGGCGTCACGTTCGATCGACGCTTCAACTGGCTGCCCCACATAAAAGACTTAAAAACTAAAACGCTAAAAATTTACCACAGCTCCATCAAAATGGTCGGAAAGAGGTGGGGAATTTCCACCAGCCTGCTGAAGACATGGTATTTTACCATTATAGAAAAAATCATCACCTACGGAGCGTCTATCTGGGGCGGCCATCTGAGATCGGACGCGATAACAAAACTAAATTCAGTCCAACGCCCCTTCCTATTACAAATAGCAAGGGGCTACAAAACCATTTCAACTGATGCCATCACCGTTATCACAGGGATTCCTCATGCACACCTGCAAGTCTCCCAAAACTATCTAAAATCTAAAATACTCCAACTTAAAGACCCCGATCTTAGCAACTTAGTTTTTCCTAATACCCCCCTACAGTATCTCACTTGCAGCTGGTCCCTCCACCCAGGCAAGGATGTTGCACCTCTTATAACCAACTGTACAAAAAATAGCTTATCCCCCTCTGCCCCTGTGGCGGTCTATACAGATGGTTCAAAAACAGATGCTGGTGTGGCTGCTGCATTTTGTGTTTTGGACTCAGGCGTTGTCATCCACCAATGGGCGGGCAGACTGGAAGACTATAATTCGGTTTTTCAAGCCGAATTACTAGCAATTCAAAAAGGTCTTGATTGGTTAGCCACAGCCACGCACCCAGAAACAAGCATCTTTAGTGACAGTCTTTCGGGTTTGCTCGCCATAGCCCGCCACAGGAGCAGACATCCACAAGTCATTAAAATCAAGAACACCTTAAGTACTCTTAATAGTAAATGCTCCCTGGCTCACGTTTCAGCCCACAGGGGAGTGGTTGGCAATGAAATAGCTGATACTCTGGCAAAGGCAGCCACGGAAGCAGATGCAATAACCGTCCCCCTTCCAGCTCCCCCCTCGTATGTAAAAAGTAAAATTAAAAATCTCTTAAAACAAAATTGGCAAGACCTTTGGTCCTATTCCGAAAAAGGAAGACATACCTTTGACTTAATACCAACCGTCAACAGTAACACATTGACTCTGACTCCCCCTATCACAGCCTTCTTAAGTGGCCACGGACCATTCCCGTCCTACCTCAATAGATTTCATTGCCGCCGCTCGCCCCTGTGTCCTTGCGGCGAGGAGGGAACACCTAACCATTATTATTACTCCTGCCCCCTAACCTTAAAATACCATATAAGAAACCCTAATCCTAGGCCGAACAACTGGCTAACAAATATAATAACAAGGAAACCCCTCATACAAAAGCTCAATAGAATTTACTCTCTCCTTTTAGGCATTTGCAATAATACAAATTGAAATCTCACTTAAGCCTATCAATATAGTTCATTTCCATCCCGCTCCTCAGGTTCATCCTAACTTTCCCATTAATTTTGGCATTTCAATTTTAAATAAAAAAAAAAAAAAAAAAGAAGGAAAGGAAGGGAAAAAAAAAAAATCCATCCTCTCTAATTTAAGGCGCGATAGTCCCAAGCTTTCATTTAAATTCCTTCTAAAGTCTTCAATTTCCTTTTTCCCCTGTACCCTCCCACGCTCCTGGTCTCAAGGACGAAATCTCTCAAGCAAGCATCACAGCAAAGAACGGCTAATGATGTGCCCAGCTGATCTAGCGTGTATACAACCGCGTAGCTGCGAATGAGGACTCGTCCAAAGGACAGGACGACTGGGTGGAAAGCCTCTAACTCAACTCCTGACAGTCGTCAAGCAAATCAGAGATATGTCGGCATGCCATCTGTCGCGAGGGGCCGGCTGGGTCCGGCATGCCGACCAAAAAGTAATGTAAATAGATTAATGCATACCCTCATCGCCCTCTGTCGCGAGCAGGCATTTTGCCTGGCGATGATCTCTGTAAATCTTAACTTGTTTTTTTTAAATAAAGGTCTGGCGGGGCTGGAACGGCCCTGGTGTCCCTCCTGCGTGCAGGGGGTTTAAATCTCGGGACAGCCCTACTTGGACTTCGGTCCAAGTATAGCTCAACACCGCTCTTCGAGCGGTGAGCTGGGGCTGCGCCCCCGCTCAATATCTATTGATCTTTCTTCGTGGTTGTCTGAGGTGCTGCTGATGATCTTCCATGTCCACCCAATCCCAAACCACAGAAGTTGTAGTCTGTACAATTTCTTCATAAGCCTTTATCACCTGTTCAATTGACCAAAAGTTTCAAGTAGCACACCAAGGACGCCCTCAAGTTTTTCTCTCAACAGATTCTTACCAGAGCTCGGTGAGCGGGGGCTGCTCCCTGTTCAATAAAGAGTAGGAGAATCTGCTTCATTAAATGGAGCTCCGGACTATCATCCACAGCATCAACTTCAGACAGCATGCCAATTGTCGCGTGGGACTGGCTGGGTCCGGCATGCTGGTCAACATTGTTCTGTAAATTTATCTATCTGTCATTAATCATCGCCCCCTGTCGCGTGCAGGCAATAAGAAAAAAGCCTGGCGATGAATTCTGTAATTTTTTTTTTTCCTTCTGTTTTTCAATAAACGTCTCGGGACAGCCCACGTGGACTTCGGTCCTAGCATAGCTCAACACCGCTCTTCGAGCGGTGAGCCGGGGCTGCTCCCCTGTTCAACCTTCTATAATTCTGGTAGCTTTGGGGGTAAGGACCTTTGTATACAATGATATAAAGAAAAATTGTGTTCCTGTTTAAGTAAATGAAATAAGCAAAGTTTTCAGCTCCAAAAATCATAAGTGAATGTACCGTAAGCGTACTTTTTTTTATACAAATATTTAATGAAGCATGAAATTTGTACAATATTACACAAATGACGATATGTTTATAGCTACCGAAACTCCAATAACGTGTTAATAATTTACGTGCTCATACTAACCAATAATGCAAGAATACATAATGCAGTGTGCTTATAATATAATGTGCTCATGTACGCAATGTACTCATAAAATTCTTTAATTTTTTAGTCTATATTGCGCTATTTTTTTCAATTATCTGATATATGAATATACAAAGTTAATTAAAATATATGACATTGCGTCACACGCTTATATTTAACAGGATTTAACAAGGGGGAGGTGCCGCTCATCGCTCTAAGAGTGGTGTCGAGCGCTTCTAGCTATGCTAGGCCCCTACTCCAGAACGTTTATTTAAAAACTAAAAAAAAAAAAAAAGAAAGAAAGAAAATTACAAGGTTTGCCAGAACAATATTCCCGCGCGACATAGGGCGAAGTATTACAAATATGTATTAATTAATCACAAACTTAAAAAATAAATAAATAAATAAAATATAAAAAATAAATACACAAAGGTAAGATTCGCCAGTACAGTGTACTCATGCGACAGGGGGGCGAAATAAAATAAATCTTGAAAACTCAAAAGCACAATGAGCTAGAATTGAACAGGAAAGAGGGAGAATTATTTACAAGTAAATCAGTTCGCCAGAACAAGGTTCCCACGCGACATAGGGCGAAGTTGGTTGTTTTACGACATTTACAAACACATGAGGAAAGAATAGAAATCTTAGGGATAGTGGGTAAGTGAAAAAGATTATTTAACTTATGAGATTATTAAATACTTTTAATTTATTTAACTGTTTAGGAATTAGATAATTTTAAATGATAAAGAAGAATTTAATTTGTTTTATTTGAAATATCTAAGAGTAATTCAAAAATTCTTTTTAGTTTTATGCAAGTGAAGGTCTTGTTAAAATATTTGTCAGCCAGTTGGCTGGTCTATTATTCGGATTTCTTAAGTGATAGGTTATTGTAAGCGGACAATGGAAATAGTTATGAAGGGCAGAACCCTCCTCTCCACAAGAACATAGGGGCGAACGTCGACGACGAAATATGTGCAGATAAGCTGGAAAAGGGCCATGCCCAGTTAAAAACACTGTAATTTCTGGAGTAAGTACCCAATCATTGAGAGAAACATTTGGATTAGAGAGAAAGTAATTCTGCAGTTGAGGGAATCTTCCCACTAAGACTGCCATTCCCGGAAAAGGAGAGATTTTATTTTCTTTTGACATAGGAAGGTGGGACTGGGAGAGAGTAAAGAGGAGTGTGTTCCTCTGTAGCAGTTTTGGCCAAGTCATCTGCACGTTCGTAGCCCACGACACACCTATGGGCAGAAACGTGTGCCAGGGAAACTAAGGAATTAAGTGAAATTAGCAGTTGTTTTATTTTAATCACCTGAGGGTGTCTGCTAACTAATTATAGCCTGCAGACCCGAGAGACTATCACTAAAAATGGGAAAAGAAGTAAATTGGTCTTTATTGTTGTGAGCCCATTCTAGAGCTTTTTCAATAGCGAAGAGTTCCGCCTGAAAGACAATATTATAGTCCTCAAGCCTGCAGTCCCACTGATGACGCTTATATTGTTCAAATTTCTCTTTTAACACCGCTATTGCCATTATACGCAGTACGAAAAAAAAAAAAAAATGTTCTTTCTAGTTATTTCTAGACATAGCGCTCTTACCAATGCCTTACAACTTAACACAACAAAATAATAATAAATTTTTCGACATAGGATATTCAAATAATATACACGAAATTTGACTAAAAAACTATTAATTAAATTTTTGGGTATGGTATTTTGTGTGATATTTTACTTAACCCTTAAATGTTTATTTTTAAACCAATTTAAAAATGCTTTACTTCCTTTCTCTCTTAAATAAATCACGGGAAAAATACTTTAAAAAGTAACAATAGTTATTAGAAGGGCTGTAGGAATTTGAAAAAACTGATTGCCAGCAAATATTTATGGTAGCCAGTAAAAAATATCCCACGCTCCCCCCCCCACACACACACACCTCCCCCCTTTTTATTTATTTATTTATTATTATTATTATTATTTTGAAATTTATTTGAATATAGTAATAAAAATTCTATGCATAAAGCCCAGATATTTACTACACTGTTAAAAATTTCAACAGAAAACTCTGTGAAATCTATTATCTTAAGTCTTACGTAAAATTACAGAGAAAAATAAACGGAGATGTTAAAAAACTTATTTTACATTCGTTTTAATAACTAATATTAATTTAATTTATTATCGGTGAGAACACATTTCGGACTTAGAATGCTTTTTCTAAAGTAGAAACAGTCAATTTTAATTTCAATTAAAAAATTAAATACTAAAAATGGGTAAAAATACAGAATAAAGATTGAGAATCTCGATTATTCACTTTTAACTATGAATTGCTGTAAATTTACAGAGGCTCTGAATAAATATTTACATTAAATTTACAGAAATTTTTAACAGTGTAGGCTAGAGTGTAACATCAGGAAAGACTGTTTAAATTTAACATTATGAAACCGGCTAATTTATTTTCACAAACACATACACCATAGGCGTTGATACATCATTACGCCGGCCAACCATTCAGCACCAGGTTGCTAAGCATGTGCTAATAGAAGCAGGGTAGACCAATTCCCTAAAACGGTACACTAATTTAACACCGAGTTATGAATATGCATGAAGAAAAGTGGTGTAAATCTAAAGGCTATTCATTCATCACAATGTCTCAAAACGCAATGAATGGAGCAGGAATCAAACTGGCGAGAGTTAGACTATATCGGGAGTGGAATAAAAGCCGATTCTGAGACCAACGTTTTCACTAAAATATTAAAGTTAAAAAAAAAAAAATGGCGAAATTTCTTAAAATTGAAACATAGTCGCTAGTTAAAATATTCAAGTAACTGAATTTCACGACCCCTGGTTATTAGTTTAAGACACTTTATTTTTGTATGAAAGATTAATGTTCGTAATTTACAGTTTTATTTGTCATATAGATCAACACCAAATTTATTTCCTTCATTTTATGTAAAAAATAACCTTATTATTTTTTAGTTATGTTCTAAATACTCATGTAAGGCACTTTAAGAATAAACTAATTGTAACAGATTAATTTCCAGAAAAATATCACAATTTTATAAATAATGAGCACCGTTTGTGAGATACACGCACTTTTCACACTGACTTAAACCCATAAATTTAGAAAGTTTAATCAAATAAATAAAGTTCACTGTTTTCAGGGAGAAAAGTTCTAAATAGACAAATCATAAAAATCTAAGAAATTAGACAAATCATAAAAATCTAAGTCGCAGTTTTTATCTGAACGCAGTTATCATTTTGAACATCATTTATACTTTAACTAGCAAAGCCCCGGTTCGGGAACGTACCGAATTCCGAATGCGGGGAAATTTTCAAAACCAAACTCGAGTCCGAGTACAAAACTCGGTCTGATGCTGCCTGCGAGCCAATAGATCAAAGTTTGTTAACGAAACCATTTTTTAATTCATGAAATCAATGAAGGTAGTGAATCAACGAAGGCTTTTCTCGCTTCGCTGGTCACTATATTGAAAGGAAACTCTTTTCTATATCGTTTTACAAACAAAAATAAAATTTAAAGAAATTATGAAATTGCTTTAAAGCCCACTTTTTTGTTTCTTTCTTTTCTTTTCGTTTTCCTTTCCTTTTCTTTCTTTTCTGTTTTTCAATATTTTATAATTTATTTATATTTTTTTATGCGCTACATGGCTTAAAGTGGCTTTTACGAAAGTGGAGTCCTCGGCGAAAGATGTCCGATCTATTTCAGCATCAAAATTTTAAAAATTACCCAGGATTATCAATAAGTAAAGCTCTTTAATGTAATGCTGAATTAGCTTTCATGCCAAGCGCGATTCATCTGTGCCAGAAACATACTATTTAAACAAAAGGGGAAAAAATCTAAAATTGAGGTATATTATTTTTATTATTATTTTTTTTTTAACTCCATTTTCATATTTTAATTTTTTCATGTGCAGGAGCAAATTTAATATATATATATATATATATATTTGCGTGAAAGCATATTTTATGTTGAAAAAAAAAAGTATATATATTTCTTTTGATCGGACAATTAGATTTTTTAAAAATTAACTAAAGTATGAAAAGCTGGTGCCATTTTTTTAAATTAAATAAAGTACGAAAAGCTGGTGGAACTTGCGTCAACACACAGACAAACAGAAGAAAGTCTCTCTTAGCCAATCAACCTGCGTCAACATACAGACAAACAGGAAGAACACTGTCTTAGACATTTATATACAGAGAGATTATTATTTTAATTCTGTATAATATTATACCAATTAAGAAATTAAAACATATTTAAAAGATATGCCCCTTATGTTCCAGAATGGTTAAACTACTGTATCAAACTCCCCCTCTTCTCAAGAATTGTTAAAACTAAAAATGTTATTCTGAAAATTTTAATGGGCAAATTGCTAACATTAAACGAGTACAAGGGATTTTCTTAGTACACTCTTTAATATATATATATAGAGAGAGAGGGGGAGAGGGAGAAAGGTAAATAGATAGATAAATATCAATATTAGGCAGAATATAAAAAAGCAAACATATGTGTTTGAATACTATTTCACTTTATATTACTTTTCTAAAAGGCCAAGCATGAATACGAAAGAAAATCTCTTTGAAATTTTCGGAAAATAAATCATCCAGATTTCAAAAACTACACACATTGTGGAATTGTAATAAATACAAACTGTATAAAAATTGAATAAAGATATTTTTAACTAAATTTCACTATAAAATATAAACATATGAGAGACTAATGAAATTAAAAAAAAATTACAGAAACTTCTATGACTACTTCTTATAGCTTTTAAAGCATCTTTTTGAAAGTCAGTGACCAATATTTCACTACAGAAACTTTTGTAAAATAAATTTTAACGACTTTTTAAACAGATCTATTGATAAAACGTATTCGCAATTGAGAAAACTTACTAAAAACTAATATGTTCTGGCCATCACAAAATATTCTTCTAAATTTTCTTATTCACGTAGTACAAATTATTTATTAAAAGTATTATCTATTAAAATTATTTTTATAATAAATTCAGGTAATTTATATCTCAGAGAAATGTAACACCAAATGTTGAAAAAAGTCGATTTTAAGCCCGATAGAAGACATCCGAGAATATATATATATATATATATATATATATATATCATTCTGAATGATAGATTAAAAATGATTCACATTGTGTGCATGTGTGTTATATGAAAAATCTTAACATACTGTATTATTAACGATTTTGAAAAAAGGAAAATGTAAAAAGATGA
The DNA here is from genome assembly GCA_963930645.1 of Salticus scenicus. Lineage (NCBI taxonomy): Eukaryota > Metazoa > Arthropoda > Arachnida > Araneae > Salticidae > Salticus > Salticus scenicus. The sequence continues at coordinate 175,341,357 of OZ005656.1, read as the reverse complement.
CAACGCTACCTGTTAAGCTGCATATCTCTATATAAAACAGGTGCAGTCATGGTTCAACAAAAGAGCACATTTGGTAATATTTCGTTTATTAGTTCTTGATATACAGTGCTCGCAAAATTTTACTAAAAGATAAACACAGATAGGCAAACATTTTCTTAAAACTGTCAGATAGTATTCAGTAAGAATGTAAACTTTTAAAACATGTATATCCATCGAAAATCAGAGATCGACAATTTTTACGAATCCAATACTTTCATTTTATTTACACGAAAGATAGTAATAATATAATACTGTATTTAATAAAGAGTCATATTTTTTTTTTTTTTTTTTTTTTTTTTTCTAGCTGAATAGTACTGTTAAGAATATGTATAATATTTTAAATTTAACAATGATTGGTTATAAAAAAAAATTCTTATTATGAACATCAATATGAAATTTTGTACTATTCTGCTATAATACCTTTATATATATAAATAATAATAATAATAATAATAATCTGGTGTGTCACTCACACGACTTTCTCTTACCTTGTATTTCAATAATATAAAGATAGATTGCAACTTCAGTCGTAAGATCAATAAGGTAAAATAATAAACTTCAATCTACTTTTAAAGAATCTGAAATAGGTTTAGGAACAATTTTATTTGGCAGATAATTTTGTGTGGAGAGACAGCCCCCCCCCCACACACACACACAAACCCTTGTTCAATTATACTGCCTATATATATATAAGTTTGATTCTCATTTGGTTTTTCATATATTATTAATTCAGTTTCAACTTTTTCTATTTTTGGGTGTTATTCGGTATAGCTTGTTGTAAATGTTCAACAATTTGCATACAACAAGACAGAAATAACACCTATTTTACATGCAATATTCATTCTATTTCTATAACCTTGAAAACGTAATGAATTTGCATGTTTCAAGTTAAAGTTGCTTGATATTCGTAATCTTTTTTTTTTTTTTTTTGGTATTTATTCTGTTTTATCTTATTAAATGTTTCTTCGTTTCATCTATTCAATGTTTGAAAAGGCTTTCAATATATATATATATATATATATATATATATATTTAATAAAGGCTGTTATTAATTTGCCTTCAAACATGATAAAATTTTAGACCTAATACGAACTTTAAAATACAAAATTTTAATATCATGCAGTTATTTGTTTTATAAGTTAATGACAGCGCCCCATGTTGAGCAATAATTTTTCAAAATATAATCAACATCAATTTAGCTTATGGTCCAACTAAACATAAAGTTTGTTTAAATTCCGAGAGATACAGCGTCAACAATATTTCATGCAATACACACACAAACGTTTTGTGCAAATGGTTAAATTGTGTTTAGCATAATATCTCAATACTTGTAAATTTATAGAAACACGGTGATCAAAAATTTTTACGATTCCATTTTCACAAAAAATAATTTTTCTATTCTATATAGAAGAAAGTAATATACAGAATTCTATTTAATATTTTTACAAAGAAATACATTTGAACAATAAAAAATAAATTTTAATCAGAAAGATTTATTGCATGTAATTTATTTTGTTCCCACTTCAAATGTTGTAATTAATATCTCTTCAGTGATGAAGAAATTCATCATATTTTTAATTTTTGAGAAAATTATCCGATATTCCTTTAAAGAAATACAAATAAAGAGAAAAAAAAGGAAAAGTTAAGTGGAAAAATGCTTTATATAGTAATTTAAAAAATAAATGCTGTTATTATACGTGCTTGATATAGTTACATGTATAATGAATAAATTATTAATTATAGATGAATGTGAATCATCTGAAAAGAAATAGAAAAGCGAATTAAATAAGTTTAGTAATACTGAAACATTATAATTTACCTTTAAAAAGTCTTTTTCGGTAATATTTTAACGTAAGTGTCTATTAAACTACATCTATGAAGAAACATTTTTATGCAAAACATATAATTATTTTTTAAGATGAATATGTTTTGAGACTAAATTATTTTTCGATATAGTAATGAAAAATAATTTTGAATAATTATTTAAAATAAATTTTTGTTTTACAATTTGCACTTTAATTTGAACTAGATTTTGTGAAATTTAACAGTTTATAAAAGTAGAATTTAAAATGGTTCCCATTTTATAAATTTACACGTTTAATTTTGGAAGAAAAGTAACCTTTTATTAATAATATTTTTTAAATGTCAAAAAAACTTTGTCAGAAAAAGAGCATAGTTAACGGGTTATCATAGCTACATGTTTCTTTATTTTTTTCCTTTCTTTCTCTTTATTTTATTTTATTTTATTTTTTTCATTTACATTAATTAAAAGAATGTTATAAATTCATAAACATTTTCGACTTCTAATTTTCGATGAATTTATGCATTTTGAGATGTCTTGAACACGATCATTGACATTCAACCCGAAACCTGACATTTTTTTAAAATGTCCGTCCATCTGTCTGTCAGTGTGCTTAAGTGCGTGTGACAAAATTTTTGTGGCAGCTCTAGATAAGAACTATTGAACGGAATTTTATGAAAAGATATATTAAGCTGCACCTTGACATAATATGTTGCCCATTAGCTTTTCGTTAACATCACTCAAGAGATGGTGTAATCGTCAAGTATTTTCATAATCTTTATTATGGTGATATACGACTAAATGTAGTATAAATATACACATTGAGGATTCTTTTTAAATAATTATTACAAAACTGAAATGATGTTTCTGTAATACCAATATTCAACATATATATATATATATATATATATATATATATATAGTAGCCTCCCCCCCCCCCAAGGGTGTAGATTTTGCATATTTTATTTTTCAAAAGACATTTTTTATACATTTAAATCGAATGGTTGAAAGATGTATCTGTAATTTGCGACTTGTAGCTTTCTTCTTTTTAACAAAACAAACAAACAAAAAAAAAAAAAAATCTATTTTGGGGAAATTTTCAAATTCCTATCTGGCAACATTGTAACGAGGCAGTTTGGCTGTGCAGCAGCATGATCTGCAGCGTATATACTTTTCTACATTGAAAGAAATGTTGGGCATGAGATGTTTGAAAGTTTTTTAACATAAGGGTCGCACTCTCCACCTTTTTTGAATAGAACTTCACATTATGAGAAATTTCTGTTATTTTATTTTTATTTTTTACCAAACTTTCCAACCATCTCATTAATAAAGGACGATTTTTAGTACCCCCCCCCCTTTTTTTTTCACACCAGTCTCTTTTTAAAGTAATTTTATGCTTATTTAATCGTAACTGCATTTGGAGATAATTACTCTAAAAATAAATTGGTGTGTAAAAAGGGGCATGTACTAAAAATCTCCCAGTTCATTATTAGAATGTTGGCTAAGCCTTAAAAGTTTTACCCCAGCAGGCTGGCACTTACAGGATTCCTCACAACAATGTCTGTTACGTATCTGTTAAGCACTACTCATTTTTATTACTAACTTTTCGGAGTAAAACGTTCAACTTTTTGAAAATAGAAAACTTATGCAAAACTTAAATATATATATATATATATATATATTTAAATTAATTTTTTCGAAAAATTGCTCACTAAGCTAAAAGGCGACCTGTTCAAAGAGTAATATAAAATAAATCACTAAGGTAGTTTTACATTAAAGTTGTACCAAAAATAGTCGCCAATAGAAATATATTTATTTAAACGTTTCAATTATAATAATAGCCTCATTTTTTATTTATTTATTTTTAAAGTATGAATTTAAATTAATCGTATAGGCTTTTTCTGGGGGGGGGGGGGGGAGTCAGGCAAAAACCTGCTTCTGTACTAATAGAAGAGAGTAGTTATCTTTCTCTTTACCTGCATGCAACATAGAAAAAAAACATTAAATCATTAAATTCATTTGTTTACTTATTTTTATTTCATATTATTTCACGCGCACTTTTTATTTCCTAATTCAAAATTATTAAAAAAAACTTTTTCGATATCGCTTGTAACGATACTGATTATTATTAATTTTCTTTTCTTTTTCTTTCAATAATAATTAAAAAAAAAAAAGATTTTGATGAAATTTTGGCAAAAGCAGAATTTAGTTTAGGACGGAGGACTATTAGTTTTTTTTTTTTTTCTTCCCAATTATAACATCGCTTTCAAATTATTCAATTATATTTTCGATAAATTTTAGATTTCGATAAATGTCCAACTATCGAAAAATGATTTCGACAAATGTCCAACTATCGAAAACGACAACGCAAAAATCCCAGATTGAGACTAATAGGCCCTCAGTCCTAAAAAGAAAGAAAAAAAGAAAGAAAAAAATGAAAAGAAAAGAAAAAAAAGAGAAAAAAATGACAAGTTCTTAAACTTTTTGTGAGGGTAAAAAAATTACGATTCTAGGGTTATCTTCAAAGAAAACAATGGCAATTGATCACCAATAAACCGATTGATTGTAGTACTACTCAGCAACTGCATACTGCAACCGGACGACAGGAGTCCTAATTTACTGTAGCCTGACGCCTTCGAAAAACGAGACCTATTCGCCCGATTACCTAAACACTGTGTACCATTGACAGCATCTCACCAATGGAACACCTTACAATTGCATAACTAACTCAAAGTCTTAATGATATCACATTTACTTTACCGATTGAAGTTATTTCAGTCTACAAACGATTTTCAGCTTCTGTTCATATAGAGACATTTATTCATCTCTCTAACATCGACGTATTTGTGATTTGATGCTTCAAACAGACGTCATTACACAGTCCTATGGAACTCTACATTTTCGGCAGATGTTTACTTAACAAGGATCTTTAATGTGATGATGTTATCTTTCCACATGTGCTTCTCTTTTGAGGTGCATTCGCTCAGACATCTTTTTTATTTAACATAATGTAAATACACACTAATCTCATGTACAAAATGCATCTGTACATGTCATCATGATGTGCAGAAGATTCCATAAAATGAAAATATCTGAAGAAAACAATAGTCAACATATTCTCCAGATTTAATCATTAAAGGTTTGCAAATTTATAATCTTTAATAAGGAACTTTGATTTTTTTGTTCTACTACTTAGCCTAACAGTGTTTTGTATTTATTTTCAATTAAATTATCGAAAAATAATATAAAGTATTTTTTTATTATTATTGTTATTTTCAATTCTTGTAAATAAACAATAATTATTCAATAGTTTTAAGTTCAAATAATTGACTAAAAAATAAAATTCTATGAAATATACTGTAGAGAAACCCAGATTAACAAACCAATTCCATGGCAATCGTATAAGTTCGTACAGTCATTGGAAAAGATTAAAAATAATACACAGAATTATTAGAGAAAAGTTATTGCCAAACGCTAGAAAGGAAATTTCGTTATAGGAAATATTTATCAAGTCTATTTTCGTTTTTCTACAATTTCTGCCTTTTTTAATATGAAAGAAACATATTTTATATTAATATTTAATGAGGTTAATAATACGTGCCTCGCATTAAAAAGTAATGATTTTACTTGATAAATGCTTCTGATAAAAGAGATGAAACGTGACTTAATTTACAGTTTTAAATAACCTTCAACATATTCAATAGTTTTAATTAGTTCTGCGAGTTTTTAAACCTGTAAACAAATAATATTATTTATTTTATGTATTCTGTAATTTATATATATATGTATATATATTAAGTAAATCATGAAGAACATCTTTCATGCCGCATTATTAGTTTTCTGGTATGTAACTTAAAATAAATAAATTAATTAATTAAGAGATAATTTAATTATTTTTCACATGGATATTTCCTTAAAAAATAAGCAATTAACGAATCCTTAAATTTGTTACGGACATGTATGTATGAACGTTGTATGCTCATCACCTGAAATTTCTTTCATAAAACATACTTTTCTTAAAGATGTTGTTTCTTATTAAAAAAAAAAAAAAAATCTGAAATTTCGTAAATACAATTTCTTATCAGATCTCATTACTTTCATACTTTCATCAATACGTATACACTGAGAAAAAAATATATATATACCACCTTCATCTAGAATGAATAAGTGGTCATTTTCAAAATCCCTAAACTAGGAATATAGATTTCCGAGCTAGGCGCATGAGGTACGCAAATAAAGTGAATAGACGAAATGATGAAGAATTTATAGTCTACACATTTCTAGAGGGTGAAACAATATTATGAATATTCCAAATCTTTTGTATTGCGAGAAATCCTCGCTTTGTTTTCTATAAATTGGGTCATAAACCAAGATTATAGTTCCTAAAACCCGCCTTTTGCATATTCTTTTATTTGCAGAGATTTTTAAATGACTTTGCTCTCGATAATGTAATCAAACGCTCTAGAATTCTAATAGGGGTTTCTAGAACTCACATTCAATAGGGATTCTGAAATTATAAAAATAACATGGAACTATTTTTCCTAGAGCCACAATTTGGACTCTAGATGTCAGTTACAGAAGTTTTTCTCAGTGTATATAAGAAAGAATCTGCAGTGGCCCTCATGCGAGATTCTCTTATCCCGCATATTAATACTATAAAAACAAAGTGTAGATTAATGGGTAAGATAACATGCACCATATTTTTATTAAAACTATCAATTTGATAACAAAATATATTATTATCCTTCAAATTTCTCTCTTTTTTTTTTTTTTTTTTTTTCTTGTTTAACCTGAGATCACTTTGCACCGCCACATAATAATTTTTATATTATTTATATATTACTAAGTGCGATTTTTCGGTTATGACAGTTTTAATTCAAACAGTTAATTGGATAATAAAAATTATTAAGTATAAATACCATAAAAGACAAGAACTCGAAACAATTGTTTCGGGTCGAAAGAAGACATGACCCTTAGTCAGGCGAATAAAGTAGGCACGAATGTTGCAAACAAATTGGCATGTACATTAAAATACTTATTGCATTTGAACTTCAGTTCTGTGATGCTAATCTATAACTAATGCTATTATTGCTGCCATTTTGAATAGATTCCTATTTTTTACTAGAGGAGCCAGAGCATGTCATTTTTATACGATTCATATTACACAAAAAGTGATTATTCTCATCCGAGAGTTTTCTTTCAAACTGTTAACTGGATAACAACCGTCGTTTTGCATTGATTTATTTCCTTAATGTTTTCAGCATTCTGACTTGAAATTTCTTCGTTAATGGTTTTTAAATGCCAATTCATATAATAACAATTCAATAATACACGACAATATATATATATATATATAGAATAATTGAATACCATAAAAATACTATATCTATATCTATCTATCTATCTATCTATCTATATATATATATATATATATACACTCCTGCTCAAAAGTTTAGCAAGATTTGAAAAGGACCAAAGGACCAGTTTTTTCAAATTAGAAACTTATGTATCGATGAAATGTTTTGAAACATTTTGTATTTAAAGAACGGAATCTTCCTCACGTTTTTCAGTGAAGATTCGTTTAAGAAAACATTTAGGGGGTTGGTAACAAACTGAGCAAAATGAATAATGTTTGTGATGAATGAAATGATCTGTAACTTTTGGTTATGTTAATATAGACTCGGTACAATTTGTGCATAAAATTGTGCGACGATAGCATGTTAAATAACGAACATTTATATTAAAACTCCAAGAAGAAAAAAAAAATCATCATGTTTTTTATTTATAATATACAAAGTTTCAAATGAAAATTCGTCCAACTAATCAGATAAATTTAAACAACATTTTTGAAACTATATACTGCAATCGAAATACAAATACATTAAATATCTCATAAAATATGAGACTTTTTATGAAAAGCGTTTACACAGCCCATGCGCGAAAGATAGAAATTTTTTTATTGCATATATTGAAAGCTAGATATGTTGGACAACTTTTGTCAAAAATTCATTTGAATAGAGCAAAAATTAAGCAAACTGTCGACAAAAGAACGCCCTAGATTTTAGATTTTTTTTTTTTTTTTTTTTCAGTGTTGAAATTTCATAAGGTGTTTTTCACATGCTGTGTAATTAATTTGAAGATCATTGAATTATTTCAACCTCTTTGCAAAAGTTATTTTTTGTAAAGAAGAAAAAAAAAACTTTTATGATATCACAAATCTTAGTAAATAAAGAAAATTATGTTAGAATTACAAGTTAATAAGGGTTTTTTCAATGTACTTTTGGAGCGTGGTTGGAATAATTCGATCCTCAAATTAATTACGCAGCATGTGAAAAACTTCTTATGAAATTTCAATACTGGAAAAATACCTGAAATCTCGCTCGTTCTTTTGCAGATAATTGGCTTAATTTTTAATCTAGTCAAATGAAATTTCGACAAAAGTTGACAATATATCTAGCTTTTGATCTACGTGATAAAAAAATTTCTATCTTTCGCGCATGCGCTGTGAAAACGTTTTTCATAAAAAATGCTCATATTTCATGAGATACATAAGATATCTGTATTCTGATTGCAGTATATTGTATCAAAGGTGTTTTTTCAATTTATCTTAAGTAGGAATAATTTTCGTTTAAAACTCTGTATATTATAAATAAAAAATATACTGATATTTTTTGGGAGTTTAAAAATAAATGTTTATATCTCCATTATTCAACATGCTATCGTCACACAAATTCATCTATAAATTGAACTGGGTCTGTTTGAACATATCCTAAAGTTACAGATCATTTTATTCATTTAATGATACAGACTGATTAAAAACATTATTGATATTGCTCAATTTCTTACCAGCCCCCTAAATGTTGTCTTAAACCAACCTTCACTGAAAAACATGAGGAGTACCCAGTTCTTTAATTGTCCAATGTTTAAAAACATTTTATTGAGAGATACGTTTTTAAATCGAAAAAAAAAAAAAAAAAAAAAAAAAAAAAACTGATCGTTTGCAAATCTTGCTAAACTTTTGAGCAGGAGTGTACATATATATATATATATACATATTAACAGAATCTGTACTTTCTGAAAAAAAAGGTTAGTTTTCTGTTGCATAATAACCTTTTTGTAATCATTACCTATTTTACTTGCATATTGTATAACCAATGTAAAGTAGTGTCTGTATATCACGTAATAGTGAAACAAAAACGCGATCATGTTCTATAGTAAAAACCAGGAAAAGAGGTTTTAAAAATTTCTTCATAACAAATACTTTTATATTATAACATTTTAAGTTACTTATAAAATTTATTATATTATGACATTATAAAATTTTAATTAAATAATACTAATAATAATAAGATACTTTTCCTTTTTCAGAAAGAAAAAAATAAAAAGTTTAAACAATTTAAAACATGCATTTAATAGCATTTCTATTAATTTTACCAATGCCTATTTTATATTAAATGTATTATATTTGTCACTTTTAATTTCATTTTTAAAGCAAATAATGTAATGCATTTGCATCCCTGAAATGGTTACGATTGATTTTTTAAAACTGAATTCAAATATGTCATCATTTTTTAAAATTATTTTACACCCGTGTCAATTTCCAACTTATATTTACTTTTCTCCAGAGTATATCTAATCTACGTGATACCCGTGAATAGGAAGATAAATATACCAGAAAAAAGGATTGCTCATATGTTTAACGAAAATAACAATTTATGGTTAGAGAATCTTCAACAAAAAGAACACTGTCCAAAGTTTCGATCGTATACATTTAATCCATATATTATTTTTAAAATGTTAAAAGAATTCTGCACAACATCGATTCGAAAGTTAAAATCTTCCAAAATAACTAAAATTTATTGTGACAATTTAGCTCTATATTAAGTTACTAGCCTTTCCCGCGTAGAACATCTGCGTGATAATACTTACATATCTAATGTGGTTTAAAAAAAAAAAATGTCCAATGTAAAATCTCTGGAAAATTTCAGTTATTTCCATTCTTTTTTTTCTTTTTTTTTCAATAAATTTTAGAAAATGTTTTTTTTTTTTTTTTTTTTTTTTTTTTTTCGTTGCCAAGTTTAAATTATTTCGAATTATATTATTGTTACATTAAAAATTATTTTTTTTGCCAAAAACTTAAATTATCACCATACAAAACAGAATTTCCATTTTTCTAAAATATATCTACAAAATAAATAAATAAATAAAAAGAAATAATGTTCATTCTATGTATAATGAATACAAACTCTAAAAAAACATAATAGATGGCGCCACTACAGTCCAGCGGAATATTCACTGCAAAATGTTAGGCCTCCCTGACTGGCTTTAATTTTTTCCAAATATACAAATATAAATATCAGCTTTAGAGCATAGGTTTGAACACAACAAAATAATATATTTTTTAAAATTTCTTCAAGAAAATGTGCGTTTCAAGTGTATTAGATTAATTTTTTGTAGCTGAAATCGAAATTTCTAGCAGACGAATTTGTGCTTTGGGTCTGGGTTAACCAATCAGATAACTCCTTGCATCACTATCGTATCGTTAGGCCAAAATTTAATCATAACTGGTGCACGTTAGAGAAATATTATATAAATAATTAAACGTTACGTTATATGACTTTTTTTTTTTTTTAAATCAGATCATGGTTTATAGAATATACGAGTATAAAATTTGATAGCATAAAAGTTTATTTGTTAAATTTATTCTCTAACGTATCTGTGCAATAATTTAATTTTGATAAATAATTATGTTTTTATATATTAAGCATACAATAACATGATTATATATGATATGTTTTTATAATAAAATGATTTGATAATATGCTCAATTTTAGAATTATGATTCTTTCTTTTCCAAGGATACATAGAATAAGTGCACCAATAGTACAGCGTTTACAAAATTTTCGATGCACACACTCAGCAAAAAGACATTTTCTAAAGATGGTCGAAGGGTGTTCCGGGAATCTCGAAATATGTAAATATTTCAAAAAGAGGCGATCGAAAAATTTCAGGAATATAATGCTTTCTTTTTATGTAGGATCAGGTGGGGCCTCTTTGTATTTATAATATACAAAGTTTCAAATGAAAATTCGTCCAACTAATCAGATAAATTTAAACAACATTTTTGAAACTATATACTGCAATCGAAATACAAATACATTAAATATCTCATAAAATATGAGACTTTTTATGAAAAGCGTTTACACAGCCCATGCGCGAAAGATAGAAAATTTTTTATTGCATATATTGAAAGCTAGATATGTTGGACAACTTTTGTCAAAAATTCATTTGAATAGAGCAAAAATTAAGCAAACTGTCGACAAAAGAACGCCCTAGATTTTAGATTTTTTTTTTTTTTTTTTTCAGTGTTGAAATTTCATAAGGTGTTTTTCACATGCTGTGTAATTAATTTGAAGATCATTGAATTATTTCAACCTCTTTGCAAAAGTTATTTTTTGTAAAGAAGAAAAAAAAACTTTTATGATATCACAAATCTTAGTAAATAAAGAAAATTATGTTAGAATTACAAGTTAATAAGGGTTTTTTCAATGTACTTTTGGAGCGTGGTTGGAATAATTCGATCCTCAAATTAATTACGCAGCATGTGAAAAACTTCTTATGAAATTTCAATACTGGAAAAATACCTGAAATCTCGCTCGTTCTTTTGCAGATAATTGGCTTAATTTTTAATCTAGTCAAATGAAATTTCGACAAAAGTTGACAATATATCTAGCTTTTAATCTACGTGATAAAAAAATTTCTATCTTTCGCGCATGCGCTGTGAAAACGTTTTTCATAAAAAATGCTCATATTTCATGAGATACATAAGATATCTGTATTCTGATTGCAGTATATTGTATCAAAGGTGTTTTTTCAATTTATCTTAAGTAGGAATAATTTTCGTTTAAAACTCTGTATATTATAAATAAAAAATATACTGATATTTTTTGGGAGTTTAAAAATAAATGTTTATATCTCCATTATTCAACATGCTATCGTCACACAAATTCATCTATAAATTGAACTGGGTCTGTTTGAACATATCCTAAAGTTACAGATCATTTTATTCATTTAATGATACAGACTGATTAAAAACATTATTGATATTGCTCAATTTCTTACCAGCCCCCTAAATGTTGTCTTAAACCAACCTTCACTGAAAAACATGAGGAGTACCCAGTTCTTTAATTGTCCAATGTTTAAAAACATTTTATTGAGAGATACGTTTTTAAATCGAAAAAAAAAAAAAAAAAACTGATCGTTTGCAAATCTTGCTAAACTTTTGAGCAGGAGTGTACATATATATATATATATATACATATTAACAGAATCTGTACTTTCTGAAAAAAAAGGTTAGTTTTCTGTTGCATAATAACCTTTTTGTAATCATTACCTATTTTACTTGCATATTGTATAACCAATGTAAAGTAGTGTCTGTATATCACGTAATAGTGAAACAAAAACGCGATCATGTTCTATAGTAAAAACCAGGAAAAGAGGTTTTAAAAATTTCTTCATAACAAATAATTTTATATTATAACATTTTAAGTTACTTATAAAATTTATTATATTATGACATTATAAAATTTTAATTAAATAATACTAATAATAATAAGATACTTTTCCTTTTTCAGAAAGAAAAAAATAAAAAGTTTAAACAATTTAAAACATGCATTTAATAGCATTTCTATTAATTTTACCAATGCCTATTTTATATTAAATGTATTATATTTGTCACTTTTAATTTCATTTTTAAAGCAAATAATGTAATGCATTTGCATCCCTGAAATGGTTACGATTGATTTTTTAAAACTGAATTCAAATATGTCATCATTTTTTAAAATTATTTTACACCCGTGTCAATTTCCAACTTATATTTACTTTTCTCCAGAGTATATCTAATCTACGTGATACCCGTGAATAGGAAGATAAATATACCAGAAAAAAGGATTGCTCATATGTTTAACGAAAATAACAATTTATGGTTAGAGAATCTTCAACAAAAAGAACACTGTCCAAAGTTTCGATCGTATACATTTAATCCATATATTATTTTTAAAATGTTAAAAGAATTCTGCACAACATCGATTCGAAAGTTAAAATCTTCCAAAATAACTAAAATTTATTGTGACAATTTAGCTCTATATTAAGTTACTAGCCTTTCCCGCGTAGAACATCTGCGTGATAATACTTACATATCTAATGTGGTTTAAAAAAAAAAAATGTCCAATGTAAAATCTCTGGAAAATTTCAGTTATTTCCATTCTTTTTTTTCTTTTTTTTTCAATAAATTTTAGAAAATGTTTTTTTTTTTTTTTTTTTTTTTTTTTTCGTTGCCAAGTTTAAATTATTTCGAATTATATTATTGTTACATTAAAAATTATTTTTTTTGCCAAAAACTTAAATTATCACCATACAAAACAGAATTTCCATTTTTCTAAAATATATCTACAAAATAAATAAATAAATAAAAAGAAATAATGTTCATTCTATGTATAATGAATACAAACTCTAAAAAAACATAATAGATGGCGCCACTACAGTCCAGCGGAATATTCACTGCAAAATGTTAGGCCTCCCTGACTGGCTTTAATTTTTTCCAAATATACAAATATAAATATCAGCTTTAGAGCATAGGTTTGAACACAACAAAATAATATATTTTTAAAAATTTCTTCAAGAAAATGTGCGTTTCAAGTGTATTAGATTAATTTTTTGTAGCTGAAATCGAAATTTCTAGCAGACGAATTTGTGCTTTGGGTCTGGGTTAACCAATCAGATAACTCCTTGCATCACTATCGTATCGTTAGGCCAAAATTTAATCATAACTGGTGCACGTTAGAGAAATATTATATAAATAATTAAACGTTACGTTATATGACTTTTTTTTTTTTTAAATCAGATCATGGTTTATAGAATATACGAGTATAAAATTTGATAGCATAAAAGTTTATTTGTTAAATTTATTCTCTAACGTATCTGTGCAATAATTTAATTTTGATAAATAATTATGTTTTTATATATTAAGCATACAATAACATGATTATATATGATATGTTTTTATAATAAAATGATTTGATAATATGCTCAATTTTAGAATTATGATTCTTTCTTTTCCAAGGATACATAGAATAAGTGCACCAATAGTACAGCGTTTACAAAATTTTCGATGCACACACTCAGCAAAAAGACATTTTCTAAAGATGGTCGAAGGGTGTTCCGGGAATCTCGAAATATGTAAATATTTCAAAAAGAGGCGATCGAAAAATTTCAGGAATATAATGCTTTCTTTTTATGTAGGATCAGGTGGGGCCTCTTTGTATTTATAATATACAAAGTTTCAAATGAAAATTCGTCCAACTAATCAGATAAATTTAAACAACATTTTTGAAACTATATACTGCAATCGAAATACAAATACATTAAATATCTCATAAAATATGAGACTTTTTATGAAAAGCGTTTACACAGCCCATGCGCGAAAGATAGAAAATTTTTTATTGCATATATTGAAAGCTAGATATGTTGGACAACTTTTGTCAAAAATTCATTTGAATAGAGCAAAAATTAAGCAAACTGTCGACAAAAGAACGCCCTAGATTTTAGATTTTTTTTTTTTTTTTTTTCAGTGTTGAAATTTCATAAGGTGTTTTTCACATGCTGTGTAATTAATTTGAAGATCATTGAATTATTTCAACCTCTTTGCAAAAGTTATTTTTTGTAAAGAAGAAAAAAAAACTTTTATGATATCACAAATCTTAGTAAATAAAGAAAATTATGTTAGAATTACAAGTTAATAAGGGTTTTTTCAATGTACTTTTGGAGCGTGGTTGGAATAATTCGATCCTCAAATTAATTACGCAGCATGTGAAAAACTTCTTATGAAATTTCAATACTGGAAAAATACCTGAAATCTCGCTCTCTTTTGCAGATAATTGGCTTAATTTTTAATCTAGTCAAATGAAATTTCGACAAAAGTTGACAATATATCTAGCTTTTAATCTACGTGATAAAAAAATTTCTATCTTTCGCGCATGCGCTGTGAAAACGTTTTTCATAAAAAATGCTCATATTTCATGAGATACATAAGATATCTGTATTCTGATTGCAGTATATTGTATCAAAGGTGTTTTTTCAATTTATCTTAAGTAGGAATAATTTTCGTTTAAAACTCTGTATATTATAAATAAAAAATATACTGATATTTTTTGGGAGTTTAAAAATAAATGTTTATATCTCCATTATTCAACATGCTATCGTCACACAAATTCATCTATAAATTGAACTGGGTCTGTTTGAACATATCCTAAAGTTACAGATCATTTTATTCATTTAATGATACAGACTGATTAAAAACATTATTGATATTGCTCAATTTCTTACCAGCCCCCTAAATGTTGTCTTAAACCAACCTTCACTGAAAAACATGAGGAGTACCCAGTTCTTTAATTGTCCAATGTTTAAAAACATTTTATTGAGAGATACGTTTTTAAATCGAAAAAAAAAAAAAAAACTGATCGTTTGCAAATCTTGCTAAACTTTTGAGCAGGAGTGTACATATATATATATATATACATATTAACAGAATCTGTACTTTCTGAAAAAAAAGGTTAGTTTTCTGTTGCATAATAACCTTTTTGTAATCATTACCTATTTTACTTGCATATTGTATAACCAATGTAAAGTAGTGTCTGTATATCACGTAATAGTGAAACAAAAACGCGATCATGTTCTATAGTAAAAACCAGGAAAAGAGGTTTTAAAAATTTCTTCATAACAAATACTTTTATATTATAACATTTTAAGTTACTTATAAAATTTATTATATTATGACATTATAAAATTTTAATTAAATAATACTAATAATAATAAGATACTTTTCCTTTTTCAGAAAGAAAAAAATAAAAAGTTTAAACAATTTAAAACATGCATTTAATAGCATTTCTATTAATTTTACCAATGCCTATTTTATATTAAATGTATTATATTTGTCACTTTTAATTTCATTTTTAAAGCAAATAATGTAATGCATTTGCATCCCTGAAATGGTTACGATTGATTTTTTAAAACTGAATTCAAATATGTCATCATTTTTTAAAATTATTTTACACCCGTGTCAATTTCCAACTTATATTTACTTTTCTCCAGAGTATATCTAATCTACGTGATACCCGTGAATAGGAAGATAAATATACCAGAAAAAAGGATTGCTCATATGTTTAACGAAAATAACAATTTATGGTTAGAGAATCTTCAACAAAAAGAACACTGTCCAAAGTTTCGATCGTATACATTTAATCCATATATTATTTTTAAAATGTTAAAAGAATTCTGCACAACATCGATTCGAAAGTTAAAATCTTCCAAAATAACTAAAATTTATTGTGACAATTTAGCTCTATATTAAGTTACTAGCCTTTCCCGCGTAGAACATCTGCGTGATAATACTTACATATCTAATGTGGTTTAAAAAAAAAAAATGTCCAATGTAAAATCTCTGGAAAATTTCAGTTATTTCCATTCTTTTTTTTCTTTTTTTTTCAATAAATTTTAGAAAATGTTTTTTTTTTTTTTTTTTTTTTTTTTTTTTTTCGTTGCCAAGTTTAAATTATTTCGAATTATATTATTGTTACATTAAAAATTTTTTTTTTTGCCAAAAACTTAAATTATCACCATACAAAACAGAATTTCCATTTTTCTAAAATATATCTACAAAATAAATAAATAAATAAAAAGAAATAATGTTCATTCTATGTATAATGAATACAAACTCTAAAAAAACATAATAGATGGCGCCACTACAGTCCAGCGGAATATTCACTGCAAAATGTTAGGCCTCCCTGACTGGCTTTAATTTTTTCCAAATATACAAATATAAATATCAGCTTTAGAGCATAGGTTTGAACACAACAAAATAATATATTTTTTAAAATTTCTTCAAGAAAATGTGCGTTTCAAGTGTATTAGATTAATTTTTTGTAGCTGAAATCGAAATTTCTAGCAGACGAATTTGTGCTTTGGGTCTGGGTTAACCAATCAGATAACTCCTTGCATCACTATCGTATCGTTAGGCCAAAATTTAATCATAACTGGTGCACGTTAGAGAAATATTATATAAATAATTAAACGTTACGTTATATGACTTTTTTTTTTTTTTTTAAATCAGATCATGGTTTATAGAATATACGAGTATAAAATTTGATAGCATAAAAGTTTATTTGTTAAATTTATTCTCTAACGTATCTGTGCAATAATTTAATTTTGATAAATAATTATGTTTTTATATATTAAGCATACAATAACATGATTATATATGATATGTTTTTATAATAAAATGATTTGATAATATGCTCAATTTTAGAATTATGATTCTTTCTTTTCCAAGGATACATAGAATAAGTGCACCAATAGTACAGCGTTTACAAAATTTTCGATGCACACACTCAGCAAAAAGACATTTTCTAAAGATGGTCGAAGGGTGTTCCGGGAATCTCGAAATATGTAAATATTTCAAAAAGAGGCGATCGAAAAATTTCAGGAATATAATGCTTTCTTTTTATGTAGGATCAGGTGGGGCCATCATGACCAGGGAGTAAGTGTAACCAACGCCACTTAAGAAAAAAAAAATTCTATGATGGATATCTTCTTTATTAATTTGAAGCATATTAAAGCATTTACAAGTGTTAATTTAATAGCCTACAGAAACTTTTGAAAAATGAATTTGATAACTCAATGCTCAAAGTTATTTAGTACAAAGAAGAAAATATTTCAGGTCAGAAAATTCCCATTCAAAAGTATGTTTTTATGCATCTCTGATACGCTTTTAATTTTTCTAACACAGTTGAATGTTTTAAAATGTATGATCGTAATTATCCCACCGTTTTTCGAAAGTGGAGTAATTATGACCACACCGTAATAAAACAGTAAAAGCATAAATATTGAAGATTTTTTTTTTTTAACATTATGCATTAGAATTCTTAGATACTATTAAATGAAGAAACCTCTTTTTCCTTTTACTTTATTTAAACATTCAAAAAACAGTCAATACGGAAAAAAAAAGGAGCTGGAAAGTTACAGAATCTCAAATGTCTTAACCAACTACGAGTCAGTATCAAAGTAAACCTCTATAAGTTCTATAATTTTCAAAAGTATATTTTTTATTTCTATAAATAATATGTTTCCAAAATATGTTATTCATATTCTTTGTTTCTATATGTTTCCAAAATAATAATAATAATAATAATAATAATAATAATAATAACATGTGTTTTGGTTTTTGGAAAACACATAGAGGTGATCCATAAATAACTGGTGGAAAAACAGGACATTTATATATATATATATATATATATATATATATATATATATATATATATATATATTCCCCAGGAAAAACTTAGATATTTATTTTGACTGGTTAAAATAATTTATAACACCTCCAATGAAAGATGTCATTTTGTTATAATTTATTTCAATGAATAAAAAATAAATAATTTGTATTATTTATTTATTTATTTTATAAGGTAATTTCCAAACAAAAAATATTAGAATTACGTGCAAATACTTATCCAAATCAAAACAATAATGGTCTCAATGCCCACAACAAAATTTATATTAGTCAGTATAAAGAGAAATCTGAAGGTTTTAAAATTCTTTTATAGAGGGTTAAAATTACCCACAACATTTTGTATTTTTGTGTGTTTCCTTGGATAATTATAACCACCGCCAATCATTTTAAATAAAGAAATATGAGGAACTAAAAAGGTAATGGGATATTCTTGAAAGGTTAAAATCACCCTTGATTATTTAAACAAAATAATTTTTGTCAAAAAGGAATAAAAAATTTAAAAAGTTGAAAAGCTTTATAAATGATCATAATTACTCCCACCTGACCCTTTGTAGTAGAAAATGATAAAAGAAATAGTTTGCATAATATATATGAACATCAATGTATTGTTCACTGCAATTTTTATAGCTAATGCTTGAAGTAAATCGAATCAAACTGTTTGTTCAATCATTTATGTAAAAGTTAATGGGTTATCCATAAAACAGTGATACCTTTTAAATTATCTTTCATTTTATTTATGTAAAATACTGGTTGTAGCGTCAAAAGTCTTTTCCTATACAAAAATTGCTCCATAAAAATTTTCATGCATTATGTGATAAAATGTGTCAAATCTTATGATAAATCACTTTCCCTATTTTATGAAATAAAGGGAAATACATATCGGGAAATAAAAAGAGGTTAAGAGAGGAGAAAGTTCAGCCTAGAGCTTATAAGAGTTTTTCATTTAAAACGACATAACAATCTTATGGATATTTCCAACGAAAACTTTATTTTCTTCCTCCCCCCCCCCCTCAATTAAATATGTAAATATATAGATAGAGAATATACGAAAAAAATTAGAAAATTTAATGGGTATGTGGTAATCTATTAAATGCTACAGTTAAAAATATAAATGTAAAGTTTCTTTTTAAATCTATTTAACAAAATACAAGTTGTTTATTTGGCATAATTGAAATATTTAATTACTTATTAAGCAAAATTTTAGCGAACTTTCAATAATCTGCAAATATTTTTATATTGCAAAAATACCAAACTTAAGAAGCGATATTAAACTTTTTTTTTTTTTTTTTTTTAATATACGTAAGACAGCATTGGATTCTTGAAATTTTAGACCTCTGGTTTTCGAGGGATTTATACAATGTGAAATTTCTTGAGCATGAATTTACCATTTTTAGGTCATGTCTGCCTGTGTTGGTATCTCAAATTTTTTGGACTCCTTATCTCACGAACCAACAAACGAAATTTAACACTTTGTCCTAATTTGATGCTGATAACATATAGAGATCAATCGTTCAATAGGTTAGTGCTGTCAACCTATTTTTCAGAAGCATCATTTTTAGCGTGGCAATATAAATCATTTTTTTTTTAATAAATAGACATAATGAGAATAATTTTTACCTTTTCAATGTAAAGGTAAAAAGCATATTTACAATAGTAATAGTCAACCAGGAAATTTTTGTTATATTTTTGCTTGTTGTTGTTGTCGTGTGCCACTCGGAAATTCCGAGCCCCGGAAGTTTAAGGCAAGAGGGCCTTCCGTTATTAGGAACGCCTCATAGGGAGGAAGCACGACTTCTAGTTCCATAAGCTGGTGAAAGATGGCAGCACCAGCCAAACTCGAATTTTGATCCGGATCAGAGCGAGTTTAGGCCCATGTTCCGGTACCCCCAGAGGTATAATTTTTTATGGGAACTTGGAGGACTTTGCGACCACGACGGAATTTAACGTGCACCAGTCGCCATTAGCGTACACGACGGTCTTCGGCCGGCTCGAGGACCGAACCCGAAATCTTTCGATCACGAACTCGCTGCTCTTACCAACAAGGCTACCGCGGCTTTTTGCTTTATTTATATTTTTGAATTACTTTTTGAATTTACTGGATGTTTAAGAAAACAATATAAATATTATGTTTATGAGTTATAATGTTGGTATTCATAAGCTTCATATCTAATCTAAACTTTAAAATGAAAATAAAAAAACCTTTCTATAAAAAGGAAAAAAAAAAAAAATAGTGTAGTTAAATAATATTTCTTGCAAAAACTACAATATCATGCTTCCTGAGAAAGAAATTCTTACATTTATTGATATGTCAGCAACATAAAAATATTTCACTTGCTTTCAAATAAAACTCGGTTACTACGTTACACAGCTATAGTATCAGAAAATTGTCCATTTGATGTTGTAAGAAAGCTGTTCAACTACACGCAGAGACATATATATGTATTGTTTTCTGTCGATCCGAACGCAGCATATATATATATATATATATATATTAGGGATGACATTGAAAATTTTGCTTTTAGAAAAAAAGATATGTTTTCAGACAAGTTAGATATTGGAAAACATAAGGTTCCAATATTTTTTCTTTGTCTTTAGTAGAAAATACAATTTTATTCACAAAAATTGTACAATTTCCTTCAGGAAAGTTTTGGCTTTCAGCTGATTTATTATTTAATTATTATTTTGAGCGGAAATATTAGATCGTAAAAATAAAAAATAAAAAATGTCAGAAAGGAATAATAAATAAATTATTCTCCTATATTTCAAGATTTTAATACAAAATATAACAGTTCGGAAATCAAATAAAAAGCGCATTAATAATAATTTTAGACACATAAATTATTATTTTTATTTATTTTCATTATTATTATTATTAAAATGAAAATATTTTTTTAAATGATGAGACAGATAACCAGTTTCGGAAAAAAAAGTCATGTTTACATCTCATACAAGACAAAGTTTGAAAATATAAGGGAATATTTTTTCTCTCTTCTTTTAGTAGAGTAGATAATTTGAACTAACAAACTCATTTTTTTCCTTAATATAAATAAGAGTCATTGTAAGTATGTAGATACTTATGTCTGTGGGTCTTACATATCCTCCAAATCGCTGGTCCAATTTTAATTAAACTTGACTCAGCTAATACTTATGACCACAGGGAGGAAAAATCCTTTTAAAACCATAATTTTGTATGATTTCTTCAGTATTATTGTAGCTAGAAACTTCAAATTTGATATGTAGGACTTATAATGTACATATTCTCCCAAGTAGAGATTTATAAAACATTGAAATTAAAAAGGCTAAAATTGAAAATTAAAACTGACTAAAAAAAAGTTCTTAAAGTACGTTTTCGTCAAAATTTCATGCTTGCGAATTAAACATTTTGCTGTGAATACAATTAAAACCAAAGCATCATAATATAATTAAAACAACAACAACAACAACAACATAAAAAAAACAAACTGTATAACATGATAGAATGACGTTACTTTCACAAAACCTTCGAAATAAAGTGCTACCGTCTTTGAAACCCAGAAACATTTACACTGATGGGAAAGTTACGACCAGCAACTGGCATCTCGCAGTTGCCATCAGTTGCAGGCTGCCACAACGGATCAAGCAGTGTGCCGTTTGTGGTTGGCAGCAGTGATGGAGACATCGTTATGTTGTTTTGAAAGTGTGTATAAATTTATACATGATTTTTTTCTAACCTAAAACCAAATTTTTTAATTTTTCTTAATATTAGCTTATGTAACTCCTGCTGGTTTAAATATTTAATTATTTTAATGTATTTTTTTAGTTTTTGCAAAATCTGTAAACTAATGCTTTTACGGCATAATATTCTAAATGAGCTTATATTACCCAAAGAAATTACATCCTAATACTGATAGTTAGAAATTTAGTTCAGATAATTTTACTATAGATTTGCCATTTATTCCCTAAAATTTCTTTGGTACGCTCTTACTTATACTATTGAATACAGGCTATATAGGTTATCTTACCTGTGAAGGAAGTTTCAGTTTTAAGTTGATCTAATACATTACATCTTGTATTCAAAAATAATATCTATGAACACGTTCTCTATCTGAATTTCCAACAATTTTAAATGCAGTAAATTTAAGTATGTGGATGGATTATATCCCCATAATATAAATTGAGTTATATTCGACATGGATTGCTGTATTTGTAAAAAAAAACTGTAATAACCCTGTTTCTTTAATTAATGTTCATGCATTATTACGAGTAGATAAGAATGATAAATAACAAGTGCGTTATAAGTATTTATAACGTGCATAACGTGCGCATTGTATGGTCTAACTAAATGCTTGTATTTTACGAAATGTCTACATAAATACGTAAAATGCATCGATGAATGCATGTGAGCATGTATTTGTGAATTGATAAATGAGTTAATCAACTGGCTGAATGAATTACTTCACCGATGTATTGTGAATCACTGAGAGAACGAGAGTTCCATAAATATGATATATTGGAAGATTTAAATGATAAAAAATAATTAATATTATATATTTTGTTACAAGAATAAAATTTGTCATTTATGTGATTTAATATATATATATATATATATTATAAGAAACTTGTTTTAAAATAATATAAATAATGATCTTTCCCTTTTTGTCATACCTAACGTCTAATTAAAATAAAACTGGTTGAATTCTAAATGTATATTTAATGAACATTTAAGTTATTAGATTTAATAAAATTCATCTCAGAGGTAATTCACTGTTTTCAATTGGTATATTGGTTTTAAGTTTTCATTAATGTATTTCGAAATTCAATTTATCCATTTTCTCATACAGTACAAAATGATTTCTTTCAATAAGCCTTTATTTAAATTAGCAATCGTCTTTAAAAGGCAATTGATTTATTTGCAATTAGGAAGAGCAAACATAATTAAACAATAAATGTTTAATCAATAGACAATTTCAGCAGGCAGCTCAGCAATCAAATTAAGGTATTGGATATGTAAATAAAATTCTATAATTTTAACGAAATAAAAGTAATCATTTTTTAAGGAAGTATCGAAAAAATAAAAAGTACCTTATTTATTTTTGTTAAATTATTCAAAAAAGAAAAAACAAAGTTTAAGTGCATTAAGACAATTATATTTAAGCAATAAATTGTTGCTGTTTGATTAGCTTTTTTTTTTTACCTCCGATTTTAATGCGGTAATAAAATTGTAACTTAAATTAAACTTAAAATATAAAATTTTTATCTTATATACAAACATATTTTTAAGTGAGTCTCGAGATTAAATTGTAAACTTTTTAATTGTGATTCAAATATATTTTATTTTAGCTTATTCATTAGAATAATACGATTTCAAAGGAATCTATACTTTTGTATACATTTACACAGCACATCAACCTTCTGTACACTTTAAGAAATTTCCGTAATATTGAATGAGTTCCCCGATACGTATTTATTATATGGTTGGAATATTAAGTTATACCCTTCTTCAAGATAAAAACCCAATGCCCGAATTTATAAGAAAGTGCTGTAAAATTAAGTGTGTTGATTTTTTTTTTTTTTTTTTTAAGAACAAATCCATTCTTCGACAATCTACGGAAGTGAATGGCACGGGTTCCACGGATAATAAAAATCGCGGATAAACAGCAAATAGGCAACAAACAGATGGCAAATGAGATAAAAATTATTATAGCCTAGAAACCTGATTGTATTGTATATAAAACGCAATAGAAATAGTGAAAACATTAACAGTATAGTACAAATCTTTGATTTTTTTTGTCTATTGTTTCTACATACTTCATTACATTAAAGTGTATTTACGATGAAGCGAAGTTACAATCTGTAAGCTAAATAATGCACTAAATTAAACAATACCGTACTGTACAGTGCGATATATATATATGGGTCATTCTCTGAAAAGTGGGATTTTTTTTAAAGAAAAAAAGAGTTAGCCCAAATAAAATTGCTCCATTATTATTATTATTATTATTATTATTTTTTTTTTGTGCATGTACACATACGTTACAGTTAATAAAAAATAATATAAACCAAAGTGCATCTGATAATTTTTTGAAATAGTATTATTTTTATTAATTAGAAAAATGAGGGAATGATTGTGAGGGAATGACAAATTTCTTCTAGAAAATACTTTATAAAAATATGATTAGGTTTAGTTGTATTTTCAAACACTAAATATTTATTAAAGCATATTTTTATTACTATAATAACATAAAAAAGCAAATTTGATTTCTTTTAGTTAACTTTATAATGAATGAGGGAATGACGAATAATAAAAATACTGTATTTCAATCTAACGTTTGAAAGCCTTATGCAACTCATTGTAAAAAGTTTCGAACAGAACACAAAATGGCTTTTTACTTTGCTGCTATACAAATTAAGTTTGACTTTTATAAAGCACGTGTTCAATTAATGGAGTAAGTAGGGGTGTGATTATAGTTTGATGATGGAATGATATCTAATACCAGGGACAACAATAAAGTGTGTTCTAATTTCTTTCATTGCATAATATATAAATGTAGTATAATGGATAAATATTTATTAAAGTATGTTTAATAAATTTTCAATTATAATAATCTAAATATACGTGCTTTAATGCCATAGAAACCATTTTATTTACTTACATGTGTGAATGGGGACACAGTGAGGGAATGATATTTTGCATTTCAAAAAATATTTTAAAGTTATATTTAAATTCCAGTAACCAAAGAATTACAGTTTATATGCATAACTAATTAATATTGATAGTTCTGACAGCTTTTTGTTTTTGTGATTTTAAAAATATGCCCTCAAGATTACTGGGACATGAAATGACCACTTTTCAGAGAATTACTCATATACATGTATACTACTAGATATTAAAATTTCTACACCAGAAAGAAATTAAAATATCAGAATGATATTTATTGGACACATACATTATGGTAGAAAGAACAATTGATTACATTTTCAGGAAATCTGGAGTAATATATTTTGAGGAAACAGTACATAAAGCAGCGACCTCTGGGAGCAATAACTGCACTTATCTGCCTAGGCATTGAATGGAACAGCTATCGGCTGGTATATTCGGGTACAGCTCTTTACGAAGCTTCAACACGATGCCACAGGGCATCGACTGTAATTACTGGTGAATGGTGGCGGGCCAGTCGCTTTACAATGACTAAACAGTCATTTTCATTGGTGCGAGATCAGGAGAACGCGCTAGTCAGAGCAATAGCCGAACTCAATTTGTATGAAGGAAGATCCGTACAACACAGGCAACTTGCGATCGTGCATTGTCCTGCTTAAATGCTGCGCTACAGAGGATTCGAATATAGGGCAGAGCGGCGAGCCTTAACTCAACAGAAATGTAATGGTCGCTATTGAGAGTGCCAGGAATAAGGAGTGATCTAGACGTGTATCCAGTGGGACCTCATACCATGACTGCCGGTGATGGACAGTATGACGATGTCGGATGCCAACTGGTAATGTGCATTATTCTCAATGCCATTAAATACGAATGAGGCAATCTTCATGCTGTAAACAGGATTGCGATTTGTCTGAAAAGGGATGTCCCGCCATTCTTGCCTCCAGGTTCGTCGATAATCACACATTAAAGGCGTCCATATCAGTGATGCAGCTTTGAGGGTAATCAGAATTTTGGTAAGCACATACTGAGTCACCACCTAGAGTGATGGTATGTGGTACCATTGGATACACGTCACGATAATCTCTTGTTTTCATTCTCGGTACTCTGAATAGCAGCCATTACATTTCTGACGACTTAAGGGCCGTCGCTCTGCCCTATGTTCAAGACCGCCGTAGCGCGACAGGACAATGCATGACCGCAAGTTGTACGTACTGTTCGCACCTTCTTGGATGCATAATGTGTTCTACTGTTGCTCTGGCCAGCGCGTTTTCCTTATCTCGCTCAAATAAAAATGACAGTTTAATTGCCGAAAATCAAATTGATCCGCAACTGATCTGCAACCACTCACCAGTAACTACGATCGATAAACTGTGGACTCATGTTGAAGCTTGATGAAGTGCTCGACACGTACATGTCATCCAAATACTGTTTGATTCAATGCCAAGTCAGATAAGTGCTGATATTGATCACAGAGGTCACTGCTTTATGTACTGTTTTCTCAGTATATGAATTCCGTCTTCAGAGGGCAATGGTATATGTTACTCCAAATTTGCTGAAATTTTAATCAATTATTTTTTCTACTATGATGTATGTGTCCAATAAATTTCATTCCGATATTATCATTCCTTCTTCGTGTAGCAATTTTAATGGCAAGTAGTGTTTATAATATATATATATATATATATATATATATAGTTTTTTTTTTTGCATTAAAAAAAAAAAAAAACATTTGTTTGTGGTTCTTTTTGAAAAAACACGCTTTCTGATTCCACCTTTTTTCTTCGCCCGCGGTAATCCACAACGCACATAATCCGCTCGAGGGTAATCGGCAATGTACTGTAATTGCTGTCAGTGATTGGAATTTTTTATGCAGTTCACTGACAGTACTTTAGTGTACAATATTTTTACAATGTACAAGTGGTATGTAGCACGTTGACTACACTCAAAATTTTGCTCAATAATAACAATTTATATGAAAATCATCGGAAAGTACGAGTGTCATTGAAAAATCACATTGAAAAAAAATTTGATTGATTTTGTAGATTGATTTTGCCAATTTTAACAATAATTTTGCGCAGTTAATTAAATTGACAGAATTGGATAGATTAAAGGGATATCATTAAAAGAAAAATTACTCTCACTGGATATTCCGAAATACTAAGTCAAAGAAATTTCTGTAAACAATGAGAGAGCGATGTCGTAAATTAGGTTCTAGAAACAAAATTTTTGTTAAGGCAATAATAATAATAAAAAAAAAACAAGTGTTTCATTTGGCAATATTTTTTGCGGTTCCAACAATAGTTTCTTGTTACATGCAAAAATATTTAAAAATTTCACATTCGTATACATATTTATTTTTTAATTTATTACCCATTCCTTTTCTATTTACCTTGAGGGTTACTATGATGTGCTGGCAGAAAAAGGTGCCAGCATTTTCTACGGTAAAAAAAAAACAAAAAAAAAACAAGAAAAACAGTTGTAAAAATGTGTCTTTTGCAGATGTATCTGCTGTAAAAAAACTACAGTTATTTTTTACAGTATAGTGTTTTGCGAACTCTTAACAGATCCTAAGTCACCAATATCTGCTTTAGCGTAAAATATCCATGTATTCACACTTTAATCCAAGTATGCGCTGGAAATAAAATTGTTTTATTCATCTTAGTCTCCAAAATTCACAAGAATAAAGCGCAATACTATTCTCCAAACGGTTATTAAGGTGGAAGAAATTCTCTATTTTTCTGTCACTCATATTAGCATATAGTTGCTTAGTCTCCCATTTTTCACGGGATACTTCATACCGGTTTCAGTTTATTTAATCGTCTAAAATGTATGTGACTGATTCTTTTTTTTTACTTTCCGAACATACATGTGTAAGGAAAGTATTGTAATCATGTCAAAAATCCGATTTCAAGATTTTGGTATTTCTATACGCTCTGAGATCCCCTGAGACCGTTTTCACTATTTTTACAATGATGTATGTATGTGTGTATGTATGTGTGTGTATGTGAGTGAACACGCTAGCGTCTAAACACTTTGTTCGAATGAGCTGTAAGTTGGTAAGCATGTTTCAAGTCACCATAGCACGAACCCTATTGATTTTGGTGAATCTGACACTTATAGTTTTTTTACAGGGACACAAAGAAAAATTCTTTATCATTATGGTCTATGGGACCAAAATTTTTAAAGTTCGATAGCATCAAAACGCCTTATTAAACTGAGAAAATAATTTATACACGTACTCTAGGTCACAGTTACTCAATCTGTATAGATTTTGGAGAATCTGGCATCTATAGTTTTTTTACAGAGACACAAAGAAAAATTCTTTATCATTATGGTCTATGGGACCAAATTTTAAAAAGTGCGATAGCGTCAAAACGCCTTATTAAACTGAGAAAATAATTTATACACATATTATAGGTAATAGTTGCATGAACTGCATAGAGTTTGGTGAATCTAACACTTATAATTTTTTTTACAGGGATACAAAGAAAAATTCTTTATAATTATGGCCTATGGGAACAAATTTTAAAAAGTGCGATAACGTCTTAACGTCTTATTCAATTGAGCAAAAAAATTATACACATATTATAGGTCACAGTTTCACGATTTGTATAGGTTTTGGTGAATCCAGCACATATTTTTTTTTTTTTTTTTTTTTTTTACAGGAACACAACAAATAATTCTGTATCATTATGGCCTATGGGGTGAAATTATTGAAAGTGCGATAGCATCTAAATGCCTTATCCGTTTGAGTGGCAAACTTATATACGAGTTATAGGCCACCATCACACAAACTGTATGGATTTTGGTGACTCTAGCACTTAACGAGTTTTACAGGGACACAATTAAAAATTGTTCATCATTAAGACCTATAGGCTCAAATTATTTAAAGTGCGACAGTGACTAAACGCCTTATTGAAATGAACTGAAAATTTATATACATGTTATACGACACCCTCAACCGAACTTTAGAGAATCTAGCACTTATGGTTCTTTTTGCAGGGACAAAATGCAAAATTCTTTACCATTGGGGCATATAGGCTCAAACTTTAAAGTGCGATAGTGTCTAAATGCCTTATCCGATGAAACTGAAAACTTATATAAATATTATAGTCACTATTATAAGTAACTATAAGCATTTTGGTGAATATAGCATTTATAGGGTTTTACAAGGACACAACTAAATTTTTTTTATCATTATGATCTACGTGTTCTGTAAAATAGCGTTAAATTAAACATCGTGTACTATATAAAGAAAAATACTCAAACACCCTATTATAATTTTCTCTTTTGTTTATTTAACAACTGCTCATACTTTATTTTATCTACAAAACCATTAATTACTCAATGTTTGGAAAGTCGAGTGGAGTCACTCCATATTTTTAAAATAATGGTGATAAATGACATTTAAAAATTAGAAAATTTGGCAGCTATGACACAAACAATAATAATATAATAATAATAAAATCTGATCTTCCCTATGGCTAGATGCCTATTTCTTGTCATTTGAAAGCAGAAAAATGCGTTTTACAAAAATCACCTATATAATTGATAATTTGCGCATTCTTTTAGGCATTAAAATATTATGAGTTTTTAGCAATTTTACGATAAAATACGAAGATGTAACTATCTACTTATTTTTAAATATTTTAATATTTTCTTTCTTTCTTTCTTTTTTTTTTCTTTTTTTTTTTTTTTTTTTCAAAATCAGATTTAAAAAAAAAAAAAAAAAATACAACATTTGTAATTTTGTTGTTATTATATTTTTAGGCGTGGGAATATTATGATTTTTTATCAGTTTTACGATAAAATACGATAGTGTAATTATCTATATAATTTTCATATATTTTATTTAAATATTTTCAAAATTTGATAGAAGAAATGTATATGCTATAAATTTAATTTTGTTAATAATTTTCAATTAACATCATTTTCTGATTTAATTTAAAAATTGAAGAGGAATCTGCATGCTGAAACATCTTTAAGAGAACCTAATAAGACCCCTTTAGGTATCCTAACATTAAATTTACCCTCATCGTTTCAATAATTGCATTATAGTAATTTATCGCAGTCGAGAATAATCTGCTAATGAATTGCTAAAATCTTATGTTTACACGTAAAAAGAAGTTAAAAAGACAATCTGCAATATTTTATTTTTATTTTATTTTATTTATTTATTTATTTATTTATTTATTTTTTACACAAATCTCTGCAACGCATTTTCATTATCACTTTTACTTATATACATTTTGTAATAATTTTATATTTTTTGTTTTTGAATGTTTTTAAACTTTTTCTGTAAACACTCATAAAGTATTTTTTCCCTTTTTGATAAATTAAAATGCCGAGAATCTAAAAAAAAAAAAAAAAACTTCTGGTTGAAAAACACAGTTTCATAAAAGATAGTGCTTTAAGTAATGCATATTTTTGTATAATCAGAAAAGTAAAAAAAAAAAAAAAACAAAGCTTTCAAAGTATTTTTCTTTTTTGTATTTTGAAATTTATGTATTTTAATAATCTTGATCTTTGACATATATATATATATATATATATATATATATATATATACATATGTATAGAAAATAGAGAGTGATCTCATTGGTAGCTACATGAAATTTTAAATTCTTAAATATTTTTGAAGTAAAATTTTTGTACATATTTTAAGATTTATAAGATAAATCTATGTAAATTTGTATGCATTAAAAAGAAAAAAAAGAAGAAACTATTTATTTATTTATTTGTATTTATTTGTATTTTATTTTATTTTCTGTCATTTAAAATAAATTTACTGCACTGTTCAACTACCATAGGTATAATAGGTATTATAATTCATAAAATATTATATACATTTGAATATATAATTTTATGAATTATAAACAAATGTTCGCAATATACATTTTTTTTTTCATTGGTTGCCTACTATTTCTGTTTCTTTGTTATGCCTATTCACTTTTTTGTCCTAAATTTTTGTTTTTTCTTCAGTCTGCTTTCTGCCTTTGCAGTAGCAGGACATGCTTCCTTATGTGCCTGCTGATGAATGATGTAATTTTTCGAAACGCGTAGAGGCTAATATTTTTATACTGTTTTCAAGGAAACTTTAATTTTTCTGAATATACTGCTCTTAAAACAGTACTTTACTCATTTGATAGTGCTAAAAGGCTAATAATAATAATAATAATAATAATAATAATAATAATAAAATAAATGTATAATTTTAACGACACGTTAATTATCAAATAATGAATTAATTTTACATAATATTTTAGCATTAAAACATTCAAAAATATTTATGAAAAAATTCTTATTGACAATTGTTGTGACAATGTGAGTAAAATTTCGGAATGCTGCGAGGCCTGGTATAACTCCTGGAATTAATGTATAGTATGAAGATTTTTTTTTTTTTTTTTTTTTTTTTTTTTTAACGAAACAGTAAAAATAAATCTTCCAAAGACATACCTAAAACAAAATTTAGAATGGACTAAAAAAATTTAATAGTCAAATAATTGTATTTTACAATACAGAAAAATAAATTTTAAGTAAAAAATATTTGTTATTTGCCAGAAATTTTCTTTTAAAAATATTTGTAGTTTTTTAAACTGATAAACTGATTAAAAGTTTATTAAAAATTATTCAATTAATTAGGGAAGAAAGAAACTACACTTATTACATGTTTGAGAAATTCCAATATTCTTTAAACCTTTTTAAAATATATTCTGCAATCAAAAAAATTTCTTTTTACAATGAAATACAAAAATAGAAATTTTCTTCCACAGAAAACTATTTTAAAAATATTGCTGTGAAAACAATCATTATATGAGTTGAACTATTTCTTTTAACATCGCTTGTAAAAAGCTGAAAAAGTTCAATTTAAAACTTTCATAAATGTCGTGTAAAAAGATTACGTCCAAAATAATCTTATTTGGAAAAAAAGTTAGATGGGGGAGGGGGTCGACATCAAGTCATAAAATTTTATTTGTCTATCGAAAATATTTGTTGCATTTGAGAAACATTTATCAAATTAAACAATTCACTTTAAATCAGAAAATTTTCTTCAAAACTGTTTTCGAAAGATTTTCTTTTCTTTTCTTTTCTTTTTCTTTTTCTTTTTTTTTTTTTTTTATAGATTGTTTATGTATATGTATAAATACATTAAAACACAATACTAAATTAAAAATCATTTTGGAAATCCAAATAATACATATTTAAGTGTACTTTTTAAGTGGGTCAATTAATAAAATTTTAATTGAATCTATGAAACAATTAGCTCAATATAACAATTTTATTTTCATTTAAAGTGAAAAAATAATTGGAATATTCGTTAAAGTATTTCTTAATTAAATATCAACTAGGCTATTCCAAATTTCGATTTTAGTTTACTAATATTATCTAAAAATATTTTTAAACATAGTGAATATAGTTATAGTGAATAGATCCGAGTACCTTTATAACAGAGAAGCGTTAAAAATTACCAGAATTATCCAATTACGGATGTATTTTTTCCTTTTTAATAAATGAAGATTAAAGTAAAATATTAGTGATAACTAATTTACTTGCTACAATTTTTTAAAAATGAGAGAAACACCCTCAAAATAAAGACTGTCCCCAGAAAATGGGGCTATTTTGTCAACTTAAATATAGTGCATCAATAACCACAATAGAAAAAAAAATCTAACAGTCGTAAGTTAATGTGATGTAATTGTAGGTAAAGCCAATTGATTGTGGGAGAAACGCCTTCTTGAACCCCGTCTTGAACGTGGGAGAAACGCCTTCCGTGGCCGTCTTTTTAAGGGGACATAGCACGTATTTACGCGAGTTCCTTGGAAAACCACCAAAAACTCCGAACGGCTTGGTCAACACGAGCGATCTGGGGTTGAATTCGGTACCTCCAGTGTATTAGCTTCGACAACGGCTGCTTTTTGGCGACTTTTTTTCGTACACATTTAAGGAGTACAACGTAATGTATCTAACAGATATCATTCCAATATTTGATGGATTTACACGTTTTGGATGTCTTGAACTGAATTTATTTATTTTTTGAAAATGTGAGTTTATTTGACTATCTGTGACAAATTGTAGTATATCTAAATGAAAAACTAATGCACATAATTTCATAAAACTATATATTTAGTTGCAGGTTTACAGAAATTAGTGCCTGTAACTTTTAATGCAAATCGCTCAACAGGCTGTCCTGCTATATTGTGATTTTTCACATTTACTAAAACTTTATAATTTTATATCGTAACTTCTGTTTTCTATAATTGCACAAAAATTGATGTAAAAGAAAGACTTTGTGAAACATTGTGTTTATGCAGTTCGGATGCATATAGGTCATTAGTTGACGCAATTATGCAACTGTCTTTCCTTTCTTTTCTTTTTTTTATCAATGTTTATTATAATTTATAGGAAAGCTATATATCAGCTTCTATTGTGTATAACTGCATAAAACTTGATATGTAAGCGAATCTTTATGAAATGCTATGGTGATTCAGTTTAGATCCATATTAGGAAATAGGAGGTGCTTCTATGATGCAAATTTTCTCATATACGGTAAGGCTATATCCAAGCTTCTATAATGCATAAATGCACCAAACATGGTACGTGCGATAGGTATTAAGCAAAAGAATGTTAAATTAATGCTGGTTTGTACTGGACGACAAGTGAAGCTGCTACAACTCACCTTCTGGATTTTCCATAAAGTTTCATCTCAGCACCTGTCTGTTAAAATTGCTCCAAACTCCATATACAAAATTTTTATTGTTAAAAGCTAGATTTAATGTTTGTTCGTGTTAAACGGTAGATTGCATTGTTGTATGGAATGATATAGAAAAAAAATTTGTGATAACCAAATCATACTAGATGTTTATTTCTTTGTAGCAACAGATGGAAATCGTATACCAGTTTAAATTCCTGATAGCATAAAATGAATAACTTTAACAGAAAATATATTTTATCTTTTTTTCACACCCAGAATGTTTTGCTAATGAATGTTCACATGTCTTAACTCATGATCTTTCAGATTTATCTGTCTTACGTTTCCAAATGCTAAGGGACAAGGAACGTTGAAATTAATTACTTTTGTTTAACATTCTACCTCTTCTTAAACCACGTACTACCACGAAATCTATCCGGTTTATGCATAAAGCATGTTTTAAAGAGAGAACAGTCAACATTTTTATACCAACTGCTCACTTTTGTATGTCTGTTAGAAATAAAAATTTCTAACCTCCCACTGGTTTCTCAAAAATTGTGATTTGTAAAGTACGGAAGTATTTTCTCTTTGCAAAAGAGTTATAATAACTTAAAGCATATAGCAATGGAGAATTTTTTTCATTTCAAAGTTTTAAAAAACAGAGAAAAGGAAAATGTTTCAGTATCGGATAAAATTGTAGCCGCCCACCATAAAAGCTGGATTGGCCACTAGTGGGCGGTAGGCACCTAGTTGACGACCACTGTTTTAAAAGGTAAAAAATAATTTTAGAGATGGAAAGGCTTTTTATATGGCGAAAAACATTACAAAATAATGCCTAATGTCAAAATGCACTATGCGAATTTCAAGTTATTTTAAATCTCCATTTTCTTTTACTATATGTTTCTTGTATGTAACTGAAAATATTCGTGCATTTAACTTTTTATAGAATGAATAAAATAATGTAATAAAAATATGTGTAAATTTTGAATTGTTATCTGGCAACTGAATTTTAGCATTCACATATAATAAGGGTAACTGTTTTTTTTTTTTTTTTTTTTTTTTTCAAAATGAATACTCAGTTTTGTAAGAAATACATTGATTAGCAATTATACAATTTTCTAAAAATATTGAATGTAAACAAATTCGTATGGAGCATTATAAATAACTAGCATTATAAGTAATTCCTAAACTTTGTAAGCAAGAAAAATAAATTTAATGGTTAAATTTTTCAAAGCTTTTAAACAATGTTTGAGTAACTATAGGAATATTATTTTTAAAGTATTTATATTAATAAAATACAACTGAACACAAAAATACACTTCTGCGCATATGTTAGTTCCGGAAATATTAAATTGGGTAATTGACAATGTGATGCGCAATGGACGTAGTTGGAAATCCTGTTTGTAATAATGTTGTTTAAATTGAATGTGGTTACTGACAGTGATCAGTGTTCATTAATTATGGCTAAAACACACCATTTAATTGAAGATCAAAAGTGATAAATAGTTGGTAGAATCAAGTGGTGTCAAATGCAATTGAAGTTCATCCAAAAGTTGAATATCCCTCAAAGTGTCATATCAATAGATTAAAGCCGTTTTTTAATCACAAGATCAATTGATAGACAGCCTGGTCAAAGACAATTGATAACAACAACTGCATGCAAAGACCGTTTTCTGTCATTA
Organism: Salticus scenicus; assembly: GCA_963930645.1. Classification (NCBI taxonomy): domain Eukaryota; kingdom Metazoa; phylum Arthropoda; class Arachnida; order Araneae; family Salticidae; genus Salticus; species Salticus scenicus. Next base: position 175,306,161 of record OZ005656.1, on the reverse strand, counting down.
TCAGTTCGAAGAAACCGCGAAACATCTACAAGAGGTTTGGTTCTAGAACTATAGACTGCCGCAGGAACTCGAATTAGCCGTTCTACTAATGTATTAGGGCTTAACAGGTTGGACTGCACGTTGGATGGTTTGTGTCCCACTAACTCCAACTATCATAGGGAGCCCGTTTTGGCCATTTTTCATGATCCCCTCAAACCATAAATCCGCAGTTGCAGAAACGGAATGTTTCAGAGAAAAAGAAAGGCAAGGAGTGTGTTCTTTCCTCTTTTCAGATCAAAACGATTAGAATCAATCAGTGTTCAAACTATATCCAGTCAATAAACAATTCTCGGGCCAATTTTTAGAAGCTTTTTATATGAAATTGACTTTGTCATTGTGTCTTCGTGTCACGCTAATAAAGAAGGCACCTCCATTTTAAAGTAAATATAAGCTGTTCAGTTTGTTGCTCCATGGTTTAGTTCGTTAGAGCGTCACGTTAATAACGCGGTGGTCGAGAGTTTGATCCCCGATGGTCCGGCGTCTTAATTTTTGCAGATAATTTGTAGGTAAAGAGTCAATTGATAAAAGAAATTTTTTCGTTGACTACACAGTATCCTAAGAATTTTTTAAGAGTTTTTTTAAAGAAGGTTTTTTTTTTTTTTTTTTTTGTAAGATATTAGAATTTTAGATATTAAAAAGCACCAAATAAAAAGTTTTAAGTAAAAATTACATAAATAAATATTTTAGAAGTTTTATATACATATATATTATATATTATTATATGAAATTGGATTTGTCATCGCGTTTTCTGTCACGTTAAAAAACAAGACGCTTTCACATTTTTTTTTTTTTTTTTTAATGTAAGCAGTTTATTGTATCTTTTAATGGCTCAGTTGGTTAAAGCGTCATGTTGACAATGCGAGAGGATTGTGCTTGATCCTCGCCGGGCTGTGGTGTTAGTTTTTGCAAATAATTAATAGAAAAGGTGTCAATTGATAAAAGAAAATATTTCGTTGTGTACAAAATATCCTAAAAATTTTTGAAGCGTTTTTTTTTAAACAGCTCTTTATCTAATTACTAAAAGGCATAAAATAAAAATTTAAGTAAAAATAAATAAATAAATATTTTTTTAGAAGCTTTTTATTGAAATTGAAACTTCTCATCGTGTCTTCGTGACACGTTAAAAAACAAGGTCCCCCCCCCACCCACTCCTTTACAGAAAATATAAGCAATGCATTGCATCCCTCACTGGCTCAGTTCGTTAGAGCATCATGTTGAGTTCGATCCTCGAAAAGCAGATATGGTAATTTTTGAAGATATTTAATAGAAAAAGTGTTAATTAATAAAAGAAAGTAGTTAAAAAATACTAATAATACCAAAAAAGAAAACCCTCAGTCAAGCAGGAAATATATGGTTGAAATAGTTTAGACCTGAAAGTGTTAAATCTCCATTTTTCCCGGTATGATAATTTCACCCATTTTAACTGTTTTTTTTTTTTTTTTTTTTTTGATAAAGTTTTTCTTATTCATTCGTTGTATAAAATTCGTTGTATTCGTTGCTTTAAAAACTGTATACAATTACTTTTTTGTACAGGTGAATTGAAATTGTTGTTAGAAGCTTTTTATTGAAATTGGATTTTGTCATCGTGTCTTTGTGTCACATAATAAACAAGGCGCTCCTCTTTAAAGTAAATGTAAGCAATTTTTTTCGTCGCTCGTTGGCACAGTTGGTTAGACGATCAAGTTGGAACGCGAAGGTCGTGAGTGCGATTCCGGATGGAGTAGTGTGTTACTTTTGTAGATAATTTATAGAAAAGGTGTCAGTTGATAAAAGAAATTTTTTCATTATCTACACAGTAACCGAAGAATTTTTGAAGAGTGTTTTAAGAAACTTATTTTTTCTTTTTAGTCATTAAAAAGCACAAAATAAAATGTTAAATTAACATAAATGGAAAAACCTTCGTGCGTCGTTGTTTAAATTTATACTAATTTAAGTTAAATACTTCGTTTTCATTTATTATGTTTAAAATGTTAAGTTTAAAAAGAAATTAGTAATGGAAGCTTTTTATTATGGAGTCCTAAAACGCATAAAATAAAAATTGAGTCTTGGAGAGACATGATATAATTATAAAAAAAAAAAAAAAAAAAAAAATCTTCAACAACAATAAAATTTAAAAAAATAAAAAATCATTGATATTTCACTTTTGCAAAAGAGGTGAAAATTTTTGAATATTGAAAGTATTTTAAAAAGCATTCGAGAATAATATTCTTTTTGTATAAATATTTATTAGGGTTTACTGGCATGTTCTATGACTTTTCTTGACTGTTCTTTGACTTTTGGTTAAAACGTCATTCTGATAGCGCGATGGACGTTGGTTCAATCCTCGAAGTTTGATGTGTTACTTTTTTCAAATAATTAATAGAAACAATGTCAATTGATTAAAAAAAAAAAATAAAAAAAAAAAAAAAATTCTTTCGTGTTCTAGACAGAATTCTAAGAAATTTTTATTATTATTTTTTTTTTTTTAAGAAGCTTATTTGTTTGTATTTGTTTGTAACTAAAAAGCACAAAATAACAATTAAAGTAAAAAAACTTTTTTTAACGTTAGATGATTTTTATTGTGAAGCCCTAAAAAGCATAAAATGATTCTTTTTTTTTTTTTTCTGGAAAAGATATACTATACAGAAATGAAAGTTTCAACACTAAGAAAATTTTAGAGAAAAATATAGATATTTCACTTTTGCAAGAGATGAAAAATTGTAAATATTCAAAATATTTTTAAAAGCTTTCGAGACATTTAAAATTTACGGCTTAACGAGCAATTATATAAAAAGTAATAACTAAGAATATTGGTCTCGAATGCTTTTTAAAATATTTTGAATATTTACAAATTTTCATCTCTTGCAAATATCTATATTTTCCTCTAAATTTTTCTTAGTGTTGAAACTTTCATTTGTTTATAGCATATCTTTTCCGGAAAAAAAAAGTATTTATATATATTATGCTTTTTAGGGTTTCACAATAAAAAGCTTCTAACATTAAAAAATGTTTTTTTTTAGTTAAATTTTTGTTCTTACCTCCATCGAAAATGACAACAGCACCAGTTTAAACGGGATCCTCTGGAAGCTGAAGTCAGTGGGAAACGTGGCAGGCTGATGATCTTAACGGCCCTCTTCACTCACCGTCGCTGGAAGCCCGAGTCAATGTTATTCTATGGGGAAATGTTTCTTTACAAATAACTTATTAACTAATACACATTTTAAAATTCTGTTTTCAAATTCAGAAAATTCCTAACTATTAAATTCACGGACCTTTTTAAAAAATGTATTTTTTTATTTTTTTATATTTTATTTCGAAATTGCAAAATGAAAAAAATTCACATACTGAAAATTCGTATTTTGCAGCTTCAAAATAAAATATTAAAAATTAAAAAAATAAATTTTTAGAAAATTTGCGTCAATTTAACAGCTGGGAATTTTCAGAATGTGAAAACAGAATTTAAAAATATGTATTAGTTAATAAGTTATTTGTAAAGAAATATTTCCCATAGAATAACATTAGCTTCGGCTTCCGGTGGCAGTGGCGGTGAGTGAGAGATTCATTTTGCGGTTTATTTGAACCGACAATGACAGAAGCCTGTTTTCTAATGAAGTTGATTCTCTTGATTGCATTGACTAGGTTGTTTATTTACTGATCCAGTGCATAAAAAGCGGCTCTCTCTTTTTGTATGCCGATTTGAAGGATAGTCAAATCTTGGGCGACGCGTCATATGTGTTTGACCTCCCTCGATTCTACAAGTTATTCTCTACTCGTCATAGTTAATGATTATTGATCCTTTATTGAAACCACATTCACTTTAAACAACAGTACCAGACCGGAATTCCAACATGCGTTCTTGTGTATCACATTGTCAGTCAAAGAATTTCCATATTTCCGGCGCAAACCTATGTAGGGGTAACCGGGGTAATTTTTAGACAAAAAGTAAAGTTTTGTTATAAAAAGGGTTTCTTTGGATATAATTCAACTTTTATATATTTATATTATTAATATTATATGAATTATCTTATCAGAATACTCAATTAATGTCTTTGTAAATATAGAAAAAAAAAAGTGCAATTGGCGTAATTCTTAGAAATGCACGGGGTAGTTATTAGACACTGGATTTCTATTTTTTATGAATAGAAAAAAAAAAATATTTTTACAAACAGTACTTAGTCAGTCTTTGGTTATATGTGTACTTCAAATAGCCTAAAATAATTGGCAATTTAATACACACGCACAAAAAAATGTTACATGTTTGATTTCACACTGTATAAAATTTTATAAAAATCAGGGAAAACATGGCAATAACTAAAAACGTAGTTTAATTATTAAATCTGGGTGTACTAGATACAAGGTCAGTTGTGACGATAAAGCAGAAGAATTAAAAGGTAAATTAACTCAAAAAACAGACTTTATTAAAATGAGGTTATTATCCATTGCAACTTGAAACACAAATAACTTCAATTAGTTCTTCTTAGTTCATTCACAAAAACATCCTTATGGAACTTCTTAAGGGTTGTATAAACGTCAGCAATCTAATTATTGCTTGAAATTTTAAAGGGATAAACAGAATCTGTCTGAAATAGACCATAAAATAGATTCAGAAACTTTTTCAAAATCTGGTACTGAAGGTCACCAAAATTTGTTGTCCTCATACCATTTCAAAAATTTCAATTCCAGATGCTCTTTTTATTTTCCTTAAAGAACTCCAAAACTTTCCAAATATAATATGGAGTTTCATAATAAACAACAAAAAATTTATCGCTAGCAATCTTATTTAATACATTTGTTAAGTGTAGCTTCAGTTGATGTGAATTTTTTGGTAAGACATATTTTTTAATATTAAATTTAGCATCAGATTTACCTATTAAACTGATGTCAGAGGATGCATCGCTGTGAAAAATTTCATAATCTGAAGAACTTTCTGATTCTTCTGGTAAAACCTTTTTATTTCAAATCATGTTCTTTTTCTGTAAGGAAACAATATTCCTTTTTTTTTTTTTTTTCATATAATCATCATATATTATAACAACTGCAACTGCATCCATATTTTTATTATCATACTAAATGGTTTTAGTTACTTATACCTTACTTTAAGGGTAAATAAATAATGAAGTTCAACCTTTAGAATCACTTTCAAGTTCTTTCACAAAAAGTAAATAAAGACATCAGATTATAGTTAACAAGCTATAATCTGTATATTCATTGTAATAATCTAATATTTTTTACTGTAACTTAACATTCTTGTTCACTTGAGTTTTACTTTATTATGAATTGCAAATATAATAGTTTAAGTTATGTGATTTTTTAATAAATTACTTACAGTTTCATAATATTTATTCATTTCTTTTTAAATTGTGCCTAATATAATCAATAAATGGATAATCAATAGTAACTGGGCTGTTTAAATATTTATTTTTTACATTGTATTAAATTTACCTTTGATATAAAACATATTTAAAAAAAAAAAAAAGCATATAACATATAAAAAATGATTTTACATATAAAAAATAATTTAAACCTATTTTTTCAGTGTCTAAAAATTACCCCAGGATGTCTAAACATTACCCCAAGGATTGTCTAAGAATTACCCCAACATGAAACAATACAAAAATGCCTTTTAGAAAAGCCTATACTCATCTCAGTTTATGAATTCTGCAATTTTCTTTTAATAAATTTAAAGGTAATGAATTTTTTCTTTAATACAATTTAAAATCTGCAACTAAACTAAATAAATATATGCAATAACCAATTTTGAAAATATTCAAAGTAAAAGTTGATAGGTAATTTCTCAGAGACATTTTTCTAGTGAAATAGAAAACTTACTATTATGTACGAGGGTTGATCCAAAAAAAAGTGTACAAGCAGAAGCATTTGAAACGTAATAATTGTGGAGCGAATATTTCCACCCAGGAAGGTTGACAGATGGCGCTAGTTGTCCTACAGCGGTTCTACGAGTAAGTAGCATCAGTACGCAGACACTTAAGAGCGACAGTAATGGCACGACGTCTAGAAAAGTGGTCTCGCATAGAGGTGCGAGCCGTAATTCGATTCTTATGGGCCAAGAATGTGGCCGCATCCGAAATTCACAGACAAATCGTTGAGGTATACGGGGACAAAGCAATGAGCTTCTGCATGACAATGCCAGGCCCCATACAGCTCGCCAGACTCAGGAATTGCTGCAAAGGTTCAAGTGGGAGGTCTGGAATCACCCCCCCCCCCCATACAGCCCCGATTTGGCTCCAAGTGACTATTTCCTTTTTCCGGCGTTGAAGCGAAACTTATCCGGAACACGGTTCACCTCAGACGATGCAGTGAAAACAGCTGCCGAGAAATGGCTCAATGAGCAGAGCCCTGATTACTACCAAGACGGGATAAACAAGTTGGTCGAACGTTCTGACAAATGCCTAAACAGGTTTGGCGACTATGTGGAAAAGTGAAGGCCAGATGTGTCTCTTGATTCCCATTTGTATCTTGTTTCTATTGTTAATAAATACTTTTTCATTTGCCTTGTAAACTTTTTTTTGGATCATCCCTCGTAGATTACTGCTTAGGAAATTTTTATACAATGAGAAAAGACATTTAAAAACTTAAATTCAAATACAAAATAAAATAAAAGTTAATAGCTTTTAAACACCAAATGCGTCTAAGAATTACCCCAAAGTTATCGTGTCTAAAAATTACCCGATACCCCTGTGGAAATGAAATTTCCTTTTCAGTTATATTTAATAAGCATAAATAATTGCAGCATTGGAAATTGGTTGCAGCATTAACTCAGTGACCATATTTTTTCTCATTATATTTTAATTTTGAGGACGATTGTATATTCAAATATATATATGTATATATATATATATATATATATATATATATATATAATAAAAAGGGCCCGATTTTGAACTGCAATATTTTTTAAAGAAAACATACGAAAATAATGCAACAAAGTGTTAAAAAAAATCACAGCGTACTGAAGTTTTATAAATGATCTTATAAATATTCTATTGATCCATTTACAGCAGTTCATATAACATCAAAACGATAGTTACATTTTCTTGCACTTCCTGCAGGTAATACTATTCATCATTGTTTCCCTGTGTTTTAGATCGTCGATATTTGTAGGTAGCGGTAATCAACCATTGATGAAATTTTAGTACTTTGTGAGTATTTTACATTTTTAAAGTTACATTTCTATGTTTCAATTAAAAAATATCGTGGTTCAAAATCGGAACGTCCTTATCGATACACCTTAAATTTCAGATTTTTTAGCATTTTCCAATAAGGTTGAAAAGTGTTAATGACTTCGGTTTGTCTGCCTGTCTGTCTGTCCGTCTGTCCGCGCTCTAACTCCCGTAAATATTATAGAATTTCTTGAAACTGATATATGTTATTTTAGTTCACTATCGGATGTTCCCTATTGAAAATTGTGTTTATACCTATACTGGTTTGTGCACAGGGACCCCCGAAAATATTTCAAAGCATTGTGTTCTACGAGAAGCATTTCTATAAACGATATTTTCATACCCTTACTGTACACAAATCTTAACGAAATTGAAATATGTTATTCAAGTTCAATAACGAATGTTCCCTATTGAAAATGGAGTTTATACGTCTACTGGTTTGCGTACAAGGACCCCCGAAAGTATTTCAAAGCATTGTGCTCTGAGAGGCATTTCTATAAACCATATTTTTATACCCTTACTGTACACTAATCTTAATGAAATTGAAATATGTTATTCCAGTTCACTATCGGATGTTTCCTGTTTAAAATGGAGTAAATTCCGCCACTGATTTGTGTACAGGGACACACAAACTTATTCCAAAACATTGCGTTTTATGAGAGATATTTCTATGAACTAAATTTTAATATCTTTACTTTGCACGAAAATTTATAAAATTGAAATATGTTATTTATAAGCACAAAAGAAATACTTTGCATAGAATATAGCATGATTAGCATTAGATTTACATGGTTACACAAAAATATTTAGTTATAAAAAGAGCTATTAATAAATATTTGATAAAATTGTACTTTCGTTTACATTAAGCGTTTTTAACACTTTTTAACATTTTTAACACTTCCCAACAAGGTTGAAAAGTGTTAATGACTTCGGTTTGTATGTCTGTCTGCCCGTCAGTCTGTCTATCTGTCTGTCCGCTCTCTAACTCCCGTAAATATTTCTAGAATGTCTTGAAACTGATATATGTTATTGAAGTTCACTATTGGATGTTCCTTATTGAAAATGGAGTTTATACCTTTACTGGTTTGTATACAGGGACACACGAAAGTATTTCAAACCATTGTGTTCTATGAGAGGTATTTCTATAAATCACATTTTCATACCTTTACTGTACGCATATCTTAATGAAATTGAAATATGTTATTTAAGTTCACTATTGGATGTTTCCTGTATAAAATGGATTGAATACTATTACTGTTTTATATCCAAGGACACTCAAAAGTATTCTAAAGCATTGCGATCTATGAGAGATAGTTCTATAAATCAAATTTTAATAACTTTAACTAGCTGGCTTCGCCCGCTAGCGGGTCAGTATTTTCAAATGAATCACTAACAGAAACTTTTAGTGTTAAGAAAAGAAATTAAAAAAAAAAAATCATTTCTGATTGGGTAAAAACTCGGGCCGGGTCCCCACGCGCTGCGCGCGCGTATTCCTTCCCTGACCCTACGTGCCCCCTAAAAAAATCATTTCTGATCGGGTAAAAACTCGCACCGGGTCCCCACTGCCTTCGGCAGCGCAGTACCGTGTGTGCTGCGCGCGCACAACTGAAGGGATACACGCGCTGCACGCGCGTATTCCTTCCCTGAACCTTCATGCCCCCTAAAAAAAAAATCATTTCTGATCGGGTAAAAACTCGCACCGGGTCCCCACTGCCATCGGCAGCGCAGTCCCGTGTGCGCTGCGCGCGCACAACTGAAGGGATACACGCGCTGCGCGCGCGTATTCCTTCCCTGACCCTTCGTGCCCCCTAAAAAAAAAATCATTTCTGATCGGGTAAAAACTCGCACCGGGTCCCCACTGCCTTCGGCAGCGCAGTGCAGTGCGCGCCGCGCGCGCACAACTTCAGGGATACACGCGCTGCGCGCGCGTATTCCTTCCCTGAGCCTTCGTGCCCCCTAAAAAAAAAAATCATTTCTGATCGGGAAAAAACTCGCACCGGGTCCCCACTGCCTTCGGCAGCGCAGTCGCGTGCGCGCTGAGCGCGCACAAGCTAAGGGTTACGCGCGCGGTGCACGCCTATTTCTTCTCCACCCTTTCAGGCCCTCTTAATTAACCTACGTATACCAATTTTGAACGATCTAACTCATTTGGCTGAGATGCAAAAGAAAACGTAATCAGGACACCTCAAAACGTATAAATCTGGTGAAAACTTTCGATAATTTAAAAGAACTTTAAAATATCTTTCGAATGATGCATTAAAAATAATTGAATCATAATTAGAAATTGAAATATTGAAATTTGAAAATATTACACCGCCATCTGGCGGTACAAATATCTGTATTCCACTGTTTGATTCCAATTCAAAAAAGCTTTCTAATGATGTCTTACTTATGAAATTATTTTAATTAGTAGCTGAGATACAAAAGAAAACTAATTCAGGAAACCTCAAAACGTGTAAATCTGGTGAAAACTTTCGATAATTTAAAAGAACTTTAAAATATCTTTCGAATGATGTATTAAAAATAATTTAAGCATAATTAGAAATTGAAATATTGAAATTTGAAAATATTACAGCGCCATCTGTCGGTAGAAATTTCTGTATTCCACTGTTCCATTCCAATTCAAAAACGCTTTCTAATGATGTATTACTTATGAAATTATTTTAATTAGTAGCTGAGATACAAAGAAAACTAATTCAGGATACCTCAAAACGTGTAAATCTGGTGAAAACTTTCGATAATATAAAAGAACTTTAAAATATCTTTCGAATGATGTATTAAAAAAATTTAATCATAATTAAAAATTGAAATATTGAAATTTGAAAATAATACAGCACCATAAGAGAAAACTGATTCAGGACACCTCAAAACGTGTAAATCTCGTGAAAACTTTCGATAATTTAAAAGAACTTTAAAATATCTTTCGAGTGATGCATTAAAAATAATTTAATTATAATTAGAAATTGAAATATTGAAATTTGAAAAAATTACAGCGCCATCTGACGGTAGAAATTTCTGTATTCCACTGTTCGATTCCAAATCAAAAAAGCTTTCTAATGATGTATTACTTATGAAATTATTATAATTAGTATCTGAGATACAAAAGAAAACTCATTCGGGACACCTCAAAACGTGTAAATCTGGTGAAAACTTTCGATAATATAAAAGAACTTTAAAATATCTTTCGAATTAAGTATTAAAAATAATTTAATCATAATTAGAAATTGTAATATTGAAATTTGAAAATATTACAACGCCATAAAGGAAAACTGATTCAGGACACCTCAAAACGTGTAATTCTGGTGAAAACTTTCGATAATTTAAAAGAACTTTAAAATATCTTTCGAATGATGTATTAAAAATAATTTAATCATAATTAGAAATTGTAATATTGAAATTTGAAAATATTACAGCGCCATAAAAGAACACTGATTCAGGAGACCTCAAAACGTGTAAATCTATTGAAAACTTTGAATTATGTAAAAGAACTTTAAAATATCTTTCGTATGATGTATAAAAAAATAAATTAATCGTAATTAGAAATTGAAATACGCGTATTAGAATATTGCAAAAATGTCCGGCGTGTAAAGATAAAATTTAATTTGCAATTAAAATGTAAATCTTTTGTTTATTGACCAAAATCGATGAAATTTGAAATGCAAGTTTGTTTTGTGGTGAAAATATTATATACTAAATAAAATGTGTAAAATTTGAAAAATTGAAGAAAATAGAAAATTGCAATTTTTAATCACAGTACGAAACACGTGACTTCATTAAATACTAGATGTGTTTCCGTTGAAGACTGCTGTAGACGAAAAGTCTGCAAAGCTAAGATTCTTGTGATTTGTTGCCAATATTTTTTTATAGTTTAGTTAATTTTAAAAAATCTAATTGTCCGATCGATAAGCCGTTTAAACCATCGGTTTAAGAAAAAGAAGCCCTTTCCAATGGTATCTTGTTTGTAACAATACGACTGATATTTCTAATTTATTTTCCACCTTTTCCGTAAAAATGTCGCTTTTTAAGCATTTAATCATGAATTCTGGGTCATTTTTCGTTAGACAATGGTCGACATTTTAATTAATATCTCCGCTAATTAGGGTCGCATCGTTTAGCAAATTAGATAACCCAGATCTGCGATAAATTCTCTGTCCATCGGTACCTGTTCGAAGTCCGTGCGACCTTTAGCGGCGGAGCCTTAGCTGCGTCAAGCCGTTTCTCACAGACAGACAGACAGACACACACACTCACACACACACACGCGTACAGATTTTAATAATATAGGAGATTTCCACGACGTTTTAGAAAATTGAAATAAGTTATTTATATGCACAAAAGAAAGCTTAGCATAGAATATAGCATGGTTATCATTAAATTTACAGGGTGACACAAAAATATTCAGTTATATTAAGAGCTACTAATAAAAAATTGCTGGAATTGTACTTTCGTTTACATTAAGCGTTTTTGACACTTTCTATCATTTTGTTAGTGTGAATATAATTTGAATTTGTGTATCTGTCAGACTGTCTGTGTATCTTCTGTTCTTTTGTCCGTCTGTCTGTCTCTCTGTCTGTTTTTCTGCGCTCTAATTCTCGTAAATATTTATGGAATTTCGTTAAACCAATATATTTTATTCAAGTTCCCAATCGTATGTTCCCTATTGAATACCTCTTCTGGTTTGTGTACAGGGACACCCAAAAGTATTCGAAAGCATTGCGTTCTATGTGAGGAGCTTCTATAAACCATATTTTAATACCTTTAATGTATAGAAACTTTAATGAAATTTTAATATTTTATTTAATTTCCTATTGGATGTTTCCTATGCAAAATAGAGTACATTTCTAACTGGTTTGTGTACAGGGTCAATTGAAAGTATTCCAAAGCATTGTGTTGTATGAGAGTTATTTTTATAAACCAAATTTGAATAATTTTATTTTCCACAAAGCTTAATGCAATTGAAATATTTTATTCGTATGCACAAAAGAATGCCTTCTATGTAATATAGTATAGTTTACATTAGATTTACAGGGCCACACAAAAATAATTACTTGCATTAAGAGCTATTAATAAAAATTTGCTGGAATTGCACTTTTGTTTACATGAGCGTTTTAACACTTTCTTATAATTTTATTGGAAATATGATTTCAATCTGTCTGTCCGATTGTCCTTGCATCTGTCTGTCCGATTGTCTATCTTTCTATCTGTTTGCCTTCGGCTCCTATCATCCGTGAATATTTTGAGAATTTTTAAAAAATGATACACTCAAGTTCCCTATGGAATGTTCCCTACATAAAATGTTATTAATAGGTCCTGTACAACTAGCTTGTTTACAAGTACAACAACAACAACAATAAAAAATAGTCAATGTATTACGTTTTAAGACAGATTTTTTTAAAAGTTATATTTAAAAAACTTTCTACTATAAAAATCATAAAAACATTGACGTGTATTATTAATATTCTAAAATATTGTTTTGTATAGAATATGATATGATTAACTTTCAGATTTACTGGGCTACAGTAAAATATTCAGAGAGATTAAAAGCTGTAATTATAATCTAACGGCTGCATTTTCTTTTGCGTTAAGCCTTTTTAACACTTTCCAAAATTCCTAAGAGTAATTTTAAAATTAATTAGTCTATCTGTATGTTTTTCAGTCCTGCTGTCTGTTGTGTGATAACGTAGGCAAAGAATATTAAGCGTTATTCGATACAACAATTGCGTACAGTTGGAAAGTGTTACTAATCAATGCGTACTGCATGATTTTTTTTTTTTTTTTTTTTTTTTTTTTTTAAATAGTTAACTGTAAAGAAAGTAATATAAAGTTACAAATCAATGTGTGCATATAATTTAATTTAGTATTTGTTCTTTTACTTTCACATATACATGTTATGGTAGAGAAAAACTCTAATTGTCTCGAAGTTGAGTGTTTTTAATATTTACACGTTTTGAGGCTCCCTGTAACAAAAATTTAAGTTTTTAGCGCTTATTCTGTATCTTCCTGTGTGTATGTGTGCCTATGTGTCTCTTAAAAGTATATCACAAAGATAAACATAAGCAGAAAATTTAAACTCGTTATTCTAAATCTATATCATATTGTTATACTACAATAAATCTTTTATTGAGATCTACCATATGCTTCGTTTACTGAATCATCCAAAACAATTAAGGTACATTATGATTATGGACGAAATTTCTGGTAGTTACAGATTAATATTTTTAGACTGTCCTAAATAGAATGAAATGAATATGTGTTATTTTATATGCATTAAATCATGTTTTGTATAGGATAGGATATAAAAATCATTTGCCATTCGTTTACAAGGCTACACAAATAATTGAGATATATTAGGACTATGTTTTTGAAATTACTAAAATTGGGGTTTATGTTGTGTTGCAGTTTATCCTAATATGCTAAATTTAAGTTTACTGTGTGATTTTGCAGTGTGATTTACAGATAATATACTGGGCTACACAAAATTCAGTGAATATGTTCTTCTCTTTTTAAATGTAATTAATGAAAGCATTTTACCACATTTTTTTAACTTCAGGAAAATTACTGCGGACTGATATTTACTTTCTCAAATCATATTGTGTAAACAAAGTAATAGTTTGGAATCCAATTTTAAACTACGCTTGCCTCCCTCCCCCATATAATAAAGTTTTCAGAGGATTTTGTGCGCTAAAGTTTGTTGTCAGCGTAACGTAAAAACAGATAACTACAGGAAAATAAAATTGGCTATTTTGAAGATCATATGTCGTTCCACACACACACACACAGATATATATATACATATATACAACATATATACATATATATATATACTAAGATTAGAAAGATTTAATGAGGGTATGAATAAAATTTGTGAGAATAATTTAGTATAACTTTTAAATTTCTTGACAAATTTAAATGTTTATGAATGAATGCACTATTGTTCAATCAAGGGGGGGGGGGGAAATAAGAACGATAGCCACCCTTGCACAAAACTATATATATCTTGTAAGGTTGCTTCTATAATTATTTTCAAATATTTTTTAAGTACGTTTATATATATCACTTGTTATCTCACACCTTAATGTATAATGTGTTTTTATAGTATTAAAATGCTGGGTAAGAAAAAGTTATGAGAGTTAGTTACACACCATAATTTTTTTCCAAAATTTTTATTATTTTGTAATTTGTGTGCAGATTTCATAAAATAAAATTTCTCTGAACGTAATATAGTTAATATATATTCTATATTATTTATTTTTACAGTTCTAGTTGAATGTTTGCTTATTTTACATTACTTTAATGCAAGCACTTATCTCACGGCTATTAGATTCAACATATATCCTAACTGCTCTATTTACCATTTATGTTTAATACCAGTTAAGTGTTAAATCCTTTGTAGAAAGCTCGAATGATGTGCATCATTAGACTGATTGGACTTGATTCAGATGAAGTCCAACCAAATAACTGATGAATGCCATTTAATTATTCGACTGAGGTTTAAGAACTTAAACGGCGTTACAGATAAATAATAACAATTAATTTTCAAATGTGACAGAACTAGGATATTTGACATTATTTTATGTGGTTTGGACTGAGACATTTTTTGATGACATTTCCATCAATTTGTTTAATTTCAATTTCGGAAATGTCTAATTCTGAAATAACCTTATTTCAAATATCATAAATAAATCATTAAATATATCCAAATTGTGGTATGTATGGTTAAATACCAAAATTTAGTCGAATGTGTTTAAAGCAGGTGAGGGCGAGGGCGAATAGTTTCTGAATAGTATTAAGTAATTTTATTTTTAATTTAGTAATAGTTTAAACGTTTTATGAATGTACATACTGTATTCAAATGAATGTTTGAGGAGGGCAAAACATAAATGCATATAAAATAAAACTGCCTTTAGAACTATTTTAAACAGTTTTTTAAATATCCTATGAATATTCAAGTAAAGTATGTGATATAGTACAGCTTAAATTGTAACAATATGTCTGTCGTAATAAAATTTATCAACAAATAATGTGAGCTCCAAAGTAGATTATTTTTGACATCACATGAAATCATGATTCGATATCTTGTGACTCTTTTAGACCAAAGCTCTTTTAGACCAAAATGGGAGCATCTGAGTAGGCGCAAATATCTTTGAGCCAATCCGAAACTGTCACATTCCTGTTATGAGATGAATAGTACTCAATTGAAAACTAGGAGAAATAGACGCTAGGGTTAAAATGGAGTGAGTTTAACGTCGCTTCGAAGATACGCAGTGGGTGATTACCCTTAGGATTAATCCAGAAATAGCCATCAGAATTTTGATACTCAACAGAGTTGATAGCTCACTTGCGTCGATAACTTCAGAGGCGCTATTTTCAGTGCGTCACTTGGGTTTCGCAAGTTAAAAAAAAAAATTTCTCGATTTTGCCTTTAAATTTAATAAGTAAACTTTTTATTCAAATTTTTAACCATAAGTCGAGCAACATACAAGCAGTATGTTTAATTTTTATAAAAAATTTTGGGGTAAAATTACGAAAATTTTTTGATAAAAGTAGGTAGGCATTAAGGGAATGGTTGGATTTATATCGATGTAAGGTTAACTTCTTTGTCGTTTTAAGTTACATCTGGTCATTAATTTTAGCAATATATAGTCCATGCCAAATATGTGTTTAAAATAAATATATAACGTTTCGTTAAAATATGTATTTTATATGGAAATCCGATAAGCCATCGTACATCAAGTTTGAGGTAATATACGAAAACGAAAGCGTTGGGAAACATCAAAAACGTTAATTTAAAAGTTTTTTATGTATTTGATGTTAGATATATTTTCAGTATGTACTTAAAAGTATACATTTTTACAAGAGATCAAAAAATAACAAATGTAATTATACATAGATATAGATATCTAACAGGGGATTTTACAGAAATATTAAACAAAAACTGTAGTGTCTCCCGATATATCCTATATAAGACAAAGATTTATTTGTATACTTTTAATTGCGTCCTGATCTTCAGAAGTTTGAGAACTACAGATTTTACAACATTTAGAAGTAAAATAATTAATTCTTAAATTAGAAAGTAAAATTTCTAATTAATTTCAGCAAAATTAATTAATTAGATAACTAATTAAAAAATAAAGAACAAAATTAAAATCATTTTCTTAACTTAAAATTCTTTCCTTAAAAAAAGTAAAAATAATATTTTTTAAATTTCTTTTTGTTCTCTAATTAAAAAAGGAAAATTACTAATTTCAAAGATATGTATATATATATGTACATGCTTTGAAGACATTTATTTAATTAATTAACACAGAGGTTAATGAAAAAGAAAATTACCCAAAAATATATTTTCTGAAAATTAAAATTAAAAAAAATATATGATTAAAGAAAAAATATAAACCAATCAATTATATGTACATGCTTTGAAGACATTTATTTAATTAATTAACACAGTGGTTAATGAAAAAGAAAATTACCCAAAAATATATT
Source organism: Salticus scenicus (assembly GCA_963930645.1). Classification (NCBI taxonomy): domain Eukaryota; kingdom Metazoa; phylum Arthropoda; class Arachnida; order Araneae; family Salticidae; genus Salticus; species Salticus scenicus. The sequence goes on along the minus strand of OZ005656.1, from coordinate 175,289,479 downwards.
TTCTGAAAATTAAAATTAAAACAATATATGATTAAAGAAAAAATATAAACCAATAAATTATTTTCTCGAGAAAAAAATTCACGAAGATTTACCCATTTGCTGTTTTATAGTTTTGTGGAATCCGCTGATATTTTACAATTTTTTTTTAATTATTAGCTGAAAATATTTTTCATCTTTGAAATTGAATCATTCTTTATACAATAATTTACATCATTTTCTTTTCTTAAAAGGCAAGCTTATTCATAATAGATGAAATATAACTGACGTAATTATAAAACACAAGAGTCCCCGAAATTAAGTAATAAAAAATTTATTCGAACGATTATATCAAATTTAAAGCCTCCACATGAATGTGACAAAATACTTACGTTAGATACAGTAAATACAAAAATTAATTGCGGAAGACAGAAAATGTAATGTTGCTGTGAGCTATACTTCCACTTATTCCATTTGACGTAGCTCATACTACTGCTAGAAATCCTATAGCTCATGTAGTAATAATCTTGGTTAATTTCCTCATATTTATTCGTATTTAAGATTTGAATATGGATTTGAATATGAATTTTGACTCATATGGACCATTTTATGATTAGTTGAAATATTTTCAATCATAAAGTAATATTTATAATTCAGAGGAAGAATTGGGAAATTTAAGTAGGACAAAATACTTTTATTTATTCCACATGCTATAATATTGATTATAAAAAAATATTTTTGTAACACTTTTCAACCAACCGAAAAATGTTCATGACTGATTAAGACTATCTACATGCCTATTTTTTTTTATTATAATCTTCATAAAAATGTTTATAGATTACTAATCATTGTGAATTTATTCTCTATTTTAACACGATTTTATAAGCTTCACCTGTATGTATGTTTGTATGTTTGTATGTATAATGTATATTTGTAACCGCTCTGGGAGCAAACAAAAAATCTATATTGTTAAAAAAGACTTTCCCAACATGAACTACGTGGCTGTGAGGTAAAGATCCGCGCTACGAAAGGTCTAGCGTTCGAGCCCAGTCAGGGGAGTTTTTTAAAAATGATTTTTTTTTAAATTCTAAATTATTTTAATTAAAGATTTAAATGTATGTAAATATTATGGTGTGTCACTCACACGATTTTCTCTTACCCTGAATTTTAATACCAAGATAGAAATTTTGTGCTTTTTAGTTCATATTTCTATAAAAGCGTGTTCTTTAATTTTTTAAAAACTATAATATTATTTCCCATCTGAAATCAATGCAATCACGATAAATGTTAAGCAGCAATTATTTAGTTTAAAATTCGACTAACTTTCTTATATCTATGTTTGTGTAAGATTTAAATACTTGTTGTTTATTTTCTGAACATCTAAAACAATTTTATTCACGTAGCAATAGTTTTCATTTGGTGTAATAAATTAATTAAAAATTTTCAGATTTTTTTTTTCATTCCAGGTCAAATCAAAATTATTATATGTAATAATTTAACACATTGCAGCATACCTTAGAGATGTATATTCGATTCATAGATCTTTGCTTTATTTGTTTTAACAATAATTTTCATAATCATGCTAAAAAATATCTTCTAAATACAATTTCGCGATCATTTTAGATCAATGCACAACAATACTTTTACAGAATTGTCAAGCTTCGTAATTTATTTCAAAGCATTTTTATCCCCGCCTTTTTTTTTAGGTTGATTTCTTTAGAAATCGACCTATTGCAATCACTTCGTTTATCTATATATCTATTTATCTATCTATCTCTCTATCTATCTATCTATAATGAAAATTTTGTTATCACGATAACTCCCGAAATAATACTCGAAATTGAACCAAATTTGGACAGTGAACTAATCCTATAAATATCTTGGATGAGTTCGCTAACCAAGTTGCTCCGCCTTTTTGTTTTCAAGTGGCAGCCACTTGAAAATTTTAAACCGACATTGTAAAAAGCATATGTAAACAAGATTTGCTTGAATTTTGATGTAAATACAGGCCACATAAGGGTCTCAATGAAGTTTATTAATGAAGTTTATCCGCCATTTTTAATAAAGTGGCAGATATTTTAAGTTAAGTGGGACCACTTGAAATCAGGCTACCACTTGAAAATTTAAAATCACTATAACTTCCGAAATAATACTCCAAATCGAACCAAATTTAGACAGTGTCTTAATTTATCTTATAAATATCTTACATGAGTTTATTAACCAAGTTCCTCCGCCATTTTGTTTTCAAGTGGAGACCACTTGAAAATTTCAAATTCAAATTGTAAAAAGCGTATTCCGAATTTGTTTGAAATATGGTGTAAATATATTGAACAGGGGAGCAGCCCCGGCTCACCGCTCGAAGAGCGGTGTTGAGCTATGCTAGGACCGAAGTCCACGTGGGCTGTCCCGAGACGTTTATTGAAAAACAGAAGAAAAAAAAAAAAAAAAAAAAAGAAAAAATTACAGAATTTATCGCTAGGCTTTTTTCTTATTGCCTGCACGCGACAGGGGGCGATGATTAATGACAGATAGATAAATTTACAGAACAATGTTGACCAGCATGCCGGACCCAGCCAGTCCCACGCGGCAATTGGCATGCTGTCTGAAGTTGATGCTGTGGAGGATAGTCCGGAGCTCCATTTAATGAAGCAGATTCTCCTACTCTTTATTGAACAGGGAGCAGCCCCCGCTCACCGAGCTCTGGTAAGAATCTGTTGAGAGAAAAACTTGAGGGCGTCTTGGTGTGCTACTTGAAACTTTGGGTCAATTGAACAGGTGATAAAGGCTTATGAAGAAATTGTACAGACTACAACTTCTGTGGTTTGGGATTGGGTGGACATGGAAGATCATCAGCAGCACCTCAGACAACCACGGAGAAAGATAACATCGTTAAAAAAAAATTTAAAAAAATATATATATATAAGGTTTAATAATTTGGAGAAGGACGTTAATAGAACATTTTCATATTAGTCAGTTAAATTAGTGAGGTTCATAAGGTATGAATAGATATTATTAAGTTTTTTAATTAACGGTTTTCTAGTTACTATTTCATTTAGCCAGTTAGGGGGTCGAGGGGTTGGATTTCGTAGATGGTCTGATTCAGTTAGTGGACAGTAAAAATAGTAATGCAGTGGAGTACCCTCCTCTCCACAGGGACACGGGGATGATCGTCGGCAGTGAAATCTGTACAGATAGGAGGGGAAGGGCCCATGGCCGGTAAGAAAAGCAGTGATAGGGGGAGATAGGGACCAGAAGTTTGCACTGGCCTGTGGAATCAGGGAGAAGGTGTGTCTCCCCTTCTCGGAGCTGTTCCACAGGTCTTGCCATTTAAGCTTTATGATTTTGTGAATTTTACTTTTTACATAAGAAGGGGGTGCAGGAATTGATGAGCATTTTGTGGGGAAATTAGTAGCCTGTTTTGCTAATGTATCTGCAAGCTCATTGCCAACAACACCCCTGTGGGCAGAAACGTGTGCCAGGGAGCAAATTAGTTCGGAATTTAATAAAAGTTTTTTAATGTGTTGAATCTGTGGGTGTCTGCTCCTATGCCTAGCTATGGCCTGAAGGCCCGAGAGACTATCGCTAAAGATGTTAACTTGCTGATTTTTGTATGAAGTGCTGGCCCATTCTATGGCCTCAGCGATAGCGTGGATCTCGGCTTGAAAAACCGTGTTAAAGTCTTCGAGCCTGCATGCCTACTGATGGCCCGCGACACCATGTACTAGCACGCAGAAAGCGGCTGCCACCCCGGTGTCCGTCTTGGAACCATCAGTGTAGATGGCAACCGGAGCAGAGGGAAGGAAGCTATTTTTGTTACAATTGGTTATACTTGGAGCAACATCCTTGCCTGGGTGAATATCCCAACTGCAGGTCAAGGATTGAATGGGGGTTTGTGGGAAAATAATATTTGTGAGTTCGGGGTCTTTTAATTGTAGAATTTGAGTTTTGATGAACGTTTGAGAGACCTGCAGGTGGGCATGGGGAATCCCAGTAATCACAGTGAGGGCATCAGTGGAGATAGTTTTGTATCCTCTTGCAATTTGCAAGAGGAAAGGTCTTTGTGCCGAGTTTAGACCTGTTATGGCGTCGGATCGCAGGTGTCCACCCCAGATGGCGGCTCCATATGTTAAAATCTTTTCAACAATGGTCCTATACCATGTCTTTAGGATGGAGGTGGAGATACCCCACCTTCTTCCCACCATTCTTGTTGAGCTATCGTAGATACTCTGTGTTTTGAGTTTGAGTTCTTTAACGTGAGCCAGCCAGTTGAGGTGGCGATCAAATGTTATGCCAAGAAGTCTCATTTGATCGACAATGGTGTAAATATAGACCACATAAGGGCCTCAATGATGTTTATCAATGAAATTTATCCATCATTTTTAATAAAGTGGTAAATATCTTATGTTAAGCGGGGCCACATGAAATCACGCTACCACTTGAAAATTTAAAATCACTATAACTTCTGAAATAATACTCCAAATCGAACCAAATTTGGACAGTTTCTTAACTTATCTTATAAATAACTTAGATGAATTTGTTAACCAAGTTGCTACGAAATTTTGTTTTCAAGTGGTGACCACTTGAAAATTTCAAATTCAAATTTTAAAAAGCGTATTCCTAATTTTTATTTTTTATTTTTATGTGTGCATAGATTACACAAGTGTCTCAAATAACTTTATTAATGAACTTTATCCGCCATTTTTATTAAAGTGGCGGATATCTTAAGTTAAGCGGGACCACTTGAAATCAGGCTACCACTTGAAAATTTAAAACCATAACTTCCGAAATAGTACTGCAAATGGAACCAAATTTGAACAGTGTCTTAACTTATCTTATAAATATCTTAGATGAGTTTGTTAACCAAATTGCTCCGCCATTTTGTTTTCAAGTGGAGACCACTTGAAAATTTAAAATTTAAATTGTAAAAAGAGTATTCCGAAATTGTTTGAATTTTGATGTAAATACAGATCACATAAGGATCTGAATGAAGTTTATTAATAAACTATATCTGCCATTTTTAATAAAGTGGCAGATATCTTAAGTTAAGCAGAGCCACTTGAAATCAGGCTCCCACTTGAAAATTTAAAATCACGATAACTTCTGAAATAATATTTCAAATCGAACCAAATTTTGACTGATATTATCATAAAACTACCTTGAATGTTTTCACTGGGCAACTTGTCCCGACATCTTGTGTTTAAGTTCAAGCTACTTGAAATCACACTGCCACTTGAAAATATGCCATCACGGTAACTTTGATTCAAATGGAAGCTGGATAGTGAACTTATGGTTCAAATATCTAGGATAAGTTCACTTGGTGACTTGATCCGCAATTTTATTTCCAAGTGGCGGCCACTTGAAAATTTGTGATTATGGTAACTTTAGTAATACAGAATCAATTCGCATCAAATTTAGGTAGTGGATTTATCATTCAAATATCTCAGAAAAGTTCGCTGGGCATCTCACTCCACTTTTTTTTTTTACAAGTGGTGCCACCTGAAAATTTCTTATGACGATAATTTTTGAAATACTGATTTAATTTAAACTAGAGCTGGACAATGAACTTATTGTACAAATATACTGGATGATTTCTATGGGCAAGTTGTTTTGCCATTTTGTTTTCCAAGTCGCAGCCACTTAGACTGCCACTTGAAAATTTGCCATAATAATAACTTTTGAAACACGGCACTGATTTAAACCACAGTTGGACAGTAACCTATGCTTCAAATATCATGGATGTGTTTGCTGGAACTTTGGAAATACTTAATCAATTCAAATCAAAGTTGAAATAAAACAAGTCCTTCCGGCTTTTTCGGAAGGGTAGGTTGATTTCTTTTTCCTTATCAAGTAGCCGTCATTTTGTTTCAAAATGGCGGCTACAAATTATTAATGCACTTGGTAGAAATATTGATGTAGGCTATGCACATCTGGAGTTTTAAGCAAATCGCTTTATAAATACATTTTTATGTGAATTTAAAATTTTCAAGTGGCCGGCGCTTGGAAACAAAATTTTGGGTTAAGTTGACAAATATATGAAATGTATTTGTGAGATAAGTCTACTGTACATATATAGTTCGAATTAATTCAAAATCTCAAAAGTCATCGTGTTGAAAAATTAAGTGGCTGCCACTTCGAACAAAATGGCAGAGAAAGTTTCTCATCTAAGAAATCGTTGCAAATTTGAAAATAATTTTTTTTGTAGAAATTCTTTCAAAGAGGCTTAGTAAGCTGCTAAAATGTTAGTTTTCTGCATTTCTAGTTAGTTTTAGCATTAAAATAGCCTAATTTTTCCTTAAAAACGCATTAAAAAGATCCAGTAACTCAGATAATGGATTTGGCGCCAAATTTGGCGACTTTTCCCCTATGGCGTCTTTTTTGACGACTTTTGGCGAGAAAATACTTTTTATCGATATACCAAAGTTGAACGCAATAACGTGATATGTTCACGAGTTACGTGAATTTTCTAAATTTTTGTTGTTTGAATGATAAATCCATTTTTCAACTTTGATTTGAGTTGATTAAATATTTCTAAAGTTACCGTGATAACAAATTTTCAAGTGGCCGCCACTTGGAAACAATACAGTGGAACAAGTTGCCAAGCAAACACATCCAAGATATTTGAAGCATAGGTTCACTGTCCAACTGTGATTTAAATCAGTGCCGTGTTTCAAAAGTTATTCTTATGGCAAATTTTCAAGTGGCAGTCTAAGTGTCTACGACTTGGAAACAAAATTGCAAAACAACTTGCCCATCGAGATAATCCAGTATATTTGTACGATAAGTTCATTTTCCCGTTCTAGTTTAAATTAAATCAGTATTTCAAAAATTATCGTCATAAGAAATTTTCAGGTGGCACCACTTGTAAAAAAAAAAGGAGTGAGTTGCCCAGCGAACTTATCTGATATATTTGAATTATAAATCCACTACCCAAATTTGATGCGAATTGATTCTGTACATTACTAAAGTTACCATAATAACAAATTTTCAAGTGGCCGCCACTTAGAAATAAAATTGCGGATCAAGTCACCAGGTGAAATTATCCTAGATATTTGAACCATAAGTTTACTCTCCAACTTTTATTTGAATCAGTATAGTATTTTAAAAGTTATAGTGATGGCATATTTTCAAGTGGCAGTGTGATTTCAAGTGTCTGGAACTTAGAAACAAGATGTCGAGACAAGTTGCCCAGTGAAAACATTCAAGGTAATTACATGATAATATCACTGTCCAAATTTGGTTCGATTTGGAGTATTTTTTCAGATGTTATCGTGATTTTAAATTTTCAAGTGGGAGCCTGATTTCAAGTGGCTCCGCTTAACTTAAGATATCTGCCACTTTATTAAAAATGGCGGATATAATTTATCAATAAACTTCATTGAGATCCTTATGTGGTCTGTATTTACATCAAAATTCAAACAATTTCGAAATACGCTTTTTACAATTTAAATTTGAAATTTTCAAGTGGTCTGCACTTGAAAACAAAATGGTGGAGCAACTTGGTTAACAAACTCATCTAAGATATTTATAAGATAAGTTAAGACACTGTTCAAATTTGGTTCCATTTGGAGTATTATTTCGGAAGTTATCATGGTTTTAAATTTTCAAGTGGAGGCCTGATTTCAAGTGGTCCCGCTTAACTTAAGATATCCGCCACTTTATTAAAAATGTCGGATAAAGTTCATTAATAAAGTTATTTGAGACACTTGTGTAATTTATGTACACATCAAAATTTAAAAAAAAAAAAAAATCGGAATACGCTTTTTACAATTTGAATTTGAAATTTTCAAGTGGTCTCCACTTGAAGACAAAATGGCGGAGCAACTTGGTTAACAAATTCATCTAAGTTATTTATAAGATAAGTTAAGACACTGTCCAAATTTGGTTCGATTTGGAGTATTATTTCAGAAGTTATTGTGACTTTAAATTTTCAAGTGGTAGCGTGATTTCAAGTGGCCCCGCTTAACTTAAGTTATCTACCACTTTATTAAAAATGACGGATAAATTTCATTAATAAACATCATTGAGACCCTTATGTGGTCTATATTTACATCAAATTTCAAACAAATTCGGAATAAGCTTTTTACAATTTGAATTTGAAATTTTCAAGTGGTCTCCACTTGAAAACAAAATGGCGGAGCAACTTGATTAATATACTCATCTAAGATATTTATAAGATAAGTTAAAACACTGTCTAAATTTGGTTCGATTTGGAGTATTATTTCGGAAGTTATAGTGATTTTAAATTTCCAAGTGGTAGCCTGATTTCAAGTGGTCCCGCTTATCTTAAAATATCTGCCACTTTATTAAAAATGGCGGATAAACTTCATTGAGACCCTTATGTGGCCTGTATTTACGTCAAAATTCAAAGAAATCTATCTTTAAATATGCTTTTTACAATTTCGGTTTGAAATTTTCAAGTGGCTGCCACTTGAAAACAAAAAGTCGGAGCAACTTGGTTAACGAACTCATCCAAGATATTTATAAGATTAGTTCACTGTCCAAATTTGGTTCGATTTCGAGTATTATTTCGGGCGTTATCGTGATGACAAAATTTTCATTATAGATAGATAGATATATATATATATATAGATAAACGAAGTGATTGCAATAGGTCGATTTCTAAAGAAATCAACCTAAAATGGATTTATCATTCAAACAACAAAAATTTAGAAAATTCACGTAACTCGTGAACCAATCACGTTATTGCGTCCATCTTTGGAATATCGATAATAAGTATTTTCTCGCCAAAAGTCGCCAAAAAAGTCGCCATAGGGGAAAAGTTGCCAAATTTGGCGCCAAATCCATTACCTACGTTACTGGATCTTTTTAATGCGTTTTAAAAGGAAAATTAGGCTATTTTAACGCTAAAACAAACTAGAAATGCAGAAAACTAACATTTTATCAACGTACTAAGCCTCTTTGAAAGAATTTCTACAAAAAAAAAAAAAATATTTCCATATTTGCAACGATATCTTAGATGAGCAACTTTCTCTGCCATTTTGATCGAAGTGGCAGCCACTTAATTTTTCAACGCGATAACTTTTGAGATTTTGAATTAATTCGAACATATGTGTAAAGTAGACTTATCTCACAAATACATTTCATATATTTGTCAACTTAACCCATGAAAATTTTAAATTCACATAAAAATGTATTTATGAACCGATTTGTTTAAAACTCCATATGTGCATAGCCTACATCAATATTTCTACCAAGTGCATTAATAATTTGTAGCCGCCATTTTGAAACAAAATGACGGCTACTTGATAAGGAAAAAGAAATCAACCTACCCTTCCGAATAAGCCGGAAGGACTTGCTTTTTTTTTTTTTTTTTTTTTTTTTTTTTTTTCCTTCTTCATACCACAATTTTAAAACAATGTTATTATTATTATTATTATTATTATACACTAGCAGGCTTTGCCCGCTTCGCTGGACATTAAACTTAAATGAGTTGTCAAAATCCCATATCTTTATTAATAACCTAAGTTCTCGCTGTGATTGGTGAGGTTTTCTCCCTCGCAAAGTGAGGAGTGTGGTTCTCCACTGTCTTCGGCACAACTTACCCACTTCTTACTTCCCCTTCCTCAGCGGGTGAGTTCGAATTTTTGCAAAATCCCACTAATGTACATAATGCGTACACTTATCAATATCCGCACACCAAAATTCGCCGTTCTATGATAATTCAAAGCGAATTCAAACGGAAAAACATGTTTTTACACATGTTTATTGGAAACAACTTCAGTATAACTCCACAACGATATTTGGCGATTTTTTTGTTGGCGATTATGGCTAAATCATAAATCTAAAAATCATATATGATAAATGATAAAATCATAATCTAAATCATAAATCATAAAACATAAAATCATAAATCCAAAGTAAACAACATATTAGGCTGCCATATTATATCGCAAACTGTCGAGAACGACATCGTTATCCTTCAAAACGGCGCCAAAGAAAAATCGCCAAATTCAGCTGCGGGATTATACTGAAGTTATACCGTTTATAGCCCTCCGACTCCGAGAAGTGGGGGGGAGGATTTCGAATTTCGTGAAATGCAGTTACAATAAGTGCCGGATGCAAACAAACAATTTACGCACCGAATTTCGTGACCACAGAAGTCTTTAATAGAAAATATTATAAATAAATAAATACAAAACGCACAGCTTTAGTATGGGAACACTTTGGATACTTTAAATATTTTAAGCCATTTTTGCGATGAACTGAATTGGCTATCTCAATTGTGCAATTAAAGGGAACAACTATAGTATTTCCCCTCAGCTAGATTTGGCGATTTTTCGTTGCCGATTATGGCTAAATCATAAATCTAAAAATCATAAATCATATAGCATAAATGATAAAATCGTAAACTAAATTATAAATCATAAATCATAAAATCATAAATCCAAAACTAAATAGCATGCAGGCTGCCATATTATATCGCAAACAATCCAGAACGGCATCGTTATCGGTCAAATAGGCGCCAAAGAAAAATCGCCAAATTCAGCTGAGGGGAAATACTATAGTTGTACCAATTAAAGATCTTGGCGAGAAACGTCCGAGCTACTTCGGTTCCGAATTTCAAATTTTGTCAAAGGGATCCAATACTAAAGCTGTTCCATACACAAAATAAATAAATAAAATAAAAACTCTTTTCTGATATTTACAAAATAAAAATTAAAAGTCTTAATTAAATCCAAATTATAATCATTTACAATTAAGGGGAGAACATAAAAAAAATCTCACAAGGTACATAATAACAACAAAAAATTTTGTTTTACTGCAGGAAAGTAAGGTACTGCTTAATTAAATAAAAACATTAAACTAATGCCAAATATTTCTATGAAAATATTTATCCACGTGCTTTTGTAGTCCTCATAAAAAAAAAAAAAATCACCAACTTTTGTATTCACGTGATTTATTCATTTGATTATTCACGTGAAATTAAAAATATTTCATTTTATTTCTGGAAAATAAAAATATATATAAATATAAAACCTTTTACCGAATCTGGGTTAAAAACGGAAAAAGGCTAAAATAAATTAGAAATATCATACCTATATTTATAAATTTGATACCAAATGAAAGGGGCGATTTTTCTAAATCCAGGGGTGCAAACAGTTTTTCGATACGACAATTAGATTTTTTAAAAATAACTAAAGTATGAAATTTAAGTGGCATCGGAAAAACGTAAAAAGGGACAAATAAATTAGAAGTATCAGACCTATCGTTACAAATTCAGTACCAAATGAAAGGGGTGATTTTTCTGAATCCTGGGGTGTAAACAGTTTTTCGATATGACAATTAGATTTTTTTAAATTAACTAAAGTATGAAACTTAGATGGCAACACTTCATTTCAATCTTTTCATAATTTGTAGTGCGAATCACGCGAATACAAAAGTCTTTAACTTAAAAAATTATTTTTATATTTTATTTTTCCATTCAAAGCATTTTAGTGAAAAAATATTTATGGCGCATGCGCAAGCGTGTTTTACCCACAACTTAAACACTAATCATAATTTTGAAAATTCCTATAGATATAATTTCAAGTTGGGTGAAGACCTAAGTTTCTGCCAAGCGCCGTTGAATTCCGTCCAGCCGTTCTCGAGTGATGCCCGGACAAACGTGTTTTAGTCTTTTACCCCCTAGGGGGGAACGGGGGGGGGGAATTTCTGAAAAGTTGATACATATAATTTTAAGTTGGGTGAAGACCTAAATTCCTGCCAAGCGCCGTTGAATCCCGTCCAGCCGTTCTCAAGTGATGCCCGGACAAAAAAAGCGACATTCGGACACGATGACACACACACACACACACACACACACAGGCAAAATTTTCTGAAGTCATTTTCGGCTTTCATGAGGTGTGAAACGTGAAGATATCGCAAAATTTTTTGATTCCGACAAATTTACAGACAAAACTCTGATTTTATTAATATAGATTATAGAATATTGTTTTATGAATTAAGTAGCGTGAAGTAAAGGTGCGGCTGATAGTGCTCCAGAATAAATTAAGGATCCTGACAACCCTGCTTTTAACATTACAATTGAATCACCAGTCCGAATCACAAGAAACAAACACACCAAAAATAGAAAAGTGAGTTTTTATTTTTTTATTTTTAATTCCTTTTGCATTGCATATATGCCAGGCAAAAAAAAAAAAAAAAAAAAAAAAAAAAAAAAAAGAACTAAAATCATTTGTTTAACTTAAAAACAGTACTTTTTCTACATAAATTTTATCTTTTACAAATAAGTTCACTAGATGTTAAAGTGTTTCTCGCCCCCCTACCCCCCGAAAATATTGATTTTGGACTTACCCCTTCTCCAAACTGGTAATTCAATTATAAGTTATGAATTTTTTCTAATGATGTTGTGTTTTGATCACTGTTACAAATTTGAGTTAAAGCTTGAACCCTAATATCGTTTAGCCACACATTTTAGATTTCTTCTTATTGCGATTGAGTTTCAGTTGCATAAAAACTTGGAGCTACCATACATCGACTCACAAGGCAAGAGTTTCGGCGTACATGCAATTGTAATTTCCTTTCTATTCAGGAGTTGGAGCCACAAACAGGCTGAAAATCATCAACTGTAAATCGGAAAGTGAAAATAAAATCTGTGTGAAGTGAGATCGCGTGTGATTATGTCATCCAAAACCAACATTCATTACAACAACAAAAAAAGGAAGAGTTCTTTATTCAATTGATCCCTAACCCGATGTTACTATAAGAAAGTTTATTGAAGTATATCCTTTTAAGAAGAAAGAAAAATCTATTTTTCAATCTAAGATGTATAAATCAGTATTTTTTTTTTAACAAAACCAAACTTAAATTAAACAGCGTGGTCAAAAATATAGGGTAAAGTGCGAATTTTGTGTAACAACTCACCCACGGGTCAAAATAAGACCCTAGAAAATTTAACTCTTTTTATCAAAATCAGCGAAACAGAAATAGCGGACAAGAAAGCATGGCGCAGTGCCCGATTTTTAGACTCGAGACAAGAAGGTCTCCAGTTCGATCTCTGTCGAATGTTGATTTTCTTTTTCTTTTCTTTTAATTTAACCCACATCGTATCAAGCATTGAAAAAATATTTTTTTTTTCTTTACAAAATCTTAAATATATGTTTCTTTAAGCCTATGTATACACACAAAATCAAAAAACTTACCAACCTTTCATTAGCTTAATCGGTACAGGCTGTCCTAAAAATAAGATAACGGTTTAGGACAGTCGGAAATATGAAGAAAACAGACCACCTATATATATATATAATTGTTTTACCAGTACAAAAGTGTAGAATATTACCTCAATAAATTTATGTGACCGTTATTCTTCAACGTAAAACCTTTTTGAGTAATAATGTGTTGAAAATGTAATGAATAAATCTTCAATCATTGTCATTTAAAAAATTAAATATATAGATATAGATATATATTAAACGTTAATTTAAACTTACGATAAAGACACGTATGTATTTATTGGACTTTTAAATAATATATCGCTTTTAATTTGAATAAAATATTCAAAAGAATTTATATAAATGCATGGCGTCCACTTATGCATGGCGTCCTATTTGTAGGACGATGGTGAAATATGGGTTAAAATATGGGTTAAAATATAATACCAGTAGTTGGTTCAACATAAAATTATCAAACCATGGTAAAAGGTTAAACCATCGGGTGGTACCAGATACTTCAGTACAAGTTTTCGTTCAAACTAACACCAAATTTTTAACAGTGATGAATAAAATTTTAATTCGGTTACACGATGTCAAAAACATTTTCCTTACAGGAGTTGTATTGTTTCCGCCTAAATATTTCAGAAATAGTTATATTAATCCAATGTGCATTTTTTTTTTTTTTTTTTTTTTTTTTTTTTTACAAGTGTTTTATTAAATCTAATTACTTTGTTATATTTCAAAAATATCGTAGATAAATTTGATCGAAGATCAAGTACATTTTTAAAATAAAATAACACGAATAAGAAGATTATATGAATATTGATAATCAATAAAATATCTGAAATATTATTAAACCTTTTTTTTTTTTTTTTTTTTTTTTTTTTAATCTATATTAGAGACACATTTATTAGGAAAAAAAATGTAATAAAAAAAATCAATTTTTTTTTTTTGTTTTCCAATACTTTTGAAATTTATTTCTCAATTATTTTAGAAATACATATATTTGAAATATTGAAAAAAAAAAAAAAAATAAAAATAAAAAATAAGTTTTTCTGAAATATACATCTTAAAAGACAATAGGAAATATGAATGATGTCTTCAATTTTAAAACTTTATTTCAAATCTCAATTTTTATATAGTATATCATTTTTTGAAGCAAATAACTTCAAAAAATTAATATCTTAGATAAATAAATTAAATAAAAAATAAAGCTTGCCATTTTACTCTATTTACAATCAGATTTAACTTCGTGAAAATGCGTTAAAATTTTTTAAATAAAATATAATTTATAAAAATCTAATTTATTACGTTTTCCACTTTTTACTCTTTTTTTTTTTTTTTTTTTTTTTTTTTTTTTTGTAAATGATATGAAATGAATTTTATCTGACGAAAAAAAAAATAAAAATAAAAATAAAAATACAAAAATACAAAAATTTCAAAAAAAAAAAAAAATCTTTTGCATTTGCTCGAATTAAAAAAATTTTGATTTGCTTTAATATACATTTAAAAAAATATTTTTGTTAGAAAAAGAAAAACGATTTACAACGATAAACATACACACACATATATACATCATTGTAAAATTTATTTGTTAATTTAAATAAATTTCTATGGAAACAAATGTAAAAAAAAAAAAAAAAAAAAATCAATTAACATCCTCTTTTTTTTTTTTTTTTTTTTTTTTTTTTGTTTGAGCAAATGTTTAAGAAGTAAAAAAAAAAAGAAAAAAATAGTTTTTTAAAGATTTAATTATTTTAATTTACTATAATTGGAACAATTTTTCGTATTTTCAGAAAACAAAAATTAAAATATTAATTATAAAGCGTCAATTTGAAAACCGTTTAAAATTATTATCCATTAACAATTTTGTTTATTGACCTCTGAAAGAACTTCATGTACTTATTTCATTAGAAAACGGTTCTAATTTACTTATTACAGAAATGAAAGAAATATCTTAATGTATTTTTTTTTTTATTTAATTTAATACATTTTTATTGATATATATATATATATATATATACATATATATAATAAATAAGTAAATTGCATTATCATAAACACTATAACTTCAGATGGTAATTTAATATTGGTATATATTTAATAAATAAGAAAGTGAAAAAACTGTTTGCTACAAAAGTGAAAGAAACAAAATTAAAAATGAAAGTATAAGCAATCGTATATTGAAAAATTAGTAAGTTTATTGAATTTTTTAAGGTAAATAATTCAAACTATGATGTCATAATATTTTATAACTTATTTAATAATAATTCGAATTTATGATTATGTTTAAGTAAAATAAAATAAAATAAATAAAGGTTATTTTGATACAGACTAAAAATTTCTAAAAGAAAAGAAAATATAAATTTCCCATTTAAAAGAAAAAAAAAATACTTTTTAAATAGCCTAAAATTTTTCAGAACGTTAAAAATACGTTAAAAAACCATGATCGTGTCAAGTGAATTTTTATTTAAATATTTATTCTAAAGATCTATTAAAATATTTAAGATAGTTAAAAGAGAGATATTTAAGAGATCGGTTTAAGACAGTTAAAATATTGTGATATACTACATCAAGCTATTACAGTATTATTAATGAAATTTATTTGAATGAATAGAACAATTTTTGTAATTATAAAATTTTGAGAAAACATCATTTCATTTCTATTATTACAAAATTTTAAATTATAGTAATAAAAATAATATTTGCTTTACTTTTCGAACAAACAACTTTACTTTTGATCGATTTTAATGCTAACTCACTTAATTTACATTTTAAATTTATTACAAAATTTATACTAAACACATTTCAGTGAACTGGCAATCAGCCAGTTATTGACCTCAATGAAGTAATTGATTACTTAATAACAAAAATTAATAAAACAAGAATAATGTGCAAAAATTCTGAATCTGTATTGTAGTATGCACAACTAATAAAATTCCATGTAGCAAATGATGTTTTAACTCGATGTTGAACAATTAAAAAGTTGTCAACAAAACTTCAAGTATGTACATTCGGCAGCAAAATTATTCGTGCTCTAGCAATTATTCCTATATAAAAAAGTACACTTAATATTGTTTTGTTAAATAAATATTTGTCGAATCATGTTCATACATGGAATGATAGCTGTTATGAGACGTTTAATTCCATCTTAAAATATCAAACTAAATTTGATTTAAAAAGTATATCTTTTGAGATATTAAGGTCATTAATATTTGTTTAAATATATATATATATGTATATATATATATATGTAGAATCTTGGCTGGGCGTCTAGGGGTGGGGCAATGATGAGATGCGACTTAGATAACGAAAACATTTATTACGTAACATACACAACACAGATTAAATATAAGGATTAATATAATAGCAGACTTTCTATCATTAACCATTTGCTGGTTTCGAGGCTTAGCACACAATACAAGCTCTCTTCATCATTAGAACTAACACAAGGTAACATATGAGCACTTTCTCGCTACTATAATTCACATTAGTACCTACACGTACTATTTTAAATAACTGAGATTGTGGTATAGAGCTCTCCATGGCTCTACACAACTATTAAGAGCACTACAAGCTCTAATTATAAGAAAATGACCATATCAGCCTTCGCGCTGACGGTCTCAACATCTCTTCATTACAGGCAGATCTCAACTGACTTTCGTTCGTCATGTCGTTGAAAGATGGGCATCAGAGGCAGCGCCATCTGTTGTCTGTACATGGAATGCATCCCACAAAGCTTTTCACATAACTTCCTACATATATATATATATATATATTATAAGCTAACTAATTATTTTTAAGAGGTAAGGTGTAGTTTATTACTAGGCACGCAAAATAGTATCAGTGAGAGTAAATAATCAGGTTGATACACTGACTTTCTGTTTATTTTAAATTTTTACAGTGATTGACCATTGCGGTTCATTGCGAGATGTCTCACTCAAGTTTATAAAGCGGATTTCGTAACTTGCGAAGGTTTCTAACGTTCGATTTTGATACTGTACTAGGATTCGACAGTTTAAATAATTTGGGAGATACACTATCTACCAGTAAGTATTTGGACACTTTCGAATTTAGACATCTTGTCAAATAGTAAAGTTTTCTAGGAATTATATTGAAACTTTGGTAGTGTAAAGAACATGTTATATGTCATATATTTTAGCAAACGTTGTGTCCTGAAGAGGAAAAGGGAACCAGTAAAAATTTAAACAAAAGTCAAAACGATTTGACTTTTGCAGAGCTGCCAACCTAATCCGGCAATTTGTTAGTACCGCCCCTTTTCCTACACCACTTAATTTTTCGAGTAATTTTCTTCAAATATAAGTTCGATGAATTAAGAAAACAAACACTCTAAAAATTAAGTGGTGTAGGAAAAGGGCCGGTACTAACACTTTGCCGGATTAGGTTGGCAGCTCTGCTTTTGACACTCTATAAATTAATGCTTTAAATGAGTTTTGGCTGTAGCATGTGATTAAGAGGACTTTTTTATTATCTTTATACATTTTAAAGAGGCTACCACATATATTCATGGAAATATAACTTTTCGTTTTTCTTTTTGAAAAATTTGAAAAAAAAAAAAAATCGCATATATTAGACACAGCATACGGCAGTCAGAATGAAAAAAATTTAAATAACTTATGAAATATAAGCATTTGTATTAAATAATTAAAGAAAGAGAACCAAGAAACTTTTCTCAGTTACTAAAACTTAGATATTCATTAGTATTTGGAAAAAAAAATCCCAAAATATTATGTTAGAATATTACACAGATCTTTAAATTTTCATTAAATCTTGAATTGCTAATATTTTCACCTTATATAATCTATATAATTACTTCCGATAATCGGTATTTTGTTTTAAGAAAACGTGATATTTTGTAGCAAGACAAAAGAATGTCTTTTTCCTCAGTGTAAAAATATAAAGTTCTATTTAATGTAAGCAACTTTTCCTATGTTTAGCACTTTTTGAAAGTCAATGTCTTTGCTTGTTATCTTTTATTAGGAAATTTTTATAAGAAGAAATCAGGAAGTAATAAAAATTACTAAACAATGGAAAAATATATTTAACTGTTTTTTTTTAATAAATGTGAAGATAATCTAACACTCATAAAATATTTGGAAATTTTCGTAAAAAATTGCTTTTTTGAGGTATGTTTTGGGGGAAACATAATAGAAAAATTATGAAAATACAAGGCAAAAATAGTTTCAGTAAATTATTATGGAAAAAGAAGAAAAATAAAAAAAGATTTTTTGCTGAAAGCTTTCCTTAAATAATTCTTCATAACTAAGGAATGATATATATATATACTATTATAAAGCACTAAAAAAAAAAAGATTAAGCTCGAAATAGTTCTATTCCTTTAAAGATGTATTATTTA
The DNA here is from genome assembly GCA_963930645.1 of Salticus scenicus. Lineage (NCBI taxonomy): Eukaryota > Metazoa > Arthropoda > Arachnida > Araneae > Salticidae > Salticus > Salticus scenicus. Next base: position 175,270,954 of record OZ005656.1, on the reverse strand, counting down.
TCTTTATCCAGCAAAAGCTATGGCTTTGTCAAAAAAAAAAAAAAAAAAAAAAGCATTTATTATGTTAAACGACATACCTGAAACTCTTGACTCTTAAAAAAACTTGTGTGTGAAAAATTTAATTCACAAAAATGACTAAAAAATAAACTTTTAAATTTTCTTCCTGGTTATAAAAAGGTTAAAACGATAAAATGTCATTCTTTTAAATATGGAAATATAGTATTTTGTGTATTTTGAATATTTTTTTTTTTTTTTAGATAGAAGAAAAAAAAAGATGACTTTAATTTTTTTTCTTTATAATATTTTATAAAGAATAGCACGTTTAATATTGAAAAGCTATTTTTTTTTCAAAATTGTAATACATGCCTATAATTTTTTATTTGATACGTTTATGTTAAACAAATGCATGGAATTTGCACAGGTTTATATTAACATTTGCGGTGGTTTTACATGATTTCAACCTTCTTAACTAGAAATGGTGATCGAAAAATTATATATTACACCCATTTTGTTGTTGACCCCCTAATTACTTCAGTTACTCAATCTTCGTAAAAAGACTGACACTTTTAAACTGGAATCTATATAAATAAATATACAGGTATGTCTGTTTCGTATTCATACATCTACGCTTATAACTTCATCAAGTAAAACTTATTGAACATTTAGATTCTCAAATAACAAATTTATTTATAATATTTGTTAAAGAATAAATAAAATAACACTGCTCGGCATGAAAATGGCACTCAACACCATTTTTGCAAATTCTTATGTAAAATGACTTCCTGAATCCTAATATGACGCCCATTTTGCCGTATCACCCACCGTCCCCCCCCCCCTATTTTTATCACTTTTCGGTAATTTTATGGCTATAAGTTTGATTTATAGGAGAGGGGAAGGATTATTTCAATTATTAAATATCTTCTGGGGGCTACAGAGTTGGAAAATTCTAAAACATGAACATCTGAAGCAAGGGAAAAATTTAGGGGAGATATATGCCACTGAAATTATGTATCACATTTCTTATATATTTTTTTAAAAGTTATTATTAATTTAATTTACTAAACATTATATATATATATATATATATTGTTTTTAAGTGTTAAACTAATTCCTTTTCATTCTCCAAATCAAATTCATGACCATAAAATTACCGAACAGTGAAAATAAATTGGGGAGGGGTGGTGTCCGAAGAAAACGGTGGGTGATGGGAAAGGATGGGTGTCATATTCGGATTCAGGAGGCCATTTTACATAAGAATAAGCAGAAATAGTATCAGAGCTCGATTTTTTTTTTTTTTTTTTTTCTTTTTTTTTTTCTTTTTTTTTCAGCGTAGTGTAATCTAAGACCAAAAAAATATTTTGAAAATTTCTGTAGAAAAGATTTTTCTTAATATATTTTTGAAAAAAAAAATATATATATAAATAAATAAATAATAATAAGATTCAATTTATAAAAACGCAAGACATAAAAATAGTTTTAATAAATGATTATGAAAAGAAGAATAACAAAAGCTATTTCTTGTAAATATTCCTAGAATATTTTCTTTTTTTAAACAAAGGAAAAATAATTTATTTTGTTCTTTTTGTAAAACTCTCACAAGAATGTTCTTGCCCACAGTAATGTATTCTTTAAAGATGATAAAATGTTATTCATCTTTATTAGTCGAAAGTATTAGATGTGTCTAAAAGAAGCGTTTTTTATATTAAATGATTCATTTTAAACTCTTGACTCCCAGAGAAAATTGTTTGTTGGAAATTTAATTTAACAGAAGAATAATTCAAGAATAAACTTTCCAATTTTCTTTCTGCTATCAAAAAGAATGGAAAAACCGTTATACGAAAATGTCATTCTTTTAAAAATCTAAATTAAATATCGATGTGCATATTGGCAGAACAATTTCTTTTTCTGTTATTGTGTTAAATGATGAACTTTAAGTCTTAACTCCTGTAAAAAAATATTTCTTGGATATTTAATTTACATTATATAATATTTTAATTGTATCTGCAAGGTTATTTCCTACGTTATGTGTTTTTAAAAAATTAATTAAATCATCTAGTTGTAATATTAAACAAATTTTAAATATAAAGAGTATTTTTTTTTTTATTTTTTTTTTAAATTAGTACATGTTTGGTCGAATCACACACACAAAACATACACATATACAGGAAGTCCAATAATATTAGTATAGCGACAAACTTAATGGGGAGATAGGGAACGTGACAAAGTGTCAGATTTACTCAGGAAATCATGACTGCAAGTGATATAAATTTTAAGAAACCAACCAATTTCTTTGACCTTTAAGAACTGGGTGCTTCTGCTTAATTTTTTAAGAGATGCGGTACGGGTTTTGAATGTTGAATTTTTAACAAGTACAGTAACCGCCGCTTTATAAATTCACTGGTTAATAAAATCAGCCGCTTAATCTGATCAAATTGCCAGGACCGGAATCAAATCAACACAAATTACTTTTAAAGCCACCGCTTAATAAAATCAGCATCGCCGGTTAATAAACTCAAATATATCTTCTCAGCAGCCAAAAATATCACTTATGCACACAAAAAAAATACTTTGAGATTTTTTTTTAAATAATAAAAGAAATCCCAACAATCCCTCCGTTATCGCTCATTGTTGAAGATTTAACACTTGCTGCACAGTTACAAATCAAACACGCCCCAAAACATATCTCCTTAACAATTTCAAGGAACGTATTATTTAAAACGCAGTAATAAGTTAAAAATTTGATTCGAAATGATACTTTTTTAAAATTTCTATTTATTAAAAGGCAATTTCTAATTCTTCTTTTAAAATTATTATAATTCATGAGATTTAAACGAAAAAACTTTAAATTTATAAGAACAAAGTAATGGTGATTTTCCTCAAACGAAAGTGCGTGGAAACTTGGAATGCGTTTAATTTATTTATATCGAAGAAACAATTAATTAATTATCTATCAAAAAATAATTAATATTGTTTACTAATTACATTATTTGTCACCTTTTGCAGTTTCTTTCCAAATTAAGGGAAGTTATACCTTTTCCTTAAGTGTAGGAATGTTCGCCGGATATAAAAATCAGCCGCTTAATAAAATCGCTTTGTCTGAGAACGAATGTGATTTTAATAAGCGGCGGGAACTGTATTTTATTTTTCGTACAAATGATTACATAAAAAGATATACATAGTAATATTGCTCTTTTTAATCGAACTGTTTAATCCAATTTAGATACGGTCCTGTACACAAGGCGCAATAAGCATGAAATGTATTAACTGTTTTAAAAGATTTTGCGTTGTTATTTTGAATTAAAATCAGGCAAGTCAAATCTATCTCAATGTATCATTATATATATATTTAAAAAAAAAAAAAAAAAAAAAAAAAAAACTTTACTAGATGATTTACTAGAGCCTTCACTGATAAAAAAAATTCTGTGACTGACATCTAGAATCTAAACTGTGTCTCTAGAAAAAGTAGTTCCATGTCATCCTTATAAATTCTAGTTCTATTTGAAAGCATGTTCTAGAAATCACTATTCAAATTCTAGAGCGTATGCCTATACTATCGAGGTCAAACCTATTTGAAAATCTCTCCAAATAAATGCGAACACAAGAGGCGGATTCCAGCAACTTGGTTTATTAATTCATACAATATTGGTTTATTAATCAATTCTAGAAAATCAAGCGAGAATTTCTCGCAACACATAAGTTTCAGAATATTCAGAATACTGTTTCGCCATCTAAAAATGTGTAGACTAGAAATTCTATATCATTTCGTCTATTCAGTTTATTCGCATGCCTTATGTGCATAGCTCGCAAATCTATATTTTTAATTAAGGGATTTAGAAAAAGGTCACTTATTCATTCTAGATGAAGGCGGTATATTTTTTTTTCCTCAGTGTAGAATTCTAGACCGTTTTCTTACATTATGGTAGTCAATCTCATTTAAAAATCTCTGTAAGTAAATGCGAACACAAGAGGCAAGTTTAAGTGAATATAATTTTGTTTCATAACCCAATTCTAGTAAATCTAGTAAATTTCTCGCGAAACAAAGGATTCATAATATTCATAACAATGTTTCACCGTCTAGAAAAGTATACACTAGAAATTCTCGATCATTCTGTTTATCCATGTTTTTTGTTTACCTTATACGCGTAGCTCGTAAAACTACATTTCTATTTTAGGGCTTCAGAAAATGACTCCTTATTCGGTCTAGATGGAGTCGGTATATTTCATTTCTCAGTTTATTTTATTTTTATAGTAATGTGTCGTATTTAAATTTGATAGAGGCTATTCTATAAAAATAAATGGTGTGAAAGAATGCGGAAATATCTCATCTCTGAAAATGTCCTAAAAAAGGACAGAGATAATCTCTGTCGTAAGTGCTATGGTTATTTGTAACTCTGCTTACCTTGTAAAATTTAAAATCTTGTATGATCCCTCATTTCACAAAATCATGCGCAATATTCATATTAATACAATCAGTGTTTGAAATAGATTGATTAAAAAGAAGATTGTTACTATATACCTTAGCATGTATGAAATTTCAGACCATTTTGTCTAGTATTTTTTTAAGATAATCGAAAAAATGTAGAAAAGAGAAATCTAATAATTTGATCACCCACTATCTTGTCATAACAGTGGTAGCAGGGGAAATTTATTCCCGAAATTGTTCTGAGAAAAGGGTAGAGATGTCGAGCTCTGTTGTGCAAGATCGTAGTATCGCGGTTTTTTTTTTTTTTTTTCAGAAAATTTTTCGAAATGGGAAATTTGCGATATGTTTTCCACCACTATTTTCTTACAGAAATATTTTTGTAGCTTCATATTAATGTGCTGTGATTAAACAGGTTAGAAACTGCAATATAAAATAGTGGTAGCAGAATGGTGTAAATTTCACATTCCTGAAATGTTCCTGGAAAATGAACCGTTTTTTTTCAGGACACTAGTAGGTATGAGAAATTCCCGTCTTTCTTGCTACCACTATTTTATACAATTATTTCTATATAAATTACGAAATATTACTTTGAAAATACGATAAAAATTTTTGTTTCAAAATAACGGTAGTTAAAATTGTAGAAATTTCTCAAACTTGAAAATGTCATAAAAAATAGACTGGAAGTATGATTCCTGTAAAATTGGGCTATACATGAGCAATCGATAATATTCATACAAAGAGATAAATGTTAAAAAAAAACACCAGAATGTATCAATTCATTTTGAAGTTTCAATTCCTACAAAAAAATTGTTTCTTGGAAATTTAATTTACATCTTATTATATTTCAATTGTATATACGAGGATTTTTCCTAAATAAACCGTTTCCAAAGGTTTCATTAAATCATTTAGTTGAATGTTGTTAAATTTATCTAAATATATCAAGTATAAACGCCATTTATTTTTAAAATTGTCATCTACATGATAAAATCGAATGGAAATAAACATACACACACACATATAAAACATCACAAAGTACAACGAATTGTTGAACATTTAATAAATTTCTATAGTAAAAAAAAAACAATTTTCAGGTGCATTTGTAAAGAAATATTACGGTAATTTACAACACATAAAATATGTTGAAAATTTCGTAGAAAATTGTTTTTATAAAATATTATTTGGAGAAAACATAATATTATTTTTTAAAAAGTACGAAGCATAAAATAATTTTAGTAAATGATTATGGCAAAACAGGAATAAGAAATAAGACTTTTTTCAGAAAACTTCCATAATATTTTTTTCAAAACTAAGGAAGACAATCTATTTATTTTTTCTTTTCATAAATCACCCATAAAAAGATCATGCTTATAATAATGTTATTCCTTTAAAAACGGTAAAGTATTATCTATGTTTATCCGTCTAAAGCTTTCGCTTTGTCTAAAAAAGGGGTATTTATTATGTTAAACGATACACTTTAAATTCTTGACTCCTAAAGAAAGTTGTTTGCCGTAAATTTAATTTGCAAGAAGAGTAATTCAAAAATAAACTTTCAATTTTTTTTTCCTTCTGTAAAAAGAAATAAATAGAAGTTGAACGTTATAATGCTATTCTTTTAAAATGTAACCTAAGTATTTTTATATAATTTTGAAAGACAAGGTAAAAAATCTGGAGTGACTCCACTCGACTTTCCGAACATTGAGTAATTAACAGTTTTGTAGATAAAATAAAGAAAGAGGTGTTGCTAAACAAACAAAAAAGAGAAAACCATAACAGAGTGTTTGAGTATTTTTCTGCATATATCACACGAGGCTTTATTTAACGCTACTGAACTTTGAGCCCTTAGATCATAAGGATAAAGAATTTTTCGTTGTGTCCCTGTAAAAATCTATAAATTCTAGATTCACCAAAATGCTTATAGTTAGTGCAACAGTGATTTATAATATTCATACAAATTTTCAGCTCAATTGAATAAGGCGTTTAGATGCTATCGCTGGTCTCATAGGCCATAAAGATAAAGAATTTTTCTTTGTGTCCCTGTAAAAAAACTGTAAGTGCTAGATTCACCAAAATTTATACAGTTGGTTCAAATGTGACCTATAACATGTGTACAAATTCTTTGCTGAGATTAATAAGGCGTTTAGACGCTATCACACTTTTAAAAATTTGGCAAAGAATTTTTGTTTGTGTCCCTGTAAAAAACCTATAAGTGCTAGATTCTCCAAAATCTATACAGATTGAGTATCTGTGACCTATAATATGTGTATAAAGTTTTTGCTCAATTGAATAAGGCGTTTAGATGCTATCGCACTTTTAAGATTTTGGTCTCTTGGCCATAATGATAAAGAATTTTTCTTTGTGTCCCTGTAAAAAAACTATAAGTGCTAGATTCACCAAAATCTATAGGGTTCGTACTATGGTGACTTACAATATACGTATCAACTTTCAGCTTATTTGAACAAAGCGTTTAGACGCTAGCGTGTTCACTCACAGACATACACACATACATACACACATACATACACACATACATACACACACACATACATATATCATCGTAAAAATAGTGAAAACGGACTCGTTGGACCTCGAAACATATAGAAACATCAAAATCTCGAATTCGGATTTTTGACATGATTACAATACTTTCCTCACTTTAATAGTGTTCGGAAAGTAAAAAGAAAAAAAGAAAAAAATGAAATTTTGTTTTACTATAAATTATAATATAATTCATAAAGAATCGTGCATTTATAAATAAATAAATAAAATAAAATAAAATGAATAAAAACTATTGAAAAAGTTCCTAAATAAATGCCTGTAAATATTTATATTTGACATTACAGAAATTCGCGAGATTTCTACAGGATCTACATCAACATTTGCTGCAGTTGCAGATAATTTCAATCTTTTAACTATAGGGGAATGTCTCCTGTTATGGACACTCCATCATATCTTTTAACAAAAGCAAATATGATGGATTTATGAGTACTGTCAAACATGTATTGTGACAGTACGCAGTTTTTGTGCTAACACCGAAGTGAATAGGTGCATTTTCTTAGCAAGTACAACCATAGAAAATAAAGTATATATATATATATATATATATATATATATATATATATCTGACATAAAGCAACACAAAAGAGATTTGCGAATATTTTCAGAATGCAATAAATCGAAGTGAATTAATTCAAAAATGTAAATGCAAGGTATATTTATGCAGTATATTCTTTATATTTTGTCATGCAATATCGAAATCAGCCAAAATGCGGATCGAAAATTGTTTTTTCTGCCATTATTAAAATGGCTGCCGTTTCCGGTTGTGGGCACACTTTTTTTTTCCCATTTAAAACGTGTGTTTGACTTACAAACTGTAAAATACGGTCGTTTATGTTAAAATAACATATTTTGTTAGCGTTTTTATGCATGTTTAGGTTTTTTTAGCATGTTTAGTTTTTTTTTTTTCTATCTCCGAAAAAGTCAATCGATCCAAAAGAAATGGATTTTAATGCGCTAGTTAAAGCCATTTAGGATTTCTTAGTGGATATAAAATCCACAAAATCGACTTCCCAAGAATATGGACTTTCTTGCAGCATCTCAATCCCTCCAGAAGAAGTCTAGAGAAAGTAAGGCAACTCCACCTTTTAAAGTGCCGGCCAAACGCGCTGAAATTTAGAATCTCAAAAATCTGATGATGTCGACTTCTGTGTCATCTATTTGAAGCACCATCTACTATGGCCAAGAGCCATTCAATCAAATGCAACGCGTGTGTTCGTCTAGTGTATTTGAGGTGTGATAATATACATGCAAATTATTCTGCTTGCAAGCATTTTACTTCTGATTTGAAGGACGAAGAAGATGACGAAAAAAATTGGAAAAATGCTAATTTCTGTTATTATTTCGGCCACTTAATCCTTACAAAATGAATAAATTTTGTTGTTTTCTGCATTTGTCGTTGTTTTTCTTATTATTTTCCTATTTTTAGTGGGTTTTTCAAATTTGCCTACAACCGGGTACAAAATTTGTTTTGGCCAAAAATGACCACTTCACAAAATTGGTAATATTTTTTTTCTAGTTGACGAAATCAATAGAGCTACTTCATCAAACGTTAGTTAAGGGATCGAAGGTGTTCACATATATTTGGTTAAATTTTAATTGAATTTTTAAATAAAATAAAATCTAATGATAAATTAATGCATTATTGCAATAAAAAAAATAATTAAATTTTAAGTGAGATATTATATTTACATAATTTGTTCTTAGGCATTTGAAGAAAGAATTATTTTTAAATGTCATTAAAAATTACACAATTTTAATTATACATACGACCTACACTATTTATTAACATAAAACAATAACACACATCATTCAGAAATCTAAATTGTATATGTTTTATATCTAAATCATAAATAAAGTGTTTATCTTTTTAAATAGAAAAGTACTTTATTTTATGGGATAAAAAGAAAATAAAAGAAATAATATCTAACGGAAATTCTGACATTAAACGTAATTATAAAAAAAAGTGTTCTCAAATAGTCATAAAACAAGAAAACTCATTGTCAGAATTTATATTATTGCAACACCGGATATAATTTATTTTAAATTACCCAATATTAATGATTTCAGTTCATAACGGTCATTTTCTCTAGTCAAACTGTCGCTTGGCATAATGTTGGCGATTAAAGGGTTAATGCAATTATAAACCGTCATTACAAATTCAAAAAATTAACATTAGTTTATTATATAAAACAAAGAACAGAAGTTGGCTTTCATTTTGGCAAAAATAAGATAATGCAAACATATGACTTCCCTTCCGGGGGTTCTCCCCATGCGATAGAAAAAAGCAGACCCACAGTTTTTGCTCTTTTCACGAGATTGTAAAGACGTAGTATTTTTACTCTGCCCTCTCTCTCTCCCTTGATCACCGGACTTTCTGGAGTTATTGCGTTGCAAATAGTTTTTTATGTGTGAACTTGTATTTGTCTTTATGTGATTTCTTTGATAGCCAACATCTAATAAAAAACTATGTAAAATTCTCAAGACTTTGATTATTTCATCTTTTCAACAACGTTTTATAGCAAACTTCACGGCCAATGGATAAGCTGCTTTCGTCTGTGGTGGATTTCTCCTTCACAGATCTAGCTTCTCATTAGTATTCATATGTTTACATAATATCTACTCTAACAAACGTTATAAACCAAAATCAAAACTGTGTCCACAACCGGAGACATTACCTTACACAGCGATTGCAAATATGATTTTTTATATTTAGCTTGTTGTCTGAACGTTCTCTGATTATTATAATGACGTATTCTTACCAGAAAATAATTAAATTAATCCTGTTCTTTTCACTTACAAAATTTAAGAATATTTCATTAAGTGAATAATTTATAAATTGAAAAAAAAAAAAAAAAAAGGTTAGTTTGTAAATCTTGTTAAACTTTTGATCAGGAGTTTATATATATATATATATATATATCCTCGTGCGACCCAAGATCCCAATTTTAGCACAAATTTTACCATAATTCATATTATTGCTCCTTATTGGACTAGAAAAAAAATACATAAAAAATTTATTTTTAAATTTTAAAAGTGCATTGTTTTTTGACATGTCTAATAGAATCGACCTTGGGTCTTAAGCAGGTAAAAAACCAAAATCTTCTTAAGATTAACATGAATCTTAATGTAAACTTCTTGTTATTAGATATAAAATATTGATGAAAATATTAAAGAGACAGACTACTTTTGAAAAGAGAAATTGAAGAAAATTTCGATCAATTTTCAGAATTAAAAAAAAAAAAAAGAATGCATGTAAAAACATTTTACATATTTATTTATTTATTTTATTTGTGTGTTACCAAGTATGACTCTGTTGATTTAAACAATTATGTTGGTTTACTTTAAAATAGAATTTTTTTAAACATCATTTTATTGCAGATTATTTTCAAGGGTGCTTTCTCCTTCGTGCAGAATATCGCAATTACAATTTCCTTTATCTGTATAATTTTTACATTAAACGAAACAAAACATTCAAATTAAAAATCTGAACTAAAAGGTTTTAATTATTTTAATAATATGGAATTCAATTAACAATTAAATTTCAAATGTGAAATTTCCATTAAATTTTTTTATGTTTCTAAAATCATAATTATTTTTTTCTATTGAACAAAACTTCTTATTTTTAATTCACTTTATTCATTATGTCAAAATGTATGGTTGAGAAAAAATTTTAAGTTCATATCTCAAATGCTTTTTCAAATATCATGTGCGCAGTGAAAAAGTACCATTATTATTATTATTTTAATAATAATCTGCAATAAAATAATTTTCTATTTTAAAGTAATATCATACTCAAACATGCAAAGTCTCCTGCTTTTGGCAGGAGTCTCCCGATTTTTGCTTGTTTTTCCATGCTCCTGATTTTCCACTCATTTCTCCTGCTTTTCTGATGTAATTTTTATCTATCCCTCTTAGCATAATTTATGCTTAAAATTTGTGGGATTGGGTAAAAAAAATTTGAAAGAAAACCGAAATTTATCTTGCCCTGCAATTTATCAAGTTCAGTCTGAATGTGAATTGCTATACAATGCTTTGAAACTAATTTTTGCTAAGAATAAAATTTAACTTTCATTTTTGCATAATAAAAAATGTCTTATTATTAAAAATTTTTTGGGAAATACCATAACTATAGAAAACTTAAAGAATTCAAATTTCATTAGAATATAGCTGATATTTTCATTTCTTTATTACCTTTTCTTTTACAAAGATAATTAAGATCCTGTGTTATATTAGGAGAAGAATGATCAAATCTGTCTATTTTGACTTAAATTTTAAACAACTGTATGTCTGAGGGTTTTTTTTTAGATAGTTTGTTTTACTGCAAGAAACATATATCATTTAATTTTAATACTGATGCTTTGTAAATACCTCCTAAGTTTATAAAGCTTTACTTAATATTAAATTTGCATTATTTTACTAATTTTTCTTACAAACTTTCTTGTTGGAAAAAGTATCCTGATTTCTGTTAAAAAATCTCCTGCTTTTTTGTCATTAGAAGTTGTCATCTCTGCATACTATTTAACACAAAAAATATTTTGTTTGTACATGCATATATATATATTTTTTGAAAATTGATTGAAAATTTTTTCATCTTCCCATTTTTAAAAGTAGTTTGTCCCCTTAATTAGACCTAAATAAATATTGAAAAAATTTTATTAGATACAAAACACTATAAATAATATTAATTTCTTCATTTGAGATGCTCTTGGAATTTATAAACTGAAAATTCCCTATATCTTCCCAATTCTCTTCTTTATCACTAACGTCTAGATCTGTCACATCACCATGAATAATTACCTCCAACATTTTTCAGCATCTTTCTCTGCGTCTAAATATCACATATTTTCAAATATCTGTATAAAAGAATAAAATGTTTGAAAAATTAGATTTTTATTTTTATTTTTATTTATTTATTTATATATTATTTTTTTTTTCATGGAAAGTTAGATTATTTTTCTTTTTTTTTTTTTTTTTTTACAAGAAATATGTTTTATCAATCTAACATAGTCAAGTCAATAGAATTAATTTTTATCAAAGAAGATACATATTATTGATTATATGTTGAAATTAAAATTCATCCCACTGCATAATATTTAAAAATAGTGACGAATTTAAAATAAAAATAATTAAATTAATTAGACATAAGTCATTTACCATTAGGAAAAGTATTAATAAATCTTAAAAACAGTTTGTTATTAAATATAAAACTTAATTCGAGGTACAATAAATCAATATGCCAAATTTTGCTTAATTTCAACAATATACTATTTCAAAATAAGCATGAAATGAGTGCAAATAAAAAAAAGTGAACAATATTTCAAATAATATTTATTTAACTATTATTAAAAGTTAATTATTAAAAAAATAGTTGTATCAAATTTAGTTATAGAAATAAATTATCAATTTTTGTAGATATTTTTAAATTTTTAACACAATCTTGACACATTTTATTAAAATTTAATACTTCTCTACAGTATACCGAAAATTATTTAGCATGATTGTAAACAACTACTCAAGTCCCAATGTCGAGTTCAATGGGCACGTATGAAACTGTCATTTTTTTCCTAAATTATGCATACAAATACTCAGGATAACATTTAACTTTAGTGATAAATCATTTAAAATTAATAATATGTTGCATAAGTTTATAAACATTTTATAAAAAGTATGCAAAACTTCAGTTAAAATTGAGTACTAACTTTCAACAATTTTATTCTTGCTAGTCGCCATTTTCAAATGACAAAAATTTAAATTTCTGTGTGTTTATTTTACTATTTTGATATACGGGTGGATGCAATAGATGGTTATATATGCTTAACACTGATAATTTTGGATTTCCAACTGAAATTAAACGTTTTATATGAAATTTAGAAATATCCAAAAGAATGTACATGAGAAGGGGGGGGGGGTTCCCAAGAAGCTATATATATTTGTTTCTTATTTTGGTACACATATGTTTACAGCATCATGATATAAAACAATTTATTAAACATTTACTAAATAACAAAAAAACATTAAAAATTTACTAAATCTAATAAAAACAAAATAATTATATATTTGTTACGAAATATTAAGATAATCTACAAATTTCGACATTTTTTTTTTTTTTTTTTTTTTTTGTAATATATTTTCTAAAAATATAAGATTAAACTCATAAAAATGAAAGGAATAAAAATCGTTTCAGTAAATGACTATGGAAAAAGAAGAATAACAAAAGGATATTTTCTAAAAACTTCTCTAATATTTTTTCAGAACTAGCTAAGGAAAAATATTTTTTTTCTCTTTTCCGTAAAACACTCATAAAAAGATCGTGCTCACAATAATCCTATTCTTTCAAAGATGATAAAGTATTATTTATTTTTATCCAGCGAAAGCATTTGCTTCGTCTCTAAAAGGCATTTATTATGTTAAACGAGTCTTTTTAAACTCCTGACTCCTAAAGAAAATTGTTTGTTGGTAATTTAATTTACAAAAAGAGCAATTCAAAAATAAATTTTGAAATTTTCTTTCTATTTTAAAAAAGAATGGAAGAGAAGTTATAGCATTAGATGTCACTCTTTTAAAAATGCAAATTATACATTGTTGTGTAATTTTGAAAACCCTTTTTTTTTTCTTTTATGTTTACAGAAAAAATTCAGGAAATTTTATTTTTCTTTAAACTATCTGATATATTTCGTGAAGAATGGTATCGTAGATGTTTTCTAAAACCTAATTTAGATAACATATTTCGAATGCTATCATGAATATATTAGAAGTGAAAGCGTTTAGATTTTTGAAAAGTTTAACCCATATTTCACTATCGTACTAAAAATAGGACACCACGCATAAGTGGTATTTATATAAATTCTTTTAAATATTTTAATTCAAACTAATAGCGATATATTATTTAAAAGTCCAATAAATGCATACGTGTCTTTACCATTAGTTTAAATTAACGTTTAATATATATATATAAATGATAGATATCGTAATAAAATTTAACCTTAATATTTAGCAATTAATAGATACAAAACAATACCAACACAACAAAAATAGAACTGATTGTAACATGTACAGTCGGTAACAAAAGTGTCCGAACACTAGCAAAAATTCCTATGTAAAAAAAGTACATTTCATACGGTTTTGTTAAATAAATCCTTATCGAATCATGTTCTTACAATGACTAAGAACAAGATTCGACAAGGATTTATTTAACAAAACCGTATGAAGTGTACTTTTATTACATAGGAATTTTTGCTAGTGTTCGGACACTTTTGTTACCGACTGTAGGTAAGACTGACACAAAAATTTTGCGATATAGATTAAGAACCAATAAGAGACAAAAACAATTTAAATTACTTACCCCGACATGAATAATAATAATAATAAAAGGACCATTAAACTTAATGACGGAGAAATTTAATAAAGGACCACAGAAATAATAATTGGATAAAAATGCTTAAAATTTGAAATATAAACTCTTCAGGGGGCATGTACATCATAAAGCTGTGAAAGCTGCATCTATTTCGTAAAAGAATATAGCTAATCATACCAATTTATATTGTTTCAGCCCCGATCGAGGCAGCAAAGCCAATTTGAATGAGAAATTAAATAAATTATTAAACCAAATCATCAAGGAATCCAGAGAGAAAACTAGAAAAAAGCAGAGTAGCCACATGTAAAACTATTACACAAACTGGAGAAAGGGAAGATGCCAACAAATTAATGAAATTAAAAATAAAATCATTGCAAACAACGATTAATCGATAAAGAATTAACGTCTGAGCATTTTCATTAACGATAAAATTCACTGAGTAATTAATTATTTATTGAGTTAGTTAAATTTTAAATTAATTAAATTTTAATTTAAATTGTACGTAAATCAATGCACATTAAAACTTTAAGACAGCAGTGAGCAAGCGCCATCTAGCATTTAAAAATGCCATCTAGCGTAATAAACAATATGTCAATTAAATTAATTTAAGCCATTTCTTTAAGTTGTATAAGAAGTTTAACTTCATGATTTAAGAGAATATGTGGCACAATTTAAATAATTAGTCATTTAATTAGTGGATCTTGATAATGTTAAACCTAAAATAATTAAACTAAATTAGTTGATCTTAATAATGTTAAACCTAAAATAATTAATCTTAAATTTAAAGTTTAAGTTGTAAAAAGACGCAATCACAAGGAATAATCCCAAAAAGGACACATGTAAGAATAAACAATACAAGGCAGTCTTCAATTATTAAAGTTATTATTTTAAATGTGTAGATTTATTTTATTTTTTTATTTATTTTATTATTATTATATTAATTATTATTATTATTATTGTTATTAAATTGGATTTATTGTTCAAGCTAAACATGGGAAGCCACTAATAGCCAAATGCACTCAATTAAGTTTAACGAAAAAAGAGTTCATAATTCATAATATCAACCAGAAAAAAGAAGAAGGTAACTTGCAATAGCAATAATCATTTTTTTTTTTTTTTTTTTTAATTCAACAGCAAACCCTCCTATACATTAAATACGATTTTTGAAGACTTATTCATTACATTTTCAACACAATATTACTTAAAATGGTTTTACGTTCAAGAATAACGGTCATATAAATTTATTGAGGTAATATTCTACACTTTTGTACTGGTAAAACAGTTGTATATATATATACACACACACACACAGAGAGAGAGAGAGAGAGAGAGAGAGAGAGAGATGGTCTATTTTCCTTATATTTCCGACTGTCCTAAACCATAGTCCTAATTTTAACGCAGCCTGTATCGATTAAGCTAATGAAAGGTTAGTAAGTTTTTTGATTTTGTGTGAATTAAGAATTTAAGAATAAAAAAAATATTTTTTTTTTTCAATGCTTGGTACGATCTGGGTTAAATTATGAAATTATATTATGAAACTATGAATATTTTACAAGAAGAAAAAAATTTATACGGACATTCTCAGTAAAAATTTGAAATAAATTCTCCATTCCTCATAAAAATTCGATTAAATTCAATTGACGGCCAATGTTACATAATTATTTTACCTGTCCGAGTAAAAAGGCTTCAGTATAGCCTATTTAAATTATTCCAGTAAACTGCATAAAAATGATAATAATAATAATAATAATAATGTAAAAAAATAATCCGGTGTGCAATATTAAAGGAACACCCTGCTTTCCCATTTTCTTCTATTGTGCATAATATTTGAACAATTAAACATATACACATGCAACCTGGATGGTGTATTCATTTGAAATTATTAATAGAATTTTGTATAACTTTAATACAAGTAATAATTTTTAATCTGATATTACTTAATTTTTTCCTCTAAAGTAAACTTTATAAGAAATAAAAAATTTAATCAACTTCAGAAAAGAGAACTAACTGTGAAATGGTGTTAGGGTGTTACAGGACACATGAGTTTCCAAGGTGCAAAGGTATATTTTCTCTCTTTCTCTCTCTCTTTTTTAATATAGTTAATTTTTAACACTTTTCAACAAGGTTGGAAAGTGTCAATGACTTCAGTTTGTCTGTCTGTCTGTCTATGCACGATCCCGTAAATATTTATGGAATTTCTTGAAACTGGTATATGATACTCATGTTCACTATCCGATGTTCCATATTGTAAGTACAGTAAATAAAGCAATTTATAAAACATTTCTCAGAGGAATTCATTAACTTTTTTAATGTTTTATTTCTCAGAGAAAGTACACGCAATATAGTAGTATAAAAATATCGTTAAATAAAAGGCTATTTTATAGTAAAAAATGTACAGTAAAAAAAAAAAAAAGACTCATTTTTGTGTAAATTGTCGTATAATCATCTGAGTGGTGCCGATCGATTTGTAATAACGTCCAGTTCTTGATGCAATAGTTAAATTTTGATTAAGGGTTCGTCTACATATTAAAATTTACCTCAACTTCATTCTTTCTAATAGTAACACCCATTTTTGACTGCATATTTGAATTTCTGAGATCAAGACAATTCGGAAAAATTTACAACTTTAAATGAATTCTTGATAGTGTTACGAGCGAAAATGTGTTAGAGATAATCCCTATATTTAAAAACCGAAATTAAAATCTCACATAGAAGAGTATATATTTATTTAGATAATAACCGGAAAAGAAGTAAGACAATTTTAAATGTAAAATAAACAAAAGTAATGCTAATTAATAAGTGATGTGTTTATCTAATCTTTCACGAATAACTATTTTAAACGATGCGCATGCAAAGTTATATATGACACAAATGATAACAAGTGACAGCCCCCTAAGAGCAATACGAATTGAAATATCACTGTAACTCGAAAAATAATGATAGGAATTAGCTGTAAAATTAGAAACCCATATTTTTGATGATACTCGTTCTATTCGAGTAAAAATTAATATAGTTCACATATCATAGTTATTTGAAATATGAATTTATTAATAATTTTCTTAATTCAAAAATGTTTTTTAGTCAAAAATATGCATGTAATATGTTTGGTTCACGTCCTTCTAATGCATAAAAAAAAATGAACAGAGTAATTTTTCGAGAAGATATGAATAAATATTTCTCAGATTCATTTAATATTAGCATCTCCATATTTTGACAAATTGACAACTCTATGAAAAATTGAGAGAAATATATAAACTCATTTTTCAAGCTCAGTTGATCTAAATAAACCTTCCAAAAATTGTGTAAAATGAAGGATGCTAAATATATATATATGTATATATATATTTAAATAGAACCTCCCATTTTACGAAGTTAATGCCAGTTTTAGTATATAGACGACCCCCTCAGCAAAATATAACTATAATGTTATAAACTAAACGTTATTACTAATCGATTGGCAGCAGACACATATTCATAGGACAATTTACGACGAGAGAATATATATATATATTTTTTTGTCTGCTGTACCTTTTCCATCGAACAATTTACCCTTTTAATCCAAGAGCCAATTACAATGATTAGAAAACATATTTAAGTGGCAGAGAAATAACAAAATATTTAAGCAAAACTTTTTTATTAATTTAGAATTAAAATTTGATTTAAAAAATATATCGTGAGTATATGTAATCATGTATAAGATTACATTTACATAAGCCTTATAAATAGATAATAATATCTTACCTGTTAGCTTTCTCAATTTATTTGGCAATCATACAGATCAATAAATGTGAATTTTAATGTAGCGGGTTACGTTTAATAAGTGAACATCGAAATGATAAACTAATAAACTTTGTATTCCGATCCATGATTGTTCTGATGAGAGTTCATGTATACTATCTGATTGGAATTTCAATGTGATGCAACGCAGTATTTCATTTCTATTAGCATAGTAAATAAATTTCCTACTGCTGATGAATTCTTTATAACTTAATTGTATAATAACATTAAATTTCAGTGAATTGGTTTACCAACCAATTTATATTTATTCCATTTTTGCCTTTTATTGTTGTTATTATCATTATTATTATTATTATTATTATTATTATCTTCTTCACATGAATTAGGAAGTATAAAAAATCTGGAGTGACTCCACTCGACTTTCCGAACATTGAGCAATTAACGGTTTTGTAGATAAAGTAAAGTAAGAGGAGTTGTTAAATAAACAAAAGAGAGAAAATTATAAAAGGGTGTTTGATTATTTTTCTCCATATAGTACACGATGTTTAATTTAACGCTACTGAACTTTGAGCCCATAGATTATAATGATAAAGAATGTTTCGTTGTGTCCCTGTAAAGACCTATAAATGCTAGATTCATTAGAATGCTTATAGTGCAACAGTGACTTATAATATTCGTATAAATTTTCAGCTATATTGAATAAGGCGTTCAGACGCTATCGCATTTTTAAGAATTTGGTCCCATAGGCCATAACGATATAGAATGTTTCTTTGTGTCCCTGTAAAAAAACTGTAAGTGCTAAATTCACCAAAATATATACAGCTCGTGCAACTGTGACCTATAACATGTGTATAACCTTTTTGCTCAGTTTAATAAGGCGTTTAGACGCTATCATACTTTTAAAAATTTGGCCCTATAGGCTATAATGATAAAGAATTTTTCTTTGTGTTCCTGTAAAAAAAACTGTAAGTGCTAAATTCACCAAAATCTATAGGGTTCGTGCTACGGTGTCTTACAACACACGTACCAACTTTCAGCTCATTCGAGTAAAGCGTTTAGACGCTAACGTGTTCACTCACACACATACACACACACATACATACATACACACATACACACAGATGCATACACACATACATACACACACACATACATACATCATCGTAAAAATAATGAAAACGGACTCAGGGGACCTCAAACCATATAGAAACATCAAAATCTCAAATTTGGATTTTCGACATGATTACAATACTTTCCTCACTATAGTGTTCGGAAAGTAAAAATAGGAAACATCCTTTAAAAACGGTTTATTATTATTATTATTATTATTATTTAATAGGGTAAAATGGTATACCTTTGACATAAGTGTATTTCGGACCTATATCATTTCTAGCTCTATTTGTTTAGATATATAAACAATATCACATGCAGTTAAAATATTTACTGTTAGGGGTCTCAGGGAAGTAATCTATATTTGCTTGGAAGTTCAACTTTTTGAAGATTTCTTAAAAAAGTAACTTCAACTTGCAAAAGTAAATTTTTCTCAGATACTTTTATGTATTTCTATACCTACACATAAATTATATATTCTGAAATGAGTGTTATGTTATGCATCATGAAGTAGCTTTCTAGCTATAACCACATGTTCTTGTAATCAAGTTAAGCCCAACCTGAACATCATGATTAGCAATTTTGTTTTTAGTAACAGAGTGGTGTACCTTGAACCCAATTCAAGTAGTGTACCTTGGACTAGTCATATTATGTGGTGGATCAGAAATGCAGCTCCAGAAGTTAACATTTGGAATTGACCTAACCAATTACAATTTTGATTATAAATAAGTGAGAGGATTTTTACCAATAATCACAATATGACTTAATATATACATTTTTAAATTAATATTTAATATTTTCCACTCTTTAGACTCAAATTAGACTTAATAACAATACGATTGCTACAGATTAATGATTTTGAAATAAAAAAAATGTGTATTTGAATTCATATGAGTGTAATTGATTAATAAATAGGTTTTCTTACTTAAAATTGAGTTTTCTGTATCTTTTAATAAATGGTCCAAGGTACACTACCAGTGGTGTATCTTGGACCTAATTGCACTTTTGTTTTATTTTTAAAAATTTAATTGATGTAATTTTAATAATATTTTGAAATAAATATATGTTGCATATAACACCATACATTCTTTAAAAAAGCTATTTGTATTTAGTTCTGGCGAATAATTACAAAATAAAAATTGGAAAATTCAAAATAGGTCCGAGGTACCCCCACCAACCCCTATCTTATCCTATGAAAACTCACGTAATGGCACAGAAATTTTATTTTAGGAGCCAATTTAATTAAATAAGGTATACCAACTGAGAAGCGGCTTGGTGTTTATTTCACTTCTTATTTAGTGGAAAATGTAGGTTATTTGCTAAACTGGAATTTATTTGAAATTTAGAGTTATCTTACACTGAGGGGGAAAAAAGGCCGCACTGAAATTGACTTATACTTTTTTTTATTTGTAGTAACTTGAAATCTAATAGTTGAAACAAATAAAACTGTCATATTTGCATAATACCAAAGAGATGAAATTATACATTTTGGATTTAGTAATTCGCTTTATTACACTCTCCGAAATACTTAATAAAAATCTACATAAAACTTTCTTTTTACACATAATACAATAAACATATACTTTGTATTCTATTATGATATAAATATGTGAAATAAAACTATTTATTTGTTAAATCTAAACAATTACTTAATAAAAATATTTATTCTGCATTGGGTTAATTCCACTTTTATATGAAATTATTGCTTTAATGTGCAATGGCATAGTATTATACAGTTTTTTTTTATATAAATTTCTGAAACTTCACTTTTCGAAATATCATATAATTTTTTCTAGTTCTTGCAGAGTTGTAGGCTGAAATTTTTGAATCCTTCCCTCCCCCTCTCTCTCCGCCTTTTTATGGACTTAACATTTTAGAGCGAATTAAGATTAGGACTATTTCCAAGTCTGGTAAAGAAGAAATTCTACTATATTTTTTGTAGGATTTAACTTAAAGTGAAAAAATATATGCTTACTTAGAGGATTATAGGTGCTCATGGGAATGGATAGGTAATTTTAACAACTTGAATCAAATAAACGTAGCATAGAGGCCGTATAGCAAGGCGCATTATCATGTTGAAATGCTGTTTACGGAAAAGTCTGAAATTCCTCCAAAATAGTCGGTCAGGCGCCACTTTTATATTGGCCGTGTTTTATTTCGAATTAATTGATCCCTTGAGCAGGAAAATTTGACCGACTCCTTAAAAAGTTATGCACCTCAGTACTATAATGTACGGAGATGGTGTCACTGTTTTAAGAGTGCAACTTTCATTAACTCGGTCACACTTTCGATGTCCTACAAGCCTTTTTTATCCACTCGAAATAAATTAAATTTGACTCATCAAAGCAAGCCAATTCATCCCAATAATTAACTGATGTATATTTTTAAAATTTTAGTCAACTGAAATCTTGCTTTTTTACAATTTTTTCCTTAATAATGGCTTTATTTTTATTTTTTTTTTTTTTCAGATCTTTTCGTTTTTTATCCACTCATAAACCTAGAAACCTCTATTACAATTCTGGAGCGAATGCCTATAGTCTCGAGGTCAAAGTTAATTAAAAATCTCACCAAATAAATGCGAATACAAGAAGCGGGTTTCACCAACTATAATCTTGGTTTATTATCCAATTCTAGGCAATCAAACGAGAATTTCTCACAATACAAAATATCAGAATATTCAGAATATTGTTTCACCATCTAGAAATGTGTAGACTAGAAATTCTCGATCATCTCGTCTATTCAGATTACTGGCGTGCCTTATGAATATAACTCGGAAATATGTATTTCTAGTTAAGGGATTTAGAAAATGACCACTTATTCATTCTAGATGGAGTCGGTATATTTCTTTTCCCTGTGTCTGCTTTGTTTAATTGTTCCCGCATTGTTTTTGAAGAAAGTATTTTGCTATACACTTTTTTCAAATGTCTCTAAAGTTCTGAAAATGACACAAATTCAGTCATCTCGCTTGGATGAGCAATGTGGCCGACTAAAGCCAAATTTCCAGTTTAAACAGCCAAAAAATTTATATCTTGCTTTAACCATCTCAACAATATTTCGTTTACATTTATTTTATCTCACGTATTAAAATATTTTTTGATTTTCATTCTAAAATTAATACTTTTTGTGGCATCGTTAATTGCCATTTTTGGAATACTTTCTAAAATTACAATTTTCCTGACAATTTCATTCTGTTTTTAGCACTGGGCTCAATCCTAAAGTGCACGTGGAGGACGACATAATAAAATCTGTTTGAAAATTTGCTTCTTAAACGATAGAATTAGTGGTTGCAGAAAAAGAAAAAGAAAATATCCAAGTGAGGCTTTTTTATTTTTTATTTATTTTTTCCCCTCTTATTGTAGAGAGATTATAAAGAAACCTAAGGCTAACATTTAACATACTGAGGACACAGTTGAAATCGAGATGCTAAGGTAAATCTGTACAAGGTATTTTATACAAGTATATCTTAAATACTCCAGATAAATACGTAAGCATATGATAATTTAAACGCTTTTTACTTTTTATTATTTATTTTTTTATTAATTTTTTTTACTAATATTTTTTATGTACGCTGCTGCTTCTCATACGTTGCCACACGTTCTTTTGTTTTTAAATTTTTCATAAGGAATGGTCCAGTTTACCATATATTTTATACAATAAATTTAATGAAATTGAGAAAAAAATATGCATTCTCATATCATATTCTAACCACATTTTCTATGGAACTGCTAGGAAACTGAACATTAAATGTGCAATACAGATTACTTTTCAAAATTAATAATCAAGATTTGAAAAAATGTCAATTTAATAAAATGAATTCAGGAGTAATCTTTCTAAAAACATTTTTTCATGACAACTTTCTGAATTAATAATTACAAAAAACGTACAATAAACCTTTTTATATTTGTTATTGTTATTATCGTTATTATTATTATTATTGTTGTTGTTGTTATTATCAATATTGCTATTGCTATTCGCAATTATTATTCGAGAGTAACTTTTTTACAGGTATCAACTCATCACAGCTGTATGAAAGAGCTTCATGTGTGAAAATTGAAAATAATCCTTATTATTTTCATATCTTTGTTATACTATTATTTCTGTTAATATTAACATTTTTACAATAATATAAGTGTTATTTTTACTTGCGTTCTCCAATATTCTAATTTTGAACAGTTCTGGGATCAATAATGTTAATGAAACCTCTAAAAATTCCTATAACTAAACCTCTAAAAATTCAAAACTATTAAAATCACATACTTAACCAGAATTGTTCCATTAACAAGGAAACTTCATCGATGCTAAAGTGTTTTAGGGCATTACGTGGAGAATTAATGTTAACTAAATTATCGACTTCGAATTCACTTATGAACGTTTGGGAAAACTCTTAATAGTTCTCAACTTAATAAATATTCAGATCAAGTGCATTCAATTGGAAGAATAAATCTATATTAGTAAAGATATAAAATAGATGTGCCGTTGTATATACAGAAATTTTCTTTAATTTCATTTCATTTTAATAAAAACGAGATATTAAATATACTATGCATGAAAATTGTAAGCAAAAGAATTGGAAATTAATTGGATGCATTATTATGCATACAATTCTATGTGTAATATTCATTAAAATATTGCGTTGTTCGGAAAGTAATTTCGTTTTTCTCAGCAGTGGACTTAATTGCAATTTTTTCACACCATCTTCACAATTAAGCTGCATTACCATTATACATTGTGACAGCTGATATAGCAAGGCTTGCTTGTGAAAAAGATCGTTTTATTCTACTTAATAGGTTTTGATGGGTGCCCTGTCAAATAAAGAAAATTGGAAGAAATTTTTTTGGCATATTTTGTTTTTTCTATCAAAAGGGCGAAAATACTGTTTAAACAAGGAAAAAAGTATACGATGTGTAGAAATTTATTTAAAGAACGCCAGTGTCAAAACTGGTTAATCAAATGTTGTTTTGGCAATTTTTACTTTGAAAATGCATTACGTTCTGGAAAACCAGTTTAGTAAATAATTCTCTCTTCTGCCAGTTCAATTCCAGCTCATTGTTCTTTCGCGTTTTCAAAATTTATTTTATTTCGCCCCCCTGTCGCGTGAGTACTCTGTACTGGCGAATTTTACCTTTGTGTATTATTTTTTTAAAGTTTATTAAAAATTATTATCTATTTGTAACAATTCGCCCTATGTCGCGCGGGAATATTGTTCTGGTGAATTTTACCCTCTGTTAATATCCTCCCCTCTCTCTCTGTACTTATTCAAATATGTTGAAATTAGAGTGACTGTAAACATTCAAATTACTATGCTTTTCTTCGCCGTATGTCGTGAGAGAATGTTGTTTCGGCGGCTTATATGTCGCCCCTTGTCGTGCGTTAACTTCATTCGAACCCTGTAATTTTCTTTTTTTTTTTTTTTTTTTTTTTTTAATAAACGTTCCGGAGGAGGGGCTTAGCATAGCTAGAAACGCTCGACACCACTCTTGTCCACTATGTTAAATACCTGTTAAATGAAGACAAAATAAAGTATTGATTTATGAAAACTGCCAAATAACAACTAGTGAGATTGTTAAGAAACCGATCAAAGCGGAGAATATATAATTCAATAAAATATTTATACGATATAAGAAAATCGTCTTTCATTTTAAAAGGAAAAAAAAATGAAATTATTTTTCGAAACACCCAATACAAACGCCTACGAAATCGTACTTTTCAATTATTTTCTGCACAGCGTTGGGTGTCTCTAATATATTTTGATACGCTAAATTCAGAAATAATTGTCTTTTCTTCCCATCACGTAAGAAATTTTCACAAAGAAAGGATGAAGATCGGAACACATCCCCCCCAGACTATAACAAAATCGAAACAATTAATGTATAAAATACATTAAAATAGGACACTATTTACGCATTATCTTTTAAATGTGTTTCTTTACATCGAACTTTCTTTTAGAGCTTTTTCTCTTGTGCACGGCTAGGGCCTTTTAGAGGAAGGGGATTCTCTATGCAGCATCCAACAATAATCTGCAAACATATTAAGACCCTATCGTCCCTGATACCTCTTCTACATTTCTTTGATATCTTGATAAAATAGGTTTCCCTATTCTTTATTCACATCACCCAGATTCTTTGAGAAATAACTTAAAGGGGAATTAAAAATTAGAGTTTGAAGCTTAAACAATCCCATTTTTTGTCAAAAATTTACTTTTTTGTTTTTTGAAAAATTAGAGTGTAAAGGTTATTTTTATACAAACTATGTGAAAAATATCAAAGCCGGAAATCGAACCCGGGCTCTCTGCTTAACGCGCGGATGCTCTGCCACTGACAAGGAAACATTCATAAGGTGTCGTCTTCAAAAAATATTGAAAAAAATATATGGGATTCTACTCTTCATGAAACACTAGGAAGTGAAAAAATTATCTGCTGAAATGAATTACAGCGACCACAAAAAAATTATAAAAAATAAGCACATTTGGCGATTAAGCGCTATTAGGCGTTCAGTTCTCTAGCGCCGAGATTGGCGTGTACGAACAGAACCGTATTTTGTTTCTCCGCCAAATACTTAAAACCAATCGCCTAACAATATAAAATCGCCAAATATGCTTAATTTTGATAATTTTTTGTGGTCGCTGTGATTCATTTCAGCCGATAATTGTTTCACTTTGTGGTGTTTTAGGAATATTAGAATCACATATATTTTTTTTTTCAATATTTTTTTAAGGCGACATCTTTTTAATGTTTCCTTGTGAGCTACCCTAGCTGAAAAACAGCTTGGCATTTCTCACATAATATCCATTGGCAAGGTCACCGAATATTATTTGAATATAATTTCTAATTAGAAATTTCGTGGTCTATCGGAGTTGTGTTACGAAAAATGTTCTCACCTGTTATATCTGCGTTTGCAGACCCGGTGACCTTGCCAACAGATATTATGTGAGAAATGCCGAGCTAGTTATCAGCGAGGGTACTTCAGTGGCAGAGCATCCGCGCATTAAGCGGAGAGTCCGCGTCCGATTCCTGGCTCTGGTATTTTTCACATATTTCGTATAAAAAATCAGCTTTACACTAAAACCTTTTTAAATTTTCATGGTTGATGTATTATTTGAATATAATTTCTAAAACTTCACGTGATGGAAAATTTTGAATAGTTTTTCCTTAATCAACATCCAAAAATACACGAGAAAATCACATCACCTTAAAGAAAAAAAATTCATCTGTGATATCTAATTATTTTCGTTAGCCACATCATTAAATAAAACATGTTTTAAAGAATTTTTTAAAGAATACGTTGAAAAGAAACAAAAATATAACATTTACTTTTTTTTAAACGCTTCTTTTACATGTACTAAATAAACAAAACAAATTCAATTTAAATTTGAAATAAATTGAAGGTCGAACTAGTGAATTTTCAAAATTTTATAAGAAAAAACATCACGCAATATAATCGTTTTATAAAAGGACATCTTTTTTTTTTTTTTATTCTTTATGCAAGTAGTACTTTCGATTAATTTCTTAATCGAATTTTTTTTTTTCTTGAAATACATTTATAAGATTTTAATGAGTTTTTTAATATAAGATATTTCCATTTGTTTTAATTTTAATTTTTATTATTTTCATTATTTCTTTCTTCTACATTCAATAGAAGAAATTATTAGATTCGTAAAAATTTTTGACGACCGTTTTTCGATGGATTTACACGTTTTGAGAGCCCCAGATCACAATTTGACCATTTTTATGTGACAAAATTATTTTTCCAGCTGTATCCACAGAACTACTGCACAGAATTACATAAAAATTCATATTTACTTGCCCCTTTATATAAATTAGTGTCTATCAACATTTGGTATCAATATATCAGAAGATAGCCCTGCTATACAATGATTTCCTTAATAGCACAGAAGGTAAAATCTCAGGAATTAATGCACAGAATTGCATATAAATTTATATATCTAGATTTACCTTGGCGTACATTAGTGCCTGTCATCTTTTGGTACTAAGCGCGAAAAAGCAGGCGCTAATATACAGTGATTTCTGCAGTTTAAGAGAACTCTATATCTCAAGCTTTATTGCGTATAATCAAACAAAACTTGAAATGTGAAAAAACCATTATGAGAAGTTATGCTGATTCAATTTTAGAGTATATCGGCCGACAGTTGGGGCTTTTATACTTCAGAATCACCTAAGAACGGGAAGAATGTCATCTACACGGTAAAAATTCACTTCCGTTGAACATTTCGTGTATTACAGTGGCAGACATAATTATAAAACACCTATCTAATTTGGCAAAAAGTGAAAGAAAAGATTCAGAGCTTAAAAATTTTTTATCAAATACGTCAAAAACATAAATTTATTCTGTTATCATATATAATTATTTTTTAATAATGATATTTTCATACAATTTAATGAAAAAAACTTAAAAACATAATGGACAAAATTATAAGACACCAACCGTTTTCTCCAAATACAGTGGTGAACATAACTAGCAGACACTAATGGTCTAAAGGAAAATCCTCTAATATGGTTATTCAATATTTGGTGGAGATGCCGTTGTTTTTTATAACATGAAAGATGCGATTCGGCATCGAATCTATCAATTCTAACAAAATATCGCAAGACAGTTCTTCCCAAGCACATTTTTTAGCATTCTTTAGGTCCTCGACACATATAAACTGCCTCTCATTTCGGTAAACCGCACGAGCTAAGATACCCCACAAGTTCTCAATGGGATTTAAGTCTGGGGAGCGAGAAAGCCACGGGAGAACTTTGATACTTTGCTCTGAAAGCCAATTTTTTGTTTCGTGTGATGCATGAATCAGCGCGTTATCGTGCTGGAAAGTGTAGTTTTCGCCACAAAGAAGTTCACCGTATATAGATAGTTGATCTTTAAGAAGATTCTTATACTTTCCGGAATTCATTCTTGAATGTACAAAAACAATATCCGTTTTCCCTTGAGCCGAAAAACCAGCCCAAACCATTAATGAGCCTCCACCCATTTGGCAGCTCATTAGTACATGAGGAGACTTCCATAAATCATGCCAATAATATTGAAACCCGTCAGGACCATCCAGGTTAAACTTTTTTTCATCAGAAAATAACACAGAGTACCATTTGGAGGTCCAGGCTATCGTTTGTTTAGCGAAGTTTAGACGCTCCAATTTGTGCCGGTTTATAAGCGGTGGTTTTTTTCTTCAATTTTTTCATATTTCACATAGGAAGCATTATGCAAAACCCTACGAACGGCTCTCCTTGAACAATTCAGTTTCAAGGCATTTTTAATGCATGTAGTGGTCATCTCATTCTGAGTAGCGAGCGAAAGCACATAGCGTCTGTCTCTCGAGGACACGCAAGGAGTAAGTCCAGACATTTTAATCACCGATCCATTAATTTATCTTTTCAAAACATTTCTAATTGCACATCTAGAGTGTTTATTAACATTTGAAATATTATTAATTGAAGTACCAGTTCCATTTAATCTCCAAATTTCGCGAATTTCACATTCTTTTAATTCTGTACCTTGTGGCATGTTTGTAAATGCGTGAAGTCGGTTATCGTCTGCTTTAGTTAACTGCTGACGTCATAACAGCGTGCATATATTTTGCGTATTGCACATTATTTTCGAAAAAATTCAGGCGTTTTAATTAAAATGTTAGGGTGTCTTATAATTTTGTCCATGGTATTTTTTTTTTTTTTTATTAAACTCTATAAAAATATCATTTCTGTAAAACAATTATGTGTGATAACAGATTTCATAAACATTTTAAAGCTCTGAATCTTTTCTTTCACTATTTGTAAAATTAGATAGGTGTCTTATAATTATGTCTACCACTGTACTTCTCTGAGACGAAAATAATCTGTATATATATATAATGGATAAAAAACAATAATGAAAAATTTTTACGGCGTAAATTTATAATGGAAAATACAGAAGAAAGCTTTGTGGTGGCCACAACATGCTAGTAATTATTATTATTAGTAGTAGTAGTATTAATGTTTAACTTATTTTAATTAATTTATTAATTTATTTATTTTGCAAATGCCATGGTTTATATTTATCAATATTATCAATCCGATATAATTAAACCATGTATCTATGTATATCGAATTTACATCACAACGTTTAAGACGGTGCACAGTACATCAGATATGTGCACTGTAAAATATGATTGAGAATGTTACCGTCCATTTACCACAAACGATGGAGAATAACTGTAATTAGATATGACTGTGACTGATTCATTTTAAAGTGTATCGCCAATAAAGTATGTACAATAAATGGCTACTGTTAAATTTATGGCTGAAGTTTATCAAAAAATTTTCTGCTCAATGTCTATTAATTAAATTTAGTCCATTCATTTATTATTATTATTTTTAATATTTTATAACATTAGTAAGAGTATTATAAGGTAAATATGGAGGAGTGCCGTTTTGCGTATTAAACAAATTCATAACTTGTCCAATGGAAAACTGGCATTAATATATTTATTTAATTAGAACGAATGAAAATTACGTACATGCTGTACGTCATATAAACTTTTAGAAGCAACAATAATTGATAAAATGATTGTATTTGATTAAATAAACTTTTGTTATCAACAACATGTTATTTTCATATTACAATTCAGCATTATATTCAATGATATTTTCAAAATTGAAATAAACATCTTATAAAATATGACAAAGATTAACAGCGTGTTACTTTAAACTTTTGGAACAAAATTAACTTGTTCAATGTTAACATCAGAGCAATCAATCATCATCAATTTTCTAGTGGATATTGTAATAAAATATTTTATTACACATTGGTTTTCTATTCTACAAATCAGTTTAAGAAATTTTACACAATAATCCTTGTTTTTTATATTTTAGATTATGTGGTCAATTACATCAGTTCATCCTATACCATTCTATTACGGATGTAGTGCGATTTTTTTAAACCATTTTTACCATTTGTGAATTTGAAGTAGTTTTTCCAGTAAAAAAAAAAAAAAAAAAAAAAAAAAAAAAAAAAAACACTTGGATTATTTGGTTTGGTGCTCACTCCGTTCACCAACAAGGAAGCTTCACCTCCCCCGACACACTTTACTTATTAACACATGCAGATCTCTATTCCCATCTTTCCTTTTACTGTATAAGAATATTAATAGTGCATAGCACAAGAGAAAGCATAAGAATCCCCATACTCAATGTCAAATTGAAATATGTAATATTTAATAGCACATTATTTATTTTTATTTATTTGTATGAAAATTATGCTAAAAAATCAATAACTTTTTTTTTTTTTTTTTTTTTTTTACCGTTTTTGAACAGAAAGAATTTCGTAATATCTAGACCATTTTACATTACAATTTTAGTATATGAACCTTTTATTTCTTTTTTACAACCATAGACCCGGACCACGGTAGAGCGCCGGTATCCCAGTCGGTAGAGCGCCGAGCTCATAATTGGAAGATTGCGGGTTCGGTACTCCAGCCGACCAAACACCGTCGTGTACACTAATGATGGCTGGTGCACGCAAAGTTTGTCGTGGCCGTGTCCTCCATGCTCCTATGAAAATTATACTTCTGAGGGTCACCAAAACGGGGCAGCCATCCTCTCCGTGTAGGATCAAAACTGTGGTGGCATGTCTCCGGAACATCCCTAGGGATGCCTCCCACACCGTCGCCAATTATCCATAGTGCAGTAATGGTGCGTGTTAAACCCAACATACTTAACTACCTACCTACTTACAGTCGGCAGCAAAAGCATCCGAGCACAAGCAATAATCCCTGTCTAAAAAAAGTACACATAATACTGCTTTGTAAAATATATCCTTGTCGAGTCATGTTCTTACTCACTCTAAGAACATGATTCGACATGGATTTATTTAACAAAATAGTATTAAGTGTACTTTTATGATATCGGAATTATTGGCTAGTTCTAGGATACTTTTGCTGCCGACTGTACAACCATGGATCATATTTTAATCTTCCCGTGTAAGAAAATTAATTTTACTAAAATTAGAAGAAAAAAAAAAGTTGACAGTTATTATCTTTATTTTTTACAACCACGGTTTCCGGCCGTGGTACCCCAGTCTGTAAAGTGCCAAGCACGTAATTGGTAGATTGTCGATTCGACACTTGAGCCGACGAAAGACCATCGTATATACTAACGGTGGCTGAAACGCATAAAATCCGTCGTGGCCGCAAAGTCCTCCATGTTCGCATCAAAACTATACCTCTGGGGATCACCAAAGCAGGGGAGCTATCCCATCCATGGAGGATCAAAATTGTGAAGGCGTGTCTCCAGAACATCCCTAGGGTTGCATTGCAGACTATCACCAATTTCCCGTAGCTCAGAATTAAAGCTCCTATATATACGAGCTGGCGCATCAGGCATTTTGTTGCCTTAGGGTTGCCACGTGTACCCAACGCGTTTCTCTGATAAACAAACGACAAACATTTTTTTTTAATCGTCTTCCGTTACTTTAGAGTAACTTGTTTTATTATATTTCATAATTTTAGCTAAGTAAACTATGATATGGAAGTTTGTTTAGCGATCAAGTGCTATAATCATTCAAGAAATGAATATAAAGTGCTCACAGACCTTCTATTACTGTGTATTTGAGTTTTGGCGACATTTGTAAAAGAAACAGAAACCGCCCTAACAACACATCTTACCCTAGTACATCCATAGGATATCCTCAGAATAAAATGACATCCTGAGAATGTACTGTAAAAAAAATGTGTTTTTAGGAATATTATTGTTGCTTATTGCTCTTATCTTGACCGGATTAGCTTCAGATCAAGATTTCTTAAAATCATTAGAGAAGCGATAAGGACGCCAAGCGGGAATGCTGTCCTCTTCGGAGGCAAAAAAATGGCGGTGATGCGCCGGTCTATTATTTTATTTAGGGGCTCTACTCAGTACTGGTGCGACGTTAAACCCAACCTACCTTCCTACCGCCATGGATCATATTTAATTTTCCCTTGTAAAATGACTTCATGACAGAAGAACGACGTCACTGGGAAAAACTTTTTTTACGGTGGCAAATAGAGTACCTTCATAAACCTGTCGTTTTTAGCTAATAACTTCTTTAATTAAAATGATAGAAATTTCTAAGCAGCTGCCTGTCTTGGAATATTCGGAATACATTGATGCCTCTACTGACGCGAAGGACCTTGCCCTCGGCGAGAAGATGCTGTCGCAGACAAAAAAAAAATATTTGACGCCAGCTACAATAACTTTTTTATTATATAGAGGAATACACACATAAAAAATACAAAACTTTTTCACATAAAATGAGCAAAAGAAAAAGAAAAGAAGTGCTATATTAAACAATACTGTACTAATCCGAATCCAAATTTAGTCAATCCTAAAAGTCACTAAAACGCATGAACACCATCAGTAATGTTTAATTTTTTTAAAGTCAATAAGAAAAGAAAAATGTGTTTCATGAGATTTAAGATATTACTGCTGTGATATATTAT
The DNA here is from genome assembly GCA_963930645.1 of Salticus scenicus. Classification (NCBI taxonomy): domain Eukaryota; kingdom Metazoa; phylum Arthropoda; class Arachnida; order Araneae; family Salticidae; genus Salticus; species Salticus scenicus. The sequence continues at coordinate 175,238,314 of OZ005656.1, read as the reverse complement.
CTAAGTAGCTGTAACTCATACTAACATAACAAATGTAATCCACGAATATTTATTTTCCCTCAAAGGTATAATTGGTTTCTAGACGAAAATAATGCTGCTGAAAAAGTTTGTTTTATTCCATTAGTTTCTATGTAAATTACCCGTATATGTTTTCATCAGAAGATAAAGAATAGATTGTCTAAAGTTTATGAGGCAAATAAATTTTAACAAACTCTTCATATTAAAATATTTGTAATCACAGCGAATCGGATAAAGAAAAATACGAGGATATAAAACTTTTAACAAAACAATCTCTCACACAAATTAATTTGAATGAAAATATTTCTTAATAGATGTATGTAACTATGTAACTATGTAATTATGTTGAATAAAAATCGTAACATTTTTATATGGTTGTCTATATATTTTAAAATGTGAAGGCATCTTCCATAAATATGCATACGTTGCTTTTCCTTTTCTTCTTTTTCTTTCTTTCTTTTTTTTTTTTCATGTGTGTGTCTGTTTGTTTCATAACATATTTTATGCAAGTATAACATGTACATTTACTTGCATATTATGTGTATAAAAATATACAATATTATACTAATAGTTTAAAGCAAAGAGTTTATTATTAATACAGGTGATGATTACATCCCATTTCCAATATATACTATATATTTAGTAAGTTAGTTTGAATTCAACTTGTATAACTTGTCAAAAATCTATTGAAAAAAGGCGTGATCACCCTCTGTAATATTATATACATACATACATATATATATATATATATATATATATATATATATATATATATCAAATTAATTACAAAAGAAAATTCACAAGTAATAGGCAAACAACCCTAACAACACATCTTCTCCACATGGCATTCTTAGGATATCCTATGGATAAAGTGGTATCAGTGAGATATCCTCATCATGTAACTTTGGATGTGTTTTGGATGTGTTTAGAGAAAAAAAAATGTAAGCATATTAAAAATAAAGAATAGCATATATTTTGTAAGAATTCAGATATTAAGCTACAATATTATATCTAAAGTAGTTCTAGTTTTCCGTTGAAAAAATAAATATATAAATAAAAAGGGGAAGGGAGTAACTCACGAACTTTCATTTTTCCTCAAGGGTATAATTTGCTTCCAGACTAAAATGATACTGCTGAAAATGTTTGTTTTATTCCATTAGTTTCTACATAAATTATTCGGGAATATTTTCAACGTAACGTAAAGAAAATATTTTCTGAAATTTTGAGACAAATAATTTTGCACAAGCTATTCATATTGAGATTTTCATTGTAACAACGAAGAGAGAAGAAAAAAAAATGAGGTTACTAAAGTTTTAATATATGCATTATTCATTAAAAATTTAGAATAAAAAAAAAATGTTCGCTGTATTTTAACAAAGTACATTGTCTTTTCTCATATAAAACATTTACATGTTTTGTGTCCCATCTTGTAATTGCATATTAGGTTCTTTCTTTCTATTTTTTTTTCTTTTTAAGCTGATGAGAAATAATAACAATTAAAATGAAAATAAACTTAAGATTCTGCCATAAATTATGTATCATCTTTTTAACACTTTTCAACCTTGTTGAAAAGTGTTAATGACTTCGGTTTGTATGCTGTCTGTCCGCGCTCTAACTCCCGTAAATACTTATGGAATTTCCTGAAACTGATATAGGTTATTAACGTTCACTGTCGGATGTTCCCTATTGCAAATGGAGTGTGTTTATGTACAGGGTTTATGTACAGGGCACCCGAAAAGCATTGAGTTCTATGGGATGTATTCCTATAAAGCATCTTTTAATAACTTTACTGTACACAAATCTAAATGAAATTTAAATATGTTATTTATGTTCACTATCCGATGTTCCCTATTGAAAATGGAGTATGTACCTCTACTGGTTTATGTACAGGAACACCCGAAAGTATTCCAAAGCATTGAGTTCTATGGGAGGTATTTCTATAAAGCACCTTTTAATACCTTTACGGTACATAAATCTTAATGAAATTTAAATATGTTATTCGAATTCACTATTGGATGTTTCTTATGTAAAATGGAGTAAATACCAGCATCGGTTTGCGTACAAGGACACCCAAAAATATTCTAAAGTTTTGCAATCTATCAAAGGTATTTCTATAAACCAAATTTTAATAGCTTTACTTTGCACAAAGCTTAATGAAATTGAAATATGTAATTCATATGCACAAAAGATTGCTTTCGATAGAATATATTATGATTTGCTTTGAATTTACAGAGCCACACAAAAATATTCAGTTACTTTAATAAATATTAATAAAAGATTGCTGGAATGGCAATTCCGTTTATATTAAGTATTTTTAACACTTTCTAACACTTTTTGAGTGTAAATATGATTTTAGTTTGTGTGTGTGTCTATCTGTTCGTCTGCCCGTCTGCCCGTCTGTTTGTTTGTCCACGATCTAACTCCCTTAAATACTTATTCAAATTTTCGAAACTAATATATGTTATTCAATTTCACTAACGGATGTTCCCTATTGAAAATGGAGTGAATACCTCTGTCGGTTTGTGTACTGGGATACCCAAAAGTTTTCCAGGGCATTGTGTTCTGAGAAAGGTATTTCTATAAACCACAGTTTAATACCTTTACTGTAGACAAAACTTCATAAAATTGAAATACATCATTCCAGTTCAATATCGAATGTTTCTTATGTAAAATGGCGTAAATACCAGCACTGGTTTGTGTACAAGAACACTCGAAAGTATTCCAAAGCATTGCGTTCTATGTGAAGTATTTCTATAAGCCAAATTTTAATAACTTTACTTTTCACAAAGCTTAATAAAATTGAAATATGTTATTCATATGCACAAAAGAGTGCATGCTATAAAATATTGTATGATGAGCATTAGATATACAGGGACACTCAAAAAACGTTAGTTTCTTTAAAAGATATTAATAAAAGTTTGCTGATTGCACTTTCGTTAAGATTAAGCGTTTTTAGCTGTTTCAAAGAATTTTTAAGTGTGAAAATGATTTCAATTTGTGCATTTGTCTGTCCGATTGTTTATCTTTCTATCTGTCATTCTTCCGCCCCAACGTCCATTAATATTTTCAGAATTTAAAAAAAAAATTATATTAGTCAAGTTCACTATGGTAAGTTTTCTATTTAAAATGGCATTAATATGTCCTGTACAACTAGTTTATGTGCGGGGAAAACCAAAACAAAATTCCAATACATTGCGTTTTAAGTGATACACTTTTAAAAATCACATTTAAATATCTTTCTACTGTAAAAATCATTAAAAAAATGTATTGCTAATATTGTAACATAATATTTTGTAATATGATTAACTTTCAGATTTACAAGGCTACACTAAAATATTCAGATTCATTCATGGCTGCAATTATAACCTAACGGCTGCATTTTCTTTTGTGTTAATAAGCCTTTTTAAGGCTTCCCAACAATGTCTAAGAGTGATTTTAAATTCAATTAGTCTAACTGTATACTTTTCAGTACCTCTGTCTGTCTGTTGTGTGACAACGTAGACAAAGAATACCGAAAGATATATGATACAACAAATACGTGCACTTGGAAAGTGTTAATAACCAAAGCGTTAATAACCAAAGTGTTAATAACCAAAGCATGATTTTTCGTTCGTCATATTTTATATTTAAGTTATTTAGCAATGTGAAAATAGATATTTACATTATTATTAAACTTTCATAATTAAACCATAACATCAGGGATTATAAGTGCACATCAAAGAGTATGTGTGTTAATTACGTAACAAATTGTACATTCAGAAATATGTATTATTTGTACATACTTTGTGTGTAAGACATTTGTAAAAAAATAAAGATATCTTAAAACCAAATATATATTTCTAACACGAATGATGATTAAGCTGTTTTTTAAATTAATATCTGCTAACTTTTTTTTTTTTTTTTTTAAATCAGCTTCATATGAAGCTCAAAGTCGTTACAAAAATTCCTGAACACCATCTGCAAGAGTTTGAAAAATGGTTCTAACTTGAAATTAAGTTAGAACTAATTTTAAAATTTAATTATTTTTAAAATTAAGTCACTCATATTCATGATATTGGTATGTAGTAATAAAAAAGGAAAATTATAAAAAGAAGAATAGTATATGCTTTCTGTGAATTCGGGTATTACAGTTTTGATATTCACTAAATAAATGTAATTTTTCCTAAAAAAGGTAAATAAATAAATAAATAAAATAAATGAAAACATAAAAATGTAATTAACAAACATTTATTTAGCTTCAATGTCTATGATCCGTTTCCACACAAAAACGGTACTACTGAAAATGTTTGTTTTATTCGATTTTTTTCTTTTTCTTGTAAATTATCCTTATATGTTTTCGGTATGCAAGATAAAGAAAAGATTTTCTAAAGTTTATGAGATGAGTAAGGTTAAGCAAACCACTTGTATTAAATTTTTTGCCGTTACAGTGGAAACAGAGGAAGAAAAATATAAGTTTTTTAAACTTATAACACAAAAGTCATTCATAAAACATTTATTATAAAAAAATTCTTAAAAAAAAGAAAAAGAGTATATTTCTTCTAAGCGCAGTTATTACTAGCGTAACGGATGTCCTAATCAGCTTCTAAAACATATTATGCTATTCTTTTCATTGTTTCTTTTGGAAATTAAAAAAATAAATAAATAAATAAATAAATAAAAATATATTATTTCAGGTAGCTGAAACTTTTGAAATACAAAGCGTTGAAATATATAGTTACTTTATTAAACTCAGATTTTTACAACGTCACGTCAGAAATTATAAATTTACATTATATTCTTTAAGTGTGTACCAAAAAGATAACAAATTTCACGAATAGAAATACGTACGTATTCGTACAAATTTTAGGAATAAAAAATATATTTTTTTTTTTCAATTGGCAATTTAAGAAAATATATATATGCGTTAATAATACAAGCGATACATAAAAATTCTATTTTAAATTTGAAAAAGTTAAATTATTTTCTAATTAAATTCTTCTGAAACTCAAAATTATTACCAAAAGTCGTGAAAATCATCAGTAAAGTTTAAAAAAAAATTAAAAAAATAAAGCTTTTGAAAAAAAAAATTATTTAACTCTTATTTATTTTTTATCAAAAGCATAATTTTTTTCTGGACGAAAATAATACTGTTGAAAATGTTTGTTTTATTCCATTAGTTTCTCTGAAAATTATCCTTATATGTTTTAGGCGCAACCATAAAGGAAATATTTTCTAAAGTTAATGAGATAAAACAAGCTATTCATATTAGAATATTTGTGTTAACAGCGAAGACAGAGGGAGTTTAATAAAATTTTGCATAAGAATCTTTCATAAAAAATAATTAAAATGAAAACATTCTGAAAAATTTATTTATTACAGTTTGTTGAAATTTGGAATTATATAACTTTTATGAGATTCACCATGTACTATAAAAGGTGAGGGAATATTTATTGGATATGCATTTTTCACTCATTCTCCAGTTAACTTTTATTTTCTTTGTGTGTGTTTTAATTACGTAACAGATTTTACATTAAAAAAATGCAGATGTTTTTACGTATTTTACGTACAGAAATATATAATTTCGTTTTAACATTTAAAGCAAAAAAAGTATATATATACAATATATATATATATATATATATATATATATATATATATATATATATATATGTGTGTGTATATATATACACATATATTGTTAATGTCCTGCGAAAGTGGGTATAAAGACTACATTTTGTTTTCAACTAATTAAATTACTTTAATTTTTTCTTGATAAAAAACATATCAAACATATCAACTGATATAACACGTAATATAAATAAAACTTTGGATTTTGTTAATAAAAGAAAGAAAATTTTAATTTAAAATTATGTAAGTAAAAGATAATTGTAATTTTTACACGTTATGCCTGGCACGCTATTAAATTATTTTTACATATTATTTTGTTTGAATTTTTAAACACTTTTTAATTAGATATCAGATGAAAATCCTGTTTGAATATATTAAAATATCTAAACTTGTGATTTGTTGAAATTTAGAACAGCTAAGTAATAAACGTAAATAAAGAAAGATATATATATATATACTAGCTGACCCGACAAACGTTGTTTTGTCATATAAATTATTTCTAGAGAATATTTTGCTAGAAAAAAATAACTATCTTATTGTAAGTGTGTAAGGATGTGGTATATAAGTGAAACAGGTATGGAGCGCTGTGAACGGTGACTGTGAATTCCGATTATAACGTAAAAGACATAATTACCGAAATTTTCGCTACTTGCTTCTTGCTACTTTCTACTTGCTACTTGTTATTTAAAACCTCCGCTGAATGTCGAACAGCACAAAATTTTATTTCATACGGCAAATATTTCAATTTATGAGAGAATCTCTGATAGCAACTAATTTCATATGAAAATTCCGTCTTTTTTGAATAAGCTGTAACAATCTGGACCGATTTGATGAAAATTTTTATCAAAAAGTTATTACAATATCTAAAATCATTACATGTACATTTATCACAATTCAATCAATCGATGCATGTGAGTATGCGTATAGTATGAGCGAAGTGAAATGTAGAGTTCGTATTAAATAAAAACATAAACTCGTTTTAATTATCGGTGAAAAAGTTGAAACTCAAATTATTTTATAACAGGTATATTTTTTTAATCTACAAAAACTTAATTTATCGTATTGCCATTGGATGTACAATATTTTTGGTTAATCCTTGAGGAGTATACACAACCAAATTCGAAGGTTTTCCAACCCTGGAACACGCAACATATAATTGGCCGTGAGAAAAGCACGGATTTTCTATATCTAAGCCACAAATTGGGACCCCTTTGGTGACTTTAAATATTTTAAGCCATTTTTGCGATGAATTGAAATGGCTATCTCAATTGTGGAACTAAAGATCTTGGCGAGAAGCGTCCGAGCTACTTCGGTGCCAAATTTCAAATTTTGTCAAAGGGATCCGATACAAAAAAATAAATAAATAAAATATCAGTGACATACACACGCACAAAAGTATATTGGTGACTTTAAATATTTTAAGCCATTTTTGCGATGAATTGAAATGGCTATCTCAATTGTGGAACTAAAGATCTTGGCGAGAAGCGTCCGAGCTACCTCGGTGCCAAATTTACCATAGAAAAAATAAATAAATAAAATATCAGTGACATACACACGCACAAAAGTATGGGACCCCTTTGGTAACATTAAATATTTTTAAGTCATTTTTGCGATGAATTGAAATGGCTATCTCAATTGTGGAACTAAAGATCTTAGCGAGAAGCGACCGAGCTACTTCGGTGCCAAATTTCAAATTTTGCCAAAGGGATCCGATACTAAAAGTATTCCATACAAAAAATAAATAAATAAAATATAATAAATTAGCTACACACATAAATTTGTAGGTTAGGGTGGTTGTTAATCAACGCGCGTGTAAATTTGATTGAAAATTATATAAAATACTCACTCCAATTCCGCACTAAATTTGCAAAATGTACAGTTTTTTGTGCACACTTCAAAACTCTTCAAACACTAATTACATCTTGATGTAATATCACAATTTTTTGTATAACAATAATAAAAGGAAGTTACAAAATATTTTCCTGAATTTGATCGCAGCACCAACTGTCGGGACAAACTGGAATTACAATAGAATATACGCAAGCGAAGTGTGACGTCACTGACCGTCAGTGGATGCAAGAAAAAGAATTCCTATGTTAATCTCCTATTGGATTTTTTATAAAAAATTATTAAAAATCGAGGAAAATTATTTCTCGATTTTAATCCCCGTATTTGGGTATAGATATGTATTAGTTATCGTATGCATGTGTTAGATTGAGTTATTTTGCTCTCAAATTGACAAAATTTTTATTTTAAATTTCAAAACTCTGTCTTCCTTGGCGTTTTTTGTATTTGGCGATCAAAAACGTAATACGAAAATATACATGCCAGATGTATATTTTCGTAATATGTATTGTACGAAATTGTTTCATATTATTCATTACTCTCTTAATATAAGTTGTTGAAATAACCATTATTTTTGAAAGAAATTAAATATGTTCGCCAGATGATATGGCGATATTTTTTTTTCCGCCAAGGATGACAGAGTTTTGAGATTAAAAATTCAAATTTTATCAATTTTACAGCAACAACAACTCAATCTAACGCATGCACATGATAGCTAATACATATATATACCCAAATATGGGGATTAAAATCAGGAAATAATTTTCCTCGATGTTTAGTAATTTTTTACAAAAAATCCAATGGGCGATTAACATAGGAAACATTTTTCTTGCATCCACGGACGGCCAGTGACGTCATCACTTCGCTTGCGTATTGTTGAATATTCGATACTACGATCGTAGCGCAGTCTGCCGGATCCAATGTGAAACATTCCAAAATCAACAACAATTTATAAGTGATAAATTAATTAAATAAACATTTTAAATTGGACTGAATTGTAAATCTAAACCATTCTCGAATCCACCTGAAGACACACAAAAAATTTCATTAAACTCGGTCCAGCCGTTTAGGAGGAGTTCAGTGACATACACACGCACAAAAGAAATATATATATATAAAGATATATATATATATATATATCTTTCTTAATTTACGTTTATTACTTAGCTGTTCTAAATTTCAACAAATATATATATATATATATATATATATATATATATATATTTGTCAAGTCTGTCTCACTACATTTTTACTTATTAAGTGTAAACTAATTTTCTTAAATTAAAATTTTTGTATTACTTTTGAGCAAGACATACACATGCACCGGTAAACCAAAATTCATTAAAAGTTGAAATTAAGATTTAAAGTTAGACAAGAAATATGTCTGAGGGCTAGACCTTCAAAAATGAAATTAATCATTAATAATGCAAGCGATAATTGCATTCTATTCCAAATTAACACTATTTAAAATCTTTTATTTTATTTATTTATTTATTTATGTATTTTTGAATTTGAATTTTATGTGTAATTATGTGTAAAAAAAAAAAAAAAAAAAAAAAAAAAAAGTTATTTATGAAAGAAAATTGACACTTTATGATGGAAAAAAGAAGCAAATATAGTAAATATGTAAAAGAAAAAAAATAATCTTACGCACTTTTTTTCACTTTAAGAATCCTGATATTATGATATAATATCATATTTCAATAACTGTAATTTTCTCAAAAAAAAAAAAAAAATAAATAAATAAATAAATAAGAAGAAGAAAAAGAAGAAAGTAATTTATGAAATTTCATTATTCCTCGAGAGTATAATTCGTATGAAAAATGATAGAGCAGAATATGTTTGCTTTATTCTATTAGTTTCTATGTAAATTATCTGGATATCTTTTCCGCGCAAGATAAAGAAAGAGTTTTCAGAAATTTATGAGACAAATATGTTTGAACAAACTATTCATATTAAGATTTTCGGGGTAATAGCGAAGACAGGGAATAAAAATTGAAATTACTAAGATTTTAATATATGCTTTTTTCATTAAAATTTAGAATGAAAAAAAAAATGTTTGCTTTGTTTTAACCACGTATATTGCCTTTTCTCACATAAAAGAATTACACGTTTTGTGTCCCATCTAGTAATTACGCATTAGGTTCTTTCTTTCTTTATATTTTCTTTCTTTCTTTCTTTTTAAGGTGATAAGAAACAATAAGTTTGGACAAGCTATTCATATTAAGATTTTCGTGCTAACAGCAAAGAAAAAGAGAGAAAAATGACTGAAATTCTAACATATAAATTATTCATAAAATATATTTAAAATAAAATTTTATTTTTTGCTTTATTTTAAACGAGAACATTGTTTCATAAGCCACAAAAAATATAATTATACGTATAGTTTTTGCCTTTTTACTGCATATTTAATTTTTGAAATTCTAATAAAAATTAAATCATAGCAAATTTTTGAAATATGTACATGTGTCTTTGCATTTTTTTAAATTTTTATAAATGAATAAAAATTAATGTGGTGTGACACTCACACTATTTTCTTTTGCCCTTCATTACCCTTCATTTGCCCTTTATATTATTACAGCTAATTTTGATTTATTTTGTAAGTCAGCTAATGTGTGTTAATTATATAACAGATTTTACATTTTAAAAAATGTATGTATTTGTACATATTTCACTTATCAAGTTATTTAATTTCGTGTTAACAATTTAAATCCAATAACACATTAATAATGCAGACTACAATTACATACTATTCCAAATTGATACCATTTATTTATTTTTACGTAAAATTATAATTATAAAAATTATCAATTTCTTTTACAAAAATGCGTAATCACTCTCAGTAATAATAAAAAAAAAAAAATAAGTAAATAAATAAAATTATTTACAGAAGAAAATTGACATTTAATAATAAAAAATTAAAAATACATTGGAAATTTAAAAAAAAAAAAAATAAGAAAAAGAAAGAAAAAGAAAAAGAAAAGAAAGAAAAGAAAGAAAAAAATAATGGCACGTGTTTTTTAGAATTCTGAAATCAAGCAGTAATATAATATCTAAGTAGCTGTAATGTTTCTAGAAAAAAAATATTATTTATTTCTAGACGAAAATGAAACTGCTGGCTGGAAATGCTAGGGTTTTTTTTCTTCTTTAGTTTCTATTCAAGTTATCCTGATATGTTTTCAACGCAATATTAAAAAAAAAATGATTTTCTAAAATTTATGTAACAAATAAGTTTAAAAAAGCTATTCATATTAAGATTTTTCGTAATAACAGAGAAATAGTAGGTTACTAATCTTTTAATATATGCATTATTCGTAAAAAAAAAAAGAGAGAGAGAGAGAGAGAGAGAAAATACGTGTTCGCCGTATTTTGATCAAGATCATTGTCTTTTCTCACAAAAATATTTACAAAACATGTTTCCAGTTTTGGAATTCCATGTTAAATATTTTGTTCTATTTTCTTTATTTTTAAGTTGTTAAGAAATAATAACAAAAATTTAAAAAAAGAAGAAAAAAATTAAAATTGTGTTGAAAAATTATGTATCACCTCTTTTTACTTTGCTCTTAATTTCTTTGAAAATGTGAAAATAAATATTCTCATTATTAAAAATTAATTATTATACTATAAAATCTGTAAAACTTACTTCAAAAGTGTGTACTAATTACGTAAGAAATTATACAAAAAATATGTAGTATTTGTAAATATTGTATGCATAAAATATATAAATTACATCGACACCATCTATAAGGATTTCAAAAATTAAATTATTTAAAAATATTAGTTGACTCTTATTATTAAAAAAGAAATGAAATAAAAAAACGAAAATTATAAAAAGAAAAATGACGTGTAATTTTGGAGAATTCAGGTTATTACAGATGTGTAGGGGAGAGTTTGATAAAACGGGATAGTCTGACAAAACGGGATACGTCGCCTAGGGACCTGTCTATTACTCCTATCGAGCGGACGACGACAGAAATTTGTTCTCGGCCGTCATTACACCATTCTCAGTTCATCACGCCTCGAGACCACTAGTTGACGGAAAGTTGTAGCTCTTAGAACTTTTTTACTCTGATTTCTTGGCACTTTCTACATTTACGTGCGTTGTTTTCTATATTATACTGCCTACATATATGGGAATACAATTCCTGTGAGTATTACATTTGATTAAGCATTTATTAACGAACATTCTCATGTATAGTCTATCTAATTTTCCTTTCACGTTTAGGCACCAGCCATGTTTGTTTTGAAAAGTGTCGGAGTTCGACAAAACGGGTCACTTATGAGTTGGATAAAACGGGATACAGTTTTTTTATGCCGTATATTCGTCCCTCCTTTGTTTGTATTTCCTCGAGTGAAGGAAAACCCACGACTCATGGATGATGCTTTCCCAGTATCATTTGCAGTGTACCACAAGACCGGCTGGATCACGAAGGAGACCTTCATTGTTTGGTTTAAAAAATTCGTAGAATTTCCCAACCCTCCCCATGAGAAGCCAGTGCTGTTGCTACTTGATGGACACAACAGTCACACCAAATGTTTGGAACTTGTAAATTTGGCAAGAAAAAATAATGTAACCATCCTAACCTTTCCCCCACATACAACTCATCGCCTTCAGCCCCTGGATGTCAGTTTCATGGCTCCACTGAGGACGTATTATGAACAAGAAGTTCAAAAGTGGCTGTTCAACCATCCAGGTAGGTGCGTCACAATTTACGAAGTTGCAAAACTGTTCAACGCAGCCTATTCACGGGCAGCTGTTGCAGAAACTGCCGTTAAAGGGTTTAGAAAAACTGGCATAAGTCCTTACAATCCTGACGTCTTCCCAGGTCACTTGTTTGCACCCTCTGTCACCACAGACCACTCTACGTGAGACCTGCAGCAAGAACATCCAGGCGTTGGGCACCAGACTGATATGAGCAAAGACCAAGAGCAACCTTAAACTTCTTCAAGGGACATCGTAGGAGTAGACCAACCAACAAGCTTGTCAGGAGACAGCCCATGTCCAGACCAACCTGGAACATCCTCAGGGGAGAAAGGATTAGAACTCTCTTGTTATCGACCTAAGCTACCATTTTCCATCTCTCCAAAGTTTGTTCTGCATGTACTTCAAGTAAAAGGGCCTCGACCAGAAAAAAGGGCTGATAAGAGAAAGAAGAAAACTGTAGTAATAACATCATCTCCATATAGTAGTGAGTCAGAAATGCAATAAAAAGAAAGGACGATTAATCTACAAGAAAGAACCAAGAAAATTGAAGAAAAGGCTGCTAAGAAATCCCTCTTAAAAATTCCAAAAAAGAAGTTTGTAAGAAAAGGAAATGGAAAAGAGGATGAAAAAGAGCTACCAGGTCCAGCCAAACATAAAAGTAGGCCTACAAAAGAATCCAAAGGAAAGCCTAATCCTGATGTTAAAAGTCAAAACATAGAAAAGATTAATAAACCTTCAGCAAGCAGCCAAGTATGCATGTCGTCATCATTTGAAAATGAAACAGAGGGAGGAGAAACCTGCATATTTTGTAATGCACTGTACGTCGACTCTAAGGCTGGTGAAGGTTGGATCCAATGTTCTGGATGCCAAGAATGGGCTCACGAAGAGTGTTTTAATGCTGACGAAGAGGACGACACCTTTATATGCGACTTTTGTTCTGCTATAGGCCTAAATGAAAGGTCTTCTTTCCCATTTTGTAAATAATAACATAAAAAACTCTTATTTTAAGTCTCTGATTACTGAAGACATTGTTTTTTCAAGCAGAAATTTTGCTTTACAGTTTTTTGCGAGTTAATTATGCTTTTCAGTTAGTTTTACACAAAAAATTAAACATGGTAATCCCTATCCCGTTTTGTCCAACCCAGGTATGCTAAAACGGGATGTGTAAGAGTTTGGTAAATAGTTTTTTTCACTATTTCACAGTCACTAAAATTAGTTAAAACTATGTTTTTTGTGTGCTTCAATAAATGTTGTAGTTACAAAAAAATAATGTGTGGTTTTCTTCAACACATTTTTCGTAGTAAAAAAAAAACAAGAATGGTATCCCGTTTTGTCCAACTTTCCCCTATTACCTTAGAAGTTGTAAATTTTCAATAATAAAATAATAATAATAATAATAATAATAATAATAATAATTCACGAACATTTAATTTGCCTCAAGGGTATAATTTGTTTCTAGACGAAAGGGATATTGCTGGAAATGTTTGTTTTCCTTCATTAGTTTTTATAGAAATTATTCTGTCTTTTCAGTGCAAGATAATGAAAAATTTTTCTAAATTTCATGAGATAATTAAGTTTAAACAAACTATTCCTCTTAAACTTTTTGTAGTAACAGAGAAGACAGAGAAAAAAGAATAGGAGGTTTTAACATAAGCGTCTTCCATAAAAAGAATATTTTAAAAATAAAGTAAAAATAAATGCATTTATGTACGTGTGTTGAAATTTGGAATTATAAAATTTGTAAGGTTGTATATGTATTATAAAAGGTGAATGCATGTTTCTTAAATATACAATTCCTCCCCTTTTTCTTTCTAACTTTGCTTTCCTTTATATGTATATGTATGTGTGTGTTAATTACATTACAGGTTTTTCAAAAGTATTCGTATTTGTACATATTTTACTTATAAAGATAAATAATTTCGTGTTAACAATTTATAGCAAGTAATACATTAATAATGGAAACTACAATTACATACTATTCCAAATTCATACCATTTATTTATTTATTTTTATTAATTATTTTATTATTTATTTCATTTTATTATTAAGTAATTAATTTATTTATTTTTCCGTAAAATTATAATTATAAAAATTGTCAATTTCCTTTATAAAAATGCGTGATTACATTTTGTAATAATTTAAAAATTAAAAAAAAAAAAAAAGAAGAATTAAAGTTATTTACAGAAGAAAATTGACACTTAGTAATAATTTAAAAAAAAAAAAACACACATTGGGAAAAGAAAAAGAAGAATGGCACGTGTTTTTTTGAATTCGGAAATTAAACAGTAATATATAATATCTAAGTAGCTATAATTTTCTTGACAAAAAATTAAAAAAATCTGGAGTGACTCCACTCGATTTTCCGAACATTGAGTAATTAACAGTTTTGTAGATAAAGTAAAGAAAGAGGAGTTGTTACACAAACAAAAGAGAGAAAACCTTAATAGAGTGAGTATTTTTCTTCATATATTACACTATGTTTTATTTAACACTACTGAACTTTGAGCCCGTAGATCATAATGATAAAGAAATTTTCGTTGCGTCCCTCTAAAAACCTACAAATGCTAGATTCAACAAAATTCTTATGGTTAGTGCAATAGGTATTTATAATATTTATATAAATTGTCAGCTCAATTGAATAAGGCGTTTAAATGATATCGCACTTTTAAAAATTTGTCCCATCATAATGATAAAGAATGTTTCTTTGTGTCCCTGTAAAAAAAACTGTAAGTGCTAAATTCACCAAAATCTATACAGTTGGTACAACTGTGACCTATAACATGTGTAAAAATTTTTTGCTCAGATTAATAAGGTGTTTAGACACTATCACACTTTTAAAAATTTGGCTCCATAGGCCATTATGGTAAAGAAATATTCTTTGTGTCCCTGTAAAGAAACTTTGAGTGCTAGATTCTCCAAACTCTATACAGAGCGAGTATCTGTGACTTATAATATGTGTGTGTGTATATATATATATATATATATATATTTTTTTTTTTTTTTTTTTTTTTGCTAAATTGAATAAGGCGTTTAGACACTATAGTACTTTTAAGATTTTGGTCCCATAGGTCATAATGATAAAGAATTTTTTTTGTGTCCCTGTAAAAAAACTATAAGTGCCAGATTCATCAAAATCAATAGGGTTCGTGCTACGGTAACTTGCAACATGCGTACCAACTTACAGCCTATTCGAGCAAAGCGTTTAGACTCTAGCGTGTTCAATCACACGCATACACACACACATATATATACACACATACATACACACATACATACACACATACACATACATATATCAACGTAAAAATAGTGGAAACAGACTCAGGGGACTTTGAAACGTATAGAAACATTAAAATCTCAAATTCGAATTTTTGACATTATTACAATACTTTCCTCACTATAGTGTTTGGAAAGTAAAACAAGTCCTTCCGGCTTATTCGGAAGGGTAGGTTGATTTCTTTTTCCTCATCAAATAGCCGTCATTTTGTTTCAAAATGGCGTCTACAAATTATTAATGCACTTGGTAGAAATATAGTTGAAGGCTACGCACGTATGGAGTGTTAAGCAAATCGGTTCATAAATACACTTTTATGTGAATTTAAAATTTTCAAGTGGCCGGCGCTTGGAAACAAAATGGTGGGTTAATTTGACAAATATATGAAATGTATTTGGGAGATAAGACTACTGTACACATATAGTTCGAATTAATTCAAAATTTCAAAAGTCACTGTGTTGAAAAATTAAGTGACTGCCACTTCGATCAAAATGGCAGACAAAGTTGCTCATCTAAGGTATAGTTGCAAATTTGAAAATAATTTTTTTTGGTAGAAATTCTTTCAAAGAGGCTTAGTAAGTTGATAAAAATGTTAGTTTTCTGTATTTCTAGTTTGTTTTAGCATAAAATAGCCTCATTTTTCCTTAAAAACGCATTAAAAAGATCCAGTAACGCAGGTAATAGCTTTGGCACCAAATTTGGCGACTTTTTCCCTATGGCGACATTTTGGCGACTTTTGGCGAGAAAATACTTATTATAGATATACCAAAGATGGACGCAATAACGTGATTGGTTCACGAGTTAAGCGAATTTTCTAGATTTTTGTTGTTTGAATGATAAATCCAATTTTCAACTTTGATTTGAATTGATTAAGTATTTCTAAAGTTACCGTGATAACAAATTTTCAAGTGGCCGCCACTTGGAAACAATACAGTGGAACAAGTTGCCCAGCAAACACATCCAAGATATCTGAAGCATAGGTTCACTGCTCAACTGTGGTTTAAATCAGTGCCGTGTTTCAAAATTTATTATTATGGCAAATTTTCAAGTGGCAGTCATAGTGGCTGCAACTTGGAAACAAAATGGTAAAACAACTTGCCCATCGAAATCATCCAGTATATTTGTATGATAAGTCCATTGTCCAGTTCTAGTTTAAATTAAATCAGTATTTCAAAAATTATCGTCATAAGAAATTTTCAGGTGGCACCACTTGTAAAAAAAAAGTGAAGTGAGATGCCCAGCGAACTTAAATGAGATATTTGAATGATAAATCCACTACCCAAATTTGATGCGAATTGATTCTGTATTACTGAAGTTACCATTATGAGAAATTTTCAAGTGGCCGCCACTTGGAAATAAAATTGCGGATCAAGTCACCAAGTGAACTTATCCTATATATTTGAACCATAAGTTCACTATCCAACTTTTATTTGAATCAGTTTAGTATTTTAAAAGTTATCGTGTGGCATATTTTCAAGTGGCAGTGTGATTTCAAGTGGATGGAACTTAGAAATAATATCTCGGGACAAGTTGTCCAGTGAAAACATTCAAGATAATTATATGATAATATCACTGCCAAATTTGGTTCGATTTGTAGTATTATTTGAGAAGTTATCGTGATTTTAAATTTTCAAGTGGGAGCCTGATTTCAAGTGGCCCCGCTTAATTTAAGATATCTGCCACTTTATTAAAAATGGCGGATATATTTTATTAATAAACTTCATTGAGATCCTTACGTAGTCTGTATTTAGATCACAATTCAAACAATTTCGGAATACGCTTTTTACAATTTAAATTTGAAATTTTCAAGTGGTCTCCACTTGAAAACAAAATGGCGGTGCAACTTGGTTAACAAACTCATCTAAGATATTTATATGATAAGTTAAGACGCTGTTCAAATTTGATTCCATTTGGAGTATTATTTCGGAAGTTACCTTGGTTTTAAATTTTCAAGTGGTGGCCTGATTTCAAGTGGTCCCACTTAACATAAGATATCCGCCACTTTATTAAAAATGGCGGATAAAGTTCATTAATAAAGTTATTTAAAACACTTGTATAATCTATGTATACATCAAAATTAAAAAAAAAATTCGGAATACGCTTTTTACAATTTGAATTTGAAATATTCAAGTGATCTCCATTTGAAAACAAAATGGTGGAGCAACTTGGTTAACAAATTCCTCTAAGTTATTTATAAGATAAGTTAAGACACTGTCCAAATTTGGTTCGATTAGGAGTATTATTTCAGAAGTTATTGTGATTTTAAATTTTCAAGTGGTAGTGTGATTTCAAGTGGCCCCGCTTAACTTAAGATATCTACCACTTTATTAAAAATGACGGATAAATTTCATTAATAAACATCATTGAGACCCTTATGTGGTCTATATTTACATCAAATGTCAAACAAATTCGGAATACGCTTTTTACAATTTGAATTTGAAATTTTCAAGTGGTCTCCACTTGAAAACAAAATGGCGGAGCAACTTGGTTAATAAACTCATCTAAGCTATTTGTAAGATAAGTTATGACACTGTCCAAATTTGGTTCGACTTGGAGTATTATTTCGGAAGTTACAGTGATTTTAAATTTTCAAGTGGTAGCCTGATTTCAAGTGGTTCCGCTTGACTTGAAATATCTGCCACTTTAGTAAAAATGGCGTATAAACTTCATTAATAAACTTCATTGAGACCCTTATGTGGCCTGTATTTACATCAAAATTCAAGCAAATCTTGCTTTAAATATGCTTTTTACAATGTCGGTTTGAAATTTTCAAGTGGCTGCCACTTGAAAACAAAAAGTCGGAGCAACTTGGTTAACGAGCTCATCCAAGATATTTATAAGATTAGTTCACTGTCCAAATTTGGTTCGATTTCGAGAATTATTTCGAGAGTTATCGTGATGACAAAATTTTCATTATATATATATATATATATATATATATATATATATATATATATATATATATATATATAGATAAACGAAGTGATTGCAATAGGTCGATTTCTAAAGAAATTAACCTAAAAGAGTCTAATTCACGAATTTCATTTTGCCAGAAGGACATAATTTATTTCTAGACGAAAATGATACTGCCGGAAATGCTAGTTTTGTGCCATTAGTTTATATTCAAATTATCCTGATATATTTTCAAAGCATGATTTAAAAAAAAAGGTTTTCTTAAATTTATGAGATCAATAAGTTTATATAAGCTATTCATATTGAGATTTTCGGGGTAACAGCGGAGATAAAGGAAGAAAAATTACTGTAATTTTAACATATGAATTATTCATAAAAAATATTCATCGTAAAAATTTAATTTTGCTGTATTTTAATCGAGGATATTGTTTCATAAGGCACAAAAATTATAATTCTAAGTATAGTTTTTATTTTTTATTATATATTTAGCATCTTAAATTGTAATAAAAATTAAATCATAACAAATTTTCGAATCAAGTAAATAAATTCTAAATACGTTAAATTACAACTACTAAAAATAATGTATTTAAACAATTTTGTGCGTCTCTGTGCACGAATCATTAGTTTGATTTTAATTAAAATTTTAATTACCATTTACCTATTATACAGATTTAGAATTTTTAATTTGAATTTCCTTCTAACATTTTTTTTTCGTTTTGCAAATAAAAGGATCGTAGACACACATATTAACAGCTAAAACCTCAATTTTCGGGGGAAGGGCATCTCAAACTGTGAAAATATGGCAAAATCCTAATTTCAAGTATTTATATAAAACCGATACCTTTTCTACAACTATATGAGTAAGGGATGGTTGTTTAGTTGGTTTGTTTAGTTTAACTTCGCACTAGTACTACGCAGTGGGTAATCGTATGAGTAAGGGACAGTAAAAAAAACAATTACTTTAAAAAGCTCAAGCTTGATATAAATTTTCCTTCCTTTTGATTCATTTTGTTTCATGCCAAAAATTCATTTACGTGGATCGCCATGTTTGGCATAAAAAAGAACGTTAAAAAATAAAGAAAGAAGGAAAGAAAGAAAAAGAAAAAGAAAAAAGAAGTGGTCGAAAAATCCACTG
This sequence comes from Salticus scenicus, assembly GCA_963930645.1. NCBI lineage: Eukaryota > Metazoa > Arthropoda > Arachnida > Araneae > Salticidae > Salticus > Salticus scenicus. The sequence goes on along the minus strand of OZ005656.1, from coordinate 175,218,817 downwards.
TAAAATGTATAAAAATTTTAAAGTAATTTTATAATGTTTTTAAGTGTTTATTCAAGGTTCATATACAGTACTTATGTCAAGTGTCACTTATAACAAAAGTCTTTCATGTTAAATCTTATACCGTATCTTGATAATTATATAAAAATATTTCAAAAACTACTTGAAAGAAAAGTAAAAGTTTTAAGATTTGACTCAAATTTCAATAGAAAAAATGAAACTTTATTAAAAAATAAAAATAAAAATAAAAAAATGTGAAAAAAGGCGAAACATATATTGTAACGGTATAGTCCACATTTTCATGATATTTTCACAAGAAGTTTTTTCTTTTGGATTAAAAAGAAAAGAATTAATTTTGTTTAGACGCACAAAATATATCTATGAATGGAATAAAAAAACTTTCTTAATCTACATATAATATTTTTTAATATTCAATTCCAAATTAAACATTTCATATTGTAAAAGTCTAAAAATACAAATATAAAAAAATTTATGACCATTATATTCATATAACTGCATATTCATATCAAAACATAAGCACGATAAATTAATTTCTTTACAAATTCCTAGGGAAAATAGGGGGGCTACAGAAACGGGAGAGTTTCCTCTTTGCGAAGAATAAAAATTGTGATGGCATGTCTCCGAATCACATTTAGGGGCTTAGAGGAATAACATAAAAAGAGTTGACATGCGGCTTATCAGCATGCAGGGAAAATGAAGTTAACTGTTGTTTTTTCTCAAGAGGGCTGCCGCAATAGCAGCCAAGGTTGCCACAGGTTTCATATTCAGTCAACCATAATATTGGCTAGTACTGTTTTATTTTGTTCATTTTACATTTATTTGACAGTTTTGAGATCTATAGTTACAATGACTTTCGTGTAGAATGATCCATATCACATAATTTCATAATAACAATGCAGAATTTATTATATAACTCCATTACTTAACGGCTTCTGCGGTTATGATTTTGGCTTCGTGTTTATTCTGACTTCTCATTTCCTCTTACATCATTCCTCCAAGCTTAGGGATTAGTCTCAAACCATTATCATTTACCCACACCGTAGCATTAGTGCAACGTAAAACCCACTCAACCAATGTGAAGAAAGCATGTAGGGATATTTAATATAAAGGGACAAATATTCTACATAAGGATTTGAATATATTATTTAAACATGGAATCATAAAATTATAAGATTGCCCATGTATTATAAAAATTGAAGTTATGTTTCTTAGAAATGTATACTTTCCTTTTTTCCTTGCTATCTTTGTTTTCCTTTGTGTGCGTTATTAGACAACAGTTTTTACATAAAATTGTACGAATTTGTACATGTTTTACGTATAAACATGTATAATTCGTATTAACAATTTAAAGCAAATAATATATTAATAAATCAAGCGATAATTACATCCTATTAGCAGATCGATAACATGTATTTGTTTATTTATCTCCAGCTCAAATTATACTTATTGTCTTTACAAAAGTTCGTATCACGCTCTAAAATTTTAAAAAATAATAATAATTTATAAAAAAAAAAAAAATAATAATAATAATAATAAATAAAAAATAAAAAATGTCAATTAATAATTAAAAAAAAGTATAAAATACATTGGAAACTTATTAAATAATAATAATAATAATAATAATAATAATAATAATGACAGGAATTTTTTAACAGTTGAAATTAAGTTGCAATAAAATATCTAAGTAGCTGTAATTTTCCTTACCAAAGAAACAAAAAAAGTGTAATTCACGGAATTTCATTTTCCCTTTGGGGCATAATTTGTTTCCAGACTAAAATGATGCTGCTGAAAATGTTTGTTGTATTCCATTAGTTTCTATTCAAATTATCCTGGTATTTTTCCGACGCAAGACAAAGAAAATATTACCTAAAATTTATGAGAAGAATAAGTGTGAACAAGCTATTCATATAAGGATTTTCGTGGTAACCACGGAGAGAGAGAAAGAGAAATTACTATAATTTTAACATATGAGTGACACATAAAAAATATCTATTATACATTATATGCTATAGCGTGAAGTCAGTTTTGGACAGTTTGGATAAAATATGTGGCGCCAGTGTTGAGAGAAGGTAATTGTTGAAGAAGATAGTCATTCATATTTCGGTATCACCGAGCCGTTAAAGTTAAACATCGATGTTCATTGGACATTGTTGCATTCTACGAACTTCCCCTGATCTTCAGCCTGCAATTCCAGACTCGAAAAGTCGGTTTCAAATCCTGGAAATCACACTTTGCTAAACTCCAGTGGTTTAGGCTACTTCAGTTTGTGTTTAGACCCCCTCTAACCGACCAACAACTCTCTAAGTTACTGAATCGGTTAAATCACGTAGTTAAGACACCGCAATCATCGAAACAACGCACTTACTGAATATTGACCATCCTTTTCCGCTTTGTCTTTATTTAGTGTAAAGCCAAATTTCATTCGCTGCCGCTAAAACGTCATTTTTGAGGTCAAACTCAAAATTTGTATACTCCGAAGTTAGAAAACGAGAAAAATTTGTATTTGACCCTCTTCTTCCGTTTTCTGCAAAAAAAATTTCGCTTATACCGTTATTTTATATAAGACTTGCAATATCCTTTAATTATTTTGAATAGTGTATTTAGTCAGTTTGTTTGACTTCAATTTATATAACTTGTCAAAATCTATTGAAAAAATGCGTGATCACCATCTGTAATATATATATATATATATATATATATATATATATATATATACTCATAAAATCGTTCTTCCTGACTGACTGACTCACTGAGTGGGTGATTCATCATCGCCCAGAACAAACCCCTGGACCTAGAAGCATGAAATTTTTTGGCAATGTTCTTTCTATGACGTAGGCATCTACTAAGAAGCGAGTTTACAAATTCGCCCCCAAGGGGAGGAGGGGGGGGGGGTAAAACGTGATTTCACAAAATCCTTCATATTTCAAACAAAAAAACAGATATCTGTAAAATTTTTGCTTTAAAATATAGCTAATGCAAATGTCTAAAAATCGATTTCTGGAATTTTAGAAATTCGGTCCCCAAGGGGGGGGGGGAGAGAGGGGGCGAAACGTGATTTCACATGCGTTAAACGTGATTTCACATAATCCTATATATCTCAAACAAAAAAACAGATATACGTGAAATTTTTGCTCTAAAATATAGCTAATGAAAATATATAAAAACCTATTTCTGAAATTTTAGAAATTCAGCCCCCAGGTGGGGCAGTAGGAGGGGGGGGGGCTATGGGGCATAAGCAAATAGAAATACAGTTAGGCCGTTCAAAATTGGTAGAGGTAGGTTTAAAAGGCCTGTAAGTCGAATGGGGATATTTTCGAAATGTAAAGTTATTAGGAGTGCCGGGAAGAGCATAGGGGAGAGGGGGGGGCAAAAAAATAAAAATAGAGTTAGATCGTTCAAAATTGGTATATAGAGGTTTTCGATACTTACAAATCGATTGCGGATATTTTCGAATATGTAAAATTATTATGAGGGGTGGGAAGGGAAGGCGGTTGGGGGGGGGGGCTATGTGCAAAAACAAATAGAAATACAGTTAGGCCGTTCAAAATGGTACAGATAGGTTTTAGAGGCCTGGAAGTCGAATGGGGATATTTTCGAAAGTGTAAAGTTATTAGGAGGGCCGGGAAGGGGGGGCGGAGGGGCAAAAAAAAATTAAATAGAGTTAGATCATTCAAAATTGGTACATAGAGGTTTTCGAAACCTACAAATCGATTGCGGATATTTTCGAATTTTTAAAATTAATGGGAGGGGCAAGAATGGGGAGGGAAAGTGGAGGGGCAAATAAATAAAAATAGAGATAGATCGTTCAAAACTGGTGCATAGAGGTGTTTGATACCTACAAATCGATTGCGGATATTTTCGAACTTGTAAAATTATTAGGATAGACGGGAAGGGGGCGAAGGGGGGAAATAATAGAAATAAGAGTTAGAGCATTTTGGGAACTTTTTCCGAAGGCAGTGAAAACCCGGTGCGACATTTTTCCTAATCAGATTTTGTTTCTCTTTTTTTTTTTTTTTTTTTTTTTTTCACGTGATAAAAATTAATGCAATTTTGAGAATTCAGTAATTATAGTGATTCATTTAAAAATAGGGACCGGCGAAGCTTGCGTCGCCTGCTAGTATATATATATATATATATATATATATATAGCAAATTAATTACAAAAGAAAATTCACAATTAATAGGCAAACAACCGTAACAACACATCTTCTCCGCATGGCATCCTTAGGATATCCTATGGATAAAGTTGTATCCGTGAGACATCCTCAGGATGTACTTTGGATTTGTTTCTTTGTATAGAAAAAAATGTAAACATATTAAAAATAAAGAATAGCATATATTTTGTAAGAATTCAGATATTAAGCTACAATATTGTATCGAAGTTGTTCTAGTTTTCCACTATAAATAAATAAATAAAATGGTAAGGGAGTAATTCACGAAATTTCATTTTCACTCAAGGGTATAATTTGTTTACAGACTAAAATGATACTGCTGAAAATATTTGTTTTATTGCATTAGTTTCTACATAAATTATTCGGGAATATTTTCAACGTAACGTAAAGAAAATAATTTCCGAAATTTTAAGACAAATAGTTTTATACAAGCTATTCATATTAAGATTTTCATGGTAACAGCGGAGACAGAAGAACAAAAAAATGAGGTTACTAAAATTTTAATATATGCATTATTCATTAAAAATTTAGAATGAAAAAAAAATGTTGGCTGTATTTTAACGAAGTGAATTGTCTTTTCTCACATAAAACATTTGCCCGTTTTGTGTCCCATCTTGTATAATTGCATATTAGGTTCTTTCTTTCTGTTTTCTTTCTTTTTAAGGTGATAAGAAATAATAACAATTAAAATAAAAATAAAAATAAACTTAAAATTTTGTCAAAAGTTATGTATCATCTTCTTATATTTTGTTTTTAATTTATTTAGCAATGTGAAAAGAGATATTTACATTATTATTACTTACAAACTTTGAATAAACACCATAAAATGCAATAAACTCGCAACAATTGTTTCGGGTCGAAAAAACACACGACCCTTCATCAGGCGAATAAAATAAGCACGAGTGCTGCAGTCAAAGCGGCAAAGCACAAAATCGTTTAAAATTAAATGAAAAACTTTATAAAGTAGAAAGTAAATATAACAACTGGTGTGAGTAGAATTGTACAAGAAAACAAGAAAATAAATAAATGAGCGAGATTAAACATATAACAATCTAAGGATATCAAAAATTAAACGAAAATCTAAGTTACGTGAGTAATTTCCAAGCATCAGAGAAGAATGGAGTGGAAGAAATATCATTAACAAGATTTTTCGAATTTTTAAATATGTAAAATGCTTCATGAATATCCAAATGGGAGGAAAAGACAGGAGATGAAATTATGTTAGTTTTGGAAAAATCAAAACGATGGCCTTGAGACCAGCAGTGGGAAGCATTAGGAGATTTGGTAATCTCTTCATTACGAACATTCCGCCAGTTTTGTGGTGCTGTTTTATTATATTTACATTATTATCAAACTTTGATTATTAAATCATAACATCAGGGATTATAAGCGCTCATCAAAGAGTATGTGAGTTAATTACGTAATAAATTTCACACACACAAATATGTAGTACTTGTACATACTTTCTATATAAGACACTTGCAAATAATAAAGATATTTTAAAACCAAATATATATTTTTAACACAAATGATGATTAAGATGTCTTTTAAACTAATATCTGCTAAAATTTGTTTTTTATTTTATTAACTCAGCTTCACATGAAGCACAAAGACGTTACAAAAATGCCTGAACACCAGCTGCAAGGGTTTGAAAAATGTTTCTAACTTGAAATTAAGTTAGAAATAATTTCAATAATTTAATTATATTTAAAATTAGGTCATTCATATTCATAATAGAGGTATGTAGTAACGAAAAAAGAAAATTATGAAAAGAGGAATAGTATATGCTTTCTGTGAATTTGTATATTACAGCTGTGATATTAACTAAATAACTGTAATTTTTCCTAAAAAAAAAATAAAAACATAAAAATGTAATTCGTGAACAATTATTTTGGTTCAATGTCTGTGAGTTGCTTCAAGAGGAAAGCGATACTACTGAAAATGTTTGTTTTATTCGATTATTTATTTTGTAAATTATCCTTATATATTTTCAGTGCAAGATAAAGAAAACATTTTCTAACGTTTATGAGATGAGTAAGTTTAAACAGACCATTCGTGTTAAATTTTTGCTGTAACAGTTGAAACAGCGGAAGAAAAATATAAAGTATTTAAACTTATAACACATAAATCATTCATAAAAAAATTATTATGAAAAAATTCTTTAAAAGAGAGTATATTTCTTTTCAGCTCAATTATAACTCGCGTAACGGATGGCCTGCCTAATCAGCTGCTAAAACATACTATGTTATTCTTTTCACGATTTCTTTTGAAAAAAATAAAGTAAAATAAAATAAACATATTATTTTAGGTCGCTGAAACTTTTGAAATACAAAGCGTTGAAATATATAATTACAATATTAACCTCAGATTTTTACAACGTAACTTCAGAGTTTATAAGTTTACATCATATTCTATAAGTGTATACTAATAACATAACAAATTCTACGAATAGAAATATGCACGTATTCTTACAAATTTTAGGAATAAAAATATATGTTTTTCTATCGAATATTTAAATATATATAATACATTAATAATACAAATGATATATAAAAACCCTATTTTAAATTTAAAACAGCTAAATTATTTTTTAATTAAATTAAATTATTTTGAAAAATAAAATCATTTCAAAAATGCGTGAACATCATCAGTAAAGTTAAAAAAAAATAATTAAAAATTAAAGTTTTTGAAAAAAAAATGTATATATATATATATATAGTTATCTCTTATTTATTTTTTATCAAAAGCATATTTTGTTCTAGACGAAAATAATACTGTTGAAAATGTTTGTTTTATTCCATTAGTTTCTTTGTAAATTATCCTTATATGTTTTAGACGCGAGATAAAGGAAAGGTTTTTCTAATGTTTAGAGATAAATAAGTTTAAACAAACTATTCATATTAAAATATTTGTGGTAACAGCGAAGACAGAGGAAGAAAAATATGAGTTTATTAAAATTTTGGCATAAGAATCTTTCATAAAAATTAATTATAATGAAAACCTTTTGAAAAAATTATTTATTAGAGTGTGTTGAAATTTGGAATTACATAACTTTTATGAGATTGCCCATGTATTATAAAAGGTGAAGGAATATTTCTTGGTTATGCAATCTACCGTCTTTCCCTATTTAACTTTTCTTTTCTTTGTGTGTGAGTTAATTACATAACAGATTTTACATTAAAAAATACACGTGTTTTTACGTAATTTACGTGTTTTTCCTTTTTTATAAAGTTAATTTAGTATTAACTTTTAAAGCAAAAAAATATATTTTGTTAATGTACTGTGAATGTGGGTAAAAAGAGCATATTTTGCTTTTCAACTAATTAAATTACATTTATTTTTTCTTGATAAAAAGTTTATCAAACATATCAACTGATATATAAATAAAACTTTGGATTTTGTTAATAAAAAAAGAAAACTTAAAATTTAAAATTAAGTAAGCAAAAGATAATTGTATTTTTTACACATGTCATGTCTACCACGCTATTAAATGACTTTTATATATTAATTAATTTAATTTTTTTTTAAATTTTTATTTAGTTTATCTAAATTTTTAAACGTTTTCTATTAGATATCAAATTGGTTAGCAATTAGAAAGCAAATTGGTACTTTATGATGAAAAAAGAAGCAAATTTAGTAAAATTTTAAAAGAAAAATAATTAATCGTACGCAGTTTTTTTTCCCTTTAAGTATCCTGATATTATGATATAATATCATATTTTAGTAACTGTAATTTTCTCAAAATAAATAAATAAATAAATAAAATAAAATAATTTATCAAATTTTATTATTCCTCGAGAGAATAATTTGTATCAAAAATGATACAGCAGAAAACGTTTGCTTTATTCTGTTACTTTCTATGTAAATTATGTGAACATCATTTCAGCGCATGATAAAGAAAGGGTTTTCTGAAATTTATGAGACAAATAAGTTTGAACAAACTATTCATATTAAGATTTCTGGGTAACAGCGGAGACAAGAGGTAAAAATTGAGGTTACTAAGATTTTAATATATGCATTATTCATTAAAAATTTAAAATGAAAAATAAAAAATGTTCGCTGTATTTTAACCACGTATATTGTCTTTTCTCACATAAAAGATTTTCACGTTTTTTGTCCCATCTTATAATTGCATATTAGGCTCTCTTTCTATTTTCTTTCTTTTTAAGCTGATAGGAAATAAAAAGTTTGAACAAGCTAATCATATTACAATTTCCGTGCTAACAGCAGAGACAAAAAGAGCAAAATGACTAAAACTCTAACATATAAATTATTCATAAAATATTGGGTTGTTCGGAAAATAATTTCGTTTTTTCCTTTGAAAATGAAAGACGGTTTTCTTACATTGTATAAATATTTTATTGAATTATATATTCTTCACTTTGATCGGTTTCTTAGCGATCTAACGAGTTGTTATTTGGCAGTTTTCCTAAATCAATACTTTATATTGTTTACATTAGCATAAACTGGTTTTCCAGAACGTAATGCATCTTCAACGTCAAAATTGCCGGAACAAAATTTGGTAAACCAGTTTTGGCGTTTTTAAAATAAATTTCTTTATACATATCGTATACTTTTTCCCTTGTTTGAACAGTATTTTCGCCGTTTTGATAGCAAAAACAAAATATGCCAAAAATGTCGCTTCCGATTTTCTTTATTTTATAGAGCACCAATCAAAACCTATTGAGCAGAATCAAACGAACTTTTTCACAAGCAAACTTTGCTATATCAACTGTCACAATATATAATGTTAATGCAGCTTAATTGTGAAGATGGTGTGAAAAATATACAATTAATTCCTCTGCTGATAAAAACGAAATTATACTTTCCGAACAACCCAATATATTTATAATAAAAATTTATTTTTCGCTTTATTTTAATCGAGAACATTGTTTCATAAGGCACCAAAAACCTTTAGTTTTTGCTTTTTTATTACCTATTTATCCTCTTAAATTGTAATAAAAATTAAATCATAGCAAATTTTCGAAATAAGTATATGGTTCTTTGTAATTTTTTTAATAATTTTTGTAAATGAATAAAAAATAATCTGGTGAGACACTCACACTATTTTCTTTTGCCCTTCAATGTCCTTCATTTACCCTTCCTTTTATTACAGCTAATTTTGATTTATTTTGTATGTCAGCTTATGTGTGTTAATTATATAACAGATTTTACATTAAAAAAAATTTAAAGTATTTGTACATATTTTACTTATAAAGTTATATAATTTCGTGTTAACAATTTAAAGCCAATAATACATTAATAATGCAAACTACAATTACTTACTATGTGAGGTTTGCGTGGATGCAAACTCCATCTTAGATAATCTATTAGATAACTAAATAGATAAAGCAGAGCACAAGACTATGAAGTAAAATCAAATAAGCTTTTATTTAACTGAATTAATGGGAGGTAAACCTGGACTTTTAAACTCAATTAGTAAAAACTTTAGATAACTTAGAAAAATAAATACAAGACATAACTTAGATAAATATAAAGTAACTCTCACCCAGAGAATATAACAAAAGTAGGTTGAAGACTACACTCTTTGACCACTAAACGATGTAAACACAAACTTGCCGGCTGGATTCCCACGCCCCGACAAATTTACACACCACTTTCCTTTATTCTACAACTTCACTATCCACATATCAGACTAGTAAACGTCGATAGCTAATGACTTCAGCCTTCGTTTAATAATCTAAATTCAGCAATATACCGCAAACTATAGTTTAGTCTAGCATCAGAACTAACCCATCTACACCACCCTCTTTACGAAAAATACCTTCCAATTCATCCTTCATTCCACCGACTCATATCTCTTCACTTTAACAAAACTTTAAAGCCGCTTCGCATTACCAAACACTCCGCAACTTACTTCCTTCGTTGTAGCACTATGCTGACGCAAAACCATTCCAACCTAAAATTTCACCGACTGCTGCGTCAAAGCATTCAACTCTACCATCTATTGCGTCGCTGGATCCAGCTCAATTTGAAAAACTGTGGTGACCTACCATAGTCTCAACCTTACAACTACTCCAAATGGATACCATTTATCATTTATTTATTTTTACGTAAAATTATAATTATAAAAATTGTCAATTCCCTTTACAGAAATACGTGATCACTCTCTGTAATAATTTAAAATTTTAAAATAAAATAAAATAAAATTATTTACAGAAGAAAATTGACACTTAATAATAAAAATAAAAAATATATTGGAATTAAAAGAAAAAGAAAGAAAGAAAAAAGAAAAGAAAAAAAGAATGACACGTGTTTTTTAGAATTCTGAAATTAAGCAGTGACATAATATCAAAATATCTGTAATTTTCTTAACACACACACACACACACACACACAAAAAAAAAAAAAGTCTAATTCACGAATTTTTATTTTCCCTCAAGGGCATAATTTATTTCTTGACGAAAATAATACTGCTGGAAAGGCTAGTTTCTTTTCTTTTCTTTTTTTTTCCCCATTAGTTTCTATTCAAATTATCCTGATATGTTTTTATCTCAAAAGATTAAAAAAAAAACAAAAATTGTTTTCTAACATTTATGTGACAAATAAGTTTGAACAAGCTATTCATATTAAGATTTCCGTAACAACAGCGGAGACAGAGAAAGAAAATAAGAGGTTACTACATTTAATATATGCATTATTCGTTTAAAAAAAAAAAAAAAAAAAAAAAGAGAGAGAGAGAGAGAGAGAGAGAGAGAGAGAGGGAGAAGAGAGAAAATATGTGTTCTCTGTATTTTGACCAAGATCATTGACTTTTCTCACAAAAATATTTACAAAACCTGTTTCCAATTTTAAAATTTCATGTTAAATTTCATGTTAAATTTTTTGTTCTATTTTCTTTATTTTTAAGTTGTTAAGAAATAAAAACACAAAAAAAAAAAAAAAATAAATAAATAAATAAATAAATAAAATAAAAAATGTGCTGAAAAATTATGCATTACCTCTTTTTTTTTTTTTTTTTTTTTTTTCTTGACAACATGAAAATAAATATTTTCATTATTAAACATTAATTATTTTACCATAAAATCCATGAAACTTAATTCGAGGACTATAGGTGAGTACTAATTGCGTAAGAAATTTTACAAAAACATGTAGTATTTGTACATATTGTATGCATAAAATATATAAATTACAGCAACACCATCTGTAATGATTTCAAAAATTATTTTTTTTTTAATTAGTTCACTTTTATTAAAAATGAAATGAACTAAAAAAAAACTAAAACTGTAAAATGAAGAATAATGTGTAATTTTTGAGAATTCAGATTATTTCAGATGTGGAATACCTCAGAAGCTGTAAATTTTCAATAACAATAATAATAAAGTAAGTAATTTACGAAAATTTAATTTGCCTCAAGGGTAGAATTTGTTTCGATACAAAAATGATACTGCTGAAAATGCTTGTTTTCCTTCATTAGTTTCTAAACAAATTATTCTGATATCTTTTTAGTGCAAGATAATAAAAAGATTTTCTAAATTTTATGAGATAACTAAGTTTAAACACACAATTCATATTAAACTTTTTGTAGTAACAGCGGAGAAAGAGGAAAAAGAATAGGAGGTTTTAACATAATCATCTTCCATAAAAAGAATTGTTATAATGAAAACGAAATCTTAAAAATAAATATATTTATGTGAGTATCTTGAAAGTTTTTCAATTGCAAAATTTGTAAGGTTGTATATTAAAAAAGATGAAGGCATATTTATTAAATATGCAATTCCTCCCATTTTTCTTGCTAACTTTGATTTCCTTTATGCATGCATGTATGTGTGTGTTCACTGCATGATAGGTTTCTAAAAAATGTTCGTAATTGCACGTATTTTACTTATAAAGATAAATAATTTCGAGTTAACAATTTATATCAAATAATACATTAATAATGCAAACTACAATTACATACTATTCCAATTGATACCATTTATTTATAATATTTATTTATTTTTACGTAAAGTTATAATTATAAAAATTGCCAATTTCTTTTACAAAAATTCGTGTTCACTTTTTGTAGAAATTTTAAAATTAAAAAATAAAAATAAAAATAAAATAAAATAAAATTATTTGCAGAAAAAAAAGGCACTTAATAATAATAATAATAATAAAAAAAAGTACATTGGAGAAAAAAAAAAAAAAAAAAAAAAGGAAAAAAAGACACGTGTTTTTTAGAATTCTGAAATTAATCAGTTTTATAATGTCTAAGTAGCTCTAATTTTCATAATAAACAAGCAAAACGAAACGAAAAAATAAAAAGAGTCTAATTCACGAATTTTCACTTTGCTTCAAGGGCATAATTTATTTCTAGATGAAAATGGTACTGCTGGAAATGCTAGTTTTATTCCATTAGTTTCTATTCAAATTATCTTAATATATTTTCAACGCAAAATTTAAAAAAAAAAAAAAAAAAAAAAAACAGGAATCTGAAATTTATGAGACAAATAAGTTTGTACAAGCTATTCATATTAAAATATTCGGGGTAACAGTGGAGATAAAGGAAGAAAAATTGCTGGAAATTTAACATATGAATTATTCATAAAAAATATTCATAGTAAAAATTTACTTTTGCTATATTTTAATCGAGACTATTGTTTCATAAAACACAAAAATTATAATTCTACGTATTGTTTTTGCTTTTTTAAGACGCTTTTATTAGCTTCAGCTGTATGTATGTTTGTATGTTTGTATGTATAATGTATGTTTGCAACCACTCTGGGAGCAAACAAAAAATCTATATTCTAAAAAAAGACTTTCCCTACGCGAACGCTGTGGCTGTGAGGTAAAGCTCCGCGCAACGAACCTAAAGGTCTAGCGTTCGAGCCCAGTCAGGGGAGATTTTTTAAAAAAATGGTTTTTGTTTAATTCTAAATTATTTTAATTAAAGATTTAAATGTATATAAATATTATGGTGTGTCACACACACAATTTTCTCTTACCCTGCATTTTAATACTAAGACAGATATTTTGTGCTTTTTAGATCACATTTCTATAAAAGCGTGTTCTTTAATTTTTTCAAACTATAATATAATTTATTATACATTTAACATCTTAAGTTGTAATAAAATTTAAATTTTCTGTACACGAATCATTAGTTTGATTTTAATAAACATTTTAATCACCATTTACCTATGATACAGATTTAGAATTTCGAGTTTGGATTTCCTTCTAGCATTTGTTTTTCGTTTTGCTAATAAAAGGATCATAGACACACATATTAGCAGCTAAAACCTCAATTTTCGGGGAAAGGGCATCTCAAACCGTGAAGATATGGCAAAATCTTATTTTCAAAAATTTAATTAAAACCGATACCTTTTCTACAACTATATGAGTATAAGGAATGGTTGTTTAGTTGGTTTGTTTAGTTTAACTTTGTACTAGTACTACGCAGCGGGTAATCACATTAGTAAGGGACAGTAAAAAAACACTTACTTTAAAAAACTCAAGCTTGATATAAATTTTCCTTTCGTTTGATTTGTTTTGTTTTATGCCAAAAATTCATTTACGTGGATCGGCATGTTAAGCATAAAAAATAAGGGGGAAAAAATGGAAAAGGAAAAAGAAAAGGAAAAAAGAGCAGTCGAAAATTCGACTGTAAAATGTATAAAAATTTTAAACTAATTTCATAATCATTTTAAGTGTCTATTCAACATTCAAATACAGTACTTATGTCTAGTAACACTTATAACAAAACTCTTTCATGTCAACTCTTATGCCGTATTTTGTGGGTAATTTAAGAGTATTTCAAAAACTACTTCAAAGAAAAGTAAGCGTTTAAATGAAACTTTATTAAAAAAAAAAAAGTGAAAAAAGACGAAACAAATATTTTAAAGATATAGTCCATAGTTCCATGATATTTTCACAAGAAGTCTTATTTTTTGGATTAAAAAGAAAAGAATTAATTTTGTTTAGACGCACAAAATATATAATAAAATGAATAAAATGAAAGAAAATTTTTTTAATCTACATATATTATTTTTTAATATTAAATTCCAAATTAAACACTTCATATTGTAAACGTCTAAAAATACAAATATACAAAAATTTATGATCAGGATATTCATATAACTGCATATTCATATCTAAACATAAACACGATAAATTAACTTCTTTACAAATCCTATGGAAAATAGGGGAGCTACAGAAAAGGGAGAGTTTCCTCTTTGCGAAGAATAAAAATTGTGATGGCATGTCTCCGGATCATACTTAGGGGCTTAGAGGAATGATATAAGAAGAGTTGTCATACGGCTTATCAGCATGCAGGGAAAATGAAATTAACTATTGTCTATTCTCAAGATGGCTGCCGCAATAGCAGCCAAGGTTACCACAGGAACCATATTCAGTCAACTATAATATTGACAAATACTGTGTTATTTTATTCATTTGACAGTTATTTGACAGTTTTGAGATCTATCGTTACAATGACTTTCGTCTAAAATGATTCATATTACATAATTTCATAATAACAATGCAGATTTTATTATATAACTCCATTACTTAACGGCTTCTGCGGTTATAATTTTGGCTTCATGTTTCTTCTGACATGTCATTTCCTCTTACATCATTCCTCCAAGTTTAGGGATTAGTCTCAAATCATTATTATTTACTCATATCGTAACAGTATTACAACGTAAAACCCAATCAACCAATCAATCAACGTGAAGAAAATATGTAGGGATATTTAACATAAAGGGACAAATATTCTGCAAAAGGACTTGAATTTATTATTTAAACATATAAATTATAAAATTTTAAGATTGTCCAAGTATTATAAAAATTGAAGTTATGTGTGATGTAGAAATCACATATATATATATATATATATATATATATATTATTTAATTCAAATATATTCTAACGCTTTTTATAATAATTTACTCGTGTATTCAATATTAATTTTTAGTAACCGCCAAATTCTTTCTCCATTAATAAAGTAAAAGAAAAATAAATGTAAAAGATAATCACTCTGCTAGCAAAATCTCATAATCATTTCGTCTCACAAAGAATAAAAAAAGGCTTATTTCATTTATATTCCTCCTAAATTATAGTCTAATTTGTTAACGTACTTTTATTCAGTTAGTCATATATATCCTTGAACAGAATTAAATTATAGCTATATTTTGTGCATCTGTTCGTTGTGGTTTCTCATTTCTCATAACGAAAGTTTGGCGAAATTTAAGGGTTACCATATGTGGTAATCCTGCTCTGTGTACTCAAAACTATTAGTTGATTGGAGTATAACGTAACCAAAAAAAAAAAAAAAACTTTTTATGTATTCTTGCTGGCGATAAAATTAAATGCCAATATGTAATGATAATTTTAATTTGGCTGAAACTTTATCATTGTTCTGTGATCGCTCCTGCTTTGAATATCTATGAATGTAGTTCTCAAAAATGTATCCGTGAGGTGCACCTTCCCCTCTTATTTTATGCAGAAAGTCAATAAAAAAAACTTTGTGCACATTTTTGTGTCAATCTTTATAGATTTCTTGATTTTGCTCTTTTAACACCTCTGGATTGAATCTTGGTTATTTCAATTGAAGAGATATAAATCAGATGTATGGCAGTCAACAACGCAAGAAAGGGGAAATTTTCAATTATACGGAAAACATGGCCATGTATGAAGTATATTCCGAACTGCCTAATGGAAAATTACAATACCTGTACTGGAAAAACTCCTTCACATTAGGTTTCTTAGAAATGTATATTTTCCTCTTTTTACCTTGCTAACTTTGCTTCCTTTCGTGTGTATGTGTTATTAGACAACAGTTTTTACATAAAAGTGTACGAATTTGTACATATTTTATGTATAAACTTATATAATTCATATTAACAATTTAAACAAATAATATATTAATAAATCAAGCGATAATTCTCTCTTATTCCAGATCGATAACGTTTATTTATTTATTTATCTTCAATTCAAATTATACTGATTGTCTTTGCAAAAATGCGTATCATGCTCTGAAATATTTAAAAAAAATAATAATAATAATTTATACAAGAAATGTGTCAATTAATAATAAAATAAAGGATAAAATACATCGAAAACTTATTTAAAAAAAAAAAAAAAATGAATGACAGAATTATTTTGACAATATTTAAATTAAATTGCAATAAAATATCAAAGTAGCTGTAATTTTCCTTACAAAAAAAAAAAAAAAAAAAAAGTGTAATTCACGAAATTTCATTTTCCCTCAAGGGCATAATTTGTTTCTACACGAAAATGTTGCTGCTGAAAATGTTTGTTTTATTCCATTAGTTTCTATGCAAATTATCTTGGTATTTTCTGAGGCAAGAGAAAGAAAAGATTACCTAAATTTTATGAGAAGAATAAGTTTGAACAAGCTATTCATATTAAGATTTTCGTGGTAACCGCGGAGACGAAGAAAGAGAAATGACTAAAATTTTAACATATGTGTTACACATAAAAAAATATTTATTATATAATTATATTTTTCACTATATTTTAATCGAGAATATAGTTTTGTAGGTCATACAAAATATTATTCTGTGTATAGATTTAAATTATTTATTATGTATTTTTAATCTCTTAAATTATAACAAAAATTAAATCATAGCAAATTTTCGTAATAAGTGTATGAGTCTTTCTAACACTTCTTAAATTCTTTGTATATGAATAAAAAAATAAACCAGCGTTAAACTCACTTTTATTTTCTTTTAATCTAAATTACCATAAGCGTATAATGACAGCTTGAGGGGCAACAAATGAGATTCTGTATTTTAACGCTGCTAGAGTATTTTGTATTAGGTGTACCGTTTAAAAATTCAGATATCGGAAGCAACGAAAGCACGATAATTTTATAGAAACACGCCATATGCTTTACTCAAAGTAATTACCATCATTGCTATTATTACATTTTTTTCTTTTTTATAATTTTCTTATCTTATAGAGCAAATTTAACTCTTGAATGGCCTGACTCGTATAGCGTACATTGCGTTTTACCGTTATGTTTTCCTTAGTGAGTGATGCATGACATAAATTACTCTTACTTAAAATTTCCCTTTTAATTTCCCTGCTTAAATTTCCTTAATATTTTCAGTTCATCATCATTTTTTTTTTTTTACTTATGTATGGCTCCAACACCAGTATGTACTTTAAACAAACCGCTATCTGAAAGGCCACTCTAACCTTTAATTAACAAATCTATTTCACACAAGCTGTATAAATAACAGTTTCCACAGCCAATATAATATAGATAGGTTTTCAATATTTTAGAGTAACCCTACAAAATAATTAAATAGAGTACAAAAAAAAAAAAACTGCTAAAGTGACATTCACCCAACATTAATTTACATGACAGCCAGACCATGTAAAGTTGTGTTAAACATCGCCATGGACTAACAGTCACCATTCATTACAATCTGGGTAAATGAAACTTTTAACTTTTTTAAAATTCAGTTAAAATAACTTATATATATATCACTCCAGTTGCAAGCCATACAATCACATCAGTTATAAGCCTCACGTTTATTCCTAAATTAAGATTTTTAAATTATCTTGAATGCACCACTCATTGAACATTTAAATTTCCCATTAAACAAAAATAATACATAACCCCAGGTACGTCTAATTATTTAATTACAAAAGGTAATTAAAAATAAAAAAATGATTAAGATAGGGATTTTTGTACTCCCTTGCATTTCACTAATTCCTTTCTAAATTAGTTTTCATAATAATTTAGATACTAAAATTGATTTGTAAAACTTTATTTACCTTTTCTTTTTCTTTGCGAAATTACACCTAGCAATTGCTAAATTTCTCCGACATTTCTACCATAAAGATTAAAAAAAAAAAAAAAAAAAAAAAAGACCAGACAAATTAATAAACTTCACTCAATTTACAATTTTACAGCTATTCTATTTATTAAGTTCTAAACTTATCAACAACCAGTTTTTCTTATTACATACTAGATAGTTATACCAACAAAACATACTTATGGTCTTTAGGCCGCGGAAAAACCGCTCAATCATTATTTAACTGCAAAGACTTAAAAAGAACAACATATTTTAGAACACACAAATAAGCATGGTTTAACATAAAACAAATTATATCTATCAAAATAAATTATAAGGCACTTATCTTTGATATTCAATGGAGGCATCCCACAATATCACGTCCAACCTTGGCCTGCTCTGAGAACGGAACTTCCTTGTAAACGTACGCTTGTGTTTTCCACTTGGTTATCCATTCCATGTTAAGCGGATGGTGTAATTTCTACGGCTTGGAATAGCTTAAATGAAGTAGCCTTTCCTTTCTAGTACTTGAATATAAGAGCTGTCGCTTACTCCATGCAGCATGGTGTTTAATTAATCCAACACGTTTTCGCAGTATCTGAAGTAAATGCTATTCCGGTGTTGAGCGAAAAAACGTGTGATAACGCTTTTACAAACGCATGCGATAGAACTCCTCATCAGCAAGCCACGAGCATCAGCCTTGTTGTTTCAGTAGGGGGAGGCCATCGGTGGAATCTGCAGAAAAATTTTTTATGTCCTTTTTCAAATTCTGCGACACATCTATCTGGCTCCATATTTTTATTTTTTCCTCTAGCTTAGCCGCCCCATACTCGCTCCTCTCTTCCTAGTGCTAGCTAGCGCTGTCTCTCTCTCTTCGCTCTTACCCCCCAACCTGGCGGAGGGGAGCTCTGCGCCAATCCTACACACTATACTCCTCTCGCGCACACGCCCCTACCAAGTTCATTCGCTGAGGCCCTACTTTTTGTTTCTCCGTTACTTTTGTGAATCTCTCCACCAAGCTTCCCAGAAAAGTGACGTTCACTGTTTTCCCATGAGATACACAAACAAAATACTATTTCTTGGGGCCCTTAAATCTGCAAGTGCCATAAAACCTTATTGCCCCATTTTCGCAATTTATAGCAATTTTGTTAGTACTCCTCCAAACTGCAATTACAATGACATAGTCCTTTACGCTTTTCTATTCACAATTCTGTATTCTATTTTCAAACAGAGAAACACAATGACTTGTTTTTGTTGCAGTAAAGTGCTTACTGCTATCTGGGGCCATTTGGCCAACACCTGCTTGTCGTAAAGATACGATCTGCGCCTTTTTATCTCTGAGTAGCACTTATTTTTTTTTCTCAAAGAAGATTTATTTTTTCCTTTTCTTTCTTTCCTTTACCCAAAAGAGGCCTTTTAAATTTATTTTATAGCTGCTATTTATCGCAAGCAAATTTTTACCGTAATGCCTTTTTTCATCTCAAATGAAAAAGATACTATTTTAACTCACCGGATTTTACTTATTTTTTTTTTCTTTTCCTTTCTTTTTTACACATAAAATTGTTGTTATCAATACATTTAAACATAACAAAATACCCTCCGTGTGAGCTAAAAAAAAAAAAAAAATATTAAGAACTGGTGTCAGGTGTCTGACCTCCCCTCATATACTGGCTGTTTGCCATGAATTGGAGATTTTACATAATTTTTTTTTTGTTTTAGTTTTGAAAAGAAGGCCAAAGACTGCATCAGTCTGCGCTCTCATGTAAGTCAAACGTCGACTCCACATGAGAGGCAAGACTATCTACTACAGCCCTTGCGCGAGCCCTGAGTCTGGCCACAACTCAGGCAACTTCCAAAAATTTTTTCTATTTTTCCCTTTTTTTTTTTTTTTTTTTTTTAAATACAAGAGAGGGTAACACGCTGACCCCAATTCATTCACAAAGAATTAATTCTCGCCTAAAGAAATGAGTGCAACTCGACTCGAGGGAACATACTATTTGTCATAACATCGTATCGAATTTTTGTCACTTGTTTGCTACTTCTCGTGTCTCCCTGTTAGCACCAACGTGGGGGAGGGGGAGATTTAATCAATAGCTTTCCTACCTTAAAAAAATTTTGACTACTGCTAAGCAGGAGTTAGTGTCGGAGATGCCTCCATTACACATATTACATACATTTAAATTTTGGACTATAACCCAAAAATGGGATAATACAAGTATATATGAGGTACAACCTGCTACTTGACGAGATAAATACACAAGTGACAGTTACATGTACATCAATATTTCACAAAACACACCCTAAGACAAAAACAAACAGCACTACATTATACAACTACGTAACATAATTATATTACAATACCTTGATTACGTGCATGTTTTATAATACACAACCACAAATATAGCACCTCGCAGGGTGTTGTTACAACCATTCTAATATTTGGATGTATACAGTTCATTTCTATTACACATAGTCATGGAACCGGTGACTGCCAACTCCACCAAGGGATCTTGATAATGTTGTACTTACATATTCATAAAAGTTTTTTTTTTATACAGTTGTAGCACTAGGTTGATTTTTGCACAGTGGATGCCGACAGAAAGAACCCGTAAAGTTTCCATAACATGCTACATGTCTCAAGCAATTTTTTCATTGCAACAAAGTTTTTCTGCTCCACATATATTAAGTAAAATATTACACTATATTACATTCCATGGATGTTTCTTTGAAATTAGAAATTTAGCAATTTATCCTAAAATTAATTTTCATCCCGAAGAAGACAACAGTCAATATGGGAAAAACTGGCCCTACACCGATATACCGCATAGCAAAAGAAAAAAATAATTTTTGTAATTTGAAAAGAAAAGGAAAAAAATTTTTGTACGAAGGCATAGGATACAACATTCAGACTCCACTTAATTTTTTTTTGAAAAAATTTCCACCACACACAAAAAAAAAATTTCTAAACACAAATTACGTAGGTGAAATAAGGACATTTCCCTTCCCTTGAATTTACATGTAGCTTAGCTCGAGAGACCGCAGGAAGACCGCTGAATTCCCAAAAAAAAATTCCTACTACTCATAACTTTTATTCGGACAAAACAACAAACACTAAAAAAAACGAGTAAGGGGAAAAAGCACATCACAAAACTGTAACAATAAAAAGAAATTCCATAGTGTAGTAAACAAACCCAGTAATTAAGTAAAAGGAATATGTACATTATTTACATTATAAGTGTAGTAATACATTTTCTAAAACAAGGTGTGCTGCTAAATACAGGACTAAACACCGAATGAACCTGAACATAACATGGACTCCTAGACCCTAACACAAATCAATCGCCTGATTTGTTGATTCACACAAGATCCTTCCAGGGTACTCAAAGTGTGTTTAGGTATACCTTAACTGTAGCACCTGCTAACCTGGTGCCAGGCCGTCCTGTACGCAAATTTTATATAATTATACTGCATTCTTCTTTGTTCGACTGATTACAACCTGAGATTCCTCTATACCAAAAACACATGTATTTAGCAGTATAAAATTTTCCTTGCATAACAATGTATGTCCCTATGCGGCACAGATCCGCTTAGAACTATGGTACGAAAATGCATACTAACATAAGTTTCAAACAAAACAACAAAAAAAAATTTTTACTTCTTCCCACAATGTCTGTTCACATACACATTTATTTATTACTAACACTGAAATGACTGTATTTGCATGCTTTATTCTATCTTAGCAACACACAAACAAAAGAAAAATTTCCCAACAATCCCATTTGCATGTTTACGTGAGAAAAATGAACCTGACACAAATAATACAATCCCCCCCCCCAAAAAAAAAAAAAATTTACAACCTCGTAGAGAGAAGAAAAAGAAAAATATATATATATATACAACCAAGTAAAAAAAAATTACAACTTTGTTCTTGGTCTCAATGAATACTTATGAGATGCCTTATTGACTGACCTATTGTTTCTTTGGTTTTTGGTAACCTGGTTGCATGACGGTACATCCTCGTGGTCCTCATTCTCTGCCTCACTAACCGTCGGTGAAAAGTTTCGGGTGTGGTTGGCAGAACAGGCGGCGGTGTGGAAATGCGTGAGATCATGAATCCCAGTTTCATCTGGAACATTGTCATGCGCATTACCTGAATGTACAACCCCATTATTCGGTTCCTGCACAGCCGTATGCCGCTTGTTGTTGGTTACATAAGTATACCCCAAATTAAACCCACGAGCTCGTTTCCGTTTTTCGCGCCTCAACTTAGCAAAGGTTACCCAGGGATCCTCGGAATTCTCCAACTGAGTTACACTACCCCCTTGTGGACAATCTGGATTTTCATTGTCGACAGCTTGATCCGTAATCTCAAATACAGGAAAAATTGGTTTGTCTATAATTTTAGAAAGTCTATCCACGTGTACAATTTGAATGTTTTTTGAATTTTTAAGCTCTTGTATTTCAAAATTTACTTTGGAAACTTGTCTAATTATTCGGAAAGGGCCACGATTAAATTTAGTGAATTTTTTACATAAACCAGGTTTTACTACAGGAGTGTATAACATTACCAAATTCCCAACTTTTAAGTGTTTATCAATAGCGATCTTTTTTCTAATTCCTTCCTGTTTAGCCGCAGCTTCTTCTAACAAAACTTTGGTCTGAGTAAAAACCTGTCTCAGAGTCGGGATCAAGCTTTCGCAATAAGTTGGGCTATCATTGTAATTTAAAGTATTATGGGTGGTTAAAGTATTATAAGGTAAGCGTATATCTCTACCGTGGGTAATAAAAAAAGGAGAGTCATTAATAGTGGAATGTATTGCAGTTCGCATTGCTAACAAAACAAATTTCAATTTATCATCCCAGTCATTGTGGTGGTTGTTGACAAGGTGAGCCAGTGCATTATTCATGGTTGAGTGGTTTCTTTCAATTTGAGAATTAGAGGCGGGATGGTAACTCGATGTGTGGATGTGTTTAGCGCCTAATTTCTCATACACCTGAGCTATTGCAGGGCTCATGTAGTTTTTTCCCTTATCTGTAATGAATTTTTCTGGTGTGCCATGTCTGCACACAAACTCAGCTAGCGTTTCAGCGACTGTGTCAGTTGTTATGTTAGGTACTGCAAAAGCCTCGGGCCATATGGTAAAACAATCGATATATGAAATAATAAATTTGTTGCCCTTCTCAGTGGTGGGATAAGGTCCACAGATATCCGAATGTATAGTGGTGAAAGGGGCTACCGGAACTTCCAATCTCTGTAATTCTGCTAAGCGTTTTGGTTTGTGTGCCCGGAACTCTAAACACGGCTGGCAAGACGCCACAACTCGTTTAACATCCCTGTACATACCCTGCCAAAAATAATGTTTTTTGATTCTGTTCAAAGTTTTATAAAAACCAGCATGACACGACATAGGTGACTCATACGTTAATTCAAAAATTTCTGGGATTAAAGACCTTGGCAACACAATTTTTTTACCCTCTTCCCTTTTTGAACTAGCATTTGCTTTTTTACACATAATAATATCATCTACAACGGAAAAATTAAAAGATTTTGGTCGGATAGTAAGATCTTTACATAATCGCCTTAAAATATATTTACAAAACTTGTCGTTATTCTGAGCGCATTTAATTTTATCAATTAATTCATTACAATTTACAAAAGAAGTTTGCTGCGGAACAGTTTCTAGTGCATTACACATTACGGTCTCATCCTCAAATTGTAAATCGTGTTCAATAAATCTGGATAGGAAGTCTGCTACCGAATTACATTTACCTTTAATGTACCTTGCTTGAAACTCAAATTCACTAAGGGAGCACAACCACCTTGCAATTCTGGAAGTAGGATCTTTAAGTTTTAGGGCGTACGTGAGAGCGGCATGATCAGTAAAAATTGTAAATTTTCTGTGAAAAATATAACACTTGAAATACTGGTTGGCCCAGACCAAGGCTAATAGTTCTCTTTCGGTTGCTGAATAGCGTCGTTCGACGTCCTTAAGTTTACGACTTGCGAATGCCACAGGATGAGGGAAACCCGACTCATCATATTGGCATAAAACAGCACCCATAGCTACTGCTGAACAATATATATACAAAATGAACTCTTTTGACATATCAGGAAGTCGAAGTGATGGAATTCGAGCAATTTCCTGTTTTATATCTAAAAACTCGTTTTCTGCATTTTGGGACCATTGAAACTTCGATTTTTCTTTCGTTAAACTAGTCAGATGTATGGCTCTTTTCGCAAAGTCGCTAATGTGACGCCTATAAAAACCTACAGCCCCCAAAAATGATCTAACTTGTTTTCTATTTGTTGGACGTTTAATTTTTTTAATAACCTCAACATTTTTATCTGCCGGAAAAATCTCACCATTTTTTACATTAAATCCTAAGAAAGTAATTTGATATTTGAAAAAGTGACATTTGGAAGGTTTTAATCTTAAGTTATGGGTTCGAAGTCTATTAAAAACTATGTCTAACTTTTTAAAATGGGACTCTATATCTTTGGAGGCAATACAAATGTCGTCGATGTAAATTAAAATATTTAAATTCTGTAGATCACTAAGTACGACATTCATAAGCCTCTGAAACGCCGCGGGGGAAGATTTTAGGCCAAACGGGCTCCTAGTCCACTGTAAAAGTTTGTTATGGGTTATTATGGCTGTAAGGTGTTGCTGTTCTTCGGGAATTTTTTGCTGGAAAAATCCACTGGTTAAATCCAATGTGGAAAAATATTTAGCTCCTGCCAACGAGTCAATTGTTTCTGCAATGTTGGGAATAGGGTAGTTGTCACTTATAATTTTTTTATTTAACTTTCTAAAATCGCACGCTAAACGAAATGAACCGTCTGCTTTTTTTACTAATATTATTGGGGAAGCATACGGGGAGTTTGATGGGACTAAAATTTTAGATTCAATCAAAGTATTAATTTGCCTGTCCATCTCGTCTCTTAAATTATATGGTACCCTGTATGCACTGCTCCTAACCGGTGAATTGTCAGTAACGCGAATATTGTGCATTACCGTGTCGCAGCCTGGCAAATCTCGCACTGAGGCCGCAAAAACATCTGCATTTTTGTTCAGAAATTGCTCGACTTCACTTTTTAGATGTTGATCAAGATGTTCTAAATTAAACTCTGTACTCCACTGCAGGTTGATATTTTCAACTGCCCCAATTTCCTCAGTATCCCCAAAATTCACTTGGAGCTTTGGCTCCTCATCAAAAATTTCTTCTAAAAGACCTAGTTTACAGTTTTTATTTACATTGAATGGTTCATTACTTAAGTTTAAAATTTTTACATACAATTTATCTGTTTGATTTTGACACACCGTGTGGCTTATGACTACTGAATCAGCAATGAATTTGTGTGGGTAAAGAAAAACATTCTTCGCGCTTGAATTAATATAGGTATTTACTTTAACAGGAACAACTGACTCCGAAAGCGGGGGAATAATTCTTTTAGTTTTGGCATAGACCGAAATAGGTTTACAAACACTTTGTGTACAATTTACAGATTGATCTTTTTCCGTCATAAAGGGAAGCGTGAAATTTTCAGTCACTAGCACTCTTTTCTCAAAATCAATTTTTATTTTATTTTTAAGGAGCCAGGGAATACCCAAAATAAGGTCAAAACTAGGTGATAAGGGATTTTCACAAATATTAAATGTGTCCACATACTCATTTTCCCCTACTTTAAATTTTAATTCTGATTTGCTCTTTAACATAACTTCTCCACCTAAGAGTGTTCTCAAATTTATTTTACATTTCTCACTATTGCCCGACACATTGTTATTTATTATGTAGTTAGCCAACAAATTACAGGAACAGCCGCTGTCAATTAAAGCTCTAAACTCCCTTTCATTGAAAAATACACTAATTGTTGGTAATTGCCCCAAAAATTTGTCCTCCCAATTTGTGAAAAAAAAATGCTCATGCACTGGCGACTCTGTTTTTTGGCTAGGATCCCACACCGTCGCCCTATTCTGTGGAATCCTTTCTAGTTTAACGGTTGATTTTGGGAGGAGGATGTACTGCCATTAACCTGAGTTTGTGTGTTGCGCCAACCAGAGCGATAACCGCCCCTATCACTCACATTTTGCCCTCTCTGGTTCCCTGGGAATCTCGAGCCATTGTATCTCTCATTTTTAATTCTGTCCCTACATTCTCGGGCATAATGCCCCTTCCTATTACATGCATAACAAACAACTTCACTTTTTGGGCGTGTGGGAGGTCTGACAAGTAAACCTTCTCTCCTTTGATACTGGTTTTCCGGAAACTCATATATTTTCTGAAAGCTTATGTCGCAAGCAGAAAAACCGTGAAATCTTAGGGGCAGAGGGACAAGCGTTTACGAGCTGTAGGACTCACAAAAATCAGTAAAGTGTGTATAGATGAACATATTCCTGCAATGACGTCTCTATTTCTTGTATGTTCCCGTATGTTGCTGTCAAGTACTAACATATTGTATGTCTTTTTCTTACATTTTTGATGGATCCTAAAGTCGTTGTGGCTGCCTTGGTCTTCCGATTCAGAGCAAGCAATCGGTCTCCAAACATCCAGGAATCAGAGATGATGAACACTAACTACTCTCCTGGAAAATGATATGGAGATTGTAGAAGAGATACGGACATTAGGATTTGCTGGAGTCCATAGAGTAGAATGGGAGGAGAAAATGAACTTTGCAGATGATGGTGTCGATAAGGAACAGCAAGACTCGTTGCAACAGTCGCCGTCCTCCACTTCTATCATGACGTATTTTGGCAAAGTATGCCTGATGACAGGAAGAAAATTCTGATTTTAGTGGATTCATGGTGTTCTAACAAAGATCATGCATCATCTCCTTCCGAAGTGCCTGATGGTAAAGTCCTACAAAACGAATTGGCACCTGAAGGATGTACGGGAAAGATCCAGCCTCTGGATATTCATTTTTTCAGACACTACAAATCTTTTGTTCATTACATAACAGAAACAATCATTATCGAAACACAGGAGAACATCTGACATCGCGATAGTTTTCTGGCCCAGCAGTCCTTTTTCCCTATACCAGTTCAACACTCCTCGTTTCAAGAACTTGATTAAGTATGCTTTTTATAAGGGCGGATACTTGGACAACGAACCTGGAATGTAGATTGCTCCAATGGATTACTGCTTTGATTCATTGACAAATGATGAATGTGTAAAGTATTCAGCTATCGCTTTTGTAAAATGTGTCCATTGTGTACCGTCTTTCTGCCCATTTCACTGTTTATTTGATGAATTGCACATTGACTGTCTGTTGTAATAGGTTTTGTTTGAAGTCAATAACAAGTCACATTTTCAACATCCCAACGCATATTGTTTCTTTTTAATGAGTTGTTTCTTCCTTTAAACTGAGTTCTCCACCTTCTTACCATATTATTAGCTCATATAAATACATGAAACGAGCATTTTAGCAACTTTTAGTGTCATGTTCCCAACACTTTACTGATACTTTGTATCTCCTATAGCTCCTAAACGCTTACTCCTCTGCCCCTAAGATTTCACAGTTTTTCTACTTGTAACATAAGCTTTTAGAAAATATATGGGTTTCCAGAAAACCGGTATCAAAGGAGAGAAGGTTTACTTGTGAGCCCTGAGTCCTGCCTCATACTTTGGGAGTTTTCTAATGTTTCTAATTTTGAGGACAATTTTGAAATTTGCCGAGTTAAGTCTGCAACTATTGCCGTCAAAGAGTTTAACTGCTGAGACTGTGTCTCAGACTCTTTTATAGCAGATTGAGCTGCGCACGCTATTTCACAAGACGGCATATTAACGAGTCCGTGTTGTGGTTGGACAGCCTTAAGTGCTTTTTCCTCGGCAAGCGCGATCTGCTCTAGTTCCTCTACAGTGCTCGGCGATCGAGCCACCACGTTACGCCTTATGTCAGGGTGAATATTTTTAATTAGCATTGAAAACAACCATGCTGACTCAGTTTCTGGCCACAAATTTGGTGGAGTATTTTGGATTTTAACTACTTTTCTAACATTCTGACGCGCTCTAGCAATAAAGTCAGAGACCGGCTCATTTTTGCTCTGAACGTCATTCCAAAAATTGGTGACGATTGCCTGAAGGTCTGCCTTTTCTGCAAAACGGTCTGCGAGAAGAGTTTTTAATTCCTCATACGTGTTTGTCGCCGACCTGTGATTCAAAAAAACCCGTTGGGCTGCCCCAGCTAATCTGTGCTTAGCCGCAAAGAAAAGATCTTCGGGATCCCATTTCAAAAATTCTGAAAATTCCTTAATAATCTCAAAAAATTGAGCTACAGAAAAATGAGGGTCTGATCCCGTGAATACCGGAATTTGGCCTGAGGTATCCATGAGGGCATTCCGTCTTTGGACCAGAGCTGTATCGGGGTCAAACGGAACCATGTTAGTGACAGCACCGTTCGTAATAGTGCTGCCATCCCCTGTCCCCTGCTGTCCACTGACTATTGCCTCTTGTTTATCTTTACCCCCCATGATATTTCAATACAAACAAATTATACACCAACAAGTTTTAAATAATCTTAAAAAATTATGGAATATTATTTTAATTATCTATTTCTTTATTTATATTATTTCATTTTATATTAATTTAATTTAATTTTAATTTACATATTTTTTTTTTTTTTCAAACTCAACTTGCCAAAAGGAGTTACCCCTTTCAATAATTAACTATGTATTTATCAAAAACACACACTTGCCATATCAAAATAACACTAATAATAATTATTCAAAGAGAAACATACATACATAAACACTTTTTCTAGAAAAATTTCTGTATTTAAAATCTTCAATAAAAGGGTGTTATTGTGGCATTTCTAACTACATTACAAAAAGTCCACTGCTATAAAAGTTCCAAGTTGCATATTAGCAACTACCCTTGTCTGTAATGATATGTGTAGGAAATATAAACAAAATGTGTATAAACATAAACACCTGTGTAGAGTTTAGCTGGTGACAATACACAATTCCCGAAAATATGTCACAATTATTTCACTCCAACAAATATTTTAAAAAATCCAATTTTTTTTTTTTTTTTTTTTTGCAAGTAAATTCTACACACACACAAAAAAAAAAAAATAATAATACTTTTACATTCCTTCTTGGTTTTATTAACCTATATTATTTATTTACCCCTTCTTTGGCTGAGTCGCTCAGCAATTTAAGTGACATATTTTCGTGATAATCATAGACATACACAAACAATGATTTAGAAATACTGTGAAATATTTGAGTGTTATAAATGTGTGTAACTTAACCAAATACACCTTTTACATCATAATACACAAAAATGAGTATATATAGGCTTTTACTAGCATAACAGCGAGTACTTATAAAAATTTATAAAGATCCCAAAAATATGTCAATTTATTCCATTTCACAAATATTTCTTTCAGCAGGGAGAAAATATATATCTATATATTTACTTATTTTATTTATTTATTTCTTATTATTATTATTATTATTATTATTTTTTTTTTTTTTTTTTTTTTTTTTTTTTTGAAGGGCAATTCTGTCAAAAGAAAATAACTGTAAGTTTAAACAGGGATTTTGAATTAGCTTTTTAGTTAGATGAACTATTTTTTTTTTTTTATAGTCATAAGTACTACTGAATGACATATTTCAGGGATAATCATACAAATAAAAACAATGATTTACAAATTTGCAAAGTGGTTTTACCATACTGAAGGCAAGTGTGTATAGAAACAAGTATATACCCAAGAAGGATTTTATTTTATTTTTTTTTTATTTCTTATATCTATTTCACTATTAAATTCCTTTTTATTTATTTATTTATTTATTTAATTTATTTATTTATTTATTTTTTTTTTTGAATAATTCTAACTATAAAATTGTATTTATATTTTATTTTATTTATTTTTTATCAATTTCTAAAAAAAAATCCTTTTTAGGTTGGTATATCAAAAATGAGAAAAATTTTTGGAGCAGAGAGAGACATGCAACAAGAATTAGGGAAAATACATAAACAAACATACCAATCCAAGTTCCCTCTGGCATCCACTGCTCGCAATCAAAATGTTTTTGTTGTTTCAGGAGTTGGAGTCATCCAATTTTTCATCCAAATATTCTGGAATATTAAGCGAAGGTAAATGTTTTGACAACAAAACATATGTTACATATTATATTCTTAGTAAAAGAAGAAAAAGGCAAAACATAAATAAGAGGGAGAAAGAGAAAAAAAAAATTACATTAGAAAGTCCTACCCTACATTTACTCCCATTGAGAAAAAAAAATCATCAAAATTTCAATTAGTAACAGTCAAGAAAAAAAAAATGTTATTTTTCCATCTATCTCAAATCATTTTTAAACCTACACGGCGCCAAAATTATTAAATTTTTTCTTTTTTATAATTTTCTTATCTTATAGAGCAAATTTAACTCTTGAATGGCCTGACTCGTATAGCGTACATTGCGTTTTACCGTTATGTTTTCCTTAGTGAGTGATGCATGACATAAATTACTCTTACTTTCCCTTACTCTTTCCCTTTTAATTTCACTGCTTAAATTTCCTTAAGATTTTCAGTTCATCATCATTTTTTTTTTTACTTATGTATGGCTCCAACACCAGTATGTACTTTAAACAAACCGCTATCTGAAAGGCCACTCTAACCTTTAATTAACAAATCTATTTCACACAAGCTGTATAAATAACAGTTTCCACAGCCAATATAAAATAGATAGGTTTTCAATATTTTAGAGTAACCCTACAAAATAATTAAATAGAGTACAAAAAAAAAAAAAACTGCTAAAGTGACATTCACCCAACATTAATTTACATGACAGCCAGACCATGTAAAGTTGTGTTAAACATCGCCATGGCCTAACAGTCACCATTCATTACAATCTGGGTAAATGAAACTTTTAAGTTTTTTAAAATTCAGTTAAAATAACTTATATATATATCACTCCAGTTGCAAGCCATACAATCACATCAGTTATAAGCCTCACGTTTATTCCTAAATTAAGATTTTTAAATTATCTTGAATGCACCACTCATTGAACATTTAAATTTCCCATTAAACAAAAATAATACATAACCCCAGGTACGTCTAATTATTTAATTACAAAAGGTAATTAAGATTAAAAAAATTATTAAGATAGGGATTTTTGTACTCCCTTGCATTTCACTAATTCCTTTCTAAATTAGTTTTCATAATAATTTAGATACTAAAATTGATTTGTAAAACTTTATTTACCTTTTCTTTTTCTTTGCGATATTACACCTAGCAATTGCTAAATTTCTCCGACATTTCTACCATAAAGATTTAAAAAAAAAAAAAAAAAAAAAAAAAGACCAGACAAATTAATAAACTTCACTCCATTTACAATTTTACAGCTATTCTATTTATTAAGTTCTAAACTTATCAACAACCAGTTTTTCTTATTACATACTAGATAGTTATACCAACAAAACATACTTATGGTCTTTAGGCCGCGGAAAAACCGCTCAATCATTATTTAACTGCAAAGACTTAAAAAGAACAACATATTTTAGAACACACAAATAAACATGGTTTAACATAAAACAAATTATATCTATCAAAATAAATTATAAGGCACTTATCTTTGATATTCAATGGAGGCATCCCACAATATCACGTCCAAGCTTTGCCTGCTCTGAGAACGGAACTTCCTTGTAAACGTACGCTTGTGTTTTCCACTTGGTTATCCATTCCATGTTAAGCGGATGGTGTAATTTCTACGGCTTGGAATAGCTTAAATGAAGTAGCCTTTCCTTTCTAGTACTTGAATATAAGAGCTGTCGCTTACTCCATGCAGCATGGTGTTTAATTAATCCAACGCGTTTTCGCAGTATCTGAAGTAAATGCTATTCCGGTGTTGGGCGAAAAAACGTGTGATAACGCTTTTACAAACGCATGCGATAGAACTCCTCATCAGCAAGCCACGAGCATCAGCCTTGTTGTTTCAGTAGGGGGAGGCCATCGGTGGAATCTGCAGAAAATTTTTTTACGTCCTTTTTCAAATTCTGCGACACATCTATCTGGCTCCATATTTTTATTTTTTCCTCTTGCTTAGCCGCCCCATACTCGCTCCTCTCTTCCTAGTGCTAGCTAGCGCTGTCTCTCTCTCTTCGCTCTTACCCCCCAACCTGGCGGAGGGGAGCTCTGCGCCAATCCTACACACTATACTCCTCTCGCGCACACGCCCCTACCAAGTTCATTCGCTGAGGCCCTGCTTTTTGTTTCTCCGTTACTTTTGTGAATCTCTCCACCAAGCTTCCCAGAAAAGTGACGTTCACTGTTTTCCCATGAGATACACAAACAAAATACTATTTCTTGGGGCCCTTAAATCTGCAAGTGCCATAAAACCTTATTGCCCCATTTTCGCAATTTATAGCAATTTTGTTAGTACTCCTCCAAACTGCAATTACAATGACATAGTCCTTTACGCTTTTCTATTCACAATTCTGTATTCTATTTTCAAACAGAGAAACACAATGACTTGTTTTTGTTCCAGTAAAGTGCTTACTGATATCTGGGGCCATTTGGCCAACACCTGCTTGTCGTAAAGATACGATCTGCGCCTTTTTATCTCTGAGTAGCACTTATTTTTTTTTTTCTCAAAGAAGATTTATTTTTTCCTATTCTTTCTTTCCTTTACCCAAAAGAGGCCTTTTAAATTTATTTTATAGCTGCTATTTATCGCAAGCAAATTTTTACCGTAATGCCTTTGATTCATCTCAAATGAAAAAGATACTATTTTAACTCACCGGATTTTACTTATTTTTTTTCTTTTCCTTTCTTTTTTACACATAAAATTGTTGTTATCAATACATTTAAACATAACACTATGCATTTCTATCATCTTTCAGGCAATTTGTGGATACATTCCAATAGAACTTCACGTCCTTGGAGGCAAGCTGTTCACAGACACACTTTTACACTTCTTCGTACGTTGTGAAGTGCTGCTTGGAAAATGAATGTGGTGTCGAGCGTGGTGTCTTTGTGTACAAGTGGTAATCTTAAGGGGCAAAACTTGTTGAATACAACTGTGCTTATACATCAACTTTGACCTTGGCTCAACGTGCGCATTTCAACTCAAACAAGTTTCTTTTCTCAAAATCTCTTTTTTCCCTCGCTCTTTATCAAATTAGGGATTTCTGAACCCCCCTTTAGCACTGAAAATGTAATCACCCCCACCCCCTTCGCTTTTCTTGGATTCGGACCGTCCATGCCTGTGAGCTTTGGTAAGTGAAAATTTCCTGATTTTTTATTATTATTTGAGGCGAATATATATATATATATATTTCGCAAGGCTTAAATTTTTGCGATTACGATGGGCTCGCGAAAATCGCGAAAATTAAAGCCTCGCGAAAATAAGTGCTTTTACAATATTTCCTAGATAAAGCGTTTAACGTGTGTTTAATAATTTTTGAATTGTACAGAGGGGCGTTATCATGAAACAAAGTTACTTTGCCATGTCTTGTTGCTTATTGTGGTCATTTGACCATCAAAGCATGGTTCAGATATATTATTTGTTGTTGGCGAAGGTCATTCGCAACGGTTTACGGGGGTTTTAGCTGCTCATAATGCTTTCATTTGTTTGTCTTCAATTTTATCGGTTGACCTAGCTATTCCTTTTCTATCACATCAAAATCATTTCTTTATAGCTTCTTAGGGTGCATGTCGGTCTTCAGGTGGTCTGACTATACTCAAACTCTCTCTGTTGATAGTAAGGCGGTATTACAATAATATTATAAAAATTATTTTAATTTAGTTTTGGTGAATATCAGCCAACATGTGTCACCGCTTTTGTTTTGTTTTTCAACTTTCATTGACTAAATTTCAGCATCTATTGGTTAAAAGTGCACAAAACTGCACGTTTAATACCTTTATTGTATGTTTTGTTTATGTTAATCGGATGGTGGTGATTTTATATTGAATAATACGGAAAAGAGTTTTGTGATAGCCACAACGCAATGAATTTTTCAGTTAAATACGTTGCTTTAATATGTCCTTGTATAAATAAATATATTAATTCTCTAACAGAACCCCTTTTTTTCCATCTGTTAATATCGTGTTTCTAGACGGCTTTTCTGAAACTTTAATCAGTTTTTGTAAATTAACATGTTCTGGTTAGATCGAAAATCTTTAATACATTGGAATGCAAAAAGCACTGATAATTATTCGATCACCGATGAAAACTTGTATCAGGTTTAATGGACTTGTAAATCTTCTATGGATTTAACATCAACTAAATGATCGATTTTGCATTAACTCATGAATAATTGGATTATTCAGATTAATACTAAATCAATATGTGACAGAATGCAACAGTTAAGTTTGAAGATATTATATGTAAGAAAGTTGCTAAAAATTCAGTCATTTTATGAATTTTAGCATTTTTTATTCTCAACCGAATTATTCTAACTTATAGACGTGAAGACTTTGAGTTTTATGCTGAAGGTTCTTTTAAAATATCGTACGTATAATTTTAAGCATTACAGATGTACTTAAATTGTCTTAAACATTCTTGAATATTGTTTAATAATTTGTAAATTTCAATAGCCTATGTTTTATAGATTTCGACAAATAATATTTACAAGTTTGGAAATATTATGTTAAGAATAATACAAACAAAAATTGAGATCCATTAGCTGAACTTTTGTAAAATTCAAATTTATAAAATAGACCCCTTTACAAAATTCAAATTCGTAAAAAGTGGAGCTTTCATAAAAAATTGTTTTATATAAATAGTCTTATAAAAGAGGGCAAAAAAGAAATATTTTCAATGAATGTCTATATTTGGTTCTGTGAAATACTATTAAGTTGATAATAAACATGCTAAAATAAAACGTTTTACACAATATTCCTTATTCAATGTTAGCTTGCTTTGCCGGCTTCGCTTGTCACTATATTTAAATCATTTAAATGAATCATTTTTATAATAAGATTCCATTTTTTTTTATTCTTATATTTATTATCAAGCCTCAAAAATAAAAATGTTATCGTTTGCTACAAAGAAATTTCTTTCGAAATAATTCACTTGTAAAACATAATCCTGGAATGGCAATAGTTTTAATAACGAAAAAGTGTCATTTTATGAAAAGAGCTTGTTTTTGTTGTGTAGAAGAATAAAATATTTACTTGTAACATCCAAAAACCTCCCGATATATTTTAATAAGAAGAAGGCTTAAAATTACTTGCTGTTACTCGTTATTCTATCGTAAACAAATAAAAGCACCAGACAATCATAGTAAAGCGTAGCAGTTTTCTCTGTGAATGCTCTTTCCCATTCATTGGCTTCTAAGAAATGACATCTTTTCAAAAGACGATAGTCCTTCATTTGGAAGATTTTCATGAAGTGATATCAGTCTAACATTTTATAAAAATTAATTTGATTTTAATTAATTTAAAACATTACGTCATTTGGACGAATTCGCAGTAAAATGCCAAAATCACATGTATGAAATTTTAACAAAAATGCAATTTAAAATAACTTCTCTTTTTTCACCGCTTTTTAGTTTAGAATTTTTGAAAACCTTTCCTTAGGGAAAATGTATACATTAAAGAGAGCTTACATATTAAATTTAAAATGTCTAACTGCATTTTTATTATAGAAATCATACCAAAATGACATTTTCAGGAGGATTTTTCCTAATCGCCTCCTACTGCGCATGCGCTGGAGGATGTCAAACTTCCACGGTACTTCAATCCTAAAAAACTATCAAATTAAGTTCA
The DNA here is from genome assembly GCA_963930645.1 of Salticus scenicus. NCBI lineage: Eukaryota > Metazoa > Arthropoda > Arachnida > Araneae > Salticidae > Salticus > Salticus scenicus. The sequence continues at coordinate 175,183,146 of OZ005656.1, read as the reverse complement.
AATCGGTTTTGGGAGGAGAGGTAAGACATACCCACACATATTCATACAATAACTTTTATTTGTATAAAGACAAAATATAGGCAAATATATACGAATGCACATATTTTACACACATTTTTATTATATCAATGTTTTTATGCAAGAAAGTAAAAGAAAACTTAAAGATCTCTAAACACATTATTAGCTAAAACTTTCAGGAAGATAGAAAAGTCTAATCCATATTAATAAGCAAGCATGAAATTTGAGGTACACTTTTAACATACTAATTATGGGAGTAGAGGGTTGAAAATGGTATCATTGAAAAGGAATGATTAGCCATATTGCAGAATACAATTTTTTTTTCTTACGATGCGAAGAAGGTATTTTAAAACACTTTTATTTTTTTTATACATTTTCCCATTTTATACACGTATTCTTTTATATTGAAAAACACCTAAAGTAGAAAGTTGTTAAATCTGACACTTTCTGAAAACTCAAATAAAACCACAGACAGAGTAATTTGTATAGTGTAGCATCACTATACTCACGACTACACATTTTTTATTTTAAGAGAAAACAGGCATTAGATGGTAGAAATTTGAGTGAATGAGTGGTCGATCGAAAGTTTTCACTGTTCAAAATATACACAAGTTATAAAAGTATTAGATTTATGAGAGTTCTATTTTTTTTTTCTAATTTTTTTAAGATCTTATTACTTTTTCTTTTCTTTTTTTTTCTTTTTTTTTTCTTTTCTCTCTCTCTCTCTCTCTTTCTCTCTCTTTTTTTGTGATTTACGACATATCTAATTTAAAGACCTATTTTTAAGAAAAACATAATACATTCCAGTTAACTGAAATTGACGACTTTAAAAAAAAAAATAAATAAGTAAATAAATAAATATCTAAATAAAAAATAGATTTATTACTATACGTAAGCGAAGTGATAACGTCATTGACCATCCAAGTAAAAGACTTTCTATGTTAATCGTCCATTGGATTTTTTTTTTTTTTTTTTTTTTTTTTACATTAAGCAAAATTATCTCCCGATTTCAATCTCCATATTTGGGTATAGTTATATATAAGGTACTGTCTGTGTGGGTTAGACTGAGATTTTTTTTTTCAGTAAAATTAATAAAAATTTAATTTTAAATTTCAAAACTCTGGAAAAATAAAATGATAGACTTCCATTTTAAAATATAAACATAAACATTTAATTTCAGTGGAATGAGATTCATTTCAAAAGAACAGATTTGATATCTGCAGTCTTTGGTTGAAAAAAAAATATAATAAACGATCGTTAAATTATCTGGCGAACATATTTAATTCCTTTCAAAAATCGTGATTATTTCAATAACGAGCAACCAATAACATGAAACAATATTTCGTAGAATATATTGCGAAAATATGCATCTGACATTTTCTTAATCAAAATGTGTGTGTGTATATATATATAATTTTTTTTATTTATTATTATTATTTATTTTTTCGGTATAAAAAGATTATTAAAAAATAATTTTTTATACATATTTTACGTGAAACATTTTTCGTCCATGTCTGTCATTTTGGTGGCATTTGTTGGTAATTTGTTGGCAATTGTCGCCTTTAACAATAAACATTTAAAACTGAAATTGAGCTCAGCAATTATTCTCAATGAAGACGTTACGAAATGACACTACTTGGGTGTTTTTTTTTTTTTAAATTTGTATATTTTAGATTTATTTTTCTCTATTTTAAATAGCAACTAAATGTAAATACACACTCTTTAAAAAAAAATTAAGTCTCTCTGTTTTAAAAAGTTTAAATTACATCCATGTTTATGAAAAAAAAAAATGTATATATAAAAGTTTGTGCCTAAAGTAGTGCATTTGTACGATATAAAAATCCTTAAACAATTATCTGTTGTTTACAAGAATTATTCTGTAAAAATCATGTGTAGAAAAATAACATTAAGCTTTTCTCCAACATTTTTTTGTTTTTAGTAGAAACACGAGGAAAAAAAGAAGATTGAAGTTGTAGAAAATTTAATGGGAAATCCATTTCTTGGAAATTTTTAAGTACACTAGCAAGTAACTAAAAAGTAAAGCTCAATAAATCCAATTTGTGAACATCAGACTTTGTAATTTTGTTGGAATATAAAATTCGGAGAGTGTACATCCTTCGTCTTATTTTAAATGCGTTTATTATTATTTTTTTTCTGAGCATTTTATGTTTTTATTGCTATATAAAACCATAAAACTTTGATTATATCCTACTAAATTTAATGAAATAAAAAGTGATGCGTCGTACTTTTTACAAGAATATTAAACTAAATTGTTTACAAAGATATCGAAATAAAACATTTTTTAAATTAAATATTGCACAATTAATATACATGTATATATATACAGAGATATTTATCGAATATGTTACTAAATTAGGTAAAATGCCATAATGCATAACTAAATATACATATATATATATATATATATATATCATCATCATCATCATGTCCAACACGGTTGAAGGCTATAAGATTGTTCCGGCCTCAATCCATCTTTTACGGGGTCTTCCTCTATCTCTTCTCCCTCTTGGCCTGTATTTTAGAGCTGCCTTTGGTATACGGTCATTTGGCATTCGTTCTAAATGTTCTCTCCACTTATTTCTATAGTTTATTATAATATGTATCTCATAAAAAACAATACTATTGTAAAAGTCACCCCGCCCAGCAAAAACTCTTGCCTTTCTTAAGCAGCCAAAAAAAGGATTGATATCAAATTTCGCCGCCGCTATTGAATCCCAGGTACACAATGCCCAGCTTAATGAAGATCTGCCAATAACACTGCATGTATCTTTCTAATAAATCCTAATCTCTTTCAACATTCTTTGTTATCTGTGTTAGTTCTTTCGCTGCATTATAAAGTTATAATTTAAAGTATTTTTACAGCGGGGTGCGTAATAATATTTTAATCTTTACTAACTAAATTTTTTATTAATTAAAACTTCTACATAGGGGACACACCCCGCCGTAAAAATACTTTAAATTATAACTTTATAATGCAGCGAAAGAACTAACACAGATAACAAAGAATGTTGAAAGAGATTAGGATTTATTAGAAAGATACATGCAGTGTTATTGGCAGATCTTCATTAAGCTGGGCATTGTGTACCTGGGATTCAATAGCGGCGGCGAAATTTGATATCAATCCTTTTTTTGGCTGCTTAAGAAAGGCAAGAGTTTTTGCTGGGCGGGGTGACTTTTACAATAGTATTGTTTTTTATGAGATATCACTTCTTTTTGCAGGTTATGTATGTGCTTTTATAAATATAATACGTATGCATAAGAAAGGTAAGAGTTTTTGCTGGGCGGGGTGACTTTTACAATAGCATTGTTTTTTATGAGATATCACTTCTTTTTGCAGGTTATATATGTGCTTTTATAATTTAATACGTATGCATAATGAATATATTTGTGTAATAGATCGATAAAAATCGTGCGTGTTATGCATAGATGTAAATATAGCGTTACAGATTTCTACATAGTATTAGTTCTTTTTATGTGATTTCTTTCTAAGAGGTTTAGTCACATTATAAAATGTCAATTTTTCGTATTTCTAGCTTGTTTCCGCGTTAAGAAAGATCCTTCTCCGTTAAAAACACACTTTACCAGGGCACGTAATAGACTTGGCGATGAATTTGGTGACTTTATCGCACCTTGACAACTATTTTGACGATCTTGGTGAAAAAAAAACCTTTATCGATAGACCCATTGTCCAAACTGTAACTCGATTATTAAGTGTAGTTTCCACTGAGGTTGGTTGGAAGTCGTTACAAGCGGCAGTATTCAGAATACTTTGATGTGGTCAAGCTGTTGGAATGCTTTGACGTTTTGGTTCGACCGGTTGGAAGTCCCTGGCTCTAACCCCGAGCTGAGATAATTGAGGGGCCAGAGGCAAATATCTTTGTCAATTTTGCATGCTTTCCTTTGAAGTAACTTCGCAATCTGATAAAAAAGGGCTATAACTGATGACAAGACATTTGGCTCTTTGTGTCGGAAGCGCGATTAATGGTTTTTTTTAACCTCGAAGTTCCAACAGCAATGGAAACCGGACTTTACGGAAGTTACTGTAAAATTCAAGATTAATGGCGGGCTATAAAAGGAGCCCCGTTCCGACCACTGAGGTGAGTTTCTCGCTAAGACTTTACGAAATAGAAAGTTTTGCCTGACTAAGTCTCTACCATTGAATTGTAGTTTATTTATGACTATGGTATCGTTTGTGCTGTGATTTATATGTTGTCAGCTGTTATTTAAGCTGCGTTTTCTGATGAAACTCAAGTGGATACTGGGTTTCACTAAGGTGACAAATTTTTTAAACCCAATTTGAGGACAAATCATCGCAGCGTCCTCAAATTGAAAGGACATTTGAGGACAGAGTTAAATTATGCTTTAATTTGCGGACATTTGAGGACAAATTTATAAATTCGAGAACATTTGCCCTCAAATGATTTTCAAATTGGTAAAAATGTATTGTTACCGTGTTCTGAGCTATCCTGAAAGTTTCAAATGTCTAGCTAGTCGGGAAATTAGTTAAAAATTGATTGCGAGCTTTGTGCTGGTAACGCTGCCGATGGAATCAGGATTGTAAAATGCGATTGTAAAATGCGTACGGGTAAAGCTGCCGAAGGCAGCAGTAACCCGAAACAGTTGGCTAAAAGTATTATAAAAATGCATTTTCACCGTGTCCTGAACTATTCTGAAAGTTTCAAATGTCTAGCTAGTCGGGAAATTAGTTAAATATATTTTCTGTCGAATCATATAAACGCTGCCGAAGGCAGTAGGGACCTGAAACAGTTAACTAAAAGTGTTAAAAAATGTATTGTCACCGTGTTCTGAGCTATCCTGAAAGTTTCAAATGCCTAGCTAGTCGGGAAGTTAGTGAAAAACCGATTGCAAGCTTTGTACTGGTAACGTGCCGAAGGCAGCAGGAACCCGAAACAGTTGGCTAAAAGTATTTAAAAAATGCATTTTTACCGTGTTCTGAACTATTCTGAAAGTTTCAAATGTCTAGCTAGTCGGGAAGTTAGTTAAATAAATTTTCTGTCGAATCATATAAACGCTGCCGAAGACAGTAGGGACCTGAAACAGTTGACTAAATGTGTTAAAAAATGTATTGTCACCGTGTTCTGATCTATCCTGTAAGTTTCAAATGCCTAGCTAGTCGGGAAGTTAGTTAAAAATCGATTGCAAGCTTTGAGCTTGCAACGCTGCCGATGGCAGCAGGAACCCGAAGCAATTGGCTAAAAGTAATAAAAAAAATGCATTTTCTCCGCGTTCTGAACTAGTCTGAAAATTTCAAATGTCTAGCTAGTCGGGAAATCAGTTAAATAAATTTTCTGTCGAATCATATAAACGCTGCCGAAGGCAGTAGGTACCTGAGACAGTTGACTAAGGGCGTGTTCAGTAGAGTGCCCGATCCACGACCGGTCGAAAGATTCCGAGCCAAAGCGTTCAGTGGTGTCGACCGATCCAGAGTCACATCGTTCAGTAGAATGGACCGATCTCGACCGGTCGTGGATCAGAAAGCCCAGAAAAATTTCTTGATCCATTGGGTCACGTGATGGATCAAATGCGCAATAGGTTGAAAATCAGGCTCTGATTGACATTACGCAGTGAAAACCTGAACAATGAACATCTGTTTTTGACAAAGATTGTTTATTTGTTTGATTAGCTGAGGATTAATACAGATGTACCTATTTATATGCATTGTTTGTGCTGTAGAAAATAAGGTAAGTAATTCCATAAAATGCTAAACTATATTATGTTTATTTATTTATTGTGTAAAAAAGATTTTTTACGTAATAACGATTTTCGATACGTAATTTTTTTTATTGATGAACGTAACATTCAAACATAAAATTAAAACAAAAATTTACACAATTTTAATTGAAACAAAAAAATATATATTTTTTTAATTCGGACGCTATCATATTTTGTTAATTTAATATATAAAAATAAGCTGGGAAAAATTATATTTCTTTTTTTTTCAGACAAAGCTTTTCATTCATGCGATTGTTTTTTGTTTACAATTAGAAAAGTTTCTAAACGATTGTATTTTTTACCTTTTAAACAATAAGTTAACTATAAGTAAATAAATTAAAATCCTTCCACATATTTTTAATTTAGGTAAAAATAAGTTTAAGATGTCAATTATTAAATTTAATAAACAAAACAGACTGTAAAAAAAGTAGCTATAAAATTATGCAGTGTTGTTTACATTGCTAGTTTATTTTAATATTCAGTCGGTAATAAGAGAAAAAAGCTCTTTATAATGATTAATAAATCGTAGAAGAAAATAAGATTATTTTTTATATAAATCCATTATATTAACTGAACAGCATATTTCATATTTTATATAACTTATTTTTTTTAAAAACGTTTTTGTTGTACATTTCTGTTCATAATAAAATTCGAAGAGAAAGAAAGGTGTTTTAAGTGCTCCTTTAAGATAAATCTACTCTGCTCCTTTAAAAATAAATGTAACGTAACATTCTTAACATTTTCATGATTAAAATTTATACGTGAATTTAGAAAAAACATAACCAAAGTAATGTATATTAGTAATTTGTCAGTACAATCAATTAATAGCTTCTTATTTTTTGTTAGCAGAGTACAGAATTCTACATTAATAAGAAAGAAGTAAAACTGTTATTACATAAAAGATCTTTCTTTCTTTCTTTCTTTTTTTTTTTTTTTAAGAAAAAACGTAATATAGTTTAGCATTTTATGGAATTACGTATTAAAAGTCCAGACAAAATAAACAACAGAAATACAATAAATAACCTGCTAATAAAGGTCAAATTAGATAGATGGCGCTGCTCCTATCACGTCAAAATTGTTCCAAAGCGTTCAGTAGATTCCTGGCCCGATCCAAGACCGGTCAAGGATCAGTGACGTCACCGCCCGGTCGCATTGATCCATCGCGGGCGCTCTACTGAACACGCTCTAAAAGTGTTAAAAAATGTATTGTCACCGTGTTATGAGCTATCCTGAAAGTTTCAAATCTCTAGCTAGTCGGGAAGTTAGTTAAAAAGCGATTGCAAAATGTGTACTGGTAACGCTGCCGCAGGCAGCAGTAACCCAACCAAAAAAAATTTTGATTGCAAAAGGCACTGGTACAGGTCAGAAGGAATGTCCATGCAAATTTTCAGCTCATTAGCTGCAGAACTAGGCTCAATCGCCGTCAAAAGTTTTTGTCTTAACAATTACAAGAAGCAGAAGAAGAAGAAAGTAACAGGGAAATTTCGGGTTTTCAAAGTTATATAACTCAGGCCCCTTAATTCGGAGCGACATGCAAATTTGTATGTTTTGTCTTAAGGGTATGCTTAAGGTCTGTGCAAAAAATCATAGGTCTTAGGGATCAGGGAGGTGAGATACAGGTAGTCGAAAAGTCCGAGATGCTATGTCGACATAATATACACTTGTAGCGTTCAACATTGACTTTCCTACTTTGTAAATTTCATTTGTATTTCTCTTAATATTTGTTTTAGTTTGGCGGTTGTTTGTTTTAGCTTGGCGGGGCGGAACGCTACCGCGTTCCTTGATTATTGGCTTAGTTTTTAGTTCCTTCCTGATGTCATCATTTCTTATTTTATCCATTATTTATCTTATTTTATCCATCTTATTTATCCATTACAACCTTTCACACTCCTTAGAAATTTCATCTCTGAAGATTGTATTTCTCTTTCATCACTCTTTTTGAGCGTCCATGTCTCGCTTCCATATAGAAGAGTTGGTATCGCCATTGTCTTGAAAAATTTTATTCTGGTATCTTTTCTTGTATTTCTTAATGTTCTTCTTATAGTCCCGCAGATGTATTGGAACTTATTTAGCTTGTTTTGTATATCATTGTTGTAGTTATAAGATATGTCTCATCCTAGATAATATTGAAATATATATATATATATATATATATATTATAATTGAATATATATATATATATATATATTATATTAATTAATATATAATTAATATATATATATATATATATATATATATATATATATATTTCAATGTTATATAAAACCAATACCGAAACCATTTAAACCAATTTTAGATTTCATCAGACAATGGGGAACTTAGGTATTCGTAATTTTTTTCATTTTCGGTTTTTTGACTTTTTTCAAATTTTGAAGTATAAAGAATTCCAAGGTCACAAAAATCAATATGAAGTCCGTCTGTACTTCTGTCCGTTTATCAGTTTCTTTGTTTTATTTGTGTGGACATGATTTCAAGATTAATCGTATGAATAATCGCAAAGAAGTCGGGCTTGTTTTAAAACATGATTCGTGATACTGGAATGAATTTTATTGAATTTAAATATTTAAATTTATAAAACTTTGTAAATAATTTGGAATTTTAGATTTTAATTACATTGCTGAAATAGGACGAAATTTCTCATGTATCATTAGGATTTTTTTTTAACGTAAAATAGTTTGACTGGTTATAAATAAACTTTCCTTTGGAATGGTTATAATAGTAAAACTACTCGAAGAAATGTTACTAGCGGGCTTCGCCCGCTTCGCTTTGCACTAGATTTAAAGGATTTCTTTTTAATTGAATAATTGAAACGTTTAAATAAATATATTTCAATTGGCGACTATTTTCTTCACAGTTTTAGTATGGAATCTCCCTCAATATATCAAACATATTTTGAACTTCTCGAATCTGTGCAACAAAACTATTATGAATATTCTCGAAAACAGTCAAATAGAAATGCTAGTTCTTCAAGAGTTTAAGCTGTTACTCGTACAGTAAAAGTCACTATTCGATGAATGGCTGAATCAGAGAACTCACGTAAGTCGTTTTCGCAGCAATCACTATAACGCACGTATGTACGCTTCACGCACATGAAAAAAAAAAAAAAAAAAAAAAAATCACTGGAAAGCCCTACATCGCTGTGCATGAATCTCAGAACACACGAAACTCGGTTCCGCGGCAATTACTATCATGCATGTTAAAACCAAAAAGCATCACTGGACACCCCTACCTCGCTGTGAATGAATCTCAGAACACACGAAACTCGATTCCTCGGCAATCACTATCACGCATGTTAAAACCGAAAAACATCACTGGACACCCCTACCACGCTGTGCATGAATCTGAAAACGCACGTAAATCGGTTCTGCGGCAATCACTATCACACATGTCAAAATCAAAAAATCATCACTGGATACCCCTACCACGCTGTGCATGAATCTGAAAACACACGAAACTCGTTTTCACAGCAATCACTGTCAAGCATGTTAAAACCAAAAAAACATCACTCGACACCCCTTCCTCAAACCAATGAAAATCAAATAAACCAATCAAATATCTCATAATTCTTCATAACGTAGCTCTAGTTCAATGTAAAATACACTCAAATGAATGAAAATAAAATAAACCAATCAAATCTCTCATAACTCTTCATAACGTACCTCTAGTTCAACGTAAAATACACTCAAATCAATGAAAATCAAATAAACCAATCAAATCTCTCACAATTCTTCATAACGTACCTCTAGTTCAACGTAAAATACACTCAAATAAATGAAAATCAAATAAACCAATCAAATCTCTCGTAATTCCTCAAAACGTAGCTCTGTTCAACGTAAAATACACTCAAATCGATGAAAATCAAATAAACCAATCAAATCTTTTGTAAATCCTCATAAGGTAGCTTCAGTTCAACGTAAAATACACTCAGATCAATAAAAATCAAATAAACCAATCAAATCTCTCCTAAGTTTTTCCATTCTGCGTCATTATGGAAATGGGAATATACTATTGTCTAGTATATTCAGGTTCGTTTCGCACAAAAGCCGGATCGAAGAAAGCTAAAAATATACAGTAGAAGTCTTTACTTCGAAATAATCAGGATACATCATTTTTAGTACTGTGATTTATTAATGCAGCAATATAATATTCAGTTTGCAGTTACTAATAACTTTACATTTCACTCCTATATTCGTAAGCAAAAAATAAATATTCTATCCCCATCAACTATACAGAGAGGGAGGAGGACCTCAAAAAAATTACGTCTTCTTAGGACTTGAACAACAGCGAAAAGAATACACTAAATCTGCTAGCCACAGATAGCTTAAAATCGCAACCCCGGAGATTGGCATCTTTGAAATGCAGCCAAAAGAATGCCAAACTGTTTCTTTGTTCTTCTAAGATATTCATACTAAATTTTGAATATAAAAAGTTCGTTACAAATATTAAATCGATTTGACATTGAGAAGCCATGCCAAATGACCTTCAACTCTCAATGAACAAAGAAGGCGACGCCCAGACTATCGAACATCATTATAAATCTATTTTTAGAACTATAATGACCCTCTTGCAATAATAATGGTTTTTTTAACATAAACATTCAAGGGTAATAAATATGAAATCAAATGCTTGTTTTATTTTATTAATAGCTGTATATAGTATAAATATGTTGATAACGGCTTTTTAAATTACCCTCTGAAAATAAATAATTATGGCTAAATAGATTTAATGTAAACACTAGCGTGATAAATATAAATTGAAATGACAGTTATTATTTTATTAATAGCTACTTGTGTTATAAGTAGGTTGATACGAATTTTAAATTACCCTCTCCAAAATAAATAATTATAGCTAAATTGATTTAATCCATTCGGGGAAAATGTATACACATACTATTTTTACAAACCCCAATATAAAAATTGCTTTATTTTATTCCTAGATCAATGTGTTTTTAACGATAGAAGAACAAAGAAATGAAAATTTTGATTTAAAAATAAAACGGGAAATTCTCTATAATTAATTATTTGAATTAGATAAATTTAAAAAGATTTATTTTATATAATCTATATTAATCCCTCCTTTTTGTTATATAATAAATTTGGATAAATAAATAAGCTTTTAAAGGACACATGTGTGAGAACACTCACACATATATAAGATTTATTTTATATAATCTATATTAATCCCTCCTTTTTGTTATATAATAAATTTGGATAAATAAATAAGCTTTTAAAGGACACATGTGTGAGAACACTCACACATATATCTCCCCTTCGACTAGCAAAAAAAAAAAAACAAGTAACTCCTCCTCGCCTCCTGTATAGAACTGCACATACAAACAATAATATTCAAAAGCACTTACCAAAGACGCACACTTAAAAAAATGATATTACATCATAAGTAAAAATTATATGAATGCTTAATATTGAACAAACAAAATATATATGAAATATAAACACTAATTCAAAAATACAAAATACACATATTTCAAAAATATCAGTATAACCAAAAAAAAACTTTAAGAGAAACACCTTGTCATGACAGGTGCAAAAATGTGGCTTCTATAAGTAATTTCAAATGCAGTTCAAAATAGTTTTTTTATATGCCACCAAAAATTTCAGCTGAAATGTTTTTTTGTGAAAGAGTCTCTTTTTGATGAACATAGCAAATAATGCTACATCAACATTTACTAACGTTAGATTTTTACATTCCAAAATATTAAATTTTCACACTAATATGTATAGTGAAATAGAGAAAAAAAATATATAAATTACACATATGCATACACATTGTTGTAATACTAAAGGTTCCAACATATTATTGTAATATTTATTTGTCTAACACATTGGTTACACATATTGGTCAACGTTAAACAAAACTATGTACAAAAAAAATGAATAAAAGTAAAGAACAGAAAAGTTTTCGTGTATACCACACAGGAAAGATTTTAAAAAGGACGCCATTGGCAGTCAAAAAAAAATAATCTTCCCTTAATCCTTACAAAAATGTAAGTGTAATGATGTTAACTTAAGGCTAACATCCTAGCGGGACAGGGCGTGTTGAAAGACCTGTACTGTTAGGCACAGGCCTCCGTCCCCCAGCAGAATCCACAGACCCCTGTAGGGACACCTCACGAAACCGATTAATTAAGTGTCATAAATGTTGAAAAATTAATGTCAACAAAAATATAGATTCTCATCACATATCCAATGTTGCTCTCCCGGGAGAAAATTTTGAACGAGACAACATATATCTAGGATAGGGTAATAAATAAGTAAAAGAAAACAAATTGACAAAATTTTGAGTGATGAGAGGGAGTGCCAGAATAATAAAAATTTAGATTGGATATTGAACAAACCAAACACATGTTGTACACCAAAAATCAATTGGAAACTTATAAAATTTAGCTGTATGTATGTTGTTAGCACTATTATCATTAATAATTAATTTCCTATGAACTAAATCTGTATTCCAATGAAATATCTCTATTAAATATATTTCAATTATCTTATTTTTGTTTAACCTTCACCCAATAAAAATAGACATAGTAAACATTAAATACAAAAATAACACCTTGATTACTAATTTAGAAATTCAAAATATGATCTACAAGCATTTATGTTATCATTAGAATCATTTTTTTTTTTTTTATGCATCTTATTTATAAATATTATATATATTCAACAACACTGCAATGCAAGAAATAGTCTTTACATCCAAAGAAAAATATAAAAAAACAGTGGACCAGCCATCTAAAAATAAAAATAATAAAATAAATAAAGACGAGTTCCTGCACAGCAAACAAATACACTCCCTTGGCCATTGGAAAATGCATTTGTGAATCAAAATATTCAAACTTTTTTTGTGAAAAAAATTAATTGCGATTTCTTAAGTTATAAGGATGTGTAGAATTATTGCCAATATTATGTGTTACATTGGAGTTGGGTTCAGTAAACAAATAATTACGTCGAGGTGGAGCAATAAGGAGTCTATCAATATGGACTCTGAAAGCTTTATTATTAGGTGCATGTAATCTCTTAATGGAAAAGGAAACTGGCGAGTGTTTTTGTACAACAATAAATGGCCCAGAATACTTGGGTTTAAATTTATCTATTGATTTCAAGTATACAACATCATGAACAGCAACAGGCCTCAGTTTTGCACGCTTTTGAAAATTTTGATATCTTTTGTCTTGATTTTCTTTAATGTTAGAATATGCTTTGCTATAGATGTTATCTAAGTCGTGTAATAATTTATATATGTCTACATTTTTATCCAAAAATGGCTGATTTATAAATTGATCAAATGTATCAAATATTAAAGACAGTTCCCTACCAAAATGCAGTAGGTTAGGTGAAAACAATGTGGATGAATGTGTTGAACCATTGTAAAGTGATTTATGTATAGCTAGTGAATTTTCAAAAGAATGCCCCTCAGAAATTAAAGTGTTAATTGAGTACTTTATAGATTTATTTATCCTCTCAGAAATAGAGTTGCTTTGAGGATGAGCAACAGATGAATGTAAGATTTTTATGCCAAGTTTATCATTAAAAATATTATAAATAGTTGATGTAAACTGTTTGCCTAAATCCGATAATATTACTGATGGTCTACCAAATGTTGTAATGTAATTAAATAAACATTTAACTATTTTTGATGAAGAAGTGTCTTTTAATTGAAATAATTCAATGTGTCGCGAAAAATGGTCAATCACAGTCAAAACTGAATGTCCATCTATAAAAGGACCAACCAAGTCGACACTAATAGTATGCCCTGGATGTGTTGGAGTATAGGTGGGTTGTAGAGGAGCTGGTGGTGTGTTATGATGTTTATTTTGTAAACATAAAGTACACGAAGCAACAAAATTTAAAGTGTCTGTGTACATACCTTTCCAATAATATCTATTTGATAAAAATTCGTATGTTTTTGTTAACCCAAAGTGAGAAAGGTGTGAAATGGTTAAAACTTTAGATTTTAAAGAATGTGGTACAACAATGAGATATGAAAAAGTATTATCATGCAAATTTTGTTTCTTGTACATCAAAACTTTAGAATCTGGATGAATAAAAAAATTATCATTATTTTTTGAAAAACCTTTTCTCAAAATTTGCCTGTAAATAATTGACAATTTTGGATCATTCTTTTGCTCATATATAAATGTATTATTTGAAATTTCCAAAAGGGGATCTTTATTTTGAATATTACCAGAAACTAGAAAATTGTTGAATTGATTTTGTGGTACTGACTGAGTAGAAGTGGAAATTTGATTAATTGAATGTGTGTCATCTTGTACGATAGGAAGAGGTTGAGAACTGAATATTAATTCTGGATTTGTTTTTAAATTTTGTTGATTATTTGAGAAGTCTGATCTTGATAAATAATCCGCTAAAACATTTGTAGTGCCAGGAATATGTTCAAATTCAAATGAGTATTCTGATAACTCTAGCAGCCATTTAGTAGTTAAATCAGCAGGACTATTTGTTTTTCTATATGTTTTTAAAGGAGCACTGTCAGACAAAATGATAAACTTTCTATTGTATAAGTAATATTTGAAAGCAATTACAGATTTATAAATGGCCATTAATTCAAGTTTGATAGCCGGATATCTTTTTTCAGACGGTTTAAGTGATTTAGAGAAAAAGGCGACAGGTAATAATTGATTGTCATATTTCTGCATCAAAACTCCTGCAATAGAAATATTTGATGCATCAGTGTTGAGAAAGAAAGTCTTGTTCCAATCCGGTAATCTTACCATAGGTGAATTTAAAAATATATCTTGAAATTTCTTAAAAATATCCTGATGATGTTTATTCCAAACAAATTTTGTTTTCGGTTTAGTCAATTCAATAAGTGGTTGAATTAATTTAGAAAAATTATGAATAAGAGACTTATAAAAGGTTACAACTCCTATAAAGCGTTTTAATTGTCTTTTTGTTGTAGGTGTAGGGAAAGAGTTTATTTTAATGATATTTGACTCAATTGGAGAAATTGAATTATTCTCTATGTGAAATCCCAAATAATTTACAGCACTCTTATGAAATGTACATTTACTAGGAGCTAAGGTTAAATTATATTTAATTAAAATCTTAAGAATTCTTTCAAGTTTGACACATGTCTCTTCAAAACTATTTGCACCAAATATTAAATCATCCTGATACGCGTAAATTCCATCTATATTAATTTCATCAATTAAAGAATCCATGAGTGCTTGATACTGAGAAGCCGCGTTTTTAAGACCAAAACATAGTCTTTTAAATTTGAAACTGCCAAACATTGATGTGAAAGTAATTTTATCTTGTAAATGTTCCGGTAAATCAATTTGATGATACGCCTGTTGGAAATCAAGACAAGTGAAAAATTTATACGCAGATAGATCAGCTATTATATTTTGAATTTTAGGTAACGGATAAGAAGAACCTTGGATAATAGAATTTAACATTCTTAAATCTAACGCGAGGCGAAATTTCTGTTTACCAGATCCATCTTGTTTTTTCTTTACCAGTAAAATTGGGCAAGCCCATTCTGAGCAGTTTCGCTCAATAATCCCAGCCTCTACCAATTGGTTAATTTGATCTCTAGCTTCCTGTTGTAAAGCCTGAGGAATGGGAAAGGGCAAAGTCTTAATTGGATAGTCACTTAAAAATTTTAAATCTGGTACTACCTTGTCAGTATGTCCAAGGGTTTTCATATTTTTAGAAAATGCTGCGAAATTACTTAATAAAATTTGTTTTAATTTTGTTGCATGAGACCCATTGAGATGTTTAACATCAAAGTCCGTGGGTGTTAAATCTTGTTTTCTCATTTTTAATACATCACTAGAAGGTTGAATATAATTAATAAATTGTGAATCCTCTGAAATATCAACATTATCATTTTGTTTTGAACTATAGTCTATAATTTGTTCGATTTCTTTAATTGTACCAATATTTGAATGTTTGTTTACATGCATATTTCTATTAGTGTTATTCTTAACATATAATTGAAATTTTACTCTATCATATTTACTATTACAATTTTGTTTCTGAGAATGCTCAATATTAACTATTGAATCCAAAAAAATTAATTTGGAAGAACTCTTTTTACTCTGAAATAAATAATCACCCGAAGAAACTTTGGGACAATAAACCGTAATAGAAGATTCTTCTTTGGGTTGTAAAATGAGTTTTTGTCCCGTTTTTACTGAAAGTTTCTTACATTGAGTATGCATATTAAGATTTTCTTCATGGTCGCTATATGTGTTTGTTATGGGAATACTTATGTCTTTTATTTTTAACAAGGACCTCTGCATATCTAATATTACATGATATTGTTGAATAAAATCGTAACCCAAAATAACCCTAAATGCTGAACCTTCAGGTATGTCCACTATGAAGAATTTTTGTGAAAAAAATTGATTTTGAATTTTGAAAGTGGTTTGTATACAAGATGAAAACTGTACATTCGAGTTCACGGTTTTGATTGTCACATGGGAAGATAAATGTCTATATTTCAAACTATGTTTTAATTTATTAAATGTACTTTCAGCTAACAGACTAACAGAACTACCAGTGTCAATAAGTGTGTTTACCTTTTGTTTATCTAGCAAAATTTTAATAAGAGGTAACTTTGGAGAATTTACATGGACATTAAAAATGTTCTCCCTTTTATCGTTATTTGTTTGAGTACATTTAGAATCAGAAATTTTCAAGATTTGTTGTGTCTGAGACGCAGTAGAATTCACCAATCTGTCACTAGACAATTTGGGTAGATTAACGTTATTATCAATGTCCAGAGAAAAATTTTGTGCTGATGCTCTATTCAATTCCTGAGATGTACTTGCATCAGCTAAACTACATCTCTGCGCTCGTTTAAATTACCTGGATTTTTACTATAATTATTTCTGTCATAATTTTTACCCCTAGTCTGATTTCTTTGCCATCTAAAGCACCTAGTAGCAACATGTCCTCTTTTACTGCACAACTGGCAAATAGGAGAAGAATGATATCTGTTCTTATTTTGATTACCCCTGAAATTTTGTTTACCCCTGAAATTTTGATTTCTACTTTTATAATTATATCTTAATTCACTTTGTCTATTATAGTTTCTTTGCCTATCTTGCACTGGGGATTCGTGTGTATGATTAACCTCATCCGATTTCTGAGCGAATGACAGATTATTCATTCTATCTGTCAGTTCGACTAACTTTTCAGATAGTGTATTAATAACTGGGTTATTTAAGCTTAATTGTAATAATGTTTCATTAGCGTTAATGTCCTGTAATTTCTGTGCTCGGTTGACCGCCTGTTGGTACTCAGAGATTCCCTCTTCTTGAATCTTAACTCTAATGTTTGAGGGAATGGTTGAAATGAATTTAGTAAATTTAATGGAATTTAAAGCATTAGCATCATTAATCTGCGAATATACTACATCGGCTAAAATATTAAGCCTGTGGGAAAAATTTCTAATTGATTCTTGTGGTAAGAGTATTAAATTGTTAAATTCCACAAGAGCCTGAGTACTGCTCATTGGAGCAAAAAAATTCTGGAATTCATCCTTGATAAATTTTAAATCTGTCGATTTGTATAATAAGGGAGATTGAGTCATGAATTTTAACGCAGGGCCAGTTAATTTACCTTTTAAAATTGCCACTGCCTCTTCTGAATTTAATCTATTTAATTTTGCATATGACTCAATCTGATCGAAAAAAAATTCAAGTAAGGATGAGTCCCCGTCAAAATTTAAAATGTTAATATTAATGTTCTTTTTAGTGGCCATCTTAATTATTTATGTTGGGTCAAATAAAAACTAATATATCTCAGAAATACTCGAGTAAAAAAAATATATAATATATTAAATTAAATGAGCACAAAAATTACGCTTTTTTTTTTATGCTTACGGCAACTGCATCAGATAAAATACCTCATTAAAAATGTCAAAAATTATACATATATATCTTAAAATATTCGAAAAAAAAATAAATAAATCATAAGGAATTGTAGAAATTTGCAGCAGTAATTGTAATAAATCACTTAAAAAAATAAATTATAATATGCTCATAACAGTATTAATCATCATGAAAGAAAAATAAAATCCCAACAAAATACTGTGAAACCCATTAAAAATATATATTTCAAAATTGTCCGAGCAAAAAAATAAATTGCGTTAAGATCTATGAGCCTAAAATACTATGCATTTTTTTCTTATGTTACTCACAGAAAATGCAAATGATAAAATACCTAACCAAAATGATATGTAAACATATTTATATATTTCAAAATGTTCTAAAATTAAAGTAAATCACTTTAAGCTTTATAAGTATAGAAAAAATACCAATTATTATGAAAAACAAAAAAAATATATTTATATCAAATGAAATACTTTATTATGCAAAATTAAATACTTCCGCTACTTGAAAATTGTATTCATAAACACTTAAAATCAAAAATAAAATAAAAATGAAAATAAGGTAAAGCAAAATCTCAAAAGTAGGAAATATTTATATCCAATATTTTTGATAAACAAAAATGTATATTATATATTTTATTTAATGAAACAAAAAAAAACTTCCATTCAAATATCTAAAACACAAGATAAATTTAGACTTACCAATTCTTGGACATAACTTGGTCAAAAAAAATATTCTGTAAACAAAAAAAAATTATCGTTTACTTTATTAATATTTCAATTAATTTTATTACTTTGTTCCAAAAATGGTATATTTTTTTTTTCATTTTCTTTCCTCTCTCTTCCAATTTGCTTGAATATATAAAAAAAATTCTTTGCAATCAACTTTGCACAACACCGAATTTTCGACCGTGAATTGGAAAACAACTATTTTTGATCAAAAACTGATCATGAACTTTAAACAAAAACACATGATTCGGAAACCCGAAGTCGTCTATTCTGTAGAGGTGCAGGTGTCGAACGGAAAAAAATTTTTCTGGGCAAACTGTGAAGAAAAACCCTTGACCAGTCCAATTTCAGGCCCCACTCTCGGCCGCTTAGTTGAGCACAGATGACCAGCGAAATATTCAGGCCCCACTCTCGGCCGCTTAGTTCAGCACCGATGACCAGCGAAATATTCAGGCCCCACTCTCGGCCACTTATTTGCATCAAAAGAAATCCATCAACACAATGACACTCCAAGAAATCCTTTTACTTTTCCTTTTTTTTTTTCTTTTCTTGAAGCCATAAGCACGAAAAAAAAATTTCTGAGTAGTGATATTATCGGGCTACGCTTACAGTCACCGATTCAAGCAAGCATTTGTTCGTAAATCGTAACCACAAACACGTTCAATGCACGTAAAAAGGAGATTCATCCACCAAAATTTAGAGTCAATATTTTCCCTGTCCATGACTCTTAAAAAGGTCCTTTTGGGCATGCAAATCTTAATAAAATGTTCGATGCATTCCCTTCCTTCCACTCGAAAGAAAAACCAGAATTTCATTTATAGAAAATCCATTATGCTGCCGTCGGGTTCCTCCTCCCCCTCCATTTTTGAAGATCGGGGAAGCTGGACACGCACCAATTAATATATACTATTGTCTAGTATATTCAGGTTCGTTTCGCACAAAAGCCGGATCGAAGAAAGCTAAAAATATACAGTAGAAGTCTTTACTTCGAAATAATCAGGATACATCATTTTTAGTACTGTGATTTATTAATGCAGCAATATAATATTCAGTTTGCAGTTACTAATAACTTTACATTTCACTCCTATATTCGTAAGCAAAAAATAAATATTCTATCCCCATCAACTATACAGAGAGGGAGGAGGACCTCAAAAAAATTACGTCTTCTTAGGACTTGAACAACAGCGAAAAGAATACACTAAATCTGCTAGCCACAGATAGCTTAAAATCGCAACCCCGGAGATTGGCATCTTTGAAATGCAGCCAAAAGAATGCCAAACTGTTTCTTTGTTCTTCTAAGATATTCATACTAAATTTTGAATATAAAAAGTTCGTTACAAATATTAAATCGATTTGACATTGAGAAGCCATGCCAAATGACCTTCAACTCTCAATGAACAAAGAAGGCGACGCCCAGACTATCGAACATCATTATAAATCTATTTTTAGAACTATAATGACCCTCTTGCAATAATAATGGTTTTTTTAACATAAACATTCAAGGGTAATAAATATGAAATCAAATGCTTGTTTTATTTTATTAATAGCTGTATATAGTATAAATATGTTGATAACGGCTTTTTAAATTACCCTCTGAAAATAAATAATTATGGCTAAATAGATTTAATGTAAACACTAGCGTGATAAATATAAATTGAAATGACAGTTATTATTTTATTAATAGCTACTTGTGTTATAAGTAGGTTGATACGAATTTTAAATTACCCTCTCCAAAATAAATAATTATAGCTAAATTGATTTAATCCATTCGGGGAAAATGTATACACATACTATTTTTACAAACCCCAATATAAAAATTGCTTTATTTTATTCCTAGATCAATGTGTTTTTAACGATAGAAGAACAAAGAAATGAAAATTTTGATTTAAAAATAAAACGGGAAATTCTCTATAATTAATTATTTGAATTAGATAAATTTAAAAAGATTTATTTTATATAATCTATATTAATCCCTCCTTTTTGTTATATAATAAATTTGGATAAATAAATAAGCTTTTAAAGGACACATGTGTGAGAACACTCACACAGGGAAGTTTTATTTTCATATTTTATTAATTAAAAGAAAACTAATCAAAAATTCGAAAATGTAACTTCGATGTGCACAGTGACCCTTCGGAGGGCACCTTTGTGTTAAATCACATGACTGTCCGAGCTACAGTCTTCGAGAACAGTGAAATATACATATATATGTACAAATATTGATCACTTACTAGTACAAGATTAAAATTGGTATACTTTAGTGTCGGACATGAGTTTTTATTTTCCAAGAAAAAAAAAAGTTCAAAAACTCACCACTAGGGGGAAACCGTGCTGTATTCAGTATTTTAAAAAGAAATAAAGGCCTTATTTATACTTGAAACTACAAATTAGCGATTACAAATATTGATATCGCAAATGTGTGCGCATTCCAGAAATGCCTTTTTTACTAATCGATAATTTATGAATTTTGAAGACCAAAATCGGCCTCATTAAGACATCCATTTAAAGCAGTTTTATTCATTTCTAAAACGAAATCTTTGGAGGGTTATGCAAAGCTGTAATGGCTTGAATTGGTATACGGCAGGAAGGATGCAAATTTGATTTATGCAAGTGCGCTTTACACGTAATTCTATTATTCAGTTAAAATCGACCCTCTTTGTCAGTGGTTCTTTTATTACCGACTGATAATGTCTTCAACCATGCAAGACTAAGATTTTCTCGATTATTGTTATTACGATTGCGAAAGCAGTACAAAGTATCATACATAAGACGAATAGGCAGAAGGCCAATGGTAACGCAGTGGAAAATTCTGGAAACGTTTGAAGCCACATGTCTGTGAATAAAACCTGTTCCTGTGGAAACTGAAAAAGTTGTTGCATTGTCAATAAAGGAAGCCCAATAGAAAGCACAAAAGACATTAGCAGCGTACGTGCATCGCACGTCGAATGGACGTACGGAAAAAGATAGAGGAGCAAAAGTATTCAAAAATGAGTAAAATTCCGTCAAATTTCAGTATGTCACATATTCATAATAGCTCCGAAACAAATATACTCACATTTAAATACCCCATGTACTTATTAAGTATATATTATTAAGTATATTAACAAGTTCAAAAATTGCCATCGACCATCGGGAATCCTAATATGTCAAAACATAGATTCTCATTGATATATTCCTCCATAAACCACACTGAGAAAAAAAATATACCACTTTCATCTAGAACGAATAAGTGGCCAGTTTCTAAATCCCTTAACTAGAAATATAGATTTCCGAGCTATGCGTATAAGGAACACCAATAAGGTGAATAGACGAAATGATCGAGAATTTCTAGTCTATACATTTCTGGAGGGTGAAACAATATTCTGAATATTCTGAATCCTTTTTATTGCGAGAAATTCTCGCTTGATTTCTAGAATTGGGTTATAAACCAAGATTATAGCTGCTAAAACCGCCTCTTGTATTCACATTTATTTGCAGAGATTTTTAAATAAGTTTGGCCTCGATAATATAGGCAAATGCTCTAGAATTTTTATAGGTGTTTCTAGAACTCGTTTTCAAAAGGGACTAGAAATTATAAGGACATGGAACTATTTTTACTAGAGCCACAATCTAGATTCTAGATGTCAGTTACAGAATTTTTTCTCAGTGCAGTATGAAATCGCCACGAAATGTTGTTCTGGAGATTTGAGAAAATAAATTTTGTGTTTGAACTATTTCTGTTTAAATTTGTAGAAATATTAAAGAACTTCTTTTAGCAGAGCATATTTACAATAAATTATGAAGTGAACAGATATTAATTTTAAAAGATGTAATATTTTATAAATGAGACAAGCATGCTGTCTTTTTTGAAAAAAAAAAAAAAGAAATTATTCCTTTCGAAATGAGTATGTCAGTTAACTCATTTTTGAACGCTTCATTTTTAATAGTGCATACCTTGGATGTTGTACAGAATGCCCCGTAAAGTGTTGCAGTGCTACTCAACACTTTACAAAACCAAAAGGTTTAAGAACTTGAAAGTAACGATCTTGCGGCAAGAAAATCTTCCGTTTTGCACGATGGAGGTGGACGAATATTGGCCATGAAACAGTTCGTGGACGGTTCACTTTTAGTTAAAGGGCGATTTCAACACGCATACCTTTAAGATTTAGGCCATAGTGATCACTCGTGTTATCCACTCAGTTCCATTGCATTCTCCTAAATTCACCGTTAATTGTAATAAAGCTAGTTTAAAAATTGGACAGTTTGTGAAGTAGCCATTCCTACTTTAGCTGTATTCATTGTACTAATGATCAGTGATAAAAGGCAATGAGAAGGCTAAAGTTCCAATAACATCAACTTTTATTCTATTTGAATAGAAGAGGCTTGGGATAATGAAGGAACTCAGGGATATGTTAACTTAAATAACCTAGAACTACTACAAAGAAATATTGCTCACCACTTGAAGCTTAGTAACATTCACCGATGCCTTGGTCGTATACTTTTAGAGGAAGGAGGAATACTTTTCCACTTCCGAGATAGCCTATGTAGTACAAATTAACACAAAACCTTTATCTAATTCAAAATCAAATCGCTACACTTCCTTCCACAACTGCTAATCAATTCTCGCACTTATCCATCAACGCTATCACATATGATCCGCTACCAACACACATTATCTGCTTACACCACACACCACACACCACCACGACGACACAACTACCACTCTATTTAAAGTTCTCCAAAATAGGCAATACCATTCACTTCATTTTACTCAGCTACTTCTTTAAAATTATCCACATTCAATCTTTATATCATCTTCCACACACTACGTAGATCCTAATTTCAATTTATCTAACTAGCTATCCAATACTTAGACACTTCATGATAACCCAAATTCACCTCTGCTCGACACCTTCAACTAGTAATTTCACCTTTAACACCACAAAACTATACTGGATTCAGCTAGAACTTTCCCAACCTCAACCATTATTTAATCCCAACTCGACGGTATTACCTTTAATACTGACTTCCTTCGGAGACCTTTACTTCCTCAATTCGACGCTACTTCTATCTCAGAAGTTTTTCTTTGAAAAATAAACGACAACTGGGCCTGTGATTTTTGACATCTCAATTTTTATATAGTACGGGGCTCTACTTTATATTGGTACATATGTCGTACGTTTAATTAAGCAAAATTTCACAGATCACCAAATTATCGGCTGCAACTTTCACATTTCTCAGCTACCTCGGCCACCAGACCTAAACTGCAGTGACTTATGCCATTACCTCAAAAGCACTGTTTATAGTGATAACTTGAACAATCTGGCAGAACTGAAATATACATGTCCGTAACGTTCCTCTTCTTATAGGCTAAGAGCTGGTGTTAAGAGTGTAGAAATATAATTTAACTTGCTTTCAAAAAATTGTGGACGACACACATTGAACATGCTTCGTAACTTGTTTCAGGAGCGATTAAAAATATTTTAAACGGTAGCCTCCGCATATTTTATATCTTTACATTTTTCACCACTACCTTTGGTGTTGAGTTTTATTTATTTATTTGATTTTATTTGATTTTATGTTTCTTGCCGATAAATTAATTTTATGACCTCCTCTAAACTATCACAAAGTCTGACACCATTTAGTCCCGCAGTTTTCTCTTTTACGGCTTTGATTGGAACTTTAATTAAAGTCACTTTATATTATTTATCATACCGGTCAAAACCTCTATGCAGTTTAAGCATTACATCTTGAAAACTTCCTAAGTTAATGAAAAATTAATATTTTTCTTATAATAGATAAATGTTTGTTTAAACGGGCATTATGAGGATTATTTTTATCGTAAATATATCGAATTGCTTTTTAAATATCATTCATAATACAAGCATGAAGTTTAATGAATATTAAGCTTTTTCTTAAAAATAGTTTGTAAATTAATCTATATTTTAGACTTTTTTATATAAAATTTTCGAAATATTTAAATACGCAGAAAATTTAATAAACTTGTTGAAACTTGCTAATGTAACATGTATAAATAAAATAAGTAACAACCGATACTTGGCTAAACTTTATCAAGAATTAATTTTTAAAACACATTTTAGATCCATTTTTATTTTCGTTACTCACATCATAATCGTTATTATTATTATTGTTAAAAAAAAAAAAAAAAAAAAAAAAAAAAAAAGAACCTTCACTGACTTTAGGTATTATGACAAACCCGTTTGCTTATAATGAGGTATATATGTCTGATTAATTAGAAATAATTCAAAAATATAAAGTTACGAACTTTTTATATCAATTTAATCTAAAACGTTGTAGTAGTTCACTGGTAAAAAGAGAAACCTACAGTGCTTAGATAATGTTTATACTTTGTAGTTTATTCCCTAGTAGCAAAAGGTAAAAGGCCATTGAATGGCCTCTCATTGAAATACGATGAGTTTATAAACGGCTGATCATCGGTAACTCATCAGAAAACGATGAATGTCATCGAGAATTCATCGGAAATGTCTTATCGGGGATAACTGAATCCGATCGTCAAAATCCGACGAATTTAAATAAATAAATTAAATACTTAGAAACTCTAAGGTAAATCGTGCTCGTCTCGATGTATAGTCGTAGTAGCTGCATACAACTGAAAATGGCGTATGGCAGCTTTTCGAGATCGACGGGAACGTACAAAAAGAACTTGTGAACCAGTAAGATTAGACTTCCAAGGAAGAAGTTATTTTCATCGATTTTTCACCATGATTTGTTATAAGTTTGAGATTCTTTTCCACATTAAAAACCGATCTTACATACTGCTTGAAATGATATATCCTTGTTATTACTCGAGCAAATTTCGAGGAATCGATGAAAGACCGTGCAAAATACGATGGATCAGTGCTTCTAGAGCTACGAATTTTAAAAATTAAACAATTTTTCATATTACTTAATGCTCTAATAGGGTTGGATTGGGTTGTCACCCTACGGTCATTGTTTGTTCACTAAAAATAATTAGATCGGGATACACGACCTCAAGAGATTTCGAAGTATTATGGTTATCCATGAAGGAATCAGGTTTCGAATCTGGTATCGTTCGTCTCGCTAACCGTTATTAGGACAGAAGATTAGTCTTAATATTCTAAATATTTATTTAAAGAGAAAAAATATAAAGTGTTGTTAAAATATAAACTCTATTTATACTGGAAAAATTGAAAATGAAAAATAAATTTTAATTTAAAAGTATCTCGTTAAGAAAAAAAAAAATTTTGGTATTTATAAAACAAATATTCACTTCATAAATCTCAAACGGAGTCTATGAAGATCTCTTTCATTGGTAAAACAAAGAGTTTTCTTCTTGCAGATTTTTCAGGTTTCTTATTTTTATCTTTGCGAGGAATAAAATATAAAAAATAAGTATTAAATGTTAAAGAATTTTATTTTTTTCTCCTAAGACTTTTTATCCATATTTATAAGAAGTAACTCAGCGATCGATAAAAATGTGTAATAGCCTTCAGGAAAACATTGCGTTGCTGATTATGAAGAAAAATGAAGTGATTTATAAAGTTTAAAATATGAGACATTGAAGAGTTTTATATAAAAAAGTACAATATTATATAAATATAATTTAAAATATTTTCGTAGAAATTATAATTTTCGATAGTTCTTTTTAATGCATATTTAAAAAGTAAATGTTGTATTTTAGTTTTGTGGTTTTAATCTTGTAAATTTTGGTAGTGAAACTGATATTTTTGTGATTTTTAAATTATTTCTTTACTGGTTGAAACTCTGTATTGAAATTTAAAGAACCATATCTATTTAAATTCACAGTGTAAGAAAAACAAAAGCAAACTAATTGGTTAAATCAAAATAAAACGAAATCAAATAACGTGTTCAGTTTCATAAATATTGATTAAGATAACTTTAAAAATTTAATGAAAAATAATTTTATTTGCCCGTTATATTAGTTTTAAATTTTGTCCATATACGCAAAATTAATTTTAATGAGACGCCATTAATATAATATAAGAAGAGATTGTAAAAGTAAATTATCTGCTTGTAAATGGATTTTGAAATAACGAGCTTTTTGTAAATTTATGCATATAGGAAAAAGTCAAGTTTCGGTAAATGTGTGGAGAATAAGCGGATGCCATATTCTCAATTTTAGATCTTAACTCCTAGGTCTTAGATTTCACTAGATTAATTTATGAGCAAGAAACTTGAATCTTGCTTATTTAACCTTAGATTGAAGCTGCAACTGAAATACTTAATTTATGAAGAAATGACAGAGTCCAAATATATAAAATAAATGAGCTTTAATTGAGCTTAAATAAGAAGGGGGACGCTGGACTTTGATTAGATTTAATATCTTTAAAGGGTTAATGAGCAGCCCTCTTAAATGCTTTGACATCAATAAATAGCCACCGTTACTTTACTTTACTTAACCACTCGCAAATGATCTCAACTACCTTCATTTAACTTCCTTAACTCCTAAGGCCAAGTAGTCTTTCGCATGTAGGAGGATTCCCTGACGCTACAATGCTACAGGACTTACTCTCTTCTATCCTAAGCCGCTAACAGCTAGAGCTCCCTCAACTCTCATACTAACACACTCCAACTATGAAATACATCACCCTTCAACTCCCGGGAGAATTCTGGAATCTTTTCTTGCTTCTAAATGTTTATGGCTTCTCAATAATAATTTTAATTTGCCAACATTCCACTCAAGAACTGGTCAAAGTTACATAGATTTGACAATTACTTCTTATGCTTTGCTGCCCTTCATTAATGACTGGGAAATCTTCGATGAGGAAAGTTGCTCTGATCACAGTCTTATTAGTCTTACTATTAATTTCAAAGTTAATAACTCATATCAGTATTTTCATTTTAATATGAAATATATTTACGAAAAAGCAAATTGTAGTACTTTTAAAAATTTATTGCATAATGAGTTTAGTGGACTTTTAATGGAGGTAAATTATCATGTTTCAAGTAATACAAATGATTTAAAAAAAGAATTAAAAAACTGTGTCAAAGAAGTCAAGGATTTAAATAACTTTGCCTCCCTCTTTATGAATTGCATTCAGAACGTTTGCAAACATTCTATGCCTTTTAAAGTTCCTAGACTGACTAGACAAAATAAAGGGAAAACTGTGCCGTGGTGGAATGATGAATTAACAAAATTAAGAAAAATAGTAAATTCGAAAAGGAGACTGTTCCAGAGAACTTATAACAATGTTAATCTACGTGATATAAGGAAATGTGATTATATGAGATGTAAACGTCTATACAAGAATAAATTAAAATATTATAAGTTTCAGTCTTGGAAAGAGTTTTGTTCAAGTGCAGGCTCAAATCCATGGAATGTTTTGTACAGTCAGCCAAAAAAAAAATACCACCCCCCACCTAATTTCGCCGTAAATTATCGTAGAAACATGCGACTGGTACCGATCAGTTTGTAATAACGTCTAGTTTATAATGTTATAGTTAGATTTTACTTAGGGGGTCGTCTACATATTAAAACTGACATCAACTTCATTTTTTTCAATAGTAACCCCCCTTTTTTATAATTTATTTGAATTCTTTGAAACAAATCATCACGGAAAATGGTATAGTTTATATATTTCGCTCAATTTTTCATAGAGTTATAAGCTGTCAAATTTTGGGGATGCTAATGTTAAATGAATGCGACAAACATTAAATCATATCTTCCGAAATAATTATGATATTTAAATTCTGTTTTTTTTATTCATTAGAATGAAGTGACCCAAACATATTCCATGAAAATTTTTGCTAAAACAACATTTTTTGAATTATGAAAATTATTAATAAATTCATATTTGAAAAAATTATGAATTATGACCTATGTTAATTTTTGCACGAATAGAACGGGCATCATCAAAAACATGGGTTTCCAAATTTACAGCTCGTTCCTAACATTATTTCTTGAGTTACAGTGATATTTCACTTTTTATTCCTGTTAGGGGGCCGTCACTTGTTACAATCTGTATCCTCTATAAGTAAATGTTTGTATATAATTTGACGGAAAACTATTTTAATTTACCTTTATGTTATTTTTATTGTTTCCTAAGCAATATTTCGATGTTTATTATACAAATTGGCATATTTTTGTAAAGTTATCACAATGTAGGCGAGGGATTGTGAAAGAATTTCAAAAGAAAAGAAGCCCCGCCTCTGATTCGCTGAAACACTATTTAAAAAAAAAAAAGACTAATTTGCATATTCCTATTTGACTCTGTATGTGACGCTGGTATGCATAAATCGCAATGGTATTTACTACATCGATTATTGAAGACAAAACTGATTTAATTACAAATATGCAAAATTATTTTGTTTTATATTATAAAGTTTTAGAAAATTTGTGAAAAGGCGTGGCTTACGGTACAAGAGAGGAATATATCCGATCCTAATATATTAAGTCATTCTTCATAAGTATTAAATATCTTTTTCTAGTTTTTTCGCTGCTAAAATTCTATTTTAACCCTGTTACACTTTTTTTCGCATTTCAATATTCAAGAGTACGTACACCTCTAGTTAAATATCATGTTTTAGAAAACACGGTACAGCGAAACTGATTGCATGAATCAGCAATTATGCATTCGACAATCGTTTTATTATTATTATTATGAATATTTAATAATTTTAAAAAGATTTTTTACCATGAATTTTCTGTTTAAATTTTTTTGTGACATATTTGCATTTGGTTACTGTACCGTTTGTAAGCTTTGTGTTACTTAAAATTTATCCCATAATGTAACATAATAAAGTTTTAAATTTCTATTAAAAGATTTTTAATACAGAATCAAATAGTGAAAAATTGCTTTTTTTTTTTTTCAAGTTTATAAGATCTATTACTGGAACATAGCTCAATAGTATTTATTTTCAATTTCCTAATCACGAAATCAAAGTCACAGTTATTATGGAATAAAAATTTAAAACAAAGGAATAGTCTTATTACTTTCAAATACATAGATATTGATCTTACAGAATCCTGAAATTTCATTTAAAAGACTTTAATCGTCTAAATATAAAAATTCAAAATAAAATTAATTAATCTAAATGCTTTTAAATTTGAAACGGGAAGATTTCAAAATATATGAAAATTGGCATTTGTGTTTTGAACATTATGGTGCGGCAGATATTAAAAACAATATTTTAATGATGAGCTGAACCTGAGCTTAAGAGAGGGTGGGTCCAGCTACTTAGCACAAGTGATATCACCTGACTAAAACCAGAATAAGCAACATTTTAATACATTCCGGGGTATTTTTAGCCCACTGTTATTATTAATTTTTTTTTTTTTTTTTTCAAATTTCAACACTAGCTACAGTACGCTTACGTCCTATTTACATTAAGCTTTGATATGGAAGCTATGTTCCTGTTTTTCGATGCTGCGAAATTTACAAAATATATTTGTGTTAATATACTATACAGATAGAAAAATAATTACATAATATCAACAAAACTTCTTTAATAAATATGTTTATATACATCACCGTATGAAATGTTTATATATGAATATTGTAGTTATTTTTAATGAGACAAATAAACACAAAATATATATATATATATATAAAAAAAAAAAAAAAGAAGAAGAAGAAAATGTGTTATGTTTTTTTATAAATCAAGCGAAATATATATGCATACTTGCCAACCTAACCCGTAACATTGTTAGTTCCCGCCCCTTTGTGTACATAATTTAATTTTTAGAGTAATTAACTTCAAATACATTTACGATTAACTCATTGATCGCCACGCGAATTCTTATGGAAATCCCATTCAGGCCACACCCACTGCTTAGAAGCGTGTTATGTTTATCGAGTTTCAATAAACCTTAACGATTTCCTTAACGATTAATCCTATAAAAATCCTATAATAATAAAAAAAAAATAAGGGAAATAAACTTTAAATAAATTGTCAGTAATTACTTAAAACTATGTAAATTCTGTAGTTTTATATCATATTTTACACTGCCGACTGACTTGGCCTAAATGGAAAGATCAGTGTCAGCCACCGATGGCTGACATGGCGCTGAACCTGTTAAAGAAAAAATATTCTACAAAGACGGATGTGAAAAAAATGTACGGAAGGGGGCGGGACCAGTAATCCTCCGGGTTAGGTTGACAAGAATGTATATACATAGAGCAATGCCAGAAAATGTGCTTTATTTTTCATGAACCGGATGAATGGTACTTTTTTTCTGAATAGTCTATTTATAAAATATAATGCTGTTTTAAATACCCTTTAAATGAAAAGTTTTATTACATAAAGTAATTTTCTGGCACTCTACAACTCCCAAATGACACACAATACGAAACCCCGCCCTTTTCCAGTGTTTAAAGGGTATAAACGTTTAATATGCTTTCTATTCGTTTTGATCTTTCCTCCTACTCCTTATCTTCTTCTTTTTTCCTTAATAAAAAACAAAAAAAAAAAAAAAAAAAAAATCTGCAATCTGACACGATTTTGTTAACTTAGACTGATAATAATACAGAGAATTTTAACAGGAACAGCGAGGAGAGAACATTTTAAAAGTATGATTCGCAGAGCTGCCAACCTAATCCGGTAAATTGTTAGTACCGCCCCTTTTTCTACACCACTTAACTTTTAGAATATTTTTCTTCTTAATTCATCGTAGATAAATTTCAAGAGAATTACTCTAAAAATTAAGTGGTGTAGAAAAATGGGCGGTATTAACAATTTGCCGGATTAGGTTGGCAGCTCTGGATTCGTAATAAAGTTCTATTTTTATGTATTTATTTTATTTGTGTTCATGCGATTAATTGTTTTCTTGTGTTTACGAGGAAATCTTATCATTTTCACATTGCTAATTTATAAAATATAGTTTTTTCTTCTCAATATATTGAGAAATAAATAAATATATATATATCTGCGAGAATATCGAACATTTCTCTTAATATTAATTAAGTCAAGGCACATTTTTAAAATCCTCGATAATGAAATTATAAAATTCTGCATTCGAAAAGCTTCATGTATGTGTAAATCACAAAATATTAATATTTAAACGTGTGGCTAATCTGACGCAAAAAAGATTAACTTTTATTTAATTTCTAACTATTTAAATTTTGAATACATAAATTAACATTACAATCTGTATTCCTTTTATAAAAAGTTTATAAAATAAAGATTTAACTTGTAAATTGTATTAAGAAAAAAAAAAAAAAAAAAGAAAGAAATAAAACGAATATATATATATACATATGTTAGGCAAATTGTATGCATATTTTGTAAAATCATAGAATTTAGGAAACTTATACTTGATACTTTTCCCATAATCGATGCGTACAGATCATATTCATTATGACATCTTAGATATTTTAATATCTATTCAAGCTATCTAATTTTCTTCGTATGAAGTGAACTATTTGATGTTTAATCAATAGAAACCAATAATAATCTTTTAATTCATAAATTGACTCAGATTTTTTATTCTATAATTAGCATTTCTAAAATTTTTTTCCGGTGTGAAACTTCATAAATAATGTATACTGGGTGGCAGATCACGATATATATTTTCTACATGTATAGACGGACCCCTAATACATTTTCACGTGTAACTCTATTTAGAATTGTTTTAAAGAATATAAATAGGTATGTTTTCTGAACCGCCTTGATCTCAGAAATCTGAATATGAAGTCAAAAATAGGGGTTGCTATTGAAGAAAATGAAGTTAATGTTAGTTTTAATATGTAGACGACCCCTAGGCAAAATGTAACTATATCGTTATAAACTAGATGTTATTACAAATTGATCGGTACCAGTCAAATGTTTCTACGATAATTTACGGCGAAATTAGGTGGGGGGTGGCGTTTTTTTTTGGCTGACTGTACAGTATAGCATCTGGAAAATGCAAAAATCAAACCACTTTAACAACAATAAAGGATTCTAGAGGTAATTATACTACTAACTATGAGGAAACCTTAAGTGCTTTGATGGATCAGTTCGTTCCTCTTGATAATTGTAATACTGACACATATTACCACACCAAATTAAGAAAACTTATGCGAGATGACATTAATACTTTAAATGATATTGATTTTTCTCAAGATGAGGTTTATTCAACAATTAAGTGTTTGGATCCAAAAAAATCACCTGGTAAAGATGGTATATCTAGCAGAGTTCTTTTAGAGGTCTTCGACCTTTTTCCGTTGTTTGTGACTGCTTTATACAATGAATGTCTTGCTAGAGGAATTTTTCCAAACGTGTGGAAACATTCTTGTATTCGTTTCTTTACTAAACCAGGAAAGGATGACTCTCTGAGTGCTTCTAAATTTAAGCCGATCAGTCTGTTACCTGTTGCAGGTAAGGTTTTAGAGAAGCTCATGATTGAGAGAATTATGTATTTTTTAAATTCGAATAATTACTTAAGTAACAACCAATTTGGTTTTACCTCTGGTAGAGGTACTACTGATGCTATTTTCAAGGTTTCAAATTTTATTAAGGATAGTTTTAATCTTAATCTCCAAGCAATTTTGATATTTCTGGATGTTAAGGGGGCTTTTGATGCAGCATGGTGGCCAGCTATTTTGTTTCAGCTTCGAAATTTTCAGTGCCCAAGAAATTTATACTTTTTAACTGTTGATTATTTTTATGAGCGTTCAGCCAGTATTTCTACTGAAAATTATTTTTTATATAGAGATGTAACTATGGGTTGCCCTCAAGGATCTTGTAATGGTCCTGGCTTTTGGAAAACATTTTATGACTCTCTGCTTAAATTGAGTTATCCTGTGAATGTTGAGGTGATTGCGTTTGCAGATGATGTACTAATAATGATTAGAGGGGCTTCGGAACTCGAACTTGAAATGCTTGGGAACATAAGTATCCAGAAAATCATTGAATGGTCAAAGTGCAATAAAGTCATTTTTAACACTGAGAAATCTAATGTTATGCATTTTTCAAGGAAGAGAAATAAAATGCCTATTCGCATCTATATGAATGGAGAATGTTTAAGCGCAGTAACTGAGATGCGTTATCTAGGTGTAACTTTTGACAGCAAACTAAATTGGAACAGCCATATTACCAGTATGTGTGTTAAAGCTAATATTTTACTGCATATGTTAGCAAAAATGGCTAAGGTTAGTTGGGGTATCGGTCCTGATGCTTTAAAAACAATATACGAGGGTGCAATTGTTCCTTTATTGACCTATGCTGCCCCTGTTTGGTATGAAGCTGTAAGTAAATCTTATAACCGAAAGAGGTTAATGTCTACACAGAGATTTATTGCACTTAGAAATATAAAAGGTTTTAGAACGATTTCTTTTGAAGCAGCGTGTAATTTGGTTGGAATTGTTCCTATCTATTTTAAAATTCAAGAAATTGCAGATATTTACACCTGTATAAAGTTCAATAGCCATTTGAAAATAGACACTGAGCTCCCTTCAAATTTGTGATTTCATCCTGGTAAGTATGTACCATTTAATACTTCAAGTGAAAGTGATTCACCTATTGAAATTTATACTGATGGAAGTGAAATGTCAAATAACATCGGTTGTGCTTTCGTTATCTTTCAGGATGGGCGCACTATTGCTGAAAATAAATTTAAATTGCACCCCCATTGTACGAATAATCAAGCTGAAGCTTTTGCCATACTTAAAAGTTTACTTTGGATTTCCCCAAACAGAAATTTCATAAATTATAATTTTAACATATATACCGATAGTAAAATAACAATAGATAAAATAAATAATAAAAGGAAACATTATCCCGTTATTGAAAATATCCGGAAACAGCTTTGGGGTCTAATTTCAAGAAATCAAATTATAAATATTTATTGGGTCAAAGGACATTCAGGTAATATTGGCAATGAACGGGCTGATTTATTGGCCAAAGAAGCTGCTCTTTCAGAAATGCCTTACGATTTTGAAGATATCCCGAAATCACACATAAAGAGTGAAATCCGTGAAAATATACTCCGAAAATGGCAAAATGAATGGACTAGCTCACAGAAAGGTTTAACGACTAAACTCTTTTTACCAACAGTTAACGATTGTCTAAATGCAATAATTCCACACAATAGCAAGCTAACTCAAATTATGCCTGGACATGCAAGAATAAAATAATATATTTTTAAATATAAACATTCCACCACCGAAAGTTGTCCTTGTGATACCACTGAAATACAATCGGTTGAACATGTAATCTTCTTTTGCCCGCTTCTGGATTCACAAAGATCAGAACTCTTTCGAACAGTAATCTCAAATGGACTTACCCGGCCTCCCATATTAAGTACTTTTCTTCATTCTGATTATTTCAATATTTTTTGTAAATTTTGTTCGGCAATTTCATTTTTGTAATTAGTGATTTATGTTTGTAATTTTGTGATTTTCAATGCATGTAGTGTGACCTTGTCACGGAACATGCTGAATTAAAATTTTAATTAAAAAAAAAAAAAAAACCTTCAAATCCCTCTCCAACTAACACTCATACCTCCTCTCAACTAACACTCTAGCTCACTCCTTCCAACTCACACACAAAACCAATCTTTCTTCTTTTATATAAATCATTTTTCAAACTTATTAGCGTAATGTCAATTACAATTTAGTTTAACATAAGAACTAACTCTACTAAACAACTGAATCCTAAAACTTTCGTATTCATGTTTTACTCGCAAAGTGCGAATTTTAATCGTAGCACTTTGGTAGACCTCACAAATGTTATCGATTTTTTGTGTTTAATACAACTCAGAGTCATAAGAATATATAAATTATATTAAATATAATTTAAAGTAACTTAGAAACTTCATTTTTATAATGAATATATAGAAATTATAGTTTTCTGAAAATAACAAGTAAGGCCATTTATGAGATTTTAATGCAATTATTGGAGTTTTTTCACTTTTATAGTGAAAGATGTGACTAAATGTGATACAATTAAGCAAAAATATGCATATTAAAAAAAATATGGAGTTACACCACTTTTGCATTGAACCGTCCATATACTAAAAGACTGGATATTACATTTAAAAAGTCATATCATTGTTCATAAAACATGTTTATTAGGCTTAATTGTAAGTTCACGTAAGCAAGAATAAAGGAGTTCAGCTTTTTTTTTTTCCACCAGTATTCGCCTAGAAAAATTTCTACCCTATAAAATCACAAAAATGACTATGAAAATATAACAACAATTTATGTATAAAAATGGTGGAAGAAAAAGCGAAACTTTCTGTGTAAGTCAAAGAGTTTTAATGAAATTCCACGCTTCAAAAAAAAAAAAAAAAAAAAGAAAAGAAAAGAAAAAAAGAAAAGGGAAAAGAAAAATACTGCTTAAAATGTGTTGCGCTGTTTGATTGATTTATTATGAAATATATGTGTCTGGGCATATCTGAATAATGATTTTTGCAAAACTGATATTGAAATCTTGCCATCTTGAATGGTGTATATTGGATAACGGAGATGTAGATTTTGTTTAATATTTATGTAAATTCCCCTGTTGATTATACAGCCGAACCTCGTAAACGTGAGCACGCTTAACATGAATTACTTTTAACATAGGGAAGAGTGGGGATGAATCGGACAATAGCAAAATTTATATGTTTTGCAAGCACTAGAAACTTGACAATTTTTCTGATATATGGCAGCACTGAGGCCATTTATCAAGTGTAGTTTCAGAATTGTGCTGACTATTAAAGGGCAGAAAAAATTTAAGTGTCTTTTTCTGCTGCCAGAGTAAGTTTTTACTGATTCAGTTAGATAGTAATTAAAAATTAACTATTTCCTTAAAATTCATATAACTCATATATGCTGAAAAGGAATAATCTTTTATTGTGTTTATGATATTCAAGAAGAATATTGACACATGTTCCTTAGGCCTATTTCATGTTTTATATGACCATGTGGTGGTGGGGATGAATGGGACAGTTTGAATGTGGATGCATGGGACATTCCCGACTATGTGCTAATTTAAAATTGTACACAAGAATTATACTAAAGCTTATCGTAAATAGATTTTCAATATTTTTATAACCTGTAGCTCAATAGTTATAACATGGAATTATAAAATTAGCATGGATATAAAGAAAAATAGATTGAAATTTATTGCTCAGATTTTTGTTTTTAATAATTATGATTAAAAAAATTATAAGATAGAATATTCAATGCAACTTAAATCAATACTATCAATAATTAAAAAAATAAATAAATAAACTAATAATAATTTGATTAAAATCACAATTTCAATCAAGTTAATTAAATAAATCCTGGTGATTTTTAATGTAATACAGAATAGAATGCTTATTTTTCCCGATCAGTCGGAAACAAAAATTTATCTGGATAATTTGTACTCTATTATAATGATTTATATCTTTCTAGTCTTATTTATTTATTTTTTTTTTAGATTAGATCTTATTAGACTAAATTACGAAAACACAGAGCACTAGGAACTGTGCGAACCGAAGGACTTTTGCCTTTTGATGTTAATTTGAGTCAATACATTAGTTTATGTTAATTTCAGGAACTGTGTAATAAAATCACATAAACCAATTTAATTTTGAAAAATTATTTACTTTCCATTTTGTTTTCTTTTCTTTGTTAATTCCAGTCCTGTCCCATTCATCCCCAATCATGTCCCATTCATCCCCATAGGTGGGGATGAATGGGACAATGCACATGCATGTAAAAAACAATTATTATTTATTAAAAATGATAACTTTTTATTAAAGTTAGTATGTTTATATGTAACTGATTACTAAAGTGCACTTATGAGCAATGTTACAAAGTTCTGAATTACATATGGTGAACGTTATCTGTAAAAACATGAAAAATGTACCATTCATCTCCACTCTCCCCTATACTGTTTCCACAATCCCCATCAAAATAAAGATTAGTTTAATTATATGGAGATTCGTTACACTGTTAAAAATGGTTTCTTAGAAACGAGCTAAATTGTCTCAAAATAGCTCCGAAACAATATATACTTAAATTTGAAAGTCCATGTACTCATTTTTTAATATACTGACATACCAAACATGGGAACACTGGGGTTCTTATTGGTCAACTCCATTTTTGAGCATGTCAATGTATTAAAAAATGAGTACATGTTTTTTCAAATTTAAGTATATGTTGTTTCGGAGCTATTTTGAGACAGTTTATCTCATTTTTAAGAAACCATTTTTAAGGTGTACTGATAGCATGAACTGCTGTTAACATGAACAACATTTTTATGCCTCTTGAGATTCACGTTAATGAGGTTCGACTGTATTTGTTATTTAATGATCTCTTGTAAAATTTTATACCTTTGAGTTAACGATAAAAATATTTTTAAAATTAAAAATAGAACGCAACTTGAAAAGAAACTTAAAAACGGATAATCATATAAACATTTATTGATATATTTTTATTTCAAAATTTCACTGTAAAAAAAGTTTCTTAAAAATTAAGTGTATATTGTCTCAAAATAGCTCCGAAACAATATATACTTAAATTTCAAAACCTATGTACTCATTTTTGAGTATACTGACATGCTCAAAAATGGGGTTCACCAATAAGAATTCCAACATTCCTTTGTTTGACATGTCAATGCACTCAAAAATGAGTACATGGGTTTTCAAATTCAAGTATATATTGTTTCGGAGCTATTTTGAGACAATATATACTTATTTTTAAGAACCTATTTTTTGCAGTGTTGATACAAAAAAATATTACTTACATGAGAGTGCTTAATGGAAGTGTTTTAAATTTTAACTTTTAAAAATGATAAGTTCTGTAACAGCAAAATTAAGCATGCTCTAAAAAAATTACTTTTAGATTTATTAAAATATTTACAATTTTTATTTATTTATTTATTTATTTATTTACCACTTATTAACAGAGCTCATTATAATAAAAGAAAATTTTCAAATTAAATTATATACACATAATACTTTAATGTAATCAACTTTTAAATAGATTTATTTATTTATCACACAGTCCCTTAGTTGGTCTATTCATATATGGTTTAATGAAAGTATTATAAGAAAAAAAATGTAAGTCTAACTAAAGTAAAAAGAAAAAAATCCAATAGATACAAAATATAGCTAATGAATTGCTTGTATTTGAGAATTTTATTATTTCTTAATTTGTTTTAATACAGGCTGTTTCAGAATAATACATAAAAAAGAAAAAAAAAACTTTAAAATCAGAGTCTAATACACAGAACAGAAAAAAAGGAATTCAAATGAGATTACACTAAATGTTCAAAATTACAGGATATTTAAGGTCGAGTTAATAAAAAGAAATTAATGAGAACGTTAATATAAAAACAAATTAGAACTAAGCACGTGTTCTAGTACTATTATTATTCCTTTCATAATTTTTTCCTTGACCTGTATTCTTTTAAAAAGCATAATTTACATTTAGTAGTATTTTTAGCTTCATAATTAACATTTGCTAATTAAAATGATTTAAATAAATTATTTTCATTAACTGCCTAAAATATCTTAAAAATTATGGTCGTTAATGAATATTAAATGCTTATAAAAGTATTATATAATGATTACAATAACATTATTTAATGCTGAAATTGATGTTAAAAAATAACAGAAAGTCTTACCTGTTAAAAAAAAAATGTGAAAAACAAAAATTTATGGTGTTTAAAAATTCTATTTACTTTGTTGCATATAGAATAGAAGAAAATATTGAACTACTTCACTACTTCAACTACCAGTTTTTGGAGAAATTGTACGTTTTGAGTGGCCGCAAACACTATTTGATCATTTTTAGAAAATGTCTGTGCGAAATAAAATTTTTGTTAACTCTAGATCCAGAAATAATCTACAGAATTTTATATAAATTTATATGCAGTTGTACCATGAAATCAGTAGTTATTGTCTATTAATTTGTGGTCCAAATGATCTAATAGTAAGCTTTGTTAATCAAAAACTTTACAACGAATGGTTGAACTACAGCTGTGTAATAATATTAATCAAATTTATTCATTTTTCTCATAAAAAAATAATTTAAAAAAATGCACTTTTTTAGATGTCATCTTTAGGGCATAAAAGTGACTTCTTTTCGACGTTTAGTTTTTAACATTTCTGAGACAAAAAATTTTTGCATTAATCATGGACAAAAATTAATGAATAATTTGTACTTTATGAATTTGTATAGAGATTATAGAAGAAAGCTTTGTGATAGCAAAAACGTACTACTTTTAACTGCCTGATCATTTCAATTGTATAGATTTTATGCATAATACAGGAACTTTTTTTCCCCATTGAGATTATAATTTTAATTATGCATTAGAAGTTAAATCTTCCTCTTATTTTAATAAGTTACTTTTGCATTTATAAAATAGTTAAACTTTAAATTTTTGTATTTATTATGTATAATCAATATCTTGGTTAACATAGATATTTGATTGCGATAATCGAATTGCTGAAATATATTTTCAGCGTAACGTAAATATATATATATACATACATATATCTTTTAGTTTACGATTTTTTAAATTTATTTAAATTCGACGCAGAAAGCCCACAGAGTACAAAAAATAATAAATAAATAAGTAAATAAATAAATTGTGAAAGTTATACCGTTTTCCGTTATTTTGTTCCTACTATGTGCATGGTTGCAACCATTTTAATTTATTCCGGAGCATTTTTAGCCCGGCTTTATTTCACACCACTTTATTCATAGAATGATTTTCCCCAGAATGTAACTGCAATAAAAGAAGAAAAAAATACTTTTAAAATAAAAGTGGTATGGAATAAAGGGAAGGTAAAATATGCTCCAGAATAAATTGAAATGTTGTTAACTCTGCTATGTGTAATTCACTACTTAATCATACCCTGACTAAATTTAAATGATCAAATTTAAGTGAATTTATATTTAAAAAAATTATCAACATGTATGAAAAATATTACATCAAATTCATTTTTTAAGAAAAATTCATTTTTTTTTTTTTTTTTTTTTAACATGTCAGCACATATGCGAAAACATCTTAAAAATCCAGAACGGTTATAGAGTAAAAAGAAAAGCTGTGTGAATTGTGAGTACGATTATTTTTTTGAAAATTTAATTTCCAGAAACTGTTTCTGCCAATAAGAAATCTTCTATTGCA
This sequence comes from Salticus scenicus, assembly GCA_963930645.1. Classification (NCBI taxonomy): domain Eukaryota; kingdom Metazoa; phylum Arthropoda; class Arachnida; order Araneae; family Salticidae; genus Salticus; species Salticus scenicus. Next base: position 175,142,733 of record OZ005656.1, on the reverse strand, counting down.
TCTAAAATTACGAGTATATACATATTTCACGTTGTATGAAAAAACAGGAAAGTATGGGATTAGAGCTATATTTCTCACTTTCACATTTTCTAGCGTTTTATTCCCGATTCTGGAAAATTCTCTAAAATTGGATTTCTTAATTTCTTGTGTATTCTTTTTGTCTTATGTCGCTGGTTGCCTCCTCTTTGACTGCAACCTCTCTTCACCCCTGGCCTTGCTCTTCTAATAGGTTCAAGTGAGTTTCCAGTACACGGCCTAGCCGGTGAGCAGCTAGGTCGAGCAGTTTTCGGGGGTCCTCTCCCTCCGTTGACTTTTTTGAACCCGTGCTCCTATCTGCGGATCTGCTGGAAGTGGTATGGTTTTATTTCCCTGGGGGCTCTGTCGCCTGGGCTTGCCCTGGGTCTCCGGCGGGTCACGCTCTAAACCGTAAAGGTGGGCGGCCTCCAGTGGCGGTATTCTGTCTTATGTAGATTTTCCTATTATTGCGTAGACGCAATATCTATCTTATCGACCGCCCGCCAAACCTCATGTTGTTTTATGTGAATTTTTTTCAGAGTATTATTCATCAATATATATATGTATATACTAGCAGGCGACGCCCGCTTCGCTGGTCCCTATTTTTAAATGAATCACTATAATTACTGAATTCTCAGAATTGCATTAATTTTTATCACGTGAAAAAAAAAGGGAAACAAAATCTGATTAGGAAAAATGTCGCACCGGGTTCTCACTGTCTTCGAAAAAAATTCCCAAAATGCTCTAACTCTTATTTCTATTATTTTCCCCCTTCGCTCCCCCCCTCACGTCTATCCTAATAATTTTACAAATTCGAAAATATCCGCAATCGATTTGCAAATATCAAAAACCTCTATGCACCAGTTTTGAACGATCTAACTCTATTTTATTTTTTTGTCCCTCCCGATAATTTTAAAAATTCAAAAAATATCCGCAATCGATTTGTAGGTATCGAAAACCTCTATATACCAATTTGGAATGATCTAACACTATTTTTTTTTTGCCCCTCACCCCCCCTTCCCGGCCCTTCTAATAACTTAACACTTTCGAAACTATCCCCATTCGACTTGCAAGCCTCTAACACCTATCGGTACCAATTTTGAACGGCCTAACTGTATTTCTATTTGTTTTTACCCATAGCCCCCCCTTAGAGCTCTACCCCCTCCCGCACCTCTTAATGATTTTACAAAATCGAAAATATCCCGAATCAATTTGTAAGTATCGAAAACCTCTATATACCAATTTTGAACAATCTAACTCTATTTTTATTTTTTTGCCCCCCCTTCTCCCCTCCCCCTTCTCGCCCCTCATAATAACTTTACACTTTCGAAAATATCCCCATTCGACTTGCAGGCCTTTAAAACCTGTCTGTACCAATTTTGAACGGCCTAACTGTGTTTCTATTTGTTTTTGCCCATAGCCCCCCCTTACCGCCCTCCTAATAATTTTACAAATTCGAAAATATCCCCAATCGACTTGTAAGTATGGAAAACCTCTATGTACCAATTTTGACCGATCTAACTCTATTTTTATTTTTTTTCCCCCTCTCCCCTCCCCCTTCTCGTTCCTCCTAATAACTTTACACTTTCGAAAATATCCCCATTCGTTTTGCAGGCCTCTAAAACCTATCTGTACCAATTTTGAACGGCCTAACTGTATTTCTATTTGTTTTTGCCCATTGCCCCCCCTTCCCGCCCCTCCAAATAATTTTACAAATTCGAAAATATCCCCAATCGATTTGTAAGTATCGAAAACCTCTATCTACCAATTTTGTACGATCTGACACTATTTTTATTTTTTGCCCCCCCCCTCCCCTCCCCCCTTCTTGCCCCTCATAGAAACTTTACACAATCGAAAATATCCCCAATCGACTTGTAAGTATGGAAAACCTCTATGTACCAATTTTGACCGATCTAACTCTATTTTTATTTTTTTGCCCCCCTCTCCCCTCCCCCTTCTCGCCCCTCCTAATAACTTTACACTTTCGAAAATATCCCCATTCGTTTTGCAGGCCTCTAAAACCTATCTGTACCAATTTTGAACGGCCTAACTGTATTTCTATTTGTTTTTGCCCATTGCCCCCCCTTACCGCCCACCCCTTCCCGCCCCTCCAAATAATTTTACAAATTCGAAAATATCCCCAATCGATTTGTAAGTATCGAAAACCTCTATCTACCAATTTTGAACGATCTGACACTATTTTTATTTTTTGCCTCCCCCCTCCCCTCCCCCCTTCTTGCCCCTCATAGAAACTTTACACAATCGAAAATATCCCCATTCGACTTGCAGGCCTTTAAAACCTATCTGTACCAATTTTGAACGGCCTAACTGTATTTCTATTTGTTCTTGTTCCATAGCCCCCCCCCCTTGCTGCCCCACCTGGGGGCTGAATTTCTAAAATTCCAGAAATTGGTTTTTAGATAGTTGCATTAGCTATATTTTAGAGCAAAAATTTCTCGTATATCTATTTTTTTTCTTTTTTTGAGATATATTGGATTATGCGAAATCACGTTTTACGCATGTGAAATCACGTTTTGCCCCCTCTCCCGCCCCCCTTGGGGACCGAATTTCAAAAATTCCGGAAACCGATTTTTAGACATTTGTATTAGCTATATTTTAAAGTAAAAATTTTACGGATATCTATCTGTTTTTTTGTTTGAGATATGAAGGATTTTGTGAAATTACGTTTTGCCCCCCTCCCCCCTTTGGGGGGCGAATTTTGTAAAATCCCTTGCGGCGTTGTCCTTCTGGGGTCGTAAACATTAACCGTGCCGAATTTTGTCCCGGTCGGTGAAACCGCCTAGGTTTCTATAGCGGACAGACAGACAGACACACACAGACTCATATATATAGATATATTAATTTAATTTACACATTGAAATAATCTGGTGTGTCACTCACACGACTTTCTCTTACCCTGAAATTTAATACTATAAATACAGGTTGCAGATTAAAAGGTAAGATAACGAGTACTGTTATGTAAACCTGTGTTAAACAATTCATATTAGGCTTCTGAAGAGTTTTATATGATAATTAGTTCTGTGTGAGGGGGACTACCGCCCCCCTCAACCCCCCGTTTCATTAATGCACCTACATTTATATAGAATTTAATTCGGTTATTAAAAAATAATTCTACTTTTAAAAAATAATTTATTAAAGTTATTATTTTAAAAAATTATCTTTTATGATAATGCAGACGATTTCCATATTAGAGAAGTAGTATAACACCAAATATCCCAAAAAAGTCCATTTTATTCTCAATATTAAAAAAAAAAAAAAAAAAAAAAAAAAAAAAAGTACGATTTTTTTCTCTAAGTTTTTTTTTTTCGTTGAAAGTAAAAAAAAATCGATAACTTTGTTTTAAATTATCGCAGATCCATGGTCCAACCATTCGTTTTAAAGGTATTGGCGAGCTCTTTTGAAAGATACCCATCATGAAAACTTACTCCCTTCGAGGGGAGAGACGAGGCTCCTACATACACAATTTTTTTTTTCACAGTTAACTATCTCTATTACAAAAAATATATATTCGTTTCATTCGGTTTAGTGCAGTCTATAGACGTTAAACTCTACTTACCTGAAATTTCCCCCATAGACGTAATGTATTAGAATTCTCTTGATTGTCCCTGTACACGAACCATTTGCTTGATCTTAACGAAAAGCTTACTGTAGCATCCCTATATGATACACATTTAAAATACCAAGTTTGAACTTTCTGCCATAATTTGTTTTTGAGATATGCTGATAACAGACAGACACACACACAGACCATTTGCTGAAAACATGATTTTCGTATTCAGGGGACCTCAAAACGTGTAAATATAACAAAATCTCGCGTTCGAAAATTTGACCCAAAAACAGTACTTTCTCTACCTTATGGGTAAGAGATTTTTTTTTTTTTTTTTTTTTTTTTCTGTCATTTTTGGGCAAAATTTAAAACTGACTTCAATTGTTGATGTATATTCTATCCTGACACCTTTGGAGCATTTATGATATAATTCTGATACTTTGTACATCACATTATTAGTTTATTTCCCTCATTTAAAATATAGGTTGTATTGAGAGCAATAAAAATATTTAATTTTTTTAATTTAAATTTTGATATTCATTCCAGTGTAATTTTTAACTAATTTGTTAAAAATATGCATTTTATTTTTATGTGAAGCCTTTTAATTCATAGTATATGATCAACATTTAAGAGATTAAAGACAAATTGCGTTGGGGTTTTTCATGCACCACTCTGTATAATTCGCACATATTTTACAGTTGTTATATGAATCTCTAAATTGTGAAAAATATGCTATTCGCTGTCATTCCTTAATATCTGGTCTTTTTCACATACTTGGCCAACAATATTTTGCGTAAAATCATGAAATTTGGCAGAATTTATTTTAGAAATGTACACTCGGGAAAAAAAAAAAAAAAAAAAAAAAAAAAAAACGCAGCACTCGATGTAACTCCGTTGCTAATCAATGCTCAAAAATGTAATAGGTATCATTCGACGGGGAATTGAGAGTAGATTCAGAAAATGAAAGGAAATTTTGAATTGGAGGTCTACATATTAAAACGCGCACCAACTTTGACTTTTTCAATGGTAATGCCCCATTTTTATTTTATATTTGAATTCCTGTGATCGCGACAATGCGAAAAAGTATATTGGTTGTATATTTTACTTATTTTTTCAAAGAGTTATAAGCGTTCAAATTTTGAAGGTGCTAATGTTAAATTCATATTTCAAACTTTTATTAATATCTTCACAAAAAATAACTTGATCGATATAATTTTTTTTTTTTACGAGATGCAGTGAAGAAACCCAAACATAATCCATCATTACTTTTGATTCTGAAAAATATTTTTAATTCTGAAAAATATTAATAAATTCATATTCATAAAAATTATGAATTATGACCTATATTAATTTTTACATAAAATGAATCCTAATGCTGAAAAATATGGGTGTGCAAATTTGCAGCTCATTCCAGTTATTAGTTTTCGAGATATAAATAAATCTTTCTTTTGGAGTGGTTTGGGGGGCCGTCTGTTAAAAATTTTTGAATGATATAACGAAGCAAATTTTAAAAAATAACGGAGAAAATTGAGCAAAATATTTTTATCTTTTATTTACGGGTCAAATTATATAACAACAACATCAAATGCAAAGAAATGAAACAAAAATGTTGATTTTTAGACATTAGTGTTAGTAACAAGAATTCCTGTTTTCTAAAGCCCCGCCCTTTATCGTTCTTCAAGACAAAACAATACAGAAACGAAAAGTGAATGTGACTTTGAGTTTTCATGTTAAACCCCTTATTTTACGTTGACAAAAATATACACAAGTGGTATTTACTTCATCGATTACTGGTGATAAATTTTGAATCCTTTAAACGAACACTAGAAGAAAAAAATTAACTAAAGAGGCGGGGTTTACTGTTTGAAATACTCTCAAAATAAAATATTTCAGAACAAATTTTCTGTACCACAATTATATAACAGATGGATATACATTATAATTATAATCTTTCTAATTAATATATTTCTATCCATACTATATTTTATTGCAAAAATATTAACACTGGGTACATACTTAAGAAATAAGTAACACACAAATTACGAAAGAAACGCCGACTGGCATACTTACAGATTTTCAAATGATGTGAATCTTCGTCAGCAGTCGCGAAAGCGTTAATTAAGAAATTATATTTTCATAGAAATTATAAAACAAATCGTACAGTTCCAAAGAGTTCAACTGACCCAAAACTGGTAAGTGTTATTAAAATTGTTTAATATTTACTTTATGAAACCTTACAATAATTTATCCGAAAAGATTTAGTTTATGCATTGTTGTATATATATATAGCTATATTATTTCAGTTTGTATATTATGTTACACGTACGAAAGAAAATTTAAGCTTTATTGGTGATCAGTATATCCATGATAGATACTTTTTAATTGAAAAATATTGCACTTTTATAAAGAGTATTGTCTGACCAATCGCAAGTGTAATGTATTTAAATATACCTAAAATTATCTAAAAAAGTACTGAAGTATATACATATCCAAAAAACTGAATTCATGATAATTAAGGTACTGCAAAGGTGTTCATATTTTTATATCGTTTTATAACTCTTTTTTTTCTCTAAATATTTCCGGTGTGAAACAGTATAATTTTGTCTAATTCTTGTAGGATCTTAATTTTATTTTTCTACATTTAGAGATAACCCCCTAACACATTTTTGATTATAACTCTATGAATACTAAAGATAAAGTATACAAACAGTATACTTTTCCGCACTGCCAGACTCTCAGAAATTCGAATATGAAGTCAAAATCGGGTGTTGCTATCGGAAAAATCAAAGTTGGCGCTCATTTTAATATGTAGATGACCCCTAATTCAAAATTTGACGACATTTTCAGAAAGTGCATTTTATTTCCTGTTGAATGGTGTCTATTAAATTTTTCTGCGTCAATTAATAACGAAATATCATCAAGTGCTGCGTTTTTTTTCCCCCGACTGTACAATAAACATGATAAAATTTACCATTTATATGTTTCTATATAATTTCAAATGGTATATAAAATTAGGTATTATGCGGAATTCGGCCAAACCAGTTAAGTTACAATAGTTTCATAGAATAAAGTATTATACGCTTATTATTATCATTATTATTATTAAGATTAATAATATTAGTCTAGAGTATATTTCAAAGTATCGCGTTAAAATCTAATCAGTTTGCATTTCGGCAACTTTTTGTTTTACTGCGTTCTTTACGTCTTGCCGGGACCAGTTTCTTATTCAAATTTTCCTACATAGAATTTTACATGAAATTTTTCTTTTGAAATTTTAATAAAATACCAACAAACATATTCTATTTCGTTTAAAACCCATTTTATCAAAATAGTTAAGTTTATGTTTTCCTTTATTTTCTTTTCTTTTAAGCGAGGATAATCTTTACATTTCTTCATTTGTTGTGGAAGGAAATTCATTCAATTAGAGGGAGTGTGTGTGTGTGGGGGGGGGGGGGGGGGTAGTATAAGGGAACCAAAAGGTAAGGGGAAAGAAAAAAAAAAAAAAAAAAAAAAAAAAACAGGATATTTCTCCCAGTCGTAAAAGTTGTCAAAAAATAAACTTATATTATCCTTTAGAAATTTGTAATATTATATTTCTATTTCATTTAAGGGAACAAGTTGCCTTTTAGCTCACTGGTTTTTGATAAAATTTCGTACGGTCTGGTCTCTGTAATCGAGATGAGGTTGTTAAACTTAAAAAGTAATATTCTAATCACGCTGCCATTTGATATTTAATAAACTGATCTTCATTTACTATAGTTGATATTTAAACTTTTAGGTTGATTTCTTTAGAAATCGACCTATTGCAAACACTTCGTTTATCTATATATCTAACTATCTATCTATCTATAATGAAAATTTTGTCATCACGATAACTCCCGAAATAATACTCGAAATCGAACCAAATTTGGACAGTGAACTGATCTTATAAATATCTTGGACGAGTTCGTTAACCAAGTTGCTCCGACATTTTGTTTTCAAGTGGCAGCCACTTGAAAATTTCAAACCGACAATGTAAAAAGCATATTTAAAGCAAGATTTGCTTGAATTTTGTTGTAAATACAGGCCACATAAGGGTCTCAATGAAATTTATTAATGAAGTTTATCTGCCATTTTTAATAAAGTGGCAGATATTTTAAGTTAAGCGGGACCACTTGAAATCAGGCTACCACTTGAAAATTTAAAATCACTATACCTTCCGAAATAATACTCCAAATCGAACCAAATTTAGACAGTGTCTTAACTTATCGTATAAATATCTTAGATGAGTTTATTAACAAAGTTGCTCCGCCATTTTGTTTTCAAGTGGAGACCACTTGAAAATTTCAAATTCAAATTGTAAAAAGCGTATTCCGAATTTGTTTGAAATTTGATGTAAATATAAACCACATAAGGATCTCAATGAAGTTTATTAATGAAATTTATCCGTCATTTTTAATAAAGTGGTAGATATCTTAAGTTAAGCGGGGCCACTTGAAATCACGCTACCACTTGAAAATTTAAAATCACGATAACTTTTGAAATAATACTTCAAATTGAACCAGATTTTGACAGTGATATTATCATATAATTATCTTGAATGTTTTCACTAGGCAACTTGTCCCGACATCTTTTGTCTACGTTCCAGCCACTTGAAATCACACTGCCGCTTGAAAATATGCCATCACGATAACTTTTAAGATACTACACTGATTCAAATAAAAGCTGGATAGTAAAATTTTGGTTCAAATATCTAGGAAAAGTTCACTTGGTGACTTGATCCGCAATTTTATTTTCAAGTGGCGGCCACTTGAAAATTTTTCATTATGGTAAATTATCAATTCGCATCAAATTTGGGTAGTGGATTTATCATTCAAATAAGGAAAGGGCATGTTTACAAACAAACGCTCCGTCAATCAATCTTTGCCTCTCTCGAGTGGCAAAAGATCAACTTGTATTGCTGGAAATGCCAATGTTATGCCACTTTACCCATAACTTCACTGTGAGTGACGTCACATGCCCTTTCCTTATATCTCAGATAAGTTCGCTGAGCATCTCACTCCACTTTTTTTTACAAGTGGGTCCACCTGAAATTTCTTCCACCTGAAAATTTCTTATGACGATAATTTTTGAAATACTGATTGAATTTAAACTAGAACTGGACAATGAACTTATCGTACAAATATACTGGATGATTTCGATGGGCAAGTTGTTTTGCTATTTCGTTTGCCAAGTCGCAGCCACTTAGACTGCCACTTGAAAATTTGCCATAATAATAACTTTTGAAACACGGCACTGATTTAAACAACAGTTGGACAGTAACCTATGCTTCAAATATCTTCGATGTGTTTGCTGGAACTTTAGAAATACTTAATCAATTCAAATCAAAGTTGAAAAATGGATTTATCATTCAAACAACAAAAATTTAGAAAATTCACGTAACTCGTGAACCAATCACGTTATTGCGTCCATCTTTGGTATATCGATAATAAGTATTTTCTCGCCAAAAGTCGCCAAAAAAGTCGTCATAGGGGAAAAGTCGCCAAAATTGGCGCCAAATCCATTACCTGCGTTACTGGATCTTTTTAATGCGTTTTTAAGGAAAAATTAGGCTATTTTAATGCTAAAACAAACTAGAAATGCAGGAAACTAACATTTTATCAACTTACTTAAGCCTCTTTGAAAGAATTTCTACAAAAAAAAAAAATATTTTCAAATTTGCAATGATATCTTAGATGATCAACTTTCGCTGCAATTTTGATCAAAGTGGCAGCCACTTAATTTTTCAACACAATGACTTTTGAGATTTTGAATTTATTCGAACTATATGTATACAGTAGACTTATCTCACAAATACATTTCAAATATTTGTCAACATAACCCACAATTTTTTTTCCAAGCGCCGGCCACTTGAAAATTTTAAATTCACATAAAAATGTATTTATGAACCGATTTGCTTAAAACTCCATATGTCCGTAGCCTACATCAATATTTCTACCAAGTGCATTAATAATTTGTAGCCGCCATTTTGAAACAACATGACGGATACTTGATAAGGAAAAAGAAATCAACCTTCCCTTCCGAATAAGCCGGAAGGACTTGTTTTCTCTTCTTTTGTATAAATAATTAATTGGAAATATTTTTAAAAATGTATAATGTATAAAACTTCTGACCGATAAATATATGAAATTTCATAAAGATATAAAATTAAATCAATATTATTATTTCTCTCCCCATGCACATAATTAAAATTTTTGGATCGTCATAGATAATACAATGCATTCGATAATCTTTATATTAATTAAAATGTTATTCAGCTAATTCATTCAAAAAAATAATAAATAAATAAATGCGTTGTTTTGTTGTTTACGTAGAAGTATTTTTATTTTATTTCTATTTTAAACAAATCTACCAAGATTAAAACCATTCCATCTTGTCTATATTACTATTCTTTTAAATTAAGCCTTCTTTTGTGAAAGGATAAAATTTCTAATTAACCTGCTTTATCTCAGTTTTAATTCACGTATTTTCAGTATGAAAAAAAAAAAAAAAAAAGAAAAGAAAAGAAAGAAAGAAACTTAATCTTCTTATGAATGTTTATTTGATAGCATGCATCTAATTATCTTGGAAGAAAATAAAATAATTTCTAGATTATTAGGAAATAAACGAGAAAGAAAATATTTGCATTTAATTATTTTTCTTTTGAAATGCAGTTTTTCTATACTAAATATTATGTATTATAAAAACTACTTTTAAAGTTAAATTATTATTTAATTATTTTAATATAATTCTTATATTTTTAAACGAAAATGAAGTTTCGTATAGAGAAATGCTGTCGCTAAAAGAGCTTAACACACTATTTTTTAAATAATTCTTTATGTTGGTATTTAGTAGCATTTATATTAGCTAACCTACTACGACAACTTCAGGGCCTCATGTGCCCGCCCTTCTCGACCTTCGGTTACTTTTTCTCGTCTATTTTTCCTCTATTTACCAACTGATATTAGTAGTTTTTATTATTATTATTTTTTATTTATTTATTTATTTATTTTTTTACATTTGGGATTGTACGTTTTTTCATTTTCATCCCATGGTATTTATTTATTTATTTTTTCATTATATGTGAAGTGAGGCCACCGCAGTTTAGGATGTAAAGTGAGGGGGGGGGGGGGAGCAGTCACTTGCATTCATGTATTATATTTTTATATGACGTTGCATTCGAAAAAATTATTTCTTGAAGCTGTCATTTAAATTATTGTGCACCATTGCAATTTTAGAACTCTATAAAGTTAGATTTTTACTTTTATAAATTTTCCATTAAAATATAATTAATTTAAAAGGTGAAAAACTTTTAAAAAGGATTAAAGAATACACCACATCACACAAAATCTCTAAAAATGCTTGTTACAGATGAATTGGAAACATCTTCTGCAGAAATATTGAATTTTATTTTTAAGAGCTCAAATTAACGTAAAAATATATACTACTAAAATTAAGTTATATTATAATTGATATTTTTTGATAAAAAGAATTCATTTTTTAATCGTAGTATTAAAAATATATATAATTTTAAATACTATTTAAGTACAGGAACACCAAATAATTAAAACAATCTGTGAATGCAAATTGTCGAATTAAATAACTGCTCACAATCGAGTTCAACATTTCACTAAGATGAAAATGATGCGAAATTAGGCTAGTTAACAGAAAATATTACTTACAAACTTTGAATAAACACCATAAAATGCAATAAGCTCGCAACAATTGTTTCTGCCGCTTTGACTGCAGCACTCGTGCTTACTTTATTTGCCTGATGAAGGGTCGTGTGTTTTTTCAACCCGAAACAATTGTTGCGAGTTCATTGCATTTTGTGGTGTTTATTCAAAGTTTGTAAGTAATATTTTTTACAACGCCAGTTTTGTGGTGCTTTTTATTAAATAGTTAACAGCAACTTACATTTTTAGAAATTTGATGCTAAATTCCACCATTTTAGCAATATATTCTACTAATATATCATTACTAAAATAGTAAAATTTGGCGCAGCAAATTTTAAAAATATTGATGAAGCTAAATGATTTAGATTTTGGCACGTTTTCGATAAAACGATGAGCTATAATTTAAACAGTGTACAAAAATAATTATAATACTTGTTAAAAAAAAAAATGGAATTTCTTAATTTTAAAATTAAAATTAAAATAAAATAAATAAAGCTGAATAATGGAAATAACGCTTAATGGCAACTGGTGATGACAGAGAATTTGCATTTTATTGATTATTTAATGACTACTATTTAATATTAATGGATCTAAATTAACACGAAGCCATGTAGCGCCGAAATAGGTGAATATAAAGCAGTGAATTAAACACGTGATGGATGTAATGATATACGAAAATGCCTTCTAAAATCTTAAAATTCTTTATGTAAAAATCGCAATCATGCATTTTTGCAATCGCATCATGCAAATAACAATGTTTTGTTTCTTATTTCTGGATATAAAACTTTTTATTATAAGGATTTAAATAAAAAAAAAAAAAAAAAAAGAGGAAAAACTTGAACTATGAATTAAATTTTTCATGTAATGAGAGAGGTTTTATTATTATAATAAATCAACATTTACAAAAAATATATATTTTAGATTATAACCTGATTGTTTCCTCAAATTCGTCTTGACAAAAGAAAGGAAAACATTAAGCTTGGTGTTATGTCCATTTTTTAACTTTATTAAGGACAATGTCTTATTTAAGAAAGTGAGCAGTCAAAGCACATTATTATTATTATTATTATATATGTGAGTCCGATGACGTATTGACGTTTTTTATCAATTGATCTAAAAGTTGGTATGTATGTTATAGCTCCCAGTAGCGCAAATCCTATTGATGTTGGTGAATATAGCACTTATAGTTCTTTACGGGGACACAAAGAAAAATTTTTTATCATTATGACCTATGAGCCCTAATTATTAAAAGTACAATAGCGCTTAAATTCCTTATTCTATTGAGCTAAAAATTTCTAATTTATAGGACACATTCCCAAGAACTGTATAAGTTTTGGTGAATCTAGTGCTCATACATATTTAAAGGGACACCACGAAAAATTCTTTATCATTACGATCTCAAATTATTTTATGTGCAACAGCGTTACATTAATGAGCATATTATAGCGAGAAAAATATACAAACATCCTGTTATAATTTTCTTTTCTCTTTATTAACCAACTTCTCTTACTTTAATTTAATTTTACAACCATTAATAACTTAATGTTCGGAGAGTCGAGTTCAGTCACTCCAAATTGTTTTCCTAATGTGAGTATATGTTTGTTATCATGGAAAAGGGGGTCTATACACTTAGGAACCCACTTCTTAGTTATGCGCATGCATTTTTTATACTTGGGTAGCATTTCTATCATTATAATTTTCAACTTTCAAATATGAGAATTAGGTGAGAAATTGTACTATTCTACAAAAATTGTAGGGTATAAATTACAGAGCCTTAAAAAATACCTATAAAAGTTTTCTATGATGAATGCACATTTTTCTGATGAATTCATTTTCTTCATCCTTGCACATAAATTTAATTATTCCTTTTATAAGCTTATGAAATTTGAGCAGTTTAAGAAATTACTATGAATAATAGGTTTGCAGAATGCGTATTCTGTATTTTTCTTAAAATTATAAAATCATTCTGTTAAAAAAGAAAAGCTTAACTTTAAAATTTGCTATTTAACTCTAATTGTTGATATATATATTTTTTTTAATAATTATTGTATGCTACTGAAATTTTTCTTATCGTTCACTTAATAAACAAGCTTGCGGGAAATCCACTTAAGTCAGTCAGATAAATAAAAAATATTTTGACAGCGAAAAATGACGTAATGTTGAAATAATTTTATTAATTAATTCATTAGTTAAATACTTCTACATCACTTGCGTAAAATAACATAATTTTGCGCAATTTTGCGTAAAATAACTTTTTTTAAAAACTAATATGTAATTCATATTCAATTTAACATGTAACAAGCATATTAAAATTTTTAATAGTGTTTTATGCACAAAAAATAATAAAAAGTAATTTAATTATTACAAATATTGTATCAATTTCAAGCAAAAGAATTTTATTGTAATTTATATCAAATAAACTATCGATCATATTACGTCACTCATATAAAAGTTGAAAAAAATAATCGATTACATACGTATAATATTAAAACCAGACTTAAATTTCCTTGTTTATAAAGAACAGAAATCGAAAAATCTTTAAACTTTATCTGAATTGAATATCAGTCGCATTGAAATTAAAAATATCTTTGGCGTTTTATAATAATTAATTGATTCTCATCTCACGCTATTAAAAAAAAAATTGCGATTTACTCAGTAACACTATTGATTACAAAATATTTCAAAGCTTTTACATGTTTCCTTTTTGTTATAAAAATAAACCTTTGTTTTATTTTGTAGAAGTTTACAAGCTAATTAAGCACGGTAGAATTTAGCTTTTTTCATTTTGTATATTTACGTTTAATTAGTAGCGATATGTAAAATATGGTTTCTAAATAATTATTTTAATGAATATGCATGTTTGTATTATGAAGTTTCCCCATTACCAAAGATTAGAGATTAATATTTATTTCTTTTACATCTTTTAAAAAAGATTACTTTTCATTTTTCAAGACATAACATATAATAATGAAGGAAAAATTACCTTAATATATATATATATATATGTATATATGTAACTTTTGTTTAATAAACGCTCTGCACAGATAATTTTTTCTCATACTCTGTGAAATTTAGAAATCGTCAGTAAATAGATATTAAAATAAGTTTAAAAAATTAAAATATTATTTCTTCGTGTTTTAATTTCATCATAGCATTTATAGTACACACTTTAATCTAAAATTTATTATTTAATTTACAAGTAAATATTGAAAAATTATTTCTGACAATGAAAATATAAGATATGCCTATAAGTAGTTTTGATAAATACGTTATCATTGTAAACGTTATCGTGTATATAAGGAAAATACTAACAAAATTATCCACCGAAAACGAGCTTTATTTTGTTTTATTATTGTTATTATTATTATCAAAATATCAACTGGTTTGAATATGTTTGTTAACTTTTCTTACTAATCTGAAATTTTCATTGCAAACTCTGTTTTTTTTTTTTTTTTTTTTTTTTTTTTTTTTTTTAAATGTATTTTGCCTAGCGTTGTATATGAATATGTAACTATATTGAATAAATACATAAATTAAAAGTAAAACTGTATTTTCTCTTATTTAAAAGATATCAATAAAATGGCATAAGCATAATCCCGAAAAAAAAAAAAAAAACTTCCTTTGCTGTTGGCGATGACGAACCATACCATTATCAAGGTTTATTTTTCCGGTTTAATGTTTAAGAGGACATTTGCACCTCTCTGATATGCAGCACGCCTAGTTGTTGACGATTTCTTAAGTTGTAATACAATCATTTACAAAAGAAGTATTTTCATTTTTTTCTTCCCAGACACTAACCAGAATGGGTATGAGTATAAATACTTCTGAAACGAATTCTGTTTGTATGGAAGTTGAAGACCTTAACTTTTCCAGTAATATCTACAGTAAAAAATTCCTATTGATATACTACTCCATCAAAATATAAGCCCTCCTGCGATTTTTCGAAATTTTCGGAAGAGGGTGGAGGAGTAAAAAGTGTGTAAGGCGCAGTCGAAGGCACCGATGACCTGTTTTCAACATGTTGCTGTTGGAAAAGCCGCCAGAGAAAAACTTACCAGGTTCAATTTGGTTTTGAAAAACTTCAATATATATAGATATATAAATTATGATAAAAGTAAGAATGAAAACAAAAAATTAACGGGAATAATTTGTATAACAACCCACGAAAGCCAATTTGATCAGCATTTTGTAATTTGGATTTGAAAGATAGGATATTCATTTAAAATTAATTTCATGAAAACACCAAACATATAGAAACATAAAAAGAAAGAGTTTTTTAAATTAAAAGTTTTTTATTTAAACTGACCATAACAAAATGAACCAAAATAGAAAAAAAAAAGAGAGAGAGAGAGAGAGAAAGAAAGAAAGAGAAAAAAAAAGACTTTTTTAGAACAAGACACAAATTATTATGTAATAAATCAAATAAAATGATTGAATAATAAATGAAATATAATAAATTGCTCAGAATGTAATATTGGTCTTTTTGAAATTTTTTTGTTAATAATGATATAGAATTCTGAGTATTCATTTAAATATAGAGACCAATGAAGCGGGCGAAGCCTGCTGGTCCTCGATAAAGAAGTAGACTGAGCAAACCTTTCACTGATTAGGTCTTCTATCCTGCATCTCGTGTAAAAACCTGTTAAAACTTTTGCTAAATGTTGATAGTTTTTTTTTGTTTTTTTATTTGTAGGTACTATAAATGAATGGAGAGTTGAGGGGACGATATCTTCCTCACACGTCAAGTAAAACTATTCCTGAATCTATTTTGGATTATTTTTAAAGTACATTGAACTTTATTATTTTACATTATTGATCTGATGACACAAATCTATCTTTATAGTATTGAAATGCAGGGTAAGAGAAAGTCGTGTGTATGACACACCAGATTATTAAAATCATTTTATGACCTTTTAAAGTTAACTATTTGTTATCATAATAAACATTTGAATTTTTATGTTATGTATTATTAAATCTTTTATAAATATTAGTGAAATAATGTATATACTATTACAACATAAGCTTACATATAAAAAAAGAAAAGAAAAAGAAGAAGTCGTAATGCATTAGTAATAAAAACCGCAAACCATATATGTGGTATATTTTACTGGTAGATATTCACTGCCTTAATATTCTTAATTTAAAAAACACATTCGTCCCACTCTGTTTATCTTTAATTAAAATATACGATGATTAAAATTATCTTTCATATTAGTTAATTAAAAAAAAAAATCTTCGGAGAAACTCCATTAAGAACATATTTCTTCTCTATTAAAATCACAATTAATTAATCTATCAGAGAATTCTTTTACCTAGCGAAGACAGAAATCTAAATTCTTTTAAATAATTAGCTACAGAGAGCACTTCAAAAATTAGAATTTTTTTTTTTTTTTTTTTTTTGTGTGTGTGTGTAGAAATATATTTTTTTATTTTAATGGCACAACTAATTTTTTTTTTTTTTTTTTAACAATGTTTTTATTTCTTAGAGATCTGAAAGCAAACTAATGTATTTTTAATAGTTTATTTTTGTTGATGTAATACTTTTCACTATAATACTGGGGAATTCTAAATTAAAAAACTCATCTCATGATTTAAAATACAATTTGTACCAATTGCATTTAAATATGTAACGTATATTAAGTATTGTTATAAAATATGTTATGATAGGCTAATTTTTTTCGAAACTCAATTTTGTGGTCAGAGTATCAATGATATATTTTATTGAATATTTTTATTTAAATAAATAATACATAGTTTGCATTAAATATTCATCCAATCCAACTATGATATGATTGGGCCAAAATTGATTTAAATGCGATTGAAAAAGTATTTAATTCAACAAGTAATTCCTTTTGACTAATAAAAAATGCGAAAAAATTCAATGGACTTTTCCCAGTTTCGTCTGCTTAGTCATGTGATAGAGGAAAACGAATAATCGAATTCAATTAAAGAATTTGTTCTTAAGAACAAAAATGTTAATATTTAATATAAAATAAAATAAAAGTAATATTGTGCATTTGTAAACAGTAGAATAGTTGTATTTGTAAATTTAATAATTTTTTAAAAACACTTTATGTGTTTATTTATTTTCAACTGTAAGAATCGATTTTTGTATGTTCTAGTGTCACTGTTACATTAACTGATCTAGCAAGAAATAATAGCTTGTTCTAGTGGAATGTTTGTGGATTATAATTTGAAATTAAAAAAGTTTTCATTTAATTTAATTGCATAAAGGTATTACAACAAGTTAATTAACTTAGTTACTGGTCTAAATGGATTTACGCAGTACGATACTGCACTGTCACGGATTTAAGTACCAAAAATCAGAGTATTTAACATGTTCTTCATGAACATCAATAACAAATATAAACTAAATGATGATTGTAAATGTATACAGCAAACAAAAGATGATGAACAATGATATAAAAGTGATTAAAAATGGTGATGTATAAAAAAAAATAACACAGATTAAATACGATTGATCAAAAATAAGAATAGAAAATACGTTATTTCAGCAATTGCTCTAGATAAACAAGACTTCGTCTGCTATTTGTTTTTCCTCTATCATGTGACCTCTGACGTCAGGTGGGAAAAGCCCATTGTGTGAAGTACCACAGATATTTTTCATTTAATTGTATGACACAATTTGTTATATAAATGCTATGCTAAAATATTAAAATATAGGGTAATGTGGGGTAAGATGCTTCGTTAGACAAGATGTCGTATCACGCGGTTTTCTTACACGCAGGCATGGAGACGCTAGGGTGCCTAGAACCGTGCTACTACTTTAAACATACTAGGGGACGCCGGTCATTCGCAGAAGATAGAGATTGAGACCCTATATTAGGAAAAGACTGGACACTGATGGAAATTCGGCAATCTTAGTGCCAAATCAGTGCGATCACCGCAGAACGTAATGCTTTTTTCTTCGCAATTCACACTTTACTATACAATATAAGTGGAAGAAAATTGTATTAAATTTGTTCAAAAAGCAATGCAGAATATAAATATGTAATACCTTTTCGTCTTAGAAAAAAATAATTTGAAGAAAAACGAATTTTATTTTAACCTTTGGTAAGATTTGGTTACTTTTTCTACTCCGATCGGAAAACAGAGGAACTTTTTGTTATGTATTTCTACATTAAGCAAAATACGTTGATTGCGAAAGTAATTCTACCTTATTTTTTCTGATGAAATACATTTTATATTTAAAAAGTTAGACAATTTTTAACCAAAACATGGGGATCTTAGTTTTAGTTCCCCATCATACTATAGGTATGGGGAACTTAGGTAATCGTGAAAAATTTCGACCTCGGTTTTTTTATTTTTTATACGTTTTAACGTGTGAAGAATCCTAAAATGACAAAATTTGTATGGTGTCTGTCTGTAGGATGTCTGTTAGTGTGTTAGTCCGTTAGTCCGTTAGTGTGTTAGTGTGTCAGTCCGTAAGTTTGTTAGTCTGTTTACACGATATCTCACGAACAAATGATCGCAAAGAGGTCAGATCAGTTTTAAAATATTACTTTCGATACTGGCAAGAACCCTATTCATTTGCAACAATCGAATTAAAAAACTTCGTAAGTTATTAAAAATTTACGATTTTCTTAACATGGGAGGATAGGACAAAAATTCCCTTAAACGTGCATTAAATGGAAACTTTTTACTGTAAAATGCCAGACCAGTTTTATAATATCAGTTTTGATGCCGGAATGAACATCAGCAACTATAAATATGCTACTTTGAAAATTTCGCAAGTTATTGGAAATTTACGAATTTCTTAACATGGCAGTATAGGACAAAATTTCAGATAAACGCCAAGAGATATTTTCATCGTAAAGATGTCAGACTACTTTTGAAATAATATTTAGGACACTGGCATGAATATAATGACTATGAATTTTCCAATGTAAAATTTTCGTAAGTTATTGGAAATTTACGAATTTTTTAACATGGCAGAATAGAGCAAAATTTCACATAAACGTCAATCTTGAGGGATATTTTCATCGTAAAGATGTCAACCCACTTTCGAAATATTATGTAGGATACTGGCATGAATATCATAGACTATGATTTTTCCAATTTAAAAAATTCGTAAGTTATTTGGAATTTACGATTTACTTAACATGTCAGAATAAGGCAAAATTGAGCACAAACTTCATTTTGAGGATCATAAATACATTAGACAACTTCAAAATTACATTTATGATATTCGTTTGAACATGATTGAATACAAATATTCTAATAGGAAAATTTCGTAAATTATTCGTAATTTACGATTTTATCAACATAGCGAAATTGTAAATTTTTCATATAAATCTGAATTTTGAGGATTATTGCATTGGAAATAGTAGCATGAAAACTAAACAACGGAATCGACCCTGATAAAATAAATTTATAGATTAGAAAAAGATAAATATATCGAAGTGAACGGTGAACAGCCTATAAGGCGGGGATTTCATTCTGTCACTGTATCAAGCTTTGGTCAAATTCATTTCTTTTAACATGATCATAATATGTCTCGCACTAGAAATTTGTGAGAACATAAATATGATGGGGAACTGAGCAGAGTCCACCTATGCCAACTAGTTTGTCAAGTAATTCATGAATAAATGTAAAACTATGGCAGAAAAAAGGAAATTATTTTTTATTATTTTATAAAAATATTTCTGTAATATTTTTACGAGCTAAAAATACATATTTTATTTATTTCAATTACGCATTATTATTAATAATGAGGGGAGAATCAGATAATTTTTCAAAGTACAGTGTTTGACACTCTGTGTAAATTTATAAATGGAGCCGTTTTCTCTTTTCCTAAATTAATAAGCGGACTTACGTCTTGTTCTACAATTTGAGGGTGAGATAAAAAAAATTTTTGTGGGTAAGAAGCAAATAGTTTCTCATTAAAGAAATATGCCTAGTTATTTTCTTTACTTTTTTAAGTTACATCTGTGCGTTAATTTTAGCAAAATATTAATAATATGGTAGATAATATTTTGTTTTAGTTTCATCTGTGACAATATGTGTTTTAAAATAAATGTATAATGTTTCGTAAAAACAAATGTGCATTTAAGAGAGAGATATTTTATATAATATTTTAGAGAAATATTAAACACAAGAAATATTAATATTAGAGAAATATTGACTTATTCCCATTTTAACTATTTATAAAATAAATATAGTTTTGAGTTGACTATAATAATGGCCCTTAATTTATTAGATTTTTTTTTTTTTTTTACTCTTTAAACTAAAGTACTGAAATGAAAACATTTTGAATCGCAACTGCAAACATTATGTTAAACAACTCCTGAAAAAGGGTTAGAAACTAAATTATTGTTATTTTCACCACGAGCATTTGAAAAATTAAAATAAAGCCATAATACTAACCTGTGTGTAACAAACTGAATACCAAAAAGAACATAAATTAATGTATACTGGTCCTATATTTTTATGTGCTTTTATTATTTTGTCACCACTTTTCTTAAAAAGTGGGGTTTTTTTTTTTAAATACAGTTACAGCTGTAAAATAATCACATATATTTTTATAGAAGTAGTAAAATAATAAAACAGGCACAAAAAAATATATAGCGGTGTACAAAATGATAGGAACGACACAAAAACAACAGAAATCAATTAGCTGTGATATGCAAATACACATCTATCTGTATTCTACGTCACAGCCCTATATTGAAATTATTAACGAGAAAGAGGGCCTAAAAATGAAAAACATCTACTAAAATTTAGAAGAATATATGTCCTTCTCATCGTGTTTCTACCATGTCATAACTAATTAATATAAAATTCATTATATTGCATTGTTTTTCAGTCTTTTTGCATGTTTATATTGCTTATTTAGATCCATATAATATTTCTATTATGTGTAAATATATATATACAGGGTGTCCAAAAAAAAATGAAACGAGATTTAATTCTTTACCTGTTAAAGATGAGAGGATAATGTAAACTGCAAAAAAGTGCAAAATGAGATAGGAAATAAAAATTCGCTAATAAAAATATCTTCCTCTTAATTTAAAAAAAAATTACATTTTTAAATTTTTTATACGACCCCTCTAGACAAATTTGGTCAATTAGAAAGTTTTTATTTTCAATGCAACATCATTGTAAAAAACCGCATTCTTGTATCTTTAAAATTGAATGAATTATACTTAATTGAAAACTGAACTCTGATTATAGGGACCATATATCAAAATAGAAATGTAAATTTGTGACATATTATAAAAAGATAAAAAGGAATCATAGCATTTGCATTAAAACTATTCTAGAGTATGTTGGATTGGTTCGCGATCAACATCTAAACATTGATCTAAATATTTCCATTATCAATTTGAAAATTATCCCTATTAAAGGATACGGGAAAATGGCATAGGTCACTTTTTTTTTTTCAGTATCATAATTCGTTGGTTTTAAAGATATAGTTATGCGGTTTTTCCTAATGGTCTTATTGAAGGAAAAATAAAAACTTGGTAATTGACGAAATTTGCGTAGAGGGACTGTATAAAAATTTAAAAAATATTACTTTTTAAAAATTAATGGGAGGATTTTTATCTTAATGTAGTCGTCTTTCCTACCTTAATTTAGACGTTTTTTCAATTTACATTGCCCATCTATCTTTAACGGGTAAAGAAATAAAGCGCGTGTCAACCTTTTTGGGACACCCTGTATATATTGATATATGTATATATATATATATATATATATATATATTGATCTTAACATATTTTAATGTTGACTTCATACATAAATGTCATGAAAATGCAAGTATTAACTTATTTGTAAATTATTAAATTATTTCTATTAATGTCCGTTTGGACTAGTGATTCATTTCTGTTTCATATATAAATAATAAAAAAAAAAAAAAAACTTATTTTATTATGTACGGAAAAATCTTATATTTATATGTAATTTTCAATAAAAGCTAGTATATCCGTCAAAAAATATCAGTTAAAACATTAAACTTATACAAATTAAATTAGAAAATAATCAATTTTTATTAATAATTTTTTACTTTCTCGTGGGCAGATAGATTAACGATCAATGTTACGATGAATTCTAAATATCGTTTTTCAAATATAAATTTCAAATTTGTAAACACAGAAGATAGAAAAAGTGTTTCAAATAAAGCCTACATATTAACTTCTGTCATATTTTAATATTAATTTTAATCTTATCTTAAACTTTATATAGTACACATATCTTAATGGAAAAGTCGAATTAATTTTAAGGAAAACGAAGGTCTGGATACATCCTGGATTGGTCGTTGATCGCTTTTTATAAAGTTGATTCAGTTTTTCAAAGAATGTGTATGTGAGTTTTACTATCAGTTTAACAATTAGCGTTATATTGATTTTAAGAACTCTCTATAAATTGAAACCCAGCAGTTAAAATGAAGTGAATCCCAGATCGATTTTTCCCTATGTCATTCTTTATGCCTGTGCAATTATGACTCTTTTAAAAAAATTTAAAAGCTGTATATTAAAAATATCATTTTATAAGAACTTCAATGTAATAAATGTTTTATATATTTGTAATCCTACTTTTTTTTTTAATACTTTAATTTCATAATTCCGTATTTCATACTGTAAAAATCTAAGCATTATAAACAAACGAATTGGATATGCTTGAACACATAAACAGAAATTTATATACTGAAGGTATACGGTGAGATAACAGTTTAAAATATTTTATAAATTAACATCAGAATTTTGAAGCCTAATTTTAAATTTGTAAATATTGCATTAAGAAAATGACATCAAAAATATTTATGACTATTACTTAATAGAAGACATACAATATTTAGACGAATTCAATGTAGCTATGGATATTTTAGCTATGTTTCAGAATAGGATTATTACCAGCAGAAAAAAGTTTATATTAACCTTCCAACGGGCGCGCGTATCTGAGAGATACACTTGTGGTAAATCTCGTTGTATATCTTAAAGTCAGAGAGCATTTGAAGCACTTATCTTTGGCTATTCACTCAATATATATTGATCTATTTTTAGTTATCTTTTGAACCTCGAGACAATGATATGAAGCTGAATATTTGCTATTTGTATTTGAAAAATACGCGCGACCTTTCATGTAACGTTTTGTTATATTTGATTTTTTTTCACTGCTAAAAACGATTGTTTGTTGTTTTTGTTTTAAACATTATTATTTTAAATATTTTTAAAATTAATTAACTTATAATTCCGATGTTTCTTTGATTTTTTTATATTGATTTTGCGCTTTCAGTTTCATTCTTTCAGTTTTGTTTTAATGAATAAAAGTTCCAACTAAATGTTCTTATTAATCTTCAAATGGTTATAGTATAATTAAAATATTCAGATACTTTAAAATACATATTTTACAGTAGTGTATGTAAAAACCTTTCATGTTCGTATAAGCAGCGCGCCCGCTAGAAGGTTAAGATGTGCATCTCATAAGTAAGCATAATAAATTTGTGATTTAATTTATTCAGTTGGTAAATGTAAAATAAAATATTTCTATTCAGAAATTTAATTCATCAACCTGGAAATTAATTTTTGATAGAATGGAGTAGAAGGCTGATTTTTACCAACAGTTACAGTTGGTAAAAATCAGCCTTCTACTCCATTCTATCAAAAATTAATTTCCAGGTTGATGAATTAAATTTCTGAATTGAAATTTCGTGGCCGTTTGGAGTTATGCCATATTCAAATTTGTCACTTGATATAGCTGCTTTAATGCAGCCTCGGTGACCTTGCCAACGTAAATTATGTGAGAAGTGCCGAGCGGGACATCAGCCAGGGTAGCTCTGTAGTTAGAGCATCTGCGCGTTAAGCGGAAGGCCCGGGGTTCGATTCCTGGCTCTGGTGTTTTTCACATTGTTGGTAAAAATCAACCTTCTACTCCATTCTATCAAAAATTTAAATATTTCAATTTAAAAAAAACAGTCATTTCTTTTCTTTTCTTTTTTTTTTTTTTTTTTTTTTTTCAGAATATATAATAAGGGAGTAAAATACGTGAATTGAATATATAATAAATGGATTTTTCAGAATATTATTTAATTTTATTTCAATATTTACTCAAAAGTCTGCAGTATTTAACACATTAGCATTAAAAATATTTCAGAATTATCTAATCACCGATGAAAGATTGTGTCAAGTTCTTTGGATTTAGAAATCTACTATAGACTTAACTAACTGAATTAATCATTTTGCATTAACTGCGATTTTACATTAAAAATAAAAACAATTTTAAAGAATCAATGAACATTTTTAAAGTTTTTAAAAAGAAAATGAATTCGTTCATAAATTTTACAATTTTATAATAGAAATTTAGAATTTAAAAAATAGAATTTTAGAATCTCTCTTAAAGATTCTAATTAATTTTAGACATAAAATTTTGTTAAATTTGTATTTTCTTCTTGGACATTATTCATCTTAAATAAAAGTTAAATGCAATTAAACTCTTACAAAATTATTAAGACTTCTTATTTCATAGCGTTTTATTTACATCAAAATTACACAAAGCAAATTGGTAAATTTTGCATCAAAATTATACATTTGTACTGTGTAAAAATTCTCTAACATGTATCACTTGTTTATAAGATTTATTCTGTAAAATTCATGCATAAAAAAAAATAGCATTAAACTTCTCGCAAAAATTTTTATTTATTATATTTAAAACACATAGTAAGTGGATGGAAAATGAAGTTGTAGATAATTTAATAGGAAACGCATTTGTTGAAAATTTTAAGAACAGTAGCCCATAACTAGGACGTAAAGCTCAATAAATCCAATTTGTAAACATCAGACTTCGTAATTTTGTTGGAACATAAAAGTCAAACAAACTACATTCCATCCTTTTATTTTTGATACATTTAATGTTATTTTACTTTTTCTTCTATCTGCAAAACAATTTTTGCGTTTTTATTGCTTAATAAAACCATAAAGCTTTAAATATATCCATACATTAATAAGATGAAATACGGTAGCATCATGTTTATTATTTGTTTACACGAATTTTGAAAATATGAATTTGTGCTCTTAAAACTTTATACATTTTTAGTTTTCATTGAGTTATTTTCGGAATTAATAAAATCAAATTGTACATGACCGGTTAAAGTTTTGTTAAGATATTTAATTTTCTCTTAAATCAGTAAATATAAAATTTTTGTGTAAACTGGGAAAAAATTATACCGCCTTTATCTAGAACGAATCAGTAGTCATTTTCTAAATTTCTAAGCTAGAAATATAGATTCCCGAGTTATACCTTTAAGGTAAACAATTAATTTGAATAAACGAAATTATCAAGAATTTCTAGTCTAGACTTTTCTAGATAATGAAGCAATATCATGAATGTAGTGATTATTATGAATTCCTTGTATAGTGTGAAATTCTCACTTGATTTCCTAGAATTGAGACATAAAACAAAATTATAGTTACTAAAATTCACCTCTTGTGATCGCATTTATTTGCCGAGATTTTTAAACGAGATTGACCAGGATAATATGGGAAAACGCTCTAGAATTCTAATAGGGGTTTTAAAACTCGCTATCAAATGGAACTAGAATTTATAAGGATAACAAGGAACTATTTTTACTAGAGTCACAATTTAGTTTCTACAGTTCAGCCACAGAATTTCTTCTCAGTGTAATCATCCAAATTATTGCTCTTAATATCGTTTATTTTAAATTGGGACGTTCTCAGTTTTGAAACATGTTAAAGGGTTTTTTATATATACAGGGTGATTATAATTAAAGTTACGATTTCAAAAGGCTATAATTTTAAAACCAACGGTAAAAATGATTTGATATTTTACCAGAACAATCGTGAGACAATAGAATTTTGTTTGGCGAAGGAAAAAAGTATTTATAAAATGTACCTATAGACGGCGCTGTCAAGGTAATCTCAAAAGAAGTGCCTAAATAGATTCATTATACACAGGAATGTTCTTAGCAATAGAATATAATAGCAGAAAATAATAGAATTTAAGAGTTTACGACATTTTTTTAGTAAAAAGACAAGAATATGTTTTTACAGCAGAAACAGTGATAGTGACAAGAGAAAAAAGAGAAGCTTCATGAAAGAAACATCTTACGAATGATTAACGGTACATTTTCGAACTTCGTTTTTACTTTCTCTTACCCATAAGGTAGAGAAAGTATTGTTTTGGGGTCAAACTTTCGAACGCGAGATTTTGTTATATTTACACGTTTTGAGGTCCCCTGAATACGAAAATCATGTTTTTAGCAAATGGTCTGTGTGTCTGTGTGTGTGTGTGTGTGTCTGTTATCAGCATATCTCAAAAACAAATTATGGCAGAAAGTTCAAACTTGGTATTCTAAATGTGTATCATATAGGGATGCTACACTAAGCTTTTCGTTAAGATCAACCAAATGGTTCGTGTACAGGGACAATCAAGAGAATTCTAATGCATTACGTCTATGGGGGAAATTGCAAGTAAGTATAGTTTAACGTCTATAGACTGCACTAAACCAAATGAAACGAATATATATTTTTTGTAATAGAGATAGTTAACTGTGAAAAAAAATGTTGTGTATGTAAGAGCCTCGCCTCCCCCCCTGGGGCGGAGTAAATTTTCATGATGGGTATCTTTCAAAAGAGCTCGCCAATACCTTTAAAACGAATGGTTGAACCATCGATAATTTAAAACAAAGTTATCGATTTTTTTTTTTTTTTTTTTTTTTTTACGAAAAAAAACTTAGATTTTTTATTTTTTAATATTGAGAATAAAATGGACTTTTTTGGATATTTGGTGTTATACTACTTCTCTAATAGGGAAATCGTCTGCATTATCATAAAATATAATTTTTTTAAATAATAATTTTAATAAAATATTTTTTTAAAACAGAATTATTTTTTAATAACCAAATTAAATTCTATATAAATGTCGGTGCATTAATAAAACGGGGACCCCCCCCCCTCACACAGAACTAATTATCATATATAACTATTCAGAAGCCTAATATGAATTGTTTAACACAGGTTTACATAACAATACTCGTTATCTTACCTTTTAATGTGCAACCTGTATTTATAGTATTAAATTTCTGGGTAAGAGAAAGTCGTGTGAGTGACACACTAGATTATTTTTTTATTTCTTTTATTTCTTTTTTTCTTTGCCAAACAAAATTCCATCGCCTAAAAATTCTTCTGGTAAAACGTCAAATCACTCTCAACGATAGCTTTAAAATTATAGCATTTTGAAATCATAACTTTAATTATAGTCACCCTGTATATAATATGTGTGTATATGTGTATACTGTATTTGCTAAAGAACAGAGACATTTTCTGAAATAAATAGTCGCAAGCAATGATTGAAGAAATGAAACTAAGTACATATGTTATAGAGGTGGTATGTTATATTTATCATCCAGAGTGGTACAGTTTTTACTACATGAGACAGCAGGGAGAAAAAAAAAACATCAGTTTTGTCTTCGAAAAATTTCAGAATCACAAATATATTCTTTCCCTATGGAAGGATGCGATAAATCAGTCTATCAGTAAGAAAATTGCCCCTCTAGGGCAAATAAATGCACATTTGTCCTGGGACAATGCACCTGTTATTAATGCTCTGTTCAAAAATATTGAGAAGACCTTGGGGATGTTGATCTGTTTCTTTCTCAAGGCGTTTTTCAGTTTTTCCGCAGTTTAGAAGAGTGAATTTTTTTGAGAAGCCCGTCTACCAAGAGCATTCTCATTCATGCGTTATTATTATTATTTTTTTTCCTTTCTAGAATGTTCGTTAATTCAGCGGTTATGTGCAGGGCCCGACTATGCTTTTTGAAGACCCAGTGCACTGATGCTATATGGAGGCCCCTTTACCTTGGCTCTAAAGAGCTCGCCAAAAGAACTCATTCTCAAAAGCAAAAATCTATATAATATTTCTCTAACGTGAACCAGTTACAATTATTTTTTGTAGAAACGATACGATAGTGGTGAAATTAATAAAATACGCGAGGATAAAAAAAATAATATTTAAAAATGAACAAAAGCACGCAGACTCAGCTCAATGAACTTATAAGAAAAAATGACGACATTTGTTTGATGACATTATTTTATGGAAAAATATATTTATAAAAGTTACTTCTTCAGAATCTTTTCAAGCGTCACTTTTAACCTAGCATTATTTTAAAGATATATACAGAATATAAATCATCGTCATAAATTGACTAAAAAACGCAATCATAAAAATATAATCAAAAAATATTTTTTTTTCTTTTAACAAAACTTATGCCGAAATAAATAAAATGTCATCGCACTCTTGGCGATAAAAATTTAAAAGGAGTCATGGTGGTTCTTTACTAAAACTGTACCGCCTGCGGAAGTATGAAAACTGGCTCGTCAACCATAAATTTTATTTTGAAACATTTCTTTAAATGATTCTGGTTTCACTATTGCACAATATTTATTTGGTTATAGTAATAATATGCCATCCTGTAAATTAAAATTTTAATTAGGTGGTGAAATTAGTATAATATTTATGAGTTTCAAATTTTAAAGGTAAATAAGAAATGAAATAAAGTGCGAATACTTCGCACGGGTTTGCAAATTAAGTAGTTTTATGATCAAAACAAATGAAAAACTAAAACACACTGATCAGCCAAAGTTTAGGAAATTTGTCACAAAATTTAATAATTGTTTAAGCTCTCTAATAAATATAAAAAGAAAAAATTAATCAATATTTGTTTTTAATAGACATATAATGAAAAAATGTGTACTATTACTTCTCAATTTTTGGAAATGAGGCCCCCTAAATTTGGAGGCCCTGGGCCAGTGCCCCATGTGCCCGTGCCATAATCTGGCCCTGGTTCTGTGACTCGTCCACAAACAGAAAATCTGCACCTACCTCACCCCTGAGAAGACGAACAGGCTCCAGAATCATCTCTTTGCAATGCCGCTGTGATGTAACAGTACCTCGGTCAAAGATGTTAAGCATTGTTTTAATATTCTGTAAAATGCCTGCACATACTATCATGTCTTAGACTACAAAACACGTTCATGAACATTCTTTGGTTCGTAACGTGTTCCTCTCTCTCCCTCCATTTTAGCTGATTGTTAGAATTAATTAAAGCTCCACTGGTTAAAGAATCACCGTAGAAGGATAAACCGGACTTGTTATTAAGTCTTTAAAATATATATATATAATACAATACCAAAATACAGAAAATAAAAATAACGATAACAATACAGTAATAAACTTTCTGACTGCAAATATTATATTTGTGGCTGGTTTAAAATAATAATAATAATCATAATAATAAAATTTATCCCTAACAAGCTAAGCATCTGCGTGTTTTTAAACAATAGAGCACAATTTTTAGAGCCTTTAAATAAAAACTTCATCTAAATATGTAACAAAACATAAAACTTTTTTATTAATTAATTTTTTATTACGGTAAACATTTCTCTATGTTATTCTCGTGTAATATTTGCAGTGCGTACTCCAAAGAATAAATGAATATCTTCCAAAATTTTATTTTTTCTTTCTTGAACTACTTTATATTTATTTTAAATTTAAAATATACTTTATAAATGTATATTTAAAAAAAAAAGTAGACAAAAAGAAAATATATATTGTATGTTTTGATATATTTCATAAATCAAACATTGTGGAATAGAAATGTTAAGAAAGTTCATTCCACTTTATATGTCATAACAATATTTTTTGAAAAAATCACGATAAAAAAAGTATTATTAGTCACACTTCATTGATCTTTTGTATATTTTTTTTTCGAAAATACATATATATATATATATATATATACGTATTTCTAGGCTAAATTTTGACAACTGTATATGTATCATTTATTAAGTACTAGTAGGCTGCACCCGCGTCGCTGTTTACTATATTTTAATTTTTTTTTTTTTTTTTAAGTGAATAATTGAATTGTTTAAAAAATATATATTTCTATTTTCGACAAATTAAAATCATGCTAGATACTGTGATATACAGCCATTTATGAAATGTAAAAGACATTTTTTATATTTGAAAAAATCAAGAAATAAATTATTAGAGTATTTAATTTATTGAAATTTTAAATAAATCAAAATAAAATAGTTAAAAAAGTAAATTTATACACATATTTTCATTATCATAAGTAAGTATATCAGATATTGTAAAAGCTATTATGACGCCACTTTTATCAGGAACATTTTATGCTACCGGTTTAATATTTATTATTATTTTTTTTTTACTCAAGTGTAAATATATATATTTCTCAATGTAAAAAAAAAAAGAAAAAGAAAAGGAAAGAAAGAAAAGAAACGAAGACGAAGAAGAAGAAATTTTACTTTTTTTGGCTTCACTTTGAAATTACATATCTAAGAAAAATGTTGAGGAACAAACGCAAAAATTCACTTAAAGCGTAAAACTTTTAAAAATGCAATAAGAATATCGAAAATCTAAAAGTATTTTGCAAATATACATGCATTATTTTACCTAAAAAAAATTATAATTACCATAGTTATATATATATATATAATACAGACAGACACTTTCTTGTGTTACTATAGACAATACGCAATATACATTCAGAAATTTGCCTTTACTTTCGAAAACATTAAATGCCAAGAAAAAGGATGAAAAATGTACACTAAAATTAAATATGAAACAAATTCATATGTAACGAAATAAATGATACTTTAAAAACTTAGCACTTTTATTTTAATGCAATAAATATTCTCTGATCAAAACAAACATGAAGCAATTGAAGTCATTTTCTGTTCTAATAAAATGTGTGTCTATGCAGCTACATGCCCGCAGATCGCAAAGCTACAAAATTTAGCAGTCAATATAGTAAAAATTGAATGTGAGTTTTAAAATGTTTCTTTTCTTTTCTTTTTTTTTTATCAATTAATATTATTATTATTATTATTATTAGTAGTAGTAGTAAATGTTTTATGCAAATTTGGAAGTCACGTACTTCATGCCCCTCGTTTTCTGGTTTTACGAATAGCTAAGAGGTTTCGCTGAGAAAAAATTCCGTAACTGACATCTAGAATTTAATTATGGCTCTAGAAAAAATAGTTCCATATCATCCTTATAAGTTCTAGTCCCCTTTGAAAGCGAGTTCTAGAAATCACTATTTGAATTCTAGAGCGTTTGCCGATATTCTCGAGGGCAAAGTTATTTAAAAATCTCTGCAAATAAATGCGAATACCAGAGGCGGGTTTCAGCAACTACAATATTGGTTTATTACCCATTTCTAGAAAATCAACAGAGAATTTCTCGCAATGCAAAGGATTCTGAATATTGTTTCACCATCTAGAAATGTGTAGACTAGAAATTCTTGATCACTTCGCCTATTCAGTTTATTGGCGTGCCAATAATCTGAATTTCATTCTAGACGAAGGCGGTATATATATTTTTTATTTTCAGTGTTCTGTTAGCAACGATAGTAGATTATAAAGTTCTAGGTTCGAACCCAGGTTTTGCTAGTTCGCCTAGCCATTATGAAATTTCCGCGGTTATCTTATAAATTCCAGTTAATAAGATTGTGAACTCTTTAAAAATCTTTCACAGAAGGCTTTCACAGATTGACTACTTAATTGGTCTCAGTAGACAAATTTACAAAAGAAAACTCTCGGCTTCTCTACGTCTTTTGATGATGTCAACGAAAAAGTGGACAACTTCAGATAAACTTAAGTCTGTTTCAAATGTCTAAAACAACGTTATATATTTTTAAAACAGTGTTAAATTCAAATCATTCATAAAGGATTTCGACGATTTAAACGAATCAATTTAAAATATGTATGGCCACATAAATCGATTAATGCGATTAGGTAATAAAATACATTCGAAAATAGCTAAACGATTACATTCTGTATTAAAATAAAAATGTTTCAAAAATATGATTAAAATGATTTTCAATAATTTTATTATATATATATATATTTATTATTATTATTATTATTATTATTATTATTACTATTAAAAAGCGTAAAAAAAATTAAATAATAGAAATATTTTTCAAAACAATTTTATTTTTCATAGTTAACTTTTATTTGTTAAAGACATACGAAAACAAGCGGGAAAATCAATTAAAGGTGGTTTATTTTAGGTAAACTCTTCGCGTGAAAGAAAAAGTTTCTTAATTTCACAAGATTTAATTTTTAGTAATTTTCACAGTTTTAAATTTTTAGTTCTGCTTTAGAAAAAAATTATCTTTTAATCCTATTTTTAGCATTAATGAATGATTCATTTTTACTAGTAATATTTTAATTGAAAGAATGATATTATTTAATGCAAGAGTACATGTAGGTATTTAAAATTCTAAGTCAACTATATATTAACTCTTTTGTTAATATTTTCTTTGGTACATGCACGTTTTATTCTGACATGAATTATTATAAATCATTTTTTTTAAGAGTAATAGTTTCTATTTTTTACTTTTTGATTTAAAATTCCATGAAGATCTTTTAAAAACAAGTGATTTTTAAGAAAATTTACTATTCTGAAGATTTAATTGACGTTTTAGCTATAACAGAAAAAATAGTTTTGCTAATAATCTTTTTAACTTTCGGTGGTAAATCAGCTGTTGCTAATGTTGTAAGTTACCTGTTAACCTAACTAACTTGTTTGAATGTGTCGCTTAGGCCTCGAGCTAAATTTTTCGGCGTTCAAGTTTTTAAGGAGCACAAACAGCCTGGTGGAATTAACCACGGTCGGAATTATTTAAAAAATCATATTGGATTAGGGCGCTAAGAGAAAAATGTAAATAGTGGTAAAAGTACAATATTTAAATTACCCTGGAAATATTTAGTATGTTGTGTTCATCACAGAAATTTCTTCAATATTATTTTATATAACATCTCCGTCTACAGTTTAAAAAGCATAAAAAATTAACCAAAATGACATCTATCAATAAATATTTCTCATTTTTTACTTAATGCAATTTTAACCAATATATGCAGAGATATAGCTATCAGAAAAATTGCAGATAATAAATACCTGCAACACTACCTATCAGCTGATATACACCCAAATAAAATCAGCAATTTTTTTTCTTAATATGCATCTTCCATGTAATTTTGGTGGCTTTAAGTATCATAGAATCTGAGGTATAACCTTCTCATAAACATACAAAATGTCAGCAAAACCTGTTGGCTGAAATGCACTCAATTTAAATTAGCATAGTTTTTCATGATGATTACCTCACATATGATGTTTGTGAAATTATATGATAAAGAAAACGGGATGCAAACAGCTAATAAGCGGTAAAAATTGGCGCTCAGCAGCGCAACATATCTCCGACATGCAACCAAATTATTCAGCATACATTTTCCTTAATGAGTCCTCTCACATGTCAAATTTTGTGCATTTTTACACGACAGAAACTAAGAAATAGTTCTCCATAAATGGGAGAAATTGCAGTACAGCAGCGTTACCTGTTGGGTGATGTATGCCAAAATCTAATCAGCACCAATTTATACCAAAATCTAACCAAATATTAAGTTTTCTAGAATTCTGCCCCTTGTTTAATACTATGCAACGCTCACAAAATTTCGGTAACATTCCCATATAGGTACACAGACATTTTCTAAAAATTGCCAAATCGTGTTCAGGAAATCTAAAATGTGTAAATCCATCGAAAACCTGTAGCTAAAAATTTTCACAAAGTCAATACTTTCTTCCTAAATTCATAGAAGAAAGCAAAAAATTAATTATAAATAAATTTAATTAAAAAATATATCTCGTCAAGAAAAAAAAAAATCATAAAACAAAAATATTTTCTTCATAAATCTCAACCGCAATTTAAGAAGTCCCCTTTGATTGATAGAACAAAAAAATTTTCTTCATACAGCTTTTTCTCGTTTAATATTTTTTTCTTTATGGAGCAAGAAAATAGAAAATAAAAGTACAATAAACATTAAACGTTAAAAACATTTTTTCTGCAGGTATTTTAGCCATATTTTAGTTGTAAGAGGTATCTCAGCGATCGATGGAAAAGAAGTGTAATAGCCATCACCAAACCGTTACAATACTGATTATTAAAGGGAAAATACACGGTTTATAACAGAAGACGTTGAACATGTTTCATTTATATAATCATACACGTGTCATACTATATAAATATGAACAAATTTTTTCGTGTGAAAATTTATAGATAAAGTTTTTTAAAACTAATTAATTTTACGCACTGTAACATTAAATCTTTTCCCCCCCCTAAATTCTAAATGAACCTCGTCTGAAAAAATAGGAAAAGAAAATTGAAAGACAATTTTTGAAATGTGTAATGTAAGTTAAAATGAATGCCGTGATTTAGAAGTTTTATTATGTAAAATATAATTGCTGTACTTATTCAAACGATATACATTGTAAAATTTAATATATACTTTCAAGTTTTGCTCGCTTCGCTAGTCACGTACTCGTATTTAAATAAGTTTTTAAAAAACAATAATTATTTTATATTATTTTATAAATAAATTCTATATATCTGAAAAAAATAGGAAAATGAAAGGCACTTTTTGAAATATGTAATTTAATTCAAAATGAATGCCGTGATTTCAAAGTTATGCAAAACATAATTGTTGTATTTATTCAAACAATACACACTACAAATTTAATGAATACTAGGAGAGCTTTGCCAGCTTCGCTAGTCACTATGTTTAAATGACGTTAAATAAAAAAAAAAATATTTAAATGGAGTTTTATATAATTTATACGCTATATTTAAATGAAAAAAAAAAACACTATTATTTATTTATTTATTTATTTATTTATTTATTTATTTATTTTTTAATATTATTTAATATTATTTTATAAATAAAAACTTTATCAAAAAGGAAAAGAGGAACGTTTACATGAATATATTTCTTTTGGTAACTGTATTTAGAAATCATAACCATGGCCAAATACCATGATAACACCAGTTAATTAAATGTAAATTATATTTAATTATTCATTTCGGTTTCATTATGTTGATTAGAAACACAGTTAATTGAAAATAAATTAAACATGCATTCACATTAGTTTCCACATGATAAAATTAAGAAAAAAAAAATCATTAGTTATTTGATCAACTGAAATCAATATTTAAAAACAAAAATAAAAATAAAAATAAATTATTTAAAAGGAGAAATGTATATTTCTCATTTTTTATTACCATTCGCAAGTATATTTTACAATTTTAAAACTATTATTACGTCAGTTTTACCAGAATTTTTTCATGATAAAGGCTCAACCTTCCAATTTATTTTCATTATTATTATTCCCATGTAAATAAGTGCTTTTTTTATGTTAAAAAATTAAATAAAATAAAAAGTTGTAAGCATTTTATTTTTATTGGTAGAAATGTACGTGGCATAGTTTTTCCAGTACATTACATCCAGACAAACAGAAAATTTATTTTTTATTAGCGCATACAAGTTAATTTATATTTCGCTAATATCACTACAAATAATTCAATGTAATCGCACTGTCGATATATTGTCGATATACATCGATGTCCTCTAATTGTAATTTCAGATGCAACCACAAAATGAATAATTTTATAAACAGTTTGTACATATGTCTATTTTTCGTTTATTGCGTATAAATTATAAACTCCTTATACATTTTCTAATCTTAACCATATTGAATCTTTCTAAATATAATATGATGGTAAAAAGTATTCCTAAATGTAATCTTCGCTTTTAAAAAAAATAGTTTGAAAAAAAAAAAGAAAAAGAAAAAAAGAAAGATTAATACAAAATAAGAATGGTTATTTAATTCTCATTTGTTTATTGTCTTTCGATTCCCAATTTTTAATTCTTATCAGTTTTCTTTGTTTAAAATGTTTTTTATATCCTGTTATTTTCAACGTTTTATTTAAACTCGTTTAAATGTTAGTTTTTCAAACAACAGATAATGTTTAATTCTAATTATTATTATTATTATTATTATTGCTGTATTAACTCTAAAACATCCCACAAAGAAATATGTAGAGTCATAAACATAAATAAATTACTAAGTAGAATTGTTCCATGACACGGTGCTTTTATTATTTGAAAACTTTTACGTTTATTCAGTTAGAAGGAAGTCACTATTTTTTATTATATGCAACATACGAAAGTATTGGATTTGTTAATATTAAATAAGCTCTAACTAAAGAAATAATGCACATAATTTCATACCTCGACAGGAATTAATGCCTGTAAATTTTTGATTAAATTCGCGTTGCTATCACATTTTATTCATAATTTTTACTTTCTTCTATATTTAATAAAATAAAGTATCAGATTCGTAAACATTTTCGAGTTTTTGAGGAATTTACACGTTTTGAGAGGTCTAGAACACGATTTGACCATTTTTAGAAAATGCCTGTCTGTCTGTGTGTGTGACAAAACTTTTCTGGCGACTGTATCTCCGAAACTACTGCTTAGAATTGTATATGTATTTATATGTAGATTCACTTCAACCTAAATTAGTTCCTATCAACTTTTCGTGTCAACCGCTCAACAGGTGGCGCTGCTATACAGCGATTTCCACAATTTAAGGGTAGGCTATATCTCAGGTTCTATTGCATACAATCAAACAAAACTTGTTACGTGAGAATGACATTATGAGAAATTATGCTGATTCAATTTTAATGCTTCTCAGCCAACAGGTGGTGCTGCTATGCAGAAATTTTTGCAATTTAAGGGAAGACTATATCTCAGGAACTTCTGCACAGAATTGCATATAAATTTATATGTAGATGCATCTTGACATACATTAGTGCTTATCAACTTTTGGTGTCAACCGCTCACCAGGTGGCGCTGTTACACAGCGATTTCTGCAATTTAAGGGAAAGCATATCATAAAACAAAACTTGATATGTGAGAAGGCCATTTATGAAACATTATACTGATTCAATTTGGATGCTTATTTGTTAATAGGGGGTGCTGCTATACTGCAAATTACCTCGATAATGGAAAAGCTATGTCTCAACTTCTATGACGTATGACTGTACCAAACATTATATATGAGATAACCATTATAAGAAAGCATTTTTTAAGATGTTATTTATAGACAATAAAACTACCTTTCTTTCGATATTTAGTGTTAGTTTTCTCTAAGATGAAAACCATTTGCATTCATCATGTTAGACAATTTTAATAAATAATAGTTTAATAAATTATTTATACTTAGTTAATATGTATAGGAAAATATAGAAGAAAGTCTTGTGGTGGCCACAACATACTAGTTAATTTAGCAGTTGACTTACTTTCGACATTTAGTATTATACTTTTCCGAGATAAAAAATCGTCTGCATTTATTATGGACAATAATTTTAATAAATAATCTGCGCTACATAAATTCAGTTTGGTAACTTTAACAGAAGAAAGTTTTGTCATAGCCACAACATACTAGTTTCTCTTATAATTTTTTTAAAATTAAGTTTTAAAGAAATACGTGAAAATACACTGATTATGTGATAAATTAATTATTTATTTGAATGTTTGTAATATTAAAGTTTCAAAATAAATTTTAATCTACTTTCTTGCAAAATAATAGAAAGACTCTAAAAGAAAAAATAAATAAAATGGCAAACTTTGGTTTCAGAAATCACGATGAATGATTCATGAGATCGTCATTCTCCATTTATGTGAAATTCCTAACTGTTCTCTAGAAATACTTTAAGTATGAAACTTCCAAACTTTTTTCCATAAATGATAAAAGCAGTTTTTGTTTATTCTTTACATTCTGTATACTACTGCTTTATTTCGATGAAACTATTAAAAATGACATCAACGTCAACATTTAATCAACTATAGTAACTATAACTTACATTAAGAGTTATATATGCATTTTTATACATTGAATCAACTATATTGATGTACTGCTATTTATTATATACATATATATAATAGGTATATAGATAGATAGATTAAATCAAAACCCGATAAAATGATAATAAATCAATTTTAACTAAATCAGTTAAAGTGAAAATATTTTTTTTTAATTAGACATGTGCCCGAACATGTGCCCGAACTTGAAATTGAAACAGGGTAATTTTTGCAGCCTATTTCGCCGTACATACAAATTCTGTCAATAGGCCGCAATCATAATAAAAACTCTTGTTTGTCCCTGTACACGAACTTCAAACAGAATGCGCACCTAAAATCATACAGCTGATTCCAGGTACCTCATAAATGTTTGTACCAATCTGCAAGTCAATCCGGTAATTTTTGCAGCTACTTTCGCAATTCACACATATTTATAAAAACAGACAGACACCAAGAACTCAAAAACTTTTTGAGTCTTTACATGCAGGCCTCACTAATGTTTGGACAATAAATTAAAGTAAGAGAAGTCTATAAATGCTAGATTCACTAATCTCCATATATTTCCTACTACGGTGAAGTGGAACGTGCATAGAAATTTTCAGCTCAATTGGATAACGCTGTCAGACGCTAAGGCACTTTAATTAATGTCAACCTAAAGGCCATAATGATATAGATATTTTGTTGTGTCCCTGTAAAAAACTGTAAGTGCTAGATTCACCAAAATCTATATAGTTTATACCACGGTGATCTATAATACGTATATATGTTTTCAGCTCAATCGAATGAGGTATTTAGACGCTATGACACTTCATAGAAGTTTAGCCCATAGAATGATAAAGAATTTTTTGTTGTCTAAAAAAAAATTGTAAATGATAGATTTATCAAAAGCTACACAGTTCGTGCAAGGGGGACCTGTAACACGTACACAAATTTTCAGCTCAATCTGATAAGTTATTTGGACGCTATCGCACTTTAGATAACTTCATCCTACTGACCTTAATCATAAAGAATATTTGTTGTGTCCTTGTAAAAAAACTATAAGTGTTAGATTCACCAAAATCAATAGCGTTTGAGATACGGTGATCTATAACATACGTACCAACTTTCAGCTCATTCGGACAAAGCGTTAAGACGCTATCGTACTCATTGACACACATACACACATACATAAAAAAAATTCGTGTAAAATCGTAGATATTTTGAATAGGCGAGTGAGTTCGTATCAAAATTATCAAAACTAAATTTGGAGGTTCTCTAGTAGACATTATGATACTCTCAAATATAAATTTATAACATCGTGCGACCATTTGTATTGAGCTATGAGAGATACAAAATCCATTTCGCAAATCATAACTACAGTATTTTCCTTATACATAATGTTTGGAAAATAATAACACAGGACTACATCTAAACTTTTGGTTTGATAATTTTTTGCAGACCTTTTTGTTTTTGGGAGTACTAAAACCAAAAATGAAGCCATTTTTTTCTCTATCACACAGAGATTTTTTTAATACAGGGTGTCTACCGACGCAATTTCTTCATCTTCTGTAGTTTCTAGTATGTTTCCATAATTAATTATAATTAATTATGGAGACATTTCACAAAAGTTACCATATAATTATATTGATGCAAAAGTTACGGAAGAAATTATGTCGATAGACACCCTGTATTGACAAAAATCTATATGTGATAGAGAAAAACTGGCTTCTTTTTCAGTTTCAACCCTTAAATAAGCATTAGCTAAAATTATCAAATCAAAGTTTGTCAACATTATTGACCTGTGTGATCAAATACATTTAATTTTTTTTTTTTTTTCTATTATAGTCATTTTACACAGTGGCCGAGCAGTCCTATATTTTTACGTGTATTTTAGGGTTTTGTCCCCACTTTAATCAATCAGTATACTTTTACACATTGTTTTAGCTTTAAAAGCTTGACAAAAATATATAAAAAAAAATCTGGAGTGACTCCACTCGACTTTCCGAACATTGAGTAATTAACAGTTGTGTAGATAAAGTAAAGAAAGAGGAGTTGTTAAACAAACAAAAGAGAGAAAACCATAATAGAGTGTTTGAGTATTTTTCTCCATATATTACACGATGTTTTATTTAACGCTACTGAACTTTGAGCCCATAGATCATAATGATAAATAATTTTTCGTTGTGTCCCTGTAAAAACCTATAAATGCTAGATTCACCAAAATGCTTATAGTTAGTGCAACAGTGATTTATATTATTCATATAAATTTTCAGCTCAATTGAATAAGGCGTTTAGATGCTATCGCACTTTTAAAATTTTGGTCCCATAGGCCATAATGATAAAGACTTTTTCTTTGTGTCCCTGTAAAAAAACAGTAAGTGCTAGATTCACCAAACTCTATACAGTTGGTGCAACTGTGACCTATAACATGTGTACAAATTTTTTGCTCAGATTAATAAGGCGTTTAGACGCTATCGCACTTTTTAAAATTTGCCCCCATAGGCCATAAGGATAAAGAATTTTTCTTTGTGCCCCTGTAAAAAAACTGTAAGCGCCAAATTCACCAAAATCTATACAGATTGAGTATCTGTGATCTATAACATGTGTACAATTTTTTTACTCAGATTAATAACGCGTTTAGACGCTATCGCACTTTTAAAAATTTGTTCCCATAGGCCATAATGATAAAGAAATTTTTCTGGTGTCCCTGTAAGAAAACTATAAATGGTAGATTCACCAAAATCAATAGGGTTCGTACTATAGTGACTTACAATATACGTACCAACTTTCAGCTTATTCAAACAAAGCGTTTAGACGCTAGCGTGTTCACTCACAGACATACACACACACATACACACATACATACACACACATGCATACATCATCGTAAAAATAGTGAAAACGGACTCAGGGGACCTCGAAATGTATAAAAACATGAAAATCTCAAATTCGGATTTTTGACATAATTACAATACTTTCCTCACTATAGTGTTCGGAAAGTAAAAATATTAGTATTAAAATAATAAAACAGACGTAAAAATATAGGACCGCTGTTGCTCCTGTCTGACCAGAAGACATAGAAAATATTACGAAATTAGGATAATTTTCCCTTTCTCCTCCTATTTAAACGTACATGTATGCAATGCATTTGGAAAACTTTATATTAATTAAAATATTTTTAAATTAATTAATAGTTTAAAAAAAGAGTGCAAATGTATTGTTTGGATGTTTACTTAAAAGTTCTTTTATCTTGTTCTTTCAAAAAATCTACCAAAAATTCTTTGCATGCTTTTTAATTGAGCCTCCTTTTATGAAAGGATAAAATTACTAATTAACCTGCATTTATCTGAGATTTAATTCGCGTATTTTCAGCTGAAAAATGAAGAAAAAAGAAGAAAGAAAGAAAGAAACGTAATCTTCTTATGAATGTTTACTAGATAGTATGTATCTAATTATCTTGCAGTAAAATAAATGAATCAGTAAATTGTTAAGAACTAAAAATGGAAGAAAAATATTTACATTCAGTTATTTTTTGAATAACATGCAGTTTTATAAATTCGAATAGGATAGGATGTTTTTTAGAGTTGAATTATTTTTAGAGATTAATGTACGCCAACATATTTTCAAAATCTGTAACCATGAAAAGATTCAGCTTAAATAGATGTTATCAATTACAATTTTTTGAATATTATTATTATTTTTTTTTAAATTATATTTATTAATAATATCATTAATATTCATGATTTTGAAACATTGTGATATCGCAGTGATTCGTGTTCCCATTGATTCAGAAATGACAATAAAATAGGTTTACTACAATATAAAATACTTTTATTTGTGTTAATTGATAAATATGAAGTATTGAAAGAAAAGAAAGAAATATAAATTACACAAATCCACAAAAATAACGTTCACAAAATTTTATTTTAAAATTTTAGTTAATACATATGTTTTCTGATATGCTTAAATTGAAAATGAAGGCAGTTAATCTCTATCACGCATATATTTGTCTACCAACACAATTTCTTCCGTAAACAATATAATTGTACGGTAACTTTTATAGATGTTTATATGATTAAATATAATTAATCAAGGAAATATATTTATAATCAAATAAAATCATAAAATTGTGTCAGAAGACACCCTGTATTGACAGAAATGTATACATGATAGAGAAAAATTGGCGTCATTTTC
The DNA here is from genome assembly GCA_963930645.1 of Salticus scenicus. Classification (NCBI taxonomy): domain Eukaryota; kingdom Metazoa; phylum Arthropoda; class Arachnida; order Araneae; family Salticidae; genus Salticus; species Salticus scenicus. Next base: position 175,100,524 of record OZ005656.1, on the reverse strand, counting down.
GGTTTCAGCACACCAAAAAACGTAAAGATCAGTCAAAATTATCAAATCGAAATGTTATGTGTAGATCTGTGTTCCTAAAAAAGATAGATTCCAATACTTTTGTTCTTCTTACTCAAAAAATATGATGCAGACACCATATATCTTCCACATATACCTATTGACATATACATATAAATATATATATATTGAAAACTCTTTCAAACAATGCAAAAAATGACACCAAGTATCACATGAAAAACTAGATAGAACATGAATAAAGATTTCTGAAAAATCAAGCATCCTTTTAATGAAAACATACAACATCAATACCTTTTAAAGGGCTCACATTGAACGTTGTATGCAAATTAGGTGTTATTTATGTCTTACTCTATGCAATTTGCTGAAACTTTACAGTATGCTAACCCTAGCAGCAAAGTATAATCGGCCTTTGAATGGCCGCTTGACGACAACCTATGAACTTGTGAACGACCGATACTCGGATTCCCATCAAGTGCAGTTGGTTCTGAGATACAGTCGCCACAAAAGTTTTGTCTCACACACACACACAGACAGACAGGCATTTTCTAAAAATGGTCAAATCGTGTTCTAGACCTCTCAAAACGTGCAAATCCGTCAAAAACTCGAAAATTTTTACGAATCTGGTACTTTTTTTTTTTATTAAATATAGAAGAAAGTAAAAATTATGAATAAAACGTGATAGCAACGCGAAAAAAAAATTACAGGCAGTAATTCCTGTCGAGGTATAGCTATGTATGAATTTATATGAAATTATATGCATTATTTATTTAGTTAGAACTTATTTAACATTAACAAATCCAATACTTTCGTATGTTGAATATAATAAAAAATTAAACGTAAACATTTTCAAATAATAAAAGCACCGTGTCGTGAAACAATTCTACTTAGTAATTTTTTACTATGTTTATGATTCTACATATTTCTATGCAGGATGTTTTAGAGTTAACACAGCAATGGTAATAAAAAAAATAATAATTAGAATTAGAAATAAATATTATCTGTTGTCAGAAAAACTAACATTTAAACGAGTTTTAATAAAACGTCGAAAGTAACAGGATGTAAAAAACATTTTAAGCAAAGAAAACTGACAAGAATTAAAAATTGGGAATCAAAAGACAATAAACAAATTGAAATTAAACAACCATTCTTATTTGTATTAATCTTCCTTTATTTCTTTTAATTTTTTTTCAAACTATTCTTCTAAAAAGCAAAGATTACATTTAGGAATAAATTTATCGTCATATTACATTTTCAATGTTTCAAATTGGTTAAGATTAGAAATTGTATAAGGAGTTTATAATTTATACGCAATAAACGAAAATAGACATATGTAAAAACAGTTTATAAAATTATTCATTTTGTGGTTGCATCTGAAACCACAATTAAAGGACATCGATGTGTAATATATCCACATTGCGATTACAGCCAATTATTTGTAGTGATATTAGCGAAATATAAATTAACTTGTACTCGCTAATAAAAAATAAATTGCTTGTTTGTCTGTATTTAATGTACTGGAAAAACTATGGCACGTACATTTCTATTTTTTTTATTATTATTATTTTTTAATTAACAGATGTATATCATGGTATTTGGCCATGGTTATGATTTCTGAATTCAGCTACAATATATATATTAATTTAAACGTTATTTTTTTCATAAAGTTTTTATTTATAAAATAATATAAAAAATCAGTGTTTTTTTTTTTTTTTTTTCATTTAAATATAGAGTAAAAATTAAATAAAATTTCATTTAAATATATTTTTTCATTTAAATTCATTTAAACATAGTGACTAGCGAAGCTGGCAAAGCTTACCTAGTTTATAAATTTGTAGTGTGTATTGTTTGAATAAATACATGAATTATATTTTGTATAACTTTGAAATCATGACATTCATTTTGAATAATATTACATATTTGAAATGTTGCCTTTCACTTTTCTTTTTCTATTTTTTCAGATAGGGTAGGTGCTCCAGTGTTTGGCATGCTCCAGTAATTGACATCTATCCCGAAATAATTAATAAATAAGAAAATTAAAAAATCATATATATTACATATAAGAATTTTAACATTTTATGGCAAACACTGGAGCATAGCGTGCTAATAACAGGTAAAATGAATAACTAGCAGTGTCAAACACTGGAACATAGGGTACCAATTACTGAAAAAAGGAAAAACTGGCAGTGTCAATTACTGGAATATTGAGTGGGTGTACAATAAAAATTCATTAAAAAAAAATAATTGTTATCAAATGTATATATTTTAACATATTTGTGGTTCTGAATGTCTTTCATGCCATATGTATTAACTTAAGATTTTTAAAAATATTTTTGATGACTAGAACATTAAAAACATCAGAGATTGCTCTAAAAGTGTCAATCACTGGTGCACTTACCCTAAGTGGTAATCCCACTTTTCAAAGTGTTAATAAGTTAACCTTCCAGTGGACGCGCGTATATGAGAGATACACTAGCGTTGAATCTCGTTGTATATCTTAAAGTCAGAGAACATTTGGAACACATATCTTTGTCTATTCACTCAGCATATATTTATCTATTTTTATTTATTTTTTGAACCTCGAGATAACCATATGAAGCTGTATATTTGTTATTTGTATTTGAAAAGTACGAGCAACCGTTCATGTAATGTTTTGTTATATTTGATTTTTTTTTTTTTTTTTTTTTTTTTTTTCGCTGTTTAAAATCAGTCTTTGTTGTTTTTGTTTTTGTTTTAAACATTATTATTTTAAATTAACATTATTATTTTTTAAAATTAATTAACTTTTAACTTTAAACTTTTTATTAAAAATGACAAAACATCAACTATATTCTTTATTTTATTTTCAAATAATTCCGATGTTTCTTTCATTACTTTATATTGTTTTTGCGCTTTCAGTTTCATTCTTTCAGATTTTTTTAATGAATAAAAGTTCCAATTGAATGTTCTTATTAATCTTCAAATGGTTATAGTATAATTAAAATATTCAGATACTTTAAAATACATATTTTACAGTAGTGTATGTGAAAAATAAGCGCGACCGTTCATGTTCGTATAAGCAGCGCGCCCGCTGGAAGGTTAAAGAAAAGAAAAAAAAAAGTTTTAATGCAGCAAAGAAATACTCATTTATATAGACCGATCGAAACAAAAAGTTTTTTTTTTTTTTTAATCATTATTATTATTATTAATTTTTTGCGATATTATCACAATATGTTTTAAACATGCAAATTAAGATCTATTTTTTTTTTTTTTTTTTTTTTTTTTTTTATAATTTCCTATAATAAAACGAAACATGAAATAAATCAGAAAAGAAAATTTTTAAATATTAATGCATTAAAAGTACACACTTTTGTTTTTAAGTATATTACTATTATTAGGAAATTATCCGTTTGCTATAATATACAGTTATCTTCATGCTTATCTAATGCATAATAAAAAGTCATATATTACAGTTAAATAAAAAAAAAAGTATCATTATATTTAAATGAGCTTATATCATTTTAACTAACGTTACAATTTAATGAGACTGCAATATATATCGTTGAAGAATATTTAAAAGAAAGTACGTATTTTATTTTTGTTTGGTAATTTTTTGAAATTATAAAACTCCCTAATGTTTAGAAAATTACAACACTATATTCGTTAATTCTTTTAATATGTTTTAAAAAACAAAATATGAAAATATGTATATTTTCACAGATGCTAAAAGATATCAAAACTTATTTGAACAGTATAAAATATTAACCAATTAATAGTTACTTAAATTGCAAATTTCTTATCGAAAATGAAATTATGCACAGACGTGTAAGTCTGACATGAAAGGCCAAAGGCTAATTGCATTTTTACATGGATTTGATTTCATGAGATATTTTCTGCTGAGGCAGTAACAGAATGCGAAACCATGTGACAATTTAAGACTTTTTATATTTTGTAAAGGGAAATTTATTCAAGAATTGCTTTATCAAAATTATTCAAGAAATACTTAACTCGGAAATTATATTGGAAAAATATAAATGTATTTTGCTTACTTTGTTAATTTCTCTACATAAAGAAAATGTAAAGTACCCATGCTGAATTATTTTTTTAGAACTTCCATAAATTATATAAAAATATGTTTAATTTCTTTCATTATTTAGAAAATATGATTAAGATAGATGTTTAATTTTATTCATGACATTATTTACTATGAGTATTAGATTAAGTTATACGGAGTAGCAATTCTCGTTTTAATGTATTCTGCTTTTACTTTAAGGATATTCTTTTAGTTCAATGAGTTTAAGTTATTAATTATAACCTCAAGTGATTTACTCTTTTAATCCATGAAAGCTTACGTCCTATTTATAGACAATTAATAAAATAGCTATTTGAAAGTTTGAGTTCTTTTTTGATTATATATTTGTTTTTTCTTTTAGTAATAGTTGATGTCAGATAATACTGATAGCAACCATTATTAAAAGAAAAAAAATCATTCGAAGAAAAAAAAATGTTCTAAACAATCATAAATATTTTCATGTATCAGCTACTAAAGTTAATTTTAGGAATTGAATTACCTTTTTATCTTTTTTCAATCATTGCAAATGAATTTGCTTTCCTTGCACTGTTAAAATTTTCAACATTAAACTCTGTGTAATATATTATCTTAAGTCTTACGTAAAATTACAGAGAAAAATAAACAGAGATGTTAAAAAACTTATTTTATACATTTATGTTAATGACTAACATTAATTTAAATAATCATTGGTGAGAATATATTTCGGACTTGCAATGCTTTTTCTAAAATAAAAACAGTCATTTTTAATTTTAATTAAAAAATTAGGTAAAAATACAGAATAAAGATTGAGAATCTCGATTAATCACTTTTACCTAAGAATTACAGTAAATTTACAGAGACTCTGGATAAATATTTACATTAAATTTATAGAAATTTTTAACAGTGTACCTAAAGTGTTGCCAAATTTAGGGAATTTTTGTTTAAAATTTAGGGAATTTTAGAAAATTTTTGGAATTTCCAAATTTAGGGAATTTTTGTTTGTTTTGTTTTGTTACCACCAATAATTTTGAGAAATGATGTTTGATATACATGATAAACGATTAATATTCTATGTGATAAGGCAAACGTTACAATTGTAAATTAACGGAGAATCTATATATTAATAGGCAAGCAGGAAATTTGTGGTACACTTTTAACATATTAATTATGGGAGTGGAGGGATGAAAATGATATCATTTAAATTTTAAAAGGTATTATTCAGATGTGTAGAATATAAAAATTATTTCTTACGATGTCAAGAAAATATTTTAAAATTCTTTTATTTTTTATGAATTTTTCCATTTTATATTCGTATTCTTTTATATTAAAAAATACCTAAAGTAGAAAGTTGTTAAATCTGGCAATTTCTAAAAACTCAAAAAAAAATCATAGACACAGTAATTTGCATAGTGTGGCATCACCATACTCTCGATTACCGCCATTAGATAGTAGACAGCCATTAGGTGGTAGAAATTAGAGTGAATGAGTGGTAGATCGATAGTTTATATTGTTGAAAATATACGCAAGTTAAAAAAGGATTTGATTTATGAAAGTCCCATTTTTTTTCTAATTTATTTAAGATCTAATTTCTTCTTTCTTTCTTTTATTTATTTATTTATTTATTTTTTTTTTTTTTGTGCGTGTGTGTGTGATTTATGCCAGCTCTAATTTAAAAACATTTTTAAACTAAAACATAATGCATTCAATTAACTGAAATTGACTATTTATTATTTTTTTAAGTATTTGTTACTATATCTTCTGCGTATATAAGAAGAAAGTATAAGATTTGGAAAAACTTTTGACTTCCGGTTTTCGATAACTTTACAAGTTTTCAGATTTCCGTGCATTTCAATTAACTGAAAGTGACTTACTTTTGAGGATAAATTAATGCCTATTAAGTATGGGGGAAAATCGGCCTATAGATTGAGTTGATGTCCCATTTTATCATATTTTTTATCTATAATAATAAAAGAAGATGTCTGTCTGTCTGTCTGTCTGTCTGTCTCTCTGTCTGTCTGTCTGTCTGTCTGAGCATCTATACGTTCAGCCCCTACTGAACGCAGAACTACAAAATTTGACATACGGGTGCTCAGAAGCCTGCCCGAGGGGATAGTCAAAACAGAATTTAAAAATTTTAATTAGTTGCGGAGATATTAATTAAAATGTAGACCTATGTCTTAATCAAAAAGCGATCTCAATGACTCAGAATTCACCGAGATTGCATAAAAGTAGATATTTTAACGGAGTTAAAAGCAGAAAAATGGAAAATAAATTAGAAATATTAGTCCGATCATTACGAATTTGGTACCAAATGAAAGGGGAATTTTTTCCGAATCTAAGAGTGCAAGCGGCTTATCGATACGTCCATTAGATTTTTTAAAATTAACTAAACTATGGAATTTAGTTGGCAACAGGCAGACGATTTTCTAAGCGGTCTCGATCGGAAACAAAACACAAACGAGACAACTGTCTGTCTGTGATGTCTGTGATGAAAACGGAAATGGTTGTAATCAATTAAGATATCATGTGTTTTATACTGGGGGGGAAAAATTGCAATTTTCAATTTTTTTCAAATTTTCATTCACGTTACATTTGAATTAATATTCGGCCTAGACAGCATATTATAAAGCTACTGTTCAATTTTCATGAAAATATATGAATAATTAAAAAAATGACATATTTATTGGAAAAAGATTGTCTTCTTTTATTTTTTTGCAGTATTTGCAGTAGTCGAAATTTCGTAGTATGTAGTTTTAATGCCCGATAATTCGATTGTGAATATTTTTGAAAGAGTACGATTATTAGGGAGGGCTTGAGGAACAGGGAAAAAAGGCAAAAAAAAAAAAAAAAAAAAAAAAGAGTTGCAGCGTTTGAAATTGGTTGGCATATTAAGATTTTAAGGCAAGGTATTTGGTTTTCTTTTTTATCCCAGCTTCTAATTAAAATAATTTCATAAGTAATACATCATTTGAAAGCTTTGTTGATTTGGAATTGAACAGTAGATTACAGAAATTTCTACCGCCAGATGGCGCTGAAATATTTTAAAATTTCAATATTTCAAATTCTAATTATGATTATATAATTTTTAATACATCATTCGAAAGATATTTTAAAGTTCTTTTATATTATCGAAAGTATTATTCGAGATTTTACCCGATTTACACGTTTTAAGGTTTCCTTTTTAGGTTTTCTTTTGTATCTCAGTTTTCTTTTGCATCTCAGCTAATTGAGTTAGACCGTTCACCGCCGATAATATTTAGATTTTATGGCAAGGTAAAACGATTGCGGATATTTTCGAGTGTAAAATTATTATTATCAACGGAAAGGGAGGGGGGGAGAGCGAAGGGGCAAAGATGTAGAAAAAGAACGGGAGTTTCGGAGAAAACAACGGAAAACCCAGAACACCTTTATTTTCAATATTTCAAATTCTAATTATGATTAAATTACTTTTAATGCATCATTCGAAAGATATTTTAAAGTATTTTTATATTATCGAAAGTGGGATTCGAGATTTCAGCTGATTTACATGTTTTAAGGTGTCCTTATTTGGTTTTCTTTTTTATCTCAGCAATCTTAAAAGTTATTTGAATTGGAATTGAAGAGTATATATTGCAAATCCCTGACGGAATTGAACAGTAGATTACAGAAATTTCTACTGCCAGATGGCGCTGTAATATTTTCTTTTGCATCTCAGTTAACTTTATAAGTAATACATCATTTGAAAGTTTTGTTGAAATTATTTTTAATACATCATTGGAAAGATATTTTAAAGTTCTTTTATATTATTGAAAGATTTCACCAGATTTACACGTTTTGAGGTGTCCTGATTAGGTTTTCTTTTGCATATCAGCTAATTGAGTTAGAATGTTCATCGCCGATATACAAAAAGAATTTAACATGAGCGTACAGAAAAAAATTATATAGTAAGAAAATAAATTCGCAACATAACAGCGCTACCTTCCAATAGCAAACAAACTTTCGTTCAATATACACGCAAACTAAAAAATGGTATTGTGATGCACATTACATTTTGAGATATAGCGCTAATTTTCCACTTATTTTAAAATTTCAATATTTCAAATTCTAATTATTATTAATTTATTTTTAATACATCATTCGAAAGATATTTTAAAGTTCTTTCATATTATCGAACGTAGAATTCGAGATTTCACCTGATTTACACGTTTTGAGGTCTCCTGAATCGGTTTTCTTTTGCATCTCAGTTACTAATTAAAATAATTTTATAAGTAATACATCATTTGAAAGTTTTGTTGATTTGTAATCTAACAGTAGATTACAGAAATTTTTACCGCCAGATGGCGCTGTAATATTTTAAAATTTCAATTTCTAATAACGATTAAATTATTTTTAATACATCATTGGAAAGATATTTTAATGTTCTTTTATATTATTGAAAGATTTCACCAGATTTACACGTTTTGAGGTGTCCTGATTAGGTTTTCTTTTGCATCTCAGCTAATTGAGTTAGACCGTTCACCGCCGATATACAAAAAAAATTTAACATGAGTGTACAGGAAAAAATTATATAGTTGTACGCATTAAGTTTTGAGCTAATTTCATGAACAATAAAATAAATTCGCAATATAACAGCGCTACCTTCCAATAACAAACAAACTTTCGCACAATATGCACGCAAACTAAAAAATGGTATCGTGATGCACATTAGATTTTGAGATATAGCGCTAATTTTCCAGTTTTTAAATATTTTGTGTAAATATTACCTCCGGCCAATAACAAACAACCTTTCGCTCAATATACACACAAACTAAAAAATGGTGTAGTGATGCACATTAGGTTTTGAGATATAGCTTTTTCAGTAGCATTATTTGTAATATAAAAATCATTTCAACATAACAGCGCCACCTTCCGGCCAACAAATAAAAAAATGGCGTAATTGTGTACATTATATTTTGAGATACAGCTTTTTATTTATTTTACATTTTAATATGATTAAAAAAAAAAAAAAAAAAAAAAAAAAAAAAACGCTTAATATACACACAGAAAATGGTGTAGTTATGCGCATAAGTTTTTGAGATATAGCTTTATAACAAACAACTTTTCGCCCAATACACACACACACACACTAAAAAATAGTGTAGTGATGCACATTAGATTTTGAGATATAGCGCTAATTTTTCAGTTTCTAAATATTTGGTACAAAAAGCAGAACCTTAGAATCGAAAATTTTACATTTTTCATTTAAGCTGTCGGACTATCCCAAGAGGTTCTTCCCAGATCGTCCACATTCTTTTTTTTTTTTTTTCTCTGTATATCGCGGAAACAAAACTTATTGCCTCAGTGATTATTGTTCTGCATACAATAGTTTCATCATTAGTTTGGCGGAATCGCATGCATTTTATAAGGAACTATCAAAAAGTGGAGACAGTCCCCATAAAATGGTGACGTTTAGTCGCCTTATTGTAGTTTTTTTTTTTTTTTTTTTTTTTTTTTTTTACACTCACCTCACTGTTTAACTCCATGAACTAAATGATTCATTTTTTTCCCTCGAACAAAAGTTTAACTTTTCTGTGTGGCAACGCAACAATTTTGCACTTCACGTGTTTTGCTTGATAGAATTGGCTGCGTGTTCTTTTTACTCTGCATAACAATTCCACATTTTTTTTACTATAATTTTTATTTATATATTTTAGGAGTTTTTTCCTTGGCGGTCATATATTTTTTCAGGTGAGTTTTAAAATTATCACATACTTTAACAATTATTTTTTGGGAACTGTTTTAGGAATTAAAAGTAATAATCATGTAGAAAATACTCATTTTGAATGTTTTATTACTGTGTATTAAAAATCAAAATAATAATTACTATAATTATCGTTATTATTTAATTTAATTTATTTATTTATTTTTTTAGAATATGTAATTAAAAAAATAATAATTATTATTATTTTAAGCAGAATGATCGCATTGTTTATTAAATAATTCTTTGAGAATTGATCCCGAAATTTTCTTCAGAAACAGCTATTAATGGCCAATATTGTCTTAAGAATTAAAATCCAGTAACATAGTTAAAAAGCACAGCTATCTCTGAATTTAGGGTTTCCGAACATTTTACTGTCTTTGAGTATCATAGTGAATTATTTTGTTTTTGTAGAAAATTCTCATTTTGAATGATTCATTTGTCTTATAGTTTGAAATTTGTGACAGAAAAAAAAAAAAAAAAAAAAAAAGCATATATCGAATCTTTTAAGGTCAATATACATAATAATATTTGTTAGTTATGTTAAATATTTGTTGTTAAATCCTTAAAATTTTAGGCAAAGTGTTAGTTTTTTTTTTTTTTTTTTTTATCAACATGATTTACAGTGTTGGTAGTCAATCAAAGTATTAAAAGGGGCCTTCAAGATATTTTGTGCTTTCGGGAAGTTGCGGCTGCATGGGAAATACTGTAAACACAGTATATGAAAGATTTTTAACTGCACTGTAAAGTATAATTAAGTATAAAAATATTAATAGTAAATATGTGATATGTCGCATTTTGTTTTTCTGTTTAATTAACCTTTTTGGCTATCATATCTCCAAAACTGATAACGATAGAACTTTGAAACTTCAGAATTGATATAGGTCTGGTCAGGCATGAGAATTTTTCGCGGATCCGCGATTTTCCGCTTTTTTGTGATTTTCGTTAATTTCGCGATTTTTTATTTTGTTAAAATCAAACTCCAATAAGGATCAGTGTTCAAACACTCCACAAAAAACTTTAGACTCTCAATCTTTTTCCATCCAAAATATAAATGTCAATGTTCATTTTAAACGTGCTTTATCATATTCTATAACATATAAAATAACAGAATTACTCAATATTTCCCTCTCATGTAATTTTTTTTTGTCCCCCCCCCTCCTTTTTTCATCTCTAACCATCGCCACTCTGCGGGAAGCCCTTTATTTTTGAATATTTTTCCATTCACAACAAAAATGTCAATATTAATTTTAAACTTATTTTATGATATTCTAGAAGAACCCATAAAGAAGAAGAATTGTGTTTAATATTTCTCACTCATGAACTACTTTTTAACCCCCCCCCCCTCCCTTTTCCCATTTTCCACCACCAGTTAATGTTATTAAATGTTGATTGCTAGCTATTTTTTTTTTTTTTTTTTTTTTTAAACACATGTTCTATTGTGCTGATGTGTTATTCTTTTAGTTTAATTTGTCACTTTTAAAATATTTTGTATAGTTTTTTCCTGTGAGTAATCTTTTTTCATTTGAAATAAATTTTATGAACACATTTGAATAGTTTTCCCCGCACGCTTTATTTTTCATTTGAAATTAATTTTATGAACACGCGTGTTTCCTCTTTTTTTAATTTTCTGCACTCTCATGCCTGTCTGGTGTACAGATGAATTTTCCAAATTTTGGTGAAAATCGAAAGCCGGAAGTAGGAACTCAAGTCCGTATCTCAAAAACGGCTCTAACGATTTTCTTCAAATTTGCTATATAAACACTTTTAGATGTCCTATCGAATGAAATAGTTATGACCTTCATATTCTTAATGTTTGGTTTGTTCTAAACTGGGGAATAAAAGTAAAATGAACTCTTATTTCATTCTATTCAGTATTTTATTAGAATTTTGAATTTAATCAGTTTTTTATTATTAAGTTATTTCGTGTTAATACTAACGAAAGAAATATATTTTAACCCTTCCAGGTACGATTTTCATAATACAAATAATTGTACAGTTTTATATATGGTTAAAATAAAAAAAAGTATGCACTTTATTATTATTATTATTATTATTTATACTGAAATATTTTATTCATATAATTTGAAAAGTTATTTACTGTGAATATTTCTCATTGATGTAATTTCTGTTGTGACACCCCCCCCCCCCCCCCTTTACCTGTTAAAGAAAGGTTTTTTTTTTTTTTTTTTTTTGTGGGAAAAAAATAATTATATAACACTTTCCATTTTATTAGTTGTTCTTATATAAATGTTTATTATCCAGTTAATAGTGTTTCATTGAACCCAAGTGATATGTAATCATTGAGAATATTTCTGGATACACAGAAAACTTTTATAAAACTGTATCCTTAAAAAAGGCTGTTTTAATAAATTTGAAATTTGTGACAGGCAAAAAAAAAAAAAATGATGCCTATATCGAACCTTTTAAGGTCAATATATATTATATTTGTTAGTTATGTTTAATATTTGTTGTTAAATCCTTAAAATTTTAGGCAAAATGTTAGTTTTTTTTTTTTTTTTTTTTTTTTTTTTTATCAACATGATTTACAAACAGTGTTGGTAGTCAATCAAAGTATTGAAAGGGGCCTTCAAGATATTTTGTGCTTTTGGGAAGTTATATGTTGTTAAAGCGGCTGCATGGGAAATAGTGTAAACACTGTATATGAAAGATTTTTAACTGCACTGTAAAGTGTAATTAAGTGTAAAAATATTAATAGCAAATATGTGATAATATGTCGCATTTTGTTTTTCTGTTTAATTAACCATTTTGGCTATCATATCTCCAAAACTGATAAAGATAGAACTTTGAAACTTCAGAATTGATACAGGTCTGGTGTACAGAAGAATTTTCCAAATTTTGGTGAAAATCGAAAACCGGAAGTAGGAACTTAAGTCCGTATCTCAAAAACGGCTCTAACGATTTTCTTCAATTTGCTATATAAACACTTTTAGATGTCCGTTCGAATGAAATAGTTATGACCTTCATATTCTTAATGTTTAGTTTGTTCTAAACTGAGGAATAAAAGTAAAATGAACTCTTATTTCATTCTATTCAGTATTTATTAGAATTTTGAATTTAATCATTTTTTTTTATTATTATTAAGTTAATACTAACGAAAGAAATATATTTAACCCTTCCAGGTAGGATTTTCATAATACAAATAATTGTACAGTTTTATATATGGTTAAAATAAAAAAAAGTATGCACTTTTTTTTTTAATTATTATTTATACTGAAATATTTTATTCATATAATTTGAAAAGTTATTTAATGTGAATATTTCTCATTGATGTAATTTCTGTTGTGACACCCCCCCCACACACACACACACACTTTACCTGTTTAAGGAAGGTTTGTTTAATAAACAATTCGTATAGTTAAAATAAAATTATTAATAGCAAAAAAAAAAAAAAAAAAAAATCATCAGTTTGCTGCTCGCACAAAGTATTCCTATTTTTTTTCTTGGTGGGTTGGCCCTTTATGATGTATTATGTGGTTATTACAGAAAAATTAATGGCCATTCTGATTAGATACTTCAATTTTAGATCTCGAAAATTGTTGTTTAAAAAAACAACTCTATCGTCCTTTTTTTTTTAACTTGCTGTGAAAGATCTGTTTTATACTGTCTTTACACGTGTATCAAGTTTCTCCTTCTGGAAAATTCCAATTTCGACAATTGGTCAGTGAGTGTGTACGTATGTGTGGAATATTCTGGCTATCATATCTCCAAAACTAATAAATATAGAACTACGAAACTTCAGAATTGATACTGGTCTGGTGTATAGACGAATCTTCCAAATTTTTGTGAAAATTGGAAAACCGGAATTTCGTCATGGTAAACCGAAAGTGGGGCCATAAGTCCGTATCTTAAAAACGGCTCTAACGATTTTCTTCAAAGTTGTTAATCAAACATCGAGAAAAAGCTTTGTGATTTTCAATTTTTCTTTATTTCCAACATAAATGTCAATGACAATTTAAAACTTGCTTTATTAGATTCTAGAATCAATAAAGATGTATATTTGTTCAATATTTCTCATTGATGTACTTTTTGTTGTGAACCCTCCCCCCCCCCCCTTCACCCTTCCCTGTTTAAGGAATATTTGATAAGCGATTTGTATAGTTAAAATAAAATTATTAATAGAAAAAAAAAAAAAAAAAAAAAGAATTCGCTCTTTGCACAAAGTGTTCCTATTTTTGTTCTTGGTGGGTTGGCCCTTTATAATGTATTATGTGGTTATTACAGAGAAATTAATGGCCATTCTGATTAGATACTTCAATTTTAGATCTCGAAAATTTTTGTTTAAAAAATAACTCTATCGTCCTTTTTTTTTTAACTTGCTGTGAAAAATCTGTTTTATATTGTCAAATGTATATAATAAGTAAAATACTGTGTAATGGAAGTCGTGTGGTTGTTTAATACCAGATTTTTATTATTTGTATTTTGTACTGACTGTAGGTAAATGCAGTTTTATAAACTTTTACAATTTCCCCTTCGACAACAATACAATATTTCTTAAAGTAAAAGTTTAATTTTGATTAAGAAAAATGTTGGAAAGTTAGTGTTAGAAGGTCTTAAGTCAATTGATTAAATTTCCATGATAATCCCTAAAATTCTAAATAGGTAACTAAATAACTATAATAATAATGGCTCTTGATATTATGAAAATAATATGATTATTTTGGAATGAATTATTTAGTTACAGATTCCTGCTTTAGGTTAGATTAAAAATTAATACAATAGAAACATTATTTGCTTAATATTCTTTACTGATTTCTTATTCTTTATTGGTAAATTTTAAAATTACAATTACTCTTTAATTTTAGCATGATAAAAATATTTTTACCAACTTCAATAGTTTAACTTAATTTTAAATTTAACTACACTATTCGGTTTCCGAATATCAAGGTATTCAGACGAGCCAAATATTCGGTGTCGTCTGCCGAATAGGCCGAATACCAAATATTAACCGAATATTCGGTACAACTCTTATATATATTTAAAAATATATTATTTTTCCTTATTTTTATTACATTTTCAATTTTAAGCTCATTTTGAAATTTTAAAAATTTGTTAATTTAATTTTACTTTCGGTTTCAGGTGGTATGAGTGAAGTTTCTCACAACAGATTTATTCCTTTTTATACAGTAGTATACATTTTCTATTCTTAAAGAAGCTTTTTCGTTTTTTAAAAGTATTTTTTTTTTTTTTTTTTTTTTTTTATGTTTTGGTATTGCATGTAAGATATTATATTCAAATGTATAAGTATTGATTTTTTAATTATATATTGATTCTATTTGCTCGCTGTTTCTGTGTTTTGCATGTAATTTAGGATTTTATTCTTAAAATGCCTCCTAAAAAGAAATTTCGGTTAGACACAAGACATTTAATCAGAAGGAACAGAGAAAGGAATGCTAGAGCTCGAGCTTCAGAAAGTGAAGAACAACGTCTACAAAGACAGATAGCTGATGCTGAAAGACATGCAGCGATGCGAGAAAGTCAGAATGAAGAAGAGTGTCAACAAAGACAGGTGGCTGATAGGGAAAGACATGCAGCAGTGCGAGATAATGAAAATGAAGAAGAGCGTCAACGAAGACAGGTGGCTGATGCGGAAAGACATGTTGCAATACGAGAAAATGAAAATGAAGAATAACGTCGACATCGTCTCGCAGCTGATGCAGAAAGACATGTAGTGATGCGAGAAAATGAAAATGAAGAAGAACGTCGACATAGACTCGCAGCTGATGCAGAAAGACATGCAGTGATGCGAGAAAATGAAAATGAAGAACAGCGTCAGCAAAGACAGGTGGCAGATGCAGATAGATTTGCAGCGATGATAGAAAAGGAAAGTGAAGAAGAATGTCGGCAAAGACAGGTGAGAGATTCAAATAGACATGCAGCCGTAAGAGAAAATGAAAATGAAGAACAGCGTCAACAGAGACAGATGGCAGATGCAGATAGACATGCTTCGATGAGAGAAAATGAAAATGAAGAACAGCGTCAACATAGACAGTTGACAGATGCAGACAGACATGCAGCAATGAGAGAAAATGAAAATGAAGAACAGCGTCAACAGAGACAGATGGCAGATGCAGATAGACATGCTTCGATGAGAGAAAATGAAAATGTAGAACAGCGTCAACGTAGACAGTTGACAGATGCAGACAGACATGCAGCAATGAGAGAAAATGAAAATGAAGAACAGCGTCAACAGAGGCAGTTGGCAGATGCAGATAGACATACAGCGATGAGAGAAAATGAAAATGAAGAACAGCGTCAACAAAGGCAGTTGGCAGATGCAGATAGACATGCAGCGATGAGAGAAAATGAAAATGAAGAACAGCGTCAACAAAGGCAGTTGGCAGATGCAGATAGACATGCAGCGATGAGAGAAAATGAAAATGAAGAACAGCGTCGACAGAGACAGGTGGCAGATGCAGAGAGAATTGCATCTACTAGAAATCAAGTTTGGGTGCAAAAAGAAAATGCTGCATTTAATTATGATTGTAATATTGATTATACATCTGATCCACTTATTCATATAGGCAGAATGATAATCGAATGTAGTTTCTGCCATGCATTAAAATGGAAAGGGGAAACACCTGGTATGTGTTGCAGCAATGGTAAAGTTCGTATTCCTCTACTTCAAGATCCTCCTGAACCTCTCTATACATTATTGATAGGAGACTCATCTGATGCAAGGCATTTCCAAGAAAACATCAGAAGATATAATGCATGTTTTAAAATGACATCATTTGGTTGTACACAGCAAATTAGAGAAGAAAGGTATATGCCTACATTTAAAGTGCAGGGTCAAGTATATCACAGAATAGGTAGTCTACAACCACAAGGAAATTGTGAACCAAAATTTCTGCAGGTTTACTTTGTGGCTGATAAAGAGGAACAGGTAGAACAACGTTGTCGGAACGTAATGCAGGCCAAATAGCTTTAAGTGTGCTATGGAAAAAATGACTCCTGAATTGAAGATTGTTATTAGGGCAGATAAAACACCCTCCGGTGAGCATGAAAGGAGATTTAACAGACCAACAACATCAGAAGTAGCAGTTATTCTAGCTGGGGATCAACATGGTTCCAGAGACATCAAATTACATTTAAGAAGTGAGGAAATCCAAAGGATTGCAGAAACACACAGATCCTATGATGCACTTCAATATCCATTAATATTTTGGCAAGGTGAGGATGGATATCATTTTGAACTGAAAGAAACAAACCCTACAACTGGAATTGCTACTTCAAAGAAGATTTCTGCAATGGACTTCTATGCTTTTAGATTAATGTATCGTGTATCGAACTTTAATATTATTTTAAGGTGTAAGGCATTATTTCACCAGTTTGTTGTGGATATTTATGCAAAAATTGAATCTGAACGTCTAAGGTTCATACGCTTGAACCAGCGAAAACTACGGGTTGAAGATTATGTTCATCTAAGGGATGCAGTCAATAATGATGGAAATGTACATGACATTGGTCAACTTATAATTTTACCGTCTAGCTTCACAGGTGGTCCTCGCTATATGCATGAAAGAACTCAAGATGCCATGACTTATGTGCGAAATTTTGGTAGGCCCGATTTGTTTATTACCTTCACATGCAATCCTCAGTGGGAAGAAGTAACACGTGAATTAATGCCAAGACAGAAAAGTCAAGATCGACATGATTTACTCGCCAGAGTTTTCCGCCAGAAATTAAAGTCTCTGATTAACCTTCTCAACAAAGGAAGAATATTTGGCAATGTTGCTTGCTTCATGTATACAGTGGAGTGGCAGAAACGAGGTCTTCCACATGCACAAATTTTGCTGTGGCTTCACAACAGAATCCATGTTCACAGAGTTGATGAATTCATCTGCGCTGAAATACCAAATCCAGAAACTGACCCTATTTTATATGAAATTGTTACAAAACACATGATTCATGGTCCATGTGGCAACATTGATTCACGCTCTCCCTGTATGAAAGATGGGAGGTGTACAAAAAGATATCCAAGAGAAAATTTGAAGGAGACACAGACGGGAAGTGATGGATATCCACTTTATCGCCGCAGAGATCCAGAAGATGGAGGACATACGGTAATCAAGAAAGTATACGGATCTGATGTCACACTTGACAATAGGTGGGTTGTTCCATATTGTCCGGTATTGTCGAGATCATTCAATGCCCATATTAATGTGGAATACTGTAATTCAGTTAAATCTATTAAATATGTTTGTAAATATGTTAATAAAGGATCTGATATGGCAGCATTTGAAGTGACAAGTGAAGAAAATGTGCGTGATGAGGTGCAACAATATGAAATAGGACGTTACATCAGTAGCAATGAAGCTATTTGGAGGATCATGGGATTCCCAATTCATGAGAGATATCCCACAGTCACGCATTTGAGTGTTCATCTTGAAAATGGACAAAGAGTTTACTTCACAAGTGAAAATGCACGAGCTCGAGCACAGTCCCCACCCGATACAACACTTACTGCATTCTTCACCCTGTGTCAGAGTGATGAGTTTGCTCGCACTCTGCTGTACAACCAGTTACCAAAGTACTACACATGGAATGCAAGCAGAAAAAAATGGCTACGCCGTAAGTCTGGCCAAATTGTACCAGAACATACAGGCATTAGATCAAGTGATGCACTTGGACGTGTGTACACAGTTCATCCCAACAATTCTGAATGCTTTTATCTACGAATGTTACTGCATGAGGTACAAGGTCCAACATCCTTCCTTTTTTTAAAAACTGTCGGTGAAACTGTGTGTGAAACTTTCAAGCAAGCCTGTCAGCTAAGAGGACTTCTCGAAGATGACTCGCAATGGAAGAATACATTGGAAGAAGCAGCTGCCACACGATCAGCAGGAATGATTTGAAACCTTTTTGCAATTATGCTGCAGACGTGTTCTATGTCAAATCCTCTTGAGCTGTGAAATTTATACAAAGAAAATTTGTCCGAAGACATATTGCACAAGGCCAGAGTTAGGACTAATAACTTTGAGTTGATATATGATGATGTTATCTTCAATCAAACATTGATCTTTCTTGAAGATAAGATCAGGGCATTAGGTGGTTCAAATTTAAAAGCATTTGGACTTCCTGAACCACAAAGAGACGACACTAACAGACTTAATTATGAAATCATGACAGAGACAAGCTATAATATAGATGAACTAACTACATATGTCCTGTCAAATGAGCCGAATCTGGTTGAAGATCAGAGGCAAGCTTTTGAGGTAATCCCAGCTTCTGTTTTTGATGGAGTGGGGGGAATATTCTTTTTAGATGCACCAGGTGGAACAGGAAAAACTTATTTGATTAACCTTCTTTTAGCAAAAGTTAGACAGAGAGGAATGGTTGCTCTTGCTGTAGCTTCTTCGGGAATTGCTGCTACTCTTTTGGCTGGAGGTAGAACAGCTCATTCTGTTTTCAAATTACCCCTGAATTTAGCGAGTGTTGAACATCCCACTTGCAACATTTCAAGAAATTCTAATAAGGCTGCACTTCTTCGAAGGTGTAAACTTATTGTCTGGGATGAGTGCACAATGTCAAACAAGGCTGCTCTGGAAGCTCTTAACATTACCTTGCAAGACCTTTTAGGCAACACAAGACATATGGGAGGGATCACTTTGGTTTTATCTGGAGATTTTTGACAGACTCTTCCAGTAATTCAACGTGGCACAAAAGCAGATGAAATACACGCATCAATAAAGTCATCTTGCCTCTGGAGAAATGTTCAGAGACTCAGATTGCAAACAAACATGAGAGTTTATCTGACAGGCCATGCTGCTGCTCAAGAATTTGCAGAGAACCTACTGCGACTTGGAAATGGTGATATCACTGCTGATGACAAAGGATCAATAGATGTGGGATTTATTGGAAATCTTCTTAGAACACCAGAAGAACTAAAAGAAAGTGTATTTCCCAACATTGAATATCACTTTCGAGAGCCTAAATGGCTGTGTGAAAGAGCTATTTTAGCTCCTACAAATGAAGCAGTTAATTTTATTAACAGACAACTGCTCATGAAACTTCCTGGTTGTGTATACACATACAACTCTGTAGATACAGTTATAGACATACATCAGGCTGTCGACTACTCACCGGAATTCTTGAATTCCCTTGAAATTTCTGGTGTGCCTTCACATAAATTAGAACTAAAGATTGGTGCGCCTATTATGTTATTAAGGAATCTAGATCCGCCTTCACTGTGTAATGGAACAAGATTGATTGTTAAAAAAATGATGCCTAATGTCCTTGAAGCAACAATTATAACTGGTCATTCTGCAGGAAAGCATGTGTTTCTACCTCGCATACCTATCATTCCTACAGATCTTCCTTTTGAGTTTAAACGCCTGCAGTTTCCAGTTCGTCTCAGCTTCGCAATGAGTATAAACAAATCTCAAGGGCAGACTTTGAAAGTCGTCGGACTGAATCTACAAAGGCCTTGCTTCTCCCACGGACAACTGTATGTAGGTTGCTCAAGAGTTGGGGATAACAGAAATCTATTTATACTTGCACCAGATGGAAAGACAAAAAATATCGTTTACAAGGAAGTACTGAGAAATTGATTAGAGGAGATTGATGTTTAGATGCAGTTTGTATATTTGTATTTTCTTTAACTAATATTTTGTAGTAAGTTTTGCTGGTTAAGTCATATTTACGTTTTTTTGTGTATAATTTTTTTTAGCTTTTATATAGTTTTGTTTTAAACATTATATCTTTGAAAAATACATATTAAGATTGTTTAACTCTATACTTTACATTTTTATTTGGAGATGTTTAATACATGGAAATGCTGATTATTTGAAGATGTTTAATATATGGAAATGTTGATTATTTGGAGATGTAGATTATTTGATGATCTTTAACATATAGAGGAGGTGTTTAATATTTAAACATATGTATACATTTCACATGAATAAGAAAGACCACTTCCTTTCATAATAAGTAATGTTTAAATTTGTGGTGTGTGAAGCAGTTTTTAAATTTAAATATGTCCATGTACAATTTACCTTGATCAATTTCTAACTGTAGATAATTCTATATTGCTTTTTCAGATATGTACATTGATACAATCACGCATATGCTGATACACATTTTTTACTTTCCGAACACTATAGTGAGGAAAATATTGTAATCATGTCAAAAATCCGAATTCGAGATTTTGATGTTTCTATACGTTTTGAGGTTCCCTGAGTCCGTTTTCACTATTTTTACGATGATGTATGTATGTGTGTGTGTATGTGTGTATGTCTGTGAGTGAACACGCTAGCGTCTAAACGCTTTGTTCGATTAACCTGAAAGTTGGTACGCATATTGTAAGTCACCATAGTACGAACCCTATAGATTTTGGTGAATCTAGCACTTATAGTTTTTTTAATGGGACACAAAGAAAAATTCTTTATCATTATGGCCTATGGGAGCAAAATCTTAAAAGTGCGATAGCATCTAAACGCCTTATTCAATTGAGCAAAAATTTTATACACATATTATAGATCACAAATACTCAATCTGTATAGATTTTGGAGAATCTAGCACTTATAGTTTTTTTACAGGGACACAAAGAAAAATTCTTTATCATTATGGCCTATGGGAGCAAAATCTTAAAAGTGCGATAGCATCTAAACGCCTTATTCAATTGAGCAAAACTTTTATACACATATTATAGATCACAAATACTCAATCTGTATAGATTTTGGAGAATCTAGCACTTATAGTTTTTTTACAGGGACACAAAGAAAAATTCTTTATCATTATGTCTATGGGGCCAAATTTTTAAAAATGTGATAGCGTCTAAACGCCTTATTAATCCGAGCAAAAAATTTGTACACATGTTATAGATCACAGTTGAACTATCTGTATAGATTTTGGTGAATCTAGCACTTACAGTTTTTTTACAGGGACACAAAGAAAAATTCTTTATCATTATGGCCTGTGGGACTAAATTTTTAAAAGTACAATAGCATCTAAACGCCTTATTGAATTCAGCTGAAAATTTATATGAGTATTATAAATCACTGTTGCACTAACTATAAGCATTTTGGTGAATCTAGCATTTATAGGTTTTTACAGGGACACAACGAAAATTTCTTTATCATTATGATCTATGGGCTCAAAGTTTAGTAGCGTTAAATAAAACAACGTGTAATAGATGGAGAAAAATACTCAAACACTCTATTATGGTTTTCTCTCTTTTGTTTGTTTAACAACTACTCTTTCTTTACTTTATCTATAAAACTGTTAATTACTCAATGTTCGGAAAGTCGAGTGGAGTCACTCCAGATTTTTTTTTTCTTATATATTTGTATTCTTTCTATTTTGTATAAATCTTTTTTCAGTATTAACACTTTTGTTTAATTTGTATTTTTTGTATGTATATATTAAATACAGCATTCCCAGAGTTAATTGGAGCTTAAGCTGCTCTAAAAAAAGTTTTTTTAACCATGAAAAAATTTAATCATTTTATAGATAAAAAATATGCTTCTTACATGTATTTGAAGAAAATTATGAACATTACGATTTATTATTCATCATTAATGCTTTTTTAACTCTATAGTTTTCATTATTATTTGGAGATAATATTTTTAACTTTTTATTACTTTCTTCTATATGTAATATAGAGAAAGTATTGGATTCGCGAAAATTTTCGACCTCCGTTTTTTGACGGATCTACACGTTTTGGGATGTCCTGAACACGAATTGATAGTTTTTAGGAAATGTCTGTCTGTCTGTCTGTGTGTCTGTCTGTCTGTCTGTGTGTCTGTATCATTTTTTTGTGGACGCTGTATCTCACGAACATATGAATGAAATTTAACCAAACTTGGTATTTAGTTGCACCCTGACATGAACTGGTGCCCATTAGATTTGGGGATCAATAGTTCAACAGGTGGCGCTGTAATCGCATTTTATGCAAATTTTTAACATGGCAGCATAGGACAAAATTCCGTATAAATGGGCATAATGAGAGTTATTTTAAACTTGTGATTGTAAAATTAATTTGAATTATTGATGATAGTAGTAGTTAACTAGGAAAAAAAAATTGTGCATGGGGGGGCATCGGTTCCCCCCCTAGGGGGGAAGTACCCCCCCGGGGGGGTTAAATTTTGAAGATGGGTATCATTCGAAAGATCTCGTCAATACCTTTAAAACGAATGGTTGAACCATAAATCTGTGATAATTTAAAACAAAGTTATCGATTTTTTTTACTTTTAACAAAAAAAAAAAAAAAAAAAAAAAAACTTAGAAAAAAAATTCGATTTTTTTTTTTTTTTTTTTTTTTTTTTTTTTAAATTATTGTTAGTGATTGAATATGTATTAATTTTCACAAAAAAAAAAAAAAAAATCTTTTTTTTTTTTTTTTTTTTTTTTTAATATTGTTACTGATTGAATATGTATAGGAAAATATAGAAGAAAGTCTTGTGGTGGCCACAACATACTAGTTTTTATTGGAGATGTTTAATAAAGTGATTTAAAGGTCTTTAGTTCATTATTTGGAGATGTAAATTAATTGAAGATCTTTAATATACGGAGGAGGTGTTTTGTATTTGAACACATCTATGTACGGTTTGCCTCAACCAGTTTTCAGTTGTAAAATATTCTACCTTGCTTTTGCAGCAAGGTAGAATATTTCTTTTCTTTTTATACAGATATTTCTTTTCTTTTCTGGCATTTTGAATGTGTTTTTCTAAATATATATAGCACTATTGTTCAGCTTATAGCTATTTGTATTGTTTGTATATATCTATTGTTTTTATTTATTTTTTTTATGTGTGTTTATATGTTTTTCTTTTTCTTTTTTTTTCTTTTTGATATAGCATTCCCAAAAGCTGGGATAATTGTAACATAAGCTGTTGCAAACAAAAAAAAAAAAAAAAAAAAAAAAAAAAAAAATTAACCACGCCAAAATTTAATCTATTTACTTTATTGATAGAAAATATGCCTCTCTCAAGAAAAGTGAATGGCTTATTTTTTGCCAGTCCTAAGCCTGGAAAAAGTGGGAAGGGAAATTTTTTTTACAGGTATCTTCAACGATTACACTGGAAGGTATATGTTCAGTCCAAAATTCATTCAGTGATAAGAAATTCACAAATTTAAATATTTCTTTAATTTCTGGACCCTAGAAAAACCATGTACAGGGTTTTCAGGGATGACGAATTGATTGACCATAGAGAATTTCCTAACAAAACCGTCAGCGGATGATACAAAAATCAAAGTTGTGGATTCATCATTTAAGCGTTAAGCAAATCTTTTTCCATCATGTACAAAACTCATCCAACTGGCGTGATTTTTAAATATTTTTTTTTTCTGGAATATATGATATCTATAATAATAAATGGAAAGGTTTGTCTGTCTGTCTGTTCTTTTATACGTTCGATCGAAAAATGACCAAAAATCCTTATTGCTTAAAAAGAGGCATTCTATCAGCATTCAGCAGACGATTTTAACGGTTGTCTCTAACGGAAACAAAACATGTGACAGTCATTAATGTCACATGATCTTTAACTGGGGTTAAAAATTGTGAATTTCAAAGTGCTTCAAATTTTCTTTTTCGTACACAACACTTAATATACAATCTATTCAGCACAAAACCAACCTTCAGTTAAAATTTCATCAATTTTCATTAATAAACAAAGCAGTTACATTTTAATTGCAAATTAAATTTTATTCCAACACGTAATCTATCTTTCAATAGACGATAGGAGTTTCCATAGCAACAAAATACATTTGACGGAACTAAAAAATACTTTTTCTTTTTCTTTTCATTTCCATTACCCGACTACCGTGGTATATATAGGTTTTGGGATTGTCCTGATTAGGTTTTCTTTTGTATCTCAGCTACTAATTAAAATAATTTCATAAGTGACACATTACTTGAAAGCTTTGTTGATTTGGAATTGAACAGTAGATCACAGAAATTTCTACCGCCTACTAATTAAAATAATTTCATAAGTAGTACATCATAAGAAAGCTTTTTTGATTTGGAATCGAACAGTGGAATACAGAAATTTGTACCGCCAGGTGGCGCTGTAATATTTTAAAATTTCGATATTTCAATTTCTAATTATGATTAAATTATTTTTAATACATCATTCGAAAGATACTTTAAAGTTCTTTTAAATTATCGAAAGTTTTCACCAGATTTACACGTTTTGAGGTGTCCTGAATCAGTTTTCTTTTATATCTCAGTTATTAATTAAAAAAATTTCATAAGTAATACATCATTTGAAAGCTTTGTTGAGTTGATACACATTTTACACTAATTTTACATTATCGAAAATGGAATTCGAGATTTCACCCGATTTACACGTTTTGAGGTGTCCTGATTAGGTTTTCTTTTGTATCTCAGCTACTAATTAAAATAATTTCATAAGTAATACATCATTAGAAAGCTTTTTTAAATTGGAATCGAAGAGTGGATTACAGAAATTTGGACCGACAGATGGCACTGTAATATTTTAAAATTTCAATATTTCAATTTCTAATCATGATTAAATTATTTTTAATACATCATTCGAAAGATATTTTAAAGTTCTTTTAAATTATCGAAAGTTTTCACCAGATTTACACGTTTTGAGGCCTCCTGAATCAGTTTTCTTTTGTATCTCAGCTACTAATTAAAATAATTTCATAAGTAATACATCATTAGAAAGCTTTTTTTGATTTGGACTCGAACAGTGGAATACAGAAATTCGTACCGCCAGATGGCGCTGTAATATTTTCAAATTTCAATATTTCAAATTCTGATTACGATTAAATTATTTCTAATACATCATTCGAAAGATATTTTAATGTTCTTTTATATTATCGAAAGTGGAATTCGAGATTTCACCTGATTTACAATTTTAAGGTGTCCTGATCAGGTTTTCTTTTGCATCTCAACTAATTGAGTTAGACCGTTCAAAATTGGTATTGTAAGTTAATTAGGAGGGGCTGGAAGGGTGGGGAAGGAATAGGCGCACGCAGCGCGCACGAGACTGCGTTGCCGAAGGCAGTGGGGACCCGGTCCGACATTTTACCTGATGAGAAATAATTTTTTTTTTAAATTTTCTTTTCTTAAGAATAAAAGTTTGATTTCAGAAGGAATATGTGCGCGCACCGCACGTATATCTTAACAGGTGGCGCGCAGCGCGCATGGGTTTGGGACCCGGTGCGAGTTTTTACCCGATGATAAAAGATTTTTTTTTAATAATAAAAGTTTGAGTTGAGAAGGAATATGCGTGTACAGCGCACGTATATCCTCCCACGTGCGCGAGCAGCGCGTATGGGTCTGCGCTGCCGAAGGCAGTGGGGTCCCGGTGTGAGTTGTTACCCGATGCTAAATGATATATTTTTTAATTCCTTTTCTTAAGAATGAAAGCTTATGAGTAATAACATGGAATTTTGAGAAGTCATAAGGATGGCGAAGGAATACGTGCGCGCAGCTCACGGCCTACGCTGCCGAAGGCAGTGGGGATCCGGTGCGACATTTTTCCCGATCAGAATTTTTTTTCTTTTTTTTTTAATCACATGATAAAAATAATGCAATTTTAAGAATTCATTAATTATTGTGATTCATTTAAAAATAGTGACCAGCGAAGCGGGCGTAGCCTGCTAGTATGGCAATATAGGACAAAATTTCGAATTAATGTGCACAACGAGGATCATGTTTAATCAATCATTTTGAAATTCATAATAATTATTTATAACAATAACAGTCAACTAGGAAAAGTAAAAGCATCGCTTTCCACTGGCAGTGAATATTTTTAATGTGTGAATATTTTAAAAGTAGTCATCAGTACCTTAAAAAGAATCATTAAACCATACCTCTGTGAAATTTTAAACAAACTTATCGATCCTTATTTTTTTCAACATTTTTATCAAAACAAATTTGTACAAAATATACAAAATTGTACTTCTCTGAAATTAAAATCGTCTGCATTCAAGATGAAAACCAATTTCAATAAATAATTTACACTGTGTGATTTTGTATAGGGAAATATTAAAAAAAGGTCGGTTATGAACTCAGCATACTATATTTAAATCGTAACTGAGACCTTTTGGAAACATATAACCATTTAATTAATATTTGGAAGTTAAAAAATATATATATATTTTATTACGAAATTTGTTTAAAAATATCTAAGTTTGTTCTAAAAATATAAAAATATTAATCAATTGATGGCTTAAAGTAAAAATTTGTCATCGAAAATCAAATTAGGCACAGAAGTGGAAGACTGTTATGAAATGCCAAAGGCTAATTGCATTTTTTATACGGATTTGATTGCAAAAGATATTTTCTGATGAGTCAGCAAATGAAAGTAACAACTATATAACAACTAAGATATGTTACTTTTTATAGTTTTTGAAAAGAAATGTTAAAACTGTTAAAGATATTTTTCGATTAACTGGGAAATTCTTTCTGGGAGACTATAAATAAATATTAATTAATGTGTAAAGTATTTTATATAAATAAATTTGAAGCTTGCAGATTAAATTGTTTTTCCTAATTATTACCTAAAATTACCTAAAGAAAAGTTTCATTTTGTTACACTCTTCGTAAATCACTATCAAGACAAAAGTTTGTAGTTTCTTCTTCATATTCATATAAGAAAATACTGGATTTGTAAAAACTTTAGACTTCCATGATAAGAGGGATTTGCATGTTTTGAGATGCCCTAAATACAATTTTTCCTTTTCTAAGAAATGTCCGTTTATTTGCCTGTACATGTGACTTGAAAAATTAGGTTTATAGTTGAACATTGACATAAATTTGTGTCTTTAATTTTTGGTGTATTTTGCCTAAAAAGTCCCGCTTTTGGGCTGGGATTTCTTCCACTTGCAGAAGATTATAATATACAGTGTGTCCTAAAAGTTCTAGTACTCCAACATAAAGAAATCATTGTGTCCAGAGCCTGATAAAGGGGGAAGCACACATTATTTATACTTACACCGTTATTTTTTAACAAATACTTTCCTCCTATAATAAACAGAAAATTCTCATTAAAAATTATTTTTAAAGAATTCTGGTGTCCAATAACGGTGAGTAAATTGGATTGTTTTACACCGTTCATTTTTTATAAAAAATATTTCCTCGTCAAAGCGTGGAATTTCTATGACATGAAGTAAAAAATAATTGTAAAAATATTCCGGTGAGAGCGGAGATAATGTGTGCTTTCCCCTTAATCAGGCTTTGATTTTGTCCATGATTTTTTTTTTTTAAATATTAAATTTTATCGTCTGCTTATTATTGCATCAATTCTTTAATTTTTATCGTTTGTTTCTTTTCTCGCTCAAGTTGTGTGAGAATAAAGTTTTATTTTATTTTGTTCTTCATAGTGAAAGGAATTTTTCACGCATTCAGAGAATTACACTGTTTGAAGCTTATTTTGAATGTAAATCGTAATGAAAGATGCAAAGATGTTTGGCGATATAAATATCCAGATGATGCAATACTGAGTAAAAATATGCTATATCAGCTCGTTCGATAATTTCGTAATACAGGTTCTGTGTAGGTGTGTACAGGTTTCTCTACAAGAAGTCACTCACAGCATGTTAAAACGCGTTTCTAAACACATGCGTAAACGAGTTCAGCTTTGCCTCCTACAAAAGGGTGGACATTTTGAACATTTATTGTAATTGTAAGTTCTGTATTTTTTCCTCCGTTATTTTATATATGCCTTTTATCATTAGCATAAAAATATCCGTTTTAAGGTTTGTTGTTTTGTAAATAAAAAATACATCAGCGTCAGAACTGGAACTTTTAGGGCACTCTGTATATTCTATAACTTCTAGTACACCTTCTCGGCAGCGGACTAGTTAATTAAACTCAGTTTTCATTAGAAGATCAACAGTGAAGAAGCATTGACTGCAGGCAGGAATTGGGAGGGTGTCATGTTCTGTTCTCTCTTTATGAACAGTGGGAGAATGCGATGATGACACATGCTCGTAAATTTATTCTGCACCGTCAAATTCTCGACTTCGCATGTACCGTCGGCAGCAATGCCACATACTGATTACTGATGCACTAATAATAATTCCTAATTA
Source organism: Salticus scenicus (assembly GCA_963930645.1). Taxonomy (NCBI): domain Eukaryota; kingdom Metazoa; phylum Arthropoda; class Arachnida; order Araneae; family Salticidae; genus Salticus; species Salticus scenicus. Next base: position 175,071,734 of record OZ005656.1, on the reverse strand, counting down.
AAAATGCGCACCTAATACAGTTTTATTAAGTAAATATTTGTCAAGTCAAGATCTTAGTCCTATACTGTTTATAAAAATGTAAGTTGATGATGAAAATTAGTAATCAAACTAAATATATATATATATGAAAAGTGTGAATGCGTGCTTCAATAATTTTGCTGCCGACTGTAGGTCATTATGTTGCAAAAGCGTGGGAACTCTCCTCTCCGTAGAGGATCAGTTTTGTGATGGCCAGGGCATCTATTCTCCGACAAGACTATACGTGAATTCCGACTGTGGCAGTCGTTATTTTGATCACGTGACGCCACATTCCGACTTTTGATTTGACGACTGTCGTTGTTTAAGGACGGTCGCTATGGCGGTCAGATCGGAGAATAGATACAACAGGATTCACCGGATCAGTCTTAAACACTAATCTTATAAACACTAAAAATCGACCTTGGTATTAGAATATTGGTGAAAATACAATATCATAGCTTTTCTAATTTTTAAGCTCTTCAAACATATAAACTCTGGTTCAACTAATATACCGTGGCCGAATTTCAAAACCTTTTTCCCTATTTTCCTATACAAATTCACGCAGTACAAATTTTTTAATAAAATTATTTTTCATGATAAATACAAATTATTTCCATTTCATAGAAGTATAGCACTAAATCTTGAAATAAAGTCAACTTTGTGCTCTATGGACACATAGAGTATTCGACACCAGTATTCACAAAATATTCGCAGAAAATCACAAAGAACCCCGATATTAAAGCCGAGGAGAGCGATTTGGATTCGAAACTGGACCCTCCCATCAATCAGCTTTGAAAGCAGACACTTTCGGTCACTAGTTTAGCCAAAGTCGACAGTTAGGAAATTATGAGTTATCTAAAATGTAGTGTCTTTTTTGTAATTATCACATATAAATTAAGTAAATAATATTATTATTTTGATTCAACAAGGTTTATTTATACTTTAAGAATATGTCGTTCAGAATAATGATATAACTAAATTTATGCAATTAGAGAAAAATGTGCGCAGAAAATAAATATATGGACCAATAGACAAGCTTAAATGGTCACATATACTTTAATACTTTATTCGGATAAATTGTATAACTAAAAATTACATATTTAAAAAATAAATATATATATATCTTCAATTCAAATTTTTTTGCTTACAAAATATTTCAAAAACTATCAAAATTTGTTCTAAGAATATAAAATATTAATCAATTAATAGTTACTTAAATTACAAATTTGTCATCGAAGATCAAATTAAGCACAGAAGGGGAAGACTGATTTCAAATGCCAAAGGCTAATTGCATTTTTACACGGATTTGATTTCATGAGATATTTTCTGCTAATGTAATAACTGAATGTGGAACTATGTAACTAAAAAGATTTTTTTTTTTTTTTTTTTTTTTTTTTTTTTTTACTTTGGAAAAAAAAAATTATTAAAAATATATATTTGTTGACTCGGAAATTATATAAGAAAGAATATAAATATGTTTTTCTACATTAAAACTAGCATGTTATGGCCAGTATAAAATTTACTTCCATATAATTTTGTATAACAGCATCTATACTGGCTAATATGTACAAAGATTTAATCATAGTTTCTCAAAACAATGTATGCAGTTAAGTAAAATTTAAATCATATCCAAAACCACAGAAAGTGTGTAACTGTAGCTCCATTTGCACGCTATAGAAGATAAGAAATAGCATCTCGCGCATGACCAAAATTGCAGCATAACAGCACTATTTGTCAGGCGATGTGTGCCAAATCGAATCAGTATAGTGTTTCATGATCTTCCTCTCACATATTTAATTTCACATTTGCATTTTTACGCAATAGAATCTAAGATATTGCCTTCTCCCCGAAATGAGAGAGATCGTAGCATAAAACAGTCATCTATTAGGCAATTGGCAACGAATGCCAATGGGCAAAAATTTACGTCAAGATGTATTTATATATAATTTTATAAGAAATTTTCTGTATTACTTATTAGGCTAAAGCTGACACAAAATTATTACCGCACAAAGGCAAATATAACTTTTCTAAAAGTGATCAAATCGTATTCAAAAAACCCCAATACATGTACATCCATCGAAAACTAAAAGTCGAAAATTTCTTACAATCTAATACTTCAATACAATTTAGCACACAGTCTTTATATTTTTATTTTCTTTTATGGATATAATAAAAAAAAATTTAAACTTGTATGGTATCTTAAATTGTATGTTATATTTTTCTAAATTATATATAAAAAAAAATCCCATTTAGTTATTTATACAGGCCTATTGATAATCAAGTTTTATTCTTTTGGAGTATTTTTTATTTTTAGTACTGGGCAAAGAACTGTATTATAAGAAAAATCTATTCAAATTTAAAAAGTACGGCCTAAATAAGAATATTTAATCAGTTTCTAAGGCGTCGTACAAAGTTCAAAGGAATGTTTTATTTTCGTAAAAATTTAGGCGAAAAAATGGGGCAAGCCCTATTCATTTAGTACCCGAATCAAACGGGAATTGGAGAGTTTGCGGAGATTTTCGTAGGCTTATTAATGCTCAAACAATTCCGGATAAATATCCTATACCTCGTATTCATGATTTTTTTCATAATGTGCAAAATATTTTCAAAGCTAGATTTAATAAAAGCCTACCATCAAATACCTTTAGATAAAGATTATATAGATAAATCTGCAATAATTACCCCCTTTGGTTTATGTGAGCATCTTTTTATGTATATGGGACTCTCAAATGCAGCTCAAAATTTTCAACGATTTATGGATGACGTTGTTCGCGATTTACATTATAGCGTTGTCTATTTAGATGGCGTATTAATTTTTTCTCTTAATGAGGAAACAACATTTGAATGATTTAAGAACTGTATCTAAACGGTTTAATGATTACGGCATTGTGCTTAATGAAGAAATATGCATTTTTGGACAATAGGAAGATAAATGTTTTGGACACTTAGTTACTAGTGCAGGTTTATCCCCTTTACCTGAGGAAACAGAAACCCTAAAAAAATTCCCTTTACCAGAAACTGTACAAGAATTACGTAGGTTCCTATCAATGATAAACTTTTATCAAAGATTTCTAAAAAAATGCTGCAAAATTACAGGCCCCATTATATGAACTTTGTAAGGATTCAAAAAAGAATGACCGAACAAAAATAAACTGGTCAGATAAACTTAAACATATTTTTTTTTAATGTAAGGCAGCTTTAGCTGATGTTTTATTAACTTATTATAATCCCGATGCTCAAAATTCATTAATGGTAGATGCTAGTGACCTAGTGATAGATTCAATTTTACAACAAACATTTAAGAGAATCTCCGAACCTTTGGCATTTTTTTCTTTGAAACTTTCAGGTGCTGAACAGAAATATAGTACATATGATCGCGATTTGCTCGCAGTTTATAGTTCTGTACGTCATTTTCGGTATATGTTAGAAGGACGTCAGTTTACTATTTTTACTGATCATAAACCTCTTACATTCGTGTTTTAAAAAAAAAAGAGCGCTTCCTCGCCAAGACAGTAACGCCACTTAGAATATATAGCACAATTTCCACTGATATAAAATGTATTTCAGGTAAAGAAAATGTGGTAGCAGATTCTTTATCAAGAATTTCACAAATAAGTTTATTTAATGAAAAGTGTTATGAATCTATGGCACAAGCTTAGCTCGGGGATAAGGAATTCAAAATTTTAAAAGAGGGAAATACGTCCTTAGTTTTCAAGGAATTTAAAATTTCGAAATAAGGCCGTTCTCTTTTTTGTGACACATCTACCGTATCTGTACGACCTTATGTTCCAAAGGTATTTCGTTTAGAGATATTTAAGAATTTACATAAGCTTTCACATCCTGGTATTAAAATCAGTATTAAACTGTTAAGCGAAAGATTTATTTGGAAAGATTTAAAAAAAAAAGATGTTGGAGAATGGGTTAATTCTTGTATAGATTGTCAAAAGTTGTTAAAAGTTGTCAAAAGTTGAAGATTGTTTTCACCTGTGGGAGCATATGAATTACCACGATGCAGATTCAATCATGTAAATACTGACATCGCTGGACCTGTGCTCCCCTCAAAAGGATTTACTGTTTAACCTATGTAGATAGATACAGCTGGTGACCTGAAGTTTTCCCTATGGTGGATCAGACCGCAGCAACAGTAGCTGAAACATTCTTTACAGGCTGGATTACCAGATTTGATTTACCTGAATATATTACAACTGACCAGAGTCGGCAATTTGAAAGCCAACATTTTTCAAATTTAACGAAAATGTTGGGGATTTCACAAGCTACATACAACGGCCTATAATCCAGCCTGATATGGTCGTTTTCACAGGCAACTTAAGTATTCCATTATATGTCATGCTACTGAAAAATGGACTGAAGTTTTGCCTGTAATTTTATTGGGCATCAGATCCAGTTTCAAAGATGACATTCAAGCAACAGTGGCCGAAATGGTTTACGGTTCACCTTTAAGATTACCCGGTGAATTTTTTCTTGGATAGTGAATCTAAAATCCAACAAACAGATTTCCTAATTTTATTAAGGGAACATATCATAAAACTGCGCCCTTTTGCTATGTCTAGGCATAAGGTTCAAAAAGAATTTATACATAAAGAACTTAAAAACTGTTTTTTTGTTTTCCTTAGACAGGATTTCATTCGCAAGCCTTTCAGCAGCTTTACAAGGGACCATTCAAGGAGCTTGCTCGTCGACCTAAACACTTCAAGATCCTAAGTTCAAGGCACAAAAAAGACAGTCTCTGTTAACAGATTAAAGCCAGCGTTCATGATGAATCCGGATTTGAAGCCAGAAAGGGAGCAGGAATCTGATCGAGGAATCGTCTTAAGATCTGAAAAACCTGTCACATTTTTAGTGTAAGTGTCCTCTGAAAGAATGGAGGGGTAGCCTTATAGCATCTGGCAACAGTTCCCATTTTCATCTTCCCGGAGTGGCATCAAACTTTTTTTTTACGTCAGAGGATCTGAGCTATAAAAACGAAACTAGGAGTCAAAGCGGCGGCTTCGAAGAACTATTATTTTGTTATGATTTAATTTTAAGTTAAGTTGCAAGAAGCAACATAATTTTAGTTTTATTTTTTGTTAATGTTAATAAATATGTTATTAAATATGTTATGTTAATAAATATATTATGTTATTAATTATGTTAATAAATATGTTATGAGCCAGGGTAGCTCAGTGGTAGAGCATCCGTGCGTTAAGCGGAGGTGCCCGGGTTCGATTCCCGGCTCTGGTATTTTTCACATAGTTGGTAAATAAAAATATCAACCTTTACACTCCAATTTACTTAAAATGAATATTCACGGTTGATGAATTCATGAACAAATTTCTAAATTGAATTTTCGTGGTCTATGGAGTTGTGCTGCGATTAATATTGTCACTTGATACAGCTGCGTTTGCAGACTTGGTGACTTGGCCAACGAATATTATGTGAGAAATGCCTAGCTGGTTGTCAGCCAGGGTAGCTCAGTGGTAGAGCATCCGTGCGTTAAGCGGAGGTGCCCGGGTTCGATTCCCGACTCTAGTATTTTTCACATAGTTGGTAAATAAAAATATCAACCTTTACACTCCAATTTACTTAAAATATGTTATTGTTTCAATTTCAGTTAGTTTTACTCTTATCACCAATTAACATAGCCAGTTTAAATGTCAAGATGAATTAGTTTGCTTCAGCTTCATCGGTGACAGTAAGATACACCTAGACGACTCGAAATCACATAGCAACGCAGGATCGGAAATGCAAACCTAATAAGATATAGAGTTGCCATGGGCTGTCGCATTCTTTTAGAATACTAAATTAAGAAGAAACTCATAATTTTTCTTAAGCATTTGGCATTTAAATGCCATTTTACGATCACGATGTATTCGTAGTTTTCATTGTAATACTTCTGCAAGTGACTGTTGATAATTCTCCTGTAATATTTCTTAACCTCTTAACTCTTGCGTACGTAAAATCCACGGAATATGAACACGTCACATGGTTCTTGTTACACAAATATCTTGAATTCCATTAAAAATGTAACCATTCTGATGTGTCTTTAAACAAATATACCACCATTGTATGCAATAAAATCCCCTACATCGTTAGGATTGCATTTCCCACTCTGCATTGCTATGAGATTCTGAGTCGTCAAAGTCTGACCTACCCCTCCTATAAAAGTATCCCTCTAATTTAGAATCTCCCTGTATATATGCATTTTAAGGTTTTTTTTTTTTCAATGTTTCTTTTGTAGCTTACGATTCTATATTTGTGCATGTGATTTTAAATTGATGCATGTGTATACTTAGAAAAAAAAAAATTTTTTTTTTTAGATATTTGCATGTTCATTTATACACGGATATTGCTTTCATCATTATGTGTGTCAACTTTAAATTTTTAGTGAGGATGTAAACATAACAATAATTTTCGCAAAGTGTATACATATAAATTGTTTGGTTTTAGGAAAAACTTATAAAAATGTACGATTGATAATATAAGATGCGAAAATTTCTTCATTTCTTAAAATTCCTGATCTATGAATATTTTCTTATTAATTATTTCTTTTATAAACTTGGTTTACTTTTAGTAGTTAAAAAAAAAAAAAAAAAAAAAAAAAAAGTAAGTAAGAAATAGTTTTTCTGACAATAATCTGTTTCAGTAACGCAATTTTCCTATATCTTTTTGAAAACCGTATCGAAACATTTCTAGTACAAAATAATTACTTCATTTTGAAATTTATTATTTAACATCACTTATTGAATTTTTTCAGGATAAAATAATATGAAACTCATTTTTGCTTATCTCTACTTATAAATAGTTTTGCTAATCATTTACCTATACACATTCCAGAAATTTTTGTTTGATTTAAAATTCAGATACATATAAAATGAAATATAGAATAACGTAATAATAAATTGAAAGTAGCAGGTAATTTATTGATATTCTAATATAAATCGATATTCTAATATAAATCACGACCCAACAACGTAAATTTACATTAATATTAGGTTATTAGAGAGTGTACCTGCATTATTATTTCAGTAATCTAATTTGTAATCTAATACTTAATTATTAATAATTAACATAAATGTTTAAGTTCGAAAAATGTATCCTGTACAAAAATCAATAGAAAGAAACCTCAATAATTATAAATATTATATAAGTTTCAAACTATTGTACATTTTATAAGGTAGTTTAATTGAGGAAAGCAACATAACATACTTCATAATTTATACAAATTTTAAATAAAATAATCGATTACATACGGATCAAATTAAAATAACTAACCAGACTGAAGTTTCTTTGTTTACAAAGAACACAAATTAAAATCTCTTTTAACTCTAATTGAGCTGCATATTAGTTTTGTTTGATCCATTTCTGACAACGAAATTAAAAACTCTTTGGCGTTTTATCATAATTAATGGATTTTCTCTTCATGATGTTAAAAAATTGCGGTTTTCTGACTACCGCTATTGATTACAAAATATTTCAAAGCTTGTACAAGTTTTCTTTTTGTTGTAAAAGAAACCTTTGTGTTATTTTGTAAAGTTTTACGAGCTAATTAAACATTACAGAATTTATTATTTTTTTTATAGAATATTTATGTTTAATTAGTGGCGATATGAAAAAAGTTGTACAAAATTATTCTTGTAATTAATAAACATATTTGTTACATGAAGTTATTGTATCAACAGAAGGATGGATTTAATTTTTAAAAATATTTCTTTGTAAACTTCATATTTTTTACTTTCCAAACATACATGTAAGGGAAATATTGTAATCATGTCAAAAATTCGACTTTGAGATTTTGGTATTTCTACACGTGTTCAGGTCCCCTGAGTTCGTGTGTATGAGTATGTATGTGAATGAACACGATAGCGTCTAAATGCTTTAGCGTGTTCGAATGGGCTGAAAGTTGGTATGTATGTTATAGGTCACCGAAGCCAGAACACTACTACTTATGGTAAATCTAGCATTTATATTGTTTTTCCAGGGACACCAAAAAATTTCTTTATCTTCATTGCAAATGAACCCAATTTTTTTTTTAAGTGAGCGTCTAAATGCCTTACTCGACTGCGTTGAAAATTCTTACACATGCTATAAGTCACCTTCGCACAAATTGTACAGATTTTTATGATTCTAGCACTTATAGTTTTTTTTTTTTTTTCAGAGACATAAAGGCAAAATTCCTTATCAATATTGGCTACGGGCTGAAATATGTTATATCGTCCAAACGCCTTATTCTATCAACGCCTCCTGTAATAATGCCTCCGAGCTGAGCTCTACGTCATGGAAGATCGGCCGATTTTATCCAATCAGGAAGTGTTGATTGGATAAAATCGGCCGATCTTCCGTGACGTAGAGCTCAGCTCGGAGACATTATTACAGGTGGTGTTGATTCTATTGAGCTGAAAATTTATAAACATGTTATAAGTCACAGTCGCACGAACTGTATAGATTTTGAGGATTATAGCACTTATAGATTTTTCTTACAGGGGAACAAAGAAATATTTCTTATCATTATGGCTGTCTGGCTCAAATTTTTAAAGTGTTATAGCCTCTAAAAGCCTTATCCAATTCAGTTGATAATTTATAAACATGTTATAAGTCATCGTTGCACAAACTGCTTACATTTTGGTAAATCTAGCACTTATAGTTTTTTTGCAAGGACACAGCGAAAAATCCTTTATTATTATGCCCTATGAGCTAAAAATTATTTAAAGTGCGATAATGTCTAAACGCCTTATCCGATTGAGCTGAAATTTTATATACCTGTTATAGATGACAGTCACACAAGCTGTATAAATTTTGGATAACCTAACTCTTATAGTGTTTTTACAAGGACATAAAGAAAAATTCTTTAACCTTAAAGCTTCTGGGCTTAAAATATTTAAAGTGTGATAGCGTCTAAACGCCTCATGCGATTGAGTTGAAAATTTGTATTCGTGTTATAGGTCACCGTCGCACAAATTGTATAGATTTTGGTGAGTTATAGATTTTTACAGGGACGCAACAAATTTTATATCATTATGATTTATGGGCTCAAATTATTTGAAAGGCAATAACATTTCATAAACAACATGCTATGTGGAGACTGAACTCCAGCCTCAGTCTGTAAATTGCTCTCTTGCGTGGTCAAAAGCGTGCGATGGAAAATTCAATAAGAACTCAAGTTTTAAACTGAATATTTTACATTTCTTTTATGGAAAAGGGGTAATTTCTAAAATTAATTCCGTTAAACAACAATGCGCCTACTAATCAAAATTAACTGAAGTTAATCTCACCATATGAGTGTCCCGTGTCTACCCCTCTAATACCTATACGTGGATTTTTTTTAATCACGCTCCTAAAATATTAATCGTAAAGCGTATATTTTAATAATGATATCAAAAGCACAAGCTTCCTTAATTCGGAAATCAGCTTACAAAAGATTTTTATTGAAACGATTCACTTAATTTTACCTCAAATACACATCCTAAAATTACTTATATTCAACTGACATTCACGTTCGCAACTTCCATTAAACCCCGTTTTTAACTCGACAAACTACTGCCAAATAGCTAGTAACATTTTGCACCAATCCTGTTTAAACTCAACTCGACATTTCTATGTTGAACCTGATATTTCAACCAAAACATTGCCACCTAATCCTGCATCCAACTAGTGACCTTCACTTTCCCAAATCAGTACTTCTAACTTAACTCGACACTATTACCGAAACCACCAATTTCTTGCGCCGAATCCTACTGGTGACCTTCATTCTCCCAACTCGACACATCTCATACCTTTCCACTATATAGGGAAAAAAACTAAAACACCCTATTATAGTTTTCTTTTTTGTTTATTTAACGACTTCTATTTTTTACTTTCTCTTACCCATAGGGTCGAAAAAGTATTGTTTTAGGGTCAAATTTTCGAACGTGTGTTTTTGTTATATTTACATGTTCTGAGGTCCCCTGAATACGAAAATCATGTTTTTAGCAAATGGTCTGTATGTATGTCTGTGTGTCTGTGTGGATGGATGTTTGTGTGTCTGTTATCAGCATATCTCAAGAACAAAAAGTAGCAGAAATTCCAAACTCGGTATTCTAAATGTGTATCATATAGGAATGCTACAGTAAGCTTTTCGTTGAGATGAAGCAAATGGTTCGTGTACAGGGACACTCAAAAGTTTTCAAATACATTACGTCTATGGGGAAAATTGCAGGTAAGTAGAGTTTAACGTCTATAGACTACACTAAATCAAATGAAACGAATATATATTTTTTGTAATAGAAATAGTCAACTGGGAAAAAAATTTTGTGTATGTAGGAGCCTCGCTCCTCCCCTAGGGTGAAGTCTCCCCTCGAGGGGGTAAATTTTCATAATGGGTATCTTTCAAAAGAGCTCGCCAATACCTTTAAAACGAATGGTTGAACCATCGTACCATGCTTGAACCATGGATGAACCAAGTATTTTTTGAAGCTCTACTTTGTACTATGTTTTTTTGAGTAATGTCACATTTTGATGTTCTCTGCACTGTAAAAAAATAGGTTCTTAAAAATAAGTATTTATTGTCTCAAAATAGCCCCAAAACAATATATACTTAAATTTGAAAACCCATGTACTCATTTTTAAGTATACTGACATGCTCAAAAAGGAGGTTGACCAATAAGAATCCCAATATCTCCCTGTTTGGCATGTCAATGTACTCAAAAATGAGTACATGGGTTTTCAAATTTAAGTATATATTGTTTCGGGACTATTTTGAGACAATATATACTTATTTTTAAGAACCTATTTTTTTTTTCAGTGTGATTACGAAAGACCAATTTTTGGCGGTTGGTCTGTATGTATAACTGTTATAAGCATAACTTAAAAACAAATAAGTGTATGAAATTCAAATTTCGCATTTTGAATTCGTATTAGGTTGTCATTTAAAAATTTGGTCAAGACTGGCAAGTTTGAAAGCAGATGGAAGGCTATAATATATCCCCTGAGTTATCTCGGAATGGACAGTGAAATGGTAAGGCCTGGATCTTTTTTTTTTTTTTTTTTTTTTTTAAGAAGAAATTATTGTATGCAGTGGCGGTTCTAAATTGAGGGCCAACGGGCACGGCCCCGCCGAAATTTTTTCTCGATTAAAATAGTAATAATAATAATAATTTTGTTTTTTATAACTGTTCAAAAACATATATACAAAATAACTACGTCTATCTAACTTTTCTTAATCTTCTTTCATTATCATTTATTTGTCAATATATTTTTCCAGCTGTCACTGAGAGAGAGACTGCTATTTCCCTTTTCCTTATCTAATACAGCGGACCTTTTTCATTCGGCCCGAAATTGGCCTGTTTTTTTTGCACAGTTTATTCTACTAGAAGATCGGTTAACATATTTGGCGACTAATTGCTTTATCAGTTAAAGCACGCTGTAATTTTCTGGTCGATGGGCTAGCTGAGTCCTGCCCTTTGGAACAAAACTATAGGGGATAAAACTGTCTGTTCACCACGGGTAATATTTGGCGACTTCTGCATTACGTTTTTCTTTTTTTTTCCCCCTCATTGATTTTTCGGTGAATTTTTTAGAGTTATACAGTCGGCTGCAAAATTATTCGAGCACTAGCAATAATCCTTGCCAAAAAAAAGTACACTTAATACAGCTTTGTTAAATAAATCCTTGTCGAATCATGTTCTTAATCAGTCTAAGAACATGATTCGACAAGGATTTACTTAGCAAAACAGTCTTAAGTGTACTTTTTAAATATAGGAATTATTGGCTAGTGCTCGAATAATTTTGCAGCCGACTGTATATGACTGTTTAAAATTTTAGTGTTTAAAAAAAGAAATCTGGTTATAGTCAAAGCGATTTTTTTCCCCTTCAGAATAGTGTATTAAAACTTTTATGTAAATAAATTGTAAAATTCTTAGATAAATAATTAATGGATTTACATGGATTAAATAGCTGCATAAAATTGTGATTTATTATTACTATTAAAGGATTTTTCTTTTAAATGCGATTTAATAGAAACATAAGCTATGTTTCTTTCTTTTTTTTATCTTCTTTCTTTTTTCTTTCTTTCTTTCTTTCTTTTTTTCTTTTTTTAAGATGGTAGTCCATTTTATTTCTTTATTTATTGAAAGTTAATTTAAATTATCTAAAATTAAGTGAGAAACATGGTGTTTTTTTTTTTTTTTTTAGATGGTAGCCCGTTTTATTTCTTTATTTATTGAAAGTTAATTTAAGTTATCTAAAATTAAGTGAGAAACATGGTGTGTTTTTTTTTTTAATATGTATCCACATTACATTAATCATGACTTTCTAAATTCCAATAGCTAAGAAACATAAATATAACACTTGAAATTCTATAATTAAAAGATTTAGGAATATAATTAGCGTTAAGCTAAATAATATTCCACTGTGAGACATTTGAATTTAAATTTTAATGGTGTGTAGTGTTAGGGTTAAAGCCAGTTGACTAAAAGAGGGTCCTAGACGTGAGTGGTGCACTCTCTGTAGAAAGTCTTTCTAAGTGTTACATGCCCTTTTTATTTGAGTTTTAGAGAAAACCATAGTAAACTCCAAATGTATATGTCGACGAAAGCGATCTGGTATCGAACTTGGCAATTTCCGTCTACCAGCTTCCAGATATTTAAATTTTGATATTCCATTGATCAGAATATTGCAGAATTTTTCAGTTGTATTTATAAAACTTTAATTTTTATGGTAATTTTATGCAATGTTTTCCATAGTGGTGAATTTAAGATTCGCCATCATAAAAATAAATAAATAAATAAATAAATAAAATCCGAAATTTCGTTTTACATCCCATTTTATTAATGTTTGTTTTCATGTTTGAATAATGAATAGTATTAAAGTTAAATTACGCATCATACGATGGATCGGGCCCCACCTGTGAAAATTTGCACGAGCCGCCACTGATTGTATGCATTATAATTGAACGAAGGTTTAAGGGGGGTGCGGTAGCCCCTCTCACACATAATTACAAGTCAAATAAAAGTACTCCTAAACGTAGTTTAAATCATTTTAAAAATACACCGAGACTTTATTATATCATGCTATTTATTTTAAGACTTAATATGTAATCTATGATCATAATATTGAAATGCAGGGTAAAAGAAAGTCATGTGACTGACACAACAGATTATTCGTATATGTAATTGAAAAGGGCTACAAAAAGGTTTCAGGAGAGATGAGTAGTTATTTCAGACAAAATGGACCAAATTAATAAAAAAAAGAAACATTTTCCTTTTGAATTAAGTTAAAATAAATTATTTATAAAACTGATTACAAAGAGAAAAACTTAAATAGTTTTCTCTATATTTTATATTTCGATATTAATCTTCTGAACCAGAGGATACTGACACTAGTCAATGAAATTTACGTCATTTTGGCACGATCACAGAAAACGATTTTGGAAAATTTACTTATTTATTTATTTATTTTACATATGCCTAACACAGTAATTAAAAATAATAATAATAACGTAAAAAAAAATAAAAACAAAACAAAACAACTTTCAAATGAATTTTAAATAAGATAAACAAAACATCTATATTAATAAAATCAGACTTTTGTCTGTAAATTTGTCGGAATCGAAAAATTCTGCGATATCTTCACATTTCACACACCATTAAAGCCAAAAATGATTTCAAACATTTTTGCCTGTGTGTGTGTGTGTGTGTGTGTGTGTAGTCGTGTCTGTATGTCGCTATTTTTGTTCGGGTATCACTCGAGAACGGCTGGACGGAATTCAATGGCACATGGCAGGAATTTAGGACCTCACCCAACTTAAAATTATATGTATAGAAATTTTCAAAATTTTGATTAGTTTTGAATTGTGAGTAAAAAATGCCTGCGCATGCGCCATAAAGGTTTTATCAGTAAAACGATTTGAATAGGGAAAAAAAAAATACGTTACCTTTCGTTTTAGACAACAGGCCTCTTTCTTTATATATCTTTATATATATACACCACCTGATATCGATGCCGAATTCAAATATCGCCTTATATTTATCATTTGAGAAAATTTCAATGCAGAAAACTCTAATAGATTGTCAATGCAGTTGAATATTGAAGAAAAGATTCGGTTTTTGTATAAGACTCTCTTGGCAACTTTTTAATTTATTTTATTTAATTTATGCCATTTTCGCAATGAATTATAATGGCTATAGCAGAGTCGGATATAAAGTTATTAACGAGAAATGTCCTAGGTACTTCGAAGCCAAATTTCATATTTTGCTTGGAGATCTGATACTAGAGCTGTTCCGAAGAAAAAACAAAAAGGAAAAAAATATCTTTTCCTTTTTAATTAAATTTTTTTAAAGGACTTAAAAAAAAAATTAAAATGTAAATTATGGAACGCTGCCACACCATTTGACGTATTTGGCGATGAATTACACACGGCGTTACGAAAAAATTGTCTATGTGAGGATTAAACAATTTTAGATTTTCTTCTCTCGGACAACTCATAAACAAGATGTATGTAATAAATTATAAATTAAAAAAATAATTACACATAAGGTAATTGTAAATAGGGTTTCAATTTAATATTATTCATATTAATAAAATCAGACTTTTTTCTGTAAATTTGTCAGAATCAAAAAACTTTTCGATGTCTTCACACTTCACACACCATGGAAACCAAAAAGGACATTAGAAAATTTTGTCTGTCTGTGTGTGTGTCATCGTGATTGTATGTCTGTAACGCTATTTTTGTCTCGGTATCACGTGAGAACGGCTGAATGGAATTCAACGGCGCTCTGCAGGAATTTTGGTCCTTACCCAACTTAAAATTATATGTATCAACTTTTTCGAAATTATCTCCTCCCGTTCCCCTCTGGGGGTGCGGCAAAATTCAAAAACACGTTTGTAAGAATAACTCGGCTCCAAATTACTTCACAGTAAAGAAATTGCACATGAGGAGACTAGACATACGTAAAACTAAAAAATTATCTGAAATTTAGGAATTTTCCATTTTTAAGGGGAGAAAGACGGAAAATCGATTTTTGCGGGAAATTTCGCAAATTCTGGATTTTTGAGTAGAATTCTCCCAAAAATGGAACAAAAAATGTTGAAAAAAAAAGCTATGCGACTTCCTTAGGATATTTCCAAAAACACATTTTTGGTTTTTTGTGATTTGCGATTTTTTGGGGGGTTACGAGGGGGCAAAATCGAGACACATCTTTTAGCGCTAAATTTGTCCTGGGAAATCTATGGGAGCTGCGTTCAGGAATTTTGGTGCTTAGATAGTTTATATCAGGGTTGGCAGGTTTTTGACACGTGACAGTTTTTGACGGTTTAAACCATGGTTAAAACCGTCATGTCAAAAACCACCTTGTCAAAAATGTCAAAAACTGTCAAAAACCTATATTTATAATTCAATTGTCGTATGAAAAATTAGCTTAATAAAATATAGTTCATAAGGATTTTTTGAAAAGTAAATAGAATGATGTTCTTTGAAAAACACATTGTTACAACATTTTGATTAATATAAAAAACAAAACTTTAGGCTTTTAAAATTTTACTATGAATTATTTCTATGTTCATTCAAAATATGCTGTGATACTTTTATATATTATTATGAAATTTATTTATAACTATGCTTGATATAGCACATGTTAAACTTAGTTATGCGATACTTTAAAAAAATAGTTGTTTTCAATAAGATATTGTTTATCAGTATGTTTTAAAAGGTAAACATAATACATATTAATGTTTTTGTAGAAACATTATTATAACATTTTGATTAATATAAAAACAAAACTTTAGGCTTCTAAAAATTTATGATTCATATATCATTGATAGATCATTTTGATTGACAAATCATTTTATTTGCAATACAACATTGTATAGTTAAATTTTTTTAGTATTGTGCAATTGTGCTTTTAGTATTATGTATTTAACCAGAAAAATAAAAATGCATAGCCTAATATTTTGTATTTAAATATTTTATAGAAAAATATAACTTTTTTTTTTTTTTCTTAAAGGCTGCTAATATTGCAAGTTTTTAAGAAAAAGTAATAATTCTGAATGTTAAAAAAGTTTGAATTGTGTCTGAAATTCATATAATTACCGTGAAACACGAGAAATATGAATGCTTTCTGGACATGTATAAATTGTAATAAATGTAATATTTACCCATACAGATTTTTAAAAAAATGATTAGTCTAAGCTGTAGGGCCCACCAGCAGCCAAGTGGTACTACGCTCAAAGCTGGTAAACGTGGGGTGTAGGATTTGATCCCAGGGCACACTCGTTGGCCTAGCCATTCAGAGTTTTTCATGTTTTTCTCCGAAACTTGTATAAATACAGACTAGGACCCTGTAGACAGACCCACACGGAGGGCAATACCCCTTAGGCCTAAGATACTAGAGTAGTCAATCAGCCTTACTCCCAAAACACCGAACACCAATAGTCCAAGCTATAAACAGGTACAAATATTTATGCAATCAATATTAATAATAAACAGATAAAAATTCATTAATAAATGATAAGTATAATAAATGTAGATTATAAATATAATTATTTTCATATTCATATTAATTTACTGCCTACATATATTATGTTTTATTTAAAGAAAAAAAAATCCAGTATTCCTGTGTTTTTATGTCTTATGTGAAAATTCATAAGTAACTTCGGAATTTTAGAATTTCATAAATATTAATATAAATAAACATAAACATACAAAATATAACTGTATGCATACTTTGTATATATTTCTTGGATTATAAACCAGCATATTTACCTAATTTTTTATAAATTATCTACAAATTGTTTTCAGATTTCTTAATTTATAAACAGCATAATATTTAGATATTCACTTGTATATGGCAAATATTACTAAATCCTATTTCTAACCAGATTTTAGCTCATTTATAGATGTTGAATTTTGACAATACAGGTTTTTTACGGTATAGAGGTTTATGACAGGTTTTTGACGGTTTAAACCATGTTTAAACCTTTGTCATGTCAAAAACCACTTTTTGACGTCAAAAACCCAACCCTGGTTTATATGTATCCAATACTTAATTTATATGTATCCAGTAACGGGATTTATCAAAATTACCTCCGTCCCCTCCCCCTTGTGGGGACAGAAGGCAAAAACATTTTGTAAGCATAACTCGGCTCCAAATTACTTCACAATGAAGAAATTGTGTACATGGGGAGACTACACGTGAGTACAAATAAAATATTTTCTGCGATTTAAAGAGTTTTGATTTTTAAGGAAAAGAGGGGGAAATCACTTTTTGCGGGAAATTTGGCAAATTCCAAATTCTTGAGTGGAACTTTACCAAAAATGGAACAAACATGTTGAAAACAGCCATACCTCTTCCTTAGGATATTTCCAAAACAAATTTTAGATTTTTTTTTTTTTTTTAATCTGCCTTTTATTTTTATTTTTATTTTTTTTTTGGCGAGGGGGAGGGGAGTATGTGGTACGAAGGTCAAATATGAGACAGATTGTCCAAGACCGATTTAGCGCTAAAAGGGCGGGGGGGTGGGGTCTCGAACTTGCTACTTTTAAGCTCGAAATTTGTCCTGGGCAATTTATGTGAGCTACGGTCACGAAGTTTGGTGCTTGATTTCTTTATATGTATCCAAAACCTAAAGTAACGGGATTTATCGAATTCCCCGTGGAAGGAGGGGGAGGCAAAAAATTATTGTAAGCATAACTCGGCCCTAAATTACTTCACGGTTAAGGAATTGCACAAGAGAAGACGAGATTTGAGTATCAATAAGACATTATGTATGTTTTTGGAATTCTCGAGTTTTAAAGAAGAGAGGGGGGGAATAGTTTTTCGGGGGAAATCTCAGAAAATCCCGATTTTTGAGTAGCGCTCTACTAAAAATGTTAGAAAGATATTGAAAACAGCTATGTGACTTCTTTATATAGAATATTTCCCAAAACACAATTATTTTTTTTTGGAGGGGGGCGGAGAAAATTGCAAATTCGAGATCCCCCTTTTAGCTCCAAATTTGTCTTGGGAAATTTATGGAATCTGCGGTCACGAAATTTGGTGCGTAAATTGTTTATATGTATCGAACACCTATTGTAACGGGATTTTACGGAATCCCCTAAACTCCCTTGGCGTAGGGGAGCAATAAACACGTGTAAAATCACGTTTTTCTGCTTGAATTCTGCTTAAATTATCTTAGAATTTCAAATTTTAGTGTGTGGATGTTGGTTAAGTGTACTCATTATGTACTTTGATGGGATTTCGCAAAATTTCGGACATACCCGCTGGGGAAAGGAGGTAAGAAGCAGGTAATTTTTCCGAACGCAGTGGAAACCCAGACTCCTCACGTTGCGAGCAGGAAAAACATGTAAAGAACACAGCGGGAACTTTAACTTAGGTTATTAATAATGATATGTGATTTTGACAACTCATTTAAGTATAGTGTCCAGCGAAGCGGGCAAAGCCAGCTAGTATAAAATAATAATAATAATAATAATAATAATAATAATAATAATAATAATAATAATAATAATAATAAAAACATTATTACGCCAGTTTGTAATATATGCTTTCTGCACGAGAAAATAATTACATTTAGTCAGTGAAAATTATGTTATTGGAAACAATTACCGAGAAAAATTAACTGCTAAACATCAAAATTAATGTGATCTAATTGCCGTACCTATCTCAATACATAAACGTTAAACAATATTGAAAATCTACTTCAGTTAATTCAATTTTTAAATTATCAGTACTTCATAAAAATAATAAAGAACACATTTTTCTCAATTCTCTTATTTTTGTTATTTATAAACTTTCTTAAGCCATAAATTGAAAAAAGAAACATGACTCGACCAGAAATGGGCTTTAAAGGTATTCAAGATAAGCCTCAAGATTCAAGATAAGATCATAGATCAATGTTTGATTTTGTAAACCAAGTTTGTCTGACAGTATTACAGAATTTTATTTAAAAAAAAAAAAAAAAAAAAAAAAACTACACCAGGTTTATGTCTGTTAAAGGAAACTTTAAAAGTTTTTCATGTATTTTATTGTATTTTATTTTTATATTTAACTTGAGAAACGGTGCGAAAAATTGCTATCTTATATTTTTCGGAAATTTATAAGGATATTCCTGAGAATGAAAAATAAGGAATATTGCTTTTCTTATACATGTAAGCCTTACAACTATTTTATTAAAAGTGAAATCATTGCTTCATTTTTTTTCCTAATCTTAAATTATAAAATGAACATATCTTTCTTAATAAAAGCTTTATAAGACTTTTTGCACCTATATTAATAAAATAAAAAAAATAACTTTTTTTTTTTTTTTTTTTTAATGATGAATGAGTATTGGAGCTGATTTTGATTATTATAACTATGACAGGATTATTTCTTTCACAGACATTTCAAGTCGTCATCTTTTTCAGTGTATCATCTTGAATGTGTTAGGTCCTTCACCTTCGCTGTACAAAGCTACACTGTTCAAACAATCAATACGAAAATTGGTACACTTATTATATAGACAAAATCTAGCTAACTTCACATTTTTTAATCCAATCAGAAAATTGGCTCAAAAGGTTTTAAATAAAAACCCCGTTTTAACTTTGCAATTTATAAAAAGAAAAAACAAGTTAATGTAAAGTAAAATACGCGTTATACGCGTTATTTATATATATATATATATATATATATGTATATATATGTATATATTTCTAAATATTTATTTTGTTTTAATGATATCAGTAAAAGCATCAACAATAATACTTTATTATAAGCAAAGCGAATTGTAGTCAAAACGAAAAGTCTTGCTCTTGTCTCTCTTTTTCTTAGGGACATCATCAATTTCTATTTTGACAGCTTTACGACTTTGAAGCTAACTCCTACATTCATATCCCGTACGTTAAAGGAAAAGCGAAATTCTCCTTCAAAAAGTTATTAAGTTAAATAAAGAAAATATCGTATAAAATCACCTAACGGAAATATTTTGTTCAAATATGTCGTAATTTAAGTAAAATATCTTTCTCTGAGTTCTATGAAAGTTTCAAAAAAATATTTTAAGAACTTTTCGAGATATATAAATCGATACACAAAAGAAATCTAAAAGCATCATAAATATGCGTTGAAAAAATTAATAAAAAAATAAATAATAAAAAAATACTTACATATTCCATATCTGATTTATATCTTAACATCCATAAGATATCTGATGTATATCTTAGCAAAATATGATAAAACTAGAAAAGCCCCTGTTCGGGAACGAATCGAATTCCAAATGCGAGAAAATTTTCAAACTCGAAATGTATAAAACTCGGCCTGATGCTGTGTGAGTGCCGATAGATCAAAGTTTGTTAACCAAACCATTTTTAAATTCATGAAATCAATGAAGGTAGTGAATCAACGAAGGGTTTGCCCGCTTCACTGGTCACTATATTTAAAGGAAACTCTTTTCTATATAGCTTTATATATATAGATATATATAATCATGAAATTTCTCAAAAGCCCGCTTCCTGTCACCGCTGCCTTCGGCATCGACTCACTCATCCGCAGACTCTCGGGTGCCTGTCCCTATTGCCTGTGACAATAGCTTACCAGTGGGCTTCCATTTGGGTGCTTATCAGGTGGCAGTTTCGAAACGGACAGTATCGAAAAAATTGAAGTAGCAATTTTATATTTGAATCCCAGTTACATATGAACAGCATTATCAATGGTGTACAAAATATTTTCTTTTACGCTATTTTCTCGATTTATTCGATCAACCATAAAATGACAACAATTTCACGCCAAATATAATATTACAATATGCTATGATCGGCTGCATCTATCGCATGATGCAATTAATTTTTTGTGGTTATAATAGTAGTTGGTATATAGAAACATATTTAAATATATAAACCTGATCATGGTACAGTCTTAACCCGTTTAGGGCTGGTGATATATATTTTATACCACATAATTTCAGTTCCTAACTTCAAAAAATCATCCCAGAAATTCTTTATAAAATTTTAGTCCTTCACCTTATCCGAAAACATTCGTTTATTACTTTTCTTTTAATGTTGTTCTCACACACTGGTGGCACTTGATTTTAAATGACTTAAATTCTCTGCCCCTGAAAGGGTTAACATAGTTCCCTTTGGAAACTTTTGAATTTTTATTGCCATTTCAGAAAAAAATGCATAATTCATAAGATTATTTTTTCTTTTTCTTTCTTTTCTCTTCTTTTTCCTTTCCTTTTCTTTCTTTTCTGTTTTTTAATATTTTATGTGTTATCTATATTTTTGATGCACTACTTGGGTTAAAGTGGCATTCCTTAAATTAGAGTCCTTGGCGAAAAATGTCCGATCTATTTCAGCATCAAAATTTTAAAAATTACCCCGGATTATCAATAAGAAAAGCTCTTTCATATAATGCTGAATTAGCTTTCATGCCAAGCGCGATTCATCTGTACCAAAAACACACTGTTTAAACAAAACAAAAAAGAAAAAGAAAAAAATCAAAAATTGGATATATTAAAAAAGGTAATGGTTGATTTTTTACTTCATTTTCATTTTTTCATATGTAAGAGCAAATTTAATATTTTACAGCTTTTTATATTTCGCGTGAAAGCATATTTCATTTTATGCTAAAAATAATAATAATAATAATAATAACTCGTAATTTTTTTTTTTTTTTTTTTTTTTTCGTAACAATGAAAAATTTAAATGTCCAGTTTTAAAGCAATTACCAGTTTATTATTTTCATATTTTAATTAATTAAAATTTTTTTTATCAAAACTTCGTCACAAATAAGGTACCAAATGAAAGGCGCAATTTTTCTGAATCCGTCGGCTTAAACAGCCTATCGATCGGACAATTAGATTTTTTAATTAACTAAAGTATGAAAATTTGCTGGCAACTGCGTCAACACACAGACAAACAGAGTCCAAGGAAATCTCTTAGCCATTTATATAGAGAGAGATGCGCACCAAATAATGCACATAACTTTAGCATAATAAAAAAATCATAACACAACTTTAAATGTTCCAACCATAGACACTAATAAACTAAATATGGATGCTTTTGATACCACATTCTGCGTTAAAACATATATTTATTTATTTATTTATTTATTGCGCATATAAGTGATATATCTTAATTTCATTATCTTTAGCGCTTAAAACGTATCTTCGAGAAATTCTACCCAAAGGCGTAAATAATATATGGTTTCTTCTGTTTGTCTCTGTAAAGAGACCCTTCTTACGATATCTGAAATATTTTTAAATTAATAAAACAGATTAATACATATTAAAACTCGAATAAACAACTACGTCAGAAACGCCAAAAGAAAAATTTTTGCGATGCATACAGCTTTTTCGGTAACCTTAAGCGTACCGATTTCAGTACAAAAAGAATTCTGAATCTGGAGAAGTGCTCGTATATATAGGAGAGGGACCGAATTTAGTTCAACCAATAGAATTACGGGAAAGGTGGAGTGTGTGGCCAATAGGAACCCACTCCACCTTTCCCGTAATTCTATTGGTTGAACTAAATTCGGTCCCTCTCCTATATATACGAGCACTTCTCCAGATTCAGAATTCTTTTTGCACTGAAGACGGTACGCTTAAGGCTACCGAAACAGCTGTATGCATCGCAAAAAATTTCCTTTTGGCGTTTCTGACGTTATTGTTTATTCGAGTTTTAATATTCCAACGCCAAGTCTCCTGTTATTATTAGATTAATACATATTTAAAATAGCGAATATACATCCTGATAAAATATGCTTTTAAAATTTACTAACAACAGGCACACAGACAAACTATTAAAAATATGATTTTTGGAATCGTAGGACTTCAAAGTATATAACTAAAAAACTGCCTTTAAATACTTGATTCGAAAACAATTCTTTATTTACCTCATATATGAAATGGAGAAAATATTTGTATGGTATTAGTGATTAAAAAAAAAAAAAAAAAAAAACATATTTTCTAAGTATGACAAATAAATATTCTCGTCTTTCCCTTTCATAATTTAAAAGGAAAAGAAACACGTGTCCGACTCCATTTTTTCTTCTATAAGAATAAGCGACAAACAAAATTTTGCTTCTTTATTAGTTGATTAAAAGAAGAAAAAAAATCTTGGAGAAGCTCCATTAAACTCATTTCTCTTCTCCATTAAAATTTCAATTAATTAATCTATTAGGGAGTTCTTTTATTTTATTATGACAGAATTCTAAATTATTTTTATAAATGAGTTAAAGAGAGCACTTCATATTATCTTTTTTTTATTATTATTATTCAACCTACATAGGATTTTTTTTTTTCTTATCATACCGTTAAATTTTTACTTTATTAGACTTTAATTTAATTTGCCAGTGCTCTTATAACGAAGTAATATTTGTTACATAGTTTATTCTTATTAATATAATAATTTTTAGAACAATTCTCATAAATTCTCGAATAAAACAAATTTTATAATTTGCTTGAAATAAAATCTATGACAAAAGCATTGTTAACTATTTTTTGTTTAAACTATATTGTATTAGCTGAATTTTTTTTTCTTAAGCATTTCCTGTTACATTCCATTTTGCTTCTCTGATTTACATTAATTAAATAACATAATATATTGATAAGTTCTTAAACTACAAAAAATAATTTCATTAAAATTTTAAACAATATATGTAATGGAAGTAACACTTTTGTATTATGTGATATATAATTAATCATATAAATATTTGTACGTAATTTTATATAATTGTGAATAATCTCAAAAGAAAAAGAAAAAAGAAGAAAATGAATAGAAAAAACACACTCTTAATTCCGAAAATATTTAGCATGGAAAATTAATTTAATAGATTTTTTTTTTCTTAGAGAGCTATTTTTATTTTTAAATTTTCTTTTTATAACACTGAGAAAAAAGATATACCGCCTTTATCTAGAATGAATAAATGGTCATTTTCTAAATCCTTAAACTAGAAATATAGATATCCGAACAAAGCGCATAAGGCACGCCAATAAACTGAATAGATGAAATGGTCGAATGGTCGAGAATTTCTAGTCTACACATTTCTAGATGGTGAAACAATATTCTGAATATTCTGAATCTTTTGCATTAAGAGAAATTCTCGCTTAATTTTCAAGAATTGGGTCATAAACCAAGATTATAGCTGCTGAAACCCGCCTCTTGTATTCTTATTTATTTGGAAATATTTTGAAATAGGTTTGTCCTCGATAGTATAGGCAAACGCTCAAGAATTCTAATAGAGGTCGCTAAAATTCGCTTTCGAAGGGGACTAGAAACATTTTTATAAGAAATTTATAAGGATGACATGGAACTATTTTTTCTAGAGCCACAATTTGGATTCTAGATGTCAGTTATAGAATTTTTTCTCAGTGTATTGGCGTGCCTTATACTCATAACTCGGAAATCTATATTTCTAGTTTGGGGATTTAGAAAAGCCCCACCTATTCGTTCTAGATGAAAGCGGTATACTTTTTTTTCTCAGTGAAAGCTTAGAATTTGAAACCATAAATAAATAAATGATAAATGATAAATTTTATAAAATTTTGAGTCACTTTAAGAACAATATCAGAATCGAACTCCCTCAAAAATTAAATCAGGTACGTATATCCAGCGTATAAATCTTCTCATTATTATATTTTCGGAGCATAGTCTAATAATGATTGATTAAGGATAGGAACGATAATTACTTATAGAAAAAAAGAAATTTGCGTGCTGTATTCTAAACAATAATAAAAAAAAAAGTAAAAGGTATTTAGCAAACAGATAATAGATTTTTATCATCTTTACTATAGCATGATTTCTATTGAACATAATATAAAAAAAGCATAGCTATTTTGTATACAAGAAATCAAGAAAGAATTCGAATATACTACGGCCTATGAGAAGTACTTTTAATTGGTCATGGACTTAAGACATAATGCCTAAATTGATATGCCTGATTAAGACATAATGCCTAAACATCACTGGTAAATAATTTCTAACGTTGAGAATTTGTCCTAATAGTATTGATTTTTTCAATAGTATAATACGTCCTTACATACTGCTCGTATAATAACATTTCACTGAGAAAAAAATATATATTGCCTTCATCTAGAATGAATAAATTATCATTTTCTAAATCCTTAAACTAAAAATATAGATTTTCGAGCTATGCGCATAAGGCACGCCATTAAATTGAATAGACGAAATGGTCAAGAATTTCTAATCTACACATTTCTAGATGGTGAAACAATATTCTGAATATTCCGAATCTTGTATTACGAGAAATTCTCGCTTGATTTTCTAGAATTGGGTCATAAACCAAGATTATAGCTGCTGAAACCCGCCTCTTGTATTCACATTTATTTAGAGATATTTTCAAATAGATTTGTCCTCGATAGTATAGGCAAACGCTCAAGAATTCTAATAGAGGTCTCTAAAATTCGCTTTCGATGGGTACTAGAAAATATTTTATAAAACATTTATAAGGATGACATGGAACTATTTTTTCTAGAGCCACAATTTAGATTCTAGATGTCAGTTATAGAATTTCTTTTCAGTGTATTGGCATGCCTTATATTCATAGCTCGGAAATCTATATTTCTAGTTTAGGGATTTAGGACCACCTATTCGTTCTAGGTGAAAGCGATATATTTTTTTTCTCAGTATTGTTTGAGGAACATTACAAATATTTCATTTTATTTATTTGTTTTATTTATTTATTCATTTGCGTTGGTTACACAAAATCAACAAAGTTCAATCCTATTAAGCATTTTTAGGATGAAATTAAAAGAGCCATCCAACATCTGGATGCATAACCACTCAATTTCACACTATTGGAAAAGGTTATTCTTCATGCACGAATACATGTTTCTCCAAGAAATATTATAGGTTTGTCACTAATGAGTGCTTAGAAAACTACACGGGTATATTCACATGCATGTAGTATGGGAATATACACTAAAGGACAAAAAAAAAAGGCGCACTTAGATATTTTCCGTTTTTCTTTCTGAAATCGCCAATTTTATTGTTTTAAAAGTACGTTTTTGAACATATTTTATTACATTATTGTGCCAAGGGTTAAAAACAAGATGCAATTGTTCAGAAAATTGTAATTTTAGAAAGTACTTCAAAATTGACAAGAATAAGGTAATTAACGATACCAAAAAATATATATATATATTAATTTTAGATGCCAAAATGATTAAATGTTAACGAAATATTAGTGATCTGGTTTTTAACAAGATATAAAATTTTTTGGCTGTTTAAACTGAAAATGTTTTCCTAGGTGGCCACGTTACTCATCCAATCGAGATGACCGCAAGTTAAAAAGCCTGTGCTTAAAAAATCAGTAAGTGTTGCATTTAGAACATAGGAGGGATTCATAAAAAGTGCTTAGTAACATAATTTATTTAAATACAGTACAATAACAATTAAACAAAGCAGGTTTAATTGCCAGAAAAATTTGAAAAAACTCCATTCTTAACGAAAAGAATTAGAAAACCAAGTCATCAGAGAGTTAAAAAATTAAAAAATGGTCAGTTAATTATTGGGCTGAAGTGGCTCTCTCTGATGAATCAAGTTTAATTTATATCGAGCTGACGGAAACAAGCAGGTCTGATCACGAAAGTGTAACCGACCTAATGAAAATCGCACTTTTCAAACAGTGACACATTCTCCGTACATTATGATACGAAAATGCATAATTTGTCAGTGAGTCGGGCAAATTTTCATGTTCAAGGGATCAATTATCCCGGAATAAAACTCGGCCATTAAAAGATTGATGCCTGACCGACTATTTCGGAGGTATTTCAGACTTTTCTAAAATCAGCATTTCAAGATGATAATGTTACATGGCGCCTGTGGCACATTTATTTGATTCAAGTAGTTAAAATTACTTATCCATTCCCATGAGCATTTATAATTTTGTAAGTTATCGTAACTTTTTTTATTTAAAATTAAATCCCACAAAGAATATTACAGAATTTCTTCTTTACTAGACCTGAAAATAGTCCTAATCTCAAACCAGTCGAAATTGTTTAGTCTATAAAAGAGGGTGGGGACTAGAAATTTGTAGCCTACAACTTTACAAGAACTAGAAAAAATTATTTATAATATTTTGCCCAGTAAAATTTCTGAGTTTCATATTAAAAAATTGTAAAATACTATGTCTTTGCGCATTAAAGCAGTAATTCTATATAAATGCGGAATTATCCAATGCAAAATACATATATTTTTTTTAAGTAATTGTTTAGATCTAAGAATAAAATAGTTTTATTTCATACATTAAAATAGTACATATTTATTTCATATAATAAATCATAATAAAATACACAAAGTATATGTTTATTATATTAAGTTTAAAAAGAAAATTTTCTGTAGATTTTTATTAAATACTTCGTAGAGTATAATAAAACGAATTATTAAATAAAAAATGTACATAAGTATCATGCTATAACTTCCGTATTATACAAACATAACTGTGTTATTTGTTTCAATCATTAGTTTTTAAGTTATTACAAACACAAAAGGTATAAGCCAATTTTTCTGCAGTGCGGCCTTGTTTTTTTTTTTTTTTTTTTTTTTTTTTTTGTCCCTTAGTGTATTTTAACATACCAGCCAACATGGTAATTAATATTCCGTGATGTTGTTATTTCCACCAAAAAAGGTGGAGCTAATAATACTACGGAATATTAATTGTGATGTTGGCAGGTGTGTGCAAGCAATCTCCCGTGTAAATTGCTCAAAAGCATTTTTAAAGAATTACAGGCAAACGAACTTTTCCTTTAAAAAAATTCTCTCTCTTTAAAATGAGTTTCTTTTTTATTTTTCTTTACTTTCTTTTTTTACCCCTTAATCAATTATACAATTCAAACACTTGAGTAAATAACTTATGAAGGAAATTTAAAATGTCTTTAAATATCATGAATAATTACTTTTATTTTTTACTTCCATTATCTTAGAAGAAATTATGCAGAATAAAAACGTTCATTGTATTAACGATAAATTATTATTTTTTAATTAAATTTCTTTGAGAAATAGAGTGACAACTCAAGCCCCCAAAGAATCTATTGCAGAATAATTGATTCACATGAAGATTTTCATATTTGTACAAATATCGAATTGAAAAATTTCAATTTGAAAACACACACATTGAAAATTTTCATATATGGACAAATCATGGTTAATAGAATAAAAAATACTTAGTTAAATTTGTATATTGTTTTAAAAAAATGATATTTGATTTCAGTGTCAATAGAAGAACTTTTTTTTTTTTTTTTTGGTTTTAATTCATGAAATGCACAAAAAATCTATTAACCCTTAAGCGCCCAGTGTCCTCGTTTGAGGACAGCTAATAAAATGGCACGTATATTTTTTGTGGTTTCTTGGAATGATTTCTGCTTTTCAGTGACAGTTTATAGAGTCACTCTAAACGATTCCTGAAAGTTTTATGTGCCTACTATTAATTATTATTTCCTAATTTCGATAGTCATTTTATGATTTTTTATTCGTCGCACATATATTTGTTTTTTGCGCAGGTATAGTAACTTAAATCAAGTTGAATAATAATGTATATTATAATACTTTACTTTCGAGATCTTTGTCAACGTATAATAGGAAATTAATCTGTTATCTCAATTTTTTTCTATCTCGAAGTTTTTTCGCTAAAACACTAACGTCAATAAATGAGGATAGGCTTTAAATTTAAAACTATCAGAAGAATTGTTTAAGTTAATATATTTTACTGTAAGTTGTCTATATTAATTTAGAAGTGAAATAATTAGCTAATAATATTTTGCTAAATTAATTCGGGCGTTAACGGGTTAATGAGCAACATTAAATAATATTTTTTCCCAGTTGATTAATATTGGACTATCAGAAAGAAAATTGTATATCATAAAATCAGCGTATAATTCTTACTAATAGTATGCAATTTTTACTGACAACGTTTCTTCATAAAGTGCATATAAATAACTTTTTCCTTTTTAAAAAATGCGGCACTTAAAATTACTTTTTTTAGCAGTAAAACAGCCAAACACTTGAGTACATTAATTATTAATTATGGAAATTTAAAATGATTTTAGCTATCATTAATAATTGCTTTTAATATTTGCTATCATTATCTAAGAAAATAGAAAAATACAGAATAAAGTCGTTTAATGTATCAATGATAAATTCTATTTAATTAAAGTTCTTCTCCAAACAAATAGTTTAATTAAATTTAGGAAAGACATTTATTGACTTTTGTCTATTACTTATTTATATATAGTTATTTAATTTATTTTTTATTTTGTGTAATAATAAATGATTTTTTTTTTTTTTTTTTTTTTTTTTTCAATTAAAGAAGGAATGTGTTTTAAATTGGTTTCAGTATAAACCAAATGTCTGTTAATTACTTGAAAATATTTTATACCAATTAAAAAATATAAATAATTTCTAAAGGTAGGAGCAAACAGTTGAATATATCGCAAGATATACATTAAAAAATTATTTTTAATTTTTGAATAAATCAACATATATTTGTATCTACGTTTGAATGCATGTTAATATAAATGAATAATCATAAGAAGTAATCAAAGTTTTTTTTTTTTACTTTACGAACATATATATGTACGGAAGATATTGCAATTATGGCAAAATTACGACTTTGAGATTTTGGTATATTTATACGCTTTGATCAGTTCATTTTTGATATTTTTACGAGTGATATATACATATATATATATGGATATGCATGTGGGTGTGTATGTTTGCGTGTGTGTGACTACGATAGCGTCTAAACACTTTGTTTAAATGAGTTGAAAGTTGGTACGTACGTTGTAATTTACCGTAGCACGAACTGTATAGATTTTGATAAATCTAGCACTAACAGGTTTTTTTTTTTTTTTTTTTTACAGGAGCAAAAAAAGAAAAAATAAATCTTTATCCTGACCTATGGGCTCAAATTATTTTAAGCGCGATAGTGTCTAAATGACTTATTTGAATAAGCGGAAAATTTATATGTATGGATGGAAAATTTATATGTATGACACCGCCGCATAAGCTGTATAGATTTTGATTTCCCAAACATGTCGTCTGTAAGACACAAAACTTACTTTCTTTCGACATTTAGTGCTATAATTTTCTGAGAAAACGCTCTGCACGAATCATGGAAAATAGTTTTGAGTCTAAATTACTTCAATTTGTTTAGGACAATATAAAAATAATTTTAAAATTGCCAGAATCTTCCATTCAGTTTAACCCATTATAATCAAAACATTCTATTTATACTTTATTGTCTCTAGCCAATATAGAGAAGTAGAGATGTTACTGCAGCTCTTACACAGTTTCTTCTTCGGTGGACTTTATAATATCAAACTGATCGGTGAAGGGAGACTGGTGCAAATGTACACTTAACATACACTGAAGTAAAAGTTAAAGTCAATACCAAAGTCCTTTATTTGAAGTACCGGGTGATCCAAAAGTCAGGACAAACTTTAAAAATGAATAATTCGAAAACGAATCAAGATACAAAGATACGGTTTTCACCAAACGGATGAAAAAGAAACCGGGTTTTGTGTGGCAACGAAAAAAAAAATAGTTCTGTTGGCGACCAACAAATGGCGCTATAGTGTTTTATTTCAGCAAAAGATAATTTACAAATGGAAAAAGTGTTGATAACTTACAAGTCAGCTTAATTACAGTTAATTAGTACTACTACAATAACTGCTCAATGTGCTGTCCATCATTCAGAAGTACATCTGTGAGACGATTCACCACACCGTTCACAGGATTTAGTAGTATTTCTTGCGTTATGGCAGACACATTTTGGCGGATGTCATCTTTCAGTGCTGCTAGTGATTCCGGTTGGTCGCCGTACAGTTTTGACTTCAAGAATCCCCACAGCCAAAAGTCACAGGGTGTCAGATCGGGAGATCTTGGAGGCCATGCGTGATTAAAGTAGCGACTGAGAATGCGGTATTTCGATGCATGTAAGCTTCGACAACCATTACCTGCCGCAGTTGCTCCTTTTTATATCGTTTGTTGCTTTGCATAATCCTACATCAGAAATTCGACAGCACCATCTGTTGGTGGCCAACAGAACTATTTTTTTTTTCGTTGCCACACAAAACCCGGCTTCTTTTCCATCCGTTTGGTGCAAACCGTATCCTAAAATAAAAATAAATGCTTCCAAGTTATCTGCAATTAATATTTACAGAAATTTAATGCCTGGTGTTTCACCATTTTAGTAGTACATTTTTAACAGTAAAAACCCTCTTAAAATGGGAAAACTTAGAACCAAAATATTGATGGCAGCTAAATTTGCCTAATTTGCAACACTTATTCAGTGAAATATTCAACTATGATTTTTAACAGAATATAATTGTAAGATTACATTTTCTGTAAGAAGAATAGAATTAAAAAATACTTATACACACTCTGAACAAGAGTATTTGTGGAGATTAAATTGAACACAGTCATATAAACATTTAGCATACTTGAAATGTTCTTGGACAGATTTCCAGATATAACCCGTAATAAAATCTAATTCTTTTGTGTGGCCTTATAAACGCATAATAGAGTCTTTCCATATCACATTGTTTACGAAACATGTTCTTGCAAAATGTTCAGAATTCTAATAACTCTGAATTTTGACAACAGATGGCAGCACTATGCAATTCTGAAAGAACTTTAGTAAAAAACTTTGATTTAAATTCATTCTTTTTATTGATATTTTAATGTGTTTTAAACGCAAAATTAATTCTTTTTTCTTTTATTATTATTTATTTTATTCATGTTTTCAATTAATTGTTAGTTATACTTTAAATCAGGCCTGTCCAACACGAAACACTTGTCGGGCCGCATTGGAAATTCATTTTATTCAGGCGGGCCGCACTGGAAATTCATTTTATTCAAGCGGGCCTCACTGTATATACTTATGTATGTGTTTATATATGTTTGTGAGTGTATGGATCATGTATGTACTTTTTTCGGGAGAAGAGAGGGTAAAGATTTAAAGCAAAATACAGTCGGTAACAAAAGTGTCCGAACACTGGCAAAAATTCCTATGTAAAAAAAATGCACTTCTTACGGCTTTGTTAAATAAATCCTTGTCGAATCCTGTTCTTAGTCAGTGTAAGAACATGATTCGAGAAGGATTTATTTAACTAAACAGTTATAAGTGTAATTTTTTTACATAGGAATTTTTGCTAGTGTTCGGACACTTTTGTTACCGACTGTACATTCATATTAAGTTTTCATTTATAAATTAACAATAGAACCGTCAAAAATTTGTGATTGTATATTAATAACCATAATAAAAAAAAAAGAATGAATAATAGATTTAACAATATTTTTTTTACAAAAAAATGTTGTGTCTTTATTTCGAAACCGTTTAAAGGCATTTTTACTTAAAAATTTCAACAAGAATTTATTAATTTAAACAAAGTTCTCAAACTATAAATATCGTTAATTTACTCGCGGGCCGCAAAATACTACACGGCGGGCCACATGCAGCCCGGGGGCCGCGGGTTGGCCACCCCTGCTTTAAATAATTTCTTTTTCAATTTGCTGTGAACCGTTTTTATTTTTCTGCGGTTCTATTCTAGTTTGTTCTTTTTGTTGTGTTCTAGCGGTCAGCTGGAAAAATTCTATTCTAACGTATGAGCTGAAATAAAGTAAATAATTCACGTTTATATTCTATTTTGTGTATGTATTCAAGCTTTTATTCATTGTTTCTTAAATATGATGTTATTAATTCAATTGAAAGGAAGGTGAGTCCTTCAAATTCTAAACTGATTTATGATTTAATATAATTTAAACCAGCGATTTTTAAAACCATACAGTCCACAATTCTATTCAAAATCCCTCCATATTTTTGGCCGTCTAGAGCCGGAGATATATTAAATTATGAAATCTTTTAGTAAAAATTAATATTTTATAAACTGGAAAAAAAAAAAAAATGTTCTAATGGCTTCGAAAAATGAAAAACTAAAAGCAAAAAGAACTATTATTCGGTCGTCAGTGACAAAATTTGAAAACAAAGCGACAAAAGCTTTGGAAGCGGATCCTTTAGACATTCAAGAAATAAAAATTTTGAAAGGTCATTTGCATGAAAGGCAAACTCAATTAGAACAAATTAATAATGAAGTTGAGGAAGTTATTTCTGATTTAGATGAATTAAAAAAGGAAATTGAAGATAATGAAAAATGGACAGAGAAACTTATTCGTATAAAATATCAGATAGAGTCAAGATTAGAACTTTCTTGTTTTCAGAACACTAAAGTTGTAACACAGGTTAATGAAAATTCTTGTTCTGTTTCGAAGCAATCTATTCACCTTCCAAAATTTGATTTGCCACATTTCTCTGGCAATTTGGAAGCCTGGTTAAGCTTCAAGCAAATATTCGTAACCACTATTCATGAGAACACTCAGCTTTCCGATTTGCAAAAATTACAATATTTAAAAGCGTCTGTTATTGGATCTGCCAATAAGTTAATAAAAGGCTTTCCAATAACTGAAGCAAGTTATAAGGAAGCTTGGGCAACACTAATTTCTAGATTCTATAATAAAAAAAATCTAGCTTATGCCCAGTTAAACAAATTCTTTAATTCGAAATCTTTGAAACCAAATTGTCGGAAATCTATGCTAGATTTATTAGATAACTGTAATGAAGCAACACGTAACTTGAAATGTTTAGGATTTGAATTTAATTTATTTGTGGATTTAATTCTTGTTTATAATTTGCAAACAAAATTGGATGATAATTTAAAGAAGCAATGGGAATTATCTTTAGATAGTGATTCTTTTCCCACCTATGATGAATTTATTTTGTTTCTTGAAAAACAAGCGAGAAGCTTGCAAGATATTACTGATAGTACTTATTCTAAATCTGAAAGTAAACAAAAAGTAGTATTTAAAAAATCTGTTTCTAATGCTGTAATATCTAATTCAGATATAAAATCCAATAATTGTATCTGTTCAGAATGCTCGGAATCTCATGCACTTTTCAAGTGCCCACACTTTCTTAAAAAATCTGTTGAAGATAGATGGAATATTGTGAAGGGTAAAAAACTATGCATAAATTGTTTACGTGGTAATCATTTCGTTAATAAATGTTTGTATCGACAAAATGTCAACAGTGTAATGCTAAGCACCATACACTTCTCCATTTCGAGAAAAATAAAGTTAATTCTCCACCTGTTATTGAAAATACTAATCTCAACATTGAAAGTCCATCCTTTGTCAACTCTAGTTGTTTAACCAGTACCCAAGAGAGTTGTCAAACTTTGTTATCGACAGCTATGGTTCTTGTAAAATCAAATACTGGAAGGTTTGTGCCATGTAGAGTCATGGTGGATTCAGGAAGTCAAAAATCATTAATTTCCAGCTCTTGTGCTAAAAAATTAGGGTTACCTATGAAAACCACAAATCATAGAATCTCGGGTGTAAATAATATTGTTGCAGAAACTGCTCTTTTTGAAGTTAATATTATTTTAAAGTCTTATTATAGTAATGAAATCTTTGATGTGAATGCTTTAATAGTAAATAATGTTACGGTAAATCTTCCTAATTTTGTTGTTCGAAAATCTTCATGGCCTCATTTGGAAGGTCTATCTTTAGCAGATCCTAAATTTTATGTTTCGAATCCAGTTGAAATTTTGCTTGGTGCAGATTTATTTCCCTTAATAATTTTAGGGCAATCTATTCTGGGTCCTAAAGGTACTCCATGTGCTTTAAATTCCAAATTGGGATGGTTACTCTCGGGTGTCATACATGTAAACAATTTTCAGCATTCTAAAACTGTCCTTAGTTGCCATGCTACAGCTCAGTTAACTTATGATCTTCAGAAATTTTGGGAAATTGAGTCACTTCCTGATGCATCACCAATTCACAGTTTTGAAGAAAAATACACTAAAACTGTTAGACGAATTCAGTCTGGAAGGTACATGGTGGATCTTCCCTTTAAAGAAGCTCCAAATTTAGGTGACTCACAATCAAATGCTTTAAAACGGTTTTATTTGTTAGAATCCAAACTTAATAAAAATCATGAGCTTAAGGAGCAATACCATGCTTTTATGCAAGAATATATTGACTTACATCATATGGAACCAGTCCCAAATTTTGAAATTGATTCTAAAGATTATTTTTACATGCCTCATCATGGGGTTTTGAAAGAAGATAGTACAACTACTAAATTAAGGGTGGTATTTGATGCCTCGGCTAAAGGAACATCAGGCCACTCTTTAAACGACTTTCTTGAAATAGGTCCAAAGT
Source organism: Salticus scenicus (assembly GCA_963930645.1). Taxonomy (NCBI): domain Eukaryota; kingdom Metazoa; phylum Arthropoda; class Arachnida; order Araneae; family Salticidae; genus Salticus; species Salticus scenicus. The sequence continues at coordinate 175,036,540 of OZ005656.1, read as the reverse complement.
TGCAACCAGATTTGTTTAAACTTCTTCTTAAGTTTAGAACATATTCCATAGCCTTAACCGGAGACATCGCCAAAATGTACAGACAGATATTGGTAAACCCCAAACATGTTGACTTTCAGCGAATCTTTTGGCGATTCCAGCCACATGAATCTATTGCGAGTTTCAGATTATTGACTGTTACATATGGCACAACCTGTGCCCCATTCCTGGCTATAAGGACATTGCACGAACTAGCCAAAGATTATAGTTCAGAATTTCCTATTGTTGCGCAGTCAATTTTCGAGAACTTTTATGTGGATGATTATCTTGGTGGGTCGCATTCAATTGATGCAGCAAAACAATTGGTCAAAGACCTAAATCACGTTGTAAATCAAGGAGGCTTTACACTTAGAAAATGGGCTTCCAATGTACCCGCAGTCATTGAAAATCTACCAGAAGATCTTAAATCCACTAGGCAAAATGTAAAATTTTCCGAAGATTCCTCCCAAAAAATCTTAGGCTTAGTTTGGAATTCGGCAGAAGACTTATTGAAAATTCATTTGAATGGCGTCAAATCGGTGCATACCAAGCGAGAATTGCTATCGATGATAGCTCAAATCTTTGATCCTTTTGGGATTCTAGCTCCAACCACGATCATGTTAAAAATCATGATGCAAGAGCTTTGGAAAGATAAGTGTGCTTGGGATGATCAAATCCCAGATTCCATTTTGAAAACTTGGCAAGAATTTAATTCTCAAATTGAACTCTTAAAGTCCATTGGCATACCAAGATATCTGAACTGTGAAACATCTCCAGAGAACCACATAGAGATCCATGGGTTTTGTGATGGATCTGGCAAGGCCTACGCTGCAGTGGTATACCTTCGGACACTATCTTCTCGCGGTGAGATTTCAGTTAACTTTGTAGCTGCAAAAACTAGAGTTAATCCTTTAAAACATGTCACGCTTCCCAGAATTGAGTTATGTGCTGCATTCTTGCTTGCACAATTAAGTTCCACAATATTAGAATCTTTAACCTTTAATGTAAATAAAATTTATTTGTGGTCCGATTCACAAATTACTTTAAATTGGATTGAATCTCCTCCAACCAAAGGAAATCAGTTCGTAACAAATCGAGCAAACAAAATCAAATCACTTGTCCCACAAGCAGTGTGGACTTATGTTGAGAGTTCGTCAAATCCGGCAGACTGTGCCTCAAGAGGCATTCTACCGAAGTGTCTTTTGCATCACAAATTGTGGTGGCTTGGGCCTGAATGGCTTAGTGCTAGTGTCAAGTTACCATTATTCCTAGTCAAATCTTCAAAGGTTAAGTCAAAAAATTCTGAAGAAAATTTAAGTCATGTTGCAACATCTAGTCATAAAGCCTTTCCTGATTTTCTACTCAAATTCTCTTCTTTTTCAAAACTTTGCAGAGTCCTTGCATTGTGTTTGAGATTCATTTATAACATTCGTAGTTGTAATCGTAATTCTAGACGTATTGGATTTGTCAGTAAGCCTGAAGTTTCAAGTGCTATTACACATATTCTTAAATTGATTCAGGAACAAGAGTTTTCGGTAGAACTGAATTTGCTCAGGAAAAATCAACCTTTACCAACCAACAACAAATATTTATCCTTAAATATATTTCTAGATGACCAAGGTTTAATCAGAGTTGGCGGACGGTTGTCCAGACATCAGTCACTTAATCAAGATCAGAAATATCCAGTGCTTTTATCGAGAAATAATTTCATTACAAAATTAATTGTTGAGCAATATCATAAAAAACATTTTCATGCTGGTGCACAACTGATTCTTTCCCTAATTAGACAAAAGTATTGGATACTAAATGGTCGCTCTTACATTCGTCGAATTCTAAATGAATGTATTTTGTGCAAACGTTTGAAGAAACAAACTTGCCAACAAATTATGGGTGAGTTGCCAGTCGAACGTATAACTCCAACTCGACCTTTTTCAAAGGTGGGACTAGATTTTGCTGGCCCACTCATCACTAAACCAAATGTGCCTAGATCTAAAGTTAAATTGAAGTCATATATTTGTGTTTTTGTCTGCATGTGCACAAAAGCGGTGCACCTAGAAGCTGTTTCAGATTTATCTTCATCAGCTTTCTTAGCATCCCTAAAACGATTTGTTTCTAGAAGAGGATTGCCATCAGACATATTCAGCGACAACGGAAAAAATTTCAGAGGAGTTGCTAACTATCTTAAGCAACTAATTCGAATCATTAGTTCTGAAAATGTTCAAAATTTTGCTACCAGCAACTTCATCAATTGGCATTTTATCCCACCATATTCCCCCCATTTCGGTGGACTATGGGAATCTGCTGTTAAATTGACGAAAAGTCATCTAATTAAAGCTTGTAAGGCTACCATTCTAAATTTTGAAGAGCTTACTACTCTTTTATGTCAAATAGAAGCCTGTTTAAATTCCAGACCATTAACGCCACTTTCTTCAGATCCATCCGATATTAGAGCCCTCACTCCCGGACATTTCCTAATAGGAGTTCCACTCCTTGAGATTCCGGAAAGTGGAAATTCACCAAATCTCACTTTATCTTCTCGTTGGAATCTAATCCAGCGAATGAAGCAAGACTTCTGGAAGCGATGGTCTAGAGACTATCTACATCACCTGTAGAATCGACCTAAATGGTTCACTCCACGAACTGATCTTCAAATTGGGGACTTGGTTGTTATTCATGATCCACAATCTATTCCTCTCCAGTGGAAGCTGGGTAGAATTATTCGTACCTATCCAGGACCTGATAATAGAGTTCGTGTAGTCAGCATTTGGACTCAGAGTGGTGAAATTCAACGCCCTATTGCTAAAGTGACACTCCTTCTCCCGGTCGGGGAGAATGTTCAGAATTCTAATAACTCTGAATTTTGACAATAGATGGCAGCACTATGCAATTCTGAAAGAACTTTAGTAAAAAACTTTGATTTAAATTCATTCTTTTTATTGATATTTTAATGTGTTTTAAACGCAAAATTAATTCTTTTTTCTTTTATTATTATTTATTTTATTCATGTTTTCATAATTGTTAGTTATACTTTAAATAATTTCTTTTTCAATTTGCTGTGAACCGTTTTTATTTTTCTGCGGTTCTATTCTAGTTTGTTCTTTTTGTTGTGTTCTAGCGGTCAGCTGGAAAAATTCTATTCTAACGTATGAGCTGAAATAAAGTCAATAATTCACGTTTATTTTCTATTTTGTGTATGTATTCAAGCTTTTATTCATTGTTTCTTAAATATGATGTTATTAATTCAATTGAAAGGAAGGTGAGTCCTTCAAATTCATTTTAAACTGATTTATGATTTAATATAATTTAAACCAGCGATTTTTAAAACCATACAGTCCACAATTCTATTCAAAATCCCTCCACAAATATAGATATATATGTTTATTTCATTTATTTCAGTTTGAAGATATTAAAATGCACCAATACGAAATTTTGCCCCAAAATGTAATGTAATACTTAAATAATTTTTAATTTCCATGAACATGAACTATTTATTCTATTTCAAAAACCTCAAATAATATCTTTTTATGACAGAGATTTAAAATAACATGTTCAATAACTTTCTGATGATATTTATTTTTGAGTTGCGCTGATAACAGTGTCACAGACACACAGATACATAGATACTCAGACAAAAACTAAGGCCAATCTTTAAAACCCGCTTTTCGGATTCAAGGACGTCAAAACGTGCAAATTTATCAACAACTGTGTTTCAAGAATTTTATCTAAAATCATTTTTTTTTCTACTATACATGGGTGACAAAAAATAAAAAAAGAGCAAATATATCGGATGTACACCCCGCGACAAAAAGATAGGTACAAAGGGTTTTTTCTGTGATTTTTCATAAAATAACGTTATCTAAATTGGTCTTATAATTTATTATTATCATAAAATAACACTATTCCCGGACTAATTTTTGTTTTAAGACTAATTTAGAAAAGTTTTAAGACTAAAATGTTTCTAATTTAAGACTACACTCCGCGACAAAAAGATAGGAACAAAAGTTTTTTTTAAATTTTTCATAAAATAACCTTATCTAAATTGTACTGATCATTTATTATCATAAGAAAATATTATCATATCAAAAACATAATTGAATCATATTCAAAATATTCATATTCAAAATCATCATTTTCAAAAATTTAAAAAGAAAACCCTTTGTTCCTATCTTTTTGTCGCGGTGTGTAGTCTTAAATTTGAAAAATTTTAGTCTTAAATTTTTTCTAAATTAGTCTTAAAACAAAAATTAGTCCGGGAATAGTGTCATTTTATGATAATAATAAATGACAAGCACAATTTAGATAATGTTATTTTATGAAAAATCAAAGAAAAAAACCCTTTGTGCTTATCTTTTAGTCGCGGGGTGTAATTCTTCTAATTGCTCCTTAATTACAATTACAGAAATCATTAACCTTCCTCTTTCATTAGATAAACAAACAAACAAGACTAAAGACAAACACATGTTTCAATGAAATGGTCCCATTTAAGCATTTAGGAGAAAATACCTTCCAAGATAAAACCGTTTGTTGAAAGAGATGAGATCTCTTACACTATTTCTACACTGAAAAGAAACCAGACTATAAGAATCTTTATTTTCTGAAAGTAAGAATATTTACAAAAGAATATATGGCAAAAGAGGTTTTACTTGAGGAAAATGAAAGTGAAAGTAAATTTAATTATGGAAATTTGCTATTGTTAATTGTATAGATTTCTAGATTCTTTAAGAGGCTTTAAGAATAGATAATAGAATCTAGAATAAACATTTCAGATTTAACATTGTGTTTCACGAACGTCGGCGAAATTTCATCTTTGCTCGTAAAACTCAACTGAAGTTTTCGATTGAAAAATTGAAACTTTATTATTATATATATATATATATATTTTTTTTTTTTTTGGATAAAAATATACTAAGCAAGATATAATTTTCAGATCTTCATTAGCATTTAAGGATTTTATTTAGAAAAACATATTTTTAAAATGTTTCAAAACATAATTAGCATGAAATTTGAAAATATCCAATATTTCAATAGAGGTTCAAGTTGATTTGTTCTAATGTCGTATTAAAACTACGGTCGGCAGCAAAAGTATCTGAGCACTAGCAATAATCCCTGTCTAAAAAAAAGTACACTTAATACTACTTTGTTAAATAAATCCTTGTCGAGCCATGATCTTAGTCAGTCTAAGAACATGATTCGACAAGGATTTATTTAACAAAACCATTTTAACTCTACCTTTTTTATATAGGAATTTTTGAGTGTTCGGATACTTTTGTTACCGACTGTAGTTTACAAATGGAGACGGTCTGGAATTTATCACTAAAAGTGGTCAGCAGAGCTGTAGCATAAGTGCACCAGTGATTGACACTTTTAGAGCAATCTCTGACGTTATTAATGTTCTAGTCATCAGAAAATATTTTTAGAAATCTTAAGTTAGTACATATGGCATGAAAGACATTCAGAACCACATATATGTCAGAACCACATATATGCATTTGATAACAATTATTTTTTTTTATGAATTTTTATTTGACACCCACACAATGCTCCAGTAATTGACACAGCCAGTTTTTCATTTTATCAGTAATTGGCCACCTATGTTCCAGTATTTGACACTGCTAGTTATTTCTTTTACCAGTTATTAGCACCTTATGCTCCAGTGTTTGACAGAAAATGTTAAAATTCTTATATGAAAAATATATGATTTAATTATTTTTCTTATTTATTAATTATTTCGGGATAGATGTCAATTACTGGAGCATGCCAACCACTGAAGCACCTACCCTATGTCATCACAATTTTGATCCACCGACGAACTGATGAAATGACTCAATAGAAACGACGTTCTGTAACATAAAACAAAATAAAAAAAAATGTTTTAATTTTAATTTTAAAAATACTACATCATTTATATAAATGTACAAGCATATTTCTTTAAATTAAAACCGTGCTTTCAAAATGTTAGTTTTATCTACTCTTTGTAGTTTAGTCACACATCACAGCATTTTTGCTAGTTAATTCAACAAATAACTTCGCAACTCGATTTTTTTTCTTCTTTTTTACAGATTAAGATATGCATCATGATATCACTTTTAAATATTTCGAATATAAATCGAAAACATTCAAATATTATTCGAAATCACATTGCAATGCAGAACCGGAAATGCAATCCTGACGAGGTACATTATTTAGCCTCTTTATAATTCTCTAAACATACGTCCAAATGGTTCCAATTTTTATTGAATTAAAAACACTTGTGTTAAAATAAGCATATAAATAATACAGATTTTCATTCACCTGATATTTTTTAATATGTTTTAAATAATATGATACTTAATGGTGCTTTCCAGTTCTTTGAAATATCAAGAAACGAAGAAACATGGTCGGTCGTGGTCAAATCCCGTGGATTTTACATATACGAGAGTCAAAGGCTTAAGAATTATCACAGGAAAACTGTTAACAGCCATTCGCACAAATGTTGACACTAAGTGATAAAAACTGTTGACTATAAGTGATGAATACATGGTAATCGCGAAATGACAATTAAAAGATAATAGATTAAAATAAGTTATGAATTTCCTAACAATTATATTCCCTAAAAAAACCGTATCTAATTAGAATTGCATTTCCGACCCTGCATTGTTATGTGATTCCGAATCGCTTTGTGCCCCTATAAGATTGTCGGACCGGTAGCAAATCACCCTATATTAAATATATGTGTATATTAATCAACATATCCTCCGAACGGTATTGTGTATTGAATTATTTTATTTAATGAATCATGACACGCAAATTTTAATAATAAAAAGCGTTTTGCATTTTTTCATAATTCCCTTTAATCATTTTAAATAGAAGTTTATGTGTCATTTAAGATGCTTTTTTTTTTTTTTTTTTTTTTAACAAAAGAAAAACTTTATTTTTAAAAATTACTTTAACATGCAGTCATCATTGTTGCCCTTAAAAGGCAAAACATTGACTCCAATGAAATATGTAATTACTGGTGACTTTTCATAAAACTAATTTGTAACATTCTTTATCGAACAATATTTTGTGTAAGGCAAATAAATGTTTTTATAGTAGTGACTGCTGATATTACAATTTATTTATATTTTCAACTTTTTTTTTTCTTTTTTAAATAGAACCGCTAAATATGCTAATGAATAACGCAAATTCCGTAGTGTATTACTATATTTCCACAGCCATTTGGTGTTGGAATAGTTACTGCTCGTGTCATCAGTTCCAAGATACAGGATGTGTTTACTAGTGGTCGATAGGTTCTTCTCTCGAAACAGGTAAAAAATAAATGCCATTTTCGAACCTAAATCGCAATCATCGGCTTGGCTATTTGGAACTTTTCATGTCTTCCTGCGGAACTCGAGTAAATAAGGACTAATACTACTTAGAAACCCCCTCTACCCCTCAAGGCATTCTACTGAAACCTAGGTCCCTAGTTCAGGCAACTAACCTACCATAAGACCAATTCAGACAAATAGACGGTTCAAATCCCTGTTCATAAATGGATGATCACAGTGGTTCAGATATAAAGATCCTTTATAGAGCCCAGACCGTCGCCAATTGCCCATATGCGCAGCACTAGTGTGACGTAAAACCCAACCATCCATCCATCCTTTATAGAGCCTTCATCTTCAAAAAATGAACGTAAGAACAACAGAGTCAAACCAAAATCCCATTTTTTCTCTAATTTTTATTTTCGATTTTTTCCACAAAATATTATGCTACATTGTATTTGAAACTAGTTCAGTTTATAATTTCAAAATATCCATATTAACCCGTTAGCGCCCAGTGTCCTCATTTGAGAACAGCTAATAAAATGGCACGTATTTCCTTTTTTTTTTTTTTTTTTGGTGGTTTCTTGGAATGATTTATCCACTTTAGTGACAGTTTATAGCGTCACTATAAATGATCCCTGAAAGTTTTATGTACCTCCTATTAATTATTAGTTCATAATTTGGATAGTCATTTTATGATTTTTCATTCGTATTGGCTTTTTGCGCAGGTATACTAAATTAAATTAAGTTGAATAATATATATTATAACACTTTACTTTCGAGATATTTGTCAACATATAACAGGAAATTTATCTGCTATTTGAAAGTTTTTCTATCTCGAAAATTTCTCGCTAAAATACTAAACATCAATAAATGAGGATAGGCTTTAAATTTAAAACTATCAGAAGAATTGTTTAAGTTAATATATTTAACTGCCAGTTGTCTATATTAATTTAGAAGCGAAATAATCAGCTAATATTATTTTGCAAAATTAATTCGAGCGTTAACAGGTTAAGCATTACTCTGTTTCCACTGATATTATTAATAAATTTCTGAATTATTCGGCTGAAAAAAAATCTAATTTTGAATGAATGTAATAAATTTTAGCTAATAGATTCCTATTTATATAGACTATTTGTTATTAATAGCCATCATAAGAAAAATTATAACCTTTAAATGTCTCTCTTAAAAAAAAAAAAAGAAAGAAAGAAAGAAAGAAAGAAAAGAAAAAATAGATTAATCTAGGACCAAGTACAAAAACTAAGCATTGCTATTTATTCAATCTAAATGTTAAAATTCTAAAAATATAGTATTGACTTCAAAAATAGAGCTATATTTAACAACTATTTTATTGATTTTTCTCTGTTACGTAATTTATTTTGACAACGCAAAATAGCTTCCGAAATATATGTCAAACTACGAAACTTCATTCTTTGACAAACAAAATTTAATATGGGGTCCTGACACAGTCACTTTTTCTCATGTTTTTATTTAACTTAACGTGTGCTGTTTTTCGTCTCCAGAATGTTTAGAAGATAATAAAGCTAAGAATATATTTAAAGATTTTTTCTTTTCTTTTACTCACTTTATTAAACATTGTCGAAACAAAACTTTGCATTAGGAAAAATCAAAGTTTTAAAAATTAATATTTAAATAATCTAGTGTGTCACTCACACGACTTTCTCTTACCCTGAAATTTAATACTATAAATACAGGTTGCAGATTAAGAGGTAAGATAACGAGTATTGTTATGTAAACCTACGTTAAACAATTCAAATTAGGCTTTGGAAGAGTCCTATATGATAACTAGTTCTGTGTGAGGGGAGCTACCGCCCCCTCAACCCCTCGTTTCATTAATGCACCTACATTTATATAGAATTTAATTCTGTTATTAAAAAATAATTCTGTTTTTAAAAAATAATTTATTAAAATTATTATTTAAACAAATTACCTTTTATGATAATGCAGACGATTTCCATATTACGGAAGTAGTATAACACTAAATATCCAAAACAAAGTTGAATTTATTCTCAATATTACATTTTTTTTTTTTGTTGTTGTTGTTGTTTGCTTGTTTGTTAAAAATGAAAAAAAAAAAAAAACGATAACTTTATTTTAAATTATCGCAGATCGATAGTTCAACCATTCGTTTTAAGAGTATTGGCGAGCTCTTTTGAAAGATACCCATCATGAAAATTTACTCCCCTCGAGGGGGGACTTTCCCCCCAGAGGGGAGGCGAGGCTCCTACATACACAAATGTTTTTTCCCAGTTGACTATCTCTATTACAAAAAATATATATTTGTTTCATTTAGTTTACTGCAGTCTATAGATGTTAAACTCTACTTACCTGCAATTTCCCCCCATAGACGTAATGTATTTGAATCCTTTTGAGTGTCCCTGTACACGAACCATTTGCTTCATCTCAACGAAACGCTTACTGTAGCATCTCTATTTGAAACACATTTAGAATACTGAGTTTGGAATTTCTGCTACTATTTGTTCTTGATATATGCTGATAACAGACAATACGCTAAAAACATGATTTTCAGGAAACCTCAGAGCATGTAAATATAACAAAAATTCACGTTCGAAAATTTGACCCTAAAATAATACTTTCTGGATTCTATGGGTAAGAGAAAGTAAAGAAAAAAAAAATGTACTTAGTAATTTCCGATCAAACCAGGGGGAGATTGTCACATGTTTGAAGTCATTGTCAAGTGTCGTCTGTCTTTAACATAGTAGCTTCCAAATGAAGAAACCGATTCAATGTGTTTATTGCTATTATTATTACTAGAACGCTAGTTTAAGATGGCTCTTAGCTAAGTTTGATTTAAAAAAAAAAAAAAAAATCTACCACTTTTTTTTTTTTTTTTTTTTAGTATGAGAGGACTATTTCTTTCAATCTGGCATTTTGCGTCGTTACCAATTTATCGTGTTCCCCTTCGAAAATGCCTGTTAATATCCATTTTTACCATTTAATTTCTTACTCTATCTTAAAATACTTTGTGACATCCGTAAAAACTTTTATATAGATTTTTTTTTTTTTTCACTTCTCATCGGTAAGGTTCAAACTCACAACCTTCGGGTTCGTAATTGTGTACTCTGACCACAGAGTCAACGGGTCTCGGCTGAATATTTAGACTAGTGCATGTTTTCATTTTTTTTCACTTCCCATCGGTGATGTTCGAACTCATAACCTTCGGGTTCGTAGTTGTGCACGCTCACCACTGAGCCAACGGGTCTCGGCTGGATATTTCCTGATTATTTAGGCTAGTGCTTTCAGATTTTTTTTTTTTTTTTTTTTGAAATGCTGTTAAAATACAAATATAAGTAGTCCTGTCGTACTAGATTAAATTATGTCATAGACAGGATGGATGGTTTTTTGGTTGGGTTTTACGTCGCACTAGTGCTGCGCAGATGGGCAATTCTGTCATAGACAGAATTTCATACATAGTTTTAATGCTCGTGAAGCGAGCATACATCGAGATACCCTCCACTGCAGTGCATTTTTCTTTTCTTTTTTTTTTTAATAAGAAAACAATTATAAACTCATAGTTGTATTTTTTTTTTCTGTTTATACAAGTGTGCGTCTGTTTGTAACATTCTACATTCCAAACGAATGGACTGATCTTAATGTGTTTATTATTGTCATTATTGTTATTATTAATTTTATTAGAATGCTATTTTATGGTGGCTGTTAGCTATGTTTGATGAAAAACTGTTCTATAGGTTTTTTCAATTAATGAAATGGGCCATTTTACCCCCCCACCTTCCACCTTTCCCCGTTTACGCTGATATTTTCAAATTTGTGAGTTGACAATCTTTCAACTTCTAACTCTTGTTAGATAATCAAATACGTGATTTTGAATTGGAATATAAAATGATTTTAAAACATCGCAAATTCCAACAGATTTTACCAAAAAGTAAACTGTCCTTACAGATAGTAATAAATGATTTCTACTGCCTCCAAAAAGGGATAAATATTTGTATTGCCTATAAATACTGGTTATTAGATCGCTGCCCAAAAGTTAATAAATTCGGTTAAGAATTTCCTATTTTACACAGGTATTTTAAAATTATTTAAAATTTGATTATTTGTTTCAGATCACTTAACGCTGATGTTATAAAATTTGAGTGCTACTAATAGTCCAACTTCCAACTCATTTTAAGTGATAAGACTTTTTTGTTTTTTTAAGTATGAAAAATTCCTTTAATTTTTTTTTTATTTTTCAACTAATTGTGTCAAAAAGTTAGCTATATATAGATTTGCTTCTTTTTTATTTATTAATTTTTAACTCTATTTATTTATTTATTTTCTATTTTCACTGATTTATTAGGACTGAGGGCCTATTAGTCTCAATCTGGGATTTTTCCGTTGTCGTTTTCGATAGTTGGACATTTGTCAAAATATAAAATTTATCGAAAATATAATTGAATAATTTGAAAGCGATGTTATAATTTGAAAAAAGAAAAAAAAAAAACTAATAGTCCTCCGTCCTAAACTAAATTCTGCTTTTGCCAGAATTTCATCATTTTTTTTTTTTTTTTTTTTTTTTTTTAATTATTATTATTGAAAGAAAAAGAAAAGAAAATTAATAATAATCAGTATCCGCGTTTGTAATGATCGATAGATGGCGCTTTTTCAGATGTTGTTATTAGTAAATATTATAGCCCCGTGTATTTATTATTGTTCTTTTTGTTAATCTACTTAATATTCGTAGTATAATTTCTCCGCCATTACATCATGGAAAATTGATTGCTCTTGGAAAAAAATATTTCAGTTTATTCAAAGTTCGATCGGAAGTAGATATTTAACTGAAGCTGAACAAATATTAGTTTCAAATCATCTGATTAATTCTTTTCTTCCATTAGCCGAAGCAACTGACATTTTAAATTTGTCATTTGAAAATAAATGGAAGCTTAATTCTGGATTTCTTGGTCCTTTGGAGTTACACTGGAGCACACAACAGTATGTGTTATCTTTTTTACCGGATTTATTCATTTTTATTCAATAAATATATGTGAAACTAAACATCGGCATGCAATGGCGGCTTGATGAAAGTCGAATTAAATCATGTTTTTTGTAATTTCACATTAGCCCACCAGAGGACGAGCATTTCATTACAATTGCGGATCGTTACAAGCGATATCGAAAAAGGTTTATTTTTTTTTTTAATAATTTTGAATTAGGAAATAAGAAGTGCGCGAGCAATATGAAATAAAAATAAGTAAAAAAATGAATTTAATGGTTTAATTTTTATGTAAAACAAGATCGCGTGCCATCTTAAAAAGTATATGTACAATTTAAAGTTTAATTTTTTTAGCAACAATTATAAATTAAAATAAATAATTTGATGAAAGTATTTGTGAGAAATGAGTATTTTTTAAAAAGTCTAGTTACAAAACTTTGTGGCTAATATTGAACCCCTTCCCGTCTTATCCTGAGTTCAATTCGGACAGAAATGCAGAAAGTCAACTTTAAAGGTAAATTTTACTTGTTTTTTTTTTTTTTTTTTTTTTTGTACAGCGGTTGAAACACGCTTGGCATAAAAGCTAATTCAGCATTATATTAAAGGTATTTCCTTATTGATAATTCTGGACATTTTTTTTAAATTTTGATGCTGAAGTAGATCGGACATTTTTCGCCAAGGAAAAGATAGAAAGAAATACGCACGCGAAGTGATGACGTCACAGGCCGTTCGTGGATGAGGGAAAAATATTTCCTATGTTAAACGACCATTGGATTTTTTGTAAAAAATTATTAAAAATCGAGGAAAGTTATTTCCGGATTTTAATCGCCATATTTTTGTTGTAAAATGTAGTAAAATGTTGTAGTTATTTTTATTGTAAAATTGACAAAATTTGAATTTTTAATTTCAAAACTCTAGAAAAAAAAATGGTAAACTTCCATATTCCATTGAAAACACAAACATTTCATTTCACAGGATGATATTAACACAATAAATATCCAACTAATCTTATATATTAAAAAAATTTATGAAAACTAAAGTCAGTCCGTCTGGCCGTTCTATCCGGCCGATTTTCTTCATTTTTTTTTTTAAATGAAAGGTATTTAGACACAGATATGTCATCAATCATTGAAATTTACTCAACTTCCACCTTACTCAAGTTATACTCAAACTCGATTCTTCCCTGTACATTTCTAATGGGACACATTGACTCAAGCAATTCGAATGCTCATAGCTCCTCTTCTAATGAATGTATCTTGATCGTTTCACTCTCAGAACACTCAGTGGATCAAGCTCTTTCTTTTGAGTTATTAACTGCTTAAATTCGTCGAGTTTGAGGAAAGTTATGCGTGCAGAATCAACTTTACATTTAATTTTTTCAAGATTTTTTCAAGATTTTCCTTCACTCAAACCTTTATAACTAGAGTTCTGATTAACGTAGGCTGTTGACACAAGTCTAAGAACACTCAGTGGATCAAGCTCTTTCTTTTGAGCTATTAACTGCTTAAATTCGTTGAGTTTGAGGAAAGTTATGCGTGCAGAATGAATTTTACATTCAATTTTTTCAAGATTTTCCTTCACTCAAACCTCTATAACTAGGTGTAAAAACTTGGTTGAGGTGTCTAAAAAAGGTCTCGGTCTGTAGATATGTTATGAAAAGATAAAAATAAAAAAAGTCGAACGGTTCCCCACCCCCCTGGGGGGGCAGGGGTTAAAAACACGTTTACGAGCTTAACTCAGCTCCAAATTACTTTACAGTGAAGAAATTGTACATATAGGGACTAGAGTCAAATACTAAAAAATCACTTTCTGCGAATTTGGAATTTTCGATTTTGAAGGTGGGAAAAGGGGAAAAAATAGATTTAGAGGTGGGGGGAAAGGGGGAAATTAGTTTGAGAGGAAAACCCGTTCCAGACTCACACATGTAGCCCCTCATTTTAAAGGTCTTGAAATTTCATGTCGATTGGGGGTGTTTGTATACAATATAGTGCGCCCCCTGGTGGGGAAAAATGGAACTAGGTGATTTTGTTGTTGAGCCTATCATGTTACATCTAATTTTAAAGGTATTGGTATTTCCTGACCGTTGGTGATTTTGTACAGAACACGCTGCACCCCCTGGCGGTGGAAAGTGCAACTAAATGATTTTGCAGTTGACACCACCGCGTGACACCTTTTTTGAAAGGTCTTGGAAATTCAAGGCGATTGTTGATAAAGGTCTTGAAATTTCATGTTGATTGGGGATGTTTGCATACAATATAGTGCGCCCCCTGGTGGTTAAAAATGGAACTAGGTGATTTTGCAGTAGACCCTATCATGTTACAACTTATTTTAAAGGTCTTGATATTTCCTGACCGTTGGTGTTGTTCGTATAGAACACGCTGTGCCCCCTGGTGGTGGAAAGTGTAATTAAAGGATTTTGCAGTTGACACCACCATGTGACACCTTATTTGAAAGGCCTTGGAAATTCAAGGAGATTGGTGATATTCGTATACAACATACTGCGCTCCCTGGTGGAGGAAAGTGGATTTTGCAGTGCGTGCGTAGCATGCCTGCTATACGGTGCTGCAGCCACAGGCAGCGGTAACACGAGTCAGAGGTTCGTTCGGTTCAAGGTTAATTTTTGAGAATTTTTTCATGTTATTAGCGGCCTGCATATACGTGCCGCAGGAACTGGGTCACAAACCCGAGTTCCGTTCGGTCTGAAATATTTTTTTTTTTTTTTTGTTACAAATGATTTTTTTTTTTTTTTTTTGTGATGTTTTCATTTAAAAATAGAAATTCAAACAAAATCGAGTTAAAAACACAAAACCATACAAATTTAAGGTGCATTTAAGGCTATTATCATGGGCCCGGGCAATGCTGGGCGGGTTCGTTTCGTTCCAGGTTAATTTTTTGGAATTTTTTCATGGTATTAGCGGCTCGCGTATGCGATGCCGGGGCACCGGCATCACAAGGCAGAGTTTCGTTCGGTTCGAGGTAATTTTTTTTTTTGCTACAGCTGATTATTATTATTTTTTTTTTTTCGCAATGCTTTTATTCAAAAATAGAAATTCAAACAAAATCGAGTTAAAGATATAAAATCATACAAATTTAAGGTTCATTTAAGGTTATTATCACGGGCCCGTGCATTGCCGGGTGGGTTCGTTCGGTTCCAGGTTATTCTTTGGGAATTTTTTAATGTTGTTAGCGGCCCGTGTATGCGCTGCGCAAGCACCGGGGTCACAAGGCAGAGTTTCGTTCGGTTCAAGGTAATTGTTTTGTTACAGATGTTTATTTCTTTCGTGATGCTTTCATTTAAAAACAGAAATTCAAACAAAATCCAGTTAATGGTATAAAATAATACAAATTTAAGGTTCATTTAAGGTATCATGTGTCAGGGAAACGCCGGACGGGTCACCTAACATATAGTCTTAGTATTAAACGAAATGGAAAATGAAAGATAGCATCTGTTTATTTGGAGTACTTTGTAGAAAGTCATGTCATATATAGTATTTCTATTTATAAGCATTTTTCAGATTTTCTTTTAAGCGAAATGTAGTAAATTATATTAGATGTTTTAACTTGAAGTACATTTAAATAATGATGCGATGATTTTTGAAACATTACGGACAATAAAGTGTCCGTCGAATTCGAAGGGTTCCAGCTAGTATACTAATTAAAAGGAAAATGATAAATATCTATACTAATTTATAAATGCGAAAGTTTGGATGGATGGATGGATGTTTGTTACTCAATCACGCCACAACGGCTAAACGGATCTGGATGAAATTTGGTACAGAGATAGAGAATAGTCTGGAATAGAACATAGGCTACTATTTATACCGGAAATTTGATTAGATTTTTTAAAATTAATTAAAATATGAAAATAATAAATTGGTACTTGACTTAATATAAGTCATTTAAATTTTTAATTGTTTCCAAAAATGTTAACGAGGTATTTTTTATTTATTTATTTATTTCAACGTAAAATGAAAAATGATTTCACGCGAAAAATAAAAAAATACTAAATGTTAAATTGGTCGATGAGAAAATTACACTTTATAATTTCAAAATAAAATAGTAATATTACAAATCTAACATATTTCTTCTGAATTTTATTTCATAGCATTTTTTTATATACCTCAGCTTCAGATTTTTTTTTTTGTACAGCGAATGAAACACGCTTGGCATAAAAGCTAATTCAGCATTATATTAAAGGTATTTCCTTATTGATAATTCTGGACATTTTTTAAATTTTTGATGCTGAAGTAGATCGGACATTTTTCGCCAAGGAAAAGATAGAAAGAAATACGCAAGCGAAGTGATGACGTCACGGGCCGTTCGTGGATGCAAGAAAAATATTTCCTACGTTAAACGCCCATTGGATTTTTTGTAAAAAATTATTAAAAATCGAGGAAAGTTATTATTATTATTATTATTATTATTATTTTGGTATAAGAATCTACAAAGGTCTACCAGCTAAAATCACAATATATATATATATATATATATATATATTCTTTTATAATTTTTTGATTTTAGCTGAATATTATTGTTATACATTTTTCTTTTGTACAGTGGTTGCAATAATATGGTTGAGACATTAAAAAAATTCAAAAAGTTTCAGATTTATGAAGGTTTTCACTACCAGCAAACAAGTTTTACATATATCTTTATGTGCTGAATAGGGGTATTGTAGGCTCAAGTAGGTATCAAGTTTCACTTGACCCAGAGCATAAACAACTAAACACAAAATTTTCATAAGTTTTAAGTGTCACATTGTTAAATTATAAAATACCGATATTTTCTACAAGCCAATCAGTTGTAGTTTATGCATAAAACGTTTCAGAATTTTAAGTAAGATAGCAACTAAACAAAATGAGATCAAATTCAAACTAAGCCAAAATTTTGTTACACTTACCTAAATTCTCTCTAATATTTATTTCTATAATTTCAAATAAAAAATGGCTGTCTTAATTATAAACTAAAAAAGAAACGTGATTGGATTGCGGATCTATCCTAAACACACAAAATCTGTTTCAATGTAAATAATATAATGTGTTTTATCATTTTGTAATGAGTCACAAATTTACAATTCTACTTTGGTTGATAATCCCTATGTACATCAATCAATTTTGCCTTTAACTCACACACTTTTAAAGATACAGTTGTGTTATTCTACAATGATGTTGTTTAACTAAATGTAAAGCTTTCCAACTGGTCCGTATTGAAATTAAAAAATTGTAAGTTTTGAAAATTTAATGGAAAGTAATTTTTAATAGCATAATCTTATTTTGTACTTTTTTATCGTTTTTATTTAAAAAGGGTAAAATATAGTTATATTTCCTTATTTGGATCTTGAGTAATTAAATATACTAGTATCGCCCTGTGGTCGAAACTCGACCATTTTTTTTGCAAAGCCAGGCAAAGCAAAGTTATTGCCTTGTCCTAAACGGAATGCAATTGCAAAACAGCTGCGGTAATTGTTTGCCGATATTAACTCTAACTGAATCAGCAGAGTTTTACTTAATATAACTATTTCTCTCTGTAGATGTTAGCCTTTCCTGAAATGAGAGAAAATCGCAAAGTGAAAACGCCCCTTGTTGTGTGATACAGCCCAGAAGCTAATAGGTACCATGTCAAACCAAGGCCCAACCAAGCATCAAATTCTGTTAAATTAATTCGATTGGTTCATAAAGTACAGTGTTTGAACAAAAAAAAAAAAAAGATATTTTTCAAAAATGGTCGAATTGGGAAATTTCAAGACGTGTAACTTTATCGAAAACCGAAAATCTAAAACTTTTCTGAATCTTATATTTTCTTCTTATATATGCAGAGGAAAGAATAATAAATCCACTTTTTAAAAAATAAAAATAAGTAGTCAATTTCACTTAATTAAAATGCAAGAATATCTCAAAACGTGTAAATTCATCGAAAACTGGAAATCAAAAGTTCTTATGTACCTTCTACTTGCTTCTTCTACCCACAAAAGCTAGCAATAGAGACAATTTTTTAAAAAATAAGTGGCCAATTTCAGTTAATTGAAATGTAAAGAAAGCTCAAAACATGTAAATTCAGAAAAAAACGGAAATCGGAATTTTTTCCGTATCGTCTACTTATACATGCAGCAGTTAGTAACAAATCCATTTTCCTTTTTATTAGTACTAGTATCGCCCAGTGGTCGAAACTCGACCATTTTTTTTGCAAAGCGAGGCAAAGCAAAGTTATTGCCTTGTCCTAAACGGAATGCAATTGCAACACAGCTGCGGCAATTGTTTGCCGATATTCACTCTAACTGAATCAGCAGAGTTTTACGTAATATAACTATTTCTCTCTGTAGATGTTAGCCTTTCCTGAAATGAGAGAAAATCGCAACGTGAAAACGCCCCTTGTTGTGTGATACAGCCCAGACGCTAATAGGTACCATGTCAAACCAAGGCCCAATCAAGTATCAAATTCTGTTAAATTAATTCGATTGGTTCATAAAGTACAGTGTTTGAACACAAAAAAAAAAAAAAAAAAAAAAAAAAAAAAAAAAAAAAGATATTTTTCAAAAATGGTCGAATTGAGTTCGGGAAATTTCAAAACGTGTAACTTTATCGAAAACCGAAAATCTAAAACTTTTCTCAATCTTATATTTTCTACTTATATATGCAGAGGAAAGAATGATAAATCCACTTTTTAAAAAATAAAAATAACTAGTCAATTTTACTTAATTAAAATGCAAGGAAATCTCAAAACGTGTAAATTCATCGAAAACCGGAAATCAAAAGTTTTTATGTATCTTCTACTTGCTTCTTCTACCCACCAAAGCTAGCAATAAAGACACTTTTTTTTAAAAATAAGTAGCCAATTTCAGTTAATTGAAACGTAAAGAAAGCTCAAAACATGTAAATTCAGCAAAAAACGGAAATCGGAATTTTTTCCGTATCGTCTACTTATACATGCAGCAGTTAGTAACAAATCCATTTTCCTTTTATTTAGTACATTAGTTGAATATTTATTGTTTAAATATCACCCTTTGAAATGAAATGTTTATGTTTACATTCGAACCTGGAAGTTTGCCATTTTTTTTTTTTTTTTTTTTTTTTTTCTGGAGTTTTGTGATTTTAAATTAAAATTTTATCAATTTTACAGAAAAAATAACTCAATCAAACACATGCAGACAGTAACTTTTATATAACTATACCCAAATATCGGAATTAAAATCGGCAGATAATTTCCGTTATTTTTTAATAATTTTTTACAAAAAATTCAATAGACGATTAACATAGAAAATCTTTTTCATGGCTCCATGGACAGACAGTGACGTCATCACTTCGCTTGCGTATAGTGATGCTACATTATACAAATTACTGTGTCTATGGTTTTATTTGAGCTTTATGAAATTGCCAGATTTAACAACTTTCCACTTTTAGGTATTTTTTAATGTAAAGGAATACGTGTATAAAAGGGAAAAATGGGGGAAAATGCATAAAAAATAAATGTATTTTTAAATATCTTCTTGACATCGTAAGAAAATAATATTTGTATTCGCACCTTCCGGCTAACCATACCTTTCAAATGATACCATTTTCAACCCTCTACTCCCATAATTAATATGTTAAAAAGGGACTACAAATTTTATGCTTGCCTATTAATATATAGATATTAGTTCAATATTTATTGTTTAAATATCACCCTTTGAAATGAAATGTTTATGTTTACATTCGAAACTGGAAGTTTGCATTTTTTTTTCTGGAGTTTTGTGATTTTACATTAAAATTTTATCTATTTTACAGAAAAAATAACTCAATCAAACACATGTAGACAGTAACTTTTATATAACTATACCCAAATATCGAAATTAAAATCGGCAGATAATTTCCGTTATTTTTTAATAATTTTTTACAAAAAATCCAATGGATGATTAACATAGAAAATCTTTTTCATGGCTCCATGGACAGACAGTGACGTCATCACTTCGCTTGCGTATAGCTTCGTTTGCATTATACAAATTACTGTGTCTATGGTTTTATTTGAGCTTTATGAAATTGCCAGATTTAACAACTTTCCACTTTTAGGTATTTTTTAATGTAAAGGAATACGTGTATAAAAGGGAAAAATGGGGGAAAATGCATAAAAAATAAATGTATTTTTAAATACCTTCTTGACATCGTAAGAAAATAATATTTATATTCGCACCTTCCGGCTAACCATACCTTTCGAATGATACCATTTTCAACCCTCTACTCCCATAATTAATCTACATCCATTATGTTAAAAAGGGTCTACAAATTTTATGCTTGCCTATTAATATATTGATTGGTTAATTATGATTTTTTTTAGTCTTTGAAAATCCTATTTATAGTCACGTTCAAAATCCAAATCTATGTATTGCTAAAATCTTATTATTTGGTTGTTCCCTGACTACAAAAAAAAAAAAAAAAAAATAAATAAATAAATAAAAATAAATAAATAAATAAATAAATAAATAAAATAAATATTTTTATTGATTTTTTTTTTTTTTTTTTTTTTTTTTTTTTCAGCGTACGAAATTTCAAATGAAGCTAATTTTGTTTCATTTCGAAAGCAAATTTTATGCTTAAATATGTAAATATTTTTACTTTAATTTTACTCAGAACGAAAATACAAAATTTGCAAAACTATTTGACTTCCATGTAAACTTGTGTTGACTAAAGCTTAACTATATATATTTCGGCCAGTATCACTATAAAGATGACAGTGTTTTAAAAGTTAAAAAATGTAGTATGACATATAGCAATTAAGAAATTTTGTTGTTTAATTTTAATGCATATCACTTACACGAGCACTGTGAAAAAATTCTGTAACCAACATCTAGAAACTAAATCGTAGCTCTAGAAAGAATTGTTCCATATCATCCTTATAAATTCTAGTCCCCTTTGAAAGCGAGTTCTAGAAACACCTATTAAAATTCTAGAGCGTTTTCTTGTATTATCGAGGTCAATCATATTAAAAATAAATAAATAAATAAATAAATAATAATAATAATAAATATATTTGTTATAATTTATATCATTAAAAAAGAAATACTTTTAAAGCAATAATGACGTCGTTTTTACCCTGCTTAACTTTTCACAATGCCTTGTATCAATTTCAATTTAATTTACGTGCAAATATATGTCTTTTCTTTTCAAGTCAAAATATTTTAAAAAGAAAGTGAACTTGTAAAAATTTGTTTTATATTGGCAGCAGCTAATTTTTTTAATATTGCATTATTTTATAGCTTTTATGGGGATTTTAATTAAAGTACTGAAATTTTCAATTAAAAAAATTATTTTATCAAAATTAAATATAGCCTATAGCTCTCAGGTATAGTGAAGCTTTTGATTAGTGAAAGAAGTTTTTAAACTGGTTCAGTAGTTCCAGAGATTACGTACAAACACTCCATTACTCCACGTACAAACAAAGTTTCCTCTTTATATAATAGTATAGATAAAGAAAAATACAACGAACATGGACTTGAGAAATTTATCAGTAAAAAGAAAATTAACTAAAAAATAAATAAATAATGTATTTTTGTCTAAAAAAAGGCTTTTCTACTTTTTCGATACTGTCCGTTTCGATACTGATTATTATTAATTTTGTTTTCTTTTCTTTTTCATTCAAAAAAAAAAAAAAAAAATGATTTTGATGAAATTCTGACAAAAGCAGAATTTAGTTCAGTGCGAAGGACTATCTTTTTTTTTTTTTTTTTTTTTCGAAATTACAACATCGCTTTCAAATTATTCAATTATATTTTCGATACATTTTCAATTTCGATAAATGTCCAACCGTCATAAAACTGGCGACAACGTTTTATCCGTAGATTGAGACTAACAGTCCTCCGTAATGATAAATAAAATAAAATAAAATAATGGCAATGAATTGAACCTGAGACCTTTGGCAAAATATACCAATGTTCTACCAATAGCGTCTTCGATACCTGACCTGCACTATTCAGTAACACGAAAGTTAGAAAAATTTTTCATCTGCTCAGCGTATAGTAGTGCAGTCAGAAATAACTCATATGAAATGTTCTATAACGAAAAATTCTATAAACACCCTTTTTATTAATATCTTTATGTAGTATATAAGAAGAAAGTATTGGAAGTAGGAAATTTCTTCCCTTTCGACTTTTTATGCATTTTCACGTTTTGAAATGTTCTGAAAACAATCTTAACCATCTTTTTCCAGAAAATATCTGTCTGTGCTATCAAAACCTTGAGTTCGCTGTATCTCAAAAAAAAAAAAAAAAAAAAAAAAAAAAAAAACGAGAAAACAGGTTATTGTTTTAATTTTGAACACCAGTGTACATAACAGTAATAATGTAATTTTTTTCCATTCTCATCAATCTATACTGAGTTATACTAAGAGTTAATATTTATAAAGTAGTATTGAATGTGAATCTGTTAAAAAATGAAAACTTTAAACATCATTTTCAAAAAACTGATTTTTACTTAGTTACGTTAATTTTGAAATGCGTCTTTATTTATTTATTTATTTTTATTTATATTTATTTATTTATTTTTGATAAATCATGAAACTTCTTTTCTTTTTTTGTTTTTTTCCCTGTCTTACAAGAAAACATGGTTTCAATTTATTTTCGATAACTTTAAAATTTTGAAATAATAAGAATAAAAAGTGTTAATATAGTTTATGGTACTAATATGTTGTTCCTTTTTTTTTTTTTTTTCTTTAACTATTGTAGATTTTTACTGTCAAGTTTTTATTAAAAAGTAAGAAAAAAAAAACTTTAAAAAATTAGAAATTCTAACTTCTAAACTTTCATTAAATTATTTATTTTAATTTATAATTGTTGCCAAGAAAATTAAACTTTAAATTTTACATCTACTTTTTAAGATTGCACGCGATCGTGTTTTATATAAAAATCAAATCATTAAATTCATTTTTTTTACTTATTTTTATTTCATATCATTGCACGCGCACTATTTATTTCCAATTTCAAAATTATTAAAAAAAAAAAAAAAAAAAAAAAAAACGTTTTCGATATCTCTTGTAATGATACTGATAATTATTAATTTTCTTTTCTTTTTCTTTCAAAAAAAAAAAAAAAAAATGATTTTGATGAAATTCTGGCAAAAGTAGAATTTAGTTTAGGACGGAGGACTATTAGTTTTTTTTTTCTTCCCAATTATAACATCACTTTCAAATTATTCAATTATATTTTCGATAAATTTTAGATTTCAATAAATGTCCAACTATCGAAAAATGATTTCGACAAATGTCCAAATATCGAAAACGACAACGCAAAAATCGCTGTCTGAGACTAATAGGCCCTCAGTCCTAAAAAAGAAAACTCTGTAACTAAATGTGAACACGAGAGGCTAGTTTTAGCGACTATAATTCGATTTTATGACCCAACTGTAGGAAATCAAGCGACAATTTCTCACAAAACAAAGGATTCATTATATTACCATGTTTTTATTAAATTCGATTTTTGTCTGTTTGTTTGTTTGTTTGTCCGGAACAAATCTTGCAATATATTTTTAACTAACTTCCTTTCTAGCTAGACATTTGCAACTTTCAGAATACCTCAGAATCCGATGACAACACAATACTTCGAAGCTCGATTTTCGAATTTTTGATTAGTTTTCTTTTAATTAATTAAAATATGAAAATAATAACCTCCTAATAGCTTTAAAAATAGCCATTAGCTATAATTTAATTGTTGCCAAAAAAAAAATACGAGTTCCTTTTCTTCGGACATAAAAATAAATAATTTAATTAGACGTGAACGTTAAAAAATTGCAAAAAGTAAAATTATGCATCTCACAAAAACTGACGTCATTATCACTTTAAAAATTTTATACGCATTGATAAAGTGCTAATGTATTTCTATAGCTATGATTCAACAGAAAATTTAAAAACATAGTATATAAAAAGTTTTTTATGTTATATTTTATTTATAATATTCATAATATTGTTTCACCATTTCAAAATGCTTGCACTATAAATTCTCTACCATTTCTCTACTCATTCTATTGGCTTACCTTATACGCATAACTCAGAAATCTCCATTCCTAGTTTAGGGACTAAGAAAATGGCTGGTTATTCGTTCTAGATGAAAACGGTATATATATATATTTTTTTTTTTTTCTCAATGTAGTTCTATAAAGATGACAGTGTTTTAATCACCGTTTACGTATTGTGAAAAATCTGTACCTGGACAACATATGACAAGATATCAAAGGCATAAGTTAAAAATTGTAATATGATATATAGTAATTAAGAAGTTTTGTTGTTTAATTTTAAGGCATATTGCTTACATATGTGGCGTTTCTTATTATATATTTTTTAATCATTTAACGTTCATTGATTTCCACTGTACACTTCAAAAAAAATTGTCACTAACATCTAGAAACTAAATTGTGGCTCTAGTATAAACTGTTCCATGTCATCTTTATAAATTCCAGTTCCCTTCGCCAAAGAGTTCTAAAAAATCTTATTAGAATTCTAGACAATTTTTCTATATTATTGTGGTCAATTTCATTTAAAAATCTCTGTAAATAAATTCGATAACAAGAGGCGAGTTTTAGTAGCTATAATTTTGTTTTCTAACCCAATTCTAGTAAATCAACGAGAATTTCTCGGAATACAAAGGATTCATGATATTCATGTTATTCATAATATTGTTTTCACAGTCTAGAAAAGTATAGACTAGAAATTCTCGATCATTTCGACCAACCAGGTTATTTTTTTTTGCCTCATACGCATAGCTAGGAAATCCATATTTACAGTTTAGAGATTTAGAAAATGGCTACTTATTCGTTCTAGATGAAAACGGTATATGTATATATATATATATATATATATATATATTCTCTCGGTGTAACTAAATATTAAAAGTAAAATATGCAAAAATTTTTCAATTTTTTTCCCTTGTTTTAAATGCTTTTTAAACCTTTTTTCCCCCTTTGTTCGGTAGATAGCAGTATTACTCCGAAATTTAAAAAAATGATTTTTCAGAAGTAGCCATATGCAGAATTCGCTTTAAATTCCTTAGTAGACGAAAGCGTACTTCCATAATAGCCGCTTGCCAACAATTAATACTTTTATATTAACAAAGTGACATTATATAAAATTATGTATAATATGTACAGGTTCATCATGTTTGTACTAAGTTTAATAATGTTTATATAATTAAATGTTTATAATGTTTATTATATACTTTTTTAATAAGTATCACAGTGGTGGTGTATTTGCAGCAGCATTCGTGCGTAATTCTTTGATTTATGAAGGGCCAGGATTTTATTCTGATTTAAAACAATTGTTGTGATTTTTTTTTCATTTTATAATAATTATTGACAAAATTATTTATATATTAAATTAAATATTACTTGTATTTATTGAGGACTCAAACCAAACAGTTCTCAAAAATAATAATATATATATATATATATATATATATTCTTTTCTTTCTTTCTTTCCATGTTTGTGATCTGTTTTGTGTCTAATAGCTAATTTTACTTTCTCTTACCCATGAGGTAGAGAAAATATTGTTTTGGATCAAATTTTCGATAGTGAGTTTTTGTTATATTTACATATTTTGAGGTCCCCTGAATCCAAAAGTCATGTTTTTAGGGGTTGGTCTGTCTGTTTGTCTGTGTGTCTGTCTGTGTGCTTATCTGTTATCTGCATATCTCAAAAACAAATTAAAGAAGAAAGTCCAAACTTGGTATTCTAAAAGTGTGTGATATAGGAATGTTACACTAAACTTTTCGTTGAGATCAAGAAAATGATTCGTGTACAGGGACACCCAAGAAAATTCAAATACATTACGTCTTGTGGGGAAATTTCAGGTAAGTAGAGTTTAAAAGAAATGAAACAAATATATATATATATATATATAGTTTATATACTTAAGAACATGTTTCATGTAGAATATGGTATAGAAATCATTCACTGTTTGTTTACAGGGCTACACAAAATAACTAGATTATAGTGCGACATATTTGAAAATTTATGGAAGTGTATTTCAGGTTGTCCCATGTGTTATTAATATAGGATTATATTTATGTCTACCATGTGATGTGTACATATCTTTCAGAAGATATACAGAACTGCCAATTTTTAAGCCAAAACATACTTTTTTATTGTTAGTGGAAGTGCTTTACTGTAATATTTTACCATGTCCAGGAAAGCAGCTAAGGAATTGAAATTAATTGCTCATGGCCATATTGCAAATAATGTATTTTTTTAAGGTAAATATTCATCGCTTGGTTTTTTGTATATTTAAACGTTTTGAGACTTCTTAAATACTGAAGTCAAGTTTTTAACGTTTGATCTTTGTCTGTGTCTATTAGAGTAAATTAAAAACAATAATTTTAGGGTATCCAAATATTGTAGTTTCAAGGTAGTATGTTTGTTATCAGAAAAGTATTGTCAAGATTGATAAGTTTGAAGGAATGTTGCGTTTGAAAACTGTCTAAATAATTTAAAAGAAATTTTTGAATTTAGTAACAGATTTCAATTCTATATAAATGTGGGTACAGTAATGAAACGGGGGAGGGGGCTGAGGGGGCGGTAGCCCCCCCTCACACAGAATTACTTGTCGAATAAAGCTGCTCCGAAGCCTAATTTGGATTGTTTTAACATAGGTTTGCATAACAGTACTCGTTTCTTTAACCCTTAATCTCCAATCAATATTTATAGTATTAAATTTCAC
This sequence comes from Salticus scenicus, assembly GCA_963930645.1. Lineage (NCBI taxonomy): Eukaryota > Metazoa > Arthropoda > Arachnida > Araneae > Salticidae > Salticus > Salticus scenicus. The sequence goes on along the minus strand of OZ005656.1, from coordinate 175,009,599 downwards.
GGTAAGAGAAAGTCGTATGAGTGACACACCAGATTATTGAAATTAGTTTAGCAATTTTCAAAAGAAAATTGAACAGGAAATATATGCTATGAATATTGAAGGGGTCATGAAGGACTCGCTGTCTACTTGCAACATAATTACATCAAACTTTTTCCTTTATAAACTCTTCATATTCAATTTTTGTTTTAATAATACATTGTGGTTTTAAACGGATAATTTCAGAATAAATTGAGTACACTATTAAAAATTTGGTGTTAGTTTAAACCAAAACTTGCTACTGGAGTAGCAACCACCTTATATTTAACCTTTTTACCATGATTTGGTAATTTAATGTTTAACCAAATATTGGTATGATGTTTTACAATAATAAATAATAAATAATTCAAAATCCGACCGAGACGGTGATCGAATTGCCTCAAGTCAAGCACTCTGGCAATGTACCACGCTTTCTTGTCCACTAATCCTGTGTTTCGTTGATTTTGATGAAAGGGGCAAAATTTTCTACAGTTTTATCTTGGCCCATGGGTGAGTTGTTGCACGAAATTTGCAATTTACTCTATGTTTTCGACCACACTCTTTAACTTAAGCTTAGTTTGGTTTCAATAGGAATTTTACTGATTCATACTTCATTTGAGAGTGGATGTATGGTAGTTCCAAGTTTTGGTGCAATTTATGTTCAATCGCAAAAAGTAGAAAACTTAAAAGTAATTTTGAATCATGTATTATGGTATTTCTTATAACTGTACTCCATATAATACTTCAAGTTTAAATTAAGATTTATTTAACAGAGTACGGCAGAAAATGAGACTTTTTTATTGAAGAATATATATATATATATATATATATATATACAGTAGACTCCCGGTTATCGGCGGTCGGATTATCCGCGGTCCTCAAGGGCCTGAATTTAAAAATACAGAACAAACTTATTACAAAAAAAAGATCGAAGAGAGTAATGACCTTCAAGGCTTTTGGAGATATTACACGATTTTTGACAGCATTTATGACATACACACTGCTTGCGGGGTAGTAGTTAAGCAGTCTACATTGGTAAAGCCTTGGAGAAAAAATTTACCAAATGCAGAAAATACTTTGGTAGAGTTTATAGAGGAAGAAATTTCTGCTCATGATTTGGCAAATTTAGCTAAATCTGTTACGGGAGGAGAAGAAGTCAATGAAGGAAACATTGAAGAGTGGATTAATTGTGACGCCAATGATCCAGGTTTTGAATACCTTACAGATGAACAAATTGTGGGCCAAGCATTAGACCCAGTTTCAGAAGAAAGTGAAGAAGGAGATAAAACTCAGCAGAGGATGAGCCACGACGCAGCCCTAGCACATGCAGATGGACTTATAAAATATCTCGAGGAACAGGACGATGTATCACTTTGTGACAAAATGCTGATAAAGAAACTGCAATCGCAAATTAAGAAAAAGTGTTTTTGTACAAAAAAAACAAAAATGCTTGAACGATTTTTTTGTTAAAAAATAGAGCAAAATGTAAGCAGGAATTTTTATTATTATGTTAAATTGTATATGTAGGTTATGCTTAACTGTTAATTAAATAGTATTGTTCAAAAGGCTTTATGTGTGGATTAATATCCTTTTTTTCACCATTTTGCGGATTATCCGCTGATTCGATTATCCACGGTTGTCTATTCCCCGTTTACCGCGGATAATCGGGAGTTTACTGTATATATATATATATATATATATTTATTTATTTATTTATTTAAGTTAGATTCCAAAGATGTTGGAGATACAAAACATTTCAATGCTAGATAGGAAAAGGTTAGTCAAGTGGAGAAGCAGTGGAAATTTAGAGTTTTTGGTAAAAGCCGAACGATCTAAAGAAATGAAAGGAGCAAAAGAAAGGAAAAAAAAAAAGAAAAGGAAGAAAAATGTGAAAATGAAGGAAAATAGGAATAGGAATAAAAAGACAATAAAAGCTTAATTATAACCCTGTTATAAAATGTCTATAAGATATAATATATTTTAAACTGCTAATTTGTAGAATTTACTTTTACTGCTAATGGAAAATATTTTTTTTTCTGGTGAAAAGTTTTCGATAAACAACTTTAATAATTCAAATTACGATATTATATAGATATAAAACAAGTTGCATTCTTTTGTAAACTCTGCAATTTTTCAATTTCTTTCCAAATTTGAGAAAAAATATTTAAACATTTATCATAAATGTAAAATGAATTAGCACAATACATATTTTAGGAAATCAAATTCAAATACTCTCCAGAAAAAATGTTTTCCCAATTTTCTGTATGACAGCAATATAAAAGATTAAATTTGAAATATTTTCCTTTTTTAATAAAAAATATTATTATTTTTTATTCTATAGTATTTTTATAAATTTTATTTTGAAGATTATACGCATTTAACATAAAGTATTTCTCTGCCAATAGATTGAGTATACTTCTCAATAACTGCACAGGAAGATCAATGTTTTATTTCTACAATTATAGAGAAAAGACCACATTAATCTTAGGAAATATACAAACTAGCTGAATAGAATTACAGTTTATCATCCACTATGACGTGATATGCATCCATAAATACTTGTTTGATAACAGTGGCATATATGTTATTTCGGATGATAGATTGTAGGATAAACTAATGTAAAATTTTTATAAGTTGTCGCTATGATTTGTTGTATGTGATTTTTTTTTTAATATTTTACTTTTATTAAATATTAATAACACTGTTAAAAACGCATGATTAAAATACTCTGTTAAAAATGAATTTTATAAAATAGGAAAAATGGGCACTTTATAAAAATTTTTAATAAAGATGAAAAGTATTTATAAATTCGGTTTGTCTGTCTCTCTGTATCTGTGTCCTAAATTCCATAAACATTTTTAGAATATGTTTTGAATCTGATACAGCTTATTTAGGTTTATAATCGCATATTCCCTATTAAAAATATAGTGTAAACAGTACTACTCAACTAAGTTCAGAGACTCAGAAAAGTCTTTGAATATATTATGGTCTATGAGATGTATATATCTTTTAAACACATTTTAATATCAAGATTCTGTACATAACATGAAGAAATTAACATACATTGATCAGACGCACAAATATCCGTTTTCTATAGAATATGGTATAATTAGAATTAATAACTGGTTTATAAGGCCTCACAAATATATTCAGAAACTTTCGGAAATATGGGTGGAAATCGCTTGAAATGCATTTTAAATTGTTTTATGCGAATGTATTACTTTCTAACAAAGATAAAGTTGTTTATTAATTCAACTCGACAATCTGTTTATTGGTAAGATTATCCACGTTCTCATTATTAAAATATTTTAGAAATTCTTAAAACTGATATAATTATGTCTTTTACTTATTTATAGAATATTACCTATTGAAAGACGTAAGTGAAAGAAAACTGGCATATGTAAAGGGACTCAAGAAATAATTTGGACACATAACGGACTAAGTGAAGTATTTCTTTGAAACACATTTCAACATCGTTTCACTACGATAAACACATCGAAATTAAGTTACATTTTTCGATGAAAAAAAAAGTTCCCTATACAAATGATAAGATTTACATTAACGACTTCATTACAGAGACATTTAGAAAATTCTTCGTATCAACTATGGGAAATTTACCAGAGGAGTATTTTCACTTCTGTTATGCATTTTTAATACTTTCCAAGAAAAAAAATTGAAAAGTATTTTTTGATATCGGTTCATCTGTTTGTCCGTTCACCTGTCTACGATCATATTTCCGTACTACAGATTCAGTGTTAGCAAGCATCAATTTGAAAATAGCATACACAGCTCGACAGGTTTGCATACAGTAAGATACAAAAGAATTCCACCAGAAATAAGATTTATTTGGGCTTATAGTAAGCAAAACATAACGAAATTACCATACATTATTCAGCCATACAAAATAACATTTTTATAGACTATAGTCCGTGGGGCCATAAAATTGAACTCTTTTTTTTCATGAAAACACACTATGGTTACCCTGTATTTAATTAAAAGTAATACATTTAGTGAAAGAAAGTATTTTATTTGGTTTTAGATATCAATAAAATTTTAGTACTAAGATTTTTTTATATTCTTTTTCATTATATATCGCACAGTGTATTGTTTATTGAAGGGATAGTTTTTACTAGATTACTATTATTACAAAAAGTATTCTATAAAAGCAATAATATTTATAGTACCTGAATAATAATATTTGGAGGTAAATGAAAAATACATATATTATATTATTTAGTGAAAAATATGGGGTTTAAAAAATAAAAGTTTTTTTGTCGCATAATCATTTGGCATTCTACTTAAAATGCATATAATTTACTTTGAAAAAAAAAAAGTTACTTTTCCATATTTATTTTTTATAGGCAGTTTTAAAACACTTTTCTTTCTTTTTCTTCTTTAGGAAAATAAAATTAAATGTATTGTAAAATTTTCAGAATAAAATTTGAATGCATTTAGATAGCTCTTATGAAAGTATGGCTGTATGGGATTTTTCTTCTTTTTTCCTTGTAAAATAATAATGTGCAACTATTTTTGGGGAAACATTGTATTTTTCTATTCTATATACATCTATCTTTTAGAAAAATAAGCAATTTCTTTGTTACCAGATGTGGCAAACGAAACTAAATTTCTAAGCATAATTTGGCCTGTCGCCCCACGGACTACTATGATATAATTCGAATTAAAGTTTCGTTTGAAAGGCAATACAGAAATAAAAGGCATTTCAATATATGTTATAAATTTTTTTAATTTATCTAGCGTACCTTAACTTTCCTAATTCCTCTTGAACAATAGTTCAAAACTGTCCTATTTGAGAAAAATTCTGTGAGAGAGGGGAGCTACCGCTTTGCTCCCCAATATCCAAATCTCGTTTGAAAAATGTAATTTCATTGAATTTTAAAATTTATTTCAAATTACCCAGAGAATTGCCCTGTACACAACTTTCTGAAACTTATTGGAATTTAAGTAGTTTTTTATAATATCTTCATATTATATACGTCTTAAATAATGTACTTAAACTTAGAGCAGCACAAGTCATAACATATATTTTATTTTGAGTTATGTTTATAAGTTATAAGAGACTTACAGACACGCAAATGCAAACACAGATTAAATATCAGAATTTGGATTCAGGAGAATTCAGAACATAAAATTATATCAAAATCTTAGTTCCGTAAGCTTGACAGCAAAACAGTATTTTACCATGTTATCATTAACTTCGATTCTTGTTTGTTTGTTTGTTTGTTTGTCCAGTACAAATCTTGTAATCGAATTTTAACTAACTTCCCGACTAGTTAGACATTTGAAACTGTCAGGACAGCTCAGAACATGGTGACAATACAATTTTTTTAATACATTTAGTCAACAGATTCAGGTCCTTACTGCCTTATTTAACTAACATCCCGACTATATAGACATTTGAAACTTTCAGAATAGTTCAGAACACGGTGAAAATGCATTTTTAAAATGTTTTTAACCAACTGTTTCGGGACCCTGCTGCCTTCGGCAGTGTTACCAGTACAAAGCTTGCAATCGATTTTTAACTAACTTCACGTCTAGCTAGCCATTTGAAACTTTTATAATAGCTCAAAACACGACAGCAATGAATTTTTTTAATACTTTTAGCCAATTGTTCCGGGTTCCCGCGGCCTTCGGTAGCGTTTATATGATTCAACAGCAAATTTAAAAACAAGTGAAATTTAAATTCATTATTAAAAAAAAAAAAAAAAAAAAATGTGAACAAAAATTTTATGCAAATGTTGTAATTTCAGTGTATTTTGTTAAATAAGTTAAGGCGATTCTGAAAAAGAAGTTTATAAACAAAATTTTAATTATTTTCCTGTCATATATGAAAATTTTTCCTAAATTGAAATATTGAAACATATTTCAACGCAAAATATATTATTATTTCAGTTTTAACTCTTTTTATGTATTAAAAATGCATATGTCAAAGAATACTGTTAAATTTAATAAAATTGTAATGATTATAGTTTAACATTTTATTCTGAGCTAGCTTTAAAAACTCGGTGAAACCAAATAAAGTAACTTAAGTATTGAAATTTAAATAAATAAATTTAAATTTAAGAAATTAAATTAAATGCATTAAACATAAATATGTGATACACACATATACAGTCCTTCTCATATTTATAAGGACACTTTATATTTTGAAATAACTAATGTAAAAATAATTGTAAACAAGATTATACTAAGTGCACTTAATATATCTAGTATTCTAAAAACCAAAACTGTTATAACTTTTTTAATATGAAACAAAATTAATAAAAAATAATGCAAAATGTGTTTTTCTCCAGATTTTTAGATGTTCATAATTATAGGGACAATCCAGAATTTTTCGTTTTATTTAACTTACTAGCGGATAAATTACAGTTGACATGCGAATTTGTTAACTACTGGGCTAGATTAATTCATATATAAGCCTTCAATTTTTTTTGGACGGACATTACTGATAATTCCTCGAAAAAAAGAACGTTCATGTAGTCATGATAAATGTGTTTTTTAAGTGGAAGGATAATTTTAATCCGCCGAATTTCTAATGAAATTCGAAGATCTAAAATTTCTGAAGGAAATGTGATCAAACGTTGAACTGCTGGTTCGATAGGAGAGAGATCTGATGCAAAATCAGAGTTGTTTTACAGGGATCGAAGACTCATAATTCCTCTTACTGTTCTACTCATAATGACTGCTGCTAAATTTGCTCGTAATTTTTAACGAAAGGTTAGAGTCCACAATTATGCATGTTTAAAATAATTAATAATATGTTAAAATGAATAAAAAACCTGTAATAATCAATCAGCATTTAATGGGGGAAAGAACGTCTGTGTTAAAGTTGAATAAAGACAATAATAAAGGGTAAAATGATGCATTTTCGGATGAAAAACATTTTATTCTTGATTAATCAAATGGTTTTAACAGTTACTGGCACGATCTGGAATTAGCGAAAGACAGAGCAGATTTTTTAAAGGCAGATATGAGTCGGGCATTTTAAAGGTGGATCTATGGTGCTCTGGGGAACTGTTTCTACTGAAGGCAGAATGAATTTAGTAATTTTTTTTCTATTATTATGAACATCAAGAGATTATCCGCAAATTTTAAACGTCGAATTATCAGATTTTTGTTATATTTTGGGGGGTAATAATACTTTTTTCAACAAGACTTACATTTTTGCTCTACTTTTGGAGCAATAGGAAATAGTTTTAAGAAAGAAACTTCTGTATTATTGCCTTTCCCATGGTCTAAAAGTTGAAAAAACCTTAACTTATGATATTAGAAATGTGCATGCAAGTGGAAAGCAATTTTAAATAGTTTAAATGTATTAAGAATATCATGTATGCTATATGAAATGGTATTGAAACTTAATATAAAAAAAAAATGTATATATATATACCAGAGAGAATGTCTGACTGTTTCACCCTAAAAAGAGACCCCATAAAATATTAATTTAATGAATAACTGAAAAAAATTACTAAAATTCGAGCTGTCCTTATAATTGTGAACACCTGAAAAATCATCTTTTTAACAAATTTAACGTTTTTTAAGATATAAAAACGATAAAACATTTTAAATATAGTCTATTAATGAAATTCAGATTAATAAAAAATATATTTGTTTAAATAATAGTGTTCAATGTTTAGTTAATATAGAAAATCGGGTGTCCTTAAAATTATGAGAAGGAGTGTATATACAGAGTGCGGATTCTAATGTTTTTGCAAGAATAAATTAAATAATACAACTCTACAAAATTCTTTACCTTCCTTAAACAGATTAGAAATCCCCATGCGCTTAAATGATTTGAAGAAAACAGTCTTTTACCACAAATTGCAATTTATTGATTTTTAAATGCTATGAGGGAATAAAATAAAATTAATTTCTGAGCCATGCAATCGATTGTCTTACATTGTAGCTATATAACCCTTCTTCTACTTCGAGTTTAAAAACTGCAAACAGTTATTACTTTCGAAACACTATATTGAGGAAAGTATTGTGATGTGATCATGTAAAAAAATCCGAGTTTTAGATTTTGGTATTTCTTCATGTTTTGCGGTCCTTTGAATTCATATTTATTATTTTTACGATAGTAAGAGCTTGTTTCCAAATGGCGTTAAATCAACTTTTTCCATCCTTTAAATAACGTGATTTTGTTATGTAAGATTTATTATTGAATTTAAGGAAAAGATATTTTTTCCCAGTAATCTATGGATGATAGAAACACTAAATTATATTTAAAAAAATTCTGACGGTACAGTTATTTGGAAATAAAAAAAGAAAGAAAAATGACTTAACCCCTTTTGGAACAAAACTATGTCTTACGCCCTTTTGGCACAAACAAATAACGAAATGAAATGAAATGACTTACTTCCATTTAAAATTAATCCAAGTTTTTTTTTTCATGTAAATACAGCATAAATTTTAGATACACAAATTTCGAAAAGAGTCACCACAAATCTCCATTATTAACAAATTATATTTCTTCATCGCTATCATTATTTTCACTTACGTCATCGTTAGGTGTATCGTTGCAAGATTGTTTACAAAAATAAAAACATTCGAGCTATTTGTTAATTACCAAAGTTTTGTTAAATTCAAAACATCTGATTTTTTTTTTTTTGTTTTTCCCACGTTTCAGGATCTTGTGACGGCAAAACTAACCACAATACGTTGTTTTGATTTCCACATCTCGCTTCGTAATTTCCAGTATTTTTGCCCCTGAAATCAAGAAACCTTGTTTGTTTTCATACGACTATGCGCAAAATTTTTCCAATCTAAAATATTCCACGGCTTCTTATAATCGAAAGATTTTCAACCTTAGAAAAATGTTCAAAATATTCATAAGAGAGTTAAATTGTATCCACTTTCTTTAAGCTAGTCTCTATTCGGCTGAATGCTCTATCTGCTGGTAAGTATGAGTGACCACGCATTGGGAAGTAGTTTGTGAAGTTAAAGTCCATTTAAGCAGCCACTGTTGAAAGCATTCCTAACATGGTATAATTTTTATTTTGTTTTCCACACGAGTCACTGAACAATCGAACACTTTTCACTTCTGGAGGTATACGCTTCATCAAAAAATCATATAAAGCCCACGCAATTTCATCGGGAACACGTCCTGCCTCGTGTTTACCCCAAGTGTAAAAAAAAATATTCTCTTTTGCATACGCACTGTTTTTACCCCGATTGATAGTTACACCAAAAACGTATTGCCGTTGCTGACGTTAATTATAGACTTCTGAATTAAGTGTGAGTGGTAACTCCTGATTTTGCATCAGGTAAAAACATACTGTAATTTCATCTTTTCCTATGAGCTTTTCCCCTAACAGTGAATATATATATATATATATATATATTTTTTTTTTTTTTTTTTTTTTTGGTTCGGTGCTTATGGATCAAAAGTTCGGTTAACAGAATCTTTCTTTTTTTCTGTACATTTTTCTGAATTCATTTGTATTTTTTTCCCTAATACAAAAGGAACAATTGTCTTTTTTCGGGGTTCCAAAACAAAGATTAAAACTTTTTACAAACACATTAAAATAAAGGTTATAAGTATACTCCTTTTTATATTTCTCTATGAATATTTTTCATTTTTTCTAACGTTAAGCGTCGCAGGAAAGTATTTTCTGTGAGGCGTCTTTTTTCTCCCATAGTGATTAGAACGACAACGAAAATTTAATATGTGCTCACGTATCAATTTCTTCTTATCTTCAACATTAAATCTGATGTGTTTTCCCCCTCTACATTCCAGTCACCCAGTTTTATTCTTGAAGAAATAATTTGCGATATTTCCAACTCTTTTTGCTCCCACACAGAAGATGGATCGAAATGTGATAGCAAATACGGGAACATCTGTAACATCATTAGGCATAAAGAACTTCATACTTTTCTGTCTTATTTTTGGTTCACTTTACCATGGACGATATACTTTCTTAGATGTAATTTTCATATGAGAACACAAAAAATTTTCTTGTCGCTGTTTATTAGTATCCCTGTACTTAGCCTTAAATGCTTCTTCGATAACATTGATTGTGAGAATATTTGCCTTACAAAACACACTGTCAATATGACTGCAGGCGACTGTTCCATGCTTACCAGACTACGACTGAAGTTTATATATATTTTTAATACATTTTTTCCATAGACTTGGATCACGTTTACGCTTTCTCGAGTCCGGAGATAATACCACAGCTTTTTCATTCCCCCAAGACCAGACAAACCACATGATCTAAAGGCACGCTACAATTGGTCAAAATTGATTTAATCCCTTTTGGCCCAAAACTTACTCGTGACTTAATTACATTCGGAAAAAAACACGAATTTCCCACTCTGTTTTCAATAAGACCAAAGTTTGTTTGGAACTTCATCGAAAAGTCAATTTTTGAAAATTTTGGCTTAACACCTTTTGGAAACAAGCTCTTCATATGTGTGTATGTAAGGTAATTCCGGGTGAGTTGCCCCACCGGTAGAGATGCCCCACATTATGTAATTTCGAGACGTTATGCTACATGGCTCTGCGAGTCCGATTATTATTTCAGATAGATGTTGAATAGTGTGCTGTGAAAATTACGTGACGTCATTTCTTTGTTTTCTGCTACCACAACAATATTTCAAGTAAGTACCATGTTTTTTCTACTCTGTTATAAGAGTGATGTTGCATTGTAAGGCAGGCACTACTTAATAAGTAGGTTTTTTTTATATATATATAAGCTTAAAAACCTGAAGTAAGAAGTTGATCAGTCGACTTCGGGCATTGTGTGGCCATTTTCGCTGTCTTGTACTTTGGACAGTTTCCGGGGTATCTGTCCCATACCAAAAGGATAGACGCCCCAGTTAATATTCGGGTGAGATGCCCCACATACATTTTCAGGGAGAAAAGACTTTTAATTGTTTAAATTTTAAACTAATATTTTTTAAATCATATTGTTTTTATAAAATGCTTAATATTTGTAAATGGAAAATTTTTCAACTTAAAAATATTTTTTTCAACTATAACTTTAGATTAAAATTCTTCAAATTCAGATTCGCGTGATCGCTAGAAGTGGCAACTCAAAACGAAATCACAAAAATACAGATTAAACCCAGATAAGAAAGCAGAAAACGCACAGGTATGTCAGACTGACCTTTGACATTTAAACTGAATATTAACATTTAAAATATAACATAAATAAAACTTGGCGCTAACGAAACTGTAGGTGGACGGTTAATTGTGCCAGTGAGTGTATATTATTGTATTTGTTCATGCAGTTGTTCAGTGCTTCTTGTTTGTTTCAGGAATAGAAAAAATACTGGAGCAACTCGTGAGACCTGGACAGAAGACGATTTAAAAGAGGCTCTCAGGAGACTAGAAGCACGGGAAATTGGTGTCAATGAAGCTGCTATGTACTATGGAATTCCTTTTCGGATACTTCGTCGTCGTCGAAAAAAAACGGGTAATAATACCAAAATGAGTTCTTTGTGGCCACAAGGAGTGTTTGGAGTTGAAAACGAAAAACATCTCGTCAAGCACATCCAATGTTTAGAAAAATGTGGATTTGCACCTGACAGAGAGACAATTAGGACAGTTGCATTTCAGTTTGCTGAAAAGCTAGGTCTCAAGAATCGATTTAATTTAGAAGCAAGAAAGGCTGGGTACGCCTGGCTGTGATCATTTTTTTAAGAGAAACCCAGAACTAAGTATTAGACAAGCCCAGGGGATCACTTTAGCAAGGAGGGAAGGCATAAACAGATAACGTGTTGATCATTTTTTTTAAATTCTTTCAAGAGTGTTTGAAGAAAATCAGTTCTTTACCAGACAGGAGAGTATTTATAATATAGACGAAACCGGCTGTCAGTTAAATAAAATTCCAGGAAAGGTCATGGCTACCAAAGGGGCAAAAGATGTTCATGTTTTGACGTCTACAGAGAGAGGAGAAAATGTTACAGTCATTGTCTGTTGCAATGCAGAAGGACAATATTTCACTGGAATTTTGCTGGAATTTGCTGACAAAAATGACATTATAATTGCATGCCTGCCCAGCCATACGACACAAGCTCTTCAGCCTCTTGACCGGTCTTTTTTTAAGTCATTAAAGCACTACTTTAAAGAGGAAGCAAGGAAATGGATTGTTAATCAACCAGGAAGGACCATTGGGGGAATACAAGATGCAGAACTGATTGGTATAGCCTGGAAAAGGGCAGCTTCTCTTGACACTGCTATTAATGGTTTTCGGGAGATGGGAATTTTTCCTCTAAACCAAGCAGCGATTCCAAATCACTTCTTTTCCATAAGTGAAGAATTGCAACAGACGTGTGAACAGTCCCAAATTTCTGAATCAACTGAATAAACATCCTCCTCGACAAAAATATTGCAACAGATTCCCCTTGTACCTAGGTTAAAGGAAAGATGCCGAAAAAGAAAGATACAGTCGACTAAGGTCATTACATCCCAACAGCACATCCAAGAAAAAAAGCTAAAATCCGCTGTTAAATTTAGCAAAGCGTCAAAACAGCTGGTGATGGACATGCCTATTAAAAATGACGAAAGTGATCTTACAAACAATTACTTCGAATGTGAGAACTATTATTTTACAAAAGAAACAGTAGATTGGATAAATTACATAAAGTGCAATAAATGATTGCATTAATCATGCACAATGTACGGAGATCTGTGCAATGTTTGCGGAAAAGCGAAAATTAGAGAAGAGAAAAAGAAAAATATTATCAGAATAAATTCGACAAATTTCGTAATATTTTTTTATTATACTTTCTACGCTGTAAATCTGAAATTTTCCCATATATTAAAGAAAAAAAAATATTTGAAATATTTTTCTATAGTTTATGTGTTTTATTCTAATTTTTACATCTTGTCTATGGTAGCTAAATATTTTAATATTTTATAAATTAATGCTTAGGTCGTATTTTTTTTTTTTAATAGCTTACGTTTCATACGTTATAAACTATTGAAAAACAGTTATAAACTATTGACATTGTTAAAACCTTTTATTATGTTTTTTACAGGTAGGGCATCTCTCCCACGTGAGTGGGGCATCTCACCCGCAACTTCGGGAAAGATGGTCAAATATAGTAGTGCGACAATTTTACTTTTTTCTTTGGAAAATTTACAATACGGTACAAAAAAAACTACTTAGTATTAATAAACAATATATATTATGTATTTCCCACAAATTTTCGTTGTCATTGTTAATACCCAATTTATTTTATAGCTTCCTTTCCTTAAGTGGGGCATCTGTCCTGGAATTACCTTATATGTATATGTGAGTAAGTATGTAAGTGAACACGATAGCATCTAAACACTTTTTTCCTATGAGCTGAAAGTTGATATGTATGTTATAGGTCAACATAGCATGAAATCTATTGATTTTGGTGAATCTAGCACTTATAGTGGTTTTACAGGGACACAAAGAAAAATTCTTTATCATTATGGTCTATGGGCCCAAATTATTTAAAGTGCGATAGCGGCTAAATGCATTATTGGGCTGAGCTGAAACTTTAAACAGATATTATGAGTTCCCGCCGCACAAACGGTATAAATTTTGGTGAATATTTAAATTTTTTTACAGTGTCACACAGAAAAATACTTTGTCATTATAGTCTATACGGGCCCAAATTTTTTCACCTGCGATAGCGTCTAGATGCTTTATTCAATTAAACTGAAAATTTATACAGGTCACCGCTGCACGAAGGGCATAAGTTTTGGTGAATCTAGAACGTTCTTTTACAGGGACACAACAAAAAATTCTTTTTCATTATGCTCTTTGGGTTCAAATTCTTTAAAATGCGATAGCGTCTAAACGCTATATCGGATTGTGCTGAAAAATTATATACTGGTTTAGCTCACCGTCACATTAACTATATGAATTTTGGATTATGTAACATTTGTTCTTTTAGAGTCACACAAAGAAAATTTATTTATTATCGTGGCTTATGGGCTTCAATTATTTGAAATGCGATAGCGTCTAAACGCCTCATCCGATTGAGCTGAAAATTTATGTACATGTTACAGGTCACCGTCGCACGAACTGTATAGATTACGGTAAGTCTAACACGTGTAGATTTTTACAGGGACACAACCAATATTACTTTATCATTATGGTCTATGGGCCCAAGTTCTTTAACGTGCTATATCGTCTAAACGCCTTATTCGATTGAGTTGAAATTTTATACACATGTTATAGGTCACCGTTGCACGAACTATATAGATTTTGATAAATCTAGCACGTACAGTTTTTTTTTCTAGGGACAAAACGAAAAATTATTCATCATTATGACCTATGGATTCAAATTCGTTAAATTTCGGTAGCGTCTAAACGCTACATCCGATTGTGCTGAAAATTTATATACATGTTATAGATCACTTTTATACGAGCTGTATGAATCTTGGAGAATCTAGCACTTGTAGTCTTTTTACATGGACACAAATAAAAATTCTTTGTCATTGGGCTTATGGCCTGAAATTACTTAAAGTGCGATAGTGTCTAAACGTGTAATCCAATTTAGCTGAAAATTTATATACAGTCGAACCTCGTTAACGTGAATCTCAAGGGGGATAAAAAATCTGTTCTCGTTATCAGTAGTTCAGGCTATCAGTAACTGATCTTCATACAACTAAACTAATCTTCATTTTGACGGGGATTGTGGAAACAGTTCATGTTAAAAGTAATTCACGTTAACAGTGTTCACGTCAACGAGGTTCGACTGTAATTATTATAGGTTACCGTTGCTCGAACTGTATAGATTTTCGTGAGTTTTATTTATAGTTTTTTACAGGCACACAACGAAAATCTTTTTAATCTCTCTGTATATGCAATGAAAGATGTTATTCCGTGGCTCATTAGCTCAGTTGATTAGAGGGTTATGCTAATAATGCCAATATCATGGGTACCATCCTCCAAGATCCAATGCGTTAATATTTAGACGTAGTTAATAAAAAAGAATTTAATTGATAACAAAAAAAAAGCAGCATCTTTACAGTAGCCTAAACATATGGATAACGACAAAGTGACAAACATCAATTACCTTTTTTCAGCTAGAAAGAATGCCTGGTGCTGTCATTTGCTGTCATAGAGTGAAGATTTTGTATTCTGTTCGAAAAATGTTTGTCCAAAACTTAATTTTTGAATTATAGCCATTTATCGTCCAGTTACCAGGTTACCACCTAAACTGAAATTTCGTAAATTGAAATTTACGAAGGCAGCGAACACCCGTTTTAAGCGATTTCAATGAAATTGTTTCAGTTTTTATTTATAAAGTTATTAAAAATATAATGATTTTTTTATTCTGTTTAAAAGACTCCTCTATATATAGTGACTAGCAATCTGTTTTCCAGGCCGTGAAGAAGAACATGAAGAAAACATTCCGAAAAACCGAGGATAATGGAGCGTTAAAGACTATGTAAATATGTTTTTCTAAAGTTAATAGATTTTACCTAGCAATATTCAGTTATTTTTAGTTATTTGCACAATTCACCACTTTTTGAATTTGTCTCAAGACTTTAGTGTAAGCCGTTAATTGACTGTAATGAATCTAAAAAGTTTGGGGAAACCGCGTACACAAATCACGTACTTTACTCATACCATTTTACATTTAGATAGCTATTTTTTTTTTTTTTGTAATAAAAATGTGCACCATACAAATAATCCACAATATATTTTTATAAACATAATTCATGAAAAATTACTTTTATTTTAATTTTGGAATTAAAAAAATAATTTGCAATTTTTTGTTTAATTTTTGTGCCATTACTTATTTACTTTTTAAAGGAAAACATGCATTCTGAGACAGGTGCAGATAATCTTCATAACTTCTCTGGTTCCTGTACAGGGATTAAATGTTTCCTATTTCACGAAAGCAACTCTAGCTCCGCTAAATCCCTTGAGGTGACTTGAAAAAACTTGTTATTTTTTCGAATATATGTATATGACTTGGAACGTTTTGTTAATACAAACAAGAAATCAATATAGAAAATCCAGTTAAAGCATATATGAGAAAATGACATATTTTCATGAACTGTTTGCGTGTATTTCTTTAATTTCAGTTATATTTTGTTTGATTTATATACAATTTCAAAACAGATTTCATTCTGTTTATTTGATAATGTTGAAGGGGGAAAAAAAAAAAGAGAAGAAGAAGAAGTCTAATAAACAAAATCTTCTCTAAAAAACAGTTTCTTCACCGCATAATTGGATTTCTAACGAAAAATTGTTTACTTAAAAAATAAATGTATAGATACAGCTATATTATTAGAAAGCCGTATAAAAATCAAGATAAACATACATAATCTGTTGTATTACTAATACTACTTTTTCATACCCTACATTAATATAAACATGTTATCATAAATTTAGGTGTAATGCGTGAGGTTGTCAATCTGTACATTTTTAGTGAATTTTTCGCTGCAGTTAAATCAGTTTCAGAAATATATATATATATATATATATATATATATATATATATATTAATTTCTAGTTCAGGATGTTGCCGCCCTCTCATTCCTGATTTATAACAGAGTAGATTCATTCATAACACATTTAAGGCTTTTATTAATTCTTTTAATTTATTGCAAAATATATAGAGAAATGCCGCCCAAACCCTTCTCTAAAATTTATTGGACTAATTCTTAAGAACACTGTACATTATCTATAAATTATATTCGTACCAAATAATGTACTAAAACTCAGCATTTCAAAAATGTATGATGAAACATGAAATGCACTTCGAGCAAAAACCCAAACATAGCTCTATTTCCAAACATAGCTCTAATTTATCATAATTCTTTTGTGTGGCCTTGTTAAAAAACAATTAATAAATTTCATACCATAGTTTATGTCAGGCATGTTTTTGTACTTACATATAAGTATTGTATGCGATTTATTTTTTTTTTTGTGTGTGTGTGTGTGTGTGTTGGCTAAATACACTGGTGGAAAAAAAAACCCAACACGAAGAAAAAATTATTGTACAGTAATGAAATTTCAGCAATACATTTGTCTAGGTAACATATTTAATTGATTAAAGTTTCAAGATCACAGGTAGAGCCATTGGCGAGAAGAGCCATTTCAAATGTGAAATGTTGGTGCATTAGTAACCGGTGTAACCGCCAGAATTGTGAATGCAAGCATGCAAACGTGCATGCATTGTGTCGTACAGGTGTCGGATATCACCTGTGGGATGGAGTTCCATGCCTGTTGCACTTGGGCGGTCAATGCAGGGACGGTTAATGCTGGTTGTGGATGACGCTGTAGTTGTCGTCCAATGATGTCCCATACGTGCTCGATTGGAGAAAGATCTGGTGATCTAGCAGGCCAAGGCAACATGTCGACACTCTGTAGAGCATGTTGGGTTACAACAGCGGTATGAGGGCGAGCGTTATCCTGTTGGAAAACACCCCCTTGAATGCTGTTCATGAATGGCAGCACAACAGGTTGTATCACTAGACTGACGTACAAATTTGCAGTCAGGGTGCGTGGGATAACCACGAGAGTGTTCCTGCTGTCATACGAAATTGCTCCCCAAACCATAACTCCAGGAGTAGGCCCTGTGTGTCTAGGCCGCAGACAGGTCGCTAGCGGGCGTTCACCTGGCCTCCTTCCAACCAACACACGGCTATCACGGCGACCAAGGCAGAACCGGCTTTCATCAGAAAACACAACAGATCTCCACTCCGTCCTCCAATGAGCTCTAGCTTGACACCACTCACGTCGCAAACGGCAGTGGTTTGGAGTCAGTGGAATGCACGCTGCAGGGCGTCTGGCATGGAGCTGTCCTTGAAGTAACCGATTTGTAACAGTTCGTTGTGTCACTGTGGTGCCAACTGCAGCTCGAATTTCAGCTGCAGACGCAGTACGATTAGCCACAGCCATACGCCGAACACGGCGGTCTTTCCTCTCAGTAGTGCCACGTGGCCGCCCGGAACCCGGTCTTCTTGAGGCAGTACCTTCCCTTGACCACTGCTGCCAACATTCATGCACAGTGGATACATTCCTGCCAAGTCTTTCTGCAATATCGCGGAAAGAAACCCCACCTTCTCGTAGCCCTACTACACGACCTCGTTCAAACTCAGTGAGCTGTTGATAATGGCTTCTTCGTCTTCTTAGAGGCATCCTTGACTAACATTAACCCACTACGTCAAATCTCAACTGTAAATAACGATCACGAACGTTACAGCGCTTATTTAAAGCAAACCTCATTTGCATGTTCATAGTGTCGCTACAAGCGCCACACTTATGCGCGTAGCTCGAAATTTGAATCGACGTCATCTTTCAGATGTATAAACACGCCTACCAAATTTCGTTTATCTAGCACAGCTCCTTCCTGGTGTTGGGAATTTTTTTTTCCATCAGTGTATAATAAACTGTACTCAGGTAGCACATAATGTTATCATAACTTTGCAAATAAGTCTGAACCGTGAAAAATTAGTTATAACAACGTTATCTGCTACCTGGGTACCTACTAAAAATGTTGCCAATAAACGTAATGTGCTTCAATCTATATATATAAATGGCTAAGAGATTTCCTTGGACTCTGTGGACGCACCGAGTATAAGATGACATGCTGAACAAAAAAGTAAACGAAAAAAAAAAAAAAAATGGTTAAATGAGTTTAATGTTTTGATTTTTATGTAAAAGTATGATCACATGCTATCTTTAAAATAGAGTAAAAATTAAGAGTTTCTGTGATGCATGTGGCATCTGTAAAAATGTTTATAAGAAATAGATTAAAGAAATATAATAAAGAAAATGTTTATTAGAGAATGTTTAAAAAGAAGCAATTACGTTGGTTACATTTTATTTTAAAGCTTGAGCTTTTAAATTTTAAGTATTAGCTACCGTAGGAATAATCACATTTTTATGCAAGCGCAGATTGAGGCTACTTTATTTTCTCTTATAAACATTTTCTTTATTCTATTTCTTTAATTATACATCTGATTGGCAGCGTGCCACATTATTTTGCCTGTTGATGGTAGTATCATTGACAGGAACAGCAATTCTGTGCCCAAAGAATATTGGTGTGAATACAATCAACGAGGAGGTCATCAACATTTTAGAAGGGGGATCAGGGACGTATCTAAGTGAAGATACGGTTGAAACAGAAGACGATAGTGAGCGCTTAAACTTCGTGACAGAATTTCTCAATAGTATCGATCCTTCAGCAATGCCTCAGCGTAAGCTTATTTTAAAAGTTGGAGCCGTGGTGCTGCTACTGAGGAATTAAAATTCGAAGAAAGAACTTTGTAACGGCACTAAGCTGGTTGTCAACAGTATCAGAAGTAATGTCGTAGAAGGCAAAGTCATCAGTGGCTCTGCAACTGGGCAGATGGTTCTCATTTCCCGCATTGACTTACTCGATACAGAACTCTCTTTTAAGATGAGACGTAGGCAGTTTTCTATCAGAGCAGTGTTTGCTATGACCCCCAACAAGTCACAAGGTCAAAACTTAGAAAAAGTAGACTTATATCTATCTGAACATGTCTTTGGTGATGGTGAACTGTACGTCGCATTTTCGAGAGTAAACGCTCTTCAGATGTTAAGGTGAAAGTTCTCGATACGCCCCAACAAGGACGTCTGATTAAGAAACGCGAAAATTTTTTTACCAAAAACGTTCTGTATAAGGAAATTTTCGGCTAAACTTTTGTTTGGATAAATTTGGTTAAATAAAGTTTTTATTAGTTCTTTGTACTATAAAAAATTGGTCTGAAATCTTCATTTATTTCAGTTCGGAGATCTTTTTCGTGATAAGATCTACACTACCTTCATCGATTTCATAAATTTACAAACTTTGATCTATTGGCACGCAAACAGCATCAGGCCGAGTTTTGTACGAATCGGGGCTTTTCAAGTAATTTTGTAACTCCCTGTACACCAATTATTTGCCCTATTTCAACAAATTTGTAGTAGCATCTCCATATAGTAAAGATTTAGAAGACCAAGTATGGACTTCTTGTTGATACTTGTTTTTTAAGTATGTTCATAACAAACTCACAAACACAGACCGTTCCTCTAAAAAATCTGATTTTCATGTTCAGCGGGCATCAAAACATATAAATTTAGCAAAATCTCTTTTTCGAAATTTTTCCTTAAAAAACAATTTATATTTTCTGACATATATTATTTATAACAATATATTTGCTAACATATATAGATAAGAGCAAGTACAAGAAAATTCTGAGAAAAAAATAAATTCAGACCTTTTAAAAACATCTTGTGTAATCATTATATTAAACGATATCGTTTCAACCTTTTTTTTTTTTTTTTTTTTTTTTTGTAGATATCATTAATGACATTTAATTGTTTATAACTAGCTGTTAATACATGAATTTCCCTAATTTCAAACTGAAATTATTAGAACTTCTACGTTTTCTATAATTATTATAATTACACTGCTGTCCATTCAAATTGCAACAACCAGAAGGAATGCGAATATAAGAATGATGTTTATTGAGCACATACATTATAGCACAGAAGAACATTTGATTAAATTTTTAGGAAGTTTTGAGTAATATGTCCTGAGAAAACAGTCTATAAAGCAGCGACCTGTGCGAGCAATAACTGCACTTATCTGCATAGGCATCGAATCGAACAGCGATTGAATGACATTTGCGGGTAAAGCACATCATGAAGCTTCAACATAATGCCCCAGTTCCTCGATCGCATTTACTGGTGAGTGGTGGCGTGCCAGTCGCTTTTCAACGATTAAACAGTCATTTTCATTGGTGTGAGATCAGGCGAACACGCTGGACAGAGCAACAGTCGAACACAATCTGAATCAAGAAAAGTCCGAACAATACGGACAAATCGCGGTCGGGCATTGTCCTGCTTGAATGTTATGCTACGGATGTCTTGAATATACACAGAGCGACAGATCTCATCTCATTAGAAATGTAATAGCTGCTATTCACAGTGGCGGGAATGCGAACAAGAGGTGATCGAGGTATGTATCCAACGGGGATCCTATACCATCACTGCAGGTGGTGGATGGTATGATGATACTGAATGCCAGCTGGCAATGTGCATTATTCACAAAGCCATTAAATACGGATTATGCAATCTTGATGATGTAAACAGATTGTGAAAAAAGACGTTCCGCCATTCCTTGTCCACGTTCGCCGTCGATCACACATTAAAGGCGCCTATATCAGTAATGCAGCTTTTAGAGTTTATCAAAGTTTTGGTAGCCGCATACTGGATTACCAGCTGGAGTGATGGTATGCGGTACCATCGGATACACGTCTCGGTCACCTCTTGTTTTCATTCCCGGCACTCTGAACAGCGGCCATTAAACTTCTGACGAGTTAAGACCCGTCGCTCTGCCCTATATTTAAGCATACGTAGCGCAATATTTAAGCAGGATAATGCACGAACGCAAGTTGTTCGTACTGTCCGAAACTTCCTAGATTCAGAATGTGTTCAACTGTTGCTCTTGCCAGCGCGCTTTCCTCATCTCGCACAAATGAAAGTGACTGTTTAATCGTTGAAAAGCGACTTGCATGCCACCACTCACCAGTAACTGCGATCGATGAAATCTCGCATTGTGTTGAAGCTCGATGAAGGGCTTTACCGGAAAATGTCATCCAATCGCTGTTCGATTCCATACCTAGGCAGATAAGTTCAGTTTGTGCTCGCAGAGGTCGTTACTTTATGTATTGTTTTCTCAGGATATGTTACTCAAAACTTCCTGAAAATTAAATCAATTTTTCTTCCAACTATAATGCATGTTCCTAATAAATATCATTTTTATATTCACATTCCTTCTTGACGTTGCAATTTTAATGGCCAGCAGTGTATTATTCAAAAATTCCAATTATTTTGCTTAATGTTTCTAGAAACAGATTCTATTTTTTAAATGATACCTCTTTATCATTTCGTGCAGTCCTTGAAATTTCTTAATTTTCTCCACCAATAATATTATACAGCAATTTTTCATATGAAAAAAGCCGTAAAACTTAAGGGGAAATAAAATGTATGAAAATACTGGTGGAAGGGTCCTTGAAAAAAGACGTGACCGTACGAACCATGTTTATGAAAAACAGTTGTGAATTATACATAAGTTTTGTTATATCAATATTTTTAAGACTGTTCCAGCAAAAAATCTATTTCTTAAAAACCCTTTACATCAAATAACATCTTGTTAACAAAAAATGTATCTTGAGAGATTTTTTTTTTTTTTTTTTTTTTTTAGTGTACTTAGTATAGTTTTCTAAAAAAAAAAAAAAAAAAATCTATTTTAGAAAGAATCGCATTTTATAAACTAACAATTTCTCGATAAAAAATTATTTTAGATAGATTTTGTTGAATCAATGTTTTAAAAATAATGTTTCAGAAAAAAGCATATTTTACATAAATTGTACCTTATAAAACACCAGTTTATCGGTAAAAAAAGTTTTATACAAATACTGTTCTACCGTTTGGTTATATATATATATATATATATATATACTAGCAGGCTACGCCCGCTTCGCTGGTCACTATTTTTAAATGAATCACAATAATTAATGAATTCTCAAAATTGCATTAATTTTTATCATGTGATAAAAAAAGAAAAAAAAAATCTGATCAGGAAAAATGTCGCACCGGGTCCCCACTGCCTTCGGCAGCGTAGACCCGTGCACTGCGCGCAAGTATTCCTTCACCATCCTTATGACTTCTCAAAATTCCATGTTATTACTCATAAACTTTCATTCTCAAGAAAAGGAATTAAAAAATATATCATTTAGCATCGGGTAAAAACTCACACCGGGACGCCACTGCCTTCGGCAGCGCAGACCCATGCGCGCTGCGCGCGCACGTTTGAGGATATACGTGCGCTGTACACGCATATTCCTTCTCAACTCAAACTTTTATTAAGAAAATTAAATTTTAAAAAAATCTTTTATCATCGGGTAAAAACTCGCACCGGGTCCCAAACCCATGCGCGCTGCGCGCCTATTCCTTCCCCACCGTTCCAGCCCCTCCTAATTAACTTGCATATACCAATTTTGAACGGTCTTACTCAATTAGCTGAGATGCAAAAGAAAACCTGATCAGGACACTTTAAATTGTAAATCAGGTGAAATCTCGAATTCCACTTTCGATAATGTAAAAGAACTTTAAAATATCTTTCGAACGATGTATTAAAAATAATTTAATCATAATTAGAATATGAAATATTGAAATTAAAAATATTACAGCGCCATCTGGCGGTAGAAATTTCTGTAATCTATTGTTCCATTCCAGATCAACAAAGCTTTCAAATGATGTATTACTCATGAAATTATTTTAATTAGTAGATGAGATACAAAAGAAAACCTAATCAGGACACCTCAAAACGTGTAAATCGGGTGAAATCTCGAATTCCATTTTCGATAATGCAAAAGTACTTTAAAATGTGTATCAACTAAAATAAGCTTTCAAATGATGTATTACTTATGAATTTTTTTAATTAATAATTGAGATACAAAAAAAAAACTGATTCAGGGCACCTCAAAACGTGTAAATCTGGTGAAAACTTTCAATAATTTAAAAGAACTTTAAAATATCTTTCGAATGCTGTATTAAAAATAATTTAATCATAATTAGAAATTGAAATATTGAAATTTTAAAATATTACAGCGCCATCTGGCGGTACAAATTTCTGTATTCCACTGTTCGAAAAGCTTTCTAATGATGTATTACTTACGAAATTATTTTAATTAGTAGCTGAGATACAAAAGAAAACTAATTCAGGAGACCTCAAAACGTGTAAATCTGGTGAAAACTGTCGATAATATAAAAGAACTTTAAAATATCTTTCGAATGATGCATTAAAAATAATTTAATCATAATTAGAAATTGAAATATTGAAATTTGAATGTATTACAGCGCCATCTGGCGGTAGAAATTTCTGTAATCCACTGTTCGATTCCAAATCAAAAAAAGCTTTCTAATGATCTATTACTTATAAAATTATTTTAATTAGTAGCTGAGATAAAAAAAAAAACTAATCAGGACACCTCAAAACGTGTAAATCGGGTGAAATCTCGAATTCCATTTTCGATAATGTAAAAGTACTTTAAAATGTGTATCAAGTCAACAAAGCTTTCAAATGATGTATTACTTATGAAATTTTTTTAAATTAATTTCTGAGATATAAAAGAAAACTGATTCAGGACACCTCAAAACGTGTAAATCTGGTGAAAACTTTCGATAATTTAAAAGAACTTTAAAATATCTTTCGAATGATGTATTCAAAATAATTTAATCATAATTAGAAATTGAAATAATGAAATATTGAAATTATAACAAATAATTAGCAATAAATTAAAATTGCGACTATAATTTGAGATTTAAACTATCCTATCTCTCAAGTTGGATCGAACTGCACATGGTGTGCGAATTTTATTATAATCGGTTAAGTGGTTTAGGAGTCCATTGAGGACAAACATTGTGACACGAGATTTATATATATTTACTAGCAGACCCGGCCACGCGTTGCTGTGACTAAGTTATACGTTGAATTATACGGCTGTAAACTATTTAGTACAGTCAAATTATTATTTACGAACAAAGACGAAAACGTTGTAGCCGATGTAAAAACCCACAGGGTTGAGATTTGAAACTTAGGTCAAAATTTGGAAGCGATTGATAAAAATTTTCGTAGTGTTGATATTAAGCACAAATTAATTTTATTGTAGGGTCCTATAAATTTTAATGGAGAAGTGATATATATTATTTCTAATGCTACTTTGGATAAAATTGCTAAAATGACTAATATATAAATTAAATTCTATTAAAATTCTATTAAAATAAAAGTATAAAAGAAACAGACGATTTTAAAATCAATTTTTATGGAGGAGTGAAATATAATATATGCTATAATGGATAATTTTACTATAAAATGACCTCATCATTTTAAATATTTTAAAGAGGGCAACAGCTGTAGTTATAAAAAGGAAAACAATAAGGCTAAACCAGAAAAATAAGTAAATTTGATAAATATTTTAAAACTTTAAAATTGGAAATCTTATGAAATATTGGACATTTAAAGTAAATACATGTATCATTTTAAATAGAAAAAGATTTTGGAAAAGTTTAGTGTATTTTAACGAAGTGATGAGAAGTTTTTGAGTATGTTAAAATTTTAATAGTAAATTCAAGTTAATAAAGATGGGAAACATTGAGGATTAAGATAAGAATAATTATAAGATAAAAAAAAAAAAAAAAAAAAAAACTTTTTATATACCATGCTTTTAAATTTTAATATACTAATAATATACTACGTAAAAGGAAAATTATAAATATTCTATCATAGTTTGAAGTCAAATTTGTTTTCAAATGTCTAAATAAAATATCTGATGTAAGATACTAATATTTTGCAGCGGAATAGATTTCATTTCTGTCATCCTTGGCGAAAAAAAAAGAATATCGCCAAATTATCTGGCGAAAATATTTAATTCTTTTCAAAAATCATGGTTATTTTAACAACTTATATTAAAAGAGTAATGAATAATATGAAACAATATTTCGTACAATACATATTACATGTCATACATACGTACAATGAATAATACATATTACATTTCGTACAATGCATACATCTGGCATGTATATTTTCGTGTTACGCTTTTGATCGCCAAATAATAATAATAATAATAATAATAATAATAAAAGCCAAGGGCGACAGAGTTTTGAAATTTAAAATTAAAATTTTGTCAATTTGACAGCAAAATAATTCAATCTAACACCCGCGATAACTAATACATATCTATACCCAAATATAAGGATTAAAATCGGGAAATAAATTTCCTCGATTTTTAATAATTTCTTACAAAAAATCCAGTGGGCAATTAACATAGGAAATCTTTTTCTTGGCTGCACAGACGGTCAGTGAGTCACACTTCGCTTGCGTATAGAACTCATAGATATAGTATAGCATATATAGAATAGAGTGATCATTGGGGAGAAAAAAGTTATTCCTTTTCATTTGGGAAAAGACGACGTTTTTACCAAAATATGGCCGTCTTTCCCCGAGTGAATACACACGGGAATACATACTAATATTTTAGCAAATAAAATTTATGAATAATTTATTTGCTAAAGGGGAATGGAAGACTCCAGATACAGTTTCAAATTCATATTTCTTTCTTTCTTTTCTTTTTCTTTTTTTTTTTTTTTTTAATACTACTTAATGGCTGTTTCCAAAGCTTTTATTTTTTATCTTTTTTCGGCATCAAAAATCTTTCTACGATAACATGGGGATGAGAGATCTATATATATTACTATATCTATGATAGAACTACATTAGCACTTTATCAATGTGTATAAAATCTTTAAATTGATTATGACGTCAATTTTCGTGAGATGCATAATTTAACTTTTTATAATTTTTTAACGTTCACGTTTGATTAAATGTATTTATTTTTATGTCGAAAGAAAATGAACTCGTATTTTTTTTTTTTTTTTTTTTTTGGCAACAATTAAATTAATGGAACTCACAGATATTTTGGAGCAACTTTAATAAAGGTCTATAATTAACAAATAATTGCAATAAAACAATATTGTGACAATAAATTGAGATAAAAACTATCCTATCTCTCAAGTTGGATCAAACTGCACACAGTGTGCAAAATTTCATCAAAATCAGTTCCTTAGTTTAGGAGTTTACCCCGGACAAACATCGTGACACGTAATTTATATATATATACAGATTAAATTATAAAGTTTTGATCAATGAAGCACAAATAAGTAAAAAACAGGATTAATTTCACTGTATTATCTTCATTATAATATGAATTCAATTTACACTTCAGTCTAAGTAACACGTGGCCGGCTATGCTAACACCAAAAATTTAAAAAGTGGAAATAATTGAATTATACGAAATTTATTAATAGGTTAAAAAGTTGAAGATTCTTTGTGTAGATGGCAGCACCAAATATATTTCAGCTTTCATTTCAACCCAGTCGAAAATATCGACATCTGTTAGAATCATTTGGAGTTAACAGATAATTGTGACTGTCAAATAATAACAGACAAATAATTAGCAGTAAATTAAAATTGCGACTATAATTTGAGATTTAAACTATCCTATCTCTCAAGTTGGATCGAACTGCACATGGTGTGCGAATTTTATTATAATCGGTTAAGTGGTTTAGGAGTCCATTGAGGACAAACATTGTGACACGAGATTTATATATATTAAGATATATTTATATATAAATATTTTTTTTTTTTTTCAATACGTTTCAAATAGTGTACTATTTTATCAGATTTAATAAATGTAAAACTAATTTAAGATTTTTTAGAAATTAATATTTAAACAAGATTATATTATCCAAAAAAAATTATTTTGTTTAAATGAAATTTATATTAGTAAATCACTAGTTATGATTTGTGCGCTACAAATCTTAACTACTGATACAGAAATTCTTAAAATGAAGTCAGCTAACAGATTAAAAATATATATATATATGCGTAGTCAAATATTCTATTCTAAAGTAAACTTCTATAAAAAAAAAAAAAAAAAAAAAAAAAAAAAAAGCACTTGACATACTACTTTTCTAAAATCCCTTTTTTTTCCCCTCTCTCTCTCTTTTAAGTAGCGAATTAATTCAAATAATTGATTGCAAATGCAGTTAACCACATTAATTACCTGATAAATTCATTTTCTGCTGAAGAATAAAACTAAATACTGGAGCACTACTTCAAAATGTTAATGATAAAATGGGTGGGATACAAATTAAATTTTAGAAAACAATATAGATTATGACAGTGATTAATATCATTTTCAGTTAAAAATAAAAAATATTTCTGGATCCTTTGACAGTAAAGAAAAAAATAAAGAGTGATTTTTTACGTTAAAAAGACTTTAAAACTTGTGTATATGAAGATGCGATATATTAATTTGCAATTTGATTTCAATTTTGTTTTCAATTTGATTTCAATTTTGCTTTCAATTACTTTCATATTATTAATTCATTCGTAATAAAAAGTAAAGGTTGATTTGCAAATTTTCAAAACAGGAAAAGCCTATAGTGAAAAATAAGAAATCAAATATTCTATTTCGCAGAGGTAATCGGAATTTGCTGAAATCGTTGGCTATTTGTTCGTCAATTTGGTAATTCCCTCAAATAGTTTCTTTTCTAGTAGTAAGCCAATTCCAATAATTGATTGCAAATTCACTCCCCCACATTTGCTCCGTGATAAATTACCTTTTCGTAGAAAAATAAAATTAAATACTAAAATATTACATCAAAATGTTAATGAAAATTAATGGGAAGGATATAAATCAAAGATTATATAAGTAATTAAATCATTAACTTATTTTTTAGTTAACTATATAAAACAATTTTTATTATCTGGCAGTAAAAAGGGTACTCAAAGTAACTTTTAACATTAAAACGCACCTAAAATATGCTTATATGAAGTTACTTTAAGGAATAAATAAATATACATATATATATATATATATATATATATATACACTGTTAAAAAAAATTAAAGGATATTGTAATTCTTATATAAAATAACGGTATAAGCGAAATTGTTTTTGAAGAAAATGGTGGAAGAGAGTCACAAATGCAAGTTTTTCTTATTTTCAAACTTCGGAGAATGCAAATTTTGAGTTTGATGTCAGAAACGATACTTTAGCGGCAGCAAATGAAATTTGGCTTTCAACTTAATGAAATATAAAAATAAAGCTGAAAATAATGATCAACTTTTAGTAAGTACGTTTTCGATGAGTGCGATGTTTCAACAGAGTCATTTAACCAATTCAGAAACTTGGAGAGCTGTTGGCAAGCCGAAGTAGCTGAAAGCCACTGGAGTTTCACCAATTATTATTTTCAGGATCTAAAATCGTCTTTTGAAGGCTGGAAATGCAGGCTCAAAAATCAGGGTAAAGTTGTAGATGTGAAACAATGCCCTATGAAACCTGTATTTAACGCTAATGGCTAAGAGACAACGAATGCCTCTCTTCTTTACCAATATGTTCGCTCTGCTACAAGTACCACAGTTTAAACTATAACTGCCTGAAACCACCTCCATTCTGTAGGCTTGTACTCTTACCGACCAATGGTGTGTGTTACGTTAACAGAAAGCAGTGTTGTGCACGAACGCGTTCATTTGAACGCGTTCATGAGCGTAGCTCAAAAATTTTGAGTTTTGAGTTGAACTTCGCTCGTTTTTTAAATTATGAACTTGAGTTGAGCGAAACTCGTTTTTTTCACGAACTTGAGCGTGAAAAAGCAATTCAAACTCAAACTCATATTAAATATTTCTGTCTGAAATATAAAAAAGGAAAGTAGAAGAAGAAAAGGACAGAAAAGAGAACAATTGTGCAAAATGGATCCCGGAAAAAAGGGCACTTGGAAAAAAAGGCACTCATAAAAAGGGCACCCGGAAAAAAGGGCACAGGGAAAAAGGGCATTTTTGCAATTTGCAAATCGCAAAAATAATAAACATCAAAGAATAAATTTAAAGAATTATTTCATAATACATTTTTAGAAATTTCAATCAATTAAATTGTTACCATTTTCACTTAGTATATGCCTGGGAAAAGGGAGCGGGTGTCTAGGAGCAGATTGAAAGAGAATAATTAACTTTATATCACCTTGTTACTTATTTTAATGAAAAAGTGCATCTGCATATAAATTTATATGGAAATTCGTGCAGTAGTTCCTGAGATATATTGTTCCCTGAAATTGAAGAAATCGCGGTACAGCAGTGCCACCTGTTAAGTAATGAACACCAAATGTTAACAGGCACTAATCTGGATCAAAATGCATCCGCATATAAGTTTATATGCAATTTCGTGCAGCAATTCCTGAGATATAGCATTCCATGAAAATGTGGGAATCGCGGTCTAGTTGAGCCACCTGTTGAGAAATTGGTACCAAAATTTGGTAGGCTCTAATTTTGGTCAAGGTACATGTGCATATAAATTTACATGCAATTCTGTGCTGTAGTTCCTGAGATACAGCCCCCAAAAATTTTTGTTTCACACACACATAAACAGACATTTTCTAAAAATTGTCAAATCGTGTTCTGGATCTCTCAAAGCGTGTAAATCCATCGAAAACGGCAAGTCAAAAATTTTTACGAATCCAATACTTTCTTTTATTGAATATAGAAGAAAGTAAAAAAAGGGGAGGGGGAAAGAAATACAAAATTAGAATTTGTAAATTCATTATGGATTTTGACGGAAAAGTGTTTAAGAAGTTTGCCAAAGGTTTGAAATTTACCAAATCTACCAGTTTGTTTTAACATTGTGTGTGTAGGGTTTGCGGGGGGGGGGGAGATGAGTGTTCCCTCTTACCTCCCTTTTGCAAGCGTTCATAAAAAACGATGTGTTCGCCTTTATCTGAATTTTCCAAAAATTCAAAGAAATCGCCTTAAACCAATAAACATGAAATAATGTCTTCTTTCAAAAAATGAGCGATCTTTTTGTATAAGTTTCGTCTAGAATATACTACACATTAAAAATAGTATTAGTCTCTCTCTCTCTCTCTCACTTTTTTTAATAGTTTTTAAGAATTATTCAATTTCTTCAGAAATATTAGCGAGAAAAAATGTGTAGTTTTGTAAACTTCTCAACTCTTCGTGGAATTACTTGGTATCAAAATTTGAACATATTTATATGAAATTAATTTAAAAGGAGTTTAGAGAACTATCTAATAGTTTCAAATGCACGATTTTCTCACTCATGAACTTAATCTCTGCTATTGTAAATAGCATGTATACTTAAATTTTACTATAGCTTGAAAAATATTTTAGATGATTATTTTAATTTGTTTCAAAATTATATAAACAAAACTTTTTAGTTCAAACCATTTTTAATTTTAGAATGTATATTCAAGAAATATCAATTGGAAATGATCTAAAAGAGTTATATCTTGAACCTCAAATTAACAGCAATTTTACAATCAATTTTGAACAATAAAAAAATACAATTAAAATTTTAGGGCTTTTTTTTTTCTTCAACCCAAATATACAAGTAAACAAACAAATAAATAAATCTATGTTGAAACTTTATGTGTGTGTGTGGGGGGGGGGGGGGGGGGGGAGTCATAAAATAAAATACCAGAATTTGGATGGCGAAAGTATCATTACAGAAATTATTTTATCTTTAAGAAATTTTATCTTTTATTTAATCAATTAAGAAAAAAAAATCACTAACTTGACCATTTATAAGCTTTAATTATGTAAACAGTATATACATAATAAAATTCTGTCTTTGATTTATAAAGCTGAAACTTTATTAAATGTAGGGGAGCACGGGGCACAGTGGACCACCCCTATTTAAATTAATATTCAACTCTTTTGCTTCTATTAATATTCAACTCTTTTCAATTTCTTAATATTCAACTTCTATTAATATTCAACTCTTTTGCTTCATATGGATACTCATGTATGGCAGCATGGTACTAGTAACTAGTTGTATCTATGCAGCCAAAAAAACCACATAGGAAATAGTAAGGTAACCATTTTGAGCATATTTTTTGTTTTGAACTGTTCAAAGTAATTTTTCCACATTGAAGGATTTTAAAATTTCATAAAGATTGAACTAGCAACTATAAATACTATATAGCTGTTAAAGGCAAGATATTGCAGTTTTTAAATTTCTAAAAATTATTAGCATATTTGTAGTCTGTATATTATTTTATTATTATTACAATCTGTCTTACTCTGGCACGGGACACAGCGGACCACCTTCCAATGTGCATAAAAATATAAATTAGTTTATTACTTATATTAGTTTTAGTTAAATTTATAGATACAAATATAATGTAAAGTATTAATATCTCAAAATAATAATATCTTAATGTTATGATAAAATAAATAAAAAAAATTATAAATTTCTGAAAAGAATAAATATTTGAATAGTAATATAATAATTATTGATATCTAAATTTAATAACTATTTGAATTATATAGCATTAATAAAAGGAAAAATATCTAATTTAATAAATAGTAGAAAAATTTATTATTATTGTTAGTTTTAGAGATCATATGTGAAAAGCAAAATAAGTAGCTTAATACATTTTAGTTGAATTTATTCTACAAATATAATGTAAATTAATTATACCTCAAAATAATAATTAATAATAATAATAATAATAATAATAATAAATATTTGAATAGTAGTATAATATCTTTTAATATTTGAATTAAAAAAAAATATATCTGATTTATAAAATATTAATAAAAGAATTAAAAAAAAACAATTATCTATTTCAACTTAATAAATTTTCTTAGTGGGATTTGATTTCTCATTCGTTTATTTTAATTTTTTTTTTCTTTTTTTTTCATGAAAATGCCTGAATTATATTTTTTAGACTAGAATAGTATGAGAAATTAATTTTAGAGAAAAAAAGAAAGTAATTTATAATAATTTAATATAAGCAAAAGAGGCTGGTCCACTGTACCGCGGTCATGGGGCACAGTGGTCCACTTTGTAAGTGCTCACAATTTTTTTTTTTTTTTTTTTTTTTCATTCATAATTTATTGGAAATATTATTATAAAAAAATTTAAGAAAGGTCAAGAAGAGCTTAGAGATTGTTTGCTGTTTTTTTTTTTTTTTTTACAAGTACATAGCTTTTCTGTTTTTTGTGGGAAAAAAAAAAATTGTAAAAGTGGTTCACTGTGTCCCGGTCTCCCCTATATTACAGAACTTAAAATAAATATTAATAAAGCTTAAATCAGTTAAAAATAAATAAATAATAATAATAATAATAAATAAATAAATAAATAAAAACTCATCATTTTTCATAGTAATATGTAATTGATAAATCTGAGACATGTTTATAAAATTTCTTGGAAACATTGTGAATAAATACATTTTATTTTAAATAGCAGTTCAGTGGTAAGTTTCCTTTTCAGTAACTCTGTTGACCATTTTTGAAGAGAGGGATTTCTTTCGTGTTTTCTAAAAGTAATTAGTATGAGGAGCGCAAATATTCTTTGAGAGTAACCTAGTCTTTCGTCTCCGACAAAACATGTACGCGGCGACATTGTATTGGATTCAAAAGAAAAAAGCGTGAGAATCTACTATAAAATACTATTTAGAACATTACATAGCTTTGCGCGGGTGCAAGACCACCCAGACAGAGCCACGGGAGATGTACTACACCCCACAGCCCTGAGGCAGTGTGGCCGCCCACTCATAAAAGTACCGGACATTTCCTTTCGCTGATAAAGACCGATACTAATCAGAGTCAGAGAAAGGATCTGCTTTCACAGGACTATTGCCTAGTCACATGTCCATAGAGTCCCTTTTTTTCTTTAAAAATAATGAGATTCCTGTTATTTGCGAAAGTAATTCTTTAATTGATGAAAATAATCTTTATTTTATAACTTTTGCATTGAAAGATAGCATCTTTAAAAATTAAAACCTTTAGACAAGGATTACAGGTTTAACACATATTACACATAGATTAAATAGAATAATAGTATAGTTTTAAATGTCTATTTATATTTTTAATACTAAAAATGAAAATGCATTCAAAGTATTGAAATAATTTCATGTCGGAGATGTAGATTTTATATCAATGGTTATTTTATTTTCAACACTTTCTGGAAAATGCAAATAATAATAATTAAAAAAAAAAAAAAAAACTAGTTGGCATAGGTGGACTCTGCTCAGTTCCCCATCATATTTATGTTCTCATAAATTTCTAGTGCGAGACATATTATAATCATGTTAAAAGAAATGAATTTGACCAAAGCTTGATTCAGTAACATAATGAAATCCCCGCCTAATAGGCTATCCACCGTTCACTTCGATATATTTATCTTATTCTAATCTATTAATTTATTTAATGAGGGTCAGTTCCATTGTTTAGTTTTCACGCTACTATTTCCAATGCAATAATCCTCAAAATTCATATTTATATAAAAATTTACAATTTCGCTATATTGATAAAATCGTAAATTACGAATAATTTACGAAATTTTCTTATTAGAATATTTGTATTCATACATGTTCAAACAAATATCATAAATGTAATTTTGAAGTTGTCTAATGTATTTATGATCCTCAAAATGGAAGTTTATGTTCATTTTTTCCTTATTCTGACATGTTAAGTAAATCGTAAATTCCAAATAACTTACGAATATTTTAAATTGTAAAAACCATAGTCTATGATATTCATGGCAGTATCCTAAATAATATTTAGAAAGTGGTTTGACATCTTTACGATGAAAATATCCCTCAAGATTGACGTTTATGTGAAATTTTGCTCTATTTTGCCATGTTAAGAAATTCGTAAATTTTCAATAACTTACGATTTTTTTTAAATTGGAAAAGCCATAGTCTATGATATTCCTGCCAGTATCCTAAATAATATTTGGAAAGTAGTTTGACATCTTTACGATGAAAATATCTCTCAAAATTGACGTTTATGTGAAATTTTGCCCTATACTGCCATGTTAAGAAATTCGTAAACTTCCAATAACTTGCGAAATTTTCAAAGTAGCATGTTTATAGTTACTAATGTTCATTCCGGCATCAAAACTGATATTTTAAAACTGGTCTGACATTTTTACAGTAAAAAGTTTCCATTTAATGCACGTTTAAGTGAATTTTTGTCCTATTCTCCTCCCATGTTAAGAAATTCGTAAATTTCTAATAACTTACGAAGTTTTTTAATTCGAATGTTGCAAATGAATAGGGTTCTTACCAGTGTCGGAAGTAATATTTTAAAACTGATTTGACCTCTCTGCGACAATTTGTTCTTGAGATAGCGAGTACACAGACAAACAAACTAACGGACTAACACACTAACACACACCCTACAGACAGACACCATACAAATTTTGTCATTTTCGGATTCCTCACACCTGAAAACGTGTAAAAAAGGTAAAAAAACCTAGGTCGAAAATTTTCACGATTACCTAAGTTCCCCATACCTATAGTATGATGTGGAACTAAATAAATAAATAAATAAATAAATGAAATAAAAAATAAGAAAAAAAATAAATGAAAAAAAAAAAATAATAATCCTCATTGTTACAATAAGTTATTTATAATCTAATTTAAATTGTCTTAATGTTTCTTTTTCCTTTTTTTTTCTTCTAAAATGAATATATATATCCACGAATACATCTACAAAAATTCAAATATACGTGTACTAAATTAAAGATTATTTTTCTTTTTTTAAATGTACAGCTAGTTTTAAAATACCATTTATGATAATGGCAAACAGGATTTAATATTATACTTTTAAATTTTTATATTTTTATTTATAATTAAAGGTTTTCTTAAAACTTTTCTTAAATCACTCTTAGAATTTCCATAATTTTTTATAATACGAGGAATTTCGCATAATTTTCTGTTATTGAAATAGCATGGATTTGATTGCATGAAAACTGAAATGCAAAATTGACAACAGTATAATATCGTGGAAAACTGGGGCACAAAAAATTTCTGTAGCAAGGAAAAGGGTAGCCTACTGGATAGGGCATTTAAGTCTTCAATAGTACCAGGTGACCAGCGGAATTTATATTTCTTCTTATGAAAGGACTGGCTTAGAGTCCTGCGTGGTTCGAGTAAACTTGACTCGCAGCCGACCCGACCTGCAAAATGACTTTTGACCTTCAACCCGAAATGGATCTGCAGCTTCTGACCCGCAATATTGTTAAAATTGTGTTAGATAATAAGCTAAATAAAAGGGATTTTACACAAACTACAATTATATTATTGAAGAAATCTTTCAGAAAATTCAATATTGCATAAAAATATTACAACAATGTATTAAAATTTATATTTAAAAAATTCACTGTTCCAAGTATTTTGACAGTAAAATAAAGAAGCAAATATAGGTTGAAAAAAAAAAAAGTTTTCCATATTTTAAACGTTAAGTATTAATATTTAGGTAAATGTAGTTAAATTCGTGTTATCAGTCATGTCTTTAAATTACTAGGAAGGAAGGCAATGTCATCCAATCTCTTCATTTAAAAGTTTAGATTCATAAGTGAAGCATAAAACAATCTTCGAAGAAAACATTTTGAGAATAAAAATTATTGCAAATTTTACCTGCACCTGACCAGCAAAGCAGGTAATAAACGATTATACCCGACCCGATGCGTTTCTCTCTTGTGAGAAATGCGTTCTTTCTTGTGATTAAAAGGGTAGAAAGTATTGCTACCAAGAATATAAAAAAATTTCACAGAGGAATAAAATCCATATGAGTTTGAGTTGCTTTTCCCGCTGAAATTCATGAGAAAATTAACTTTGCCTAGCTCAAATTTACAATCTAAAAAACGAGCGAAATTCAGCTCAAAACTGAAAAAGTTTTAATTAAACTCATGAACGCGGTCCTGCACAATACTGATTTAAAACAACGGAACCTCTAAATGATAGAATTTGTCTCCTATTAATAAGTTCTCATGCGCATAAACTAACGTATTGAAAATTTGAGAATAAAAAACCATGAAAAAACAGTGGGAACACTATTCAGAAGTGTTTGCTAAATAAATTTTTACTACAATTAAATTAATAAGTTATAATTAAGAATTGTCAGTTAATAAGTTTAATTAAGCATAAAATTAAAAATAATTTTCATGGTAATTGGTAATTTTAGAAAAAAAAAGGGAAATTACCTATGTAAGTGTTCAAAGAAGATAAGATCTATTTAAAAAAAAAAAAAAAAAAAAATGTACGTAAAAATGAACTTTTAGTGAACTTCGCTCGTTTTCAAAAATGAACTTGAACTGAACGCGTTCATTTCTTTCAGACATGAGTTTGAGCGCGAACTAACTCGTTTTTTACACGATGAACTTGAGTTTGAACTAGTTCGTTTTTTTCGTGAACTTGCACAACACTGACAGAAAGGCACCGTCGCATCCGCAGGGAGTAAGCAACACAGCATGACAACTGATGAAGCAACATTCTTTTCTCTGACGAGTCCCATTTTTTCTGTTTATTCTGATAACACTCGTATTTTCATCTGCAAGGAACGTAGCACTAGAAACAACCCTACATTCGTGTCGGATTTGGTGGTGCATGTGGTGGTCTACGCTTCAATCTCCATTGATGGGCGCGCTGATCTCCACATCTTTTAAAAAGGACTCCTGACCATTCTCTGATGTAGGGATGAGATCCCTATATCAGATCTCTATATCGCTGTCGCAAACCTATTGCGACAGCGTGGAGCTGGTTTTAGACAGTTTGAGTTGAAAATATGGAGCCAGTAGCCAAGCAAATGTGGTGTTAAAGAAGAGATACATTCATATTTCGATTTATCCCAGCCATCAGCGTTAAATATCGATCTTCTTTGGGCATTGTTTCCAATCTACAACCTTGTCTTGATCTTGGGCCTACATTTATAGTCTCCAAAAACTGTTCTAGATCCTCGAAATCACATTTTGTGAAACTTCAGTGGCTTTTGCTACTTCGGTTTGTGTTTGCCACCCAACAGCTCTAGCAGCTCTCCAAGCTTCTAAATCAATTAAATTACTTCGTGGGATATCACACTCATCGAAACAATGCACTTAGTGAATGTCGATCATTCTTTTCCGCTTTGTCTTTCCTTAAGGTTGAAAGCCAAATTTTATTCGCTGACGTTAAAGCGTCGTTTTAGACGTCAAGCTTAAAATCTGCATCTTCCAATGTTTAAAAAGGAGAAAATCTTGCATTTAGGACTGTCTTCTTCCATTTTCTGCAATAAACAAAATTCTCTTATACCGTTATTTTGAATGTGTTATTTCGATATGATTGTTTTTGAGAGAAGAGATTGGTACCACTTTATCGTAGAAGTTTTCTCTGAAAAATAAGGCGAAAAAAACCGTTTGTAAACAAGTTTTTAAAAAAATGTGTTATCCATACATGAAATATTTTTTCAATGAAATTTACATGATGAAGTCATTAGCATCAATTTGTATATTTACTTTGTTTCACAAAATCTCCAAACAGAAACAGTTCACATTCGATAGACAAGAAGTCAAGCATTTCATTATCGCAAAGAGAGTTTCTATGAGAAATAAAAAAAAAGCAATTGACATTCTAAATTGATAAAATCTTTTTTCTTCTCTTTTA
This sequence comes from Salticus scenicus, assembly GCA_963930645.1. Lineage (NCBI taxonomy): Eukaryota > Metazoa > Arthropoda > Arachnida > Araneae > Salticidae > Salticus > Salticus scenicus. Next base: position 174,971,599 of record OZ005656.1, on the reverse strand, counting down.
AGAAGCGAACCAATTTAAATAATTGATTGCAAATGCACTCAACCATATTAATTCCTTGATAAATTCTTTTCAGTCAAAGAATAAAATGAAATACCAGAACAATGTTTTTGAAAATACAAATAGGAAGAAAAAAAAAGAATAAAATATTGTTTAAGGATTATACAAGAAATCAGATTATGAAAATAATTAACTTCGTTTTTTCGGTTAAGAGAAAAAAATGATAGTTAAAAAAAAAAAAAAAAAAAGATAAAGATAAAGATAAAGAAAGAAAAAACGAGAAAGAAATAATTATAAGAAAAAATAAACAAAAAAATAAAAACTTTTTATATATCATGTTTTAAATTTTCTGATGAATCATAGAGCTCCTATCAATGTGCATAAAATTTTTAAAGTGACAATGAGGTCAGTTTTTGTGAGATGCATAATTTAACATTTTTTAAATTTTTAACCTTCACGTTTAATTATATGTATTTATTTTTATAACGAAAGAAAATAAACTCGTAATTTTTTTTTTTTTTTTTTTTTTTTTTTTTTTTGACAACAATTAAATTATAACTAATATTCTAATCACTTTTTTAACGCTATTAGGATGTTATTATTTTCATATTTTAATAAATTATAAGAAATCTAATCAAAAATTCAAAAATCGGACTTCAAAGTATTGCGTTGTCACCGGGTTCTGAGCTACTGCGAAAGTTTCAAATATCTAGCTAGTAGGGTTGTTAGTTAAAATTCGATTGCAAGATTTGTACAGGACAAACAAACAAACAAACATGCATACATACATACAAACAAGCAAGAATAGAAGTTAATAAACACATGGTTAAGAATAATTTTTTACATTAAAAACCCTCAAAGAAGAGTTTATATAATGTTACGTTAAATAAGTTTGAATTTGATGATCTTTTTAATATTAAACCAATAGTAATAAACTGTATACATTGCGTCACACATTCTCAAAATAGAAACAGCTAATAGAAAATAAATGTCTTATTAAAAATAACAGTTAAAAAATTGCATTATCGCAGAGAACATTTGTATAAAAAGAACAAATTTTGACATTAATTACTTAATAAACTATTTTCTCCTAAAGAATAAACTAAATGTTAGATTACACTGTGCTTCATTTTTTTTTTTTTTTTTTTTTTTTTTTTTGAGTCCTGATACCATTCTTGCTGATTCTTTTGTAAAATGATCTCCTGAATCCGAATATGGCTCGCATTTTTTTCAGTCACCCACAGTTTTCTCGGAACACCGCCCCCTCCCTTAATTTTTATCCCTGTTCGGTAATTTTATGGCCATAAATTGGGAGAATGAAAAAGAATTAATTTAACACTTAAAAGTAATATATATATATATATATATATATATATATATATATATATAATGTTTAATAAATAACATTAATAATAGATTAAAAAAATATAAGACGTGTAATACATAATTTCAGTGCCCCCCCCCCCCCGTAAAGATCAAATTTATAGTCATAAAATTACCGAAAAGTGATAAAAATAGCGGCCGTCCCTACAAAACGGTGGGTGATAGGACAAAATGGGCGTCATATTCGGATCCAAGAGGTCATTTTACATAAGAATTTGCAAATATTGTGTTGGGGAAAATTTTCATGCATAGCAGTGCTATTAATTTAAAGAAGAAAACTGAAAAGAGAGAAAAATACAGTTTAAAAATCAGATTATGAAAACGATTTCCTTGGAATTTTTTGTTAATGTCACAAAATGATTTTTATTGTCTGACTCTTAAGAGGAAAAATAGATAGTAGTTTCTGCATTAAAAAGCATTGTAAACGTTATATCAATATATTATTATTATTATTATTGTTATTATTAATTGTATTTTGTTTTCGTATTTGTTTTTTAAAGCATGTCTATATTATCAAATCAAATGTTATAAACTATACAGGTTACTTCAAAATTTAAAAAATAAAAATAAAAGTCAAAACTTCCATTATAGCTGAACGAATTTATGTATATATAAAAGATAATAATAATAACAATAATAACAATAACAGCAATTGTAGTTTTATATTGTTTAAATGATTTTTTTTTTCTGTTTTAGTAGCGTATCCAGTAAATATATGATTATAAATGCAGTCAACACCATTAATTATTCGTAATAAATTATTTTCTGCCAACGAATAAAAATAAGTACCAGATCTCGACTTAAAAATGTTAATAAAAAGAATGGGACACAAATTAAAGATTACATAAGAAACAAGATTATAACAATGATTAATATCTTTTTCAGTTAAGAATGCAAAACAATTTTTGTTATTTGACTATAAAGAAAAAAAATCAGGAGTGACTCCACTCGACTTTCGGAACATTGAGTAATTAACAGTTTTGTAGATAAAGTAAGGAAAGAGGAGTTGTTAAAAAAACAAAAGAGAAAGAACCATAATAGAGCGTTTGAGTATTTTTCTCCATATATTACACGATGTTTTATTTAACGCTACTTAACTTTCAGCCCGTAGATCATAATGATAAAGAATTTTTCGTTGTGTCTATATGCTTATAGTTAGTGCAACAGTGATTTATAATATTCATATAAACTTTTAGCTCAATTGAATAAGGCGTTTAGACGCTATCACACTTTTAAAAATTTGGTCCCATAGGCCATAATGATAAAGAAATTTTCTTTGTGTCCCTGTAAAAAAACTATAAGTGCTAGATTCTCCAAAATCTATACAGATTGAGTATCTGTGACCTATAATATGTGTATAAATTTTTTGCTCAATTGAATAATTCGTTTAGCAATTGAGTAATTCGTTAATTTCGTATCGCACTTTTAAGGTTTTGGTCCCATACGCCATAATGATAAAGAATTTTTTGTGTGTGTCCCTGTAAAAAAACTATAAGTGCTAGATTCATCAAAATCAATAGGGTTCGTGCTACGGTGACATGCAACATGCGTACCAACTTACAGCTCATTCGATCAAAGCATTTAGACGCTAGCGTGTTCATTCACACACAGACACACACACACATACATACACACATATATCATCGTAAAAATAGTGAAAACGGCCTCAGGGGACCTTGAAATGTATAGAAACTTCAAAATCTGAAATTCAGATTTTTTGACATGATTACAATACTTTCCCTGCTATAGTGTTCGGAAAGTAAAACTAGTTGGCATAGGTGGACTCTGCTCACTTCCCCATCATATTTATGTTCTCATAAATTTCTAGTGCGAGACATATTATAATCGTATTACAAGAAATGAATTTGACCAAAGCTTGATACAGTGACAGAATGAAATCCCCGCCTAATAGGCTATCACCGTTCGCTTCGATATATTTCTCTTATTCTAATCTATTAATTTATTTTATCAGGGTCAATTCCGTTGTTTAGTTTTCATGCTACTATTTCCAATGCAATAATCCTCAAAATTCATATGTATATGAAAAATTTACAATTTCGCTATGTTGATAAAATCGTAAATTACGAATAATTTACGAAATTTTTTTATTAGAATATTTGTATTCAATCATGTTCAAACAACTATCATAAATGTAATTTTGAAGTTGTCTAATGTATTTAGGATCTTCGAAATGGAATTTTATGCTCAATTTTGCTTTATTCTGACATGCTAAGTAAATCGTAAATTCCAAATAACTTACGAATTTTTAAATTAGAAAAACCATATTCTATGATATTTATGCCAGTATCCTAAATAATATTTATAAAGTAGTTTGACATCTTTACGATGAAAATGTCCCTCAAGATTGACGTTTATGTGAAATTTTGCCCTATAGTGCTATGTTAAGAAATTCGAAAATTTCCAGTAACTTCCGAAATTTTCAAAGTAGCATATTTATAGTTACTGGTGTTCATTCCGGCATCAAAACTGATATTTTAAAACTGGTCTGACATTTTTACAGTAAAACGTTTTCATTTAATGCACGTTTAAGTGAATTTTTGTCCTATTCTCCCATGTTAAGAAAATCGTAAATTTCTAATAACTTACGAAGTTTTTTAATTCGAATGTTGCAAATGAATAGGGTTCTTGCCAGTGTTGAAATTAATATTTTAAAACTGATTTGACCTCTCTGCGACAATTTGTTCTTTAAGATATCGTGTACACAGACAAACAAACTAACACACTAACGGACTGACACACTAACGGACTAACACACTAACACACTAACACACAAACAGACACCCTACAGAGAGACACCATACAAATTTTGTCATTTTCGGATTCCTCACACCTGAAAACGTGTAAAAAGTCAAAAAACCGAGGTCGAAAATTTTCACGATTACCCCATACCTATAGTATGATGGGGAACTAAAATAGAGAAGGATTTTTGACACTAAAAAGCCTTCAATAAATGTGCATATAGAGATACGTTTGGTGAATTTGTATTCACTGAATTTTGCTTTCGACGAGTTTCATATTATTTAGTATATCTTATACTATTAAGTGAGCAATATTTGTATATATATGTGTATATTTCACTGTTCTCGAAAACGGTAACTCGGACAGTCCCGTGATTTAACACAAAGGTGCCCTCCGTAGGGTCATTGTGCACACCGAAGTCAGATTTTCGAATTTTTGATTAGTTTTCTTTTAATTAATAAAAATATGAAAATAAAACTTCCCATTTCTATAATGACGCAGAATGGAGAATCTTAGGAGAGATTTGATTGGTTTATTTGATTTTCATTGATTTGAGTGTATTTTACATTGAACTACAGCTACGTTATGAGGAATTACAAGAGATTTGAATGGTTTATTTGATTTTCATTGATTTGAGTATATTTTACGTTGAACTAGAGCTACGTTATGAGGAATTATGAGAGATTTGATTGGTTTATTTGATTTTCATTCATTTCAGTGTATTTTACGTTGAACTAGAGCTACGTTATGAGAAATTGCGAGATATTTGATTGGTTTATTTAATTTGCCTTGATTTGAGTGTATTTTACGTTGAACTAGAGCTACGTTATAAGGAATTACGAGAGATTTGATTGGTTTATTTGATTTTCATTGATTTGAGTGTATTTTACGTTGAACTAGAGCTACGTTTAGATTTTATTTATAAATATTTGAAATTTTAATACTTTAATATTATGTGACTTTTACAGAGAACAAATTTGGATTGGCGCCGCAGGCGCCCGAGAGCATGTTTTTTGGTAAAAATTTTCATGGGTCTCTGGCCAGCTAGCTGTCGAAGCCAGCTAGTAATTCTTAATAGTATACATCGCTTCACAAAATCCCAAAGCCGAAAAAGTCCATAGATAAAAAGTAAAAGAAGCAAAAATTCCGCTATTGCAGAAGAAACCTGAATTTCCTAAAAGCATTTGCTAACTTGCTAATGATACTCTAAAATCGATTTTTTCCTCTTTCTTCCTTTTTGTAGTGAACCAATTAGAATAATTGATTAAATACTATCGGAGATGGAGTTTCTAAAAAAAGAAAAGAAAAGAAAAAAGAAACCGCAATTGGCATTCTAATTTGATATAATCTTTATTCTTCACTTTTAAGAAGGAAATCTATCTAAATACCTGATTGCAAATGCGGACAGCCACATTAATTACCTGATAAATTCTTTTCAATCAATGATTAAAATGAAACACGAAATAATGTTTTTGGAAATGCAAATGTAATAAAAGAAAAATAAATAAAGATTACGAGTATAAAAGATATCAAACTATGAAAATAATGAAATACGTTTTAAATTGGGTTAGTTAATTGGTTGATTGGGTTTTACTTTGCACTATTGCTGAGCAATGGGCAATTGGCGACAGTCTGGGTCTCACCCTAGATGGGTCCGAAGACATGCCATCATAATTTTTATCCTACACGGAGCGGATGGCTCCCCTGCTTCGGAAACCCCAGAGGTATAATTTTGACGCGAACATGGAGGACATTGCGGCCACGACAGATTTTACGTGGAGCAGCCACCATTTTTTAAGTTGGAAAAAATGTTTCGCCTGAGAGAAAAATAAAATAAAATGAAATAAAATAAATTAAAAGTGCAGACAGTAATTTTTGGCATTAAAAAGAATTAAAACTCTACCTATATAAAGATACGTTAATTAAAACTTGGATTCGATGAGTTTTGATTTTTATCATACTTTTTTTTTATATTTCTACGATCTTTGTTATTTAACAAATTGTAAAAAAATCGTGCACATTGCTAAAAAATTCTCAAAATAGTAACAGCAGACAATTCAAACAAATAAAATAAATTCATTATCGCAGAAGGAATTAGTATCAAATAAAGAGAAATTGGCATTCTAATTTGCTCAAATCGTTATTTGATTTTTTTAAGCAGTGAATCAATTGAAATAATTCTTTGGAAATGCCGTCAGCCATGTTAATTCCCTAATGAATTCTTTTCCGTTGAAGAGTGAAACTAAAGATCAGAACACTACTTCAAAATGTCAATTGATAAGAAATAAAAAATACAATTTATAGATTATGTAAGAAATTGGGTTATAAAAATGATGAATTGCATATTTTCAGTTAGAAGCACAGAACATTTTTACTTTCTCTTACCCATAAGGTAGAGAAAGTATTGTTTTGGGGTCAAACTTTCGAACGCGAGTTTTTGTTATATTTACATGTTCTGAGTTCCCCTGAATACGAAAATCATGTTTTTAGCAAATGGTCTGTGTGTCTGTGTGTCTGTGTGTCTGTCTGTCTGTTATCAGCATATCTCAAAAACAAATTATGGCAGAAAGTTCAAACTGCACTAAACGAAATGAAACGAATATGTATTTTTTGTAATAGAGATAGTCAACAGGGGGGAAAAAATGGTGTATGTAGGAGCTTCGCCTCACCCCCTGGGGGGGAGTAAATTTTCATGATGGGTATGTTTCAAAAGAACTCGCCAATACCTTTAAAACGAATGGTTGAACCATCCATCTGCGATAATTTAAAACAAAATTATCGGTTTTTTTAACTTTTAACGAAAAAAAAATTAGATTTTTTTTTTTTTTTTTTTTTATGTTGAGAATAAAATAGACTTTTTTTGGATATTTGGTTTTATACTACTTCTCTAATATGGAAATCGTCTGTATTATTATAAAAGATAATTTTTTAAATAATAATTTTAATAAATTATTTTTAAAAAACAGAATTATTTTTTAATAACCGAATTAAATTGTATATAAATGTAGGTGAATTAATGAAACGGGGGGTTGAGGGGGGCGTTGGCCTCCCCTCACACACAACTAATTGTCATATAAAACTCTCCCGAAGCCTAATTTGAATTGTTTAACAGAGGTTTACATAACATCGTTATCTTACCTCTTAATCTCCAACCTGTATTTATAGTATTATATTTCAGGGTAAGAGAAAGTCGTGTGGGTGACACACCAGATTATTTATTATATAACAGTAAATAAAAAAATCAAACTCTAAGAATTATGCGGTCAGCATACATTATTAACACTTTCTAACTGTACGTACTCGTCTAATCGTTTTGTTTTCAATGTACATCGCTTACGGGACTTTTGTCAACAGACTGAGAAATGGACAGAGAGACAAACAAACAAACTGAATTTATATTCACTGACAAACATCGTTAAAAAGTGTTAAAAACGCTCAACACAAACGGAAATGCATTTCCAACAGTTTCCAAATGTAGCCCTCAATATGTCAATGAATATTGTAATGCGACGACTCTGTAGATCTTGACATTAAACTTGCTGCATTCTAAGAAAAAAAAAATTAACCAAATAAATATTACATGCAAGTTTTATTATGATTTGAGCAGTGCAAAGTTTTTTAACACTTTCCAACAAAGTTGAAAGTGTTTATAACTTCGTTTTATCTATTTGTCCTGCAGTCTACCTTTCTGCACTCTAACTCTCGTAAATACTCATGGAATTTCTTGAAACTGATAATTATCATTCACGTTTACTATGGTATATTCCCAACTGAAAATGGAGTAAATACCACCACCGGTATGTGTACAAGGGCACCCAAAAGAATTCCAAAGCATTGCGTTCTATGGAAAGGTATTTCTAAAAGCCACATTTTAATATTTTTATTTTACATAAATCATGCAAAATTGACATTAATTTTTCATGTGTACAAAAAAAAAAAAAAAAAAAAAAAAAAAAAAGAAAACCTCAATATAGAATTAATTTTTACAGGACTACAAAAAACATTTACATACATTTAGAACTATAACCGCAAATTGCTTGAATTATATTTTCGATTTTATTAAGCGTTTTTAACACTTTCAAACAATATTTAGAAGTGATTATAAATTTAATTAGTCTACCAGTCTGTCTTTTTGTCAGTCCGTTGTGCGAAGACACAGGTAAAGTACGTTAAAAGCAAATAGTTCGTACAGCTGAAAATTATTAATAATGTATGAGAACCACCTGATTTTTCGTTCTTGTTTAGATATGATTTATAAAAATGCCCCTCGCAGAGCGTAATGCATTGGCATTCTTTTGGGTGTCTCTGAGCATAGATCAGTGGTGCTATTAATACCATTTTAAATAGGCGACATACCATAGTGAACGTAAATAACGTATAACAGTTTGAAGAAATTCTTAACAATTTACGAAAACTAGTTTGGAACAGAAAGAGATAATCCCTTCTGGGGGATTTAAGCTGTCAGTACTTGACAGATAATTTTTACTTTCCGAACACTATAGTGAGGAAAGTATTGTAATCATGTCAAAAAACCGAATTCGAGATTTTGATGTTTCTATACGTTTCGAGGTCCCCTGAGTCCGTTTTCACTATTTTTACGATGATATATGTATGTGTGTGTGTATGTGTGTAGGTGTGTATGTATATGTATATGTCTGTGAGTGAACACGCTAGCGTCTAAACGCTTTGTTCGAATAAGCTGAAAGTTGGTGCGTATATTGTAAGTCACCATAGTACGAACTCTATAGATTTTGGTGAATCTAGCACTTATAGTTTTTTTATAGGGACACAAAGAAAAATTCTTTATCATTATGGTCTATGGGACCAAAATCTGAAAAGTGCAATAGCATCTAAACGCCTTTTTCAATTGAGCAAAAAATTTAACCACATATTATACAGTCCCTGGCCAAATTATTAGACGCACTATAGTTTTTTAATAATTACATGTTTTGCAGCTCAGAGAATGGTTTCCAAATGGATAACTGCATTCATTTTTATGCAAGATGGAGCTCCCTGCCTCACAGAACGGCCTGTTAAAGATTGTTTGGAAGTGCCAAAAATCCCTTGTTGGATTGGCCGGGTAATAGCCCAGATGTGAAACCTACTGAAAACGTGAGGGAGCTGATGACGAGAGAAGTGGCTAAAGGTGTGATCATAAACAAAACGCAACTCTTAGAAAAGGTCATTCATGTGTGGAATCACCATTCTCAGATGCATAATTGAAGCTCGCATAGCTGCTAAAGGTGGTTCAACAAAATATTAACATTTAATTGCATTAATTTCAAATTTTTTCAAGAGTTAATAAATACATATTTTTTCTATAACTATAGTATTTTATTTGTGTTAAAAAAACAGGTAATAAGGTGGATAATAAAAAAAAAATAATACATTGTATCTAGTAAAAACAATAAAGCTGTATAGTATCACCTGATAATTAAGATTTTACATAGAATCTTACAGTGCGTCTAATAATTTGGCCAGGGACTGTAGGTCACAGTTACTCAATCTGTATAGAGTTTGGAGAATCTGGCTTTTACAGTTTTTTTACAGGGGCACAAAGAAAAATTCTTTATCATTATGGCCTATGGGGCCAAACTTTTAAAAGTGCGATAGTGTCTAAACGCTTATTTAATATGAACAAAAAATTTGTACATATGTTATAGGTCATAGTTGCACGAACTGTATAGATTTTGGTGAATTTAGCACTTACAGTTTTTTTACAGGGACACAAAGAAAAATTCTTTATCATTATGGCCTTTGGGACCAAGATTTTACTTTCTTCTATATTCAATAGAAGAAAGTATTGGATTCGTAAAAATTTTCGACCTCGGGTTTTTGATGGATTTACACGTTTTGAGAGCTGTAGAAAACGATTTGACCATTTTTAGAAAATGTCTGTCTGTTTGTCTGTCAGTCTCTGCGTGGGTGTGACAAAGTTTTGTTGCAACTGTATCTCAGGAACTACTTCACAGAATTTCATACAAATTGGTTTTCTAAATTTTTAACATGGTGGTATAGTACAAAATTTTGTATAAATGTCCATAAAGAAAATTATTTTTTAATAATCATTATGAAATTTACCAGAATTATTTATATTAGAGATAGTCAACTGGGAAAAAAATTTTGTGTATGTAGAGGCCTCGCCTCCCCCCTCGAGGGGAGTAAATTTTCATGATGGGTATCTTTCAAAAGAGCTCGCCAGTACCTTTAAAACGAATGGTTGAACCATAGATCTGTGATAATTTAAAATGAAGTTATCGATTTTTTTAAAATGTAATATTGACAATAAAATTGATTTTTTTTTTTTTTTTTTAATATATATTTGGTGTTATACTACTTCTCTAATATGGAAATCATCTCCATTATCATGGAAGATAATTTTTTTAAATAATAATTTTAATAAATTATTTTTACTGAGTGAATTTGTATAGGAAAATATAGAAGAAAGTCATGTGGTGGCCACAACATACTAGTTAAAAGTGCGATAGCATCTAAACGCCTTATTCAATTGAGCTGAAAATTTATATGAATATTATAAATCACTGTTGCACTAGCTATAAGCATTTTGGTGAATCTAACATTTATAAGTTTTTTACAGGGACACATCGAAAATTCTTTATCATTATGATCTATGGGCTCAAAGTTCAGTAGCGTTAAATAAAACATCGTGTAATATATGGAGAAAAATACTCAAACACTTTATTATGGTTTTATCTCTTTTGTTTTTTAACAACTTCTCTTTCTTTACTTTATCTACAAAACTGTTAATTACTCAATGTTCGGAAAGTCTAGTGGAGTGACTCCAGATTTTTTAAGGAATAGGGAACTCGTACGCGGTTTGTCATTGGTGGAATTTAGTATCAAATTCTGATATTTTGACCAACCCTCACATCTTGTTCTAAACCACTTTTGTAGAGGTCGGCCATCTTGAATTGAAAAGGGAAGAATGTGGATAGTCGCCTTAACAAAGCTATTTTTTCCTCCTTGTGCCCTCTGTCGCGTGGGGCTTAATCCCGGCACACCTGCTATAAATAAATTATCGCCCTCTGTCAGTTGAGGCTCAATGCCTGGCGAATTTTGTAAACGTTTGTTGAATTCTCAGTAAACGTTCGGAGCAGTTCCCTCTGTCTCTGACACTTGTTGCCCGAGACACTGAAGCGCTCAACATCGCTCCAAGAGCGATGAGCGGGGACTGTCCCCGTTCAGACATGAAGACTAACTGAATTTATAATCACTTTTAAACATTGATAGAACTTTTTTAAATGCTTAAAAAATGAAAATACAATTTCAGCAATTTCTAATTGTAACACCTAATGTATCTATATACTTTTGGTGGGCCTGTAAATCTTGTGCTAATTTTACTATATTGTACAAACATTTTGTGTGTGTGTGTGTGTAGTTGAAAAATAAATATCAATTTCATTGTGATTTATTCAAAATAAAGGGTTAAAATATGGTTTGTAGAAATACATCAAATAGAAGGAAATGCTTTGGAATTCTTTCAAGTATCCCTGTATACAAACAGTAGTGGTAGTTATCCCTTTTTTAAAAGGACACATTCCATTGAGATTTTGTATAATCTATCAGTTTCAATTAATTCCGTGATTATTTGCGGGAGTTAGAGCGCGGAGAAGCAGTCAGACGGAGTGACAGACAAACAAAAGTCATAAATATTTTTTAACTTTGTTGGAAAGTGATAAAATACTGAGATTGGTTTTTGACTTTGCATTGAAAAAGCATTTTTGAGAAAGCATTGAAAATGTACACATAAAAAGACACGTTAAATAAATTTTGAATTCGATATATTTTTTATTTGAAATTACTTTTATACTATGAAATCAGTATTAATCAATTATATACATTGCTTCACGAATTTTCAAACCAGAAAAAGGCTCACAGTTAAAAAATAAGAAATCAAAATTTCCGTTGTCGCAGAAGAAATTTGTATAGATAAATTATACATATACAATATATATATATATATATATATATATATATGTGTGTATATATATATTAATACTTGTATGCATGTTATTTATATATACAAATTCCTTCAGCGACAACGGAAATTTTGACTTCATATTATTTAACTGAAAGCGCAACGGTAAGTTTGTGAATTTCATCGTTTGAAATTTCGTTTAAAAGCGATAGCAGCCGCAAAACCGTTAAAAGGGCCAGATAAAATAGAAGTAACTATCCGATTTTTTCAGAATCGGTACCATCAGATAGGGGCAATTGTTCTGAATCTAAGAATACAATTCGCTAATCGAAGCGATAATTAGAATTTTTTTAACTATCTAAACTAATATTTCTAATGGCAACAATTGATTTCTGAATGTAGTATCTACAAAAAAGACACTTAAAATGTACAAAAAAGCCAAGCTCAAAGAAAGAGAATTGATTAAAGTTGTGTCTAAAAAGGGTGTGATATCAAATTCCCAAGCTTACATTCAAATACTTATTTAATATTCCCTTTTAACTAAATTTTCACATGTGAATCAAGTGCCTTATGATATGTTGATAGAAATCCTTCTTTCCTGTACTAAATACATCATAGCGTGTTTCTGAAAAATATTATTATTTTTATTTATATATGATGGGCTTGGCGGCCATCTTTCAAAGTTTTACGTTAGTTTGAATTCTATAAATCTCATCAATTATAGGATGAGTTGGTTGATTGGTTGGTTCATTGAGTTTTATATCGCACTAGTGCTGCGCAATGAGAAATAATTATAGGATGGGAGGATGGGAGTGCGCCAAACTTAACACTGTTAAAACTTAAATTGATTCAACTTGTGTGCTTAACGGGGACTTTTGCGATGTTTTTAATGCATTTTTTTTTTCTTTTTTTAATCTGAATATTTCAACCCCTGTTGAATGGAATAACCATATTATTTTTACGAAATATTTATTCCAAGAATCTAAATTCAAATTGGGTAAATATAATGGGGGGTGGAAGCTTCTATGCTTCCCCCCCCCCTCTTCTTCATGTTTTTACGTTAATTTAAATTTTTATATTCTTTATTCCCGGCATTTATAGGATGGAAGTGCACTTAATACTAAATAATTATAAGAAATCATGTTATCGAAATATTTCCGTCTCTGCTGAATGGAATAGCAAAATTAATTTTATATGAGATATATTTTAAGAAACTTCTTTCAAATTGTGTGAATGTTTATTCATTACTTGAAAGATGGCCGCCAAGCCCATCATATATAAATAAAAATAATAATATTTTTCAGAAACACGCTATGATGTATTTAGTACAGGAAAGAAGGATTTCTATCAACATATCATAAGGCACTTGATTCACATGTGAAAATTTAGTTAAAAGGGAATATTAAATAAGTATTTGAATGTAAGCTTGGGAATTTGATATCACACCCTTTTTAGACACAACTTTAATCAATTCTCTTTCTTTGAGCTTGGCTTTTTTGTACATTTTAAGTGTCTTTTTTGTAGATATCATTTATTTTTTTTTAAATAGTTTTTATATTTACTGGAATTAACCTGATACTTTACATCAGATATGTCCTAGATTTCAACTCAGCTTTCGTGCGATGTTGTTCTTTGCGTTAAACTGTATTACAAAGTTTTCTTTGCGTTAAACTTTCCATAATTTTGGTTGCTAGACATTATCCATGGGTTTTCTATGCAGACTAGTATGTCGTGTCCATCACAAAACTTTCTTCTACATTTTCCTACACATATTAACGTAGCACAAATTATTTATTATTTTTTTCATTATGAATGCTGAATATTATCAACTCAGAGAGGTATTGTTGCACAAAATGTCCAACGGAAGTAAATTTTCACCATGCAGATGGCATCCTTTCAGTTCTAAAAAAAATTGTAGTATATGAGCTCCACTTATCGGCCGATAGGCATCGAGATTGAATCAGCATAATGTCTCATAATGGCCTTTTCACATATTAAGTTTTGTTTCATTATATGCAACAGAACCTTTCCTTAAATTGCGAAAATCGCAGTATAGCAGCGCCACATGTTAAGATATTGGTACAAAAGTTGATAAGCACTAGAATTTGTAACAATGTAAATTTATTTGTAAATTTATGCAATTCCACGTATTAGTTACTCAGATATAGCCTTCTCTGAAATTGCGGCAATCACTGTATAGCAGCACCATGTTGAGCAATTGACACCAAATATTGATAAACACTATTATACATCAAGGTTCATTTGCATATAAATTTATATGTAATTCTGAGCAGTAGCTCCTGATATCTAGTTGGAACAAAACTTTCGCCACACACATAGAACACACACACGCAAATAGAAATTTTCCAAAAATAGTCAAATTGTTTTCAGGAGCTCTTATAACGTGTAAATCCATTAAAAACCGAAAGTCGAAATTCATTTCAATAAAATGACAAGCGAAGCGGGCAAAGCCTGCAAGTATACTATATAGAAAGAAGTAGAAATCTTTATGCATCATAATTATCATTGCCAGATTGAATTGAAGGATATTAAAATTGGATACTATATCGTGTACTGACTTTCTTATTCTAAGGTATGAAAAATATTAAAAAATCAGCAATTCAAGCTATAGATTTGAAACAAATGTTATTCAAAAATGTATTCATTTCTGTTTTCAGGGATATAAAATTTAAAATTGTACAAAATAATAAAAGCAAAGATTCTTTGGTTAAAAAAATAACTTATAAAAAGAAAAAGCAGCTCAATTTGAAATTAATATTTTTCGGGTAAACTGAGATGAAGCAATTTCATATTTGGCGATTTATGTCTCTTTGGCGATATTTAACAGTTTTTCAGCAATTAAGATAGGAAATTTTGATTTTTAAAAGCTAAATTTTATAAAAGTTCCTAGATTAAGTAATCGTCTATTTGAAAAACCAGTTTTCAAAGAATTCTGCACATTTATGAATTCTCTAGCTTGTTTAAAAAAAAATTTCTTGAAGAAGAAATTTTTTCAAAAAGTTGTCAAAACATCTAATTTTACGCTAAATTGAAAATGCTCCCATTTTTTTACTTATTAACTTAGAAAGTTCGTTTTTATCTCAAACTAAAGATCTCGTTGAAACAAATATTTTACTTTTTGTTTCATTTTACTGCGATATTTGGTTCGTCCAATATTTAAAACTTTACGGAAAAAAAATTTGTCGATTTAACATGGGAAAGTTGGTTTCTGTATAATAAGCATTTAACGATCTTTGGTTATTTCTGTCGATTTTATTATTGGCGCGTTCTGCTTTGTGTTAGTGGTAGTTTGTTTGTTTTGCTTTTCTCTGAGCTTGGCTTGGCAAAACGACCGTTTCTGCTTGATCATCCCGGAGTAATAAAGAAAATAATTATACAAAATCCTTTGGTGCTAAAATTTTCACGTGACGTAAATAAATAAATCTAAGTTACAAATTAACTTTTAATCCATTAATCTATTGTTGTCGCCAACAAAGTTTGCTTGGCGAGATTTTGTAATTTAAAAAAAACAATCGATGCGAAATTAGAAGATGAGTTTTTATACGAGTTATAATGAGTTATATGAGCCATTTATAAATAAGTTTGAATTTGATTCAATTTTTTTTCTTTTTTTATAACAAAATACATTCGAAGTATTTTAAATTATTTTTTTTAATTAAAGAAAAAAAAAAAAGAAAAGTATGCAATTCACCTTGATATCTTAAACATTAATACATTAACCTTAATGAAATAAAATTTTCAAAATCATAACTTCGAAAAGATTTATCTGATACGATACATTAAGAATCTGGGTTTTAAAAGTTTTTTTTTTTTTTTTTTTAATAGCTTATTATTCTATTTTGAAGATATAATTAAAGTATATGTATACCTCTTTTAAGTAGCTAATCAACTTAAATATTTGATTTCAGAAGTTATCAACCCCATTAATTACCTAAAAAATTCTTTTCCGTTGAAGATTAAAACTTAATATTAGAGTGCTACTTCAAACTGCCAATGAAAAAAAAAAAAAAAAAAATGGAGGGAATATAAATTAGCGAAAAAAAGTTAAATTATGATAGTGTTTTTTTTTTTTTTTTTTTTCCCAGTTAAGAACATAACAATATTTTTTATTACTTGAAAAATAAAAGAAAAGAAAAAGAAAGAAAAAGAAATTAAAAAGTACTAAAAACGTGTTCATATTAAAAGATCTGAAAAAATTGGCATGAGAACGGGTTGTGTATGGGCTTGGGTTGTGCTCTACTAATCTTTTATTTTCCCATTGAGGTTCATTAGACTGTATAAGAACAGTAAATGACAATATGGTAAATGACAGAAAATGCATAATAACACATCTGAAGAAAACAATTTTTTTTTTTTTTTTTTTTTTTTTTTTTTTTTTTTTTTTACAAATATATAGCGTATTTGAAATCTTTTCGTCGCATTGATACATTGTAAAAAAAAAAAAAAAAAAAAAAAAGAGTCTTGATACATTACAGAAATATTCTAGTAACAATATTTCCAGAAAATATCTATATATTATGGAAAAGAAGTACTTTCACTGAAACATTTAGTAACAGAACAATAAAATATATATTTGTGCATAAAAAAATTGGCATTAACTAAAATTCTCACTGTCTGTCAACTAGGATCGAACCAGGGTCCACCGCATAGAAGGCAGTGATTTTACTTCACAACCGTAAGATCACATTGCCATCCATCACTTGGCGCTTCCCAACGTTGCTTTTGTACCAAGCTTTCTGCATGCAAAACAGTAAAAATATGTACTCACGACTTTTGACAGTTTGAGATGTAATGTAGTCTTAGAAAACAGAAATTAACTTCAGAAAAATTACAGAAATCTTCTGTTTTTTTTTTTTTTTTTTTTTTCTACAATGTACGTTTAATATTGTTTCATAAAAAAAAAAAAAAAAAAACTGTGTAAAAAAAAATATCATTAAATAACAATTTCTCAGTAAAAATACTTTTACATGGTTTTATTTAACGAGTATTCTTAAAATTACGGAATAAAAAATCTGTTTTAGAAAGGGCAAGCTTTTATGAAGTAACACTTGCCTTATAAAAGAATTATTTCAGACTTTTTTTTTTAATCTGGAGAAAATTATTTTATTTTATTTTATTTTTAATGATAATGGTTTATATTATATATATATATATATATATACACAATGCTATTCGGTAAATTACATCCCTTAATCAAATATCAGTGTTTTGATAAAAGTGATTTTAAACATATATTGCTACTTCGATATGAAATCTGTTTTAGTACAATTTTATCATGTAAGATCTAACTAATCTAGGAAAAACTAATTTAAAACAGATTTTAAAACAAAATTGTCTTATACATGCATGATTTATTTTAATGAAATATACATTATTAAATCAACAGTAGTATTTTACATGCATTTCCTTACAAATTCCAAAAATAGAAACAGCTCACGATTACAAAATAACAAATCGAAAATTCCGTTATCGTAGTGCTGATTTCTATGAAAAAAAACAACTAGTGACATTCTCATTTTCTGAAATAAATTTGATTTTTACCTCTTTTAAGTAGAAAATCAATTCAAGTAATTGATTGCAAATCCAGTCAACCACAGTGCTTCTGTGATAAATTCTTTTCCGTTGAAGAATAAAACTAAATAGCAGAGCACTTAATTCAAAATGTCAGTGAAAAAAAAAAAAAAAAAAATCAAAGACTAAATAACCTAGTTGGCATAGATGGACTCTGCTCAGTTCCCCATGATATGTATGTTCTCATAAATTTCTTGTACAGGAATTATATACATGTTAAGAGAAATGAATTTGACCAAACGCTTGACACAGTGACAGAACGAAATCCTCGCCTAATAGACTACCCACCATTCAGTTCGATATCTTATTCTAATCTATTAATTTATTTTATTGGGATCAGTTTCGTAGTTTATTTTCATGCTACTATTTCCAATGCAACTTTCCTAAAAATGCGTATTTTTATGAAATATCTCCCCATTTTGCTATGTTGATAAAATCTTAAATTTCGAATAACTTACGAAATTTTCCTATTAGAATATTTGTAGTCAATCATGTTCATATAAGTATCATAAATGTTATTTTGAAATTGTCTGATATATTTATGATCCTTAAAATGGACGTTTATGCTCGATTTTGCCTTATTCTGCCATTTTAAGTAAATCGTAAATTCCAAATAACTTACGAATTTTTTAAATTGGAAAAATCATACTCTATGGTATTCATGTCAGTATCCTAAATAATATTTCAAAAGCGGTTTGACATCTTTATGAGGAAAATATCCCTCAAGATTGACGTTTATGTGAAATTTTGCTCTATTCTGCCATGTTAAGAAATTCGTAAATTTCCTATAACTTACGAAATTTTTATATTGGAAAATTCATAGTCATTAATACACATGCCAGTGTCCTAAATAATATTTCAAAAGTACTCTGACATCTCTACGATGAAAATGTCTCTCAAAATTGACGTTTAAGTGAAATTTTGCCCTCTACCATGTTAAGAAACTCGTAAATATCCAATAACTTGCGAAATTTTCAAAGTAGCATATTTATAGTTACTGATGTTCATTCCGGCATCAAAACTGATATTTTAAAACTGGTCTGACATTTTTACAGTAAAAAGTTTCCATTTAATGCACGTTTAAGTGAATTTTTGTCCTATTCTCCCATGTTAAGAAAATCGTAAATTTCGAATAACTGCTGAAGTTTTTAAATTCGAATGTTGCAAATGAATAGGATTCTTGCCAGTGTCGAAAGTAATATTTTAAAACTGATCTGACCTCTCTGCAACAATTTGTTCTTGAGATATCGTGCACACATACTAACAAACTAACGGACTAGCACACTAACCCACTAACAGACTAACACACTAACAGACTAACACATTAACAGACACCCTACAGACAGACACCATACAAATTTTGTCATTTTCGGATTCTTCACACCTGAAAACGTGTAAAATGTCAAAAATCCGAGGTCGAAAATTTTCACGATTACGTAAGTTCCCCATACCTGTAGTATGTCGGGGAACTAAAAATTAGATTATGAAAATGGTTAACATCTTTCTTTAACTTAAGACACTGAAAACCTTTTTTTATCTCGCAGTAAAGAAAAAAAAAAAACTAAGTAATTTTTGACATAAAAATCTCACAAAGCGTGTGGATATAAAGATTTGTCAAATTCAATGAATTTTTGCTTTTGATGGTACCAGGGTGATTATAATTAAAGTCACGATTTCAAAACGCTGTAATTTTAAAACTATCCATCCGAGCGATTTGATATGTTACCAGAGCAATCGTGAGGCAATGAAATTTCGTTTGGTAAAAGGAAAGACAATAGTTTCAAAATGTGTCGTTAATTATCCGTAAAGAATTTGTTTAATGATGCTCCTTTTTTCTCTCTTTTCACTATGACTGTTACCGCTGTAAACACGTATTCTTGTCTTTTTCCTAAAAAAAATTGTAGTAAACCTTTGAAGTCCATTGTTTCCTGCTATTCCATTGTGTTGCTAACAACATTCCTGTGTTTAATGAGTCCATTTAGGCGTTTCCCCTGACATTACCCTGACAGCACCATCTGTAGGAACATGTTGGAACTATTTTTTTCCTCCCCCAAACAAAATTTCATGGCCTCACGATTGCTCTGATAAAATATCAAATCTCTCTGATGCATAATTTTAAAATTATAGTGTTTTAAATCGTAACTTTAATTATGTATAATCACCCTGTATATTCGACACTTTTGAAATTTTTAAATTGCGTTTTTTCAGTTAGCATTTTTTTATAAAGTTGTGATCTTCAAAATTCTAAAAACTCTGCAAATATTAAAAAAAAAAAAAAAAAAAAAAAAAAAAGCTTTTTTTTTTATGTTTTTAATGAAACCTAATTAAAAGAATTAAAGATGGGTTTTAAATTTATTGATTAGTTTCCAGAAAAAAAAAAAATTAAAAAGTGCATGTCTAGCTAAAATTTGGAGGGGAAAAAAAAAAAAAAAAAAAAAAAAAAAAAAAAAACATGAATTTTGATATTTTTATTTTTTATATATTTCCTTTTAAATATATTGCAAAATCCATCCCTAATTCTCTTAAAAAGGTTCTATTAAACGTCCAAAAAAAACATTAAGCCTTTTCTTAAATATCTATAGATATTTTAGCATTTTGAAAATCATGAATACATGAAAAAATGTAAGCTGAGAAAATGCATTTTAAAGATATTAAACATAAAATTATATCGAGAACCATTAGAATTGTTGCCTGAATATATATTTTGTTCAATAACCCTAATATAATTTAATTTAAAAATATTAAATGGATATATAAATTTTTATATGAAACCTACTTCGATGGTGTAATGTGCCAAGTCACCTTAAAACATCAATAATGATAAATTGCATATCTTGCTTCATAAACTCCATTAATAAAAATAAAAAGTCATAAATTCTATTATCGCAGAGCAAATTTCAATAAAAAGAATAGCAACTGGCATTCGAATTTGACAATTCACTTTTATCCCTCTTTTAAGTAGGGAATCAATTTAGATAATTGATTCCATATTCATCCAACCGCAGTAATCCCCTAATAAATTCATTATCATGGAAGAATAAAATTAAATGTCAGAATACTACTACAAGTGGCTAGCGGAAAATAAAACGAGTAAATGAAATTTACTGATTATAAAATAAATTAGATTATGAAAATGATAATTTTGTTTTTACTTTCCGAACACTATAGTGAGGAAAGTATTGTAATCATGTCAAAAATCCGAATTCGAGATTTTGATGTTTCTATACGTTTTGAGGTCCCCTGAGTCCGTTTTCACTATTCTTACGATGATGTATGTGTGTGTGTGTGTGTATGTGTGTATGTGTGCATGTTTGTGAACACGCTAGCGTCTAAAGGCTTTGTTCGATTAACCTGAAAGTTGGTACGTATATTGTAAGTCACCATAGTACGAACCCTATAGATTTTGGTGAATCTAGCACTTATAGTTTTTTTACAGGGACACAAAGAAAAATTCTTTATCATTATGGCCTATGGGACCAAAATCTTAAAAGTGCGATAGCATCTAAACGCCTTATTCAATTGAGCAAAAATTTTATACCCATATTATAGGTCACAGATACTCAATCTGTATAGATTTTGGAGAATCTAGCACTTATAGTTTTTTTACAGGGACACAAAGAAAAATTCTTTATCATTAAGGCCAATGGGGCCAAATTTTTAAAAGTGTGATAGCGTCTAAACGCCTTATTAATCTGAGCAAAAAAATTGTACACATGTTATAGGTCGCATTTGCACCAACTGTATAGATTTTGGTGAATCTAGCACTACAGTTTTTTTACAGGGACACAAAGAAAAATTCTTTATCATTATGGCCTATGAGACCAAATTTTTAAAAGTGCGATAGCATCTAAACGCCTTATTCAATTGAGCTGAAAATTTGTATGAATATTATAAATCACTGTTGCACTAACTATAAGCATTTTGGTAAATCTAGCATCTATAGATTTTTACAGGGACAAAACGAAAAATTCTTTATCATTATGATCTAAGGGCTCAAAGTTCAGTAGCGTTAAATAAAACCTCGTGTGATATATGGAGAAAAAAACACTCTATTATGGTTTTCTCTCTTTTGTTTGTTTAGCAATTCCTCTTTCTTTATTTTATCTACAAAACTGTTAGTTACTCAATGTTCGGAAATGCGAGTGGAGTCACTCCAGATTTTTTTTTCTATTAAAAACACAAAATAGTTGTTATGTGACAGCAATACAAAAAAATTAGTGAGATATTTTTTATCTTAAAAAGAACCAGGTGACTCAAAAATAATTAACTCATTCTAAAATATATGTATATATTTATTTATTTATTTAAACTAAAGATAATAGATATGTACCCCATCTGCTGAATTTTTCTTTGGAAACTTAAAAATTTTATTTCCAAAATTAATTAAAAAGTTCACTAACAAAACATTACTGATTGGAAATACTAGAAAAAATTAAAAATCTGGAGTGACTCCACTCGACTTTCCGAATATTGAGTAATTAACAGTTTTGTAGATAAAGTAAAGAAAGAGGAGTGGTTAAACAAACAAAAGAGATAAAACCATAATAGAGTCTTTGAGTATTTTTCTCCATATATTACACGATGTTTTATTTAACGCTACTGAACTTTGAGCCCATAGATCATAATGATAAAGAATTTTCCTTGTGTTCCTGTAAAAAACCTATAAATGCTAGATTCACCAAAATGCTTATAGTTAGTGCAACTGTGATTTATAATAGTCATATATATTTTCAGCTCAATTGAATAAGGCGTTTAGATGCTATCGCGCTTTTAACTAGTATGTTGCGGCCACCACATGACTTTCTTCTATATATTTCCTATACAAATTCACTCAGGAAAAATAATTTATTAAAATTATTATTTAAAAAAAATATCTTCCATAATAATGCAGATGATTTCCATATTAGATAAGTCGTATAACACGAAATATTCAAAAAATGTCCATTTTATTCTCAATATATATATATATATATATATATATATATATATATATATATATATATATATATATAAAAACGATTTTTTTTTCTAATTTTTTTTTCGTTAAAAGTAAAAAAAATCGATAACTTCATTTTAAATTATCGCAGATCTATGGTTCAACCATTCGTTTTAAAGGTTCTGGTGAGCTCTTTTGAAAATTGCCCATCAGGAAAATTTACTCCCCTTAAGGGGGGGACTTCCCCCCAGGGGGGGGGGGTGGCTCCTGCGCATACAAATTTTTTTTTCCCAGTTGACTATCTCTATTATAAATAATTTTGGTAAATTTCATAATGATTATTAAAAAATAATTCTCTTTATGCACATTTATACAAATTTTTTTACTATACCACCATGTTAACAATTTAGAAAAAGCGGGATGGCAACGCAACCTGTAAAACAATTTTTACCAAAAGTTGACAAGCACTAATTTTTGTCAAGGTGCAACTACATACCAATTTGTATGAAATTCTGTGGAGTAGTTCTTGAGATACAGTTGCGACAAAAGTTTGTCACACACACGCAGAGAGACTGACAGACAGACATTTTCTAAAAAATGTCAAAGCGTGTTCTACAGCTCTCAAAACGTGTAAATCCATCAAAAACCCTAGGTCGAAAATTTTTACGAATCCAATACTTTCTTCTATTGAATATAGAAGAAAGTAAAAAGTTGGTCCCACAGGCCATAATGATAAAGAATTTTTCTTTATGTCCCTGTAAAAAAAACTGTAAATGCTAAATTAACCAAAATCTATACAGTTCGTGCAACTGGACCTATAACATGTGTACAAATTTTTTGTTCAGATTAAATAAGCGTTTAGACGCTATCGCACTTTTAAAAATTTGGCCCCATAGGCCATAATGATAAAGAATTTTTCTTTGTGCCCCTGTAAAAAACTGTAAGTGTCAGATTCTCCAAACTCTATACAGATTGAGTAACTGTGACCTATAATATGTGTATAAATTTTTTGCTCAATTGAAGAAGGCGTTTAGATGCTATCGCACTTTTAAGATTTTGGTCCCATAGACCATAATGATAAAGAATTTTTCTTTGTGTCCCTGTAAAAAAACTATAAGTGCTATTCACCAAAATCAATAGGGTTCGTACTATGGTGACTTACAATATGCGTACCAACTTTTAGCTCATTCGAACAAAGCGTTTAGACGCAAGCGTGTTCACTCACACACATACACACATACATACACACATACATACACACATACATACACACATACATACATATATCATCGCAAAAATAGTAAAAACGGACTCATTGGACCTCGAAACGTATAGAAACATCAAAATCTGAAATTCGGATCTTTGACTTGATTACAATACTTTCCTCACAATAGTGTTCGGAAAGTAATAATGAGGCATTGCAAAAGTAAATAATTATATGCAATTGCGTAATCATACAGCGTCCTATTGTTGTTGCAAGTTTTGCCTATTTTGAATACATTATTATTTAATTTTGGCAACACGATATTGTAAGTTTTTTTTTCCCCTTCAGCAGCGCTACCTTTCGGTAAAAACTTTTAACTAATTAAAAAATCAATTAAATTAATGCTTTTCGCTTCCCAAGAAATGCAGAAAATCGTACATTTATGTCATCTTATTTTATTACTTTCTTCTATATATGTATAATATGTATATATATATATATAAGAATAAAGTATTGGATTCGTGAAATTTTTCGAACTCCAGTTTATGATGGATTTACACGTTTTGACATATTTCTAAACAGGATTTGACTGTTTTTAAAAAATGCCTGTATGTCTTTCTGTCCCTCTGTCTGGTCTTCTGTGTTTCTTCTGCATCACGAATTTTGTGGACGCTTTATCTCACGAGTCAACGAGCTAAATGTAACTATACTTGGTATTTATTTGTATAATGACATAAACTGGTGCTGATTAGATTTGGGTATCAATCGCTTAACAGGTGGTGCTGCGATCCTTTTTTTTTTTCTAAAACTTTAACATGACAGTAGGACAAAATTTCGTATAAATGTTCATAATGAGATTTATTTTTAACGTGCGATTGTAAAATGAATATGAATTACTGGTAATAGTAATAGTAAACTAGAGGGGGGGGGGAAATTGTGCATATAGGATCATCGCTTCCCTTTTGGGGGGAAATAACCCCCCCCCCCTCCTCCCGTGGAGAGTAAATTTTCAAAATAGGTATGTTTCGAACGAACTCGTCAGTGCCTTTAAAACGAATGGTTAAAACATAAATCTGTGACAATTTAAACGAAGGTTTTTTTTTTTTTCATTTTTAACGGGAAACTGACGGTCGCACAGAATTGACTTTCTTTCGGCATTTAGTGTTATAGATCAGTTAGATAAAAATCCTCTGCATTTATCGTGCAGAAAAGTTTAATAAATAATAATTTAATAAATAATTTGTACTGCATGAATTTTTGTAAAATTACATAGAAGAAAGTCTTGTTGTCGCCACAACATTCTAGTTTTTTTTTTTTTTTTTTTTTTTTTTTTTTAAAGTATTTTTAAGATACTTAATGTTTATTTTCATAAATGGAATAGACAGAAAAAATATAATACTAAAAATTCTTCATGAATGGTATTGGGCCGGGATAGCCCAGTCATTAGAACACCGGGCTCGTAATTGGAAGATTGCAGATTCGGTACTCGAGCCGGCCAAAGACCGTCGTATACACTAATGGTGACTGGTGCAGGTAGAATCTGTCGTGGCCGCATTGTCCTCCATGTTCCCATCAAATATTATACCTCTGGGGGTCACCGAAGCGGGAGAGCCATGGAGGATGAAAATTGTGATGGCATGTCTCCAGACCATCTCTACGGGTGAGTCCCAGACCGTCGTCAATTGCCCATTGCGCAGCACTAGAGCGACGTAAAACCCATTCATCCAACCAACCATGAATGTTATTGGCAAATTTGATGTTCGATTATAAAAGGTAAGACTTCCATTTTAAACAACATTTTCAAAATCTTGAAATATTGATGTTTCTATCACACGCACAGCACAACAATAATATAAAAGTAACATAAAAGCACTGTCAATGCATTTCTACTTTCATTCTGTGATTATTGTGTTTTCTTTACATTTTCTTTCTTAATTCATTCTTACAATATTTTCTTTCTTTTCATATATTCTGTAAAAAAGTATTGCAATCATTAAAAAATTTGATTATCTGATTGCGGTTTATATATAAATTTTGAGATAATTTCTTCTTAAATTTCCTAAAATTTCTTCTTAATTGATATTTTCTATTTTTACGGTGTTGTGTGTACTGTTTACGTGTGTATGTGTACTTATGTATTTGCAAGTATGTGAATGAACACGAAAACCTCTAAAGACTTTATCCGATTTAATTCAAAGTTGTTAGGTATGTTATAGGTCCCCATCGCATGACCTTTATAGGTTTTGATGAGTAGGTCTTACAGTAAATTTACGGGGACAGAAAGAAACCTTTTTATCATTATGACTTATGTACTGAAATTATTTAAAATGCGATAGTGTCTAAACGCTTTAGTAGATTCAGTCAAATGTTAGTAGGTGTGTTACAGATCCATGTCATATAATTTGTGTAAAATCTCATAAAGGCAGGATTCATGATTTTCTATACAAGAAGGAAGAAAGGGGAGAACAGGAAGAAAGATGAAAAAGACAGAGGAGAAAGAGAAAAACATTGTCATCTGTGCCAGTGGACTCGAATTATTTAAAGTGTGATAGCATCTAAACGCCGTATCGGATTGAGCTAAAAGTTGGTAAATATGTTATATGTCACCATCATACAACGTATGTAGATTTTCAGGAATGCATAACTTATAGTCCTTTTATAGAAATACAAAAAAAAATTCTTTATCATTATGGTCCGTGGATTTAAATTATTTGAAACTTGATATAGCATATAAGCGTCAAATTTTCACAGGAGCTTCGGTTGAGGTCCTCATTGCCTTCCCTATCGAAGAAAAGCGCATGTAGCGTAAGAAACAAAAATGCAGCTCAAAATAATTTCACTGTCAAAAACATTTAAGCACCTAACTTTCTTCTTACTGTTCAGATAAAAAATTTCAGGAACTTTAAGCATTTCTTTCTTTTTTTTTTCCGTATATCTAATCACCCCGATGCATGCCAATAAAACAGACAAATAAACGTTTTTCTTTCGATTTAATTTATAATTATTAAAACTTCAAACTATATATATTTTACTAAATAAAAAACTGGTGAACAATCAATATTCAAACTTAGAAATGTCTTCACACACGATAAAACCAATGAAAACACTACCGATTTCGTTTGCACCTTTCTTTCTCAGGAACAAACACGTTCTACTGTCTTGGAGGCAAAAACAAGACAGTAGTTTTTGTCGTGCTTTTACCTCCAAGTCAGTAGTCCTTGTTTGCACATGAGGAAGAAAGGTCACGTCATTTCGAAACAGGTAGTGTTTTCATTAGATATATGGTGCGGGAATAAGTTTCTAAGTTTGAATATATATTTTTAAACAAAATTAAGTATAACCTATATAACTCAGGAATAGTGTGGCTTTTCTATTAACAAAAAAATATTTTAATTGGTTCAGTAGTTCCAGAGATTACTCTCTGCATACAAACAAACAAATTTTAACTCTGTATAATATTATTATAAATGAATCTCATATAGAGCGATAGATACAGAATCCCTTACTACAGTTTATCACAGATGGTCATATAATAAGCGGGTGTTTCACTATGAACTGACCTCCCCAGACCCCTGATATAACGCCGTGCATTTTTTGGCTTTGGGTGATATTTAAAATCTGTTGGGTAGCGAGGCCATATTTCTAACCTATGTACTTTAAAAAATAGCATGCCCCATATATGTTTGGAATAACATTCTACCATAATGGAGCATGCAGTGCACCGACTGAAATGCGTAAATCAGCGCAAAGGATACATTGTAAAACTAGAACTTAATCATCAAAAGTATATGGCAGCTAAATCATCTGTAAAATTTTTCAATGAATATATTTTTTTGTTTGTAAAGGATTTTTTATTTCAAAACGTTAGATTTCATATTTTAAAGCGCCTTCTATTAGTAATTTTTTGAACATTTCTTTTTATTGTGCCATTTTCCTTCCGCTTTCCTACATGGTATGAGTACCAAACTGGAGGTCATTTGGATCCCTCAAACAACTATAGGTATCTTTAAACAGAGATACTTATTTTGTAGCCACCTTTTATATTATAAATGTATCATTGTGTATTTGTATAGATTTTGATAAGTGTAGGATTTATAGTTGTTCTACAGAGATACAAAGAAATATCCTTTATAAGTAGGAAACATGGATTCAAATTATTTAAGTGCACTAGCGTTTAAACTTTCCGTAAATGCAATAATAAAGTACTTTAACCCTTTATCTACTGACGGTACTTTAAAGTACCATTACTTTTAAAAGAGTTTAAAATCAAATTTATAGAAGTAATGTCAAAAATATTTATAAGAAAGGAACATATGTACCTCACTTTAGTTTTACTACAAAGTATTAGACGATACATATAGCTATTTTTAATCCATAAAGGATTTTATGGAGTGCACTTGCTGTTTTTTGCTTGATATTTTTCCTGATCTTCATGTGTGTTTTAATTAATTCCTATATTATTTCAAGAATATCCCACTTATCTTAGAAAAAATATGAGGAACATAAAAAGTAAATATTTCTTTACACTTTTTTCATGTCGAAATACTTTTTTCGACCTCTATGTACCTGTGGTACACTAAAAATCCACATTACAAAATTATTATTATTTACTTTGATGAGGTGATATGAATGATTTTTAATGCATGTATCTTTAAGTAATGCTCTTTAGTAACTAAAAATATATGTTTCAAACACAATTTTTGTCTGTTTCAAAATGCAGTAGATAAAGAGTTAAAATGCTTTCTAGCCATAGAAATATCAAGTGTAACTATCTCATGTAAGTCTTTAGTCCGTAGGGGATTTTTAAAATCCTTTATCTGCTAAATAGTGAGTTAGTTGATGAATATCATACTCATCTTCCGTGTTTGTTTTCTGTAGTTTTGCAAATCAGCAATTGCCTTATTTCATCTAGTGATTTTCAGTAAGTGTTATCAACTTTCATATTGCAAGTTGAACCAACCCGGTTTTTCGTGAACCATGGCATAAAAATCTTATTACACTATTACTTTTGAAGATTTACGATTTTGTTCTAAAGTACTTACTTGAGATTCATTATCCATATTCGGATTTATGATGATTGATGTATTTTAAATCGTGTTACTCTGTTACAATAGAGTAATTTTTGTACAATCCTATGATAATTCCTGCATTTACACTCAAAGACAATATAACTAATGTGTTGATGATATTTTTCTATGCGACCCTTTTATGAAAAGGTCATCCGATTCTAACTATCATCTTAATAGCATATATAATGAAGAATTTTTCCATCTACTTATAATTTACAATATATATTCATCTGTCGTAGTTGAAAGTATATTACGTAGTTTAATAAACATATAATAAAAACAAACATTGTAGTAAAAATAAATTATGTTTGTAAACCATTCCTGTCACTTATCAATTTTATACATCCTGCAATACAGACACTTTACAAACTAAAACAAAAAAAAAACAAAAAAAAAAAAAAGGAACAAAGAAAGAGATTTTTTAAACAAAAGACAAGAAAAAATTATAATAAAAGAGATTGATTTTATAATTTATACGGGTGATTTTTTTTTTCTTTATTAAAGTAATTAAATTAAAGTAATTGATTGCAAGTGCAAACAGCTATAATAAATCATCTATCTTTTTTAATGTTCTTGTTAAAGAGAGAAAAAAAGTAATGCCACAAGGAAATTTTGAAATGTTGATAGAAAAGAAGAAAGTAGATACCATTTGAAATTAATTTCGCAAAATAAATAATTGAAAATGTTTTTTGGTATACTTGTCTATTAAAAATATTCATAATTACATTTCAACTTGCAGGAACAGGAGAACAAGCGAAAATTTCTTATTTGCATTTAAAATATTTAAAAATGGAAATATTTTTCATTCAATAAATTATTCATTCCCATGTTGCTATCTTACATATTAAAACATCAATGAAAATTAATAACATCTAAAAATTTATAACCCTGACATTAATTGATCCAAGAAAAACAAAAACGAACAAAAGTAACGTTTCCATTAATGACAGGATACATTTGAAGAAAAATATGTAATCACTTTCTTATAATGGGTTTTATGTAAATATTTCTACAATGTACAATTCCAATATAAACTAATATTCATAACAATTATCGAAAATGATGATAACTCTTGTGTAATTCATCCAAGAGAGATAAAACAGAAATATTATTTTCATTACGATAGATTCTAAATAAAGAATGTGGTACATTTTCTTATGAGGGTCTTATCTAAATATATATTTAATACTAGATTTTTATCTTTTTTTTTTCAAACCGAATTGTTATTTAAGAGAGCAAAATGTGTAGTGCAGGTCATTATCTAATCCATGAATTTCTTAATGTAAAAGAACTTCAAATCGAATTGTTGGCTCAAAAAACTCCTAACTTTAAATTTTTATCAAAATCGTTCTAGGATCTAACGGGGATCAAGTGAATTTCATTATAAAAACGACTAATCGGCGTTCTTTCTTGTACATCAGTCCCGCCATTGTAAGTACAGTAGAACCTCGATTATCCGTACCTCGATTAACCGAAACTCCCCGTTAACCGAAGTCGGTTTCTTCACCTTTTTTTTAGAACTTTCTACTATCATCCAAAATTTTCTCTTAAGAAACATACATTTTTAAAGTTTTTTTTTTTTTTTTTTTTTTTTTTTTTTCCCACATTCCTTTTGTACCACCGTCCTTTTCAAACTACGAGTGCAGATAAATAATTTAGATGTTTATTGATAATAAATTCTCGATTATCCGAAAATTTAGATTATCCGAAGTAGGTTCGGTCCCAATCACTTCGGATAATCGAGGTTCTACTGTAAATGTTTTGTTCTAAAGATCAATAATCATTTTTTAGCAAAATTCATTTCTTATTCATTTGTAATCACTTTTCTTCTGTTAGTGACATTTAAAATTAATCTTTTCAACGTAAAGGTCGACCCCATGATTTATATAACACATATTTTAAGTTTAATTGTGATTCGATCCACCAAATCGGAGCTATATGCTTCCAAGTACCTTTAGTGCAATTTTAAACACCCTATATAATTGTGTTCATTTATAAATGCAGAAGCAAAAACTTGTTTTATAAACAGTTAATATATAACTAAAAGTAAACTGCAAAATTAAAAGTGAAGTTTGTGACCAAAATGCGTAAAAAATAAATAAAATAATAATAAAATTAGAAGGAAAAATATAGGGGCAAAAATTATCTTCAGTAAAAAGTTAGAACACAAAAATTCAAACTTTTATAAAGAAATTCGATTGTAAAACAATAATATGGTTCACAGGGGTGATTTCGCAGGCAAAAAGCGTGACTTCGCATAACCTTTCATATCTCAAAAAAAAAAAAACAGATATACGTGAGATTTTCTTTAAAATATAGCTAACACAAACACCTAAAAACCAGTTTCTAAAATTTTAAAAATTCGGTCCCCTGAGAGTTCCTTTTTGGTAGAGGGAAGAAGAAGGATCAAAACGTGTACCTTTTTGCTCCTGTGAAACAAACGCGTTTTGCTTTCTGATGGAAAAGGAGCAAAACGTGGTTTCATATAACCATCTATATATAAAGACTACATCCAATGATTCAGATCAATCATTCAGATCAATCATTCAGATTTGCTGTAGCGATTCTGTGAAGGACTGGATCATGCTTTGGTTTGAAAGTTAGTTCCATATTCCTGACACTGATTAAAACAGGGATTTACGAAATTTCCTCCTCCCAAAACACGTTTGAGAGCCTAACTCGGCTCCAAATTACTTCACGATGAAGAAATCACAGATGGGAGATTAGACTCAAATAAAAAAAATATAAAATATAAAAGACTCGTCAATTTTTTACTTTCTTCTATATGTAATATAGAGAAAGTATTGGATTCGTAAAAATTTTCGACCTCGGGTTTTTCATGAATTTACACGTTTTGAGAGCTGTAGAACACGATTTGACCATTTTTAGAAAATGTCTGTCTGTCTGTCTGTGTGTGTGTGTGTGACAAAATTTTGTGGCAACTGTATCTCAAGAACTACTGGACAGAATTTCATACAAATTGGTATGTAGTTGCACCTTGACATAAATTAGTGCCTATCAACTTTTGGTAAAAATTGTCTTACAGGTTGCGTTGCCATCCCGCTTTTTCTAAATTTTTAACATGGTGATATAGGATAAAATTTTGTATAAATAAAACATAAAGAGAATTATTTTTTAGTAATCATTATGAAATTTACAAGAATTATTTATAATAGAGATAGTCAACTGGGAAAAAATTTTTGTATGCGTAGGAACCTCGCCACCCCCCCTGGGGGGAAGTCTCCCCTCGAGGGGAGTAAATTTTCAAGATGGGTATCTTTCGAAAGGTCTCGTCAATACCTTTAAAACGAATGGTTGAACTATAAATCTGTGATAATTTAAAACAAAGTTATCGATTTTTTTTACTTTTAACAAAAAAAAAAAAAAAAAAAAAAAGAAAAAAATCGTTTTTTTTTTTTTTTTTTTTTTTTTAACGAAATTTAACCAGACTTGGTATTTAGTTGGCCCCTGACATAAACTGAGGCTGATTAGATTTGGGGATCAATCGCTCAACAGGTGGCGCTGTGATCGTATTTTTTCTAAACTTTTAACATGGCAGTGGGGGGGGGGAGGGGTGTAAATTTTCAAGATCGGTATCTTTCGAAAGGTCTCGTCAATACCTTTAAAACGAATGGTTGAACTATAAATATGTGTTAATTTAAAACAAAGTTATCGATTTTTTTTACTTTTAACGAAAAAAAAACTTTGAAAAAAATCGTATTTTATTTTAATATTCTTACTGCGTGAATTTGTATAGGAAAATATAGAAGAAAGTCTTGTGGTGGCCACAACATACTAGTTTTTTTTTTTTTTTTTTGGGGGGGGGGGGGGGGGTTGGGAGGAATTTGCAAAATCCGGAATCTCCAGGTAAACTATACCAAAAATAGCATATAGAAGTTGAAATTGGTTGTTCATCTTCTGGGGATATATTTTCAAAAAAATCATTTTGAATGTTTTGCGATTTCCGATTTTTTGGGCGGAGATGAGTTACGAGGAAGCAGATGCGTGTGCCCTTTTTTGTGCTAAATTTGTCCTAGGTAAAACTATGGGAGCTACATTCACGAGTTTTGGTGCGTTGGTTGGTTATTTGCATGAAACACACACTGTGACGGAATTTTGTGAAATTTTTCCCTTTTTCGCACTATGCTGGTAGGGGGGTTCATAAATACTTTTTCAAGCGTAACTCTGTTCCAAATTATCTCAGGACGAAAATTTGTATGTCTGTGTGTGCTATGTGTACCCAACACTCACTATAAAGATATCTTTTTAATGTCTCCTCTTCCCTTCTTTGGGGTTGGAGGGAGGGGGCCATAGGAAACACGTTTCCAATTATAAACTCTCTTCCAATTTATCTCAGAAAGGCGATTTTTTTGTGTATGGAATGGTTCTGTGTGACTAAAACAGTCTATAAAGAGATTTTGTGAAATTTTCCCCATCCCCGTTTGGCGGGGGGAAGAAGGGAGAAAAAAATTTTCCTCAGCATAATTCCATTCAAAATTACCTCAGAAAAACAATTGTTTGGTATATGGGCGTTCTATGTGTATCCAATACGCACTACAAAGCAATTTTGCGAAATATCCACCTTTCCCGCTTGGGGATCGGAGAACTGGGGCAAAAACACATTTCCAGGTGTAAGTCTGCTCTAGATTATCTCATGAATGCGATTTTTTGATGTGTAGGTTGGTTATATATACTCAACAGACACTATAAGGTAATTTTAGGGAATTTTACTCCCTTTGGCTGGGGGGAGGGAGTCACAAAGACTAAAGTTTGACGAATTCCAAATAATTTTATTTATTTATTTTGTTTGTTTTTGTTTTATGATGCTTTTATATTAATAATTTATACGCAATTTTGAGATTTTATTTAAATATAGTGACCAGTGAAGCGGATAACGCCTACTAGTAATAAGATAAATATTCAAGTAAAAGGGGCTGTAGGACAAAACTGAGTGTATCAGATAAAAATTGTCCTTAGATGTAAGCAGTTTTAAATTTTCACACTCATACACACACCAAAAAGAAAAGTCTCTAAATGTTTTTTAAATTATTGTTAGTTATTTTTTATTTCAAGAGTAATTTGTTTTATTAAAATTTGATAATTGCACAGCTGTCTATTTTTTTTTTTTTTTTTTTTTTTTCCTTACAGGAACTTTCTCTTACCCATAAGGTAGAGAAAGTATTGTTTTTGGGTCAAATTTTCGAACGCGAGATTTTGTTATATTTACACGTTTTGAGGTCCCCTGAATACGAAAATCATATTCTTAGCAAATGGTCTGTGTGTATGTCTGTGTGTCTGTGTGTGTGTCTGTCTGTTATCAGCATATCTCAAAAACAAATTACGGCAGAAAGTTCAAACTTGGTATTCTAAATGTGTATCATATACGGATGCTACAGTAAGCTTTTCGTTAAGATCAAGCAAATGGTTCGTGTACAGGGACAATCAAGAGAATTCTAATACATTACGTCTATGGGGGAAATTGCAGGTAAGTAGAGTGTAACGTATATAGACTGCACTAAACCAAATGAAACGAATATATATTTTTTGTAATAGTTAACTGGGAAAATTTTTTTGTGTATGTAGGAGCCTCGCCTGCCCCCCCCCCAGGGGGGCGGAATCGAGGGGAGTAAATTTTCATGATGGGTATCTATGAAAAGAGCTCGCCATTACCTTTAAAACGAATGGTTGAACCATCGATCTGCGATAATTTAAAACAAAGTTATCGATTTTTTTTACTTTTAACGAAAAAAAAACTTAGAATTTTTTTTTTTTTAATATTGAGAATAAAATGGACTTTTTTTTTGGATATTTGGTGTTATAGTATTTCTCTAATATGGAAATCGTCTGCATTATGATAAAAGATAATTTTTTTAAATAATAATTTTAATAAATTATTTTTTAAAAACAGAATTATTTTTTTTTATAACCGAATTAAATTCTATATAAATGTAGGTGCATTAATGAAACGGGTGGTTGAGGGGGGCTACCGCCCCCCTCACACAAAACTAATTATCATATAAAACTCTTCAGAAGCCTAATATGAATTGTTTAACACAGGTTTACATAACAGTATTCGTTATCTTACCTTTTAATCTGCAACCTGTATTTATAGTATTAAATTTCAGGGTAAGAGGAAGTCGTGTGAGTGACACACCAGATTATTTTCATTTTATTTACTTTAAAATAAGTCAAATGTTTTTATTCTGAAGCATTGCTAACAATGTATTAGTAACAGTGCATCCTAAACCGGCATCTAAAACCTCCAAGGATAAGCGAAATGATTTTTGAGTGTAAATATACTAGACTGAAAAAAAAAAAAAAATGGGGTAAATACTAATATGAAAAAATAATAAATTTAATTTTTAGTACTTAACCTTTTGAAAGGGGCTGTGACAGCATCTGTCACGTTTCACCATAGGATTTCGGAAGAGCCCCTCTCAAAAGGATGAAATTTTCGAAACCATTATTCAATTCATAAATTTACAATTAACTTATTTTCACAAATATTTTAATGGAAGATTTTTTTTTTCTCTTTTTTTATTAAAATTTACGCAGCTGTTGTAGCCAACATATTTAACACTAAGAAAAAATTACAATTCTAACTTTCAACCTCATGAAAAAAAAAAAAAAAAACTAAGTAAATTATCACATTTTAAAAATTACTCTTATGCTATGTAGGAGAATCCTATATAAAAAATAACTCTGTTTATACGCTTTTTTAAAGTTTAATGATACCTTTAATTAACTTCGTTAATGTTTCACATTTTGCCTAGTTGCTTCATGTTGCTGCGCTAATGGACCTTAGTGACTAAAATAAAATTTAATAAATGCTTTTTTTTTTTTTTTTTATCTGCTAGCACATGGAAATCTACTTGAATTTAA
The DNA here is from genome assembly GCA_963930645.1 of Salticus scenicus. NCBI lineage: Eukaryota > Metazoa > Arthropoda > Arachnida > Araneae > Salticidae > Salticus > Salticus scenicus. The sequence goes on along the minus strand of OZ005656.1, from coordinate 174,935,837 downwards.
TTTAAAACATTAGCCATTTTTATGTTTTTTTTTTTTTTTTAAATCTCTTCTCTACACTTTTTTTCTCCAACGCTTTTTAACAAAGATTTAAAAAAAAAAAAAAAAAAAAAAAACTTGTGTTACATATTTTTCTTGTTTAAAGTTCAAATATCGAATGCCTATTTTCCCATCTGTAAATAATAATCCCTGATGTTTATTTTATCCATAAAATTTGCTTATAATTCTAAAATAATCGGTTAATTGCTCTTACATTTTGATTTTAGGCGAGTAATATTTTTTAAAATATTACGCCTAAAATGCCAATGTGATTAATTTTAATGTTCATTTCTATTTTCAAAATATAATTTTAAAACTTTTCCGACATTGTTTTATTATATTTTGAATCAAGAAATTAATTTATAAGCTATGTGCAATCAGAGTTTGTTTTCTGAAAATTGTAAGGGCTTTCTGAACGTATACCAGTAATGTACCATTTTAACGGCCTGTCACTATAACTTAAAGATGAACAAAAACTATTTAAAAAAAAACTATAAGTGTTTCAATTTTTGGAAGGGTTCACCAAATTCTAAACATACTTTAAAGACAAGGTTCAGTTTGGATAGTTATTGTCACTTTATAGTAAAATGTTTCAAATTCACTCTCTTTAAAATGGAACCTACAGCTTGAAGAGGATTTCAATCCACTCTGAACATCATTCCCCCGGGATTCGAACTCGGCACCTAGAAACCGAAGTTGAGCTTGTTAACTATTTCTCCACCAGCCTACGAAGAGAAAAGTAAGAATACTACAAATAATAAAAAATAAAGGAGAAATATGTTGTTTACATTTTCGTTACAACTTCAACTAATGTTTGGTACTTCAGTAACTATAGTCGCAAAATGGTAAAAAAAATTTATCCCGCTTTATCTTGCTTTTTTGTTAACTACAACCTCAGTATGAACAACATCTCTGCATACTAGGTTGTCAAATAGCTGTTCAGGATTCGTCCTCTCCCATTTCACTTAAAGTGCTTATCCCTGTTGCTGAAGAAATTTTACGTGCTGCCAAATGTCTCCCCGAAAAAATAAATATTCTACGCGCGTTTTGTAGGAATTATTTCGGGAATTACTTAAGCAGACATTCCATAGACCCTATGCATTGAAAAGATTCAACCTCCAAGCAATCTACATCTGCCACTATGCTATTAATTCTAGCGTTGACGTCAACAATGAGGAAGTTTAGACCTACAGCACCTCTGAATGAACCGATAGAATGAGTGAGAACCTTTATACATTAAAGTACACTAGTCACTGATTCTCCTTCGAAGATATGGGTATGAGTATGTCTATCACACATGACATTGCCCCTTATGAGAAATTCGGCTTCTTGAAAAACGTTTCATTTCCATAGGTGCTGAGTCTCCCGTTTTTCAAGGGAGAATTAATACCAGAATTTTTTTATAATTGTATTTATCCTATATAACTGTAGAAAATATATATGATATAATCCTTAAAAAAAAAAGTGGTGATATACCTGATTAAATATTTAGAAATGTTGGCAGCTAGGCCTTTCGAATATGTTGAAAGAACACTGTAAAAAAAAAAAAAAAAAAAACGGATAAAGCTGGGGTGCCAGTATTTCTCCGTCAAATACACAGGACAAAACTGACCTTTTAACAAACAACCTGTTTGTTTTACCGGATTCCTGCGTAAAATATACGTCAGTGATACAATTCTACGGTTTTAAACTGTATATTTGACGGAAAAATACTAGCACCCCAGCTGCCAGAATTTTCCTGTAATTTTAACAGTTTATTTTTTTGTAGTGAATGCTTGAGTGCTTTGTCTCATTATAGGTTTGCATATACCCAGAATCGTTTCTTACACTGAAACAGCTCTTATCTGTAAAGAGAATTCTACACTTGTCTACCTATATAGATTTCTTATGTTCTTCGCAACATAGAAACCAACTTTTCGAATGATTAGGCGTTGACTGTACACGTCGTATAAATTGTTGTGCACTATATAACATGTTTGTGCAGCCTTCTGCCTACGGTAATACATAATATTGGACGTCTACAAATCTGTTACATATGATTTTATTATTTTTTTTATCTACTTTTGTCTTTCTTGCTTATAGGTCAATATATTTCTAACCATTTGGCATAATTACAATTGAATGATGTCCCACGTGGGTAGCTGTTCTTATTTGAAATGTCCTCTAGACTCTTGAAAATGCATTGTAATTGTCCTGTACTCCTAATCGGAAGAAGACAAATTTCAAACATTTTGGAATTTCTCAATTCTTGTACTTCAAATGATTTCAACCAGATGATATCTCTTAACCCTTTAACGTTCACTACTTAATTTATTTTAAAAATTACTAAACTCATTTTAAAAATGGTTTTTAGACACATAGCTGATCATAAATATTTAAAAAATAAAAAATTAGCATTGTTCCTTTTCCAGAAATTTTCGGTTTGAAACATCTGTAAGTAAACCTTATTAAATTCAAATAATATTTAATTTAATAAATAAATCACTTTATAAGTAAACATTATCGACAACAGAAACTCGTAAAAGTTGCATAGATCCCAACATTTATATTTATTCCGGAGTATTTTAACCCTTTGCGGTGCAAGGTAATTCGGATCATTTAAATTACACTGCCACCGGAATTTACGAACATAATTAAAATGGAAGAAATTTTAAATTTTCACGTTAAAAAAAGGGCATTTTCTGCTATGTTATAAATGTAAATTTTCATTAAAAAATTTCCTGGATGAGTTTTTGCACTTGAGAATTAAAATTAGGTGTTCCATCAGCGGGAACACTGCGACTGAAAGGGTTAAATTGCTCGTTAAATACATCGAACCTTATCAGCCGTTCGATGCCCTTGAAACCAGCCTAAATAAATTGTAATAAATTTTCCCAAATGCTTAAGCGTTCGCTCCTTGTATCATTTATAGTCTTCAGATTGTGTTCTTTTTACATCTTATGCCATATATACATGTTTATTTTTGCACCAATTTCTTATTTATTTACTAACTGGTCTGCAGGCTCCGTTACTTCATATTAAATTTTTCCATGCATTTTCTATACAGTCTTTAGAAAAGAGGTAATGTGAAATTTTTTTAAAGCTGGGTTGTTTTCAAATCTCCGTACGAAATTATATTAGTTTCCAATAGGACTGGGCTTTATATCGATGTAAAATCAAATATCGATTTGACGCTAATATCGTTTATTCGATTTAAATATTTCATCTTCCGTGAAATATCAATGCAGAAACATAAAAAAACGCGAACATCTGATGCCAGGCTAAATCGATTCAGTAATGCTGGAATAATGCCAGATAGCTATTCATTCAATGGGATATCGGTTTAGTGTAGAGCATGCGCAGTCATAAATAGCTAAATCAAGAAAATCTTGATTCAATCAAACCGCAAAGAATCAAGAGAATAATATTTAGCCGTTTTGACTTAGCGTTGCGCAGACGTACTGGGAAGAGAATATCGGTTTAAGACCCGATCCGAGAAAGCATATCCTTTTGAGTGGATTACGGTTTCAGAAAACGCAAGCGCAGTAGCAAAATGAAAACCGATTCCAATACAAGCATTCCGGTTAAGTTTGGCTAGTTGAAATGAAATCTCTTCATTCATTCAAAACTCGTTTGATATCTGGAGATTTATTTTATCAATATTATTATTTTCTTCTGCTGTTTTTATTATAGTTCCTGTTCCTATAATTAAAAAATAAGAGACTCCAGTTTCTGTTTATTAGATAAGTGAATTAACTATTCTTTATTAATATTTCATGTAAATTAGGGGTGCACAACCTTTTTGGCTGGTGGGCCACTCTCGCTGTTGAGTGGGACATGAAGGGCCACAGACGAGGTAATATAAAAGAATGGAACTGTGCAGATGTATTCGCTGTATAACATATATATATATATATATGTATGTATGTATGTGTTTCTTAAAATATATATAATAAATTTTTTCAATCAGCGAGTCAAGTGAATCTTAAAGTGTAATAATCATAAAGTTATTCAATAGTAAGCAAAAGAATTAAATAAATATATCATATATATAAAATACAAAAAAAGGATAAAAAAAAAATGCATTCCTTTTGCAGAGAGGAGGGTGGGGGAAAGGTTATATTGGAATTCTCAAAAACACCTAACACAAATGTAAAGGAAGATAGAGGGTACCAAAACAAGCAGTTTTAGTGGATGATTTTCTTCCATGATTTTTCCAATAAAAAATGAAGGAACATACTGTGGGTTACATTATTCAGAAATTGAATGGAAAACTTAGCTCTCAAACAGAAATGTGTGTATAAACCAACAATTTCCCCCTCCCGCAAACAACAAATGTTTTTCTAAATACCAGGTTTGCAAATGCAATAACTAAAATACTTTTTTCTTTCTTTTTCATTTTTTCTCTCCTACTGATGACTAATGCGAGCTAAAATATCTGTCCTTCCGCGGGCCGCAAATCGATGGCTAGTGGGCCGCAGGTTGTGCACCTCTAATGTAAATAATAATATTCTTTCACTAAATTCATTAATTTCAGTAAAGAATATGACATAGTTATATTGACAAAAATAAATTAATTCAAACAACAGCGTCATCTTAGATATGATTATTTTAACTTTAAATTATCTGATTTTTATTTATTTCGAAGTAAATTACTTAACAGTATATAGTATGGGTATTTAAAAATAATTTTGAATGCGGTGAAAGTTGTTGCTTTTTTTTTTTTTTTTTTTTTTTTTTGGCCTTCAAGTGCACCAAACTGTTTTTCTTTCTATTAATTTTATTTCCTTATACCAAGCTAGTTATTTCAGTCTTTTTGTGCGTTGTAATATTTGATGTAATTTAATGTAAGATAAGTAAAAATTTTAAACTTCAATAAAAAAGAAAATCTCGTGATTTTTTTAAGAAATTGTATTTTAGAAAATTTTAAAAAAGAATTACATTTATTAGGAGATTTAAGGCACTATAGAAATTTAATATCATTTGTGAAGCTCTTCTCTTACATAGGAATTTTCTGCTGATTGCCATTTTGTGATTTGCTCGCATATAAGTGGGGAATACAAATATTTTAATGCATTAAAAAGTAATAAGAAGCAATAAAATTCCGAATTTATCAATTAGTTAAAAATTTAATAAATAAATTGGAGTGTTTCAAATGTTCTAAAGGTTACTCACGAAGTGTCACATCGCTAGTCACGAGTCAATGTGAAATATTTCTGTGATAAAAATAATTATTTCGAGGAACAAATTTTATTTTGTCAAACTGATATAATTTTTCTATGGTCCATTGTTGATTTTCGCGTTTTTGCGTTCTTCTGTAGGTATTCATTACAAGAAAGTACTTGTAAAAATTTTTATCTTCTGGTTTTCAATGTATTTAATATTTCGAGGATATTTTGACCATTTTTAGAAATTATCCGTCTGCTTGTGTGTGAAAAAAAATTTCCAACGAATTTAGCGCTTGAAATAATGCACAGAATTTCATAATAAGTTTTACATTTACACATTGATATAAATTAGCGCTTATTCACATTTTGTACACATCACTATGCAAATGGCACTGACATAATGGTATTAGAACATAAGGGTATAATAAACACTTTCCAGATATGATAATTTTTTCTATAAATGTATACGAAATATACAGTAAGGGTATTATTACAGTAAGGATTATTGTGAAACTAAAAAACAATTTTCTGTAATAGTAATAGTCAACTACGATAAAATTATTTAATGGGTAAGAACATGACGCGAGAAGGATTTATTTAACAATGCAGTATCAAGAGTACTTTTTTTTATATAGGAATTATTGCTAGTGCTCGAATAATTTTGCTGCTGACTATATATGGACTAAAGTTATAAACAATATCATAATATAGTTCAACCTCATTTTTAAGTTTTCTACTTCTTGCAATTGAATTTAAGTTGCGCCAAAACTTGGAGCTACTATACATCCACTCACAAGGGAAGTATGAATCAGTAAAATTCCTAATGAAATTAAACCAAGATTAAATAGCCATTTTCACTTTCGATAGTTTGACATGGTAGCATAGTATCTTCATAATGCCTGAGAAATATTTAGCTTTGCAATACCATCTGTTGAGTAGTATACACCAAAATCTATTTAGAACCATTATATATTATTTCCCAAATAATCGTTAAGCTTTACAGAATTCCATGAATTACTTATTAAACTACAGTACCCATAAAATTTTGATAACTCGCAAACATTTTCTTAAAATAGGCGAATTGAGAGTTATGAGATCTCAAAGTCAGCAAATCCACTAAAACTGCATAGTTAAAAATTCTTACAAGTGCAGCAAATTTCTCGAATATTTTTAAAAGAAAGAAAAAAAAATCAAATATCTGTTTGTCACTTTTACAGCGCATTTATATAAAAACAAACTAATAAAATATAATTAACATTCAATTTGACATTAATTAATTCTAAAACTGTAAGCACCAATAATCTATAAAATAGTCGCCATTATTAAAAATGACTCAATTGAATTAATTGTTAATAAAATGTAATAAATTTTGCTTTAATTATAATAATTAAGTATCCTTTTTATGTCTAAAATATTAATGTATGCATTTTTTATGGAATTCTGAATATTGAAAGTATTCTCCATCGATATCAAAAGAAAAAGAGCACAAAAAAAAAAAACCCTTTTAACGTGAAATCATGCATTAAAAGTAATGTTTTACGATATAAATTGCATTTTCTTATCAAATATGAAAACAAATGCCTCTTGAGAATAATAAATTAATGAGGAAATAATTTTATTATAGCTCTTTATAGCCTATTTTTTTTAGATATTTAATAAATATTTAAATGCATTACATTTAGAATTTTTAGATAATATTTATGTAGAGAAATGTTAGAGATATTTTATTTTAAATGTATTTTCATAAAATAACACAGTTTTATTCCCTTTCAGTCAATAAATCAAATTTTATAGACAAATATAGTTATTATTTATTATTATTATTATTATTTACTTTATTTTGAAACTACAGAATAATTTAATATAGTTTTATCAGAAATTTCTTTTCAAGCTTGTAAAAGTATTCTAACTACAGCATATTATTATTATTTCTATTTTAATCTGTATTTGTCTTTATTTGTACGCTAATTCGTTTCATATAATGTTATTGCCGAAAATTTAATACGTTTATAAATTTTAAAAAAGAGACTGGAACGTCTTAAGGTACTACTTTTTTTTTTTTTTTTTTTTTTTAAATTCTTAACTGGATTTATAATATTTTCTTAAACTAAAGATAGAATAAAGAAACTAAGCTTATAACAACTGAATGTATTAGAATTTAGAGGAGAGCAACTACTCGCATATTGGTACTTAGAAAAATTAGTAGGTTTATTTGTAAAGAAGTTATAAAGGTCTTGTTTGATAGTCTTCAAAGAAATGAACGTCTGGCCTTTCAAATCATTTTAAATGGACCTAAAGAAGTAAAAAATCTCAAGGACACAGGTCTAGAGAATATGGTAGATAATACAAAAATCCCAATCATACTCAAGAAATAAACATGTCCCACTCAATAAATAAACTTGGTCCCACATTGCCATGCAATGTGGGACCAAGCCTTGATGATTGCCAAGCATTGTCATGTTGGAAGACAGCAGCTTTGCCATTGGTCAGCTCCTATCACACTAGGCGTAGAGGTGATATGAGCCAACAAAATTAGCTCAAGTCAACAATTGTCTCAAAAGTTGCACGTAAAGTTGCCGTTTATAATAGAGCCATGTGTTACCACATGCGTGAAATTTCACTTACAAGAGTACTTAAAATATGTTAATTTAATTATTTAAAATTAATTTGAAATGAATCAGTTTAATTAGCAAAAGATAAAATTATACATTAATACAAACAATCATGAAATATTCAGTTTAATATAAATCATTTAAAAATATTTCTAAATTGTTAAATATTAAAGCAAAAAACAAACTTTTTTTCTTTTTTAAGAATATTTTCCTCTATAATTATGGAATAGAAATTCAAATTATTTTCGAAATTATTTTCTAACTACTTAAAAAAAAAATGGAGTTTCGTGAAAATTTCACTGTTTTTTGCAGCTGTTATATTTTATTTTATTTACTTTATTTCCTTCATATTTAAAGCAAATTTTTATGGTGTAAAAAACTGGTGAAAAATATAAAAAGAAAAGCAATTACTTATCACACTGAAGTTAGAAAAAACAATCAAAGAAAGATTTTTTTTTTTTTTTTTTAAAGGGAAAAATATCTGACGGGAAAAAAAAATACAAATAAAACTATAATTCCGGGAAAAAAAAGTATGTTTCACAACAATAAAAACAAGAGTATGCATAAAATGTAACTTTTTTTTTTTTTTTCATCAATATATCTAAAACTTTTTTAAAATCTAACTGAACTCCAAACATGAAAAAGAAAAAAAAAAAAACTTTCAGCCTGGAGGTATACTATGTTCTTCATCTTGCATAATCTTCTGCTATTGAATACTTATTTAAAAAAGAATATCAAGTTCAGCTCTGTAAAAAGTAAACTTATATGCTTTTTAAAAGAGGGCATGTTTTATTTTCGAAACTTTTTCTTTGAAAACATTGCAAAGAAATAATTAAAGAGCTTACTACTTTCAAAACATTTTTTTTTCTTTACGAAAGATGCAAGAAATTAATATATATATATATAATATTCCTCTATATGTATGAAAAATTGTCTCGAAGAGCATATATCCTATAAAAATTAAACTAGAATTTGATATCTATATTATTGAAATAAAAAACAAACAATATGCTAATTGTTCTAGATTTAACCCTTTGAGGTTCAAGGTAATTTCGCGCATTTAAAATTAAAAGCTACCAGAAATTACAAACAAATCTAGAAAGAAAAAATTAATAAAGTTTTTCATGTAAGTTATAAAAATAAAACTTTGTTTAAAATTTCCGTTGTGAACTTTTGCACTTGGAAATTGAAATGTGGTGAAAAATAATAACTGCTCTTCAAAGGTTAAAATCGATTTCATCTAAGGGATATAAACTGTAGAACCAACAATCCATAGTGTAGTTAATTAACTGTACGTTTGTATTTTTTTTTTCATATGCTGTTTTTCTTTTTCTTATATCTATGTGATAAACAAAGTATTATTTTAGGGTTAAACTTCCAAAACTGCATTTCTGAAATAATTAGACGTTTTCAGATCCCCCGAATTTAAAAAAGAAAAAAAAAAAAAAAAAAAAAAGGCATTTTTACTTTCTTCTTAAAAAATAAAATAAATAAATAAAATTTTGCTTATGATTACAGTTTTAAGGTTCTCAGCATCCGACAATTAAGATTTTTTTTTTGTTGTTGTTGTTTATTCTGTGCGCGTTGCTTGTGTTATCAGCATAATCAAAAATATACATATATATCAGTATGAAATTCTAATTTGGTATTTTAACTTTGTATTATAAAGAGATATGACTCCAAACTTTTAATTGTTTCATGTACAGGAACATACGAAACAAAATACTTTATGTGTAGGCGAGAAAGAATTAAATTAATTATTTTATAGAGAATGTGATAAGAAAAAATCTTTTAAATTTCCTTTCAGGGTCATACAAAAGAATTCTGATATATTAGCACTCTATATTTCGAAATTGCTTGAAGCACATTCAAATTCTTAATCGCTTTTCAACTGTACTAAATATAAGTAAAGTGTGAGATGTGTACACAGTCCATAGTCAATACATAGCACAACCCAAAATTAGTAATTTTGGATAGCTGTGCATTGACTAAGGTATGAGTATTGATTATATGTGGAATGTTATTTTATATTGGCTATAAATTGGGAATTATTATACTATATTCTTTTTTGTATTGACTTAGGGTTTGGTTGTTGATTAGCGTCAGAACTTTTGATAGTCACAGTCGGCAGCAAAAGTATCCGAGCACTAGCAAAAATTTCTATATAAAAAAGTACTCTTAATACTGTAGAGAGTACTGTAATCTCTGTTTTGTTAAATATATCCTTGTCGAATCATGTTCTTAGTCAGTCTAAAAACATTATTCGACAAGGATTATTTAACAAAACAGTATTAAGAGTAATTTTTTTATGTAGGAATTTTTGCTAGTGCTCGGATACTTTTGCTGCCGATTGTATATATTGGCTACCAACATTGCATTTGTTTTTCAAAATGTAGTTAGTGAGAATTTTTTCTGAATAATGTAAAATAAAACTTCTAATTTAATAATAACCTCAAATGTTTTATAAATGTTAGTGCGATATTCCATCTCGTGTTTTGTAAATCTCATCACAAAGTGATATGTATCAAATAAAATATTTCTAAAACAATTTTCAACTATTTTCAATTCCCTTTTCCAAATGTTCAAATACATTAACTATGACTTTAAGCAGTTATAATCTTCTCTCATAGAAGAGCAAGGTAAGTGAAAGTTGAGGGAGTACTACATCAGGTTATTTTCATATATCATAAGCCATTTTTTATCCTGTAACAATATATATATATATATATATATATATATATATATATATATATATATATATATATATATATATATATTATGGATGTGTAGAAACCTTTACCAACCAACTATTCAGAAAACATCACCATTAAGAAGATGTAGTCATCTATCCAGAAGCCATTATCGAAACGTATCCAGAAGAAATAGTCAACAAATATTAGAAGCCATAAACCATGCATATCCTATAGGCCTCAACAACAAATATTCAGAAACCATAATCTACGCACATCTTCAAGTTATTGACAACAAGTATTCAAAAGCTATAATCAATACATATTCAGAAAGATACCGCCAACACATAGTAAGAAGCCATCATGAATATGTACTCCGAAGATATTGCCTACAAATATTCAGAAGCCATCATCAATATAGATTCGGAAGATATTGCCAACAAATACGCAAAAGCCATTATCAATATATCTGCAGAAGATATCGCCAACAATATCCAGAAACCATCACCAATATATATTTGGAAGATATAGCCAACAAATATTCTAAAGCCATCCAATTTATGAATATTAATGGCCTCGGATAACAAGATCGGCAATTGGTTTCTACATGCGATCGAGGAAGAATCTCTAACTTAAGAATAGCTTTTTAAAAATGTAAAATTTTTTACGGATTTGACAAAATATTTTAAGTATAAGGTTGATTTTTTATGCCAGTTGTGTTAAAAACTCCAGAGGCGGGAACTGAACCCGGGCCCTCCGCTTAGCGTGTGGATGCTCTTCCCCTGCGCCACCCTAGTTGATAACCAGCTCTACATTTCTCACTTAATAACCGTTCGAAAGGTCACCGTATCTGCAAACGCAGATGTAGCGGATATTATGTGAGAAATGTCGAGCTGGTTGTCAGTCAGGATAGCTCAGTGGAAGAGCATCCGTACATTAAGCGGAGGGCCCAAGTTCGTTTCCCAGCTCTGGCATCTTTCACATAGTTGGTATGAAAAAATGAAGCGTATACTCCAAACTACGTAAATTGAATTTTCTTGGTTGATGAATTTATCAATAAAATTTCTAAATATTTTAAGATAGTTCAAAAAATTAAATGGTAAAATTTGATATTGGCTGGCATATTGAAAGGGAAAAAAACACAAAATGGTAACAACGCAAAATCACTGTCTGAAAGAAATAGTCCTGTCGTACTAAAAAGAAAAAAAAAAATCCTTAAAAATATGGTGTGGTTTTTTTTTTTTTTTTTTTTTTTTTTTTTTTTCGACAGGAAAAATGTCTGGAATTTCCATTACAATTACTGTTATTCTTTCGTTAAAAATTGTGTTTTCCGTAAATTTAAAAGGAAAAAATCGCGTTAAAAATTTATTATGCCTTAAATTAATGAGTTTTGCCATTTAGAAAAAAAAAAAAAAAATTCTCCTAAATTTTGCAGTTGTTTATATTTTAATCAGTGTACCATGAACTTTCTTTTTTACTATCTATAAGTTTTTATTATTCACCATTTAGCACACGAGAATGATTAGAGAACATAACAATTAAGGGCATGGTTAATTTGATTGACTTTTATAACAACTGCGTCAATTCTCTGTAAGCACATAAAAATTATAAATATAAAAAATTATGTTCCAAATATTTAAATTATATAGAATTAATCAAATTTTGTTGTTTAATAACGTAACAAGTCAAATCATAATTTCTATTTTTTATAATAAAAAAAATAATGTATGTAATACATTTTGTCTTTTGTCTATTAAATACAAGGAAAATGTCAAAATTTTGTTTGTAATCTATCAGTTAGTGGCAATGTAATAATCCAAAATATTCACACACAATTTTATTCATTATTCATATTACCATTCTCATTATTGCATCTTAAAGCACTAAAATTTAAGATTTTGAGAAAATAACTTTAATAAATGATAAACGATGGGCTTAAAAGTGAGCGGAACCAGCAATCATTATACAGATGATGTGCTACCCATCTTTTTTGCCTGGGAAATGCATTGCATACACGGTATGAAATTTGTCTAGAATGGGTTAACTTGTGGCAGGTAGTTGCGCGAAAGCTGTATCATTTACAAAAATAAGTGCAACAACTATGAACAATGACAATTTAGGTCATTAAACAATAAGTCTGTCAAACTAGAAAAGAAGTGTACTAGTTATAAGTTAAGTATGTTATCTAGTAACTGAATGTCAATTTTTATTAACTGGTCTTGATTTTTTTTTACTGATTCTTTAAAAAAACTTCTTTAAAAATAAAACTTTTAAGTTTTTAAAAATTCCTTTTATTCAACTTTTTTTTTTTTTTTTTTTTTTTTTAAGTATTATTATTAAATTGAAATAGCCGCTCCTAACACAGAAATATTTGTTTAGTAAAACCTTACAACAATGTCATTCAAGTACAATCATTATTGTTAACAATCTAAATATAGTTATAATTAAGCACAATCTCTCCTACCCATGTGCTCAATCACACCTACCATGTGTTGAAAATTGCGCAAAGTAGCTCTCTTTGTTTTATTACAGCTGTTACTTTACATTATAGCATAGCAACAAAATAGTAATAAAAATGCATAGAAAGTGAATGATTTCAAAGTTATTCAACAATAGTTTAGCAAAGACTTAATATTTGGATTTTTTATGCTATTCTGTTGAAATGTGCTCGAATTCTCCTAGATTTATCCCATTTTATTTTTTTTTACCTTTATATTTTCTCATGCATTATTATTATTATCATTATTATCAATATTATTATTATTAGTATTGCCAATGTTATTGTTTGTCTTACTCTCTAAACACATATAATAACATTTCTATTAAGTAAAAAGCAATAGAGACTGTGTAAAATATAAAATCTGTTTACTCAACTATTAAGATTGAATTTAATAACAATCTTAATTCTTTCGTTAAAGTCCTTACTTATTAAAGATGATAATTTTAATAATAAACGCTATTTTTCTAAAAAGGATCCCTTTTTTTATTTGAAATTATTTTTTCCTGCTTGATGTTTATATAAGAATAATTTGAGTTAATAAGAATATTTATGAATAAAAAACAAAAAAAAATTGTTTTAAGAATCATAATACTATATTTATCTGAAATCTTGTTGTTTGGCTGATTTTAAGAATCATTCCAATTGTTTACATGTTAATCAATTGAGATGTTTATACCACAAACTTTACAGTTTTAGAGCTCATTATTTCAAAACAATTTTCTTCTTAATATTTAAATGCAGAATTTTACTCTTTAAACAGATTAAATATTTTTATTTGAAAATAATTACACTAAAAATTTGACAAATTCCAGGCATTTCCATTTGCATTCGTTAATGTTTTCCGTGTTAAAATCTATTTTTCATGAATAATTTAATGCTCAACTACTTCTTATTAAATGCCTTAAAGCTTCATATAAAAACACAATTTATTATTACTAATTATAAAAAATGTCTGAAATATCTCATTTCCCAGAAAACAATATTAAAAACTTAGCATATCTTTAAAAATATATAAATAACTCTCTGAATAGTTTACTTTCATTATTTTCCCACGTCCAAACTTGAAAAGAGGAAGTATGCAAGAAAAAAAAAAGAACACTAATTAATTAACAAATTTCACTTTTTTTTTTTTTTTTTTTTTTTTTTTTTTTTTGTGATAGAAGAAAATAAACGTAATTTTTGAAATTACTATTCTAGTCGAGAATATTTTTTTCAAAATGATAATTTATTTTCCCGCTCTTGTTAAAAATAAGTTATTTTGCGATTTAAAATACTTCTATTTGCAAAATAGATCAGACAAAAATAATAAGTAATAATCAGAGGTCGCAATGTTCTTACATTTTTAAGTAAGTTTTGTTATTCTATTACCACTTTTTTTTTATGAAATTTTTTGAAGATTTTAATGATATAATAGTATTTAAAAAATTATTGCTTTGAAATAATAGTAACAAAATAATATAAAAACACGTAAACATATACCATCGCTGCAACCCCTGTATATAATACTAAATCCTTTATATATATAATTTGGTTCTTTACACTATAAGAAATTTCTTCAATCTTATCTTAATGTGTCTTTCGAATATGTATAAATTTACAATAGTTGTCAGTTAAAAAATCACTAAATAATAAAATTCACAACCCTTATATAAATTTTTATTCCTCACTAAAAACTTAAAATGACTTTTTTTCTTTCCGAAAACTTATTATTCATTCTGCCATACTTGTGCGAATAATTTAAAATAGAAATACTATTAAGATGCATAAATCACGTAGATTTTATTATATATATATTTTTTTTTAACTTTTCACTGAAAATTTATATAAAGGGAAAAAATTTACAATAATTTTAAGTTATGAATTGAATAATTGTGGTTAAATCTTATTACACTATTACTTTTGAAGATTTACGATTTTGTTCTAAAGTACTTACTTGAGATTCATTATCCATATTCGGATTAATGATGATTGATGTATTTTAAATCGTGTTACTCTGTTACAATAGAGTAATTTTTGTACAATCCTATGATAATTCCTGCATTTACACTCAAAGACAATATAACTAATGTGTTGATGATATTTTTCTATGCGACCCTTTTATGAAAAGGTCATCCGATTCTAACTATCATCTTAATAGCAAATATAATGAAGAATTTTTCCATCTACTTATAGTTTACAATATTTATTCATCCGTCATAGTTGACGGATTTTCTTTTTTACTATCTATAAGTTTTTATTATTCACCATTTAGCACACGAGAATGATTAGAGAACATAACAATTAAAGGCATGGTTAATTTGATTGACTTTTATAACAACTGCGTCAATTCTCTGTAAGCACATAAAAATTATAAATATAAAAAATTATGTTCCAAATATTTAAATTATATAGAATTAATCAAATTTTGTTGTTTAATAACGTAACAAGTCAAATCATAATTTCTATTTTTTATAATAAAAAAAATAATGTATGTAATACATTTTGTCTTTTGTCTATTAAATACAAGGAAAATGTCAAAATTTTGTTTGTAATCTATCAGTTAGTGGCAATGTAATAATCCAAAATATTCACACACAATTTTATTCATTATTCATATTACCATTCTCATTATTGCATCTTAAAGCACTAAAATTTAAGATTTTGAGAAAATAACTTTAATAAATGATAAACGATGGGCTTAAAAGTGAGCGGAACCAGCAATCATTATACAGATGATGTGCTACCCATCTTTTTTGCCTGGGAAATGCATTGCATACACGGTATGAAATTTGTCTAGAATGGGTTAACTTGTGGCAGGTAGTTGCGCGAAAGCTGTATCATTTACAAAAATAAGTGCAACAACTATGAACAATGACAATTTAGGTCATTAAACAATAAGTCTGTCAAACTAGAAAAGAAGTGTACTAGTTATAAGTTAAGTATGTTATCTAGTAACTGAATGTCAATTTTTATTAACTGGTCTTGATTTTTTTTTACTGATTCTTTAAAAAAACTTCTTTAAAAATAAAACTTTTAAGTTTTTAAAAATTCCTTTTATTCAACTTTTTTTTTTTTTTTTTTTTTTAAGTATTATTATTAAATTGAAATAGCCGCTCCTAACACAGAAATATTTGTTTAGTAAAACCTTACAACAATGTCATTCAAGTACAATCATTATTGTTAACAATCTAAATATAGTTATAATTAAGCACAATCTCTCCTACCCATGTGCTCAATCACACCTACCATGTGTTGAAAATTGCGCAAAGTAGCTCTCTTTGTTTTATTACAGCTGTTACTTTAAATTATAGCATAGCAACAAAATAGTAATAAAAATGCATAGAAAGTGAATGATTTCAAAGTTATTCAACAATAGTTTAGCAAAGACTTAATATTTGGATTTTTTATGCTATTCTGTTGAAATGTGCTCGAATTCTCCTAGATTTATCCCATTTTATTTTTTTTTACCTTTATATTTTCTCATGCATTATTATTATTATCATTATTATCAATATTATTATTATTAGTATTGCCAATGTTATTGTTTGTCTTACTCTCTAAACACATATAATAACATTTCTATTAAGTAAAAAGCAATAGAGACTGTGTAAAATATAAAATCTGTTTACTCAACTATTAAGATTGAATTTAATAACAATCTTAATTCTTTCGTTAAAGTCCTTACTTATTAAAGATGATAATTTTAATAATAAACGCTATTTTTCTAAAAAGGATCCCTTTTTTTATTTGAAATTATTTTTTCCTGCTTGATGTTTATATAAGAATAATTTGAGTTAATAAGAATATTTATGAATAAAAAACAAAAAAAAATTGTTTTAAGAATCATAATACTATATTTATCTGAAATCTTGTTGTTTGGCTGATTTTAAGAATCATTCCAATTGTTTACATGTTAATCAATTGAGATGTTTATACCACAAACTTTACAGTTTTAGAGCTCATTATTTCAAAACAATTTTCTTCTTAATATTTAAATGCAGAATTTTACTCTTTAAACAGATTAAATATTTTTATTTGAAAATAATTATACTAAAAATTTGACAAATTCCAGGCATTTCCATTTGCATTCGTTAATGTTTTCCGTGTTAAAATCTATTTTTCATGAATAATTTAATGCTCAACTACTTCTTATTAAATGCCTTAAAGCTTCATATAAAAACATAATTTATTATTACTAATTATAAAAAATGTCTGAAATATCTCATTTCCCAGAAAACAATATTAAAAACTTAGCATATCTTTAAAAATATATAAATAACTCTCTGAATAGTTTACTTTCATTATTTTCCCACGTCCAAACTTGAAAAGAGGAAGTATGCAAGAAAAAAAAAGAACACTAATTAATTAACAAATTTCACTTTTTTTTTTTTTTTTTTTGTGATAGAAGAAAATAAACGTAATTTTTGAAATTACTATTCTAGTCGAGAATATTTTTTTCAAAATGATAATTTATTTTCCCGCTCTTGTTAAAAATGAGTTATTTTGCGATTTAAAATACTTCTATTTGCAAAATAGATCAGACAAAAATAATAAGTAATAATCAGAGGTCGCAATGTTCTTACATTTTTAAGTACGTTTTGTTATTCTATTACCACTTTTTTTTATGAAATTTTTTGAAGATTTTAATGATATAATAGTATTTAAAAAATTATTGCTTTGAAATAATAGTAACAAAATAATATAAAAACACGTAAACATATACCATCGCTGCAACCCCTGTATATAATACTAGATCCTTTATATATATAATTTGGTTCTTTACACTATAAGAAATTTCTTCAATCTTATCTTAATGTGTCTTTCGAATATGTATAAATTTACAATAGTTGTCAGTTAAAAAATCACTAAATAATAAAATTCACAACCCTTATATAAATTTTTATTCCTCACTAAAAACTTAAAATGACTGTTTTTCTTTCCGAAAACTTATTATTCATTCTGCCATACTTGTGCGAATAATTTAAAATAGAATTACTATTAAGATGCATAAATCACGTAGATTTTATTATATATTTTTTTTTTCACTTTTCACTGAAAATTTATATAAAGGGAAAAAATTTACAATAATTTTAAGTTATGAATTGAATAATTGTGGTTATCCTATAAATTGGACTTTTTCCCTTGCTATTATTAACTTATTCGTGTAGCTTCTCTAACATTATCTTTCTGCAGAAACTGTATAATATGAAGCTTTTTTAACACCCTTTTATTAGCTTCACCTGTATGTATGCTTGTATGTTTGTTTGTAACAGCTCTGGGAGCAAACAAAAAATCCATATTGTAAAAAAAGTCTTTCCCTACATGAGCGATGTGGCTGAGAGGTAAAGTCCCGCGCTACGAACCTACAGGTCCAGTGTTCGAGTCCAGTCAGGGGAGATTTTTAAAAAATGGTTTTTGTTTAATTCGAAATTATTTTAATTAAAGATTTAAATGTATGTAAATATTATGGTGTGTCACTCGCACGATTTTCTCTTACCCTGCATTTTAATACTAAGATAGGTATTTTGTGCTTTTTAGTTCACATTTCTATGAAAGCGTGTTCTTTAATTTTTTTAAACTATATTATTATTATACATACACTCTACTTTATATTTAATTCCGTATAAACAAAAAGTCAAAAATCCTATGAGGAAACTTATAAGATTTACGTGTCGTTGTGGATAATGTCAAAAGAGTTGAATAATTATCGCTTTGTCCAAAAAATTTCCAGTGACACAATTCGACTTTCCTAACATTAAGTAATCAATTAACAAAATTAATTAAAGTAAGAGAAGTCTGAAATCAATTAGCTCAATCGAATAAGGCGTTGAACGCTATTGCACGTCGAATAATTTGAGCCCATAGTTCCTAATGGTAAAGAATTTTTCGTTGTGTCTCTGTAAAAAATTTTAAGTGAGATTCACCAAAAACTATACAGTTCGTGCTATGACGACCCATAACATATATATTAATGTAAAGCTCAATCGGATAAGACATTTAGAAGTTATCGCACTTTAAATAATTTCAGCCTATAGGGCATAGTAATAAAGAATTTTTTTGTGTCCTTGTAAAAAAAACTATAATTCTAGATTCACTCAAGCTGAGCGTTCTGACCACTACGCCTACTAGTTTCACTGTCAACTTACAATACCTTACCATTTAAGGAACCCTAACCCTAGACCAGCAACTTGGCTGAACAATATAATAACTAGAAAGCCCCTACGGCTCAAATTAAAGCACTTCTATGCCTTCCTTCAAGATTTATCAAACTCAACAAACTAAATTATGTCTCTATATTTTCTTAATTTTTTCCTCCTCTCCTACATGGCGAATACTGGTCATGTCTGATGCTATAGCATTCCACGGAAGTGCTCTCGAGAAGCAATCATCCAGCGCATGATGTTGGTATTAACCAACATTGTTCATAGGTTGTTTGGGCTTGGTATAAAGACTGTGTAAACTTTGTATAAAGACTGTGTGAACTTTGTATATCACCTGTATGAACTTTGTAAATAGACTACCAGTCGGCTCCGATCCTCTTCACTTTCATGCAACTTTGTCACCTTTCGTCGCGGGAGAGCTCTGCTCTAGCGACTATTGTATTTTTTTTCCCTTATGCAATAAACAACGGGGGAAGCTTAACCTTTGGAGACGGGTTCTTTTGAATCTCCACAATGGCTTTAGATCCTCTCTCTAAAGGTTAAAAACGCTCAAAACCGTTGTATAGTGGTGAGCGGCCTCCTTCCGTCTTAGAATCTTAGAATTCTAGATTCACTAAAATCTATACCGTTCGTGCTACGATGATCTATAACATGCGTACGAACTTTCAGTTCATTTGAATATAGCGTTCAGACACTGTCATATTTATTCAAACACATTCATACATACAAACAAAAAAAACTTGTACAATCGTAGATATCTTTAAAAAGGAAGCTCGTGTCATGACCGAACTATCTATTTAACTAGACGTCATAAAAGACACAAATATAAATTTGCAACATTCTACAACCATTATATTTTGAACTATGCGAGATACAATATCCATTTCGCAAATCATGACTACAATACTTTCTTTACAAAGTATGTGTGGGAAACAAAAAAAATAGATTTTTTTTTTTTTTTTTTTTTTTTTTTTTTTTTTTTTTAGATTTTTACCGTTGTATTCATTTAACGTCTTTTCAAGAGGTTGTGTAATCGTAAGCTTTTCTGCATGTAGCATAGCTTTATATATATATACCGGGTGATTCAAAATAGATGTTACAGCGATTATCTCGTAAACTAAGAAAGATAGAAACATACTTCCAATTGCAAAATTAATGCAAATTAAGAGTAGATTTCAGATATGGCATTTTTTTTGTACAAGGGGCTGCATACATATTAAATACGAAATTTAATTTTAATACGGCCCCTCCTATCATATGACTTATATTTAGAAAAATATTCTCCTCGCTCTAACAAGCAAAATAAAAAAAAAATCATCTCTCTAAGTCAAAATCTCGCTGAGTTATTGCAATTTCAAAATTCTAGCATTTTTCGCCAAATCTTAAGGGGTTGTATCAAAAGTGAGAAATTGTAATTACTATAGCTTTTGTAATAAGGCACACGTTGATCAGCGTTTGGGGGGGAAAAAAAGAAAAATCATTCAGGAAAAGACGGCTATTTTAACCTGTAATGTCTCTGTGAATACACAAGAGAATACTCATTGATAATTTAAAAAATAAAATTTATGAATAATTTATGCACTAAAAGGGAATTTTTAAATTCATTTTTCTTTGTTTTCTTTTATACATTCTCTTACTCATATACACGGTGTAGAGAAAGAATTGTTTTTGATTCAATTTTCCGAAAATTAGCTTTTGTTATATTTGCTCGTTTTCAGATCCTCTGAATTCAAAAATCATGTTTGAAGCGGTTGGTCTCTCTCTCTCTCTCTCTCTCTCTCTCTCTCTCTGCGTGTGTGTGTGTGTGTTTCTGTGTTATTAGAATATCTCAAGAACAAATAGTAGCAGAAAATCCAAATTCGATATTCTAAATCCGTATCATATTGCAGTGCTACACTAAAGTATTCGTTGTGATCAGACAATTGTTTGTTTACAGGGTCATCCAAGAGATTCCAAATACATTACGTTTGTGAGCGAAATTTCTCATACGTACAGTGTGACATGTATATACCGCCCTAAACAAAATGAAAAGAACAGATTTTTTATACGCATAAAAGCATGTTTTATGTAGATTGTGGTATAGCAATCATTCAGCATTCATTTACAGGGTTACCCAGAGTATTTTGATATATTGGAGCTATACTTCGGAATTGCTGGAAGTGTTTTTCAATCGATGTTACTTGTTTTACATATAACACTAAATTTACGTACACAAAGTTAATTGTATACAGTTTATAGACAATATACAGGGCTACCCAAAATTAAAGTAAACATTTTTTTTTTCTTTATTAAATGTAATTGGCGTAAGTGCTTTGCTGCATTTTTTTTATTTCGAAGAACACTGCTTACACAGAACGGAAAATTAATTTCTCATACCCATATTGTAAACAAAGTAGTTTTTGAAGAGCGATATTTTTTTTTTTTTTTTTTTTTTTTTTTTTTTTTTTTTAATAATACCACAGTTTGAGGCCTCCTGAATACGAAAAGTAAATTTTTATTGGTTGATCTGTATATATATGAATTATCAGCATAATTTAACAGCAAATAATCTGGTGTGCCATTCACACGACTTTCTCTTACCCTGAAATTTAATACCATAAATACAGGTTGGAGATTAAGAGGTAACATAAAGAGTGCTGTTATGTAAACCTATGTTAAAATAATTCAAATTGGGCTTCGGAAGAGTTTCATATGATAGTTAGTTCTGTGTGAGGGGTGATCTCCTGAAATTATTCGCGCAGGCAATAATCAAACTTTAAAAAACTTGACTTTGGTAATAAGGAAGCCTCAAAACGTGTAAAAACACAAAAAACAAGCGATGCATATTTAGCTTAAAAACACACATTATTTATCATATGTCTATGAGGAATTAATTTCCATTCCTGAGCAGCTTTCCTGGACATGGTAAAATATTATAGTAAAGCACTTTCACTAACAATAAAAAAGAATATTATAGCTTAAATATTTGCAACTGTATATATCTTTTGTAGAATATGTACAAACCACAAAGTGCACCTAAATATAAGCATATAGTAATAACATACGGCACAACCTAAAATACACTTCCATCAATTTTCTGCTATTGTCTCATTATAATCTAGTTACTTTGTGTAGCCCTGTAAATGAACAGTGGATGATTTCCCTGACATATTCTACATGAGGCATGTTTTTATGCATATAAGAAATATATAATCATTTCATTTGGTTTAGTGCAGTCTATAGGTGTTAAACTCTACTTACCTGCAATTTCCTCCATAGACGTAATGTATTTGAATACTTTTGAGTGTACCTGTACACGAACCATTTGTTTCATCTCAATGAAAAGCTTAGTGTAGCATCCCTATATGATACATATTTAGAATACCAAGTTTGAATATCTGCTGCTATTTGTTCTTAAGATATGCTGATAACAGACAGACACACACACAGACCCGGTACAGGTCAGTTCGACGCCAACGTTTCGACGCCAGCGGTTCGACGCCAACGTTTCGACGCGAGGGCAGTTCGACAGCAGGTCGTTTCGACGCGGGGTCAGTTCGACGCCATACTTTTTTTCGTATTTTTATTTATTTTTAGAATAAGTTTGCATCATCATTCAAATAAATGCGATATGCCTGATATAATATATATATTTTTTATATGTTATATATATGAAGCGTGATTCAAATACGATGCTGATTTTGCTCTCTATGCACGTATGATTCCTGTGTTAAGTTTTGTGCCGATCGAAGAACTTGAAAATGCATTAGAAGTTTTGACTGAGAATTTACCTAATCAGTTAACCGCAATTTTAGATTACTTTGAAGATTATTACGTTGGAAAGATTCAGAGAAATAGTCGTCGCCGTCGTCCTATTTTTAAACCAGAAATGTGGTCATGTTATGCTAGAACCTTAAATAACGAAGGACGCACCAATAATTTCGCGGAAGCAGCGCACAGGCGTCTGCAGGCCGAATTGGTGTTTCACACCCCACATTATGGAAATTAATAGATGGTCTCAGACGTGTTCAAAAAACAATTAATCAATAATGTTACGAACAATTTGTAAGTGGAGATGAACCGCCGCACAAGTGGAATAAGTATCTGCGAGTTGATATGAGAAATAAAGTAATAGTTGAAGATTTTGAAAATCGAGAAATAATGGAATACCTGAAAGCTGTGGCGCATAATTTTGCAATGGATTAGTATAATAACAGTTCTGTGTTGTAATCTTATTTATCTGTAACCTTATTTATCTGTAATCTTATTTATGTGTAATCTTATTTATCTGTAATTATATTTGTCTGCAATATAACTTCTTTGTAACCATATGTTTATTTACCATTTCTGTATTTTGCCTTTTTGATGCTGTTTTGTGAAATAAATAAATAAATAAATAATGTCCCGGGGCCTTGAAGTTGGCGTGGGGGTTTCTCACTAATCTGGAACACACACACACACACAAAAAAAAATCTAGAACACTTTTACACATATATTTATTTCAAATATGCATGCAAACAATCGCTTATTCAACAAATAAAAATCAGTCATATTACTTATTTATTTGAATCACGCTTCATATATATAATATATAATATATATATATTATATCAGGCATATTGCATATTTATTCTAAAAATAAATAAAAATACGAAAAAAAAATGTGGCGTCGAACTGACCCCGCGTCGAAACGTTGGCGTCGAACCGTTGGCGTCGAACCGTCGGCGTCGAAACGACCTGCTTCGCACAGACCAACCGCTAAAAGCACAATTTTCATATTCAGGGGACCTCAAAACGTGTAAATATAATAAAAACTCACTTTCAAAAAATTGGCCCAAAAACAATACTTTCTCTACCTTATGGGTATGAGAAAGTAATAACTACAGGAAATGCGAATCTGGTACTTCGGATTCCATATCTAGTTGCCACTTGAAAAGTTGATCAAGGTTTGCAAGTTTCAAGGAAATTGATAACAGACTTGATTTTTGTTTTGATAAGTATAGGCACTGTAATTAAACGGGGGTTGAGCATGGCGTTAACCCCTCTGACATAGAATTATACATCTATACGTTATCATATTTTATACAAAACGTTTAGAATATTAACAATAAATATGAATTTCCTTATGATTTTTACAGTATAAAGTTATTTAAATGTAATTTATAAGAATGTCTCTCCCAAAACGCAATACATTGGCATTTTTTGTGCGTTCCTGTACATAAACCAATTGTAGAAAATTAATTAATGCCATTTTAATTAGGGAATATCATATAGTAAACCTTAATAACATATATCATTTCTGAAAATTTCTGAAAATATTTACAGACGCTGGGGGCGGGCAAACGGACAGATGGACAGTCAGACAAAAAAAATATGCAAATTGAAATCCTATTCACAGTTAAAAATTGTTAAAAAATGTTTAATGTAAACGAAAATGCAATTCCAGCAAATGTCCAATAATAACCCTTAACGTAACTGAATATTTTTGTGCGCCCTGTAAATCTCATGCTAATCGTACTGTACAGTATAGAAAGCATTCTTTTGTGCATATGAATAACATATTTCATTTTTATTAAGATTTATGCAAAGTAATTTGTTGGAGTAGCGAACGATTCATTTTAATAAATAAAACAGATGCGCCTTTAATTGCGCATGCGCGTGAAAGAGAGCTCTCCAACTGCTCCCAGCGAAGCACGCCAGAGTTGAAAAAGGAATGTAGCTGTGTGCAACGGCCTTGGTGGCCATTATTACCTGTGTGGTTAAATAACTAAAAATGTACGAAGTAAATGTACACTTAAATACTATTTTAATTCTACTTATTTTGAATGTGTGTAATGTAAATCGTCTTGTTTATCGTCTACAATAAATGTCAGCTATATATATATTCAAGAATTTCGTTTTAATGGAACTCATATTACAACAAATGGTAGCAGAGCGTGGTTATCTAGGAAATTCTTGAAATCAAAATTCTGAAATAATTAGTCCAAAAGAAAAGAATGGAAAGAATAAATATACCGGAGTTAAACGGTAATAATTATTTCATATGGGCTATGAAAATAAAAGCAGCCCTATCAATTAAAAGACTCGATTCTGTTATTACAACGGTGAAACCAGAAGGACTGAGCGCAGCGGAATCTCAAGAATGGGATCTGAAAAACTCCGACGCAGTCGCCTATATGAAGCTTTCTCTATCCGACGAACACGCTCTTCAATTTTCAAATGAAGAAAATGCCAAAATCTTATGGGAAAATATAAAAAACACTTTCACTGGGCAATTAGAGGATAGAAGAATAGACGCCGGAAATGAACTAAAAAATTTGCTGATGAAACAGAATGAAACTGTAAATGACTATATAGCACGTTCAAAAGGACTAGCTGTAAAATGCCAATCGTTAGGATTGGAAATTTCTACAAGAGAGTTGGTCTATCACACAGTCAGAGGACTATCGGGAAACTTTAGCAAAATCAGAGATGTGTTGAAAACACAAAGGGAAAAATCTATGGAGGAAGTTTTAGAAATCTTAAGAGAGGAAGAAGCAAACTTGAATCCGCATAATGAACAAAATAAACCCGAAGCGTTCTTCGTAAAGAAGGATAAGAACAAAAAACTGTGTTATATCTGTAGAAGGAGTAATCATCTTGCAAAGGACTGTTTTTATAAAAACAATTCACAAAGAACATTTAACACTTATGGTTATAAAGGACATAAAAATCGAAAAAACAATTCTCGTTTTGATAAGAAAGAAGAAAAGAATAATTCTGTTTTTAGTGCTTCTACTATTGATTTATTGTGTGATAATGTTTTCGTTTTAGATTCCGGGGCGACCGACCATATGGTAAAAGATAAAATCTGGTTTGATAAATTAAAACCAGAAAGTAAAGAAATCTTCTTGGCAGGTAAGGATGCAAAAATTATGTGCCATGGCACCGGAAGCGTCAAAGCAAAAACCGTAAGTAAAAATCCTATTTATTTAACCATCAAAAATGTGTTATTTGTACCAGATCTTAGATATAATCTTTTGTCGGTTACCTCATTAATGGATAAGGGATGCAGCATTAAATCTACTAAAAATTCTGTACTAATTTTTGATTGTAATAACAGATTGGTTACTAAAGCATATAGAAATAATAACAAACTTGAAATTAATTTAGAACCAATTACTAGTAAAGAATGTAATGTTGTGATGAATGATATTAATTATGAAACCTGGCATAGTAGGTTATGCCATTTAAATCCTAACTATATGCTTAAAATGAGTGATTATATAAATGTAGATATCATAAATGATTTTAATTGTGAAATTTGTGATATAAGTAAGGTAACTAGAAAAAATCATCCACCTGTTAATATAGAACAAAGTTCCGAAATTCTAGAATTGATTCATATAGATTTGTGTGGGCCAATTAATCCTGTGTCGTTAGGGGGTGCTAAATATTTTATGATTTTAGTGGATGATTATTCTGGCATGTACTTTACTTATTTTTTGAAAAATAAAAGTGAGGTATATGAAACATTTTGTAATTTTAAGAGTAAACATGAAAATTTAACTGGTAAAAGAATCAAAAGGCTCAGGTCAGATAACGGCCTGGAGTTTGTAAATGAAAAATTGGATAATTATCTAATTAATTCTGGTATTTCACATGAAAAAACGGTTCCTTATAATAGCGAATCGAATGGTAAAGCGGAACGTGGAAACAGAGTATTACTAGAAAGAACTAGGACTATATTATACGAAAGTCAGTTACCATTATATTTTTGGGCAGAAGGTATAAACTTTAGTACACGAGTTTCTAATGTAACACCGCGTAAAGGAAAAAATAAAATACCCCTAGAAATTTGGACCGGTAAAAAACCTAAATTAAATTACTTAAGAAAATTTGGTTGTGTAGCATATTTTCATATCCCTAAAGTATTGAGAAATAAATTTGAAATTCCAGGGAAGAGAGGAATTTTTCTAGGGTATAGCCGTGAACGTAGGGCGTATAGAATTTATGATCTAGAAAGTAAAAAAGTAATTGAGGAAAGATCGGTCAAATTCAACGAATCATTAAAAGGCAGTTCATTTTTTGAGAAAAATAATAATGTCTGGGATATTCAATCATTCTATGATTCATCCCCAAATGAAACCGAAACTCAAACAACAGAAAACAAAATTCCGCATTTAGAACTCTTTCATGAGAAAAATGAAGAAAGTAGCATATCGAAATCCTCTACTTCTGGCGCGCCAGCAGAGGGGAGCGCCAAAGGGGGGAAGCAAATTGAGCAGAGTTGCAGAGTCGAAGCCGGAAGTAATTTGGAATTACGAAGAAGTGAAAGAATAAAGAATAAACAAATAGTGAGTAATTTTACGGAAAGTGTCCCAAATAATTATTTAGAAGCGAAAAATGGTATTAATTGGCAAAATTGGGAAATAGCGATGCAAGATGAAATGGATTCATTAAATAAACATAATGTTTGGGAGATCGTTGATAAGCCAAGTGACGCAAAATTAATAAAAAGCAAATGGGTTTATACTAAGAAACAAAATGATTCAGGTAACATAATTTTTAAGGCAAGGTTATGTGCAGCGGGTTATAATCAAATTAAAAACGTCGATTATTCGGAATCTTTCTCACCTGTTCTGTGCATGGAAACATTTCGTTTGCTAATTGCAATTGCCGCTAAATTAAATTTAATTGTAAAATTCTTTGATGTTAAAACCGCGTATTTATACAGTAATTTAGAGGAAAATGTATACATGTTACCACCGCAGGGTTTTGAGGGGTCTATAGGTACAGGAAAGGTATGTAAATTAAAGAAAAGTATCTATGGCTTGAAGCAAAGCGGGAGAAACTGGTATTTGAAAATAAAATCTGAATTAGAGAAATTGGGATTAGTACAAACAGCTTCAGATAATTGCATATTCATTAAAAGTGATAATGATAAATTTCTTATTTTGAGCATCTATGTGGACGATTTCTGTATTTTCAGTAATAATCAAGAAATGTATGAAGATATAATCTCCAAAATTAGAGTAATATTTGAATTACATGAAAATAATAAATCAAAATTTCTAGGTATAGAAATACTACAAAATAACAACGGTATCTATTTGTCACAGACTCAATACATTGAGTCATTACTAGCTAAACACAATCTAAGTGATTGTAAAACAGTAAAAACCCCAATTGTTAAAGGAGAAGATAAAAGCTTACCACTCACAAATGAAACTATTGATGTAAACGTGTATCAGGAAATTATAGGTGAATTATTATATTTATCTAATAGAACGCGTCCAGACATAGCTTTTGTAATTACTTATTTGTCACAATTTAATCATAAGCCTGAAAAAAGGCATTTTTTGCTCGCAAAAAGGGTTCTAAGATATTTAAAGGGAACTAAAGATAAAAAATTATTCTATAGTACAGAATTTGGGTATTTAAATGCAAGTTCAGACGCAAGTTGGGGGAATGCAGAAAATGGAAAATCATTTTCTGGTGGTGTAATTTTGTTGGGTAATTCATTAATATCATGGAAATGTCATAAACAAAAAAGTGTAAGTTTATCAACTTGTGAAGCAGAGTTGTTTGCTATTTCAGAAATCTCTAAGGACATAACATGGATAATAAATTTATTATCGGAATTAAACTTTAAAAATTTTATAAACAATACTGTATCACTGAGTTCAGATAGTCAAGCAGCCATACAATGGGCTAATTGTGCAAGATCATCCAACAAGTCAAGACACATAAATCTCAGATTACATTTTGTAAAGGACTTGATTAGAGACAAAACAATTGATCTGTATTATACTCCAAGTGAAGCCCTAATATCAGATTTCTTGACAAAGGCTGTAAACGAGGAAAAACTGTTATATTCAATGGAACATATTTCTTTAATTTCTTAATTTTATATATTATTATGTGTTCATCCTGTATTATGTTATATTTGTATTTATATTTTTTATTTTTGTGTAGATTAAAATGCGTCGCTCGCAGGGGGGGTGTGTTGGAGTAGCGAACGATTCATTTTAATAAATAAAACAGATGCGCCTTTAATTGCGCATGCGCGTGAAAGAGAGCTCTCCAACTGCTCCCAGCGAAGCACGCCAGAGTTGAAAAAGGAATGTAGCTGTGTGCAACGGCCTTGGTGGCCATTATTACCTGTGTGGTTAAATAACTAAAAATGTACGAAGTAAATGTACACTTAAATACTATTTTAATTCTACTTATTTTGAATGTGTGTAATGTAAATCGTCTTGTTTATCGTCTACAATAAATGTCAGCTATATATATATTCAAGAATTTCGTTTTAATGGAACTCATATTACAACATAATTAAAATTTGGTTTATAGAAATGTCTTCACATAGAACGCAATGCTTCGGAATACTTTTGGGTGTCCCTGTATACAAACCAGTGATGGTGTTTACTCCATTTTCTTTAGAAAATATCCAATAGAAAACTTTAATAACGTATTTCAATTTTATTAATATATGCATAAATTAAAGGTATTAAAATATGGTTTATAAAAATATCTCTCATAGAACACAATGCTTTGGAATACTTTCGGGTGTCCCTGTGCACAAGATAGCCGAAGTATTCACACCATTTTCAATAAGGAACATCCGATAGTGAACTCAAATAACATATATCAGTTTCAGAAAATTCTATGAATATTCACGGGAGTTAGAGCGCGGACACACAGAAAGACGAATGGACAGACACACAAATCGAAGTCATTAACGCTTTTCATCCTGGCTGGAATTGTTAAAGAGCCGAAGTCATTAAATTTTTCAACCACGATGGAAAATGGTAAAAATAAAGCGCGAAAATTTCACACGGCTTTGCTAGACTTTTAATTTTTTTTCCTCTCTTAACATGTTTTAATTTGCAGGTGACCCCCTAAGAAATTTAACTCTTGAATATTTTAACAATACGAAATAATGTAAATTTGCATTAAGTTCTTAAAACTGTTGATTTCACGTATTTGAATGATTTTAGTTGCTATTTTAAAATAAAAGATCTTTTTTTAACTTTTCTCATTTCATAGATAACCCCCTAAAGTGAGCCCGTTGGCGTCGAAAAATAGATGCCAAATTAAAAAAAAAAAAGTGGTGTAAGTCATCATTTTCAAATTGCAATAACTCAGCGAGATTTTGACTTAGAGAGATGATTTTTTTTTATTTTGCTTGTTAGAGCGAGGAGAATATTTTTCTAAATATAAGTCACATGATAGGAGGGGCCGTATAAAAATTAAATTTCGTATTTAATATGTATACAGCCCCTTGTACAAAAAAATGCCATATTTGAAATCTTCTTTTAATTTGCTCTAATTTTGTAATTGGAAGTATGTTTCTATCTTTCTTAGTTTACGAGATAATCGCTTTAACATCTATTTTGAATCACCCGGTGTATATATATATATATATATATATTTAAATGTTAATAAGTTGTTACACTAAAATATTAAAACTAATTTTCAGAGTTTGAAACACATAAATTTACTAGCAGACCCGGCCACGCGTTGCTGTGACTAAGTTATACGTTGAATTATACGGCTGTAAACTATTTAGTACAGTTAAATTATTATTTACGAACAAAGACGAAAACGTTGTAGCCGATGTAAAAACCCACAGGGTTGAGATTTGAAACTTAGGTCAAAATTTGGAAGCGATTGATAAAAATTTTCGTAGTGTTGATATTAAGCACAAATTAATTTTATTGTAGGGTCCTATAAATTTTAATGGAGAAGTGATATATATTATTTTTAATGCTACTTTGGATAAAATTGCTAAAATGACTAATATATAAATTAAATTCTATTAAAATTCTATTAAAATAAAAGTATAAAAGAAACAGACGATTTTAAAATCAATTTTTATGGAGGAGTGAAATATAATATATGCTATAATGGATAATTTTACTATTAAATGACCTCATCATTTTAAATATTTTAAAGAGGGCAACAGCTGTAGTTATAAAAGGGAAAACAATAAGGCTAAACCAGAAAAATAAGTAAATTTGATAAATATTTTAAAACTTTAAAATTGGAAATCTTATGAAATATTGGACATTTAAAGTAAATACATGTATCATTTTAAATACAAAAAGATTTTGGAAAAGTTTAGTGTATTTTAACGAAGTGATGAGAAGTTTTTGAGTATGTTAAAATTTTAATAGTAAATTCAAGTCAATAAAAATGGGAAACATTGAGGATTAAGATAAGAATAATTATAAGATTAAAAAAAAAAAAAAAAACTTTTTATATACCATGCTTTTAAATTTTAATATACTAATAATATACAAATTAAAAGGAAAATGATAAATATTCTATCATAGTTTGAAGTCAAATTTGTTTTCAAATGTCTAAATAAAATATCTGATGTAAGATACTAATATTTTGCAGCGGAATAGATTTCATTTCTGTCATCCTTGGCGAAAAAAAAAGAATATCGCCAAATTATCTGGCGAAAATATTTAATTCCTTTCAAAAATCATGGTTATTTTAACAACTTATATTAAAAGAGTAATGAATAATATGAAACAATATTTCGTACAATACATATTACATGTCATACATACGTACAATGAATAATACATATTACATTTCGTACAATGCATACATCTGGCATGTATATTTTCGTGTTACGCTTTTGATCGCCAAATAATAATAATAATAATAAAAAAAGCCAAGGGCGACAGAGTTTAAAAATTTAAAATTAAAATTTTGTCAATTTGACAGCAAAATAATTCAATCTAACACCCGCGATAACTAATACATATCTATACCCAAATATAAGGATTAAAATCGGGAAATAAATTTCCTCGATTTTTAATAATTTCTTACAAAAAATCCAGTGGGCAATTAACATAGGAAATCTTTTTCTTGGCTGCACAGACGGTCAGTGAGTCACACTTCGCTTGCGTATAGAACTCATAGATATAGTATAGCATATATAGAATAGAGTGATCATTGGGGAGAAAAAAGTTATTCCTTTTCATTTGGGAAAAGACGACGTTTTTACCAAAATATGGCCGTCTTTCCCCGAGTGAATACACACGGGAATACATACTAATATTTTAGGAAATAAAATTTATGAATAATTTATTTGCTAAAGGGGAATGGAAGACTCCAGATACAGTTTCAAATTCATATTTCTTTCTTTCTTTTCTTTTTTTTTTTTTTTTTTTTTTTCAATACCACTTAATGGCTGTTTCCAAAGCTTTTATTTTTTATCTTTTTTCGGCATCAAAAATCTTTCTACGATAACATGGGGATGAGAGATCTATATATATTACTATATCTATGATAGAACTACATTAGCACTTTATCAATGTGTATAAAATCTTTAAATTGATTATGACGTCAATTTTCGTGAGATGCATAATTTAACTTTTTATAATTTTTTAACGTTCACGTTTGATTAAATGTATTTATTTTTATGTCGAAAGAAAATGAACTCGTATTTTTTTTTTTTTTTTTTTTTTTGGCAACAATTAAATTAATGGAACTCACAGATATTTTGGAGCAACTTTAATAAAGGTCTATAATTAACAAATAATTGCAATAAAACAATATTGTGACAATAAATTGAGATAAAAACTATCCTATCTCTCAAGTTGGATCAAACTGCACACAGTGTGCAAAATTTCATCAAAATCAGTTCCTTAGTTTAGGAGTTTATCCCGGACAAACATCGTGACACGTAATTTATATATATATACAGATTAAATTATAAAGTTTTGATCAATGAAGCACAAATAAGTAAAAAACAGGATTAATTTCACTGTATTATCTTCATTATAATATGAATTCAATTTACACTTCAGTCTAAGTAACACGTGGCCGGCTATGCTAACACCAAAAATTTAAAAAGTGGAAATAATTGAATTATACGAAATTTATTAATAGGTTAAAAAGTTGAAGATTCTTTGTGTAGATGGCAGCACCAAATATATTTCAGCTTTCATTTCAACCCAGTCGAAAGGTATCGACATCTGTTAGAATCATTTGGAGTTAACAGATAATTGTGACTGTCAAATAATAACAGACAAATAATTAGCAATAAATTAAAATTGCGACTATAATTTGAGATTTAAACTATCCTATCTCTCAAGTTGGATCGAACTGCACATGGTGTGCGAATTTTATTATAATCGGTTAAGTGGTTTAGGAGTCCATTGAGGACAAACATTGTGACACGAGATTTATATATATTAAGATTAACAAAGTCCCAAATCTAAATAAAATTAATTATAGCTTGCACAGCGTAAATCATAATATATCGTAAATAAACTATTAAAGAAATATTCTATTTCAATATAATGTAATCTAAATAGCGTTTTGATAAGTATATTAGTTTAAATAATAATAAACAAAATAATCTATAATAAATCCAGAATTCATCATAATTTTATATATGTAAAAAACAAAAAAATATCCTGTCTCTAAATTATTTTAGACAGTTCAAAAAGCACACTTATACGCTTCCAAGACATAATAGAAGTTTAATAAATAAATTAGTTAATGCAGGGATGGAACACGGGCGCAGAATTCATACCGGAATCCGTTTAAGAAATTTCTCTACCTATAATATCATTGATTTAAGAAGTAGAAAATTTTCTTACATTGAGAGTGGTATGAATTCTGCGCCCGTGTTCCATCCCTGTTAATGTCTAAAAGAAGTTCTTTAAAAACTGAATAAATGGTAACAACATATAACTTGCCTTATTAGCCCTAGAATACCAACATTTATATTTAGTAAGTCAATACTATCTAGAGAGCCTTGAAGAAGAGAGGCGTCAATAGCGAGTTAGTCTTTGATTAGTTGGCAATCCTTTTTGATATCATCAAGATTTTAGAATGTTATTAATGAATGTGATCATTGTATCCAAATTATTGCTAACAACAAGAATTAATACCAAAATACAATCTAGTATTAATTTATTGTTGTTAATATTGAACTAAGAAACGTTCAAGTTTTTCTACCAAATTTTAGTTTAGTGAAATAAACGAAATACAAAAATCTGCTACGCGTATGCGCCGTAGCGTAAAATTTACCACATGATGCCTCTCACTATATAAAAGCTTTTTAGTACTAGTCATACTTAAAAATTACACACTCCATATTTCAAGTACATTTAAAGCTGAATTTTGGTATTAATTCTAAATGTGACCATACATTTAAGTTTTGTTTAGAAATTAGCGTGTGCAATTTAGACGTTCCTTGTACATTTCTTCGTTGCAGGGGTACAATTTATTCAGGTTAGTATTCTAAGGTGAGGTAGTATTAGGTAGTATTCAGGTAGTATTCTAAAGTAAGTTAGTATTCTAAGGTAGTCATTGTGCTCTGTTATGCACTAAAAATATTAAATGTTTCCTAGAGGCTTTACATGTGTTAGTTAAAGGAAATAACCATCATCTTTCTCTTAAAAGAAAAGTTTTTAAGTTAGGCATTTATTTAAATACTAGCAGGCTAAACCCGCTTCGCTGACCACTATTTTTTAAATGAATCACTATAATTAATGAATTCTCAAAACTGCATTAATTTTTATCATGTGAAAAAAAAAAAAAAAAAAAAAAAAAAGAGAGAGAGAGAGAGAGAGAGAGAGAGAGAGAGAGAGAAATTCTGCTCGAGAAAAATGTCGCACCGGGTCCCTACTGCCTTTGGCAACGCAGGCCACTGAGCGCTGCGCGCGTGCATTTATGTTCTACACTCTTAATGAATCACTATATTATCGTAAGGGAAAAACATAAATACAAAATACAAAAATAAAATTTAGTCTCATCGGTGGAATAGTCAGTCCAGACACCTCCATTGCCTGCGGTAGCGTATGAACGATCTAACTCTATGAACGATTTAATTAATTTAACTGATTTAATTATTTTTAACAATCTAACTCTGTTTTTATTTTTTGCCCATCCGCCCCTTCCCGCCCCTCTTAATAACTTTACACTTTAGAAAATAGCCTCATTCGACTTGCAGGCCTCTAAAACCTATCTGTATTGATTTTGAACGGTCTAACTGTATTTCTATTTTTTTTTTTTTTTTTTTTTTCTTTTTTTTACGCCACAGCCCACCCCACCCTTCCCGCCCCACTTTTGACGAATTCCTAAAATTCCAGAAACAAGTCTTTTTGATATTTGTGTGAGCTATATTTCAGAGCAAAAATCTCTCGCATATCTTTTTTTATTTTTTTATTTATTTAATTATTTTTTTGTTGTTGTTTTGTTTTCTATATAAAGGATTATTTGAAATCACGTTTTGTCTGTTCCCCCCCTTTAGGGGCTGAATTTATAAAATTCCAGAAATTAGCTTTTAGGTATTTGTATTAGCTATATATTAGAGCAAAACTTTCACGTATATCTGTTTTTTTTTTTTTTTTTTTTTTTTTTTTTTTGCGATATATAGGATTATGTGAAATCACGTTTCGCCCCCTTCCCCCTCTCCCCCCTTGTGGACCGATTTTCTAAAATTCCAGAAATTGGTTTTTAGATATTCGTGTTAGCTATATTTTAAAGGAAACATTTTATGGATATATCTTTTTTTTTTTTTTTTTTTTTTTTTTTTTTTTTGAGATATGAAGGATTTTGTGAAATCAAGTTTCCCCCCCTCCCCCCGGGGGGACGAATTTTGCAAAATCGCTTCTTGGTAAATGTCTAGGTAATAGAAGGAAAATTTTCGCAAAATTTCATACTTCTGTGTCCAGGAGTTTGGGCAGGACGATGATGAATCACTCACTTACACAGGACAAACGATTTTATATATAGAGATTTCTGCAATGATATATGTATACTTGCAAACATTTTACACAGTCTCTGGTGATTTAGATGTACCAATCGAGAAATGATTTATTACACGTCAAAATATGAATATTGAGGGACGCTCATGAATAAACTTCTGGTTTACAAGTGATGAAATATGATTTAAACTCATATAAATTTTCTTATCTGATAAAGTGCATGTAATTCTGATTTGTTTTGCATGAATAGAGATTACGTATTTATTATAATGCCTATGGAAAAATGGTTGTTATCAGTATTAAATAAATATATCATTTTTGTTTAGTTAATTGCATGTTTAAAACGCTATTTTGTTTGTTGTATATCGCTGTAACACGTATTCATGCTTTTAAAAAATCTGATATGGACAGCACATGACTACTCAAGGCACCCGTTGAAATATACATATTGCTACAAATACATAGGCATTTTTTTGTGTGATAAGTAGCTCGTAAAAAAAATCAGGCTGGTTTCAGTTCTTGGATATTCCTGAAAACAAGACAAGAAAACTATTACGCGAACCACAAAAATCACAATAATATGATTATATACACATGATTGTATGGAACTTTGGTATCGCTTGTTTATTACAGAAGCTTCATTGGCAAATGCACAACTTAGAATCTAGAAAAATTCAATGTAGTGTAGATGATATCTACTCTTTGGAGAAAATTATAGTGATATATATATATATATATACTAGCAGACCCGGCCACGCGTTGCTGTGACTAAGTTATACGTTGAATTATACGGCTGTAAACTATTTAGTACAGTTAAATTATTATTTACGAACAAAGACGAAAACGTTGTAGCCGATGTAAAAACCCACAGGGTTGAGATTTGAAACTTAGGTCAAAATTTGGAAGCGATTGATAAAAATTTTCGTAGTGTTGATATTAAGCACAAATTAATTTTATTGTAGGGTCCTATAAATTTTAATGGAGAAGTGATATATATTATTTCTAATGCTACTTTGGATAAAATTGCTAAAATGACTAATATATAAATTAAATTCTATTAAAATTCTATTAAAATAAAAGTATAAAAGAAACAGACGATTTTAAAATCAATTTTTATGGAGGAGTGAAATATAATATATGCTATAATGGATAATTTTACTATTAAATGACCTCATCATTTTAAATATTTTAAAGAGGGCAACAGCTGTAGTTATAAAAGGGAAAACAATAAGGCTAAACCAGAAAAATAAGTAAATTTGATAAATATTTTAAAACTTTAAAATTGGAAATCTTATGAAATATTGGACATTTAAAGTAAATACATGTATCATTTTAAATACAAAAAGATTTTGGAAAAGTTTAGTGTATTTTAACGAAGTTATGAGAAGTTTTTGAGTATGTTAAAATTTTAATAGTAAATTCAAGTCAATAAAGATGGGAAACATTGAGGATTAAGATAAGAATAATTATAAGATTTAAAAAAAAAAAAAAAAAGAAACTTTTTATATACCATGCTTTTAAATTTTAATATACTAATAATATACAAATTAAAAGGAAAATGATAAATATTCTATCATAGTTTGAAGTCAAATTTGTTTTCAAATGTCTAAATAAAATATCTGATGTAAGATACTAATATTTTGCAGCGGAATAGATTTCATTTCTGTCATCCTTGGCGAAAAAAAAAGAATATCGCCAAATTATCTGGCGAAAATATTTAATTCCTTTCAAAAATCATGGTTATTTTAACAACTTATATTAAAAGAGTAATGAATAATATGAAACAATATTTCGTACAATACATATTACATGTCATACATACGTACAATGAATAATACATATTACATTTCGTACAATGCATACATCTGGCATGTATATTTTCGTGTTACGCTTTTGATCGCCAAATAATAATAATAATAATAAAAAAAGCCAAGGGCGACAGAGTTTAAAAATTTAAAATTAAAATTTTGTCAACTTGACAGCAAAATAATTCAATCTAACACCCGCGATAACTAATACATATCTATACCCAAATATAAGGATTAAAATCGGGAAATAAATTTCCTCGATTTTTAATAATTTCTTACAAAAAATCCAGTGGGCAATTAACATAGGAAATCTTTTTCTTGGCTGCACAGACGGTCAGTGAGTCACACTTCGCTTGCGTATAGAACTCATAGATATAGTATAGCATATATAGAATAGAGTGATCATTGGGGAGAAAAAACTTATTCCTTTTCAATTGGGAAAAGACGACGTTTTTACCAAAATATGGCCGTCTTTCCCCAAGTGAATACACACGGGAATACATACTAATATTTTAGCAAATAAAATTTATGAATAATTTATTTGCTAAAGGGGAATGGAAGACTCCAGATACAGTTTCAAATTCATATTTCTTTCTTTCTTTTCTTTTTCTTTTTTTTTTTTTTTTTTTTTTTTTTTTTTTCAATACCACTTAATGGCTGTTTCCAAAGCTTTTTTTTTTTAATCTTTTTTCGGCATCAAAAATCTTTCTACGATAACATGGGGTTGAGAGATCTATATATATTACTATATCTATGATAGAACTACATTAGCACTTTATCAATGTGTATAAAATCTTTAAATTGATTATGACGTCAATTTTCGTGAGATGCATAATTTAACTTTTTATAATTTTTTAACGTTCACGTTTGATTAAATGTATTTATTTTTATGTCGAAAGAAAATGAACTCGTATTTTTTTTTTTTTTTTTTTTTTTTTTTTTTTTTTTTTGGCAACAATTAAATTAATGGAACTCACAGATATTTTGGAGCAACTTTAATAAAGGTCTATAATTAACAAATAATTGCAATAAAACAATATTGTGACAATAAATTGAGATAAAAACTATCCTATCTCTCAAGTTGGATCAAACTGCACACAGTGTGCAAAATTTCATCAAAATCAGTTCCTTAGTTTAGGAGTTTATCCCGGACAAACATCGTGACACGTAATTTATATATATATACAGATTAAATTATAAAGTTTTGATCAATGAAGCACAAATAAGTAAAAAACAGGATTAATTTCACTGTATTATCTTCATTATAATATGAATTCAATTTACACTTCAGTCTAAGTAACACGTGGCCGGCTATGCTAACACCAAAAATTTAAAAAGTGGAAATAATTGAATTATACGAAATTTATTAATAGGTTAAAAAGTTGAAGATTCTTTGTGTAGATGGCAGCACCAAATATATTTCAGCTTTCATTTCAACCCAGTCGAAAGGTATCGACATCTGTTAGAATCATTTGGAGTTAACAGATAATTGTGACTGTCAAATAATAACAGACAAATAATTAGCAATAAATTAAAATTGCGACTATAATTTGAGATTTAAACTATCCTATCTCTCAAGTTGGATCGAACTGCACATGGTGTGCGAATTTTATTATAATCGGTTAAGTGGTTTAGGAGTCCATTGAGGACAAACATTGTGACACGAGATTTATATATATTAAGATATATATATATATTATACAAATAAATAAATAAATAAATAAATAAATAATAATAATAATAATAATAACTCCATTAAAATTAAAAGAGGTATCAGAAAATTTGAATTTATTTTCCGGAAATTTTTATCTCTAACCTCGTCAAATCGGATCTAGTATTTAATTTTGCAACTTGGTGACCAGAGTTGGCGTTAATTGGTAGTTTAGTCTTGCTAAAGTTTCGAAGGTCCAACTTTAATGGGAACCGAGTTCTGGAATTTTCCAGTATTATTGAACTGTATTGAACTTCGGTATTACTGAACTCCGGTATTGAACTGTAATTATAAAAAATCATCTATTTACAGTCGGCAGCAAAAGTGTCCGAGCACTATCAAAAGTCCTATATAAAAAAAGATCACTTAACACTGTTTTGTTAAATATATCCTTGTCGAATCCTGTTCTTAGTCAGTCTAAGAACAGGATTCGACAAGGATATATTTAACAAAAGAGTATTAAGTGTACTTTTTTTACATAGGAATTTTCGCTAGTGCTCGGATACATTTGCTACCGACTGTCTTTAGTTTTTAGATGCACTTTAAATAGCGTTTTTACAAATTCTTATTTCAAAAAATTTAAGTTTACACGAAAACTGATGAGCAAAATAATGTTTAATAAATAAAATTCATTAAAATTTAACAGGTAACACATAAAAAATTATCTCACCTCTACATTATTTTTGATTAGATAGAAAAATACAACCGTTTATTTTCTCAAGACTGTGTAGTAATTTATTCAATAAAATTGTTAATGTCTGAAAGAAAATGTTAAAATTTAATATGAAACCTAGATAAATGTGAAATATACATAATATGTCTTATTAAAGAAATAGCTTTAATATATCAAACTGAAGAATGAAGAATGAAATACACTCATATAAAAAAAAAGTTGTTGTTTTGTAGTATTACGCATAAAAATACATTTAATGTTTCAAATGGGTTTTTTATTGGATTAAGTTTTAATTTAGGAAAACCAACACCATCTTCTTCTAATACAAACCACTTATAACTTAAACATTTATTCAAATTGTTATTCAATGATATATGTACATCCAAACTTTTTACAAAATCTCATGTGATTTCAGATACCTATCGAGAAATTATTAATCACACGTCAAAAGATGAATATTAAGTGAAGCCGCAAGTACAGTTCTGTTTTACACGCTGCATGAAATTTGATTTATACAAGTATAATTAAGTAAATTTTCATATCAGATAATAAACACGTAATTTTGAATTGTTCTACATGAATAAAGAGCACGTATTTGTTTATAATGGACATAAATAAATAGTTATTTTCAGAATTTAACGAATATTTTTTTAGAATTCGTAAAGTTCACGAATAAAACGTATTTGTTTTATGTCGCTATAATAAATTTTATGTTTAGAAAAGGAATAATAAATGTAATGTAAATCAAAATAGATTCTGAATAAATGGGCAAATCATAGATGATAATTCCCCGTTTTTAATCGAATATTATGTTTCTATTTTTAATAATACGAATTTCTGCGGCTGGTGTTATATTTTAATAAAAACAAAATTGCACATTATTCAATAAAATGTAAGTAAGGCAAAATTTAACGTAATATACTGAACTTTATCCAATGATAACAAATAAATGAATCTAAATGGAAAATAAAATCTCATTTTTTACTGTATTATGTATTTAATATATAAAGCGAAATTGGTAGCTCCGTTTTGTATTGGAGTTCAACATTTCGCAAAAATATTAATTAAGATTAAATTTCTTCAAAGTCGTCACCTACACAGCATGCATTAAAGTTTTAAAAAATACCCATT
Source organism: Salticus scenicus (assembly GCA_963930645.1). Lineage (NCBI taxonomy): Eukaryota > Metazoa > Arthropoda > Arachnida > Araneae > Salticidae > Salticus > Salticus scenicus. Next base: position 174,894,686 of record OZ005656.1, on the reverse strand, counting down.
TCACGATACATTCTTACAGCGTGTATTTGACTAGAGAGCGCATCCTTCATCGAAGAATGTAACCAACATAAAAATCACATGGCGAATGCTTTTCAAGTTTTCACCAATGAAGGTCAATTATCACGCACCCTCAACCTAGAGCCCCTTAAATAAAATATATAGGTCGGCGCATCGCCGCCATTTTGTTGCCTCGGATGAGGGCAGCATTCCTGCTTGACGTCCTTATCCTTAACTAACGATTTCAAGAAATCTTGATCTGAAGCTACGATCGGCCAAGACGGTCAAGAGCTATAAGCAAGAAGTAATATCCCTAACAATACATTTATAAACAGTACATTCTTGGTATGTTATTTCATCCTCGGGATATTTTGTGGGTGTACTGGGGATAAGATGTGTTGTTAGGACTATTTCTGTTTGTTTCACATACAAATTATAACTTTTTGAAAAAAAAAATGTACTTATTGTTTAAAAGGGGAAAATCTTTATTTATTTACTTGGTTTTTGGCTATTTCTAGCATATACTACTATTCAACTAAAAAAACGAACCTTAAAATAAATGTAATTACGACACGGAAATGAAACAACTCTGGCGACCCCAGAAAATGTCGCCAAACTCAAACGCACAATAATAAATGGTCTTCTTAAATTAATTTATGGTTATTAACATAAATATTATGATTAAAATAGCATATTCTTTGTATTTTTACATTTGAACATGAGAAAAACACAGAGAAAAATGTAAGTAAATAAAAGTTATATTACTTTATTCTTCCTAAATTATCTTATAGGTATCTGAACATTTTATGTTATTTTTATAGTATTTTATGGGCAGGAGAAGATTTATAAGTTAGCCATAACTCTAATATGACGAGGCGTATACATTTTATACACATAGAATTTAATGGATGACTAAGACAATTACAGATGAAATACATAAGTAACATAAACGACTACATTTTGAAGACTGATCTGTTTTTAGCAGAGATAAAAGTAAAGGGAAATTAACAGATCACTGATTGGACAGGTACATGTACATTTACGTGACGTCACTTACCAAAAGTCCAATAGATTGAAACAGGAATACAATGGCGAAATACACCACAACTCTCCTCCCCTTAATTCCGTATACCATACCTGACGGGAGGTTTTCTTACTCTAGATGATCTTCTTACAACCTGTTCAGAAAAAGGTAAGTTAGTATGTTTAAAATTTGAATGTTCAGATTTTAGTTCTTTATTTACAGTACCGTTGATATTTTTATCACAGTCAATTTCTCCAGGTTTTGTAGACACAGATCTACTGTCGGTTGGCACTGGATCTGGTGTAATGGAAGGATTGGTTGGCATTGGATCTGGTGTAATGGCAAGATCGGTTGGCACAGGAATTGGTATAATGGCAGGCCTCCTACCAGACTTAGATTCTCCATTGCTTTGTAGGTGTGGACTCTTGCTATCGGGAACCATGAAAATATTTGCACCAGGACTTGTAGTTTCCTCCAGTTGTACTCTGGAACCTACACTTTTCAGTTGATCAACGTGTCTTTTCCATACACATGAACCTACTTGAATTTTGTAATGCAGTTTACCTAGTCTGGCAATTACTTTACCTTTTTTCCATTTATCTCCTGATGTGTAATTGCGTACTGCAACTTTTTCATTTACTTGGAATTCTCTTATCTTTTTCTTGTTAAAAACATTTTTATTTTGTTTGTTTTCAACATAATTTTTAACATTTGGTACAAGTAAATCCAGTTTTGATCTGATATTTCTCTTGAGAAATAATGATGCGGGACTCTCCCCTGTTGTAATATGAGGCATTATTCGGTATTGGAATAGAAATTCGTTTAACTTAAATTGGAGATTTCCGGGTTCTGAACTTAAGGATTTCAATCCTTTTTAAATTATTTGGACATATCTTTCAGCCTGACCATTTGTAGAGGATGATATGGTGCAGTTAAGCTATGTTTTATGCCTTTACTTTGTAGAAAATGTTCGAATTGTTCTGAAATGAATTGTGGCCCATTATCCGACAGAAGGGACACAGGATAGCCATATCTGGCAAAAAGCGAAGAAAGACAGTTTATAGTGTTCTCAGCAGTAGTATTAGGAACAATGAACACTTCTGTCCATTTACTGTGGGCATCTACTACGATTAAAAACATTTTCCCCATCATTGGACCAAAAAAGTCTACATGTATTCTGTTCCAAGGTGTTGTAGGCCATTCCCAGTGATGATTGTCCATTTTAGGAGGATTATGTTTTAATTTAATACAAACAGAACAGTTATTTGCTAAATTCTCAATGTCTTTATCAATACCTGGCCACCATACAAAACTACGTGCCAGTGCTTTCATTTTAACTATGCCAAAATGGCCAAAATGTAAATCTTCTAAAACTTTTTGTCTATGAACAGTCAGAATTACAACACGATTTCCTTGTAATATACAGTTATTTAATAATGAAAAATCTTCTTGTTTATGTCCGAAAAGTAAGTAATTTGGCATCCGTGTGCCTGATATTAAATGCTGGTACATTTCTTTCAATGTTGGATCTCGCTTAGAACTTGCACACAACGTTTTTGTAGTTAACGGTAACGAAGTGATTTGATGAATAAATAAACAATTGGATTCATCAGGGTTGCCAAATAAATTTGGTGACAAAGTTGGTGACATTTTTTCTGGCTGTAGCGAATCGGACGACGGCAGCAGTAAGTCTTCACTACGTAATGGAAGACGTGATAGAGCATCGGCATTTCCGTGCTCTGCAGATTTTTTATATTTAATATCATAATTAAATGTTTGTAAGTATAATGCATATCTTTGCATTCTAGCTGCCGAAAGTACCGGAATACTTTTTACGGGTGAAAATATGGAAACTAGGGGTTTACTATCTGTATACAGAGTAAATCTCCTACCATATAAAAATTGAAAAAATTTCTTTACTCCAAAAATTATTGATAACGCTTCTTTATCTACCTGACTATACCGCTTTTCTGCAGAAGACAAAGTTCTAGAAGCAAAAGCTATGGGTTTTTTCGAGTTATCTGGCATTGTATGCGAAAGTACTGCCGAAATTCCATAAGGAGAAGCATCAGTGGCTAAAATTAAGGGTAATTTAGGATTAAAGTGGGTGAGAATCCTTTCGGAAGTAATTTCCTGTTTAATTGCATTAAATGAATTTTCACATTTTTTAGTCCACTGAAAGTTTACATTTTTACGTAATAATTCATTTAGAGGATAAGCGATCGTAGATAATTTAGGAACAAATCTAGAATAGTAAGATACTAAGCCTAAGAATGCTTTTACTTGAGTTACAGTCGGTAAGAAAAGTGTCTGAACACTAGCAAGAATTCCTATGTAAAAAAAGTACACTTCATATGGTTTTGTTAAATAAATCCTTGTCGAATCCTGTTCTTAAACAGTGTAAGTACATGATTCGATAAGGATTTGTTTAACAAAACCGCATGAAGTGTACTTTTTTTACATAGGAATTTTTGCTAGTGTTCGGACACTTTTGTTACCGACTGTACGTTTGTAGGTATTGGAGCATTTAAAATAGCAGAAATTTTTTCTTGCGTTTTGTGTATGCCATTTTTATCAATTTTGTAACCGCAGTATGTAATTTCATCATTCATGAAAAAAGATTTTTCTTTATTTATTTTAAGATTATATTCACGTAACCTTTCTAGCACTTGTTTTAATCGCTCTAAATGTATTTCATCCGTTTCCCCTGAGATACATATATCATCGATGAAAACTGAAATACCCTCTATACCTATTAAAATTTGTTCTATAGTTCTCTGCCATATTGCTGGAGAACTGGCAATTCCGTATGGTAATCGCGTAAATTGAAATAAGCCTTTAGAAGTGTTAATACTAAGTAATTCTTGTGAATTTTCCTCTACCGGTAAATGCAAGTATGCTTGATTTAAATCTATCTTTGTAAAATGTAATCCACCCCCTAAAGTTGCTAATATATCTTCAATTTTTGGTAGCGGGTATTTGTCAACCTTTAAAAATTTATTTACCGTGACTTTAAAATCGCCGCACAAACGAATTTTACCATTAGGTTTTACCACCGGAACCATTTACTAGTACTAACAGCTTTTATTATCCCTTCACTTTCTGATCTTTCCAATTCTTCATTTACTGCATTCCTTAATGCATACGTAACTGTTCGCGATTTACAAAATATTGGTGATGAGTCTTTCTCTAAATGTAATTCAGCTTTAACGTTTTTAATTTCACCTACGTTATTTGTAAATAAATCCGGAAATTCATTCAATAAATTATTTAAATTTTCCGAGATTTGTACTTTGTTTACCGGAACAGAGTTTGTAAATTGTTTGGGAATATATTAAATGCAGTTATCCAATCCCTACCTAGCAATAAAGGAAAATTGTCCTTTTTAACTAAATATAATTTAACATTCCTAGTTTTGTTTTTGTAAGTTACATTTACTCTAACAAATCCCTCGGGCTGGAAAATTTCTCCAGTAGCTGTTTTTAATTGTATATCAGCAGGAAACATTTTATGTTCTGGAAATAATCTCCGAAAACGATTTATCGGTACAGCGGAAATCGCCGATCCTGTATCGAGCTCCATTTCTGCTTTAGCACTATTTTCTATCAAAACCCAAATTTTTATAGGTTTAGTGCCTTCAGATTGTAATGACAAAATGTCTACAGTATCAAGAACATTTACATTTTTCTTTTGAGTAACATTGTTTTGTGCGTTCCGACACACCTTACTCAAATGACCGCGTTTTTTACAAAAATTGCAAACTGCATTAATAAATTTACAAACATTTGCTAAATGAGAGCTATTTCCACAACGATAACAATGAGTTTTACTTTTATTTGCACTCGCAGTTTTGTTCACGTTTTGTTTACTTACGTTATTTTGAGAATAATTTTGTTTTGGTTTCCTAGCACTAACAGAAAATTTATTCAAATTCAAATTCTTATTCTGTAATTCGCTCATGTCATTTTCAGTACTTTGCATAGTTACGGCTTGTTCTACTGCTTTTTCAAACGTCAAATCTTCAACCTGAGACATTAATTTGCTTTGGATTGTTTCATTTTTTAATCCGCGTAAAAATTGTTCTAACAAATTTTCTGACAGCGAATCGCCCGTAAACGCGCAATGTGTTGTAAATTTCTTTAAACGAACACTAAAATCTTGAACTGATTCAGAATCTCCTTGAAAACATTTTCTAAATTTAATGCGTTCTGTAATTTTGTTAGGAATTTTACATAGATGTTTTGTTAAGACATCTACTAATTCAGTGTAAGTTTTTGATTCAGGAAGATGTGGGAACAATAAATTTGTTAGTAAATTATATAATTTCGGTCCGATAAGCGTAATTAAAGCACTAAGTTTTTTTTTCATCTTTTATATCAAACAATATAAAGTTCTGTTCTAATCGTCGAATATAAGTATCAAAAGACTCAACAGAATCATTGAATTCTTTAAGATTTTGAAACATTTTTAATGAAAATATGCTACTTCTAATAATAAAAAGATGCAATCAAATAAAAGAACAGAAAGAAAAAAAATAAATAAATGTATAAATACCTTTTTCCCTCTCTTTCTCGAAAAATAAAAAATCGCAGATTATCGCAGACGATAATTACACTCACTGGCGCCTAAATCGTACCTGCCCGCCACCAGACAATGATATTAACTGCTGCTGCCTCCGACCGCATAATGATTCATTTCAATAAATAATTTTCTTTATGAAATAAGTAGATTTTGAATAAACACATGTGTAGAAGAAATTCCGTTCTTTTTTTATGAACTGCAGATTTCATTTTTAATTATCTTCAAGTAGATATTTGTAAATGTATAAGAGCAAAACTTTTTTTGCTTTTTTCTTTTTCTTTATTCCTGGTCGCCATTATAGTATTTTATGGGCAGGAGAAGATTTATAAGTTAGCCATAACTCTAATATGACGAGGCGTATACATTTTAAACACATAGAATTTAATGGATGACTAAGACAATTACAGATGAAATACACAAGTAACATAAACGACTACATTTTGAAGACTGATCTGTTTTTAGCAGAGATAAAAGTAAAGGGAAATTAACAGATCACTGATTGGACAGGTACATGTACATTTACGTGACGTCACTTACCAAAAGTCCAATAGATTGAAACAGGAATACAATGGCTAAATACACCACAATTTTCTTGAGTGATTATAGAAATTTTTCACTAAACAATCTCCCATATGAGAATTTACCGAGCTAAAAGTATGAAAATGATTAAAAAAGTAATACAAGACGATAGAAATAATGGCTGCCGTTTGTTTATCTACGGAAATGCTGGGTACATGTGGCAACTCTAAGTCAACAAAATGTCTGATACGCCAGCTCGTATATATAGGAGCCTTACCTCAACCCATTTTCGAATAAGGAGTGTTAAAATTTTTTCGCTGTGTCGTGCAACTGCGGACGGATCTGACCGTTTCGCTCGTCACTTGACCGATGAGAATCCTCCTCAATCTTTGTTACCCTTTGAATAGGATCTTTAGCATTGAATGTGCTCTCTATTCAAATATATTGCTCTAGGGACATTATTCAAGAAAATTCCCAGGAAAAGGATTATATTTATTAGTCTTATTTATATTTATACGTATAAATTACTTTTTAAGGCGATAGTGGATTAAAAGAAAAAAAAATACCTACAACTATAGGTTTATTACTGCAAAAAAGTTGTAGTTTCATATAAAATTATTCGTAGGTGTGAAAGAACATATTAAAATTAACATTCGCATCATATTTAATTAAGATATTAATTAAATTAATTAATCGTTAAATTTCAAAATGCTCTTGCTAATTCGTTTTTAACGCAGACTTCCAACATTTTTTTACACGTAGCTTTAGATTATTCTTTTTTCGAAAACATTTTTTTTTTTTTTTCAAATTTTTGAAGTTTTAAAAAATAAAAAGTAAAAAATTGTAGCTAAATTAGGTTTTGTACTATGTTATACATATAATATGAGCACGCAGAATTGCCGCAACACGACGTGGTATAGACACGACTAATGTATGAAAGTGTGCTGGAAGTACAACACATCATGAATTCTACAGAACAATAAAAAAATCAATAGTATTCAAAAAAAAAAGGGGGGGGGGGGCATCTTGTCTTAGCAGTACGTTCCAAGCCATTCCAGATATGCTGAAAAATGTTCATTTAAGAGGATTTAGGTGGCCAATGGACAACAATAAAGTTAGAAGAATGTTCTTGGAGCCACTCGGTAGCAAATCTCGATGTGTGACGTGTCGGAATTGTCCTGTTGGAATTGTCTAAGTCCGTCGTAATACACAAGTGACATGAGTGGTTACAAGTGATAGAACAGGATGCTTACGTATCTGTCACTTATCAGAGTCGCATCTAGACGTATCAAAGATCACATATCACACCAATTATACACATTTCCCAAAACATGGCAGAGCGTCTGCCAGCTTGACAGTCCCTTGTTGACATGCAGGATAAATCATGGATTCACGGTTATCTCCAAACTCGTACACATCCACCTGACTAATATAATTGTAAACAAGTCTCATCTGTCTTGGCAACGTGTTTCCAGTCATCAACAGTCCAAGGATGGTGATGGCGGGCATAAATGGGGCATAAAGCTTTGTGTTGGACGGTGAACAACGGTACACGAAAGGGTTTTCGACTCAGAATGCCCATGTCAATGATAGTCTTTTGAATATATCGCACTCTGGCACTTGTGGGGGCCCCAACATTCAAATTTGCATCAATTTGAGGAAGGGTTCCCCATTTGTCGTTTTTTATGATTATCATCAGCCCTAATTGATCCCGTTTTATAAAACCATATTTTATATAGAATTATATTATTGAAAGTATTTTTTCGTTTACAGAGCGACATAAAATAATTCTGTTTTATTCGGGCTATGCTTTGAAGGGACTTAAAGGGCATTTCAAATTTCGTCAAAAATTTTTATTCTGTGATAATATTAAGTACATTGCTTTATGCAGCTATAATCTATATATAATGTGAAGGAGTTGTCAAAATTATCCGAATAGATTTCAAACAGTAGTGCAAACGAAATTTATCTGAATGATTTGAAATATCTTTTGAGATATCACTAAAGCCTTAAATGTTTAATAATTGCATCTACATTATTCAAACAAGGGTTGAGAGGGTCGTAGCTTTTTGACGCAGAAACGTTTGTCAAATAAAATTCTTTTTATTTATTTATTTATTTATTTTGAAAAACAGCTCAAATCTGATACTTATCTAACATCTATAACTCTAATAATAGGTTTATAGCCATGTAGAGTATCAGAAAGTGGCGTGAGTGACAAATCAGATTATTTTCTATGTACTCAAAAAAATATTTTACTATGTATCTATTTGTGTGTGAGTTTAAATAAAATGTTTCAAAAATATTCGGTGTTCATATTAAATCAAATATTTACTTGAAGTGTTATATATATATATCTTGCGTAAAAATAAAAATTCGGAAATGAAGGAATTTTTATAAAATAATTTAGTTTATAATTCGATTCAATTTTTCGAGAATTAACTATAAATAAGAAGATCAAAGGACTCTTAAAAAATAAATAAATAAAATAAAATGTTGTTTACAAAAGTTTATCTTCATCGAAAATTTCAAAAGGGAAGATGATACGAGCAAGACTGACTTTAAAGTCTTTTAAAATAAGTTCCTTTTTCACACCTGGAATGAAAAAAAAAATACCTTGTTGATGCAAAAGTATTACAAAATTTTCTGAAAAATCTTACGTCGTATTTCTACTAAGTTATATTTCCTAAACAAATTTTATAATCAAAAACATTATTTAAAGAACTATTTAATTAAAATTTTTCATCGATTTAAGATGTGTATAGATTTCTTATTTTGCATCCAGTCCTTAATATTTTGTACTTCTCTATTATTTTTTATTTATGTCAATTATTTACTTCTTACATTAAACTGAATGACATATATGAATATTTCTTCTATACTTTCTACATTAACATGTATTTTTTTAATATATATTTATTCAGCATAAATATGTTCAAATTAATATATCTTAATTTGATTTTTAAAATTTATTAATTAAATATTTCTAAATTTAGGTTCCTAACATCGTTATTTTATGTTGTTTTTCATTAACCCAATAAGATCAAAATTAAATAACCTACTGTTGAAAATAAGTACAAAACTTTGAATAAACACCATAAAATGCAATAAAAGTGCAACAATTGTTTCGGGTTGAAATAACACACGATCCTTTGTCAGATGAACTAAGTAGTCACAATTGCTGCAGTCAAAGCGGGAACATCGTGTGTTCTTTCGACCCGAAACAATTGTTTAGAGTTTATTGCATTTTATGGTGTTTATTCGAAGTTTTATACTTATTACTTTAAAACGCAAGTTCTTTGGGGCTTTCTTATTGTCCTACTGTTGAACCCTTATACTAATACAGGTCGATGCATGAGCAGCCGTCTTTTTGCTTCGATAGACGCCTGTTTTTCAACTAGGCTCATTTATTCAGCTATGTTCGTCATCTTATATGATCTGAGAGAAATATAAGCATTTTATGTCCTTCCCCTGAGATTTTTGAACAAATTATTGTTGAACAACCTTTTATATCAAATTTTGTTAGGCTAACATTACAAAAAACAGTAAAAAGTAACCTAAATTTAACACATGGTGACCGAATCTATGGTTATCGCTTGATAACACTGTGTGACACGATATCGGTACACATAAAACTGATTGCTATTATCGATAGCTATTAGTTACAGTATGTCGGCAGTCAATATTTTATCACCTTATGTTTCTCTCATGTCTTATTTTTAATGTATAAGCCAATATTCAAATAGCAAATCTGCATTTTAATAAACAAAACGGCGGGATTATATCTTCAAAGAGGCGGAGTTTTCACAACAACAACAGAATGGCTACCTAACTCTTCATTCACTTTTTTAGAAGTTTCATATTTCTCTTTGGACATTGTTAAATGATTACTCGTGTCAATAAATGTATATGTTACCGCTAAAGTGCAGAAATCAGTTAATCTGCAGATTAGCTAGGTAATCTGCACATTAACTAGGGCGATCCATTAAAGTGAGGAAAATTGTTTCATTTCTCAAATTACCTAGGTAATCTGCGAATTACCTAGGTAATCTGCACATTACCTACTAGGCACTCGTTTAAGTGAAAATAAGATCTCTGGTGTTGTAATTTTACAGCACGCTGTGTTGTATTTGTTTTTTTTCATTCGAGGGAAAAAATAGTTTTCTTTCCTTTACTTTCTTTCTTTACTTATTTTAATCTGTATGTGTTTTAATTTTTATGTCTTTTAAAGTTATATTTGTTTTAATTTTTTTACTTATTTCATCTTTTTTATTCTGTCAATATAAGTTTTGAAGATGTTATGCATTTTTAATATGAAATATAATAACTTTAATAGCTTTCAATAAATTCTATTTTATAAATGAATGTTAGAATTGTAATACAGTAATGATTTCTTTTCAAAATAAAAATATTTAACCATTTAAATTCAAAAAAAAAAAAAAAAAAGTTTTATTAACAACTTACATTGCTATTACTATTTTTTTTTTTAAAGTTATGCACCAATTTTTAATTCGATAAAGAAATATTAAATTAGACAATTCAGAAGCATTATTTAAGTAGTACTTCAAATAATTAAAACTGCTTTAATAATTATTAGACCGCAGGAAAATTAAAATGACTGTTTTCCAAAGCTTTATTAAGCTATTTTTTGCAGCATACATATTACAACAACAAGTACAAGTTTAGCAAATATATTAATTTTACAATTAAACAAAAAGAAAAAAAAAATACTTTATTAACACATTTTATGTGATAAACTACAACGAAATTATCTGAAAAAGCGAACAAAATAAAAATGTAATCATGATATATAAAATATATAAAGGAAACTTGAAATTGAAAGAAATAACAACAAAATGTAATGAAATGCTAAAAAATGCATAAAAATTTCATATTAAGTATTTATTAAAGAAAGCCATAATATTGAATGCCATATTTTTCAGAATTAAAAATTAAAACTTTTTTTTTCAGTAAGTAATAGTAATTTAAATCAATTTTTAAATAAATTAGTTTTAAAAAGTTGTGGTTTAATAGTTTTATTTCGGGAGGAAATAATCACCGTGTTGTAAATTTTAATATTCATAATTCAAAATAAAGTTTCAGGAGATAGAGCGTTTAGATTAAGATTAGATTTCAATTAAAAATGCAGTGCAGACCCTTATCAAACTTATATTGACAGAATTAAAAAACAGAAGAAATAAAATCAAAATTAAAATAATTATAACTTACTTGTTACTTTAAGTTTTGTGATGGTCATGATAAGAAACCTATAATAACCATGTCTTCGATGCTCCAAGTTTTGCATTTACCAATTATCATAGCGGAAGCGGAGCGGAAAGGATGAAAGTTTTGGTTTGTGTTTGAAGGTCATTCGCGTATCTGTATCACATGACTGTTTGACGTCATAGTGAATGTAAAAAAAACTAAGGCTCGAAACAAACATTTGAACTTTAACGACACAGAAGCCGCTAATCTGCAGATTACCTAGTTAAAATGCGGAAAGCTCTTGATTCCACACTTTAACGGGTCATTTTAGTTATTCTGCAGATTAGCTAGGTAATCTGCACATTAACGGATTTCGAGCTTTAACGGTAACATATATACCAAGACAAGCACGAAACTCGGTATATTAAAAATAAATTTTCAATAAAAATCTTTGATTAAACAAGACGTTTCATAAAATTGAGAATTCCTACCGGAAAAAGTATAAGAAGATAAAAGGAATGGATTAATAATTCTCATTTTACGCTTTTTGATAAAAGCGTATTATAGACGAAATATTTTTGTTTCTTTTCATTTGAATGTTTCTGTGATTAAAAACTTGTAAGCGTTACTTTAATGTTTTCCAAGATGAATATCGAAAATAATGACCATCACCAATTCAAAAACTCACCAAACAAGTTTTGCTACATGTGTGGACAGTGCATTCGTGAGTTGCATGAAAGAAAATTTTCTGAAAAAGTACTTAATGCCTATTTCCTATATTTTGGACGTACTGTGTATCAAGATAAGTCCTGGATTCCGCAAATGCTTTGCGCTATGCTACTTTCCTGTCTTGGCTGAATAAAGAAAAATCATCCATGCCATTTGCAGTGCCGATGCTATGGCGTAAACACAGTAATCACTACAATGATTTCTACTTATGTATGGCCGATATACGAGGATTTTCGAAGAAAATCAATCATAAAATAGAGTACCCTACTGTAAATTCTGTATCAAAATCAATACCTCATAGTAAATAAATGCCTCCTCCTTTACCTTCTGATAAAACCAAACTATAGAGTTAGATATGCTAAGCGACGAACATAACGATTCTCAAGACATGGAAGTTGACAATCAAGATGAAGATTTTTTATCTCCTTCGAGTATTCTACATCATCCACATTTAATTGTACATCGGGGATTAAATGATTTGATACGAGACTTGAATTTGTCTGTTAATCAAGCTGAATTGCTTGAATCTAGATAAAAAGAGTGGAACTTGTTGGCATCGGGTACAAAAGTGTCTGTACAGCATAAACGAAATGAAGAAATAGCTTCATTTTATTCCAGTTCGGAAAGAACATCGTAGCTTTGATGGGCGAGTTGAAACTTCCCTACGATACGAAATCTTGACATTTGTTCATTGATAGCTCAAAAACAAGTCTGAAGGCAGTTTTACTTCATAATGGCAGTCAGTATCCGTCAGTTCAAATTTCCTATTCAACTGTTTTAAAAGAAACATATGAAAATATTCAATCAGTATTGGATTTGATAAAATATAAAGACTTTGAATGGAAAATTTGCGCTGACCTAAAAGTAATTGCTATATTACTTGGTTTGTAGGGAGGGTTTACCAAATATTGTAGTTTCCTTTATATGTAGGTCAGCAGAGTTACTGACAAATACTATAGATCGGCCAAAGGGAAGATGATAAAAGATCGGCCAAAAGGACGGAATTTGTGTGTGGCAAACCAAATGTGAAACAATTGCCTTTAATTGATCCCTAAGACATTATTTTACTTCTGCTACATATCAAGCTAGGTTTAATGAAGAATTTTATCAAGGCAATGAATAAAAATGGTGACGGATTTTTACATTTAAAGTCAATTTTTGCAAAATTAAGTGACACAAAACTAAGAGAAGGGATATTTACTGGATCCTAAATACGTCAGTTAATGAAAGATCAAAATTTCGATCGAAGGCTAAATAATAAAGACCGAGAAGCGTGGACATCGCTAAAAACTGTGATAAAAGGCTTTTTAGAGATTCACAGAACCGAAAATGAGGAACTCTTAGTAAACAATTTGTCACAGGCATATCAAAATATGGGATGCGGAATGTCGTTAAAAATTCATTTTCTTCATTCCCATTTCTCTTTTTTCCCTTCAAATCTTGGAGCCATGCAGTGGTGCCAGATTGGGGATTTTGTCCCCATTTTGGGGGGTTTTGACGCTTCTGGGGACAATTTTGGGGACCAAATGTTTGCGGGGACTTTTTTGGGGAATTCTAAAAATTTTTGGGGATAAATCTGGGGAGTCCTACAACTTTCTTTCAATGCTGGCAACGCAATGATTTATCCCTACGACCAGGGATTTTCAATAGCTTTATTGTTATTTGGGGATTTTTTTTCAAAAATTGCCTTCATTTCGGGAAAAATCTGAACTTAAATCCACTTAAATCACTTGATATATATATATATATATATATATATATTCCTGTTTAGTAGAAATTAAGTTGGGGATTTTTTCGAAAAAAAAACCCTGATTTGGGGAAATTTAAAGACCTGTTTCGGGAAATAATTTTCGATCATCTGGCATCACTGGAGCCATGTGTGATGAACAGTGTTTCCAGATCTGGCGTATTTGTTATTCAATAGTCCCCAATAATTTTTAATTGTAACGTTTGCCTAATTACTTCGAAGATTGATAGTTTATTATGTATACCAAATATCACGTCTTAAAAATATTAGTGATTAATGAATAAAAAATCCGGCAGATCTTGGAACACTGATGATGAACAGGGAGAGAGGTTCCATCAAGACGTAAAAATATTTGAAAAACGATATCAAGGTCGTTGGAACGCAGGCATGTTAGGCGACTACAGCTGTTTTGTTGCCAGAAGATGCTTCCCAACATAGAAGGAAAAGTTAAACATTTTAGAAATTTATGCACAATATTTCTTATATATCGCGCTTTAAAGTGTACAAATACATCAATAAAATTGTTTGTGATTGGTTTTGTTTAAATTTTTTAACAAAATTAAAATATGTATATAATGGGTTTTAACCTTTTGAGTTTTCTTGCAATAAACGTACCAAATAAATGGGACATGTTAGAAAAATATGAGTATATGTTCCTATTCACTGATAAGTATGGGTGAATAAATAGGCAAATATAGAATGGGTACTTATTTTTTTTTTTTCTAACACAGTGAAATGTTAAATGAGTAGGGGAGCGTGGGGCAGGTTGTAACAGTTTTTGGAAAATTAAGTATATTTTGAAATGCGTTTACGTTTTCCTGTTTCTAATTGCTGTTTTCCATAGCATGCATCTTCATCTATCGTATTCATAAAAAAAACAAAATTCGTTAATTTTGCTAATTTTAGCACAAAAAATATTTTTTCAAAATTATTTGTCTGTTACAATTTGTCCCGGATTTGGGGCAAATTGTAACGGATACAAAGGGAACCCTAACAATAAAAACGACAATATTTCAAAATGTTTTTTGTTATCAATCATTTATTAATTTAATAAAAATGACAATTAATAACTAATATTAAATTATAACCTTCTTGGTACAGTAACAATGAATTATATCAAATGTATTATAGTAAAATAAAGATAAAATTAAAGGTAAAGTCAATCTTAGTCAAAGTTTAAATTAATTCAAGCACATGATATTTTATTCCCTCTCATGCATTTAATGCGTGCATACATTTTGCAAATAAAGCATTATACACATTCTTATGCCACAGAGAGCGTTTAGCCGAGCTCGAATTTTCCGCCCTTTTTACAGGACACTCTCGTTGGTGAGTAGTTTCTGCTTTTTTTCTACCACTATTTTTTATGCAATATTCTCTAATTCGTGATTAAATCGTGATTCTAATTTGTGGTTAAATAATCACAGCACTGTAATATAAAAACACAGAAAATAATTCTGTATGAATATAGCATTGGCAAAGAAACCAAAAATGTTTCATTTTTGAAAGTTTCCTGAAAATGGGCGGAGACTTCGAGCTCGGGCTGTAGACATCTCCACAAACCACTCCTCAAACATGTTGTAATTTGCCCCAAAATTTTGTTTCAACTTTCCCCATCATATGATTTTGGACATTTTGTTTATTTATAAAAATATTTTACGATTTATACAAAAAATTAAACATACATTTTATAGCTAAACACACAGACTAAATAAATAGCTATAAACATTTCGTTAAAGTATAAATTAACCTATCTTTAATCAAAATTTACGAAATGTTTTTTTTTTTTTTTTTTTTTTTCACTAACTAGCTAAAATGAAGCACGTGTACAGAACCTCTCATTAACCATTTTTGTAGAGCACCGATTGTGCTTACATTATAAAGCGCGTCATAAGAATTATGTTTATAAAAATATTTAATCAGAAATGTTACAAACTATTTCGTAAATTGCGTGTTACTTCTTACCTCTGTAACAACTAGCCCCACGCACCCCTACTAGTTTCCATTTTTGTATAAATACTGGGAAAAATAAGAAATTGAATATATCTGAACGAAATTTACTATAGAAAATGTTGATTAGACAGGAGTTTAATAAAATAGAGAATTACTGCCGGAAAAGCCCTAAAGACGTAAAAGAAATCTAACGTCCTTTAAAACTGTAGCTCCAAAGTGGGCCGGATTACAAATGTAAATGTCTGTAGTGGGCGTGTACTACAGATAAAGTAATTAAAAGCAACAGGGAAAAAAACAAGTTACAAATTTTACATATTTTGTGCACAATATTTGTTTTCAACGTTTTACATAGTGTGTCTATGTTAGAAAATATATATTTTTTTCTAATGGCGCGGCACACATGCCACAAGCATTGGCGTGTGTACGTGTTAGAGAAAAATTACATTTATATACTTATTCAGCGATACGTGTGAGTGAAATACAGGCAAAATTGAAAAGTGTACCTGTTTTTTTTTTTGTTGTTTGTTTTTTTTGTTTTTTTTTTTTTTTTTTTGTTTTTTTTGGTAACACTACGGACTCATATATGTGACAATTCTAAGGTAAAAGAAAAGTCGGATGCGCCAGCTCGTATAGGAGCCTCACCCTAATGGTTGCTATAAATCCAGATTTAAATATTCTAAGAGTGGGGATGTGAGCATGATAGTTTTTAGCTTTTTATCTACAGACGTTATTTTAAAGTATTATTAGATTTAAAAAAGTATAAAACCAAATTTATGAAAATATCTTAAGGATATCAATAACAGAGCTGTCAACCTAATCCGGCAAATTGTTAATACCGCCCCTTTTTCTACACCACTCAATTTTTAGAGTATTTGTTTTCTTCATTCGTCGTAAATATATTTGAAGACAATTACTCTAAAAATTAAGTGTGGTAGGAAAAGGGGCGGTACTAACAATTTGCCGGATTTGGTTGGCAGGTCTGATATAAGAATAGACATCATTTTAATCTCACTGTAAGGTACTAGACGCTACGTGTAGCCGTTTTCATCCCAGAAAGATTTTTCTGGAGTGCCATCGTTATTTTTGCGTGACACTTTTCACGATCTTCATACGGGTTATAATTAACACCTACATTACTTCAAGAATCTCCCACCAATCTTAGAAAAAGTATAAGGAACATAAGAAGTATATACCTTTTTATATTTTTTATGGTGCATATATTTATTTTGACATCTATGTAAGTCGGTAACAAAAGTATCTGAACACTAGAAAAAATTCCTATATAGAAAAAGTAGAGTTAATACTGTTTTGTTAAATAAATCCTTGTCCAATCATATTCTTAGTCAGTCTAAGAAAATGATTCGACAAGGATTTATTTAACAAAACAGTATTAACTCTACTTTTTTTATATAGGAATTTTTGCTAGTGTTCGGATACTTTTATTACCGACTGTACATTAAATTATCACTTCACAAAATCCTCATTAATTGCTAAGATGAGGTGGTAAGTACAATATCTATTGCATACATCTTTAAAAAAAATGCTCTTAAGCAACTAAAAATCTATGTTTCAAATATTTTTTGTTCGTTTCATAATACAGCAGATAAAGACATCAAATAAAATCAAGCATATAAGGATAAATGTTAAAGTATTGCACCCATACAGTCGGCAGCAAAAGTATCTCAGTACTAGCAAAAAATCCCTAAATAAAAAAAGTAGACTTAATACTGTTTTGTTAAATAAATCCTGGTCGAGTCATATTCTTAGACTGACTAAGAACAGGATTCAACAAGGATTTATTTAAGAAAACTGTATTAAGAGTACTTTTTTTACATAGGAATTTTTGCTAGTGCTCGGATACTTTTGCTGCTGACTGTAACTAACATTTGAGAGTACATCCGATATAAATGCCATAGCAATTTTATATTTTTACAGCTTGACTTTGATGCGATTGGGTTAATGTTAAATTGCAGAAAATATAGTTAGGAATAAACTATAATAGCTTAATAACATCATTACAGGTGGTTATCAAAATAATTGAAACACCTCTGAATGAAAGTGTAATAAAAGACAAAAAATTTCTGTTTATGAAGATATCGCCTCCTAACTATAATTATTGATACTGGAGAATCCGGATGCTGATTAACACTTTCGCGATCGCATGTTTTTGTCTTATTGATAGTTAGATCCGCCTGTGGGCGTTATTCTTGTATATTACATTATTTTAAATAATTTTTTTCTCTATTCATATTTATAATATAAAAGGATATACATTATAGTTATACTCTTTCTAATCAAAGTATTTGCATCCATAATGTAATGATTGTATAAATGTGAATATTGGGTGCATTGTTGAGTAATAATGTAACCTATGTAACTTGAAGAAATGCTCACTGGCGGAGCTACAGATTTTCAAATGACGTGAATTCACGTCAGCGGTCGCGAAAGTGTTACATGGTCACTTCAAATGAATTTTTTTTTTCTTGTTTTAAACATTGCAATCCATTTCAATATCAGTTAATCTCTTTCACTCACCTTCTTCATCTGTCCACTATTTTTCTTTGTCCAGCTCGTCTTGCCGCGGCGTGTGTACATAATCATGACTTAGATAACTTACCTCTAAAAACACCTAAAAGCTGCGATGTTTCGGTGACAGTTATTACAGCTGGTTGGATTCCCAGAATTTGTTCTCTTTGAAGTCTATGAGGTCTGACATTTTACGCTTTCGACATCCAAGACATATACAACTCCACTAATGCTCTCATACGTACCATGATATGTATATTTTTTTTTATTAAAATAAAAGTTAAAGCAATTTATCTTTTAATAATGCATATATAAAGAGTTAGTTAATTTTGTTTTATGCAAAGTGTTTTTTTTTTTTTGTTTTTTTTTTTTAAGACAGGATTATTATTTTCAGGCAGAGATTTTGAGTTGTCGCCATTCATTGTATTATACCTTGAATGAACGTGCAAACATTTTTGCTTTTATAAAAATCTCTAACAGAGAATTAAGTTATTTTTTCTGTTATTTAAGAGGGCCGCAGTAACCCAGTCGGTAGAGCGCCGGCCTCGTAATTGGAAGATTGCGGGTTCGGTACTCGAGCCGGCCAAAGACCGCCGTGTACACCAATGGTGGCTGGTGCACGTAAAATCTGTCGTGGCCGCAATGTCCTCCATGTTCCCATCAAAAATTATACCTCTGGGGCTTACCGAAGCGGGAGAGCCATCCCTTCCGTGGAGGATCAAAATTGTAATGGCATGTCTCCGGACCACCTCTAGGGGTGTGTCCCAGACCGTCGCCAATTGCCCATCTGCGCAGCACTAGTGCGACGTAAAGTCCAACCATCCATCCTGTTATTTAAGATATATAAAATTGAAAATTTTTCACTATATCTGTCCGGATTATTAGATTTTTATCAAAAATTGGTACACTTATTAATAAGGACAAAATTTAGTTAACACTGTATTTTTTAGTTCAATGGGATAATTGATTTTTAAAATATTAATTAAAAACCATATTTTAACTTTAAAACTATTTGAAAGAAAAAAATATATTGGTGCAAAAAATTAAATAATTAATAAGTGGTTATATTTCTTTTTATATAAAAAAAAAAAAAAAAAAAAAAAAAAAGAAAGAAACGAGTGTGCAAACTTTTTTTTTAATACTTAAAATTGAGAAAAATCTTACTAAAGAAACAAACAGCTTCAGTACAAAACTCCTTTGCGAAATTTGAAAATTGGCACTGAATTAACTCGGACGTTTCTCGCCAAGATCTTTACAGCCATTTCAATTCATCGCCGAAATGACAATAAAAAATTAGAAGTCGCTAAGGGGCTCCTTAGCTAAAGCTATACCAAAGAAATTTTAAGAAATGAATATAGTAACCGATGCTAATTACTGCCTGCCTTTTTATAGAAGAATAGATTAAAGTAAGTCCTGACGTACTGAATTAAATTCTCTTACAAATAATATAAACAGAATTTTTATTTATTTACTTATTTATTGTTTTTAGTAGTGGGCTTTACGGAAAATACCTGTTGATACGAATATTTTCTATGTTACGAGAAACTTCTGCCAACGTACTTTCTGCGTAGTATAAGGAAATTTTCTGTAATATAACAGGATTATTTATTACAGTGTATAACAGATCAAACGTTTTAAGTACAATAAAACATCTAATGGATTATTTTTATGTAATTCAAAAATTTAATTAAAAATTATAACTAAATATTAAAAACTACTTAAATAAATGCAAATAAAATTATTTAGGTAAAAAATTATTTATTAAATATTGTAATTATTTATTATAAAATTATTTATTTGTAGTAATATTCATCAGAAAATAACATTAAAAAATCTACAGAACTTTAAAAACGTTTCTTAAACAAAAAACCACTGTATTTTTTCATGAATATAAGAATAAAGTGCAAAAATTATATTTCATCTTAATTTTATAATTTATCACAAAATCTTGAACAGCATCACCCTATCATGTCATATTTCATTTTCAATTTTCCGACATATATGTAAGCCTTTGTAAACAACTTCAAAGAAGAATAATGAACCAAAAGAAGCAATCTATTCTTAAGATTTTTAAATCACGGTAATTAAATCAACTTAAAAAAAAAAAAAAAAAAAAGTTGTGAGATAGAGAAAGTTTTGGTTTATACCTTTTTATAAAAAAGAAAATTATTGTGGTTTTTTTTTTTTTTTTTTTTTTTTTTTTAGGGCTGAGTACTATCAGTCTCAGTCTACAGATTTATACGATACCAGTTTTACGATAGTTGGACATTTATTGAAACCGAAAATTTATCAAAAATATAATTAAATAAATTGCTAGCGATGTTATAATTAAAGAAAAAAAAAAGTAATAGTCCTCTGTGCTTTTGTCAGAATTTCATCAAAATCTGTCTTTTTTTTGTTTTTTTTTTTTTTTGTTTTTTTTTAAGCAAAAGTAAAGAAAAGAAAATTAGTAATAATTAGTTTTCAAAACGGGCAGTATCGAAAAAGTTTTTTTTTTTCTTTTTAATAATTTTTAATTAGGAAATAAAAAACATGCGTGCAAAATAAAATAAAAGTAAAACAAGATAATTAAGTTTGAATTTGAGTTGGTAATATTTTACAATTATATTTAAAAATAAATAAATAAATAAAAATACGTGTGCCGAAGAATGCTGTTGCTTTTTTGAATTTAAAGAAATTGACCACGGAAAGTTTCCTGGACAACATTTATATAAGCCTTAAGAAGGTATTTGGTAAAATATAAGCTTTTATTTTTTGATTAATAACATGAATCAGAGTATCGGTAAATTTGATTAAATTCCGACTTTTTTAGACTACGTTAAAAATAGATTAGTTATTAAAAATGTGTGTATGGAATAACACAGAATTTGATTAACTTTAAGATGTATTATTTCTTATTATTCCATTTCTTTTTTCAAACTTTTGTTGAATAAATAAATTTTTCAACATGTAAGAAAGAAAGAAAGAAAAAGAAAAAGAAGCAAGAAATATCATGCAGATATTTGAGATCATAAAACACTTTGAAACTTGACGATTAGATCGTTTTATTTTCAGTCATTTTACTTTAAATCCGTGATAATAGCATAAATATTACATTTTTTTTTTCTTTTTTTTAATTCGTTTCCGTCGATTTTACTTTATGTATCCCATAACAATTCCCTTTCAAGCAAAATTTAACTCCCGCAGATTTAAACTATATATCCCAAAATATGTCGGAATACTTTTGTGTGACCCTCGAAGTTAAACATTATTACTAATGATAGTATATTCAATTTCAAACATCATTTTGCCCATCATAATAATATATGTTAATTACGTCATGTTTTAAGCATTATAAAGATAATAAAATAGGCTTAAAATATTCTTAAATTCTCATAAGTTGCGTATCCAACACTCAATATTTTTTTAAACTGATTAAATAAATGTTGTTAAAAACTTTTAGCTAACACCTTTGTAGTAATATTTGGCAGAAAATAACACAGATATAAAGAACGTACAGATCATGATTTTAAAAGCATAAACTATCAGAAATTTTTTCATAAATTTTCTAAAAATACTACACAAATATGTTTCTTCATTTCAAATTTCAATTTTATAGCATATCAAAAACTCTTTCACATGATGTGTTTTATCGTATTTCATATTCATTTTACCGACATTTATAAGCCATCGTAAACAACTCCAAATAGGAATAATAGACCAAAAGAAGGAATCTAGGTGTGGGTACTGCACTAAAGTTCTAGGCCTGAGAGGGAGCGCCCTTCGTGCGGGGTCTTTCTAAGGGGTCCTAGCCCACATTTAAGCAAATTTCAGGGAAAACCACGGCCAACCTGAACGGCTAGGCTGACAAGAGCGACCTGGAATCGAAACCGACACCTCACGTCTACCAGATTTGAGTACAGAACGTCTCGGTCGCTAATGGGCAATTTGTTGTTAAGATTTTTAGATCAATTTTATTGAATCAACTTAAAAACCTTACCTACAGAAATTTTTTCATTAATTTAATTACAATATTAAACATATATGATTGTTCAATTCAAACATTAGTTTAATAATTTATCAAAAAATCTTTCACAGATTATTTTTACGATGTCGTATTTCATTTTTGATTTTATAACATTTAGTATCCTTTGTAAATTCTAAGAAATAAAAGTGAATCAAAAGAAGCAATTCTTCTCTTAACATTTTAAAATCAAGTTAGCTGAATCAACTTTAAAAATGATGTTTTGTTTTGCTTTTATACGGAAAAAATTAGATTTTTTCCTTTTTATTATTTAATATTATAAATTTATGTAAAAACTAGCATGTTGTTGTCACCACAAGACTTTCTTCTATATTTTCTTACACAAATTCACTAAGGACAAATAATTTATTAAAACTATTATTTACGAGTATAAATATTATCTAACAGGATGAATTCAAATGATTTTCATCTTAGAGAAAACTAACACTAAATATCCAAAGAAAGACAGTAGTTTTATTGTCTATAAATGACATCTTAAAAAATGCGTTTTTATGATGGTTATCTCGCATATCAAGTTTCGTAAAGTTATATGCCATACAAGTTGAGATACAGCCTTTCCGTAATCGAAGAAATTTCCTGTATAGCAGCGCCATCTATTGGCCTATATGCATCCAACTTGTATCAACATAATGTCTCATAATGGCCTTCTCACATATCAAGTTTTGTTTGATTATACACAATAGAACCTGAGATATAGCCTTTCCTTAAACTGAAGATATCACTGTGTAGCAGCGCCACCTGTTGAACGGTTGACACCAAAAGTTGATAAGTACTAATTCATATAAAGGTGCATCTACATATAAATTTATGAGGAATTCTGTGCAGTAGTTCCTGAGATATAGCCTTCCCTTAACTTTCAGAAATCGCTGTATAGCAGCGCCACCTTTAGGCCGATAAGCATTCAAATTTAATCAGCACAATGTCTCATAATGACCTTCTTATACATCAAGTTTTATTTGCTTATGCGCAATAAATCCTGAGGTACAGCCTCCCCTTAAATAGCGAAAATCGCAGTATAGCAGCGCCACCTGTTGAGCGGTTTACACCAAAAGTTGATAGGCACTAATTTAGGTCAATGTGCATCTACATATAAATTTATATACAACTATGAGCAGTAGTTCCAGAGATACAGTTGCCACAAAATTTTTGTCACACACACACAAACAGACAAACAGGCATTTTCCAAAAATGATCAAATCATGTTCTAGATTTCTCAAAACGTATAAATCAGTCGAAAACCGGAAGTCGAAGTTTTTTACGAATCCAATATTTTCTTCTATTGAATATAGAAGAAGAAAGCAATAAATTCAAAATTTAAAATATGCAATTTTTTTATTTAAAGTGAGCAAAAAGAACATAACAGAAGAGGACATTTAACGTTAAGATATCTTAATTTTATTGCTTCAATTCTTTTAAAACATGTGTTTTAACATTTTCAATTATTCGATATGTAGGGGAAAAAATAATGTGCTGATGCCATAAAAAGTATTCCTCTGTATCATTCTACATAACAGCACAACCAATCTTTAATGTACAAAAGTATAATTACCTCATCTGATCATTGACAATTTATATACGCAATTTGGTGCAGTTTTCACCAATAGATTCTGAGATACAGCTATCTGGGAAATCGCAAAAATTAATAGATGTGCCACTTGTCGGACGATATAATCCCAAATTGAATCAACGTGATTTTCATAATATATCTCTCACAAACAAAGTTTTTTACATTTGAATAGAGTAGAAGTTAAGATATAGCCTTCCCAGAAACAAAATATATTGCAGCATTAGAGCAACCTGTCGTTCGAAATGCATAAAAATTGTATCAGAATAATTTTACGTAGTATGCAATTCGCTTACCAATTCTTGTGCATTTGTATTTTATAGAAATTCAGAAATTCAATCCTGTAAACGAAATTAAATTGCAGTATAGCAGCGCCACTTGTCGGTTAATATGCACCACAGTTGAATCAGCATACTTTTACAAGGTACCAATCTCACATACCACTTTTGGTGTGTTTATTTAGTATTGAAGCTGAAATATAGCCTTCCCTTAAAGAGGGTAAATCGCAGCATAGCATCGCCACCTGTTTGGCGATATGTCCCAACAGCTAATCAACGCCAATTTAAGACAAGATCAAACCGAATCTGATGAAATTCCATCCATTAATTCTGCTACAAAATTTTGCAAAACACACAAAGAGACACGCAGTCTAAAATCAATCGAATCATATTCAGAATATCGTAAAACGAGCCTATTCATCGTAAACAGGAAGTCAAAATTTTTAACGAATTCATTAATTTCTTCATTAGTATATTTAGTATTTTTAGTATTTCTAAAGTAACCAGAAAGGAAATCATACTGTTTATTTAGCTTATAAAACACATTTAAATTATACTTACTCGTTAATCTATCTGTTTTACTACCGATGTGAGTACTTAAACTTCTGCTTATTTTTGACGGTGAAATCTACTTCAAAATTTTTCAGATAATATCCTATATCGTATAAATAATTTTGTGTGGCCCTCTAAGCCAGTCGTTATTGTGCTAATCATGACATATTCTTTTTGAAACAATCTATTGCGTACCGTAATAATATATATAAATCTCCTTACGTATTGAGCGTGTTATACATGTTATAAACAATAATGCGTAATATTTTAAAATATTAATTAACACGTTGAGCGCCACGCGAATTCTTGAAATCCATTAAAATTCCATAATGACTCCTCCTGTAATAAATAAAAATTAAGCAAATTTTCAATATTTACTTAGAACAATGTAATATTTTTAGTTTTGTATCCTATTTTACACTGTCAACCACCGATGGGTGACGCGGCTTTACATCATATTTGACACTGTCAACCACAATGGCTGACAGGGCGCTCAACGTGTTAATTTTTAACACGCATTTATTAGCTTCACCTGTATGTATGTATGTATGTTTGTATGTATGTTTGTATGTATGTTTGTATGTTTGTAACCGCTCTGGGAGCAAACAAAAAATTTATATTGTAAAAAAAGACTTTCCCCACGTGAACGCCGTGGCGTTGAGGTATAGCTCCGCGCTACGAACCTAAAGGTCTAGCGTTCGCTCCCAGTCAGGAGAGATTTTTTAAAAATGGTTTTTGTTTAATTCTAAGTTATTTTAATTAAGGATTTAAATGTATGTAAATATCATGGTGTGTCACTCACACGATTTTCTCTTACCCTGCATTTTAATACTAAGATAGATATTTTGTGCTTTTTAGTTCACATTTCTATAAAAGCGTGTTCTTTAATTTTTTAAAACTATAATATTATTTAACATGCTTTTATTAGCTTCACCTGTATGTATGTTTGTATGTTTGTATGTATAATGTATGTTTGTAACCGCTCTGGGAGCAAACAAAAAATCTATACTGTAAAAAAAGACTTTCCCTACGTGAACGCTGTGGCTGTGAGGTAAAGCTCCGCGCTACGAACCTAAAGGTCTAGCGTTCGAACCCAGTCAGGGGAGATTTTTTAAAAATGGTTTTTGTTTAATTCTAAATTATTTTAATTAAAGATTTAAATGTAAGTAAATATTATGGTGTGTCACTCACACGATTTTCTCTTACCCTGCATTTTAATACTGAGATAGATATTTTGTGCCTTTTAGTTCACATTTCTATAAAAGCGTGTTCTTTAATTTTTTTTAAAACTATAATATTATTTATTGGTACTGCTTTTACTTTCGGGGTAAAACTTTCACTGAAATGTTTGAAGTATAACATGTTCTGCACACTCTTAAAGTTTCAAGATGATTCCTTCAGTACTTTTAGAAATATATGACAAAATGTTTAGAATCTAGAATGACTGACATGGCACTCAACGTGTTAACTAAAAATATTAATAAAACAATATTGTGTAATATTTAAAATTATTGAACAATGTTCTCTAGAATATTTTAGTCCATTACTTTGTTTTAGTATTTCACAATAAGTAACAAACAAAGTAAGTAGAAAATATTAAGCATGGTCATTTAAACATAAACTTCTATAATAATTTTTCATAAATTTTATAACAAACATTATACAAATAATATTCCTTATTTCAAACAAGTATTATCATTTATCACAAGAACTTGTAAAACATTATCAGATCACATTTCGTTTTTAATTTTCAGACGTTCATAAATCGAAGAGTAATAAATCAAAATTAACACTTTTACTTTCAAGATTTTTAAATCAAGTTAACGGAACAGCATTTAAAATGATGTTTTATTTTGTTTCTAACACAGAAAGAACTGGATTTTTTCTAATTATGAATTCGTAAAATAAATCAGAATATATATATATTTTTTTTTATTCAGAATTTTTTTAGTCTGTTTTAAAAATACAATTTCATATTTGGAAAGTACAGATACAATATAACAGCTGTTGTTACAGAACAGAAATTACAGAAGCCAAAATTATTTTTGTACTCATGTGTTATTATTAAAATTGAGTAAATAATTTTTGCCGAAAACTTTTAGACAAATATTTTCATTTGGTATTGAGCAGTAAAGAAGAAAAACACAAAGTATATGAAAAACATTATGCACGGGTTTTAAAATATAAACTATTGCAATATATTTTTATGTATTTTATAACAACTAGCAAACCCGTACGAATTTTTCGCACTTTATTTATTTTCTTCTTATTTACATATAAAACTTGAAACTCATAAATCTTATACCAATTTCCTCTCCCAGTTTAAATTATAATTAATTCATCAGAAGCCAAATTATTATTAGAATCAAATTAATATTGTGCGATAGTAAAACCATTCAAAGAAAAGTTTCAAAATAAAACTCATGTTTGGTGACCCAATTTTTATACTTTCGCGGGCAGTACAGTTTTAATATAAGGCCCCAAGGGCGACTTTTTTCAGTATAGGTCCCCATGGCGAATTTTGTTGCCATGTTTGCGATGCTTTTTACTTATTTATTTATTCTGACACAATTTTTTGTTTAAAAAAAACTGGTACCTGTTTTGATTATACTTTTTATTATTGTGTTTTTTAGTCAACGTTTGACAATAATTCATATTCTGTTTATTTATTTAAGAGCTTTAAAACGACATGTGCAAAGATTGTAAAGATGCAACTGCAACTTTCAAAATACGTTTTTCCGTGTGTTTAAATATTGCCGATAAATATTATTTTTTATCTTCGCGTATTTTATTAGCCCATTTTATACCATTGTCCTATTTAAAGGACAGCAGAAAAATAGCATATAGAAATAAGAATTTGCTTGGTGCGAATATTTTGTCAGCTGGAATATATAATGGTATATATGAGCTTCTGCTAGTGTGTTATGTGTCTCACCTCCTCCTCCTCTTCCATCTGGAATGTTTGTTTAATCATTACATTAGGGGGCGTGGTTTATCTTCTCTTTGCGGTTGAAAATTCTTTCTGGAAAACTATCATGTAAAAAAGAAAGTATTATACCAATAAAGCAAAACTTACTCGGAAAGTACTTTTCACTATTGAAGAGAACACCAAAACATATAAGTGCAAATTTCATCCTCTTTATTTCAATGTCCTGTGTACACGGTGGATAAGATTTCTTATACAGATTATATATATATATATATATATATATATATATATATATTAATTTTGTTGTATTTAGTTTATTTAGGTTTAATTAACCTTAAAAAATATAATTTTTCTCAAATTTGAGCAAAATAAATAAATTGGGATAAATTGGACCACGTTAGATAAATGTTATATAGATGCTACATAAATAATGTTGTGCATTTAAAACAACAATCTATAATTTATTATAAAATATTGTATAATAAAGCGTGGTTTTATCAAATCATATATATTATTTTAAATCTTACGACAAGCGTACGTCCTTGTAAAAAACTCTGAGGAAGAATAATAAATCAAAGGAAACAATTCTCCTCTTAGAATTTTTAAATCAAATTAACTGAACCAATTTTTAAAATAATGTTTGTTTTTTGTTTTGTTTTGTTTTTCATTAAAAAGCAATTGTATATTTCATTTATTTATTTATTTTATTTTATTTTTGATTAGTGAATAACATACATCAGAGAAAAAAATCACAATAATTGAATCCAGAATGACGTTTCAAATTAATTTTGAAATAAAATTTGTTAGTAGAAATGTACAAATAAATAGCAGAATACAGTAATTTATTTTAGAAAACTATTTCTTATTAACTGATTTGTTTACAAAACTGCAGTTAACATTTGCAGTTTATTTAACGTAAAAAAAAAAAAAAAAAATTAAAAAAAAATCTCGAATGACTCTATTCGGCTTTCCGAAAATTAAGTAATTAACTTTAAATAAATCAAAGTAAGAGGAGTCAAATCAATTAGCTCAATCGAATAAAGCGTTTAACTTTACTGCACTTCAAATAATTTCAGCCCACAGGTCAAAATGACAAAGAACTTTTTGTTGTGTTTCAGTAAATATCTATAAGTACTAGGTTTACCAAAATCTACACAGTTCGTGCAACGGTGACCTGTAACATGTATATAAATTTTCAGTTTATTTGGATAAGGTATTTAGACACTATATTAATGGAAGACTTGTCGTGGGATTAAAACTAAACAAATAACAACGTCTAGAACGCCGAAAATATATAACAGGAAAGCAGACAGCTGTTTCGGTAGCATTTAGCGTACCGTCTTCAGTGCAAAAAGAAATGAGAGAGAAGGGCTCTTACATATAGGAAAGTCAACAGATTGGCTGTTCATCCTAAGCTGAATCCGTTCCCTTTCCTATATATAAGAGCCCTTCTCTCTCATTTCTTTATGCACTGAAGACGGTACACTAAATGCAACCGAAACAGCTGTCTGCATTTTTTTGTTTGTTTGTTTCTTTTAGACGGTTTTATTTGCTTAGTATTTAGACGCTATCATAAATAAATAATTTCCATTTTTTTTTTTAGTAAAAAACTGAGGATTTTTTTTTTTAAGGTACTGCTTAGATGTTACTTTTTTAAAAGAGATCTGAAAACTCTTCATTTTTTGTGATGATGCTATATACATCAAGTTATTAGATTTAAAGATATTACTTTGCAAAGTTTCACAACGCGATATCATTCGATTGCTTTTATCTTAAAATAAAAGTGTAATATTAAACAAAGAACAGTCTAATATTAAAGAATAACGAATAAGTTTTTAAAAATTATCTGTTTTGAAGTTCTAAGAGCTGCAATTTTCAAATTACAGCGTACTTATTTCCCACACATAATCCATTAAATTTGTAAACAGTTGTTGATTCATTCTTGAGAACCATTCACATAAGATCATTGTTGAAAACAAGTGTAAAGTGGAAGAAATATTTAATTTAATTTGTAATATGTTATTTTGACTTGACTTTTTTGACCTTAAAAGGAATTTTTAATAATGTTACAAAGCCCAAAATTTACATATATATTTCATGAACTTTCTTTCATTTAACTTTTTTATGTGCCATTTATGTATTTATTAAATAACTTTTTATTGGAAAATTTTAATCTTTGTTTTTTGGTTTTCTTACATATGTATAAAAAAAGAAGGATGAGCCAAATGATACACTGACACAAGCAGAAGAACCGAATAGTTTGCAATGATCAGGTTTTTCAAAGGTAGGAAACATCCTGATGTTGATTGTCATGGTCAAAATTGTCACGTACTAAGCGAGACGTGTTAAATCCTCGACGATATATTGAACGCCCCCACCCGTCCGTT
The DNA here is from genome assembly GCA_963930645.1 of Salticus scenicus. Classification (NCBI taxonomy): domain Eukaryota; kingdom Metazoa; phylum Arthropoda; class Arachnida; order Araneae; family Salticidae; genus Salticus; species Salticus scenicus. The sequence goes on along the minus strand of OZ005656.1, from coordinate 174,864,671 downwards.
TCCGCTCTTCGATGTCTTTTTCTAGTGAATTTTTTCCTTTTTTCCTTTCCGGTGTGGGCCTTTTATTTATTTTTTTTTTTCTACACTTTTACATTATGAGTTTTTTTTCTTTTTCATCCCATGCTTTTTCTATTGTTTTTTAGATTTTTGCCTTGTTTTCTACATTCTAAAGTGCGGTGCATTAAGATGAAGGCAGCATCAAACAAAAGTTTGTCAGAATTCAGAATTTTCAGAAGTCGCGAACCAGCTGGTCTCCAGAGGCGGCTAGTATATAATAAAATATTTTTCAATATTTCACTTTCCATTTTTCATTTTTAGCATCAATGCATCAAATATGACTCTCATTAACCAATTAAGGTGTGACTGAAGAGCACAGACTTCAAGAAAATTAATTTTCTTTTTAAGATAAAAATTTTTGGTCGAACACTGTATTAATATGTAAGTGTTTTTTTTTCCTATTTAAAACATTATTTTGAAAATTGTACTGGAAAAATAAGTTATGTTACTGTAAATTAAACTTGTCGTAAATTTATATCTCACACATGACAGAATAAACAATATTTTTAAAAATTAGTAGTGAACCAAGAATTATATTTTTGAAAAGTGGTAGCTTATAATGAGTCTTATCACGTATAAAACTGCCATGAAAATATTTTTATTTAAGAAATATATGAACCAATATTTTGTGCTATCCTATACGTGGCGTCACGTATAAGACTGCTCAAATAAATGTATAATTTGATAATGAATATGAATGTCATAAACATAAATTTCGCTAGCAAATTCTATTGCTTATTAAATTTACACGTTTATTATGATATTAGAATTTTTTTTAATGTGATTTATAATGTATTAAGTTTAATAAACATAAATGAGTAGGGAATTCATAATGGGCAAAACAAATATTTAAAATAAAATTGTTTGTAAAGTTCTGTATGATTAAAAAAATATATAGTTTTCAGTAATCATTGCTTTCACGCAACCAACTTAATTTTCAGTCTAACAATTGAACAAATTTAATGCCCCAAAAAAATCTTGAACATGGAAAATGGAAATTTTTTTAGTTATGAGAGCAAGTTTTATTCAGAGCCAGTTACTAAATTAGAAAATGCTACAGTTTTAATGCACTATGATAAAGTTTTAATATTTTTACTTGTTCACGTCTTAAATAATATTTTAATAAATATGATGGGAGAATCGGAAATACAAGGTTTTTACCAAATAACCTAAATATCGTGATGAGATTCTGTACAAACCTGAAGAAAAAATTATGCTGCATTAATTTTTGCTTCCAGAAATCAATATTAAAATTTGGAAATGTATAGAAATTTCTTTTAAATATGTTATGTGGATAATTGTTAGTAATACTTTGTTTTTTTTATTTTTTTATTACAATTTCTATTTTTGAAATTATTACTTATAATATTATGTATATTTTTTATTTGTTTTATCACAGCAAACTACAGATTTTGCTAAATTTATATTAAATACACCGTGACCGATAAGTTCTCATACACTTTCAAACTTTTATTACAATAACAAAAAATAAATCATACAAAAACTTTTTGCATTAAATTAAAGTAGCATTTATTAAGTATCTTTGCATTAAATGCTTTGGAATAATTCCGCGTTTTAGTTCCTTAACGAGTTTAAGTCTCTTTTCAAATCCATCACATGCGGCACGCAGGCTTCCATTGATATTTCCTGTCTTATCTTTTGATTACATTTTTGAATTTGCTCAAATAGGTGAATTAATATTTATTCAGTTGGGAGAGCATATATGACCACACAAAATAATCAAGTGATTTCAGATCGGGGGAATTGGGGGCCATTCGTTCTTTGGCAAAAAGTCAGCTAAATTTTGACTGCAGCTCTTCTGAACCGCACTTGCGGTATGAGAAGGGGCACCATCTTGTTGGAAGCAGAAATATTCCGCCCCATACATACTCCAGACATTTGGGAGTAAAACGTTTTCCAAAAACTCAGTTTTATAATATTGGGCATTGATTTTTGCCCCCTTCTCAATGAAGACTAACGGGAGTTTTCCTCTTTTGGAAATAGCGGACCAAACCATCAGAGACGGAGCATTTTGATAACGCGGAACGTAATGCTGGCTCTCAGGAATGTTATCAACAGAAACTGACTATCTTCTATCATTTTGGGGGTTGAGACTTTGCTGTAAAATGAATAGTTTCTCGTCTGAAGAGACGGATTCATCCCCAGCGTGCCAAGCAGAATTTCTTCCACCCTTTGCTTCCTTTTCATCTCATCAAACTCCGAAACTCCGTGAATTTTACGTTTTCTATAAGCCTTGCACCCAAGGTCCTTTTTCAGAATGTTTAACATTGATCCCCTCGATATTTTGAGCTCTCGTGCTAGTTTTCAAGCAGATCTTTGTTCGCTTCGTCGTATCGTTTCCCTGGCCATTTCCACAGCCTCTTAGGTCTGAATGGACCTCGGTCTGCCCGATCTTTTCTGTCATCGACAGAGGCCGTCTCATTATACCTTTTGATAGCTCTGTAAATGAAATCTCTCTTCACCACTAGGGCTTTAAAGTCTCTGAAAATTTCACTTGGCTGCTCTCCTTTGATCAATTTATTTATCACAATTTCTCTCAATTTCTTCATTCTACATAGGTAAAGAAAAATTATAATTAGTGCAACATTTACACTTGCAATAGCTTTATACCTTACACTAAATTGCCTGCAAAATAATTTGGACTACAGTAACACATATGTGCAACTTTTTAACGTGCTTCAAAAGTTGTATGAGATCTTATTGGTCACGGTGTATATATTTATTTACAATAATACACAACTTATTTCATTTTCATAATATTGGAAAATTCGCGACGTTTCAACATGTGAGATGACTGCATAGCACAGGACAAGAAAAAATAGTAAATTCTAGTTTTATCACAAAAACTATAATAAATATTTATTGTAAAATCGGAGTACATACAGTCGGTAACAAAAGTGTCCGAACACTAGCAAAAATTCCTATGTAAAATAGTAGAATTAATACCGTTTTGTTCAATAAATTCTTGTAGAATCATGCTCTTAGATTGACTAAGAACATGATTCGACAAGGATTTACTTAACAAAATAATATTAATTCTACTTTTTTATATATGAATTTTTGCTAGTGTTCGGACACTTGTTTTCAACTATATATTAAAAAATAGACTTTTACGCAGATACATTAGATTAAAAAAAAAAAAAAAAAATGTGTTTGAAGTAAAGACTTAAAAACCATTGTCCAGTTGCGTGTTCCACATGGGGCAGTTATATACAATGGGTGATCAGATTATTAGATTTTTTTTTTTCTAAAAAAATACTTAACAAAATGGCCCAGGACATCAAACATGCAAAGAACATTTCTGTACTGATAAGTATAAAGGATTTAAGTCCAAAAATGTCGGTTTTGAGTTATGTACATAGTCAGACTCAGAAAAAAATTCTCAATCGATTGGTATAAAGGATTTAAGTCTATATCATTTAGTCTTTGAGAAAATCGATTGGTAAAAAAAGGTTCAAGTCAGAAATTTACCATTCATGTATGGTATAAAATATTTAATTCAGTTTTTTCCTGTTTTTAAATGAAGATTGACAATCACTGAATGATATAAAAGGTATAAATCAACATAATCCCTTTTCCCTAATCGATTCTTCTGATTTGTTTTTAGTGAGTTTAACTTTATTTTTCGTCTCCTGAGAAATCAAGACTATGGACTTAAATCCTTTATACTTATCAGTGCAGATTTAAAAACTCACATTTTCCACTATCGATTTAGAACAGAGTGCAAATATAGGACCAACCACAAATTGAAGAAGTGCGTAAATACTTTGGATCACCCTTTATCAAAAAAAAGGTATAAATGACTTGGAATTTTAACACATTGTTGCACATACTGTGTGTAAATATTTATATATTTTTTTGAATAAATTGTGCAATTATTTAGGCAGATATGATTTACTTCCATTACCCTACTACCGTAGGTAATAGAAGTATTGTATTCGGTCTGAAAATTCGATATCGGGTTTTCACCTGATTTACACGTTTTAAGGTCCCCTGAGTCCAAAAAAGTGGTTTTTGGCAATTAGTCAGTGTGTATGTATGTGTGTGTGTGTGTGCGTGCGTTTACCTACCCTCCCTTACGCGTAACCTAACCAGTTTACACACCAACATTGTGAGTAACCGCTGACGATGTGAGTAACTTTTGCCGGTTACTCGGATTGTTTAAGTATACCATAGCCTTTTTGACGCTAAGTTTTATACTATGAGCCCGTTTTCTGAAAGTTACTCGGAAATGCGTTACTGTGCTATCATTGATACACACTGTGTGTTATAAACAGTTTAATAACGATTCAGCGCCATCTAACGGTGTGTAAAAATGCAGCCTCAAAACCAGACAGTTTCCTTCAGGTTACTCGCTTATGCGGTGGAATTTCAGTTCTAGCAACCCTAGTGTGTATTGGTTTATTAAAGAGCAGGATTCCTAGATTAGCTAATTAAGCTATTTTTAGCTACAAACCTGCTTTTAAATTTTCTGTCTTTTAGTATTTTTTTTCCTTAATAATTAAATTGCGTCCCTTAATTACTAATATAAATAAAATTATCAAAGCACGTATTTAGGAATATTAGGTCTTTCATAATTTGAGGCCCAAATATAAACTGTCAATTCACTTTACAACAAATATCATGTCAAAAAACAAACATGGAAACAAGAACATTATAGATATATTTCTCACCTGTAGAAATTTTAATTGTTTTATAAAAATTAAAACATTTTTTCTTCATGATTTGCGTGTGTGAGAGTGGGGTAGTAACAATATTACATTGAATAATTACCTTACTTATCAATTTCCAACAAGGTTGAAATGTGTTTATGAATTGGGTTTGTCCGCCTCTCTGTCCGTCCGTCCTCTATCTCCTATAGATGTTGATGCATTTTCTTGAAATTGACATATGTCATTCAAATTTTCTATCGGATGTTCTCTTTTGAAAATGGGAGTAAATAGCACTTCTATAAATACTTGGTTTATGTACAGGGACTCGCAAAACAATTCCAATACATTATGCTCTATGACGCGTATTTAAAAAAAAAAAAAAAAAAAACATTTGCATATGTTTACACAGCACAAATCAAACTGAAATTGACATAACACTAGAAAATATTTTCTATATAATATTGTAAGATTAGTATTATGATTTGCAGAGTTGCATAGAAATAATCCGATACAACAAGGGCTATGATTGGCAATTGCTGCAATTTTATTTTTATTTGCGTTAAGCATTTTAAAGCACTTTAAAAATGATTAAAAATGATTATGATTTTATATAGTTCATCTATCTGTCTGTCTGCACTGTAATTTTCGTTAATATTAATGAATTATTTCGTTATTATTTCGTTAATGTTAATGAATGTTTTGAAATGAAATTATGTTTTTCGAACCTCTTGGACGATAAAGACCCTCCTGCGCACTGTTTGCATCCACATGTAAAATTGTTCATGTAGTTTAACTTGTTGTACATAATTGGGTGCATGATTTGTTACCTGACGTAAAGAAAAATAATAAATTCACATGAGCAGCTGTAGTATTCATTGAGTTATTACAATTAAAATTTTTAATCAATGATTGGTTAAATTTATTCATCGACGCATTCCTAAATATAACTTGATTTGTGTGTTATTGAATTTATTAAGCATTTTCTATTAAAAAAAAATGATGCGTGTAACTTTTTTGACTCTATATAGAACTACTCAAAATAATTCTGATGCATCGGCTTTAAATAGATTTCAATAACTTTTTATTTTTTGAAACATGAAAATTTTATATATATATATATATATCACTTAAGTACAGGATAAAAACCTATCTAATGATGATCACGAAAATACTTTCGATGATAATAATAATAAATAATTTAGTAAATTTGTGTGTGCAATTTAATAAGTATAATAAATGAATGTGTATATAATATTTATGTGTACCCAATGTCCTATCTTCCCTTTTGAATAGCTGAAACAATTTAAACACCAACACACCGAGTAACCAAATACAAAGCGAATAACTTTTGTTCGAGACACAGACCCTTATTTACACGATAAAAACCTATCTTATGCTGTCCACGAAAATGTCTTCAATAATAATAGTAATTATTATTATAATTATATCATAATTATTATTTTGTGTGTGCAATTTTATAAATACAATAAATGAATGTGTATATAATATCTGTGTGTACTCATTGTCCTAACCACCGTTTTGAGTAGCTAAAGCAATTTAAACCCCAACACACCGAGTAACCAAATTACAAAGCGAGTAACTTTTGTTAGACACATAGACCTTATCTACACTGATAGCGTCTACATTTAAAATTTCTCGTCTTGTTAAACTTGTTGTATATAATCGTGTACAGGACTTGTCACTACACACAAAGAAAAATAACTATAAATGCACATGTGCAATTGTAATATTCACTGTGTTATTCAACTATAATTTTTTAAGCAATGATTGATTCAAATATATTCAATGTCGTATTTTTAAATGTTATTAAATTTATATCTGTTTCACAAATTACTATAATTAATTTCAAGATAAATGACAAAAACTAATTTGCATAAATTAGGCTTTAAAAGCAGCACTATATTTATATACAAAAATTAAACAGTGTATTTAAATTATGATAAGAGAAGATATGAAAGTGGAAGGTAGAAACAAGGACAATAATTTTACAATGTTAATAAACAAGAAAATTAGTTAAATTTAACTCTATTTAAGCTAAAAATTTCAGTTATGCTGTGTTTTCCTCTTCATCAGTTGGGAACACAGCTGTGTTCCCACCTGCTTGATTTCTTTTTCTTTCTTTCTTTCTTTCTTTCTTTTTTTTTTTTTTTTTTTTTCTTTTTTTTTATTGCATTTTTAAAAGTAAATATGATAAATATTCTACGCATATATTTCTGTAGGCAGCATTTGAAGTTAAGGCAGAAAAAGTTTTACATCTTGCTTAAAATGAAATTTGCGGCTATTTATGAGTTGAGTAATTTTAAGAATATAGACAATTGTGTTAGGCAACATTTGGAGTAACTAAAGCGATTTAAACACCAACACACTGAGTAACCAAATGCAAAGCCAGTAACTCTTGTCAATTACTTAGTTTCAAAATTTTGCGAGCTCTCAACAAATAATAAGTGTCATCAATAATACTTGACTAATTTACGGATTTTTATTCTGACTATCCTAATTAGTAATTCAATAATAATAATAATATATTATATATATATTGTTATAAATTGTCCTATATATTCTATCAATGGCATACACATTAAACATTACCTACAGTCTTTTATGCCTTTTAGAGTAACTCATTTAATTGATACTAGCATTGTGAGTAACCGATTTCAGTTTTATTTATATTGTTCCCAAACACAAACTATTGAACTCAGGTTTCATTGTAGATTAATTAAGAGAATGTTTCATAACTTCACTATCTTAAAACATGATAAAATTAATATATTATACAACTGATTCATAAAATGAAAAGATTATTTCTTTGTTTATTGTTCTTATATTCTGGGCAAACAAAACTTACCATTTAAACAATCCTAAAATAATTCAAATATTTTTTAATAGATAAGAAATTTTACAGTCCCTGTGTGCGTGATAAAAATTTTGTGTCAGCACTAGCGCAAGAATTAGTCTGCAAAATTTCATATAAATTTATATGTAAATGCATACTGACATAAAATATTGCCATTCAACTTTTGTTGTAAATCACCCAATACGTGGGATCCCCATTCCGTTTTATTATGCAATTCTTAATATTGCAGTAGAGAATAAAATTTGCTCAACAAGATAAAAATCTATAAGGAGTTTAAATATGATGGGAACAATAAAAACCTTTTTTTAACCAATCAGTGTATGACGTGAAAAAAATAAAAAAAAAATAAATAAATAAATATGTTGATAATAGTAATAGTCAATTAGAAAAAAAAAGTACACGTAGGAATATTGCTTCCCGTGGGAGAGAAGAAATACTGCTTCCCTCCCCTTTCGTTATCGTCCCAGAGAGTTCCCGCTGTCACCTTTCCCTAATCCATTAACACGTTGAGCGCCGTGTCAGCCATCGGTGGCTGACAGTGTAAAATATGATATAAAACTAAAAATATTACATCGTTTTAAGTAATTATTGAAAATTTATTTAATTTTTATTTATTACAGGATAATTTCATTGAGGAATTTTAATGGATTTTATTAAGAATTCGCATAGCGCTCAACGTGTTAAGGGGAATAACAGTTTTTGTTAAAAGCTGTCAGGGAAAAGAAGGATGAAGTCTGACTATGAAAGTTTATTATTCTCATTTTTATTTGAGAAAATCCTCTCTCGTCCACAATAAACTGATACCGGAAATAAACAAACAGCTTTTAGGCATTCTCCAATTCTTTGAAGATCTTTTAAATTTAATCTAAAAAAATTGCAAGATTAAAGAAAAAAATAATTAAAAAATCTAATTAAAAACTACTTTAATTAATAATAATAAAAATAACTAATACTTAAATTAGTTTGTTTAATAGAGCTATTTGAGATTTTAATTGAAAACATTATTTTTAAATACTTTTAATATATATATATATATATTGAAAACCCTTTCCAACATTGGATTATATGAATCCAAGTACCACATGAAGAACTATAAAAAATGAATGAAGTTGACGAAAAAAAAAAAAATAAGCAACCGAATGTTGAAGCATACAAATTCGTTACTTTTTAAAGGGCATTGAATGAATGTGGTATGCAAAGTAGGTGATCTTTCTGTTATGCTGTATGCAAACTAAACTGCTAGAAATTTACAGCATGCAATGCCCGAGGTCACCTAAAAGACACGATAATAATTTCAAACAATTTGTGTGGGAAAAAAAAAAAAAAAAGTTAGAAACAAACTTATGAAGTGGAAAAATCCAAGAAAGAAATGAACTCATTAATCTTCATTCACCAATTTTTTCAAAATAAATTTATGAAGTGGAAAAAACATGAGAGAATTAAACTTATTAAACATAAAACACCTATCCCAAAATAATAAATCACCCTTAAGGAAATTTAATAAACTAAATTTTATCTTTATTTACTTTTGAAAAAGGTAAAGCACTCCACAACAGCCACGAGACTCAAAACAGTTAAAGTCACAGTTAATAAGGGAAAAGAATTCATCTACTGAACAATTAAGTAAAATAATTTTTAGTGCATACTTTAATGTAATTAGTTACTTCTAATTTTTAACAAATAAACCTTAAAGTTAAAATTTAATTAAATTTGAATTTATAACAAAGATTAATTTGAGTTACGTAAATTAGCAAATTAAAAATATCATGTAGAGATAGAAGTGTTTCATGGATTCAATGAGCACCATCTGTTACGGTAAAAAAAGTAATGACCTTTTTTTTTTTTTTTTTTTTTTTTTTTAACTTCACAATGCCTCCCAACCATCCGGCCAAACAACACCGCCCATCCTACGTAATCAAGCATCTACCCATCCAACCGCCACTATACATTTTTTTTTTCTATGAATGATTAAAAATAAAAATATGTTCTAAAAACTTGACCAGTACAAATCTAAAAACCATTTGAACTAAAAAAAAGAGAAAAAAAAGAAAAAAAAAGTATTTTTAATAATTAAATTAGTTGAAATTACTTAATATTATTCTTTCGGCTTTTAATAAGAAAATCTGTTTTAAAATACTTTTAATATTAAAAGTTTTCCTGAGAAAGATTATAAAGTAAAGTTAGCTTGCTAGTTAAAATAATATAGTGTGCTACTTTCTCTTACTCTGCAATTCAATACTATAAAGACCGACTCCATATTAACTCTTATACGAGCTTGCCTGGAGGGGGACAAGTTCTCTACAAAAATGTCATATGTGTGGACGGTCTCCTACAAAAATATTTTCAAGCCCTCTAATTTTATGCTTAAAAGAACGTAAAAAAAAAAAAAAAAAAAAAAAGGCCCTCTAAAGACTGAGATTACTTTCTAAAACTCCATTATCAGATATGCATATTGTCAGACGATCTTATTTCAATTAAATCCTTTCTCGAATACCCCAATCCGCTTTGTGTTTTCTAGGGGTTTAAAAGTTATCGTAAATTTAAAGTACCTTTTTACTTTCTCTTACCCATAGGGTCGAGAAATTATTTTTTTATGGTCAAATTTTCGAACGCGAGTTTTTGTTATATTTACATGTTCTGAGGTCCCCTGAATACGAAAATCATGTTTTTAGCGAATGGTCTGTGTGTCTGTTATCAGCATAACTCACGAACAAATAGTAGCGGATGCCACAATAAGCTTTTCGTTGAGATGAAGCAAATGGTTTGTGTACAGGGACACTCAAAAGTATTCAAATACATTACATCTATGGGGGAATTTGCAGGTAAGTAGAGTTTAACATATATAGACTGCACTAAACCAAATGAAACGAATATACATTTTTTTGTAATAGAGATAGTCAACTGGAAAAAAAAAGTGCATGTAGGAGCCTCGCCTCCCCCTGGGGGGGAAGTCCGCCCTCGAGGGGAGTAAATTTTCATGATGGGTATCTTTCAAAATAGCTCGCCAATACCTTTAAAACGAATGGTTGAACCATCGATCTGCGATACTTTAAAATAAAGTTATCGATCTTTTCCCTTTTTAACAACAACAACAACAACAACAAAAAACCTTAGAAAAAAAATCTTATTTATTTATTTATTTATTTATTTATATATATTTTTCTTTAATATTGAGAATAAAATGGACTTTTTTTTGGATATGTAGTGTTATACTACTTATCTAATATGGAAATTGTCTGCATTATTATAAAAGATAATTTTTTTAAATAATAATTTAAAAAAATATTTTTTAAAAGCGAAATTATTTTTTAATAACCTAATTAAATTGTATATAAATGTAGGCGCATTAATGAAACAGGGGGTTGAGGGGCGGCAGCAGCCCCCCTCACACAGAACTAATTATCAAAGTCTTCCGAAGCCTAATTTGAGTTGTTTAACATAGGTTTACATAACAGTACTCGTTATCTTACCTCTTAATCTCCAACCTGTATTCATAGTAATTAATTTCAGGGTAAGGGAAAGTCGTGTGAGTGACACGCCAGATTCTTTTAAATGAAAACACAAAATACCCCTTTGCCTGATACAAGGAATGTATCACAAAATTATTATGAATTTTCATCGGTCGGTGAAATAATGATTATATTCTATATGTACCATATGCAATAATGAATAATGTCTTGAGGGCTTTTCCTCCCTTCCCTTCCTGAATAAGAAGAAAAGAACAAGTGCAGTCTTTTAAAACCGGTGTCGGGGCTGGGGGTTTTCTTTCCCTATTATGAATGGTTTGCCACAATCTGTGATACGATAGCTTAAAAAAGCAATCAACACAAGCAGCTATGCTTTCAATTGAATGACTACTAAACACGGATGCGAAAATCTTTTTCTGCTAATGGGTTTTTAAATTGTCTGAATTTTTTAAAGTAACCTTGTTAACTCGAAATTTGTATTTTTATTATTTTTAATAGATTAATAATTTCATATTTATTTATTTTGAAATTTAGTTTATTCATGTGTTTCTTCTGGTATATAGTGTGTAATCAGTCTATTTGTTAAAATTTCAATGCTTATGGTAATAAGACAGTATAAATTTTATTTTGAGAATCTCTAAGTGTAGGGGAACTTTCATAATCAGGGCGCTTCAAAACGTGATATTATACAAAAGAACCAGAGTTGAAAATAGATCTTCAAAAATATTTTGTTTGCTGTATGGATATAATAAATTTAATTTATTTATTGAACAGAATTCGTTAGAATAGTAAAATATTTCGTTAGAATAGTAAAATATAGCAAAGTACTTCCATCAATTACATTCAAAATAGTAGTTGGCGTATGTCGATGCTGCTCAGTTTCCCATCATATCTACATTCTCATAAAATTACAGTACAGGACATTTTGACCTACTTCCTTCTGAGATACATGGCTGAAATTTTGCACATAAGTTCTGTAGTGTATTTTTAATAAATTGTCTTTGGGACTTTTAATTAGGAGCAAAAATATTTTGGTAATCCATGTAAAGTTACGCATGAAATAAGTACTTTTTTCAAATTAAAATTAATATTTAAAAAACTTATTATTATAATCAGAAATCCTGAAGACAAATTGAAGATAAATCTTTTCTGTATATAACAGTGAAAAAAGTTTGTAAATTGAACCATTAGTTCATGAGATATAACAAATTTAAAATTTACCAAAAATTTAAAATTTTATTTAAATTTTTTTAAAGATTATTTTTTTTCTCAAATTCGTCGTCAAATAAGCTTCAATTTTAGAAAAAATAATTACTGCAATTCATCAATATAAAAAAAAAAAAAAAAAAAAAAAAAAAAAAAATGGTGTCCCAGATCCCCCTTAAAGTTCGCTTTAAAAAAGTTAGATTGTTTAAAATATACAAAACTAGTTGGCATAGGTGGACTCTGCTCAGTTCCCCATCATATTTATGTTATCATAAATTTCTAGTGCGGGACATATTATAATCATGTTAAAAGAAATGAATTTGACCAAAGCTTGATACAGTGACAGAAGGAAATCCCCGCCTAATAGGCTACCCACAGTTCAGTTCGATGTGTTTTTCTTATACTAATCTATTAATTTATTTTATTGTGATTAAATTTGTAGTTTATTTCTCATACAACTGTTTCCAATACAACAATTGACCATAATGCATATTTAAATGGAATATCACCCAATTTTGCTATATTGATAAAATTTTAATTTTTGAATAACTTACGAAATTTTCCTATTTAAATACTTGTAGTCAATAATGTTCATACAAGTACAATCATAAATGCTATTTTGAATTTGTCCGATATATTTATGATCTTCAAAATGCACATTTATACTCAATTTTGCCTTATTCTGCCATGTTAAGTATATCGTAAATTCAACATAACTTATGAAATTTTTAAATTAAAAAATTCATAGTCAGGAACGTTCATGCCAGTATCCTAAATGATAGTTTAAAGTGTTCTGACATCTTTTTGATGAAAATATCCCTCAAAATGGACGTTTATGAATGAGAAATTATGCCCTATTCGGCCATATTAAGTAAATTGTAAATTTCCAATGACTTAATGCAAAAGAATGAAAAAAAAAAAAAAAAAAAAAAAAGAATAGTGATCTTTGCTAAGGAATGCAGATGGCTGAAGTGAAAAACACGCAAATTGAATAAAATTTAAGAATTTAAAATAGAAAAAATAACGGAACATAAAAAAAAAAAAAAAGAAAGTGATCTTTGCTAAGAAATGCAGATGGCTGAAGTGAAAAACACGCAAATTGAATAAAATTTAAGAATTTAAAACAGAAAAAATAACGGAACATTAAAAAAAAAAAAAAAAAAAAAAAAATCATTAAAAAAATTTAGATCTCCTCATTAATTGAGTTAATATGCTGAAATAGAATTCTTTTCTATTATTATTATTATTATAATTATTTCCCCACTAACTAAAAATGACAGTTTCTCTTTTCTTACTAAGGTTTAATTGATGAATATATAGTGAAGAATCCAAATTATAAAAGTTAGGTGTTTTTAATTAAGAATTAAATACTTACAGCTATTTATATATATAGAAATTCTAAAATTATTTACACATACATTTAAAGGAGACAAGTAGATAATATTTTTCTCTCTGATAATTTGCTCATGAAATAATATGGATATATAACATCAACGAATATTTTGTTATTATACATTACAGTGTTAAGAAAATAGAGATTATTATTTTATTACTTTCAGATTTTTTATACTTAGTAACGAGAAAAAATTATCTCTATCATTAACTTACACGTCAAAAAAATATTTTCCGATCGAATAATATATTTTTTTCAATTTTTGCAAAGAAAATTTGTTTTATCTGCCTGTATTAATAATATAAATCTGTATGTGTGTGTGTATATATATAAATATATATATAGTAAAATTTAGAATACAAAATTTAAGACTCAGTAGAAAAAGAAGTAGCAGATGGTTATATCCCGCAAAAAATCGAATTAACCATTTAGTTGGTATGTTAATTTTTGAATTAATGGAGTTATATAATTAATGTTATATACAACTTCAAAAGGTGTTTCTTGTCACATGTCACATGTGTGCAATCCGGCGGTATAAGCGGTATACCGTTTGATTAATTACAATTCACAAGAAAACTAACTGTTGTACATCTGTTTGTGTTTCATGTTTGCTACTTCCAGATGACCATTTAAAAACAATTGGCTAGAAAAGCTGCATTTCTGCGCTTCAGTACTATACAAAGCCTTTGTCTTTCCTTCCAGCGGTATGTTTCTTACTTCTTACTAACTGTTCTAAGAAAAAGGAAAAACTATTGGAAGGAAGATGATCTCTCAAGAAAGTCGGCAAGCGAGAACTAGAGAGAGAGCTATTGCAACATACTTTGAACGAATTTGAAAGCAGGGTCCGAACTAGTTTATTTGCCGCCCTTGCAAAGCATATTTTTGCCTTTCATGTTAAGTTTTAAATAAAATAACACTCCAGACCAAAAGTAATGCACTATCATATAGTTTATATTGTCATATTATCATATAGTTTATATTGTAATATTCACAATTTTTTAATGAAAACGTTTTGCCCTGATTATTAAAACAGAAATCTGGTTTCTTCGAAAATTAAGGAATATTGATTAAAAAAAAAAAAAAAAAAATTAATGGCAATTTAATTTGAATTATCTTAATTTTCTGGAGAATTAGCGTTCATTAGTAAACCGCGCTATGCCAGGGTGAAATTTTTTCCCTTTTCTGTTGAAAATGGACTGATAAACTCACTTTTAAATTTTAAAATCAATATGACTTATTATTCCATTTTTTTTTTCGTTGAAAAGGACTGATAAAATAACTTTTAAAATTTAAAATCAATATGATTTAATATTACATTCAAGAATATACACTGTTTTTCTGATAATCTGGTTATTGATCGGCCGAAAACATTAGAAAAGTCAAACGACTTTGGAAAAATCCATGAAAAAATTTTACATTTTTTATTTAAAAGTATAAACACGTGCCTAGTGTATATATATATATATATATATATATATATATATATATATATTTAAGCAATTAAAAGATTATAAGGATCCAAACATTTCATTTAAAAAACGACTAAAAAACATTTTTATTTTCTAGTGTTTAATAATAATTACGATAAATCAATGGATATATTTTAGTTTTAAAATTTGGTTTTGATTATTTCATTTGGTCTCAAAAGAAAATTTTGCGATATATAGTGGAGGGGGAGGGGGGCTTGAGCTCAAATATGCCTTTACCTTTAATACGCCCCTATATATATATATATATATATGAGTGTGTGTGTGTGTGATATTATACTTAATCCATAAATTATCTTAAATTTAAATTAACAGTAAAAGATGTATGAATTATGTATAATGAGATATATCATATATATATATATATATATATATATATATATATATATATATATATATATATACGTGAAATTTTATTCTTATTAGTCTATATGCTTTCAGTAATCTTAAATCTGTTGCTTGGCTTTTAATACGTTTTAAAAAAATATTAAAATATGTATATGTATGATAATTTATCATTACAAAGATCAAACGTCGGGAAAGAAGACGTAAATGGATGAACAATGAAAGACATATGGAAATAAAGCCTTATGCAAAGCAAAGAATATTTTGAAATCTAATATAAAATGTTTTTAGAACATTGGTGGTTGAGATCACGTATAGCGAATGTATCCCGGAAAAAAGGACACAGAAAAAAAGGCACTTGGAATGAAATTTGCAAATCGTAAAAGTAATAAATATCAAACAATGAATTTAAAGAATGACTTTAAAATTACATTTTTAAAATTTTCAATTGATTTGGTATAACATTCACTTAATATATACCTGGGGAAAGGGGGGGGGGTAGGACCAGATCGAATTAAAATAATTATTTTTATACCAATTTCTTACGGATTTTAATGAAACTTTGTATAATCACGTACAATTTGTGAAAAAATTACAGTAAGTATCAGACTAAAGGGGAAAGGAGAAGGGCTAAAGGGGAATAGGCAGAGGAAAATAACAAGATTTTTTTGTATCACCATTTTACCAATTTTAATGATAAATTACAGTGAGTGTTACGCATATCGGGGGGAGGAGTTGCTAAGAGGGGAGCAGAGTAAAAAATGTGGTTGTTTTCTTATCACCCTGCTAGCTATTTATATTAAAAAGGGGGGGGGGTGAAAAATAAATTATTTTTAAACAACACTTATTATCGATTTTTTTATTGACATTTTGTGCAAATGTCACTTTCTGTGAATAAAAAATTAAGTGAATGTTACATATGTCTGGGTAGAGATGGGGGAGCTGGAGACAGAGAGATAGAAAATGATGTTTTATATCATTATGCTTTGCACTTTAATGAAAGTTATTTTATAAATATCACATATGAAAGGTGTTTTTTCAAAAAAGTTGCACTGTAATCACTAAATTGGATTAAATTTGACATGAGTAATTAGAAAACTAAACTTATTAGTAGCAGACGAATGGATGCCGTAATAAGTATGTGCTAGTAAACATTAAGTAAGGATTTAAATAACAAATGTAGAATTTCAAAACTTCAGTGAAAAAAGTTTCTTGGTAATTGCTATTATATCCTTCAGAAAGAAAAAGATCTATCAGCAATTTTATTTACATGACGAAGAATATCTCCATGAACTTCTCTATATTATTTGCCTCTCAATCCAACCGATTAATCTTCTTCAGGGCATTTCGATAGCGAAGAATATTATGTACATCGAAACAATATGTCAGCAGATAAAAAAAAAGAGAATGAAACTACACTCACTTTCTTGCTAGACAAATAAAGGAAAATAAGGGAAAATAAATCTAGAAAATAAGCTAAATCACCAGTCATTGAATTGCATTTAAAAAAACTGCATTTACAGATATTTTTTTTTAGTAGCAATTTTAAATACAAAAGAATGCGTGAAAAAACTGAAAATGTGTATTTATGAAAAAAAGAAAGAAGCTGAAGCTAATTTTTTGTTTCTAAGTAAGATATAAATTCTAATACAAAAAAAGATTTAATTTAGGACAACGAGACTTTTATTGTTTATTGAATTAGAATTAGCGTCACGCAAAATACTAATCCTAATCCTAAACTTTTATCAGAGTCGTTTCTGAGAATGCCAAGACATACATGCAATAGTAAATCATTTGTTTATAATTCGGTCGTTTTATAAATCGTTTGTTAATAATCTTTTAGGTAAGCATTCAGATAATAAATATAGAAATAGAAAATTTCCGTGTAAACAATGCTTTTTCAGACTCTGTTATAAAAATAAATAAATAAGATAAAACAAATTAATAAATAAAATATATAACGAGTTTATTGTACTTATATAACCAAGAAGCTTAGATATAGCCTTTCCGTAAATGAAAAGCCCCACCAGTGGCCGAGCGGTTTTGCGCTGAAAGCTGATATACGGAAAGTGCCAGGTTCGATCACAGGTAGCGCTCGCTCGTCGACCTAGTCGTTCGTAGTTTTCCATGGTTTTATCCGAATTTCACGTAAATAAGGACTAAGACCCATTACGAAAATCCCCAACGAAGAGCCTTTAACCCACAGGCCTAGGACCCTAGCGTAATCAATCGGCTTTAACCACACAACCACAACCGTAAATGAAAATAATAATAATTATAATTATACAGCATAGCAACGCCACCTTTTATCCGATATGCATCTAAATTGAATCAGCATGGTTTCACACATTATCCATACAACATATAAAGTTTGGTGCATTTATATGCCATAGAAGAAGAGGTATGGCCTTCTCATAGACGAAATTAAATCGCAGCACAGCAGCGCAATGTGTCGGCTGATTTGCACCCAAGATGAAGCAGCACAGTGTCACATAATGTCTATCTCATATACTAAGTTGGATGCTGTTATACACTACAGAAACTGAGTTCTAATCTCCAATTAAATGGGTCGAATCACAGCATAGCAGTGCCACTATTGGATATGATATATTCCAAAAGCTAATCTTCATCAAATAAAATCAAGGTCTAACCAAACACTAATCTTGTTTAGAATCTGTCTAATGGTTTTTGAGATACAAAGTTTTACCAACACATCATAAACATAAACACAGGCAGCCATTTTCTAAAAATGGTTGAATCATGCTTAGGGCATCTCAAAACATGTAAATTCGTTGAAAATAGGAGTCGAAAAATTCACGAATCCAATACTTTCTTCTACATCATTTCACACAACAACGTCACCTACCGATTAACATGAACAAAAATTTAATCAGTTTACCTTCTCATAATCACCATTTACATATGTTATTCTATACAATTTTCACCAATTGTTCTTGAGATACAGTCATCTGGGAAACCACAGAATGTAATACCAGTTTTACATGTCAGCCTATATTCGCCAAATTTAATAAGAATATTTTTTTAATAATATATAGCACACGGGGGTTTGGTGCATAGCATAGAAGCTCAAATATAGCTTTCACGTAAACGAAAAATAATGCAGAATAATAGCGCTACCTGTCGTTCGATATGTATTCAAACTGAATCAGCATAGTTTTATCTAAGGAACATTGCACATGCCAAGTTTTATATTCTTAAACACTGTAGAAGCTTAAATATAGTTTCCCCAAACAAGATTAAGTTGAAAATCTAACAACGTCACCTGTTGGCCGATATGCACTCGAACTCAAACAGCAGAATTTTACATACTATATATATATATATATGTAATAATAATAATGATGATCTATTAAACGTAGTAAAAGCCAAGCAACAAATACAAGATCACTGATACCACATAGACTAATAAGAATGAAAAATTTTGTTATATAGGAGAAGCTCAGAAAGGTTAAAAAAATTCTTCAGGGGAGACCTTTTTCACACTTGAGCACTAATGTGCGATTTCGTTCAGTAGCGGCTATAATAGCAAATAGCTAGCGGGCTCCCTATCGTACATGAAAAACTGAAGTGAAATTTAAAGTGGAATAATCAATTAATCGCAAAATAACGGAGAATCTAACAGAAAACAACCAAGCCTTTCAAGAAATGAGAGGATATCGCAACCTGGTAATGTCAACTTTTGGATGTTATAATCAAATAATCAGCAATTATTCAAGTCAAGAACCAATAAAATATCAAGTTTGGTTAAATTATATCAGAAAATTCAACTTGACAGTTGAATCAGGAGGTATAGTGTTTGTTCACAATGTCTGCTAACATAAAAAGACAAATATCTACTAAAAATTGTCGAATTGTGTTCAGGAAATCTCAAAAAGTGTAAATTCATCGAAAACCGAAAATCAAAAAAATTTCTGGATCTTTTACTTTTTTCTTATATATACAGAAAATTAACTATAAATAATCCACTTTTTAAAAATAAGTAGCCAATTTCAATTAATTGAAATGCATTATGTTTTACCTTAAAAATATGTCTTTAAATTAGAGCTATCGTAAATTGAAAAAAAAAAATAAAAAAAAGTGCAAGAAAGAAAAAAATAAAGATATTAGAGCATAAATTAATTTAAAAAAAGAGCTTTTATAAACCAAATCCTTTTATAATTTAAATATACGTTTAATAGTATAAAATAATTACAAGATAAAAATAACTTTTGGAATACCATGTTTTTAAATTTTCTGCTGAATCATAAACGCTATCGGAGACAGTGGGAATCCGAAATAATTGGCTAAAATTATTTAAAAAATGCATTGTCACCTGTTCTGAGCTATTCTGAAAATTTCAAATGTCTAACTAGTCGGGAATTTACATGATTGTTGTATCATATAAACGCTATCGAAGGTAGCGAGTACCTGAAACAGTCGGCTAAAAATATTTTTTAAATGCATTGTCACCGTGTTCTGAGCTTTTCTGAAATTTTCAAATGTCTAACTAGTCGGGAAGTTAGTTAAAAGTCGATTGCATGATTTGTACAGGACACACAAACAAACAATCAAGAATCGAAGTTAATAAAAATAGGGTAATATCCAATACTCCATGTTTTTATTTAAATTTTAAGAAATTACCAAATTTAACAACTTTTTTGATTAAGAATTTTTAATTCAAAAGATTACGTGTATAATATGAAAAATTGCATAAAAATAACGATTAATTAAAAAACTTTATAAGATTATAAGACAATATTTTCCCCCTTAAACTCACATTAACCATAATTTTCAAACGATACTACTTTGAGTCCTCTATTCGTATAATTAATGTGTGTAAAATGTACGACAATTTTCATGTTTGTGTATTAAACCCTTTACTGCCGACGAAAATTAAAGGAATTCGCTTCCCAATCCACCGTCCTCTCTAAACTCTACAATGAGTAAATCTTTCAAAAACACTGTAAAGATCACTTCCAGGATTATTTTAAATTTTATTGCATTGACAGATCGTGTCACTAGTTTCAGTGGTAGCAATACAATACAAAGAATCGTACTTTGAAAAGACGAACATACACGCCCGGGACAGGGGCAGGACGTATTAATTAAGTGTTTAATAGAATTGTCACTTAGAATCAAAATGGAAAAAAAAATGCATATACATTAAATAATTTTATATATAAAAGATAAATAAATGTAAAGATGTAAGACAAAAAAAAAAAAAAAAAAAAGAAGAAGAAGAAGAAGAAGAAAGAAAGAAGAAAGGAAGAGAAAAAAAATGAGGTTAGAAGATGAGTTTTTGTGTATATTTTTGAATAAACATTACATGTACTTAAAAAAAAATTAATTATTTAGATTCATATAATATAGTACATGATTCCAATTTACATAAATAATATTTTTTATGCTTTGACAAATAAAAAATCATTCTAATTTTTAATCTTTTGTTTCATAATATAACACCATTCCTTTTTCTTTTCTATTTATGTATTTATTTATTTTTTTTTCTGTTTAAATTTTAACAGTATCAACAATTGTCGATTTAAAAAATGTAGGACATGTTTGACAGAATCACACATGCGACTTTTATTCGGAATGGTACTATAAGTTTGCAGATGTGTGAAACCAAACTACGTCACTTTCTATTATAAAACGCTCGAACACTTTAAAGAAAGCAATTATTCTTGGAGACGAGAAAAATGTCAGTACCACAGTAGACAACATCCCCTCCAAATAAGCCCTAAAGTTCTGGTCATTTCCTGTTGCATTGTTATCAATATGCTTTGAAACCTCGGCTGTAGGTTGTATGAGAGATAGATTATCGAATTCCAGCAAAAGCCCTACAATAATAATAATAACAATTGATACTAAAAATAATTTATCCTGTTGTTTAAAACGTGTTTGAAATGTTAAAATACCTTATATTTTAAACTGGAATAATATATGTATATTAATATAGGATATGAGAAAGTGGTGTGAATGCAATACCAGATTATTTTTCGTAAAAGTGGAAAAATACAAGCACTGTTACTTTACTTGAAGTTGACACAAACATTTAATAAACAATTAAAAAGAAACCGGCTTCTCAAAATTTAACTTTAAAATCGAAATTAAAAGGGCCTGGATCATTAAGTACCTGATAAGTAATGCTATTGCTATAAGTAATGCTGTAATACCATTAAGTAATGCTGATATTCCAGTACCTGATTATAATTGTCATGGCTGTATAATTCAAACATAAATACATCCTGAATTTTTTATATTAAAAGAAATGCGATATAATTTATTAAATAAAAATAAGTAATGATAAAATAACACTACATATTTATTGATAAGTAATACATTTAAAAAATAATTAATGCAACAGACAATTAGTCAACGATGTTCAGAAATATTCTTTGAAACTATAACACAAAATTTCACAACGAAATTAAATTTTTTCACGGGAATAATAAAAAACTTTTAATAAATTAAAGCTTGATCCATAAAAAAAAAAAAAAAAAAAGAGAGAGAGAGAGAGAAAAGAAAAGAAAGAGAAGAAATAAAATTAGAAATTCTAACTCCTAAACTTTCATTAAATTATTTATTTTTTTTAATTTATAATTGTTGCCAAAAAAATTAAACTTTAAATTTTACATCTACTTTTTAAGATAGCACGCGATCGTGTTTTATATAAAAATTAAATCATTAAATTCATTTTTTTTTTTTTTTTTTTTTTTTTTTTTTTTTACTTATTTTTATTTCATATTATTGCACGCGCAATTTTTATTTCCTAATTCAAAATTATTAAAATAAACTTTTTCGATATAGTTTGTAACGATACTGATTATTATTAATTTTCTTTTCTTTTTCTTAAAAAAAAAAAAAAAAAAGAACAAAAACCTGTTTTTGATGAAATTCTGGCAAAAGCAGAATTTAGTTTAGGACGGAGGACTATTAGTTTTTTTTTTTTTTTTTTTTTCAAATTATTCATTTATATTTTCGATAAATGTTAGATTCCCATAAATGTTCAACTACCGAAAAATGATGCCGCAAAAATCCCAGATTGAGACTAATAGTCCTCAGTCCTATTAAAAAAAAAAAAAGAAAAATGCTTGACGTATTCACGTCTTCTCCCTCGAAAGAACAGTCCCCCTCCCTCTTATAATTTCTGGGTCAAATTTTTGAAACTGTGTTTCTTCTATAATTACGCGTTTTGAGGCACTGCGATTATGAAAACCACTGCAATATTCCTAATGTTTTCTTTTTCGAAATAAAGCTATGAAGACATTTTTGTGCGCTTCCTAATGAAATATAATTATAATAGTTGTTATAAATTCATGAAAATCATTTTTCGAACTTAGCTATTTTTTTTAGACAATATACAAGGCTACATAATATATGTATATATTTATATATATATATATATATATTAAGTAAATCTATTAAGCTACAATATTTTGAAAAATTTCTATCTTTCAATCTGTTTTTTCCTTTTATTTTAAGGAAGACTGTGAATGATTGACTATTTACAACTGTGAGAAGGACATTGTATATTTATATAGTATTTTAAATTATGTTCACAGTATTCCAGCATTTGGGCGCAGTCAGCATATATCGTCTTTTTATTTGAATATTCTAAAAGCAACATAACAATTTTTTTATAGGAAATCAAGATTAAATATATATATATATATATATATATATATATATATATATATATAAAATCAGTAATATTTTTCATTGATAAATTATTTTTTATTACAGTATAACAACAAACAATTATAAATCTATATAGTATATAAAAATGAATGTTTGTCTGTATGTCCTTTATAAAATCGTAAACGGCTTAACCGATTTCGATCATTCTTTTTTTGTTTTTTTCCTTATAGATCAGGGATGGTTTAGGAAAAAAAAAATTGAAAAAATTCGCCCCCAAGGGGGGGGAGGGGGGCAAAACGTGAATTCAAAAAATCCTTCATATCTCAAACAAAAAAACAGATATCCGTAAAATTTTTGCTTTAAAATATAGCTAATATAAATGTCTAAAACCCAATTTCTGGAATTTTCGAAATTCTGTCCCCAAGAGGGGGGGGGGGGGGCAAAACGGGATTTCACATGCGTAAAACGCGATTTCGCATAATCCTATAAGTAGATGGAAAATGAGAGTTCAACGCCATGAGGAGCAGGAGGAGCCGAGCAGCCGAGGAGCGAGCAGTGCAGGCGGAGGAGGAGGAGCCGCGTTATCTTGAACGATAGGTTTGAGAGAGGAGCGTTATCTTGAACGGTAGGTTTTTCGCGATAAGAATTTTTGACTGATAAGAAATTTTTACGAGATATTTTTTTTTTTTTTTTGAATAAGGGGACTTAGAAATTTTTCAGGAAGAATTTTTCGGGACTTTAAAAATTTTTTCGAACTTAGTTCAAAATAAAAAGAAAAAATTTAGTTTTTCGAGAGATAGAAAAAGTTAACTTTAATTATTTTTTCGAAAGAAAATATTAAAGAAGAAGATATACCTTTAGAGGACTGAATCTTGTGCTGGTCTCTCTTTCAGAATGAACCCTGAAATGAAAATATAAAATCAAGCTGGTTTCCACACCACGTTAGTCAAAGGATGAAATATCCTATTTAGAATATTACAAACTTTATCAGGACGTACAGCTTGCCAGCGCGTTGACTCTTTTTTTTTTTTTTTAATTGGAAAAGAGCTCCCACGGAGGCATATCATGAAAAACCAATTTGTGCAGCATTTTAATTTTTCTTTTTTGTCTTCCAATGACCGTGCGCCATGACTTAGTATTTTTTTGTGGAATTTCAAGGAGTTAGATTTATTTTCATAAATTTCAGACTTAGTATTTTTTTCACAATTTCGGAGACTTAGCATTTTCCGCAATGCACAGCAAAGTTGATTGACTGAAACAAAGGTAGATGAGTATTATCTAGTTAAAAACAGGGTATAGACTTTAAAATTTAGGTGTTGCCACCGGAAGAATAGAAACTTTTGAAGAGTTGTCATTCGGGGATTATAAATTAATTACAGAATTAAATAGAAATTTTCCTATGTATTTCAGGGAATTTGACAAAATGAAATAAAGGTTGATGTGTATTATAGAATTAAAAACAGGGTATAGACATTAAAATTTAGGTGTTGCCATTGGAAGAGTATAAATAATTTCCGGTGGGACTTAACATTTTTTACTGAATGAAACAATGAATGACTGAAGTTAATTAACATCAGTAACAATTTATGTGTATTTTAGAAACTTAGCATTTTTAGAGATTAAAAATATATTGCGTTAAGATAATAAATAAGGAATTTAAATAGGAGTTCATACTTTTAGTGTTATCATTGTAAATTTATATTTGGAAATTTTTACAGAATTTATAGAAACAAGATGATTCTAATACTGCATTCTAATTGGTTAATGAGTACACTTAGTATTTTAGAGCTTGAAATTTAGAAATTTTTACAGATTTAACTAGAAATTTTCGTATTTTGAGGATAAGTGTCATCAGTGGATTAACACACAGATTTAAAAACAAAAAAATAATAAATAATTTAAAACACATATTTTTCAATAATGAATGTCATACAATTATATGTATAATTAATTATTTTAAAACAAAAACGATACGCATAAATATAAAAACAATAATAAATAATTTAAAACACATATTTTTTAATAATGAATATCATGTAATTATACGTATAATTAGTTATTTTAAAACAAAAACGACATTATAAGCAATAAAGTTGTTTAAACTAAACTTTATACACATCATGACTTTATGTTAACACTAAATAAGTTTCACTTTTAAAATTTCTTTAAGCTCTAACTTATAAATACTATTAATACAATCGTTAAAATTGAACGCTGAAACAAAGGTAGATGAATTTAACGAATGGTATAGACTTTGATCTTAATATCTGCGCATTACCATTCGGAGATTATAAATTTATTACAGAATAAATAGAAATTTGCCTATGTATTTCATGGAATTTGACAAAATAAAACAAAGGGTTGGTGAGTATTATATAATTAAAAACATTGAATGTGAATGGTATAGACTTTGATATTAAAATTTGGGTGTTACCATTGGAAGAGTATAAATAATTTATATGTTATAAATTAAACTGAATACAATAAAAATTATTTAAATTAAACTAAATATAATAAAAATTATATAAATTAAACTTTATATTTTCACTAAATAAGTTTCACACTTATTTAAACTCTAACTTACATTCGTTAAAAATTGAACACATACACTTTAAAAAATGACTATCATATAAATTTAAAAAAATTACTATCATATAATAATATTAATTTAAAAAATGCATACAAATATAAATAGTAAAGTTATAAATTTTAAAAAAATACTATCATATAATAATATTAATTAAAAAAAAAAAAATACTATTATATAATAATATAAATTAAAAAAATTACTTTCATATAATAATATAAATTAAAAAAATTACTTTCATATAATAATATTAATTAAAAAAATGCATACAAAGATATACAGTAAAGTTATAAAATAAATAAATAAATAAAAAATAAAATAAATAAAAATAAAAATAAAATAAAAATGACTATCCTATAATAATATTAATTTAAAAATACATACAATGTTTAAAATCAACAATTAAATTTTATATACATTATAATTAACTAAACTTTATACTGTTACTATTAAATAAATTTATCCTAACACGAAAACTTTACATAAATTTTATAAGCAAAAAAAGCTATAAGTACATGAATATATTATTTAAATTAAACATTATATTGATACTACACAAATATTATTTAACATTTATTCGAGTTTAACGCTGTAATATAATTTAAACTATCTTAGTTGATTTAAATGAAACAGGTAAATACTTTTAAACTTGAAATAATAAAAATAAGTTCTTTTTATAAAATAATTGATATAAACTATAATAATAAAAAGGATTAGTTATATTTAAAAACTATCAGTTACTAAAAGTTATTTTGTATTAAACATTTCTAAATAAATTGCATAAAAATTCAACGTATCATTTTAAATGAAAATAAACAGTTTTCTTAAAAAACAGATAATACGGAATATTCTATGAGTTAGTTATCACCTGCAACGGAAAAACCCTACAGCTGATGAATCATGCGTTATATACGCTGGCGAGCCATACATATTAGTAATCAATACTATCTCATATAAAGATTAAGTTAAAATACAGCGGATAATTAGGAAAATGCAATATTTTTTTCACAAAGCATATCATACAATGAGTTTAAACGATTATTACCTACGTATCACTTAAACGGTATTGAAATAAATAAATATAAAAGTAAGTTATAGTTAAAAAATAAAAATTCGTTTGTGAAAGAGTTTTATATGTTGCAAAATTTAGTTTTACTCAGATAATTTCTGAACATACACAATTTAAATCGAAACTTTCCTAGATTTCATTTAAGCAGTAAATATTCGTTTGGGAAAGTAGTTTGATATGTTATGCAAATTTCTTAAATTGATTTCTCTCTTCAATAAATCAATAAAAATTGTCTTATGTAATGTTTTAATAAAAGTTATGTTTTAATAATTTTTTTATGATATAAACAAATAAATTTACTAGAGTATACATATTAAGATATTACGTATAGAGTAGAGATACATATTAAGTTAAATAAATTATCAAATAGTAATAATAAATTATGAAACTTACTTAAAATTGAAGAAATTTCCCTTAGCGAAATGCAACCTTCAGCCTTGCACACAAATGTGACAAACTGCTTATCGCTACACGTTGACTCACATACAGATAAGAATGTTGAATCCTACCTATCTTAGTAGAATGTTGTTAGAGTTCTGTGTTTTCAGAGTAATATAAAATAGTTTATAGAGATCATTTATTTAATATCAGTTGTAAACTACATTTAAATATTACAATAAGAGTTGAACTTTGCAATTAACCTGTTAAAATTATGCTAAGAAAATAATGTGCGTTAAGTCGCGCTTTTTATGTTTAATAAATAAAGTTTTAATAAAATATAAGTGTAATTTTTAATAAATTGTTTTAAAATCACTTAATGGGATAAAATAAAATCTTATTGTTTTAGTAATTATTTTCTCTAGTTATAAAACTAAGTAATAAACTATCTATAAATAATCGGATAGCAAGAGAGATTTTTGTATAATAACTATATAGTATTTTAATATATGCATTACATCGCAGGGTAAAATTTTCAACTTATTTATAGCGAATGAACTATAAGTAATAAAACTTAATCATTTGCATAACCGCTAAATTTTATTAGTTTGGTATATGATTTAAAATACTAAACAATAATCCTTGTAAGAAAATTGGGATGACACTTGCACAGAAAGAAATTGTCCTTTACAATAAGATTTGTTCAGAATGTCTAAGTAAAAATAACTTACCGTGAGGCATACTGGTAACATGCTGTTGTATTGAAATTCATTGTTTTTAGTTAATGGCTGGTTAAACTTCTAATGAGGCAATTAATTTTACTAGCACATAAATGTAATTTTTTATATTATTCCTGTATAGATAAAATATTAAATAATTCATTAAGTGTTAAACTTTGCATTTAATCGATTAAATAAATAAAGTTTTACTAAAATATAAGTGTAATTTTTAATGTAAGGGATTAAAATCACTTTAACTTTATAAGAAAAAAACAAAAAAAGATGTTTTAAAATTACTTAATAGGATAAAATTAAAAATCTTATTGTTTTTTAGCAATTATTTTATCTAGACTAAGTAATAAATTTTTAAATTATTTATAAATGATCGGATAGTAAGAGATTTTTGTATAATAACTATATAGTATTTTAATATATGCATTACATCGCAGGGTAAAATTTACAACTTATTTATAGCGAATGAACTATAAGTAATAAAACTTAATCATTTGCATAACCGCTAAATTTTATAAGTTTGGTATATGATTTAAAATACTAAACAATAATCCTTGTAAGAGAATTGGGATGATACTTTCACAGAAAGAAATTGTCCTTTACAATAAGATTTGTTCAGAATGTCTAAGTAAAAATAACTTACCGTGAGGCATACTGGTATCATGCTGTTGTACTATATTTAAAAGTTTTACTATAGAATAAACATTCACATATGGATATTCATAAGGTTTAAGACTATATGAGGATCCTATAAGCGAAATGCATGAGAGACTTTCTAAGGAATCCTATTGCATATTTAAGCAGGTTTTAGAGAAAACCATGAAATACTCCAGTCGACTAGGTTGATGAAATGGATTCGAACCCAACACTTCCCCTTTTACCATAGAATCCTGCACTAATCACAAGGTTAATGACTCATGCAGTTGTATTGAAACTTATTGATTACAAGTCTAAACTTATACCATTAAATATTTAACTGTTGGTTCTATAAGTGGATTGCTCTGTGTGTGAGTCTTTGTAACTTATAGTTAAGCGAGTTTTAGTGAAAACCAAGAAAAACTACAAACGGGTAGATTGCTAAGTTGAATTCGAACCTAGCATTAAACATAGAATCGTTTGATCTTCTAAAATCCTTGTAACAACATGTTTATGAACTTTATAAGAAAATGCTTAATAGGGTTTGCATGCGTTAGCTATATTAAACATCTATTAGATGTAAATTTTTTTCAATATATATTGTTTAAACTATGTTTATACACCATGCAATGTATAATATTTCCTAAAGTAAAAGTTTAAACTGAGTAACTAATCATCAACATAAGTGTTAAATTGAATACATAAGACAGTATATGAATAAACAGTAATGTGAAAATGCTGATTTGTAAAACTTTTTGAAAGTAGTAACTTCTAAATTTATACTTATGAACACACATGGTTAAGAGACTTATATAAAACAATACTATGATTAAAAAATTTTTCAGTATACAGTAAAATAAATCGTAATAGATATTCATTTACAATAAGTAATTTAATGATTTAATGCTTTCATTAAAAGATTAAAATTACTAGATTACAGATTTTTGTTTAATATTTTATGAATATAGTAATAATCTTTCACTAATAATATATTTCAATAGATATAAGTTAAAAAAAAAATGTTTTAAAGTTTCACTTACCTGAAAACATGTCTGACTCCAACAGCAGTCTTAAGAGAAATGAGCGATAAGGATAGTTCTTATCAGCAGCATCAGGTCACGTGATTACGGTGACGTCACGAGTCATATGATTGGTGACGTCAGGTCACGTGCCGAGTCTCTTATCTTATCAGAGATTGCTTATCAGCGATCACAGCTCATTCTGCCATTTGATTTCGTATTTGTTGGTTGCTTCAAAATGTCTGCTGTGAGTTTTATGGAAAACGGACTGAATGTCTACTATGTTTCAAACTTTATCGAAAAGGAACAAGCGGATCGGTATTTTGCTGAGTTAAAAACTTTACCTTTCTACACGCCAACGTTTAAAATTCATGGAAAAAGTATTAAACCTAAAAGGCAAGTTCTAGGATACGGCGATTCGATTTTAAGTTATGCCTTCAGCGGAACCCATGTGCCAGCTAACCCTTGGACACCTCTGATGTTACAACTGCGGGATCGAGTGGAAAAATGGACGGCTTCTACCTTCAACTATGTTCTGCTAAACCTCTACATCAATGGATACAGCTACATAGCTCAACATAAAGACAACGAAAGTGGATTGGATACAACTTTCCCCATCGTAGTCCTCAGCTTTGGTGCCGAACGAACAATTGAATTCAAGAGGCCTGAAACACCATCGACTTTGATTTCATTAGAACATGGTTCGCTCTACGGTATGTTAAAGCCTACCAACGAACTGTTTACCCATGGCATTGCACCGGACCCTAACATTAAAGATATGAGAATCAGCCTGACTTTTCGTCATTTAATATACAACCCCATCATGTCACCTTTAAAGAAACCAAGACTTGATCTAAGTGATGCTTCATCCAGTGCATGTGATACACCAAAAAACTCTTTATTCATTGATCTGAATACTTTAAAAAACTCTCATTGTGATGTGTCTACAACGAGTGATACTTCTATAAAAAACTGTTCAAAGGACTTGTGTGAAAAACTTACTCCAAACGATTGGTTAAGTCAATGGGTACGAGAACACCCTCTACACCCCATCTGTACTGAATGGAATTTAAAATGGAATACATTTGTACAAATTGTAGTGGAAAAGAATTTTAATGTGAGAATTCATATTCGTAATTTTAAAGAATTACCCACGGGTGAGTGGGTACACACTAAACAAGGTATTGTAATGACATCTCAGACTTGGTATTATTTTCAAGATTTGATTGAAAATTTTAGTTTCAACTCAGTAAGTGATAGTTTTATTAGTAATAACCAATTATTGATGCTTTGTATTAATAAGAATTTCTGTATACTTCAACAAATGTTTACCTTAAACACATGTGAATTTTACTTAAAACCCAATGTCATTAAATTATTTAAAGAGCAAATTTTGAAACTTAGAGAAATCAAAATTAAAATAACTGATTCTATCATTGATGCAATATTTACAATTCAACTTCCTATGTTAATTCTAAGCAAAACCCCCTTTTGTTTATATCATGTTAATGAAGAAAATGCTAAGAGAATCTTTTTAAAGTCTATTGTTCATGAAGTTCGATTATGTATAGAAGATTTGTTTCACTGTGATGAGTGTTTATTTAATTCTTCTCATCAAAGTTCCCTAGATTATTCAACGATATCATTACTTGCAAAATTTCAATTAAATCGCGACGAGATACTTTTAAAATTAAATATGTTTGCTATTGCTCAAAATATAACCTGTACATGTCATTACAATATTTCTTTCTTTAAAGAACTAAATATGAAACTGTATGAAAATCATATTGAAGCTGCTTTATCTAAATTGTAAATTAATCTGTATATATGTTATGCATTTTTAATAAAGAAATTGAAACTGTATATATTGTGTCAGTAGTCCTTTGTATATATTTACAACTATACATAATAATATTCAATTCTTATTAGTATTAATATAGTTAATACAATAAATAATTTAAGAATAAGGTATTAATAATTTTAAATAAACAAAAACTTAAATCCATATTTATTAGTTTTATAAAACACACTAATGAAGCAAAGGTTTAACTTCAATCGCGAAAAACTTAAAAATATAAAGAAAACCAAAAACATATTAATTAATTATTATTATTATTTTATGTAAAAGATTGTTGAAGTAAACTTTTAAACGTACCACAACACGCAGTGAAAAATATTCAAAGTCCACAGGACATTACTCGAAACGATTCCATTGTCTTATACGGTAAATTGAATTTCTCCCGTATATGTCAATCTTTTTTCCGTGTGTTATATTTCAATTTACCGTATAAGACAATGGAATCGTTTCGAGTAATGTCCTGTGGACTTTGAATATTTTTCACTGCGTGTTGTGGTACGTTTAAAAGTTTACTTCAACAATCTTTTACATAAAATAATAATAATAATTAATTAATATGTTTTTGGTTTTCTTTATATTTTTAAGTTTTTCGCGATTGAAGTTAAACCTTTGCTTCATTAGTGTGTTTTATAAAACTAATAAATATGGATTTAAGTTTTTGTTTATTTAAAATTATTAATACCTTATTCTTAAATTATTTATTGTATTAACTATATTAATACTAATAAGAATTGAATATTATTATGTATAGTTGTAAATATATACAAAGGACTACTGACACAATATATACAGTTTCAATTTCTTTATTAAAAATGCATAACATATATACAGATTAATTTACAATTTAGATAAAGCAGCTTCAATATGATTTTCATACAGTTTCATATTTAGTTCTTTAAAGAAAGAAATATTGTAATGACATGTACAGGTTATATTTTGAGCAATAGCAAACATATTTAATTTTAAAAGTATCTCGTCGCGATTTAATTGAAATTTTGCAAGTAATGATATCGTTGAATAATCTAGGGAACTTTGATGAGAAGAATTAAATAAACACTCATCACAGTGAAACAAATCTTCTATACATAATCGAACTTCATGAACAATAGACTTTAAAAAGATTCTCTTAGCATTTTCTTCATTAACATGATATAAACAAAAGGGGGTTTTGCTTAGAATTAACATAGGAAGTTGAATTGTAAATATTGCATCAATGATAGAATCAGTTATTTTAATTTTGATTTCTCTAAGTTTCAAAATTTGCTCTTTAAATAATTTAATGACATTGGGTTTTAAGTAAAATTCACATGTGTTTAAGGTAAACATTTGTTGAAGTATACAGAAATTCTTATTAATACAAAGCATCAATAATTGGTTATTACTAATAAAACTATCACTTACTGAGTTGAAACTAAAATTTTCAATCAAATCTTGAAAATAATACCAAGTCTGAGATGTCATTACAATACCTTGTTTAGTGTGTACCCACTCACCCGTGGGTAATTCTTTAAAATTACGAATATGAATTCTCACATTAAAATTCTTTTCCACTACAATTTGTACAAATGTATTCCATTTTAAATTCCATTCAGTACAGATGGGGTGTAGAGGGTGTTCTCGTACCCATTGACTTAACCAATCGTTTGGAGTAAGTTTTTCACACAAGTCCTTTGAACAGTTTTTTATAGAAGTATCACTCGTTGTAGACACATCACAATGAGAGTTTTTTAAAGTATTCAGATCAATGAATAAAGAGTTTTTTGGTGTATCACATGCACTGGATGAAGCATCACTTAGATCAAGTCTTGGTTTCTTTAAAGGTGACATGATGGGGTTGTATATTAAATGACGAAAAGTCAGGCTGATTCTCATATCTTTAATGTTAGGGTCCGGTGCAATGCCATGGGTAAACAGTTCGTTGGTAGGCTTTAACATACCGTAGAGCGAACCATGTTCTAATGAAATCAAAGTCGATGGTGTTTCAGGCCTCTTGAATTCAATTGTTCGTTCGGCACCAAAGCTGAGGACTACGATGGGGAAAGTTGTATCCAATCCACTTTCGTTGTCTTTATGTTGAGCTATGTAGCTGTATCCATTGATGTAGAGGTTTAGCAGAACATAGTTGAAGGTAGAAGCCGTCCATTTTTCCACTCGATCCCGCAGTTGTAACATCAGAGGTGTCCAAGGGTTAGCTGGCACATGGGTTCCGCTGAAGGCATAACTTAAAATCGAATCGCCGTATCCTAGAACTTGCCTTTTAGGTTTAATACTTTTTCCATGAATTTTAAACGTTGGCGTGTAGAAAGGTAAAGTTTTTAACTCAGCAAAATACCGATCCGCTTGTTCCTTTTCGATAAAGTTTGAAACATAGTAGACATTCAGTCCGTTTTCCATAAAACTCACAGCAGACATTTTGAAGCAACCAACAAATACGAAATCAAATGGCAGAATGAGCTGTGATCGCTGATAAGCAATCTCTGATAAGATAAGAGACTCGGCACGTGACCTGACGTCACCAATCATATGACTCGTGACGTCACCGTAATCACGTGACCTGATGCTGCTGATAAGAACTATCCTTATCGCTCATTTCTCTTAAGACTGCTGTTGGAGTCAGACATGTTTTCAGGTAAGTGAAACTTTAAAACATTTTTTTTTTAACTTATATCTATTGAAATATATTATTAGTGAAAGATTATTACTATATTCATAAAATATTAAACAAAAATCTGTAATCTAGTAATTTTAATCTTTTAATGAAAGCATTAAATCATTAAATTACTTATTGTAAATGAATATCTATTACGATTTATTTTACTGTATACTGAAAAATTTTTTAATCATAGTATTGTTTTATATAAGTCTCTTAACCATGTGTGTTCATAAGTATAAATTTAGAAGTTACTACTTTCAAAAAGTTTTACAAATCAGCATTTTCACATTACTGTTTATTCATATACTGTCTTATGTATTCAATTTAACACTTATGTTGATGATTAGTTACTCAGTTTAAACTTTTACTTTAGGAAATATTATACATTGCATGGTGTATAAACATAGTTTAAACAATATATATTGAAAAAAATTTACATCTAATAGATGTTTAATATAGCTAACGCATGCAAACCCTATTAAGCATTTTCTTATAAAGTTCATAAACATGTTGTTACAAGGATTTTAGAAGATCAAACGATTCTATGTTTAATGCTAGGTTCGAATTCAACTTAGCAATCTACCCGTTTGTAGTTTTTCTTGGTTTTCACTAAAACTCGCTTAACTATAAGTTACAAAGACTCACACACAGAGCAATCCACTTATAGAACCAACAGTTAAATATTTAATGGTATAAGTTTAGACTTGTAATCAATAAGTTTCAATACAACTGCATGAGTCATTAACCTTGTGATTAGTGCAGGATTCTATGGTAAAAGGGGAAGTGTTGGGTTCGAATCCATTTCATCAACCTAGTCGACTGGAGTATTTCATGGTTTTCTCTAAAACCTGCTTAAATATGCAATAGGATTCCTTAGAAAGTCTCTCATGCATTTCGCTTATAGGATCCTCATATAGTCTTAAACCTTATGAATATCCATATGTGAATGTTTATTCTATAGTAAAACTTTTAAATATAGTACAACAGCATGATACCAGTATGCCTCACGGTAAGTTATTTTTACTTAGACATTCTGAACAAATCTTATTGTAAAGGACAATTTCTTTCTGTGAAAGTATCATCCCAATTCTCTTACAAGGATTATTGTTTAGTATTTTAAATCATATACCAAACTTATAAAATTTAGCGGTTATGCAAATGATTAAGTTTTATTACTTATAGTTCATTCGCTATAAATAAGTTGTAAATTTTACCCTGCGATGTAATGCATATATTAAAATACTATATAGTTATTATACAAAAATCTCTTACTATCCGATCATTTATAAATAATTTAAAAATTTATTACTTAGTCTAGATAAAATAATTGCTAAAAAACAATAAGATTTTTAATTTTATCCTATTAAGTAATTTTAAAACATCTTTTTTTGTTTTTTTCTTATAAAGTTAAAGTGATTTTAATCCCTTACATTAAAAATTACACTTATATTTTAGTAAAACTTTATTTATTTAATCGATTAAATGCAAAGTTTAACACTTAATGAATTATTTAATATTTTATCTATACAGGAATAATATAAAAAATTACATTTATGTGCTAGTAAAATTAATTGCCTCATTAGAAGTTTAACCAGCCATTAACTAAAAACAATGAATTTCAATACAACAGCATGTTACCAGTATGCCTCACGGTAAGTTATTTTTACTTAGACATTCTGAACAAATCTTATTGTAAAGGACAATTTCTTTCTGTGCAAGTGTCATCCCAATTTTCTTACAAGGATTATTGTTTAGTATTTTAAATCATATACCAAACTAATAAAATTTAGCGGTTATGCAAATGATTAAGTTTTATTACTTATAGTTCATTCGCTATAAATAAGTTGAAAATTTTACCCTGCGATGTAATGCATATATTAAAATACTATATAGTTATTATACAAAAATCTCTCTTGCTATCCGATTATTTATAGATAGTTTATTACTTAGTTTTATAACTAGAGAAAATAATTACTAAAACAATAAGATTTTATTTTATCCCATTAAGTGATTTTAAAACAATTTATTAAAAATTACACTTATATTTTATTAAAACTTTATTTATTAAACATAAAAAGCGCGACTTAACGCACATTATTTTCTTAGCATAATTTTAACAGGTTAATTGCAAAGTTCAACTCTTATTGTAATATTTAAATGTAGTTTACAACTGATATTAAATAAATGATCTCTATAAACTATTTTATATTACTCTGAAAACACAGAACTCTAACAACATTCTACTAAGATAGGTAGGATTCAACATTCTTATCTGTATGTGAGTCAACGTGTAGCGATAAGCAGTTTGTCACATTTGTGTGCAAGGCTGAAGGTTGCATTTCGCTAAGGGAAATTTCTTCAATTTTAAGTAAGTTTCATAATTTATTATTACTATTTGATAATTTATTTAACTTAATATGTATCTCTACTCTATACGTAATATCTTAATATGTATACTCTAGTAAATTTATTTGTTTATATCATAAAAAAATTATTAAAACATAACTTTTATTAAAACATTACATAAGACAATTTTTATTGATTTATTGAAGAGAGAAATCAATTTAAGAAATTTGCATAACATATCAAACTACTTTCCCAAACGAATATTTACTGCTTAAATGAAATCTAGGAAAGTTTCGATTTAAATTGTGTATGTTCAGAAATTATCTGAGTAAAACTAAATTTTGCAACATATAAAACTCTTTCACAAACGAATTTTTATTTTTTAACTATAACTTACTTTTATATTTATTTATTTCAATACCGTTTAAGTGATACGTAGGTAATAATCGTTTAAACTCATTGTATGATATGCTTTGTGAAAAAAATATTGCATTTTCCTAATTATCCGCTGTATTTTAACTTAATCTTTATATGAGATAGTATTGATTACTAATATGTATGGCTCGCCAGCGTATATAACGCATGATTCATCAGCTGTAGGGTTTTTCCGTTGCAGGTGATAACTAACTCATAGAATATTCCGTATTATCTGTTTTTTAAGAAAACTGTTTATTTTCATTTAAAATGATACGTTGAATTTTTATGCAATTTATTTAGAAATGTTTAATACAAAATAACTTTTAGTAACTGATAGTTTTTAAATATAACTAATCCTTTTTATTATTATAGTTTATATCAATTATTTTATAAAAAGAACTTATTTTTATTATTTCAAGTTTAAAAGTATTTACCTGTTTCATTTAAATCAACTAAGATAGTTTAAATTATATTACAGCGTTAAACTCGAATAAATGTTAAATAATATTTGTGTAGTATCAATATAATGTTTAATTTAAATAATATATTCATGTACTTATAGCTTTTTTTGCTTATAAAATTTATGTAAAGTTTTCGTGTTAGGATAAATTTATTTAATAGTAACAGTATAAAGTTTAGTTAATTATAATGTATATAAAATTTAATTGTTGATTTTAAACATTGTATGTATTTTTAAATTAATATTATTATAGGATAGTCATTTTTATTTTATTTTTATTTTTATTTATTTTATTTTTTATTTATTTATTTATTTTATAACTTTACTGTATATCTTTGTATGCATTTTTTTAATTAATATTATTATATGATAGTATTTTTTTAAAATTTATAACTTTACTATTTATATTTGTATGCATTTTTTAAATTAATATTATTATATGATAGTAATTTTTTTAAATTTATATGATAGTCATTTTTTAAAGTGTATGTGTTCAATTTTTAACGAATGTAAGTTAGAGTTTAAATAAGTGTGAAACTTATTTAGTGAAAATATAAAGTTTAATTTATATAATTTTTATTATATTTAGTTTAATTTAAATAATTTTTATTGTATTCAGTTTAATTTATAACATATAAATTATTTATACTCTTCCAATGGTAACACCCAAATTTTAATATCAAAGTCTATACCATTCACATTCAATGTTTTTAATTATATAATACTCACCAACCCTTTGTTTTATTTTGTCAAATTCCATGAAATACATAGGCAAATTTCTATTTATTCTGTAATAAATTTATAATCTCCGAATGGTAATGCGCAGATATTAAGATCAAAGTCTATACCATTCGTTAAATTCATCTACCTTTGTTTCAGCGTTCAATTTTAACGATTGTATTAATAGTATTTATAAGTTAGAGCTTAAAGAAATTTTAAAAGTGAAACTTATTTAGTGTTAACATAAAGTCATGATGTGTATAAAGTTTAGTTTAAACAACTTTATTGCTTATAATGTCGTTTTTGTTTTAAAATAACTAATTATACGTATAATTACATGATATTCATTATTAAAAAATATGTGTTTTAAATTATTTATTATTGTTTTTATATTTATGCGTATCGTTTTTGTTTTAAAATAATTAATTATACATATAATTGTATGACATTCATTATTGAAAAATATGTGTTTTAAATTATTTATTATTTTTTTGTTTTTAAATCTGTGTGTTAATCCACTGATGACACTTATCCTCAAAATACGAAAATTTCTAGTTAAATCTGTAAAAATTTCTAAATTTCAAGCTCTAAAATACTAAGTGTACTCATTAACCAATTAGAATGCAGTATTAGAATCATCTTGTTTCTATAAATTCTGTAAAAATTTCCAAATATAAATTTACAATGATAACACTAAAAGTATGAACTCCTATTTAAATTCCTTATTTATTATCTTAACGCAATATATTTTTAATCTCTAAAAATGCTAAGTTTCTAAAATACACATAAATTGTTACTGATGTTAATTAACTTCAGTCATTCATTGTTTCATTCAGTAAAAAATGTTAAGTCCCACCGGAAATTATTTATACTCTTCCAATGGCAACACCTAAATTTTAATGTCTATACCCTGTTTTTAATTCTATAATACACATCAACCTTTATTTCATTTTGTCAAATTCCCTGAAATACATAGGAAAATTTCTATTTAATTCTGTAATTAATTTATAATCCCCGAATGACAACTCTTCAAAAGTTTCTATTCTTCCGGTGGCAACACCTAAATTTTAAAGTCTATACCCTGTTTTTAACTAGATAATACTCATCTACCTTTGTTTCAGTCAATCAACTTTGCTGTGCATTGCGGAAAATGCTAAGTCTCCGAAATTGTGAAAAAAATACTAAGTCTGAAATTTATGAAAATAAATCTAACTCCTTGAAATTCCACAAAAAAATACTAAGTCATGGCGCACGGTCATTGGAAGACAAAAAAGAAAAATTAAAATGCTGCACAAATTGGTTTTTCATGATATGCCTCCGTGGGAGCTCTTTTCCAATTAAAAAAAAAAAAAAGAGTCAACGCGCTGGCAAGCTGTACGTCCTGATAAAGTTTGTAATATTCTAAATAGGATATTTCATCCTTTGACTAACGTGGTGTGGAAACCAGCTTGATTTTATATTTTCATTTCAGGGTTCATTCTGAAAGAGAGACCAGCACAAGATTCAGTCCTCTAAAGGTATATCTTCTTCTTTAATATTTTCTTTCGAAAAAATAATTAAAGTTAACTTTTTCTATCTCTCGAAAAACTAAATTTTTTCTTTTTATTTTGAACTAAGTTCGAAAAAATTTTTAAAGTCCCGAAAAATTCTTCCTGAAAAATTTCTAAGTCCCCTTATTCAAAAAAAAAAAAAAAATATCTCGTAAAAATTTCTTATCAGTCAAAAATTCTTATCGCGAAAAACCTACCGTTCAAGATAACGCTCCTCTCTCAAACCTATCGTTCAAGATAACGCGGCTCCTCCTCCTCCGCCTGCACTGCTCGCTCCTCGGCTGCTCGGCTCCTCCTGCTCCTCATGGCGTTGAACTCTCATTTTCCATCTACTCCTATATATCTCAAAAAAAAAAAAAAAAAAAAAAAAAAAAAGATATACGGGAAATTTTTGCTATAAAATATAGCTAATACAAATATCTAAAAACTTATTTCTGGAATTTTAAAAATTCAGCCCCCAGGTGGGGCAGCAGGGGGGGGGGGGAGATGCAGCAGGGGCAAAAACAATTAGAAATACAGTTAGGCCTTTCAAAATTGGTACAGATAGGTTTCAATAGCCTGCAAGTCGAATAGGGATATTTTCGAAAGTGTAAAGTTCTTAGGAGGGGAGAGAAGGAGGGAGGGGAGAGAGGGGGGCAAAAATAAAATAAAAATAGAGTTAGATCGTTCAAATTTGGTATATGGAGGTTTTCGATACTTACAAATCGATTGCGGATATTTTCGAATTTGTAAAATTATTAGGAGGTGCGGTAAGGGGGGGCTATGGGCAAAAACAAATAGAAATACAGTTAGGGCATTCAAAATTGGTACAGATAGATTTTAAAGGCCTGCAAGTCGAATGGGGATATTTTCGAAAGTGTAAAGTTATTAGGAGGGGCGAGAAGGGGGGAGGGAATGGGGGGCAAAAAATAAAAATAGAGTTAGATTGTTCAAAATTGGTACGCAAATGGTTTTCGATGCTTAAAATCGAATGCGGATATTTTTGAATTTGTAAAATTATTAGGAGGGGCGGTAAGGGGGGGGGGCTATGGGCAAAAACAAATAGAAATGCAGTTAGGCCGTTCAAAATTGGTACAGATTGGTTTTAGAGGCTTGCAAGTCGAATGGGGATATTTTCGAAAGTGTAACGTTATTAGAAGGGACGGCAGGGGGGGGCGAAGGGGGAAAATAACAGAAATAAGAGTTAGAGCATTTTGGGAATTTTTTCCGAAGGCATTGAGAACCCGGTGCGACATTTTTCCTAATCAGATTTTGTTTCGCTTTTTTTTTTTTTTTTCAATTAATGCAATTTTGAGAATTCAGTAATTATAGTGATTCATTTAAAAATAGGGTCCAGCGAATCGGGCGAAGCCTGCTAGTGATATTATAAAATAAAATCTTATTTAAAAAAATAAATAAATAAATAAATAAAAATAAAGGAAATATTTAAATACTGATCGCGTAAAAAAAAAAAAAAAAAAGAAAGAAAGAAAGAGAGAGAAAGAAAGAAAGAGAGAGTCCGAAAAGTTTATTTAATGGAAATGTTTTCTTTTTCTTATTCTTTCTTTCTTTTCTTCTTCTTTTTTAATAAATAGTAGGGAAAAAAAATATTATTTCCGAAAATTGAATAATTTTGCATTAGAGATAATGAAAAATCACTTGAGATAAATTGAAAAGCATGGTAATTCATGTATTGTTGCATATATTCTAACTCAGTAAGTCAATAATATTCAGTCCAATAGCATTATATGCATTAATATTGCAAATGAATTAATTTGAGGAAAAATCTGGTGCGCTACTCCCACTACCTTCTCTTACCGTGCATTTATGAAAAAAAAAAAAAATAGATTATTGCAATTTAAGGTGCAAGAGGTACATTTTAAAAGTAATTTAAACAACAGTTGAAAATAATATTCGAAAACAGTTTTATGTGACATTCATTACTGTATAAAGGGGCTACTACGGATCTCTGAACACTCCATTTGAATATCGTATCTATATCAATAAAACGCACAAGACTGTTATTATATATATATACATATAATATATAGATATAGATATATATAAATGATAGATATCGTAATAAAATTTAATCTTAAAATTTAGCAATTAATATAGATACAAAACAATACCAACACAAAAAAATAGAACTGATTTTAACTTATAGGAAAGACTGACACAAAATTGTTGCGATACAGATTAAGAACCAATAAGAGACAAAAACAATTTGAATTACTTACGCCGACATAAATGATAATAATAAGGAGAAGGGGCCATTAAACTTAATGGCAGAGAAAACAAATAAATGACCCCAGAATTAATTGGATTAAAATGCTTAAAATTAGAAGGGGCATGTACTCATCAAGGGGCATGTACTTCATAAAGCTGGGAAAGCTGCATAGATTTCGTAAAACAATATAGCTAATCATAGTAATTTATATTGTTTCAGCCCCGATCGAAGCAGCAAAACCATATTGAATGAGAAATTAAATTAAATATTAAATTAAATCTTCATGGATTCCAGAGAGAAAACTAAAAAAAAGCATAGTAGCCACATGCAAAAATTTTTAACACAAACTGGAGAATAGGATGATGCAAACGAAAAATGAAATTAAAAATAAAAGCTTTGCAAACATCGATTAATCGATAAAGAATGAACGACTGAGCATTTTCATTAACGATAAAATACACAGAATAATTTATATACAGAGAGAGAGGGAGAACATTTTTGCACACACGTTTGTTTGAAACTAACGAGTGTTTGACTAATTCTATATAACCCTATTTATTTTGAATCTCGGAAAAAATCGCACAGAAAAAGATACATGTTTGCGTAAACATATCCTTCTCGGGATACGGAGAAAATCACCTCGGAAAAAAAGCACCCCGTAAAAAAATCACTCCTGGAAAAAAGCAACCCGGAGAAAAGCATCACGGAGAAAAAGGAGCCGACATATTAATGTATTACAGATTCCATTATGGTATTGCGGGTCAATAGGAAATAAAAATTCTGAAATAGTAAACAACTCAATCGAACATTTTTAGTGATAGGATTGATTATTCAATATTATGCCTCTGCTAAGTATTTTGCATTTTGTTCTGGAAAGAAAATTAATGTTGAAATACTTTAACAGGTGTATGGCGTTCATGCTGAATGATTTTTCTTTTTCATTTCTTTGTTTACAATAGCCACATATAACCCCTCTACCACATATACCCACCTACGAAGCAACAAATGGACATACTGAAGCTGTCACATCTTAAAACTGATAAATATGAAAGTTTTATTTATTTATTTTTAAATTTATTTTAATCTAATTTCTTTCTTTCTTTCTTTTTCTTTTCTTTTTTCTTTTTTCTTTTTTCTTTTTTTTTTTTTAGCGTGATTTATTTCAGTTCTAATTTAAAGACATATTTTTAAACTAAAACAAAGTGCATTTTTATGCAGTAGTTTCTGAGATACAGCCTTTCCTTAAACTGTTGAAACCGATACATAGCAGTGCCACCTGTTAAGCATTTGACACCAAAAGTTGACAGGCACTAATTTATATCATGTTGCATCTATATATAAATGTATATGTATTTTTGTGCAATAGTTCCTGAGATATAGCCTTCCCTTAAATTGTGGATATCCCTGTATAGCAGAGCCACCTGTTGAGCAGTTGACACCAAAAGTTGATAGGCAATAATATAGGTCAAGATGCATCGAAATATAAAACTATATGCAGTTCTGTGCTATAGACCTGTTAAAGCGTTACAACAATGACTTTCTTTCCAGAGCGATATGTCAGAATATTTACAGTGAGAAAAAATTCTGTAACTGACATCTAGAAGCTAAATTGTGGCTCTAGAAAAAAATAATTCCGTGACATCCTTATAAATTCTAGTCACCTTAAAAAGCGAGTTCTAGAAGCCCGTATTAGAATTCTAGAGCGTTTGCCTATCGAGGGCAAAGTTATTAAAAAATCTCTGCAAATAAGTGTGACTACAGAGGC
Organism: Salticus scenicus; assembly: GCA_963930645.1. Taxonomy (NCBI): domain Eukaryota; kingdom Metazoa; phylum Arthropoda; class Arachnida; order Araneae; family Salticidae; genus Salticus; species Salticus scenicus. Next base: position 174,821,129 of record OZ005656.1, on the reverse strand, counting down.
GGGTTTCAGCAACTATAATCTTGGTTTAGTACCCAGTTCTAGAAAATCAAGCGAGAATTTATCGCAATACAAAATATTCAGAATATTCAGAATATTGTTTCATCATCTAGAAATATGTAGACTAGAAATTCTCGATCATTTCGTCTATTCAGTTTATTGGCGTGCCTTATACGCATAGCTCGGAAATCTATATTTCAAGTTAAGGGATTTAGAAAATGGCCACTTATTCATTCTAGAGGAAGGCGGTATATATATTTTTTCTCAGTTTATTAAAGGTATAATAATGAATTATTAATTCTATCATTAAAAATGTTCAATTCAAAACAGTTGTTTTCGAATAACTATTTTGTAATTTGTAATTGACCTGCAATACCATAATGGAAATCTTAATACCTTAATATTTCATCTAAGGGTGCTTTTTTACGGGGTTATTTATTTATTTATTTCGTCTCCCGATATAAACATAATTAATTACAAAAATTCAATTTTGAAAACTTAAAACATCGTATTATGAGCTATTCTAAAAATTTCCAATGGGAAGTTTGTTAAATAATATATCTGTTGATTCATATAAACTCTACCGAAAGCAGCGGGAGCCGAAACAATTCGCTAAAAGTATTGAAAAAATGCATTGTCATCGGATTCTGAGCTATTCTAAAAGTTTCAAATGTTCTTGCTAGCCGAGAATTTATATGATTGTTGAATCATGTAAATGCTACTGAAGGCAGCGAGGAGCCGAATTAATTGACTAAAAGTATTAAAATACTGCATTGCCATAGTGTTCTGAGCTATTGTAAAAGTTTCAAATGTCAAGCTAGTCGGGAAGTTATATGATTGTTGAATAATATAAACGCTACCGAAAGCAGTAGGGTCCCGAAACAATTGGCTAAAAGTAAAAAAAAAAAAAAGTCATCATGTTCTGAGCTATTCTAAAAGTTTCAGATGAATAGCTTCTCGGGAAGTTAGTTAAAAATCAACTGAAAGATTTGTACTGGACAAACAAACAAACAAGAAAGCGAGTTAGTAAAAATTTGCTATAAAAGCATTTATCCACTGATATATGAACTTTTTCTGGGGAATTTTTTTGTTTTCAGGGATGATTTTTTCCGTGGGGCTTTTTTCCGTGTCTCTCTTCCCAGGAAACAAAACTTATCTTAAGATTCATATGAGCCTTAGACAATAAATTTTAAATTATATTTAATCTTATAAACGCAGTTAAAGAAAAAAGATGGAATTATTATGAAATTGTAATCCCTGTACCTCTAGAGACGGAAAAGTAGATATATATGATAAAACTGCTCTGCATGAAAATTGCCCCCAACACCATTTTAAATGTACATTAGATAAAGATGCATGCACTAATATCAAATTTAATAATTTAAATAATTTAAAGTCATTAATATCAAATTTAATTTCAAAAATCAATTAATTATTTTTTATACTGTAAATGATTGAACATAATTATGTTGAAATCTGTAAAACCTAATATAAAAACTATATTTTTCTTTTCTTTCTGTCTCATAACCCTATTGAAATATGCAACTCTGAACAGATAATGAAAAGAGGAATATATCAAAACCTTGGAGCGATTGCACTCGACTCTCTGAATAACTAATAATTAACAATTGCGTAAATAAATTCAAATAAGCCGGTAAGTAAATAAAAGTGAAAACCATTATAGTGGATTTGAGTATCCCCTCCCCCCCCCCAAGTTGTATGTTGTTTGATGAACCGTAATGTATCCAAATTCTTTTGTGTGCCCCTGTAGAAAGAGTTATAAATATTAATCTCAGAATATCAAATATTCATCTTTATTATGCTTTAAGCAATTTAAAATTTAAAGTTACTAAATCGATTTTTAAGCACTTAGAGTCTACACACACCAATGCATAAAAAATTTACTTTTTGTACTGGTAAAAAAAAAGTTATGAGTTCTAAACTCCTGTAAATATCTACATTCTTTGCGATAATAACCTATAACATGACTATAAATTCATATTTTAATTGAATGTGGAGTTTAAACGCTAGCGCACTTCAAATAATTAGAGTCCATAAACCGTAATCACAAATAATTTCTGCTTGAATTCCTGTTAAAAAAAGAAAAAAAAAAAAACTATTAAACTAATTAATTAACTAACTATTAACTCATCAAAATCTAAACAAATCATGCGACGTTGATCAGTAACATACCTATCAATTTTAAGCTCATTGGATAAAGCCCTTATCTTAATATTAGAAGACTTTAACTTGACGTTAAAACCTGTTGCTTAGCAATCGGGAATCTTTTAAATATCTTCTATATATTTGCTGTTTCAAACAAACTCCATTTCAATTTCTAGCAGGCGCTGTTTTTTTTTTTTTTTTTTTTTTTTTCCTTTTGAGCACCAAATGGAGTTCTCTTCATCATATATGGATTTTATAATTAATGCCTAAAGATCGAAAAAGCTTATAATACTAATGAAAGCACACAATACAACACAAGTATTAATAAAAATTTACTTTTAAAGGTACGGAAGAAAATGAAATTAAGATGAATCAATGGTAATGAGAAGTATAATCGAACTGAAATTATCGTCAATATAGTCTATCGCAAAATAACATTTTTTTTTTTTCCCTTAGAAAATTGATAAGGGTATATAGCATAAAGCTTTCACCTGGAAACGAAAAGTAATAGGGGTTTAATTAACAAAAGAGCACATGTGTCCCAATCGTAATGGTGATGAGTTATAATTTGTATTTTACATCCGAAACATCTGTTGTATTTACTTTTTCCATTTTCCGTGAGGGGTTGACTAAACACCTTGACAGTCCTTTGAAGGGAACGTATTTGGTGAACTCTGAGTAGACTGGACAATAGATGAGAAAAAGAGCTGATATCGGTACAAGCATCAATCACAGTATCTTGTTATTTTAGACAGATAGTATATTTTATGTCGTATATGCTGATTATTTTTCTGATTATTTTTCAATAAGAAAGTATTGCTCCTTTGTGCTCATATAAAAAAAAAAAAGTAGGTCAAGTCTCTGAAAATGGGGTAATTTTGGCCAAAAATGCAAAATTGTGAATCTTTGGGCCCTTGGGAACAAACAAATACTGGAATAATGTTTATATATATATATATATATATATATGAAGCTTAAAATGTACATGTTCTAAAATAATTAAATGCATAAAATTTACATATGTGATCAACCCGATTTTTTCCTTAATTTTAGGGCCAAAAACCCCCCTAATAGACCCTCATCCTTTATTGATTTTGTTCATTGAAAAAAAGGCATTTTTTCTGATATCGGCAAATAGTCTATTCTTACCAAACATTTCATGTTATACTTCTATGAAATAAAAATCGACTCCATTCATCATGGAATTTTAATAAGTAATTTGCACTGGGTAAATTTGTATGGGAAAATATAGAAGAAAGATTTGTGGTAGACACAATAATTTATTGAATGGGGTTTATTGAATGGTTGATTGAATGGGGATTTATTGAATGAAGTCGTCCCAAGGCACAACTTTGACATGAGTCCCCCCCCCAGGCCCAACTTTGACATGAGTCCCCCCCAAGGTACAACTTTGACATGGTCCCCCCAAGGCCCAACTTTGACATGAGTCCCCTCCCCAGGCCCAACTTTGACATGAGTCCCCCCAAGGCCCAACTTTGACATGAGTCCCCCCCAAGGTACAACTTTGAAAAGAGTCCCCCCCCAAGGCACACCTTTGACATGAGTCCCCCCCAAGGCACACCTCCCCCTCATTGGGAAAAAGAGAAAAAACGTTGTTTTGCGGCTATAAGGCAGTTTGGACTTCCAACGTTATTTGTTACAGTATCTGCAGCTGAAACACATTGGTTTGATTTAATGAAAACTTTATCATGGAATTTACATCGTCACGAATTAACTAAAGAAGAATTTGTCGATATTAACAAGTTTAGCAGTAGGCCTCTGGCACTAAATTAAAATCTGTCAATGTCAGATTATCATGTTTTAAATAATGAAATAATGTCGTGTCTGTATAATTTTTATTAATTTTCTTTTCCTTTTCTTTTTCTACACAGAAAAAAAAAAAAAATATTTTGATGAAATTCTGGGAAAAGCAGAATTTAATTTAGAACGGAGGACTATTAGTTTTTTTTTTTTTTTTTTTCCCCAGAGAGAGAGAGAGAAATTATTTTTATTTATAAATTAATTTAAAACAGTAAATGTCAGCAAATAACAAGCTTTATATGAAGAGAAGTATCGGCATGGATATTATATAGTTGTATTGTATATTTACATGCACACACAGTAAATAAGTGTTAAAAGTCTTTCATTTATTCTCTTTTAAGTTTCTGCATCCCTATTTTGCAAGTATAGTCCATTTTTTCATTTTTTTTTTTCTTCCTATTCAATTTAATGTAAAAATGCAGGGGTATATGATGTAAAAAACTGTTTATTTTTCAGTTTTCTAAAATTAGCGAAATTTTTATCGCAGTCCTTATTTATTTGTTGTTCAATTATTAATTATTTTAAATTTCCTTAAAAAACTTCTTCCTATTCTTATACTTTATTTTCTACATTTTTTAAATTTCAACTTTTGATATGCGTTCAAACATTCGTGTGACGAGTAGAATGTAGAGGTAATACTGGAATAATGTAAAGCTTCTTACCACCTGTAGTGTAAAGAATGTAAATGGGTTTTATACAGTCGAAAACGATACTGCGGCAAATTTTAGAATTCTTATCTCTACAAAGACGCAGGCTGGGCTGGACATCTGTTCTGGGGAAAGGTATTTCTTGTTCGGGATTCCGAAAGGGAAATTGGCGCCCCTCTTTCAACTCTCAACTGTCATATGTGCTAGAAAACCATTAGTGCTAATTTTCAAGACATCCGTTTCAACTATCAATAACCAGTATTTAGGGGCGTTTTTCCGGTGTGCAAACCTTTCCAACACCATATCTAAAAAAGAGTTAAATTTGAATCCAAAGTCAGGAAGCTTTTAGATTTCTCTTTTTTCTGTTACGAAAAAGATATTAATTACTCTGTTATTAATTATGAAATGATTAAAATATTAAAATGAAAAGATGTTTTAACCTAGTTAAAACAATACATATGATTAATATAAAAACAGTTTAATTTATTCATTATAAAATATCCATAAATAAATCTTGTTCCTGTTTTTTTTTCTTTTTTTTTTTTTTTCCTCTCTTTTAATTTAAAATTTATAAAGTAAAAAATATGTATACGATTTACTTCCTTTCCACTGATTAATTTTTAACTTACACGTGTAAAAATTATAATGTTATGGAACTTCAAAAGAAATTATTTCAATTTTAATAATGCTCAATGTTAGCGTTTATTTTATGTAAGGAGGAAAGTAGCAGCGCACAATATCTACATAAAGCAACGCATCATCATCTAATAATAATAAAAGAACATTCTGCAACAGGAATATAGCAAAAAAAAAAAAAAAAAAAAAAAAAAAAAAAAACATATAAAGAAACAGAACTGCATTAATTCTGGATTAAACTATGTGTATAAATAAAGAGAGGTGTCTGTGTGGGTGTGCCTTTCTGCGCTCTGGTGCTCACATTACCGATTACACAGCTACAAAACTTGGCATATGGATACCTAAGATCTTGTAAGTGTGCACATCATCCAGTTTTTTTCCGAATTTCGAATTTTAATTTTTTTAATTATTATTTTTCAATTTTAAATATTGGCTTCTGTGTTTCATTTTTCATAAATTTATTCTACCATTGTTATTGTCTGCGTATCTTTAGGAACGGCTATTACGCTACTTATTTTTTACTAGCAGGCTATGCCCGCTTCGCTGGTCACTATATTTAAATGAATTTTCAAAAGAATTGGATCAGTATTTATTTTTTACATCACATTATAAATAAATACTTAATAAAAATAATAATAATAATTTATACATAAATAAATAAATAAACATTGAAATTGCTCTAGACCTTGCTTCGAGTACCCGCTGCCTACGGTAGCTCTTTTATTCGCCTGGGCCGCATCGGAGGGTCCAGGTTCTCACTGTCTGCAAAAAGGTCTTTCCCGGGCACTTCAATCTGGGTATTTATCTTCTGTTATTTAAGAACTACGATTTTAAAGATGACTGTATCTCAGCATCTAATATATGTTTTTGTTTTCGAACCATGTGTTTTATAGCCCCTGTTATTTACACTGTATTACGATTTGATTCCGACCAGTATAACAAAATAAAATAAAAAGTAGATTTTTTTTTAAAGGAATTAAATACATGAAAATCAAATAAATTTTAATCAGTTTAATCCTTTTCCACTATATGCTACCATCCCCCCCGCCCCCCCATCCCCCCCCAAAAAAAAAAAAAAAAAAAAAAAAAAAGATTTAAAGGAATTAATTTAAAATGAAAAACAAAAAGTTGTTATACTATAAAAATTATACATAAACATAACAATTTATTTATTTTGCATTAATATTTGATTTTCAATAAATATGATTAAAGAAAAAAAAAATTGCCTTCAAATGAACGTATTAAACAAAAAAGAAATAGTGAAATAACCGTTGCTAAGATACGCAGACGATTACAATCAAAGAATTAAATTTATGAAAAATGAAGCATTAAAGCCAATATTTAAAATCGAAAAAAAAACATTAATTTAAAAAATTCGAATTCGAAATTCGAAAAAATCTCGATGAGGTGCACACCTGCAGGGTCCCAGCTACCTATATGCAAAATTTGAAGCTCTGCGATCAATAGTGTGAGCACCAGAGCGCAGACAGACACACACACATAGACACTTTTCTTTATTTATATAGATTTAGTACATTTATTTATTATATTTATTGGAAATAAAATGGTAATGCAGTTAGAAAAAATTAAGTATATTAAATTAAAAAACTCATTTATAACATTTATGTTTATACATAATTTTTAAGAGTATAACAACTTTTTATTTTTCGCTTTATTTTTTCTTTTTTATTTCCTTTAAAAGATTTATTTATTTCATTTTATTTTTTTATTTATAGTATTTATCGAAGGGAAAAAAAAAGTGTATATAGTAGAAAGGATTAAATTGATTACAATGTGTTTGTTTTTCATGTATTTAATTCCTTTTAAAAGAAAATCAACTTTTTATTTTATTTTATTTTATTGCTTGGAACCAAATCGTAATGTAGTGTAAGTAGCAGGGACGGTAAAATATATGGTTCAAAAACTAAAATATTTAATAGATGCTGAGGTACAGTCATCTTTAAAATCGTTGTTTTTAAACAGTAGCAGATTTACCTGTCATCGATAAATACCTGTTGTCGATAAAAAAATAAATACTGATGCAATTCTTTTGGAAATTCATTTAAATATAGTGACCAGCGAAGCGGGCGTAGCCTGCTAGTATCATAATAAATTAATGGCCGTGTATACTAATAATCTAAACATATTGGTAACTAGGATAGATGTAAAGCGCGTAAGTTGTCCGTTGAAGAATGATAAATGTACCAATGTTTCATATGATGACATTTAATGATTTATTTCCGCTGTTGGGGGGGTGGGGGGGGATTAAGCTATTTCGTTTAAATCTTAATTTTGCTTTTTTATGTACACGCAATATTGTAATTTCCTTATAAATTATAAATTCCTATTCTAACCGCTAGGAGCGCTGGGAAGCACTTTAAAATATCAATAAAATCATTCACTCACTTAGACGCACATTACATCTTAATCTCCTAAAAATCCTTTTATTACAAGACATTTCATAATACTTTTGCCGCTTGGGGCGCTCTCAGCTATTCAACAACACAATGACTCCTTTTATACGAAATATTGTTTATTTATAATATTCTACGAATTGCTATTTTAACCCGCAGGGGGTGCTGTGAAATACTTTAATATATCATTAAAATTATTTACTTGCTTAAACACACAATATGTCCTAATCTCATACAAATTCTTTCATTACAACATATTTATTATTATTAATATTATTTTCTTATCGAGGGATTTGTAAACCATTTTAACATAATTAAAATCCTAATTTAACTTCTAACAATGATTATCCGTAGTCAAGTACACAAAATAATATTTATTCAGAATGAATTATAAATTCCAATTTTGACTATCTGGAGATACAGTGAAACACTTTAAAATATCATTGAAGCCATTCACACTGAAACACTGGATATTTCAATCTCATACAAATCCTCATTTGAATTATACCTGTCACTGACAGACTCCGAACCGAACCCAGTCGCGCCATGGGGACCATCCCCATTAATCCCCCACCCTCTCCGTTCTCTCTGACGAAAATTTTCTTAAGCATTCAATTAACTAAAGAAATTATATAATTTAATCATTCTGCTCAAAAAACATCCTTGAATTCCGAAAACACTTGCTTAAAAATTAAATTAAAAATATTTGATAATATCATTCACGGTATCTGTGAAGGCATATATGCTTATGCATAGTTGCATGTAATGAAAAGTGAAAGTACCATCAGTACTTTCTTTCCCCTCTCACCATCTCCCATAGGCACTATTCACAAGCGTCAAGCAATTCTCTGAATAAACGAGTAACCACTCAGAAAACCTGAGTTCGAGATTAAGTTACTCGGATTGAGTGTGTAAACTTTCAAAACGAGTAACTCAGTCTTACTCGGAAAGATGGTACTGTGCCGACTCAGTTTTTTTATTTTAAAAAATGCAATTTTTCTTAAAATAAATATTTTTTTATGTTTACGTGTATTTTTCATCTACTTTAACATACAGTATTAATATTTTAATTATACGAATTAAATTTCAATGGGTACTCGTTATGTCGGTAAAAAGTTGGGTTACTCACATTTACGGGTAGGTAGGCATGTGTGTGTGTGTATGTATGTGGAGAATTTTCTGGCTATTATAGCTCAGAAACTAATAAAGATAGAGCTACGAAATTTTAGAATTGAAATACGTCTGGTGCACAGATGAAATTTCCAAATTTTAGTGAAAATTGAAAAACCGGAAGTGGGACATCGGAAACCGGAAGTGGGACCGTAAGTCCGTATCTCAAAAAACGGCTCTAACGATTTTCTTCAAACTTACTATATAAACACTCTATTAGATGTCCTTTCGAATGATATAGTTGGGTAGTTCAATAAAATTGATAGGCGTCCTGTATAAATAGCTCAATTTCAGGTCTCCCGAGGGCGTTCCTTTAAAAACAGCTGTATTATTTTAAATAACTTGTTTGACGGATCGAGCAATTTTGTTACTTATTTAAATCAAAAATGTATATAAAATGTTTATAATGTGTTTAGTACTGGGTAATGGAAGTCGTGTGGCTGTTACACACCAGATTTTTTGAAAAGGTTTTTGTTTATAACTAGAAAGGAATTCCATATAATTTTACAAAACTTGCTGAAAATTTGACAAAACATTAGAGAAATGTTATTTTAAAACATAAAATTCTGACGTGTAATATTCGCTGAGATATGAGCATTTACATTTTATATTAGTAAATATATATATACATTACTGCGCATACCCAAAATATAGAAAAAAATTATTGTATAGGTTTAAAGCTAGATATACTGAGCAACTTCTATCAAATGCTCATTTGAATAGAGTAAAAAATAAGTAAAAGCTCGGCAAAAAAAACGAGTTAATTTTAGGTATTTTTCAGAGTTGAAATTTCATAGGGGGTTTTTCACATGCTGCGTATTTAATTTGAAGATCAACAGCATTACGAATGTTCTTCTTTTGTGACAAAACTCTTATAGGCTTGTAACTCTAATATATTTTTATATATTTACTAATATAAGTTCATAGATTTGTGAGTTCATAGCAGAATTAATAGTTTCTTTGAAAAACTATTTTTTAAATTCTCGATTTTTTTTTTTTTTTTTTTTTTTCACGTAGGGGAGACCGGGGCAAGATGACTATGCTAACAATTTTTGTTGTTTATTAATTTATTTTTAAGGACAGTAAAATTAATTTTACATGAACTGTTAGAGTAGTCCTTTGTAGTATTAAATATATTTCCATTTAATTTTTCAAATAAAAAAAACAAAGGATAATTTTATTTTTTCATAACCTTAACAAATCGTCATCTTGCCCCAGTACTGGGGCAAGATGACTTTGGCCTTGGGGCAAGATGACAACACTGAAAAAGGTTGAACATATTTTATCTTTTGAATATGTTACACGGTTTAACAAATGATAACTGTGTTTTTACATCTTACAAAGTATCGAACTAAGCGTAATGCATTGTAACGTAATGTTGAAGTGTTTAGTTGTGTAGCTAACAATAGTCACAAATGAAAATGCCATTTTCACAATTGGAACATTCCTTATGCCACCGTTCTTGGCATTTACAGCACTGGATCCATTCTTCTGTTGGAGGGTCACAATATTCCTCTTCACAAGCAGGACATCCTTTGAAGTTGATGCAACTGGACTGTTTGGCCTGGATTTTATAGACTTAGGCCTACAGGAACTTAGTTTGAATTTTTTTACTCCCTTTTTAGCTTCACGAGCTTCTTTTCTCTGTTTTTTAAACCTTCCTGTTCTTCCTTCTGCTTTTCCATTTGTTCTAACATTTCTTTGATGAGTGTGCTTGTAAGAATGCTTGAGCTTGGTTTTTTTGCTTTTTTTTTTTTTTTTTTCTCACACTGTGTTGCTTTAGGCAATGGTTTGAAATCAAAAACATTAACAGGCTTCTTTGGCGCATCGGAATCAGCATTTGCCATAATATCTGGTTCTTCTGAAGGGTTTATATGTTGGTTTTCTTCTACCAAGGTCTGAGAATTAGCACTATTATTCACTCGTCATCTTGCCCCTGACTGCCTGTTTAAAAATATTCGTTTTCATTGCCATGAAGGAAGGCGATTAATTGACATTTATTCATGGTAATAGGTAGTATTTAAACTAAGTTACTCATAAATATTAAAGAGAAACTATATATCTTACCAGTTGCTGTAGCAGAGCTTATTTACATATGCATAAAAGTTATAACGTGGCAGCGGTAAACAATCAAAGCTTCACAACTAACACAAAAATGGCGATTTCAGCGTTTCTATACTATTCTTTAACGAACGGTCGATAGAAGAGCCAGTAGTGCCCGATTGAAGCTGCCACCTAGTGGAAAACGGAAAAATTAAGACATTAGTCATCTTGCCCCGCTCTTCATCTTGCCCCGGTCTCCCCTATATCCGTTTTGGTTTACACGTTTTTTACAAAGTAATAATTTTCTTTAAAAATACAAATATTTTAGTTAAGTTTTTTAGTATATTCAAGCCGCATGATTTCAGAATAAATTTGACTAATTCATACGAGGTCATTTACGAAAAATATGTATTTCAAACAATTTCAACTACTAAGAATTAGACGCTAGATTGAATCAAAATCGTAAGTAAACCTTCACAGTTTTATAATTCTGCTAAAGAAAAAGCAAGTAGTACAGAAAACAAAAGCTTAAATATCAGGCTTTATCCGAGAAAGCATTTGTTGAATAATTCCCAAAGGAGTTATTCAGTGTATAAAGGGCCCTCCAGTGCATACAACTTTTTCTTTTTTAAGCAAGTCTGCAGTTTTAAACAGTTTTGTTTCTGGTTGTTGATTTTCACTCCACCGTCTTTTATGATAAATTACATTGCGTAAAATATTAAATGCATGTAACAAAGTATGTGTAAAGAGTGGACGATTAATAGCAATTGAAATTCAAAATAAACTCTAAGAAAACGCAAGAAAGACATTTTATATGTATCCTTAATATAAAATTACTTATGAATGTTTGCTCAATGTTCTCAAATCTCGTTTTAAAACAAAAAACATGTTTCCTACAATTTGGTCATATTATTCTCTGAATTAACCCCTTAACTACCCCGGGCGTATATATACGTACGATCCTTTGAAACTAGTGAAACTACTGATACGGTTTGACAGTGCAATATAATAAACTTGAAAGCAATTTTGACAGTGTTTTTGAAAGATTTATTTCAGAGTTGAAAGGGAACAGTGGCGCTTTGAGGCAAATCTCGCAAAATTTCCTCGGCAGGTAAGGGGTTAATTAAATTTAGCTTTTTTTACATGTTTTCTTTGTTATCATATGACCAATCAGAACATTTGGGGAAAGTTGGGCACCCGCCAAAGGGATTTATTTCGCTCTATCTGTCTTAAATCATGACGACCTTTACTTCTTTTTTTAGTTATTATTATTATTATTATTTGTCATACATATGTTATATATGATCTCATATATCAATTCTCGGAAACAACTCATATTTTTTGTTTTTCAATATATTTTGCTTTGTACAAGGCTTCGCTTTTATATGTTATTGTTTATTGATTAATTCAAGTCTTTCTACCTACTGTTTGATCATTGTAATGATAAATTATTGTATGTAATCACAATAAATTTAACAGTAAATAGTATATAAGCAAAAATTATACTCGATAAAAGCTGAAATATAGCCATCACATTAATACGAGTCGAAGCCATAGCAACGCTCCTCTTAGGCGATTTGCACCAATACTTGATAGGCCCTAAAAAGAGATAGTCAATTAGAAAAAAATTATAGAATTAAAATAAAATAAAAAACTTTTTTGCAAAAGGGAAAATATTAATGCAATATTTCTATTTTTCTTTCAATATATATATGAGAGAGAGAGAGAGAGAGAGAGAGAGAGTAAAATCAATTATCATTTTTTAAAGTAGATAATAATCTCAAAAATTATTTTTGTAAAATAAAATTTAAATACAAATACTTCAAAAACAATTTGCTTTAGTGAAACCATCCGAAGAATTTCCCTTGGTAAATATAAAAACAGTAAAAGTCATTTTTTCTTCCATCCATCATAGCGAATAATGCAGCTAATACCAGCAACACGTTAATCGATGCAAACATATTTATTATACTAGATGATTGATTGCGGCTTCTAAATTTAATTTCGCAAAAACGTTATTTCAGATGAGCTAGGGCTTCTTTTTATTCTAAGTAATACGATTAAAACTGTTTGTAATGCATGAACATAAGCGAGAAAATAAATATTTTTGATAACTTGAAAATTGAGAGTTCACACAAATAAGAAAAACTATTCAACAAAATTATGCTACAAGCTGTTATGTTTATTTATGTTTAAACGTTTTAAATAGAAATCTGTTTTAATATTGAAATGTGCATTTACAAATGAATATCTTTTTGGGGACTTGAAACGATTGGTGAGCGTTGGTTTATTATTATTATTTATTTATTTATTTACTGTTTAAGAGTTATGAATATTTGAATACATATCCATTACAATGTCTTAATATCAAGTATATTAAATTTCTAAAAATCTGTTTTAATTAAAAATGGAGTATTTTATTCTACGATTTTAATTTTTTGAAATATCGCTGATTTCGACCATTGTTTGATATTTTCTATCAAATATAGGTAAGGAAGACGGAGACTAGTGTAGACAATTTTAAACATTCTGCTATTTATCACTCAAGATTCCCCTGTAAGTTTTTGAAGGTTTGTCACACTAATATTGCCTTCTATGAGCAGTTACATGATAACAAATTATATTAGTTCAACAGTAACAAGGTTTAAAACAAAGTTTTTATGGTAAAAATGTAAGTTTCTGATTTGCTTTTTGATGGCGATATTATGTTATTTCACTTCCTTATTTGAAATAATAAATTCCAGTGTTTTATAAAAGATTGTATTCAATACACATTTGTTTGTTTACGTTTGATCTGCATGGTTTGTATAAATCAATATAATGTCTAAAAAGATACAAAGGACGAGTATGGACATATGACATAAATGACTTTGTCCTGGTTGAGTTTTAAATTATATGTAGAAAATAAAAATAAAAATAAACAAAGTTATATGCTATATTGACAGGGTTGAAGCCATATATAGATCTAATAAATATTAATGTACAATTCATAAGAAAAGAATATGAAAAAAGTAGCTCTGTAATACCTGCGCGACTGTTTCATCATCAAACCCACGTGACCTCGCACCCAGTGAAATTTAGAAAAACCAAAACGTAGTAGTCAGTAACTGATATTCTTCCCAAAAGGTTCGCAGAGTTTTCGTCTGCGTGTTTATTCTTTTTTTTTTTTTTTTAAATGCTCTAAAGTTAAAATGTAATGCTTGTATTCTGTATATATTGATTGTATTTATGTTTTCATTAAACTTTGTCATGTGCTAAAATGGTTGCAGAATTTCTGTGGCTTCGTTTTCTTATTCAATGTCTCAAATTAAATTTGTTTTATGGAAAAGCAAAAATAGTTAAACTTATGTCAATATTAAGTGCTCTACCAAGCTAGCCAGCAACATAATTCCCCCTCTGTTTCCGAGGTACGTACCGTACAGAAAACAGCTTTTCTAAGAACCATATTCAACCTTTCTTTTAACCAGGCATATAGCCAGGCATATATCATAGATAGTCTTGTCATCGACAGCCTTATCATAGATAACCTTATCATTGATATTATACATAAAGACTAGTTAATTTAAATTAAATTTGATTTTACCATGGTTTATCATGCATTTTTATGTAATGTATTACATTATCCAATCGAAAATTTAGCTTGTCCACACTAGCCCCATGTCATAAGATTAGTGTGAAGAAAAAAAAATATATTTTTAAAGAATCATATAGCAAACATGAATAGTTTAATTTATTAACCAAACTAAATGTAAATATGCAAGTTATTTTTTTAATATTGTCTTGTTTAATTTGTTCCAATTTAATTTCACTAATTTGGTCAGGGTTGCATAATTTAGGGTTGGTTGGTGGTTGGGTTTTACGTCGCACTAATGCTGCGCAGATGGGCAATTCGCGACGGTCTGGGACACACCCCTAGAGGTGGTCCGGAGACATGCCATCACAATTTTGATCCTCCACGGAAGGGATGGCTCTCCCGCTTTGGTAACCCCCAGAGGTACAATTTTAACATAATTTAGGGACATTTTTATTCAATATCCACCACAAAGTTTTAACTGTAACTGTTGGCTGATCATTTCGAAGGTTATTCGTCCATTATGTGCATCAAATATCAGTTAATCTTTAAAAAAAATAAGATCTATAAACGGCTTTACTCAAATTTTTATTTTAACTTAATGGAAGGTAATATTGTGTGCACCTTCAATATAAATAAATATAAACAAAACCCCATGCAGATTTCTTTTCTTTTTTTTTTTTTTAACTTTCTTCTACATGTATATTAGAAAAAGTATTGTTTTTAAATCAAATTATTAAAATTGAGATTTTGTTATGTTACATGTTTTGATGTCACTAGAATACGAAAAACGGAATTTTAGCGTGTGGTCTGTGTGTGTGGGTCTCTGTATGTATGTGTTTGTATGTGTGTGTTTGTATGTGTGTGTGTATCTGTTGTCAGCATAGGTCAAGAACAAATACTAGCGGGGAGTCCAAATTCGGTATTCTACATATGTGTGTCCTATAGTGATGCTACACCAAACTTTTCGTTGAGATATAGCAAAGGGTTTGTGTACAGAGTCATCCAAGAAAATTGAAATAATTACTCCTGTAGGGGAAATTTTGGTATATGCAATAAACAAAATGAAATGATGATACATTTTTATATGCATTAAAGCATTCTTCGTACACTGTTAAAAATTTCTATAAATTTAATGTAAATATTTATCCAGAGTCTCTGAAAATTTACAGTAATTCTTAGTTAAAAGTGAATAATCGAGATTCTCAATCTTTATACTGTATTTTTACGTAATTTTATTATTTAATTTTTTAATTAAAATTAAAAATGACTTTCTACTTTAGAAAAAGCATTCCGAATCCGAAATATATTCTCACCAATAATTAATTAAATTAATATTAGTCACTAAAGTGAATGTATAAAATAAGCTTTTTAACATCTCCGTTTATTTTTCTCTGTAATTTTACGTAAGACTTAAGATAATAGATTACACAGAGTTTTCTGTTGAAATTTTTAACAGTGTATATGGTATGAAAATCTTTCATCATTTTTTTACAGAGCCGCCCAAAGAAATAGAATATAATGGGATTATTCTTGTTAATTACAGAAGTGCATTTCAGATTGTGCTGTGTGTTATTAATATATGACTATATTTAAATTCACAATGTGGTGTGTACATAATTTATAGATATGACATACAGGACTACCACTAATTATGTGAAAACATTCTTTTCTATGGAATGCAATTTGTGAAAGTGTTTTACTAGAATTTACCATGTCCATAAAAACTACTCAAGTATAAAATTAATACTGCATGCCCATATTATAAGTATTTTTTTTTTTTTTTTTTTTTTTTTTTTTTTGTATAATTACGCGTTTTGAGGTTCCTAAAATATTAAATTCAATTTTTTAACGGTTGATCTTTTTGCATGTCTATTTCAGAGTACCTTAAAAACAAATAGTTGTAGGCAATTCAAATGTTGCATTTTGGAAATAATATCAGATAGGTTTTTTTTTTTTTTTTTTTTGTTTTTTTTTTTTTTTTTGAAAAGTTTGGTCAAGATTTATAAATTTCAAGAAATGCTGCGGGTGAAAATTGTCTGAATAATTTAGAATTACATTTTAATTGAATAACAGAGTCTTGAATTCTACATCAATATACAAACGGGGGAGGGGGGGGGGACAGTAGTTCCACTTACAAAGTATTATACCCCAAATAAAACTGTTAATAAACCTAGTTTTAATTCTTTTTATTAGAACTTTGAATAAGTTCTCACTGTTTTCTAACAAATGGCATTACCATGCCTACGTGCATGTAATTTAAAATGGTAACGTATATATAAGGAAGTACTATCGGTAAGCTTGAACTACAGTGTATGACGGTTTACCACAGTGTAAAAAACATTTTCTTTTCCTTAGTTATAAAAGTGTCTAGTTTTATGCCAAGTAAAGAGTATTTGTTGGGGATTTTATAGCACTATTTTATTCAAAGGAAAGCTGCAACTGAAGCACACAGACTTCTATGCAGACACTGGTTTTGGCGCACCAAAAATAACGATTTTAATCTTGGAGATAAAGAACACTATGAAACCTAAAAAGTTTGAAGACGTTGAATGGGTTCTTCTCACCTGACGTCAGAGGTCACATGATAGAGGAAAAACAAATAACAGACGAAGTCTTGTTTAACTATAGCGATTGCTGAAATAACGTATTTTCTATTCTTATTTTTGATCAATTGTATTTAATCTGTGTTATTTTTTCATACATCATCATTTTTAATCCATTTTATATCATTATTCATCATCTTTTGTTTGCTGTATACATTTACAATCATCATTTAGTTTATATTTGTTATTGATGCTCATGAAGAACATGTTAAATACTCTGATTTTTGGTACTTGAATCAGTGACAGGACAGTGCAATATCGTACTGCGTAAATCCATTTAGACCAGTAACTAAGTTAACACCTTTATGCAGTTAAATTAAATGAAAACATTTTAAAATTTCAAATTATAATCCATAAGCATTCCGCAAGAACAAGCTATAATTTATTGCTAGATCAGTTAATGTAACAGTTACACTAGAAAATAAATAAAATCGATTCTTACAGTTGAAAATAAATAAACACATAAAGTGTTTTTAAAAATTTATTAAATTTACAAATACAACTATTCTACTGCTTACAAATGCACAATATTACTTTTATTTTATATTAAATATTAAAATTTTTGTTCTTAAGAACAATATTTAATTGAATTCGATTCTCGGAATTCGATTATTCGTTTTCCTCTATCACATGATTGAGCAGACGAAACTGGGAAGAGTCAATTGGGGGAATTGCTTAATGAAGACCCATGTCAGACGCTAGCTGAACTTGCAAAATCATTACGAGTAGGTGACACAACAGAATTCAAAAGTTTGAAAGCATTAGAAATGATCCAGAAGCAAGGACATCGGATGCCGTACAAAAAAAAAAAAAAAAAAAAAAAACAAGAAATTATTCAAGATCTTAGCAACACATGATTCTATACAGTACTTGTTATTTTACCCCTTAATATTCAACATGTCTTTATAGTATTGAAATAAATGAGAAAGTCATGTGAGTGCCTCACCAGATTTTTTTTTTAAGGCGAATTGAAATTCAATTAATTTTACCGATGATTTTTTTTTTTTTTTTTTACGAAATTTTCTTGATGTTTTCATGTAAATAATTCAGTGTACTTGGATAATAAATTACGAAGAATAAATTCATTAGTGCTTGCGCACGCACTGTTAATTTTTTAGTAAAAACTCATATTTCATCAAATATATATTTTTTGAATATTTTGATTGCACTGTAGTAGGGTATGTGTTCCAGTGATTGGCATGCTCTAGTAATTGACATCTATCCCGAAATAATTAATAAATAAGAAAAATAATAAAATCATTTATTTTACATATAAGAATTTTAACGTTTTATGTCAAACACTGGAGCACAGAGTGCAAATAACTGGTTAAATAAATAACTAGCAGTATCAAACACTGGAACATAGAGTGCCAATTACTGATAAAATGAAAAACTGGCAGTGTCAACTACTGGAACATTGAGTGGGTGCCAAATAAAAATACATTAAAAAAATAATAATTATTATTATTATTATCAAATGTATATACTTTAATATATATGTGGTTTTGACTGTCTTTCAAACCATATGTACTAACTTAAGATTTCTAAAAATATTTTCTGATGACTAGAACATTAAAAACATCAGAGATTGCTCTAAAAGTATCAATCACTGGTGCACTTACCCTATATCAAATATAGAACGTAAATTTCTTAATCCGTTAGTAGTCGCTATAGACAGCGCCACCTATTACAGATTGCGCACTTTTTATTTAATTGTCACAATTAATTTTAAGAAGTGATGTGATCGACGTTTCTTCGATTTTTTTTTTTTTTTTTTTTTTTTTTTTTTGCGTTTTATGTATATCAAATGCCACTTCTAAAAATTTTTGGTGGCTTTTGAATAAAAACATCTGTCAACACTGAAGGATGGGAGGCAAATCGACCAACTAGCGACTACTAACGGGTTAAAAATGGCATTGTCTTCTGTTGAATACTGTCCAAGTTACCATAAAAATGTCTGGCTTTATTTTTATTTATTTATTTTGTCTTAAGATTTTAAAGAAATTATAATTTTTTATGAATATATATGCTTTTCAGACACAAATCAATGAACATGATTAAAAATAGCCTAAAAGCACATGCTGCGCACATATAACGCAAGTAATACTTTTTATAAAATATCCCCAATCATTTTTTTTTTTTAAATGGTCGCCTTTTTAAATTTGGACAAATCTTTCCGTAAAACTGTGAACTATGGCACGTTCTTTACAATTTCAAAGTTTCATGATAAGTCATCAATTATTTATTTGCTTATTTATTCATTTTCTGGCAAAAAAATCTCTCAAAATTCATAAGTGTCCGATCATGTATGTCAAAGATAGTGTATTTAACATGCTTTTCACCGATTTAATATGTTTCTCATGAATTAAATATTATTGATTAATTGACAGAATCTAAAAAATCGAATGAAAACAAATGTACATGGGGTTTATATTAAGGAGTTCTTAATTTGAGACAAAAATAAATACAAAACCAAGTTCTGAGAAAAGGAGATTCCAGCTGGAAATATCGAATATCTTTAACTAGCAACATTGATGCACACAACATTAGTGCGTGGCTCTCAGAACTAGAAAGATAGCTTTCTTTTAATTCTTTTATTTTTGCGTAAGTATGTATGTGATTACAAAAATATATTTTTGTAGGAACTATACTAATCAGACATATTTATTCGAATAAACTACTTTACCACGCTACGCATAAACATATATAATTTTAACCTAACTTGAAAAGTAAAATAATAATAATAATAACAAATAATATGTTAAAACTGTGGGCATGTGTTTAGATATTAGTAAAAATTTCCTTATATTATATTCAGTGTTGCTAAAGCTGGCGGATTTTTTATTCAATAATCACTAATAATCTTGAGAAGTGATATTTGATATACATAATAAACTATCAGTCTTCGAAGTGATTAGGCATACGTTACAATTAAAACTTATTGATGATTATTGAATAAAAAATCAGCCAGATTCCTCAACACTGATTATATTACTGTAGGTAGGAAAAAAATTCTTTTAGTATTTCAGATGGAAGATTTATTTTCACTTTCTCTTACCCTTACGATAGAGAAAGTATTGTTGTTAGGGTTATATTTACATGTTCTGAGGTCCCCTGAATGCGCAAATCATGTTTTTAGCAAATGGTATGTGTGTGTGTCTGTCTGTGTGCGTGTCTTTTATCAGTATATCTCAAGAACAAATAGTAGCAGAAATTTTAAACTCAGTATTCTAAATGTGTATCATATAGGGATGCTACACTAAGCTTTTCGTTGAGATGAAGCAAATGGTTCGTGTACAGGGACACTCAAAAGTATTCAAATATATTATGTCTATGAGGGAAATTCCAGGTAAGTAGAGTTTAACATCTATAGACTGCACTAAACCAAATGAAACGAATATATATTTTTTGTACTAGAGATTGTCAACTGGGAAAAAAAAATTATATGTAGTGGGCCTCGCCTCCCCCCTGGGGGGTTAGTTCCCCCTCGAGGGGAGTAAATTTTCATGATGGATATCTTTCAGAGGTCTCCAATACCTTTAAAACGAATGGTTGAACCATCGATATGATATAATTTAAAATAAAGTTATCGATTGTTTTCATTTTTTTTTTTTCATTTTTAACATTTTTTTTTTTTTTTTTATGTAATATTGAGAACAAATTAAACTTTTTTTGGATATTTAGTGTCATACTATTCTTAGAATAGCTTAAAAACGAATAATATTAGGAGATTCAAATGTTGTATTTTGAAGTTAATATAAGTTTGTTGCTGGAAAAGTTTGATCAAGATTGATAAGTTTCAATGAATGTTGCGTGTGAAAACTGTCTGTATAACTTTAAGTAAACATTTAATTTTAATAACAGAATTTAATTCTATATAAATGTAGGTGCATTAATGTAATGGGGGTTGAGGGGGCGGTAGCCCCCCTCACACTAAACTAATTATCATATAAAACTCTTCCGAGCCTAATTTGAATTGTTTAACGTAGGTTTACATAACAGTACTCGTTATCTTACCTCTTAATCTGCAACCTGTATTTATAGTATTAAATTTCAGGGTAAGAGAAAGTCATGTGAGTAACATACCAGATTATTTAAGATAAAAACATATTTTCTAGATTTTGAAATATGTAGATTTGGACCATTTTAATAATACATTTGGTTGCCCTACCCCCAAATATGTAAATTACATTATAAATGCTTATATTATAATTTACAACACTTTAAAAAATTACAGTAAATTTTACAGCCGAATGTGCTATCACATTTTACTGTTAAATAGGATAATTACAGCAGAAACATCCGTAAAGAGAGACTTGTTTTGCAGATGTTTGTGCTGAGAATTACTTTGTTAAAAATCAGAATGTGCTGGCACCTATTTTTGCCACAACAATCCTGTACTGTAAAAATTAATGTTATTTTTTCAGTACAAGAATATACCATTATTTAGGAATATAACATAAATTACATGAGAAATTTTATAATTTACGAATAATTTACGATATAGTTTTATATGTGTTTGATTGTATTTTAAACTTTTATCATTGGCGTTGGTGTTGTATTAAAGCCAATTTATCTACGCCTGGGACCTAGATCTGGATGGGTGCCCTTCACGTGAGGGGTTTTACTAAAACAGTGCTAAGACTGTGGCTTATTCATGGGAGTTTTTGATAAAACCGCAGATAATTTTAAACTTAAAAAATCAGTAAAATATAATCATGATTCTTTTTTATAATAACTTAAAAAGTAATTACTGTTAAAACTTGTAATTTTTAACAAGTGTTGAGAAAGGTTTTATGTCGCTGTTACAGCTGTCGTAACGCTTATATATTTTTAATTTTAATTATTTTTTTATTGAAAATATCAGAGCTGTTTTTTGTCGATATAAGTCTTGCACGAAGGATTGCATGCAAAGGATATATCACATGAACCTAAAAAAAATTGTGCAAATGGAAAATGCCCTATAATTAAAATGACGAAAAATAATTTTGATGGAATGCTTCATTTAAAAAAAAATTATAATTATTATTAAAAATTTATCACAGTTTTTGGCGTAATTATGCTTATAGCTTCAAAAATTTTAATGTTAAAAAGCTAATTGCGCGCAAAATTATACATCGACGAAAAAATCGCTCTGACATTTAAAAAAAAAATAACAATTTTAAATAAAAAAATCTGGAGTGACTCCACTCGACTTTCCGAACATTGAGTAACTAACAGTTTTGTGGATAAAGTAAAGAAAGAGGAGTTGTTAAACAAACAAAAGAGAGAAAACCATAATAGAATGTCTGAGTATTTTACTCCATATATTAAACGATGTTTTATTTAACGCTGCTGAACTTTAAGCCCATAGATCCTAATGATAAAGAATTTTTCGTTGTGCCCCTGTAAAAACTTATAAATGCTAGATTCACCAAAATGCTTATAGTTATTGCAACAGTGATTTATAATATTCATATAAATTTTCAATTCAATTCAATAAAGCGTTTAGTTACTATCGCACTTTTAAAAATTTGCTCCCATAGGCCATAATAATAAAGAATTTTTCTTTGTGTCCCTGTAAAAGAACTGTAAGTACTAACTTCACCAAAATCTATACAGTTGGTGCAACTGTGACCTATAACATATGTAAAATTTTTTTGCTCAGATTAATAAGGCGTTTAGACGCTATCACACTTTTAAAAATTTGGCCCCATAGGCCATAATGATAAAGAATTTTTTTTTGTGCCCCTGTAAAAAAACTGTAAGTGCTAAATTCACCAAAATCTATACAGTTCGTGTAACTGTGACCTATAACGTGTGTACAATTTTTTTGCTCAGTTTAATAAAGCGTTTAGACGCTATCGTACTTTTAAAAATTTGGCCTGATAAGCCATAATGATAAAGAATTTTTCCTGGTGTCTCTGTAAAAAAAACTATAAGTGCTAGATTCACCAAAATCTATAGGGTTCGTACTATGGTGACTTAAAATATACGTACCAACTTTCAGCTTATTCGAACAAAGCGTTTAGACGCTAGCGTGTTCACTCACAGACACGCACACACACATACATTCACACATACATACATCATCGTAAAATATAGTGAAAACAGACTCAGGGGACCTCGAAACGTATAGAAACATCAAAATCTCGAATTCAGATTTTTGATATGATTACAATACTTTCCTCACTATAGTGTTCGGAAAGTAAAAAATTATCAATTCTAAGGCCAAAAAATAAATAAATAAATAAATAAATATGTAATTTCTTTATCCTCGACTTTGTATTACAAAAAAAAAAAAAAAAAAAAAAAAAAATGTCGATCTTGATCAATAATTCTTATTTAATCTTTCGTTATTTTCATGATATTTATTATAGAGACACTATCTATTGTATTTTTCCGAGCAATTCGAATCAGTTACCTTTTTCTTCCCGTTTTTTAATTTATTCAAAATATAATACTGAAACTGAAGTAATA
This sequence comes from Salticus scenicus, assembly GCA_963930645.1. Taxonomy (NCBI): domain Eukaryota; kingdom Metazoa; phylum Arthropoda; class Arachnida; order Araneae; family Salticidae; genus Salticus; species Salticus scenicus. The sequence continues at coordinate 174,797,599 of OZ005656.1, read as the reverse complement.
TAAAAAAATTTAGACTGTATTAATATAGAGCTTTAAGGCTACCTCGAAAAAGTAAATATTATGAAAATGTATTTATGAATATATATAGATAAATATTCAATTTTCAGAAAGAGGAAAAAATTAATTGAAGCAGCCGACAAGACAAAAGTATTTGACATTTATATTCTTCATTTGCCGAATATTATTTTGACTTTGATGTTTTGCACCTAAGATGATTTTCGTTGACAATAGAAAGAGATTTCCCTAAAGAAGTTTAGCTTATTAATCAGAACTAGTATCGCCCAGTGGTCGAAACTCGACCATTTTTTTTGCAAAGCGAGGCAAAGCAAAGTTATTGCCTTGTCCTAAACGGAATGCAATTGCAACACAGCTGCGGCAATTGTTTGCCGATATTCACTCTAACTGAATCAGCAGAGTTGTACTTAATATAACTATTTCTCTCTGTAGATGTTAGTCTTTCCTGAAATGAGAGAAAATCGCAACGTGAAAACGCCCCTTGTTGTGTGATACAGCCCAGAAGCTAATAGGTACCATGTCAAACCAAGGCCCAACCAAGTATCAAATTCTGTTAAATTAATTCGATTGTTTCATAAAGTACAGTGTTTGAACACACACACACACACAAAAAAAAAAAAAAATTCAAAAATGGTCGAATTGAGTTCGGGAAATTTCAAAACGTGTAACTTTATCGAAAACCGAAAATCTAAAACTTTTCTGAATCTTATATTTTCTACTTATATATGCAGAGGAAAGAATAATAAATCCACTTTTTTAAAAATAAAAATAAGTAGTCAATTTCACTTAATTAAAATGCAAGGAAATTTCAAAACGTGTAAATTCATCGAAAACCGGAAATCAAAAGTTTTTATGTATCTTCTACTTGCTTCTTCTACCCACAAAAGCTAGCAATCCGCGATTGTAATGAAATGCTCGCCCTCTGGTGGGCTAAGGTGAAATTATCACACCACTGCATATCATCATATTATGCAATCGATTTTCCATAATGAAATGGCGGAGAAAGAAGAATAATAAATACACGTGGCTATAATATTTACTAACAACTGCAGTTCAGAGAGCGCCATCTATCGATCATTACAAACGCGGATAAAGACACTTTTTTAAAAAATAAGTAGCCAATTTCATTTAATTGAAACGTAAAGAAAGCTCAAAACATGTAAATTCAGCAAAAAACGGAAATCGGAATTTTTTCCGTATCGTCTACTTATACATGCAGCAGTTAGTAACAAATCCATTTTCCTTTTATTTAGTATATTAGTTGAATATTTATTATTTAAATATCATCCTTTGAAATGAAATGTTTATGTTTACATTCGAAACTGGAAGTTTGCCATTTTTTTTTTTTTTTTTTTTCCTGGAGTTTTGTGATTTTAAATTAATATTTTATCAATTTTACAGAAAAAATAACTCAATCAAACACATGTAGACAGTAACTTATATTAACTATATCCAAATATCGGAATTAAAATCGGCAGATAATATCCGTTATTTTTTAACAATTTTTTACAAAAAATCCAATGAACGATTAACATTGAAAATCTTTTTCATGGCTCCATGGACAGACAGTGACGTCATCACTTCGCTTGCGTATAGTGATGCTACATTATACAAATTACTGTGTCTATGGTTTTATTTGAGCTTTATGAAATTGCCAGATTTAATAACTTTCTACTTTTAGGTATTTTTTAATGTAAAGGAATACGTGTATAAAAGGGAAAAATGGGGGGAAATTCATAAAAAATAAATGTATTTTTAAATACCTTCTTGGCATCGTAAGAAAATAATATTTGTATTCGCACCTTCCGGCTAACCATACCTTTCGAATGATACCATTTTCAACCCTCTACTCCCATAATTAATATGTTAAAAAGGGACAAAAAATTTTATGCTTGCCTATTAATATATAGATATTCAATGAATGTTATCTCATAATAAATATTTCATTATTTTTTATGTAGCATTTTTTTCAGTCTTCAATTGGTTTTCTCTTACGCAAATTAATTATGGCATACAGTATTTTTTAAATGTATCTATTTCAAGATTAAACGTGATGTTAAATTCTGAAAAACATTACAGTTTTCAGACAAATTAAAAAAAATATATCATGAAACAAATTGTTATAATAAAAAAAATCTGGAGTGACTCCACTCGACTTTCCGAACATTGAGTAACTAACAGTTTTGTAGATAAAATAAAGAAAGAGGAATTGCTAAACAAACAAAAGAGAGAAAACCATAATAGAGTGTTTTTTTCTCCATATATCACACGAGGTTTTATTTAACGCTAATGAACTTTGAGCCCTTAGATCATAATGATAAAGAATTTTTCGTTTTGTCCCTGTAAAAATCTATAGATGCTAGATTCACCAAAATGCTTATAGTTAGTGCAACAGTGATTTATAATATTCATACAAATTTTCAGCTCAATTGAATAAGGCGTTTAGATGCTATCGCACTTTTAAAAATTTGGTCTCATAGGCCATAATGATAAAGAATTTTTCTTTGTGTCCCTGTAAAAAAACTGTAGTGCTAGATTCACCAAAATCAATACAGTTGGTGCAAATGCGACCTATAACATGTGTACAATTTTTTTGCTCAGATTAATAAGGCGTTTAGACGCTATCACACTTTTAAAAATTTGGCCCCATTGGCCTTAATGATAAAGAATTTTTCTTTGTGTCCCTGTATTAAAACTATAAGTGCTAGATTCTCCAAAATCTATACAGATTGAGTATCTGTGACCTATAATATGGGTATAAAATTTTTGCTCAATTGAATAAGGCGTTTAGATGCTATCGCACTTTTAAGATTTTGGTCCCATAGGCCATAATGATAAAGAATTTTTCTTTGTGTCCCTGTAAAAAAACTATAAGTGCTAGATTCACCAAAATCTATAGGGTTCGTACTATGGTGACTTACAATATACGTACCAACTTTCAGGTTAATCGAACAAAGCCTTTAGACGCTAGCGTGTTCACAAACATACACACATACACACATACACACATACACACACACATACATACATCATCGTAAAAATAGTGAAAACGGACTCAGGGGACCTCAAAACGTATAGAAACATCAAAATCTCGAATTCGGATTTTTGACATGATTACAATACTTTCCTCACTATAGTGTTCGGAAAGTAAAAATATAGAATTGTTTTAATAGCTGTAATAGAGAGCAAATCCATTCTTGACACAAAATAACATAAATTGCATGTAAAATAGGAAAAATGTACATAAAATATGTACATTATAAATTATTATTCTTGTTCGATTTACAAGTTTTAAAAGTAACTTTTTTTTTAATTACTATTAATAAAGTTTTGGTTATATATATATTTTTTTTCTTTTTCTGATTTCATATTTTGTTCAAAGGTATCTGACTCCTTAAAAAATTTTAAAATGTTATTAAATCTCTACGCTGTTTACATATCATTACTAACATCAATTATTTTAAATATGTCGATACAGATTTTTATTTTAATACTATCAATAACAATAATAATTATAAACGGAGATGTTAAAAAACTTATTTTGTACATTTATTTTAATAACTAACTAGCAGGCTTTGCCCGCTTCGCTGGTCATTATATCGAAATAAATTCTCAATATTTTATATGAATAATAATAAAAAAAAAATTGTTAAGAAAAAAAAAAAAGAAAGAAAGAAAGAAATCAGTCAAAATGTAAGTTAAAGTTTCTGCTACCTTTGGTAGTGGTTTTCCTGCTCCCCAGACTTTTTGAATCATGAGCCCCAATGGCTTCTGCAGTACCTTACCTAATTTTTACACCCTCTCCCTAACGGGTAATGTTGAAAGTTTCGCAAAATTTCCTTCCATCAATGTGCATATTGCGTACACTTAATCAAAACCCACTCAAAAAAATTCATCATTCTAAGGTAATCTGGAATATATTTAAGCTTGTTTTTTCCCAACGCCAGCCCCAGAAAAGGGGGAGTGTAATTTCTCGAAATCCCTTTATAGTGCATCTTGCATACACTTACCTAACCAGACGTAAAAAATATCGAGAACCTGAGATTATTTGAAGCAGAATTATATTTTAAAACGTGTTTTTTACCCCCCTGCACATCGAACCACACATAAAAAATCTCCTTCCTAAGATAATTTAGTGCAGAGTTACACATGGATACATGCTTTTAGACCCCACCTCCCAAGACCGGTAGGGTGGAAATTCATCACAAAACCTCTTTGTAGTGTGTGTGTTGAGTACGCGTAACCACCCGACATATCAAAAAATCGCTTTCCTGAGGCACTTTGGAACAAAGTTACTCTTAAAAACGTGTTTTTGCCCGCACTCCGCCCTTAAAGGAGGGAGGCAGAGGGAAATTTCGTAAAATTACTTGATAGTGCGTGTTGAGAACGCATAACCAACCCACACATAAAAATTAATCTTACTGTGATAATTTTAAACAAAGCTACTCTTGGAAACGTCTTTATTGCTCTCCCTTCTTTAAGGAGGAAAATGGGGAAATTCTCGAAGTCCCGTTGCAATGGATGTTGGATACACGTAAATAAGCCACACACTAAAAATTGTGGCCTCAGCTCCTATGGATTTCTTCGGGGAAATTTTACCCGCTTGGCTGGCCACTATATTTAAAGAAAATTCTTAAAAAATAAATAAAATATAAAAAAAATAAAAATAAAATTCATTGAAATTGCTCAAAAGCTCGCTTCGGGTGTGCGTCGCTATTCCATGCGACATACAATGTCATACCAGTGGGCTTCCACTTTTGTGCTTATCAGATAACGATTTCGAAACAGACAGTATCAAAAATCATTTAAGTAGCCCTTTTATATTAGAATATTAATTACATATGAACAACCCTATGCGTATTGTACATAATATTTACTTTTACGTTATTTCCTATATTTATTCTATTTTTTCTGTCGACCATAAATATACTGACCAAACGTCCCCATTTTCTAGGGACAAATAGGGACGTCTTTTATTTTTTAAGGCATTTTTCTAAGTTTTAAAAAATTGTAGAAAGTAAATTATTAATCGGTAATACTTTATTTTTAGTCCTTTTTTATTAGAAATGAAAAAATACCTCCAAAATTGGATAATTGTAGCATTTTTTAACGCTACTCTACTATAAAAGTACTTTGATCTGATCAGCCTACCATAAAATGACAGCGATTTCACGTCAAATATAATATTACAATATGCTGTGAGACAACTAACTTTTTGTGGCTATATGTATTTCATAATTAGTTAACAGTGGTTCGTATATAGAAAAATAAATAAATAAATATTTAACCTTATCGTGGTACAGGCTTATTATGGCTCCCATTGGTAACTTTTCAATTTTGTCACCATTTTAAACAAAAATACAAAATTTATGAGATTATTACTTATGTTTCTTTCTTTCTATCCCCTCCCCCCCCCTTTTTTTTCTCAATATTTTATAATTTATTTGCTTATACGCTTTATGGGCTACTTGGCTTAAAGTGGCTATCCCGAAAGTAGACTCCTTGGCGAAAAATGTAGTATCTACTTCAGCATCAAAATTTTAAAAATTACCCTGAATTATGACTATGAGTAAATCTGAATATAATGCTGAATTAGCTTTCATGCCAAACGTAATATACATGCCAATAAATAAATAAAAACACTATTAAAAAGAAATCTAAAATTGAGGTATGTTAAAAAAGGTTATGAAACAAAATCTGAAGAAATATGTTGGATTTTTATTATTATCATTATTTAATTTTAATAATGACGTCATTTTGTCATAGCCTAAGCAAATTTATTATTTAATATTTCTTTTACTATTCGCGTGAAAATATATCTTACTATATGTCGAAAAATAAATTAACTCGTAAATTTTTTTGGCAACAATTAAAAATTAAAATAATTATTTTTAAAACTTTATTATAGAAGAAATATCTATATTATTATATAGAAGATATAATATAGATAACGTTTTGCTTCCTCCCCGTCCCCTTGGGGACTGAATTTCTAAAATTCCAAAAATTGGTTTTTAGGTATTTGTGTGAGCTCCATTTTAAAGCAAAAATTTTACAGATATCTGTGTTTTTCTTTGAGATATAAAGGTTTTTGTGAAATCACGTTTTGCCCCCTGTCCCCCCTTAGGGGCCGAATTTCTAAAATTCCAGAAATTGGTTTTTAGGTATTTATGTTAGCTATATTTTGAAATAAAAATCTCACGTATATCTGTTTTTTTATTTGAGATATGAAGGTTTCTTAGAAATCCATTTTTGCGCATGTGAAATCCAAATTTCCAAATTTCCAGAAACTGATTTTTAGGCATTTGTGTTAGCTATGTTTTAATGCAAAAATTTTACAGATATCTGGTTTTTGCTTTGAGATATGAAGGTTTATGTGAAATCACGTTCTGCGCCCCCCACCCCCCTTGGGTGTCGAATTTCGCAAAATCGCTTCTTCGGGGGTGCTTACACTACATGTTCTATAATCTGACCAAGTTTCGAGTCGGTGACTCCAGTAGATTTTGCTGCGCGTTGATGAGTCAGTGAGTGAGTGAGTAAGTGAGTGGATGTACTCTTTTATATATGTAGATATTAATTTAATTAATTATTGTTGAGAATATATTTCGGACTTAGAATGCTTTTTCTAAAGTAGAAGCAGTCATTTTTATTTTTAATTAAAAAAATAAATAAAGAAAATTAGAAATTCTAACTTCTAAACTTTCATTAAATTATTTATTTTAATTTATAATTGTTGCCAAAAAAATTAAACTTTAAATTTTACATCTATTTTTTAAGATAGCACGCGATCGTGTTTTATATAAAAATTAAACTATTAAATTCATTTTTTTACTTATTTTTATTTCATATTGCTCGCGCATTTCTTATTTCCTAATTCAAAATTTAAAAAAAAAAAAAAAAAAAAAAAAAAACTTTTTCGATATTGCTTGTAATGATACTGATTATTATTAATTTTCTTTTCTTTTTCTTTCAATAATAATAATAGTAGTGTAAAAAGGACAGTTCACCGACACGGTGGAGGCGCGGAGGCGCGCTGTGGCGCGCGCGCCACCACCCTGTTAGAGCGCGCCTCCGCGCCTCCACCCTGTCGGTCAACATGTCCTTTTTACACTACTTAGTCATCATCTTGGACGAGGGTGTGTTGCCACCGGAAGAATAGAAACTGTGTGTTGCCACCGGAAGAATAGAAACTTTGACTATCATCTTGGATGAGGTTTGGCGGTGCCATCTATCGGGGAGAAAGGGGAATTTTGAGGAGTTAGATTTATTTTCCTTAAATTTCGGGACTTAGTATTTTTTTTCATAATTTTGGGGACTTCAAAATTTTTTCGACTTTTTGCAGGGGATTAGATGACGTCACGATCTTTTAGGAGTTAGCCTGAAAAGAGATACAGTTTATGAAATGAGAGTTAGAAAAATGTATAGAAAAAAGTTAGAAAGAGAATACAAAATTTAAGAAATGAGAGTTAGAATGAATAAAGTTAGAAAAAAAGAGAAGAAAGAGAGAGTTCACCTTGAGCGCCTGGGAGACTGCCCTCCCGAGGCCCTGCGGTGCCCCTTTTCGCTCCGTAGAGCAAGACGGGAGTTAGTTCCTTTAAAAAAAAAAAATAAAAATAAAAAATGTCAACCTGAAGAACTCATCGCATAGTTTTCTGAGGTTGTCTTCAAAGCATGGGTTCAGACAATCTTCATAGGTGCAGAAACAATTGATATATACAGGATGCAGAAACAATTGATATATACAGGATGCAGAAACAATTGATATATACAGGATGCAGGAACAATCTTCATAGGTGCAGAAACAATTGATATATACAGGGTGCAGGAACAATCTTCATGGATGCAGAAACAATTGATATATACAGGATGCAGAAACAATTGATATATACAGGATGCAGGAACAATCTTCATAGGTGCGAAACAATTTAAAATATATACAGGGTGCAGGAACAATCTTCATAGGTGCGAAACAATTTAAAATATATACAGGATGCATTAACAACTCTTCATAGGTGCGAAACAATTGATATATACAGGATGCAGGAACAATCTTCATAGGTGCGAAACAATTTAAAATATATACAGGGTGCAGGAACAATCTTCATAGGTGTGAAACAATTGATATATACAGGATGCAGGAACAATCTTCATAGGTGCGAAACAATTTAAAATATATACAGGGTGCAGGAACAATCTTCATAGGTGCGAAACAATTTAAAATATATACAGGGTGCAGGAACAATCTTCATAGGTGCGAAACAATTTAAAATATATACAGGGTGCAGGAACAATCTTCATAGGTGCGAAACAATTTAAAAATATACAGGATGCAGGAACAATCTTCATAGGTGTGAAACAATCTGTACAATTGATATATACAGGGTGCAGGAACAAATTTCATGGGTGCAGAAACAATTTAAAAATATATATAGGGTCCAGGAAGAATTTAAAAATATATACAGGGTGCAGGAACAATCTTCATGGGTGAAACAATATATACAAAAATTTTCACTATGGATGCTGCGGTATTCTGTAATGGCCATAAGCCAGACTGGTGATTCCATCATCTAGCAGATACCTCTTGTCATCAAAAGGAGATAAACACTTTTTGTTTTGATTAACTGAATAGAGTTGATGACGTTCTTGTAGGATTCTGGTTTGTTGCTCATACGTGGCTATCTCCTTTTGCAGGCATTCTTGATAGTCTTGAACACTTAATTTTTTCCTTACGATGCAGGTTGATATGCCTTTTGCTGTCTTCTTTTCACCACCAGCTGACTGTATGGCATACATTTTTGGCTTTAATCCAATGAATTTGTAGGCAGCTTGACTGTGGAGTTCGTCTTTAAACTTCCCAAGAAACTTTTTGTTAGTTGTAGAATATAGCGGATGATTTTCTGGATACTCTGAGAAGTCAAAATGGTGCTGATCTTCCTTCATATCTTGATACATGTCTGCTGTCTGGATACAGTACGTCAAGGAGTCTGTATCCGTGAACAACAAAGTTGCACGACTTTCATACTTTTTGACGAAATTGTAGTGAAAGTCGTACATGAGCAACTTTGCTAATTCAAGGATACAGAAACCCACGTATATCGGCCTATTCATCAGGATGGTGGGTTTTGATCTCTCCACAGCTACGAGGTTATTGCAAAATTCTTTAAAAGTTGTGAAATTCGGTGATGCAACTAATTTTTGGGCTCTGACTTCATTGTTACACAGTTCTATGTTACGACGTTTTCTTAAATTTTCGATGGTCTTTCCATAGACGCTATTGTTCAACAGTTTAAAGAAATCTTTCTCAAAGCTGTTCTTTGCAGATTTTCGTTTATCTGTGTTGAAGTCGACATACTTTTTAAGCCAGGGTGCTTGGTGAAATTTCAAAACCTTGTTCACTTTTAATAGCTTCATTCCGAGTTTTAGGTATAACTGTAGATTTCTGTAATGTACAACATACTCTGATTTATTGTGAAGGTTTGGAATGAGTTTGGGTGTTCCTGAATACTTTTGGTTCTGCAACAAGGACTTGGCATAGGTGGAGAGCATTTCTTCTGTCACGGTCATTCTTTCAGGTGCAAGTGGGTAGCTATTGTGGAGGTCATGCAGATTTGTCGGGTACTCCAAATTCACTTCAAAAATGAAGCCTTCAGCTGCATCTTCGGGTATGTTCATGATGAAATCTTCAGTAATGTGAGAGGGGTCCATCCATTGAAACTTGCCATAAGGCATGTACTGGGACATAGCCCAACCGTAAAGGTTGTTCGCATCCCAGTACATGATATAACTAGAGGGCTTACTTGAGTATGTAGTGAGGAGTGTGCGGGTTGTTTGCAACAGCGAAACGGTGTGAAATCTGCGACACACCCCCGCGCACCCCTTTTTCAATAAATAGCAGCATGTTGATATCCGTGAGCCGCTCTAGCTTGACATCAGTCATCTTCAGTCAGGCTTGCCAGGACAGTCCAGGAGAGGTGTATAAATGGGCAGCATCGATGTTATAATAGTGTAAGCAAAGACTTCTGAAATTTTGGAAGACATCGGCAAGGAGTAAAACATCTGTCTTCACATACAAGTCATGATACTCGCCGAGGTTTCTTATCTGGAAGACTTCCCATATGTTTTTTGCATGTTGATAATCAGATTCTTCGACGGCTTCGTTCGTGAGAGAGTTGAAAAACGCTGATGGAGGCGGCAACACTGTTTCTTCAAATTTATCAAATCCAGTAATGTAGTCATAGGGGTATACTCCTTTTCTGGTGAGGAGACTTAGATCGGTACTTGAATTAAACTTGTCTTTTAGAATGTTAAACTGGCTAATATCCAAATTCTTCACCAACTTTTCTAACGAAGCAGGCAAAAATTGGAAGGAGTCAAGAAAGACGAGTTGTACAGGACTGTCAGGTTTCTTCAAAGTGAATGATATATATTTTTCTAATGTTGTTGCGATAACTTGTATCTGATGGTCTTGAAAATGGCCTAATTCTGTCATAATATGGTGGGCATCATAATTCTTCAAGTTGTGGAAAACCACGGGAATCTTCATAGGCTGCTTAAAATTAAGGTTGCAGCTAGCATGGGCGGCACCTCTAAAAACTCCAGTTTCGTGATTGTGATCCCGAACTTTAATGCATCCGGGTAACAGGGGTTGACGACATATGCTGCACTTTGTAGCATTTTGGAAGGCCTCCTCTCCTTGGGTAGAGAGCTTCATTGGCTTAATTTCTCGTAGTTTGTCTTCAAAGTTATCATTTTCCATGATGATATTTTCCAGAAAATGCTTGACTGCATTCTCTCCTCGATAGCTAAAGATGGGCTTGATGGCTTTGCCATCAGACCCTACGATTACATAAGCGTAACCGCAGGGTGTATGGCGGGCTGTATGTTGCAAGTAGGAGTTTAATGAGGATGGAGCAGCTGATGCAATAGGTTCTAACAAACTTTCAAAGTCTGCATAGATGATATAGCTGATGGGGTGTTGAAGATGGGTTCCCGTGAACTCTAATATATTTTTCTCCTTAGAGGGCATCTCAATGGCTTGAGCAGTGTGTTTTTTGCAGTTTGTTTCATGGTCTTTTAACAAAAGTTCTGTTGAAAAACCATGCAGGCACCTATAACAATAATACTGTTTTCCATCATGTTTTGTGCGGTCTCCCATCAATCTGGAAAAGTTCCGGATTAAACAATAGTGGTGGGCACCTTCCTCGTTCGCAATGAGTAATAAGTTGATAGCTTCAACATCTTCTACTTCGGAAATTCTTAAAATTGTCACTTTAGAGTTTTCGTAGCCGAAGACGTTGATTCTAAGATTGTTCAGTTTTTCTATGAGACCTATTTTTGAGATGGGAACAGGGTACTGAACATTACCCATCTTGATTTCCTCTTCATGAGGTAAATAGTGGGAGACTCGTTCGGGTTTTCTTGTGTAGTCTAAATTCAGTTTGTGTGCTAGCAGACACCATAGGAAGCACTTGTTATCGCTGTTCTGTATATTTAAGATGGCTTTCTTGGCAAGCAGTTTAGCTGGCAATTCTTGATAGCTACTCGCTCTTAAAGGGTTATATTTAGCAGACTTCAATTCTAGGTAGTAGATGTTTCTCAGCACCCAGCCGGAACCTCTAAGAACTCTTCATAGTTTTGAATGATCTTCATGAATCCTACACTTATTTGATCATCAATTAAGTCAGGAGTGTGTTGCTGGTAGCAGGGTGTTCTGAAGTACGCATCCATAATTTCCAGTTCTCCTTCGGCTGTTTCTCTTTCAAAACAGACTTTTATTACCAGGTACCATTTGATCGAATCTTTCTCATACAATTCCTGTAGGATGTTTTCATGTATCTCGGCACGAATAGACTCTAAAAAGATTTTCGCATCGTACCGAGTGGCTTCAGTAGGTTCAATGAGCACCGTCTTAAACGTGTTCAAAGCTTGCGTATAGGGACGTCTTCGAGAGAGTGGTGGAGGGATCGTTTTCGGTTTCTTCCGGCTTTCACTTAGGCTATTTGAATGCTGAACTCGCATATGGTTCATTAATGATGACTTAGAGGAGAAGGTGGACTGGCATTCTTTGCAGGGGTAGTTATGACTCTTTAGATGAGCGTTGTACTCATCCAGGCGACTAAACTTTCGTTGGCATGTAGCACATTGATAGGTGGAAGTGTCAGCATCATACAACTTCTTATGTCGGTTTAAGGCATCCTTTCTGGAGAACTCCTTCAAACACACAGAACAGGAGAAACCCTATAAAAGAATAAAAAACGATTTTTAATCAAAGTGTTACAATTTTTAATCAACGTGCTACAATTTTTCGAAATATCACAAAACAAAAACTTTAAGAAATAATACATACCTTAGAAGGACCTGGCTGAGGATCTACAGATTCTTGTAATTCATTTGTGGACTGATGCGATTTTCGGTGTCTATTTAGGTTGTCCTTTCTGGAGAATTCCTTATGGCAAATGAGACACACGAACATTTTTTCTGTGTTGTGTATTTTCTTGTGTCTAGTCAAATCCCGACTTCTAGAAAAAGATTTCCCACAAGTAGGGCAAACAGGTTGAACCTATAATAAGAAAGACAATTTTTTAAACTTTTGTAAAAGGGACAATTTTTCAAACTTTTGTAAAAGGAAACACTCTCATTTTTAATGCAAAACAATACATACCTTAGAAGGTTCAGATTGGGCTTCAGGTTGGACCTCAAGTTGGGGTTCAGGTTGGGCGGCGTCGTCCCATTGGGGGTTTCGCCACTCCTCATCATTCATTTCCCCAACAGTACAAAGCATATGAAGTTCGTCATCGGGTATACCGAAGGAAATACCCAACTGAAAATAAACGAAAAGGATGCAACTTTAAAAAATTTTAGAAAAATAAATTCTTCTAGTTAAAGATTTGATATACAAAAGGTTATACAAATCTAACTTTTATACAACATAAATAAATAAATTTAATCTATTCGATGAGTCATTAAATAAACGAATCATTTTATAAACATAGGATGCAACTTTAAAAATTTTTAGAAAAATAAATTCTTCTAGTTAAAGATTTAATTAATCTAACTTTTATACATACACGCTACCATTTTAATAATCCAAATACACTATTTTATCTAAACATAGGATTAGGTATGCAACTTTAAAAAATTTTTTAGAAATATAAATTCTCCTAGTTAAAGATTTAATAAACAAAAGTTTATGCAAATCTAACTTTTATACAACATAAATAAATTGAATAAGTATAATCTAATTGATAGCTTATCAAACGATGAGTCATCCTAAACATGTCTGAGCATGAATCTACTTGAACACTAACATTTTATTGTATAAGCTATGCGATGACTCATCAAACGATGAGTCATCCTAAACATGACTGAACATGAATCTACTTGAACACTAACATTTTATTGTATAAGCGATAATTACTATATAAATCACAAAGTATAGGATGTTGGAAATTAAATAAACAACACTAGTTGATGAAAATTATAAGTAAACTGATTTTCTAGTTAATAATTAAATTTTTTATTTATAATGAATGCAAATTAAGTTTCTCATAAGTAAACAATAATAATAATAACTTTTGATTTGAATAATATAAAAAGCACCTTTAAACGAAGTATGAGTCATAAATTTTGTAAGGAAATAAATTATTAGAATAATAAATTTTTAGTTTAAACTTATGAGAATAAGTTTTAATTAAATCTTCTAACTAAAAAGTTTTTCACTTATAAAATAATTTCTATGTCATATGATTGTAAAAAAATAAATAAACTTATTAAAATTTCTATACAAAGTTTTTCACTTATAAAATAATTTCTATGTCATATGATTGTAAAAAAATAAATAAACTTATTAAAATTTCTATACAAAGTTTTTCACTTATAAAATAAATAATTTCTAAGCATAAACAAGTTTTACACATACTTAAATTTCGCTTTATGTAGTTTATTGAATGAAATAAAATAGATTTCGCATTTATCAAATTAAAGATTCGAAATTAAATTTATGTTTACCACATTATAAATAAAATAGATTTCCCATTTGTCAAAATAAAGATTTGAAATTAAATTTATTTTTAACACATAATAAATAAAATAGATTTTCACTTATAGAATAAATAATTTCTAAGCATAAACAGATTTTACACATACTTAAATTTCACTTTATATAGTTTATTGAATGAAATAAAATAGATTTCCCATTTATCAAATTAAAGCTTCGAAATTAAATTTATTTTTAACACATATTATAAATAGATTTTAAACTCATTCTTTAGCATAGTGTAAATCAAATTTATTTTTAACATACTATAAATCAAATAGATTTCTCATTTATCAAAATAAAGATTCGAAATTCAATTTATTTTAAACACATTATAAATAAAAATAGATTTTAGCATAGTGTAAATCAAATTTATTTTTAACGTACTATAAATCAAATAGATTTCTCATTTATCAAAATAAAGATTCGAAATTAAATTTATTTTAAACACATTATAAATAAAAAATAGATTTTAGCATAGTGTAAATCAAATTTATTTTTAACATACTATAAATCAAATAGATTTCTCATTTAACAAAATAAAGATTCGAAATGAAATTTATTTTTAACACACATTATAAATAGATTTTAAACTCATTCTATTTTTGCATTGTGTAAATCAAATTTATTTTTTAACATATCGTAAAAAGTAATAATAAATTAAGTTAAAGAATTCTTATTACAATTTAATAACACATATTTCACTAAAAATGATTAAACACAGTTAGAAAATTAATTAAAATCAATGATTACTAGATAAATATACTTACTGCATTTTCAACATCCATAGATTGATTGTCGTTGGTAAATCCTTCCATTATACAGGTACGGAAAAACTGAAATACAATACGCCGAAAAACACAACAAATGTACGGGAAGAAAACTTCGCGAGCGTCGCTAAAGGAGAGAGCTAAAAGCGCGTGTTGCCTAGGCAGTAGATAATCTACGAATGACCCGAGAAATGAGTTGCAGCGGCTTATCTAGATAAGGGGGTTTCCCCCATGCGTCACGCTGACTCACCTCTGTAGATCTTACGAGAAAGTTCATGAGAGGTTGATTCATTTGCATATTTCCCCTCGTGGATTTTCCAAGGTGAGTCATCCCCTCCGTGTTCGTACAGGTATAATATCTTACGGGAGATATGAAACATACTCATTTGCATATTTCTAATGAAGAGATAATGTCTACACTTTTAATTAATGGAAAATAACAATTATTATTTCAATTTGATTATTAAAAAATATTTTTTCAAGTGGATTGTTTCATGAATAAATGGTTTTATTATATGTTTTACGAAATAAAATATATCTTTTCGAAACAATATTTTTCCCGAATATAAGTTATTAAATGTATAGGAAATGGTTTTATTATATGATTTAATAAATATATCTTTAAAATTATTAAATCCTTAGAAAGTGAATCTCTTAAAAATAAATTGTTTTCAGAAATGAAATAGTCATTTCAAACTTATATGTTTTAAGAAATATATTTTTTGAATTATTAAATCCCTAGACAGTGAATCTCTTAAAAAGAAATTGTTTTAAGAAATAAAATAGTCATTTCAAACTTATAAATTTATTGAAGATTGAATCTTTTATGAAATAAAATATTTCTAATTAAATCTTTTAAGAAATAAAATCAATAAAATATTTCAAAATAAGACAGACAGACACAGATATTCAGTTTCAATCTATTTATTGAAAATCCATAAAATATATACACACATTACTTTTTGGATACAATTGTTTAAAGAAGTCGTTTTCATAAACACACATTACTTTTTGGATAAAGTATCTTCAATATATTTTTCATACAAGGTCATATTCAATTGTTTAAAGAAATCGTCATTGTAATGACAGGAACAATTAATTTTTTTAACAATAGCATGCATATTTAATTTTAAAAGTATTTCTTCACGATATAATTGATATTTTTCAAACATAGATTTCATTAAACACTCGTGTGAATTTTGATCGTCTGAATTAAAAACACACCCGTCACATTGAAATAAATTTTCAATTACTAACTGAATTTCATACACGATAAAATCGAGTAAGATTTCCTTAGCACTTTGCTCATTTTCATGAGAAATACACACAAGGGGTTTGTTTAGAATTAACATAGGAAGTTGAACGGTGAATATTGCATCAATAATAAAATGAGTTATTCTAATTTTGAGTTCTCTAAGCCTAAAAATTTGATCCTTGGACAATTTAATGACATTCGGTTTTAAATAAAAGCCAGAAGGATTTAAAGAAAACATTTGCTGTAAAGTACAATAATCCTCATCTATGTAAGCCATTATTAATTGATTGTTAGAAATAAAACTATCATTTACTGATTCAAAATTAAAATTTTCAATCTTACTTTGAAAATAATACCATGTCTGAGCTGTCATTACAACGCCTTCTTCAGTAGGTATCCATTGACCTGTATGTAATTCTTTAAAATTACGAATGTGGATTCTCACATTAAAATTCTTTTCTATTACAATTTGTAAAAAACTGCTAAAGTTTAAATTAAATTCACCTCGTATAGGATCCCAAGATTGTTCACGTACCCATTGGTTTAACCAATCATTCACATTCAATTCTTCACACATGTCTTGAGAACAGTTTTTAACAGAAGTATCACAATGAGAGTTTTTCGAAGTATCACAATCAGAGTTTTTCAAAGTATCGCATGCACTGGACGAAGCATCACTTATATCAAGTCTTGGTTTCTTTAAAGGTGGCATGATAGGGTTGGGTATTAAGTGACGAAAAGTCAGGCTGATTCTCATATCTTTGACGATAGGATTCGGTGCAATGCCGTGGGTAAACAGTTCGTTCGTAGGCTTTAACATACTGTAGAGAGAACCATGTTCTAATGAAATCAAAGTAGAAGGTGTTTTAGGCTTCTTGAATTCAATTGTTCGTTCGGCACCAAAGCTGAGGACTGCGATGGGGAAAGTTGCATCTAATCCACTTTCGTTGTCTTTATGTTGAGGTATGTAGCTGTATCCATTGCTGTAGAGGTTTAGCAGAACATAGTTGAAGGTAGAAGCCGTCCATTTTTCCACTCAGTCCCGCAGCTCCAATATCAGACGTGTCCAAGGGTTAGCAGGCACATGAGTTCCGCTGAAGGCATAACTCAAAGTTGAATCGCCGTATCCCAGAACTTGTCTTTTAGGCTTAAAACTTTTTCCATGAATTCTAAAGGTTGGCGTGTAGAAAGGTAAAGTTTTTAACTCGGCAAAATACCGATCTGCTTGTTCCTTTTCAATGAAGTTTGAAACATACTGGACATTCAGTCCGTTTTCCGTGAAACTCACTGCAGACATGACGAGACAACCAACACACACGAAATCAAATGGTAGACTGAGCCGTGATCGCTGATAAGCAATCTCTGATAAGATAAGACTCTCGTCACGTGACCAGAGGTAGCCAATCAGATAACTCGTTACGTCACTCACCACGTGACTGAGCATAGCCAATCACATCACTCGTGACGTCACCCTAATCACGTGACCTCGCGTCGCTGATAAGAAGTCTCCTTATCGTTCATTTCTTCCAAGGCAGCCGTTGGAGTAGGACGTGTTTTCAGGTAAGTGTATTTTATTCTATAAATAATCACACGTATGGATAGATACAAATTCATTTTATTTAGTATGTTTCCCAGGTTACAGGGTTGAGTTTAACAACAGGTTTTTTTACAATAATTTTTTTTTCGGTTTGACAATGTTTTTTCTTGAAGACAAATATCTATTCTTAATAATACTTTGGGGTACTCCCATATCTTTCAAGGCTTGCAAAAATTCACTTTGACCTGTAATAGGTGGTTTTTTATTCACAGAAAAGATGAAATGAAAGAGTTCCGCTAAATTAGAATGTTCCATTGTCCTTCTGTTGTAAGTAATCTCTCCTTTCGGGTTCCACTTAAACTTGTTTGAATGAGACTTGAGAAAATTTAATAAGGCTTCGGTTTGTTTCTTCATGGGTTTAGCTACAGATGATAACACAAAGGTTTCATAGTCTTCTTGGGGTTCTTGTTTTATAGACTCCACTTGTTTAGGTTCCACTTTTTCAGGTTCTTCTTCGGGTTGTTTAGACATCCAAGGCAAATTATATTCTTGCAAATCCATTTTTCTTTTTAAGAGTTCGTAGTAGTGCTGAATTTTTTCGTGATCCGGTAGAGAACTATTTAATATTTTAGCCATAGCTAAATCAAATTCCGTCATTTGCTTTTTAGAAGGCGTATGCTTAGAAAATTCTTCTTCCGGTACCAACGCATACTTAGCTGCGAATTCCATTGATGATGCCGGTTAAAACAGACAATGCAGCCGGGATTAAAATGTTTAAAAATCCACCGTGTTGAACAATCAATTTTTTCTTGTTGAATAAACTTCCTTTCTTGGTACCAATTTTTCGAAGAGTCGTCTTATATTTCCTTAAAGACCTTTTCTGATGAGAGGAGAGAAGCACGTTTCCTTTTAATACGTTCAGGGTGCATTCGCAAATAGCCTTCACAGATCGAGTCGGTAATTTTTTTAACAAATGCTTGCGTAAGGTTTGAGGACAAGACTTTATAAGCTCCAAATCTCGAAGTTGTTTCCTCGTTAACGTCATGATCTCAACTGAATTAAAATCGGTAGGGCTTTCCTTTTAAACCTTTTTTGGGCTCGTACACAAATTGGGTTTCCCCCGGTAATACACGCGTTCTGAGTCGCATTTTTTCGGGGGTTTCATTCCTTAAATCCACCAACAAATAAGAGAAGGGTTGTTTGGTAGCATCCTCGAACACTTCTTGAAAAAACTGACTTGATCTCGGGTATAATTGTCTACCCAAGTGCGTAATTTGGCTCATGTCCCGACGATTTTTAAAAAGTACTAAGTATTGACTGTTTAAGGAAATACCTCTCATTTCTTTACCTTTATGAAAAAGGTTTTGAGTAATAAAAATAATACTTAAATTTAAATGGTGACTTCCTTTGGTAAAGAGGTGTGTTAATCGTTCATCACCCCCACATTCCACCATCAAATCATCTAAAATCATTAAAGAATGGGTACCTAAATATTCCCGATAATTAGAAGGAAACCCTTCCACAAACGTCACGTCGGGAATTTCCTCGTAAAGCTTTTGAGAGATGCCGTAAAACCAAACGACTTTATCGGGAGGAGGGTTAAACATACGCCGTCGTTCTGCCAGTAAATCCCGCAGAAACCAACTCTTACCGACCCCCGTGGGGCCTGCTAAGAGCATTGTAAAAGGGTGTTAAAAGCGTGGAAACTCCATTCTAAATAAACACAGATACATAGGTTTACATTATAAATAGTTTTTTATTGATAAAAGGGAGCACGTGTACGAAATCGTTTGGATACAAAATTATAGACTCGATAATCGTTACATATATTTTCAGTTACAAACTGCTTTAAAAAATCTTTCAAAGTTTTGCCTCGACATCGGCAATAAATATAATACACACAAAATTGACCGCAAACAGCTGTCACATGACTTTGCAGCGGAAGTGGATTAAACACCACTCGTGAAAATTGAGATACATAGTTCGATATAGGTCCTTTAAAAAAGTTCGGCTTGTTTCCATAGGAATCAAAGAATTCCGCTTCTGTAGGGGAGGATAGGTAGAATGCCACCCAGTGGCTTCCGGCTTCTGTAGACTTGTCCACGTTGCATACAAAACATGCAGGATAACGCTCGATCTTCTTGGGTAATTGATCACTGGAGAAAACACCGGAAAAGTATTTCTTGGTCACTGGATCGTTGGATAAAATAGTCTCGATTTCTATAGAATTCATTTTCAGTTGGGGAAGTCACACAACACATGTCGTGTTTTACTAATTTCTATAATGTTTTCAAATTCCGCATACACCAATACAGTCGTGGTTCTTTCTAAGGTGTCCGCAAACTTGATTTCAATTCGTAAATTTCCTTGTTGCTGTAGATTCAGATGGGGTCCGTCACACATATCAGAGCTCAGGTCGAAAGCATACAAAGTATGTCCGTTCGCAAAGTCCTCTCGGGTCAGATAAATGCCGGTATCCCGGTTAAATCCCGAAAACAAACGATGATACGCTCTTATATAGTTATTTTCTTCGAAATCCAATTCCAAGGGTTTGCTGGGTACGGGTTGTCCATCCACGTAAACACTTAAAAAGTTGACCTTGTGATGATAGAAATAAAAGGGATTTAAATCATATTGACCAGTGTAGGCACTATTTTCTAAAAGTCCAATAATAATTCTTTTCGGCATGGCTCCTAAAAACACATTGTCTTGCATAAAGGATTTACTTCCGGTTGAGATCGAATAGGTCTTGCATAACACTCGATCGATGGGATACTTTGCTGTACTTTTCTCTAAGGCCTTGGCATGACCCAGTAATACACCTGGGCTCACTTTCACTTTACGTATGAAAATAGAAGCATGTTCCAAAATCACTTTGTAGTTGGGAATGGGTTTCGCCGCATTGATTTTACACATTAAGGAAAATTCGGGCTTGCTTCGGGTCATCTTAATTTTCAAGTCAACCATATTCAATAGCAATCGATTTTGTTGAAAAATATCACAATGCAAAGGTCCAATCATATCTAACGTTTTGCTTTTATTCGTGAGTGCGTAACGTATCTTCAATCCGGGGTTGTCTCCAGCAGGATCTGTAGCAGCTAAATTCTCATCTTTGTAAAAACATTCGCAGGTCAATAAACTTTTCTTGGCATCTTCTCCATAATTCAACAGCGTTTCAATATAGGCGCGGTAGGGGTAGGTGTTACTCGACGAGGAGATCACTCTTTCGTTCAGGCTAATATCCACTTGAGAAAACAAGGCGTGTAAAAATAAATTCACGGGGGCAACTGCATCCGTTTCCGCTAAGGGTGATCCATCAAACTTGGTAATTTTCACTTTCACATACAGGTAGGAAGCTGATAAATCAATATAGTCTTCACCATTTCCGGAAATATTAAATTCCACAGGTCCTCCGTCTCGAATATTCGCAAGAGGTGGTATTCAACAAAGTATCCTTTTTCAATAGCCGTTTGCGTGGGTGGGATCAAAAATAAATCCAATTCGGATTTCGCACAGGCAGCAGAATCTTTATGGATGAGTCCAGACATCTTTAAGCGAAAATATCTTGTACCTTCACTTTCTTGGCTTTACGTCGAATGACAGCTTTGGTAGAACGCTTTCTCTTTTTATACCGGCGGCCCGATCCAATCATCGTCTTCACTTTAGTAGCGGCTTTGTCGGTTATGGTCTGTCCAGCTTCTTTTAATCTTCGCTTGGCGGCCATTTTAATGTCTTCTCCGCGAGACAGGTCACTCAACACGTTCACGCCTGAATGAAACAACTGCTTGCCGACCGCTTTCGCTCCCGATTTGAAGAGAGGTACTGCTGCACGAAAAAGGGATCGAAACAGTCCACCGAATCCATATCCTTTTTGTAAAGTAGTGCCTTGATAATAATTTAGAACACTACCCGACTGATGGGAATAGTAATCTTCAAAAGATTTCGCACAACACTGGTAAGGAACAAACATCACGAGAGGTATTTTTGACGAAAGTGAAGCTTCACGTACGAGCGCCCACGTTCAAATGGCGTGAGTTCGCCGAGGTGGTTCCTTATAACGATTTCCAAAGAGTCGAACGATTTTCGGCTGACAGGTAAATAGTGCGGTCGCTCGAATGTCTCACAAATCATTTCTCCATCTTTTCCTCTCACATTAACAATTCGTAAAAGGGGTGCTAACACATCTCCGATAATTTGGGGTTCGACAATATCCGAATAAACCAGCAACACTCTATAATGCGCACAGGGATTTGCGACATAGGTACTAAAAATAGTTTGCTCGATATTTATATCCGGCGAGGCGATTTCACCTGGTTCGAATCCTAACATCTGCGCTATCCCCTCATGCAATATCAGTTTTGTTTTATCTTTCACGTTAATACACACCTTTTTCGTGTGCGGATCATAAGTGAAAGAAATTTTATTTTTAATCTCTTCAATAGACATCGCTTTTAAAATGTCATCAACCGATTCGTAAAAGCCAGGGGGAATTCTTCTACCAAACGGGGATTTCTGGTCATTTAAATCGAAACCAAATAAATTATTATTTTGGTTCACATTATACCAGGTGTGAGGGTAAATAAATTCGACGAGGCGTACTTCCCATTCCCCTTTCAATTCAACAGGGGCGGGTAATCGCGTAATAAAATGAGAAATTTTATTCTCAGGAAAATAATTCCGGGAACTGTCCGAAGGTAACGTCACGTAAAACGACATGCTTTTAAATGATCTTTCAACAATCCAAACACTTGTTTTATAAGGCGAATAAATCAGAGGATGGAATCCATTGGTCAAATTTGCTGGGATAACCTTTAAATTTCACTTTGTATTCCACACGCTTTTTCCGTATCCGCTTAAATAAAATCTTTTCAATCGTATAATTCTCTTTTGATTTCACTTTCTGAAGTTCTTGAGGGTAAAAGGTTCCTTTAATGGGTTCTTCTAACATGTCCTTGATTCGGTAGACGGGAGGGTCTCTTCTCACACATTCAGTCACCACAAACACTTCTTCCGTCCAGTTCGTTTCATATCCTTTTTCGAAGGTTAATTTCTGCTTGGAAACTCGTACAACATCTCCCGGTTGAAACATGCAGGGTTTTCTTTTCACATTTTACATGTCACCGTATAAAGTATCCCATACATCGCTTTCATTTTCAGCGGTTACTTCAACTGGAGCTCTCTTGATACTCGAATGATAAGTATGATTATAACTGTGTAACAACTGATCCAACACGTCTAAATAGCGGTAGGTATGATTATGGGTAAAATATTTCCACATTTTCGTTTTCAAAGTTCGGTTAAATCGCTCCACGACAGATGCTTTCGTATTGTTATTCGTCGTAAAAAACCGCACGCCTTCTTCTTTCAAAAATTTTTGAAAAAGTCTGTTTTGATACTCTTTTCCGTCATCCGATTGCAGGGACTTGTGTTTCCTCGTCGCGAAAATAGAGCGGAACGCCTTTACAATATCTTCACCCCGTTTTTGTTTCAAAGGGACCGCCCACGCAAATTTAGACAGAATGTCTATACAAGTCAGGATGTAGCGGTACCCTTGATTGAACTTTTGCAAACTGCCGAGATCCACTAAGTCGGTCTGCCACTGTTGATCGATTGAATACACTATCACTCGATTGGTCGGGAACTTTCTTCGAACAGTTTTGTGCAACGTGTATGCATCGACTCCGCTCAGCCAGTCCTGAATCTTCTTCTTCGAGATTTTGCCTTTGGCAGCACGAAATAAGGCATTTACACCACCAAAACTTCCTGCGTGACTTGGGTTCTGATACACCTCCATCGTTACAACACAAAATTTTATTATGACTCACATTCACACGAAAGCGCATCATATCTTCCTCGTACGAAGATACTTTTCAGAATGACTCACTAACGCAACGCCTCTCTTTATATACCTTATAAGTGCACTCACAAGCATAGCTTCATGGTTTGATAAATAAAACCTCTATCCACTTATCAAGCCGTGAAACTATTTTACCTTCGGTTCGAATCTAACCCCCTTCAAAAATTCGAAAAAATTTTGAAGTCCCCGAAATTATGAAAAAATTACTAAGTCCGTAAATGGAAAAAATTCCCTTTCTCCCCGATAGATGGCACCACCAAACCTCATCCAAGATGATAGTCAAAGTTTCTATTCTTCCGGTGGCAACACACAGTTTCTATTCTTCCGGTGGCAACGCTCTAAAAGTTTCTATTCTTCCGGTGGCAACACACAGTTTCTATTCGTCCGGTGGCAACACACCCTCGTCCAAGATGATGACTAATTAGTGTAAAAAGGACATGTTGACCGACAGGGTGGAGGCGCGGAGGCGCGCTCTAACAGGGTGGTGGCGCGCGCGCCACAGCGCGCCTCCGCGCCTCCACCGTGTCGGTGAACTGTCCTTTTTACACTACTAATAATTAAAAAAAAAAAAAGATTTTGATGAAATTCTGGCAAAAGCAGAATTTAGTTTAGGACGGAGGACTATTAGTTTTTTTTTTTTTTTTCAAACTATAAAATCGCTTTCAAATTATTCAATTTTATTTTCGATAAATTTTAGATTTCGACAAATGTCCAACTATCGAAAACGACTACGCAAAAATCCCAGATTGAGACTAATAGGCCCTCAGTCCTAATAATAATAATAATAATAATAATAACGATAAAAAATAGAAATTATCTTTATTAATTTCTTATAACTGGATTTTCTTTTATATAACTACCTAAAAAATACTCTTCTTTTAATTCCAACAAAGAAGAAGTTATCCCATATTAAATTAAAAATTGTGCAGTACTTATAAATTTTAATTTATATTTATTTCCAAGAAGAACATCTTAAAACACCTATACTGTTGTAATTAATAAACCTTTACAGGTGTTAATTAAATACTTATTTCATGTTCACCTTACAATTATATATCAATCAGATTAAAAAGCAAATAAAATGGATATTTTTTCCCACGAACGAAAACCGTATTTGAGGACGAAGAAACACATTTACAACTGAAGAGAAAACGAAAGAACTATTAATGTTTGATCGTGTTTCTTTTATCAGATTTCTTTTGTGAGGTTTTCTTTGTGATTAAAGAAATTCAATGTTTAAACCATTCTTGTTATGTCTTTTACTGATTTTTTTCCCCTGTTTCTTTTAATGCTTTTATCGATTCTTTAATGTTTTGTTCTTCATGGAAGAATTTGTTACCCTGTATTGACTGAATGTTTTTTTTTTTTTTTTTTTCTTTTTTTTTTTAGGACTGAGGGCCTGTTAGTCTCAATCTGGGATTTTTGCGCTGTCGATTTCGATAGTTGGACATTTGTCGAAATCTAAAATTTATCGAAAATATAATTAAATAATTTGAAAGCGATGTTATAATTTGAAAAAAGAAAAAAAATAATAATAGTCCTCCGTCCTAAACTAAATTCTGCTTTTGCCAGAATTTCATCAAAATCTTTTATTATTATTATTATTATTGAAAGAAAAAAAAAGAAAATTAAT
The DNA here is from genome assembly GCA_963930645.1 of Salticus scenicus. NCBI lineage: Eukaryota > Metazoa > Arthropoda > Arachnida > Araneae > Salticidae > Salticus > Salticus scenicus. Next base: position 174,772,500 of record OZ005656.1, on the reverse strand, counting down.
AATAATCAGTATCATTACAAGCGATATCGAAAAAGTTTTTTTTAATAATTTTGAATTAGGAAATAAAAAGTGCGCGTGAAATAATATGAAATAAAAATATGTAAAAAAAATTAATTTAATGATTTAATGTTTCTGTTTTTCGAGGGCTGCTCATGCATATAAAAAATGCGTATTAAAACGAGTCGAAGAAGGAAGCGAAATAAGTATTGAGTTATATTACGATAAAAACGATATATAATATGATACGATATATTAGACCTATCGTCCAGGGTTAGTAGGCATTTTCGTTGAAAGAAACAGTTTGTTCTTTCGGTGCAACTTGCACATTAGTCCCGTGAGGTACAACTTTCACATTAGTCCCTTGAGGTACAACTTTCACTTTAGTCCCGTCAGGTACAACTTGCTTATTAGACCCCTTTAAATATAGTGACCAGCGAAGCTGGCAAAGCATTCGTTGATTCACTACCTCAATTGATTTTTTTTTTTTTTTTTTTTTTTTTTTGTGAAAAGCAAGCATGAAAAATATATGTATTTGTAAACCATTCTCATTTGCGTAAGCCGTCTTCGAAACCTGTAATAGATTTCCGCAACATATTTAAACGCAGACAAATAAGTTAAATCAAAATTATTTTTAAAAAAGTTTTAGATGGGAATTATTTTTAACAAGCATTTTTTATAGAATTGCGAATTATTTTTAAGTACTTATAAACTCAAGACTTGCAAAAAGATACCTTTTCATATATCTTTTGTCTTATTGACAAATACTTAGTGAGTGCAGACAGATAATGGAGTTTAGACGTACTTATACATACTAAGAAATTCCCTACGCAGAAACACATAGCTAATAATTTAATATTACATCTCATGAAAAGCTTTGAAGCTCTTTTTTAATTATTATTATTATTATTATTTTATTTTTTTATTGTTTATGAAGACACATAACTTAGCATTTTCCACGTGCCGCATAAATGTAACTTCGGCAATACGGAAATTTGTACGTGGTATGTTTCCCCTTCTGTTCAGGACAATGATGCTTTGAATCCAACGTCACGACTTCAGCAGAGTGAAAAAACATCTATATTTAAATTTTATAGTTCAACAAAAGTGGTAGATTTAGCATAAATACACTAAGGGACAAGGAAAAAAAACGCACAGCAGAAAAAGTGACTTATACCTTTTTTATTCGAAATAACTTTAAGACTAATGATTGAAACAAATAAAACTAATGTTGAATAATATCAAAGAGATAAAAATTATACCTGTGTATATTTCTGATTTGATAATTCCCTTTATTACACTCTACGAGGTACTTAATAAAAATCTATATAAAACATTATTTTTAAACGTAATATAATAAACATTTACTTTGGATTCTATTATTATTTATTATATGAAATAAGCATGTTATATTTTAATGCATAAAACAAAACTATTTATTTGTTAGATCTAAACAACTACGTAATAAAATTATATATTCTGCATTGTGTAACTTTATATGAAATTACTGCTTTAACGTCCCATGATATAGTATTATTAGTATAATATAGTTTTGAAACATAAACCTCAGAAATTTCACTGTGCCAAGTATCATAAATAACTTTTCAAGTTATTGCACAGTTGTAGGCTAAAAATTTCAAATACATTCCCCTTTTATAGACTAACCATTATCGAGCGGACTAAGATTAGGACTATTTCCAAGTCTGGTAAAGAAGAAATTCTACGATATTCATTTTAGGATTTAACTTAAAGTGAAAAAAAAAAAAAATATATATATATATATATGATTACTTCAGAATTATAGGTGCTCAAGGGAATGTACCGGTAAATTTAATAATTTAAATCAAATAAACGTACCACAGACGTCGTGTAGCAAGGTGCATTATCATCGTGAAATGTTGATTGCGTAAAAGTCTGAAATACCTCCAAAATAGACGGTCAGGGGCCACTTTTATAATGGCCGTGATTTATTTCGTGTTAATTGATTCCTTGAGCATGAAAATTTGTCCGACTCCTTAAAAAGTTATGCACATCCGTACCATAATGTACGGAGAAGGTGTCACTGTTTTAAGAGTGCAATTTTCATTAAGTTGGTCACATTTTCGTTCCCCTACTAGCCTTTGTGATCAGCTCGAAATAAATTAAACTTGACTCATAAGAGAAAGCCAATTCATCCCAATAATTAACTGATATAGTGTTTTAATTTTTGGTCAATTGAAGTCTTGTTTATTTATTTATTATTATATATATATATTTTTTTAATAATGGCTTTTGTTTGCAGACCTTCTAGTTTTTAACCCGCTTTGTTTAATCCTTTCTGCACTGTTTTTGAAAAAATTATTATGATTAACTCTTTTTTAAATCTTTTCTAAGTTCTGAACATGATACAAATAGATTTTATAAACATTTGCGTTTTTACTTGCAGTCATCTGACTTAGATGAGCAACGTGGCCGCCTAAAGCCAAATTACCAGTTTGAATATCCAAAAAATTTTATAGCTTGCTAAAAGCCATCTCACGAATATTTCGTTGATATCTAATTATATTGCCATATCGCGCATTAAAATATTTCCTGATTTTCATTCTAAAATTAATACTTTTTGCGGTATCGTAAATTGCCTTATCCTTGTAATTTTTGAAATACCCTCTAAAATTACAATTTTCCTGACAATTGTGTTTTGTTTTTAACACTTGGATCAATCCAAAATGTACGTGGAGGACGACGTAATACAATTTGTTCGAAAACTTGCTTTTTAAACGACAAAATTGGCAGAAAGAGAAAAGGAAAACATCCAAGTGCGGCTTTTTTTATTCCCTTTGTGTACATCGATTGGCAAAAGTGCAAAATGATGCTATAAAAGGTTAAGATGAATACTGAAATTCGTACATAGTTCGTTTCTCCTTTCATTCAGGTGCCCGCCAGCGGCCAAGCGGTTCTGCACTCAAAGCTGGTAGACGTGAGATACACAGGGTTCAATACCAGTTCGTGCCCGTAGGCCTACCTGTTCGGAGTTTTCCTTGGTTTTCTCCCAAACGGGCGTAAATACCGGCTAGGTTTCCTTAGAATGACCTTCATAGATGGTACTTCCCCTCAAGCTTAGGACCCTAGTGCAGTCAATCGGTCTTACTCCCTAAGCAAAAAAAAACTTCCATTCATGTCACTGTTGTTATGAATCTAACTTCACGACTGTAGCAGAGTGGAGAAACATGTGTATATTAAAACTTTAAAGTTCAACAAGACTGCAAGATATAGCTTAAATATATCGATTTCCAAAAATTCAAAACGGAGCACTAAAGGGTTAAGATGAATACAGAAATTTTTGTATATGGTCCGTTTCGCCTTCCTTTTAAGAGAGTGTTGTTTTAAATCTGACTTCACGACTGTAGCAGAGCAGAAAACCATGCGTGTATTTAAACTTTAAATTTCAACAAGAGTGGAAGATTTAGCATAAATATATCAATTTGGAAATGTGCAAAATTGCGCACCAAAAGTTAAGATGCATATGTAAATTTGTACATGGTCCGTTTCTCCTTCCATTCAGAACAGTCTTGTTGTGAATCTAACTTCACGACTGCAGCAGAGTGGGAAAACATGTGTGCATTTAAAATTTAAAGTTCAATAGGAATGGAAGATGTAGTATAAATGTATCGATTTGTGCAAAACGGCGCACTAAAGAGTTATGATGAAGATTACATTTTATATATGTTAACAATACAAAGTTAGTTATATTTTTCTAATAAAGTAATCCAATTATTACAGATTTTGGATTAATTTTCCCCATGCCACGTAGATATACCCTAGGCAATACGGAAATTTACATGTGATATATTTCTCCTTTCATTAAGAACAGTGATGTTGTGAATCTAAATTTGTGGCTACACTGTAAAAAAATCTGGAGTGACTCCACTCGACTTTCCGAACATTGAGTAATTAACAGTTTTGTAGATAAAGTAAAGAAAGAGGAGTTGTTAAACAAACAAAAGAGAGAAAACCATAATAGAGTGTTTGAGTATTTTTCTCCATCTATTACACGATGTTTTATTTAACGCTACTGAACTTTGAGCCCATAGATCATAATGATAAAGAATTTTTCGTTGTGTCCCTGTAAAAACCTATAAATGCTAGATTCACCAAAATGCTTATAGTTAGTGCAACAGTGATTTATAATACTCATATAAATTTTCAGCTCAATTCAATAAGGCGTTTAGATGCTATCGTACTTTTAAAAATTTAGTCCCATAGGCCATAATGATAAAGAATTTTTCTTTGTGTCCCTGTAAAAAAACTGTAAGTGCTAGATTCACCAAAATCTATACAGTTAGTTCAACTGTGATCTATAACATGTGTACAAATTTTTTGCTCAGATTAATAAGGCGTTTAGACGCTATCACACTTTTAAAAATTTGGCCCCATAGGCATAATGATAAAGAAATTTTCTTTGTGTCCCTGTAAAAAAACTATAAGTGCTAGATTCTCCAAAATCTATACAGATTGAGTATTTGTGACCTATAATATGTGTATAAATTTTTTGCTCAATTGAATAAGGCGTTTAGATGCTATCGCACTTTTAAGATTTTGCTCCCATAGGCCATAATGATAAAGAATTTTTCTTTGTGTCCCTGTAAAAAAACTATAAGTGCTAGATTCACCAAAATCTATAGGGTTCGTACTATGGTGACTTACAATATGCGTACCAACTTTCAGGTTAATCGAACAAAGCGTTTAGACGCTAGCGTGTTCACTCACAGACATACACACATACATACACACATACACACACACACACACACACACATACATACATCATCGTAAAAATAGTGAAAACGGACTCAGGGGCCCTCAAAACGTATAGAAACATCAAAATCTCGAATTCGGATTTTTGACATGATTACAATACTTTCCTCACTGTAGTGTTCGGAAAGTAAAAATATCTGTTAAAAGCACAGAAAAAATCTGGTAGCTGGGGTACCTGTATTTCTCCGTCAAACATACCGACAAAACTGTACTTTTAATAAAAAACCTGTTTGATTTACAGGATTTCTGCGTAAAATATATGTCAGTGATACAATTTTGTGGTTTTAAACTGTATATTTGACGGAGAAATACTGGCACCCCAGCTGCCAGATTTTTCCTGTACTTTTACAGGTTTATTTTTTGCAGTGTATAATAGAAAGGAAAAACATGCGTATTTAAACTTTAAAGCTCAATAGATGTGGAAGATTTAGTGTGTGTATATATATATATCTTTGAAAAGTACGAAACGGCGCACTAAAAGGTAAAAATTAAAATTAAATTCTGTATATCTTAATAAACAAGATGCACTATATTCTTCTGGCAAAGTAATCCACATTTTTAAAACTTTCATGGTGACGAGACCAAAGGGTATTACTCCTGATGTGAAATGTTTTAATAGCGGTTTAAATGAAATTGTTCCCAATAAACCGGCTTTACTTCATCGTTAAGCATAGTGAATTTATCCCTCATGAAGAAGAAATTACCAAAACTGAGGAAAACAACTGCGCACTTCACTAATTTATGAACAACTAAGATTTTTTTTTCTTTTATGCGTGCGTGTAAACCGTAAACTTTGTACAGAAAAAATCTTTTTCTGATGTTACACGCATATTTTATCAGATTACATTCTTATTATAAATAAATATTAAACAAATGCATTTGTATATCCACTCTCGGTGATAATATAATATATAACAATCTACAGAGCTTAATTTCCTATGTCATTTTCCCAATTCAGATATAATAAGTGCATTATAAAATTGGAAAATAATTACGTATTATAAAGAGTCAACATTAATAAGACCATAATCTATTTTCATTTACTATTTCATTTGTTAATTTAGTTTTAGTTAAAATGCATATTACTTGAGCTAAAATAGGCTAAAATACATCTGCATAACAATAGAAATTGAAAACTTAATAAACGGAAATGATATCGAAAGATAAAAGTAAAACTCACTCAAACTCACAGTCCCAAATTATGAAATGACAAAAACAGAATGTCTTTCATTTTCCGTATCATAAAATTGCTTTCATGAGAAGCATACTTATCGATCCCTAACATTTAAAGAAAAGCCTTTATATTACTACCCCAAAGTATTGAAAATGATATTTCACTTTACTTCAAAATAATATTTTCTGTTACATGAAAGAAACAAGATTTTGGAATAATTACTATGGCATAAACATTCTAGATTCTTTTTTTTTTCGTGTTTATTTATTTTAAACAAAAATATTGGTACAATTCTTTTTTTAGCCTTAATAATGTTTTTGTATATTAAAATTTCCGGGTATAAACTCAACAATGTTTTCTAATGCATTAATTAAAATGTACAATCATAGCATCCTAAACTAGATGCCTGTCGCGTTGCTCGGAAACTTGGCAACAGTTTAAGTGGTAGACAGCACCACCTGGTACTGATTGAGCGACTTTTTTATTCTTCTGTCACCAATAATTTTAAGAAGTGATGTATGATACATATAATCGACGTTTCTTCGATTCTATTCGCCTTTTATGTATATAAAATTCCACATTTAAAAATTTTTGGTGGCTGTTGAATCGCGCAATCTATCACGCAATCTATACCAGGTGGTGCTGTCTACTGATTGAACTGTTGCCAAGTTTCTGAGACACGCGACATGCATCTAGTTGAGGAGGCTTTGGTACAATACATTTGATGTATGTACATACTGATAGTCAAAACATTTTGCCAAATGCTTTTGTTAAGTGTTTAGATATCTTTTTAAAAATTTCAGCTGCACATTAATTCATATTGAAAGTTTTATTCAATAGACTGTTTCATTTTCATACTTTTATTAAAAAAAAAAAAAAAAAAAAAACTTTTTTTTTTCTTTTTTATCTTTTACAAACACTTTTAGTTTTGAGCGAAAACGAAACATCGTATATAAGCCACTTTTTCATACTAATTTTTTTAAGCTTTTAGTTATTTTATAGTTTTAGAATGAAATTTTTTTTAAACAAAATTTAATTATGTTTAGTAAAATTATGCAACATTAACGTAACATTAAATGTTGCGTACATTTCCTTTAAAATTGCTAATTTCTGTATAAATTTAGGTAAAATAAAAGTTGAATTTGACTTTGTTATTTTATATCGGAATTCAAATAAAAATTAATTTATATCGGGAATATATTTATTTAAAATAACCCAGAATGTGTTGGCGATTCAAATATAATGCAATCTCTAAAAGTACTAACTCTTTCATTCTATCCAGACGAGAAAAATTATGTATATTAATGAAAAAATAAATCTTTAATCATTTTTAAAGAATATCTGTTAACAAAACAATAATGCTGTTGGAAAAAAGATCAGTTGGATCAGATGGACCTTTGGACCGAAATATACTCAGATTCAATTATTTGTGCTAAAACTCATTAAATGTCTTCAAATTCAATTAGCCTTAGACCTAAATAAAAGTACCATTAATTTTATTCATGAATAAGAGAGACTGTCTAACTTCTAATAATATTATTTTGATTGACGATTAAAATAATAAAAATTCTAAATTTCTACCATTAATAATTATAGTTTTAATGAAATGTCTAAAATGAAATAAATTCCATCAATCGAGATAGTTAACTAACATGATAGTTGATAATTTATCCTGAGAAGGAGGCACCACTATGCACCAAAATGTATAGCTTTTGCATAAAGTTTATTATAACATACATATGCGATAACTGAAATTAATCCAAAGTTAAAAATTAACTATGGTTGTAACTTCAGATGTGTTTCTGAAAATTGTCAGCTCATTTATCTGTAAAATTTGAAAAGAATTGGAATGTTTCAAAAGCCTCTAAATAAAAAAATAAAAATAATTTAAATTGAATTAAAATAAAATTGAATTTAAATTGGTCTTTCGATATTATCGAAAAATTAGTTTTTCTCCGTGGTTCAAGTTGTATTTCACAATGCCATAAAAAAATTTAGTGGATCAGAAGATTCAATCAGAACTTTCGTCCATTAAAATATTAGATGTCAAGATGAAGAAAGATCAATTCATATAAACTAAAACAAAAGAGCACAATTTAACTATTCTAAATTGTTATGCAACGAAACCAAAAAGCTTCAAAAATATGAAATGTTACATTTTTTATTGTAGTAAAAAATGTGACCAATACATAAATTTAACTGTCCAGTTAACAGATAGTTACGTATGCATTCTTTTAAAGTTCTCAGAGTTCTGTATACCGAATTTCCAACAACTACCATAGTTTTATAATTGGAGGAATAATATAAAAGGAAGTAACATACCTGTAAAAACATGAAGCAGAAATCGTAACGGTAGAATCCATTAATTTACATAGCACTAGCTAATGTTTTGGTAGACTCAATATGGCTCCTGCAATAGTGCTTCTATGACGGAAGCCATCTTGGGTAGACAATCAGTAAACTTCATTTACTGTGAATACTCATACGCCGATGCAACTTCTGTTATATCATTCCACCAAGGTATTGTCAGTTGTAAGTATTAAAAGACACACCATAACATCTCATTTTATACCACAATGCCTTCTAATATATGTAATAGCAACAACTGGTAATCTTCAGTGTATTCTATAGCCTTCGGTATAGAATATAAGAAATGCCAATAGTTCTTCCCATAAGGCTTAAGTTACTCAAGAATGGATGTCAGGTAATCTTCCTGACAATGTAATAGGAAGATTGTAGTGCCCTGGGTTTTCAGATTTCAGTCATTTGAACTATAAAAAGTCCAAACACCAAAATATCTTTGAAGGCTACGATAGGTAAAGTACCGCAAAAAATTACCGCATGATTTAATCCTTTAAACATGCTGTAAAAAATATCATCGCTAGATTACGGACAGTAACTGGTAAAAAGTATGTCGCTCATTCACCGCAAAAATAAATTTATGCCAGTTAAAGTTATGGACATTTTCTCGAAGAAGGGAAGTGGCCATATAAAAAACGATCGAAAATCTGAATATTACAGCAATTTGTTACAAATACGAGTGTTGGATTTTTCTTTAGAAGAAAGCAGCTTGCTGTAAAATTCAGAAATCAACTTTTCGAATTTTGCTAAAATTCTTCAGTATTCAGCCCTATATAGAGGAAAATACTAACGTTAACGGCCGAATTAATTTTGCAAAGTATTATTAGCCGATTATTTCACTTCTAAATTAATATCGACAACTGACAGCAAAATATATTAACTTAAACAATACTTCTGATAGTTTTAAATTTAAAACCTATCCTCATTTATTGACGTTTAGTGTTCTAGCGAGAAAACTTCAAGATAGAAAAACTTTGAGATAACAGATTAATTTACTATTATATGTTGACAAAGATCTCAAAAGTAAAGTATTATAATATATATTATTATTCAACTTGATTTAAGTTAGTATACCTGCGCAAAAAGAAAATATATGTGCGACAAATGAAAAATCATAAAATGACTATCCAAATAATGAAATGATAATTAATAGTAGCCACATAAAACTTTCAGGGATCATTTAGAGTGACACTATAAATTGTCACTAAAAAGCAGAAATCATTCCAAGAAACCTAAAAAAATATACGTGTCATTTTATTAGCTGTCCTCAAATGGGAACACTGGGCGCTAATGGGTTATTGCTGAAAATGATTTTATAAAAACTTTGATTTTTGCTCACACAAATTTATATATTTATATATATATATATTAGTTCATGTTAATGACCTTAAATAGCCAGCGCACTCAATATATCTCAAATTTTTATTTCGTTTGTTAAAAAAAAAAAAAAAAAAAAAAAAAAATGAAAAAATTCCTTTTCTTTTCCTTAATGAATAGCTTTCCTATTATTATCAAACTTTCAATACACTCGAATATATTATTAAAAGTGTTTTAAAATTCCCATAAAAATTTCGTCATCGTTTTTAGTTCAATTAAAAAAATATACACAAAATACGAAATTATGATGAAGATGTGAATGTTAAATGATAAATTTTTCATTATGATACTAATATTTCAAAGTAATATATACTTTTAGCATCGAAAAAAGCACTGATACAATGTGTAAAAATGTATTAAATAATTCAGATCTTCTTTTACAAAAATTATTCCTCCATGCAAAATTTAAAGCACAATGAAAAATCAGTGTAAAATATTTTTTTATCCAAAGTTATGTATTCAAAAGAAATTTCCGATAATTAAAGAAAAAGAGAAAACTTTAGGAAAAGAAAACGACTGCTAATAAGTTTTGAACGTAACTACAATACACAGCTTTTCTTTTCACCAGATAAAGCAAGAAAATTCAATAACAAATGTCATAACAAATCAAATGACTTCCAGATAAATGCTATTCATGACTTCAACACTTCAGAGATAAATTGAAATGCGGTAAGGACCTGTTTACTTTAACTTTCGTAAAACATTTCGGAGCTAATGTAATTAATTAACCTTTTTTTTCCTTTTCTGAAATTTTCTATTCTTGTTAATAAAAGAAAATATTGATTCTTTCATTCTTTTTTATTTTGATGTATTCGTTGGATCCTATCATATAATTTTTATATTTAACTTTCTTTAAATATTAAACTTTTTACTGAAATATAAATTAAATTTGGGGAAATAGTATTCATTTCTGCTAGCATTAAATATATTCCTGCTTAATTTAAAACTAGCAGGCTTCGCCCGCTTTGCTGGGAACTATATTTAAAAGATTTCTTTTCAATTGAATAAATGAAACGTTTAAATAAATATATTTCGATTGGGGACTATTTTCTTCACAGTGTTAGTATGGGATATCCTTGACAATATCAAACATTTTTTGAACTTCTCGAATCTGTGCAACAAAACTATTATTAAAACGAATATTCTCGAAAACAGTCAAATAGAAATGTTAATTCTTCGAATATTCTGGAAACATTTGAAGCTGTTACTCGTACAGTAAAAGTCACTATTCGATGAATGGTCGAATCAGAGAACGCACGTAAGTCGTTTTCGCAGCAATCACTATAACGCACGTATGTACGCTTCACACACATTTGAAAAAAAAAAAAATCACTGGATAACCCTACATCGTTGTGCATGAATCTCAGAACACACGAAACTCGGTTCCGCGGCAATCACTGTCACGCATGTTAAAAGCAAGAAAACATCACTGGACACCCCTACATTGCTGTGCATGAATCTGAAAACGCACGAAACTCAGTTCCACGTCAATCACTATCACGCATGTTAAAACCAAAAAACCATTACAGGCACCTCTACCTCAAATCAAGGAAAATCATATAAACCAATCAAATCTCTCGTAATTCCTCAAACCGTAGCTCTAGTTCAACGTAAAATGCACTCAAATCAATGAAAATCAAATAAACCAATCGAAATCTCTTGTAATTCCCCATAACATAGCTGTAGTTCAATGTAAAATGCACTCAAATCAATAAAAATCAAATAAACCAGAAATAAACCAGTTAAATATCTTGTAATTCCTCAAAACGTAGCTCCAGTTCAACGTAAAATACACTCAAATCAATGAAAATCAAATAAACAAAAAAAATATCTCGTAATTCCTCATAACGTAGCTCCAGTTGAACGTAAAATACACTCAAATCTATGAAAATCAAATAAACCAATCAAAAATCTCTAGTAATTCGTCAAAACATAGCTCTAGTTCAACGTAAAATACACTCAAATCAAGGAAAATCAAATAAACCAATCAAATCTCTTGTAATTTCTCAAAACGTAGCTCTAGTCCAACGTAAAATACACTCAAATTAATTAAAATCAAATAAACCAATCAAATCTCTTGTAATTCCTCAAAACGTAGCTCCAGTTCAACGTAAAATACACTCAAATCTATGAAAATAAAATAAACCAATCAAATCTCTCGTAATTCCTCAAAACATAGCTCTACTTCAACGTAAAATACACTCAAATCAATGAAAATCAAATAATTTGATCAAATCTTTCGTAATTTCTCATAACGTAGCTCTAGTTCAACGTAAAATACACTCAAATCAATGAAAATCAAATAAACCAATCAAATCTCTTGTAATTCCTCAAAATGTAACTCTAGTTCAACGTAAAATACACTCAAATCTATTAAAATCAAATAAACCATTCAAATCTCTCGTAATTCCTCAAAACGTAGCTCTAGTTCAATGTAAAATACACTTGAATCAATGAAAATTAAATAAACCAGTCAAATCTCTTGTAATTCCTCAAAACGTAGCTCCAGTTCAACGTAAAATAAACTCAAATCTATGAAAATCAAATAAACCAATTAAATCTCTCGTAATTCCTCAAAACATAGCTCTAGTTCAACGTAAAATACACTCAAATCAATGAAAATCAAATAAACCAATCAAATCTCTTGTAATTTCTCAAAAAGTAGCTCTAGTCCAACGTAAAATACACTCAAATTAATTAAAATCAAATAAACCAATTAAATCTCTTGTAATTCCTCAAAACGTAGCTCCAGTTCAACGTAAAATACACTCAAATCTATGAAAATAAAATAAACCAATCAAATCTCTCGTAATTCCTCAAAACATAGCTCTACTTCAACGTAAAATACACTCAAATCAATGAAAATCAAATAATTTAATCAAATCTCTCGTAATTTCTCATAACGTAGCTCTAGTTCAACGTAAAATACACTCAAATAAATGAAAATCAAATAAACCAATTAAATCTCTTGTGATTCCTCATAACGTAGCTGTAGTTCAATGTAAAATACACTCAAATCAATGAAAATTAAATAAAGCAATCAAATCTCTCCTCAGATTCTCCATTTTGTGTCATTATAGAAATGGGAAGTTTTATTTTCATAGGTTTATTAATTAAAAGAAAGCTAATCAAAAATTCGAAAATCTGACTTCGATGTGCACAATGACCCTTCGGAGGGCACCTTCGTCTTAAATCACGTGACTGTCCGAGTTATCGTTTCCGAGAACAGTGAAATATACATATATATATATACAAATATTGCTCACTTAATAGTATAAGATGTAAGCGATTTTTAGAAATGTTAAATTCTATTGATTAAAAATATGAACTTTCTGAGCGAATGAAAACACAATTTTTTATTTACATACGTCAGATTTATGCATCATTATTTCTTATTATTTAGTTCCTACTATAAATAATATGTAAACTAATATTAAGACTAGAAAATTAGTTAAATAATTAAATTTTCAATGTTTGATTCTTCCAAAATTTTAGGTATTTAATTTGCTTCAACTATAGAATGTTTTGCTGAAATAGAAATTGAATTAAAATAACTATATATATATATATATATATATATATATATATATATATATATAGTTAAAAAATTAAAAATTATAGTTAAAATTATAGTTAAAAGTATAGTTAAATTATAGTTATTATAGTATAGTAAAGTAAAGTAAATTATAGTATAGTATAGTATAGTATAGTATAGTATAAAGTATAAAGTATAAAGTATAGTATAAAGTATAAAGTATAAAGTAATAAAGTAATAAAGTAATAAAGTATAAAGTAAAGTAATAAAGTAAAGTAAGTGTAATAAAGTAATAAAGTAAAGTAAGTGTAAAGTAATAAAGTAATAAGTAATAAATAAATATAATAAATAAAGTAATTATAATAAATAATAAATAAAGTAAATAAATATATATAATAATATATATATAAATATATATAAATAAATATATATATATAAAAATATATATAAATAAATGTATATAAATGTATGTATGTATGTAAATAAATGTATGTATGTATGTAAATAAATGTATAAATATATATAAATAAAAATATATATAAATAAATATATATAAAAATATATATAAATAAATATATATATAAATATATATATATATATAAATATATATTTATATATATATATAAATATATATAATAAATAATAAATAAAGTAAATATAATAAATAAAGTATAATAAATTGTTAATAAAGTAATAAAGTAATAAAGTAAAGTAAGTGTAAAGTAATAAAGTAATAAGTAATAAAGTAATAAAGTAATAAAGTATAAAGTATAGTATAGTATAGTATAGTAAATTATAGTTAATTATAGTATAGTTAAAATTATAGTTAAATTATAGTTAATTATAGTTAAAAAATTATTAAAATTAAAATTAAGGTTAGTGTTTTTAAAAATTTTCAAAGGACGGTTTAAAGTAAAAATTTAAAATAGTCGTCTGCGAACAAAATATTGCTTTACCAGTGGCCGAGCGGTTCTGCGCCCTAGTGCTGGTAGACGGGAAGTGTCAAGTTCGATCCCAGGTTTCGCTCGTCGACCTAGCCATTCGAAGTTTTCCGCCGAAATTCGCGTAAATACGTGCTAGGACCTCTCAGGAAGACCCCCTACTGAGGGCACTCCACCTATACGCTTAGTACACCAATGAAGGCAATCAGCCTTAATCCCAAATATAACCCAACAAAATATATTTTCACATATTTGAATTATATATATATAGGATAAATTTTACATAAGATCGAACTTAGATCCGGAAAATGTCAGTGTGCCTGTGTGTTTAAGGGATGAAATGTATTTCATAAAATAAAAAATGATTTGTATATGCTCCGTCACGTACGAATATTTGCAGTTGCTTTTCGAAGTGTTGTATTATCTTCATATATAAAATAGTTTTTTATTTATTAGAAAAAATTAAGAAGTTTTATTTTTCATTATTTATTTTATATTTATTATTAGAGTTTAGTGTTTAAGGAAGTATTTAAATTAGCATCTATATAATTTTTTATGGTCTATTGTGTACTATCTGGAATTAAAAAAAAAAGAAAAAACTTAAAGGAGAGTTTTATTCATCGTTCAAATAAAACAATACAAAGAAAAATGAAAATCGATTAAAATTTCGATTAATCGGTCGATTAATGAACTACGATTAACCCAGTTAAAATTGTTAATCGATTCCCACCCCTAATATATATATATATATGTATGTATGTATGTATATATATATATACATTTCTGTTAGCTTGAGATTTAATCCAGTTAAGTTAAAGTGCAAACAATTTTTACAAAATTTAACATCTTATCAATTTTATAAGCGAATAATAATGCAATTTTTAATTTATATACATTAATATGCGCATATGTGTGTATATATATATATATAAGATAAAATTTAAATATAGGAGGGAGTAAAACTTGAATTATAAAATAAATAGAACTAGAACAAAGTTTTTATAAGCCAATGCGCAAAAGCAGCAAAGAGAAATATAAATATATAATAAATAAACAAAATGATCAAAAACAGATGAAAATTTAATCCCAAAACACATGAGGGCCTTCATCAGGGAAGCTCCCCCATGTAGGGAAAGTAATATGAGAAGTTTCTGACGAAACGCTGGTAATTTAACCAAAAAACACGTTTCTAGCCCCCAACTTCTCACAGATGGAAGCACGACCATACAGCAAACGAATTATAATTAATACATAGCAATTAAATTCAGAAAGTAATTTAAATAAAAAGCAATTAACTTCAGAAATAAAGCACAAAATATAATACATGAAATATAAAATTCAAGAAATATAATATATAAAATATAAAATACAAGAAATTAAATAAAACAAGAATATATAAATACATACGTGGACAAACTGGAAAAGTCAGAAAATGGAAAATTTACCCCCTCCCCCCCCCCCCCCCCCATTATAAAGGGGCGGAGGTCAATGTCAATTTTTCATTTTCTGACGATTTTCTTCAAAATTGCTATATAAACACTCTATTAGATGTCCTTTCGAATGTTATAGTTGGTTAGTTCAGGAAAATTTATAGACGTCCTGTATAAGTAGCTCAATTTCATTCCTCGCAGGTGCGTTCCTTTAAAAATGGCTGCCCGGATTTTTTTCAAACTTGCCATATTAACTGCCTTTTAAATATCCTTTTGTATGTAATAATTGTTTTCCGGTCAATAATTCAGTATGCCAAGTTTTGGCAAAAATCGTACCTCAAAAAAGTCTCTAATGATTTTCTTGAAAATTGTTACATAAATCCATTTTAGATATCCTTTCATATGCATTACTTGATTATTAAAGGTAAATTATCAGTCGTCCTGTTTAGATAGATCACTTTTAGATGTTGGAAATTAATCTTTCGAAAAATGGCTAAACCGATTTTTTTCTTCTTCCTATTTTTAAATTCGCTATGTAAATATATTTTATATATCTTTATATGTGTATAAGTTTTCTCTGACCAGAAAATTTTAGGTGTCTAATTTGCTAGGTCAATTTTATGTCTTCTGATCATATTATCTCCAAAAAAAACATACGATACATGTAATAGTAAGTAATGGAAGTCGTGTGGCTGTTTCACACCAGATTTTTTTTTACATTGAATAACTTCCTAATTATTTTCAGAATTTCAATTTACTCATAAATTACTCATTTACTCATAAATGTATCAAATTCAATACGAAAATTTCATCATCGCTCTTAATTCTATTATAATGTAAACAAAATTATGAAGTTCTGATTTTACACTATCCCATGTGTGGAAATTAACATTACTGATAATAAATAAATTTAATTCAAAACCACTTTTTTTCCACAAAAAAAATTGAGAACTGAACTTAAATCAAATTTATGTGTTTTATGAATTCTACATATGTTAACAATTATCTGTAAATTTTTACTCTTATCAATTTTTTATTTTTTATTTGAAACTGCATAGGTCATTTTTACAATTAAGCAAATGTCATGTTTTTATTAAAAAATTACAAAAGGATCTTTAAAAAAATGTCATTTTTTCTTAATTTATGGTAATGGTTTATCCATAAAATAGTAATCTCTTAACTCTTTTTCTTTTTCAACGTTTATACAATTGTTACAAAAATAATTAATGTTATCACTGTTGAAATACAGCGTTATCTTTGCAATGCAATGTGACGTTGGGTTTAGCTTGCTTTTAGTACAAATAAAGTGTGACATTTCTGGTGTTAAATGATGCATTTTTTCTTTTTTAATGGTGCACACTGTTGGCATTAGATAACGAAATATACAATATTGAAGAATGTACATAAGAAATCAGCTCTTGTTTCACAAATATTAATTTGAAAAAAAAAAAAATATTATTAATAACAAAAGAAAGATACTCAAGTACACGAATTTCGACATACAAGGAAGAATCAATGATGAAATATTTTTTATACCCAAAAGTTATGTATTCAAAAGAGTATTCCGATAAAAGGAAAAGGAAAGTTCTATGTAATTTTTTTATATAATTTCAGATTTATTTTACTTCTGTTCCTTCTTTTTGGTTTATGGTCCATTGTATTCTATAAACCGCAAGATTTGTGTATATCAGGCAAATGTAGTGCTTAAATTTGGCTCAACAACCCCAACTTCATCACTTTTTTTTGTTGTTGTTGTTTAATCTGAATTTCAATTTTTAATTAAATCTAATTTTGATCTTTTTTTTTTTTTTTGTCAGTTCTTGTAAGACTTTTTCGTAAGTTCTTTCTCTTTTCCAGTTCTTATTTTTTATATACATATATAATACAAATGATAATATAAATGTTAAAAAATAATAAATGTCATCATCGTTAAACCTTTGCATTGCAAAATGAATTTTATAAATCGGGGTCAAGTTTACCCTGCTTGCCGTTTTTAGTAAATGGTAAGTGCGATAAATTTGGTGCTATGTAATACATTTTCCAGTATACATATATATATTACTGTCTTATATATTCAATAGAAGAAAGTACTATATTCGTAAAAACATTCGACCTCAGGTTTTCGATGGATTTACACGCTTTGATAGGTCTAGAACATGATTTGACAATTTAGAAAATGTCTGCTTGTCTGTGTGTGTGTGACAAATTTTTGTGACAATTGTATCTCAGGAATTACCGTACTGAATTTCATAAAATTTCATGTATAATTGCATCTTAACATATAGTAGTGCCTTTCCACTTTTAGTGAAAATCGTCTCACAGGTAGCGTTACCATCCCGCTTTTTCTAAATTTTTAACATGGCGCTATAGGACAAAATTTCTTATAAATGTACTTAAAGAGAATTATTTTTTAATAATCATTATGAAATTAATATATATATATATATATATATATTTATAATAGTGATAGTCAACTGAGGGGAAAAAAATGTATACACAAGAGTGTCACTTTTCTCTCCCCCGGAAGCGGGAAATTTTTATTAATGATACCTTTCAATAGAGCGTGTCAATACCTTTAAAACGGATGGTTGAACCATCGATCTGCGATAATTTGAAATAAAGTTATGGATTTCTTTTTTTTTTTCCCTTTTTACAAAAAAAAAAAAAAAAAAAAAAAAAAAAAAAGACTAGGAAAAAAAAAAAATGCATTTTTTTTAAGATGTCATATAGTGAATAAAATTGACTTTCTTTGGATATTTAGTCTTCTCTAGAATGGAAATTGTCCGCATTCATCATGAGAGAGAATTTCAATGAACAGTAATTTTAACAAATTATTTTTACTGAGTGAATTTGAATAGGAAAATATAGAATAAAGTCATGTGGTGGCCACAGCAGACTAGTTTTATTATTATTATTATTATTATTATTATTTAATGATGGTATACACTATTGCATTAGATAACGAACGGTACAATGTAAAAGAACGTACATAAGAAAGCAGCTGTTCTCTAGCAATTATTATTATTATTATTATTATTATTATTATTATTATTATTATTATTAAGAGTGACAAAAGTAAAGAAAAAAACTGAAAGAAAAACTGAAATATGCGAATTTTAACAGACAAAGAAAATATCAATAATAAAATATTTTTTACATCCAAAAGTTATGTATTTAAAAGAGTATTCCGATAATTAAAGAAATCGGGGAAATTTTAGAAAACAAAACAATTGTTAATATGTGTTGAATATAAATATAATACAGATTTTTTCTTTACACAAGATAAAGCAAGAAAATTCAATAACAAATGTCAAAACAAATCAAATTAACTTTCACAAAAATTAAATTCATGACTTCAACAATTCAAAGGCAAATTCTAATGCATTAAAAAACTGTTTTTCTTTTCTTTCCGAAAATATTTTGGAAATAAAGCAGTTAATTCAGTTCTCTCACTCTCTCTTTTTCTGAAAATTTTTCCTTTGATGAACAACAGAAAATATTCATTTTGTACATATCTTGAGGTAAACATTCTGTTCTGCCATAATTTATTTTATTTAATTTCCTTCAACTAAAAAACTTTTTACTGAAATATAAATTAAAATAATAATAATAATAATAATAATAATTTGTTTAGCTAAAGATTGATTTATTTAATTTAAAATGTGAGCGAATTTTAAAACTTTTAACTACTGATCACTAAAAATATTAACTCTTTGCATGATTGAGTCTACAGTTTTTAAATTCTACACATCATTTTTTTATACATCTTTATTTCTTACTCCTTAGATCATTATAATCTATGGATAATATTTATATTAATATCAAAAGTAATAAAGATTGTTAAACCCATCAATTTTCTAAATATTTTATTCTTCCATATTTTTAAATAGGGTGAAGTAAATGTAACCTCGGCTTATCACTCAACGGATAAGCTAAATTTGAATCTAACAGTTATAATATATTTGCTTTTTTCTATATGTAATATAGAGAAAGTATTGGATTCGTGAAAATTTTCGACCTCCGTTTTTTGATGGATTTACACGTTTTGGGATGTCCTGAACACGAATTGATAGTTTTTAGAAAATGTCTGTCTGTCTGTGTGTATCACGTTTTTTTGGACGCTGTATCTCACGAACCAATAAATGAAATTTAACCAAACTTGGTATTTAGTTGTACCTTGACATAATCTAGAGCTGATTAGATTTGGGGATCAATCGCCCAACAGGTGGAGCTATGATAACATTTTTTGTAAACTTTCAACATGGCAGTATAGGACAAAATTTCGTATAAATGTGCATAATGAGAGTTTTTAAACTTGTGATTGTAAAATATGAATTATTGATAATAGTAGTAGTTAACTAGGAAAACAATTTTGTGCATGTGGGGGCATCGGTTCCCCCGCGGGTTAAATTTTCAAGATGGGTATCTTTCGAAAGGTCTCGTCAATACCTTTAAAAGGAATGGTTGAACCATAAATCTGTGATAATTTAAAACAAAGTTATAGTTTTTTTTTTTTTTTTTTTTTTACTTTTAACGAAAAAAAAACTTAGAAAAGAAATCGTAATATATATATAGATAGATAGATAGATAGATAGCAGACAATTGACAGGAAAATTTATAATTATATAAGTTTTACAGAATAGAAAAACCAATAGGAGAATTACAAACCAATGCGCAAGATTATTACAGCGAAAGGAAATGCAAAACTTAGATATAGTAATACATAAATGCAGAAATATATAAACTAATGAATGAAATTAAATGTAGAAATATATAAACAAATGAATGAAATTATACCCCAAAAAACACTGAGATCTTCATCAGGGAGGCCCCTCAGTGTAGGGGTGAACGAGAAGTTTCTGAAAGGACAGTAGCTATAAGCTAATAACTATCCTTAGCCTCCAACTTCTCACCAAACAGAAAACCACCAATAACTGAAGAGAAATCAAACATACATATAATGTATAAAACTACTAAAAATATTTTATAAAATTATCAAATTGTAAAATTTACAAAATTACATCAATTCATTTAAAAAAATACAATACAAAAGAGAATTACTGAAGGTAAACAAGAAAGTATAAAATGAAATAAAAATACAACCCTTCATATGGAACACAAACTATCTTCGGCCGACGGGGCTACTCGTCGGTACTTCAATATCGCCCTTGAATGAGGACGTAGAACAGGCCGAGATAGGAAAACTCTGAAAAGTCACAGTTAAAAATTGTGACGGGTAGCAGTTAATTTGCAAGGTATTTTTTAAGTCTTCAAGAGCATATTTTAAATCTTCTTCATTATTGCAAATAGTATGAATTCTTTTAACCTGTGCGAACATAATATTTTTTAAAACTTTTCTACTGATATTTGAAAACCAGTTAGTAAGACTATTAATTTTAAAGCTCATTGGATTATATGATAAAAGAAAGGATTTTAATTTTAAAGCTCATTGGATTATATGATAAAAGAAAGGATTTTAATTTTAAAGTTAATAGCCTTACTAACTGGTTTTCAAATATCAGTAGAAAAGTTTTAAAAAATATTATGTTCGAACAGCTTAAAAGAATTCATACTATTTGCAATAATGAAGAAGATTTAAAATATGCTCTTGAAGAGTTAAAAAATACCTTGCAAATTAACTGCTACCCGTCACAATTTTTAACTGTGACTTTTCAGAGTTTTCCTATCTCGGTCTGTTCTACTTCCTCATTCAAGGGCGATATTGAAGTACCGACGAGTAGCCCCGTCGGCCGAAGATAGTTTGTGTTCCATATGAAGGGTTGTATTTTTATTTCATTTTATACTTTCTTGTTTACCTTCAGTAATTCTCTTTTGTATTGTATTTTTTTAAATGAATTGATGTAATTTTGTAAATTTTACAATTTGATAATTTTATAAAATATTTTTAGTAGTTTTATACATTATATGTATGTTTGATTTCTCTTCAGTTATTGGTGGTTTTCTGTTTGGTGAGAAGTTGGGGGCTAAGGATAGTTATTAGCTTATAGCTACTGTCCTTTCAGAAACTTCTCGTTCACCCCTACACTGAGGGGCCTCCCTGATGAAGATCTCAGTGTTTTTTGGGGTATAATTTCATTCATTTGTTTATATATTTCTACATTTAATTTCATTCATTCGTTTATATATTTCTGCATTTATATATTACTATATATATAGATAGATAGATAGATTTTTTTTTTTTTTTAAATATTGTTACTGAGTGAATTTGTAGAGGAAAATATAGAAGAAAGTCTTGTGGTGGCCACAACATACTAGTTTTGTTTAAACTTTTCTTTATTATTTTTAACATTAGGAAATCAAATGAAAGATGCAATAGCGATAATTTTAGAAGTTTGAAAAATTGTTTATATTTCCCTCTCCGATAGAGTTCCCCTCTCAAAATTTGAAGTTTTTGTCGTTGCTGTACTTGGGAAATAAAATCAACATATTTTAATAACAAAATTCAGTTTTCTATGTAAATTTTTTACATACCTTCAGTTTTATTTTATTTCATAAGCTTTTAGGTTGATCGTCCATGGTTTTCTATAAACCACAGGATTTATATATACCAGGTAAATGTACTGTTTAAATTTGTCTGTATTGCCTCAACTTTATCACATTCATTTTTTTTTTTTTTTTTTTTAAGTTCTGAATTTTAATTTTCAATGAAACCTAATATTTTGATCTTTTTCATGTACTGTACGAGTGCTAAAAAATTTAAAAGTTGAAGTACTGGTTGAAGACGTAAGAAAAATTTCACAATTCTATAACGAGTTGAACTATTTTAAAAATTCAAAAAGTCCTAGATTCATAAAAGCTTTTACTATTGAGAATATTCATTTATGCATCTTTTAGTGTAATGCATGTGGGTATAGTAGGCCGAGGTTTAATTGCTCCAAGCCATGTTGCAAGTGGAATTCCGAACACGAGAGTCTCACTTTTTTTTTTTTCTTTTTCTTTTTTTAAGTCGCACATTGTTAAATTATTAAAAAAAAAATATATATATATTTATTTTAAGAAAATTACTTATCTACTTTACTCTAAAACTTTTTTTCAGAAATGTAAGTATAAGTAATATAGAAACTGAGTAAAATGAAATCATACAGGGTGACAAGAAATAACTTGGACACACATGATACATTATAACTCTAATGCTAATGAAAATATTACGACCAAACTTCAATAAATATGAATACATTATTTTGTCTATTATATTTACAAATTTTTAAAGTGGCTACCTGTAGCCTTAATACAGAGCTTTAAACATGTCACAAAATTTTCGGCTATGGGCCCGCAACTAACTTACTGATATTTTATCCATTCCTTGTATAAGAATTCCTTTAGGGATGCCAAAGTTTTATGAGGTTTAGCACACACCCTTGTCTTCAAGATGGACCAAGCAGAATAATCCACTGGGTTCAAATCTGTGGAATACGGTGGCCTATCTTGAGCTCCAATGAAGTCAGGAAAATTTGTTTTGTACCAATCTTGAGTGAGTTTAGCTCTGTGTGCAAGTGTGGAATCCTGTTGGAAGGTCCATCTTTTGTTTCTAAAGAACTTTTGCGACCAAGGTAAGACAACATCTTCCAAAATGAGTTTTGCGATAATGGTAGTTACAGATATTTGGTTTGTAACTTCGTCCAAGTTATTTCTTGTCACCTTGTAATTCGAACTATGCCAAAACATTGTTACACTTACCTCATTTTGCCTTCAAGATTACAGCACGTATATTTTGTACCTGAAGAAGAAAGTCTACGTCCTTTCGAAATTGGCAGTGCAATTTTTTTAATTTTAAGGTGTGTAAAGAAGTTTTTTAGATTAAATATTTATTGTTCACCAGGTCCGTGATTTATAATTCACCCTATTTCTTATCTTTCTTCAATTAAGAAAAAAGTTCTTCTGAAAGAGAAACTAAATCTAGAAAAAAATCCATTTTTGTTGAATTGAAATTTAATCCTTTTAACTGAAATGTAAGCAATTTTCATAAATTTTAACTTACACTTAATAATTTAACAAACTTCTTGAGCAAATGAGAATGTAAATTTTAATTTCTACACGTCATTTATAATTTTTTTTTTAATACTTAGATATTTGTTATCAATAAATATTTTTTTATTAATATTAAGTCTAATAGAGGTAGTTAAATGTAAGAAAGTATTCCAATTTTCAATATTACAACTATTAAATAATCTCTTGGGGAAAAGGTCTAAAAGTAATACGCCAACCTATGCCAAAAGGTTTATATATATATATATAATGAAGTACTGGAAAATACAAAAATAAAGATATATATTTCATATAATCATATTCTATTTATGATCATAAGAAAACGTACACATAATTACCATATTGTGTAAGAATTTCTATGCTTTAAATAAAAAAATTTAAATATATTTGTTTTTATTATAGTTTTTGTTCCCCTTTACTTTTAATTCATATTTAAAAGGTATATTTAAAATTGAATTATTATTTAAAGCGAAGCATTTAATCTAATATTGAATTTCCTAATTAATAATTTATTTTGAGTAAAATTTTTATTGGATATATAATTTATGTAGCAATAACTAATATTTAAATATTAAATATATTAAATCCGAAAATAATGTATTCATTGTTTATTTAAATATAAATTTTTATTACTAAAGTATTGACAGTAAATTTTGTACTTTTTATACTTTTTACTTGAATCTTTTTTATTAGTCTGTTTTTAGAATATTTATTTAATGTATTAAATAAACACATAAAACGTTTTTTGAATATTTATTATTAATCATTAAAACTGATATTCTGAGGTCACAAATTACATTGTATTAAAATAGTTAAATTAACTAGAGATGATCGTTATCTAGAACTCTCTAGAGAAAAATTAATAAGAGTTTTTAAATTTTTTAAGGTAAATTTATCAGAAGATATAATAAAGTATAAATATTACATTGCTTTTTTTAAAAAATGCCTTAATCATTATTAATTATTGCTTGTTAATATATTTTTAACAAGTATTTGTACTTTTACTGTAAATCTTATTCTTTAATTTTACCTTTATAAATATTACTTTGATAATTCCCTTATGATACGCAAACGATTTTTATAACTCGATTTTTAATAGAATAAATAAAAAAAAAAAAAATCTATCACGTACATAAGGTGCAGCCCATAAACTAAATCACGCAAAATCTTCGAATATTAGAAGGGGGGGGGGGGAATCGATAAAAATTTTATTTATGTAAATATATAGAAGGAAACAAAATATTTTTAAATAATTTGCCCCATTTATGTTCGTGAAAAAAGTCCACATATTAAAATGCCGTGAAATTACGCTTTTGCTAATTATAACTTTAACACTTTCTAACAAGGTTTAAAAGTATTAATGGCTTCGATTTGTCTGTCTCTCTGTTTGTCTGCGTTCTAACTCCCGTAAATATTCATGGAATTTCTTAAAACTGATATGTGTTATTTAAGTTTACTATCAAAGTTCCCTACTGAAAATGGCGTGAACACTTCTATTGTTTTGTGTACAGGAACTTGCGAAAGTATTCCAAAGTATTGTGTTCCATGAGCAGTATTTCTATAAACCATTTATAGCATTTACTTTGCACAAATCTTCATGTAACTGATGTATGTTATTCATCTTCATTAACGGATGTTTTCTATAAAAAAAATGGAGTAAATGCTACCATTGGTTTGTTTACAAGGCCATCCGAAAGTATTCCGAAAGATTGTGATGGATATGAAATGATTGTGATGGATGATATAGAAATATGAGATACATTTCTATAAACCAAACTTAAATAACTTTACTTTGCAGAAATCTTCAGAAAATTGAATATTTTGTTCATATGCACAAAATAAGGCTTTTTATAGAATACTAGCAAACCCGTGCAAAATGTTCGCATTTTATTTCTTTTCTTATTTACCTTCCAAATTTGAAACTCATAAATATTATACCAATTTCTTTACCTAATTAAAATTTTAATATACCAGAAGCCAAATGATTATTATAACAAAATTAATATTGTGCAATAGTACCAAAATCATTCAAAGAAAGTTTTCAAATTAAGATTTATGGTTGACGACCCAGTTTTCATACTTCTGCTCTTCTGCAGGCTGTACAGTTTTAGTATAGGACCCCATGACTCCTTTTAAATTTTTGTCGCCATGTTGGTGATCACATTGTATTTATTTGTTTTCGCATAATTTTTTGTGAAAAAAATAAGACTAATTCCGCTTTTGATTATACTTTTTATGATTGTGTTTTTTGTCGATTTATGATGATAATTCATATTCTGTATATACCTTTAAAGTACTGCTAGGTTAAAAATGACGCTTGCAATTATTCTGAAGAAGCAACTTTTAAAGATAAATGGTCTCATAAGACAAATGTCGTCATTTTTTCTAATTAGATCATTAAGCTGAGACCGCGTGCTTAAATATTGTTCATTTCTTTTTTTTTTTTTTTATCCGCGCGTATTCTATTAATTACATTACTATCGTATCGTTTCGACAAAATATAATCGTAATTGGTCCACGTTAGAGGAATATTATATAGATACTATGATTAGTATTAAAATTTACAGAGCCATATAAAAATATTCAGTTACATTAAGGGCCATTATTGGAAATTTGTTGGAATTACATTTTAGTTTATATTAAGCGTTTTTAACAATTTAAAAAAAAAACTTAAATGTGAATATGATTTGAATTTGTGTTTCTGTCTGTCCAACTATCTGTCCGTTTACACGCCTCCAGCATCCGTCAATATTTTCAGAATTCCTTAAAAATGATAAAAAGTTTTAAAAATGATGTATGTTTCTCAAGCTTGCTGTGGAATGGTTCCTTTTTGAAATGGCATTAATAGGTCCTGTACGAATGATTTCTGTACAGGGACACCTAAAACGATGCCAATGAATTGCGTTTCATAATAGAAATTTTTTTTAATCACATTTAAATAAGTTTCTACTGCAAAAATCATAAAGAAATTGACATTTATTGTTAAAATGCATAAATAAAATTTTTCCTAGAATACCATACACTTAACTTTCAGGTTTACAGCGCTAAACTAAAATATTCAGATGTATCAAGAGCTGCATTTTCGTTTGCGTTAAACATTTTCAACACTTTCCAACAATGTTTAAGAATGAGTATGAATTTAATTAGTTTATCTGTATGTCTTTCAGTCTTTTTGTGTCTCCGTTATGTGATGACGTAGGCAAAGAAAATTGAATGTTATCCAATACAACAAGTAGGTACATTTGGAAAGTGTAAATAATCAGTGCGTACTGCATGATTTTTCTTTCTTATCTTTTAATTGTTTTGACTAATGAACGGTTGAAAATTATTTAGTGAAAACGAAAGTTTGCCATAATGGGTATTGGAGCCTGAGATCACAGTTTCCAGTCGAAAAAGCGCGTACCCACTGAGAGATTCTGAATATGATATCCAACAAACATAAACTCACCTACATCTGAAATTTTAGCTCTTTGGATTGCAGTTAAAAAATTAGAAATCTGGTTCAGACATGGATATTTTTAGTGATTCGGAATGCGCTTTGAGCAGCAAGTCTCAGGCTAATTAGCCCTACAACTTCAATGAATCTGTAATTTTTACAAAAAAAAACATCTTTTACAGGGGGGGGGGGGGACTGGTTTAAAGAAAAAAAACTTTTATTGTTGTGTTGTTTCCACTTTTCCTCAATCTCAAATACCTAATAGTACTAGTTACAAAATTAGAGTGGCATGGAAAGATTCTTATATTAAATTCTTGAAATAACTCTCCAAACATCCCCCCCTCCTCCCAAGCACTCAAAAAAAAAAAAAAAAAAAAAGTGGTGTTCCAGAAAAAACTGATTTTTTAACAGTAAAAATACATGCTTTTAACAGAAAAATCTTTTCTTTAATGAGCTTTAATTTTTATGACAAAGAAAATAAATATATTTTTTTATAGTCAGTAAATATATTGTTATGGAACTTGCTTGCCCTTTCCGTAAATACCATGGTGTCGAGGTAAAGCACCTAGCTAAGAAACAGGAGATTTTGTGTTTGAAACATATCAAAAAAGTTGCCTAAAAGTTTTTTTTTTTTCAGTTTACAGAGGGTGTGTTATAGCTATTATTTTTAACTGTTACTGCTTCACTTCTCAAATTACTTCAATTCATACATCTATACAAATTTCATTTTAATAACAACTTTAATGATAATAATAGTTAGCATCATTTTATATCATTTTAATTTTTACTGCATTTCTTTTATCTTATATAAAAAAAAACTTCCTAAAAATCCCTTTCTTTCAATGCTAACAAAGCAAAAACTACTATAACTTATAAAAATAAAAATGTATGCAACAGTAACAAAATCAATTTTAATCATTTCCACAAAGAATATCTTAAAATATCTATCTAGTAACAATTAAAAAACATTCAAAGGGATCATTTAAATATTTGTTTCTAGTTCCCTTTACAATTATATATCAGTCAGACTAAAAAGCAAATAAAATGAACTTTTTTATTTAATTCACTCGAATAAAAACCAGGTTTGAAGGAGAAGAAACCTATTTACATCGGGAACAAAAAAAAAAAAAATCTAACAATGTTTGATCGTGTTTCTTCACTTGGTCTCTTTTCTGAAGCTTTCTTTGGGCTTAAAGAAATTCAATGTTTAAGCCAGTCTTGTTATGTCCTTTACCGAATTTATTTTTTTTATTTATTTATTTTTATTTTATTTTTTTTTCGTTTTAATAATATGATCGATTTTTTAAGGTTTTGTTTTTCATGGAATAGTATATATATATATTTTAAAGCGAAAATCGCAGAATGAAAGGTTTCTGTCTTTGAAAAAGATCTAGAATAAAAGGAAAATATTTGAAAATCATACTTCTTTGCGCCACATACGGTCTTCTAAATCTTATAATGTATGTAATAGAAAACATGTACGCAGATAAATAAAGTTATAGAAGAGGAATACTAGAAAAGTTTTCTGAAAAGTTTCAAATAGAAATTATACTTAATATATATATATGTGTGTATATTCATGTCTTAAAAATACAAGGCCAATAAGATTTTTACGGTTAATTACTTATAAGTGGATGTAAAGAAATATTTTAATAAATTCTCACTTCTTTAAAACCTTTAATAACACTGTTCGGCAAGAAAATTGCCCCAACACCCTCATGTAAGATGACCTCCTGAATCCGAATATGACGTCCATTTTGCCCTACATCCACTTTTTTTAGGGACTGTCCCTTATTTTTATCACTTTTCGGTAATTTTATGGCCATAAATTTGATTTTTAGGGGGAGGGAGGAGGATTATTTTAACCGTTAAATATCTTTTGAGGGGCTACAGAGTTGGAAAATTCTAAAACATAAACATTTGCGTCAAGGGGAAAATTTAGGGAAGTGAGGGATTTGCCACTGAAATTATATATTACTTTTCTTATATTTTTTTAAATCTATTATTAACGTTATTTATTAAACATCATATATTTTTTTGTTTTTAAGTGTTGAATTAATTCTTTTTCGTTCTTCAAATCAAATTCATGGCCATAAAATTACCGAAGAGTGATAAAAATTGGAGAAGGGGTGGTGTCCCGAAAAAACGGTGGGTGACTGGGCAAAATGATAGTCTTATTTGTATTCAGGAGGTCATTTTACATAAGAATCATCAAGAATGGTATCAGTGGCCAATTTTTTTTTTTTCAGCGCAGTGTAATAAAAACAAAATTAAGAAAAATAATTGGTATCTTCATTTATTTATCAAAAGCTAAAAACTTTTTTTCCGTGATGAAATCCGTAAAGCTTGTACAGAAAATATTGTAAAATAAAAGTATCTTGATAGGATTCTATACCTTTAATTTCTCACAAAATACTTTTATAATGGAGAATTCTTAAGTGTCTGAGCATGGATCTTCAATCTGTGTGGCCACTCAGCTCAGTCTAACTTGCTGAATTTCTTTTCCAATGTAGATGCAATAAGTGTATTACAAAATTAGAGAATAAACAAATATTATAAAGACCCAACATTATTACTTCTGTAATCTAGTTTCATACAATGTTCTCTATTGTTATTACAATTTTAGTTCATAATCATATTGATTGTTCTAAAATATGTTAAAATACTTCATTTTCATTTGCATAACAATATGTGTAATGAAAACTTAATAATCACAAATCTCAAATTAGCACTATATATCAAATTATCAAATGAGAAATATATATGTGTGTGTGTGTGTGTGTGTATAGTAGGGGACTCCGCCCCCCCCCTTTCCCTCCACTCACCAACCCCGAGGGAGGCTTTGCCACCCCCTCCGACTGATTTCGTTCAGTAACCCCTGTAGGGGCTCTACCCGCCTGTTCGCTGCTTTATCTTTCACTGAATAGGAATATTAATAGTACATAACATAACAAAAAAGCAGAACAATATTATAGATATCCTCATATTTGATATCATACTGAAATAATCGATATTTAATACTATATATTTTTTAAATGAAATAATGTGTCAAAAGTCAGTCAAAACAGCAATTTAATAGCAATTTGCCAGCATTTTGGGCGGTAATTAGGTATTCAACCGTAATTTCTTTATTTAATTTTTTTTTTTTTTTTTTTTTTTTTAGAATTGAGAAATAAATTTGTAATATCTAGATAATTTAGCATTACAACTTGCGATGAATTTTTAGAATATAGTTGCTTGTTTTAAAAAAAATTAGTACCTATGTTTTCTAATGACAATATTTCTTACTATTGCACTTTTTAGTTGATTTAGAACAATATATAATAAAGATCTAGGCCTTGTCTTTTTTTTTTTTTTTCTTTTTAATAACTATATCTATATCTTAAACAGTTTTTTATACCGTTTTATCGTAAAGTTACAACATCAGAGCAAAAAGAAAAGTTGCTTTTCCTAGCCTTATATTCTTATTCATAAAAATAAAAACCTAAGTTTCTCGAAAACTAACGTCAAAACTCGTCATAATCGAAACCAACATCATAACAATGGAAATGCAATAAAATAAAAGAAATTAATTTTTATCCTCGGTTGGAGGAAGGAATAAAATAATTGAAAAATGGTGATTTTGCAGAAAAAATGGTGTCACAATCACAACAATGTATTCTGAAATAATAAATGTTATCCATGATTTGAAACAAATAAAATAAATCTAAAAAGTAATTTAAAAGAATATACGTAATGCTATAAACACCGCCACTTGGTGAATTGTAGATTTCCTTTACCGGACCCCGCTCTAGAACGCTAAATTATAGTCAAAACTTTTAGCTAAATTACAGAAAAACCTAAAAAAATTTGTTAAAATTTGCTGCAACAGAAATTTTATGAATTTTTCCAGAATAGATTAAAACAAATTACCAAACAAATAAAATAGACAAACTAGTGACGATTTTGGTGAATTTGCGCTGAAATTAATTGACATAAATAGTTAAATTCAAATTACATTTCATTTTATTACCCGAATTCCATTATTTTGTTTAAAAAACACAGTTAAATTTAATAATCGATTTTTCATTACTAGCCATTTAGTAGCCATTGGTTTGTGATTTGGCTTACCGGGATAAAATGCAAGTACTGAATTTAAAAATATGTTTACATGCAAATTCGGGCATCTATTCGGTAGTACTATTCGGGCAAAGGGCAACTAGTATTGTTATAATATACTAGCAGACTACGCCCGCTTTGCTGGTCGCTATTTTTAAATGAATCACTATAATTACTGAATTCTCAAAATTGCATTAATTTTTATCACATGGAAAAAAAAAAAAAAAGAGGAACAAAATCTGATTAGGAAAAATGTCACACCGGGTTCCCACTGCCATCCGAAAAAATTCCCAAAATGCTCTATTATTTTTCCCCTTCGCCCTCCCTGCCGTCTATCCTAATAATTTTACAAATTCGAAAATATCAGCCATCGATTTGTAGGTATCAAAAACCTCTATGCACCAGTTTTGAACGATATATCTCTATTTCTTATTTTTTTTCCCCGGGGCCTCTCCCAATAATTTTACATATTCGAAAATATCCGCAATCGATTTGTAGGTATCGAAAATCTCTATGTACCAATTTTGAATGATCTTATTCTATTTTTTCCCCTTCCGCCCCCCCCTTCCCGGCCCTTCTAATAACTTTATACTTTCGAAAATATCCCCATTCGACTTGCAGGCCTCTAAAACCTATCTGTACCAATTTTGAACGGCCTAGCTGTATTTCTATTTGTTTTTGCCCATAGCCCCCCCTTCCCATCCCACCCCCTTTCCCGCCCTTCCTAATAATTTTACAAATTCGAAAATATCCCCAATCGATTTGTATGTATCGAAAACCTCTATGTACCAATTTTGAACTATCTTCTATTTTTATTTTTTTGTCCCCCCTCTCCCCTCCCCCTTTTCGCCCCTCCTAATAACTTTACACTTTCGAAAATATCCCCATTTGACTTGCAGGCCTTTAAAACCCATCTGTACCAATTTTGAATGGCCTAAATGTATTTCTATTTGTCTTTGCCCCATAACCACCCCCCCTCCCTTGCTGCCCCACCTGGGAGCTGAATTTCTAAAATTCCAGAAATTAGTTTTTAGATATTTGCATTAGCTATATTTTAGAGCAAAAATTTCATGTATATCTGTTTTTTATTTGAGATACATAGGAATATGTGAAATCACGTTTAACGCATGTGAAATCACGTTTCGCCCCCCCCCCCCTTTGGGGACCGAATTTCTAAAATTCCAGAAATCGATTTTTAGACATTTGTGTTAGCTATATTTTAAGCAAAAGTTTTACGGATATCTGTTTTTTTGTTTGAGATATGAAGGATTTTGTGAAATCACGTTTTGCCCCCTTTCCCCCCTTGGGGGGCGAATTTTGTAAAATCGCTTCTTAGTGGATGCCTACGTCATAGAAAGAACATTGTCACAAAATTTCATGCTTCTAAGTCTAGGGGTTTGGTCTGGGCGATGATGAATCACCTCCTCTTTCACTCAGTCAGGAAGAACGATTTTATATATATAGATAAGTTATCTGTAAAATAAAAAAAATAAAAAAGGTTAAGGAAAAGTTATTTTTCTTTTTCTGTTTGTCCATTCTGGCGCAAAGTTTCTCACTAATATTAGTATATATTATGTTATTTTAAATATATATATAAAATGAATAAAAATTAAATAGTTATTGAAATATTTCAAATATCTAAATTTAAGGAAACCTTCAGAATAAACAATTAATATGATCAAGCCCAAAGCCACCATGAATCTATTTGATATAATCTATGTATATATACATTTTTTTTTCATTTTAATGCAACATTAACCTCAATACAAATGCTTAAAAAAAAAAAAAATCGTCATTCAAATATAGCGTTATCTTTGCATTGCACAATGAAGTTT
This sequence comes from Salticus scenicus, assembly GCA_963930645.1. Classification (NCBI taxonomy): domain Eukaryota; kingdom Metazoa; phylum Arthropoda; class Arachnida; order Araneae; family Salticidae; genus Salticus; species Salticus scenicus. The sequence continues at coordinate 174,739,515 of OZ005656.1, read as the reverse complement.
ATAAAAAGGGATCACATTGATCCAGCCGCAATTTTAATTATATCGAAAGTGTTACGGTTATATTTATTTAGGTATACAGGGTGGACCTAAACTATGTCTCAAAAATGTAAAGGCAGGTAAAGGGGACCTAAATAAGCAAATTTCGCATAGGGATGTGTGTGTGGTAATGCCGTCTTGAGCCGGTAGAGAGCGCTGATGACTGCGGCGTATAAAATCACTTCGCTAGCTGGATTTATCATTTCCCGTACGGATTTCGAGCAGTATGCATCGTTTAACCAATGTCGACATGCATTTCATGTATGGGGCTGCACAAGGAAATGGATGAATCCAGCTAGCGAAGCGCTTTTATACGCCGCAGTCATCAGGGCTCTCTACGGGCACAAAGCGACATTACCGCACACAATCCTATATGAAATCTGCTTATCTAGGTCCTCTCTACCTGCCTTTATATTTTTGACACACAGTTTAGGACCACCCTGTATAAAATATTTTATTCGGATGGTGCACACTATTGAAATTAGAAAACGAAACATATACGTTGTAGAATAATGCATGTATCAATGCAGCTCTCTTCTTTTACAAATATTATTTAAAAAAAAAAAAAAAAAACTTCTGGAAAAAGATAATGCTGAAACTCGCAAACATGAAAACAGAATGAAAAATCAATAATAAATATTTTTATATCCAAAAGTTCTGCATTAAAATGAGTATTCTGATAATTAAAAGAAAGGGAAAAACTTTAGGAAAAAAAAAAACTTGAATGTACAGAATTTCTTTTTCATTTGAGATGAAGCAAGTAAATTCAATAACAGATGTCATAACAAATCAAATTAACTTTCAGACAAATGCTATTCATGACTTCAACAATTCAAAAACAAATTTCAATGCATTAAGGACCTGTTTTCTTTTTATTTCCGTAAAACATTTTGGAGCTAAAGCAGCCCTTTATCCATTTCTGAATTTTTTTCTTCTGGTTAAAAGAAGAAAATATTGATTTTTTTCCTCTTTCTTTTTTTCCTATCTTCATGCATGTAAATACTGGATTTTTCTATAATTTCTTACATTCAATTTTCTTAAACTATTAAACATTTAACTAAAATATAAATAATTTTATTTTCAAAAAATATTCACTTCTCACAGCTTAAGGTTTAATCTTGTTTAGTTTAAAGTGTAAATGATTTTTACTTTCTCTTACCCATAAGGTAGAGAAAGTATTGTTTTTGGGTCAAATTTTCGAACGCGTGATTTTGTTATATTTACACGTTTTGAGGTCCCCTGAATACGAAAATCATGTTTTTAGCAAATGGTCTGTGTGTATGTCTGTGTGTCTGTGTGTCTGTCTGTTATCAGCATATCTCAAAAACAAATTATGGCAGAAAGTTCAAACTTGGTATTCTAAATGTGTTTCATATATGTATGCTACAGTAAGCTTTTCGTTAAGATCAAGCAAATGGTTCGTGTACAGGGACAATCAAGAGAATTCTAATACATTACGTCTATGGGGGAAATTGCAGGTAAGTAGAGTTTAACGTCTATAGACTGCACTAAACCAAATGAAACGAATATATATTTTTTGTAATAGAGATAGTTAACTGGGAAACATTTTTTTGTGTATGTAGGAGCCTCGTCTTCGCCCCTGGGGGGGGAAGTCCCCCCTCGAGGGGAGTAAATTTTCATGATGGGTATCTTTGAAAAGAGCTCGTCAATACCTTTAAAACGAATGGTTGAACCATCGATCTGCGATAATTTAAAACAAAGTTATCGATTTTTTTTACTTTTAACGAAAAAAAAACTTAAAATACAGATAGTTAAAGATAGTGAAAACCCGAATAAACTACTACGTCAGAAACGCCAAAGAACGTAGTAGTTTATTCGGGTTTTAATACTCCAACGCCAAGTCTCCTGTTATTATTATTGGTACAGATAGGTTTTAGAGGCCTGCAAGTCGAATGGGAATATTTTCGAAAGTGTAAAGTTATTAGGATAGCCGGGAAGGGGGGGCGGAGGAGCAAAAAAAATAAAAATAAAATAGAGTTAAATCATTCAAAATTTGTACATAGAGGTTTTTGATACCTACAAATCGATTGCGGATATTTTCGAATTTTTAAAATTATTGGGAGGGGCGGGTAGAGGGAGGAGCGGAGGGGCAAAAAAAAAAATAAAAATCGAGATAAATCGTTCAAAACTGTTGCAATGTGGCTTTTGATACTTACAAATCGATTATGGATATTTTCGAATTTGTAAAATTATTAGGATAGACGGGAGGGGGTGGGGCGAAGGGGAAAAGTAATAGAAATAAGAGTTTGAGCATTTTGGGAATTTTTTCCGAAGGCAGTGAGAACCCGGTGCGACATTTTTCATAATCAGATTTTGTTTCTCTTTTTTTTTTTTCACGTGATAAAAATTAATGCAATTTTGAGAATTCCGTAATTATAGTGATTCATTTAAAAATAGAAACCAGCGAAGCGGACGTAGCCTGCTAGTTTCTTTATAAATCGACACATTACAATTTCATAATAATATTACGAATATTCCTGGAAATTATGAAACTGATAAAAATGATAATAATAAAAAAAAAATTTCAAACGATGAAGTTTTAATAATGAATATATATATATGAACATATAGTTTAAAGGAAAATATAAAAATTATAAATAAATCGTTTTCTATATATATAACATAAAATTATTGAAAAATTTATACATATGTATTTCGTATTTCCATATATCATCCATATTCATATGAAAACCATACAAATAATTGCTATATTATGTAAGACTTTTTACTTTAAATGAGACATTTATTAAGTAAAATGTCATTATATCTCTTGTTCCTTTTCATTGAACGTAATTTTTAAAGATTCATTTAAATTTAAACAATTATTTTAAACAACATACTTAATCTGACAAGTCATATTAAAATATTTATACAAATACTGAACTTCATAATTAACTATTTTGAGTTAATTTTAACTATAACAAATAATTTGTTGTGCAATATTTCTTTTTTAAATATATATGTTTAATCTGATAACAAATATAACTATTATATATTCAAATATTCACATAAAAATTTTATTAACAAAACATTAACGATAATTTTGTACTATATGTGGAATCTTTTATTTTCCGCTTGTTTTTGAAATTTTTATTTAAGGTATTAAATAAACACATAAAATTGTTTTTATGTGAAATCAGTCATTAAAAATAATACTCTAAGGTCTTAAATTGTATTACATTAAATTAGTTAAGCAACGTGAAGTAGTCGTTATTCTGTGGTCTCCAGAGAAGTATTAATAAAAGATTTCAAAATTTTTATTTTTCAGCTGTTAGCTATAAATTTTTACAGAATATATTTATGTACATATATATATATATATATTTGTCGCATTGCTTTGTTTGTCAAAATGCCTTAATGATAATTAAATTATTATCTTTTGCTATTTTCCAAAAATTTTAAAGTTTAGTTTCGAAAATCGCGTACATTAACATTTTCCTCTTAAAATGCTTTTACGTGACTTTTTTCGTATTTCCAACGTTAAGAAATCAATTTAAGTAATTATTTCTTCATTAGTTCTGGCGCTAAATGAATACGGTAGATGTAAATATTAACCTAAAATGACAAGCAAACATTTGACATATTTCATATTTGATGCCAAATGTTCGCTAGTAATTTCGGTGCATAATCACAACTGCAATGTTCCCTTAAGGCTAGAATTAATTCTTGTTAACATTAACCTCATTGGAGATTATATGTAAAAGAACGTACTATATGGGGGCGGTTTTTCATAGCTTTTAATTGGGTGCCGCAGTCACTGCACGCCGGAAAGCGCAGTCATCGGGTTAAATTTGAAAAAAAATAATAATAATAACATTGTGTGAAGAAACTTACTCTCGGAATCTTTGGCTACATCATACTAATTTTTATTATCTATAGTAAGTAATTAGCCAAATATTATTTTAATTATTTTACTGTGTTACAGATATAATTCAATGAGTGCGTTTCCTAATTACGTACCAAGATATATACATTGATTTTTATGCATATAAATATATGCAAATATAACTATTTGTGTTTTTTAAATTATATTATAATTTTTATTTAATCTTCAACCACTGTTAAACAATATCAAAATCATTCACAAATGAAGTGTTTTTGATTTAGTCATAACAATTTAAATTTCCTGCATTTGGCTGTAAAAGTTTTAGAAACTATATAGAGATAACGATTAAGCAAAATAATTGCTTTAAAATTACTTTACTTTGGAAAATTTTAAATATTTGAGATTTTTTAATCCCAACTCTATTGCACATTAACTCAAATATTATTATGGAACGTAATATAACTAAAATTTTTCCAATTTCATTTTTCTTCAAAGTTATTTAATAAATGCCTTTTATTTAGTGTAAACTCAGTCCGTTTGAGATATATATCATACATTAATCCATATATTAATACTTTTCGTAAAAATAAATAGAATAATTACGAAACATAAAACCATAGACTTAACCAAAATAAAATTTCTGAAAAATATTTTTATTGTGACAAATGCCATGAAAAATATATCCCCTTAAAATTCTTTCTCATACTATTTGATTTAAGAACTATATCAAAACACAAAAAATTATACTCTTGGTCTCAGATTTCTTTTCCATTTTTTTTTTTTTTTTTTTTTTTTTTTTTTTATGTTTCACAAAAGAAAGTTCTGTTTTAAACATAGCATGAAAGGAAATCCAAGAAATTCCAAAAACATTCATCTATCCTTTGAAAGTTTTACAATATAAAAGTATGATTTATATACTGGAAGGTACTTTTGTTATTCTGAAGTAAACTAAACATTTAAATTCGTGCAACAAATATTTTTGAATACAAATGTTTGCTAACGTATAAAAAACATAATCGAGAAAGAATAGAACTTTGCTGAATGTTAAAGTACATTTACATTTTGAGAATACAGTGTTAGTCATTTAAAGATATAACTTTCAATGCTTCTTGAATTTTGAAGTTACAAAATATGCATCTTAAAGCTGCAGTATCTGTAACATGTTTTAAAAGAATAACATTATTCTTCTTGATGCTAAGATAATCAACGTGAATTATAATACTGTTAAGCTTAGCGTACATTATATCCTTATTACTGAATAAGCAATATTTGTATATTTTCGTGATATCGATATTGCAGTCTCCATGTACATGTAAAGGTAAAAATTCATTATTATATTATTTTATTCTATTTCATTTTATTTTATTGCAAATTTAAGTTATTGTTCGTGGCAACACAAAAAAAAATCTGGTTTGAAACAACCACACGACTTTCATTACTTATTATTACATGTATTATATGCATTTTTGGAAATAATATGATCAGAAGACATAAAATTGACCTAACAAATTAAACACCTAGAAATTTCCTGGTAAGAGAAAGCTTATACACACGTAAAGATATAAACAATAGATTTACATAGCGAATTTAAAAATAGTAAGAAGAAAAAAATCGGTTTAGCCGTTTTTCGAAACATTAATTTTCGACATCTAAAACTGATCTACCTAATCAAGATGACTGTTAATTTTCATTTAATAACCAAGTAATGCATAAGAACGGATATTTAAAATGGGTTTATGTAACAATTTTCAAGAAAATGATACGAGCCTTTTTTGAGATACCGACTTTTGCCAAAACTTGGCATACTCAATTATTGACAAGAAAACAATAATTACATACAAAAGAATATTTAAAAAGCAGTTACTATGGCAAGTTTGAAAAAAAATCCGTGCCGACGTTTTTAAAGGAACGCGCGTGCGAGGCCTGAAATTTAGCTATTTATACAGGACGCCTTTCAATTTTCCTGAACTAACCAACTATAACATTCGAAAGGACATCTAATAGAGTGTTTATATATCAAGTTAGAAGAAAATCGTTAGAACCGTTTTTGATATACAGACTTACGGTACCATTTCCGGTTTACGTTGCCCCCTTTCCTGTTTTCCAATCTTCACCAAAATTTGGAAAATTCCTCTGTACACCAGACCTGTCTCAATTCTGAAGTTTTGTAGTTCTATCTTTATTAGTTTCGAAGATATGATAGCCAGAAAGTACCATACATCCATCCATATATACATACACACACACAGGCCAATTGCCAAAAACCATTTTTTTGGACTCAAGAGACCTTAAAACATGTAAATCAGGTAAAATCTCGATATCGAATTTTCGGACCAAATACAATACTTCCATTACCTACGGTAGTCGGGTAATGGAAATAAAAAAATTTCTTTCTGTTTTCGAAAAAAAAAAAAAAAAAAAATGTGTTCGATTTAGAAAGATGTTTTTCCTCTGTTTTTTAATATAAAAACGATAAATACTGCAATTTAAATAAACTTTAATTATCTGTAAATTATGGTAAATAGCATTACCTCCATAACTTACAATTCTGGTGAACCGTATTATTGTATAATACGAATGCATAATGAATAAAGAACAAAATGCAGCTACTACGGAGAATGCAAGTACATCAAATTGTGAAGCTAGCAGGGCAAGCGTAAAATTTCCTCCTTTCTGTGAAGAAACACCAGAAATAACATTTTCCAAACATACAAATCATTCATTAAAAATCAAAGATAAGAAAGAATTTTTCGCACACACCAGTAAAAATCATCATTAAAATGAATAATTTAATAATTAAAAGTTTACCATTACGATACTTTGGACCAATCAAAATGTTGGAATTCGTCATTATAGAGTTTTAAGGTATGGGTAATCCGGAAGAAAAGCATTGAAAATAAATCATTCATTAAACAAACGATTATATCCAGCACATTTTTAAACCAGCCAGACCTTTATAAACACGAATTAATTATTATTATTTTTTTTTTTTTATGGTTTAATATATCTTTTTGTCAACAGGTTAAGATAAATAGCTTACGAAATATAATTATTACAGGAATTAGTTTTTATTAAGACAAATTAAATGTCTGAGCGACAGCGAACATTAATACACTATGTTTTTACCTAGGTCTGTGGTGCCTGATCCTCTGTGGCTACGACGAATATTAAACTCTTTTGTTCAGAATAACTCAAAAAATATTTGTTGAATTTCATTCAATCTTTAACAGGAATTTATCGTAGCATTTTGCTACCATAACAAAACTCCCTATTTCACAGAATTTTTTTCAAACTGTTCAGAAATTAGAAAAAAAATATCCATTGACATTTCTGTTTCATTTTCTAAAAGTTATTCTTTCATTTCAATCGTCAGCGTACTTTAGCAACTGCTATTAAATATTTTATTTATTTATTTAATTCATTCATTTGAAGCTGAAATCCTTTTTTTTTTTTTTCTTTTTTTTTTTTTTTTTTTTTTTTTTAATTTATTTATTATATTTATTGAAATAAAATGGTAAAACAGTAGAAAAAATTAAATACGTTAAATTTTAAATTAAAAAAAAATCTATTTATTACACTTATGTTTATGTATAATTTTTACAATAAACAACTATTTATATTTTTTTTTCACTTATTTAATTAATTCTTTAAAAGGGATTTTTTTAGTTTGCATTTATCTGAAAAAAATGGTAATATAGTAACTTTAATTAAAATGCATTTATTTAAGTTTATTTAATTCTTTTTAAAGAAAGATCTACTTTTTTTTCTTTTGTTTATTATACTGGTCGGAAATATATAGTAATGTAGTGTAAAGAGCGAGGAATATAAACTATATGGTTCAAAAACTAAAACATTTAATAGGTGCTGAGATACAGTCATCTTCAAATCGTAGTTCTTGAATAATAGCATCTCAACATATCGTTTATAAACACCCAACTTGAAGTGCCCAGGAAAGACCTTTCTGCAGGCAGTTGGAACCTGGGCTGGATGCATTGCAGGCGGGCAAAGATCTACTGTAGTCAACGGGTACCCAAAGCAAGGTTTGGAGTGTTTCTTTTTCTTTTAAGTTTTTATTTATTAAGTGATATAAAAATAGTCATTCTATATTTTCAAAAAATCATTTAAATATAGTGAACAGCGAAGCGGGCGTAACCTGCTACTTAGAACAATAAAGAAATGCAATAAGCATGTAAGTTATGAGCAAGTACTTAACATTTTTAAATAATATAAAATATTTTATTATAGGATATAGTTAAAAGATCATTTAATTTAGGCGTAAGCTAATTTATTTTTGATCACATATAATTTTGCTCTAACGTTTACAAGTATAGCTTGTAATATAAAGAACTTTTAATGGCGAATTTTATATATTTACAACTGTAATTTATTATGGAAATATTTCTTAACTATGTATAACTCAATCGATTTTAAAATGACAGCAATATGAAGTCAAATTTAGTATTGCGATATTGGATGGTCGCCGCTGAAAATATATGATGCAACTAAACGGCTCAGCTTTAGTACGGGACCCCAATGGCGATATATATATATATATATATATATATATATATATTTTTTTTTTTTGCTTTTTTTTTTTTTTTTTTTTTTTTTTTTTGCCATTTTGGCAAGGAATTGAAAGTGTTACTGCAGTTGCGATCCGAGCTACTTCGATTTTATAATTCACCAAGGGAAAATTTTCGAAAATTTTTTGAAGAAATAATAGTACGTATGTATGTAAATAAAAGTATGTATGTAAAAAAAAGTATGTATGTATAAAAAAAAAGGTATATATGTATAAAGTATGTATGTAAAAATAAATCAATAAATCCATAAATAGAGGTTGCCAGCTATGATATGACAAAAAAAAATAATTAAGGGTATAAATTGAGGAATTTATTTTCTATCCTTAATTAATTAAAAAAATAAAAGTAGCGTTTCATTTTCCTCATTTTTCAAAAGTTGATAGCAACCCTATATTCTCAGCAAAGTCACTCGGACTAATCTCTGTCGGGGAAGACCTAGTTAGTTATTTTATTTTTAGGTTTAATATATCTTTTTTTGGAACACGTTAAGATAAAAAGCTTATTATTTGCATTTTGCATCGAGATCTTTTAGAAAACTAAGAATATGAAAAAAAAAAAAAAAAAAAAAAAAACTTATTACATGAATTAATTTTTTTAATGCTAATTAACTATTTTTGTCTTTAGGTTAAGGCCATATTTTACATTTTAGGAGGTGGTATTTTTCAGATTTTTAATATTGAAACGTTCTTAAGTTACACTTAATTTCGTTTATGCTGCAAAACACTAAATGTTTTTATGAACTTATATAGTGTAATTTCAGATTTTTAGTTTATTTGTGAATACTTTAAATACATATTTATGTGTCCAGTGTTTAGTTTTGTGCAGCACAGATAATTTCATACTTTCTAAAAATTCCAGTTTCATGTCGTTTGATCGGCCTATTTTTTTATAATTATAATTTCATGTTTGCAGCGTTGAATATTACACTAATTACTGATGTTTTTCAGATGTTTAGTATTAAACTTTTTTTAAGTTGCAGTTAATTTCTTATTGTGCTGCAGAGCAATAAATGTTTTTTAGTGCAATTTAAGTTTTATTTGTTTACGTGTAGTTTAAATATGTATATGTGTTCCAGTGGTTAGTTCTGTAGATATTTTTATACTTTTAGAACCAACGTTTAATCGATCGTTTTTTGTATGTTTACCATTCGATATTTACATCGTTGAATATTGAACTACTGATATATTTCGAATATATTTCTTTAAAAAAGCGATTTTTTTCTTTTTTCTTTTTTTTTGCGGCTGTTTTATTGATTACCGGGTTGTGGTAGTATGGTTTTATTATTATTATTATTATTATTATTATTATTATTATTCAGCATTATTTGAGTAAGCGTATAGCGCTTAGTTGTTCCACGATATGCATAAAAAAGGTGACTTTTGCAGAGTAGTCTATTTGGAGATTTACGCCGCAGTCGCCATTGAGCAGATTTTCTTAGGTGAAAATTTTCAGGGGTCCACTAGGTGGATTTGCCGCTAGTTATTATTAAATCAACTCGCTGTATGCACTCGAATTTTTTAATGTAATATATATATATATATATATAGCAATAAAAGCTATTTCATAGAGAAGATACAACATACAAATTAAATCACAAAAACTGTGTTATTTGGAAAGATATCGGTTAAAAACTTATTTAAATTAAGGTATAAAATGAATCAAAATATTCTAACTAAATTTGCCGTATTTATTTTCACAAAAAGAGCTCTCTTCTTCAAATGCCATAAAATTAAGTTTTTGCAAACTATGAAAGCAGTGGCGTATCGTGAATGACGTTTTCGGTATGCTCCACACGAGCGGCTAGAAACAGCTCGTTATCATGAAATACTCATTCTTCTGATTGACTGTTGAAATGTCATTATACCTAACGTTGTTTCTCTAAATAAGCGAATTAACCAATAAAATGATTGAATATCTTTTTTAATGTACTGTTTCTAATTACCCGAGTGGAGCACACCTAAACCACCATTCACGATACGGCACTGTAGGAAAGATTTAATAATTAATAAAATCTTAAACAATACTTTATTCTGAACGATAAATCGCATAAAATGTATCGAAAGTCGTCAAACCTCTAAAATTTATTCTTACACTGTTAAAATAAAATTGTATATATCATCAGAAAAAAATGGTTTCGGTTAGCTGCAACGAATATTTTGGTGCAACGTTTTACCATTTAAAGGGTTCCATTTCTGGAGTAAACCCCACTTAATTGATGAAACTCAGCACCAGAATATTGGTTACAGCTAAAAATGCCTATTTAGCACCACTCTTTTGGTGAAACTTTGAGGTATTATTTTTAGAAGTGTAATATGATTCCAAGTCGACATCAGACAATCTGGTAGCTGTGATATTAGCGGCTCGCACTTTCTTTAAAAGACGTCGTATTCAAATTCCAAATCAGTCACGGGTGTACGTAATAGTTTGTAACGCACTTTAAGCAGTTTGTCCTAGGCTAATTTTCCCTAGTGTACCAGAAATGGAATTAGAACTACAAACTAAATTAAACCGACATAATTCACTGAAGGCTGCCTTGACATTTTGAGGTTCAAAAGAACTTAGATTTGTTTCCTGCCCGAGCATATTTCTGTCGGTGTAAACAAATATTCACCTTTCTATGCTATTATTATGAAGTTAACATGATTAAAGGAAAGTTCATATCATTAGTTATCACACTCCATAGAGTTTGGAGATTTCATGATTTGTAATTGTCATCGCACAGATTTTCTAAAATGGAGAATGTAATAAATAAAGTAAACAAGAATGAATAATGTTGATTGGAATCTGTTGCTTAATATCTCAGACTCCTTTTTCGATTCCAGTTCTTGACACTTTCTGATTTTCTTTAAAAAAATATTTAACATTCTGTGCCGGTATTCTACAGACTTTTTTTCTTTTTTTTTTTTTTTTACAGTGGCACTGGAGATTCAGCAACGCAACTACGAGTTTAAATGTTCAATTAAACGACCGTTTTTCATGAGAATGAGAGTCAGATGTGTGAATATTCATAATAAAGCTTAACTAACGATACTTTATCTCTTAATAATATCATGATTTTCTTTTTAGAACGATTAACAGCAGTAATAAGCAATTTTAAGAAGCAATAAGGGTGTTTAATTTAAATATTTGCTAACATTTGAAATCATATGCAATACGTTAAAATCAAGATTAATCAGTATTCGCCATATAGCATGATTTTAGAAAGCAGAAGGCGAAATTAAAAATGTGAGAGGATAATCCGAATGCGGCGCCATCTGTTGTTGCAAATGTAATTTTTTTTCTTATATATTAAAAAAAATAAATAAATAAAATAAAAAATCATGCTTTTCTGCACATTTTAACGAAAACCGCATAGTGCTATACGGTCAATACTTTTTTAATAATGTAAGTTTAATTTTTTTCTGTGAATTATGGATCACCCGGTATATATAAATGCGCAATTTCAAACGCTAATAACTTTTGTAAGAACTAGAGGAGAGGAGGGTATTACGGAATTGTCGGGAAATATGGAATACCGAGGTTTCTGCTCTGATTTGTACAGCTATCTCGTGGAAATACCATGAATTACTTAAGAAGGAGTCCATGATGTAATATAGTATGAAGCGACCGCTTGTTGTTCTCGTACCATTCCCTGCAGAACAAAGTGTGTTTTGTTATTTCAAGAGTTTTTGCAGGTAAGTTTTCAAACATTCAAACTGACTGGTACACATGTGATTTGAACATTGATGTCAAGCATAACGTATACTCAAAGAATTGTACAGTCGGTAACAAAAGTGTCCGAACACTAGCAAAAATTTCTATGAAGAAAAAGTACACTTCATACGGTTTTGTTAAATAAATCCTTATCGAATCATGTTCTTAGATTGACTAAGAACAGGATTCGACAAGGATTTTTTTAACAAAACCGTATGAAGTGTTCTTTTTTTACATAGGAATTTTGCTAGTGTTTGGACACTTTTGTTACCGACTGTAGTTTGTTATACTTTGGTCGTTTTTTAGCTGAAAATATTTTTTCCATTAATTTAAAAATTCATTTTCCAAGATGGCGTGTCGGGTATTATGGAATACTAGGTATTACATAAATTAATTTCATATATTCAACTAAAGAACCAGAAAATAAAGACGATGAATGTATCTTTCTGTAACGGAAAATTCTCCGAAGATGAACGAGGGGAAATTTGGATAAAGTGTTTCAGTTGTTCTCTGTGGGCTCATCTTGACTCTATCGGAGCAAAGAACGAAGATTACATTTGTGACTTTTGTAAGCAAACTCGAAGCAAAAATGGCTTTCACATAATCTTAAAAATATGCTCTTTATAGTTAAAAATAACTATATTTTATGAAGTCTACTTAGTTTTTCTATGGTTTAAACCACCTATTCAATATTACTCGACTATTTCATATTAACCACCATTTGTAACTTTTTTTTTTCAAGTAAACTTTTTATAACAACAAAATATTTTTTTGTATTTTTTTGTATTTTTTTTTTTTTTTTCAGTGACAATTCATTACAAATAATTACACTATGTACTCTTCATGATTTTAGGAATTTTTAATAAAAACAAGTTAAGTTATTTTAAGAAGTGTAAATGGTATTCCGTAATCACCTCCTCACCTCTATGCATTTTTATGAAAAATAAATATTAAATCACAATGTATACTTTAAAACTATTTTGTTAATAAAAATGATGTTTAAAGACTTAGAAAAGAAAACACAGGGAAAAAAAATATTTTTGTACTAGAAAGAAAATTCATCCTTCATTATAAAGTTCTCTGATTTGATTTTTTTTACAAAAAGCCATCAGTTAAGATTAATGTTTACCCTCGAAATAAATTTTAAATTATCTTACATTTTTATTCAGCGAAGAAAAGGGAGCAATAGATTTGTTACGCACTTTAGTTCGCAGTGCTTTTTATCAATTTATTTTCCATTCATCTTTCTATTAGAGGACACCAGACAAATTTATTATGCCGTTTTTCGAATTATATGCTCTAGAAATTAAATACTTAATGGGATGAATGCAGTAAATTATTTTTAATACAATTTCACTATTTTTGTTTCTTTTTTAATGGATTCAATTTAATTATTTTATATCAACAATTATTTATTTAGTACTATTAATTATTAAATTTATTAATTGAGGAAATGTCATCGAATCTTTAAATTAATTCCGAAAATGTATCTGGTGTACTGTATGAATGCATATACCATGATAGCAATCACCAGAAACCAGTATATCTTTTAGTTATATGTAGGGTTTGTAACATGTAGAAGGACTCACAAAAGCTTTTTATAATATTACGGTCTATGGACGGCATTTCACTTAAATACATTTTAACATAATTGCACTATATTCAATATAATGGAACTAACAAACATTATTAAGAGGCTTAAAAACATGCTTTCTGAAAAAAGAAAAATAATAATAAATAAATGCAGCGTATGAAATCAGTATTTAGTTTAGATAGACTATCGAATGAAATTTTGTGATCATTATATCATTCGCAGTACACTAGATGCATACTTCCGGTATATTTATATTCAAATTCCATAAAGAAAGGAATTTTTAACGAAAAGTTTTGAGGGTGGCACCTCACCTCATACATAGAACAAATTAACCTTACACTGCATAAAAAAAGTAGACGGACACTTCTTTACAATTTTTTAAAACCCCGTCTTTTTTTTATAGGAAATGTCAATTAAAATTCTTTAACATATTTATACTTATCAATCTTCATATTTTTGACAGACAAATAAAAATATTCAATAATTTATAATTTTAATGTAGGGAAATGCAGAAAAGAGAAAAGATATACGCTTGCACAATATTTTTTTTTTTTTTTTTTTTTTTTTTTAAGTAGACGGACACTGGTCAAAAACTGCAATTATCTAAGTGGGTGTTTCCTGTGGAATACTAGTTTTGCATGTATGTACATGTACATTTGGCATTTTGCCAATTGCTAATGTGCTTGACAAGATGGTTTTACGTAGTTAAATTTCTTGGAGATGAATGCGCCATGCCACGAGGAATTCCTCTAACTGATTACCAGAAAGGACAGATTATAGCGCTGAAAAATGTTAATAAAGGAGTCAGAGAAATTAGTAGGCTAGTTTTAATAAGCAAAAGCAGCATCAGCGATTTTCTACGTGCTCCTGAAGCCCATGGCGTAAACAAAAAGAGTGGCTGGCCAAAGAAACTTTCGCTTAGAGACCAAAGAAAAATTTTTACTGAGCTGAAAAAAACTGCAGCATCAATTCCCAGAGTTCGAATAAGCACAGGAATTACTAATGTAACTTCTCAGACAATTTATAACTACATAAAGGCGGCCATTTTACTCTCTTATGGATGTTTTTTCCCGAGTGAATATACACGAGAATACACATAGATAATTTAACAAATAAAATGTATGAATAATTTATGTACTGAAAGAGAATGAACAGCTCCAGTACCCATTTTTCTTTCATTCTTTTTCCTTTTTTTACTATACTCTAGTATACTCACATCTGCACAAAATTAACTTTATTTTGAAATTTATTATTATACTTCTTTGACATAAAAATCGTCTGCATTCATCATGGAAAATAACTTTAATAAGTTATAATTTAATAAATAATTTGTATTACGTAAATTTGTATAGGCTTATATATATAGAAGAGAGTATTGTGGTGGCCACAACATACTAGTTATATATGAAAACTTCCGCGGCATTTAAAAGAACTACATTTAAAAGAATTTTGAAAATTCCATATTACTTACTAGTATAAAACCTTTAAAAATATAATAAAATTTAAAAAAAGTATTCCATTAAATATGAAGACAGTAATTATATCCTAATAATAACAAAGCAACTGGTTATAAAATTTATATTTTTCATAAATTACTTGAATATAACTTATTTATGAAAACGTATCCCATTTCTTTTCATATATTTATTAGAACACTTAAAAGCCGCGCAATATTTCAGCATTTTCAAAATTCATTAATATTCTATTCTATTACTGTTTTCGAGTTTTAACTCTCTAATGGTTGATGCCAAAAAACTTTTTCGGCATCAAAAATCTTTCCTCGTTAACATCGGGATGATAGATCTATATAAATTACTATATCTATCTATTTATCTGCAAATTTTAAGACGTAACAGAACATCTTTTGAAGCATTCTTTATTCAACAGCAGGTACAGAAACACGGCGGTTCTTCTTTAAACAAATCAGGGAGTAATCTGATTGTATATCTTCTTCTCCCACTCAAGTTCAAACTGCTTCATTTAGGAATTAGAAACAACTTGAAAATGTATTCCATACCTTTTAAAGGCCTTGTTGAGGATTTTGGCTTCCTTACGACCGTATATTTCCCTCATTCTTAATATTTGATCATTTTGCTAAAAATACAAAAGTCGCCTATAGTCTGGTTTATGAATACTCGTACTTTCTATAATATATATACAATTGCGGTGAGGGGAAAATGATAAAGAATTAGCATGGATAATAAAAAAAAAAATTCAAAGAACTTAATTTTTTTTTTCTTACATTTAAATAGTTTTCAAAAATATAGGGGAAGGGTGGGCAAAATGGGGTTGTAGGGCAAAACGGGATTTTTGACAACCCCGCTTACACAATGCTGCAATCTGTATGTCATTGCTATAGGTTGTGCTCGCCGTGTCTGATAATAATTTCCACGTGAGATATTGCTTGCAGAGTCACAGATAGATACGCTCCCAAGATTTAAGTACTTTTTTATTACCCTGATAAAAGATAAGTATGATGTTTGGATATTTTAATTGTTAGGTTAGCACGCAGATACGAACATGGCAGTTTGTATTAGCTAAAAGGGGTGTTTTTTAAGTGAACTGCATGAAAGAGTAGAACTATATTCAGTGTGATTTATTATGTAGGATAGTTGTTTCGCATGGTTTCTTGTAGGGCAAAACGGGGTATCTCGAGATGGGGGTCAAAAGGTAATGGTCAAATGGTCAAATGGAAAAAAGGTCGGGTGTCGGACAGTTCACATGACAAGAGAAGTCGCGTTCCTATCCTACGAACAGACAATATATCGTCAGACAGTGATCCAGACGATGTAGATGCTACATGCTTGTACTGTCACGAAATATATGCAAGATCAGCACAAGTAGATGGATGGATGAAGTGCAGTGAATGCAGCAAATGGGCTCATGACTTGTGCGCCGGTGTTGATTTGGACGATGACAGGTTCGTATATGAATTGTGTCAGTAAAGTTTGTTAAGTTGAGAGGTACCCCATTTTGCCCTATCCCGTAGGGCAAAATGGGGAAGTTTGCAGCTTTGAATATATTCATATGCAGATCAGAAAATATGCGGTGTATTTCAAATTCCAATACTGCAGAACAACTGCTAAGATAGAAAATTGAAATAAATATTACTTATTGCATTTCTTTCTATTTGTCACAGAGTTATTGGCCAGAATATGCTTAAGTACCCCATTTTGCCCACCCTTCCCCTAAATATACGTTTACTATAATTATTACATTACAATGCATATATGCTTGTAAAATTACACAGCACTAAGAGAATAGTATGCAAAAAAGCTTTCTAACCTTCATTATTACCTTTAAAGCATTCTTTCTTTTGATAATTTTAATGTTTTTCAGTGAATGTAAATTTTTAACTTTCTTTTAAAATAGGAAATTTTTATAAAAGCTAAAAATCTCTTATGACATTTAAGTAAAACTGACAGATAAATGCATTTCTCATAAATTAAATGGTAAAGAACAATTCTGATTTTCTGATCACATGCTATGTAAGTATTGTAATATTGAAATAATTTGAGAATGAGGTGTTGGTGTATTTATAAATTTTGAGGTCTCTTTAACTCATTTTTAATATTTTTACAATACGATAATGTATATGTGTGCATGTGTGATTTAAGATGATAACGTCTAAACGCTCTGTTCTATTAAACTGAAAGCTTATAGGTATGTTATAGGTCACTGTCGCATGAACTCCATACATTTTGATGAGTGTATGATTTATAGTTTTTTACAGGGATACAAACTAAGATTTGTTTTTATCATTTTGGACAATAGACGTAAATTATTAGAAGTGCGCGTGCATCTAAACATCTTATACGATTGAGGTGCTTTTTTTTTTTTTTTTTTTTTTTTTTTTTTTTTTTGTTATAGGTCACTGTCGCACGATTTGTGCAGAATTTTATGAATTTCACCCTTGTAGTTCTTTTATGGGAAAACGAAGAAAGATTCCTTATCATTATGGCCTATAGATTCAAATTATTTAAGGTACGATAACGTCAAAACGCTTTATACGATTGAGTTAAAAATTAGTAAGCATATTATTAGTCACCGTCGCATGATTTATATAGATTGTACGACTTATAGTTCGTTTAAAAAGACACAAAAAAATTATTTTATCATTACACTTTATAGATTCGAATTGTTTGAAGTGTGCTTGCATCTAAACTTTATTTTCTGTTAAGATATAAATTCGCAGGCATGTTGTAGGTAATCATCGCAAGAATCTTCTGGATTTATATGAGTTTAGGACTTATAGATTTTTTTTTCTATGTTATAAAGTAAACTTTTTAATTTTTGCTTTCTACAGGCTCAAAATATTTCATGTTCGCTTTAGTAATGTTAAATGGTTTAAAACATTAAAAAGAAAAAAAAAGCAGATAAATGTTTGATAGTCCGAGCTTACCATTTATAGTTTTTTTTTTTTTTTTTAAGGACGCACAAAAGAATTTGTATGCATTATGATCCATTAAAGGACTGAGCAGAAATACTCAAAAATTTTAATAGATATTTTTTTTATGTAAATAGAAGCATTATAATTATTAATGGATATTCTTATTTTGTTTTATTTATACTGAACTATGCTAAAAATCTGTTGGTAATAATTTTGAAAATACACATTCTTAAATAAATAAATTATAGTGATAACGGTTTAATTCTTTAAGGGAAAGATTATGAATTAAAATTACTTTTCCAAACCCCTACATAAAAATTGCTTTATTTTAAAAGTAGAACAAAATACTTTTAATAAAAGAAAATGAAATGCTCTATAGAATTCTATTTAATAAATTTAATAAACTGAATTATTTAAATTCAAAAAGATATATATATATTATTCTTTAATTATATTAATCTCCTTTTTCTCTATTATTACACATTTGTAAAATTAAATTAACCTTCATAAAACATATGTGTGAATTCACTCACACTACATATTATGGTTTTCCCCTTTTATTTATTTAACACTTCTCACATTTGAATTTATTTAAATAAAATATAATTACTAAATGCTTGGAAACTGGAGCAGAGTTACACCAGATTTTTATAATTATGTAAATAATTTTATCTATGACAGTTAAAAGGTAAACACTAATTAACACAGTTTCTAAAACATTTCAATAAGTTTTTTTGTTTTTTTCCTTTGGTCATAGAAAATGGATTTCACATTTAAAAATAAAAAGTACAAAACCACAATTCACTTTCACACTAGAAAGGGGAAAAAAAAAAAAAAAAAAAAGACTTTATCAAAAAGCCGTAGAATGTTTTTTAATTTTATTTAAGCGATGTTTTAGTTAAAAAGAACGTATATCCTTGTGGAGATTTTAACAGATAATTCCAGACTTTTATTTTTTGGAAAGAAAGAAATTAGATGCTTGTTACTTGTTTTAGTGTCTAATGTTTTTTTTTCTTCTCATTTCGTATTGGAAGACAAACAACTCGATTATGTAGACAATATATATATTATTTTTCAGGGGAATTGTTTAAAAATTTATTTTCTGAGATAGAATTACCTTAATAGAGAAAATATTGGATTCGTGAAAATTTTCAACCTCCGTTTTATGATGGATTTACACGTTTTGGGATGTCCTCAACACGAATTGATAGTTTTTAGAAAATGTCTGTCTGTGTGTATCACGAATTTTGTGTCCACTGTATCTCACGAACCAATGAATGAAATTTAATCAAAATCGGTATTTAGTTGCACCCTGACATAAACTGGTGCTGATTAGATTTGGGAATGAATCGCTCAACAGGTGGTGCTGTGATCGCATTTTTTGTAAACTTTTAACATGGCAGTATATGACAAAATTTCGTATAAACGTGCATAATGAGAGTTATTTTAAACTTGTGATTGTAAAATTAATATGAATTATTGATAATAGTAGTAGTTAACTAGGAAAAAAATTTTGTGCATGTGGGGGCATCGGTTACCCCCCCCCCCCCCTGGGAGGACGTAACCCCCGGGGGGGGGGATAAATTTTCAAGTTGAGTATCTTTCGAAAGGTCTCGTCAATACCTTTATAGGAATGGTTGAACTATAAATCCGTAATAATTTAAAACAAAGTTATCGATTTTTTTTTTTTCCTTTTAACAAAAAAGAACTTAGAAAAAAAGTCGTTTTTTTTCTTTTTTTAATTGTTTCTGAGTGAATTTGTATAGGAAAATATAGAAGAAAGTCTTGTGGTGGCCACAACATACTAGTTTAATAAACATTTATGTATAACACATATATATATACAGGTGTTGGACAAAATATTGTGAACACTTTCACTTTTTTACGTTTTGTCGAATATCTTGAAAAGTACTTAACGTGTGTGTCTTGAATTTTGGGAATAAGAAAAGCCTGTCTTTAATCATATTTTTCAGCGAGGATTTTGTCACGAAGGCCGTCAGAAGGCGAACAATCATTCCAATAAAATAAAAAGTATTTGTGATAACCCTGTATACAGAAAAGCTTCACAAATTTTAGATGTGGTTATAAATATTATATTTTATGCGTTTGTAGAGTTTTGTGAGGATATCTTGAATATATAAGAAATTATTAACATATTATTAAAAAATGCAAAAATGTTTCGCAAGTTTTTAATTTATAACTCTAAAGGTTTTTCTGAAAATTTCATGAAAATATCAGAAAATATGACAACATATGCCTAAATCATCATACCATAGTTAAACAAATATATTTAACACCCAAAGATATATGGACAGTCGTATTAAATAATTTATTAATGCGCATGCGCGAACTATAACAAAAAAAAAATTTTGTCATAGTTTGATACCCAGCTATACAGAGCACCTTGTAAAAAATATCCAGTTGAATATCATAAAAATTCATAGAAATATCGGTGATTAAATAAACTGTTTTTCAGCTGTTTTCTAAAAATGTCTTTGCGATAAGGGGTCATTCACAAATGAAAGTTTGCTGACACAAGGGTGTCGGAACATAGGACAAAGGTAGGGAATTGTATCAAAAACTAAAGAATTGTAACAACTAAATAACAATACCAGAAGCTTGTACACTACAAAAGTAAACAATATAAATTTTTGTTGTTTTTATAACATACTAATTGTAAATTATAAACCTTAAGAAAAACACACTCAACTCTTAATGATTTCATCAAGGAAGATACAGCAGCTCAGTGACATCAAAACAATGATCAGGAAACTTTCTCTCCAAAATGATATCTATAGCTATCACTTATACTGTTGAAAAATAGCTCAGTAGAAACTATTCAAGAAAATGGTACCAACCAAAGAATTCAGAACTTTGCTATTTCTTTATTTTATTTTTAACCAATTAAATAATAAGTGTCAGCGTTAGATGCAGTGTCAGATAGGGGCGTTTACCTCAATGACCGTAATTTGGCTATTTTGCGGTTTTCTTTCTTGGATCCCGCTAAAAACCACCAAATTATGGTCTAAACATTAAGCTAAATGAGAGGAAAAAACCTAAAAAAATAGTTAAAATTACTATGATAAATAATAAATAATAATAATAATAATGTGAAGTCGTTCCTTCACATATATGAGTTTTAATTATAACTTTAAATAAAAGCAATAAGTAATTATTATATTTTCAATAAATTAAATGGCTAATAAAAATAGATAGCGAAATTCTAAATTACTTTTATTTATTCGCTTTTGTCTATAATAAATATCTTAATTCTAATAATACTTTATCCCTTATGCTATTAATAAATCGTCTGAGAACAAAAACATATTCCTTTTAAATGACATCTCTCAAAATTATAAGCTCTTCTAAATCATTTAATAACTAAATATAAAAAAAATATTATTTCCATGTTATAAACCGTTGGATACATAATTACATTTTCATTCTTTTAAATTGCGTATGTTTATTTATTTGAAGCTAAATTAAGCAATACATTTCCGTTATGATATCAATAAAGAGTAATTTATATTTTTTAATGATAAGAGACGCAATAAAACTCCAGGAACAATAAACTTTAGGCCGTGAGGAAATAAGAATCAATAATTTCGCATCAAACATCTTTATTTAGGCAATATGGAAATCAAGAAAGTTTTTTAATAAAAATTATTTTCAACTGTCTATTATAAAGTTTAACAGACATACAGAGGGTTAGATGAGAGAGAGAGAGGGCTTCGCGATTACGTGTTCTTACGTCAAGATTGAAGAGCGAATTCTGAAGTTGACTCTATTGCAATTAAGATCAGACTGCTGAATTACGCCAAGAATTTTAAAAAAGAGCCAAATTTTATAGCCAAAGATATTCCATTGTTTCTAGAATAATTTAATATAAATATTTTGAATTTAGCACGTCCGTTGAAGAAACAACGCCAAACATCTATACCAAGTTTTATCGCCAGAAGACCGTTAAATAAGCGAGACATCAAGTCTGCGATTTATTGCATATCCTATCAAATATGTGAAGTCGTTCCTTCACAAATAATAATAATAATAATGGAAATATCGAACGGTAGGCAGTCAAAGGCTGATTAATTCTATGTAACAACGTCAATTTACTCAAATTTTAAATATTATTTTTCTTAAAGAAAAACGTAGCTATTCACAAAATATCTTTTTATTTTGGAATTTACCATTCGTATTTTACCATGTTTTTATTAACTTCGATTCTTGTTTGTTTGTGGGTTTGTTTGTCAGGGACAAATCTTGCAATCGATTTTTAACTAACTTCCCGATTAGGATATTTGAAATTTTCAGGACAGCTCACAACACGGTGACAATACATTTTTCTAATAATTTTAGTCAACTATTTCAAGTCCCACTGCCTTCGGCAGCGCTTATATGATTCGACAGAAAATTTATTTAACTAACTTCCCGACTAGCTAGACATTTGAAACTTTCAGAATAGTTCAGAACACGGTGAAAGTGCATTTTCTTAATACCTTTAGCCAACTGTTTCGGGTTCCTGCTGCCTTCGGCAGCGTTATCAGTACAAAGCTTGCAATCGATTTTTCACTAACTTTCCGACTAGCTAGGCATTTGAAACTTTCAGGACAGCTCACAACACGGTGAAAATACATTTTTCTAATAATTTTAGTCAACTATTTCAGGTCCCGCTGCCTTCGGCAGCGCTTATATAATTCGACAGAACATTTATTTAACTAACTTCCCGACTAGCTAGACATTTGAAATTTTCAGAATAGTTCAGAACACGGGGAAAATGCATTTTTTTAATACCTTTAGCCAACTGTTTCGGGTTCCTGCTGCCTTCGGCAACGTTATCAGTACTAAGCTTGCAATCGATTTTTCACTAACTTCCCGACTAGCTAGATATTTGAAACTTTCAGGATAGCTCAGAACACGGTGGCAATACATTTTTTTTAATACTTTTAGTCAACTCTTTTAGGTCTTTAATACCTTCGGCAGCGTTCATATGATTCAACAGAACATTTATTTAACTAACTTCCCGAGTAGCTAGACATTTGAAACTTTCGGAATAGTTCAGAATACGGTGAAAATGCTTTTTAAAAATAGTTTTATCCAATTGCTTCGGGACCCTGCTGCCTTCGGCAGCGTTTCCAGTACAAAGCTTGTAATCAACTTTTAACTAACTTCCCGGCTAGATAGCCATTTGAAACTTTTATAATAGCTCAAAAGACGATAGCAAGGAATTTTTTTAATACTTTTATCCAATTGCTGGGGTTCCGGCTGCCTTCAGTAGCGTTTATATGATTCAACAGAAAATTTAAAAACATGGTTTATAAAAAAAATTTTATCTTATAATTATTTACTTTCGAACATACATATAAAAGGAAAGTATTGTAACTAACAAAAATTCAACTTTGAAATTTTGATGTGTCAATACGTTTTGAGATTCTCAGAGTTTATTTTTGCTACTTTTACGGGGATGTATGTGTGTGTGTACGTGTGTATGCGTGTGAGAGAACACCATAACATCTAAATGCTTTAGTCTAATGAACTGAAAATTGGTATTTGTGCTATAGGTCACCGTAGCACGAACTCTATTGATTTTAGTGAATCTGACATTTATACTTTTTTTAAAGGGATATAACGAAAAATTCTATATCATTATGGCCTATGGGCTCAAAATTTTTAAAGTACTACAGCGTCTAAATACCGTATTCGAATGAGCTGAAAATTTATGTATTGGGATGTTCGGAAAGTAATTTCGTGTTTCGCAGCAGACGACTTAATTATATTTTTTTCACACCATCTTCACAATTAAGCTGCATTACCATTATATATTGTAACAGCTGATATAGCAAGGCTTGTTTGTGAAAAAGTTCGTTTTATTCTGCTCAATAGGTTTTGATGGGTGCCCTATCAAATAAATAAAATCGGAAGCGACATTTTCGGCATATTTTGTTTTTGCTATAAAAAAGGCGAAAATACTGTTTAAACAAGGAAAAAAGTATGCGATGTGTATACAGAAAATTTATTTAAAGAACGCCAGTGTCAAAACTGGTTTACCAAATTTTGGTTCCGATAATTTTAACGTTCAAGATGCATTACGTTCTGGAAAACCAGTTTATGCTAATAAAGACAAAATAAAATATTGATTTAGGAAAACTGCCAAATAACAACTCGTGATATCGCTAAGAAACTGTCCAAAGTGGAGAATATATAATTCAATAAAATATTTATACAATATAAGAAAATCGTCTTTCATTTCCAAAGGAAAAAACGAAATTATTTTCCAAACAACCCAATACATGTTAAAAATTACCGTCGCAAGAAATGTATACATTTTTGTGAATATTGCACTGATAGTCTTCTTACAGGGATTTAAAAAAAAAAAAAATCATTATCATTACTGCCTATGGGCTCAAATCATTTAAAGTGCGTTAGCGTCTAAACGCCTTATTCAATTGAGATGAAACTTTATATACATGGTACAGATTACCGTCACCCGAACAGCATAGATTTTAGTGAATCTAGCATTTATAGATTTTTAGAGGGACACAACGAAAACATTTTTATCGTTATGACCTAGGAGCTAAAATTATTTTAATTGCAATAGCGTTAAAATAAACAAAATACTATACGGGGAAAATACTCTAGCATCCTATTATAATTTTCTCATTTGCCTTTTACGACTTCTCTTACTTTAATTCATTTAAACAACCGTGAAATACTTGATGTTCGGAAAGTCGACTGGAGTCACTCCAAATCTTTTATTTAATTTTTATTTATTTATTTTATTTTATTTTGTTTTATTTTATTTATTAGGACTGAGGGCCTATTAATCTCAATCTGGGATTTTTGCGTTGTCGTTTTCGATAGCTGGACATTTGTCGAAATCATTTTTCGATAGTTGGACATTTATCGAAATCTAAAATTTATCGAAAATATAATTGAATAATTTGAAAGCGATGTTATAATTGGGAAGAAAAAATAACAATAGTCCTCCGTCCTAAACTAAATTCTGCTTTTGCCAGAATTTCATCAAAATCCTTATTATTATTATTATTATTATTATTATTGAAAGAAAAAGAAAAGAAAATTAATAATAATCAGTATCGTTACAAGCGATATCGAAAAGGTTTTTTTAATAATTTTGAATTAGGAAATAAAAAGTGCGCGTGAAATAATATGAAATAAAAATAAGTAAAAAAATGAATTTAATGATTTAATGTTTTTGTTTTTCGGGGGCTGCTCATGCATATAAAAAATGCGTATTAAAACGAGTCGAAGAAGGAAGCGAAATACGTTTTGAGTTATATTACGATAAATACGATATATTAGACCTATTATCCAGGGTTAGTAGGCATTTTCGTTGAAAGAAATAATTTGTTCGGTGCAACTTGCACATTAGTCCCGTGAGGTACCACTTTCACATTAGTCCCTTGAGGTACAACTTTCACTTTAGTCCCTTCAGGTACAACTTGCACATTAGTCCCCTTTAATTTCCTTTTTTTTTTTTTTATTTGTCTTAATTTCTACTTAAACCTTTTCATTTTTAACCTTTTCTTCCTGTATCAGCATTCAATATTTTATTCAATAGAAATGTATGTAAAATACTCTGAACAAAAAATGTGTAACGTTACATCAACAACCTGAGATAGCATAATTGCCCCAAACTTTTGGTATGACTAAAAAATATGGTTCAGTATTACAGTTGCCGTGTAACATTGCACCATATTTGTTTAAAGTTACACGAAAATTTTCAGGTAGGTAGCTATGTTGCCTGAAGTCTCTTGTGCAACGTTACCTATTTGTGTTACAAAATGAGGCAGCTTAGCTGCGAGAACGACACAATTTTTTTGGTGTAACATTGCGCAAATATGACTTGATGTTACACAACTTTTGGTGTAATTTTGAGCCAAATTTTAGATGTTATGTAACATTACACCATATTTGTGAGACGTTGTAGCGAAATTTTGTGGCATGTATGCAGCCCCAAATTCTTTGTGTAACTTTGCGATGCATTTTATTTATTTTTCTTTGTATCTTTATTTAATTTTTATATATTTATTTGATTATTATTTATTTACTTTTTTTTTTATATGCAATCATTTTTGATTTCATATCATTCATTATACGAATATTTGCATAATTAATATTATGTTATACTTTTATGTAAGTTAATTTATACATTAATTTACATAAATGCATGGATAAAATTTATCAAAATATTTTTAATTTTTTAAATAATATATTTTCTCTTGCAAGTTGCTATTTAATTTCTTAATGTTCAAAAAAAAAAAATTAATTCAATACCTATAAAGTAATTAATTCAATACCTGTACTTCTAAAAAAAACCTTAATTTGTAGTGGTAAACTAGCGACCGAGCGGTTCTGTGCGCTAAACTGGTAGAAATGAGGTGCCGGGTTCGATCCCAGGTCGCGCTCGTAAACTTAGCCATTCGGAGTTTTCCGTGGTTTTCTCCGAAACTTTCGTAAATATTGGCTACCCCATAAAAAGACCCCCCACGGAGGGCACTACCTCGTCAGGCCCCGGACTCCAGAGAAGTTAATTGGCCTTACTCCCAAATACCAAACACCTTTTGTAGTTTTTGTATTGTAAAGAAATTCCATTCTTATTTTTTACGTGTTCCGTATAACACTTGAACATATTTATTCCAAACATATCTTTTAAAAAATCTTTCAAAACTTTTTCAGTGTCTGAAAATAATCAAAATTTGATTATAAAGTCTTTAAAAAAGTCACATTTTTAAAGAAAATAATTGTTAAAAATAATTGCCCATAAATTAACTCACACGTTTTCATGACGTCGATAAAATGAAACAATGAGAATCGTATTTTTTTTTTTTTTTTTTTAAATCTTATACTAAGATTAAATTGTTAATAATGCGGAAAAAAATTTAAAATAATGAAAAATGCTTAAACGAAAAAATTATATTGCAAAGTTCAGAATTTAAAGTGTTTATCTTATTATTATTATTTATTTTTATTTATTTATTTAATTACTTTTTTTTTATGGCTTTTAGAAAACCACAATTATTTTTAAGACTGCGAAAAATAAATCGATTTTTCATTATAGGACGCTAAATAAAAAATATTTAAAGCCGAAAATTTTCTTTCAAACTACTTATAAAAATTATCAATTAAGACTAGTGTTTGCTTTTGAAGAAAACATTTGAATTTTAAAAAACTTAGATTTTTCATTCCATAAAAAGATGAAAGGAAGAAATTTTGTATCTTTTTTTTTTTTTCAATGCTTTTATATATATATATTTTTTTTTTCCTTTCATGTTTGTGAAAAACATCAAACATATATTGCACTTTTCAAATTAAACTTTCAATGGTGTTTTAAGAAAAGTACTTTTATGGCATATATATTCAGTTTTATTTACATTCTTTCTTCTTTGATGGGATGATTTTTAAATTAGGTTAAGTTCAGAAAATCAGTAACTTCTCTAAGCGAACAATCTGCCGTAACATTTGTATATATATATATATAATAAATGTATATATACAAAATTTATGATGAGGTAAATACATAAAAATTATTGCTATGTTTAAATCGAAATATTAAAAGGAATGCAACTACTAGAAAGTATTAATCCTTGAAATCCATACACGGAGAAAAATTTAGTTCTATCATCAAAGATCTGGTGTGTGCAACAAAAATTTTTATTCAAATGTATTATAATAGAAATTTTGTTTGTATTTATCAAAGAAACTGTATTTATCAAACTCGAATACACTCAAATGACTATTGTAGTTTGTTCTGGTATGTATATTTATGTATTCTTGTATTATTTATATTCTTGTATTTTATATAGATGTATTATATTTTGTACTTGATTTTTGAATTTAATTGCTTTTTATGCTTTGTATTAATTAAAATTCGTTTGCTTTATGGTCTTGCTTCCATCTTTGAGGAGTTGGGGGCTAGAAACGTCTTATTTGGTTAAATTACCAGCGTTTCGTCAGAAACTTCTCATTTTCCTTTCCCTACAGGGGGGATCTTCCCTGATGAAGGCCCTCATATGTTTTTGGATTAATTTTTCCTCTGGCTTTAATTATTTTGCTTATTTTTATGCATATATATATATATATATCGCGCAATCAAGAAACACCTAACATGCAGGCTTGTTTGGAGAAGCCGCAGTTTATTTTAGTTTTATTTAAAGCAAAATTAGTTTCTTTCTTATAAATTTTCTTTTATTTGACTAAAAGTAAGTAACCACTTTTAGTAAGTGTTTAATTTGTATATCATTTAAAACAGTCTATGATATTGATTGTTATAAGATAAATAAGGTTTATCACATGTTTTATTTATTTATTTTTATTTATTTTTCTTATTTCTTTATTTGTGTATTTATTTGTGTATTTATTTTTTATTTTACTTTATTTTTTATTTTATTTTATTTTATTTATTTATTGTTATTTTTATTTTTATTTTATTTATTTATTTATTTTTATTTATAAAGTTTCCAGTTGTAATTGTTAAAATAACAGAAGGTGAAACTTGAATAATGAGAAATACGAAAATGATTATAGATTAATTAGTTATACTTTGCTTCATTTATTTTACTTCAATAATGGAAAAAGAAATTTCTCTTGGCATAATCTATTTTCACTGAGATCCTGAATTTTCTTCATTATAAATTTTTTTATTATTGAACGATAATTTATCATCATTAACTAGAATTGTAATTAGAACTGTCTGTGAACTAAAGAAAATCAGAAAATGTAATGTAAATTAATTTATCTTGTGTAACATTGTAGACAGATTTGAAAATATAAGTAATATCTTTTGACTTTCACAAAACTTTTTTCTATATCAGTCTCTATAACACTGCTATCTATTATTTAGCATGAATGAATAATTTATCCTAGTTTCTCACAATTAAAATTTTACATTTGCAGTTTGGCGCAACATTAACCAACATTTCTCACATATAGCCATACGGAAAATCGCAGAACGTGAGTAATAACCGCGATATATGCCATCTGATATACACCCAAATTAAATTAAAATTCTTGTTTGTAATAGTTATGTTACATATGAATCTACAGTGCGACCACATATACTAAAACTAGCAGTGAGGACGCGTCCAAAATGTTGGAGGGATGAATCTGTATCATTTACACTTAATAAAAGGTGAAATTCAGCCCCACTGTAAAGAAGGAAAATTTCAGCACAGTACCTCCACCACTCGTCGAATATTGCTTCCAAATTGAATTAGTTTAGTTTTTAATGATGGCGCTCTATGTATATATGAAGTTTTGAGCAGTTATATACAAAATAGTAGTCGAGATATAACCTTTTAGTAAATGGGAGAAATCACAATACAACAGCGCCACTTGTTAGATGATTTGCTTCAAAAGTTAATAGGCACCCACTCATATCAAGATGAAATAAAATGTAGAAATTTATCAAATTCTGAGCATTAATTCTTGAGCTAGATTACCCACAAAATTTTACCACACAAACATATAGACAAACATATTCTAAAAATTTTCAAATCGTGTTCTAGATCTCTGGAAATTTTTAAATCCAACAAAAAGCGTAAGTTGAAAAGTTTTACGAATCTGTTACTTTCTTTTGTGTGATGTATAAGAAAATAAAAACAAATAATTATAAGATTAAAAAAAAAAATTTATAAACCATGTTTTTAAATTTTCTGCTGAATCATATAAACGCTACTGCAGGCAGCCGGAACCCCAACAATTGGATAAAAGTATTAAAAAAATTCCTTGCTATCGTCTTTTGAGCTATTATAAAAGTTTCAAATGGCTATCTAGCCGGGAAGTTAGTTAAAAGTTGATTGCAAGCTTTGTACTGGTAACGCTGCCGAAGGCAGCAGGAACCGGAAACAGTTGACTAAAGGTATTAAGAGAATGCATTTTCACCGTGTTCTGAACTATTCTGAAAGTTTCAAATGTCTAGCTAGTCGGGAAGTTAGTTAAATAAATTTTCTGTCGAATAATATAAGCGCTGCCGAAGGCAGTGGGACCTGAAATAGTTGACTAAAATTATTAGAAAAATGTATTGTCACCGTGTTATGAACTGTCCTGAAAGATTCAAATGTCCAGATAGTCGGAAAGTTAGTGAAAAATCGATTGCAAGCTTTGTACTGATAACGCTGCCGAAGGCAGCAGGAACCGGAAACAGTTGACTAAAGGTATTAAGAGAATGCATTTTCACCGTGTTCTGAACTATTCCGAAAGTTTCAAATGTCTAGCTATTCGGGAAGTTAGTTAAATAAATTTTCTGTCGAATCATATAAGCGCTGCCGAAGGCAGCGGGACTTGAAATAGTTGACTAAAATTATTAGAAAAATGTACTGTCACCGTGTTGTGAGCTGTCCTGAAAATTTCAAATATCTAGCTAGTCGGAAAGTTAGTTAAAAATCGATTGCAAGATTTGTCCCTGACAAACACACAAACAAACCCACAAACAAACAAGAATCGAAGTTAATAAAAACATGGTAAAATATGACAAAACCAGATATATTTTGCTACGAATTTCATTAAATTTCGTACTTTACCTAAAAAATAAGGTTAGAATTCTCTTGTCATTTTATATAGAATTTTATCGCAGTTAATTTCAAATATGGCATGCAAATTGCTCATAGACAAACATCTTCTAAATCAATGTTCTTTAAAAATATCCATAATGAAAGAAGTGAAATAGAGATAAAATTTTCAAAAGTCATGTTCTTATTACAATTTCTGTGAAACTATATGAACAATGAACATGAAATATTTATTAAGCAAATATTTTCTATAAGAACACGTTTTGAAATTTTTGAAATTTAAAATTGATGTACGAGAACTAAATTTTTTAAACACTTGTTTTAATTACGATTTTTAAGAAGGAAATAATAGTTAAAAATAAATATTGGTCTTTTAAAGCGTTGGTACTTCGCAAGAGTGCGTTTTAAAGAATTCGAAATTTCAGTTGTCAAACGAATTATAATGGTTTTAAATTTTCTAAATCGTATATAGACATTACTTTTAGAACATGTGTTTTTAGTCAATAGTTTTAAAAAAATAATAATAATTTTATTAAATATTTTTACTTTCTTCTGTATGCCTAAGGAAGTCTTGGATTTGCAACATTTTCGATCTCAATTTTTAATAGATGCTTACGTTTTCAGGTCGTATAGCAGTCACTTGTTAAGCTATATCTACCAAGAAATAATCAAAGTACAAATCCATATATAAGTAAATATAATTTCAAATTTTTTTTAAATATTGAAGCCTTACCTTAACAATAAAACTTTTCTTTAAAAGTGCAATATTTTAGTTCATAGGGAAAAAAGAAAAATGAAAGAAAAGCCCTTTTTATAGAAAGATAAGTAACTCTTTCTTAGTCACGTCTAAATGTATACTGATGTTAACCAATAATCAAAAATGTATTCAAATTATGGACTACTAACAGTAAAATTCAAAAAAATATTAATATTGTTTTTTTTTATAATTTCACTAATATAAGGCACATTTAGCTACATATTTAAAATCTACTTACGTTGGTCTGTCTGTCAGTCTTGATTTCAAGCTCTACGAAATTGAATTCAGTAAGAAAATACATAGTATTCATATTAAAGATTTAAAGATAGTTAGCAAAATTTATAATTCATTTCAGGAACAATCAAATTAATTCAGAAACATTACAGTCTACGAACTTAATCCTTTTGATAAACATATTACTAATGTTAAATTACCTAAAAAAGAAATATATTGTACTGTAATACCTGTGCAACGGTTGCGTCATCAAACCCACGTAAGCTCGCACCCAATGAAATTTAGTCAAAAACGCAGTAACTGTCCTTCTTCCCATCAGAGGTTCGCAAAGTTTTCGTCTGCGTGTTTTATTCTTTTTTTTTTTTTCTCAAAAATTAAAGTGTAATGCCTTTATTCTGTATATATTGTGTTTATGTCTTCATTAAACTTTGTCATGTGCTAAAATGGTAACAGAATTTCTGAATCTTCTTATTCGACGCCTCAAATTAAATTGGTTTTATGGAAAAGTAAAAGTAGTTAATCTTATGTTCATATTAAGTGCTCTACCACGCTAGCCAGCAACATAGTACAATATAAGGACTTACAATAATTTATTTTTCGAAAAAAAAAAAAAATAGTAATCGGAGTAACAATAATTATACTAAGGACACATAAAATGACTCGAGTACGATCGGGTTGCTAAGTTTATATTACAGTCCATGGGAATTAATTATTTGAAGAGCATTGCACTGACAGTCAGCTATTTAAAATTAAATAATATCAATATTTTTTTGTTGAACATTATATAACTTGGACAAATAATATGTTAAATGTTTATACTTATTTTAGATGTATATTTGTGATAGTGTGTAAATTCCATGAAGACCATTACAAATATATTATGACCTACCATAAGTTCGAGATGCAATGCAATGTGTGTTATAAAATTTCGAGAACTTTTCCATTTGAGGGCCGCCACGTTGTACAATTTGATACATTTGGCGACTTATACACACGGCGATCATAGATATATTAATAAGACATAGATTGATCAGCGAGAGGGAAAAGTAATACCTTTTTTTTCGGGAAAAGTCACTCCAATGGCTACCTTTCCCCGAGTAAATCACACACGGATAATTTAGTAAATAAAATTTATGAATAATTTATTTATAAAGATGAATGAAAAACTCCAGATGCAGTTTCAAATTCATTTTTCTTTTTATTCTTTTTTTCAATACTCTCTAATGGCTGATTTTAGAACTTTTTTTCGGCATCAAAGTTTTTTGATCGATAACATAGGGATGATAGATCTATATATATTACTATATCTATGACGGCGACAAACAGAGATAGTGACTCTTTGAGGACGAAATAATAAGGGTTTTTAATTGTATCACACAATTCATAAATTCATTAATCATTTTTCGAGTTTATATTATTATTTGTATATTATTTATTATTAAATCACTTAATATTAAATTTTTAATTATTTTCATTTATTTAACAGGGAAGAGGTGCCGCTCACCGCTCTAGGAGCAGTGTCGAGCGATTCCAGCTATGCTAGGCCCCTCTTCCGGAGTTTATTTAAACTCTTAAAAAAAAAAAAAAAAAAATTACAAAAGCCGCTAGAGATCAATTTATTTATTTATTTATTTATTTTAGTGCTGCCTCCAAATTAGATTGAAGTTATAAATATAATTTGTCATATGATACGCCAAAAGATAATAGAAACATAGCCTCCTTAACTAGATGCCTGTCGCGTAGCTCGGAAACCAGGCAACAGTTGAAGCGGTAGACAGCGCCACCTAGTACAGATTATGGGACTTTTTTATTAAACTGTCACCAATAATTTAAAGAAGTGATACATGATATATACCGGGTGATTCAAAATAGATGTTACAGCGATTTTCTCGTAAACTAAGAAAGATAGAAACAAACTTCCAATTACAAAATTAGAGCAAATTAAGAGTAGATTTCAGATATGGAATTTATTTTGTACAAGGGGCTGTATACATATTAAATACGAAATTTAATTTTTATACAGCCCCTCCTATCATGTGACTTATATTTAGAAAAATATTCTCCTCGCTGTAACAATCAAAAAAAAAAAAAAAAAAAATCATCTCTCTAAGTCAAAATCTCGCTGAGTTATTGCAATTTGAAAATGATGACTTACACCACTTTCTTTTCAATTTTGGCATCTATTTTTCAACGCCAACGAGCTCACTTTAGGGGGTTATCTATGAGATGAGAAAAAATTAAAAAAGATCCTTTATTTTAAAACAGCATCTAAAATCGTTCAAACGCGTGAAATCAACAGTTTTAAGAACTTAATGCAAATTTACATTATTTCGTATTGTTAAAAAATTTAATACTTAAATTTCTTAGGGGGGTCACCTGAAAATTAAAACACGTTAAGAGAGGGAAAAAATTAAAAGACTAGCAAAACCGTGTAAAATTTTCGTGCTTTATTTTTACCACTTTCCATCATGGTTGAAAAATTTAATGACTTCGGCTCTTCAACAATTCCAGCAAGATTGGAAAGTGTTAATGACTTCGATTTGCCTGTCTGTCCATCCGTCTTTCTGTGTGTCCGCGCTCTAACTCCCGTGAATATTCATAGATTTCCCTGAAACTGATATATGTTATATGAGTTCACGATCGGATGTTCCTTATAGAAAATGGAGTGAATACATCTGCTAGCTTGTGCACAGGGACACCCGAAAGTATTCCAAGGCATTGTGTTCTATGAGAGGTATTTTTATAAACCATATTTTAATACCATTAATTTATGCATATATTAATAAAATTGAAATACGTTATTATAGTTTTCTATCGGATATTTTCTATAGAAAATGGAGTAAACACCATCACTGGTTTGTATACAGGGACACCCGAAAGTATTCCAAAGAATTGCGTTCTATGTAAAGATATTTATATAAACCAAAATTTAATTACTTTGTATAAATCTTAATGAAGTTGAAATATGTTATTCATATGCACAAAAGGGTGCTTTCAATACTGTACAGTACGATTAGCATTAGATTTACAGGGCACACAAAAATAGTCAGTTACGTTAAGGGTTATTATTGAACATTTGCTGGAATTGCATTTTCGTTTACATTAAACATTTTCTAACAATTTTTAACTGTGAATAAGATTTCAATTTGCATTTTTTTTTGTCTGACTGTCTATCTGTCCGTCTGCCCGTCCCCAGCGTCTATAAATATTTTGAGAAATGACATATGTTATTCAGGTTTACTATATGATATTCCCTATTTAAAATGGCATTAATTAATTCTCTACAATTAGTTTACGTACAGGAACGCACAAAAAATGCGTTTTGGGACAGATATTCTTATAAGTTACATTTAAATAACTTTATACTGTAAAAATCATAAGGAAATTCATATCTATTGTTAATATTCTAAAATAATGTTTTGTATAGAATATAATATGGTATAGATGTATAATTCTATGTCAAGGGGGTTACCGCCCTTCTCAACCCCTGTTTAATTATAGTGCCTATACTTATCAAAACATAAATCAAGTCTGTTATCAATTTCCTTAAAACTTGCAAACCTTGATCAACTTTTCAAGTGGCAACTAGATATGGAATCCAAAGTATCAAATTCGCATTTCCTGTAGTTATTACTTTCTCATACCCATAAGGTAGAGAAAGTATTGTTTTGGGGCCAAATTTTCGAAAGTGTGTTTTTGTTATATTTACACGTTTTGAGGTCCCCTGAATATGAAAATCGTGTTTTTAGCGGTTGGTCTGTGTGTGTGTCTGTCTGTTATCAGCATATCTCAAGAACAAATAGCAGCAGATATTCCAAACTTGGTATTTTAAATATGTATCATATAGGGATGCTACACTAAGCTTTTCATTGAGATGAAGCAAATGGTTCGTGTACAGGGACACTCAAGAATATTCATATACATTACGTCTATGGGGAAAATTGCAGGTAAGTAGAGTTTAACACCTATAGACTGCACTAAACCAAATGCAATGAATATATATTTTTTATATGCATAAAAAATGCCTCATGTAGAATATGGCAGGGAAATTATTCTCAGTTCATTTACAGGGCTACACAAAATAATTAGATTATAATGCGACAATAGCTGAAAATTGATGGAAGTGCATTTTAGGTTGTTCCGTATATTATTACTATAGGTTTATATTTAGGTGCACTTTGTGGTTTGTACATATTCTTCAAAAGATATACAGGGTTGCAAATATTTAAGCTATAATATTCTTTTTTATTGCTAGTAAAAGTGCTTTAATATAATATTTTACCATGTCCAGGAAAGCTGCTCAGGAATGGAAATGAATTCCTCATAGACATATGATAAATAATGTATGTTTTTAATCTAAATATGCAACGCTTGTGTTTTGTGTATTTACACGTTTTGAGGCTTCCTTATTACCAAAGTCAAGTTTTTTAAAGTTTGATTATTGCCTGCGTCGAATAATTTCAGGAGATTCCCCCCCTCACACAGAACTAATTATCATATAAAACTCTTCCGAAGCCTAATTTGAATTATTTTAACATAGGTTTGCATAACAGTACTCTTTATGTTACCTCTTAATTTCCAACCTGTATTTAAGGTATTAAATTTCAGGGTAAGAGAAAGTCATGTGAGTGGCACACCAGATTATTTGCTGTTAAATTAGGCTGATAATTCATATATATACAGATCAACGAATAAAAATTTACCTTTCGTATTCAGGAGGCCTTAAAATGTGATATTATACAGAAAAAAAATCGCTCTCCAAAAGCTACTTTGTTTACAGTATGGGTATGAGAAATTAATTTTTCGTTCTGTGTCAGCAGTGTTCTTCGAAAAAAAAAAAAAAAATAAATCAGCAAACGCTTACACCAATTACATTTAATAATAATAAAAAAAATTTTTACCTTAATTTTAGGTAGCCCTGTATATTGTCTATAAACTATATACACATGACTTTGTATACGTAAATTTAGTGTTATATGTAAAATGGGTAACACAAAATGAAATACACTTCCAGCAATTCCCAAGTATAGCTCCAATATATCGAAATACTCTGGGTAACCCTGTAAATGAATGATGAATGGTTGCTTTACCACAATCTACATAAAACATGCTTTTATGCGTATAAAAATTTTGTTCTTTTCATTTTGTTTAGGGCAGTCTATACATGTCACACTGTACATATGAGAAATTTCGCTCACAGACGTAATGTATATGAATTCTTTTGGATGACCCTGTAAACAAACAATTGTCTGATCGTAACGTATACTTTAGTGTAGCACCGTAATATGATACGGATTTAGAATATCGAATTTAGATTTTCTGCTACTATTTGTTCTTGAGATATTCTAATATTACACAGACACACTTACACAAGGAGAGAGAGAGAGACCAACCGCTAAACACATGATTTTTGAATTCAGATGACCTGAAAACGTGCTAATATAACAAAAACTAATTTTCGGAAATTTAACTCAAAAACATTTCTTTCTCTACACCTTGTATATGAGTAAGAGAATGTATATAGAAAAAGAAAAAAAAAAATGAATTTGA
This sequence comes from Salticus scenicus, assembly GCA_963930645.1. Classification (NCBI taxonomy): domain Eukaryota; kingdom Metazoa; phylum Arthropoda; class Arachnida; order Araneae; family Salticidae; genus Salticus; species Salticus scenicus. The sequence goes on along the minus strand of OZ005656.1, from coordinate 174,702,304 downwards.
AAATTCCCTTTTAGTACATAAATTATTCATAAATTTTATTTGTTAAATTATCAGTGAGTATTCTCTTGTGTATTCACTAGGAGAAAGAGAGACATTACAGGTTAAAATAGCCGTCTTTCCCTGAATGATTTCTTTTTTTCCCCCCCGAAACGCTGATCAACGTGTGTCATATTACAAAAGCAATAGTAATTACAATTTCTCACTTTTGATACAACCCCTTAAGACTTGGCGAAAAATGCTAGAATTTTCAAATTGCAATAACTCAGCGAGAATTTGACTTAGAGAGATGATTTTTTTTTTTTTTTTTTTTTTTTTTTGATTGTTAGAGCGAGGAGAATATTTTTCTAAATATAAGTCATATGATAGGAGGGGCGGTATAAAAATTAAATTTCGTATTTAATATGTATACAGCCCCTTGTACAAATGAATGCCATATCTGAAATCTACTCTTAATTTGCACCAATTTTGTAATTGGAAGTTTGTTTCTATCGTTCTTAGTTTACGAGATAATTTCTGTAACATCTATTTTGAATCACCCGGTATAATCGACGTTTCTTCTCTTCTATTCTTCTTTTATGTGTATCATATCCCACTTTTAAAAATTTTTGGGGGCTGTTGAATAAAAAAGTCGGGCAATCTGTACCAGGTGGCGCTGTCTACCGCTTCAACTGTTGCCTAGTTTCCGAGCTACGCGACAGGCATCTAGTTAAGGAGGCTATGATAGAAATAACTTATGTTCAGTTGCAATTAAGTATAAAGTTTAATGAAACTCTGCATATGAACTCTTAATCTAAAGCAATTAAAAAATTTTTGTCACACATTCATACATACAGAGACCCATAGATAGCCAGTCATTTTCTGAAAATGAACAAATCGTGTTCAGGTTGTCCCAAAACGCGTAACACTTTCAGAAAACGAAATTCAATATTTTTAACGAATCCAACACTTTCTATTGTGTATATAGGTAAAAACGTAAATTTCTTTTTTATAATCAGCATTCAGTATTTATTCACACTCAAAAAATGCTTTGTTGAAGAATGCAAATGAAATGCACATTTTGGCATAAACTTTAATTATAATAATCAATTTTTGTTATTATAATTTTTCATTTAAGTTATTTCCTACGAAAAAATTTCGGTTAAAACAGAAGACGTTAATAAAATGCCTAAATGCCATCGAATTACACAAGTTTAAAGATATTTTAAGTAACGTGATTTCTCAATCTCACTTGCGAATTTTTCACAAGTACCCTTCAAATCATGTAACATTCTGAATAACATATTTGATAAGGCATTAGATAAATAGAGAATATTCTAAAAGCATTATACGTATAAACGTGAAGTATACGAAATTTATATTTGCAAAACAATGTTTATTTCGTGATGATGGTTTTGCAATTATTTGAGATGAATTTTTATCACGTTTCCCAGAATGCGTAACAATTCGTAGGTGTAATTCAAACTGATTACTGTACAAATCAGAAGGAATTAATTACTCTTGCAATGATAAATATAACTATATTATCTCGAACTAAAATAATTAAATAAGGCTTACTCTAGGAACGTTAATAAGAAGAATTATAAATTAAAAGATTGCTTTCGAAGGAATAGAATTATTTACTAATTTTGAATTAAGTTAAAAGCATTTCATCAACTTGATAGCATCTTTATTTAAACAAAAAACGAAGATGTACTTTTTTTTTTTTTTTTTTTTTTTTTTTTTTTTGCTTTTTTTATCTGACAAGGAAACATTTAAAAAGTGTCGTCTTCAAAAAATATTGAAAAAAATCATCCAATTGTTGCTCTTGAAAAAAGGAAAAGAAAATTTATGTTGATTTAAATAGGAATCTTGAATATCAACGCAGAGAATAATTGACTAAAAGTCAATATGCTTGAATATGTATATGGAAATCCCCATGTTACATGTACAATTTATACAAATATTATAAAACAGCAAAGAAACTGCTATGCTAGATTTACACCTCCATGGGATTACAAATATCAAGACCCCAAAAATAGATACTTAGAGCTTATTCTTATTCAACATTTTTATCAGCTAAAGTACCTACACAACAGAAGTTGGAACAATATTGCTCAATTCGTTAGCTATAGGAGGAGTTATGAACACTTAAAAAAATTTGATTCGTCCTCACCCAAAATTTTACTTACAAGGAAACATTCAAAAGGTGTCGTCTTCAAAAAATATTGAAAAAAAAAATTTCTGATTCTACTCTTCATAAAACACCAGAAAGTGAAAAACTTATTGGCTGAAATGAATTAATTACAGCGACCACAAAAAATTATCAAAATTAAGCATATTTGGCGATTTCACACTGTTAGGCGATTGATTTTGAGTACTTGACGGAGAAGCAAAACACGGTTCTGTTCTTACACGGCATAATCTCGTGCTAGCGAACTTATCGCCTAAGAGCGCTAAATCGCTAAAAATGCTTAACTTTAATAATATTTTGTGGTCGCTGTAATTCATTTCAGTCTATAATTTTTTCACTTTCTGGTGTTATATGAAGAGTAGAATCACATATATATATTTTATTATTATTATTATTATTATTTTGAAGATGACACCGTTTGAATGTTTCTTTGTGAGACCCTATCCATGTGTGACCCTATCCACCCTATCCACCCTATCCATTGTGAGACCCTATCCACCCTATCCTTTGTGAGACCCTATCTGAGTGGGTATGTTTGTATAGATATATATATAACTTTATTACAGCATACTCTATGACAATTAGTCTTACTACAAGCATTAAAAGAAAGAAAATATGCATTTTTCATTCAAACATAAGAGATACAGATAACAGCAAACAAGAATACGCTAAAACTCAAAAATCCAAGAAAGGAATGTTATGAACCATCTGACTGCCGCTGCAACGGTGGTCCGCTTTCGGAAATGTATGCCCGAATATATCCGGTCACTAAGCTGTTCTTTTTTCTACAATACAATGATAACTGGAAGTTATATAATTATGAATTTTAACTTTATTTTCCATGTTTGAAGGTTTTAAATAATAAGCATGGGTATCATAATCATCTGCACTCTTACATCTTTAATCTCAAATTGAAATAACCATTATTTTATTACATTGAAAAAACTATGCAGTGAAAATAACATTACACTTCTGACCTCTTAAAAGGCAGTCAGAGGGTTAATAAAGCGTAGAAACAAAGAAAAGTAGTAAGGTCTGTTTCAGATTTCAAATTCAGGACTGTGTCTATTATTAAAATTTAGCGGGCGCTGTATCGTCAGAAGCAATTAGAGAAATTTTACAAAACTTTGTAATTCATTGGCTCATGTTATCGGATTTTGCATATATTATCCAACAGAGGGCGCAAACGTTCTGAAATTCCCGCCATTTACAGAAAGGCTTATATCCCAGCTTCTATAGTGTATAAGTGCGCAAAACTTGATAGATGGAAGAGTCATTGTGGTAAACTATATTGATTGAATTTAAATGCTATCAGATCAGTCAACAAGTAGTACTGTTATGCTAGAAGATTTACTCTTTACAAAAGACCTAAAGTCGGCAGAAAAATTATTCGAGTGCTAGCAATAATTTCTATGTGAAACTAGTATGTTGTGGCCACCACATGACTTTCTTCTATATTTTCCTGTACAAATTCACTCAGTAAAAATAATTTATTAAAATTATTATTTAAAAAAATTATCTTCCATGATAATGCAGATGATTTCCATATTAGAGGAGTAGTATAACACTAATCATCCAAAAAAAAAGTCAATTTTATTCTCAATATTACATTTTTTTTTTTTTTTTTTTTTTTTTTTTTTTTTAAGGGGGGGGGGAGTAAAAATTTAAAAAAAAAATCGATAAATTTATTTTAAATTATCGCAGGTCGAGGGTTCAACCATTCGTTTTGAAGGTATTGGCGAGCTCTTTTGAAAGATACCCATCATGAAAATTTATCCTGGCTAGGCTCTTACATAGAAATTTTTTTTTTTTATCAGTTGACTATCTCTATGACAAATAATTATTTTAAATTTCAGAATTATTATTAAAAAATAATTCTCTTTATGCACATTTAGACAAAATTTTGTCCTATACCACCATATTCAAATTTTAAAAAAGCTGGATGGCAACGCAAGCTGTTGAACAATCTTTACCAAAAGTTGATAGGCACTAATTTATGTCAATGTGTAACTCCATACCAATTTGTAGGAAATTCTGTGCAGTAGTTTCTGAGATACAGTTGCCACAAAATTTTGTCTCACCCACACACACACACACGCATAGACAGACATTTTCTAAAAATGGTCAAATCGTGGTCTACAGCTCTCAAAATGTGTAAATCCACCAAAAACCCGAGGTCAAAAATTTTTACGAATCCAATACTTTATTTTATTGAATATAGAAGAAAGTAAAAAGTACACTTAATACTACTTTGTTAAATAAACCCTTGTCGAATCATGTTCTTAGATTGACTAAGACCATGGCTCAACAAGGATTTATTCAACATACGTGAACTTATTTATGTAGGAATTATTGCTAGTGCTCGAATAATTTTCCTGCCGACTGTGTTTCTCTGTTTCTATGGTATTTGAATGCAGCAAAGTTGATATTTACGGAGGGTATTGTGAAGAAATATACTCATTAAATCGACAGAGATACATAGACAGATATTTACTAAAAACGGTGAAATCGTGTTCAAGAGTTCTGAAAACATGTAAATTTATCGAAAACCGAATTGGAAGAATTTTACAAATTCAAAACTTTCTAATTATAAATATATATATAAAAAAAGAAGCAACGGTAAAATCGTGTTCAAGAGTTCTGAAAACATGTAAATTTATCGAAAACCGAATTGGAAGAATTTTACAAATTCAAAACTTTCTAATTATAAATATATATATAAAAAAAAGAAGCATGATTTCTTTATTTAATCCACATTCACTGTTACGATATTTTATTCAAACGATAAGAACATTTTAGCAATTTAATTTTAATAATTTATTTCTATATGTTATTACTTATTTTTCTATTTAAGTTATCTTTCGTGAAAAAAAATCTCTGATAAAAGATTATCTATCAAATTATGCAAGTTTGGAGATATTTTCCATATTATAATTTCTCAATATCATTTACAAATTTTTCGAATGTTTCGCGAATACTTTTGAAATAACTTAATATTCTGAATAACATGAAAGATAACGAATTAAATAAACAACGAAATATTCTAAAAGTTTTTTCTACAAAAGTACAAAGTACACGTTTGTGAAACAATGTCTATTCCGTAATAATGGTTTACGCAATTATTTGGAATGAATTTCTATCACGTTCTCCACAATGTGCAACAGTTAGTAGGGGTAAATCAAATTGATTACTGTACAATCTAGAATGAATTAATTATTCTTGCAATGATAAAGATAATGATATCAGCTTGAACTATAATAATTAAATAAGGTTTACTATCGGAATGTTAATAAAAAGAATTATAAATTAAAAGATTGTTTTCAATGCAATAGAATTATTTCCTAATTTTAAATTAAAAGTAAATTATTTTAACATCTTGATTGCATGTTTATTTTAACACAAAAGCAGTGGTTATCATTTTCTTTTTTGTGCATAAAAGGAAAGTACTTTGGATTTAGGAAAGTTTTGTTGATCCAGTTTCTATATATTTCCAAAATTTCCTAAACAAAATTTACAGGGAGCAGCACCCGCTCATCACTCTTGGAGTGATGTTAAGTGGTTCTAAGGTCACTACTCGCAGTTTGTTTAAAAACTCAAAAGAAAAATAGAAAAAAAATTACATAAATCGCCAGGTTTTAGCCTAGAGCTAACAGTGGACGATGGTGTGAGAATTGAACAATTTCAGAGAAACGCCGGAATAAAACCAACCCGACAACGGGCGTGAGCTGATAAACAACAAAGTTTGATATCAGAGATGACTGCTGATGAGAACAGTCCTATCTACAAGAAGTCCGTGTATATTTTCCAAGTTGCGCCGAGGATTTGCCCTTCGCGACCTAAACAAGATTTTATCTTTTTTGTCTGTTATCCTATATCCATCTGTGTCTGTGTATGTGTGTGCATGTGTGTATGTCTACATGTGTGAATTTAGCTGACGCTGCACCGAAAATTCTGAGACTGACATCTATAAGGTAAATTGTGCTTCTAGTATAAACGGTTCTCTGCTATCTTTAAAAATTCTAGTTCTTATAAAAGTTCCAGAACGTTTTCCTTTGTTTTTGTGCTCAAACTTATTTAAAAATCCCTGCAAATAAATGCGAACACAAGAGGCAAGATTCAGTAACTATAATTCTAGTTTATGAATCAATTTTAGAAATCAAAGCAAGAATTTCTAGCAATACAGAGGATTCAAAATATAATGTATCGTTTCATCATCTAAAAAAAAGTATAGACTAGAAATTCGCGATCATTTCGTCTATTCAGTTTATTTGTTTTAGAGGTCTGCACGAGCCCTGGCTGGACTCGAACCAGTTTTTTCCGTTTGCTCTCAATTCGGTCCAGGCTCGAACTTAATTATTTTTTCCATCCTTTGGCCGGTTCTGTATTAAATTTTTCTCGGGCCGTACCAGCCCGGAAATTTTCTTCCACTTCAATCGTTAGTTAACCATTTGAAGGCCCTACCGCTCTATATACGTCATAGTCTGTTAGTGTTTAATGACCCTCTTCACTTACCATCGCTGGAAGAACAAGGCAATGTTATTCTGTGGGAAATTTTCTTTAATAACTGATTAATTAATACATATTTTTAAATTCTGTCATTACATTCAAAGACCCACAACTGATAAATTAACGGACCTTTTCTAAAAACGGATTTTTTTAATTTTTAACATTTTATTTTGAAACTGTAAAATGAAAAATTTCACATATTGAAAATTCGTATTTTACAGCTTCAAAATAAAATATAAAAATTTTTAAAAATCCGTTTTCAAAATAGGTCCGTCAATTTATCAGTTGTTAGAAAATTTCCCATAGAATAATACTAGCTTGGGCTTCTGGCGACGGTAAGTGAAGCGGGCCCTAAAGTCCTATGGTCTATACTACAGAGTCATAGAGACTAAGAAGGTTTTTTTTTTTTTTACTCACTTATTCGCTACTTTTTAGAGTACTGAATGTAAAGAAAGTAGCATCATTTTTCAGATGCGAAAAAGCATATTTTCCATGAAAAACAATTGGATTAGCATTAATGTTTTGTTTGTAGGGTCACACAAAAGGATTTCGATACATTATGGATATAAATGGAAAGGGAGGAAAGCAGGTTTTTAGAAGTATTAACTATTTTTATTCTCTTCTTACATTGTTTCATAAATACTTATACTTTCGGTTTGATTTTCTCTGTATCTGTTTACCCCTTTGTCCATCTATAATAATTAAATTTTGTTTGTATATAATTGTCTTCCAGGAAATTACTAGTTTCGTTAATCGATACGTGTTATTTTGCTAATATGTAAAACCACTGAAAAGTATACCATACTAAACAAATTTTGCATAGAAATGCAGGGATTTTTTTTTTTTTTTTTTTTTTTTCCGGATCGATCCGGACCCGAGTCGAACTTTTAGTTTCCTTCCGAGCCGGGGCCAGGGCTCAAAAGTTGGCCCGTGCAGACATCTAATTTGTTCACCTTATACACATAACTGGTAAATCGATATTTCTAGTTTATAGAATCAGAAAATGACTACTTAAAAGCCCAAAATGAAGGCGGTATTATTTTTTTTTCTCCCTGAATGTGTATTTCAAGAAGCAATGGGAGAAATTTTTCATAATTTATACTTTTTCGTTTCCCTTGTTATGAATATGTATAGAATGGAATTTGGTATATATCGGCCTACAGATGGCGCTGCTATTTTGCAATTTTTGTCATTTACAGGAAGGCTTATACCTGAGCTTTTCTAGTGCATAAGTGCACAAAACTTGCTATATTCATTATAAAAATCATTATAAAAATCTATTTTTATTCAATTTAAATGCTATCGGCCAAAAGCGTTACTGTTTTGCTACACGATTTACGCTTCACAACAGATCTGTTTCACAGTTTATGATATATGAATATAACAAATTTGATATTGAAATGGATATTATGAAAAAATACACTCATTAAGTTTATGTGTACGCTATCTGACGCAGAAACAGAGACAGATATTTCCTTAAAAGTGTGAAATCGTATTCAAGACAGCTCAAAAACATATGAATTCGTCAAAAAACAGATCGCAAAGAATGAATCCAAAACGTTGTAATTACAAATATATAAAACAAAATAAAAGCATAATTGCTTTATTTAACGAATATTCACCGTTTATGCACAAATTACAATGTCTGATTTAAGCGATAAAACATTTAAGCATATAGAAATTACAAATTTTTGAATAAACACCATAAAATTCAATAAGCTCACAACAATAGTTTGGAGTTGAAAGAACACACGACCCTTCGTCAGGCGAACAAAGTAGGCACGAGTGCTGCAGTCAAATAGGCAACGCACTCGACTGCAGCACTCGTGCCTACTTTGTCGCCAAATACACAAAACGGCAAGGACGAACAGATATCAAATCTATGTCCATTTTGCTTCAAGAGTTTTTAAAGTTAAAATAAATAATTTGTCAAATTTACAGCAAAACAACTTAATCTAACACATGTGCACGATATCCAATTTGTAACTACACCCAAATATGAGGATTAAAATCGGGAAACAATTTTCCTCAATTTTTTATAATTTTTTGCAAAAAAAACCAATGGACAATTAACATAGGAAATCTTTTACTTGGCCCCAACGACGGTCAGTGGCGTCACACTTCGCTTGCGTATATCTTCTGCATGTATCAGAAGAAAGTATAAGATTTGAAATAACTTTTGATTTCCAGTTTTCGACGAATTTGCACATTTTGAGATTTCTTGCATTGGAACTAACTGAATTTGATTATTTATTTTTAAAAAAGTGGATTTATTACCAGCTTCTGCATGTACACTAAGCGACAAAAAAAAAGCCGCACTTGGATGTTTTCCTTTTCGCCTTCTACAACCGCCAATTTTATTGTTTAAAAAGCAAATTTTCGAACAGATTTTACTATGTTGTCCTCCACATACACTTTAGCTTTGAGTCTAGTGTTAAAAACAAACTGCAATTGTCAGGAAAATTGTAATTTTAGAATTTATTTCAAAAATGGTAAGAATAAGGCAGTTAACGATGCCACAAAAAGTATTAATTTTTAAACGAAAATCAAAAAATATTTTAATACGTGAGATGGCAAAATAATTAAATGCTAACGAAATATTGGTAAAATGAATTTTAGCAAAATATAAATTTTTTTGACCGTTTAAACGGGGAATGTGGCTTTAGGCGGTCATGTTGCTCATCCAAGCAAGATAACCGCAAGTTAAAATGCGAATGTTTAAAAAATCGATTTGTATCATGTTCAGAACTTAAAAAAGATTTTTAAGAAGTGTATAGTAAATTACTTTCTTCAAAAACAATGCGGGAACAATTAAACAAAGCGGGTTAAAGAACGGAAGATCTGCGAAAAAAGCCATTATTAAGGAAAAGAATTAGAAAAAACAATACTTTAGTTGACCAAAATTTAAAAACATTATCAGTTAATTATTAGGCTGAACTGGTTTTCTCTGATGAATCAAGTTTTCTTTATTTCGTGCAGTTGAAAAAAGCTAGAATGAAGACGAAAATGTGACCGACTTAATGAAAATCGCACTTTTAAAACAGTGACACATTCTCCGTACATTATGGTACGGAGGTGCATAAATTTTCAAACACTCGGAGAAATTTTTATGCTCAAGGGATCAATTAACTCGAAATAAAACACAATCTGCATAAAAGTGGTGCCTGACCGACTATTTTGGAGGTATCTTAGACATTTCCGTAAACAGCATTTGAAGATAATAAGGCACCTTACTACACAGTGTCTGTGGTAAGTTTATTCACTTCAAATTGTCAAAATTTCTTATACATTCCCATGAGAACCTATAATTCTGTAAGTAATCATACTTTTTTTCACTTTAAGTTAAATACCACAAAGGATATAGTAGAATTTCTTCTTTACCAGACATGGAAATGGTCAAAATCGCGATCCGTTCGAAAATGTTTCGTCTATAAAAAGGCGGGGGAAAGGGGAGAGGATTCGAAATTTGCAGCCTATAACTCTGCCAGAACTAGAAAAATTTATTTGTGGTATTTGGCACATTGAAATTTCTGAGATTTATATTAAAACACTGTATAAAACTATGCCATTGCGCATTAATGCAGTAATTCCATATAAAGGTGGAATTAACCCAATGCAGAATACATATTTTTAACAAAAAATTGCTTAGATCTAACAAATAAATAGTTTTATTTCATATATTAAAATATAACTTGTTTATTTTATATAATAAATCATAATAGAATGCAAAGTGTATAGTTATTGCATTATGTTCAAAAAGAAAGTTTTATACAGATTTTTAAAAAGTACTTCGTAAAGTGCAATAAAGCGAATTATTAAATCGAAAATATACATAGGTATCATTTCATACCTTTGGTATTATGCAAACAAGACAGTTTTATTTGTTTCAAACATTAATTTTAAAGTTGTTACAAATAAAAAAGGTATAAGTCATTTTTTCTGCAGTGCGGCTTTTTTTTTGTCGCTTAGTGTATAAGAAGAAAGTAGAACATACGAAAAAAAATTTCGATTTCCAGTTTTCGAAGAATTTACCAGTTTTGAAAATTCTTTGCATTTCAATTAACTGAAACTGACTACTTATTTTTTTAAAAGTAAACTTATTACTAGCTTCTGCATGAAGAAGAAGAAAGTAGAAATGACAGAAAAAATTTCGATTTCCGGTTTTCGAGGAATTTACACGCTTTGAGATTTCGTTGCATTTCAGTTCACTGAAATCGATTACTTATTTTTTAAAAAGTGGATTTATTACTACCTTCTACATGTATAAGAAGAAAAATAGAAGCGACAGAAAAAACTTCGATTTCCAGTTTTCGATGAATTTACACGTTTTAAGATTAACATGCATTTCAATCAACTGAAATTGACTACTTATTAAAAAAAAAATTGGTTTATTACTAACTTCTGCATGTAGAAGAAGAATGTAGAAGATACGGAAAAAATTTCGATTTCCAGTTTTCGATGAATTTACACGTTTTAAGATTAACATGCATTTCAATCAACTGAAATTGACTACTTATTAAAAAAAAAAAAAAAAAAAATTGGTTTATTACTAGCTTCTGCATGTAGAAGAAGAATGTAGAAGATACGGAAAAAATTTCGATTTCCAGTTTTCGATGAATTTACACGTTTTGAGATTTACTTGCATTTGAATTAACTGAAATTGACTACTTATTTTTAAAAAAGTGGATTTATTATTCTATCCTCTGAAAGTATAAGAAGAAAGTATAAGATTCAGAAAAAAATTAGATTTTCGGTTTTAGATGAAGTTACACGTTTTGAGATTTCGTGAACTCAACTGGACCATTTTTAGAAAATATCTGTCTAACTGAGTTCGAACACAGTACTTTATGAACCAATGGACTTAATTTAACTGAACTTGATATTTCGTTGGACCTTGGTTTGAATTGGTGCCGACTAGCTTTTGGGCTATATCACCGAACAGGGGCACTTCCATGCTGCGATTTCCTCTAATTTCAGGAAAGTCTCAGCATCTACAGTGTACCAAACTCAGAGAAATGTATTAAGTAAAACTCTGCTGATTAACTTTGAATGCATATCGACAAACAATTGGCGCAGCTGTGTTACAATTTAATTCCAATTAATTCCAATTTAATCATTCATTGATCTCTTCATTCACCTCGAAGACTTTGCATTGTCGCGAGAAAAGAGAGATAAATACGTGCACCTTGACATGTGCTGGACACTGTTAAAACTTGTTTTTTGGGCAACTTTGACTCAAATTTTGCAACCCTCTTTCGGATTTTGGCCTCCAGAAATTGGAACATAAATTGGCTCAAATAAAAGTTGCTTAAAATTCTTTTGTGTGTAATAGCAGCATAATTAACATTCCATGCAATGTTAACACTCGCCATTTTTTCCACCCGTATTTTTGGAGAATATTTTTCTTCTTTAATCGAATTTACATTTGAAGAAAATTACTCTACGAAATAAGTGGCGTGGTAAAAGGGCGAGTAATAACAATGCTTTGAAATGTTAATTAAAATGTTGACAGGTATGTACAGATTTTCATCTCTCTCTCTCTTTATATATGTATATAAAGCGCATGTTAAAAATCAATTGTATTTTTTAAATATAATTTTTTTTCATTAATTTTCATAGTGCATATGTGTCGAGTCTCCGTTATTTTCAACAAAGACTTCATATCGAAAAGTTTTTATAAAAATTTTCAGTTTATTTAGTTTTATGTATTTATCAAAAATGCATGTGACAGATTCCTTTTTAAAAATACTGGTGTATAAATCTGATTTAAAAGTCAGTAATGTTGGAAGCTATGGATAGTAAACTATAAGTGTCTGTCACGAAAAACGGGGGCTTCACAAGCACCTGCGAGTGGAAACTAGTCACGACATAGATTTTAAAGAGTTGAGAATAGCCTTGTAATATTTGTTAGGAAAAAATGCTTCAAAAGTGCAAATGAATGAAATAGTTGCACAGTAGATGAACAGACAGTAAGTGTGGAACAAGGGGAGGACGCTGCAGGCGTCACTGAGCGCAAGGTTGCTACGGTTAGAATTTTCAAGGAGAGCAGACCAAACGTTCGCTGAAAGCATTTAATTAATAATAGAAGGTTAATGTGATATTTGAATGAGTATGTCGTTCAGTACTAGAGAACCTTAATTTTTTTTTCTTGGGGGGGGGGGGGACTGTACTAGTTTTCAATATTCACTTGATTCTTTCTGTACATGAATGTAATTTGAAAAATGCTACTTAAAGCATTTTTAAAACTCAAGAAAAAAATATATCTATAAACTTAAAATATGCCAGTAGTGTGAAAACTTGAAACCAAGTAGTGGCCACTTTTCTGTTCTTGTAGTGGACACTTTCGAATTTTTTTCAGAACAGCCGCAATGAAATGTGAACTGATTAAAAATGTGTATTTAACAAACAAAAAGTATTTTTTATGACATTCAACTCAAATTCGATTTAAACGGAAAAAACAAAGTGATATCATAGACCGAAAACAAATTACCTCTGAAAATGTAACAAAACACAGTTTTATTTAAAATGAGTTTTAATTTGCAAAGAAAATTTTAATCATCCTCTTGTGTGATAATCTTACCTGTATGCTAGTCAAGTCCAGCCAGTTTTACTTGCAGATATTCAGAGTTTAGCGAAGGCATTTCTTTTAATACAATTTTTTTTTTTTTTTTAATAGAAATATTTATTAATCGTTTGCATTATTTTCCTTCGAATAAATAATACTATAATATGCGCAATAAAAATTATGAATATCATCTCATCATAGTAATTAATGAAGATCTTGTGAACTGATATTTTAGTGTATCATTGGCATATAGACATCGAAAATGATATTTGAACCTTAAAATATATATTTTTTTTTAAAGTATTTAATTTATACGTTCCTTACATTTTTTTGTTCTAAGGTTGGTGGAAAATTCTTGAAGTAATGTAGGATTTAATAATAGCACACGTGAAGATCATGAAAAATGCCTAACAGAAAATAGTGAAACCGAAATAGCCAAACCGAATCACTCTAAAAAAGCCTTTCATGAACAAAAACTTCTACATGTAGCGTCTAGTGCCTTATAGTGAAAATAAAGAAAGGTATATACAACCTATTATTTTAAATGCCTTCGAAATTCTTTTTTATACGCTTTTTAAACTGATAATTTAAAGTAGGTAGATAAGGGATTAAAATATTCATAGTTCAAGTGACTAACAGTAGAGTGTTGTAACACCAACTTTAAATGCAAGAGATTCTATGCACGACTTACAAAAGTTATATTTAGAGTTTGTAAATGTCCAATACTCGTCCCAGACGACAACCCAACGTTTTAATTTGTTTCGGAGCTTCGTTAGTAACCACTCATTTCTCACATTACCTTATTTGTAACAAAATCTTCTCCAATACATAATTACGATTACATAAAAAGAAAAATACCCTTCATGAAAAGTGATGGGAAAAAAAGCGAGGACAATCAATGATTCGGAACAAATTAAAATATTGCATGCACAGTGTTGCCAGGTTTTGTAATTTTTTCATTCAAAATCCACCACTAAATTTTAAATGTAACGTTTTCTGGGTAGATCCTGTGCACTTGGCACGCATATACCCCCCGAAGTTGACTGTTAACTAAAAGGAGTGGAGATCAGATAAATGCAATAAAAAAGAAAGAAAGGAGAAAAAAAAATATTAAGTGAGATTAGTTAGAGTGTAGGAAGGTTAGAAATGAAGGCGTTTCATGACTGGATGGAATCCTGCATTCTCATTGGTCGAGGTCACCGGGGTCAATCCTCGAGGTCCAGCGAGGTCATCCAGCGAGGTCAATCCTCATCAAAAATAGGTCTGAAAATCTACAAGATAAGAATTTTAAGTGAAAAAAGCGAGAAATTTTAAGTAAAAGGAAATAAAAATATAGTAAGAGTAAGAGAAATAAGGGAATTTAAGTTAAAATAAGTTAAAATAAGTAGCCACGATAAAGAAAACTCCTAAGAAAAACAAAGCTTCGCGCACTAAGGCGTGAGAGCCGGACTGCCCACTCTGAAAACCCTCAGATAACAGCCTTTAAGGGAGCGGTCGGTGTTTGAGGTATTACATAATAATTTACTTTAATTTCCTCTAACTTTTGAGAGATAAACTCGTAATCTTCCGGTATATCCGGAAAAATTTTTAGGAAGTTACCAGCTAGGGTAGCTGAAAAGTTACATTGATCTTTGTATTTCGCTAAGTTTTTGTACACTTGGGTCATGTTTCCGTATTTTATTGTGATAAGTAAGGTGACCATACGTCCTCGAATTTTGACTTTTTTCATTTTTTGTCCCCAAAAATTCTGTGACTACTTGGGGACACTAAATGTCCCCAAATGTAAATATTTGTATGTATTTCTTTCAAAATCGCAGTCAATTTCGTGGAAGATAAAAATTGTGATGGCTTGTCTCCGGAACACCTTTACGGGTCAGACCCAGACCGTCGCTAATTGCCCATTGCAAAGCACTAATGAGACGTAAAACCCATCCATTCCAATCCAATCAAAATCGCAGTATAATGCACAAGTACAGCGCCTAGAATATACAGTGTGGCAAGCGCTTATGATCCAATGATTAAAATATTGCTGAAAAAACTAAGCTTTCCAGATGGCGCTTCGATGGATTTTTTTGCTCAAATGAAAAGCTGATTGGCATTTTACAGTTTTTTCGTCTGCTCAATCACGTGATCTAAGCACATTATTAACCAATAGGTAGTCTCAGTTTTGATTTCGTGACACTAACTTCGATTACAGTGACATCTGATGAAAGGCTTAATTTTTTTAGTACAATTTTATTTGCCGCTTTCCGCACCGTTTATTCTAGACGTTGTAGCACAAGTAATTGGATAATCTTGGAAATCAACGAAACTTTGAAATAAAGACCACCATACTTCATGAGCAGATAAAGTATGCACTACTAATCAGTATATAAAATGTATGTTAAGTGAAAAATAAAATTTGTTTAATGAAATTTTGACAAAAAAAGCAGTTATATGACTACCACAAATTGCATTGATACATTGATAGGAGAGGGAAAAAAATGGTTTTCTTGTAGTTATATAATCGGGAATAATTTCTGAATTTCAGGGAGTGGGGATTCTAAAGATTAAAATGAATTGTTGTTATTGTGTGTTCTTTCCTATCATCATGATAAAGTGTAAATGGGTTTTATAGACTTTATTATTTTAATAATGCTGGGATAGTTTAATTTCCAGTAACGTACCTTAGGCTTAACAATTTGTCATAGAAAAAAGTGTTTCAAAGCATTTTGTAATGTATAAATCAAAGTTCTTTTTATTAATTATGCATATAGGTATTGGTCTGATATGTCCCCGAAAAAGTCCCCAAATAGAGTTTTCAATGTCCTCGAAATTTATTTCGATTTGGGGACAAACGGTAATTTGTCCTCAAATCAGTGTTTGAAAATATGGTCACCTTAGTGATAAGTCGCGTTTTTGGGAAACAGGATCTTTTATTCTCGGAAACTTACTAATAGCTTAGAAGATTTATCGTTCATTATATATATATCAAATATCACTTCTCAAAATTATTGGTGACTAGTAAATAAAAAAGACTCAAAGTCTATCAACCCTGCGCATGTGTACTTATACATTCCTTTCCTGTGGCAGAAATTAATATGAGATATTTCCATTAAAAATAGTTGTAGTAAATTTTATTTAATAATTGCAGCAGTCGGAAGCTATGGGGGGAGAAATAAATTTACCGAACACATTCTGTATTTAATTAATATATTTAATATTAATTAATACTATAATATATTTAATATTAATTAATATATATTAAAATGTGTTTAAAAAAAAAAAAAGAAAGAAAGAAAGAAAAAGAAAGAAAGAAAAAGAAAGAAAGAAGAGAGACATTCCTTCAGGCGTTGCTCTAAAAAAATATGTTACTAAAACAAAAATGCGAACTTATTATTAACACTTTATGTGTGCTGCGTTAAGACATTCATTGATAAGGATAGCATTTAAATGATTTAATCCCGAATGCGTAAAATAATAATGCTTAATAATGTAACGTTTGATTAAAATGAATTAAAATAATAATAATAATAATAAATCTATAAGCGAGGCTAACTGTTGAAAATAGAAAAATACCCCAAAGACAATGTGTTACTTCATTTATAGATTAGGACAGATCACAAATACTTTAACGGGCCGTGAAAAATATACTTGCCATCAAAATCATCAATTTTTAAATGGGAAGGCGTGGTAAGCTACTTTACTATACCTTCAAGCTTCTTTACCAGAGTTACCAAGTTCAAATCCATAGCTGGAACAGTAGACTTTATTATTATTATTATTATTTTCGTACCACTATTTCCATACCATAAATTTTTTTATAAATTTTTTCAGGCAATCATCAAATAAGTGTTGCCAGATTGGGGAAATTTTTCGCGATTTTGGGGGCAAATATTGTGTGTGTGGAACCTTTGGTGAAAAATTCAAAAATATTGTTCGTGGGGAAATTTTGGAGAAAAAAAATGGAAAGTCTTCTTTTTTTTTTTTTTTTTTTTTTTTTCTTTTTTAATAATTTTTTCTTAAAAATACATATAACGAAGGAAAAATGTTTTGGCATCAAATTTTTCAAATTGCATCTTTGATAATCAGGAACTCAGGTTTTTAGAGATTGGGCTGCGTGGTAATCTACTATCACCATAATTTTAAAAATATCCAAATTCGACGGAAATCCTAATTCGATATTCTAATTCTATGTCATATGACATATGGAGAATTTACTTGACACTTTCAATTGAAATCGAACAAATATTTCATGTACATGGACATACAGAAGAACTCAAATATATTATTGTTTCTGGGAGAATTTTTTTGTCAGTATATTTTAATATATTTCGACTATGGTAAACAAAATAAAGTAAACATATATTTCTTATAAGCATATAAGTAGGTTTCACACAGAATACGGT
The DNA here is from genome assembly GCA_963930645.1 of Salticus scenicus. Lineage (NCBI taxonomy): Eukaryota > Metazoa > Arthropoda > Arachnida > Araneae > Salticidae > Salticus > Salticus scenicus. The sequence goes on along the minus strand of OZ005656.1, from coordinate 174,684,675 downwards.
ATGAAATACTCTCACTATTTATTTAAGAGGTGCCATACAAAAGAATTCCGATTTATAGGGTCTATAACTGGAATTCATCGAAGTGTGTTTCAAATGGTGGTATACAGTTCTGTTACTGTGTTATATTAATGTACGTTTACGTTTCAGTGTATGCAATTTACATAAAAAAAAATACAGAACACCCAAAACTAAACGATTACATTCTTGAAATAAAATTGGATTGCGTTTTTGTTTTTTAAGGCCGACAAACTACGCATGGGTCTTCAACGTGGATGGAATGCTTTCCGTGAGAGACAATGTAGAGAATCAAAGTGGGCCATGATTCTCTAATGAAAATTTTAGTAAAACTTAAATATAAACTTGAATACTTAATCACTTAATAAGGAGAGCTCGAGACAAAGTTTAAATACAAAACAACACAGTTTATTAATTCTCAATTTCAAGGAGGCGTTGAGCTAACTCGATTAATTAATGACTTCAGGAACTAACTTTAAACAAGATAAAAAATAGGAAGTTGCTTTATCTCACCCACGCTGATCCTTTTGACGACTGCTCACGGCTCCTTATCACTTTCCTCACTTTAGAGCGTCGAGCGGATTCCCGAACACGACAGCCTCTTTTATTTCTTTACTTCACAAAACTACACCTCTCTACCACCATTCGCATAAAACTACATTCTCTTAAAACATTTCTTCGCATAAAACATTTCTCTTAACTCCGCACTAATCAGCTACCCCTTCATCACCATTCCACTACACCACATCCTATATCTATATCCATCAATTCACTATCTTTCCTTTTATACTCCATTCAACAACTCCCTTTCATTTCATTTCAATCAAAACCTTTAAACCTCTCTTCTACTCATCTAACACCGCGATCCTAATTATTTTACTGCTGCACAACGCTGACATAAAACAATCTCGACCAAGACTTTCGCCGAGCTACTGGCGACGAAGTAATTTAACCGTCCCAACTTTTGGTGACGGTCCATAGCTCGACCTCACAACCTGTCTTAGGAGTCCGAATCCATTCTTGCGCGAGTTTAACCCAAAAAACTCCGAAAAGCTAAACCAATGTGCGCAACCTGGAAAGATATTTAGGAAACTATACCCTGTCCAGAAAAATTGCTGAGAAATAATAATTAATTTTTCTTAGTTATATGATAAATAAAATTTTGGTAGGTTGGATGAGTTTTTGTTATAATTATACGTTTTGAAGTTAACTGAATACGGGTATTATGACTTACATTGTAAATAAAGCTTAATTCATATTGCGGTGTCTTACTTTCTTATGATCATCTCAGTAACGCCAAAACTTACGCCAAAACGTAAGTGTATGCGCGTGCAGTCACTCGCAAGCTATGTTAACATCGCTAACACCGCACCTTCATTTGGCTGGTTTGTTTCTCTCGCATGCGACTTACGCTCGAGGCACCGCACCTCAATATCAAATTAAGCTGATTTATAACACGTCCATTGCTTTACGATCGAACGTAAGTTTTTAGATCAGTCGTACGACCGAGACACCGCAAACCCAGCCTTAATGAACTAAAACAGGCTGCTAAATGCGTGCTTTTTTTTTTTTTTTTTTTTTTTTTTTTCTTTGCAATAAGGTAACAGATGTATCGTAAAGTTTACTATAAAAAAAAAAAAAAAAGAAAAAAAAAACGGCTACTTTGTCTTTTGCCAAGTACATAAAGTTTCAGATTTGCTGTTTTTGCTTTACTATGCTTCTAGCCTAACTTTAGTAGGAAACCTGTCGTACACTGTTAAAATAACTAACACAAATCAAGAAATAGTAATTTTGCGGATATGTCATTGAAAATGTGTATGAAGTGCCCCCAACATGCATGAAAAGAGTTACATTTCTATTTCGCAGTTCATCATTTTTAAGTTGATTTTTCTTAAATGCTGCATTTTTTAGTTGTGTCACTTCTCTTGTCAGGCTGTGATGAGTACTATTCCTACGTTTCAATTTCGTATTTAAAAAATTACAAATATTGCATGTTGATATCTGTCATCAGTTTGTGTATAATCATAGTCAGTTCATTAGTGTCACATAAGCTTAACACCTTAAAACATCTTACATTATCTTTAAAAATAATAATGAAAATGAAAATAAAAATAAAAATTCTCATTTGAAGAAAAATTTTGAAAATTGTGCCCTTTTTGCGGAAAAGTCAACTGTGTTTTGGGAAAAATTTGAAATTTGTTTCTGGCAACACTGCTGCAGACTTACCTGCGTAAATATATTGCAAATTTTATTTTTCGAAATTAGTGGTACCAAAAGAATAAGAAAATTAACCGTAGTCTCCCTTTTTCTTTTTTTTTTCTCCAGGATATTTTCATGGAAGATATGTTTCCGCCTGTTTTGCCACCACTTTTTCCTTAGAGAAATCTTTATTGTATTTTTAAAGGAACGTATCTTGATTAAACAGGATAGAAATTATTCATTAAAAATAGCAGAAAAAAAAATGTAAATTTCTCCTTTGTAAAATTGTCCTGAAAAAAAGTCGAAGACTACGACCCCTGCTTGTAGTTGCACCTTAAAACCTTTTAACTACTGAAAAAATTTAATAAAATTTTTTATTTTATTTAATCAGTGAAAACTGTACCAGTTCACTGATTAAATAAAATAAATATTTCTATTAAATTTTTCCGATAGCCAAAAGGTACTAAGTTAGCAACTATGCCCCTGCTGTAGCAGCGCTGCTTAATTTATTCCGGAGCATTTTTAGAACAGCCTTTTTTCCCCATACCATTTTTACAAAAGCATACTTATCAGCCGTCTCATTAATAATCGAAAGATTTTTCATTGTACTCGCCTTTTTTTTCACACCAGTCTTTTTTTAGAATAATTTCATACTTATTTAATCGTAACTACATTTGTCGAAAATTACACTAAAAATAAAGTGGTTTAGAAAAAGGGACATGTACTAAAAAGTTTCCGATTCATAATTAGATTGTTGGCTGGTATGTGTAAGGATATATATCTCTCAGTTATATCTTATAGAAAATTATTAAAAATTAAATGGTATCAAATAAAGCCGCGGCTAAAAGTGCTCCAGAATAAATTAAGGAACTCTGCAACTCTGCTTTTCTACGCCCTTTTACTGTACTAAAATGTATGAAAGTATAAAATAAAAGAACAAGGTGTCACATTCAGACTTGATTCCTTTTTACCAAGATTCTCCTTCAAAGACTGTAATAAGTAATTTCACCACAAAATGAGTGCTTAGACTAAAAAAAGAATACACATAGAAAAGCTGCTTGCCACGCCTTTTTCATTCAAAATTATTAAATTCGGTGGTATTTATATTTGTCATGGCTTTATAAAGTACTATAAAAATTGAAATAATTTAGTAGAAGTTAAATAGATTTCTTTCGTTAAATCAATCTCAATCCAAAAATATTTCATATAATAGAAATAAATGGATAATTACAGGGTTAAATTAAAGCTCATATATATAATAAGAAAATAATATTTAAATACTCTACGCATTTAATAATGTAGGGAGGAGCTAAATATTTTTCATACATTTCCCATACCTGGCAACATTTATAATTTACTTCTGATAGATTAGAGTGGAAGGCTGATTTTTAACCAACTATGTGAAAAATACCAGAGCCGGGAATCGAACCTGGGCCTTCGCTTAACGCGGGGATGCTCAACCTTCCACTCCAATCTATCAGAAGTGAGTTTTCAGAGTTGATGATTGAAATTTCAAAATTTATAATTGATTCCGGAGTCCCGCCCTTTTTTCACACTATTGTGATTTTAGAGAAATTTTCTCCAATATGTAATTGCAATGAAATAAAAATAAAAATGCTTTTGAAATATATTGGTGGGGAAGAAGGGCGGAGCTAACAGTACTCCAGGATACATTATAAATGTTAACACGTATGCTTTTCACCTCACAGCAGAACAAAACGAAAAACAAAAAGCTTAAATTTACATCAACTTATCAGAATAATAACAATAATAGTTTTAGTGAAACCTTAATTATTTTACATTAATTTTTATGTCTGTGAAATTAATACAAAATTTAAGCGCTTTGTAACGTTTATGTTTTAAAATATCTTGACATTAATTGTGTAGCATTGACAGTCTCAGCAAAGTAAAAGGTTCAACTTTTAATTAGTAATATAAAGAGAATCATTCTTCATACTTCTTACTTATTTTATTTTTGAGAAATAAGTTTGCTCTGTTTTTTATTTAATTTCAAATAAGACATAGAAATACAAATAAATTTGTTACTTACTATTGACAGCAAAATTATTCGAACGCTAGAAATAATACCTATATATAACTTTTTTTTACATAGGAATTATTGCTAGCGCTCGAATAATTTTGCTGCTGAGTATAAACACTAATATCTTGTCTACTTAACATTTATGAATTAAAAAATAAGAATAAAATTTCAAATTTGCGACTCAAATTTAATAGTTTTATTGTGAAGATGTTGAACATCAACACGGAAAACAGGTAAGAAATTTGTAATTCAAAAAAGAAACAAACGTTTTTAATTGAGTATAAGTATTCAGTTAACGCCAGTAAAATGAAAATATTTATAATTTATATAAAAAAAGTTCTACATTATTAACCCTGTTAGAAGTATTTATTATTAGGTGTCTCTAGATTGCGCTTGAAAATCCTTCACGGATATTCCTTGCGTACCGAAAGTATAGAACCAGTGTTCTCACTTCGGGGAAAATTTTCCCATTTTAGGGAAATTTCGGTTCTCGGTGGGAAAAAAAAGGGAAATGAAGTCATGGGGGAAAAAATTCCCTTCACATAAAGAAGGTATGAGAATATGTTTTTAAACTAAAAATCTAACATCCATTTTAACTGCTTTAATAATTAGATCTGAACATGTTTTCTGAATACATAAAGGGATACCTTCCTGTTGAATAACAGCAGTGTTCACGGAAAAGATTAGTTTCGAATTGAGTATGGCAAAAAGCTGTGCATTAACTTGTTCGTGTAGAACGCAGTACTTCTTGTTCCACTCGCTTCTAAATTTCTAAACAGATGACAGGTTGTTTCAGTTTCCAGTAATGTATGAAAAAGAAGCAAATTTAAGTACCAACAACCATACCTGCCAACATCCTAATAAGTATTATGTGATTTTACGAAAGAAGGTACAATCGGTAACAAAAATGTCCGAACACTAACAAAAATTCCTATGTGAAAAAAATTCACTTAATACAGTTTTGTTAAATAAATCCTTGTCGAATCCTGTTCTTGGACTGATTAAGAACAGGATTCGTCAAGGATTTATTTAACAAAACAGTATTAAGTGTGCATTTTTTACATAGGAATTTTTGCTAGTGTTCAGACACTTTTGTTATCGACTGTTGTAACATCAGTAACACAAAAATATAATATTTTCTCTTTTTTTTTTTTTTTTTTTTTTTTTTCCCCACCAGTATTTTTACACAGAAATTATAAGCGCATATTTTCTGTGATGCTTACGATTCAATAGATATAGAATAGTGATTATTAGAAATTATTAGTGGAAGCAGAATTATGTTTATGTGTTATTGGCGTTACAATTTTCACGGAATTACCCTATTCCATAAAAATACTAGTATTGCCCTTTTATTCACATTACTTAATATTTAGAGTAATTTTTCTTTAAATGTAATTGCGATTAAATAAATAGGAAAAATACACTTAAAAAAAAGAGAGAGAGTTCTTGTCATTGCCGCTAATTTCTTTCGCGCTGCACGATTCAAGCTGTCAAATTAAGGAATAACCAATTAAAGCAATAAAATTACTATCATTATTATTGTTAATTTCATCTTTATATTTATCCGGGGGTATCCTATAAAAACTTGATCAATAAGGCAGGGATGGAACATGGACGCAGAATTCATACCAGTATTTATTTAAGAAATTTTTCTATCTACAATATCGTTGATTTAAGATATTTTTTTTTTTTAACTTTGATAGCTCTGCGCCCATGTTCCATTCCTGATACTGGTAACTATTTTTATGATGTATTATTATTATAATTATATTATTGTAATTTTAGATATAAAGTATTTTAACATTCTTTCCTATTAAACTATTGCTTAAATTTAGTTGCACTGAGTGTTTCAAACATCTCATTTGTAATCATTCTTTTTTTTTTTTTTTTTTTTTCTTTCTTACACATTCCAAAATAATAAATTTTGTTATCAAATGTAACAGAAAAACAAGTTATATATATATATATATATATATATATATATATATATATGCATATAATAATAATTTATAGCGAAATCTTCTTACATTCTTCATCTTACTAAATAAAATTTAATAAGGTAATTATTTGAAATTTTCAGCTTCTTCTACGAACTTTAAAAATTCACCAAATTTAATATCATTTTTAATCATTTCAAAGGTAAATTAAGTGAATTAGTCATTATGATTTTGCTAATTTTATAGTTTAGCTAGGGAAACTGTTAGAATTAGACTTTCGTTCAGGATAAAAACGGCTCCTGTTTTTGTGAAAGTCGAGCAATATAATAAAGCAAAATCCTATTTGATTGATTCTTATTTTCTCTCTTTTTGTACCTTTTACCACACAACTCAATTTTTATAGTAATTGTATTTAAATGCGTTTAGGAATAATAAGAAAATTACTTAAAAAAGGGGGGGGAGGAGGGCAGGTGTGAAAAAAAAACGAGTTCTATTAATTTTCTGGATTATTAATTAGGATGTATGCAGCTCTGAGTATTCAACCAATTCGAAAGAAAGTTAGACTCTAGACTTATCTTAGAAATTTCTTAAAAGAGTTCGTTTGACAACTTGATCACATATCTTATTTCAAAAGCCCGGTCTGTTGAAATCGCAGGTTCACTTGCAAATTTGTCATTACTCTAACTCCCAAAATAATCAGTCAATTCTATTAAAGCGGGACAACAGATGTATTTTAAAAATATCGTGGATGAATTCATTAATCAAATTGATACATTATTTTGTGTAAATTTCAGCCGCTTGAAAATTTCCCATGAAAAACACATTTATGAATTGGTTAACTTAAAACTTGGTATGTAGATACTACTAGCAATGTCTACATTTACTTTATTAATGAACTTGATCAATCATCTAATTTCAAAATGGCGGCAAAAATAAGAAAAAAGAAATATGTCTGCTCTTCCGACTGAGTAGGAATGACTTCTTTCAAAGATGTATATTTTTATCAGAATATACGTTTTTATCAAAATATTTTTATCAAATGTATAATAATTTTACAGATTACCAAATGTGGAAACTGAATGGGTGTCGTGCCCTTAGCGGAACGCGCCCTTAGCGGAATGGGGTCAAAGGAAAGAAGGAGGAATAGAAGAAGCCGTGCCCTTAGCGGAAATAAGAAGGTATGTCCATTCTCGAACTGATATATGTTCATTATGGAGTGTTCTCTATGGAAAATGGAGTAAATATTGTTCTTGGTTTATGTACAGTAATAGCCGAAAGTATTCCAAAGCACTTCGTTCTATGAGAGGTATTTCTACAAACCAAATTTTAAAAACTTAGCACTTGTGTGTGTGGGGGTGGGGGTGGGGGAGGGGGGAATTTTGTGGCAACTGTATCTCCGGAACTACTGCTTAGAATTGCATAAAAATTTACATGTAGATGCACCTTGAGCTATATTAGTGCCTGTCAACTTTTAACGCCAACCGCTCAACAGGTGGCTCTGATATACAGCAATTTCCACAATTTAAGGGGAAGCTACATCTCAGATTCTATTGCGTATAATCAATCAAAACTTGATATAAGAGAAGGCCATTGTGAGACATTATGCTGATTCAATTTGAATGCTTATGGACTGACAGGTGGCGCTGCTATACAGATATTTCTGCAATTTAAGGGAAAGCTATATCTCAGGAACTACTGCTTAGAATTGCATATAAGTTTATATATTGATGCACTCTATTCTAAATGAGTGTCTATAAACTTTTAGTGTCAACCGCTCAACAGGTATCGCTGCTATACAGCGATTTCCGCAATTTAAGGGGTGGCTATATCTCAGGTTCTATTGCTTATAATCGAACAAAACGTGATATATGTGAAAGCCTTTATGAGACATTATGCTGATTCAATTTGGATGCTTATCGGCCAATAGGTGGCTCTGCTATACTGCAAATTTCTTCGATAACGAAAAAGTTATATCTCAACTTCAATGGCATATAACTGTACGAAACTTGATATGTGAGATAACTATTATAAGCATGCATGTTTTAAGATGTCATTTATAGAAAATAAATCTGTCTTTCTTTGGATATTTAGTGTTAGTTTTCTCTAAGATAAAAATTGGTTATTTGCACTTAGTGAATTTGTATAGGAAAATGTAGAAGAAAATCTTATGGTGGCCACAGCATACTACTTTTTATTTTTATTTTATTTATTTATTTATCTATTTTTTAATGATATGTGTTATTCAAATTCATTATTGATTATTTCCTACTTAAAATGGCTCTAATAGAACCTATGCGACTGGTTTGTGTACAGGGACATCCAAAAAATGCCAATCCCTTGAGCTTTAGGGGAGACATTTTAAATAACTTCATCAAAAAATCACAAAGAATTTCGCATTTATTGTTTATATGCTAAGAAAATGTTTTGTATAAACTATGATATGCTTAACCTCCAGATTTACAGGACTACGCAAAAATGTTTCGATACATTAAGGGGTGCAAATAGGAAATTAAGAGCAGCATATCTGTTTGTGTTAGGCATTTTTAACACTTTCCAACTATATTTCAGAGTGATTATGAATTCAATTAGTCTATATGTCTGTCTTTGTGATTGTCTATTGTGTGATAATATAGACAAAGAACATAGAATGTTATACGATGCAACGAATACGTACAGTTAGAATGTGTTGATAACCAATGTATACCGCCTGATTTTTACTTTCTTCTATATGTAATATAGAGAAAGTATTGGATTCGCGAAAATTTTCGACCTCCGTTTTTTGACGGATCTACACGTTTTGGGGTGTCCTGAACACGAATTGATAGTTTTTAAAAATTGTCTGTCTGTCTGTCTGTCTGTCTGTCTGTCTGTCTGTCTGTCTGTCTGTGGTTTAGTGTTTTTACCGTATCTCACGAACCAATGAATGAAATTTAACCAAACTTGATATATAGTTGGACCCTGGCGGGGCATTGTGCTGATTAGATTTTGGGATCAATAGCCCATCAGGTGGCGCTGTGATCGCATTTTTTGTAAATTTTTAACATGGCAGTATAGGACAAATTTTCGTATTTTTCACCGTATCTCACGAACTAATGAATGAAATTCAACCAAACTTGGTATATAGTTGGAACCTGACGGGGCATGGTGCTGATTAGATTTGGGGATCAATCGTCCTGCAGGTGGCGCTGTGATCGCAAAATTTCGTATGTCACACCGTATCTCACGAACCGATGAATGAAATTGAACCAAACTTGGTGTATAGTTGGACCCTGACATAAACTGGTGCTGATTAGATTTTGGGATCAATCGCTCAATAGGTGGCGTTGTGATCGCATTTTATGCAAATTTTTAACATGGCAGCATAGGACAAATTTCCGTATAAATGGGAATAAAGAGAGTTATTTTACACTTGCGATTGTAAAATTAATATGAGTTATTGATAATAGTAGTAGTTAGCTAGGAAAAAAATTTTGTGCATGGGGGGGCATCGGTTCCCCCCCCCGGGGAAGTAAATTTTCAAGATGGGTATCTTTCGAAAGGTCTCGTTGATAATAGTAATAGTTAACTTGGAAAAAAAATTTGTGCATGTGGGGGCATCGGTTGCCCCCCCACCGGGGGGGGAAGTTCCCACCCGGGGGGGCAAAGTTTCAAGATGGGTATCTTTCGAAAGATCTCGTCAATACCTTTAAAACGAATGGTTGAACGATAAATCTGTGATAATTTAAACCAAAGTTATCGATTTTTTTTACTTTTAACAAAAAAAAACTTAGAAAAATATCGCAATTTTTTTTTTTTTTTTTTTTAACGAAATTTAACCAAACTTGGTATTTAGTTGGTCCCCGACATAAACTGGTGCTGATTATGTTTGGGGATCAATAGCTCAACAGGTGGCGCTGTGATAGCATTTTATCTAAATTTTTAACATGGCAGCATAGAACAAAAATTCGTATAAATGTGCATAATTAGAGTTGTTTTAAACTTGTGATTGTAAAATTAATATGAATTATTGATAATAGTAGTATGTAACTAGGAAAAAAATTTTCTGCATGGGGGGGCATCGCTTCCCCCCCCTAGGGGAAAAATACCCCCCCAGGGGGGGTAAATTTTCACATTGGGTATCTTTCGAAAGATCAGGTTGATAATAGTAGTAGTTAACTAGGAAAAAATTTTTGTGCATGTGGGGGCATCGGTTGCCCCCCCACCGGGGGGGGAAGTTCCCACCTGGGGGGGCAAAATTTCAAGATGGGTATCTTTCGAAAGATCTCGTCAATACCTTTAAAACGAATGGTTGAACGATAAATCTGTGATAATTTAAACCAAAGTTATCGATTTTTTTTACTTTTAACAAAAAAAAACTTAGAAAAATATCGCATTTTTTTTTTTTTTTTTTTTTTTTTTTTAACGAAATTTAACCAAACTTGGTATTTAGTTGGTCCCCGACATAAACTGGTGCTGATTATGTTTGGGGATCAATAGCTCAACAGGTGGCGCTGTGATAGCATTTTATCTAAATTTTTAACATGGCAGCATAGGACAAAAATTTGTATAAATGTGCATAATTAGAGTTGTTTTAAACTTGTGATTGTAAAATTAATATGAATTATTGATAATAGTAGTATGTAACTAGGAAAAAAAATTTCTTCATGGGGGGGCCATCGCTTCCCTCCCTGGGGGGGAAGTACCCCCCCGGGGGGGATAAATTTTCAAGATGGGTATCTTTCGAAAGGTCTCGTCAATACCTTTAAAACGAATGGTTGAACTATAAATCTGTGATAATTTAAAACAAAGTTATTGATTTTTTTCACTTTTAACAAAAAAAAAAAAAAAAAAAAAACTTAGAAAAAAAAAATCGTACTTTTTTTTTTTTTTTTTTTTTTTTTTTTTAATATTGTTACTGATTGAATATGTATAGGTAAATATAGAAGAAAGTCTTGTGGTGGCCACAACATACTAGTTCATTTTTGTTTTAGTTTTAAAGGGTGTAATGCTTAATTATATTTTCTCAAAAACTTAAATAAAATCATAAAATGGCAATAATGTTCGTTTTCGTATGGAGTACTGTGATTCATTAAACTTTATATGGTTACAGATCACCATTCCCTCAAATAACGGATATTCTACAGATACCTATTTTTGCGACGGGTTACTTCTGAAGCAAAATATAGCCTGTGCTAAATGTGGATAAAGTGTAGAGGAAAATTAAAGAGTTAATTTTTTATTTATTAATTTACTAGTATATAACCCCGTCAAAAATGATGGAATGTGAAATCAGTTAAGGTAGTGAATCAACGAATGCACTATACTTAAAGGGGACTAATGTGCAAATTGCACCTGACGGGACTAATATGCAAGTTGCACCGAACGAAGAAACTATTTCTTTTAACGAAAATACCTACTAACCCTGGACGATAGGTCTAATATACGTATCATGTTATCTATCGTATTTATCGTAATATAACTCAGTACTTCCTTCTTCGACTCATTTTAATAAGTATTTTTTATATGCATGGGCAAATTAAATATCTTTTAATTTTTCGCGTGAAAACATTATTTTATCTTATCCCCCCCCCCCCTCAAAAAATATATATATATATATATGTATAAATAACAATAACTGGTAAATAACAATCATAAGTTTAATTGTCCAGTTTTGAAATTATTTTCATATTTTAATTAATTCTAAAGTATCTAATCAAAACTTCGTTACAAATAAGGTACCAAATGAAAGGTACCCTATTTGTAACGAAGTAACCTTAGGTACCTTATTTGTAACCTTATTTATTTTAACTAATTTGATAAGTATGACGTCACAATCAACTGTTTGTTTGTATCAGATAAGTACATTATCATGATTGCAAGAAAATGATGCAATATGGCAGTTCCTTGTTTGTAAACAAACATCTCAACTTTTATGAGTGGTTGGCAAAAAGGCTTGGGAAAAGCATAGCGATGGCGATTACTTGATTACTACCAACGGAAAATCAATGGTGGGCGGGGCGCGCGAAAGTCGAGCGCGCTTTTTTGCCAACCACATGACGTCACGAGGAAATGCTCTATAACTATTAGCCCATAATTTTTAGGATTGAATTTTATTTTACATTTTAATTTTATCCTCCATGGGTATTTTAGAATTGCAATGGTAGTTATAAACTTTCGTTGAAATTTTTTTACATATTGAGATTAAGGGAAAAGTGTAAGCACAGAAAATGTTCAGTTTTGAAAGATCTTTCTAATGATGTAACATTTATGCAGATTAATTTAAAATAAATAAATAAATAAAAATAAAAATACATAGCATTTCTAAGGGGAAAAAAATGCCTACCATAAGTCTCTGTTTTGAAGCGGTCTAACCGGAATTGTTCCTGACAGAAGATGGTCATTATTATAATTAAATTTTAAATTTATTATACATTTCCGCTAAAGGCACGTATGCTGAAAGCACGCCACCAAGGGGAGATAACATTTCCGCTAAGGGCATGGGTTTATAGATTTCCGCTAAGGGCACGGTCGCTAAGGGCACGGCCCCACTGAATGAATAGAACACTGAACAATAAAGTTTCTGAATTTTTTAAGCGTGTGGCATTAAATTTTATAGTTCCTGAATATATTGAGGGTTAGAAATTAGGGTATCCAAAGTAAACCTCTTTCCCCTCAATAAAATTACTTTTGTCTTGATGCGACTTATTTAATAGTGAATATCGAAAATCTTTCAGAAAAAAGTGAAAAATTCGTAAGAGAATCATGTTTAGCATTTGATGTTGAAGCATTTAGGCAGATTAAAAATAGATTTCCTCTTGGAGAAGATGTATTTTTTGAAACTTTATTTTAGTCTTCATTTGTTTTTGATAGTAGTCCAGAATCAATTGTCCCTTTCCCAAGAAGGTATATTTTACCTTTATCAAGATGTCAACATCAAATCATTGGATCGGTAGGAGAGAAAAAACCATAGATGAAATATAGAGAAAAAATTACATCGACGATATTTATAAATTTTGGAAAGGCCGTTATAGATAAACATGGCCGGAAAAATATGCTAATCTTCTTAGAGTGCGCCGGCATTAGGAGAGGAGGTCATGGCCGTTCCCAAGGATTTTAAAATTCATTTAAACTTTAAACTGTCTTTGCAATTCATAATTTTGAAAAAATATGTATATAAAGTTATTTTAAATACTCAACTATTGCGAAAGTAATATCGTCATGTAAAAGTATAATTCTCTTTGATTAGGTGACTAATTTTAATAGTATATGCTTTAATAACACATAGGTGGGAAAAAGTGAGGAAAAATGGAAATGAAAATGGGAAAAAGAGGGAAATTTTGGCAACTGTGGAGGGAAATTGTAAATTTATGAGTGAGATCACTGTATAGAACAGTCTTTTTTTCTTTTTTCTTTTCTTTTGTTTGATTCATTTTAATGTAAATATTCGCGTATACAGCTAAGAAATTATCTTCAATTATATAATAGCTAAAGGCAACAAGTTCTTTTGTGATATACTTATGACGTGGTGCCAGCTTCTAATCTTTCTCAAAATTAATACACGATATTTTGCGATTCCAGTAGTTTTTATTTATTTTAATTAATCTAACACTTGTAAACCCGTGCAAAATTTACGCAATTTCTTTCCTTTTCTTTTCATTTACCTTTAAAATTTGAAACTTACAAGTCTTTTCTCTTTTACCAATTTAATCACCCAATTTAAATTTCAATTCAACAGAAGCCAAATTATTATCAGTTTTTGTGGGATGAAACTCTAACAGGGGTCGTACTCTCCTCCCTTTTTTCAGGACATTCTTAGAGATAAGAAATGTCCAGAAAAAAGGGCGGAGAGTATGACCCTGCGCTAATAATAGTTAAACCAAATCATTCAAAGAAAAGTTTCAAAATAAAATTCATGTTCCGCGACACAGTTTTTATACTTCCCCAGGCAGGACAGCTTTAGTATAGGAGCCCTATGGCGAATTTTAAATTTTTTGCCGCCACGTAATTTAATTGTTTTTTAGGACGCCATGTCTTTTAATTTTTTTTTTTTTTTTTAAGGACGGAGGACAATTAGTTTCCATCTGGATTTTTTGTAGACCAGTTTCGCGTAACGACGAAACAAATTAGAAATATCAGTCCTATCGTTACAAATTCGGTACCAAATGAAAGGGGTCATTTTTCCGAATCCAGTAGTACAAACAGTTTTTCCACACGACAATTAGATTTTTTAAAATTAACTAAAGTATGAAATTTAGGTGACAACAGTTCCTTTTAATTTATTTTAGTCATTTTTAAAAAAAACGTGGTCCAGTTTTACTGTCCAAAGATGAGATAAAAAGTAAATTAAAATCAAAAAAATCAAAAATCAAATCAAATGTTAGTATCCAAAAAGTATAGTTTAAAAAAAATAATTTTTCAATGCTTCAATTGCAAATCAGTTGAAAAATATAAAAAATTAAAAATTCTGTCATGGACAGAATTTAGTTTAGAACGGAAGACTATTAATTTCAATCTGTAAAATTTTCACTTTCATTTGTATTTATATTTTCTCTCATTTTTTGACCGTAAAACTGGGCCACGTACTTTTTTAAATTACTGAAATGAATTAAAATGAAGTGTTGGTCTCCTAAATTTCATACATTAGTTAATTTTTAAAAATGTAATTGTCATGTCGAAAAAATTTTGCATTCCTCGATTAAGAAATATCGCCCCATTCATTTGGTACCGAATTTGTAACGATTGGACTGATATTTCTAATTTATTTTGGTGTTACCCAAAACTGGTCTACTAAAACTCCTGATTGGAACTAATAATCCTCCGTCCTAAAAATAAAAATTCTACAGATATAAATTAATAGTCCTACTTACTAAACTAAATTATGTCTTTCACAGAATATTTAATGGTTTTTAATTAATTTCTAGTAATGTCTTATTATTATTATTGTTATTATTATTATTATTATTCATTTTACCATAATTCTTTGTTTAAAAAACATTGTACCTATTTTGATTACACTTTTTATTATTGTGTTTGTTGTTAATTTATGACGAAAGTTCAAATTTTGTTTATATGTTTATTCGCGGTTGTAATGAAATGCTCGCCCACTGGTGGGCTAAGGTGAAATTACAATTAACACGGATAGCTTTCGGCTTTCGTCGAGACGCCATTGCTTGCTGTATATTCGATGTTTAGTTGCACATATATTTATTGAATGAAAATGAATAAATCCGGTAAGAAAGAACGTAACGTAAGTCCGATCGAACGTAAGTTTTAAGATCAGTCGTACGACCGAGACGCCGCAAACCCAGCCTTAATGAACTAAAACAGGCTGCTAAATGCGTGTTTTTTTTTTTTTTTTTTTTGCAATAAAATAACAGATGTATCGTAAAGTTTACTATAAAAAAAAAGGGGAGAAAAAAAAAACGGATGCACTGTCTTTTGCCAAGTACATAAAGTTTCAGATTTGCTGTTTTTGCTTTACTATGCTTCTAGCCTTACTTTAGTAGGAAACCTGTCGTACTCTATTAAAATAATTAATACAAATCAAGAAATAGTAATTTGGCGGATATGTCATTGAAAATGTGTATGAAGTGCCCCAACATGCATGAAAAGAATCACATTTCTATTTCGCAGATCATCCCCGCAGTTCATCATTTTTTAGTTGATTTTTCTTAAATGCTGCATTTTTTAGTTGTGTCACTTCGCTTGTCAGGCTGTGATGAGTACTATCCCTATGTTTCACTTTCGTATTTAAAGAATTACAAATATTGCATGTTGATATCTATCATCAGTTTGTGTATAATCATAGTCAGTTTATTAGTGTCACATAAGCTTAACACCTTAAAACATCTTACATTATCTTTAAAAATAATAATAATAATAAAAATGAAAATGAAGAATCTCATTAGAAAAAAAATTTTGGAAATTGTGCCCTTTTAGGGAAAAATCAACTGTGTTTCTTGGAAAATTTGTATCTGGCAACACTGCTGCAGACTTACCTGCGTAAATATATTGCAAATTTTATTTTTCGAAATTAGTGGTACCAAAAGAATAAGAAAATTAACCGTAGTCTCCCTTTTTCTTTTTTTTTTTTTTTTTTTCTCCAGGATATTTTCATGGAAGATATGTTTCCGCCTGTTTTGCCACCATTTTTTCCTTAGAGAAATCTTTATTGTATTTTTAAAGAAACGTATCTCTATTAAACAGGATAGAAATTATTCATTAAAAATAGCAGTAGCAAAAACAAATGTAAATTTCTCCTTTGTAAAATTGTCCTGAAAAAAAGTCGGTGACTATGACCCCTGCTTGTAGTTGCCACCTTAAAACCTTTTAACTACTGAAAAAATTTAATAAAATTTTTTATTTTATTTAATCAGTGAAAACTGTACCAGTTCACTGATTAAATAAAATAAATATTTCTATTAAATTTTTCCGTAACCAAAAAGTACTAAGTTAGCAACTATGCCCCTGCTGTAGCAGCGCTCCTTAATTTATTACGGAGCATTTTTAGAACAGCCTTTTTTCCCCGTACCACTTTTACAAAAGCATACTTATCAGCCGTCTCATTAAAAATCGGGAGATTTTCATTGTACCCACCTTTATTTCACACCAGTGTTTTTTAGAGTAATTTCATACTTATTTAATCGTAACTACAAATGTGGAAAATTGCTCTAAAAATAAAATGATGTGGCTAAAGGGACGTGTACTAAAAAGTTTCCTGCTCATAATTAGAATGTTGACTGGTATGTATAAGGATATATATATATATTTTTTTTTTTTTTTTTTTTTTTTTTTTTTCACCGAAGTTATGTCTTCTAGAAAATTATTATAAATTAAATGGTATCAAACAAAGGCGGGGCTAAAAGTGCTCAAGAATAAATTAAGGAACTCTGCAACTGTGCTTTCCTATACCTTTTACTGTACTAAAACGTATGAAAGTATAAAATAAAAGAACAAGGTGTCACATTCAGACTTGATTCCAGGGGCGGACAGGCCCACCCGGCTACCCGGTGATCGCCGGGTGGGCAAACTGCCAAATTATGTAGACTGTGGGCAAGATGAACAGGAAAAAAAATTACGTTATTGGTGCAAATACTAAATTTTAATTCTTCAGGAAAAAATAGTGACAAGGTACATATGATGACAATGAACATAGTTTACTAAATTGATTGTCAGTTTTTCATGGTGCACGCGATTAAGATGATAGATATTGGTTATAGCTGCCAATTTAAAATAGAATATAAATAATTTTCATATCATTGTTTACAAATATTAATCTTCATCCTATTTAATTCCATATAAATATTACAAAAGAGTACATTTAAAAAGTAATGATATAAAGAATGGAAAATCCGTAATAAATTGACACTTATAATCTTTGTTGTACCTGAACCAACCTCCTTTGTTGATACATAATTTATAATTAACTTACAGACGTAATTTATTCAAGTGAAATTTCCTGTGGATCCATATAATGCTTCAAATTTGTGATTTATAAAAGTGTGTCCAAAAATTAAAAATTGTATTTATCTTTTAAATGTTCTATAAATGTCCTTTTCTTTTTCTCCTTCTCTCTCTCGCTCTTTCTTCTTCTTCTTCTTCTTTTTTTTTAAGGCTTATGTTCAAAATTATAAAAACTTATTTCAAATTATTCATAAATCTCATCCATATGTGTTATTTTTTATTTATGACATTAAAAGGATTCCAAATCGACGCGCTGCAAATTACGTTTCTAAGTTAATTCAGTAAACAAATAGTAATAATGATGACACCTAGAGATTTCAGTGTGTCATCATAAGGTTAACTATATTGCTTCTGCACTTTAATTTAAAGTTTTTAGACCACCTTTATATACAATGTGATTATATCACTATAGAAAAATTATTGTCTAGTTCAAAATTTTACTTTCTCTCATATGTCGAAGAAAGTACCGTTTTTAGGTCAAATTTTCGGAAGTTAGTTTTGTTATATTTAGATGTTTTAAGGGAGCCCTGAATGCGAAAATCATGTTTTAAGCAGTTGCACTGTGTATGTATCTGTTATCAACATATCTCAAAAACAAATTGTAGCAGGAATTTGAAACTCGCTATCTTAAATCTGTATCATATAGGCACTAAACTTTTCATTGAGATTAAGTAAATGGTTCAGGTACAGAGACCAGAGACATCCAAAAAAAATCTAGTACATTACGACTGTGGGCGAAATTTTTTATAGGTATACAGTTTAATATCTATAAACTGCACTTGCATTTATTAATATGCATGAAAGCTTGTTTTGTGTGGAATCAGCTATAAAAATTGTTCATCATTTGTTTACAAGGCTACCCAAAAGATTTAAAATATGGTGGGACTACGTTAGGAATTGCCAGTGTTGCCAGATGAAAATTTAAATTCTCCCTACTAAATGAAGAAAAAATCTCTACATTCCCCACGTTTAAATATTTTTACCCTAAAAATAAACCCTACGACTCAAAACAATTAATAGAAATTATATAAAGTCGCATTATTATTATTATTTTCATATTTTCTAGCATTAAAAAATAAATAAATAAGTAATTAAATTAAAAAAGTTCGGTTCATATTAATATACACATAAGTTGATCGTTGAAACAAACGAACAAATAAAAACAAGTACCTAATTTACGTATATTCGTGAAAACTACGGACTTAGAGAAGTGTATGCGTCCATGGTGAAAACACAGTAAATAAAATGGACTATGATTCTATAATTTGTTTAAATTTAATACTGTTAGATCTGTATTCTATTAAATTATTAAATCAAATAACTAATCTCCTTTGACATGTTTTCACATCAAACTTGCTTTATAAATTTAGTTTTGTAATGAATAATCAATGTTAATCCAGCAAGTATCGACTTGATAGGTACTCTCACTGCTTAGGGGGTGTGGCTACACGAAATGGGTGGTGTGAGCACATCAAAGAGAAATAAAAAGGTTAATTTACAGAAAGGAAAACTAAAGACAACGCATTCTGACGTAAAACAAAATAAAACACACTTGACTTTTAGAACAGTATAATATATTTACGATTAAGATTTTGTATTGCACAATATATTTTATTTGAGAGGTGGGTGTATACAAATAACTTGACAATTTCTGATGAAAACAATTGCAATTGCGAGGAAATTTAATTTTAAAATGTACATGCCTTATTGTCCAATTTATTTTAAAACTTTGATGTTAATGATATCCAAATATTAAATAAATGTTATATTTTTTATTAAAATTATATAATAAATTTACCATTTCGGAATAATAATAGTAGTAATAATAGAAGGGAGGACATATTAAAAATATGCAAATTTCCCAACTATTTTAATTTATGCCGGAACAATCATAGTAATGCAATTTTTTCTCCCTTACTTATTTTCTTGAGTAATTTTTCCCAGTATGTAACTAAGATTAAATAGGAAGAAACCTACTCTTATAAAAAAAAAAAATAGTAGAAGTACAAAAAGAGGGTGGTACTAATAATATACACTGGAATAAATTATAGATGTTGGCAACTCTGAGATGTTTCACTTCGCATCAATCTGTAATAAAATAATGTATCAGAAACAAGGTATTGTAAGCAACTTTTTTACAGATAAGTTTAAAACTTTTTACGTTTTTGAAGAGAACTTTATAACTTTCATTTTATAATAGAAAAATCCCTACAAAACAGAATTAAAAAAAAATCCCCCCCTACGCCAAAAGCAGAGCTGAAATTCCTTACTGTAGGGAGAAATCCCTTCACCTGGCAACACTGGGAATTGCTAGTAATGCATTTCAGGTTGTGCTGTGTGCAATTAATGTAGGACTATATTTACGTGCACAATGTGGTGTGCACATAATTTATAGATGACATACCGATCAACCAATAATTAAGCAAAAGTATTATTTTCTACTGAATGTAACGTGCTTTACTATATTTTACCATGTCCAGGAAACTGATGAGGTTTGAAAATTAATTTATTATATCCACGCGATAAGTAAAGTTTTTTTTTAAGTTAAATTTTCAGTGTTTGCTTTTTGTATAATTACGCTTTTTGAAGTTCTTTGAATACTAATGTCAAGTTTTATAACGTTTGATCCTGTATGTCTATTACCAGCGTAACTTAAAAATACTTAAAAGTCTTGAATTCTATGTAAATGTATTTATTATTTTCAAACGAAACTTGAAGGGAGGCGGTAGCTCCTTTCACACAGATTTATGCTAGTATACAGTTCTTGTTATTTTACCCCTTAATCTGCAATGTATCCTTAAAATATTGAAATGCAGGATAAGAGAAACTCGTGTAAGTGCCACATCAGATTATTGACGTAATTCAAGAATTATCAAATTTTTAACACCAGACTGTATTTCTTTACTTTAAACAAACTTCTTTACTGAAAACTTTATTAAATAAAAGAGTTCAGTTTCAATAATAAATTCACATTCATCGTTTGTCATAATTTTAATTTATTTTTACCATATATACAATTCGTATTTATCAAATAAACTAGTACGTTGTGGCCACCCCAAGACTTTCTTCTATATTTTCTTATACAAATTCACTGAGGACAAATTGTTTGTTAAAATTATTTTTCATGATAAATGCGGAAGATTTTATGACAGAAAAGTATGCACTAAACGCAAAAAGAAAATCAATTTTATGCAATTCAGGAAATATCTCAGGAAATGCGTTTTTTTTTTTTTTTTTTTTTTACAAAGTATATTTTTGTATTAAAAATGGAAAAAAACATAAATACTGTTGTGAACAAAACTTTGTACTGAAAATATATTTCCTGAAGATTCAGAAATGTATTCCATTAACATTCTAGCGTTAGTCTTCTGGAACAAACTGTATCAGGGGCTGATCTATGGGGAAAGAGAAGAAATCGATCACAATTTCAAACATTTATTAAAAATATGTTTGTATTTATAAAAATTATATTAATGTGGAAGGTTAAGTAAAATGCTGTAAAATTATAACTTTATTAAAAAAATAACTGGGTTTTTGTGACTCTACTTTGTGCCCTGATGGGGAAGGCTTCCTTATATCACATTATGGAGTAAGTGGGCCAAAATATCGTTAGTCGGGTGGACCAAATTGAGCCAGCCCGCCCCTGCTTGATTCCTACCAAGCAGATTTTTACCAAGATTCTCTTTCAAAGACTGTAATAAGAAGTTCTCCACAAAATGAGTGCTTAGACTAAATAAAGCATACACATAGAAAAGTTGCTTACCACGCCTTTTTCATTTAAAATTAATAAATTGGGTGGTATCTATATTTGCATGGTTTTACAAAGTACTAGAAAAGTCGAAATAATTTATTTAATAAGTTAAATAGATTCCTTTTGTTAAATCAATCTCAATCCAAAAATATTTTAATATAATAGAGATAAATGGATGATTACAGTGTTAAATTAAAGCTGATATATATAATAAGAAAATAATATTTAAATGTTCTACGCATTTAATAATGTGGGGAGGAGCTAAATAATTTTAATGCATTTCCTATACCTGGTAACATTTATAATTTACATCTGATAGATTGGAGTGGAAGACTGATTTTTAACCAACTATGTGAAAAATATAAGAGCCTGTAATTTTAATACTGTTGTGAACAAAACTTTGTACTGAAAATATATTTCCAGAAGATTCAGAAATGTGTTCCATTAGCGTTCTAGCGTTAGTCTTCTGGAACAGACTTTGATCTATGGGGGAAGAGAAGAAATCGATCACAATTTCAAACATTTATTAAAAATATGTTTGTATTTATAAAAATTATATTAATGTGGAAGGTTCAGTAAAATGCTGTAAAATTATAACTTTATTAAAAAATATCTGGATTTCTGTGACTCTACTTTGTGCCCTGAAGGGGAAGGCTTCCTTATATCACATTATGGAGTAAGTGGGACAAAATATCTTGTTGCCGGGTGGACCAAATTGAGCCAGCCCGCCCCTGCTTGATTCCTTTTTACCAAGATTCTCTTTCAAAGACTGTAATAAGTAATTTCTGAACAAAATGAGTGCTTAAACTAAAAAAAGCATACACATAGAAAAGTTGCTTACCACGCCTTTTTCATTTAAAATTATTAAATTGGGTGGTATCTATATTTGTCATGGCTTTATAAAGTACTAGAAAAATCGAAATAATTTATTTAATAAGTTAAATAGATTTCTTTTGTTAAATCAATCTCAATCTAAAAATACTTTAATATAATAGAGATAAATGGATGATTACAGTGTTAAATTAAAGCTGATATAGATAATAAGAAAATAATATTTAAATTTTCTACGCATTTAATAATGTGGGGAGGAGCTAAATAATTTTAATGCATTTCCTATACCTGGTAACATTTATAATTTACATCTGATAAATTGGAGTGGAAGGCTGATTTTTAACCAACTATGTGAAAAATACAAGAGCCGGGAATCGAACCTGGGCTTTCGCTTAACGCGCGGATGCTCAACTTCCACTCCAATCTATCAGACGTGAGTTTTCGGAGTTGATGATTGTAATTTCTAAATTTATAATTTATTCCGGCGTCTATTAGCCCCGCCCTTTTTTCACAACAGTTGGATTTTAGAGAATTTTTCTCCAAGGTGTAATTACGTTTAAATAAAAATAAAAATGCTTTTTGTGTGGGAGAAGGGCGGAGCTAAGAGTACGGCAGAATATATTATACATGTTAACAGGTATGCTTTTGCTCTCACAGCAGTACAAAACAAAAAAGAAAAAGCTTAAATTTAGATCAACTTATTAGAAAAATAATAATAATAAAGTTTTAGTGAAACCTTAATTATTTTATAAGTGCTCCAGAATAAATTAAGGAACTCTGCAAACTGCTGTAATAAGTAATTTCACCACAAAATGAGTGCTTAGACTAAAAAAAGATTACACTTTGAAAAGTTGCTTACCACGCCTTTCTCATTTAAAATTATTAAATTGGGTGGTATGTATATTTGTCATGGCATTATAAAGTACTATAAAAATCGAAATAATTTATTTAATAATTTGAATAGATTTCTTTTGTTAAATCAACCTCAATCCAAAAATATTTTAATATAATACAGATAAATAGGCGGTTAAAAGGTTAAATTAAAGTTGATATAGACAATAAGAAAATAATATTTAAATGCTCTACGCATCGAATAATGTGGGGAGGCGCTAAATAATTTTCACGTGTTTACGATACCTGGTAAGATTTATAATTTACGTCTGATAGGTCGGAGTGAAAGGCTGATTTTTAACCAACTATATGAAAAATACCAGAGCCGGGAATTGAACCTGGGCCTTCCGCTTAATGCGGGAATGCTCAGCCTTTTACTCCAATCAGCCTTCCACTCCAACCTATGAGACGTGAGTTTTCAGGATTGATGAATGAAATTTCTAAATTTATAATTTATTCCGGAGCCCCGCCCTTTTTTCCACACCCGTTGGATTTTAGAGAAATTTTCTCCAATGTGTAATTACTTTTAAATAAAAATAAAAATGCTTTTGGTGTGGAAGAAGGGCGGAGCTAACAGTACGGCAGAATTATTATAAATGTTAACAGGTATGCTTTTTCCCTCACAGCAGTACAAAACAAAAAACAAAAAGCTTAAATTTAGATCAACTTATTAGAAAAATAATTATAATAAAGTTTTAGTGAAACCTTAATTATTTTATATCAATTTTAATGTTTGTGAAATTAATACAAAATTTAAACGCTTAGTAACGTTTATGTTTTAAAATATCTTGACATTAATTGTGTAGCATTAACAGTCTCAGCAAAATAAAAAGTACAACTTTTAATTAGTAATATAAAGACAATCATTCTTTATACTTCTTACGTATTTTATTTTTGAGAAATAAGTTTACTCTATTTTTTATTTAGTTTCAAATACAACACAGAAATACAAATAAATTTGTTACTTACTATTGACAGCAAAATTATTCGAACGCTTGAAATAATTCCTATGTATAACGTATTCAGGGATGGAACACGGGCGCAGAATTCATACCGGATTGTGTTTAAGAAATTTCTCTACCTATAATATCGTCGATTTAAGAGGTAGAAAATTTTCTTACATTGATAGTGGTATGTATTCTGCGCCCGTGTTCCATCCCTGCGTATTTTATATGGGAATTATTGGTAGCGCTCGAATAATTTTGCTGCCGACTGTAAACCCTAAAATCTTCTCTACTTAACATTTAGCGAATTAAAAAGTAAAAATAAAATTTCAAATTTGCGACTCAAATTTAATAGTTTTATTGTGAAGATGTTGAACATCAACACGGAATACGGGTAAGAAATTCCTGATTCAAAAAAGAAACAAACGTTTCAAAAAGTATTCAGCTGACACCAGTAAAATAAAATTATTTCATTTTTATATAAAAAAATTTTATAAGTCAATGTACGTTATAATCATTTTGAATTGTACTCTAGGTCTGTGTTGCGCTTGAATGTCCGTTACGTATGTTCCTTGCGTACCGATATCATAGAATTTATATTGTATTGTGATATTATATATGTGATTTGTTGTTTGATTGTTTCATTTTAATGAAAATATTCGCGTATGCAGCTAAGTTATTCAGTTATATAATAGCCAAAAGCAACAAGTTGTTCTGTGATATACTTATGACGTTGTGCCATCTTCTAATCCTTCTCAAAATTAATACGCGATTCCAGTAGTTTTTATTTATTTATTTTAATTAATCTAACTCTAGTAAACCCGTCCAAAATTTTCGCAATTTCTTTAATTTATTTTTTTTTTTTCATTTACCTTTAAAATTTGAAACTTACAAGTCTTATACCAGTTTTAACCACCCAATTTAAATATCAATTCAACAGAAGCCAAATTATTATCAGTTTTTGTGGAATGAAACGCTAACAGGGTTCGTACTCTCCTCCGTTTTTTCAGGACACTGTTAGAGATAAGAAATTTCCACCTTTTTTGCCACCACTAATTTCATGCAGATATACTTTTAGTACGTGTGTAGTAATGTCAATGTGACTTGATTACGCAGGGAGTGATTGTTTTATGAAAATAGTGGTAGCAATAAATTTAAAAATTTCTCGTTCATGAGAGTGTTCTGAAAAAAGGGCGGAGAGTACGGCCCAGCGCTAATGATAGTTAAACAAAATCATTCAAAAAAAGTTTCAAAATAAGTTGACCCAGTTTTTATACTTCCCGAGGCAGGACAGCTTTAGTATAGGGCCCCTATGGCGAATTTTAAATTTTTGCCGCCATGTTGCGAATTTTAAATTTTTGCCGCCTTTTAATTGGTTTTTAGGGCGGACGACAATTGGTTTTTATCTGGATTTTTTGTAGACCAGTTTTGTGTAACGACAAAATAAATTAGAAATATCATTTCTATCGTTACAAATTCAGTACCAAATGAAAGAGGAAAATTTTCCGAAACCAGTGGTGCAAACAGTTTTTCGACGCGAGAATTAGATTTTTTAAAATTAAATAAAGTATGAAATTTAAGTGCCAACAGTTCATTTTAATTTATTTCAGTCATTTTTAAAAGCACGTGGTCTAGTTTTACTGTCAAAAAATGAGGTAAAAAGTAAATTAAAAATAAAAAATAGTATCAAATGTTAGTATCGAAAAAGTGTAGTTCAAAAAAATAAATTTTTCAATGCTTCAATTGCAAATCAGTTGAAAAATATAAAAAATTAAAAATTCTGTCATGAACAGAATTTAGTTTAGAACGGAGGACTCTTAATTTCAATCTGTAAAATTTTCACTTTTATTTGTATTTATATTTTATCTCATTTTTTGGCCGTAAACTGGGCCACGTTCTTTTTTAAATTACTGAAATGAAGTGTTGCCAAGTAAATTTCATACATTAGTTAATATTTAAAAATCTAATTGTCATGTCGAAAAACTATTTGCACCCCTCGATTAAAAAAAATCGCCCCATTCATTTGGTACTGAATTTGTAACGATTGGTCTGATATTTCTAATTTATTTTGGTGTTACCCGAAACTGGTCTACTAAAACTTCAGATTTGAACTAATAGACCTCCGTCCTAAAAATAAAAATGAAAATTTTACATATATAAATTAATAGTCCTTCGTACTAAACTAAATTCTGTTTTTGACAGAAATTTTAAAGGTATTTTTATCAATATCTAGTAATGTGATATTATTATTATTATTATTCATTTTGGCATAATTTTTTGTTTAAAAAACATTGTACCTATTTTGATTACACTTTTTACTTTCTTCTATATCCAATAGAAGAAAGTATTGGATTCGTAAAAATTTTCGACCTCGGGTTTTTAATGGATTTACACGTTTTGAGATCTGTAGAACAAGATTTGACCATTTTTAGAAAATGTCTGTCTGTCGGTCTGTGGATGTGTATTACAAAATTTTGTGGCAACTGTATCTCAGGAACTACTGCACAGAATTTCATACAAATTGGTATGTAGTTGCACCTTGACATAAATTAGTGCCTATCAACTTTTGGTAAAAATTGTTTTACAGGTTGCGTTGCCATCCTGCTTTTTCTAAATGTTTAACATGGTGATATAGGACAAAATTTTGTATAAATGTGCATAAAGAGAATTATTTTATCTTAATCATTCTGAAATTGACAAGAATTGTTTATAATAGAGATAGTCAACTGGGAAAAAAAAAATTATGCCTCGCTAACCCCCCCCCCCCCCCATGGGGGGAAGTACCCCCTCGAGGAGAGTAGATTTTCAAGATGGCTATCTTTCGAAAGGTCTCGTTAATACCTTTAAAACGAATGGTTTAACTATAAATCTGTGATAATTTAAAACAAAGTTATCGATTTTTTTTTTATTTTTAAAGAAAAAAAACTTAGAGAAAAATTGTAATTTTTTTTTTTTTTTTTTTTTACGAAATTTAACCAAACTTGGTATTTAATTGGCCCCTGACATAAACTGATGCTGATTAGATTTAAGGATCAATCGCTCAACAGGTGGCGCTGTGATCTTATTTTTTCTAAATTTATAACATGGCAGTATAGGACAAAATTTCGTATAAATGTATATAATGAGAGTTATTCTTAATCTATGATTGTAAAATTAATATGAATTATTAATAATAGTAGTAGTTAATTAGGGAAAAAATTGTGCATGTGGGGGCATCGTCCCCCCCCCCCTGGGGGGGAGTACCCCTGGGGGTGGGGGTAAATTTTCGAGATGGGTATCTTTCGAAAGATCTCGTCAAAACCTTTAAAACGAATGGTTGAACTATAAATATGTGATAATTTAAAACAAAGTTATCAATTTCTTTTAAGTTTAACAATTTTTTTTTTTTTTTTTTTTTTTTTTTTTACTGAGCGAATTTGTTTTGGAAAATATAGAAGAAAGTCATGTGGTGGCCACAACATACTAGTTATTTTTGTGTTTGTTGACAATTTATGACAAAAGTTCATATTTTGTTTATATGTTTTTTCGCGATTATGATGAAATGCTCGCCCACTGGTGGGCTAAGGTGAAACTACAATTAACATGCACAGCTTTCGGCTTTCGTCGAAACACCATTGCTTGCTACATATTCGATGTTTAGTTTCACATATATTTATTGAATAAAAATGAGTAAATCCGGAAAAAAAGATAACACATACTATTGTGTGCCACAGTGTAACTCCAAAGGATCAAGAAATCCAGAATTAAGTTTCCATTTATTTCCAAATGACAAATTTAAAATTTCAGTTACTTCGGCTAATGGAAGTAAAGCTTTAGTTAGATGATTTGAAACTAGTATTTTTTCAGCTGCAGTTAAGCATTTACTTCCGATCGAACTTTGAATAAACTGAAATTTTTTTTCCAAAAGCAATCGATTTTCCATGATGTAATGGCGGAGAAATTTTACCACGAATGTTAAGTTGTAACTCAAATCGAACAATAATAAATACACGTGGCTAGTATATTTACTAACAACAAAAGTTGAAAAAACGACATATGTCGATCATTACAAACGCAGATAGTTTTGCTAGGTCTAAAATGACACTTGCAAATTTTGTAAAGACGCAAATTTTAAAAATAGATTTTTCCATAAAACGGTCTCATCAGACAAATGTCATCATTTTTTTATTAGATCACTGAACCGAATCCACGTGCTTTAAAAATATTACTTATTATTTTTTATCCTCGCGTATTTTATGAAGTCAGTACCATATCGTTTCAAAAAAATTTAATCGTAACTAGTCTACGTTAGAGAAATATTATATCGATAGTAAATATACATATGATAGTAAATATACAAATTCAATACCATAACAAATCATCCAATTGTTGCTCTTGAAAGAAGGAAAAGCAAAATTATGTTGGTTTAAACAGGAATCTTGAATATCATGGCAATAATTGACTAAAAGTCAATATGCTTCATTATGTATACGGAAATCCCCATGTTGCCTGTACAATTTATACAAATATTATAAAACAGCAAAGAAACTGCTATGCTAGATTTACACCTCGATGGGATTACAAATATTAAGACCCAAAAGATAGATAATCAGAGCTCATTCTTATTCAATATTTTTATCAGCTAAAGAACCTACACAACAGAAATTGGAACGCTATTGCTCAATTCGTTAGCTATGGGAGGAGTTAAGAACACTTAAAATAACTTGATTCGTCCTCATCGAAAATTTTAGTTAGTTACAATAACAATTACTATAAAAGAAAATTTTTGAAATAGGAAAATTATAAAATAATTAAATAGGAAATAGAAAAATTACAAAGTTTTTATTTAAAATATATAAAGCTGGAAGCTTGTCGGGGTATCTGTCTAGATTTTTAGTAATTATTAGATTTTATCAAAAAATGGTACGCTTATCAAACAGGACAAAACCTTGCTAACGCCATATTTTTAGTAAAATCAGATAATTCGTTCAAAATATATTTTAAACCCACTTTTAATTTCAAAATTATTAAAAAGAAAAAACGAATAGATGCCAAAGATAAATATGTTGCTATTTATGTTTAAAAAATTATTTTACCATTTTTCTTTTATTTTTTATTTTAAAAAATTAAAATTTTGAAAATTTTTGCTAAAGAAATGGAACAGCTTCAGTATAGAAACCACTTGGCGAAATTTGTAACTTGGCTCCGAAGTAGCTCGGACGTTTCTCGTCAGGATCTTTACTTGGACAGCAATTGCGATAGGCATTTTAATTTAACGCTAAAGTAACCAAAAAAAAAAAAAAAAAAAAATTTAAAGCCACCAAGGGGCTTCATGCTTGAGCTATACCAAAGAAATTTTAAGAAATGAATGTAGTAAATGATGCTAGGGGATGAAACATAGTTACTGAATGCCTTTATATGTATGAATAGATTAAAATAGGTCCTATCGTACTAAATTAAAATCTATTTTGGGCATTTATAAGGATGTCAGTTTCTTGTATGCATAAGCAAATTTGATTATATATATATATATATATATATATATATATATTGTCATTTATGCGAAAATATATTTCTTTTTATGTCAAAAAAAAAAAAAAAAAGAAAAAGAAGAAAAACTATAAATTATTTGGAATTTTAGAATATTGACATCTATAGCGATTGCTAAAATAACACATTTTCTATTCTTATTTTTGACCAATCCAATTTAATATGTTTTTTTTTTTTTTTTTTTTTTTTTTTTTTTTACATCATCATTTTTAATCCATTTTATATCATTATTCTTTGTCTTTTGTTTGCTGTATACATTTATAATCATCATTTAGTTTATATTTGTTATTAATGTTGATGGAGAACATGTTAATTTCTCTGATTTTTAGTACTTTATATCATTAACAGTGCAACATCGTACGGTGTAAAGCCATTTCGATCAGTAGCTAGGTTAATTAACTTGGTGCAACATATTTACCCGATTAAATATAACTTAAAACATTTTAAATTAATGTCAAGTTATAGGGTCAGGTGGGGTAATATTGGTATAAAAACACCGTTTTTGAAAATCAGTGGCAGAAAATTTATATAATATTTCAAAAAATGTAGTATTTTTTTGTTGCGTATATACATTACAATTGCTAATAATACATTGTGCTTGAACTTTTGATTTAATATTTAAAAATAAAGAAATAATAAAGAAATGAAATAGACTAAATTTTTCTCACTTTACCCCCATTGCATAAAACCCACTTCTATACCCCGAGACTACTTTACCAGTACTTATTTTTACTACTTTACTATACTTCCCCAGACTACTCACTTTACCCCCATGGCATGGGATAAAGTGAGTAGTCTGTGGGGTAATGTGAGTAATTAGTTAAAAGGGAGCAAAATTGCAGGTAAATCGTTTGGAAAGTGTTAAAAACACTTTTCAACAAATCTGAAAAGTGTTTTTAACATTTCTTAAACAAAGTTTCAAAGTGTTTATGACTTCGGTTTGTCTGTCTGTCCGCGCTCTAACTCTCATAAATATTTATGGAATTGTTTGAAACTGATATATGCTATTCGAGTTCACTATGTGATGTTCTCTTTTGAAAATGGAGGAAATACCACGGCTGGTTTATATACAAGGACATTGAAAGAATTCCAAAGCATTTAGTTCCATGGGAGGTATTTTTATAAACCACTTTTTAATATCTTTATTTTGCACATATCATAATGAAATTGACATTAATTTTACTTATACACAAAAAATGTGTTTCTATGACATACAGTATGATTAGCATGAAGATTTACAGAGCCACAAAAACATATTCAGATACTTTAAGGGTTCCAACCAGAAATTGCTGGAATTACATTTTAGATCTTATTAAGCATTTTTAACTCTTTTTAACAATGTTTAAGGGTGATTATGAGTTAGATTAGCCCATCTGTCTGTCTTTCTGTCCGTCTGACTCTGCGTCTGTCAGTGCGGTTTTTAATTTGCGTAAATATTCATGGAATTTCTTGAAATGGATATATATTATTTATATTTACTAAGCATTTCCCCTTATTGAAAATGGAGTAAATACTACCCTTGGTTTGTGCACAGGAACACCTGAAACGATTTCAAAGCATAGCGCTCTATGAGATATATTTTTTAAACCGCATTTTAGTACCTTTATTTTGCACAGATTACAATGAAATTGACATTTATTATTCATATGCACATACACAAAAAAAATAAATAAATAAATAAATAAATAAAAAATAAAGTTTTCTATAAATACTATTTTATTAGTAATAAGATTTGCAGGGACCCTTAAAAAGGTTCACATAGATTAAGAGCTATAACCAGAAATTGCTGAGAAAGGATTTTCAGTTTTATTAAGCATTTTTAATGCTTTTGAACAATGTTTAAGAGTGATTATGAATTCTATCAGTCTATCTGTGTGTCTTTTTATACTTTTGACTCTCCGTCTGTCTGTCTGCATTCTAACCAAAACCTGATTATTGCAGGGGCACGCAGAGCACATGGTCCGAGCCCAGAGCAGAATGTGGCCCTAAATATCGATTTTCACATACACTCGAACCTCCCGTAAGGGACACCTCAGAATAAGGGACACCTCTATTTAAGGGACAAATTCTCTAGTCCCAGTCCCTAGAAATTAGAAATTTATGTGCATAGGCAAGTTCAGTAAAATTGGTCCTAATATAATGATTAACTATATCATGTAAGTAATTTTCTTTTTAAAAAGACTTGACTTTATTAGTGTGTGACTTGCATTGCCAAAGTGCATTGATTAATTGGGGTGTAACTGAGTGTAAAGTCTATTTAAAAAAATTTCATTGACCCTCTGAATAAGGGACACCTCTATTTAAGGAACAAAATGTCTGGACCCATGAGTGTCTCTTAATGAGAGGTTTCAGTGTATTTGATTCTACAAATTCGACTTTTAATGCATAAATATCGTAATAGAAACTTTTGTTTAAATGGGAAGAGGGGAATAGTGAGGGTCGAGGAAAGTATACGTGCCCCGTTCTTCACTTGAAGTTAATACGGCCCTGGTTCTGACTCCTGTAAATATTCATGGAATTCTTTAAAATTAATACAGTAAAACCTGTGAAGTAAGACATCCGTATAAGTTGGTCGCTTTTTCATGGAACGGAAGGTATACATAGGATTAAAATTATGACCAACCTTTATAAGTTGGACACCCCTCTAACTTAGACGTTGGACACTGAAATAGTACTCTAAGTTGAACACTTTTACAATATGGGAGAAGAAAAAGGGAGAAATAAACCACCCTTTCATTTTCTCACACTTTTATAGGACATCTTGTTAGTATTTATTTCTGCTAGAAATAGCTGTCATTGTATGTACATTGTGTCATTGTATTTCTTGTGTTAGTGTATTACAGGGGTCGCATATCTTTTAGAAACATCTTTCTTTTCACCAGTTCAAATACTCTGAGATCGAATTACTCATATTTAGTGCATAATGCAAGAGTCTTCCTTTTTTTTTTTTTTATTGCTTTCCCCCCCCCCTCCCCCCAAGGGCTAAAGATATCTCTTATCCTTAATCTTGCTTCACCCAAGTCTCTCTATTCTTTGTCAGGATTTCAGGAAATATCCAGTTCACTTTGACTATTTTAAAGTGGACATTGGTTAGGAGACAAGTAGATGCTAAAGTTTCTTTACCTCTTCTAGTCACACTATTTAGTTTCTCCCCAGAGTGTTTACGAATATGAATAAAAAGCCATTAATTGAACTTTCACTGGAAAAGAAAAAATAAGTTTTGTATGATATTAAACGATGAAAGTTGTACAGTTTCTTATATCGGTAAAAAACAGCGAGAAATTTTAGAAGCCTGGGAAAAACACTGTGATGAAGAAAGAAAACGTAAAATAAAAAATGAAGAAACAAATATCAAAGCATTTAAATTTTTCAACATGTGCCGAGTAAGAAATATTCCTGTAACAGGGCCAATGGTTCAGGAGGCTGCTTTAAAAATTGTAAATAAAGTAGGAGATCCAAATTTTTCGGCAAACAACCCTTGTAACAATATGCTATGAGCACTATTTCTGCCGTATTTTAGACAACTAACGTTTCTATGGTTATATATATTTCCTATTAAACATATTTTTATTTAGTTCTTTAAATATTAATTTGAATTCATCAAATATTTCTGCCCGACAGTTAGTAAGTACAGTTACGCAGAGCAGCACATTTATTTGTATGTTAAATTGGCGTAGTGTTTGGTATATAAAAAAATCTGGAGTTACTCCACTCGACTTTCCGTGCATTGAGTAATTAACAGTTTTGTAGATAAAGTAAAGAAAGGGGAGTTGTTAAACAAACAAAAAAGAGAAAACCATAATCGAGTGTTTGAGTATTTTTCTCCATATATTACACGCTATTTTATTTCACGCTTCTGAACTTTGAGCCCATAGATCATAATGACACAGAATTTTTCGTTGTGTCCCTGTAAAAACCTATAAATGCTAGATTCACCAAAATGCTTATAATTAGTGCAACAGTGATTTATAATATTCATATAATTTTTCAGCCCAAATGAATAAGACGTTTAGATGCTATCTATCGCACTTTTAAAAATTTGGTCCCATAGGCCATAATGATAAAAAAAAATTTCTTTGTGTCCCTGTAAAAAAACTGTAAGTGCTAAATTCACCAAAATCTATACAGTTGGTGCAACTTTGACCTATAACATGTGTAAAATTTTTTTGCTCAGATTAATGAGGCGTTTAGACACTATCACACTTTTAAAAATTTGGCCCCATAGGCCATAATGATAAAGAGTTTTTCTTTGTGTCCCTGTAAAAAAACTATAATTGCAAGATTCTCCAAAATCTATACAGATTGAGTATCTGTAAACTATAATATGTGTATAAATTTTTTGCTCAATTGAATTAGGCGTTTAGATGATATCGCACTTTTAAGATTTTGGTCCCATAGGCCATAATGATAAAGAATTTTTCTTTGTGTCCCTGTAAAAAAACAGGGTCAAAATCAATAGGGTTCGTGCTACGGTGACTTGCAACATGTGTACCAACTTACAGCTCATTCGAGCAAACCGTTTAGACGCTAGCGTGTTCACTCACACACATACACACACACACATACATACATACACATACGTACACACATACATACACACACATACACACATACATACACGCACACATACATATATCATCGTAAAAATAGTGAAAACGGACTCAGGGAACCTCGAAACGTATAGAAACATCGAAATCTCAAAATCGGATTTTTGACATGATTACAATACTTTCCTCACTACAGTGTTCGGAAAGTAAAAATAAACAAAGAAACATTATCGTGCTGCACAACTTTATTATATTTCTCCCTTAGCGGCGTTTGAATTTTTGTCGCTATATAAGCGATGTATTTACCCCATTTTCAATAGGGAACATCCCATTGAGAACTTGAACAACATAAATCAGTTTCAAGCAATTCCACTGATGTTTACGGGAGTTAGAGCTCGGACAGAGAGACAAACCGAAGTCATAAACAACATATTTCAACTTTGTTAGAGAGCGTTAAAAGCAGAACCACTCTTGTTTATATTGCTTTATAAACAAATAATAAAGAGAAAATACATTGAATTTGCTCAAAAATCGCTTCGGTACCCAGCTGCGTTCAGAAGCGTCTCTCTCGCTCGCAAAATCTCAAGTACGTGTCCCTGTTGCCTGTGACAATGCCTTACCCGTGGACTTCAATTTTGGTGTTCACCGGATGGCTGATTTTAAACGGACAATATCGAAAAAATCGAAGTAGTCCTTTTATATTTAAATCCCAGTTACATATGAACAACGCTATACGAACGATGTATAATAATATAATTAATTTAATTTAATTTAATTCATATGGATGTCAATCATGTAGGAAAAACTATTTTAGCCATTTTCTTTCTATTAATAAACAGAACGGAAAACGGATAATATTTCATCTGGAGGCATTTTGTGTAATTAGACCAATTAAAAAAATTTTTCCTCTTTTCCCCCTCGAATTAAATTAAAAAATATTTAAAATAAAATTGAGGAAAATCGTGCTAAATTAATGGAACAGCTTGGACCTCTTGGAGAAATTTGAAATTTGATACCTAAGTACCTCGGATGTTTCTCGCTAAAATCTTGACATACGCAATTCCGGTAGATAATTTAATTCATCGCTAAAATAACATCAAAATTTTTAAATCCGTCAAGGGTATTAACTGTAATTGAAACATTTTAACAAATGAATGTAGAATCCTTTTCTAAGGAACACAATGCAGTTACTGCACGCCTTTATACGGAAAAATAGTTAAGTAAATTCTTTCTATTAAAAAAAAAAAAAAAAAAAAAACTGACTTCAAAAAACAGCTATTATTTAAACAAGTAAAAACATGGGTATAAAATGAAACTAAAAATTGCGCCTAAAAGTGTAAAATAATTTCCTTCACCAAACAAACTGTAACGCTACAATTATTCATAACTTTTGAAGTCGACGCAAAATAAAATTAATTTAATTCGTTTTTAAAGGTTTGTTTTTATCGGTAGCTACA
This sequence comes from Salticus scenicus, assembly GCA_963930645.1. NCBI lineage: Eukaryota > Metazoa > Arthropoda > Arachnida > Araneae > Salticidae > Salticus > Salticus scenicus. The sequence goes on along the minus strand of OZ005656.1, from coordinate 174,649,091 downwards.
AATGCTGTTGTCTCGAATGATCCATTTTCATGTTTCCTTTATTATTTCATCGCTGTATACAATTGGCCCATTTGTAACATCTACATAGAATAGTGAACATTCTTCGCAATTCGGTATTTATGTTTCTACGAAGTTAAAGTTTCCTGTCTAAACTTGGTGTAACTTTGATAACAATCATCCTTGGTGGCTTTTCGATTTGGCAATCAAAAGGTAATTCAAAAATATACATGCAAGATGTATATTTTCATTATATATATCGTACGAAGTATTGTTTCATATTCTTGATTGCTCTCTTAATATACCTTATTAAAATAACCATGACTTCTCAAAGAAATTAAATATGTTTGCCAGATAATTGGGCGATTTTTCTTTCACCAAGGACGCCAGATACCTGCAGCTTCGCGCTCTTTTTCAGTTTACGAAATCTTGTTTCCTTGAACCAAAGTAGGTTTAGGCTGCGTTTTGCAGGTGACAATGTGAGATGTGTATTTTGAATAGAATTTGATTTATGTATTACATTGTCCCGTCAGGTTTTATAAATTTCATAAGAAAGAGGATAAAATATTTCTTACCCGACAGGTCTTGTTCTTTTTCGCCGGCTTATTCTAAGTAATCACAAAGTAGTCGAAATAAACACAGCTCAAATTTCACGACACAAACGTTTAATTAGACGCACTATTTACATTTATAATACATAATTGTTTCATAAATATCTGCAGCTATCACAATATTTAATATTGGCTGCCAAGCATTTAATATTAGCTGTCGAGCGTCAGAACGCTCTTTCATATCCTCACGGATTCACATTCCTTCTTTTTACAACAGAAAAACAAAACTTTTCATCATCAGAAAAAACATGTTGCCAATCAATAAACATAAAAATAGGCAGACGATCTCCAGTGGAAGAACAGCCCGCCCCCTGACGGCAAGAATGGGTCATCCTCCCACCTTTGATTTTGGCAGTCTTGTACAAAATCAAACTAAAAACGAGAAAAAAGACATATTAATAAACATTACATCAAGCAAAAGTGAAAAGGAACAGAGAGAAAAAAAAAAAAAAAAAAAAAAAAAGGTAAATAAAAGTTCTATCAGTCAATTATAAATTCAGTCTATCTGGAGCTCTAATGGATCTACCCCTCCTGGTAAATCGTTGTTTTTCGTCAGGTATCTCAACAGATTTCTTGACATTCTTTGAAACAGTTCTAGACAGTTCAGAGGGATCAGGGCATCTTTTCGGTGTAGAACGAGTAGGTATCAAAGTTCCATTTGCAGCATACTTTGCACGAAAATCACTAGATTCATCAGAAGAGATCTCTAACGGATAAAGTTTTTGAACTGGGCGTATCAAAAACCCATTTTCTGTCTTGATTTTCGCCACTCGAACTATTCCGTCTTTACCAGGATAACTTTCCACAACTCTGGCTAATGGCCAGTTGATTCTTTTTTGATTATCATGACCGACGAGAACTATGTCTCCTACAGCAATTTTTTTGTCAGTCTTAGCGATACCCTTTGAATTTTTTAATTGTCCTAGATATTCAATTCTGAATCTTTTCCGTAAATCTTTCTTCAATTTTAACAAATATCGAAGTCTTCTTTTTAAATTCACATTTTCGAAGTTATCTAGGTCAGGAAGACCAGTTTCTTTAATTCCTTGCAAAAACATGCTCGGAGTCAATGGAATTAAATCATCGGGATCCTCAGAAATAGTAGTTAATGGTCTGGAATTCATCAAACATTCGATATCACATATAATTGTGTAAAGTTCTTCAAAATCTAGAGCTGCTCGTCCTAATACTCTTCTCAAAATTTGCTTTGTACAGCCTATTAAGCGTTCCCACCAGCCACCCCACCATGGTGAAGCTGGGGGGATAAACTTCCATATTATGTTCTGTACTAGGGCTTCCTTCCGTACTTTTGCAAGTATAGGATCAGTAAATAGCTTCGAAGCTCCTGAAAAATTTGTGCCTCGATCGCTGTATATTACAGAAGGTCGACCACTTCTCGCAACAAATCTTCGCAGGGTTTGCAAAAATGCTTCAGAGGATAATGATGTTAATAATTCAAGATGTACCGCTCTGTAAACAGCGCAGGTGTACAGCACAATCCAACATTTTTTACAGTTTTTCAAGTACAAAGGTCCGGCTAAATCAACCCCGGTAATTTCAAAGATAGCAGCATCTCTGATCCTGTCTTCCGGCAAGGCGGTGATTTCAGGCTGAACAGAATTTACGGTGAAGCGTTTGCATCTTATACAACGGAAGGTAACTTGCCGTATGGACTTTCTGCACCTGAGAATCCAATATTTTTCTCGGAGATGGTTCATTAATATTTGTACTCCTGCGTGGTTTAATTCGTTATGTTTCCATTCTATCAATTTCTGCACGATGTAATGATTTCCTGGTAAAACGAAAGTCTGTATTATCTTTACTTCTAAGTATAAGAGACTTTACCCTTAGAAGGCCATCTTTGTCAACGGTGGGATGAAGTTTTCGTAAACGATCATCTATTCCTTTAGGAAAGTCTTCCCTTTGAACCATCTTTAACAGGATTAATTCAGCATGTTTAAGTTCTTTATTTGTAAGATCCCCAGAATTTCGTTTAGAATGATTTCGAAGATTCGAGATGAATCTGTATATCCATGCCTTAACTCTTAATAATTTCACGTAAGACGAGTATCTCTCATAAAACTTCTCAGTAGTTTCAGTACTCAGAGCAGAAATGATCGACCTTTTTTTTCTGAATTGACAATCTGTATTTCGGGTGAGATTTCTTGTCTCGGCCATTGACTCGTTGGTGTCTTACCCGGGACGTATCTCCAGTCGTTGGGATGACTCAAAGATCTTATTTCTCTGGTACGATTCAGCACAAATACTCCCCATGGTTCTTGATTTTTTATCCAGAACAATGCGTTCATGGAGTCAGACCAATAGAAAGTTTGAACTTGGCTGTCACAGAAGTCTCCTTTTATAGAATTCATTAATCTAACACCTAAACAACATGCTAATAATTCTAGTCTCGGAATGGAGACTGATTTCAAGGGTGCCACTCGAGCACGAGCTTGAACCAATTGACATCTCACATGAAAATTATTTTCTTCTCTGATATATACACAAGTTGCATAAGCGTGGCTTGATGCATCACAAAAAACATGGAATGACACATTTGTATTTAGAGCATGACTTTCTAATATCCTTCTAGGGATTCTAATGCCTTCCAAGCATTTTAATGCATTTTTCCATTTCAGAAATTTTTTCTCGATGTCATCTGGTAGCTTGGCATCCCAGGGCAGTTTCCTACGCCAACATTCTTGCATTATGATCTTTGCAATTAAAGTGACAGGACAGAGAAACCCAATGGGGTCAAAAATCTTACTTGCTAAGGACAGGATAAATCGCTTACTTAGATTTGCATTTTCGCACTCATCAAACTTTAAACTACAGTATAGAGTATCTTCCAAAATATTCCAATTTAAGCCCAAAACTGAGACAGTCTCTTGAAAATCTTCTTCAGGAATTCCGTACACACTTGGTGGTAGACCATTACCTATCCATCCTCTAAGATCAAAACATCCCGCTGACATGATTTCTTTAGATTGTGCCATAAAATTAACTACTTCTTCTTCGGAACTGCAACTTGTAACACAGTTGTCGACATACATAGAGTTTTTAAGTTTAGAAGCAGTCTCTTGCAAATAATCTGGAACATTACTTAGGTGGAAATTTAGAGTAGCTCCTAAAAGAAATGGGCTGCAGTTTACCCCAAATACTACTCGACGATGTCTGTAAATCTTCACTTTATTAGGATCACCGCCCTCCCACCACAGAAATCTTAGAAAATCACAATCTTCTTCATTTATTCTTATTTGTAGAAATGCTTTGCGAATGTCTGATACTACCCCATACTTGTTCAAACGAAATTTATTCAAAATGTTAGGAATCAACTCCATGTAGTTTGGACCTTTAGCTAGGCAATCGTTCAAAGAGTAACTGTTCTTTTCTTTTGCAGAAGCATCGAAAACAGGACGAATTGTTGTCGTTGAATGCTCTTTTATAACTGCTCTATGAGGCAGATAATGGCAATCTATCTTCTCGAATTCATCAGTATTTACTTCTTCAATTATTTCTTCACCAAGCCACTGACAAAAAACTTCTTCATAATCTTCAATAAGACCCTTATTCTTCAGAGTCCTCACAGTTGATTTTAGCCTTCGTTCAGCAATTGTTTTGTTATCTGGGAGTTCTTGGTGTCCTTCTATCCATGGTAATTTTACAACATAGCGTCCGTCACCATCTCTACTTAGAGTTTTCTCAAAATGATTTTTGGATGCTTCTTCAAGTTCTTCTTTTGACTGTTTCTCTGCAGGATCCTTAATTCCTAGGACATCTAGTTCCCACAGATCAGAAATTTTTACTTCTCTAGCTAACATCGAAGTGACTACAAGGTTTTCAGTATCTTCAGTAGACTTCTTAGTGCGTCCCATAACAGTCCAACCTAGCCTTGTTTCAATAGCGGTCAGGCCGGATTTCAGGTTCTTCAGCTTTCCTGTCATTAATTTGCCAGCTACATCTGCACCTATAAGGAGCTCTATGGGGTTAAGACAATCTTCTAAATATATCCCCGTACCTGATAAATCATCTTCACACAGTTCTTGAGTGACCGGTGGCATAGTAAAACAAATTGTAGGCTGACTCAAAACTTCAAAATTGCAACGATAAGTTTCGCTGACATCAGAAAGGTAAGCTTTGTAAACATTGTGTGTCAAAGTATTCGTGTTCGAACCACCAAATAAGGAATGCTTCAGTTTTTCTTTTCTTATTGGCTTGTATCCAATCTTTTTTGCAGTGTTTTCTAAGATGTAAGACCTTTGGGAAGCGGAATCAATAATCGCCCGAATTTTTAAAATTCTGTTTTCACCTCTTAAATTAATCACGAGTGTCTGTAGCAAAACACTGGGAGTTGATGAAACATTTGATAATGTTGTATCTTGATCGGAAGTATTCTTGTCATTTTTAACCCTTTGTGCGTACGCAGCTGATTTCGGATCATTCTTACAGAGAAGAGTATGGTGGGGTTTCCCACAAATCGCACAGTTACATCTACTTCTACACGAACTAGAAATGTGGTTCAATTTTAAACATTTAAAGCAGCCTCCCCGTTTCATAACATTTTGTTTTCTTTGATCATAAGTCAAGTTTGCTACTTTTCTACATTCCGCACTTAGATGTGGCTTATCGCAGAACACGCACTCTTGCTCTCGGTTTTGTTTACCTTGGGACGAGGTTAAAAGTTCCATACCTGTTGGAATAATTTTATTGTGTGTTAGAAAATTTTTAGATTTCCATTTCATTGTGTTAAATTTCTTGGGTTTGTTTTCAAAACCAAATCCACTTGTCGCTAAATTAATTTTTTCTTCACCTTGAATTTCATTACGTAAAAACTGCATTAAAGTTTCTAATTTATTAAAAGATTTATCTTCCGAACTAAGAGAAACAGAATTCAAGTGTCTTTCCCAAATACGCAAAAGATCTATTGGTAAACAAGATTCAACTAACAGGTATAACATTGAGGCATATTTATCGCTTGTTACACCAAGCATTTTTAAAGGTCGTAACTGTGTTTCTAATTTATCATAAAGCTTCACATTTGGTAATTTATGTTCCTGATTTACAGTATTACTTAGCACAAGGCTTAATAATTCCCTAACATAAACTTCAATTAGTACACCTTCCCTGCCAAATCTTGTATGTAAACAATCAACCGCTTGTGAATAGTTCTCAGCTGTTACGGGAAAAGATTCTACGACTTCTCTGGCTCTAGACCCCTTTTGAGTAGATTGAAGTAGATACTGAAATTTATCTACCTCCGAAATATTTGGATCTTCATGAATTTTCTTAAATAATCCCCAAAATGATAACCAGTCCTTTAAATTACCATCAAACTTTTGTAATTCAATTTTTGGTAACTTAAAACTTCTTTTAGAATTACTTTCGTTTTCAAGTACACTTGAATTTATATCCGAAGGTAAATTTATTCTACGTTCAAGTTTTGTTTTTAAATCAATATAAGTACTACTATAATTATCAGCACTTTCGATTTCGCTATCCAACATGGTCTGAGTACATTTTTCATCACCTTGTAAAATTTGAAGAATTTCTTTATCAAGTGTATGGAATATTTTTCTTGTATGGAATATTTTCTTTGGAATATTTTTCTTGTAACTGTGCTAAGAACCCAGCACAAGAATCGATGTCACAAGTTTCAGTTTCTAAAAGGTTTTTTACCTTTTCAGTAAATTTTGTAAAGGTACCTCGATAAGAACCGCGTAATTTAGTTGCGGCTTCCATAATTCAAATAAAGACTGATAAAATAATAAACAAACACTTCAAATCAAAGCTTCATAAAACGAGAACAAAAATATTCCGAAATCGAAAGTAATTCTGGGAAAAAAAACATCAGAATTCTAAATAATGTTTTGAGAACAAAAACATTCAATTTTCGAAACACTTTGATTCAAAATAACAATTTTCATATAAAAGAATAATCTTCTTTATTAAATCAAAATATGCAAAATCAATGTAAAATCAAAATATGCATTCATAGAATATGTATTAACATTTTCTTCAACATAAACAAATTCTTCATATTGTTCTAAATATCAAATGAGCAGTTCAAAAATAAACATACATTTTATGTTTTCAAAATTATTCTCAATAATACTTACAAAAAGTATTTCAAAATTTTTAATGTTATCTTCTCATAAAAATGAGATCATATTTCAATTAGAATAAATTATATTCTATTTCTATACTTTATTCATTAGAACAAATTAGAATTTATTACTTAGAACAAATTTTCTACCGGCGTCCCTGTGAACGGGCGCCATTAAATGTCCCGTCAGGTTTTATAAATTTCATAAGAAAGAGGATAAAATATTTCTTACCCGACAGGTCTTGTTCTTTTTCGCCGGCTTATTCTAAGTAATCACAAAGTAGTCGAAATAAACACAGCTCAAATTTCACGACACAAACGTTTAATTAGACGCACTATTTACATTTATAATACATAATTGTTTCATAAATATCTGCAGCTATCACAATATTTAATATTGGCTGCCAAGCATTTAATATTAGCTGTCGAGCGTCAGAACGCTCTTTCATATCCTCACGGATTCACATTCCTTCTTTTTACAACAGAAAAACAAAACTTTTCATCATCAGAAAAAACATGTTGCCAATCAATAAACATAAAAATAGGCAGACGATCTCCAGTGGAAGAACAGCCCGCCCCCTGACGGCAAGAATGGGTCAACATAGACGTATCAATTTTTAATTAATTTTGCGCCGACTTCAAAAGGTACGATTAATTGTAATGTTATAGGTTGTTTGGCGAAGGAAATTATTTTATACTTTAAGGCGCAATTTATGGTTTCATTTTATACCTTTTTTTTTAGTTGTTTGAATAGTATTTGCTTTTTGGAGTCGGTTCTACTTTTTTACAAAAATATTTTATTTTTTTCTTTTCAAGGAAAATTTATTCATATCGCAGAACATCAGAAGAAGTTCGACGGCAGTTTCACAAATCACGACCCCCAAGAAAAGTGACATAACTCAAAAAATTATAAGATAAAAAACTTTTTATAAACCACGTTTTTAAATTTTCTGTTGCATCATAGCTATAGAACTAACTACATTAGGAATTTATCAATGCGTATTGTTACGAAATTGTAACTAATTGTATTTATTTTTGTATAAATTCTTTGAAAGAGGATTAGTAAATTGATAAAATGTCAATTTTCTGCATTTCCAGCTCTTTTTTCGCGTTAAAATAGCTTAATTTTTCCTTTAAAACGCATTAAAAAGCTCTAATAAGCAGGTAAGTGATTAGGCGCCAAATTTGGCGTTTTTTTTCCCTGGCGACTTTTTTGGCGACTTTTGGCGAGAAAATGCTTATTATCGATATACCAATGATGGACGCTCTAATGGGATTGGTTAAGGAGTTACGGGACATTTTCCGAACACTCTGGGTTCTGCTGAGATGTGTAAAAGGAGCTCCCATGCCGAATTCTTTAAATTCATAATGACGTCAATTTTCGTGAGATACATAATTTAACTTTTTATAATTTTTTAACGTTCACGTTTAATTAAATGTATTTATTTTTGTGTCGAAAGAAAACGAACTCGTAATTTTTTTTGGCAACAATTAAATTATAGATAATATTTTAATGGCTATATTTATTGCAATAGGGCAGTTCCTTGTTTGTAAACAAACATCTCAACTTTTATGAGTGGTTGGCAAAAAGGCTTGGGAAAAGCATAGCGATGGCGAATCACCAATATAGTATCAATGGTGGGCGGGGCGCGGGAAATTCGAGCGCGCTTTTTTGCCAACCAGCAGACGTCACGAGGAAATGCTCTATTAGGAGCTTATTATTTTCATATTTTAATTAATTAAAAGAAAACTATTCGAAAATTCGAAAATCTGACTTCGAAGTATTGTGTTGTTACCGGGTTCTGAGCTACTGTGAAAGTTTCAAATGTCTTCTAGCTAGTAGGGAAGTTAGTTAGAAATAGATTGCAAGATTTGTACCAGACAAACAAACAAACATACATGCATACATACAAACAAACAAACAAGAATAGAAGGTAATAAAAACATAGTAAAATGGTTTGTGTCACTGAAAAATATATGACATGCACCCAATGTAAACAAAAATGTTACATCTCCATCTAGAAAATTATCCACTCGAGAGACAACTGTATCAGTTTTTGTTCTAGTCAAATTATCTTTAAGTTGATTTTTCTTAAATGCTGCATTTTTAAGTTGTGCCACATTTCTTGCCTTTAGAATAAGAAAAAAAGTACATATTGAATGAACATATGTTAAATTATAAAAGCTTTAGAAATGTAAAAAACGGATACGCTGTATTCGTAACCAAACATTCTGTTAGGTATATATTGAACTTTACAGTGAATACGTGTCACCCGCTATGCTGGAAAGTGCGCAGCGTAAAATTCAAACAAAGAGCAAAATATACATTGCAGCTGACGGACAGAAGTTTCAACTTCAAAATAAAGTTTTTTTTGATTTGTTTACAGAGTAAAAAACTGTAAATAAACAGATGCACATTTAAACATCTTGTTTTTAACATTTATGTCGTTAAGGTGTGTTTCCGTACTAAATCGTTTATACTGTACAGCTTTGTAATTTACTTTTTCTCTTGTACCTTGTACTGTTTTCGAGATAGAAACGCTAACTTCGCTCTGTTCCCACAAGGTGGCGCTGTAAGCGGTTGCATGTCGTAGCGCATTGCCACTTTACGATACTTGTATATTACTTTTACCAGTGTAGCTGCATGCGTTCAGCAGTATAACTGAGAACGGTTTTATGTGAGTATTTTGTAATTTGTTTATATCTTAATGAAATCATAATGAAACCTATTTCATGCCAAGATCTTTACGACAAAAAAATAAATAATAATAATAATAAAATAAAATAGAAATAAATAAATAAATAAATAAAGTATCAAAATTAAAGTATCTCTTACGAAGTTATAATAAGCTAACAAATTTCAACAACGACAACATTAAGAAACATGGTTTGTATTGAGAACTTCTTCCTTTATGAAGTCGGTTTAAAACGTTTATGAGTTAATCGATGTGATCGCTTACAAAAACCATACTTTGAATTTTACATAGCATAAGTGTCACCCGCTACGCTACAACGTGCTGAGATGATATTATAGTAATCATCTAGCCTTTGCCTTCGCGAAAATGTTTTGGAGAAGCAAAAGGGAAAGCAGCTGGCATATATTCTTACGAAGGAATATTAGAATGTAGAATAGGCAATAAAACTGATGCTGTAAATGGAAAAAAAATGCGCCATAAAAATGGACATATAGAAAGGTATAGAAAAGAGTAGAATATAGGGAATGAATCGTGAAAGGTTACACAACATAGTGAAAATTTTGAGGCAAAAGGCTTTAGAAATTATTTTATAAAGGATTCATTTAACTGCGAACATCTGCTCGCTTTAGTGGACAACGAGATTCAGAAAACTTGTATTGAATATGAAATAAGAAAGGGTCAGAATATAAAAGAAGCAGTGCATGGTCGCTGACGCACAAACTAGGTGAAAAGTTATATAAAATTATTTAATCGTCCATAAAAATCTAGAGGGGTTATTATAGTGAAAAAATGTTAGAAGGTATGGACGCTGACCAGCTGCTCGCCAGGTGTCTGCAAAACATTTTTGCGAAGGCAAAGTCTAGATGATTCCTATAATTTCATCTCTGCAAACGAACGCAATGTCGTTCAAGTGTGCACAAAATATGAAAGTGTAAACAAACAAATGCAAGTTTTAAGCGTTCTATTTTTAGCATTTATGTCTACAAACTGTCTTTTCGCACTAATTCGATGATGCTCTCCAATTTTATAATTCACTTTTTTCCCCTATCTTGAACCGTTTCCGAGATAAGAACGCTAACTCTGCTGTTTTTCACCAGGTGGCGCTGTAGGCGATTTAATCGTGTAGCGCATGGCCCCTTTATTATACCTACATACCACTTTTATGACTATAGCTGCATCCGTTCAGCAGTTAAAAGAGTCGGGACTGACTTTTTCTTTTGATCGTAAAGGTAATACAATGGGACCTATTTCAGACAAAGACCTTTACAACAAAACAAAAAGTATCAAAATCGCATCATCCGATCATGTTATTAGCTAACAAACAAAAAACAAAAAAAAAAAACACGCTTTGAATTGAGAACCTCCTCCTTTTTTTAAGTTGGTTAATAAAAAAAAGTCTTGTCGTACTAAATTAAATTCTGTATTTTGCCAAATTTTATATCCATTACTTAGAAAACAAAAATACGTTTCGGTTTTTTATTTTATTTATCCAGATAACCGTAAAATGACGAAAATTTCACGCCAGATTTAGTATTACAATATGCAATGAGGGCTACTTCTGCCGTTTGAGACAACTAATTGTATAAAGATGTAATGTGAATAATTCAATAAAGTTATAAAATTTTGCAGATAATAAAAAGATAGATGATAATGTCAACAACACTCAAATAAACATTATTGTAATTCAATTTAAATGTTATCATATATATATATATATATATATTTTATGATTCATTTACATTATATCAACTGACAGATAAATTCATCTATATATATAAAAGAGTACTTCCACTCACTTACTCACTCACTCACTCACTGACTCATCAACGCACAGCAAAATGTACTGGGGCTACTGACTCGAAACTGGGTCAGATTTTAGAACATGTAGTGTAAGCACCCCTAAGAAGCGATTTTGCGAAATTCGGCCTACAAGGGGGGTGGGAGGGCAACACGTGATTTCACAAAAACCGTCATATCTCAAAGAAAAAAACAGATATCTGTAAATTTTTTGCATTAAAACATAGCTACAACAAATGCCTAAAAATCAATTTCTTGAATTTTGGAAATTCGGTCCACAAGAGGGGGTGCGTGGCAAAATGTGATTTCGCATGCGCAAAAAGTGATTTCTTAAAAAGCATTCATATCTCAAAGAAAAAAATAGATATACGTGAGATTTTTGTTTCATAATTTAGCTAACATAAAAACCTAAAAGCCAATTTCTGAAATTTTTTAAACTCGGCCCCTAATGGGGGGCAGGGTGCAAAACGTGATTTCACAAAAACCTTTATATCTCAAAGAAAAAAACAGATATCCGTAAAATTTTTGCTTTTAAATATAGCTAACACAAATACCTAAAAACTAATTTTTGGAATTTTAGAAATTCAGTCCCCAAGAGGAGGGGAAGGAAGGAAAACGTTATCTATATTATATCTTCTGTATATAATATAGATATGTCTTCTATAATAAAGTTTTAAAAATAATTATTTTTATTTTTATTTTTAATTGTTGTCAAAAAAATTTTCGAGTTGATTTATTTTACGACATATAATAAAAAATATTTTCACTCGAATAGTAAAAGAAATATTAATTATTAAATTTGCTTATGCTATGACAAAATGACGTCATTATCAAAATTAAATAATAATAATAAAAATTCCAACATATTTCTTCAAATTTTGTTTCATAATCTTTTTTAACTTACCTCAATTTTAGATTTTTTTATAGTTTATTTATGTATTTATTTATTTATTTATTGGCACGTATAATACGTTTGGCATGAGAGCTAATTCAGCAGTATATTCAGATTGACTTATTCATAATGCAGGGTAATTTTTTTAATTTTGATGCTAAAGTAGATACGACATTTTTCGCCAAGGAGTCTACTTTCAGGATAGCCACTTTAAGCCAAGTAGCCCATAAATCATATAAACAAATAAGTTATAAAATATTGAGAAAAAAAAAAGATAGAAAGAAAGAAACAGAAACAGAAACAATAATCTCATAAATTATGTATTTTTGTTTAAAATGGTGACAAAAATTCAAAAGTAACCAAGGAGAGCTATAATAAGCCTGTACCACGATAAGGTTAAATATTTATTTATTTTTCTATATACCAACCACTCTTAACTAACTACAAAACACATATAGCCACAAAAAGTTAGTTGTCTCACAGCATATCGTAATATTATATTTGACGTGAAATTGCTGTCGTTTATGGTCGACCGGAAAAATCGAATAAATATAGGAAATAACGTAAAAGTAAATATTTTGTACAGTACGTTACAGTGTTGTTCATATGTAATTAAAATTTAAATATAAGAGGGCTACTTCAATTTTTTCGATACTGTTTGTTTCGAAATTATCATTTGATAAGCACAAAAGTGGAAGCCTACTGGTATGGCATTGACGCATGAAATAGCGGCACACACCGAAAGCGAGATTTTGAGCAATTTCAATGGATTTTATTTTTATTTTTTATCTATAAAGCGATATAGAAAAGTATTTTCGTTAAATATAGTGAGCAGCCAAGCGGGTAAAATTTTTCCGAAGAAATCCATAGGAGCTGAGGTCACACGGTTTGTTACTTTTTGGCGCGGCCGTTCTGGCGCGGCCGTTTTGGCGCCAGCCGTTTTGGCGCCGGCCGTTTCGGCGCCAGATGTTTACATTCCAAACTTTTTGAGTGTAAGAATTTTTTTTTTTTTTTTTTTTTTTTCTGAAAACATAATAAATAGTCGGGAATATTCAAGAATTTTATAACTGTTTATTATTATATGGATTAAAATAAACCCGCGAGTTAATCATTATTGACTTTGTTTAAGTGAAGGCAGTTTAAGAATTGGTTAAGAATGCATACCTTTTCTTTATCCTGTTTCTTGCTAAAGTTAAGTTTTATTTTATCTCAGCAAGCTTTATTATATAGGAAATTTTAATACGCAAACTGTAAATAAAAATAAACAGAAGTCTTTAATAATTAAATTTTGTGTAACAACAACAAAAAAAAAAAAAAAAAAAAAAAAGAAGAAGAAGAAGAAAAAGAAAAAGAAGAATAGCAGTGATAACTTTAAGATAATGAAAACTTTATAGAAAGTTTTTTTTTTTTTTTTTTTAATAACTGGTGGAGATTTAAAAGTACAGGATATTTTCATCTGGCACTTCTAAACGTAAATTGCTCATTTTTCTTTTTGTACAGTTGATTTTTACTGATTTAGTGATTAATGAACCTAAGTCTACATTTTAACTGTTGGGAGTTACTAAGTTACAATAAATAAAGTAAATAGTAAGCTGAGGGGGGGGGGATGGTATTAAAAATTAATAAGTTGTATGGAACTACTCTACTATGTGTAATAAGTTTCAGAAATTTAGAGCAATGCGAGCTTTAAGTAAGTTATTAAAAAAATAAAGCAGGTGTGTATTTACCGTGTAATGGTTTTTGCCGGTTTTTACTATCTTGGCCAAAACATGTATTTCCCATGGTTTTTACCACCTTCAGAAAAAATAAAATTCCTATTTTTTTTATTTATTTTTGTTTTTTAATTTACCCCAAAAACCGTCGGGACATACTTTAAAATTTTTAGTTCTCATTTTCCCAATATTATTTACTATGAAATTTCCATTCTTTCATCCATTTCTAACAACAATATTTTGAAAATAAAAATAAATAAATAAATAAAGCAATGTTGACGACATGAAATTTGTTTTAAATTACATGATCAGTTTAACCCTTTATCAGTTACAAACATTTTTTTCTGTCAGTCAATAGTTGAAATAAAAGGCTAATGTGACAATCTTAAAAAAAAAAAAAAAAAAAAGAAAAAAGAAAGAAAAAAAATTGGAAAATAAGATTACTGAATAACCATAGAGTTAAAATATATACATATATATATATATTTAATTTATTATTATATTACTTAGTTTATATTATTTTATTATTATTATTTTATTAAATTTAATCATTTTTTAATTCCTACCTTCACCTACTACTGTTTTTATCAGTTATTAAACAGATAAAATACTACACAGCTAAAGGATTAATGAACTAATGTTTTTAAAATACTTGCAATAGATATTTTTCCATACTAAGAAATGAAACCCAAAAATATGGCTTCAATAAAAAGTATTTAGTTTGGTAATAACATAAATTAAGAAAACCTCGACAGCTTTTTCAAAAGAAAATATAGGTGCTTTCTTCTTCAGGAATCATATTTAAGCAACCTCACTAGAAACAAGGTCAACTTTTCTTTCGTTGATAAAATTAGATAAATATTTTTCTCATCAAGAAATAAATTAACTGTTAAATTGAGATTTTTTTTTTTTTTTTTTTTTTTTCAACAAGCATACAACTTCTATAACTGACTAATATGTTATTAAATAAATTAACTAATTAATACTTCTTGTTACTAATATCAATTTTTATATTACCCTAACTACTGTGTACTTTTTTCTTTATGTTGCTATTAAAATTTGAGGCAAAATTCAAATTCATCTTCTAAACAAAAAGAAATATGTTTTGAATGCCGTTGTGAAAATACAAAATAGATAAAAATAACTCAATTGTATGTTTTTTTTTTTTTTTTTTTTTTTTTTTTTTTTATACATAATTTTTTGCATAGATTTTCTTTCCAATCTGACAAACCATATTTTAAAAACATGTGTATATCAGTAATCTAGTACCTACCACTCTAACGGTAAATGTGGGCTAATAGTATTTATCAGAAAATTACCATTTTTTCCATGGTTTTTACCGATAAAAACCCAGTTTTTACCATGTACTGGTAAAAACTACTTTTTACAGGTAAAAACCCAACCCTGATTTAAATAAGTATATAAATCAAGAAGTGAAGTTGAAATTTAAATTTTAGGGAAGGAAATGACATAATAAAACAAGAAAAATTTATACTGTATGTATGTATGTATGTACAATAAAAAAATTCAAAAACAGATTATGAACACGGAGACATTAGTAGAATTTTTTAAATTTTTAATTTCTTACCTTATTAATTACATTTTTAATTTAACTATTCATCTGATAGTTGTGAGCAATGCTCCTCAGATACTATAGATTATTACGCAAAGAACCGCCCGACGTATTTTTTGGTTCAAGCATTAAAAAAAAAAAAAAAAAATCAGAAATTACATTGTTTATTTTATTCCCCAAAGAACCTCCATCACCAAAATTGGTTAGAATCTTTAGAATTGCTGCGTATGTGTTGCCATCTGATGACTAAGTTTAATAAAAAACAAGTTTCTAATCTTATCATTGGCTCCTTTAAATTAGGCAAAATTCTATTCATCATTAATATATTTAATAAATAATTTAAAATAGTTTTTTCTTCACGCATAATAAATAAATAAATAAGAAATCATATCTATCATTAAATAAATTTTAACTGAAAAGGCTGAGACGAAAGCCGCGGCCATTTCGTGAAGGACAGGCTGCGCGAAAACGGCCTCTCCGAAATGGATCTCGCGCCAAAACGGCCGCGCCAAAACAGCCGCGCCGAAATGGGTTTCGCGCCGGAACGGCCGCGCCAAAACGGCGGCGCCAAAACGGCCGCGCCGAAACGTCCCATTCCGGAGGTCACAATATTTAGTGTGGGGCTTATTTACGTCACTCCAACACCCATTGCGACGGGATTTTGAGAATTTCCCCATTTTCCCCCTTAAGGAAGGGAGAGCAATAAAGACGTTTCCAAGCATAACTTTGCTTAAAATTATCACAGTAGGATTAATTTTTATGTGTGGTTTGGTTATGCGTTCTCAACACGCGCTATCATGGAATTTTACGAAATTTTCCTCTGCCTACTTCCTTTTTGGAGTGGGGACAAAAATAAACTTTTAAGAGTAACTCTGTTCCAAAGTACCTCAGGAAAGCGATTTTCTAATATATTGGTTGGTTACGCGTACTCAACACACACAATATAAAGAAGTTTTGTGAAATTCCATCCTACCGTTCTTGGGAGGCGGGGACAAAAATATGTATTCATGTGTAACTCTTCACTAAATTATCTTAGGAAGGAGATTTTTCATGTGTGGGTTGGTTATGTGTATCTGACTCATAGTATAAAGAGATTTTGCAAAATTCCTTCCCCTGTCCCACCTTAATGAGCAGGGGGGTAAAAAAAAACGTTTTAAAACACAAATTTGCTTCAAATAATCTCAAGAATTCGATTTTTTTTTTTTTTTTTTTTCCATGTCTGGTTAGGTATGTGTATGCAAGATGCACTAAAAGGATTTCGCGAAATTAACTCCCCCCCCCCCCCATCTCTTCTGGGCTGGCTAGGCAAAAAACACGTTTTCAAGCTCAAATATACTCCAGGTTACCTTATAATAATGAATTTTGATGATGAGTGGGTGTTGATTAAGTGTACGGAATATGCACTTTGATGAAAGGAAATTTTGCAAAACTTTCAACATTACCCATATGGGAAGGAGAGTAAAAAATAGGTAAGGTACTGCCGAAGGCATTGGGGCTCGAGATTCGAAAAGTGTGGGGAGCAGGAAAACCGCTACTGAAGGTAGCGGGAACTTTAACTTGCGTTTTGACTGATTTCTTTCTTTCTTTCTTTTCTTTTCTTTCCTTTTTTTTTTTTTTTTTTTTTGAGATTTTTTTTATTATTTATGATATGAAATATTGAGAATTCACTTTTATATAATGACCAGCGAAGCGGGCAAAACCTGCTAGTTTTAATTATAAAGCGTAGAATTTAACAAACGTTATAAAATTTAGCAATTACTAGATACATGATAATAAATACCAACAACACTCATACAAAAGTTATTGTAATTCAATTTAAATGTTAGCACATATTTTTTCTATGATCTATTTACAGTATATCAATTAACAGATACATTCCTTTTAAATATATACTATACTAGGGGGCTCTGACCCCTGCTCGCTCCGCTCACCAACCCCCGAAGGAGGCTTCGCCTCCTCCCCGACTCACTTTACTTATTAACACATGCAGAACTCTGCCCGCCTATTCGCTGCTTTCTTTCACTGAAAAGGAATATTAATAGTGCATATTACAAGACAAAAGCAGAAAATTATTATGGAAATCCTCATATTCAATACCAAATAGAAATCTATAATATTTATATACATATATATATATTAATAGAAAGTAAATCATAATATCTAGACCATTTTGCATTACAGCTTTAGTATATGACCCTTTTTATTTCTTTTTTACAACCTTAATTCCGGACCACGGCAGGGCCTGATTATCGCACAGGCCGACAAGGCCTCGGCCTAGGGCACCTCTATCTAGAGGCACCAAAATAATTTTTAAATTTAAAAAATGCTATTTTTGGAAAAAAATTCCTTAAAAAAATTAACCAAAAATTATCTAACGATAATAATCTTTAGTTGAAAATAGGGATTTTTTTAATATCTTTTAACCAATTATCCGATTAAATTAAAAAATGCAACATTAGCTAGATTATGAAATATGCCAGTTTTCGTGGAGATCAGTCGAATGATATAACATTTTATAGCGGACCAAAAAATCCAGATAAATTTTCACTTGCAGACTTACAGTTATATAATACAAATTTAAGAACTTTGTATCATCCAAATGGAGAATGTCTTTACATTTTCAGTGGTATTTGGTCATGTGTTCATATTTACATACCCGCTGACTTCGTATGTTACGAATGAGGTAGATTGTAGGATTAAAAAAGAAAACAGTATTATAAAGAATACCTTGTAAAAAATTACATTTCTATGCAAGTGGATTCCAACAGTCATAGAAGAAAGATTATCCCTGCACCAATAATAATAATTATAATTCGAGGTCTCGTTGCAAAAGAAGTTAAAACTAATTTCTTATGAAGGTGATGCTTTAACTTTTTTACCAGCCGTCAAACTTTGTGCACAAATTAGATTAAAAAAAAAAAAAAAAAAAAAAAAACTTTAATTTGTTTAAGAGTGGAGGGGGGGGGGCACCAAAATCATCCTGGGCCTTGGGCCCCAACAGGTGGTAATCAGGCTCTGACCACGGTACCCTAGTCGGTAGAGCGCCGAGCTCGTAATTGGAAGATTGTAAGAGTGGTTCTCGAGCCGACCAAAGACCGTCGTGTACACTAATAGTGGCTGGTGCACGTAAAATATGTCGTGGCCACAATATCCTCCGTGTTCCCATCAAAATTATACCTCTAGGGGCCACCGAAGCTGGGGACCCTTCGTGTAGGACCAAAACTGTGGTGGCATGTCTCCGGAACATCCGTAGCGGTGCGTCGCAGACCGTCGCCAATTGTCCATCTGCGCAGTAGTAGTGTGACGTAAAACCCAACCACCGTACAATTTTTCATAACTGAAAAAAATGCCTTTAAAATAAAAGCTGTCTCTAGAAAATGGAGGCATTTGGTCATCTTACCCTAGGGGTTAATCCCAGACGTCGCTAACTGCCCACTGCGTATCTCTAGAGCGGCGTAAAACTCCCTCAACCTGAACCTCAGTCAGTCGATATATCGAAATTTGATGTCATATTTAGATACAGTTGGCAGCAAAAGTATCCGAACAATAACCAATGAAAACTGCTTCATATTCTGATTATATCTTTAATGTACTTTTAGGTTTAAAATAGTGCTGGTAGATATAAATTTTTTATTCTTAAAAGTGCATTATTACTTTCTCTTACCCATGAGGTAGAGAAATTATTGTTTTTGTGTCAAATTTTCGAAAGTGAGTTTTTGTTATATTTACACATTTTTAGGTCCCCTGAATCCGAAAATCATGTTTTTAGCAAATGGTCTTTGTGTGTGTGTCTGTCTGTGTGTGACTTTTATCCGTATATCTCAGCAACAAATAACAGCAGAGATTCCAAACTTGGTATTCTAAATGTGTATGATATGGCGATGCTACACTAAGCTTTTCGTTGAGATGAAGCGAATGGTTCGTGTACAGAGACACCCAAGAGAATTCAAATACATTACGTCTATAGAGGAAATTGCAATGAAGTAGAGTTTAACATCTATAGACTGCACTAAACCAAATGAAATGATTATATATTTTTTATATATATAAAAATATGTCTCATGTAGAATATGGTAGGAAAATCCTTCACTGTTCATTTACAGGGCTACACAAAAAAACTAGATTATAGTGCGACAATAGCTGAAAATTGATGGAAATGTATTTCAAGTTGTGCCGAGTATCATTACTATCAGATTATATTTAGGTGCACCGTGTGGTCTGTACATAATCTTCAAATGATATACAGGGCTGCAAATATTTAAACAGTAACATTCTATGTTATTATTAGTGGAAGTTCTTTACTACAATATTTCACTATTTCCTCCAAATCTCAGGAATTGAAATGAATTCCTCATAGGCATATGGTAAATAATGCCTCTTTATAAGCTAAATATTCGTCGCTTGTTTTTTGCATATTTACACGCTTTGAAGCTTCCTGATTACCGAAATCAAGTTTTTTAACATTTGATCTTTGTCTGTGTCTCTTACAGTAATTTAAAAACGAATAATTTCAGGAGATCCAAAAGTTGTATTTTCATGTTAATTTAAGTCTGTTGCTAGAAAAGTTTGATCAAAACTGGAAAATTTCAAGGAATGTTGCGCGTGAAAGTTGTCTGTATAATTTTAAGCGAACTTTTTAATTTTAATAACAGATTTAAATTCTATATAAATGTTGGTGCAGCAATAAAACGGGGGAGGGGGGCTACCGCGTCCCCCCCCTCACACAAAACTAATTATCACATAAAACTCTTACGAAGCCTAATTTGAATTGTTTTAACATAGGGGTACATAACAGTACTGGGTGTCTTACCTCTTAATTTCCAACCTGTATATATGGTAGACTGCTAACTATGCTAGTTTATCCGTAATCGTATTAAGCCCCGCCTTTTTTTTACACCAGAATAGTTGTACAGCAATAGTCTTCTTATTTAATCGTGGGAACTTATTGCTGAATATTACTCTACAACTATTCTGGTGTGAAAAAAAAATAAACTAGCATAGTTAGCAGGTCTAATATAGTATTAAATTTCAGGGTAGAAGCTGACACGCCAGATTACTTTTTTAAAAATTATGTTGATGTATAAACAATTAGCGTTTTTTGTTTTTTTTTTTTTTCTGTTTAATCTTTAACATTATTAAAAGAATGAATTAATTAAATTTGAGAGACTACCATGTCATTTAATTTTTACTTCATTCATATATATATATATATAATTAAAAAAGGAGCCTTCTTTTCGGCGTTCGGTATATTAATCCGTAATCGAATGGATGTGGTACAGTGCTATGCTTTTTGACATTTTATAATGTTATAAATTTTGATTTACTTCTTAAATTAAGTTATAATTTTCCGAATTTAGGAATAGTTGTGTTTTTCGTGCTTACGATTTCCTAGTTGAGAATGTTATAAATATTATTGCATTGCATTTACTCTATTCAGTTCAGTTAATACGTTATTATTTAGTTTTAGTTGAAATTTTGTTATTTTGAGACTAATTTTTGTTGTGATTTTAAGAATATTTTAGTTGCTATTTTAAGAATGTTTGAGTTTCGCTGTTAATATTTCAGTTGAAATTTTCAGAACATTTAGTTTAAAAAAATGATATATTTAGTAAATAAAAATGTTCATTTTTTAAAGAAAAAGCATACTACTTCACATAGTTCTTTTACTAGGGCTTCTGATATTTTAAAAGATGAGTTAACCTTTTCCTTACGGGCGGGATTACCGCAATCCCAAGCAAAAATGTGTTTAAGAATACGGGGTTGGTATTACCGTCGTCCCAAACATTTCTTCCCCTAAAGCATGGGGCGGGCCCCATGCTTTAGGGGAAGAAATGTTTGGGACGACAGTAATACCAACCCCGTATTCTTAAACACACTTTTGCTTGGGATTTCTGTAATCCCACCCGTAAGGAAAAGGTTAAATAAAGAACAGAGGTCTATAATAGGTCTATAACAGATCTATATTAGAAGACAAATATGTTAAGTTACAAACGGTAATCACTGAGTTAAAATCTTATGATTTAGAATTATTGGATATACAAATAAAAGCCAAAACTTCCGATGAGGATCTAGAAACGGAAGTTCTATTTTACGAGGAATATTCCGATGACAACTAATAAGTAACAAGACCAATCTCTGAATGTTGCTAGTGTTGATTTGTGTAATACATGCTTTTACATGTTGCATGTTTGATGGAAAAGAAGTAAGAAAAATTTCAATGACTTACCAGCTCTATACGGAAGGTCTGTTAATAATATTTACCCAAAAGCCCTTCAATTATGAATAACAAGTTCTTTGCTGTACTGAACATTGAAATTCTAATCATGTATGTGTGCTAATCAATTTGGATATTTTGTTGTATTCTTTTATTAAAAAATCTGTATTTTTGTGTCATGTTATAGATTCATACCTGCTAGCATTCTAATTAATATTCCAATGCAATGCTAGTACATGAAATTTTTTCCCACCAGTATTTTTCTTTTTTAATCGAATTTTCATTTGAAGAAAATTACTCTGTAAAATAAGTGGCGGGGGAAAAGGGCCAGTACTAACAATTCTACGGAATATTAATTATAATGTTGACAGATATGTATAAATTTTCCTCTGTCTTTCTTTATACATGTATATAAAGCGCATGTTTTAAATCAATTATATTTTTTAAATATTTAATTTTTTCATTAATTTTCATAGTGCATAGGCGCCGAGTTTCCGTTATTTTCAGCAAACACTTCATATCAAAAAGTTTTTATAAATATTTTCAGTTTTTTAGTTTTATGTATTTGTCGAAAATATATGTGACAGATTCCTTTTTAAAAATACTGGTGCATAAATCTAAAAGTCAGTAATGTTGGCAACTAAGGATATAGTAAACTATAGGCGTCTGTTACGGAAAAAGGGGGTTTCGCAAGCACCTGCGAGCAGAAGCTAGTCACAGTAGAGATTTTTAAGAGTTGTGAATAGTCTTGTAATAACTGTTAGTGAACATATATCGACAGTACAAATGAATGAAATATCTGTACAGTGAACGAACAGACAGTAAGTTTGGAACAAAGGGCGGACGCTGCAGGCGCCACTTAGCGCAAGGTTACTACAGCCAGTATTTTCAAGGGTAACAGGCCAAGTGTGCACTGAAGGCGGTTAATCAATAATAATAATAGGTTAATATGATATTTGAATTAATATGTCGTTCAGTATTAGAGAACCTTAACGACTTTTTTTTTTTTTTTTTTGTCTATTTTTTGTGTATTATTTTTATTTTTCGAAACTCTACCAGTTTTCAATATTTAATTCATTCTGCACATGAGTGTAGATTGAAAAATGCTGTATAAAGCATTTTTAAACTCAAGAAAAAAATATATCTATAAACTTAAAATGTGCCAGTAGTGTGGAAACTTGAAACCAAGTAGTGGCCACTCTTCTTTTCCTGTAGTGGACACTTTCGAATTTTTTTTTCAGAACAGGCTTAAGAACGATCAGACGTAAATTGTGAATGTTACCAGGTATGGAAAATGCATGAAAATTGTTTAGCTCCTCCCCACATTATTCGATGAGTAGAGCATTTAAATATTATTTTCTTATTATCTATATCAACTTTAATTTAATCCTTTAACGCCCATTTATCTCTATTACATTAAAATATTTTTGGATTGAGGTTGATTTAACAAAAGAAATCTATTCAAATTATTAAATAAATTATTTTGATTTTTATAGTACTTTATAAAGCCATGACAAATATACATACCAACCAATTTAATAATTTTAAATGAGAAAGGCGTGGTAAACAACTTTTCTATGTGTATTCTTTTTTTAGTCTAAGCACTCATTTTGTGGTGAAATTACTTATTACAGTCTTTCAAAGAGAATCTTGGTAAAAATGAATAAAGTCTGAATGTGACACCCTGTTCTTTTATTTCATACTTTCATACATTTTAGTACAGTAAAAGGGCATAGAAAAGCAGAGTTGCAGTTTGCAGAGTTCCTTAATTTATTCTGGAGGACTTTTAGCCCCGTCTTTATATGATACCATTTAATTTATAATAAATTTCTATAGTATATAATTGAGAAAAGAAAAAAATATCCTTATACATACCTGCCAATATTCTAATTATGAATCGAAAACTTTTTAGTACACGTCCCTTTTTCCATTCCACTTTACGCTCCGTGAAGAAACACCGTATGAACTTAGGACTGGTATGAAACCAGACCTCTCGAATATACGAACATTTCATTTGGCTGCAAAGCATATGTTTATATAAACAAAACTGACAGAAAAAAAAGCTGGACGATAAAGCGAAGCCAGGAATTTTTATGGGTTACGATCGGAAAAGTAAAGGATATAGAATTTATGTAAACCAAAACATAAAAATTTGTAGAACTGTGAAATTTCTCGAAGAGCATGAAACTCATGAACCCTCTCGAAACATTAACCAAAATGCGATAGATAATGAGCAAAATTTGAAAGAGAAATTTAATGAGGAATCTAAATCAAAAATTCCTATAATTCTTAATAATGAAAATGAAGTAACATAAGAATGTAGTGAGGTAAAGAATACACAAACCCTAAGGAGATCAGGCAGGATTAACAAAGGGATACCACCAGAACGATTCATTTTTTTGTCAACTGATACCATTTATAATGAACCAAAAACTTTTGAAAACATTGTAAACATGAAAAATGTAATTGAAAAGGAAAAATGATTAGAAGCCGCTGAAGAAGAAATAAAATCGTTAAATAAAAATGAAAAATGGGATCTTGTTGATCCTCCACCTAATGCACATATTATCGGCTCTAAATGGGCTTTTAAAGCCAAGTATAATGTCTACGGAAAAAGGGAGAAATACAAAGCGAGACCCGTTCCAAAAAGTTTTAGTCAAAAGTACGGAGCTGATTATGATGAGACTTTTGTTGCAATGACATCTCGTACAACAATCAGAAACTTTTTGGGAAATGCACTATATAAAAATGTGCAGTTAACTCACGTTGACGTGAAAACAGCTTTCCTTCATGTTGAACTAGAAGAAGACATTTTTATGAGTCAGCCAGAAAGCTTCGTAAAACCAGAACAAGAAAAAAAGAGTCTGTAAATTGAAAAAGGCAATATATGTCCTCAAACAAGCAGCCAGATCTTGGAATATCAAAATAAATGAGACACTAATCAAATTAAATTTCACTGTCTGCGAATCTGACAGGTGTTTGTACAAAAGGATAAAAGACAATAATACAGTTTACTTACTTATATATGTCGACGATATATTGTTGGCAGGAAACGAAAAAGAAATTAACGAAGTAATAAATGTACTTGAAAATGAATTTGAAATCACAAATCTAGGTCAAGTAAACAAATATTTACGAATACAAATAGAAAGAGGTAAAAATGGGACATTAGCAATCCACCAGAAAAATAAAATAAACAAACTTGTAAACAAACTAAATTTGCAAGATTTCGAACCAGTTAACACACCACTTGATCCAGGATATCAGAAAGATAATAAAATTGAAAACCTTCTACCAAACTACACCAAATATAGACAAGCTGTAGGAACTTTATTATATATAGCAACATTGAGAAGACCGGACATATCGGCAGCAGTTAATATACTTAGCAGAAGAAATGAACAACCTAGAGAAAAGGATTGGGAGGCCGTAAAAAGAATAATAAAATATTTAAAGACAACTAAATATTATAAAATAAAATACAATGTTGATCAAGAGCCTATTTTAAAGGTTTTTGCTGATGCTGACTGGGATAATGACCCGCTCGATGGGAAATCCGTTAGTGAAAACGTATATTTTGTTGGAAAAATCCCGATTAACTGAATGTCCGAGAAACAGAACTGCATAGCACTTTCCATAGCTGAAGCTGAGTATATCTCAGCTGAAAATGAAGCAAAGGAAATAATATCAACCTTAAGATTACTGAAAGATCCTGACATGGAACAAAGTCAATCAATTGTTATTTATGAAGACAACCAGGCCTGCATTAAACTTACTGAATCTGATAAGTACCTAAGTCGTACGAAGAATACTGACGTGAAATTTCATTTAATAAAACAGTTGAGTGAACAAGGTATAATCAAATTGAAATATATTCCAAGCAAGGAAATGACTGCTGATGTGCTTACTAAGGTATTACCTAAAGCGGCATTCATTAAACACAGAGACAAACGGCAACTAATGGAACATTAATATATATTGTGCGAGGTGGAGTGTTAAATAATATAAAAAATATCTGCCCAATATATATTTCACAAACTTTCAAAAAAAAAATTTCTTTCAATTCGAACTCTAAAAAATAAATGAATGGGGTCTGCGCATGCCACACAATTTGATCCCCTACGCAACCGGTGCACCTGCTTTAATGTAGATGTATTTTTTCATCTGTAGTCACAATGTAAATTTCTTGGCAATCGGAGCGTTTTTAGTAGCTCCGTAATTTAAATTAATATTTTGTTCTTCCCTTTCTTTAATTTTCTTTTATTAAATACTAGCCGCCTTCGGCGACCAGCTGGTTCGCGATCTTTGAAAAATCCGACTTTACGAAACTCCCGCTCGGTGGCGCCTGCGGCGCCTTTTTCCAGTTTCAGGTCTTACAACAGCTTAGTGACATATAATGAAAATAGCTTAATTGAAAATTTTAATCTCAGTAAATTCCCGCTCGGTAGCGCCTGCGACACCCTCTTCCAGTTTCAATATCTGAAACAACCTGTTCGCTCACCATGTTATGATCTTTCAAATTTCTGAGTTCAGCAAAGTCCCGCTCGGTGGCGGCTGCGGCGCCTTATCTTGGTTTTAGAACTGTTCAATTCCAAATTAACAAAACTTTCAAATGATGTATTACTTGTGAATTTATTTTAATTAGTAGCTGAGATACCAAAGGAAACCTAATCAGGAAACCTCGAAACGTGTAAATCGGGTGAAATCTCGAATTCCACTTTCGATAATATAAAAGTACTTTAAAATATCTTTCGAATGATGCATTAAAAATAATTTAATCATAATTAGAAATTGAAATTTTAAAATATTACAGCACCATCTGGCGGTAGAAATATCTGTATTCCACTGTTCGATTCCAAATCAAAAAAGCTTTCCAATGATATATTACATATGAAAATATTTTAATTAGTAGCTGCGATACAAAAGAAAACTGATTCAGCACACCTCAAAACGTGTGAATCTGGTGAAATAATTTAATCATAATTAGAAATTGAAATATTGAAATTTGAAAATATTACAGCGCCATATAAGTAAACTGATTCAGGACAATTCAAAACGTATACATCTGGTTAAAACTTTGGATAATATAAAAGAACTTTAAAATATATTTCGAATGATGTATTAAAAATAATTTAATCGTAATAAGAAATTGAAATACGCGTTGAAATATTGAAATTTGAAAATATTACAGCGCCATCTGGTGGTAGAAATTTCTGTATTCCACTGTTCGATTCCAAATCAAAAAAGCTTTCTAACGATGTATTACTTATTAAATTATTTTAATTAGTAGCTGAGATACAAAATAAAACTGATTCAGGACACCTCAAAACGTGTAAATCTGGTGAAAACTTTCGAGAATATAAAAGAACTTTAAAATATCTTTCGAATGATGTATTAAAAATAATTTAATCATAATTGGAAATTGAAATATTGAAATTTGAAAATATAACAGCGCCATCTGGCGGTAGAAATTTCTGTAATTCACTGTTCGATTCCAAATCAAAAAAGCTTTCTAATGATGTATTAATTATGAAATTATTTTAATTAGGAGCTGAGATACAAAAGAAAACCTAATCAGGACACCTCAAAAGGTGTAAATCGGGTGAAATCTCGAATTCCATTTTCGATAATGTAAAAGTACTTTAAAATGTGTATCAACTCAACAAAGCTTTCAAATGATGTATTACTTATGAATTTTTTTTTAATTAATAACTGAGATACAGAAGAAAACCTAATCAGGAGACCTCAAAACGTGTAAATCGGGTGAAATCTCGAATTCCACTTTCGATGATGTAAGCGTACTTTAAAATGTGTATCGAATGACGTATTTAAAAAATATGTAAACATAATTAGAATCTGAAATATTGAAATATTAAAATATTACAGCTCCATGACACCTCAAAACGTGTAAGTTAGGTGAAATTTCGTATTCCATTACCTACGGTAGTCGGTTAATGGAAGTAAATCGAAAAACAAATATATTTACCTTAAGTGAAAAAATTAAGTGTTGCTATAGAAAGTGGCATCAAAGGCGCCGCAGACGCCACCGAGCGGGAGTTTCGTAAAGTCGGATTTTTCAGGGATCACGAACCAGCTGGTCGCCGAAGGCGGCTAGTAAAAGAATAAAAATTTTCTGGTTTTTCCGTAGTTTTCTCCGAAAGTTTCGTACAGAATTTGAACGGCTTATATCATTTTAATAGCCTGCAATAAAAGTACTTTAAAATATCTTATCAATGATGTATTAAGTATTACAATAATGAATATCTTTGATATATTTTAGACTCAAAATGGCTTATCTATCAAGGGCGATTAACGATTTCTATTGAAATCCGTCTAAAATTTAAGAATTCCAAAACTGCTTTTTTACAACCGAATTCATAAAAAAAGGGGAAAAAAATCAATATTATCCTGTTAAAAGTCATTTTTGGTGTCATTAACAGTTAAAATAAAAATGAATTTAAATAAATATAATATGTCTATTTATTTTATTTTTAAAGCTATACTTTAGATTTTTTAACTGCATACAGGTGAGCCATAATGACGGGCAATTTCAAAGTTCTGCTTTTGGTTGATTTTAAATTGAAAAAATTCAAAAACTACTTTTTTTATTTCCACTACTTTGTCACGTGGGTGAAAAGCGAAAAGCAATTTTTCCGGACCGGAAGAATAGTGAGTCAGCATGTCTAGCACCTGGCACTGAAGTATCTTTGATAAATGAAATAACTGCTTGTTGCCAACTAAATTTCATACTTTAGTTAATTTTAAAAAATCTAACTGCTGTAGAGATAAGCCACTTGCACTCTTAGATTCGGAAAAAAATCCCCTTTCATTTGGTACCTAATTCGTAACGATCGAACTAATATTTCTAATTTATTTTCAACTTTTTCTGATTTTAACTCCGTTAAAATATCTATTTCTATGGAATTAATGCATTTTAATTAATATCTCCGGAACTAATTAAAATTTTTAAATTCTGTTTTCATTATCAACTCGGGAAGGCTTCTGAGCACCCGTATGTCAAATTTTATACTTCTGCGTTCAGTAGAGGCTGAACGTATAGATGCACAGACAGACAAACATCCTCTTTTATTATTATAGATATAAAGCAAAGCACAAATCATCTGTCATTCTTGATTGAAGTATTATTTCGCTTCATAGTTAACAGAAATCTATTTCAGAATAAGAAGAGTATGTCGATATAGATACTTCGCTACCTAAACCGAAATTATTGAACGGATGCTCACGAAAAAATGCTGGTAAGAAGATTTTCCTTCTTTATAATAACCTGTAAAATTTATTTTATTGAAAACCATAATTAAATAGAAACGTGTGTGATATTAGCGAATATATAAATAATTAATATCAGTGCTACCGAGGAACAAAAAAACTACAACTTCAGATAATTCCTTTACAGAAGAATTAGTTTGAATTTGGGGAGTCGGATGTGCCATTTGAGAATAGGTGATTTCTGATTGGACGAGCCTGGGGATGTGTGTTCTACGTCAGTTTTCTGGAAAAATTGAGCATCCGCGATAGTTCGCGGGATGTTCTCCTCCACAATTACAATACTTGAGATTTTCTTGATTGATTTTTCGTACGCCAATTTACAATTTTTGGATTCATGGGGACCGGAGCATTTTACGCACCTAGGTTTCATCCTATAATTTTGCGCTGTATGGTGGTAGAATTGACAGTTGAAGCACTGCATGGTGCGCGTTAGGTTTCTATAATTTTATACTTTTATGCAGAAATGCATGAATCTATTTAATTTGATTATTTCTTTGGATTTTTCGATGGGTACGAGAGGAATTTGGAAAAGGGGAAGCGAGAGTTTAGTTTTGAAGCTTATAAGATGGTTAATTTTAATAATTTCAAAGTTCAGCTCAGTAAGAGCATCTCAGTTTCTAAGATAGTATCTATCGGAACCCTCGGTAAGCAGCTATAAAGGAGCGTCCGATTTTTGTGGCATACATAATAATTTACTTTAATTTCGTCTAACTTTTGAGAGAGAAACTCGCAATCTTCCAGATTATCCGGAAAATTTGTTTAGGAAGTAACCAGATGAGTTAGCTGAAAAGTTACATTGATCTTCGTATTTGGCTAAGTTTTGTTCACTTGGGTCATGTTCCCGCATTTTACTGTGGTAAGTCGCGTGTTTAGAAAAACGGGTCTTTTGTTCTCGAAACTTCCTAATCGCTTAGAAGATTAATCGTCCTTTATATATATCAAATATCACTTGTCAAAATTATTGGTGACTATTGAATAAAAATTTCTCAAAGTCTGGCAACACTGTGTATGTGCAGTGCTGCCAGATTTGAGGGAAATTTTTATTCAACATCCACCGTTAAGTTTTACTTGTAACGGTTAGCTAATTACATAGACGATTTCTGTAAAAGATGTTTCCAAACAGTTAGCAAACCGTTTCAGTTAAAATTTAGTGGTGGGTGTTAAATAAAAATTTCCCTCAATCTGGCAGCACTGTGTATGTGTTCTAAGACACTCCTCTCGTGTGGCAGAAATTAATATGAGAGTTTTCGATTAAAAATAATTGTAGTAAACTTTATTTAAAAATTGCAATAGTCGGAAGCTATGGTGAGAGAAATAAATTTACCGAGCACATTCTGTATTTAATTAATATATTTCATAGTAGCCGCCTTCTGCGACCAGATGGTTCGCGATCCTTGAAAAATCCGACTTTATGAAACTCCCGCGCGGTGGTGCCTGCGGCGCCTTTTTCCCGTTTCACGTCTTATAACAGCCTTTTGACATATAGTGAAAATAGCTTTATTGAAAAATTTAATTGCAGTAAATTTCCGTGCGGTAGCGCCTTCGGCGCCCCCTTCTCGTTTCAATATCTGAAACAGTCTGTTCGTCACCATGTTATGATCTTTCAAATTTCTGACCTTAGCAAAGTCCCACTAGATGGCAACTGTGACGTCTTATCCCCGTTTTAGAACTTACAACACCTTTCTTACAACACCTTTGAAATATTGAAATTTGAAAATATAACAGCGCCATCTGGAGGTAGAAATTTCTGTAATCTACTGTTCAATTCCAAATCAACAAAGTTTTCGAATGATGTATTACTTCTGAAATTATTTTAATTAGCAGCTGAGATACAAAAGAAAACCTAATCAGGACACTTTAAAACGTGTAAAACAGGTGAAATCTCGAATTCCACTTTCGATATTATAAAAGTACTTTAAAATATCTTTCGAATGACGCATTAAAAATAATTTAATCATAATTAGAATTAGAAATATTGAAGTTTTAAAATATTACAGTGCCAGCTGGCGGTAGAAATTTCTGTAATCTACTTTTCAATACCAAATCAACAAAGCTTTCAAATGATGTATTGCTTATGAAATCTTTTTAATTAGTAGCTGAGATACAAAAGAAAACCTAATCAGGAGACCTT
Source organism: Salticus scenicus (assembly GCA_963930645.1). Classification (NCBI taxonomy): domain Eukaryota; kingdom Metazoa; phylum Arthropoda; class Arachnida; order Araneae; family Salticidae; genus Salticus; species Salticus scenicus. Next base: position 174,618,078 of record OZ005656.1, on the reverse strand, counting down.
AAAACGTGTAAATCAGGTGAAATCTTGAATTCCACTTTCGATAATATAAAAGTACTTTAGAATATCTTTCGAATGATGTATTAAAAAGAATTTAATCATAATTAGAATTTGAAATACACGTATTAGAATAAAATTAATTTGGAATTAAAATGTAAAACAAAATGTAAATTTGTAACTTTTTTTTTTTTTTGCCTCTTCTCCCCCTCCTTGCATCAAGCCCTTCCTAATAATTCTGCTCTTTCAAAAATATTCACAATCGAATTATCGGGCATTAAAACCAAATACTACGAAAATTTAACGGCATATCTTAATTTAAAATACTGCAAAATATAATCTTTTCCCAATAAAAATGTAAATTTTCTGTTTATTCACATATTTTCATGAAAACTGAACAGTAGCTTTATAATATGCTGTCTAGGCCAAATATTAATTTAAAAGAAAGGTGAATGAAATTTTGAAAAAGTTTGAAAATTGCAATTTTTCCTCCCACTGTAAAACACGTGATATATTAATTGGTTAAATTCATTTCCTTTTTCATCGCAGCTTGTCTGGCATGTGATTTCCAGATGTTTTGTTTCCGTTCCAGACAGCAAGGAAAATCGTCTGCTGATAAAATGTTTCTTTTTAAGCTATTTGCCGTAGATTCTCGGTCATTTTTCGATCGACATAGGTCAACATTTTAATTAATACCTCTAGAACTAATTAAAATTTTTAAATTCTCTTTTCAGGAGCCCCTCGGAAAAGTTCTAAGCACCTGTATTTCAAATTTCGTACTTCTACGTTCAGTAGGGGCTAAAGTTATAGATGCACAGACAGACAGAAAGAAAGACAGACCTCTTCTTTTATTATTATAGATTAATTAAATTTTAATTAATACTATAATATATTTAATATTAATTAATGTTTTTTAAAAGTTGTTTTAAGAAAGAGCGAGAGAAAGAGAGATATTTCTTCAGGCGTACCTCTAAAAAAATGTGTTACCAAAAAAAAAAAAAGAAAAAAAGTTAATTCTTTTTTAACACTTTGTGTGTGCTACGTTTAGGACATTCGTTGATAAGTATAGCATTTAAAGGATTTAATCCCGAATGCGTAAAATAATATTGCTTAAAACATAACGTTTAATTAAAAAAATAATAATAATACTAATCTAATAGCTAACTGTTGAAGATAGAAAAATGCCCCAACGACAATGTGTTACTTCATTTATAGATTAGAACAGATCACAAATCCTTTAACGGGCCGTGAAAAATATGCTTGCCACCAAAATCATCAATTTTTAAATGGGAAGGCGTGGTAAGCTACTGTACTACGCCTTCAAGCTTCTTCACCAAAGTTGCCAAGTTCAAATGCATAGCTGGTACAGGGGACTTTATTATTATTATTATTATTATTATTATTATTTTCGTGCCACTATTTCTAGAACATAAAATTTGTTATAAATTTATTCAGGCAAACTGCTAATTCACCTGCATGACTATGTAAATTTTCTTTTTCGAAATTAATGGAACGAAAAAAATAAGAAAAACATTGTAGACTGTCTTTTTTTTTTTTTTTTCTTCCACGATATTTTCAGGAAAGAGAAATTTCCTCCTGTTTTGCCACCCCTTTCTCCTTAGAGTAATTTTTATTGTATTTTTAAAGTAACGTATCGTGATTAAACAGAATAGAAATTATTCAATAACAATAGCAGAAGCAAAAAAAATTTAAATTTCTCCTTTGTAAAATAAACCTAAAAAAAAAAAAAAAAGGCGGAGACTACGACCCCTGTTTATAGTTCAAGTTGCCAACTTAAAACCCTTTCGCTACTGAAAAATTTATTTATTTATTTATTTGTATTTATTTTTTTTTTTTAATCAGTGAAAGCAGTTATAGTTCACTGATTAAATAAAATAAATATTTCTATTAAATTTTTCCGGTAGCTAAAAAGTACTATTTTGGCCAGTATGCCCCTGCAGTAGCAGCCCTGCTTAATTTATTTTGGGGCATTTTTAGAACAGCCTTTTTTCCCCATATTATTTTTATACAAGCAAACTTATCAACCGTCTCATTAACAATCGGAAGATTTTTATAAAACCCGCCTTTTTTTCACACCAGTCTTTTTTTAGAGTAATGTCATACTTATTTAATCGTAACTACATTTGTAGAAAATTACTCTAAAAATGAAGTGGTGTGGAAAAAGGGACGTGTATTAAAAAGTTCTCGATTTATAATTAGAATTTTGGCAGGTATGTATAAGGATCTTTTTTTTCTTTTCTCAGTTATATACTATAGAAATCTATTAAAAATTAAGTGGTATCAAATAAAGGCGGCGCTAAAAGTGCCCCAGAATAAATTAAGGAACTCTGCAAACTACAACTCTGCTTTTCTACGCCTTTTTACTGTACTAAAATGTATGAAAGTATAAAATAAAAGAACAAGGTGTCCAGGGCCTGAATAAGGGGGAAGCTCGCTCATACCGGAATATTTTTACAATTATTTTTTACTTCATGTTATAGAAATTCCACGCTTTGACGAGGAAATATTTTTTATAAAAAATGAACGGTGTAAAACAATTTAATTTACTCATCGTTATTAGACACCAGAATTCTTTTAAAATAATTTTTAATGAAAATTTTCTGTTTATTATAGGAGGGAAGTATTTGCTAAAAAATAACGGTGTAAGTATAAATAATGTGTCAAGAGCGAGCTTCCCCCTTAATCAGGCCCTGAAGGTGTCACATTCAGACTTGATTCCTTTTTACCAAGATTCTCTTTGAAAGACTGTAATAAGTAATTTCACCAGAAAATGAGTGCTTAGACTAAAAAAAGAATTCACATAGAAAAGTTGCTTACCACGCCTTTCTCATTTAAAATTATAAAATTGGGTGGTATGTATATTTGTCATGGCTTTATTAAGTACAATAAAAATCGAAAAAATTTATTTAATAATTTGAATAGATTTCTTTTGTTAAATCAACCTCAATCCAAAAATATTTTAATATAATAGAGATACATGGGCGGTTAAAGGGTTAAATTAAATTTGATATAGATAATAAGAAAATAATATTTAAATGCTGTACGCATCGAATAATGTGGGGAGGAGCTAAATATTTTTCGTGCGTTTAGCATACCTGGTAACATTTACAATTTACGTCTGATAGGTCGGAGTGGAAGGCTGATTTTTAACCACTATATGAAAAATACCAGAGCCGGGAATTGAACCTGAATCTTCCGCTTAATGCAGGAATGCACCAATCAGCCTTCCACTCCTTTTACTCCAATCAGCCTTCCACTCCAACCTATGAGGTGGACGTGAGTTTTCGGGATTGATGAATGAAATTTCTAAACTTATAATTTATTCCGGAGCCCCGCCCCTTTTTCACACCAGTTGGATTTTAGAGAAATTTTCTCCAATGTGTAATTACGTTCAAATAAAAGTAAAAATGTTTTTGGTGTGGAAGAAGGGCGGAGCCAACAGTACTGCAGAATATAGTATTATAAATGTTAATAGGTATGCTTTTCCCCCTCACAGCAGTACAAAACAAAAAGCTTAAATTTAGATCAAATTATTATAAAAATAATAATAATAAAGTTTTAGTGAAACCTTAATTATTTTATATTAATTTTAATATTAGTGAAATTAATAAAAAATTTAAGCGCTTTGTACCGTTTATGTTTTAAAATATCTTGACATTAATTTTGTAGCATTAACAGTCTCAGCAAAGTAAAAAGTACAATTTTTAATTAGTAATATAAAGAGAATCATTCATCATACTTCTTACTTTTTTTAATTTTGAGAAATAAGTTTACTCTATTTTTTAGTTAGTTTCAAATAAGACACAGAAATACAAATAAATTTGTTACTTACTATTGGAAGCAAAATTATTCGAACCCTAGAAATAATTCCTATATATAACTTATTTTAGATAGGAATTATTGCTAGCGCTCGAATAATTTGGCTGCCGACTGTAAACCCTACTATCTTGTCTACTTAACATTTAGTGAATTAAAAAATAAGAATAAAATTTCAAATTTGCGATTCAAATTTAATAGTTTTATTGTGAAGATGTTGAACATTAACACGCAGAGCTGCCAACCTAATCCGGCAAATAGTTAGTACCGCCCTTTTTCTACACCACTTAATTTTTAGCGTATTTGTTTTCTTGATACATCATCAATATATTTGAAGAGAATTACTCTAAAAATTGAGTGGTATAGGAAAAGGGGCGTTACTAACAATTTGCGGGATTTTGTTGGCAGCTCTGAACACGGAAAACGGGTATGAAATTCGTGAATCAAAAAAGAAACAAATATAATTAAAAATATTCAGTTAACGCCAGTAAAATAACACTATTTCTTTTATATACAGGAAAAGTTATAAGACTGCAAATTGCTTTTTTCCAAACGTTGTTCATTACGGCTCTGGATCCAGTGATGCCAGATTGGGGGTTTTGTCCCCTATTTGGGGATTTTTGAGGCTTCTAGGGACAATTTTGGGGACAAATCTGGGGAGTTCTTCAACTTCCTGTCAATGTTGGCAACGTAATAATTTATCCCTACGACTAGAGACTTTCAACAGCTTTATTGTTATTTGGGGATTTTTTTTCAAAAATTGCCTTCATTTGGGGAAAAATCTGAGCTCAAATAAAAAAAATCTGCTTGATATTTTTTTTTGAAAATTTTTTTATTTTCTCTTTTTAGTAGAAATCAAGTTGGGGATTTTTTCGAAAGAAACCCCTGATTTGGGGAAATTTTAAGACCTATTTGGGGAAATAATTTTTGACCATCTGGCATCACTGTCTGGATCGCGCTTAAAAGTCCGGATCGGGTTTTCTAAGCGTTCAACTTGTATCGCACGTTTTTTCTTTTTCTTTTTTTTTATTTTGTTGTATAAATTTAGTGTAAATATGTGCGTATGCAGCGAAAAACGGTGTTGCAAAAAACCCAGAATTTTCTAAAGATGCGAATAAACCCGGAACTTTGGGGAATTTTAAAAGTAAACAAAACGAGTCACTTTCAAAATGGAAATTAGGGCTAATGCATTGAATATAATATTTAAAATGTCAATGAGTATTCCATAAACTAGTTTTGAATGCTGAAGCAATTTCATTTTTATGCAATACTGCTTCTGTTCATTGCAACCATTACGTAATACTTTTTAATATATTTCCAAAAGAGAAACAAACTGAGAAATTTATCAAAATGTGGGTTTTTTTATAAATGATTTCAAGCAAAACAAATAAATATAAATTATGCATGTTCTGTTTTAAACTTAAAAATATAGTTTAACAAATATTACTTTATCAGAAAGTTCTTTAAAAGATTATTTAACTAAAATTATCATTTTATCTGCAATGATTTTGAGATTTTTTTTTTTTTTTTTTTCCAATAAATATTCATTTTAAATGCTTCACATACGAGTACAGTCAACTCTCTTTATTCTGCAATTAATTTTTTTATGTAAACAAACAAACAAAAAATTTTAATTTAAGACAAGCTACTAGTACATCAGTTTTTAACAAAATTAAAATTAAACAATGATGAATATTCATTTCTACACTTAAAAAGTATTTTCCTTTGTATTTTTAAAATAAATATGTATACTTATATTTTATTGCTATGTATTATTTGAGTATGCTTAATATATTTCCCTTCATATATGAATACACAATTTTATTAATACTGAAGAAATATTTCATGCTGAAATTTATTAGAAATAATCTTTCCATTTTAATGTCTATGAACTAATAACTGACTTTGTACCTGCAAAATTAAAATGTAAATAAAGATATATAATCTGTGCAATCTTCGGACAAAACTTTTGTGGATTACAGAGAGTTGATCGTATTTCCAAAATATTATTGCTTAGGAAGTATTTCCTTTACTGTTTTGGTAAAAACTACTTTTACTATTGAATTATCTCTACATTAGACCTAATAGGTAGCAAAAACAGAAAATAAAAGTCAAAATCGTATTGGAAATTCTTCCAAAACACTCTAAATCGTATTCGAAATTTGACATTTATTGAGACCTATAGTTAGAATGACTTTCGTCTCGAATGATCCATATTACAGAAAATCACAGAAACAAGAGCACAATATTTTGAAGACATAGGACAATACAAACATCCATGCCCGCACCAGGATTCGAACCTGGGACCAACAGATTCAGAAGGCAGCGCCCTACCGACTGAACCATCTGGTCGGCATAATCGAAATTAAATAATAACCACGGAGTGATAATAACCCATGTTAACGGGCGTTTACAAATGCATACGGAAAAGAAGAGTTGCGTTGCTTTTTACAGTTACAGTTAAAAATGCTAAATAGAAAATCGTTAAAAATAATAAAAATGAAAAAAAAAAAAAAATGTGCCCATGCATCAAATTATTTCAAAACTCCTAGAAATTTTGAAAATTCTCAGAAACTGAACAGAAGGAAATTTTCAAAATTTCCTTCCCAAAAAACCTGGTTTATTTCCGGAGAAGAAACGGGTTTTTTTTTTTTCTTCTTCTTTTTCAGTCTTTGCAACACTAGTTAAGAAATTACCTTCAATTATATAATAGCTAATGGCAACAAGTTGTTTTGTAATATAGTTATGACCACGTGGTAATATACTTATGACTTGATGCTAGTGGCGGATTTAAAGGGGAGGGGGGCTAGGGGGGCTGACACCCCCTACCCCAGCCCCGAAATAAATAAAAAAACACTGACATTCACAATTGTATATTGCAATGGTATTTTTTTTTTTTTTTTTTTTTTTTTTTTTGTCTAAAATAACACTTTGAAAAATCTTATCCTTCCCAAAAGTCAAGTTCTGGATCCGCCACTGCCTGGTGCCATCTTCTAATCCTTCTCATCAAAATTAATACACGATTTTTAGCCATTCCAGTACTTTTTATTTATTTATTTTAATTAATCTAACGATAGCAAACCCGTGCGTTTTTCTTTCTTTCCTTTTTTTTTTTTTTCCCTCTCTCTCTTACCTTTAAAATTTGAAACTTACAAGTCTTATACCAATTTAACAACCCAATTTGTTTTGATGTTTTGTTTCCGTTCCAGACAGCAAACAAAATCGTCTGCTGATAGAATGTTTCTTTTTAAGCTATTAACCGTAGATTTTCGGTCATTTTTCCATCAACATAGGGTGACATTTTAATTAATATCTCCAGAACTAATTAAAATTTTTAAATTCTGTTTTCAGGAGTCCCTCAGGAAGGCTTCTGAGCACCTGTATGTCAAATTTTCTACGTTCAGTAGGGACTGAACTTATAGATGCACAGACAGAAAGAAAGAGAAAGACCTCTTTCTTTTATCAATATAGATTAATTAAATGTTAATTAATACCATAATATATTTAATATTAATTAATGTTTTTTAAAGGATGTTTTTAAAGGAAGAGAGAGATATTTCTTCAGGCGTTCCTCCAAAAAAATTCGTTACAAAAAAAAATGTGAATTCTTTTTTGACACTTTGGGTGTGCTACGTTTAGGCCATTCGTTGATAAGTAGAGCATTTAAAGGATTTAATCCCGAATGCATAAAATAATATTGCTTAATACCGTTTCATTAAAATGAATAAAAAATAAAATAAAATAAATAATCTAAAAGCGAACTGTTGAAGACAGAAAAATGCCCCAGCGGCAACGTGTTACTTCATTTATAGGTTAGAACAGATCACAAATCCTTTAACAGGCCGTGAAAAATATACTTGCCACCAAAATCATCAATTTTTAAATGGGAAGGCGTGGTAAGCTACTTTACTACGCCTTCAAGCTTCTTTACCCGAGTTGCCAAGTTCAAATGCATAGCTGGTACAGGGGACATTATTATTATTATTATTATTTTCGTACCATTTTTTTTTTTAGAACATAAAATTTTTTATAACTTTATTCAGGGAAACTGCAAATTCACCTGCATAAGTATGTAAATTTTACTTTTCCAAATTAGTGGAACGAAAAAAATAAGAAAAAAATCGTAGACTCCCCTTTTTTTTTTTTTTTTTCCACGATATTTTCAGGAAAGAGAAATTTCCTCCGGTTTTTGCCACCCCTTTCTCCTTAGAGAAATCTTTATTGTATTTTTAAAGTAACGTATCGTGATTAAACAGAATAGAAATTATTCAATAAAAATAGCAGTAGCAAAAAAAATGTAAATTTCTCCTTTGTAAAATTATCCTAAAAGAAAAGGCGGAGACTACGGCCCCTGCTTATAGTTCTAGTTGCCAACTTAAAACTTTTTGGCTTCTGAAAAATTAATTTTTTTTTTTTTTTTAATTTAATCAGTGAAAACAGTTACAGTTCACTGATTAAATAAAATAAATATTTCTATTAAATTTTCGGTAACCAAAAAGTACTAAGTTAGCAACTATGCCACTGCATTAGCAGCCCTGCTTAATTTATTTTGGAGCATTTTTAGAACAGCTTTTTTTCCCTATACCATTTTTATACAAGCACACTTATCAACCGTCTCATTAACAATCGGAAGATTTTTATTATACCCGCTTTTTTTTTCACACCAGTCTTTTTTTTTTTAGAGTAATATCATACTTATTTAATCTAACTACCTTTGTAGAAAATTACTCTAAAAATAAAGTGGTGTGGAAAAAGGGACGTGTACTAAAAAGTTTTCGATTCATAATTAGAATATTGGCAGGTATGTTTTTGTAAATATTTTTCTTTTCTCAGTTATATACTATAGAAATTTATTATAAATTATATGGTATCAAATAAAGGCGGGGCTAAAAGTGCTTCAGAATAAATGAAAGAACTCTGCAAACTGCAACTCTGCTTTTCTACGCTTTTTTACTGTACTAAAATGTATGAAAGTATAAAATAAAAGAACAAACGTGTCACATTCAGACTTGATTCCTTTTTACCAAGATTCTCTTTAAAAGACTGTAATAAGTAATTTCATCAAAAAATGAGTGCTTAGACTAAAAAAGTAATACACATAGAAAAGTTACTTACCACGCCTTTCTCATTTAAAATTATTAAATTGGGTGGTATGTATATTTGTCATGGCTTTATAAAGTACAATAAATATCGAAATTATTTATTTAATAATTTGAATAGATTTCTTTTGTTAAATCAACCTCAATCCAAAAATATTTTAATATAATAGAGATAAATGGGCGGTTAAAGGGTCAAATTAAAGTTGATATAGATAATAAGAAAATAATATTTCAATGCTCTACGCATCGAATAACGTGGGGAGGAGCTAAATAATTTTCATGCGTTTACCATATCTGGTAACATTTTCAATTTACGTCTGATAGGTCGGAGTGGAAGGCTGATTTTTAACCAACTATATGAAAAATACCAGAGCCGGGAATTGAACCTGGGTCTTCCGCTTAATGCGGGAATGCTCAGCTTTTCACTCCAATCAGCCTTGCACTACCAACCTATGAGACGTGAGTTTTCAGGATTGATGAATGAAATTTCTAAATTTATAATTTTTTTCGCCGCCCCGCCCCTTTTCACACCAGTTGGATTTTAGAGAAATTTTCTCCTATATGTAACTACGTTCAAATAAAAATACTTTTGGTGTGGAAGAAGGGCGGAGCCAACAGTACTGCAGAATATAGTATTGTAAATGTTAATAGGTATGCTTTTACCCCTCACAGCAGTACAAAACAAAAAACAAAAAGCTTAAATTTAGATCAAATTATTAGAAAAATAATATAATAAAGTTTTAGTGAAACCTTAATTATTTTATATTAATTTTAATATTTGTGAAATTAATAAAAAAATTTAAGCGCTTTGCAACGTTTATGTTTTAAAATATCTTGACGTTAATTGTGTAGCACCAACAGTCTCAGCAAAATAAAAATACAACTTTTAATTAGTAATATAAAGAGAATCATTCATCATACTTCTTACTTATTTTAATTTTGAGAAATAAGTTTACTCTATTTTTTATTTAGTTTCAAATAAGACACAGGAATACAAATAAATTTCTTACTATTGGAAGCAAATTTATTCGAACGCTAGAAATAATTCCTACGTATAACTTATTTTAGATAGGGATTATTGCTAGCGCTCGAATAATTTCGCTGCCGACTGTACACCCTAATATCTTGTCTACTTAACATTTAGTGAATTAAAAAATAAGAATATAATTTCAAATTTGCGACTCAAATTTAATAGATTTATTGTGAAGATGTTGAAAGTCAACACGGAAAACGGATAAGAAATTTGTGAATCAAAAAAGAAACAATTTTTTTTTTAAATACTCAATTAACGCCAGTAAAATAAAATGATTTTCTATATATATAGAAAAAGTTGTAAGTCTTTCAGTTGGATGTATGTGTTATCTTAGATTTCGCATCTGGAGAGCGCTTGAAGGTCCGTAGCGGGCTTTCGGTGCGTTCAAAATTTGTAGTACACTGCACAGTCTTTCTGTGTTTTATTTGATTTGTTTCTTTTTGATGTGAATATCCGCATGCAGTGATGCGAGATGAAAATTTAAATTCTCCCTACTAAATGAAGAAAAAATCTCTACATTCCCCACGTTAAAATACTTTTACCCTACAAAATACCCTACGATTCAAAGCAATTAATAGAAATTATATAAAGTCGTATTACTATTTTCATATTTTCTAGCATTAAAAAATAAATAAATAAGTAATTAAATTAAAAAAGGCTCGGTTCTTATTAATATACACATAAGTTGATTGTTGAAACAAACGAACAAATAAAAACAAGTACCTAATTTATGTATATTCGTGAAAACACAGTAAATAAAATGGACTATGTTTCTATAATTTGTTTTAATTTATTACTGTTAGATCTGTATTCTATTAAATTATTAAATCAAACAACTAATCTCCTTTGACATGTTTTCACATCAAACTTGCTTAATAAATTTAATTTTATAATGAATAATCAATGTTAAACCAGCAAGTATCGACTTGATAGGTTCTGTCACTGCTTAGGGGGTGTGGCAACACTGAATGGGTGGTGTGAGCACATCAAAGAGAAATAAGAAGATTAATTTACAGAAAAGAAAACTAAAGACAACGCATTCTGACGTAAAACAAAATTAAATACACTTTTAGATCAGTATAATATATTTACGATTAAGATTTTGTATTGCACAATATATTTTATTTGAGAGGTGGGTGTATACAAAGAACTTGACAATTTCTGATGAAAACAATTGCAATTTCGAGAAAATTTAATTTTAAAATGTACATGCCGTATTGGCCAATTTATTTTAAAACTTTGATATTAATGATATCCAAATACTAAATAAATGTTATATTTTTTATTAAAATTATATAATAAATTTACCATTTCGGAATAATAATAGTAGTAATAATAGAAGGGAGGACATATTAAAAGTATGCAAATTTTCCAACTATTTTAATTTATGCCGGAACAATCATAGTAATGCAATTTTTTCTCCCTTACATATTTTCTTGAGTAATTTTCCCCAGCATGTAACTAAGATTAAATAGGAAGAAAACTACTCTTATAAAAAAATAGTAGAAGTACAAAAAAGGGGTGGTACTAATAATACACTGGAATAAATTATAGATGTTGGCAACTCTGAGCTATGAGATGTTTCACTTCGCATCAATCTGTAATAAAATAATGTATCAGAAACAATTGTAAGCAACTTTTTTACAGATAAGTTTAAAACTTTTTGCGTTTTTAAAGAGAACTTTATAACCTCATTATATAATAGAAAAATCCCTACAAAACAGAATTTAAAAAAATTGAAAAAGCAGAGCTGAAATTCCCTACTGTAGGGAGAAATCTCTACACCTGGCAACACTGTCCGCACGTGCAGCAGAGAATGGTGTTGCAAAAAACCGACAGTTTTTGAAAGATTGGAATAAACCCGGAATATTGGGATTTTTAAGAGTAAACAAAACAAATTCCTTTCAAAATGAAAATTAGGGCTAATGCATTGAACATACATATACATAATATTTAAAATGTCAATGAGTATTCGATAAACTAGTTTTAAATGCTGAAGCAATTTTATTTTTATGCAATAATGCTTCTGTTCAATACAACCATTACGTAATACTTTTTAATATATTTCCAAAAGAGAAACAAACAGAGAAATTTATTAAAATTTGGTCTTTTTAACACACTTTTATTAGCTTCACCTGTATGTATGTTTGTATGTAACCGCTCTGGGAGCAAACAAAAAATCTATATTGTAAAAAAAAAGACGTTCACTACGTGAACGCTGTGGTTGTGGGGTAATGATCCTCTCTACGAGCCCAAAGGTGTTGCGTTCGAGCCCATTTAGGGGAGATTTTTTTAAAATGGTTTTTGTTTTATTCTAAATTATTTTAATTAAAGATTTAAATGTATGTAAATATTATGGTGTGTCACTCACACGATTTTCTCTTACCCTGCATTTTAATACTAAGATAGATATTTTGTGCTTTTTAGTTCTCATTTCTATAAAAGCGTGTTCTTTAATTTTTTAAAATTATAATATTATTTATAAATTATTTCAAGCAAAGCAAATAAATATAAATTATGCATGTTCTGTTTTAAACTAAAAAACATAGTTTAATAAATATTACTTTATCAGAAAGTTCTTTAAAAGATTATTTAACTAAAATTATCATTTTAACTGCAATGATTTTGAGATTTTTTTTTTTTTTTTTTTTACTTTCTTCTATATGTAATATAGAGAAAGTATTGGATTCGCGAAAATTTTCTACCTCCGTTTTTTGACGGAACTACACGTTTTGGAATGTCCTGAACACGAATTGATAGTTTTTAGAAAATGCCTGTCTGTCTGTCTGTCTGTCTGTGTGTCTGTGGTTTAGTGTTTTCACCGTATCTCACGAACCAATGAATGAAATTCAACCAACTTGGTATATAGTTGGACCCTGGCGGGGCATTGTGCTGATTAGATTTGGGGATCAATAGCTCAGCAGGTGGCGCTGTGATCGCATTTTATGTAAATTTTTAACATGGCAGTATAGGACAAATTTTCGTATTTTTCACCGTATCTCACGAACCAATGAAAGAAATTCAACCAAACTTGGTATATAGTTGGAACCTGACGGGGCATGGTGCTGATTAGATTTTGGGATCAATCGTCCAGCAGGTGGCGCTGTGATCGCAAAATTTCATATTTTTCACCGTATCTCACGAACCGATGAATGAAATTGAACCAAACTTGGTGTATTGTTGGACCCTGACATGGAAAGCGCCTGATTACATTTTTGGATCAATAGCTCAACAGGTGGCGCTGTGATCGCATTTTTTCTAAATTTTTAACATGGCAGTATAGGACAAAATTTCGTATAAATGTACATAATGAGAGTTATTTTTAACTTGTGATTGTAAAATTAATATGAGTTATTGATAATAGTAATAGTTAACTAGGAAAAAATTTCTGTGCATGTGGGGGCACCCCGCTTCCCCCCCTGGGGGGAAAGTACCCCCGGGGGGGGGTAAATTTTCAAGATGGGTATCTTTCTAAAGATCTTGTCAATTCCTTTAAAACGAATGGTTGAACTATAAATCTGTGATAATTTAAAACAAAGTTATCGATTTTTTTTCTTTTTAAATATTGTTACTGGTTGAATATGTATTACTTTTAACCAAAAAAAAAAAAAAAAAAAAAAAAAAAAAAAACTTAGAAAAAAATCGTTTTTTTTTTTTTTTTTTTTTTTTTTAAATATTGTTACTGATTGAATATGTATATAGGAAAATATAGAAGAAAGTCTTGTGGTGGCCACAACATACTAGTTTCCACCAATAAATATTCATTTTAAATGTTTCACAAACGAGTACAGTCAACTCTCTTTAATCTGCAAATAATTTTTTTATGTAAACAAGCAAACAAAAAATTTTAATTTAAGGGCCCTCTTCACTCACCGCCGCCGGAAGCCGAAACTAATGTTATTCTATGGGAAATTTTTCTTTACAAATAACTTATTAACTAATACATATTTTTAAATTCTGTTTTCACATTCTGAAAGTTTCCAGCTGTTAAATTGACGCACCTTTTCTAAAAAATTATTTTTTAAATTTTTTATATTTTATTTTGAAGCTGCAAAATACGTATTTTCAGTATGTGAAATTTTTTTCATTTTGCAATTTCGAAATAAAATATTAAAAGTAAAAAAATTTCATTTTTAAAAAAGTCCGTCAATTTAACAGTTGGGAATTTTCTGAATGTGAAAACAGAATTTAAAAATATATATTAGTTAATAAGTTATTTGTAAAGAAAGTTTCCCCATAGAATAACATTGGTTCGGGCTTCCGGCGACGGTGAGTGAAGAGGGCCGTTAAGTCAAGCTACTAGTACATCACTATTTAACAAAATTAAAAATAAACAATGATGAATATTCATTTCTGCACTTAACCCTTTCCGGCGCAAGACAATTTGGATCATTTAAATTGTACTGCCACCTGAATTCATGAACTAAATTAAGCTAAAACAAATTTTTAATTTCAAGGTTAAAAAAAACCGGCCTTTTCTGATATGTTATAAACGTAAATTTTTGCTAAAAAATTTCCGGGATGAATTTTTGCAGCTGGATCTTAAATTTTGCGTCTTCGCAGCGATGACAGCGCGCGTTAAGCGGTTAAAAAGTATTTTCCTTTTTATTTTTAAAATAAACATGTATATTTTTTTTATTGCTATGTATTATTTGAGTATGCTTAAATTATTTCCCTTCATATATGAATACACAATTTTATTAATAATGAAAAAATATTTCATGCTGAAATTTATTAGAAATAATCTTTCCATTTTAATGTCTATGAAATAATAACTGACTTTGTATCTGCAAAATTAAAATGTAAATAAAGCTGTATAATCTGCACAACCTTCGGACAAAACTTTTGTGGATTACAGAGAGTTGATCGTATTTCCAAAAAATATTATTGCTTAGGAAGTATTTCCTTTACTATTGAATTATCTCTACATTAGACCAAATAGGTAGCAAAAACAGAAAATAAAAGTCAAAATCGTATTCGAAATTTGACATTTAATTGACATTTATTGAGACCTATAGTTGCGATAACTTCCGTCTTGAATGATCCGTATTACAGAAAATCACAGAAACAAAAGCACAATATTTTGAAGACATATGACAACACAAACATCCATGCCCGCACCAGTATTTGAACCTGGGACCAGCAGATTCATAAGGCAGTGGCCTACCGACTGAACCACCTGGCCGGAAAATTTGAAATTAAATAATAAACCATGTTAACGCACGTTTACAAATGCATGCGGAAAAGAAGAGTTGAGTTGCTTTTCACAGTTACAGTTAAAAATGCTAAATAGAAAATCATTAAAAATAATAAAAATGAAAAAAATGTGCCCAACCATCAAATTATTTCAAAACTCCTAGAAATTTTCATAATTCTCAGGAATTTTCAAAATTTCTCACCTAAAAAACCTGGTTTATTTCCGGGGAAGAAACAGGTTTTTTTTTTCAGCCTTTGCAACACAACAGTAACTAAGAAATTACCTTCAATTATACAATAGCTAATGGCAACAAGTTAATCCGAATATACTTATGACGTGGTGCCATTTTCTAATCTTTCTCATCAAAATTAATACACTATTTTTAGATTATTAATACACGATTCCAGTACTTTCTATTTATTTATTTTAATTAATCTAAGGCTAGTAAACCCGTGCGAAATGTTCGCAGTTTCTTTCTTTTTTTTTTTTTTTTAACTCTTTCATTTACCTTTAAAATTTGAAACTTATAAGTCTTATACCAATTTAACTACCCAATTTAAATTTAAATTCAACAAAAGCCAAATTATTATCAGTTTTTGTGGGATGAAACGCTAATCATACTCTCCTCCCTTTTTTCAGGACACCCTTAGAGATAAGAACTTTCCATCTTTTTTGCCACTATTAATTTCATGCAGAAATACTTCTGGTATACCTGTAGTAATGTCAATGTGCCTTGATTACACAGGGTAGAAATTATTTTATAAAAAATAGTGGTAGCAATAAATTAAAAATTATCTCATTCATGAGAGTGTCCTGCAAAAAGGGAGGAGAGTACTACCCCCTGTGATAGTTAAACCAAGTTATTCAAAGAAAAGTTTCAAAATAAAATTCATGTTTCGCGATCCAGTTTTTATACTTCCCCAGGCAGTACAGCTTTAGTGGACCCCTATGGCGAATTCTAAATTTTTGCCGCCATGTTGTCGATGCCTTTTAATTAGTTTTTAGGACGGAGAACAATTGGCAATACATTAATAAATTATTTTTTAAAAACAGAATTGTTCTTTAATAACCGAATTAAATTTTATATAAATGTAGGTGCATTAATGACACGGGGGGTTGAAGGGGCGGTAGCCACCCTCACACAGAACTTATTATCATATAAAACTTTTCTGAAGCCTGATTTGAATTGTTTAACACAGGTTTACATAACAGTACACATTATCTTACCTCTTAATCTGCAACCTATATGTATGGTATTAAATTTCAGGGTAAGAGAAAGTCGTGTGAGTGACACACCAGGTTATTTTGGATATTTAGGGTTATACTACATCTTTAATATGGAAATCGTCTGCATTATCATGGAAGATAATTTTTTAAATAATAATTTTAATAAATTATTTTTACTGAGTGAATTTGTATAGGAAAGTATAGAAGAAAGTCTTGTGGAGGCCACAACACACTAGTTATTTGCTGTTAGTGGATGTGCATTACTAATAATATTTTACCATTTCTAGGAAAGCTCTTCGGGAATTGAAATGAAATCCTCATAGAGATATGGTAAATAATGTATGTTTTAAGCTAAAAATTCATCGCTTGTTTTTTGCATATTTACACGTTTTGAGACTTCCAGATTACGTAGTCAAGTTTTTTAACCATTGATCTTTGTGTCTCTTACAGTGACTTAAAAACGATTAATTTCAGGAGATCCAAATGTTGTATTTTGAAGTTAATATAAGTTTGTTGCTGGAAAAGTTTGATCAAGATTGATACGTTTCAAGGAATGTTACGTGTGAAAACTGTCTGCATAATTTTAAGTAAACTTTTAAATTTAATAGCAGAATTAAATTCTATAAAAATGTAGGTGCATTAATGAAACGGGGGGTTGAGGGGGTGGCATTAGCCCCCCTCACATAGAACTAATTATCATATGAAGCACTACCGAAGCCTATTTTGAATTGTTTAACATAGGTTTGCATGGCAGTACTCGTTATCTTACCTCTTAATCTCCAACCTGTATTCATAGTATTAAATTTCAGGGTAAGAGAAAGTCGTGTGAGTGACACACCAGTTTATTTACTTTATCTTACTCTTAGTGTCGACAAAGTAATGTTTTAGGGTCAAATTTTCGAACGTGAGTTTTTGTTATATTTACATGTTCTGAGGTCCCCTGAATACGAAAATCATGTTTTTAGCGAATGGTCTGTGTGTCTGTCTGAGTGTCTGTGTCTGTTTTATCAGCATATCTCAAGAACAAATAGTAGCAGAAATTCCAAACTCCGTATTCTAAATATGTATCATATAGGGATGCTACACTAAGCTTTTCGTTGAGATGAAGCAAATGGTTCGTGTACTGGGACACTCAAAAGTATTCAAATATATTACGTCTATGGGGGAAATTGCAGGTAAGTAGAATTTAACATCTATAGACTGCATTAAACAAAATAAAACGAATATATATTTTTTGTAATAGAGATAGTCAACTGGGAAAAAAAAATTGTGTATGTAACAGCCTCGCCTCCCCCCTCGAGGGCAGTAAATTTTCATGATGGGTATCTTTCAAAAGAGCTCGCCAATACCTTTAAAAAGAATGGTTGATCCATCGATCTGCGATAATTTTAAATAAAGTTATCGATTTTTTTCATTTTTAACCAAAGAAATTTTTTATTATTTTTTTTTATGTAATATTGAGAATAAATTCAGCTTTTTTTTTTTGGATATTTAGTGTTATACTACTTCTCTAATATGGAAATCGTCTGCATTATCATGGAAGATAATTTTTTTACATAATAATTTTAATAAATTATTTTTATTGAGTGAATTTGTAAAGGAAAATATAGAAGAAAGTCGTGTGGTGGCCACAACACATTTGTTATTTGTTGTTAGTGGACGTGCTTTACTAATAATATTTTACCATTTCCAGGAAACCTGTTCGGAAATTGGAATAAATTCCTCATAGAGATACGGTAAATAATGTATGTTTTAAGCTGAGTATACATCGCTTGTTTTTTTTTTTTTTTTTTTTTTAATATTTACAGGTTTTGAGACTTCCTGATTACCGTCGTCAAGTTTTTTAACCTTTGATTTTTGTCTGTGTCTCTTGGAGAAACTTAAAAACGAATAATTTTAGAAGATCCAAATGTTGTATTTTGAAGTTAATGTAAGTCTGTTGCTGGAAAAGTTTGATCGAGATTGATAAGTTTCGATGAATGTTGCGTGTGAAAATTGTCTGTATAACTTTAAGTAAACTTTTAATTTTAATAACAGAATTAAATTCCATATAAATGTAGGTGCATTAAAGAAACGGAGCCAGCTACTTTTGTATGGCTCTGTAAATGCATGATAAAAGGTTTTCAAACCATATCTTACACGAAATATACTTTTATGGATACAAAAAATATATCTTCATTTTTTTTTTTTTTTTATTAGTGCAATCTAAATGTGTTAAACTGTACTTGCAAAAATTTCTCTCATAGATGTAATGTATTTGAATTCCTTTGGATGTCCCTGTATGGGGGAAATTGCAGGTAAGTAGAGTTTAACATCTATAGACTGCATAAAACAAAATTAAACGAATATATATTTTTTGTAATAGAGATAGTCAACTGGGAAAAAAATTTTGTGTGTGTAAGAGCCTCGCCTCCCCCCTTGAGGGGGTTAAGTAATAACCCCTCTTGGGGGATAAGTGAATCACTGAGCTAATTATCATATAAAACTCTTCCGAAGCCTAATTTGATTTGTTTTAACATAGGTTTGCGTAACAGAACTCGTTATCTTACCCCTTAATCTCCAACCTGTATTTATCGTACAGAAAAACCTCGATCCTTCTTTTTTCATGGGGTGCGTGAGAAAAAACGATGAAATCGGGGAAACGATGAATGCGGGTTAAATTCAAAACACGAATAAAACAATGTTTACGAAATAATACACGCAATATGCATAGTATACTACTAATAAAATCTAATTTGCTGCCCATCAAACTGTCAAATAAACAAATCAAAGTTGTAGAACATTAAGTGATATTTATTTTTAAAAATCAGTAATTTTATTTTGGATATTTTGCTCATTTTATAAATTAAACTGGGAATTTTCAGATTTACTATATTTGCTGGTCCTTTTCTGTAATTTCATGTGATATCAAAAAAATCCATGCATTTTCAAATGCTGTAATATCAGACATACTTGGCACTAGCGTAGGCACTCAGCCTCAGGAATGTGAAAAAATGTAGTAGCTGGCCATAGCGGATGGATCAATTCTTCTCTTTACACAAAGTAGAATAACTTTTTCTCCAAGCAACAACACATGATCAGTATTCAGTAATTCATAAACAGATGTTTCAATATCTACGCAATCCCTGTTTTTCATCAAAAGTAGGATAAGGTTAAGTAGTTGAAGTTGTTTGGATTTCACATTGCACTAGTGCTACAATATGGGCAAATGGCGATGGTCTTTAACTCACCTTTGAGGATGGTCCGGAGACATGCCATCACGATTTTGATCATCCATTGAGGAGGAAAAGAATTAATTTACGACAAAAGAAATAATTCCAGTTTGAATGCCATTTGGAATCGCTTGACTTTCTATTTCCTATCGGTCAGAAAAAAAATTTTACAACGATGAATGCGGGAAAATGCATTTTTGAAGAATGATACATTCGGGTTTCGTTAACATTATTTAAATACTGTTTGTGCAGGGACCATAGAAATAAAACGATCAATGCGGGAAAACGATGGATGCGGGAATGATAGATTTGGGTTTCACTGTATTAAATTTCAGGGTAAGAGAAAGTCGTGTGAGTGACACACCAGATTATTTTTTAGTATATAAACTTTTTTTTTAGTTCACTTGCTCCTTTTTTCAGAAAAATAGACAGAAATTATGCAGTATTTTTTCATTTAGGATAACTGCTTTTACGGCCAATTTACTTTAATTAAAATTTATTATAGGAAAACATCGAATGATAGCCTAAATCATCTAAAGCAAATAGAAAAACGGAGTTTCAAAAGATTTTTCGTATAGACGATAATGAAATGTATCCAATATTGATTTCTTATACATCTTTGTCTGAAGGCACAGAAAATGAATTCAACTCTGTACAATTTGTCGTATCGAAAAACAGTTTTGAAAGTATATCCGGAACAACGATTTTAAAAAATTAATTTTCCTTTTCAAGATAAGCTCATTATTTCATTTTCACATTTGATGTACTCTTTTCATTTTAAACAAAATGGGTTTTCAGATTAACATGATGTACTTTTAAAAAGTGATTTTCTACTGAAAGGGAAAATACGGATTCGTTTAAATTGGATTTAAATTTTAAATTTTAAACGGAAAAGCACATATTGAAATTCGATATTTCATTATTCATTTGAAAAAAGAGTATATTTTCTCTCTCTCTCTCTCGATTTTGAAGATTGCAGCTTTCATATCATAGATTTTTTTTTTTTTTTTTTTTAATCAAAGCTGTTTTAAAAGTCGAATTTTCAATTAAAGAAAATTTTTTAATTATTTTTTTAATTCATTTATTTGTTTAATATGCGCAGTTCATATTTCAAGTTAAAATTATAACATGAATTATAACTTGAAATATGAACTGCGCGTTAAAGAGTTAAATATGTTATCCAGTTGTGCGTTTGTAATTGTTTTGATTATATAAAAGTTGAAAAGAAATTGTTTATAACAATTTATTAAATTTTAATGCAAATTATTTTTATTTATTTATTTTTTTTTTTTTTTTTAACTTCAGGAATTTGTTTCTCGGCGATGGCTAAGTAGTGCGCTCTAGGGTTTGAGTATATGAATACACTCACTGAGTGCTAACTACGCGCGGAACCTCCGTTCGATTTGAGGACCCCCACACCCTTGCCGTCTCCTTGTGAGTATAGCAGTTGTCAGAGCAATATGTTTAATTGTGTAAAGATTTCAAATCGCAAGTTAATATATGCGCGAAAAGAACTATAACCACTGCATTCACAATGATTATGAATGAAAAAGCATGCAGAGATATTTACAGGTAACCACATCTAAATTTTGCAGATCAATCAACGCTTTTTCAGATACGAGGTAATTGCAAATACTTTTTATTTCATTGGATTTGTTGTTCATTCCCTAAGGGCCTTCGTGACAAAATCTTTGCTGAAAAATATGAGGAAAGATATGTTTTCCTTATTCCCAAAGTTCAAGAGCAACACATTAAGTATTTTTCAAGATATTCAACAAAACGTAAAAAAGCTAACGTATTTCCATTATTTTGTCGAACAACTTTACATTTATTCCGTTGCATAGTTGTCGTGTGTCGTTCTGAGGGATAGAATCCATACTTGCCAACATGCTAATTAATATTCCGTAGTATTGTTAGCCCCGCCCTTTTTTCCCACCAATACATTTTTAGAGTAATGTTCTTCAACTGCAATTACGATTAAATAAGTAGAAAAATGTTCTAGAAAGATACTGGTGTGAAAAAGAAGGCGAGACTAACAATACTACGGAATATTAATTAGTATGTTGGCAAGTATGAGAATCCCATATTTGTTGTATTTGCGCATAGTGTTGCGAGAATTCGCGACTTTTTTATTCAATAGTCACCAATAATTTTGTGAAGTGATATTTGAATTACATAGTCGACGATTATTCGATTTGATTTGCCTTTTATGTGTATCAAAATTTTTAGTGGCTATTGAATAAAAAAAGTCGCGCAATCTGACAACATTGTTTAGGCACTCGAATCAAGAATAGTTTTTTTTTTTTTAGTTTATTTTATGTTCCAAATTCTAAAGTTTTTTTTTTTTTTTTCTTTTAAGCAAAGTTCTTATATTTACTACAGAAATTAACATACTTTTGTAAGACAAACGCATTGCTGAAGGGATATTGTGATCTCGGTCGAAAAAATAAACGAGCCTTGTGTGTGGTTTTAAACATCCCACTAAAACTTTATCTTACTTTTAAAAAAATATTTTGCGTATTCGTTTAAACTTGTTATGCAGCACTGACATATTTAATGCCAGTAAAATACATATCACTGACATATTTAAATGCCATGCTTGCTATTAAAAATAGGAATATAACAAACGGCGATATGTTAACACTTTCATCTTAAATATTATATAACTTTTCCCAAATTTTTACCACTGAATTTTTTAAATCCTTTTATCCCTATTTTTGTTATTGGATAATGTAGGTTTCATATGTCTAAAGTTACTTAAATTCATAATGCAAAATAATAAACTAAATTATTTTTATTCAAATAAATCTTATTAAAAAATTGAATTTAAGAAAAAAAAAAAATACAAAGGAAAAACGGTTTCATCAGACCAAAATTTTTATTAAAATAGTGATAGTTTATTTGACAACCTTCTCATGAATTAATATTTTTTCTATTGAATCAGAAGTAATGTATTTTGTGTTTGAAAGTAAGTTACAATACAAAATCTACTGTCATAAGAAAAGGTACAGAATTATTTATATATCCGTTCAAATCTGAACAATCACATCGTACTGCAACAAATGTATAAATGTACAGTAATATGACACGATTACTTAACCATTTTAAAGATTTAGGTAATTATCTCGTAACTTTCATGCACAGGAGTTAAACTAGTATAGCAAATAAAGTTTAGATACAAATAAAATTACTTCATTAAAATTAGACAAGTTTATTTGACATTCAAAGTTTTCGTACTTTTTTTTTTCAAGTTATTACTTGAGTGAATATAAAGTTTTTCTGTTCGAGATCATAACTTATTTTTTCTAAATATATTTATAGACCCATAAAACATTTTTGTTTACCACTCAATCAAGAATTAATTAAAAGTAAGCTATACATTTTTTTTCTCGAATAGCCTTGATCTCATAAATTTAAATGTAATTAAATAATCTGGTGCGTCACTCACACGACTTTCTCTTACCCTGAAATTTAATACTATAAATACAGGTTGGAGATTAAGAGGTAAGATAACGAGTACTGTTATGAACACCTATGTTAAACAATTCAAATTAGGCTTATGAAGATTTTTATATGATAATTAGTTCTGTTTGATTAATGTACAAAAAACAAGCGATGAATATTAAGCTTAAAACATACATTATTTACCATATCTCTATAAGGAATTTATTTCAATTCCCGAACAACTTTCCTGGAAATGGTAAAATATTATTAGTAAAGCGCATCCACTAACAACAAATAATTAGTGTGTTGTAGCCACCACACGACTTTCTTCTATATTTTCCTATACAAATTCACTCAGTAAAAATAATTTATTAAAATAATAAAAATTATCTTCCATGATAATGCACACGGCTTCCATATTAGAGAAGTAGTATAACAATAAATATTTAAAAAAAAGTTGAATTTATTCTCAATATGACATTAAAAAAAAAAAAATGAATATATATAAATGTAGTGAGAGGCTAGAAAGAGCAGTGAGAAGTTATTCTTACATTAATTAAAGTTTAATAAAAAATAAATTAATATTTACATATTTACAAGATTTGACCACATAGGTCCAAAAAACTATTACGTGTCCACTTAGGACTCATTTTAGATCAATTATATCGTAAAGTAATCAGAGCCACTTAGGCAGGTATCTTAATGCTTACATAGCTAAATCATAACTCAATGTTCACTTAGAAACTTCTTTTTCACATAGAAAAGTCAAACCAAGTAAAAGAACAAAAAAAAAAGAGTTCTGTTTCATCATCGTAGCCAGACCGGCTGTCTCCTGAATGGTGCAATCTGTTTCACTTGCACCTGGGGTAATTAATTTTATTACTTTTCTTCTCTCTCTGTTCATTACTTCCACATAATTCGGCTATCCTGCGCCAGCTTCGACCTCGAAGTTGCAAGTCTGGGACTCATCAAGTCTGTCCACCAAGGATCTGAAAAATACAAAAAAGAAAAAAAAAAACAAGCGACAGAGAGATTCTAAAATATGGAAAACAATATATATACACAATAAAATGTTTTTTTTTTTCTGTCTACTTGGACATCGTCCAGGTTTTCATCATGTCTGCGGCAGTTGACGTTATATTTGGTCCTTCATGCTGACCAACTTTTTGAACATCGTATCTATCATTTGCCTTAACTTTTGTCACCTTATAGGGACCAAAATATTTAATTCTTAGTTTGAGACCTGATCCAAATTGGGTACGTTGGATGGCAACTAGGTCCCCTATATGATACTTATGTGCTCTCTTGCGCTTTTTATCATATTGTTTTTTATTCTCCTCCTGAATTTTCTCGATTTGTTGTTTAGCATAGTCTCTTAATTCTTCCCTGTCTTCCATGAACCTTTTTCTGTACTCCTCTTCTAAAAGACTTTTGACGATCAGATCCTCTTTGTTTTTCATTTTAACTCCTGTTAGTAGCTGAAAAGGTGTTAACTTTGTACTCCTTGTCGTCGTGCTGTTCAATATTCTTTGTACAGTACTGACATTCTTGTACCATTTAGTGGGATCTTCAATGGATAACTTGGACAAGACGGGTATTAGAGTCCTGTGCAAACGTTCGATTTGCCCATTTCCTCTTGGCACTCCTGTTGTAATTGGAACATGCTCGATGTTTTCCGCATGGCAATATTCTTCGAATTCCTTAGATCGAAATGCACTTCCTTTGTCTGTTATAATTCGTGATGGGTTTCCGAAGGTTGTTTGTTGAAGTTTCAGCTTATCTAAAGCTTCTTCTGCACTCGTGGTTTTGACCGGATATAGCCAAGCAAATTTTGTAAATCCGTCAATCACAGTGAAAATATGCTGATATTTTTTATTGGTAGATGGTAACGGTCCAATAAAATCAATATGATAGGTGCCTAGCGGTACATTTTCTTTCGGAATAGGATTCAAATATCCTTCAGGTTTTCCACTTTTCTTATTGCATAGAATACATTTCACGCAATTGGCTATAACATTTTCTATTTTCTTTCTCGCACTTGGAATGTAAAAATCTCTTTTCACTATTTCTTCTGTCTTCGCTGAAGCAAAATGTCCTTTTTGATGTATTTGTCTTATTATTTCTGACTGCATATTTTCTGGTACAACTAACAATTCTCTACCCGCATCATACCTGTACAGTACATCGTTTTTGACTAAATAATTGTCTTCTTTCCCATTTTCCATTAATTCTTTTATTACTCGTATATTTTCGTCATCGTTTTGAGAATTTGCTATTTTATGTGTTACCTCGTCATCTAAGGATTGAGTGTCGACAACATTTACATTTCTGCTTAAAGCATCTACATGTTTCATTTGTGAAGCGGGTCTATGAATTATTTCATAGTCAAATTCCTCTAAAAGTAATGCCCAACGAGCTATTTTAGGCGATAAGTCTTTTTTAGACATAGTCTGCTGAAATGCCGAACAATCTGTGAATATCTTAAATTTTGTTCCTAGTAAATAATTTCTGAATTTTTTCAAAGCCTCAATCACTGCTAAAATTTCTAATTCATAACTAGGATACTTTTCCTGTTGCGCATTAGTTTTCTTGCTCATGTACTGGATTGGATGCATTTTCTCATCATCTCCTAATTGTAATAATACTGCACCAAACCCGATACTGCTAGCATCCGTGTGCAATTCTAATTTAGGCCCTTGTTTAAAAATATGAAGTACTGGTTCACAACTCAGTATTTTCTTTAAATCCTGAAAAGCTTTCTTTTGTTCATGGCCAAACTGGAATTCGTTATTTTCTCTAAGGAGATCACTCAATGGTTTCGCGATTTTGGAATAATCTTTAATAAATTTTCGAAAATACCCTGTTAGACCTAAAAAGCTTTGAACTTGTTTAATGTTTTTAGGTGTGGGAAAATTTTCTACGGCCAGAGTTTTTGATGGCGAAGGCTTAATAGTACCGTTTTCAATTAAGTACCCCAAAAATTCTATCTTGCGTTTTAAAAATTGGCATTTCTTGAAATTTAAGTTTAATCCGTAGTTAGCAGCTGTTTCTAATACTAATTGAAGTTTACGTAGCCCTTCCTCTTCATTTTTTGATGGTATTATCAGATCATCAACATAAATTATTACGGTTTTATCCCTAAGTAAGTCTCTGAATATATGAAAAATATATCTCTCAAATACTGATGGACTTGTACACAACCCAAATGGTGCTTTTAAAAACTCGTATTGTCCCTCGTGAGTTACAAATGATGTATATTTAGTACTATCTTTTTCAATGTCGACATGAAAAAAACCATTTTTTAAGTCTAGTGTCGTAAATACACATGAATCTTCCAACTTATCGATTACATCTTCAATAAGAGGCAACGGGAACCTGTCTTTAACGACTTTCCTATTGAGCCTACGGAAATCTACACAAATTCTAGTACTTCCATCTTTTTTCTTACTTAGTACAATTGGCGATGCGAAATCTGAACAACTAGGTTTTATAATTTTTTGTTCAAGCCATTCTTGAATTTGTTTCTCTACAATAGCTTGTTCTGTTATGGGGAGGCGCCTAGCTCTTTGACATATCGGTATTTCATCGTTTAAAATTATTTTCATTTTTACATCCGTGCTTTGTATTTTACGTGGAGTGTACCCTGTAATCATGCGAATCAATTGTTCACGTACATTAGCATTTAATATATGGCTAGTATCTAAAATACTTTCTCTAGAGTCATCAATTATATCAACCATTAAATAATTAAAAATCTTCGGGTCGAAAGATGAATCGTCACTTTGACCGGAGGAAACATCTTTCGGTTTTGTTGTTTTTACATTACGCACTTCTGACATTTCAAAAGGGGATATAACATTTCTAGAAACACAATATTTTTCATTATCTTGAACCAAATCAATTACATTTACACAATTAAATTCAATTTCTCCTTTCGAAAAATTAAACTTTAAATTGGACAATACATCCATACCAATAATAGCAGAATATTGTAAATCTTCTACAACAAAAACATTAGTTTTAAAAGAAATGTCATCAATAGCTATATCTGCTATAAAATATCCTTTACATTTTACCGTGTTTTTTCCTATACCTTTAATAAACATTTTACTATCTCTTAAATGTGGCGACCCTAAATCTTTATGATAAGTTTCACTAATCAGTGTAATCTCGGAGCCAGTATCGATTACAGCTGGCCTAGAAATATCATTAATCTTTATAATCTTTTCTATCTTAGCATATGCCTGGTTTACAATACAATTATTCACACTTTTATCATTACTATTATTTTGTTCTTTTTTAAATTTAACTTTACATTGAGCACTTATGTGCCCATAATTAGAACAAAAGTAGCATTTTTTATTAGCAAAATAATCATTATTAGCAGTATTACTATTTGGGTAAGCACGTAAGGTCGATTGTTTATTTCTCTGGTTCGAGTCACTCGATACATTTCTCTTAACATTTTGTGCGTACATCTTGCTTTGTTTCGCTTCTGGATTTACTTCCGGTTTCCCGATGTTAAATCTAGCGCTTTCATACTCTTCTAATTTTTCGACTATTTTTTCTGTCGTTTTTAATCTATGCCATTCGTCTAAATAATGAGTCCGAATTTCTAACGGAGCTCTTCTCTTTAATTGATCTGAAACTATCAATTCTTTTAAATCATTAAAATCGCATACTTTTAAACCTTCAATCCATTCTTCGAAAAAATGATTAAGTTCAAAGGCGAAGTCTCGCCAAGTCGAATTGTTCTCTTTTTTATGCGATAAAAATTTCTGACGAAATTGTTCCGGTGTAAGCTTGAATCGCTTTAATAGCATACTTTTAATATAATCATAATCATTTTCGGATTCAACTGGTACTCGTGTTACAATTTGTGCTATTTCCAAGGGAAGCAATCCCAAAATATGTGTTACGTAATCTTTTTTCTCTATATTTACTCTTGATGCTTGACGCTCAAAAAGCTCAAGATATGTACTAATATCATTATTTGGATTTGTTGAATCAAAACATTTCATTATCTTCGCTAACTCTTTACTTCTGTTTGGAACACTAGAAGATTCTGAAGTGTTCGGATTCGCTCCCTGAGTATCATTTCGATTACTCGTTAATCTCAGTTTCTCTAGCTCAAATTCGCGCTCTTTCTGCTCTCTTTCTTGTTCGAGTAGTAGTTTTTCTCGTTCATTTTTTTCTATTCTTTCAGCGATCACGCTATCTACTAAATTTTTACAAAATTCTTCATCAAAATTTTTTTGTTTCACAATTAATTCTTTTAATTTAATTACAGTAGCATTTTCTGGGATTTCTAGATCCAACTCTGCAGCGACTCGTAACAAATCTTCCTTTCGGGCTTTCCCAAGAAAAGACATTTTTCAAATATATATAGAAAAAAATTGTACTCACAGTTCTTGTTCCCCGACGAAGAAAAACGACGAATCAGTAATCCACTCGACGAATAATAATCCACTCGACGAATAATAATCCACCCGATGAATCGGCTTTAATGATCCAGATTTATAAATCCACAAGATGCTACTTTTTCCACTGTCCGTTGCAATAAACTTAAACACAAAGTTTTCCCATAGTCTATTCATAAACACAAAGTCATTTAATTTCGTTTTGGCACAAAGTCATTTCATTTGACACAAAGTCGTTTCACTTGACACAAAGTCGTTTAACGAAAATATTCATTCAAAACACTAACAATAAAATAATTAATTATCTACTGAATACTGAATTAATTATTACTTTTTTTTTTTTTTTTTCGCTCATTATCGCGGCTCAAGCCCCCAAATGTAGTGAGAGGCTAGAAAGAGCAGTGAGAAGTTATTCTTACATTAATTAAAGTTTAATAAAAAATAAATTAATATTTACATATTTACAAGATTTGACCACATAGGTCCAAAAAACTATTACGTGTCCACTTAGGACTCATTTTAGATCAATTATATCGTAAAGTAATCAGAGCCACTTAGGCAGGTATCTTAATGCTTACATAGCTAAATCAGGGCCGGCGCCAGGGGTGAGGCAACTGAGGCAGCCGCCTCAGGCGCAATGATGCAAGGGGCGGCATTTGGCACATTTACATTGAACATAGAATTCATTATGAAAAGGGGAAAAAAAAAAGAACTATGTCGTGGTTTATATAGATTATGAAACATTTTCGAAAATTCCACCCCAAAACAAAACTTTCTCTAACATATATGTGGGTAAGAGAAAGTAATTGCCGAAACGTCAGTGTAGGCCCTCTGTTGAGACTCAAAACGGTTTTGGGTTGTGTCTACTTTTCTTTCTGTCTGTCTGTGTGTGTGCTTGTCGCGCGATAGCGGCCACAAAAAATCAGCTGGTGACTTGAAATTTGGTACCATGATCCCCACGAAATTAACTGTATACTTTTGGGTGTGAATTCAATTTGTAGTTCGTGTACAGGGTCACGCCAAAGTTCTTTTTATCATTACGGCCTATGGGAAGAATTTGTATGTCGCGCGATAGCAGCCGCAAAAATCACGCTATTGACTTGCAATTTGGTACAAATATTCATGAGCCCAACGGAATTAGCTTTACAGTTCTAGGTGTGTATTACATTTGTAGTTCGTATACAGGGACACGCCAAAGTTTTTCTTATCATTACGGCCTATGGGAAGAATCTGTGTGTACCGCGATAGCCACCGCAAAAATCAAGCTATTGGACTTCCTATTTTTTCCAAAACGTCAGTGGAGGCCTTCTGTTGAAACTAGAGTCCTGCATCGGGTCGGGTAACCCGATTTTACCCGCACCCGACCCGACCCGCGGGTCGGGTTCGGGTCGGGTTGGCAGACTTTTTTCTCTTGCGGGTCGGGTTCGGGTCGGGTTGACTGATCTTTTTTTCGTGCGGGTCGGGTTCGGGTCGGGTTGACTGATTTTTTTTTCTTGCGGGTCGGGTTCGGGTTCGGGTCGGGTTTGGTTTTCATCAAGTCGGGTTGACTTGAGAACACCTTTCAAAATATTTTTTACAATTATAAACATAAATTTATAGGCATGTTTACAACTATGTAACTAATTTAAATATTCTGCACATACTAGACATGTATCGGTTGGTTGTTTGGTTAGAGGATTTAAGGCTGATTGACTCCAGATGTGTCCTAGGCCAATAGGGGGGGAAGCCCTCCGTTTGAGTCTTCCTAAGGGGTCCTAGCCCGTATTTACGCGTGTTTCGGAGGAATCCACGGAAGACTCCGAACGGCTAGGTCGATGAGCGTGACTTGGGATCGAACCCGACACCTCCCATCTACCAGCTTCGAGCTCAGAATAGAGATGAGTTCGGGCTCTATTTTTGGCAATCCGAGCCCGCCCGGGCCCGAAACATTTTTGAACTGAGCTCGCCCGAGACCGAAAAATTTTGTGTGATCAGAGCCCGAGCCCGATATTGAAAGTGGTACGCTATACAACTCATACACAATAGTAAAATTAAATACCGTTTTCATTTTCAAATTAATTTTCTTATTACCAATCCTAAATTTAAATAACTATAAATGTTATTATAACAATTTATAATGCCTGTGTCTCTGTATACATGTATCTATTAGGTGTATATCTTTTAAACATGAATGACTGCTGGCGCTTCAAAAATTTTACTGCGGACTGTATGTGTAATGTGATTTCAAGTGCCTTAAGATTTATTCTTTAATGTTTATCACACACACAAAAAAATATAAAAATAATACAGCTCTGCAGACGCCTACTAAACATCCGTTCTCATCTAAATCTACGTACATTACATTTCAATAATTTCTCAAAAATATCTGCAAGAGAAAAAATATTATTAATTATTAGTTTACTACATTCACGATTCACAGTCTCTTTCAAAAGGATGTGAGTAATCAAAATAGATGAATCACACGGGGCCGTGCCCTTAGCGACCGTGCCCTTAGCGGAAATCCATAAACCCGTGCCCTTAGCGGAAATGTTATCCCCCCTCGGTGGTGTGCTTTTAGCATACGTGCCTTTAGCGGAAATCTATATTAATAAAATCAGAGTTTTGTCTGTAAATTTGTCGGAATCGAAAAATTTTGCGATATCTTCACGTTTTACACCCCATGAAAGCCGAAAATGACTTCAGAAAATTTTGCCTGTGTGTGTGTGTGTGTGTCTGTGTGTATGTCATCGTGTCCGAATGTCGCTTTATTTGTCCGGGCATCACTTGAGAACGGCTGGACGGAATTCAACGGCGCTTGGCAGGAATTTAGGTCTTCACCCAACTTAAAATTATATCTATCAACTTTTCGGAAATTCCCCCCCGTTCCCCCCCTAGGGGGTAAAAGACTAAAACACGTTTGTCCGGGCATCACTTGAGAACGGCTGGACGGAATTCAACGACGCTCGGCAGGAATTTAGGTCTTCACCCAACTTAAAATTATATCTATCAACTTTTCGGAAATTCCCCCCCGTTCCCCCCTAGGGGGTAAAAGACTAAAACACGTTTGTCCGGGCATCACTCGAGAATGGCTGGACGGAATTCAACGGCGCTTGGCAGAAACTTAGGTCTTCACCCAACTTGAAATTATATATATAGAAATTTTCAAAATTATAATTAGTGTTTACATTGTGGGTAAAAAACGCCTGCGCATGCGCCATAAATATTTTTTCACTAAAACGCTTTGAATGGAAAAATAAAATGCAAAATTAAATTTTTAAGATAAGGACTTTTTTTATTCGCGTGATTCGCACTGCAAATTATGAAAAGATTGAAATGAAGTGTTGCCATCTAAGTTTCATACCTTAGTTAATTTTAAAAAATCTAATTGTCGTATCGAAAAACTGTTTACACCCCAGGAATCAGAAAAATCACCTCTTTCATTTGGTACTGAATTTGTAATGATAGGTCCGATATTTCTAATTTATTTTTCCCTTAATCCGTTTTTCCGTTGCCAGTTAAATTTCATACTTTAGTTATTTTTTAAAAATCTAATTGCCGCATCGAAAAACTGTTTGAACCCCTGGATTCAGCAAAATCGCCCCTTTCATTCGGTATCAAATTTATAAATATAGGTCTGATATTTCTAATTTATTTTACCCTTTTTCCGTTTTCAACCCAGATTCGATATGGAACAGCTTTAGTATTGGATCCCTTTGGCAAAATTTGAAATTCGTCACCAAAGTAGCTCGGACGTTTCTCGCCAAGATCTTTAATTGCACAATTGAGATAGCCAATTCAGTTCATCGCAAAAATGGCTTAAAATATTTAAAGTCACCAAAGGGTTCCGATACTTAATCCTTTCACTACCAATATAAAGTGCCCTTGGGACCAGTGTTGCCAGATTGAGGGAATTCTTTGTATTTGATATCTACCACTAAATTTTAATTGCCTAATGACTTCGAAGACTTCTTCGTTAGATGTTTTCCGGAATGATTATACAACCGTTGCAATTAAAATTTATTGATGGATATTCAATAAAAAATTACCCCAATCTGGCAGTACTGCTTGGGACGTATATGTCCCAGTGGTAGTGAAAGGGTTTTAAGCTGTGCTTTTTGTATTTATTAGTGCTAGAAGCCTATTTCAGTCGGTACAGTTGTCGAATTTTTATAGGTCACTCTTAATTAGTGCTAGAGGCCTATTTCAGTCGGTTTATTGAATGGGGACTTATTGAATGAAGTCCCCCCAAGACACAACTTTGACATGAGTCTCCCCCCAGGCCCAACTTTGACATGACTCCCCCCAAGGTACCCCTATTTCAGTCGGTACAGCGTTGTCGAATTTTTATAATACACTCTTAATAGTGCTAAGCGCCTATTTCAGTCGGTTTATTGAATGTGGATTTATTGAATGAAGTCCCCCCCAAGGCACAACTTTGACATGAGTCCCCCCCAAGGTACCCCTATTTCAGTCGGTACAGCGTTGTCGAATTTTTACAATACACTCTTAATAGTGCTAAGGGCCTATTTCAGTCGGTTTATTGAATGGGGATTTATTGAATGAAGTCCCACCAAGGCACAACTTTGACATGAGTCCCCCCCCAGGCCCAACTTTGACATGACTCCCCCCCAAGGTACCCCTATTTCAGTCGGTACAGCGTTGTCGAATTTTTATAATACACTCTTAATAGTGCTAAGCGCCTATTTCAGTCGGTTTATTGAATGTGGATTTATTGAATGAAGTCCCCCCCAAGGCACAACTTTGACATGAGTCCCCCCCAAGGTACCCCTATTTCAGTCGGTAGAGCGTTGTCGAATTTTTATAATACACTCTTAATAGTGCTAAGGGCCTATTTCAGTCGGTTTATTGAATGGGGATTTATTGAATGAAGTCCCCCCAAGGCACAAATTTGACATGAGTCCCCCCCAGGCACAACTTTGACATGAGTCCCCCCCAAGGTACAACTTTGACATGAGTCCCCCCAAGGCCCAACTTTGACATGAGTTTCCCCCAGGCCCAACTTTGACATGAGTCCCCCAAGGCCCAACTTTGACATTAGTCCCCCCCAAGGCACACCTTTGACTTGAGTCCCCCACAGGCCCAACTTTGACATGAGTCCCCCCAAGGCCCAACTTTGACATGAGTTCCCCCCCCCAAGGTACAACTTTGACATGAGTTCCCCCCCCAAGGCACACCTTTGACATGAGTCCCCCGAAGGCACACCTCCCCCTGATTGGGAAAAAGAGAAAAAACGTTGTTTTGCGGCTATAAGACAGTTTGGACTTCCAACGTTATTTGTTACAATATCTGCAGCTGAAACACATTAGTTTGATTTAATGAAAACTTTATCATGGAATTTAGATCGTCACGAATTAACTAAAGAAGAATTTGTCGATATTAACAAGTTTAGCAGTAGGCCTCTGGCACTAAATTAAAATCTGTCAATGTCAGATTTTCATGTTTTAAATAATGAAATAATGTCGTGTCTGTATAATTTTTATTTTTTGTTTATTTTTTTTATTTATAATACTGTCTTTTAAAGACTTCTGTGGTCACGAAATTTGGTGCGTAAATTGTTTGTATGCATCCGGCACTTATTGTAACTGCATTTCACGAAATTCGAAATCCCCCCCCCCCCCCTACTCGGAGTCGGATGGCAATAAACATGTGTAAAAACATGTTTTTCCGTTTGAATTCGCTTTGGCGAATTTTGGTGTGCGGATATTGATTAAGTGTACGCATTATGTACATTAGTGGGATTTTGCAAAACTTCGAACTCACCCGCTGAGGGTGGGGAAGTAAGAAGTGGGTAAGTTGTGCCGAAGACAGTGGGGACCCAGACTCCTAACATTGGGAGCGAGAAAACCTCTACCAATCACAGCGAGAACTTAGGTTATTAATAAAGATATGGCATTTTGACAAATCATTTAAGTTTAACGTCCAGCGAAGCGGGCAAAGCCTGCTAGTCTATAATAAATTTCAAAATAAATTAATAAATAACTAAAAGAACTCTTCAATCCGCATTTAGCACTGGCTGTATTTTGCTTCAGAAGTAACCTGTCACAAAAACAGGTATGCGTACTGTAGAATATCCGTTATTTGAGGTAACGGTGATCTGTAACCATATAAAGTTTAATGAATCACAGTACTCCATACGAAAACGTACATTACTGCCATTTTATGATTTTATTATGTTTTTGAAAATATAATTAAGCCTTAGACCTTTTAAAACAAAAACGAAAAATCAGGAGACACACATTGATTATCAGCATTTTCCAACTGTACTTACTCATTATATCGTATAACATTCTATGTTCTCTGTCTATATTATCACACGATGGACAGACAGAAAGACAGACATATAGACTAACTGAATTCATAATCACTCTGAAACATTGTTGGAAAGTGTTAAAAATGCTTAACACAAACAGAAATGTTGCTCTTAATTTCCTATTTGCACCCCTTAATGTATTGTAATATTTTTTGGGTAGCTCTGTAAATCTGAAGGTTAATTATAGTTTATATTATAGTTTATAGAAAACATTTTCTTAGCATAATAACAATAAATGTGAATTTCTTTATGATTTTTTGATGAAATTATTTAAATGTGATTAAAAAAAATGTCTCCCATAAAGCGCAATGCATTGGTATTTTTTGGATGCTCATGTACACAAACCAGTGGCATAGGTTGTGTTAGAGCCATTTTATGTAGGGAATATTCAATAATGAATTTGAATAGCACATATTATTAAAAAATAAATAAATAAATAAATAAAATAAAAGTAAAAATTAGTAAGTTGTGGCCACCACAAGACTTTCTTCTATATTTTACTTTACAAATTCCCTAAGTGCAAATAAAAAAATTTTATCTTAGAGAAAACTAACACTAAATACCCAAAGAAAGACAGTTATTTTATTGTCTATAAATGACATCTTAAAAAATGCATTTTTATAATAGTTATGTCACATATCAAGTTTCGTAAAGTTGTGTGCTTTAAAAGTTGAGATATAGCTTTCACATTGTCGAGAAAACTTGCAGTATGGCAACGCCACCTATTGGCTGATAAGCACCCAAATTGAAGCAGCATAATATCTCACAATGGCCTTCACATGCATCATGTTTTGTTTGGTTATACGCAATAGAGCCTGAGATATAGCCTCCCCTTCAATTGCGGAAACCGCTGTATAGCAGCGCCACCTGTGGAGCGGTTGACACCAAAAGTTGAGAGGTACTCATTTAGGTTAAGGTGCATCAACATATAAATTTATATGGAACGCTGTGCAGTAATTCCTGAGATATAGCTTTCCCTTAAATTGTAGAAATCGCTGTATAGCAGCACCATTTGTCGGTCCATAAGCATTCAAATTGAATCAGCATAATGTCTCATGGTGGCCTTCTCTCATACCAAGCTTTGATTGATTATAACGCAATAGAACCTGATATATAACTTCCACTTAAATTGTAGAAATCGCTGTATAGCAGTGTCACCTGTTGAGCGGTTGACATCAAAAGCTCATAGCGCTAATTTAGCTCAAGGTGCATCTACATGTAAATTTATATGCAATTCTGAGCAGTACTCCCGGAGATACAGTTGCCACAAAATTTTTGTCATACACACACAGACAGACAGACATTTTCTAAAAATAGTCAAATCGTGTTCTAGACCTCTCAAAACGTGTAAATTCGTCGAAAACCGGAAGTCTAAAATTTTTACGAATCCAATACTTTCTTCTATTGAATATAGAAGAGAGTAAAAATAAAAAATTCTTAAAATATTTATGGGCGCTGGAGGCGGACAAACGGACAGTAGAATAGACAGACACTAATTCAAATCATATTCACATTTTAAAAATTGGTCGAATAAACGCTTAATGTAAAAGAAAATGCAATTCAGAAAATTTCCAATAATAACCCTCAGTGTAACTGAATATTTTTGCGTGACTCTGTAATTCTAATGCTAATCATACTACATTCTATAGAAAGCATTATTTTGTGCATATTTCTATCTTCCACATATGCACACCTTCTTATTTCCGCTAAGGGCACGGCTTCTTCTATTTCTCCTTCTTCCCTTTCACCTATTCCGCTAAGGGCACGTTCCGCTAAGGGCACGGTCGCTAAGGGCACGACACCAATCACACATCTGATTATCCTCCAAGAGGGAGCCTGTTTTTCACAGCTTCTATTCTAAAAGATAATAATGATATATTTGATGTATTTTGTTAATTGTTTCAGTGCGATACGGATGTTTATTTTACTATAATAATTTGGGTAAGCCTGTATTCACTATGGTATATATCCAAACACAAATCTTCTCAAGTAGACCCGACTAGCTGAAAAATAAACCCGAACCCGACGTAAAAATAAATCAGTCAACCCGACCCGAACCGGACCCGCAAGAAAAATATTTAGTCGACCCGACTTGATGCAGGACTCTACCCCAAATAACAAGCAAAGAAGTCGAGAAACAACTACGGAGAGATACCCCGTGGTAACTCCATTTTACTAACATTGACCACTGCGGGAGACGGGACAAGGCGGAGATCGGAGATGCGGCGGCCAGTTTTTTTTCTTTCTTTTTTACAGTTTCCAGTTAGTGAAGAATAAAATAAACGGAACTTTTAGCTTGAATCCGAGCCCACCCGGAGCCCGAAGACTTGCGTAAGATTTGAGCCCGATCGGGCTCCGCTGGTGGGCAGACATGTGCCGGACCTCCCTATTCGTATCCGCGGATATCCGCCAGAAAAATAGATCCGTATTTGTATCTGGATCTGTTTTCTTTTCTTCAACGAAACAAATATGTATCTTTTGTAGAAATTGTATGAAAATTAGAAATGTATTATAAATCTTTCTCGACTGTTGTTAATATATAAATTAAAGAAATACAAATACAGTATAACCTCGCATTTACATTCTGAAAATTGTAAAGATTTCGCAGTTTACAGGTTTTTTTTTTTTTTTTTTTTTTTTTTTTACTTTCTTCTATATTCAGTAAAAGAAAGTATTAGATTCTATCAACATTTGGTGTCAACCGCTCGACGTGTGGCACTGCTATACAGCGATTTCTGCAATTTCAGGGGAGGCTATATCTCAGGTTCTGTTGCGTATAATCCAACAAAACTTGATATTTGAGAAGACCAATATGAGATGTTATGCTGATTCAATTTGAATGCGTATCAGCCAACAGGTGGCGCTGCTACACAGCGATTTACGAAATTTAAGGAAAGGCTATATCTCAAGAATTACTGCACAGAATTTCATATAAATTTGTACGTAGTTGCCATTCAATATATATTAGCGCCTGTCAACGTTTGGTGTAAACCGCTCAACAGGTGGCGCTGCTACACAACGATTTCAACAATTACAAGGAAAGCTATATCTTATGTTCTATTGTGTATCATCAAACAAAACTTAATATGTGAGAAGGCGAGATTATGAGAAATTATGCTGACTTAGTTTGAATGCTTGTCGGCCAATAGGTGGCGTTGTTATACTGCAAAAAATCATCGATAACAGGATGGCTATATCGCAACTTCTATGCCATATAACTGTACGAACCATGATATGTGAGATAACCATTATAAAAACGCATTGTTTAAGAAGTTATTTATAGACGATAAAACTGTCTCTCTTTGGATATTTAGTGTTAGATTTCCCTAAGATGAAAATTATTTGCATTCATCACGTTAAACTTTTTAATAATAGTTTTAATAAATTATTCGCACTTAGTTAATTTGACAGAAAAATATAGAAGAATGCCTTGTGATGGCCACAACATACTAGTTTTTTATATAATTTAAAACTGTGTGACAATGAAAATTTACTTTATTTTATATCATGCTATATCATTTCACCTTGTTTTGCATGATTTTTAAATGAATAAGTAATGTTGATTTATTTTTCGGGTTTCGGGTCGGGTTCGGGTTAGATAAGTCGGGTTTCGGGTCGGGTTCGGGTCGCGAAAAATTCTCTAATGCGGGTTCGGGTCGGTTTTCGGGTTGATGAAATTTTTTTTTGTCGGGTTCGGGTCGGGTTTCGGGTTGATGAAAATTTTTTTGTCGGGTTCGGGTCGGGTTTCGGGTTGATTTAAAATTCCTCTGTCGGGTTCGGGTCGGGTAAAACCCGACCCGCGCAGGACTCTAGTTGAAACTCAAAATGATTTTGGGTTCCATCTGTCTGTCTGTCGTGCGATAGCAGCCGCAAAATTCACGCTATTGACTTGCAATTTGGTACACATATTCATGAGCCCAACGGAATCAGCTGTATAGTTTTGGGTGTGCATTCCGTTTGTAGTTCGTGTACAGGGACACACCAAAGATTTTCTTATCATTACGGCCTACGGGAAGAATTTGTATGTACCGCGATAGCGGCCGCAAAAGTCACGCTATTGATTTGCAATTTGGTACACATATTCATGATCCACACAGAATGTTTGCTGTATAGTTTTGGAAGTGTATTCCATTTGTAGTTCGTGTACAGGGACACACAATTTTTTTTCTTATCATTGCGGCCTAAGGGCAGAATTTGTATGTACCGCAATAGCGGCCGCAAAAATTCTCCGATTGACTTGCAAATTGACATTCACATTCAGGCTCGGAATAGAAATAGCTATATAATTTTTTATGTCTATACTTTTTATGGATTTTGCACAGGGACCCGAAAAAATACTTAACATTACGGCGTATGGGGTGAATTTCGCTTAAACGCATTTTAACATCATTACTTAGCAATCAAGAAAATTAAACTAGCGTACGTGAGTTAGTTTCTTAAACTTATGTTGTTTGATGAAAATATGTGCTATTAAGCTTTCTAATTAATGTACAGGATCTTACAAAAGTGTTCTGACAATGTCATATAGTCATCCAAACGATGTTAAATTTGGAACAATTATTAATTTTAAACGCAAAATAAGCTGAATAGTTTTTACTGGTGTATACAATGTTTATGGTTCGTTTACAGAGACACACAAAAGAATTTCGTAACATTATAGTCTATGGACAAATTTTTAGTTAAGCGCGCACTTTAATGCGTTTATGCTGCATTGAAATTAATAGAATTAACATACATTATAAAGATACTTAAAATTATGTTTACTCTCAAAAAAAGGGTATGTATAGACTAAATAATTTATGGAGCCACACAAAATAATTCCAAGTAAGTACTGCAATTATCCAAATGATGTCAAATTAATTTGAAAAATTAATGAGTTATAATTAATTAGGTGTATTCTTATTATTGGCGTTTATAATAACTGTGGCTATTTTTCCGGGATACATAAAAGAATTTCGTATTATTACGGTCTATAGTCGGTATTTCTTAAAAGTGTATTTTAACATGGTTACACCCCATTAAACATAATGAAATTTTATTAGATTTTTAAAAGCATGTTTTTCTGTTGTAACTTGTGGGCATAGAATTGTTAATTAGTTTACAGGGTTACGCAAAATACAATATATTAAAATCACACAATCAACTGATTGGGAAGAAAATCATATTTATTGAAATTTATTTTTCCGACTGAGTGAAAATAATGCCTGGACCGGGAGTCAAAC
The DNA here is from genome assembly GCA_963930645.1 of Salticus scenicus. Classification (NCBI taxonomy): domain Eukaryota; kingdom Metazoa; phylum Arthropoda; class Arachnida; order Araneae; family Salticidae; genus Salticus; species Salticus scenicus. Next base: position 174,578,083 of record OZ005656.1, on the reverse strand, counting down.
CCCAGATCTTTGACTTACAAGCTCAAGGCTCTACCAATTGAGCTATCCAGGCTGACAACCGGTGGCCATTACTCACTCAGACAAACTTTAGGCATAAACATCTGGTCTATCATGTAGATAGCTCGACAGAAATAAGCCGCGGGTAAAGGAAAACACCATTAAACAATGGGAGAAAGAAATACAATATATTAAAATCACATAATCAACTGATTGGGAAGAAAATCATATTCATTGAAATTTATTTTGCCGACTGAGTTAAAATAATGCCTGGACCGGGAGTCAAACCCCAGATCTTTGACTTACAAGTTCAAGGCTCTACCAATTGAGCTATCCAGGCCGACAACTGGTGGGCATTACTCACTCAGACAACCTTTAGGCAGAAACATCTGGTCTATCATGTAGATAGCTCGACAGAAATAAGCCGCAGGTAAAGGAAAACACCATTAAACAATGGGAGAAATAAAATATATTAAAATCACACAATCAACTGATTGGGAAGGAAATCATATTTGTTGAAATTTATTTTTCCAACTGAGTGAAAATAATACCTGGACCGATAGTCGAACCCCAGATCTTTGACTTATAAGGTCAAGGCTCAATCAATTGAGCTAGATGTTTCTGCCTAAAGTTTGTCTGAGTGAGTAATGCCCACCGGTTGTCGGCCTGGATAGCTCAATTGTTAGAGCCTTGAACTTGTAAGTGAATGACCTGGGGTTCGACTCCCGGTCCAGGCATTATTTTCACTCAGTCGGAAAAATAAATTTCAATAAATATTACGCAAAATATTTCCGATACGCTATGTAATTTTTTTTTTTTTTTTTTTTTTTTTTTTTGCATGAAATTTGGTACTGATGAAATTTGGTATTTATGAATTTCAGGGAAATAATACAAGACCGTCATTTATTAAGAATACATATATATGACATACAGATAGGTATACAAAGAGAGATACAGCGGGGGGTTGATGGGGGTTGACGTCCCTTCGGGAATGTATCTGATTATGGTAACAAATCGATCGAATCAATATATACTATTATATAATAAGGAATAAATAAAAATGACCTATTGAATAATGGCTGATGCAAATAGGACGTTGAGGCTCCTGATCTGCAGATCCACTAGTTGCCGAAACGTCAGCGTCTGTTGAGACTCAAAACGGCTTTGGGTTCCGTCTGTTTTTCTGTCTGTGTGTTTGTCGCGCAGTAGCGGCCGCACAAATCCCGCTATTTACTTGAAATTTGGTACACATGTTCCTGATCCTCACGAAACTAACTGTATAGTTTTGGGTGTGCATTCCATTTGTAGTTCATGAACAGGGACACGTCAAAGTTTCTCTTATCATTACGGCCTATGGGAAGAATGTACCGCGACAGCGGCTGCAAAAATCATGCTATTGACTTGCAATTTGGTACGCATGTTCATGAGTCCAACGGAATTAGCTGTATAGTTTTGGGTGTATATTCGATTTGTAGTTCGCGTACAGGGACCCTGCAAAGCTTTTATTATCATTACGGCCTATGGGAATAATTTGTACGAACAGCGATAGCGACTGCAAAAATCCTCCGATTGACTTGGAAATTGGTATATATGTTCAGGCTCTGTATAGTAATGGCAGTATATTTTTTTATATGTATATTGTTTATGAATCGTGTACAGGGACACGCCAAAATTCTTATCATTACGGCATATAGGGTAAATTTATTTTAAACACATTTTAACATTATTACTTTGCAATCAACAAAGGGAAATTAGCGTGCATTAGTGTGATGTTTAAGGGTTTTTTTTTTTTTTTTTTTTTTTTCCCCAGAAAATATGTGCTGTTAGGCTTCCTAATTAATGTACAGGACCTTACAAAACTGTTCTGACAATGTCACGTAATCATCCAAATTATGTCAAATTTCGAACAATTATTCATGAAAAACGTAGAATAAGCTGACTAGTTTTTACTGGTGGATACAATGTTTATGGTTCGTTTACAGAGACACACAAAAGAATTTCGTGAGATTAGAGCCTATGGACAAATTTAAGCGCGCACTTTAATGCGTTTATTCTGCATTGAACATAAGAATTAACATACATTATAAAGATACTTAAAATGATGTTTACTCTTAAAAAGTGGATGTATAGATTAATAATTTATGGGACCACGCAAAATTATTGGGAGGACGTACTGTTATCATCCAAATAATGTCAAATTAATTCGAAAAATTAATGAGTTATGATTAATTAGGTGTATTCTTATTATTGGCGTTTATAATAACTGTGGCTCCTTTTCCAGACTACATAAAAGAATTTTGTACTATTACGTCTATTGTCGGTATTTCTTAAAGGTGTATTTTAACATGGTTACATCCCATTAAATATAATGAAATTTTATTAGAATTTTAAAAGCAAGTTTTTCTGTTAAAAAAACTGTGGGCAACGAATTGGTATTTAGTTTACAGGGTTATGCAAAATATTTCTGATATGCTATGTAATCTTTTTGCATGAAATTTCGTACAAATATTTATGAATTTCAGGGAAATAATACAAGACAGTAGGTTATGAAGAATACATATATATGATATGCAGATAGGTATAGAAAGAGGGATACAGTGTTGGGCGGGGGGGGGGGGTTGAGGGGGGCGGCAGCCCCCTGAAGAATGTATCTGATTATAGTAACAAGTCGATCGAATCAATATATACTATTATATAATAAGGAATAAATAAAAATGACCTGTTGAATAATGTCTGATGCAAATAGGATCTGCAGATCCACTAGTTAGAGTTAGCATGTTGATTTTCTTATGCTAATAAACATTTGCGTAGTGATGGCGTTATATGGGCGGCAGATAAATGCTTGCCTCAGGCGGCAAAATACCTAGCGCCGGTCCTGAGCTAAATCATAACTCAATGTTCACTTAGAAACTTCTTTTTCACATAGAAAAGTCAAACCAAGTAAAAGAACAAAAAAAAAAGAGTTCTGTTTCATCATCGTAGCCAGACCGGCTGTCTCCTGAATGGTGCAATCTGTTTCACTTGCACCTGGGGTAATTAATTTTATTACTTTTCTTCTCTCTCTGTTCATTACTTCCACATATATATATATATATATATGTGTGTGTGTGTGTTAAAAATGAAAGAAATCGATAACTTTATTTTAAATTATCGCAGATCGATGCTTCAACCATTCGTTTTAAAGGTATTGGCGAGCTCTTTTGAAAGATATCCACCATGAAAATTTGCTCCCCTCGAGGGAGGCGAGGCTCCTACATACACAAATTTTTTTTCCCAGTTAACTATCTCTATTACACAAAATACACATTTGTTTCATTTCGTTTAGTACAGTCTATAGAGGTTAAACTCTACTTAATTGTAATTTCCTCCCACAGACGTATTGTAATTGAATACTTTTGAGTGTCCCTGTACACGAACCATTTGCTTCATCTCAACGAAAAGCTTAGTGTAGCACCCCTATATGATACATATTTAGAATACCGAGTTTGGAATTTCTGATACTATTTGTTCTTGAGATATGCTAATAATAGACACACAGACCGTTCGCTAAAAACGGGATTTTCGTATTCAGGGGACCTCGAACATGTAAATATGACAAAAACTCGCGTTCGAAAATTTGACCCTTAAACAATACTTTTTCGACCCTATGGGTACAAGAAAGTAAAATTGGATATTACTGGTGTAAAAATAAAGTAATGCAAAATTTAATATGTAGACGGCTCCCTAAGCAAAATTTAACTATAGCATCTATAATAAGATGTTGTTATCAATTGGTCGCCATCATCCGCATTTATGCAATAATCTGTAGTTTTTTTTTTTTTTTTTTTTGTTTTTTTTTTTTTTCTGTCGGAGCACTTATTACTTGAGCTTTCGCCTATGACACGCTTAAATGAGGGTCATTTGTAAAGAGGTACCAAGAGGGCGGCCATCACTAACCCTAGCAGAAACAAAACAGGGTGAAACATCCATGCTTTCTGTTTTCCGGGACTCGAACTTGCGCCCGACCGTGTGGAAGTCAAGGACACTAATTACCCCACCGTATTGGCGGCTGCAGAAAAAGTTTGTGATTTTTTACTGATAACTATATTTTATATTCGAAAATTCATTTATCACATTACAGTAGATGATCAAATTATTAGATTATTTTTTTTTTTTTTTTCCGACATTTTCACTTTCCGAACACTATAGTAAGGAAACTATTGTAATCATGCCAAAAATCCGAATTTGAGATTTTGATGTTTCTATACGTTTCGAGGTCCCCTGAGTCCGTTTTCACTATTTTTACGATGATGTATGTATGTGTGTATGTCTGTGATTAAACACGCTAGCGTCTAAACGCTTTGTTCAAATAAGCTGAAAGTTGGTACGTATATTGTAAGTCACCATAGTACGAACCCTATTGATTTTGGTGAATCTAGCTCGGACAGTTTTTTTACAGGGTCACCAAGAAAAATTCTTTATCATTAAGGCCTACGGGGCAAAATCTCAAAAGTGCGATTGCATCTAAAACGCCTTATTCAATTGAGCAAAACATTTATGCACATATTATAGGTCACAGATACTCAATCTGTATAGATTTCTGAGAATCTAGCACTTACAGTTTTTTAAAGGGACACAAAGAAAAATTATTTATCATTATGGCCTATGGGACCAAATTTTTAAAAGTGCGATAGCATCTAAATGCCTTATTCAGTTGAGCTGAAAATTTATATGAATATTATAAATCACCGTTCCACTAACTATAAGCATTTTGGTGAATCTAGCATTTATAAGTTTTTATAGGGACAAAACGAAAAGTTCTTTATCATTATGATCTATAGGCTCAAAGTTCAGCAGCGTTAAATAAAACATCGTGTAATATATGGAGAAATATACTCAAACACTCTGTTATGTTTTTCTCTCTTTTGTTTGTTTAACAACTCCTTTTTCTTTACTTTATCTACAAAACTGTTAATTACTCAATGTTCGGAAAGTTGAGTGGAGTCACTTCAGATTTTTTTGATTTACTAAACAAAATGCCTGGAACTTCGGACATGCAAAGAGCATTTAAAAATTCATATTTTCTACTATCGATTTAATCTATAGTGCAATTAAGGGACTAACCACAAACTGAAGAAGAAAGCAAGTACTATGAATTACCCTGTATAAAAAAAAAAGCTACAATTGACTTGAATCTTTAAAATATTATTGCACATACTATGTGCAATCTTTATATGCTTTGTTGGGAAACTGATTAGGCATATATATATATATATATATATATATATATATTACTTTCTTCTATATTCAATAGAGGAAAGTATTGGATTCGTAAAAATTTTCGACCACTGGTTTTTGATGGATTTACACGTTTTGAAAGCTATAGAACACGATTTGACCATTTTTAGAAAATGTCCGTCTGTCTGTCTGTGTATGTGTGTGTGTGTGACAAAATGTTGTGGTGACTGTATGTCAGGTACCAATGCACAGAATTTCATGCAAATTGGTTTGTAGTTACACATTGACATAAATTAGTGCCTATCAACTTTTGGTAAAAATTGTAAAACAGCTTGCGATGCCATCCTACTTTTTCTAATTTTTTAACACGGTGGTATAAGACAAAATTTGTATAAATGTGCATAAAAAGAATTCTTTTTTAATAATCATTATGAAATTTAACAGAATTATATTTAATATAGTCAATTGGGGAAAAAAAATTCTGTATGTAAGATCCTCGCCTCCCCCCTGACGGGGGAAGTCCCCCCTCGAGGGGAGTAAATTTTCATGATGGGTATCGTTCAAAAGAGCTCGCCAATACCTTTAAAACGAAGGGTCGATCGCGATCGACCTGCGAAAATTTAAAATAAAGTTACCGATTTTTTTAATTTTTAACAAAAATAAATAAAAAAATTTTAAATACAATATTGAGAATAAAATTGCCTTTTTTATTTTATTTTATTTTATTTTATTTTATTTTATTTTATTTTTATTATTATTATTATTTAGTGCTATACTACTTCTGTAATATGGAAATCGTCTGCATTATCATGGAAGATAATTTTTTAAATAAAAAATTTTAATAAATTATTTTTACTGAGTGAATTTGTATAGGCAAATATAGAATGTCATGTGGCAAATAGAATGTCATGTGGTGGCCACAACGTAGTAGGTTTTTGAAAGTTTTTTGCTTGTGACTAGAATGTATTTCCATAAAATTTTACGAAACTTGCAGAAAATTTCACAAAACAATAGAGAAACACTATTCTGAAACATAACATTCATACACAAAATATTCGCTGATATGTATAATATTCGCTGAAATTTGAGTATTCATAATAAATATTTTTTTACTGCGCTTGCGCAAAAGATAGAAAACATTTTATTACATGAATTAAAAGCTACGTATATTGTGAAACGTTTGTCGAAAGTTCATTTGAATGGAGTAAAAATTAAATAAATTGGCCGCAGAAGAACGAGCTAGAATTTAGGCTTTTTCCAGAGTTGAAATTTCAAAGGGGTTTTTTGCCTGCTGCGTATTTAATTTGAAGATCCAATTATTTCAACAACGTTGCAAAAGTTCTTTTTCGTGAAAAACCCCTTATGAACTTACAAATTTTAATGAATAAATAAAAATATGTTAGAGTTACAAACCTATTAGGGTTTTTTCACAAAAAAGAACTTTTGCAACATTGTTGAAATAATTGGATCTTCAAATTAAATACGCAGCATGTGAATAACCCCTTATGAAATTTCAACCCTGGAAAATACCTAAATTCTAGTTCGTTCTTTTGTCAAAAATTTGCTTAATTTTTACTCTATTCAAATGAACTTTTTACAAAAGTTGCCCAATATATCTTGTTTTATGTAATAAACTTTTTTCTGACTTTCGCGCATTCGCAGTAAAACAATGTTTACTATAAATTTACTATAAACGCTCATATTTCAGTGAATATTACACGTGGGAATTTTATGTTTCAGAATAATGTTTTGCCAATTTTTCTGCAAGTTTCGCAAAATCTTATGGAAATCCGTTCAAGTTATAAACAAAAATTTCTCAAAAAATTTAATAGTTTTGAAAAAAAAAAAAAAATATATATATATGCTTAAATAATTGCGCAATTACCACAGCAAAACAAACCAATATTGTACATGATATGTGCAACAATGTGTTAAAATTACAAGTCATTTGTAGCTTTTTGTGATACAGGGTAATCCAAAGTACTTTCGCTCTTCTTCAATTTGTGGTTAGACCGCCATTTGCACTCTAGACTAAATCGATAGTAGAAAATGTGAGTTTTTAAAAAGTTCTTTGCATGTATGAATTTCCAAGCTTGTTCGTTCAGTTATTTATTTACTTTTTATTTTTTTATTTTTATTTTTTTAAGAAAATCAAAAAATGTAAAAAAAAAAAAAAAAAAAAAAAAAGTAATAATTTGATCATTTATTGTATTTTTTAACAACTGCGTAATTTATGTACATTTCCCCATGATTTTAGGATGTTTATTGTTTATAACAAACTAAATTTAAAAGTTTTTTTTTTTTTTTTTTTTTAAGTAAATATATTTTTTTTTTTTTTTTTTTTTTTGCTGTGAAATATTTTACAAAGAAGTAATTCAAATTTACATCTAGCTTTCAAAAATTAGGAATATATTATGAATACTCGCAGATTAACACAAACAGTCATTAATTCTTTTGAAATTGCATCATATTGTCTGAAGCAAACAGCTTTTCAAATCCCACGCATTACGAAAATAACTTATCAAAAGATTTTCTCCGATTTCTACTTTTTCACAAATGGGTTTCTAAATTAAGCTACAAGTAATAAAAGTATTTAAAATAATTAACCATGTCTTTTTAAAGTTTTTTATTTTCCTTTTCAATTCACTATTTAAAAAAAAAAAAAAAAAAAAAAAAAAAAAAACTGTTAAAAAATAGAAAATTTCTGTAAATTTTCTACAGAAAAATTATGTTTTATAAAACTACATAAATTTAGCTTACAATTACGTTTCAATCTGTCAAAAGTACAGTGCAGCCACATATCCTAAAATTAACAGTGAGAACGCGTCCAAAATGCTGGAGGAATGCCAGCTTGACAGACAGTTTGAATTTTGGAAAACATCCAGTAATTCCACTCTCTGTTTTATTGCTCATTTTTTCTGAGTCAGATGACTATCACCCCTATTTTAGCATCGGACTCGTTGAGTTAGCACTTGCGCAGATGCTTCCATGGTTTCACGAAATGTGGTCGAAGAACAGTGATGCCAGATTGGGGATTTTGTCCCCCTTTTGGGGATTTTTGAGGCTTCTAGGGACAATTTTGGGGACCAAGCGTTTGTGGGGACATTTTTGGGGACAAATCTGGGGAGTTCTTTAACTTTCTGTCAATGCTGGCAACGTAATGATTTATCCCTACGACCAGGGATTTTCACTAGCTTTATTGTATTTCAATAGCTTTATTTGGAGATTTTTTTTCAAAAATTGCCTTTATTTGGGGAAAAATCTGAGCTTAAATCCTCTTAAATCTGCTTGATTTTTTTTTTTTTTTTTTTTTTTTTTCTTTTCAAAAAAATTTTATTTTCCCTTTTTAGTAGAAATCAAGTTGGGGATTTTTTCCAAAAACAACCGTGATTTGGGGAAATTTGAAGACCTGTTTGGGGAAATAATTTTCGACCATCTGGCATCACTGTCGAAGAATAACATTTTTTCTGTAACAAGATGAAATCTCTAACAAAAGATACAGATTTCACCTTGTGGTCCCTTTTTTTTTTTTTTTTTTTCCTATTTTGCATACGAAGGTTTGGCATCAAAGCAGGATTTAGAAGAGATAATTAACAAAATAAATTGTGCTTCTCTGGTTGAGAGGTAACATCATCGTCGACAATGCGGAGTACTCTGGTTTGATATTGGATTTTAGAACTGGAAAATTTTGTGTAATGCAACAATTTTTACAGTGCACTACGGAGAAAATCTGTTATACATAAATATTCTGTGTACTGTTCTGTAACAGAAAAAAAAAATTTTCAAAGTATTTTTAGCTTAGCATAGAAATATTTTTTGATAACTTTGCTGCCAGGAATTTTCTGTGATGTAACAAAGATTTCTTTTACAAAAAAAGGAGGAGGGGGGGGGGAGTATTGCAAAATATTCACTAACAGATTGAAAAATCACATACAATCTATTGCTTTTAATTTTAGGATAATCACAAATCTATTCGGATTATATTAGGATTTTCACAAATCTATTAGTTTTAATTTTAAGACAGTATAATTTTCTCAACTAAATTTTGTAAAGGTAATGTTTAAATAATTACATTGCAAGTGATTGGAACTAAAAAATATAGGAAAATACATAAAAATAATACACAAAATATTCATCGATATCGTTTCAATAGTCTTAGAGAAGTTTGAGAAAAATTCATTCAAATTAGTTCGAGAATTATACAATAAAAAAATATTGTTAAAAAATGAAATATTGTGTTAAAAAAAAAAAAAAAAAAAAAAAGAAGAAGAAGAAGAAGAAGAAGAAAGAGAGAACTGGCTTTTGTAAGTAATAAGTAAAAAACTTTGATTAAACACTATAAAATGCAAGAAAATGCAACAGTTGCTTTGTGTCGAAAGAAAAAATAAAGACCTTCGTCCGGCGAACAATTTAAGCACAACTATACAAATAAAGCGGCAATGCACCTTTGAGAAGAAGTAAAGTTAAACGTTTGTGGACGATTACACTGTTCTGCAAATATATATATCTATATCTATATTAATAAAATCAGAGTTTTGTCTGTAAATTTGTCGGAATCGAAAAATTTTGCGATATCTTCATGTTTTACACCCCATGAAAGCCGAAAATGACTTCAGAAAATTTTGCCTGTGTGTGTGTGTGTGTGTGTGTGTGTGTGTGTCTGTGTGTATGTCATCGTGTCCGAATGTCGCTTTTTTTTTCCGGGCATCACTCGAGAACGGCTGGACGGAATTCAACGACGCTTGACAGGAATTTAGGTCTTCACCCAACTTAAAATTATATCTATCAACTTTTCGGAAATTCCCCCCCGTTCCCCCCCCTAGGGGGTAAAAGATTAAAACACGTTTGTCCGGGCATCACTTGAGAACGGCTGGACGGAATTCAACGACGCTTGGCAGGAATTTAGGTCTTCACCCAACTTAAAATTATATCTATCAACTTTTCGGAAATTCCCCCCCGTTCCCCCCTAGGGGGTAAAAGACTAAAACACGTTTGTCCGGGCATCACTCGAGAACTGTTGGACGGAATTCAACGGCGCTTGGCAGAAACTTAGGTCTTCACCCAACTTGAAATTATATCTATAGAAATTTTCAAAATTATGATTAGTGTTTAAATTGTGTGTAAAAAACGCCTGCGCATGCGCCATAAATATTTTTTCACTGAAATGCTTTGAATGAAAAAATGAAATATAAAAATAAATTTTTAAGTTAAAGACTTTTGTATTCGCGTGATTTTCACTACAAATTATGAAAAGATTGAAATAAAGTGTCGCCATCTAAGTTTCATACTTTAGTTAATTTTAAAAAATCTAATTGTCGTGTCGAAAAACTGTTTACAACACAGGATTCAGAAAAATCACCTCTTTCATTTGGTACTAAATTTGAAACGATAGGTCTGATATTTCTAATTTATTTTTCTCTTTTTCCGTTTTTCCGTTGCCACTTAAATTTCATACTTTAGTTATTTTTTAAAAATCTAATTATCGCATCGAAAAACTGTTTGAACCCCTGGATTCAGCAAAATCTCCCCTTTCATTAGGTATCAAATTTATAAATATAGGTCTGATATTTCTAATTTATTTTACCCTTTTTCCGTTTTCAACCCAGATTCGGTATGGAACAGCTTTAGTATTGGATCCCTTTGGCAAAATTTGAAATTCGGCACCGACGTACCTCGGGCGTTTCTCGCCAAGATCTTTAATTTCACAATTGAGATAGCCAATTCAGTTCGTCGCAAAAATGGCTTAAAATATTTAAAGTCACCAAAGGGTTCCGATACTTAAGCTGTGCTTTTTGTATTTGTTAGTGCTAGAGGCCTATTTCAGTCGGTACAGTTGTCGAATTTTTATAGGTCACTCTTAATTAGTGCTAGAGGCCTATTTCAGTCGGTTTATTGAATGGGGATTTATTGAATGAAGTCCCCCCAAGGCCCAACTTTGACATAAGTCCCCCCTAAGGTATCCCTATTTCAGTCGGTACAGCGTTGTCGAATTTTTATACGTCACTCTTAATAGTGCTAAGGGCCTATTTCAGTCGGTTTATTGAATGGGGATTTATTGAATGAAGTCCCCCCCAAGGAGCAACTTTGACATGAGTCCCCCCCAAGGTACCCCTATTTCAGTCGGTACAGCGTTGTCGAATTTTTATACGTCACTCTTAATAGTGCTAAGGGCCTATTTCAGTCGGTTTATTGAATGGGGATTTATTGAATGAAGTCCCCCCCAAGGCCCAACTTTGACATGAGTCCCCCCCAAGGTACAACTTTGACATGAGTCCCCCCCAAGGCCCAACTTTGACATGAGTCCCCCCCCCAGGCCCAACTTTGACATGAGTCCCCCCAAAGCCCAACTTTGACATGAGTGCCCCCCAAGGCACACCTCCCCCTCATTGGGAAAAAGAGAAAAAACGTTGTTTTGCGGCTATAAGACAGTTTGGACTTCCAACGTTATTTGTTACAGTATCTGCAGCTGAAACACATTGGTTTGATTTGATGAAAACTTTATCATGGAATTTAGATCGTCACGAATTAACTAAAGAAGAATTTGTCGATATTAACAAGTTTAGCAGTAGGCCTCTGGCACTAAATTAAAATCTGTCGATGTCAGATTTTCATGTTTTAAATAATGAAATAATGTCGTGTCTGTATAATTTTTTATTTATAATATTGTCTATTAAAGACTTCTTTGGTCACAAAATTTGGTGCGTAAATTGTTTGTATGCATCCGACACTTATTGTAACTGGATTTCACGAAATTCGAAATTCCCCCCCCCCCCCCCTTCTCGGAGTCGGAGGGCAATAAACATGTGTAAAAACATGTTTTCCGTTTCAATTCGCTTTGAATTATCTTAGAATGGCGAGTTTTGGTGTGCGGATATTGATTAAGTGTACGCATTATGTACATTAGTGGGATTTTCCGAAACTTCGAACTCACCCGCTCAGGGTGGGAAGTAAGAAGTGGGTAAGTTGTGCCGAAGACATTGGGGACCCAGACTCCTCACATTGGGAGCGAGAAAACCTCTACCAAACACAGCGAGAACTTAGGTTATAATAAAGATATGGCATTTTGACAACTCATTTAAGTTTAATGTCCAGCGAAGCGGGCAAAGCCTGCTAGTATATATATATATATATATATAGATAGATAGATAGATAGATAGGTAGGTAGATAGATCTGATACCATTCTTGCTGGTTCTTATGGAAAATTACCTCCTGAATCCGAATATGACTCCCATTTTGCCCAGTCATCCACCGCTTTCTAGATACACCACCCCCTCCCTCAATTTCTTTCCCTGTTCGATAATTTTATGACCATGAATTTGATTTGAAGAATGAAAAATAATTAATTTAACACCTAAAAACAAAAAAATATATATAAAGTTTAAAAAATAAAATTAATAACAGATCAAAAAATGTAAGATATGTAATGCTTAATTTCAGTGGCAATTCCCCCCCCCTCCCCCCCCCAAAAAAAAAAAAAAAAAAATCCCTTTGTCACAAATGTCCATGTTTTAGAACTTCGCAACTCTATAGCCCCTCAGAAGATATTTAACGGTTAAAATAACCTCCCCCCCCCCTCCACCTCCTAAAAATAATAAAAATAGGGGGGCATTCCTAAAAAACGGTGGGTGATAGGGCAAAATGGGCGTCCTATTCGAATTCAGGAGGTCATTTTACATAAGAATATGCTAAAATGGTGTCAGAGGTAATTTTCTTCCCGAGCAGTGTTATTAGTAGAAATAATTAATGTTTGATAAAAAAAAAAAAAAATGAAGAGATTCTAACTGACAGGAAGAAATTTTACTACTTTTAAAGGAATTGCCTGTGGGAGTAAACAGACTGGAAATAGGATTTTTGGAAGCAGTGCTTTGTTTGTCGTTTTGCTTGCAGCACTCGGTCCTACTTTGTTCGCCTAACGAAGGGTCGTGCTTTCTTTCGAAGGTCGTCCCGAAATTATTGTTGCGTTTTCGTGCATGTCATGGTGTTTAATCAAAGTTTTTTACTTATTGTAAAATAGTACATGGATTTTAAATGCAACAAACCCCATAAATTACAGTCTAGCCTAATTTAAAATTTTACTTTTTTTTTTCTTTCAAATTTTTAATTTTACTCTTTTAAATTCATTTAACATTATATATGCTAGTAATATTATTCACTTACTGGTATTCATATTAAGCACTTATTGGTATGCATCTAATGCCAATTACATTTCTCAAGGGATGAACTTACTTAACATGATTATGCAAATCCACACAGAACAAATCACTTATTTGAATTATTATTTATTGAAATTAGTTTTCATGATGAATGCAGTCGATTTTCATCTCAGAGAAATTGCGTTTTCTTTTTTAAGAGAAAACTTTAAAAAAATCTTCTTAACGCCAGTAATGTGAATAATATCGCAAATTTCTAACAAATTAAACAATGATTTTGTAATACATAATACATTATTTTTAAAAAAGTTGTCTCTATACAATATTAAAAGTAAATTTAAGTATCTAGCTTTTTAATATATTCATATTATTTTTTATTAATTGCAAGATAATTTATTTAAATATAAGTAAGCACTTATAAAAGGCTTATGTTTTTTTTTTTCTTTCTTTCTTCTTCTTCTTTTTATTATTATTATTTTTTTTTTTTTATGATCAAGCAGTTGTTGTGGATGTAAAACTGAACAAATTAAAACGCTTATTTTACTAACTAATTAGCAACTTCATCTTTTTAAACACAGTCAGGCTTAAAGTTAAGAATGCTAATTAAAAGAAAATGAGACGTACTTTTGATTTTTATCATTCGCAACAAATATAACAATTTTTATTAAAACACAAATAAAATTCATTAAAAAAGGCATTTTATTATTAACTCAGATAATTAGTTCGTGTTCATTAGTTATAATGCTATAATATCAAAAACTATGTCGTTCTGAAAAAAATTACAAAAATTTTAAAATTTAAAGAAATAATTTGATGTAGCACTCACATAATTTTCTCGTACCCTTCATTCGTACACTATAAAGATTTGTTACAGATTAAGGGATAAAGTAAAAAGTACGGTATATGAATATACATTAAAAATGGTTTTATTTGTCATATATTTCTATGAGAAGGGGGATTACCGCTTTTCAAAACTTACCAATAGTGGTCAAACATTTCAAGTGTCATTCTCCTTTAATCTTCAAAATATCAAATTTGAATTTCTTACATTCTTCTTCTTCTTTTTTTTTTTTTTTTTCTTTTTAATGTATATATGTATATAAATTATGCTGAAAAAGAATTGCATAGATATTTGCTCTTAACTTATGCTGATAACAGACTTTCACACTCAAAGACCGACCACACAGAACAACTGCTTAAAGACTGATTTTCGGATTCAAAGAACCTCAAAGCGTGTAAATATAGCAAAAATTCAATTATGAAAAACTGACCTAAAAACAATATTTTTATCCTAGTCTTTGAGTAAAAGAAAATAAAAATTTGACACAAAGGTGTATATAATTCAAGAGACATTTTTCAGACTACTTTACAATACACTCTAAACCAGGGCGCGAAATTTCCGCTCATCAGCTCGCCACTGGCGAGTGGAAATTTCACTGTGGCGAGTAAAATTTCGGTCTAAATGTAGATAGAATTCCTACAGTATACGGTGCTATCAAAAAAAAAAAAAAAATCGATTTAAAAACGTGTGTTCTCATTTTTGCATGAATAATATTCCTCATAAAAATAGGCCCACCAGTAACAGAGAGGTTCTGTCCTCGAAGCTGGTATACGTGAGGCGCTGGCTTCGATACCCGGTCGCGCTCGTTGGCTTAGCCGTTAGGAATTTCCCGGGGTTTTCTCCGAAAATAGCGTAAATATGGGCTAGAACCTCTTAGAAAGACCCCACGGAGGACTCTCCTACTCAGGCCTAGAGCCCTGGTGCAAACAGTTGGCCTTAATGATAACTCTACCACCACCTCACAAAAATATGCAAAAGTTGGTTGAATTCATTTTATGTTCTCCTGGCAAAAACACTCCTACAAAGAGACTGTTTTTCTCAATGAACAAAATGTAGACATGTGAAAAAAAATCCTTTTTATACACATACTTTAAAAAATTATCAACTACTAAGACTAATTTAGGTTATACTTGTGAAAACCTTTATGAAATGTTGATAAAGAATGACTGTTCGTTAAAACAAATAGTTTCATCTACCGAATATTAATTTTATTTTTTATTTGCAAATTTTACATTTTCTTTTATGATTATGATTTTATTTATTTATTTTTTATGTAACTGCATGAAAGTACCACATTTTTTTCTTTTTTTTTTTTTTTTTTTGTCTACAGCAAAAATTAATAATTAATAATAATAAAAAAAACCTATATTATCCAGTGACACCTACAAAAATTTTCCTCACGTATTAATATTATTAATTAATAAATAATATTCGTAATACTCGTAATAATGCTCGTAATATTATTAATTTAAATTAAGATGTACTGAACCAAATTCATCATTTGAGACAAAAATGTTTCCACCACTTGTATAAAGTAGCTTTTTAATCTGTTTTTATAATTATTTTAATTCAATTTTGTGTCTTCTAAAATGACTTCATTTTCAAAATTAAAAGTCTTCTATTTTCTTATAAAATAAAAGACCTAAGTTCTCCTCTTACTAGTTCTCCTAGTAAGTTCTCCTCTTTTCCCAATAAAAATTTTTGGTCACCTTATACGTAAAAAAATAGGATAAGTTAATCATATTTTGTGGCGAGTAACTTTTTTTTTCAGCGAGTGTAATCAAAGTTGAAATTTCGGGCCTTGCTCTAAATACCGTTTTATTTTGTGGAACTTCATATGTGTATTACATAAACTACAATAAATAAGAATTCTACAACAAAAATGCAGTTCAAATTTTGACCACGCGATTAAAATATGTCTTTTAACAAATTGTCTTTTAACAAATGTTTTCTTATTTTGAACAAACAGTACGCCCTGTCTTGGTAGCGTCTCTTTGAAATGTTACTTTATTTAACACGTTGAGTGCCATGTCAGCCATCGGTAGCTGACACTGAACTTTCCGTTTAGGCCGCGTCAACCACCGGTGGCTGACAGTGTAAAATATGATATAACACTAAAAACATTACATTGTTTTAAGTAATTACTGAAAAGTTATTTAAAATTCACTTAATTTTTATTTATTACAGGATTATATAATTAAGGAATTTTAATGGATTTTAGTGAAACACGGTAAACTTAACATGCTTCTAAGCAGCGCTCATGGCTTGACTGGGATTTCTTTAAGAATTCGCATGACGCTCAACGTGTTAACAAAAGGATTTTGCGTATTTGTGATTAGTCCAATTAAATTTTATACTGAGCATTGATGCAGTAAATGCCCCCAGATATATACAGTCGGCAGTAAAATTATTTGAGCGCTAGAAAAAATTCCTATATTAAAAAAAAAAAGGACACTTAATACTGTTTTGTTAAATAAATCCTTCTCGAATCATGTTCTTAGACGCTCGAATAATTTTGCTGCCGACTGTATGCACCGGTGGCATGTTTAGTATTTAAACTGAATATGCAAAATCCTTTTTGAAATAAAGTACTGTTTTAGAGGAACGTTTAAAGAGGGGCTCATTTTTCTTTTTAAAAAAAAGTATTTCAATATGACCCTCAAACAATGTATTAATTATTTCAAGATAAAATAAATAGTCCTCTCTAATGATAACTGCACACCAAAAATTTTCTTTAAATGTTACATTTATATATATTTCTGTAGATAAAACTATAAGTCTGTCAGAGAAGCTTTCCGGATTTTAGTTCACTCTGCAAATCTACACCGTTTAATGGATCGCTTCGAAAATTGGTATGCGTAAATCAGGATAAAATCTAGCTAACGTAAGATTTTTCAGTTTAATCGGATAATTGGTTCAGAAGGTCCCCATTTTAACTTAAAAATTATTAAATGTAAAAAACAAATTAATACCAAGAACATTACACGTTCATTTTTCCCGAAATAAAAGAGATATATTTATTAACACTTGAATAATGAAATTCAAATGAAAATTCAATGAAAATTCATTTTTCGAATTCAAGCTGGTACTATACGCCATACTGAAATATTTTTAGCCCGGTCAATTATATGCTGGATGCTGCCAAAAAGGAACTTCTAATAATCTTTATGTTTATGCCCCTACGCATAAAAATTAAAATTATTGTTTACACAGAAATTGTTTAGATCAGTCAACAATTTTATCCACCTCTTGGGTTGAGTTTGGAATCCATTTATTCAAAACTTTTAGTTGCGATTCTCTCTCTCTCTCCTTTTTCTTTGCTTTGATCTTTTATAATTCAAAAATTTTACGAGTACTACTTCAACCCAAGTAGCGCAGGTAGACCTGTTTTTTTTTTTTTTTTTTTTTTTTTTACACACACACATATATATATATAATATGATAAATACAATTTTTTAAATAAATGTTTTCGTAAATTCTATAGTATGCATTTAACAGTACAAAAACACAATTACTAGCTTTTAACAGGCTTTACGAGCCATACTTTCCCCTGAGGGTAAAAATGGAACATTTTTACTTAAACAATATCTGTATTGTATTTAGTATAATGTATACGTGAAGTTTCATTAAAATAAGAATCGCAGGAATCACTTTGATTATGATCACTTTCTCTATGCATGGTGTTTATAAACATGTGATAATGAATATTACAAAATCTCAAAATGTTCTGCTAGATCAAGCTGAAAACGTGTTTTGTTTGCGAATACACAAAATTAATTAAATCCATTTAACTAATAAATGTTAGACATAAGACAATGTAGGTTATAAAATATGGGTTTTCATAGTAACAATGTTTACAGTAGACATGTTTGTTGTTCAAAACAGAAAAACTTGAAAAATTATTCTCTTTAACATTCTATGTGGCCATAATATACGGAAAAATGGGATTATTATCATTAGAAGCACGTCCTATTGCCCCTGGAATTGAAAAAAATTCACGTTAATAATGTCCAACTTATAACTTATTATCATCAAAAAGATAATTAACGTTGATAAACTTAAGTTTCTGGCCAGTACAGAAACTTGACCAAAAGCCGGATAAAAACTCGTGGGGAATAATAAAATAAAAAGCAACTGTTATACAAATAAAGATGGGCTGAAATCATTTATCAAAATACCCTAGAGAAAACAATTATTAAAGACATTGTTAAAACAAGTCTCAAAATTTATGGCTTTCGTGTCACTAAACCTGATTAAAAAACAAATGTAGTGTCTTTAATTATTATCTTTATTTTGGATGGGTACATATTTGTGAATGGGGGAGATATTTTAACAACTCTCTTACTTTTTTTCTGATTTAGTTACTGTAATAATGCAGAATATGAAATTATAAAACCATATAATATTTTAACAGCTTTAAGAGATTATATTTAAAAAATATTTCTTTCATTAAAAAAAAAAAATAAAAAATAAAAAAATGAAAAATGAATGAAATGCTAAAATATATATTACTTCATATATACTATTTTTAATATCTAAATACCTTTTTTTTTTTTTTTTTGTAACTTATATTTCAATGCAATGATTTTTTAATATAAATTCTAATGCAATGAATATAAAAGTGCGTATTAACAAAAGTTTTAAAACCATCACATTTTATATATTATTTTTTTATACGCTTTCTTTTTACTTCCATTACCCGACTACCGTAGGTAATGAAGGTTTTGTATTCGGTCCCAAAATTCGGTATCGAGTTTTCACCTGGTTTACACGTTTTAAGGTTCCCTGAGTCCAAAAAAGGGGTTTTTGGCAATCGGTCAGTGTGTGTGTGTGTTGAATCTTCTGGCTATCATATCTCCGAAACTAATAAAGATAGAACTACAAAACTTCAGAATTGATACAGGTCTGGTGTACGGATGAATTTTCCAAATGTTGGTGAAAATTGGAAAAACGGAAGGGGGACATCCGAAACTGGAAGTGGAACCGTATGTCCGTATCTCAAAAACGGCTCTAACGATTTAAATCAAAATTGCTATATAAAAATTCTATTATATGTCCTTACGAATGATATAGTTGGTTAGTTCAGGAAAATTGATAGGTATCCTGTATAAACAGCTCAATTTCAGGTCTCGCAAATGCGTTCCATTAGAAACAGCGGCACGGATTTTTTTCAATCTCGGCATAATAACTCTTTTTTAGATATCCTTCCATATGCAATTATTGTTTTCCGGTCAACAATTGAGTTTGTCAAGTTTTGGTGAAATCCTGTATCTCAAAAACGACTCTAATGTTTTCTTAAAATTTATTACATAAATCAATTTTAGGTAATCTTTCTCATTTATTACATGGTTATTACAGGAAACTTAACAGTCATCCTGCTTAGGTAGATTAATTTTAGATCTCGGAAATTGGCGTTTCAAAAGATAACTCAACTATTTTTTTTTTTTTTTTTTTCCTAACTTGTCATGTAAACTTTGTTTTATATGTCCTTACTCGTGTATTAAGTTTCTCATACCGGATACATTTTTGGTTTCTACTTCATTAGGTCAATTTTATGACTTCTGATCATATTATCTTTAAAAAAAAAATCATATAATACGTGTAATAGAAGTAATGGAAGTCATGTGGTTGTTTCACACCAGATTTTTTTATTTCTAAGTTAAAAATCATAAAAAAGTAGCGTTTAAAACTGACATTATTTTGATATTTTTCGTTCTGTTGCTATACAATCAGTTTTTTGTCCTTTATCAGATCGGAAAATATATCCCATTCATTTGAATTAGTAAAGCTGTTTTCTTTCCCTTTTTTATTTTATTATTTAAATTTCTTCACTTTCTGATTTGTTTAAGTTCTTGTTAGTCGGTCTGTGTGCTGCACCTTGCAAGGACCTGGGCTCAATTCCTGACGTAACACTTTTTTTATTCTTACTAACTCGCTTTTTAGCATTTAAAGTTTGATAGACGAATAAATTACATTTAAATTACCAATAAAACAAATTTATGTTTAAAAAGCTTTATCATTATGAATAATTTACACCTCTCAAATATAAATTAAATCACACAGATTTTATTTATGGACTGAAATCGAAACTACAAATTACGTTAAAAAACAAAAAGAGTAAAGAGTAATTTCAATTTTGAATCTGAAATCAAAATTTTAAATTACTTTTTTGCAAAAACAATAAAAGTAATACTTTTTGAGATATTTTCGAAAAAATTTGGAAGTTGTGAATTTGGTTTAAATATTTTTTTTGAGGAAAATAAGATTATACATCGTTCATAAATTACGTAACATTTTTCTGTATTACAGGATATACTCATGATAAAAATGTGAGTGAATAAAAGAATAATTGTGTAAATGTTATTTTTAAATAACATTAAAGGAAAGTAATAATATAAGGAGAAATTGAAATCATGTATAATTCATAGGTAATGAAAATCTTTCCAATAGTTTGTAGGGAAAGAAATAACCATTATGGGTAAAGCTACTAAAATCTGAAGTAGACAATGCACATATTCATATACACCGCGACGCAAAAGTTTAAACAATAAACAAATTCCTACAGATTTCGAAAATTATTTAATCAGTTTGACTAAGACGGCTTCAGTGTATTGTGTTGTGTATACTGTACTATACACTGGTCAAAAAAATTTAAGGATCAGCCCGTTTTCTCTTTCTCTTCTTTTGCACATAATTTTTAAACAAATAAACATATGAACATAAAATTTGGATGGCCTGTTCATTATCATATTATTAACCGAATCTTATGTAATTTTAGCATAAGAATAATTTTTAAGCTAATAAATATTCAGTTTTCTCTCAAAAGTAAGCTTTAAAAAAAAATGAAAAATTTCAATAATTTTAGGAAAGAACACTTAATGAAAAATGGTCATAAGGATGCCTTACAGATAGGTAAAGACGCACACGCGTTCCTATGTTAGATTACAACCAAATCTTTCTACCTGCATTCATTTTCTGTTTCTTCTTTTTTCTTCTTCTTTTCGCATGTGAATAACTTTTTAAAAAATATGCATACAAACATGAAAATTGGATAAGATGTTCATTATACAATTATTTTTCGACATCATTATTATTCTAGTGCTGAGTATAGTTTACAAATTAGTAATTATATATTTTTAAAAAGTTCATTATAAAAGTAAAAGAAAAGTTAATACAAAAAGAAAAATCGAGATTTAGTTTAACATTTCAAGGTATCAGCGTCTTTACCTATCTCTAATGCATCCTTAACACCACTTTTCATTATGTGTTCTTTCCTAAGTTTGTTGAAAATTTTCATTTTTTCCAAAGCTTACTTTTGCGAGAAAAATGAATATTTATTAGCTTAAAAATTATTCTTATGCTAAAATTACATAAGATTCGGTTAATAATATGATAATGAACAGGCCATCCAAATTTTATGTTCATATGTTTATTTGTTTAAAAATTATGTGCAAAAGAAGAGAAAGAGAAAACGGGCTGATCCTTAAAATTTTTTGACCAGTGTATTTATAGCAATTAAAAGTTGACTTTTGCATACTACAAATTATTAAAATGTTACAAAACAATTATTACTGTCTCAAACGTTTATATACAAAAATGATATGAAACAAATATAAACAGTTTTTAAAACCTAATTGCTCACCTATTCTTCTTTATAGCTAGCTCACCATTACAAGTTTTCATTGAAGACACTAATATATATATTTTGGCATCAATTTGGTACAATACATCTCCAATACATCTCTTCAGTTTCTTTACAGAAGAGTACTGTCAACTATTGCTGTAATCTTTGCGACACGTGATGCCCAAAAGTTTCTTTATAGAGCTAAGATCTGGGCTACACGCTGGCAGTCGAGAACGTTTATATTCTGAGAATTAAGCCGGGATTTTGTGTAGTTTATAATATGAATCGAGGTTAAGTTTTTGTGCTGTTTGCAATATGAATCATTGTTAAATTTTCCACTACTTAGAAGCTCAGCAAATGTCAGGAGATTATCCTTTACTGTTTTAATATAATGTTGTGATGTTTGGAGACCACTGGTAAAGATAAAAAGTTCTTGATTGTTGTAACAAAAGTCTGTTCAAACCATCAACAAGCTACAAACATGACTGTGACTTGAAAAAAAAAAAAAAAAAAAAAAAAAAATCGAGATTATTTTGGCACATTTTGTTAGTACGATGCTCAGCTATTCAGATACTTTTTCTTACTCGCTAAAAATCACTGATTGCCATTTTGGTCCATATGATATATAACTGTAAGCCCACAATCCACGTCTGACCTATATTATGGTTTCTAGGATGGGGGTTTTAATTTTACAGTGAACCATTATTATTCTGTTATAAATTCATTTACGGATCGCATCCTTTGATACCAAGAGTCCCGATCAAGAACACGCATTTGTTAGTTAAATTGTATCCAAAATCAAAATTTTAGGCTCATACATTATTATATTTGTTAATAGAGTAAATTAAGCATTTTCTTTTAATTTTTCTTTAGCAGCTGCCTGTACCATTATCAAAAGCTAGATGGACGTATCATTTGATACATTTTAAATTACGAATAAAATTATTTTACACTTATCAATATTAAGCTTTATTATTATAAATATATAAAACTTACTAAAAAAAATCACGCAACTTTTATTTATGAACTAAAATTCAAACTATAAATCATATACAAAAATAAATAAATAAATAAAATAAATAAAAAGACTTTTCTGGACTTTAAATCTGCGATCAAAATTTTCCATTCTTTATCTCATAACAATGAAAAGTAATACTTCTTGAAAATTTTTTGAAGAAGTTTAGAAGTTTTGAATTTAGGTGAAATATTTTTTTCGGAAGAAATTCAGGAATTTCCCGTAAATATTGAATAATGCCGCATAAATCATTAATCGTGATTTCACCAGTCTTCTTTTTTTAGATTTCTTTATTTAAAAAGCTATTTATTCTGCATTCTGAATTTTTTTTTAGATTCGTGAATTCCAAATATATAAATTTGTAGGATACGTTACTTCATTGAATTATGAAATTGTATGAATATTTAAAAATACACTTTACATTATAAATATATTTTTAATAACTAAACAAAAATCATCTTTGAAGAGGAATAAAACTTTTTGCCATATTATAACAAAGTTTAAAAGTTTTTATGACTGCGTATTGTCTGTCTGTCCGTCTCTTTGTCCGCGCGCTCTGATTTTCGTAACTATTTTCAGATTTCTTTAAAAATGATACATGTTCAATCGGTTAAACATTTAATGCGTGGTATCCTCATCGCGATCACGCAATTAATATGTCTTAACTGTAAAAACTAATCTCGAAATTTTTTAATAAAATTTAATTTTATAATATTGCGTAAAAGTCATTCATTTCTTATATTTAAATTTTGTTCGTAAATTCTGGTAGCAGTCTAATTTTAATGAGCATGTTTATTTTACGCGTAAAACGGTTAATTGTGGCATGTTTCATATTGAAAATAGCGTAAAAAGTACTACTCATTTGTATATAGTAACCCACTAAAGAATTTCGATATTTTACAGGCTATGAGAGCTATTTCTTTTAAAGGTATTTCAATTTATGCATATTTCTTTTTAGAAGCTTTTTATAGGAAATTGACATTATCATTGTGTCATCGTGTCACGCTGGTAAACAAGGCGCCTTTATTTTAAAGTAAATATAAGTCATTCTGAAAAAAAAAAAAATCACTGCCTTAAAAGCACATTTTCTCCAAATGATGTCCTCCGGATGTCTTATGGACGAAAGGACGCCTTTGGACATCTTCAGGATGTATTATGGACAAGTGTGTGTTATTGGGGTAGATACCTCACCCGCATTCTGCAAGAATTTTTAAAATGCATGAAATTTCGTTTTGCAGCGACCAGTAACATTCACGTCTGTACGTTCCGCGTACATGAAAGCCCCTCCCCCCCCAAAAAAAATCACTGCCTTAAAAGCTTATTTTCTCCAAATGATGTCCTTCGGATGTCTTATGGACGAAAGGACGCCTTTGGACATCTTCAGGATGTATTAGGGACAAGTGTGTGTTGTTAAGGTGGATACCTCACGCTCATTCTGCATGAATCTTTAAAATGCAAGAAATTTCGTTTTGCAGCGACAAGTAATATGCACGTCTGTACGCTCCGCGTACATGAAAACCAAAAAAAAAAATCACTGGATACCTCACCCGCATTCTGCATGAATCTTTAAAACATACGAAATTTCGTTTCGCATCGATCAGTAAAGCGTACATAAAAACCAAAGAAATATCACTAAATACGTCTCACACAAACTCCATGAATCTTTAAAACGTACGAAATTTCGTTTTGCATCGATCAGTCACCCGTATAGAAAAACCAAAAAAATATCACTAAATACGTCTCACACAAACTCCATGAATCTTTAAAACGTACGAAATTTCGTTTCGCATCGATCAGTAACCCGTATATAAAAACCAAAAAAAATATCACTAAATACGTCTCACACAAACTTCATGCATCTTTAAAACG
The DNA here is from genome assembly GCA_963930645.1 of Salticus scenicus. NCBI lineage: Eukaryota > Metazoa > Arthropoda > Arachnida > Araneae > Salticidae > Salticus > Salticus scenicus. Next base: position 174,553,369 of record OZ005656.1, on the reverse strand, counting down.
TACGAAATTTCTTTTGGCAACAATAACATACGCGAAAATCATAGTTTCAAAACATCATGGTGAGGTTACCACATTTCAAACATCGATCGTTCAGCGGCGCATAAACACCGTGGTTACGAAGGTTGGCATCTTTATCCGCGATCGGAAGCAAGTCGTCAAGCAGTACCGTAAAATACATTCCACCCGAATAAAATAAGGTTTTCCATCTCCTGGAACACTGCGACACTCGTTTTTCATATTATGCAACCAAAAACAATGATGAGAGAAGACAGCTGTGTTTGCGTGTTCTGTTTTCCTCTGTTTGGAGGGAATGACGTCAAGCTATCGGATGCTGCGAGGGAGGGTTGGTTGTTTATAAAAAAACAACCGCACAAAACTTGTTTCATGTGCAAAACCTGCAATATTGGTTTGTGCTTCTACCAAAAGAGTGTGACGTGCTTCCAAAAATTTCATGAAGCTAAAAAATAGATTAATTGTAAATATTTTTGCACATAGGACTTGTATATATGTATACTAACTGTAAATATCAAATTATTTCATAAAAATCATATAACCAAGATGTTTTGGGGGGGAGGGAGGGGGGGGAGGGGTTTAGAGTAGCAGGCCTCCCCGTGATGCACCATGGGTCATGCTAAATCTACTACACAGGTATAATACAGTGTTTTTTAATTCATATGCAAAATCTTCTACTCATTTACGCGCTTTACTGTGATGCTCTTAGACGCACTTTTCAGAGCTCTAGTGGCGCAGTGTTCCCGCTGATGGAACACCCACATATTCAAAACGGCAAGTACTATCTTTACAAAATTATACCTATGTACTCCTTTAGACCTAAGTAGATAGCCTACAACTTTTTTTGTTGAAATTCCAACTTTAAAGGGTAGTGCGCTGTAAAGGGTTAAGCAACATCGAATAACTTTAAAATCCATCAATAAAGATTCTGAAACGGAGACTAATTTTAAACAAAATCAGTCTGCTAACAAATAATTCTTTAAGAATATTCAAATGTAAGATTAGCAATTTCTACTTTTCTTTTCTTTTTTTTTTTTCTCAAAACAAATATCAGTTGTAAATTTTAGTTTAAAATGTTTATTGCAGTTGCTTTTAAGTCAACAAAAGCTTTTTGGGAATAATCTTTCTTACGCATTGCATTAAAAGATAGAATTCAGTTTCTTATCGTTTAGAAAACGTTGGTATTTATTCCACGACTGGAAAACGTATATTTCTTTTTAAACATGTTTTAACAAATGTATCTTGAGAATACAAAAGATTTTACTACAAAGAAATTCATTCAAGCATTTTACTGTAATTTTACTTTTTATTTGTATAAAACAGCAATAAGTATTTTTAAATAAAACGCATATTTTTGTACGTATTTTAAACTAAATTCAGTATAACTTGACGTATTTTTGTATTTCATTTAAAATTTTTGCTTGAACTTTACTTTATCTAGTTATTGTGTTGTGTTTTTTATAAAATCATTTGAAACTTAAAAAAAAAAAACATTTAACTCTATATTTAATATCAAAACTTGAAACCTAGACAATAATTCAATTATCTACATAATGTTCCAGAACTCTTGTTCAAAACCATGATTGAGATTCAGAAGAAAATAACAAGCAAGAACCGTATGGTAACATAGAATCGCATATGCTACTGTCACACATAAGAGAATGCTGCACGTTCGGAGTGATTTTCGTTATGATTAAGATAAAGAAGCAGTGTTGCAAAATTTAGGGACTTTTTATTCAGTTAGTAGGAATCATTTTTAGGAGTGATATTTCATATCACTCCTAATCTTTGAAATGATTAGGCAACTGTTACAATTAAAATTTAGTGGTGGATATTAAATTTAAAATCTCTAAATTTGGCAACACTGTAAAGAAACGTTATTTGCGTTCATGAGTATGTAAGAGCTGGGCTCTCCGTGGCCGAGTCGTTATGTCACCACGCTGTGAATCGCCTTCGAGCGTGGGAGAGCGGGTTCGATTCCCGCACTGTCCCTGGGTGTTTTTTTAATTCTTCGTATTGTCATGTGCTATCTAGCAAACATTTATTTCGAACTCCGAGTAAAGCATACAAATCTAATGTTTATCAATAAATGTAAGAGCCTGAACCGTTAAATAAACAACAAAAGAACGGCAATATATGCATATCGTTTGCAGACAGTTAATAGCAGTGATAGACATCAAAATTGTTCCTGAAAAATTAATGATCTTTTTTTACAGATTTAAAAATTATACACTCGAATTGTTCCATCATGTATCAATTTTTAAGATGGAAAATGTGGGATCGTCTTTAAAAATAAAATAGCTTTTTCAATTATTAGCATCAGTGTACTATTTCTTATTCTTTTCATCTAATTTTCTTTAAACTTTTTATTGAAAACAATCCCCGATGCTTCGAAATATGAATTAGCAATACTGCGTGACAAATGTAACTATCTTAAGTACAGTCGGTAACAAAAGTGTCCGAACAGTAGCAAAAATTCCTATGTTAAAAAAGTACATTTCATACGGTTTTGTTAAATAAATCCTTATCGAATCATGTTCTTACACTGACTAACAATAGGATTCGGCAAGGATTTATTTAACAAAACTGTATTAACTCTACTTTTTTTATATAGGAATTTTTGCTAGTGTTCGGACACTTTTGTTACCGACTGTATAGTGTCATAGCCAAAATCAAAAAAAAAAAAAAAAAAACTAAGAACTAGAGAGCCTCAGAGGTGCAAGAGTTTCAGTCTCAAAATAAAAGACTCTCACCAGCACTCTTTATCAATAATTTCTATTATCCTCAATCGCAATAAATTACTGCACAAATATGGTACAAATTGTTGATAAAGATGTGCTGGTGTAAGTTTTCCGCCTTGAGACAGAAACTTTTGCACTCCTGGACAGCCTGCAAAGAGAAAGGTGTCAATAGCGAGTCAGCTTTTGATTAGTTTAAAAACTTTTCTTCATTATCCACATTTAAAAATGTTTTTAATAACTTTAAAGAACTGTGCTCAAAACTATAGCTGAAATAAGATTATTATCAAAAAGCAACAATATCTGTAATTTATACATATGCATAATCCTGCGGTAAGTTCTGTCCACTAAAATAATAAAAAACGCTATTTTTTTAATTATCTGGAAATGACACCACTATGTTTTAACACTATAAATAGTGTATGAATACTAAATAATTAACAATATTTGTTAAACATTTGCATAGTTAAGATGGGGTAGGGAAAAAACGAAAATAGAATCCTAGTAATTGCCTTGCCCAAGTATGGCAAGACGCCGAAGCAGATTTTCAACTTGCTAAAGCCGCTGAAAATTTCAACAAAATTCATCCGGCGAGCTATTAAGAGGTATAATAAAATGTCTTCTAAATACGACAAACCACGAATTGGTCGTCCTCGTACCAGCAGAACGCCAATAGCTGTTAAAGCCGTAAAAGAAAGCCGCTTCGTAAGCAAAACACCATGGCTAGTGAGATGAATATTCCTACCAGGACAATGTCCTGCATTGTAAAACAAGACCAGGGACTTCGTGCTTACCGTAGAAGTACTGGTCAGCGACTGATGGCTGCTCTTAAGGATATTCGTAAGTCCAGATTTAAAATTCTGTTACAGCGGCACGCGGATAACAAACATCGGGAAATTCTTCTTTCAGATGAAAACATTTTTACTGTAGAGCAAAAATTCAACAATCAAAATGACAGTGTGTTATTTCGTAATTCCAAAGAAACTGCAGAGTTAAAAGAGGTCACTACCCTGCTTCACTAATAGTTTGGTAGGGGGTTTCGCATGAAGGTATAATCAGGCTATATTTTTATGAAAACGGTGTAAAAACGTCAGCTAAAAACTACCAAAGGGACATCCTGGAACAACACTGTAAAAAAATTTTCAGCATTTTCCTGGGAAATTTTGGGCAGCTAATGTGCCTAATATTTACCAGTAATTTTCCTGATTATATCAGTAACCATCAAATGTACAATCATTCAAAATAATATTCCATTCCTGAAATCGGGAACGTTTTATGGACAAAAACCCGTTATTCTCCAGAACCTGTGCTAAAAGTTTATGAAAACCAGGAACTTACCTGATGTATAAGAGTAACATTACCAAAATTTTTTACAGTGAAGTTATGAAGCCCATAAGCGATATTTTGTTCGCTGGAAAGCGCTCGCTATTCCAGCAGGATTCAGTACCAGCGCATAAGGCAAGAACGACCCAGTGATGGTTTGAGAACAACTTACCAGAGTTCATTCAAACTGATCATTGACCATCGGGTAGCCCAGATTTGAATTCACTTGACTACCGTCTTTGGAACATTTTAGAGGAGAAGACCTGCACTAAACCTCATCGAAATAGTGAGACTTTAAAAGCAGATTTATTAAAGAGAGCAGGAAGAAATTCCGATTGAAGTCATGCGTGTAGCGATAGATGAATGGCCGGAGAGTTTGAGGAAATGTGTAAAAGCGTCGTTTTTAACAGTTTTCTGTTTCTTGTAATATATTATAAGTAATAAGTAAAATGCATATAAAATTTACACTCTGTCTCATTTTCCATAACAACTAGACGTTTCTAATTGGCTAACAGAACTTAAGGCAGAACTATGTATATATATATATATATATATATATATATATACTGATATAGACATCAATTATTAATCGTATCAAAAACCAAGCAGCAGATATAAAATCACTGAAACCACATAGACCAATAAGAATGAAATTACAAAAAATTTATATAACCTGTGGAGACTGATTGTGATTTATTGAAACATTTATTTTTGATGTATTGATTTTTTATCCAATCTAACATTAATCTAACCATGAATTTACTCCCAGACCGCGAGTTGCAATTTTAATAATTTTACCAGTGCGTACTGAGAAGTGTTCAAGTTTTTTTTTTTTTTTTTTTTTTTACCAAAACTCAGTTTAGTAGAAAAAAATGAGAGCCGTGGAGTAATTTCATCATTTGTCTTTCAAGGAACGAGTACCGGTGGTATCTCCTTACGTTTACGTGTGCCTTATTGCAACATTTGCTTTTGCAGCAAATGACTTCAATCGTTAATTTTATAGCCGACATTTTGCTTAGAGACGAAGCGATATTTTCACTAGAAGGCGTAGCGGCTGACCGATTTTGCGCTCAAAGCTGGTAGATGGGAAGTGCCGGTTTCGATCTCAGGTCGCGTTCATTGATCTAGCCAGTCGGAGTTTTATGTGGTTTTCTCGGAAATTAATACAAATATGGGCTAAGACCCCTTAAAAAGATCCCACGGAGGGCATTCCACCTATAGGCTTAGGACTTTAGCGTAATCAGTTGGCCTTAAGCCCTACAACCAACCAACCACTAGAAGGCGTATGTAATTTGCGTGATCTGTATGAAAATGTCGCTTCAGCATTAACATCGAGGTATGTTTTTCTTGGTGATAGAATATTAAAAAACTACGTGCTTCCATCACGCGGCGAGAGTTAATGAGGCTAATTGGTATCATTTTCTACCATTACTTACCTAACGGTAGTAATTATTTTTAACACATTAAAAGTACTCGCATTTTTAAAATATATAGATGATATAATTGCTTTTAACTGTAATAATTATATAGAATTTTCTTGTAATATTTATTCTAAGAATTTAATTTTAAAGTACACAGTAGTGAAAGCTTAGTGTCTTTTTTAGTCAATAAATATTGAATATACTTAGAAAACAAAAATAGGTTTCTTTTTTTTTCCTCCTCTCCGTCTCTCTCTCTCTCTCACTTTTTTTTTTTTTTTTTTTTTTACTCGTACATGTAAACTTGCATTTCTCAATTTTTCATGTCGCCAAAAGTTTTTTAAAAGTGTTTGGTCAAATTCATTACTTTTATAACTGCATTTTTACTTTCTTCTATATGTAATATAGAGAAAGTATTAGATTCGTGAAAATTTTTGACCTCTGTTTTTTGATGGATTTATACTTTTTGGGATGTCCTGAACACGAATTGATAGTTTTTAGAAAATGTCTGTCTGTGTGTATCACGATTTTTGTGGACACTGTATCTCACGAACGAATGAATGAAATTTAACCAAACTTGGTATTTAGTTGACTCCTGATATAAACTGGGGCTGATTAGATTTGGGGATCAATCGCTCAACAGGTGGCGCTGTGATCGCATTTTTTCTAAATTTTTAACATGGCAGTATAGGACAAAATTTCGTTTAAGTGTACATAATGAGAGTTATTTTAAACTTGTGATTGTAAAACTAATATGAATTATTGATAATAATAGTAGTAGTTAACTAGGAGAAAATTTTTGTGCATGTGGGGGCATCGCTTCCCCCCCCCCCTCTGGGGAGAAGTGCCGCCCTCCCCCCCTCCCCGGAGGGAGTAAATTTTCAAGACGGGTATTTTTCGAAAGGTCTCGTAAATACGTTTAAAACGAATGGTTGAACTATAGATTTGTGATAATTTAAAACGAAGTTATCGATTTTTTTTACTTTTAACGAAAAAAAATTTTTTTTTTTTTTTTTTTTTAATATTGAGAATAAAATGGACTTTTTTTGGATATTTAGTGTTATACTACTTCTGTAATATGGAAATCGCCTGCATTATTATGGAAGATAATTTTTTTTTTAAATAATAATTTTAATGAATTATTTTTACTGAGTGAATTTGTATAGGAAAATATAGAAGAAAGTCATATGGTGGCCACAGCATACTAGTTAAGTTTAGCTATAAAAATAATTAATGCTCCAATTTGAAATTTTTCAATGCCTAATCGTCTTTTCTGTGATTTATATGACATTAAACTACAACTTTTTTATCGATCGCTGAAGCATTTCTTATCTCTAAATTATAGCTTAAATTCACTGTGCAAGAAATAAAACTGTACTGAATCGATTCAATTTTCTCAAAGAAAAAAAAAAATCTCTAAAACTTAATAATTAGTTTTATCTTTTTCATTTTTTTAAATGAACTAGTATTAAAAAAATAAATAAAAAATAATAATAATAATTAACAGCATAAAATATCATTCAAAATACATGTTTTTTTATTTTTTATTTATTTATTTATTTATTTATTTTTTTTTTTTTTTTTTTTTTTTTAAAGAAAAAAGTTTTTACATATTTTTCTCTCTTTTTTTCTAGGAGAATACTTTTACTTATTAAGTTTAATTTCTCATATTTCCATATTTCTTTTCTCAATTTTTAAAATTCATGCAATAATTGTTTGTTACATAATTAAAAAAGAAAACAACTTGTTGCTCTCATACTTGTGTGTTCTTAATTTAAAAATACAGACATATGTCGCGTTTCAATAACATATTTTTTGTTTAAATTTCAATGAAAAATGAAATATTGTTTTATTATTATTTTATTATTAACTAGCAGGCAACGCCCGCTTCGCTGGTCCCTATTTTTAAATGAATCACTATAATTACTGAATTCTCAAAATTGCATTAATTTTTATCACGTGAAAAAAAAAGAGAAACAAAATCTGATTAGGAAAAATGTCGCACCGGGTTCTCACTGCCTTCGGAAAAAATTCCCAAAAAGCTCTAACTCTTATTTCTATTATTTTCCCCCTTCGCCCCCCCTCCCGTCTATCCTAATAACTTTACGAATTTGAAAATACCCGTTATCGATTTGTAAGTATCAAAAACCTCTATGCACCAGTTTTGAACGATCTATCTCTATTTTTATTTTTTTGCCCCTTCGCTTCCCCCCTTCCCGCCCCTCCCAATAATTTTAAAAATTCGAAAATATCCGCAATCGATTTGTAGGTATCGAAAACCTCTATGTACCAATTTTGAATGATCTAACTCTATTTTTTTCCCCTCCGCCCCCCCCCTTCCCGGCCCTCCTAATAACTTTACACTTTCGAAAGTATCCCCATTCGACGTGCAGATCTCTAAAACCTATCTGTACCAATTTTGAACGGCCTAACTGTATTTCTATATGTTTTTGCCCACAGCCCCCCTTCCCGCCCCACCCCCTTCCCGCCCCACCCCTAATAATTTTACAAATTCGAAAATATCCGCAATTGATTGGTAAGTATCGCAAACCTCAACATACCAGTTTAGAACGATCTAACTCTATTTTTATTTTTTTTGCCCCCCTCGCCCCTTCCTGCCACTCCTAATAACTTTACACGTTCGAAAATATCTCCATTCGACTTGCAGGCCTCTAAAACCTCTCTGTACCAATTTTGAATGCTCTAACTGTATTTCTATTTGTTTTGCCCCGTAGTCCCCCCCGTTACTGCCCCACCTTGCGGCTGAATTTCAAAAATTCCATTAGACGTTTGTATTAGCTATATTTTAAAGCAAAAATTTTACGGATATCTGTTTTTTTGTTTGAGATGTGAAGGATTTTGTGAAATTACGTTTTGCCCCCCTCCCCCCCTTGGGGGGCGAATTTTGTAAAATCGCTTCTTAGTGGATGCCTACGTCATAGAAAGAACATTGTCACAAAATTTCATGCTTCTAGGTCTAGGGGTTTGGTCTGGGCGATGATGAATCACCCCCTCACTCAGTCAGTCAGGAAGAACGATTTTATATATATAGATTAGCGACAGCTGTGAATTTCTTTTTCAGAAAAACTTAATAAGAAAACAGAAAAATACGCGCTCACCACATAAAATTTGTATCAATAGTTAAAGATTTCATTTGGTTACAGAAAAAAAGTGGTATTTGTGATAGAAAGCGATGTAGTAGTTTTAGAGTGAATTTCAGTAGTTTTAGAAAACAGCAAATTTCTCAAGGAATGGCTACAGAAATTTTCTATTTTTTAATAGTATTTTTTTACAGCGTATAATTTATGAGAAAAGTCGCATGATTTAAACGAAAATTGAATTAAATGTATATCATCAAATTAAAGATAATTAATGACTAAAAAAGATATGTATATAATCCAATTTACATTCTCAGAAATGGATACTCAAATTTCACGATATTTTCTTTAATTTTGACGAAACCGTTTTCAGGGAAATACTCCGAGCAAATATTTCATCAAATCGAGAAAATTACTTTCGTCACTTGTTTGAACATATGAATTTCGTCAAAAGTAAAGATACATTTTTTCATCCTAGTTGTGATACAGAATAAAATACAAATTATAGAATTATAAAATTACTTGCAAGTTCGTTGCTTTAGGTATTAAATTCTAATTATATTTAATGAAAATATAAATAAAATAGAGCAAACAAACAAAAACCATTTAGACATTTAGCTTTGAGACACATCAGCTTTGAGATCTATAGTTACAATGATTTTTGTGTCAATTGATCCATATTTTTACAGAAATTTACAGAAACAAGCGCACACAATATTTTGTAGGCATAGGTCATCACAAACATCCATACCCGCACCGCGATTCGAACCCGGGACGTGGGAATCCAGAAGCAGCGCCCTACCGACAGAACCACCAAGCCGGCAAATAATAGTCATTGTAATGTAAAGTCGAAACAACACAGGAAAAAAACCAATATGGCAGTAATGAAAGCTAGCGCATGCTATTGTGAGTAAACAGTTTCGTCAAATATTTGAGAGTTCACGTTTACTCAAAAATCATGTGATCGCTTTACAAAATGGTTGTCAAAAACAACGAAATTAAGCCCAAGGATGGCTGAATCGTCAAAATTGAGTATATTAATTCTGAGAACGTATATAACAATCAAAACTTCTTATATAAAATGGATTGGGGTTACATATTTACCGAATCTAATTATTCCTTACTTGCTTCTATATTTGAAAAACTTTAGATTTCCCGGTTTCGCTGCGTTTGCACGTTTTGAGATGTCCTGAACCTGATTTGACTATATTTAGAAAATGTCCATCTATCTGTCTGTGTCTGTAAGTAAAACGTTCTACCAATTCTAGCTCGACAACTAATGCCCTGAATTTCCTAAATAGTTATATTTATTTGCACCTTGACATAAATTTGTGCTTAACAACTTTTGTTGCATACCGTTCAACAGGAGATGTTGCCGTCCCGTTTTATCATAATTTTTATTATTTTCAGCATAGGACAAAATTTACATTAGCATAGGTATAAATGAACGCAATAAGGATTATTTTTAAACATTCATTGTAATACATGTGTGTGGTAACAAAGTAGAAAGTAGGAAAACAGGTAATAAAATGCCATCGAAATCCTCAAGAACCATATATATATGTGTGTGTGTGCGTGTGTGTGTGTATATATATACATATATATTTATATAATACTACGTAATAGTAAACCAGAAATATATAGCAATTGTGAATAAAATCGGCTAGCATTAAAACGTGTCTCAATACATATTAATTTTAAATATTTTTTAAAATTATTATGTTATATGATCAATTTCTGGAATGCCTTTTACTTCAATTAATTTACTTTTTATTTCTAAATTTATCAGCTTATTAACACAATAAAATATTTAATGAATCAATCTTACAATACATTTATAATTATATTTTGTAACAGTTTCTCTTTCTCATAGTATATCATTCTTTTAAATTCTGTTTTTCTAAATAATCTTTTGGAACCACAAAATATTATACTAATATAACTGTGTTGTACACAGGTATAATTATTCTTTTTGCTGTTTTTATATTCATCACACATTATTATTCACGTTTTTTCATTACATTTTGAGTAAAAGATTTTTCCTTAAATTTGGGATAAAAATATTAGGCTTGGCTCGTATTATTACATTATTGATATTTCTTTATTCATTAGCTTTTTCCTAAGTATTTTTGTTTGGCTCTAATTATTAATTATTGAGTTAATGAGCAAATTAATAGCGACACGTTAGATTTTTTAATTCATTATTATTATAAAAAAAATCTTAGTTTTCCCCTCCTGCAATAATTAGCCCTTAATAACAATGTTGCATAGGGAAATTTCAAAGCTATTCTTTTATTAGGACTAGGAGGACTATTAGTTTCAATCTGGAGCTTTTGTAGACGAGTTTTGTGTGATACCAAAATAAAATAGAAATATTAGTCCTATCTTTACAAATTCGGTAACAAATGAAAGGGGCGATTTTTCTGAATCCACGGGTGCAAACAGTTTTTCGACACGACAATTAAATTTTTTTTTTAATTAACTAAAACTAGCTGGAACCCGTCGAATTCGACGATCATTTTATTGACCGTAATGTTTCAAAAAACATCGCATCATTATTTAAATGTATTTCAAGTTAAAACATCTAATATAATTTACGACATTTCACTTAAAAAGAAAAAAGAAAGTCAGAAAAATGCTTATAAATAGAAATACTATATATGACATCACTTTCAACAAAGTACAGTCAATGTGACGTCAAACTGACTCCAAATAAACAGTTCCTATCTTTCATTTTCTATTTTGTTTAATACTAAGACTACATGTTAGCTGACCCGTCCGGCGTTTCCCGGGCCCATGGTAATAACCTTAAATAAACCTTAAATTTGTATGGTTTTACATCTTTAACTCAATTTTGTTTGAATTTCTATTTTTAAATAAAAGCATCGTGAAAAAATACTCAGCTGTAACCAAAAAAATTACCTCGAACCGAACGAAACTCTGCCTTGTGACCTTGGTGCCTTCGGTAGCGCATACGCCGGCCGCTAATAACATAAAAATATTCCCAAAAATTAACATGGAACCCAACGAACCCGCTCGGTGTTGCCCAGACCCATGATACCTTAAATGAACCTTAAATTTGTATGATTTTATACCTTTAATTCGATTTAGTTTGAATTTCTGTTTTTAAATGAAAGCATCACGAAAAAAATAATCAGCTATAACAAAAACAAATTACCTCGAACCAAACGAAACTCTGCTTTGTGACCCCGGTGCCTGCGGCAGCGCATATGCGGGCCGCTAATAACATAAAAAAATTCCAAAAAATTAACCTGGAACCAAACGAACCCGCCCGGCAATGACCGGGCCCATGATAATAACCTTAAATGAACCTTAAATTTGTATGGTTTTATATCTTTAACTCGATTTTGTTTGAATTTCTATTTTTAAATGAAAGCATCACACACACACACAAAAAAAAAAAAAAAAAAAAAAAAAAAAACCTCAAACAGAACGGAACTCGGGCTCGTGACCCGGTGCCTGCGGCAGCATATATACAGGCCGCTAATAACATGAAAAATTTCTCAAAAATTAACCTTGAACCGAGCAAACCTCTGACTCGTGTTACCTCTGCCTGTGACTGCTGCACTGTATAGCAGGCATGCATGCTACACACGCGTTGCAAATTCCACTTTCCTCCACCAAGGGGTGCAGCATGTTGTATACGAACATCACCAATCGCCTTGAATTTCCAAGCCTTTTCAAATAAGGTGTCACTGGTGGTGTCAACTGCAAAATCCTTTAGTTGCCCTTTCCACCGCCATGGGGCACAGCGTGTTCTATACGAACAACACCAACGGTAAGGAAATACCAAGACCTTTAAAATAACGTGTAACATGATAGGGTCGACTGCAAATTCACCTAGTTCCATTTTTAACCACCAGGGGGTGCAGTATATTGTGTACGAACATCCCCAATCAACATGAAATTTCAAGACCTCTATCACCAATCGCCGTGGATTTCCAAGACCTTTCAAATAAGGTGTCACATGGTGGTGTCAACTGCAAGATACTTTAGTTGCACTTTCCACCGCCAGGGGGCGCAGTGTGTTCTGTACGAACATCACCAACGGTCAGGAAATACCAAGACCTTTAAAATAAGATATAACATGATAGGGTCTATTACAAAATCACCTAGTTCCATTTTTCACCACCAGTGGTCGCACTATATTGTATGCAAACATCCCCAGTCGACATGAAATTTCAAGACCTTTAAAATGAAGTGCTACATGCGTGGGTCTAGAACGATTTCCCTCTCAAACTAATCCCCCCCCCTCCAAATCTACTTCCCCCCTTTCCCCCCTTTAAAATCGAAAATTCCAAATTCGCAGAAAGTGATTTTTTAGTATTCGACTCTAGTCCCCATATGTACAATTTCTTCACCGTGAAGTAATTTGAAGCTTAGTTAAGCTCGTAAACGTTTTTTTACCCGTTTCCCTCCCGGGGGGGGGGGGGGGACCGTTCGACTTTTTTTTATTTTTCTCTTAGCACATCTACAGACCAAGACCTTTTTTTAGACACCTCAACCAAATTTTTACACCAAGTAGTTCTCTTAATATAGTGGAGACAGACAAAAACATGTTTCAAATTAATATATAGATAGAAATTTAGGTGGAAACACTTCGTTTTAATTCATTTCGGTCATTTTAAAAAGTATGTGGCCCAGTTTTACTGTCAAAAAGTGGGGTAAAAAATAAATTTTTTAATTTTTAATTTTAAAAATAAAAATTTAAATTTTACAGATTGACATCAATAGTCCTCCGTACTAAACTAAATTCAGCCTTTCACAGAATTTTAACTTTTCTTTTCTTTTTCGCTGGTAAATCGATCTTTTTCTATTTACCAGGTTGTCCCTAAAGTTCTGCACCATACAAGCGTCGAAATAAAAAGCAATGGTATCAGAAACACAAAGTATTTTATTCAGCAAAATACAGGCCATTGTGATTCAGGACAGCTAGCCATCGTTGTGCCAAAAGTTCAATTTGGTGATGATACCAGGAGGCAGGTTTCGAATCGAAAAACTGTTGACAAGCGTGTTTCACCTCGTCATAGTCATTGAATTGTTTACCACAGAGGAAGTGCGTCATGGAACGAAACAAACCGTAGTCGGATGGGGCAACATCAGGGCTATAAGCAGGATGCGGAAGAACCTCCATGCAATCGAGTTCCGCGAGTTTCGCTTGCACTTTTCTGGAGCGATGAGCTGGTGCGTTGTCATGTTGCAGCAATACTCTCTTTCTGTTTGTCAGAGCGGGGTATTTCTGCACAAGTACAGCGTGAACACGCTCCAGTTGTTCGGCATAGAGGTCCCCTGTGACGGCACGGCCCTCAGGAACCAATTCGAAGTGAAGAATGCCATGGATATTCCACCAAACACACAGCATGACCTTTTTGCCGAATCTGTCTTGTTTCGCCTGGGCCTGGGTATCTTGACCTCGTTTTGCCCACTGTTTGCGATTGTCTGGATTGCGGAGAAACACCCACTTCTCATCCCCAGTAACGATGCGTTTCCAGAACCGATCATCCCTTGGGTTTTTCAAAAGTTCTTGACAGAGTTTCACTCTGTTCTCGGCCTGCAGTTGTGTCAGCTCATGTGGACTTTGTCTCGGTCGCTTATTACTGAAGTCCTGTTCAAGGAGCCTCCGGTGCACTGTATTTTTGGATACCCCTAACCTGTGGGCTATCACACGTGTGCTGGTTTGAGGTTCGGCCATGACAGCAGCTGCTACAGCGGTCCCAACATCCAATTTTGGCCGTCCACTTCGAGGCTGCTCTTCCAGGCTCAAATCGCCAGACGAAAAACGTTTGAACCACCGGGATGCTGTCGATCGATTGATCGTATCAGGACCTTCAACTGCACAGATTTCCTCGCTAGCCGCTTTCGCACTTAGGCCTTTTTTCCATAGAAAACGAAGCACGGCACGTGTCGCGGTTTTTGAATCACACATCTTTCACGATTTCACACTACTACTACGGACGCTATTCTTCTCAATGAGCATACACACTATTCTATTACCTCTACCTGTTCACCTGGCGGCACTTTTTAGCGCATGCGCATCTTACTCTGTCGTCCGATCCACGTCGAAATCTGCATACCATTGATGGTGCAGAACTTTAGGGACAACCTGGTAAAACAGATAATAATATCCAAGACTTTTCAATATTAACTATTGTATTTCCATTTTTATTATTTTTTAGTTTGTATTTGATTAATCTTCATTTGATATGCTATTTCTGATTTATATCTTTGATTTTTTGTGCCCTTGTTACTCATATTTTTCATTTCTTATAATGTAACTGCTAATTTTATCTGGATAGTGTCAATTCACCTTTTTTTTTTTTTTTTTTTTTGTCATTATGAAGATTCTGTGTGTGAAGATTCGTTGCATTATTTTTTCCTCAAGTTCTGAGGAAACCGTTGTCAGGAAAAAATGAATGAAATTTAAATAAGAAAAAAATATAATTTAACTTTTTCTTTTTTCACTTATTTTAAATTTTCCCTTTCCAAAAATAAAAATAATGTCTTCGAAAAAATAAATGCAAAAAATATTTTTTCCCCTCAAAATATTTTTTACGTGAAAATTTCTTTATTTGTCCGTAGAATATTCTTTTTTTTTTTTTTTAAGAATGTGCTTCAGAAGAAATATTTTTAATTAGATATTTAAGTTTTCGATTTCATTTTTTAGGTTTAAAAGAGAAAATTAATAATCTGTTAAATTTTTTTCTGTTATTTTTTGCTAGTTCATAAGCATTCTTTTTATCTTTTTTTTTTTTTTTTATTTATTTTTATTTTTATTTATATATTTATTTATTTAGATTTTATTTAATTTTCTTTTCTTTATTTTATTTTTTTTTTCCTTAATTTTGAGCAAAGTTCTGTTATATTTCAAATTAAAAACCAAAAATATATAATTTTAAAGAATAAAATTAAAAAAATTTTAATTTAAAATGTTTTAAATTGTTTCGATATACAATTTCTTAATTTTTATTACTTTCCTCTATATTCAATAGAAGAAAGTACTGGATACGTAAAAATTTTCAACCTCAGGTTTTTGATGGATTTACACGTTTTGAGAGCTGTAGAACACAACTTGACCATTTTTAGAAAATGTCTGTCTGTGTGTGTGTGACAAAATTTTGTGGCGAATGTATCTCTGGTAATACTGCACAGAATTTCATACAAATTGGTATGTAGTACATTGTACATTGACATAAATTAGTGTCTACCAACTTTTAGTAAAAATTTTCCAAAAGCTTGCGTTGCCATCTCGCTTTTTCTAAATTTTTAACATGGTGGTATAGGACAAAATTTTGTAGAAATGTGCATAAAAAGAATTATTTTTTAATAATCATTATGAAATTCAAAAGAATTATTTGTAATAGAGATAGCCAACTGAGAAAAAAAATTTGTGTGTAGGAGCCTCGCCTCCCCCCCCCCTCCTCGGGGTGTAAATTTTCATAGTGGGTATCTTCAAAAGAGCTCACCAATACATTTAAAACGAATGGTTGAACCATCTTTCTGCGATAATTTAAAATAAAGTTATTTATATTTTTCATTTTTAACAATAAAAAAAAAATTCTTTTTTTTTTAAATGTACTATTGTGAACTATAATGTAATATTACTATGGCCAATATTACTATAATGTAATATTGACTTTTTTTGGATATTTAGTGTTATGCTACTTCTCTGAATATGGAAATCGTCTGCATTATCATGGAAGATAATTTTTTTAATAATAATTTTAATAAATCATTTTTACTGAATGAATTTGTGTAGGAAAATGTAGAAGAAAGTCATGGGGTGGCCACAACATACTAGTTTTAGTTTTAAGGAAATTAGACAAAAAACAGAAAAAAAAAAAAAAATGTTTCCTTATTCGAAATATTTATTTCCTGTAAAATTTATAGTTTCTAACACTTTTCAACAAAATTGAAAATTGTTTATGATATCGATTTTGACCGCGTCTATCTGTTTGATTTTCCACTCTCTAATTCCGAAAAATTTTCATAGAATTTTTTTAAACTGATATACAGATTATTTAAGTTTATTATGAATTGTTCTCTACTGATATTTGGTAAATACCACCAATAATTTATGAACAGGTATGAATAATTCCAAGCATTCTGTAAACCATGTATAACGTCTTTATTTTACACAAATCATAAAAAAAAAATGACATCTATTATTCATAGGCACAAAAAGAAAACTAGTTGGCATAAGTGGACTATGCTCAGTTCCCCATCATATTTATGTTCTCACAAATTTCTAGTGCGAGACATATTATGATCATGTTAAAAGAAATGAATTTGACCAAAGTTTGATACAGTGATAGAATGAAATTCCCGCCTAATAGGCTATCCACCGTTTACTTCGATATATTTATCTTATTCTAATCTATTAATTTATTTTATCAGGGTCAGTTCCATTGATTAGTTTTTCATGCTACTATTTCCAATGCAATAATCCTCAAAATTCATATTTATATGAAAAATTTACAATTTCGCTATGTTAATAAAATCGTAAATTACGAATAATTTACGAAATTTTTCTGTTAGAATATTTGTATTCAATCATGTTCAAACAAATATCATAAATGTAATTTTGAAGTTGTCTAATGCATTTATGATCCTCAAAATGGAAGTTTATGCTCAATTTTGCCTTATTCTGACATGTTAAGTAAATTATAAATTCCAAATAACTGACGAATTTTTTAAATTGGAAAAATCATAGTCTATGATAGTCATGCCAGTATCCTAAATAATATTTCGAAAGTGGTTTGACATCTTTACGATGAAAATATCCCTCAAGATTGACGTTTATGTGAAATTTTGCTCCATTCTGCCATGTTAAGAAATTCGTAAATTTCCAATAACTTACGAAATTTTTATATTAGAAAATTCATAGTCATTAATATTCATGCCAGTGTCCTAAATAATATTTCAAAAGTAGTCTGACATCTTTACGATGAAAATATCATTACGATGAAGTTATAAATCACCGTTGCACTAACTATAAGCATTTTCGTGAATCTAGCATTTATAGGTTTTTACAGGGACACAACGAAAAATTCTTTATCATTATGATCTATGGGTTCAAAATTCAGTAGCGTTAAATAAAACATCGTGTAATATATGGAGAAAAATACTCAAACACTCTATTATGGTTTTCTCTCTTTTGTTTGTTTAACAACTCCTCTTTCTTTACTTTATCTACAAAACTGTGAATTATTCAATGTTCGGAAATTCGAGTGGAGTCACTCCAGACTTTTAAATTTAGCAGTCTATTGTCCTAACGACAAATTGATTTGTTGAATATAACCTTATTTTTATAATTGCATTCTGAAGTAATAAGACAGAAACTTCAAACATGTCCGATTTCTTTTACTTATTTATTTATTTTATGTCAGATAATTTTCTTCTGTAATTAAAATTTTTAATATCGTATCGAAAGATATTATGTTACGCTTACTTTATTGATCGGTAAAACTCTTATTAACAGTGAAAGTAAACTTTAACAGTAAAGTTAAAAATTTTCTCAAAAACACGAAAGTTCTTTAAAGTTTAATATCTTTTTTTCTTATTATTATTATTTATTCTACTTTTTCCCTTAAAAAATAATTACTTGGGAAAATATGTAAGAAAAGAGATACTATTACAAAATAAATTGTTACTTATAAGTTCCTCGTATATATTTTTTTTTTTTTTTTCTTTTTTGAATTTTTAGAGAATAAATTAAGCTAAACTTTTCACATTTAACTTATATTTTCTAACATGGCTGAGAAAAGTTAGTATCTTCAGTTGTTTGTCTGACCATTCCGTGAGTCGATTAAATATATTATTTGCTGCAATATTCAAAAGCATAGAATTAGCACATTCTCTTAAAAAAAAACAAAGAAAAAACAGTTATATAAAACTAATTTATTTTACTGTTACACACATAAAAATTGAGATACATTATATTCTGTGTTTGGTAATTGAATGATAAGTGTTTTAACAATGTTAGATGGTTTATATATTTATTTATTAAATGGATAAATCCTGTTATGCACAGCGTGTTTTCTCTTGAAAATAGCTTGTGTGTTATTTGAGATATATTTTTACAAAAACACCCAAAAGAATTTCAATAACTAATGGTTTAATTCCTTTGATTGCGATTAAATGGTGGTAATGTGTTTCAAATAGAGCAAAATTAATATCCTTTGCATTAAAATCTGCTTCTTTGCGTTCTCTGTCGAAAATGATTTCTATAGTAATTATAACATTTTACAATGCATTATTTCGTAAGGGGAAAAAAAGGAATTATATCATTTGTATTGGTTATATAATCGCCTATAGAAATTATAATAGCTTTAATTTATCAGTACTTATTCAGAATTTTTATAGTTATCATGATATCGTTTTTGAAGATGCATCATTAAATTTAATTTTTGATAAAAGTTTAATTTTTTTTTTATTTATTTACGTGTAAATAAATAAATTTCTTTTTATGTTGGAAAAAACTGAACGTGTAAACTTTTTTGCCATCAACTAATTCTTTTATGTAATAATTTTAAAACAAATAGGAGGATTTTTCATTTTCATATTTTGTTTATTTATTTATTTAATCTAATCAAAAATTCAAGGTGCCAAAACGGAGATTCAAAATAGATCGTTTGAATTGCTCACTATTGCTCATTTTAAATAATTTCCCAATTTTTTGATAAAATGCATAGTGTGCCTTCACTTATGTCTATGACTGTTCGCCAATTCAAAATGAAAATATGGGTAAATCTCCCTTAGCATTTTGCATCTTTTCGAATGTACTTGAAAACAACTTTTCTATTGATGATATCTTTCTGAGTTTTGGCAATATTTTCTTGAAGTTTTTTTTTAAGTTAGTCTATACATTTGGCTAATAAATTATGTTAAAGAAATTCTGCCGAGTGTTTCGCATGCGCAGTTATAAATTATTTAGCGAAAATTCTCATATTTCATAAATAATCGATATTTTACCATGTTTTCATTAACTTCTATTCTTGTTTGTCCGGTACAAATCTTTCATTCGATTTTTAACTAACTTCCCTACTAGCTAGACATTTGAAACTTTCAGAATAGCTCAGAACCCTATGACAACACAATACTTCGAAGCCGGATTTTCTAATTTTTGATTAGTTTTCTTTTAATTAATTAAAATATGAAAATAATAACCAACTAATAGCTTTAAAAATAGCCATTAAATTATTAGCTATAAATTAATTGTTGCAAAAAAAAAAAATTACGAGTTTTTACATTTTCTTTCGACATAAAAATAAATACATTTAATTAAAAGTGAACGTTAAAAATTTGTAAAAAGTTAAATTATGCATCTCTCAAAAATTGACGTCATTATTATTTTAAAAATTTTATACACATTGATAAAGCGTTAATGTAGTTCTATAGGTAAAATTCAACAGAAAATTTAAAAACATGGTATATAAAAAGTTTTTTTTTTTTTTTCATCTTATAATTATTTATATTCTGATTTCTTTATATTGTGTCTAATGTAGCATGTAAAATTTTCTGAAAGTGACGTTGTTTTTCTTTTAAAACCTTGCATGTTATAAACAAAAAACGTAAAAAAAAGTCGTGGATGTTATTATTAAAGAAACCTTTATACCTCCTTTAATATAAGTGGAATTCTCATATAAATTTATATATATAATTAAAAGAATTCTCATAATAATATACTACAGCTACAACTCATTTCCAGCATTATTTTTTACAGGGTGATTCCAAAGATTATATATATATATATTGTGACATTGTGACTAATCCCCTTTTAGCTTTCGGAATAAAATTTTTGCTGGAATATATATAATATAACATGTACTTTTTATTCCTGAAGTTTCAAAAGGATTTATGAAATATTTCTTTAGATATTCTACAAAATCCTTCAGATTCGAAAGTGTGCTTTCACTTATGTCAGGTACTGTAGACAGACTGGCTGACAGACAGATGGACAGGCAGACATCCTCTAAAAATGGTCAAATCATAGCGAAGACATCTCAAAACGTGCGAATTCATTGAAAGCTGGAGTTTAAAATTTTTCATGAATCCAAAACTGTATTTTTGTGTATATAGAAGAAAGTATAATATAAAGAAAAACTGTTTTTTCTTTGATTTTTTTTTTTTTTTTTTCTATAAATATGACTATTTACTTTTTTTTTTTTTTTTTTTTTTTTACACTATATTTAATATGGCTAAATTTGCTTTAAATTTTAATATTCTTTTAATTCTGTCAGCGAAATAATGTAGAAAAATGATTAACATATAACAAAAAAATTAAAGATACATAATATGCATTTTATATTAAATACTTATACGTTGTTATAAATGGCAATAACTATAATTAAAAACCACATTCTAAATGTTCTGGAGACATTTGTCTTGCATAATGTCTAATTTTATCTTCATTAGAAGTGTGTGAGAAATGCAATTTTCCTCTTATTTCCAAATTTAACAGCCTGTTATTTTAACGACAAATTGATTTGATGAATATAACGTTATCTTTTTAATTATATTCTGAAGTAATGCAGCAAAAAACTTCAAACATGTCCAATTTCTTTTCTTTTTTTTTTTTTTTTTTTTTTTTTTTTCAGATCATTTTCTTCTATAATTAACATTCTTGACATCTTTTCGACAGATATTACGTTACGCTTATTTTATCGATCGGTAAAACTCTTATTAAGAGTAAAATTTGGTTAAACTTTTTCTGAAAAACATGAAAGTTCTTCAAAGTTTAATATCTCTTTTTTTTCTCTCTACTTCATTCTTTATAAAAAATAATAATAA
Source organism: Salticus scenicus (assembly GCA_963930645.1). Classification (NCBI taxonomy): domain Eukaryota; kingdom Metazoa; phylum Arthropoda; class Arachnida; order Araneae; family Salticidae; genus Salticus; species Salticus scenicus. Next base: position 174,531,970 of record OZ005656.1, on the reverse strand, counting down.
TAATAATAATAATTACTTGGGGAACTATGCAAGAAATGAGATGCTATTAAAAAAAAATGTTTTTGATAATCCCTTAATATCTTTCAGTGGTATTTCATTTGTCTTTCCAAGAAGAATGTATTTTAAGAGAATAATATTTTAACTAAACTTCTAGTTGATATTTTCTCATATACTGAAAATCTAGTATTTTCAATAGCCTGTCTGTTCCAAATTCCAAAATTGCGTTATTTCGTACGACATTTATCACTGTTAACGGTTATTATAGCATGTTAGCTTTTAAAAATTCGTTGCATAGAAGTAATAATTATTTTACAGGTACAATAAAAAAAAAAAAAAAAAAAAAAATAGATACATTATCTTTTATGGTTGGTAATTATATGTAAAGACTTAAAAGGATAAATCTTATTGTTTTTTGCTACACTATATATAATTTATTTAAAATAGACTGTGTGTCATTTATATATTTTTTATAGAAATTCACAAAAGAATTTAATAATCTATAAGTGCTAAATGCTCTAATTACAATTTAATAATAAACCAAACAAATTAGTATTTTTATTGAAATCTGTTACATTACGTTATTCGAAAAAAATAAATACTCGCAGTGATTATGATTATTTTTCAGAGGACTTTCATTCTTATTAGCACGACAGGACTATTTCTTTCCGACAGCGATATTACGTTGTCGCCTTTTATTGTATACACCTTGAATAACCGTGCAAACATTTTTTTTAATTTAAAATGTTTAAGGCTAAAGGTTTGTTATTGTGTATGTCCGGATTATTAGATTTTATTTTTTTTAAAAATGTATACTTATTAATAAGACAAAAATCTAGTACAGTTCCCGCCGCTTATTAAAATCACATTCGTTCTGAGCAAAAGTGATTTTATTAAGCGGCTGATTTTTATATCCGGCGAATGTTCCTGCACTCAAGGGAAAGGTATTACTTTCCTGAATTTGGAAAAAAACTTCAAAAGGTAACGAATAATGGAATTAATAAATAACATTAATTAATTTTTGAGAGATAATTGTTCCTTTGATATAAGCAAATTAAACGCATTCCAAATTCCCATGCGCTCTTTTTTTTGAGGAAAATCATCATTACTTTGCCCAAAGTTCAAGCTGTTCTTATAAAATTAAAATCTTTCCGTTTAAACCTTATGAATGATAGTAATTTCAAAATAAGAACTGCCTTTTAATAATTAAAAGAAGAAAAAAAAAATCATTCCAAATCAAATTTGTAATGGACCATATTCCTCGTTTGGGTTCGAGACTATAAAAAATCAGCTGTTTTCGGTAAACAATTCTCAACTCTACCATAGCAATGCATTGTGGCTTGCAAATTTTTATCTTGCAATATTATTTCTGAGAGTTACAGATTATATGAAATTGAAGTAAGAGTGATATAGTGATAACTTTGTTTTGTTTTTAATCCAGTTTTAGTAATATATTTTAATCTTAATCAGCATATGTAATATTAAAAGATGTCATGTGAACTGTGGCGATGTTAACAAATTTAAATGAATGTTCCATCTAATAGATTCCTTTATTAAAATGATTGAAATTCTAATTATTTAAGCTTTGATGTCTATATATATGTGTGTGTGTGTATAAAATGTTCTTATTAATCTTTTATTCATTATATATATGTATGTGTGTGTGTGTGTGTATACATAAAATGTTCTGCAATTTTACGTTATGGAATAGTCTTAACTATCTCATTCGATTCAGTTGTTTACATTTCTCTTTTGTTCTTGTTTGAACATTATTATTAAGTTTCACTGCAGAAATATTTACGAAAATGTTATGCGTAACAATAAAATGGCATGTTGAATCTAATTTGTTTACAAAATATCGGCCACGTGTTCGGCGATTTTACCTACGCTGACGTCACAGGAATATTGTCCATTTATTACGGCTCTTTGAAGAATACATTCCTCGAACTTGTTAGGTAGATAATTTATGGGACGTGTTTAATTTGTAAATGTGTTGCAAATCTTTGACAATGAGCGATAAAGGAGGGTTTATTGTATTAGGACTGAGGGCCTATTAGTCTCAGACAGCGATTTTTGCGTTGTCGTTTTCGATAGTTGGACATTTGTCGAAATCATTTTCGATAGTTGGACATTTGTCGAAATCTAAAATTTATCGAAAATATAATTGAATAATTTGAAAGCGATGTTATAATTGGGAAGAAAAAAAAACTAATAGCCCTCCGTCCTAAACTAAATTCTGCTTTTGCCAGAATTTCATCAAAATCTTTTTTTTTTTTTTTTTTTTTTTTTTTAAGAAAAAGAAAAGAAAATTTATACAGTATCGTTACAAACGATATCGAAAAAGTTTTTTTAATAATTTTGAATTAGGAAATAAATAGTGCGCGTGCAATAATTTGAAATAAAAATAAATAAAAATATGAATTTAATGATTTGATTTTTATATAAAACACGATCGCGTGCTATCTTAAAAAGTAGATGTAAAATTTAAAGTTTAATTTTCTTGGCAACAATTATAAATTAAAATAAATAATTTAAGGAAAGTTTGTTCTTTAGATATACGTCCGTGTAAGATGTCAAAAAATATACGACACGTATTATATCTCTTTATTCTTAATAAATTGTCGGTGAGAGAAATTGCTCAGAAATTGAGTATTCCTAAAAGTAATGTTTATTATCATCTTCAAAAATACCAGAAAGAAGAGCTTGGCGAAGGTACTTCTGCATCATCCGATAATAAATATGAACTGAATGAAGACAACAAAAATCGGACTATCTCTCTTTTTTTTTTTTTTTTTTTTTTTTTTTTCTATTAAAAAAAAAAAAAATCACAATGCAAATAAAATTTTTAGAGTGAGTATAAATGATATTTTTGGTACTGAGTAGATATTTTTGAGTTTATTAACCGGCGATGCTGATTTTACTAAGCGGCGGCTTTAAAAGTAGTTTGTATTGATTCGATTCCGGTCCTGGCAAATTGATCAGATTAAGCGGCTGATTTTATTAACCAGTGAATTTATTATGCGGCGGTTAATGTATTTGTAAAAAACGCTGTATTTTTTATTTCAATCAGATAGTTGATTTAAAAAATATTAAGTAAAATACCCATTTTAACTAAAAAACTACTTAAAAGAAAAAACAAATTGATGTCAAAAATAAATGAATGAATATATTTCTTTTTACGTTAAAAAAAAAAATGGACGTGCAAACTTTTTTTTTATTATTATTATTAAAAAAAACGAGTTAAAGCAATAGTATAAATAATCAAATTCTGTTTGCAAACAATAAAAGTAGACTACATATATTAAGACAGAGTAAAATTTTATCTAATAAACATTTTTATATACTTACTAGCAGGCTTTGCCCGCTTCGCTGGACATTAAACTTAAATGAGTTGTCAAAATCCCATAGCTTTATTAATAACCTAAGTTCTCGCTGTGATTGGTAGCGGTTTTCTCGCTCGCAACGTGAGGAGTCTGGGTCCCCACTGCCTTCGGCAGCGACTAACCCACATCTTACTTCCCCTTCCTCAGCCGGTGAGTTCGAAGTTTTGCAAAATCCCACTAATGTACATAATGCGAACACTTAATCAATATCCACACATCAAAATTCGCCATTCTAAGATCATTCAAAGCGAACTCAAACGGAAAAACATGTTTTTACACATGTTTATTGCACTCCGACTCCGAGAAGGGGGGGGGGGTGTTCGAATTTCGGGAAATTCAGTTACCATAAGTGCCGGATGCATACAAACAATTTGCGCACCAAATTTCGTGACTACAGAAGTCTTTAATAGAAAATATTATAAATAAATAAATACAAAAAGCACAGCTTTAGTATGGGACCCATTATTAACGGGACACCCCCCTTTGGTGACTTTAATTATTTTAAGCCATTTTTGCGATGAACTGAATTGGCTATCTCAATTGTGCAATTAAAGATCTTAGCGAGAAACGTCCGAGCTACATCGGTGCCGAATTTCAAATTTTGCCAAAGGGATCCGATACTAAAGCTGTTCCATACACAAAATAAATAAATAAATAAAATAAAACTCTTTTCTGATATTTACAAAATAAAAATATGAAATCCAAATTATAATCATTTACAATTAAGGGGAGAACATAAAAGAACCTCATAAGGTACATAATAACAATAAAAAATTTTGTTTTACTGCAGGAAAGAAAAATACTGCTTAATTAAATAAAAATATGCCAAATGTCTCTCTGAAAATATTTATCCACATACGAATTCCCGATAAAAAAAAAAAAAAAAAAATCACCAACTTTTGTAGGTATTTTTCTCTCTAATTTTTATTATCATTCACGTGAAATTAAAAATATTTCATTTCATTTCTGGAAAATAAAAAAATATATAAATATAAAACCTTCTACCGAATTTGGGTTGAAAACGGAAAAAGGGTAAAATAAATTATAAATATCATACCTATATTTATAAATTTGATACCAAACGAAAGGGGCAATTTTTCAGAATCCAGGGGTGCAAACAGTTTTTCGATGCGACAATTAGATTTTTAAAAAATAACTAAAGTATGAAATTTAAGTGGCAACGGAAAAAAGGAAAAAGGGAAAAATAAATTAGAAATATCAGACCTATCGTTTCAAATTTAGTACCAAATGAAAGGGGTGATTTTTCTGAATCCTGTGGTGTAAACAGTTTTTCGATACGACAATTAGATTTTTTAAAATTAACTAAAGTATGGAATTTAGATATCAACACTTCATTTCAATCTTTTCATAATTTGTAGTGCGAATCACGCGAATAAAAAAGTCTTTATCTTAAAAATTTATTTTTATATTTTATTACCATGTTTTTATTAACTTCGATTCTTGTGTGTTTGTCAGGGACAAATCTTTATTAACTTCGATTCTTGTGTGTTTGTCAGGGACAAATCTTGCAATCGATTTTTAACTAACTTCCCGACTAGCTAGACATTTGAAACTTTCACAGTAGCTCAGAACCCGGTGACAACACAATACTTCGAAGTCAGATTTTCGAATTTTCGAATAGTTTTCTTTTAATTAATTAAAATGTGAAAATGATAAGCACCTAATAGCAATAAAAATAGTCATTAAAATATTAGCTATAATTTAATTGTTGCCAAAAAAAATTTACGAGTTCATTTTCTTTCGACCTAAAAATAAATACATTTAATTAAACGTGAGCGTTAAAAAATTGTTAAAAGTTAAATTATGCATTTGGCAAAAATTGACGTCGTTATCATTTTAAAGATTTTCTACACAATGATAAAGTGCTAATGTAGTTCATGATGCAAATATATGTTGTTCGGAAAGGATTAATATTTTATTTTTAAAACCAACTTTTTTTTTTAAATTCAAATTTCCGGTAACTCTTTAACCAATCACATTAGAACGTCCATCTTTGGAATATCGATAATAAGAATTTTCTCGCCAAAAGTCGCCAAAAAAGTCGCCAAGGGCAAAAAGTTGTCGAATTTGGTGCCAAATCCATTACCTGCCTATTGGAGCTTTTTAATGCGTTTTAAAGAGAAGTTTAAGCTATTTAAAAACATGGTATATAATTTTTTTTTTTTATCTTATAATTATTTTTCCATTCAAAGCGTTTTAGTGAAAAAATATTTATAGCGCATGCGTAGGCGTTTTTTACCCACAGTTTAAACACTAATCATAATTTTGAAAATTTCTATAGATATAATTTTAAGTTGGGAGAAGACCTAAGTTTCTGCCAAGCGCCGTTGAATTCCGTCCAGCCGTTCTCGAGTGATGCCCGGACAAACGTGTTTTAGTTATTTACCCCCCAGGGGGGAACAGGAGGGGAATTTCTGAAAAGTTGATAGACATAATTTTAAGTTGGGTGAAGACCTAATTTCCTGCCAAGCGCCGTTGAATTCAGTCCAGCCGTTCTCAAGTGATGCCCGGACAAAAAAAGCGACATACAGACACGATGACACGCACACACACACACACACACAGGCAAAATTTTCTGAAGTCGTTTTCGGCTTTTATGTTGTGTGAAACGTGAAGATATCGCAAAAATTTTTTGATTCCGACAAATTTACAGACAAAAGTCTGATTTTATTAATATAGATAAGTATTTGATGTAATGTACTCGTTCTTTTCATTAGGTAGAAAAAATTGCATTCATTAGATAAATAAATGACTGCCATTGCAAACTACACTGTATACTGAGATTAGAATATGTTTGCTTTGAAAAAATAGAGATGTTCTTATGCAAATTTTCATAAAAGTATTCGATACGATTATGGATTTGGTGCTGTTATGCTTTAAAATGTATTTTTAGTCATTTAATTTATTTTTCAGCTGCACAATATCACAGCATTTATGGGAATTATATTTTACACGATGTAAAAACCCTATGAAAAACAATTAAACAGTTAATACTTTTTCACATACCCGCACATCCGTTTGCTATAAAACAAGATTTGCAAATATTTGTGAAGGCCAAATGAAATGCACCAGCTGATATAAAATTCGACTTTGGTGACCAATTCAGATCCTAGAGAAGAATTTCATGGCGATTTTTATTTTCTATACTACTGCATTCAATAGTAGAAAATATTGGATTTGCACATTCTAAGAGGTCCAGAACACGATTTAACTATTTTTAGAAAATATCTGTCTATATGTGACAAACATTTTGTGGCAATTATATCCTGAGAACTACTGAACAGAATTCTATATATATTTACCACCTTGTTACCCAGTTACAAACTGTCTAATTACTACAAGTTTCACTACTTATTTGATCTGTTGTGCTTTATAAATACATCAAAAATTTTTATCCCAAAAGCTTGCAAATTATCTCGCCAATTATAATTGTAAATTTTAAAAAAATGTTGGAAAAAAAAAATAGAAAACAACGGAGTGACTACTAAAAACATTTAAACATAAAAACTTTCGAAAGTTTTTATGTTTACAATCACATCGCCCAATCAATCACACCGCCCTTTCTTCTTCAGATGCTACTACTACCTTGGAAGTAAAATTAAGACAAAGACAGAAAGACAGGGAAAACCCAAGGGGTGGGAGCAACACAACCAGCCAACAGGACAGCTGCATGCAACAACCAAACAGAAAGGGGCAAAAAATGAGAGGGAGACAAGCAAACACCAAAAAAAGAAAGGGATTTATTATTATTGTTACTAATTTTTAAAAATCCCTTACCTCTTTTTTTTTTTTTTTTTTTCTGTCCCCTTTTGCTTTTTTTGGATGCAGTGATTGTGTTGCTCCTCCCGTTTTGATTTTTCCCTATCTTAATTTTGCCTCCAGTGTGTTTTTTGCGCCTGAAGAAGAAAGGTCCTTTCGAAACCGGTAGTGCTTGCTTTCATTTTTTGGCGTGTGAAGAAGTTTTTATATTTGAATCTTAAAAATAGATAAGACAAATGTAGGATATATCTATATATATATATATTAATAATAATAATAATGACCATCTTCTGTCAGGAACAATTCCGGTTAGACCGCTTCAAAACAGAGACTTTTGGTAGCCTTTTTTTTTTTTTCTCTCTTAGAAATGCTATGTATTTTTATTTATTTATTTTTAATTAATCTACATAAATGTTACATCATTAGAAAGATCTTTCAAAACTGTACATTTTTTTTGCTTACGCTTTTCCCTTAATCTCAATATGTAAAAAGATTTCAACGAAAGTTTATAACTACCATTGCAATTCTAAAATACCCATGAAGGATAAAATTAAAATGTAATATAAAATTCAATCATAAAAACTAATAGTTATTAACATCATTTTCTTGCAATAATGATAATGCACTTATCTGATATAAACAAACAGTTGATTGTGACGTCATATTTATCAAATTAGTTAAAATAAATAAGGTACCTAAGGTTACTTCGTTTCAAATATGGTGCTTTTCATTTGGTATCTTATTTGTAACGAAGTTTTGATTAGATATTTTAGAATTAAAATATGAAAATAATTTCAAAATTGGACATTTAAATTTATGATTGTTGCCACAAAATTTTACCAGTTATTGTTATATATATATATATATATATATATATATATATATATATCAATAAATTTTTTCTTTTTGAGGTGGGGGGAGGGGGGCATGAGATGAAATAATGTTTTCACGCGAAATATTAAAAAATATAGTGCCCATGCATTTAAAAAATACTTATTAAAACGAGTCGAAGAAGGAAGCGAAATAAGTACTGAGTTATATTACGATAAATACGATATACAATAGGATACGTTATATTAGACCTATCGTCCAGGATTAGTAGGTATTTTCGTTAAAAGAAATAGTTTGTTCGTTCGGTGCAACTTGCGCATTAGTCCCGTCAGGTACAACTTGCATATTAGTCCCGTCAGGAGCAACTTGCACATTAGTCCCCTTTAAATATAGTGTCCAGCGATGTTGAGAAAGCACTCGTTGATTCACTACCTTAACTGATTTCACATTCCGTAATTTTTGACGGGGTTATGGTTATATACTAGTATATATATATTTTATAATGAAATCATTGACAATAGATTATCCTAAACTCAAGGAACTATATTATGACAATATATTATCACGATCTCGAGATGCTAACAGTTGCATGAGTGATTTAAAAAATGTATTAGTAATTCTATAAATTCTGATAGGTAAGAAGGTAGCAGTGTAAAAAATATAACGTATTTATTTAATTCTGTGTGAATAAAAATTGCTATATGAGCAAAGTGCTGTGTAGGATTTCTTAAGATAAGTAAATCCTACACAAATATATAACGTATTGCTTATAATTATACCGTTATTATTTTATTAACAGTTATGTAAGATTTAAAAGTAAGATAGAATAATAAATAAATTAGCAAATTTTAAAAACATTCTTTTATTTCAAAATGTGCTAAAAACTCCAAATGAGCTATTGTGGATAATATGTACATGCGTGCAAAACTTCAGCTCAATAGGAAGGAAGTGGGGTACGATATTTTATCAATTTTATTGTCCCAACATTTTTACAATTTTTATTAAAATCACACAATCAACTGATTGGAAATCATATTTTATTGAAATTTTATTTTTCCGACTGAGGGAAAATAATGCCTGGACCGGGAGTCGAACCCCGGATCTTTGACTTACAAGGTCAAGGCTCTACCAATTGAGCTATCCAGGCCGACAAACGGTCAGCATTACTCACTCAGACAACCTTTAGGCAGAATCTTCTGGTCTATCATGTAGCTAGCTCGACAGAAATAAACCGCAGGTAATGGAAAACACCATTAAACAATATTTTCACTCCGTCGGAAAAATAAAATTTAAATAAAATATGATTTCCAATCAGTTGATTGTGTGATTTTAATAAAAATTGTATTTCTTTCTCCCATTGTTTAATGGTGTTTTCCATTACCTGCGGCCTATTTCTGTCGAGCTATCTACATGATAGACCAGAAGATTCTGCCTAAAGGTTGTCTGAGTGAGTAATGCTGACCGGTTGTCGGCCTGGATAGCTCAATTGATAGAGCCTTGACCTTGTAAGTCAAAGATCCGGGGTTCAACTCCCTGTAAAGGCATTATTTTCACTCAGACGGAAAAATAAAATACCAACATTTTTAGTTATTGCACTTATATTTTTAATTAATTTGCTTCTTCTTTTAAAAATTTTACATTTATCTAATAATTATTAATAATTAGTTGAAAACTAATTTGAACATCTTTAAAACACATTTTAATTTTATATGTTATTCTGAAGATGAAGTATATAATTATTGAAGTATATATTTTAAGTATAACAAAGGAATTTACTCATCACAGTGCTTAATATTATCATCACTACAATTAAAAGGAAATTTTATGTGCCATTTATTTTCAAATTTTATTGTATTTTATTTTAATGGAAAATTCATTTAATGGGTAATATTTTACTTCCTATAATTACATTTAAAGTTATTGTGTTTTTAAAAAAAACTGTGCTTTCTTACGATCATTTAAAACTTAAGATCATTTTCCTTTGTAATTAACAGCTACTAAATCGTTGGGAAAGACATCGCAATGGACTTTTTCTTCATCGATCGCTAAAAGCCTTACAGTCAGTAAAATATGGTTGCATTTCTCCCAAAAGTAAATTAAAGTTCTTTGTATATTTATTTTTACTCTTTTTTTTTTTTTTTTTTTTCTTCCAGTTATTAATATTAAGAACTTGTCATTTTCTTCTATTTAAATAAAAAAAAAGTATTGGATATGTAAAAATTTTCAATTTCCGATTTTCGATGGACTGACATGTTTTAAGCTGTCTTCAATACGATTCGACTATTTGACAACTGTTATAAAATATCTGGCAGTCTGTCTACTTGTGTGTGAGTGTTTTATCCCAATTTTGTTGATGCTGTGTCTCACAAACCATTGAACGTAATTTAAATAAAATTGATGTTTAGTTGTACCGTATCTTGAATTGAATTAGTGGTGATTAGATTTTGAAATATACTGCCCAATAAGTAACGCTGCTATAGGCTGAAATTTCCCCCATTTAAGAGAAAGATGTATCGAATCTTATATTATGTCAGCCGGTAACAAAAGTGTCCGAACACTAGCAAAAATTCCTATGTAAAAAAAGTACATTTCATACGGTTTTGTTAAATAAATCCTTGTCGAATCCTGTTCTTAGTCAGTCTAAGAACAAGATTCGATAAGGATTTATTTAACAAAGCCGTATGAAGTGCACTTTTATTACATAGGAATTTTTGCTAGTGTTCGGACACTTTTGTTAACGACTGTATAAGTGCGCCAAACTTCATATAACATGATGAAAAACTAAAAATGTGTTGCTTTAATTTGGGTTCATATTATTCGACAGGTGGCGCTGCTATACTGAAATTTAACTCCGTTTCCAGAAAGACTATACCTCAACTTGTATGATATACACCAACTAGACAAAGGAGAATATTACATTATGCTAATTCAATTTGTGTGCATATAAGAAGAAAAGTACTAATACTCTGCAATATTCCCCGTTCACTAGAAGACTATATCTCAGCTACTATGATCTATAAATGCGCAAATCTTGATATGCGAGATAGATACTATAAAAAATTTCGCTGATTCATTTTGGGTATCATCGGTAATGTTATTTACATTCTGTGATTTTTCAAATGGCTATATCTCAGCTACTATTGGTTAAAATTGTTACGAAACTTTATATTTAAAATCTTCATTGTGAGAAGCTATGTTGATTAAATTTTTGGGCATGTTAACCTATAGCTGGAGTTAATATATTGAATGTTGTAGAAAAACTTTTTGTGATAAACACAGCAAACTGTTTTTTATTGTCTGTAATTAGAAATTGACTAAATATATGTTTAAGTATTTTATTGTATTACAGATACAATTTAATACATACAAAGCGTGATTATTATAAATTACGTAGCAAAATATATAGAACGAATTTTATGCATGTATATTGAGTTGAAAAGAAAGTATTTTCGGTTTGCAAAAGTAGATAAACATTACGATCTTTTTGTTATTTTTCTTCCATTGTTATAATTTTTTTGTGCGAAAGATTGCAAAATATTTAAATGCAACAGCTAAACACAACATTACAGTCGTTGAGTTCACAACAACTGAAAATCGCATACGCATAAGACGCCGTGAGCACATTAAGAAGTTCAATGTCTGGCTTTCGTATGAATGGAAAGGATCACAAATTTTAGCTCATTGTGATAGGCGACACAATGAGCTAAAATTTGTGATAAGCATTCCAAATGTAATGCAATCGACCCCCTTTTTTTTTTTTTTTTTTTTTTTTTTTTAACGAATTTTTTTTCACTGGTGATGAAAAAGGAATTGTCTAGAATAACATTAACTGTAAAAGATCATGGACCAAGTGTGATAAATCAGCCCAAATCACATTGAAAGCTGGCATGAGGAAAAAATCATGCTGTCAGTTTGGTGGGATACTAAGATTGTTGGTATTTTGAGCTGTTTCCAAATAAACAAACGATCAACTTAGATGTTTACTATCAATTTATGAAATTCGAGGAAGCAATCCAAGAGAAAGGGCTAGAATTAACATGTCGCAAAGGAATCGTGTTTGAACACGACCTCCTATGCAGCACGTAAAAAAATTAATAGAGTTTAGTTGGAAAATGATGTGACATCTCCCATATAAACCTGAATTTGCACCACCAGATTATCATTTATTTGAAAGTTTACAAAAATTTTTAACGGTAGAAAATTCGTCAATAACAATGAGTTTCAATCACACTAGCTTGAATAGGTTACTGATAAAAACTAGAAGTTCTATGAGTCCGGATTCATGAAATTACTAGAAAGCCGACAAAAGGTAATATAACAGAATGGAAGACATATGGCTGATTACAATTCTTTTTTGAGCAAAAAAATTAAGATTTATTTTACACTAGAGAAATGAAATTGCTTTTTTGCCGACCTAATATGAGCAAATGTATCTATTTATGTTTATTATTATTATTATTATTATTATTATTTGATCATAACTATCAACAACTGTTAAACAATATCAAAATTGTTCACAAATGAAGTATCACTGATTTATACAATATACATGACACTGTAAATTTCCTGTTTGTAGGCTATAAAATTATTTAGGAAATATATACTTATATGTAACTGTAATAACTGCTGAAAAATTACTTTATTTTGATAAGTTTCCCCATATCTGAAAAATTTTTTAATTGCAACTCTATCGCATATTAACTCAATTATGAATGTGATATGTGATAACTAAAACAGTTCCGATTTCTCTTTTTTTTTTTTTTTTTTTTTTCTTTAAGTTATTTAATCTTTTATTCAATGTCAACTCTGTACCTTTATGATACACAGCATATGTTCATTCGTATACTTATACTTTTCGTAAAAGTTTAGAATATTTTTTTAAATATCACCAGAGACTTAACCAAAATAAAATTTCCGAGTAATATATTTATTGCGACAGATTCCTTGAAAAATATATCCCGTTCTCGTATTATTTGATTTAAGAACTATATCAAAACACAGAAAAATAATACTCTTGGTCTCAGATTTATTTTTCATTTTTCATGTTTTATGTTACACAAAAAAAGTTATGTTTTAAACATAGCTTGAAAAGAAATCCAAGACAGTACGTGAAATGGTAAGAAATTCCAAAAGCATTCATCTATTCTTTGAAAGTTTTACAACATAAAAGTAGATTTTATATACTGGAGAGTATTTTTATTATTCTAAAGTAAACTAAGCATTTAAATATATTCAATAAATATTTTTAAATGTAAATGCTAAAAAACATATGAAAATATATAAGTATACATGAATCAAGAATAAAACTTATTGTTAAAGAACATTTATATTTTAACACTAGGGTAAGTGCTCCAGTAATTGGCATGCTCCAGTAATTGACATCTATCCTGAAATAATTAATAAATAAGAAAAATAATAAAATCATATATGTTTCACTAAATAATTAAAAACCACGTGCGAAATAACTATTTAAAAGAGTAAAATCCGCTGTAAAATGCACGTTAAAAATATTTAAAAGAATTTTAAAAGGTTAAAAAACCGTTAGACAACATGTTTCGTGCTTATTTACTAGCACATCATCAGGTCTCATCAGTTAATGAAAGCCATCGAGCTTTATCTTGTTGTTCTAAGAAAGGCTGCCATAGGGTTGCTAAGTCTTTACTCTGATTCTCGTTGATGCATTTATCGCCAAATTTCCAAATCATGATCTTTTCGTATATGTCTAATGTGTATTCGGTGTGGGGGGTTGCTAGAATTTTACTTTCTTCCCACTTTGGCTGGGCTTCTTTATTGTCGAGTAAAAGTTGCTTTAATGCCGTGTTTCCGTACAATGATTTAATGGAATGTTTATGTTCTTTAATCCTTTTACTCAAATTGCGTTTTGTTTTGCCAATATAATAAGATGTTATATTATTGATTGAGATGGGGATTGCATATACGCCGCCAACTTTTGTTTTTTTGTCACGATCGGATATTATCAGATTTTTTAATGATGAGGTTTTAAATGCAATATTATATCCAATATTTTTAAATTGTCGTATTACGGGATGGAAACCTTTATTATATGAGATTGCGCCAATAAATCTACTAGTTTGCGTTAAACTAGTAGATTTATTGGCGCAATCTCATATAATAAAGGTTTCCATCCCGTAATACGACAATTTAAAAATATTGGATATAATATTGCATTTAAAACCTCATCATTAAAAAATCTGATAATATCCGATCGTGACAAAAAAACAAAAGTTGGCGGCGTATATGCAATCCCCATCTCAATCAATAATATAACATCTTATTATATTGGCAAAACAAAACGCAATTTGAGTAAAAGGATTAAAGAACATAAACATTCCATTAAATCATTGTACGGAAACACGGCATTAAAGCAACTTTTACTCGACAATAAAGAAGCCCAGCCAAAGTGGGAAGAAAGTAAAATTCTAGCAACCCCCCACACCGAATACACATTAGACATATACGAAAAGATCATGATTTGGAAATTTGGCGATAAATGCATCAACGAGAATCAGAGTAAAGACTTAGCAACCCTATGGCAGCCTTTCTTAGAACAACAAGATAAAGCTCGATGGCTTTCATTAACTGATGAGACCTGATGATGTGCTAGTAAATAAGCACGAAACATGTTGTCTAACGGTTTTTTAACCTTTTAAAATTCTTTTAAATATTTTTAACGTGCATTTTACAGTGGATTTTACTCTTTTAAATAATAAAATCATATATTTTACATATAAGAATATTAACATTTTGTGTCAAACACTGGAACATATGGGTGCTAATAACTAGTAAAATGAATAACTAGCAGTGTCAAACACTGGAACCTAGGGGGCCACTGATAAAATGAAAAACTGGAAGTGTCAATTACTGGAACACTGAGTGGGTGTCAAATAAAAATTCATAAAAAAAAATAATTTTTATCAAATGTATATATTTTAACATATATGTGGTTCTGAATATCTTTCATAGCATATGTATTAACTTAAGATTTCTAAAAATATTTTCTGATGACTAGAACATTAAAAACATCAGAGATTGCTCTAAAAGTGTCAATCACTGGTGCACTTACCCTACAATATTAATTATGCTTTACTTTAAAGTTACAAAATTTTTTAATACTTCATAAAACTGCAGAATATAAAAATATGTTTAAAAAAATTGTATATTAATTTTTGTTTTTGATATGGCTGTATAACTGAGCAGAGAGGTCCTAGAAAGGGTCTGAAATTAGTTTTTACAAGTAAATTATATTTAAAAAATTTATTTTAACAAAATATGTTAAAAATTATTTTTGCGTGAAGCCATAATGGCTTCAAAATTTGTTTATTCATAAATCTTTAAGCGTATGATTTATCATAAATAATTTGAAAAGTTCTAAAATAATGTTCGTAGCTTTTTAATGCTTAGATTTTGAAAAAAAATAGGAATAATCGCTTATTGTGTCATTTCTATTTACCTCATTAAGTTTATTTACTAATGATATGACACTCTATTTATTTATGAAGCTTTAACTCCGTGATTTATAACTAAAAAATAATAATAAATCAATAATTTGTTAATTATTTTTTTTTTAAGTAGATTAAATAATTTTATATTTCCATCGTTCTCATCAATTTTATGAATGTGAGCAATTATCAACCAGTTTTCAGGAAGAAAGATTTTTAAATGTAGTTTCTAATAATAAAAGAAAAAATGGATTTTGCCTAATTTGAGTGAATTTGAAAACTGTTCTTGAATTAGGCTTTATAATAAGCTTCACACGGTACAGTCGGTAACAAAAGTGTACGAACACTAGCAAAAATTCCTATGTAATAAAAGTACACTTCATACGGCTTTGTTAAATAAATCCTTATCGAATCATGTTCTTAGACTGACTAACACAAGGATTCGACAAGGATTTATTTAACAAAACCGTATGAAGTGTACGTTTTTTACATAGGAATTTTTGCTAGTGTTCGGACACTTTTGTTACCGACTGTACATACTTATTTTTCATCAGAGAAAAAAAAACTTAGTAACTGTTACCCTATATACAGTCGGTAACAAAAGTGTCCGAACACTATTAAAAATTCCTATGTAATAAAAGTACACTTCATACGGCTTTGTTAAATAAATCCTTATCGAATCATGCTCTTAGACTGACTAAGAACAGGATTCAACAAAGATTGATTTAACAAAACCGTATGAAGTGTACGTTTTTTACATAGGAGTTTTTGCTAGTGTTCGGACACTTTTGTTATCGACTGTACATTATTTTTAACACATTCATTGTTAATCTCTTAGATTTCCGAGAAATGAAGTTAGAAGGATACAAGTTTTGAGAGGAGTGAATTATCTCACTTCTCAAAAACCATTAAAGTAAAAATACATAAATAAATCTGTATAAATCGGCAACGTTTTACGGAAATTTTATTTTTATTAATAATAAGTGTTGTTATAAGGGTTTATTTAATTATTACAAGTTTTATTTATGTAAACATACGCACATCCATGTACGTAAAGCACTTTAATTTCGTTTTGCCTTTGCTATGGAAGTTTTCACATATCTTCAAACGTGGTGGTTAGTTGAGAACTCTGTTCCTTATACAGTCGGCAGCAAACGTATCCGAGCACTACCAATATTTCTGATATGAAAAAAGTACATTTAAAATTGTTTTGTTAAATAAATCCTTGTCGAATCATGTTCTTAGACTGACAAAGAATATGATTTGACAAGGATTTATTTAACAAAACAGTATTAAGTGTACTTTTTTTTACATCGGAATTTTTACTAGCGCTAGAATAATTTTGCTGCCGACTATGTCTCGTTGGCTTTTTTAATGCGTTCTATAAGCAAGCAAACATTATTTATTTATTTTTAAAACATATATTTGACTTGTATGCTTGTAAATCTTCATCGATATGAGCACAGATAACATAATACAGAAATATAACCCGAAAATATTTGCTCTGAGAGACCAACTGTAATCCACCACCGAATCATGTTCTCCGAGTAACGCTGACACCTGGTAGAGAGTACTAGTGCGACGTAAAACCCAACCAACCTGGTAAAGAGTCGGACTTGCCCTTGTCGGCTTGGCCGTTGTACCGTAGACCCTAGACAAAAATACTAGTAAACCAAGTCTATTTGAAAACATACAGTCAGCAGCAAAAGTATCCGAGCACTAGCAATAATCCCTGTCTAGAAAAAGTACACTTAATACTGCATTGTTAAAATCCTTGACGAGTCATGTTCTTTATCAGTTTAAAAAAATGATTCGACAAGGATTTATTTGACAAAACATATTTAAGTGTACAGTCAGTAACAAAAGTGTCCAAACACTAGCAAAAATTCCTATGTAATAAAGTACACTTCATACGGCTTTATTAAATAAATCCTTATCGAATCATGTTCTTAGACTGACTAAGAACAGGATTCGACAAGGATTTATTTAACAAAACCGTATGAAGTGTACTTTTTTTACATAGGAATTTTTGCTAGTGTTCGGACACTTTTGTTACCGACTGTACTTTTTTGATATCAGAATTATTGGTTAGTTCTCGGATACTTTTGCTGCCAACTGTATTTAAATATGACATGAAATTTCGATATATCGACTGACTGAGTTTCAGGTTGAGGGAGTTTTATGCCGCTCTAGAGCTACGCAGTGGGCAGTGGGCAGTTGGCGACGTCTAGGATTAACCCCTAGGATAAGATGACCAAATGCCTCCATTTTCTAGAGACAGCTTTTATTTCAAAGGCATTTTTCTAAGTTATGAAAAATTTTATGGTGGTTAGTTGGTGGTTTGGTTTTACGTCACACTAGTGCTGCACAGATGGGCAATTGGCGACGGTCTGGGATACACCCCTAGAGGTGGCCCGGAGACATGATATGACAATTTTGATCCTCCACGGAAGGGATGGCTCTCCCGCTTCGGTGACCCCCAGAGGTATAATTTTTGATGGGAACATGAAAAATTGTAGGAAGTAAATTATTTATCATTGATATTTTATTTTTATGGCTACACGCACGCGTACAGTCGGTAACAAAAGTGTTCGAACACTAGCAAAAATTCCTATGTAAAAAAAGTACACTTCATACGGTTTTGTTAAATAAATCCTTGTCGAATCCTGTTCTTAGTCAGTCTAAGAACATGATTCGATAAGGATTTATTTAACAAAGCCGTATGAAGTGTACTTTTATTACATAGGAATTTTTGCTAGTGTTCGGACACTTTTGTTACCGGCTGTACAGTCGCCAGCAAAATTATCCAAGATCTAGCAATAATCCCTGTCTAGAAAAATACACTTAATACTGCTTTGTGAAATAAATCCTTGTCGAGTGATGTTCTTAGCAGTCTAAGAACATGATTCGGCAAGTATTTATTTAACAAAACAGTTTTAAGTGTACTTTTTTTAATTCGGAATTATTGGTTAGTGCTCGGATACTTTTGCTGCCGACTGTGATATCTTCTCGATGATGCTGTCATATGAATTCGATATCGTTATTGTTGGAGAGTGATTGAGTAAGTAGATTTTAAATGGCACTAGTCCCACGTTAATATTGTTGGAGAAAAAAAATTGCAATAAAAGTAACAATGTGTATAATGACAGACTTTAAATTGTAGTACGACAACGTTTAAAATCAAATCCTTAATTTATTTCAATCGCGACATATGCGCAATATGTAATTATGTATAGGTGTATTGTAAAAAGCAACGGGTCAGTGAACGGATATACTTCTGACAGCAACGGTAAGATGGTTCATTTCGCCTGGTGTAAAGAATGTTCCAGTTTACGACTGATAAATGCATGTTCAAGACATGGTTTTCCTTAAATTTTCGGGCCGCGATAGACCTGTCGGTAGAGCGTAATCCGAAAGATTGCAGGTTCAATACTCGAGACGGACAGACTTTTGTGTACACCAATGGTGGCTGGTACACGTAACATCTGTCGTGGCTGCAATGTCCTCCTGTTCCCATCCAAATAATACCTCTGGAATGGAAGCGGGGGAGCCCTGGAGAATCACAATGATGATGCCATGTTTCCGAACCATCATTAGGGAGTGAGTCCTAAACCGTTGCCAATTGCCCATTGCGAAGCACTAGTGCGACGTTAAACCCGACCAACCAACCAACCTTAAATTTTCTGTAGTGACACTTGCATGAAAATTCTCCAATAGTAACTTTTTCTCTGCGAGCTCTTGTACGATGTTTAACTAACTCATCATCATCTTAAATTTTCTTAGATAAATTTATTTTTTCCGTGTTATTGCAAGTAAAATATAGTTAATTAATACTGTCATTATAGTCACTCTTTTTCGACATCATAGCTTTTTGGAGAAGGAATTAAGTCTTATTGTCCACTGTGTGTTTCTAGTGGGACGTTAAACCTATTCAGCCAATCAGAATTGTGTCCTATATTCATGCAAAAGTAGCGATCACAATTTCACATCAAATCAGTAACAGCGATGCTCGTTTTTCACTGCGCATCACGATCAAGAATTTACGAGAAAGCAGCAAATTAGTATTTAAGGAACACATCCTGTGGTAATATTCCACGATTGCTGCTTACAGCGTATTTTTGAAACACTTGTGAGTCTTCTGTTTGTATCTAAGCTATCAAAATGGCTTTTGCTCTTATTCCGTCTTTGTTAGGACGAGATTGGTGGGACACATGGGATTATCCAGCCCGTATTATGGATCAGTGCTTTGCTTCTACCATTGCCGAAAATGACTTATTACCACCTACTGTTTTTCGTGGTTATATGTTACGACCTCGTTCTCAAGCTAACATTGCTGCTTCCGGTAAATCTGAGGTGAGCAACGATGAAAAAGAATTTAAAGTTGCTCTGAATGTCAGTCAATTCAAGCCCGACGAACTTGAAGTGAAGGTCGTCGATAATTATATTGTTGTTCATGGTAAACATGAGGAGAAAAGTGACGACCAAGGTTTTGTTAAACGAGAATTTACTCGGAAATATATGCTTCCACGTGGCTGCGAAATGGAAACTGTAGCTTCATCTCTTGATCAAGATGGTATCTTGACTATAACAGCACCAAAGAAAGCTTTAGAGGCACCTCCTAAGCAAGAGCGACAGATTCCAATTGATTCAGCGAAGACTGGCTAGAAAGAGTAACTTTATAAAAACTGTGCTTTTTACATTTCCAGTAATGTAAGTCTGAAACTTAACGTAATTTATTGATGGTGATGAAGATTATCCATTTGTTAAGACTTTCGAAAAGTGTTGTTTAAATAAAAATATACATTTTGCTATCCTAAAGTAGTCTCTTCTGCCTTTCTTTGTATATTACCAATCTAAAACACTTAACTTTTTTTCCCTTCTAAACATATTTTAAACTGCATCTCTTAAGTACGTTGCTTAATCTTAAGCTAAGCCACCCTCCCCTTTTTTTTTCGTCCCCTTCTCTCTTTCCACGATTATGGTTTTGTGAAGTACACATCCCCCACTCCTTGTTTGTAAGTTTATTTAATTTAAGAGAGTAAAACTGAATATATTGCTTTTAAAGTCTTAATTATGTTTAACAAATATTCCTTATTTAGGCTAAGCCAAATTTTAATGAAATAGATGTTAACTTTAATCTTCATAAAAGCTTTAATTAGTAGAAAAACGTTACCTTGATTTAGTTAAAAATAAACACCTTCCCTTCGCTCTTCCCTTTTTAAAAAAAATTCTATTTCTACACAAAGTTGCATTTTAAATTTTGCACCATAATTTAAAAGGAGTTTGACAAAATCTATATTATCCTAGAACTTAAATTTTTCGGCTCCATCAACTAATGACCTTATGCGTATTAAATACTCTAAACCTTTATTATTAAGTGTTTATCAAAGAAATCTCTTTAATTTTAACTTAAAAAAATTGGTTTCATATCGAGAATGGTACATAAAGGAGGGAAGAGTATATTAAGTCTTGTTACTATAACTCTCCATTAGACTCGGCTCTCCTACCACCGTGAAGCGATTACTCTAATTTCTTATACTCTATTAGAAAATCTTAACTTTTTCAAATGTGTAACTAATCTAATTGAATTGGTTAAATATTGAGTACAGTTTAGTTAACTTGTTTTTTTTCATTTTATTTCTAGTAAATCTCTTATTCGTGTGGCTGCTAGATAGTTAATGAGTCTGAATTATTTTTTATTTTGTATAAAACATTGTTATTGATTGGTAAAGTTCTCTGATGTACTAATATATATTTTTCGCGAGCGTAAGGTTTCATTAGTATAATTCTCTAGACATTTTAAACTATCGTTATAATATTTAAAGGCTGTTCCCTCAGATTCCCTTTTTATTCTTTCCCATCCATATCCTTTTAGGGTAGAGTGACCATATTTTTTTTTATTGAATTTTGGGAAAAAGATGTTGGTGTCCTCGAATTTCAAGGACAAAGAATGAAATCATCTTAAATTGTTAAATTTTAGTAATTTTTATGTAGAAAGCATCTAAAAGAACTTATTTAAAGTTATACATATAATAAATTATTATAATAAAACATTCATAACTTTATAACCCGCGTCCCCAGATGTGTTGTAATTTTTTTTTTTTTTTTTTTTTTTTTTTTTTTTTTGGGGGGGGGGGACGAAGGTTGTTTTCGAGGACTGTCCTCTATATTCGGGGACATATGGTCAGCCTATTTTAGGGTTCAGTTGTTTCGCTCCATAAAAAATATCTCGTTCAAAAACGTTTTTTTTTTTTGAAAAATATATATAAATATTTAAGATTAAAAGTTATTAAATTTTATTTTTTCCCAAAAACTGCTCACTAAGTTAAAGGCGACATATTCAAAGACCAGAATTTGAAAAATCTTCCTTTTTTAAATGAGAGATCCTTTATAAAACGAAGTAACGAAAGCCGCATAGGTTATCAGGGGAAGAATAAAAAGGGACGTTTTGTCTGATGTACAGTCAAATTTTCAAACACATTTTTAATGGTAAAAGCTTGAAGATTTAAATGCTTAATCTAAAAAAATTATTTGTATGCAATATTTTTTAGAGTATATGATAAATTGCTGAAGAATTTATTAACAAATGATGCAAATTTAAAAATCTTTGAAATCTGAGAGTTTAAAGTAAAATTGTTTTTATTATTTTTTTTTTTTTCCATGTTCAATTTAAGTACCAAAATCTCTCGCTTGAAAAATTGTATATAATTCTTTATGAAACTTCTTCACAAAGAGTTTACTACATGCATATGCGAATAAAATTTTATTCTTATTTTTCAATGGTATCTTTTCTTCAATAAGTATATTTAAATATTCTAATGAGCCAAAGTGCACATTGAGACGCAGGCGTGCCGCACAGTTCAGGCGACATAGCTCCGCAAAAAACTACGTGAAGCAAGGTGACCGCATATTGCTGTGTAGTATTCCATCACGTTTAACATTTGTTGACGTTTCGAAAGGAACGTTTCGTGTTTCGTACTTTCTCATTTTGTCATGGCTGAGAATATGGATTTAAGTTCTGAATGAGATCATGATACAGAAATAGATATGTACTTATTATTTTATCGTGGATCGAAAAAAATGTTCTGGAAAAGCAATTACATGGAAGATGGAGAAAAACTTCCATATTGTTTTGATTTGCAAGAAGCCACTTGACGCTCGAGGCTGCATTCCAAACACTAGTGACACACGGACAAATGTCAAAAAACCTGTGCGTGGGCCAATTTGCGCTGTTGCTATCTTTTCAATGCTTCACAAAATCGAGGGACGTGAAAATTTCTCCACGCGTGACTGCTGTGTCTCAATGTGTGCCGGCTCTAAAAGTGTGGTAATCATATGTTTTGGTTTCCAAACTGTTAAACTAGGATGTAGAAAGTGTACAGTCGGTAACAAAAGCGTTCGAACACTAGCAAAACATCCTATATAAAAAAAAGTACACTTCATACGGTTTTGTTAAATAAATCCTTGTCGAATCCTGTTCTTAGTCAAAGAACGCGATTCGATAAGGATTTATTTAACAAAACCGTATAAAGTGTACTTTTTTTACCTAGGAATTTTTCTAGTGTTCGGACAGTTTTTTTTTTTTTTTTTTTACCGACTGTAAGTTGAATATTAAAATTAAAAAAAAAATAACTTCAACATATAAAATGTCAAATGAAAATATGGACAGCTGTTTCTGTAATATTTGAAGTCATTAGTGCATAAGATAGAAAAATGTGCTCCAATATACAGGGTGTCGCTGAATTTATGGGCCAAAGTTTAAGGGGAAATAGGGCAATTTATAAGGATTCAGAAATTCACAGGAATCCATGTTCCCAAACGTCCTTTTAACCCTTTAAGAACTGGATGTTTTGCGCTACTTTGTAGTATACTAACTCCGCGTACTGTGTAAATTTATAAGCTTGCTAGCATCATTCAGAACGTTCGTATTATTGCAGAATGAACGTATTGCAATCGCTGCGATAAACTACATCTATAAAAACAGAATTTATTTTATGTAAATATTAGCATGTAAAAACTCTTTAAAAATATTGCAATATTGAGAGCTATGCTCATATCCACGCAAAATCACCCGGTTCTTAAAGATGTTAAAATGACGTTTAGGGGCATGGGTTCCAATCTTTATAAAGTTCCCTATTTCCCCTTAAAATTTGGTCCATGAATTCAGGGACACCCTGTATACTAAGAAAACCAGATTTTAGACGACTTGGTTGATGAATTGTCATAAGAATTTAGTACCTAATTTCATAAACGCAACTTCTTGTGGCTAATGTATACTGATGCAATGAAAAGGAGAGGGGGGGAGTTTTATTTATAAATTATTCATTTAATGAAAGATTTTTTTTTTCTTTTAAAACCTTTTTGATAAAGCAACTTAACGGATTATGTTACATTGCATTTCAAGAAAAGGTTTAAGGGGAACCATATTTATTATACAAACGTATGTTATTGTACAGTCTGTAACAAAAGTATCCTAACACTAGCAAAAATTCCTATATAAATAAAGTACACGTAAATCTGTTTTGTTAAATAAATCCTTGTCTAAGAACATGATTCGACAAGGATTTATTTAACAAAACATTATTAACTCTACTTTTTTTTTTTTAGGAATTTTTGCTAGTGTTCGGACACTTTTGTTACCGACTGTACATATCGCTCAAACTAACTTAATCCCCAAAGAATAAATAAAAATAAAGTTAAGAATATTTAACGTTAAAATATGATAGCATTTTAAGACTATTTTCCCAATTACTGAAAATGCTATGTAATTAATAAATCACTTCGTCGAAATCCGCATAGTTTAAATTTTGATTACTCAATATATTAGAAAGTTATTTTTAAATAACCTGGTGTAGAGTTCAAACTACTTTCTCATACGCTGCATTTGAATACGATAAAGACAGATTGTAAAACAAGGGTTAAGATAACAAATACTGTATATGCTTTAAAAACAGTTCAAAATAGATTTATAAGCGGTTTTATATAACATACAGTCGGTAACAAAAGTCTCCGAACACTAGCAAAAATTCCTATATAAAAAAAAAAAGTACGCTTAATACAGTTTTTTTAAATAAATCCTTGTCGAAACCTGTTCTCAGTCAGTCTAAAAACAGGAATCGACAAAAATTTATTTATCAAAACTGTATTAAGCGTACTTTTTTTTTTATATAGGAATTTTTGCTAGTGTTCGGAGACTTTTGTTACCGACTGTATGTTATATAAAACCGCTTCTAAATCTATTTTGATCTGTTTTTAAAGCATATACAGTATTTGTTATCTTAACCCTTGTTTTATAATCTGTCTTTATCGTACTCAAATGCAGCGTATGAGAAAGTAGTTTGAACTCTACACCAGGTTATTTAAAAATAATTTTCTAATATATTGAATTATCAAAATTTAAACTTACGGATTTCGAGAAAGTGCTTTATTAATTACATAGCATTTTCAGTATTTGGGAAAATAGTCTTAAAATACTATCATTTTTTAACGTTAAATATTCTTAACTTTATTTATTTTTTGGGGATTAAGTTAGTTTGAGCGATATGTACAGTCGGTAACAAAAGTGTCCGAACACTAGCAAAAATTCCTATGTAAAAAAAAAAAAGTACACTTCATACGGTTTTTGTTAAATAAATCCTTATCGAATCATGTTCTTACACTGACTAAGAACAGGATTCGACAAGGATTTATTTAACAAAACCGTATGAAGAGTACTTTTTTTTACATAGGAATTTTTGTTAGTGTTCGGAGACTTTTGTTACCGACTGTACATTTCTGTAAGGGATTAGCTAATGGGAAACTGTGAAACGATAGCATTAAAAAAATTTCGAAAGTGTGGATTGAATGTAAAATTTCCAAAAAAAAGACAAAGGGGGTACAGCAAAATCGCAATTAGCAATACTTTAAAGATTGTTATAAATGTTAAAAGCTTTAAAAAAAATAGAGTTCTAGTGTAGATTTGGGCCTGCATATTATTTTGGGTATTGCTGGAAGGGCATTTCAAGTTATGTTTGTTTTTCATATCGTGCTAAATTTAAGTACCAATTGGAGCAGACCTAAATCTACACTTGAACTTAATTTTTTTCAAGCCTTTTATATCTATAAGAATTTTTACTTCTAATAAGCAGCGCTCCTTGCCTGACAGGGTAAACAAAAGATTGGTGTTTGTGCATAATTCTAGATATATATTACAGATGTTTGGTCAAATTTACTCTTTGGTACAGAGATTTTAAATATAGTTCAAAATTAGATATGAAATTAATAATTTTCATTAAACTGGAACCAATATTTTTTACATACTATGATTTACGTTAGGATGAGTATTTGACAATTCATTTTCTTTTGTTACCCTCAGTATTATGTTGCCTGATAAAAATACTAGGTTTAACAAAATCAGATGGTTGTATATAAGAATGAATATAAATGAATATAGGAAAAGCCTTTAACGTATAGATCGCCAAAAGGAATAATGAGCGAAAATTGTAGACAGCTGTTTCAGTAGCATTGAGTATACCATCAACTGCTTCAACGTGTACTGAGATCTTCAATGCTACAAAAGTCAGTATTTTTCGCTCATTATTTACTTTGACGTTCTATACGTTGAAGACTTTCCCTGTGTTTGTTTGCCCAGCGGCATGTCTTCTTTTTATAAATGCTTATGAATGTTTTAAAATATGTATCAAATAAAACATTAATAAATATCGGTAATTATCAGCGTTTTCAGTCTGTCACTATAGTTTGTGTTGTGCAAACATTTATACGGAATGGGAAAGCCAGTCTGAAATCACTTAAATATAAATATTTCGAGCCCTTGCCTAAATTTTGTTTTCATTTTGGATCGAGTCGGCTCGGGCCTATATTTCAGCCCACTTTCAAGTTGAGATAAAAGCGTTGTCATTTGCAATCTGGAATAAAGTAGATTTAAAAAAAATCCCCCATATTCTAAGACTAGTTGTATTTGCGTATGCACACGCGCACACATTCATGCACGTGCTTATCACTAAATAATTAATCAGTTTTGGTTGAAACCGTTAAAATCTGTACTAGACAAAGTTCGACATTGGCTTTTAGTTGCTTCATCCTTTTTTTTTCTCTTTTTTCCCTTCTCCCTTACATCGGGTCAGGCCGGCTAGGCGCGGGCCTGATATTTTGAGTCTGTACAGACCTTTGAATGAAAGTATATCAACTGTCGTTGGCAATTTAACCCTTTAACGATCATTGGTTTCTCAGCGAAACCAAACATTTGACATAATTTAAGAATTTTTATACAGCCGTTTTTTTAACATTTCCCCCCTTGTTTTAATAAGGTTTTAAACTGTTGTTTCTTTTCTGTCGGCAGATAGCACTATTCCAAAATTTAATAAATGCTTCAAATAAGCTAAATTCATAAGTCACTTGAAGTTTCTTAGAGTGCGCGAGTGCGAATTGCTGGTTTAATGATGCACTAATGTCTAGTTTTTTTCATTTAATGGAGAGCTGGACTATTATTTTCACCTGAAACAACTTTTACGAGTTTTTGTAGTCGATAATGTCCACTTACAAAGTGTTTTATTTATTAAATTAAATATTATTTTAATTTAATAAAGTTAACTTATAGATGTTTCAAACCAAAAATTTCTCAAAAAGGAGCAATGCAATTTTTTTATTTTTTTAAATATTTATGATCAGCTATGTGTCTAAAAGCCATTTTTAAAATGAGTTTAGTAATTTTTAAAATAAATTAAGTAGTGAACGTTAAAAGGTCAATGTTACACTTGGTGCCATTGCCATTTTGATGAAGGGCCGTACAATTATTTCGACCTTAAACAATCATTGCAAGCTTTTGGGTTTTTTTTTTTTTTTTTTTTTTTTTTTTTACATTCAAAGTTTTCATTTATTATTTTTCAGCACCAGCCATACGATGCATTTCTGACTGCATGTATTTACTAAAAACTATTAAATGTTTTTTTTTTTTTTATTGTTTCATTTCTTCTCTTTAAAAATGTATTACTTTCTCTTACCCATATAATGGTTAGTATTTTAGAGGAGGATTTATACGTCTGTTTGTGTGTCTCTTATCAGCATAACAAGAAAAAATATTAGTAGGAAGTTCAAGCTCAGCATACTGAATCTTCATCATGTAGGAATTCTATCTGAAACTTTTTATTCTAGTCGAATAAACGGTTTGTATACAGGTACAGTAGAGCGCCGATTATCCAGACGCCGATTAACAGGAATGTCCAATTAACCGGATCGATCAAGGAGCATTTTTTTTTTCTTTCTTTTCCGGTCTTCTTAAAAAAAAAAAAAAAAAAAAAAAAAAAAGAACACGAAAATTAGTTTTTATCTTTAGATTCTCTGAAGAAATCGCTCCTTTTGTCCCCCGCCCCCACCATTCGCTTCCTTCATCCTCACAGTTTCCATAGACCTTATATAAGGTCTATGACAGTTTCAGTGAGGGTGGAAGGGCTGAATGAAGGAATTAGGATTTTTCTTTTTCCAAGAATTAGAAAGGGTAGGAATGCGTTTCTTGGTTCATTTCCTTTTGACTGGCTTCTTCACTGAATTAGAACACGGACTCTACAATGGGCGATTTATTGCATCGGTGATAAAAAATGCAGTATCAATTGTATCGGCTGTTGAAAAAAGAATGTCCTGTACAGGTATGAATCAGAAGACTCTCAAGAATTTATTTTTACCATCACAATAAATTGTTTTTTAAGTATGTAATACTATAATATAATTTATATGTAAGCTTTTATGTAAAGATTTGTACCATTTTTATAGAAAATAAAATTTTAAAAAGTTAAAAAATTAACTTCTAAATACGCCATTTGTAATATGATAAATAGGCACTATTGCAATTAAGTCTTAAGCCTGGAAAAAGTGTGAAGGGAAGTTACCTAAAAAAACATTGACTTGGCCGTTTTGTAAGTTGTCCAATTATCCCGGATTTTTCGTTAACCGGATCAGCCTCAGTCCCGGCCGATCCGGATAATCGGCGCTCTACTGTATATGCAGGAGAATTCAAACGCATTGCGTCTACGGGCGAAATTTCTGTTAGGCATACAGCTTAACACCTTTACACTGCACTAAACAAATGGAAATAAACATATATTTTTATGTGCACAAAATCCTTTTCGTACAGGATATGGTATGAAAATCATTCACAATTCCTTTACAGGGACGCGCAAAAAAATTCGAATTCATTAGGACTATACTTGAAAATTGCTGGAAGTGCATTTCAAGTTGGGCTGTGTTCAAAACTGTGTTTTTTTATTGGGTTAAATTTAAGTGCACTATGAGATGTAAATAAAATTTATAAGCAATATACAGGGTATCCAAAATTAAGTGAATACACTAATCTCTATGGAATGTAATTCATGGAAGTACTTTGCAAAATTTTGTCAAGTCAGGAAAAACTGCTAAGGAATGATAACTACTTTCTCATACCCGTATGGTAGTTAAAGTAATTATTTGAATTCGAATTTTTTGTTATAATTACGCATTTTGAGGTCCCCTGAATACAAAAGTTTTCTCTAATAATATGTGTTCATGTTTGTTATCAGCATAATTTAAAAACAAATACTTTCAGATAATTCAGATTTAATATTTTGAAGATCCTCGTGTTATCATTTAAAGTATGACCAAAATTGAAAAATTTCAAGAAGTTAGGGAGAAAGTTTATGAATAATTTAGAATATGAATAATATTTTTGCAACAACCTTTATATATATATATGTATGTATATTCCAATACCCTTATCCCCTCCCCCCAGTGATGCCAGATTGGGGATTTTGTCCCCATTTTGAGGAATTTTGAGGCTTCTGGGTACAATTTTGGGGACCAAATGTTTGTGGGGATTTTTTGGGGGAATTCTAAAATTTTTGGGGACAAATCTGAGGAGTTCTTCAACTTTCTGTCAATGATGGCAACGTCATGATTTATCTCTACAACCAGGGATTTTCAATAGCTTTATTGTTATTTGGGGATTTTTTTTCAAAAATTGTCTTCATTTAGGGAAAAATCTGAGCTTAAATCAACTTAAATCTGCTTGATTTTTTTTTTTTTTTTTTTTTTTTTTTTTGAAAAATTTTTTATTTTTCCTTTTTAGTAGGAATCAAGTTGGGGATTTTTTCGAAAAAAAACCCTGAATTGGGGAAATTTGAAGACCTGTTTGGGGAAATAATTTTCGACCATCTGGCATCACTGCCTCTCCACCCCCCCCCCCCCACCCCGTCACAGAAAATATTTCAAATAAAGCTGTTTTAAAAACCATTCTAAA
The DNA here is from genome assembly GCA_963930645.1 of Salticus scenicus. Lineage (NCBI taxonomy): Eukaryota > Metazoa > Arthropoda > Arachnida > Araneae > Salticidae > Salticus > Salticus scenicus. Next base: position 174,502,256 of record OZ005656.1, on the reverse strand, counting down.
CTGTTTTTGAAGTACGTTTATATACAACCTCTTGTTATCGTATACCTTAATCTGTCTCTATAGTATACAAGTGCAGGTAAGAAAGTCGTGCGAATTCAACACCAGAATACTTTAAACAGTTCTGTTTCCCTTCCCCTTTAATAAAATAATTTAAGTGTTTATAAAATTGAGATACATCATTTTCAATATTGGGAATATAAATGCGATACTATTAAAGGAAACAATTACTTTCACTTCGATATTAAAAGAAAAATGAGTTTATACTTTTTCTTTATTTCTAAACAATATTTTCTTTTTCTTTTGTTGAAAAATGAACAGAAATATATCGTCACATAATATCATGTTTTATTGCTTTTTGATCTCAAGTAATATGTTTTGACAGCTTAATGTGGTTTCAAAAATGATTGCTTAACTAAATACAAAATTTCACCGCTTCGAAAGTAGAATTTAATATAGCATGGCAGGTTCTCTGAAGTTCATAGTTAAAATATATAGTTTAAGTAATTTGAAAGATAGGATTTATAGATTTATTTTGGGTATAGGTTTTTTATCAAAAAAGTAAAAGTTAAAAATATTAAATTGAAAGTCTGTTTGTGTAATAATCATTCAAAAAACATTATAAAAAGGACTTCTGTTAAAAAAGTAATGTGCATAGTTGAACTATTATTAAATGTATAAATTATCAACGTAATTGTTATCAATACAAATTTGTTATCTGAATTATGTTGTTAATTAAAAAGAGATAAGAAATGATTTATTTAAGATTACATTTGTGAAATTCATAAAAATTTAGAGATTTTTCAAAGCTAATAGAACTGTAGTTAAAAAAAAATAATTAACAGACTTTAAAAAGGAGGAGGTTCTCAATTTAAATAGTGCTTTTTTTTTTTTTTTTTTTTTTTTTCTTGCTTGCTTGCTTGTTAGCTCATAAATTCTGAACGGATGCTCCGATTTTGATGCTTTTTCTTTTGTTGTAAAGGTCTTGGTCTGAAATAGATCTCATTGTAATAACTTTAAGATCTACAAAAAATACAAAGTACCCAAAAAAGTCGGTTCCAACTCCTTTAACTGATGACCGGCTGCAGCTATAGTCATAAAAGTGGCATGTAGGTATAGTAAAATGGCCATGTTCTACGAGATTCAAATGCTTATAGCACCACCTGGTGGAAAACAGCGGAGTTGGCGTTCCTATCTCGAAAACGGTTCAAGATAGAGGAAAAAATTGAATTGCGAAGTTGTAAAGCATCATCGATTTAGTACGAAAAGACAGTTTGTCGGCATTGATGTTGAAAATAGAAAGCTTAAAATGTGCGTTTGTTCGCAATTTTCTACACTGTGCACACATGAACTATATTGCGTACGTTGTAGCAAGTGACATGTATACTATGTAGTTCAAAGTACGGTCACTGTAAGTGGTCACATCTATTTCACATAGCCGTTTTTAACTGAGTTCAATAACGAGGGGTTCTCAATACAAACCCTGGGTTTTTGTTATTGCTGTTTTTTAGCTTATAACTTCGAAAAAAAATGCTGCAGTTTTAATGCTTTTTATTTTGTTGTAAATATCTTGGCTTGAAATAGCTCCCACTATGCTTTCATTAAGATCTAAATAAATTACAGGGTGCTCACAAAAGTCCGTTTTCACTCTTTTAACTGCTGAATGGCTGCAGCTACACTAATAAATTTCGTTAAGTATAGTAGAGTGTCCATACGCTACAATATGCCACCGCTTACAGCGCCACCTGGGGGAAAATAGCAGAGATAGCATTTTTATCTCGAAAACAGAACGAGATAAGAGAAAAAAGTAAGTTGTAAAGTTGTAGAGCATCATCGATTTAGTACAAAAAGGCACCTTATAAATATAAATGTTAAAAATAGGACGTATAAACGTGCATCTGTTTCTTCAGTTTCCTGCACTGTAACGTACCGAAGCGATCTTACAAATCAAAAAGACCTTTATTTTGATTTTTAAAATTCTATTCGTCAGTTGCAATACATTTTTCGATCCTTGTTTGAACTACATGCTGCGCACACTCCAGCACCGTAGGGGGGACACGTACGCTGTGTAAAATTCAATGAGAATCCAGAACCAGATGTGTATTGCAGTCTGGTTATCGTTACATTCTTTTTATATCTGTTTTAATTTATTAAAGATATACGCTGTAATTTTTTATCTAGAGCTTCATTTGATAGCCTTATAATGAATAACAGAGGGTCATCGATTTTTTTCAAGCTGCTTCTCTTTAGAACGTTTATATTTCATATTGTTACAAAATTGTAAATAATTGTGTTTATTTTTGTATAAATTCTTTCAAAGAGTAAGATGATAAAGTGCTAATTTTGTGCATTTCTAGTCGTTTTAGCGTTGAAATAGCCTTAATTTCCCTTAAAAACGCATTAAAAAGCCCCCAATAAGGCAGGTAATGGATTTGGCGCCACATTTGGCGACTTTTTCCCACCTTGGCGATTTTTTTGACGACCTTGGCGAGAAAATCCTTATTAGGAATATACCAAATATGGAAGCTGTAAGTTGATTGGTTGACCACTTTCTAGAGTTTTCTCGAAAAATCTGGGTTCCATGGAACAGTATATAAGAAGCGCTTTCTCGCCAAGGCAGTCAGTTCAGTTCAGTCTGAGATCAGCTTCTGTCAATGTTGCATTGCTTTGAGAGCCTCTTTGAAAGAGACGTGCTTCAAGTGTTATTGCTATACAGTTTGTACTGTGGATTTGCTATTGACAGCTGTTGTTTAAGCTGTGATTACTGCTTGAATTGAAGCTGATACTTGGTTTATTGACCTGTATTTTTCTGGAACTTTCTGTGAATAAATTACTAAATTTTTGTAAGTTTTGCCTTTCATTCTCGGACAACTCACGAACCCCCAAGTACGCAACAATATATTTAATGATATTGGATACTTTTTGCTTAACAGGGTTTTGGGTTACGAATGCCGCGCATCCGTACTTTACATTTCTAAAACTTTTTTAATTTAATGTATTTGGATTCAATAGATAGTTATTTTCTCATATCGCATAAAGGCAAGAAAAGTGACACAAATTAAAAATGCTGCATTTGAGAAAAATCAACTTAAAGATAAGGCACTAGCTAGAATAAAACTGACACAACTGCCTCTCGAGTGGATAATTTTCTATATATTCTTCACATCATATCGACTTCATATATTTTTCAGTGACATAAACTTGAAATTGCCATTTTTTTTTAGTTGTGTCACTTTTCTCGCGGGTTGTGATAAGGGAAACCGCCGTCGAACGTATTCTCATGTTTTGCTATGAATACATTTTCGCTGAAAGGGAAAAAATAAAATATTTTTGTAAAAAAAATAGTACCGACTCTAAAAAGCAACTATTATGCTAAAACAACTAAAAATAAAATGAAATTCTAAATTGCGCCTAAAAGTATGAAATAAATTCCTCAGCCAAACAACATAAACACTACAATTAATCGTAACTTTTGAAGCCGGCGCAAAATTAAACAAAAATTGATAGTGTTATTCAATATAAAAATTAAATTCTGTTTAAAATATACATTTCCCTTTGGCATCTGCGAAACATAGCCGAAAACTATTTTTATTCAAACAAACAATTAGGATTTCTTAAGCTGGAAAAGTTTGTGAAGTTGACTTAGTATCTGTCGTCTTTGGCAAAAAAAAAAAAATATTGCCAAATTATCTGGCGAACATATTTCATTCCCAAAAATCATGGTTATTCTAATAAGTATATTAAGAGAGCAATTAAGAATGTAAAATAATATTTCATACAGTATATATTATAAAATTATATATCTGGCGTGTATATTTCTTTATGATATGATCGCCAAATTCAAAAACCTCCAAAAACGACAGATATCAAAGCTATACCAAGTTTGCAAAGAAAACTCTAATGACTTCGTAGAAACATAAATACGGAATCGCGAAGAATGGTCACTTTTCCATGTAGATTTTACTAATGGATCGATTGCATACAGTGGTAAAATAATAACGGAAAACTACGAAGATCAATTAGTCGAGACAACTATCAATCTAAAAACAAATCTGTAAAAAAAAAAAAGTCACATTTTATTTAATTTTGTGCCGACTTCAAAAGTTACGATTAATTGTAGTGTTTACGTTGTTTGGCTGAGGAATTTGTCATACTTTTAGGCGCAATTTAGAATTTCATTTTATTTTTAGTTGTTTGCATAGTAGTTGCTTTTTAGAGTCGGTTCTATTTTTTTACAAAAAGATTTTATTATTAATTTTAGATTACCTCATTACATTTCTTCATTAGCCGATTTTAGCGACCTGTTGGTTCGCGACTTGTGGAAATTCTTACTGTCGCAAATTCCCACTGGGCGGCGTCTGTAGTGTCCTAAATCAAATGTGGTGATTTAACGAATTTTGACCATGATAAACACTACCAGGCTTTTCGCGCTACATGAAATATCTGACAATGTAAATTTCCACCTTCTGACAGCGTTTCCCCTCCCTTCCTCAACCTAATGTGTTGTATTTTAAGCACAAAACTCACGTATTACTTTACTTGCTATACCTGAAGTAAAATATATTATTAGTAAAAATAAACCATTTATTAAAAGTGTCAGCTCTATACGTCATTTAAAAAATAAATACAAATAAATTTATTTTTCTTTTTAATGTGACCTCATTATTTTCTTTCGTGTGTTAATTTTTCACATGCAAATATATATTGCTTCATTGCTTCTTAATATTACGTCATTTTCCACATTTTTTTGGGGGGGGGGAAGGGGGGGGAACTCAAAAGCAAAATCAAAAATCATGTTTCGTGCACGGTGAGATCTTGTAAATATACATACGTATAAATTTTTTTGTGAATCTAAGTCGCCCCTTTCTGTGTAAAAACATAACAAACATAGCATTAAAAATTTTTGGGGAAAAAAATCTGCTGCAGGAAATTTTTAGGATAAACTTTGTTTTCAAAGATGCTAAATCAAAAAAAAAAAAAAAAAAAAAAAAAATCTCCACTTCAAAATACTAGGGGTTTTCAATAAAAAAAATCCCTCTTTTTATTACGTTAAACTAAACATATCCTTTCTCATAATTAAACAAACAGTTCCTAAGTGCTATATTTAACATTTTGTGCCCACTGTTTTTTTGTCTCTGATACATTTTATTTTTCTTTGACGCCCCTGCAAATATTTCTTCCATTTTCACCCTTTCTAGGGCCTCATACATCCCTCCTATTTTCAATGTTGTATTTCTTCTTCCCTCAGATTTACTTTACTAAATACTGTTTTAAAATAAGAAATAATTATTGAACAAGTTTTTATAATGAACAGTACGATATCTGATTTCACAAAAAATTCAACCAAAAATATGATTTTTGAAAAAAAAAAAAAAAAAAAAAAAAAAAAAATGTGGTGATTAAACATTATTATACTTTCCGATGTAAGTTAGTTAAAGTTTATCTATAAGAAACTATTAAAATATTTTATGTTTTGACCTCTGTTTTTAGAAGGGATTACTTCTAATTTAATTTTTATGATGCGTTTGTAAATCAAAACTAAAAAAAGAAAAAATCACACAATAAACTATCTCACTATCAAAACGAAATTGCATCCGAATACACCAGTATCAAACTTAAAAATATTCACATGGAAAGCGCATTATTGGTTTCACACTGCCTGCATTTCTTTTTCCCTGTAGAATGATCGTGCATAATATTTATTGCAATCCAAAACAACTCTTGCGTGATTACATATATTATGGTATTTGCTTGCAAATTTCTTATTCTTTATCATTCAAAAACATATATTTTCTGAGTTTATTACATTAGTCACAAGATATCCATAACGATGTGAATAATCTCTGTCTTGATTTCTGTAAATATACTTGTCGACTATTAAATTACTCAAAATACAACAAAATACAATAAACTGTAAACTATTAAAATAATTGCTTTATTTTTTCTTTCGCATGATAAAATAACAACAATGCACATTTTTCGTAATCTTTGTTTTAATATTAATCCCTCACCTAAAAAAAGAATCTCTCTCTCTCTCTCACACAGACACACACACACTCATTCACTCACTCATTTATTTATATTAATTTAATCGGAAAATTCTCTTGGATATGTTGTTTGACGAAAATCTGTTACATAATTCTGTACTGATAAGTATAAAGGATTTAAGTCCAAAAATGTCGATTTTGAGTTAAGTACATAGTCAGACTCAGAAAAAAATTCTCTATCGATTGGTATAAAGGATTTAAATCCCTGTCATTTAGTCTTTGAGAAAATCCATTGGTAAAAAAAGATTCAAGTTAGAAATTTAGCATTAATCTTTAGTATAAAATATATAATTCAATTTTTTCCCTTTATTAAATGAAGGTTGACAATCACTGAATGGTATAAAGGGTATAAATAAACCTAATCTCTTTTTCCTAATCGATTCTTCTGATTAGTTTTTAGTTAGTTTAACTTTATTTTTCGTCTCCTGAAAAATCAAGAATATGGACTTAAATCCTTTATACTTATCAGTATAGAATTATTATTTTAATTAGTAAAATATAAAGTTTCTTGATACCATTTTGCTAAAATAACCCCTAGTTGTGAGACTAAGTCTTGTGAGAAAAAATAAAAACTGAGATTGAATTTAACTATTATTTTTCTACGAAATCTATAATTTTTTATTGAAAAAACGTTGTCTCACAAATTATAAAATGCCAAAGCAGGACAGCCCTGTAGTTTAATTAAATACTATTTTGATATAAAATCTGTAATTCTCAACCAAATTTAGAGATTTTTGAGCGATTCACTCGTGATTAATATTTACAGCCAATTTTAATTTTTGCTAAGATTGGTTTAAAAAACTAAATAAATAAATAAATAAATAGAATTTTAATCAAAATTGCGTAATGTATCACCTACGGCAGTTCGAAACTGAAATATTTCCAGCTCGTAAATTACAAAATAAAGTGGGGCTCTTTAATTTAATTATATATTTTGCTATAAAATCTATAATTTACAACCGATTATATTCAACCGTAAACTGATAATCACTATTTACAGGAAATTTTTAACTTTTGTTGAAATCGGTTGAAAATTTGTACTTTTTAAAAAAGGTTCTTTTTTTATACTCCAATCAAAAATTCGCGTGACATCTAATATGATTGAAAATTGGCAAAGTTGCCTTAAAAAACTATATTATTTTAATTTAAATGAATCTTGCAAAGAGATTTTCAAAGAACTCAGCTAAAAACCATACCGATTAACCCTTTAAGGGGAAGAAACTTTCACTCATTTAAAATAAACTACCGCCTGATTTTACGAACAAATCCAAAACAAACAGAAATCAGTTGAAGTTTCTCCTTTATATTATTAAAGTAAAACTTTGTAAAAAATTTCTGAGATGAGTTTTTGCAGATGGGAATCAAAAATTAAATGAGATGAAAACTGCTCCTGAAAGAGTTAAATAAATGTTCTTAAAGAATTCGCTTTATTCGTTTCTGAGCTACAATACCACAGACAGACGAAGACTTTATATACATTTTTATACAGAGTGATCGTAAACTATACGTCAAAAATGTAAAGGCAGGACGTCGGCCAGCTCCGCATTGGGGAAACGATGCCTGCTGCTCAAGATCCGTGGAGGAAATGATGAATCCAGCTAGCAAAGCGCATTTATACGCCGCCGTCATCAGCGCTCTCTACCGGCTCAAGGTGGCATTACCGCCCACACAATCCTATACGAAATTTGCTTATTTTGGTCCCCTCTATCTGCCTTTACATTTCTGACATATAGTTTAGGACCACCCTGTATAACATTATAGGAGAGAGTTAAAAAACAACTTTTGCTTTTGAATAAATCTTCATACGTAATTACTCTCATTGATAAAATTTCAAGGAGAGATATTCAACCGCTGTGAAACATGATGTCCAAATTCAGAGACCCTCAAAACGTATCAATATAGTAAAACTTAATTTCCAAAATTTGACCTTAAAATAATACTAAGATAATGTAAAAGATATTTTTTACTCGGTGTAAAATGTACTTGGCAAATTTGCAATTTGAGTTTCTTGATCTTGTTTTAAATAGTTTAAACATAAAAATAGATATTATTTTATCCAGAAATGTTATAACTTTCATTATGGAGAAGATTTTCAGTTTCCTGCACGTTGTTTTAAAAAAAAAAAAAAAAAAAAAATCTTGATCAATATCTCTGATAAATATTAATGTGTAAAGCGACAATGAATAGAATAGGCGAAAAATGCCATTCTTCATGGTGTTAATAAAAATTATTATAAATGGCTCTTTTTAAAAGAACTGAATCATTCATGAGATAAAAAAAAATATGCTTTTTTAAGCTATATGACAAGAGTTTTAAAAGCCGATAAATATTTAGTAATTACCAGTGCTTTTATTATGCTCCCTTTATACTTTCTCTTACCCGTAAGGTAGAGAAAGTATTGTTTTTGAGTCAAATTTTCGAAAGCGGGTTTTTGTTATATTTACATGTTTTGAGATCCCTTGAATCCGAAAATCAGGTTTTTAGTGGTTGGTCTGTGTGTCTGTCTGTTATCAGCATATCTCAAGAACAATTGGTATAGCAGAGAGTCCAAACTTGGTATTCTAAATGTGTATGATATAGGGATGCTACACTAGTGTTTCGTTGAGATGAAGCAAATGGTTCGTGTACAGGGACACTCAAGAGAATTCAAATACATTCCGTCTATGGGGGAAAGTGAAGGTAAGTAGAGTTTAACAGCTATAGACTGAACTAAAACGAATGAAATGAATATATATTTTCCATATGCGTATAAACATGTCTCATGTAGAATATGGTTCAGAAATCCTTCACTGTTCATTTACAGGACTACACAAAAGGACTTGGTTATAGTGCGACAATAGCTGAAAATTGATGGAAGTGTATTTCATGTTGGGCCGTGCGTTATTACTATAGGATTATATTTAGGTGCACCATGTGGTTTGTACATAATATTTAAAAGATATACATGGTTTCTAATATTTAAGCGATAACATTCTTTTTTATTGTTAGTGGAAGTGCTTCACTATAATATTTTACCATGTCCAGGAAAGCTGCTAAGGAATGGAAATTAATTCCTCATAGACATATGAAAAATAATGGATGCTTTAAAGCTAAATATTCCTCGCTTGCTTTTTGTATATTTACACGTTTTGAGGCTTTCTGATTATCGAAGTCGATTTTTTGACATTTGATCTTTGTCTGTGTCTCCAAGAGTAACTTAAAAACGCATGATTTCAGGAGATCCAAAAGTTGTATTTTCAAGTTAATATAAGTTTGCTGCTGGAAAAAACGGGGGGGTTGAAGGGAGTGGTAGCCCCCCTCACATAGAACTAATTATCATATATGCTCTTCCGAAGCCTAATTTGAATTGTTTTATCATAGGTCTACATATCAGTTCTCCTCATCTTACCTCGTAATTTCCACCCAATATTTATAGTATTAAATTTCAGGGTAAGAGAAATTCGTGTGAGTGACACACCAGATTATTTCTTAAAGGATCTAGAAATATAATTTGTTTTATTATTATTATTCATAAGTAATTTTTAAAATGAAATTTATTTAAGTTTAAAAAGAATTATAATAATTGGTAAAATATATATGATTCATAAGTCATCTACAAAGAATTATAATAACACTCAACAAAGAAAAAAAATCATGCAGTTCGCTTTGATTATTAACACATTCTAACTGCACGTACTCGTTGCACCGTTTATCCTTCAATTTTCCTTGGCTACGTTATCACACAGCGAACAGACAGACAGACTAATTGTATTCACAATCACTCCTAAACGCTGTTGAAAAGTGTTAAATGCTTAACACAAACGGAAATGCAATTGCAGCAATTTCCAACTGCAGCCCTTAATGTATCTGAATATTTTAGTGTAACCCTGTAAATCTGAATCCTAAACATATCATATTCTATGCTAAACATTATTTTAGCATATTAATAATAAGTGTCTATTTTATTATGATTTTTGAAGAGCAAGTTATTTAAATGTGATTTATATAAATGTCTTTCATAAAACGCAATGCATTGGCTTTTTTTTTTTTTTTTTTTTTTTTTGGGGGGGGGGGGGGTGTCTATACACAAAGCAGTTGTACAGAATCTATTAAGGACATTATAAACAGAGAATGTCCATAGTGAAGTTGAATAACATATATCATTTCGAAGAAGTTCTCAAAATATTTACGGACGATGGAGGCGGACAGACAGACTAATTAAAATCATATTCACTCTTAAACATTATTAGAGAGTGTCAGCATACTTAAATGCAAAGGCAATTTCAACTATGTCTTTATATAGCCCTTAATATATCCAGAGATCTGTCCAGACTTTTCAGACAGGGTCCTTTTAATCAAAATTTACAGTAAAAATCAAGCTCTTCCGAACATTTTTGCTAGGGTCCTCTTTTTGTAAAATTGTCAAATATTTAATTTTGCAACTAAAATGACAATTAAAATAAATGTTTGTTTTACACAATGAAGGTTCACTTTATACAGTTAAACTCACACATATGCACAGAAATCTTTCATAAATTAGAAATTCAATATGAGATTTTTGGGGGAAATACAGCAAAGCACGACCGATTATTCAGGCAACCTGTTTCCTCCAAATTAGTTTTTAACAAGAAAGAGATTCATCAAAGTTCCCTTTTTAAGGGAAAAAAAATATATGAAAGGTTTTTTTTTTTTTTTTTTTTAAGATAAAAATTTAATGAAGGGTCCGTTTTTAAGATCAAAGATTTTGTGAAGAGTCCTTTTTTAAGATAATAAATTTTGTGAGGGATCCTTTTTTAGGATAAAAGATTTTGTGAAGGGTCCTTTTCTAAGATAATAAATTTTGTGAAGTGTCCTCTAACGGACCCAGTTTTACCTCTGGACAGATCCCTGATCTGAATATTTTTATGCTGTCCTGTAAATATTAATTCTACTATATACTGTAGAAAGCATTCTTTTGTACACGTCGATAATAAATGTCAATTTTATTAAAATTTATGAAAGGTAAAGTTATTAATATAGGGTTTATAGAAGTACTTGTCATACAGCACAATGCTTTGGAATACTTTCGGATATTCTTGTGCACAAACTAATAGTGGCATTTATTCCATTTTTAATAGGGAACGTCCGATAGTAACTTTGAATAACATATGTCAGTTAAAATAAACCGAAGTCATAAGCACTTTTCAGCTTGGTGGTAAGTGGTCGTCTGCGTGAAATGTTTTTAGTAAATTTTATGTTTTCGAGGATTCTAAATCCAAAAATGACCGACCATCCTTTTTTTTTTTTTTTTTTTTTTTTTTTTTTTTTAATAGAGATTTTTTAGTAAAAAAATCAGTCATTTTGTTACATTTCTAAACATAATTTTTCTTATAATTCTTATAATTAGACAAATGTTAGAGCGAAAACTTACACTTAACTACTTTTAAGATTTTATAAAATGTTGCGTTGTTCAAGTAAATTTAATTAATTCCAAAATTTAATTACCCAGATTCTTTTCTTTCCTTTTTTTTTTTTTTTTTTTTTTTTTTTACTGATTTTAAGAGTCATTTGAAAGGTAAATTAATTTTAATAGGAATGGAGATTTTTCTTATAAAAAGTTAATAGCTTATAACTCTTCAAACTCGAATAATAACTCCAGTAATATTTAAGTAATTAAATAATTCACACCCTATAAATAATTTTACTATCAACAATAAAACATTATTTAACTTGGAAAAATTTAATTTATTTTATTCAAAATATAAAATCGATATCTGACGATTTACTAGCAGACTTCGAGTCAACCATACAAATCTGATGTATATGTGTTTATTTCTTAAATATAAAATTTCAAGGTATTTAGATAATATATTTCATTGACATTTAAAAGTCATTGTGACAACAAAACTTTTATCTATCATATATTCCACTCACTTATGTATGATTTAAATCATTTAACCACTAAAACTATAATTTAAACCACTTATTTCCATTACTATACTGCAGTAAGGATAAAGGAAGTAAAAAATTAACAAAAAAGAAAAGAATGCACTTTTTTACTTCCTTATACAAAGTATAAGGAAGTATAGTAATCCAGATTTGCGAAATGGATTTTGTATTTCACATTGCTCGAAAACGAATGATCGCTGAATGTTGCTAATTTATACGTGTGACTTTCATGATGTCTAGTTGCACACCTGCAAGTGTCATCTTAACACGAGCTCTCGTTTTAGAGATATAAGGGATTTTACACGATTTTTCGTGACGTCTGTATGTGTGTGTGTGTGTCTGTGTGTGGGTATGTCGCATAACTCAAAAACGGTTGGACGTAGAAAGTTGCGAATTGGTACATAGGTTTGTTATAACATCTAGTTGTGCACCTCCCTTTTTGGACTTTCTATGATTTTCCGTTTTGGAGATATTTAGGAAAATTAAGTTCATAATGACAAAAATTTGGCCATAATGTATCAAAAAACGGTAATAACTCAAAAACGGTTTAGACAAATCTTGCAATTTAACTGACTTTCCGATTAGCTAGACATTTGAAACTTTCAGAAAAGCTCAGAACACGTTGACAATGCATTTTTTTAATATTTTTAGCCAACTGTTTCCGATACCTGCTGCCTTCAGCAGCGTTTATGCGATTCAACAGAAAATTTATTTAACTAACTTCCCGACTAGCTAGACATTTGAAACTTTCAGATTAGATCAGAACACGGTGAAAATGCATTTTTTAAATACTTTTAGCCAACTGTATAGGGTCGCTGCTGCCTTCGGCAGCGTTACCAGTTCAAATCTTGGAATCGATTTGTAACTAACTTCCCGACTAGCTAGACATTTAAAACTTCCGGAAAAGCTCAAAATACGGTGACAATGCATTTTTAAAATATTTTTGGCCAATTGTTTCGGGTCACTGCTGCCTTCGGCAGCGTTTACATGGTTCAACAGAAAATTTATTTAACTAACTTCCCGACTAGCTAGACATTTGAAACATTCAGAATAGTTCAGAACACGGTGAATATGCATCTTTTTAATACTTTTAGCCAACTGTTTCAGGTCCCTGCTGCCTTCGGCAGCGTTTATATGGTCCAACAAAAAAATTATTTAACTAACTTCCCGACTAGGTAGACATTTGAAACTTTCAGAATAGTTCAGAACATGGTAAAATTCCTTTTTTTAATACTTTTAGCCAATTTTTTCGGGTCCCTGCTGCCTTCGTCAGCGTTACCAGTACAAATCTTGCAATCGGTTTTTAGCTAACTTTCAGAAAACTCAGAACACGGTGATAATTCATTTTTTTTAAATATTTTTAGCCAACTGTTTCAGGTCCAATGTCAATGTTTTTTAACATTATGTATATTTCTAAAAGTGTATAAGGAAGTCATGTGGTGCCCACATCAGATTTTTTTTCTATAATGAATAGAGGAAATAAATATTACAGTGGAGAAAATTAAAATATACATAATTAGTGAAAAAAAAAATTATTACGTACTAAAAATGATAATAATGAAAAATGTAACAATATTACAGTTGGGTATTTCTTATATTATATACTTAATGAACTAAAGAAATTTCATATTTTTAACTTATTCTCATTTAAAACAATAATTAAGTTGAATTTTGTACCAGTTGATTCTTATGCCATTTTTTATTTAGTTTTCTTTCCTAAAATCGTTTATCTTTTATTCAAAAATATACTTTTTAAAAAAATCAAGTTAACATCAGTTTTCAAATTATTTCAATATTAAAGTAATATAAAATTTAGATAAATTATTTTATTACTAACATGTCATTCAAATTTTATGTTCTTATCTTCAGTTGTTTAAAAATTATATGGAAAAATGAAAGCAAAGAAATAAGTTGTTTTTTTATACTTCTGAAAATCAATGGTGAAATATCATTGTGTAAATGACCTCTTATTTTTTAAGGCTGATTTAGAAAATCGCAAAAAAAATCTCTTTCTATCGCCGATAACGTTTTGAATTTTCACGATATCTATTCGTATATACATGTTATAAATTATTCTAATTTGTATACTAAATTACGTAAACGAATTTTGTTTAGCATTTGCGCATGCACAGTTACATATTATTTCATACTAATGCTGATATATCATCAGTACCTAAATACGTTTATTTCTTAATCGCAAATTTATATATATATATATATATATATATATATAATATTTTTCTTAAATATATCTGAAACTGATGTTAAATTTGGCTAAAAATCTCGTGAGTTATAAACAAAAATATGCAAATTTTTAAATATTATATATATATTTATTTATTTATTTAAGAAACTTTTATAAATCTATGAACGTGTAAGCGATATCTTTACACAAATAAACACAATGTTGTAAATGACCCAGAGAAGAATGTTATTCTGTCACACCATTTCCATGTACAGATGATGACAACTATTCTTTATGTTGCATTTTTAATGGACCACCTTGATGTACGTCTTCTCAAAATGGGATTGGAAAATATTGGCTAAACATCTATTTTCCACTCCCAAAGTTAAAGAAGAATTCTTAAAATATTTATTAAGACGTTGATCAAAACGCGTTAAATCAAAAATGTTCACGTTCTTTTATCACCCATGTGTGTGTGTATGTATGTATATATATATATATACATGGGTGTATGTGTATATATATATATATATATGTGTGTACATACACTAAGAGAACCAAAAAAAAAAAAGCCACACTTAGATATTTTTCTTTTCTCTTTCTGTAATCACCAATTTTATCTTTCAAAAAGAAAATTTTCGAACAAATTTTCTACATCGTCCACCGCATAAAATTTAGGATTCTCCCGAGTATTCAAAACAAAAAAAGTTGTTATGAAAGTTCTAATTTTGAAAAGTTTGTATAAAAAATGGCAAGGATAAAGCAATTAATAAAACTACAAAAAGTATTAATTTTAGAATGAAAAACAAAAAAATATTTTAATGCACGGGATGTCAAAATAATCAAATGTTAAATAATAACTGGTGACATTGGTGAGATGAGCAAAATATAAATATTTTGGCTATTTAAACTGGAAATTTGGCCCTAGACAGCCACGTTGCACATCCAAGCAAAATAAAAAAAAAAAAAAAAGATTTGTTTAAAAAATCGATTTGTATCATGTTTAGAACTTTAAAAAGATTCAGAAAAAAAATATTTGGAAAATAATTTCTTCATAGACAGAGCAGAAACGATTTTTTAAAAGCAGGTTTAAAAGCCCGAAAATCTGTAAAAAAAAAAAAAAAAAAAAAAGATTTGTTTAAAAAATCGATTTGTATCATGTTTAGAACTTTAAAAAAATTCAGAAAAAAAGTATTTGGAAAATGATTTCTTCATAGACAGAGCAAAAACGATTTTTAAAAAGCAGGTTTAAAAGCCCGAAAATCTGTAAAAAAAAAAAAAAAAAAAAAAAAAAACTTTTATTAATGAAAAGAATTAAGAAAGCAAGACTTCAGTGGGCCAAAATATTGTTTTAAATAATGAATTAATTATTAGACTGAAATGGATTTCTCTGGTGAGTCAAGTTTAACACATTTGGAGCTGACGTGAACAATCTAGTCGGACGACGAAAAGGAAACAGACTTAATGAAATAATGCGTTCTTAAAACAGTGACACGTTCTCTGTACATTATCGTGCGAGAGAGCATAATTTTTCAAGGAATCGGGCAATTTTTAATGCTCAAGAGCTCATTAACTCGAAAGAAAACACGAGTATAATAAAAGTGAGTGCGTAGCCGACTATTTTGGAGGTATCTCAGATTTTTCCTCTCTCAATATTTCAAGATATTAAGGCAACTTACCACATGGCGTCTCTGGTACGATTAATAGATTCAAATTGTTAAAATAACATATCCATCCTCATGATCATCTATAATCCTGTAATCAACCATTATTTTTTTTCACTTTAAGTTAAATTCTACAAACAATATCGCATATTAAAATCACACAATCAACTGATTGGAAGAAAATCATATTTATTGATTTTTTTTTTTTTTTTTTCCAACTGAGTGAAAATAATGCCTGGACCGGGAGTCTGAGTGAGTAATGCCGACCGGTTGATGTCGGCTGAGTCGGTAATGCCGACTAAGTGAGTAATGCCGAAATTTGTAATTTACAACTTTTCAAGAACTAGAAAAAAATATTTATGATGTTTGGCAAAATGAAACTTTACAGTTTTGCAATAAAAATCTGTATAGTGTTATGTCATTATGCATTATAGCACTAATAAAGATGGAATTACCCATACTGAATACATTTTCTTATTCAATATATGTTTAGATATAACAAATAAATAGTTTTATTTCATATATTAAAATATAACGTGATTATTTCATATAAATTACTGAATCGAAAATGTACGTAAATATTATTTTACCACTGTGGTATTATAGAAACATGACAGTTTTATTTGTTTTAGTCATTAGTTTTAAAGTTATTACAAACAAATAAAATAAGTCAATTTTTCAGCAGTGCGCTTTTTTTTTTTTTCTTTTTTTTTTTTTTTTTTTTTTTTTTTTGTCCCTTAGCGTATACACATACACATCGGTAATGTAAGATGATTTTGTCTGTGACTAGCTACTAACAAAATTTAAAATTTTTCTTTTATAATTAAAATAAATAACAGAAAATATGACATCATATGCGACTCATTAATTTAAATTCCCTACAAATACATTAGTTTAAATATATGCATATTAATAAAACACAATTCTTATCATTTAATCATGTATGCAAGTTGTCTCTCTAATGATTATGAAAGTAAATATTAGTAACTCTGGAAGTAATTAATTTCTTTAATTTATATATGATCGATACTGAAACTCCGCATATTAATTTCACTAAAACATTTCTTACTTTCATAATATTTTAAAACAGGAGATTTATAGATATTCATTTATTTCCGTTAAAGAAATATCTTCCATGAATAATAACAACTTTGCAGCGCCTCCATAATTTTTCATTTAAAATCAAGATAAATTGCGTGAATTTTCTAATATGCTCTCAGTTTGAGGAAATTCATTACGTAATATGATTTTGAACATGTAAAATTTTCATTTTAGAAACTAATACATAGGTAAATTTTGCCTCGAAAATATATTTTTTTCGTTTAAAATATTGCATAATTGCCGCTGACTACGAAATATATATTTCGTGTTCTGTAATAATTTTCCAGTTTTATTTTTTTACTGCAGTAATGAAGAATTTCTTTGCTAAAATTTTTAAAAGTGCACTTTGACTTAAAAAAATGAGGTTTTCTATAATATATATGCTTAATGTCAAAAGGACTTAAAATACTTTTTAATTTCTGCTTTCCGAACATATACACTATGCAAGGAAAATTACTGTAATAATGAAAAAGTCTGTGTATGAGATTTTCGCGCTTTTATACGTTTTGATATGCCTTGAATTAATTTTTCCTATTTTAACGGTGATATAAACAGACAGTAGGAGATACCTGGGTTAGTTGGCATAAAAGGCTGGAAGTAGAGTATTGCCATTTAACTAGAGGGGGGTGTATGTATAGGTGCATCACCCACCGTAAATTCAATCTGTTTGGAGGCGTCATGAAGGAAAAATCTCGACTAGTGAGTAAATCTTTTTATCATACTTTTTTTTTTTTTTTTTTTTTTTTTGGTCTGATGAATCTGTAGATCAAATTGAGGCGCTGCTTTCGAAAGAGTGGTTAATTGTTGTTGCATGCATGTATTAATCTGTTTTTTCTGATGATTAGGATTCTGTGGATCCATTTTATGTGTCAAGCTGGAATATTTAAGTATGAGGTCATTTGGCCTAGCTCTAACATAGCTATGGCATAGCTTGACTTTCTTCAATGATAGTTAAAATGTTGAAGAACATTTTCAGGATGAAGAGTTTTTCCCCTCAGCCTCCTGCCAAGACGATGGTGAAGATTTTTCCTTCAACACGTCCTACAAATCCCAGAGAACTTCAAAAAGATGCCGAAAGGTCACATAAAGCAAGACCAACAACGAATCCATCATAAAATCAAGGCCCTCTTGATCACCCTGAATACAAAATAAATAACTTTGTTTTGGTCGAATACCAGTACCGTCAGTACCTTATGAAAACTGACAAAGCCAAATGCAATAAGGTTCACATGTCCATCTTAGTTAAAAGGGGGGAAAAATAGAGATGATCAGACGATAATGATTTTATTATGTACGACCAAAAAAAAAAAAATTGGACAAAAATTGAACCCACCTGTTCAAATAAAGAGCGCGCAAGTCGTACATTCTTGGTTGATTTCAAACATTGAGCTAATTTTATTTCAATAACTATAAGTAGCTAGCTATAATTTATTACTTTCTTCTATATTGAATAGAAGAAAGTATTGGATTCATAAAATTTTTTATTTCCGTTTTTTGACGGATTCACACGTTTTGAGAGTTCTAAAACACGATTTCACCATTTTTAGAAAATGTCTGTCTGTCCGTCTGCCTCTGTGTGTGTGACAAAAATTTTGTAGCAACTGTATTTCCGGAACTATTGCTCAGAAATGTATATAAATTTACATGTAGATGCACCTTGACCTAAATTAATGCCTATCTACTTTTGATGCCAACTGCTCAACAGGTGGCGCTGCTATACAGCGATTTCCGCAATTTAAGGGGAGGCTATATCTCAGGTTCTATTGAATATAATCGAACAAAACTTGATATGTGAGAAGGTAATTATGAGACATTATTTTGATTCAATTTGTATGCTTATCGGCCAGTAGGTGGCACTGCTATACAACGATTTCTGCAATTTAAAGTAAGGCTATATCTCAGAAACTACTGCACAAAATTGCATATAAATTAATATGGAGATGCACCTTGACACAAATTAGTGCCTTTCAGGCCTTTCAGCTCTTGGTGTCAACCGCTCGACAGGTGGCGCTGTGATTTTCGGAATTTAAGGGAAGGGCTAATCTCAGGTTCTATTGCGTATCATCAAACAAAGCTTGACATGTGAGAACGCAATTATGAGACATTATGCTGATTCAATTTGGAGGCTTATCGGCCAGTAGGTGGCTCTGCTCTATTGCAAATTTCCTCGATAACGGGAAGGCTATATCTCAACTTCTATGGCATATAACTGTACAAAACTTGATATATGAGATAGTCATCATAAAACATATTTTTTAAGAAGTTATTTATGAACACTAAAACTGACTTTCTTTGAATATTTACTGTTAGTTTTCTCTTAGATGAAAATCATTTGCATTCATCATGTTAAATAATTTTAATAAATTATAGTTTTAAAAAATTATTTACACTTAGTGAATTTGTATAGGAAAATATAGAAGAAAGTCACAACATACTAGTTTTTCTTGTTTTCATTATTTGTTTATACATTTAAAGAAAAAATTTTGGCCAAATATTATTAAAATAAGATATTCCGATAAAACAAAATTTTGTCCTCGAAAATTGCTGTGTTCTGCCTAAATGTCCCTATTCATATCATGTTATGCCAATTCGCCCCTATGGGTACTAGCCCAGTACGCAGGGTTAGTTGGCGTACCCATAGTGTTAAGCTTTCCGATACATTCATCGGAATTTCTATAAGTATTACACAAAAAATCTGGTGTGAAACGACCACACGACTTTCATTACCAACAATCACTCGTATTAATATACATTTTTTGGAGATAATGTGAACAGAAGGCATAAAAGTGACCTAAAGAAGTAGTAGAAACCTAAAATTTTTCCGGTAAGAGAGAATTTATACACATGTAAAGACATATAAAATGAAGCTTACATATAGAGAGTTTTAAAAAAAAAAATGGTAGAGTTATTATTTGAAACATCAATTTCCGAGATCTAAAACTGACCTACCTAAGCAGGATAACTGTTAATTTTCCTGTAATAATCCCGTAATACATGAGAAAGAAATGGATTTATATAATAATTTTCAAGAAAATCGTTAGAGCCTTTTTTGAGATACTAGCTTTTATCAAAACTCAAATAATGACCGTAAAACAATACTTACATACAAAAGGATATTTAAAAGTGAGTTAATATGGCAAGTTTGAAAAAAAACCGTACAGCAGTTTTTAAAGGAACGCGCTTGCGAGACCTGAAATTGAGCTATTTATACAGGACGCCTATCAATTTTCCTGAACTAACCAACTATATCATTCGAAAGGACATCCAATAGAGTGTTTACATAGCAAATTTGAAGAAAATCGTTAGAGCCGTTTTTGAGATACGGACTTACGGTCCCACTTCCGGTTTCCGATGTCCCACTTCCGGTTAAACTCAATTATTGACAGGAAAACAATGATTACATACAAAAGCATATTTAAAAGTGAGTTAAAATGGCGAGTTTGAAAAAAATCCGTACAACCGTTTTTAAAGGAACGCCTTTGCGAGGCCTGAAATTGAGCTATTTATACAGGACGCCTATCAGTTTTCCTGAACTAACCAACTATATCATTCGAAAGTACATCTAATAGAGTGTTTATATAGCAAGTTTGAAGAAAATCGTTAGAGCCGTTTTTGAGATACGGACTTACGGTCTCACTTCCGGTTTTTCAATTTTCACCAAAATTTTGAAATTTCATCTGTACACCAGACGTATTTCAATTCTAAAGTTTCGTAGCTCTATCTTTATTAGATTCTGAGCTATAATAGCCAGAATATTCTCCACATACATACATACACACACACATACATACATACACACTGACCAATTGCCAAAAACCACTTTTTGGACTCAGGGGACCTTAAAACGTGTAAATCAGGTGAAAACCCGATATCGAATTTTTAGACCGAATACAATACTTCCATTACCTACGGCAGTAGGGTAAATGAAGTAAAAATTAGAAAAATTAAAAAAAAAAAATCTAAGCTAACTAGCCTCGATCTTCTTTATGTATGAGTGAATGGGTACGATAGTTTATTCGATTAAATTCAAAGTTTGTTGATATGTTACAGATCACCATCGCAAGATTTATATAACTTTTTATAAATGTAGAACTTATAATTCCTTTAGAGAAACAAAAAAAAAAAAAAAAAAAAAAAAAAAATCTTAACTATTACGTTTTAAGGATTCGAATTATTAGAAGTATGCTGGCATCTAAACTCTAAATTAGATTACGATCAAATTGGGTAGGCATGTCACATGATTATAGTCAAAATAACTGAGTAAATTTTCGTTAATGTAGGACTAAAAACTCTTTTACAAGAATACAAAAATGATTCATATTTATACGTTGCTATTAATTTACGGAAATAGCTTTAAAAACAGTTCAGACGTTTCAAACAGTTCGTTTTAGTAAATCTAAATAGTTTAAAACGGGGGGGAAGGGGGGGAAACTGTTGTACTCTACATTGCTTTGTTAAAGTAGGATTCTTCAAGGGAATGATCTCTATTACTTTTAGTTATTTTAGAGAGAAGCGTAAAGAATTTATGTATATTACACCCTGTTGGGGCTAAAAATCTGAACTGCATTAAAGAATTTGAAAATAAATAAATAAAACTTACATAGAATTTCTCTTGCGGTATGGTAATTACTGAAAAATGTGTGTTTATGATTTATAGCTATTTTACTATGAAGCATAAAATAATTCCGATATATTAGGGTGTATTACACAAAGATGTGAAACTGAAATAAATACTTAATTAAATAAAATGTAATTTTCATTTTTGATATTTACTAAATTATTTACTAATTTAAAATTTTGTAACACCTGGTAACTTCTAAATGTTTGGAAAGTCCATTTTATAAATTTCTACTCCTTTTTTTACGCATTTTTGATTTGTTAAGTAAAGGGTGGTTACAATTAAAATTTCGCTGTAAACAGCATCATGCCGCTAAAACAGGCAAGCGGAATGCTACTAAATTTGATATACTGAGGATTCATTAGATGCGATAATAATAAGTTCAAAAATCTCCTTCAGGTGGCACTTTATGTAGAAACGTGACAAATTTCACAATTGGATAGATACACACGCGATAAAATAATTAATCAATATATATATTCAATGTACATTTTTTTAAATGTTTTTTGCAAAGTGTTGTTTGTTTATTTTATATTAGTCGATTCCTTAGTTACATTCTCCATTTTTCTATGAAAAACGCCCCCACCTAAAGGAGATTTTTTGAACTAAAATATTTTCTTTAAAATTCCTTGAGGGCATTTCAAGAATGAAATTTTACCGTAATAACCTTTTTCTATAAAAAGCACCTCAGCTCGTCGCTCAATTCAACAGAGGTGCTTTTTATAGAAAAAGTTATAACCATCCTGCATTAATATCTAAGAATTTAAAGTCGAGGTAAATATATATATATATATATATTTGAAAACTCTTTATATTTTTATAATTTTGCATAGTATGAAAATTTTATTTAAAAAAAAATGTAATACTTGCACTTATAATTTAAGCATATAATTCTGTGAGAGTTTGCAAAAGGGTTTTCTAGAAAAAGGTCTTCATAACTAATTTCTGACTATCAACTGATATTTTACTAAGAATGGCAACAGCCCCTTCACTTTATTTTTGAAATTAAGGAAGATGTCTCAATTTAAAGTTGCTTTATGTGTGTGCTGCTATGTATTTCTATAAATCCATTACAATTTTAATTATCATATGCATGTTGCACAGTTATGTATCTAAAACTAACTTTTTTTTTTTTTTTTTTAATATATTTTGCTATTATTATTATTATTATTTATGCATAATATTTTAATAACATGGGGGATTGGGCCAACACCCACTTGATATTAAATACTAGTCGAGCCGGTGTTAGTTGGGGTAGGCACTAGAGATGAGACGGGCTCAGCCCGAGCCCGTAAGCCCGAACCCGAACCCGGGCCCGAGCCCGATCGGGCTCAAATCTTACGCAAGTCCTCGGGCTCCGGGCGGGCTCGGATTCAAGCTAAAAGTTCCGTTTACTTTATTCTTCACTAACTGGAAAATGTAAAAAAAAAAAAAAGAAATTTTATTCATTTTGAGAGCGCCTTTAGTAATGTCATAATAGTCATGATAGGTTATAAATTATAAAATAATCTTGCAAACCTTAGTAGCTTTGAATTTCCTTTTTCTAAATAGAACTCTTTTTAATTTTACTATTGTGTATGCGTTGCATAGCGTTCCACTTTCAATATCGGGCTCGGGCGGGCTCGGGCTCTGATCACACAAAATTTTTCGGGCTCAGGCGGGCTCAGTTCAAAAATGTTTCGGGCCCGGGCGGGCTCGGATTGCCAAAATAGAGCCCGAACTCACCTCTAGTAGGCACTACGTCGAAATCGGCCTAGGGCACAATCTAACTTAAGTACTCCTTTGTACAGAACGCAAAGTAAAGGGGCGGGAATGGGACGATGCGATGTATCTGCAATGTACTTTAGGATCAAGTGTGCTGTAAGGAAAGTTGTTTTACAAAATTCGCTTTCTCCTCAAGTGGATGAAAGGAGAAAAATGTGATTTTCACGTATCCTGTTATATCTCAAAGAAAAAACAAATATCCCTAAAAATCTTGCTTTAAAATATAACAAGCACGAACACCTAAAAACAATTTTAGGAATGTCAAGGATTAGTACCTCCGAACAAAGACGCTCGAAATGCCTTTTTGATATATCACTTCATATCTCAAAGAAACGAAAAAAAATTAAGTTCCTACACAATAAAAAATTGATACTTCGCTGTCAAACAATAGCCGTAAATTTTACTAACGTGCCGTACTTTTTAAACTTTTTTTGCCTTATTTGCTATGATTTGCCGTTTACTTGCCAAAAACTTTACAAGATTACCGAAAAATTTACAGTCAAAATTTCACAGTGAAGTTTCAGTTTTGTACAGTACAGCTTTAAGATGTAAAATTCGTTAGTTACCTAAACAGGAATATGATATACATAAAAGGCGATATGATATATATAAATACATAGTGGGATATGACATACATAAAAGGCGAATAGAATCGAAGGAACGTCGGTTATATATATCATATTTCACTTCTTAAAATTATTGGTGAAATTTGAATAAAAAAGTCACGCAATCTGTACCAGGTGGGGCTGTCTACCGCTTCAACTGTTGCTAAGTTTATGAGCCACGCGACAGGCATCTACTTAAGGAGGCGATGCCCAGACCGTCGCTAATTACCCATAGCGCAGTACAAATGCAACATTAAACCCAACCTACCAACTGTTTTGGGGAAAAGCTAACCATTCGGTCACCAAAAGGGACTAATATTCACAAAAATAAAAATTTTATTAATGTGTTTTTAAAACATTCATGTTTTAAAGTAAGAAAAACATTTCAGAATTTCATAAAAAAATAATATTATCAGAAAATAATTTCATTCTACCAAAACAAATTTTAAACATAAATGGATAATGTCTTCTTCATTTAAGATCAATAACGTCATTAAAATAGTTCTTCAATCGATTGAAAATTTTTCTTGTTTGCGTCTGGCGAATCAACTAAACAAAAGCTAAAAATACAATCACAATAGAGAAACCTTATCTTATTGTTCGTGATTCCTCGAAGAAGATAAATAATTGGTTCTTGAACAAAACAAAGATAACTACTGTAAACAATGTATGAGAGAAAGAAATTGTTTTGTTTCAGGTATCAAACTGAACATTTTGGAAAAAGCTACAAAATATAAAAAGGATAAATTAAAAATAATATTGTTGCTAATTTTCGATAGAAATTTTGTGTAGAACGGATATAAGTTAGTTTTTCTTATTATTAAATGTAGAAAAAAGATATGCTCGACTGATCAGTCCACAATAAATAATTATTAACCGTTATATAAAGAAAAACAGCTTCGTTATCTTTTTTTTTTAAATTATTATTTTATTGAAGAACTGATTAATTTTATATTGGTAATTTATTATGATTAAGGAGGCATGGTTATTTGATTTTTGATTTATATGCTTCGTTGTAATTAGGTAATATCAAAACAAAATATCAATTTTTGTTATTCCAAAAGTAAAAGATAATGTTATTTTTTAATCAAGGGAAAAAAAAATCACGCGCTCCGTATAGACTATCTATATATATATTTCGCTGAAAGATTTATGAATAAATGTCTTCAATCCTTTTATCTGCCTAACAGTCTGTTCGTCAATTAGTTCTCTAGATTCAGTACATATTTTTAAAATGTTTTGAATATGATATGTTATTCAAGCTGACTATGGCATATTTTCTGTTGAAAATGGTACAAATAGAACAACTGATATGTGTATAAGAATGTGAATTTAGATTGATGAATTGTTTTGGCGCACCCTAAAAAGTTTTTGGAAGGTAAGAGTGATAATACACTGTTAAAAATGAATTACTTAAAAATAAGAAGATTTGATAATAAAAAGATCCTTATATCTTTCTGAGAAGATTTTTCTCAAAAAATGCGGGAGCCATTGTTTTCTCGAAAATGACAATATTAGTAAAAATAAGTATAGTTACTAATAATTTAATTTCATGAAAGGCGTTACGATAAATGATTTTGTTTTATAAATCCCTTAAATAAAGTATAATGTTAAAACACATTTCTCAAAAAAAAGCAGAATCGTTTCAAAAATAAGCAGGATCTTCTACAAAATTATCAGGATCTTCGCATTTTTGAGATGTTTCATTTCTTAATAGTATCTTCGAGTAGGAATTTCTCCTTTTTGAGATTTTTTTTTTCTCATTTAACTAATTATTTCATATTCACTTCAGTAATATTGTAAAGAAAGATATTTTGTTTATGAGTGCTGTGGCTCCGATGTAAAACATCGGGCTACGAAACCAAAGATTGTGGGTTCGATATTTGTCAAGAGAAATTGTTTACAAACTTTTTTTTTGGTTTTGTTTAAATCTAAATTGTTTATTTCTCATTTATTCATTATATCATTATGTTAATTGTGTTATGTTAATTATTCAGTAATTCATCAGTTGTATGTAAAGTGATGTAAAATTTGAAATGATTAGTTAACCCGTTAGTAGTCGCTAGTTGGTCGATTTGCCGCCCATCCTTCAGTGTTGCTAGATTTTTTTATTCAATTGCCACCAAAAATTTTTAGAAGTAGCATTTGATATACATAAAACGCGAATAAAATCGAAGGAACGTCGATCACATCACTTTTTAAAATTATTGGTGAGAGTTAAATAAAAAGTGCGCAATCTGTAATAGGTGGCGCTGTCTATAGCGACTACTAACGGGTTAAATGAGAAAAAAATAAATCTTAAAAATAAATCATTCCTACTCGAAGCTATTATAAGAAATAAAACTTCTCAAAAAGAAGAAGATTCTGCTTATATATGAGAGGTGTGTTTTAACAGAGTAAAATTAAATATTTTGATGATCTATTTCAAAAAATTAAGCTGTTTTTATTTATTTCATATTAATTAGTAAATAAATATATGCATTTATTTTTCTTAGCAACTCGATGATATTATTTATGTTTGCACTGCATGATGTATCATTTTTGAAACACTTCTTTTAAGAAAAAATAAACAAATAAAAATAAAACTTCCATACCTTTTTTTTTTTTTTTTTTTTTTTGCACAAACCTATATAATAATTTTCATATAATAAATTATTTTCGATCTAAATTTTAAAAAATCATGCATTTAAGGGTTAACACGGCTTCTGTATTTTATGCCACATATATTTCTTTTATTTTTACAAGCACTGTCTGTTTTCCATCACGGCTGATTGTTATGACGTTTACTTTCATTAAATTCTTATTATATTACCCTGCTTAAAAACCAGATCACAGATGCTGTGCCGTGGCGCATTGTCTGACTTTTGTCTATTAAAAATGTCAAACAAACAGAAAATACGACAATAAACAGTAGCATATATAACTGTTAATAATAAATTAAAAGCTTTATAACTGCAAACATACATTTTTTTCTATTTAGTGTTATAATTTTTAAGAGTACTTTTATATTTATGTCTTATTCTAACTCTGTATGCGGTGAATAAAATACATAGCTTCTAATTTTCCTGGATTTATTATTATTATTATTATTATTATTATTATTATTCATTTGGAAGATTTAAACCACTATTTCGAAATAGTGATTTTCACTTTACATAATAATTGAAAACTATAACAGAATGTTACTATTCTGGAGTAGTAGTGTTAAAAATCTATATAAAAGTCAAATAATATGCCAGCTGCGAGATAAAAATTATATCAGATTTGCTTAGTTTCTATTAATTTACAAGTAGACCTTTGTCAGATTTGCTAATCTATATAATTAAATGAATTTTCAAAAATTTTGAATCATAAAAATGTTTAAATAGATATATTTCTATTGGCAACTACTTTCAGCTAGTAATCAAAACCATGGCCGAATACCGTGATATACAGCCGTCAATGAAATGTAAATTAAATTTATAGAGTTAAGTTTCATTATATTGATTAGAAACACAGTTAATTTTAGATAAACTAAATGTTTATTCATATTAGTTTGCAGATGATAATGTAAATAAAAAAAAAAAAAAAAAAAAGAAGAAGACGAAGAAGACTATTAGAGGTTTTGCTTAGTTGAAATTGTAAATAAATCAAAATAAATTATTTATTTATTTTATTTATTTATTTATTTATTTTATTTATTTATTTATTTATTTATTTATTTATTTTTATTTTATTTTATTTTATTTATTTATTTGTTTGTTATGATATTAATAATAAAACCAAAAAATTAAAAAATTAATACTGTTTTTCTAATAATTTTATTACGACAATACGTTTTTATAACATGAATAGAATTGAAGAAAATTGTTTATGCTGATCCAAACAACAGGTTTTCCTAAGTACTTATTATTATCATTATTATTTGAGCACATTTATTTTGAGCACATCCAAATATTTCCAGTTTGTATCGGGTATGACTGGTTCTATACATGACTCCAATTTGTCTTGAACAAAGTCTGTTTTGTGCTATAATTACATAATCTATTTTACTTTTTATGTTTCTTTAATTTCGAAAATGTACTAGATTATTTAAATTCTAAACTTATTTCCTTTTGTTCGAGAGGCAAAATATTTCTTCTCCAGAAACTTTAAAATTAGAATTATATATCCTTTCTTGTGACTCCTTTTCTAATAAAATTCTTCGCGTACTATGGCAGCCAAAGATTAAACAGAAGGGAAAAAGCCTTCTCGCGGAAGACATTATCGCAATTTAAAACTAAATTATTCAGATCTAAAGGCAGAATGTTGACGCTCCACGATATATTTATTCTTTTTCAGTGCCCACGCGCTAAAGTCAACCTACGCTTCTCATTAACGCCTCAAGCATATCTTTCATATTCAATAGACAGCTGCTAGTTAAACAAAATCGGTAATTTGTTCTTATGTGCATTATTTGCATGTATGCATAAACAAGTAAGCGTGAAAAAGCTGTATATTTTGCATTAATTTGGGGAGGGGAGAATTGTAAAGATGAATTAATCGATATTTTTTCACTACATTTCAAAAATTTTCTTTAAAAATTTCCGTTATATAGCCTGTATTATATATTTTCTAACCTAATTTATAAAAATAGAATATAAACCAATGTGTTATATTTTTAGGTGGGGTTATAGCAAGCTTAAACAGGTTTTTTTTTTTTTTTTTTTTAATTTGCAAATTTACTAATTTTGTATGAGTTTGGGATATCATGCTACGATCATTTTTTTTTTCTTGTATATTATGACTTATTAAACCGGAACCTTCGGCTTAAAAAAGGATTCCTAACCACTAAGACCGTCTATGAACTGGGGCTCAAACCCAGCACTTGGCGACTGTAAGCCAGAACACTAGCGATTCGGGTACCAGAGGAGCAATTTTGTATAATTCTTTTTTTCCCCTTTTTTTCATCCTACAAAGGTTACAGCTTTCAATCTGCAATAAAAGCGCTGTCATCCTTTTGTTCGATAACCTAGAAAGAAATGGGATAAAACATTTCTCCTCACTACAGGAACAGGATATAGTTGCAGTTAAACACACGCAAAGTATAAAATCATGCGACACTTATAAATTATGAAGCAGTTTCCTATATAAATGTACTAAAATCAGTGGAATAAATAGAAAAATTTCCCCTTTATATTAAATGTATTGAAATACTTTTGCATGATTCTCTATACGAACCATTTTCCCAAGTTCGATAAAAATTTTTGAAGAAGCATCCCAATACGATGCAGATTCGAAATTCAGAGTTCAAAATATATAGGGAGACAGAAAACCAGTTTTGGAAAAAAAATATAACCAAGATTCAAAAAGTTATAAAAATGAATTATACACTCATGTTTGTAAAATTTGCAACACCATGAAGGGATTATGCAAATTGAACCAAACTTATAGGAAATGTAAAGTGAGGTAAGGCATGCAAATGATTAGAATTACAGAGCGATTGCGCATGCGTGGAACGAGAACCGATTCCTTATCAGTCGCTTGTTCTAGGTATGTAAAGTAAACTATAGATGCCTGTCGCGTAGCTCGAAAGCTTGGCAACAGTTGAAGGCGGTAGACAGCGCCACATGGTACAGAGGAGAATCAAAGAAATGGACAGAGGAGAATCAAACAAGCCGAAAACCTGGCAGTGGGGCACGCAATAGAACAACGGCACGAGACGACAGAGATTTCATCCGCATGGCTGTGACGGACCGTACAGCGTTCTTTCGTGTGTTAACACAACGTTGGAGCACGGCTACAGGTGTTTTGTTGTCTAGCTCCACGGTTCGTCGTCGTTTGCTGCAGCATGAACTGCGTGCAAGGGTTCCTCTACGCAGGATTCCCCTCTCGCTGAATCACAGACGCCTCCGACTTAAGTGGGTTCAGCAACACAGCACGTGGTGTGCCCAGTGGCAACAAATTGTTTTCTCCGGAGAATCTCGCTACGATCTTGAGTACAATGATGAAAGAGTCGCGTCAGACGTTAAAGGGAGGAACGTCTGCTACCACAGTGTGTTATCCAGCGTCATACTGCACAAAACGCTTAGCATTATGGTGTGGGGAGCTATTGGGTATAATTGTCGATCCCATCTAGTGCACATTGCTGGCAACCTGAACGTGTTCGCAGCATCAGGGAAATTTTGAAGCATAAGGGAATTTTGAAGTGGTCCTTTTCATTCTTCGACGCATTCAGGGGGCTGTATTTCAGCAGGATAATGCCCGTGCACATGTTTTTCAGACTGATCAAGCCTTCTTCAGTGTACAACAGGTTTTGATTCTTCCATGGCCTGCTCATTCCCCGGATATGTCGCACATCGACATGTCTGGGATTTCATAGGTCGGCGACTCGCTCGTACAACTGGTGGGACGTACAGTAAGATTGATCTTAGGCGTCAAGTCGAAGTCATCTGGAATGCCATTCCCCAGAATTACATTCAGAACCTGTATGATTCAATGCCACGACGTGTACAAGCTCTCATTGCTCTGCGTGGCGGACACACAAAGTACTGATTTCAGACTTTTTTTTTTCTGTGTTGTACATTTGATTGTTTATTTGTACCACTATCAGTAATATGTGGAATAAATTTCGTTAATCCTTTCAGTCGCAGTGTTCCCGCTGATGGAACACTTAATTTTAATTCTCAAGTGCAAAAACTCATCCCGGAAATTTTTTAGCAAAAATTTACATTTATAACATAGCAGAAAAGGCCCTTTTTTTTAACCTGAAAATTTAAAATTTCTTTTATTTTAATTTTGTTTGTAAATACCGGTGGCAGTGTAATTTAAATGATCTGAATTACTCTGCGCCGCAAAGGGTTAATTTCTGACAATTCTTTCATGGTGTTTCAATTTTCACAAACATGAGTGTATGAAAATTTAAATTCATAGTCATAAGTTTATTTATGAATTTAAATGGATATTTAAAGTTTCCGGGTTTTAGCATAAACAAGGTCAATTTAAAAGAAATGTTTTATTTATTTATTTTAAGTAATTCATTTATTCATACATTAAATGTAATTATTTATTTATTTTGTGAAATATATATACACTAAGCGACAAAAAAAAAGCCGCACTGCAGAAAAAATGACTTATACCTTTTTTATTTGTAATAACTTTAAAATTAATGTTTGAAACAAATAAAACTGTCTTGTTTGCATAATACCAAAGGTATGAAATGATACCTATGTATATTTTCGATTTAAAAATTCGCTTTATTGCACTTTATGAAGTAAATTTTAAAAATCTGCACAAAACTTTCTTTTTGAACATAATGCAATAACTATACACTTTGCATTCTATTATGATTTATTATATGAAATAAACAAGTTATATTTTAATATATGAAATAAAACTATTTATTTGTTAGATCTAAGCACTTTTTTGTTAAAAATATGTAATTCTGCATTGGGTTAATTCCATCTTTATATGGAATTACTGCATTAATGCGCAATGGCATAGTTTTTTACAGTGTTTTAATATAAATCTCAGAAATTTCAATGCGCCAAATATCACAAATAAATTTTTCTGGTTCTGGCAGAGTTATAGGCTGCAAATTTCGAATCCTCTCCCCTCTCCCCCGCCTTTTTATAGACGAAACATTTTCGAGCGGATCGCGATTTTGACCATTTCCATGTCTGGTAAAGAAGAAATTCTACTATATCCTTTGTGGTATTTAACTTAAAGTGAAAAAAAGTATGATTACATACAGAATTATAGGTTCTCATGGGAATGTATAAGAAATTTTGACAATTTGAAGTGAATAAACTTACCACAGACGCCGTGTAGTAAGGTGCCTTATTATCTTCAAATGCTGTTTACGGAAATGTCTAAGATACCTGCAAAAAAGTCGGTCAGGCACTACTTTTATGCAAATTGTGTTTTATTTCGAGTTAATTGATCCCTTGAGCATAAAAATTTCCCCGAGTGTTTGAAAAGTTATGCACCTCCGTACCATAATGTACGGAGAATGTGTCACTGTTTTAAAAGTGCGATTTTCATTAAGTTGGTCACATTTTCGTCTTCATTCTAGCTTTTTTCAACTGCACCACATAAAGAAAACTTGATTCATCAAAGAAAACCAGTTCAGCCTAATAATTAACCAATAATGTTTTTAAATTTTGGTCAACTGAAGTATTGTTTTTTCTAATTCTTTTCCTTAATAATGGCTTTTTTCGCAGATCTTCCGTTCTTTAACCCGCTTTGTTTAATTGTTCCCGCATTGTTTTTGGAGAAAACAATTTACTATACACTTTTTAAAATCTTTTTTAAGTTCTGAACATGATACAAATCGAATTTTTAAACATTCGTATTTTAACTTGCGGTTATCTTGCTTGGATGAGCAACATGACCGCCTAAAGCCAAATTCCCAGTTTAAACGGCCAAAAAAATTTATATTTTGCTAAAATCCATTTTACCAATATTTCGTTAGCATTTAATTATTTTGCCATCTCACGTATTAAAATATTTTTTGATTTTCATTTAAAAATTAATACTTTTTGTGGCATCGTTAACTGCCTTATTCTTACCATTTTTGAAATAAATTCTAAAATTACAATTTTCCTGACAATTGCATTTTGTTTTTAACACTAGACTCAAAGTGTATGTGGAGGACAACATAGTAAAATCTGTTCGAAAATTTGCTTTTTAAACGATAAAATTTGCGTTTGTAGAAGGCGAAAAGGAAAACATCCAAGTGCGGCTTTTTTTTTGTCGCTTAGTGTATATATATTAAATAAAGAATCTGTTGTAAAAACTAAAACGTAAGATATATATCAAAGAATAGTCGATACATACTCAAATCATTAAAAATATGCTAGTCTAATTTAAAATAAAATAGAAAATTCAATAAATCTAGTTATTTATTCTTATGAATATAGAAAATTTTAAAAAGTAATTTTTAGTTCTCCATCATATAATAAGTTTGGAGAGCTTGAGTTCTAGGGATGTGAAACCTCATTCAATCTCTTTCGGGTTCTACTGCTCGAAATCGCGCTGAAATTGTCCATGGAGTATTAGGTTGGAAGACATATGGCGGTATTCGGGTATTCACCATTAACTTCTCCCGGTTCAACGCAAAAACTTGAAACGCGTCTAAAGGCAGGGTGAAGCTTTTCAATAAAAGTTGGCTGGTTACTTCTGCCATCTAGCGTCGAAGATTTCATATAATCTTTGATTTGACTGGTTATTTTCTGCTAAAAATAGCTGAAAGTAGCAATGCCGCTAGATGGCAGAAGCAACGGGACAAATTTTGCTGAAAAGTTGTACCCTGACTTTATGCGTTTTTTAAGTTTTTGTGTTCAACCGGGAGTTAAAGTTATTGAGTAATAGGGCAGTTCAGGTTACCAGTCGACTCTAGTTTTAGATTGCAATGGTCTCGGAGAAAGTGTAAGGTTGTCCATGGAAGAGCTCTGTTAGTGTAAGACACAGATTATTATATAGATAGGACACTCTCATATACTTAGTGGAAACCAAAATTCAACTACAGTGTCCCTGTTGGCAACAGCTGTAAGTTTCTCAAGCTTACGCAATCACCAGTCTTATTTTTATTGTATCTATGTTTTCGTTTGGCAACTTTGATATAGTTTAGAAACTTGATTGTTAAAAGCAATTTACTTTAAGAAGCAAGTACTAAGTATTTAGCAAATAAATTTTGAAAATATACATGAACCAAAAATAGTTTGTCATTTTAAAGCATTTTGTATCATTTAGACCAAGCAATGTGAAATATTTAATGATTTCATACTGCTATTTCAGAAGTACAGTCGGCAGCAAAAGTATCCGAGCACTAACGAAAATTCCTATGTAAAAAAAGTACTCTAAGTCAGGGCGCGAAATTTCCGCTCTCCAACTCGCCGTTGGCGAGTAGAAATTTTATTGTGGCGAGTAAAATTTCGGTCTAAATGTAGATAGAATTCTTACAGTATACGGTGGTGCTATCAATATATATATATATATATATATATATATATATATATATATATATATATATATGTATATATATATATATATATGTATCGATTTAAAAAAGTAAAATCATGCTATTCTTAGGTAAGGGGACCAGACATCCTTCTTTAAGAGGACAGTCTTCTTTTTCAACGCTCTGCCCTCTTAAATGAAAAAAACATTACAGGACTAAAAAGTCAACCTAGAACAACTTTCTAATAAACTTGCCAAAACATATGACGTTTTATGTCTGTTCAGATTCTTCGAATCACAAGGAAATAAAAGTATTCCCTATATTTGTACGGTTCTTTGATCCAGAACACGGAATCATTATTGAAATTGTCATGAAATCATTAAGAAGGTTGTGCTCTGGTCGATATGATGTGGGTTAAAGTGTGTTCTCACTTTTGCATGAATAATATTCCTTATAAAAATAGGTCCACCAGTGACCGAGAGGTTCTGTCCTCGAAGCTGGTATACGTGAGGCGCTGGGCCACTTTCGAAATATTATTTAGGATACTGGCATGAATATCATAGACTAGGATTTTTCCAATTTAAAAAATTCGTAAGTTATTTGGAATTTACGATTTACTTAACAGGTCAGAATAAGGCAAAATTGAGCATAAACTTCTATTTTCAGGATCATAAATACATTAGACAACTTCAAAATTACATTTATGATATTTGTTTGAACATGATTGAATACAAATATTCTAACAGGAAAATTTCGTAAATCATTCGTAATTTACGATTTTATTAACATAGCGAAATTGTAAATTTTTCACATAAATATGAATTTTAAGGATTATTGCATTGGAAATAGTAGCATGAAATCTAAACAACGGAATTGACCCTGATAAAATAAATTAATAGGTTAGAATAAGATAAATATATCGAAGTGAACGGTGGATAGCCTATTAGGCGGAGATTTCGTTCTGTCACTGTATCAAACTTTGGTCAAATTCATTTTTTTTTTTTTTAACATGATTATAATATGTCTCGCACTAGAAATTTATGAGAACATAAATATGGTGGGGAACTGAGCAGTGTCCACCTGTGCCAACTAGTCATTTATTGACATTCTGATTTATAATGTGGGCTTTGCAGCAGAGATAAAGCATCTATCCAATGGGGATTCGGCCCCCTTTTAACATCTTCGTGTTTAGAACCGGGTTAGGAAAATTGCGGCAATGTACAAAAACACTATACGATCAATCATGTTTTAAAATTTAATTTAAGATAAATTTAAAATTTAAGGACACAACACCTTTTGCACCACAACAGTTTGTTTATATCAGATAAGTACATAATCATGGTTGCAAGAAAATGATGTAATAGCTATTAGCTCATAATTTTTATGATTGAATTCTATATTGCATTTTAATTTTATCTTCCATGGATATTTTAGAATTGCAATGGTAGTTATAAACTTTCGTTGAAATCTTTTTATATATTGAGATTAAAGGAAAAATGTAAGCACAAAAAATGTTCAGCTTTAAAAGATCTTTCTAATGATGTAACATTTATGCAGATTAATTAAAAAAATAAAAATACATAGCATTTCTAAGGGGGGGAAAAAGTTACCAAAAGTCTCTGTTTTGTAGCGATGTATACGGAATTGTTCCTGACAGAAGATGGTCATTATTATTAATAATAATTCATATTAATTTTACAATCACAAGTTAAAAATAACTCTCATTATGTACATTTATACGAAATTTTGACCTATACTGCCATGTTAAAAATTTAGAAAAAATGAGATCACAGCGCCACCTGTTAAGCGATTGATCCCCAAATACGAGTATAATCAGCACCAGTTTATGTCATGGTGCAACTAAATACCAAGTTTGGTTAAATTTCATTCATTGGTTCGTGAAATACAGCGTCCACAAAAAAGTGATACAGACAGACATTTTCTAAAAACTATCGATTCGTGTTCTGGACATTTCAAAACGTGTAAATCCATCAAAGAATTGAGGTCAAAAATTTTCACGAATCCAATACTTTCCCTATATTACATATAGAAGAAGTAAAAAAGTACACTTAATACTGCTTTGTCAAATAAATACTTGTCGAATTATGTTCTTAGACTGACTAAGAGCGTGTTTCGACAAGGGTTTATTTAACAGAACAGTATTAAGTGTAGTTTTTTTACATCGAAATTTTTGCTAGTGTTCGAACACTTTTGTTACCGACTGTAAGTGTCCTTAAAGAGTATAAATTTTACAAATAAGTACAGTAAATTTCTAAAGCTCATGACTATTTCACTTTTGAAGTAAATAAACGAAAAAATAATGAAATGAAGACACATATACAGCGCGAAAGCAGTATGTAAAAAGCAGCATTAAGTGTACTCTTTTTAGACGGGGATTATTGTTAGTGCTCGGATACTTTTGCTGCCGAGTGTACGATCCGACTTGTGATCTACGATAGCTTCAATTGTTACAATAGTATGTCGCCCTTAATCATATTTTGTGGCGAGTAACTTTTTTTTTCAGCGAGTGTAATCTAAGTTGAAATTTCGGGCACTGCTCTAAATACTGTTTTGTAAAATAAATCCTTGTTTAATCATGTTCTTAGTCAGTCTAAGAATATGATTAGCTAGCGCGGGAATCGAACGCGCTCTCCTACGCTCGAAAGCGATTAGCAGTGTGGTGACAAAACCACTCAGCCACGGAGGGTCCATTGTGAATTCATATATAATAGAAAGTGAAGAA
The DNA here is from genome assembly GCA_963930645.1 of Salticus scenicus. Lineage (NCBI taxonomy): Eukaryota > Metazoa > Arthropoda > Arachnida > Araneae > Salticidae > Salticus > Salticus scenicus. The sequence continues at coordinate 174,465,706 of OZ005656.1, read as the reverse complement.
AAAGAAAACTTCACTTACTAACCTTGCTACCAACTATTCGCGAAATAGAAAAAAAAATTTCCATCAAAGATGCCGTCAATGTAGACCTAACGCATGTGAAAGTTCTTAGTTCCTTTCTGTTGACACTGGTGATGCTACTATCGCTCCATTTCGCGTTTTAGCTTCACTGTCCTATCTATCTTTCGAAATTACAATCAGCAGCAAAATTATTGAAGCACACATCCACATTTTTTTTTTTTTTGTTTTTTTTTTTCATCGCTAATTCATTCCTACTATATTAGTTCACACTCTCCCTATATATATATCTTGTACAAATCTTGCAATCGATTTTTAACTAACTTCCCGACTAGCTAGGCATTTGAAACTTTCAGGATAGCTCAGAACACGGTGACAATACATTTTTTTAATACTTTTAATCAACTGTTTCAGGTCCCTAATTCCTTCGGCAGTGTTTATATGATTCAACATAAAATTTATTTAACTAACTTCCCGACTAGCTAGACATTTGAAACCTTCAGAATAGTTCATACCACGGTCAAAATGCATTTTTTTAGTAATTTTAGCCAACTGTTTCGGGTTCCTGCTGCCTTCGGCAGCGTTACTAGTACAAAGCTTGTAATCGTTTTTTAACTAACTTCCAGACTAGCTAGACATTTGAAACTTTCAGAATAGTTCAGAACACGGTGAAAATGCATTTTTTTAATAATTTTAGCCAACTGTTTCGGGTTCCTGCTGCCTTCGGCAGCGTTACTAGTACAAAGTTTACAATCGTTTTTTAACTAACTTCCCGACTAGCTAGGCATTTGAAGCTTTCAGGATAGCTCAGAACTTGGTGACAATATAAATCCTATTTAAAAAAAAAAGTAGAGTTAATACAGTTTTGTTAAATAAATCCTTGTCGAATCATGTTCTTAGACTGACTAAGAACATGATTTGACCATAGATATACTAATAAGACATAGATTGATCAGCGAGAGGAAAAAAGTGATGCCTTTTTTTTCGGGAAAAGTCACTCTAGTGGCTGCCTTTCTCAGAGTAAATCACACACAGGAATACACACGGATAATTTAGTAAATAAAATTTATGAATAATTTGTTTACTAAAGGTGAATGAAAAACTCCAGATGCAGTTTCAAATTCATTTTTCTTTTTATTCTTTTTTTCAATACTCTCTAATGGCTGATTTTAGAACTTTTTTTCGGCATCGAAATCTTTTGCTCGATAACATGGGGATGATAGATCTATATATATTACTATATCTATAGATTCGACAAGCATCTATTTAACAAAAAAGTATTAACTCTACTTTCTTTACATAGGTATTTTTGTTAGTGTTCGGATACTTTTGTTATCGACTGTACCAGCTTTACTGCAAGTTTGGTGAAACATAAATTTTACAGATTCTATAAGATTATGTTCCGTTTCAAGTTTAGTTAAGTGAAAGTTAAATCCACGTGTGAAAATTGACCCTTCCCATTTATTTAAAGTGTAAAATAAAGAAAGTAAGTTGTTATTCAATTTATATTCAGTGCATTATATAAACATTTCTAGTAGTTAAGACGGGAGAAAATCGGAAGACACATCCAGAAGTATAGTCGGCAGCAAAAGTATCCGAGCACTAGCGAAAATTCCTATGTAAAAAAAGTATACTTTGAGTTTAAAAAAAATAAAAGAAGAAGAATGGTGGTGGTGGTGGTGGTGATAATGATGATGATGATTATCATAACAAGGGGGTGGGGGCATTCTTGTGAATGTCCCGATACCCCCGATGTGTAAACCTGTCCACATCTGAGATATTCATCAGATTTTTTTTTTTTTTTTTTTTTTTGTCGTCTGAAAACAAAATATTCATTTATATAAAACTCTTACTGACATACCATGTTCTAAGTCATTCTATGTGTTATTTTTAACTCAGATAATAAAGCCTGTAATAGATCCTGATTCTAAAGCAGAATATTGTCACTTCTGTATTCTTTTCAGACTATTTAGTCTTTTTCAGAGCCCACGCAACGAAAGAAAACCCACACAACTTATTAGCTTCTCACCCTTTCAACTCCAAACGAGAATTTATAGTTAAAAAAAATTGACAATTTCACTAACTTTGCATAATAATTTTCTGCTATAGAAAGAATGTACATTTGCCAAATTTAATGTTTTAAATGCAATTATTTGTAATGTGTTAATCATTGGCAATTATTCAAAGAAAATATTAAGTGTTAAACATAAATATAGTTTTTTTTTTAATTATGAGACTGAATAAGTCTTATTTCATCTGTGAGTAAATATACACGGACCTCCAAAAATTAAGGAACAACTCACTTTTCGACGAAGTTAAAAAAAAAAAAAAAAAAAATGTTTCCGACTTCGATTTGTCTGTTTGTCCGTTTTCACTTTAACACTTGTAAATATTTATTGAATTCCTTCAAACTGATATATGTTATCCAAGTTCACTATAGAATATTCTCTATTGAAAATGGTGTACATAACACTCCTGGTTTGTGTACAGGGACATTCAAAAAAAAGTTTATCTATTGCGTTCTATAAGAGGTATGCATATAAAACACATTTTAATATTTTTTTACTGCAGAAAATATAATGAAAATGATATTTATTATTCATATGCACATAAATATGTTTTCTATAGAATATGGTACAATTAACATTAACGTTTACAGGACCACACAAAAATATTCAGATACATTAAAACTTATAATTCAAAATTGCTATAATTGCACTTTTTGTTGTCTTAAGTGTTTTTAACACCTTCCAACTTTGTTTAAAAGTAATTAGGATTTCAGTTAGTCTACCTATCTGTTTGTCTGTCTGTCTCTCTAATTTGCGTTAATATTTATCAAATGTCTTTAAATCAATATATGTTATTTAAGTTTACCGTGGCTTGTTCTAAATATATTGAAAGTAATATAAATATAGTTAGTCGCTTGTGCATAGGGACTTACAAAATATTTTCGGTGCATTGTGCTCTGTGAAGTGAGTATATTTGTTTGAGTATTTGTTTGAAGCATATTTATGTTTATGCTGCACACAACACATATAAATTAATATACTTTACTCAAATACTTAAAATCTTTTTAAAAAGAGAGAGAAATAGAGAGAGAATAAAGTGTTATAAGAGTAATTTATTGATTTAGAGGAGACCATTGATTTACGGGAATGGTATAAAATTTTTCATTTACATTATGCGATAAAAATAAAAATTGTTCAGAGTAACATTTTAGTGTTATGAGAACTTTTTTGGTACACTATTATATGTTGGCTAAGTAAGTTTTAGACTATATACAGGTCTACCCAAATGTTATCTATTTCATAAAGTGTTTTTGGAAATAAAAGCATAAAGATACATTTGTGAGATTCTCTCCTTCTTAGCTGAAAACAAAATGTATTTCCTTAATATATTTTTACAAACATATACCGAAAATATTTTACAAAAGATATATTTTTGTAATCTTGCTGTTTTTGGACAATATGCAGAACTATACGCAGCATTAAAGTCATAAAGTTTTTTTTTTTTTTTTTTTTTTTTTTATCTTTCTTCTTTTTCAATAAAATACAAAATACATTTGAATGCCTCATAACAGAGTTAAAATACATTTAAGTTAAAGCTAGGAGAATTTGTGCACAATTTAACAGAACGATATAAAAAATTCAAATATTAATTTTTTGCTAAACCTTTTATTCATAATTTTGAATTGATCCTTCTTCTATGCATTTCTATTACTGTTTTGCTGTTCTGTTACAATTTAAAGCAACAGCTGTAGTAAAACCAATAGAGATATTTCGTGCAATCTCTCCTTATAGAATAAGAGTGATTGTTCACATGGATAGGAGAGATTGAGCTTAATTATAACTGCAATTATATTGTTAATAATAATAATTGCATTTAAATGACATTAAATAATAAGGTCATTGTAAGGTATTTGTAAACAAATATTTTTGCATTGGGAGTGGATATTTCAATTCAATAATTTAAAAAATCAGAAAAATTTAAAAAGAACTACAAAAATTTAATTGAAGAAAAAACATTAAAGAAAGAGAAAAAAGAAACAAAACCAGATAAAGATTTCAAAATAACATTAAGTTACTAGATAACACGTTTAACTTAAAATTTGTACATTTCATTTTCAGCATGAATGGTTTCTTGTTTGCTGACCGATATTTTATTGTTGTACATGGTGAAGTTATTATGCAACCACGTGCCACAAGTGAACCTGTTCGAGACGAATTATACACCATGTGTGTAATGCATTTCCAAACAAAAGGTAAAAAATATGGGTAGCACATCGTGCGTGCAATGATATATGGCTAGTCCCGCCCACTTTTCAGCCCAGAATTCGCCTACTGATTACTACTTATTAAAGTTTTTTTTTTTTTTTTTTTTCCCTTAAAATCTTCCGCACAAAAATGTTCAAAACACAAAACCAAAATTTCACTTAGTTTGAAATTTTCTCGTTCCTACTTTAAAATCATTTGCGTTCGTTTATTTTATTTTATTTTATTGAAATTTAGACGATTACAGTTCTTAAAAAGAAGTTTGAATAATCTGATATTTTTTGCTTGCATTTAGCTTTATCGCTTCTATTTATACAGCCGATAACTGCCCGAAACTTGAGCATCATACTTGAAAATATTTCACAACTAAACAGATATGCAACAATATTTAAATACTTTGCGATAAATTTCTCATAGGCTAACATTAGCATTCGAGAATCCCGCCAAAGGTGGGGTATTTGCCGATCGTACCACTCCTGAATAATGTCCTGAATAATGCCGTATTCTGGGGCAGCCTCCAAAAAGATGCCCCGTCTCGAATGGGTTCAACTAGGGTGCCTCGATAAGATAGGCACCCTAGGTTCAACTCAGTCACTTGTCAAAGATATTTCCTGGCACAGCTCCAGGCATTCAACAAACTTATCTTCACTATCCGGTCATTACCAGTAAGTTGCGAAATCCAAATTAGTATAGAATTTTATAAAAATCAATACGCAGCTTTCCTAAATAACAAAAGCACAAACTCTCTCCCATTTTGGTAGGAAAGATTGCGCAGTCTTTTATTAAATAACCATTCGTTTTTAGAGAAAATCGTGATGCCCGTACCGTTCGTCTACAGTCGGTAACAAAAGTGTCCGAACACTAGCAAAAATTCCTATGTAAAAAAAGTACACTTCATACGATTTTGTTAAATAAATCCCTGTCGAATCCTGTTCTTAGTCAGTCTAAGAACAGGATTCGATAAGGATTTATTTAACAAAAACGTATGAAATGTACCGTTTTTACATAGGAATTTTTGCTAGTGTTCGGACACTTTTGTTACCGACTGTACAGCCACCTGAAATCGCAAGTCGCCTATTCTGCTCTTTCTTGCCTATCCCCTATGTGCATGCGCAATCTCTCTACCGCGCGATTTTCCTAGTTTTACGTTATAGGTTAACTGGTAAATGCAGTATGCAGTTGGAAAATGTTTGGAATTTTCAAAAATATTGCTTCCTGTATTAGATGTATTTTTTCTTCGATTATCATACATTCTGACTCTGAGCTACTAATAGTCTTTATTAAGGAAACAGTGAAATAATAATGATCCGTTGTAATAAAACGAAAAAGTGTAAAATTAATTATAAATATATCCCAAATTTTCCTTCTTTATTATAATTAGAAAGTAGTTCGTCTGCGCTCGATTTTTATGCATGTATATCCAAATTATTTCTCCTTGTAAGTTTAAGTTATTAAACATTGGTTCACATGATATTAAAAAAAGGGTGGGGGGGGTCACATTTAACATCATATTATTTATATGTTTTGAAGTCTAAACGTACCAAAGACCTTAAAAACGACATCCCAATCTTTTAATTTAAATTTTATAACCATGTGTCCAATTTTATTATTTATATTATTAATTTTTCGTGACGTAGCTGAATCTACACATTTAATTTACTATTATCATTTTCTTGTGACGTATAAAAATTTCGCATAGCAACGAAAAGGATTTATTCTAAAAATGAAATTGCTTTGTTTTATTCAAGCTTTGTTTTGTGTATGAATAAAATCTGAAAATTTATCTGGTTATTCAAATTTTGCTTTGATTATGAAACTATGAACAACTATATCATGTATAAAAAACTATATTATATGCATATATATTATGCTCAAATAAAATTTAAAATGAGATTTTTCTCTGTAAATGAACTAATGAATTTTGTACATTTCATTTTTAATTTATTATTTGAATCAAAGAAGGAATCTCCCAAAAAATGCAAACCGTGGATAACATTAAATATATATATATATGTGTGTGTGTGTGTGTATGTATGTATTTCCTGAAAACGTTGTTATAGTTGTGGTGATTTTTTCCCTTATTTTATTCATATGAAATGTTCTCATGGAAACCATGGATAAAATTTACTTTCTTTTATTTCAATGCAATACATTGTCGTAGGTATGACGTTAGTTTCGAGCGTTGCAGCTGGGAAACTTGGCTTTTTATTATTAAGATGATATCTTCCAAATTTATTTTTCCTTAAAAAAAAAAGAGAGCAAACCTGCGGTGAATTTTAATTTAAATTATGTAGTGACCGTTGCTAAAGAAGAAATGGCATATTTTAAAGCGAATAATTATTTTTCCTTTTCTTCCTTTCTTTTTTTTTTTTTTTTTTTTTTTTAACAAAATTTAATTTAGCACTATTTTTAATTCAAAAGTTTCATCTTTTTGTTTTTGTAAACTCTTAGATTTTGTAATAGGCTGTTTTTTATTATGCAAAATTCAGGGTATTATACCGTAAAAGGCAATGATGCATTTTTTCTGTTTCAAAGAAATAGGACTGGGGTCTTAAAAAATAATCTGTGGAAATGGCGGGGAAATATATTCTTAGAGAAAGGTGTAGTACAAGATACGTTGATTTCTTATTTCCTATTGAAATTTTATAACGGCTTATAATTATTTTCGTAAATAAATATGAATAAATTATAAAAAACTAATTTTACATTCCTCATCTTCCAATACTAATACTCAGAGGGACAATTCTCAATCTACTATAAATCACATATATTTTGAATTATGAATTTACTATAAATATATATAGTACTTTTTTTTTTTTTTTTTTTTTTTTTTTTTTTAGGACGGAGGACTAGTTTCAATCAGGATTTTTTGTAGACTAGTTTTGTGCAACACTAAAATAAATTAGAAATATCAGTCCTGTCGTTACAAATTTGGTACCAAATGAAAGGGGTGATTTTTCTGAATCCGGGGGTGCAAACAATTTTCCGATACGAAAATTAGATATTTTAAAATTAACTAAAGTGTGAAATTTAGGTGACAACACTTCATTTTAATTCATTTCAGTCATTTTAAAAACTACATGGCCCAGTTTTACAGTCAAAAAATGAGATAAAAAATAAAGATAAAAATTTTACAGATTGAAATTAATAGTCCTCCGTACTAAACTAAATTCTGTCTTTGACAGAACTTTTATTTATTTTATTTTATTTTATTTTATTTATTTTATTTTATTTTATTTTATTTTATTTTTTTTTTTTATTTTTTTTTTTATTTTTTTTTTAACATTTTAAATGAAACTGTTATTTTACAAAACCCGCAAAATTATCATTATATTTTGTTACTATTATTATTTACTTTCACTCTGCATGATTTAATAGGCTTGAATAATAATTCTGATATAGTATCCCTCTTTAAAACTCGTTTATTGATCAGTCGATCAGCTCAAAGAAATAATCGCAGATATCAACACCGTATTGACAAAGCCTTCAAAAAATGTACATTTAAAATATTTCGCTACTGACGCCATCTATATTTTCAGCCTTACATTATTTTTCACTTAAAGCACTTGTGGATTCATTACGGTTTATTAAAATATGAAAATAATTATATATATTTTTTTAATAAATATTTAGCAAATGTAATGGGAAAATATTCCTCTTGGGTATGCATATTTTATCTCAGAAAATTTATTGTTAGTATTATTGTTATTTCATTTCTCAAAAATAAATTTGTATAGATGAAATATTTACACAGAATAGTTAATATTCAATTAAAATTTAATTTATTTAAAATAATTCTTATTTGGATTACGCTGCATAAATGAATTTTACATTTTCTTAATAGTGTGCACTATGCTTAATCATAGATATAATATGAATCATTCAAAATTTTAATTTTTGCAGCGTTGTTCGAAGCCAAGTCAAAGGTTCCAAGTCCTCTTAATAATGTTGCCTTTTTTTAACACTTTCCAACTAGTGCTGGACGATATCAGAAATTAAATATCGCGATATATCACCAAGTTAATATCGATATTAGTGATATATTGCGATATTTCTTTCAAGATAGGAAAAAATAGACATTTGTTATTTTTTAAAGACATATGCACGCGAATTTTAAAGTATACAAGTATAAAGTGCTTTCCATGTATTTTCTGGTATATTACTACCATAACTTTATCATTAAAAAAAAAAATGCATAAAAAGTGAATCAATATTTTGTGTTTCTTATAACTTATACCATTGCTTTTTAGTATACCTCTGTATAGTTTGTCCTCTATTCTTCCCATTTTAAGCTTTAATTATTTTAAAATCATATTTTAACACAGTTAATATGCGATCTGTGTTTTATTTGTACCAAGTATATCAAATATCATAATTCTACTAAAAATTGTCTTAAGATGTAGGTATTAAATAAAAAGGAAAATCATTTTAAATAGTTAAGAAATGCCATTGGATACACCTTTTTTGGTCGTAGAGAGTAATATTTTTTACTTAAAACTCTTATATGCATCCTAAATGTCAGTTACTTGTCATTTTTATTTTTGTATCTGCTTACCAAATCATTACAATATTTTTTAAATGTATATGTGTTCAATTCACATTCGTAATAGTTTCACAACAATTGAAAATTGAATTATATATATTATATATATATATATATATATATATATATATATATATATATATATATATATATATATATATATACATTGTCAGTATAAAAATTATATTATTTAAACAAAATTATGTTAAAGTTTCATTTTGTTACTTAAAGTAACTCATTTTGCATTTAAACCAATTTTATTTAACATGCACGGCTTAAAAAAAAAAAAAGAAAGAAAGAAAGAAAAGAAAAGAAAGAAGGAAAAGGAAAGAGAAAAAATAAATGCTACATAAAAAAACCCGAGGTCGAAAATTTTTACGAATCCAATACTTTCTCTATATTACATATAGAAGAAAGTAAAAAGTAATAAACTATCCAATATTATATAATTCTATAAAGAAACTGTCACTGTAAAATTACTGAAGATAAAACTTTATTTTACATCAGTCAGATAGCACCCTTTCTCCCTTCCCATGTTATCCAATGGGATTTTTGTCGCGTCGTTTTATAAAAATATTTTATTAAAAAATGAACTTTTTCGAATTCTGTTTTTTGAATATTACTCTTTGGACAGGTCGTCTTTTAGCTTAAATTCTGTTTTTTGAATATTACTCTTTGAACAGGTCGTCTTTTAGCTTAGTGAGCAATTTTTCGAAAAAATAAATTTAAATATTTTACTTAGAGATCCACACTTAGAGTCCATAATTTACTTATTGAAATAAAATATTTAAATTAATTTTTTCGAAAAATTGTTCACCAAACTAAAATGCGACCCGTTCAAAGAGTAATATTCAAAAAACAGAATTCGAAAAACTTCATTTTTGAATGAGATATTTTCATTGGATAACATGGGAAAGGAGAAAGGGAGCTATCTGACTGAAGACTGAAGTACAGCCCAAAGCGAGTTAAACACATGTTAAAGGTCGCATCTTATTCGCCAGAAGTTATCGATACTTTGAAATAAACCAATATCAATGAACCAATAGCAGGAAATGAGCTAAAACAAAAGATATTGTTTTCATTCGTCATAATAAGCGTTTGTTTTTATATCGCCTTGTCTGTGGTTACTGTGGTATTACACCTACGATCCACGAGTGGTGATGTGCAATATTATCAAATACTAACGGTAGTATAAATTCTTTCATATTATCGTTTAGGGTCAGTAAATGCATGAATGTATCAATATACTGTGGGAAGTCAATATACTGTGGGAAGTCAATATACTGTGGAAAAAGCAGATGGCTTTCAATAAATACTGTTTATTTTTTTATTATGAGGTGGACTTATTAAAACAGTGATATTTTAGATTTGAGGTTTCGCACGCAGGAATAAAGGAAGAGGAAGTATATGCATTGTGGGAGTGATCGTTTGGGGTGGGGTTATATTTTTTTATTTTATCAGTGAGGGATGGGAGAAAAATAAGAGAATGGGTATTAGTATAAGATATTGCGCGCTCTTTTTGTTCGGGTTTCGTTCGCTGATTGTGGTTCGTTCGCTCGGGTTTCATTCGGGTGTCATTCGTGATGCACGCTAGCGCGGAAGCATAATTCTATTAATCCGTGGTTGGCGTTTAACGGTACTTATCGGCATATCGATTGATCGCGCGGTGCGCACTAGGTAATATCGTTAAAGGGATATATCGTCAGAGCAAAATCTTAAATATTGTTATCGGGATATTTAAAAAATATCGATACTTGGGGATATATTTATAAATAATCCAGCCCTATTTCCAACAAAGTTTCAAACTATTTTTTACTTTGGTTCGTCCGTCTTTCTGTCTGCTTCTCGCTTTCTAGCTCTTGTAACTATGACTCGAATATCTCGAAATTTACATATGTTATTCAGGTTTAGAATAGCACATTTCTTATTTAAGATATCCATATAAAGAAAGAAAGTTGTATCTCTATGTATCTTTAACCACATTTCTTGCGACTACGGGAGCCTTTGCGCATGTACGATCTGAACGAGTCCAGTGTTAAGACAGGGGTGATAACCTTGTCGTTGAGAGAAAATAAGCAATAAATGAACACCGAATGACAGGATGTTTACCACATCTCAACCTGTCGCCCAGTTTGGCACCCATCCAAGCCTCTGGACACGTCCTTACTGCTAGTCTTAGAAAACGTGGTTACATTATATCTGTGCCAGTGTTAAGTTGTATGCGCTCTGGAGCTCACACCAGCGATCACAGAGCTACAAACTTAAAAGATAGTTTGAACCCTGCAGGTGTGCACTTCATCAAGATTTTTTCGATTTTTAAATATCAATTTTCTATTTTTTTCCCCCAAACTGTATTTAATTGTTTGTGTTTCGGAGCAACAGTTACTGTATTATCTATTTTATATTTGTTTAAATTATATTTCACGTTGTTCTTAGTTTATATGTAATCGCGATTTTAACATTGAAGTACTCAATTTTATATTTTAAATAAATGAAAACATAATAAAAATGAAAATATATACAATCACTACAGATTATCCCTCTAAAATTAAGTCACCCACAGTTATTAAATACACAACATTTTTTTTTTTTTCCTTTAACGATTTTTTTCCCCCAAAAAAGTACAAATTACGATTAACAAATGTTCTCTTTAATGAAAATGTCAATTTTATCGTTCGTATTTTTCTTCCAGATACTCCGTATCATAAGTAATTGAAATAAACTTCATTTTATTGCTTAGGACAACACAATTCCCAAATAAAAAGTACAAGAAGGCTGATTGGATGTAAATAATCATTAAGGATTGATCTCTTTTATTCTAGACGTTATTTTAAGTAAAGCACGTCTTGTTGATACGCTATTTGTATACATGTTATATTATACAAAGCACGTCATCTTGTTGATATCTAACTCTTGTATCGTATACTCCAAGTGAATTTAAATAGAACTGAGAAGAACTATTTAATCTAAATACGAATTGTGCCGAATTTACTTATACATAAATTATAATCTTTAATCTTTAATTTCTTGATATTTTATTCTTTTACACAATATTCTCACACTGTTAAAATCTTTATACTGTATCAAATTATATGAGATGTTATGCACGGTTGTAATTTAAATTTTTCATCAAAATTAGATAAGCAGAACTACAAAATCTTATATTAGAACCATGTATTTTTATTTAAAAATAAAATTATAAAATATTATTCAATATTATTGTTGAAACATTAAAACAATTTTTAATCTTTTAGACGCCAAAATTCTCAGTCATTTGAAAATATTTACTCATCTAATATGTAAAGCACCAAACGTCGATTAGCGTTTTTTCCCGTAATATAAATCGAGACCCCATCAACTGTGCCTTCCCAGACAATCGTAACCTGTTAAAAGGAGGAACTGAGCTACAGCTTCACGACTGGAGCTTTGGCATTGTGGGCTTTGGGATCTTCAATTTTCCATCACTTTGTCTGTATTCGGTCAAGTAACTGTAATTTATAATTTATAGCCATAGTTCGTTTGAAATACGCTTTTATAGAATGATATCGCAATGCTGAACATCTTGATTGGAGCAACCTCGAGTGATTTCTTGGTTTGTTGGTTGGGTTGGGTTTTACGTCCCACTAGTGCTGCGCAATGGGCAATTCGCAACGGTCTGGAACTCGCCGCTAGAGGTGGTCCGGAGACATGCCATCACAATTCTGATCCTCCACGGATAGGATGGCTTTCGCGTTTCGGGGACCCTCAGAGGTATAATTTTTGTTCGGAAGATGGGGGAAATTGCGGCCACGACAGATTTTACGTGCACCAGTCACCATTAGTGTACATGACGGTCTTTGGCCGGCTCGAGTACCGAACCCGCAATCATCCAATTGCAAGCCCGGCGCTCTACCGACTGGGCTACCGCGGCCCCTTTTCTTGCAAGGAAATCAGCCTGTTCGTCTCCAAAAACTCCACAATGTCCAGGTATGCACTGAAAAGCATATTTTCTTCTCTAAAGTCCGCCTTCACGAATAATTTCGACACTGAAGGATTTCCTCCGATTAGAAAGGATCAGGTGAGTCAATAGCCTGAATTGTGGCCTGGGAACCAGAAAGCAAAACCCCTCTAACAAATTTATCTTCAAGACATTTATATGACATAAAAGTTGAGATTTAGCCATCTTATTTACGGGCTAAATTACAACACAGTAGCAACAAGGTGCAACTATAAATAAATGTATATGAAACCATGTGCGTTAGTTCTTGCTCTAGATTTGTCACACACACATAGACAATCATTTTCTAAAAATAAGCAAATCATGTTCTAGATCTCTCAAAATGTGTAAATCCATCGAAAACCCATGGTCGAAATTATTTACGAATCCAATACTTTCTGCTATTGATCATAGAAGAATATTGAAGTAATATCCAGGGGCGGACTGACTCACAAGGAAACATTCAAAAGGTGTCATCTTCAAAAAGTATCGAAAAAAATATATTTGATTCTACTCTTCATAAAACACCAGAAAATGAAAAAAATATCGGCTGAAATTAATTACAGCGACCACAAAAAATTATCAAAATTAAGCATATTTGGCAATTTCACACTGCTAGGCGATTGATTTTGAATACTTGGCGGAAAAGCAAAACACGGTTCTGTTCGTACATGGCAATCTCTGTGCTAGCAAACATATCGCCTAACAGCGCTAAATCGCCAAATGTGCTTAATTTTGATAATTTTTTTGCGGTCGCTGTAATTAATTTCAGCCGATAATTTTTCCATTTTCTGGTGTTTTATGAAGAGTAGAATCACATATATTTTTCTCAATACAGTCGGTAACAAAAGTGTCCGAACACTAGCAAAAATTCCTATGTAAAAAAAGTACACTTCATACGGTTTTGTTAAGTAAATCCTTGTTGAATCTTGTTCTTAGTCAGTGTAAGAACATGATTCGACAAGGATTTATTTAACAAAACCGTATGAAGTGTACTTTTTTAACATAGGAATTTTTGCTAGTGTTCGGACACTTTTGTTACCGACTGTACTTTTGAAGATGACACCTTTTGAATGTTTCCTTGTCAGTTTGGCCTACCCGGCTACAAGATATTTTGGCCCACTTGCTAAATAAAGAAGTTTAGGGAACCCTTCTAAGGTGGACTCCAGAAATTCAAAATAAACTAAGAAAAAAAAAAAAAAGCCGCACTTGGATATTTTTCTTTTCACCTTCTACAACCACCAATTTTATCGTTTAAAAAGCAAATTTTCGAACAGATTTTATTATGTCATCCTCCACATACACTTTAGTATTGAGCCCAGTGTTAAAATCGAAATGCAATTGCCAGAAAAACTGTAATTTTAGAAATTATTTCAAAAATGGTAAGAATAAGGTAATTAACGATGAAAAAGTATTAATTTTAGAATAAAAATCGAAATATATTTCAATACGTGAGAGGGCAAAATAATTAAATGTTAACGAAATATTGGTAAGATGGTTTTTAGCACAACATAAAATTTTTTGGCCATTTAAACTGGAAATTCGACTTTAGATGGTCACGTTGCTGATCCAAGCAAGAAGACCGCAAGTTAAAAAGCAAATGTTTAAAAAAATCGATTTGTATTATGTTCAGAACTTAGAAAAGATTAAAAAAGTGTATAGCAAAATACTTTCTTCAGAAATAGTGCGGAAACAGTTAAAGAAAGTAGGTTAAAAAACAGAAGATCTGCAAAAAAGCCATTTATAAGAGGACAAGTATTTAAAAAAAAAAAAAAAAAAATTATACAGACACGACATTATTTCATTATTTAAAACATGAAAATCTGACATTGACAGATTTTAATTTAGTGCCAGAGGCCTACTGCTAAACTTGTTAATATCGACAAATTCTTCTTTAGTTAATTCGTGACGATCTAAATTCCATGATAAAGTTTTCATTAAATCAAACCAATGTGTTTCAGCTGCAGATACTGCAACAAATAACGTTGGAAGTCCAAACTGTCTTATAGCCGCAAAACAACGTTTTTTCTCTTTTTCCCAATGAGGGGGAGGTGTGCCTTCGGGGGGACTCATGTCAAAGGTGTGCCTTGGGGGGGGACTCATGTCAAAGTTGGGCCTTGGGGGGACTCATGTCAAAGTTGGGCCTGGGGGGGGGACTCATGTCAAAGTTGGGCCTTGGGGGGACTCATGTCAAAGTTGTACCTTGGGGGGACTCATGTCAAATTTGGGCCTGGGGGGGACTCATGTCAAATTTGTGCCTTGGGGGGACTCATGTCAAAGTTGTACCTTGGGAGAATTTTTTATATTTTTTAAAAACTTGTAACCTTCGTTATGAGTAATCAAATTATCTACAAAATCTTCATTCAATAAATCCCCATCATTCAATAAACCGACTGAAATAGGCCCTTAGCACTATTAAGAGTGACGTATAAAAATTCGACAATGCTGTACCGACTGAAATAGGCCTCTAGCACTAAAAGAAAAAAAAAAAAAAAAAAAAAAATTATACAGACACGACATTATTTCATTATTTAAAACATGAAAATCTGACATTGACAGATTTTAATTTAGTGCCAGAGACCTACTGCTAAACTTGTTAATATCGACAAATTCTTCTTTAGTTAATTCGTGACGATCTAAATTCCATGATAAAGTTTTCATTAAATCAAACCAATGTGTTTCAGCTGCATATATTGTAACAAATAACGTTGGAAGTCCAAACTGTCTTATAGCCGCAAAACAACGTTTTTTCTCTTTTTCCCAATGAGGGGGAGGTGTGCCTTGGGAGGGACTCATGTCAAAGGTGTGCCTTGGGGGGGGGGGACTCATGTCAAAGTTGTACCTTGGGGGGACTCATGTCAAAGTTGGGCCTTGGGGGGACTCATGTCAAAGTTGGAACGTGGGGGGACTCATGTCAAAGTTGTACCTTGGGGGGGACTCATGTCAAAGTTGTGCCTTGGGGGGACTTCATTCAATAAATCCCCATTCAATAAACCGACTGAAATAGGCCCTTAGCACTATTAAGAGTGACGTATAAAAATTCGACAACGCTGTACCGACTGAAATAGGGGTACCTTGGGGGGGGGGGGGGACTCATGTCAAAGTTGTGCCTTGGGGGGACTTCATTCAATAAATCCCCATTCAATAAACCGACTGAAATAGGCCCTTAGCACTATTAAGAGTGACGCATAAAAATTCGACAACGCTGTACCGACTGAAATAGGGGTACCTTAGGGGGGACTCATATCAAAGTTGGGCCTGGGGGGGGGGGAATCATGTCAAAGTTGTGCCTTGGGGGGTCTTCATTCAATAAATCCCCATTCAATAAACCGACTGAAAAAGGTCTTTAGCACTATTAAGAGTGACGTATAAAAATTCGACAACGCTGTACCGACTGAAATAGGCCTCTAGCACTGAAAAAAAAAGACATAAGTTGACCAAAAATTTAAAAAATATATCAGTTAATTATAGGGCTGAACTGAGTTTCTTTGATGAGTCAAGTTTAATTTATTTTGAGCTGAGAAAAAAAGCTATTAGGATGGTAAAAGTGGGACTAACTTAATGAAAATAACTCTCTTAAAACAGTGACACATTCTCCGAACACTATGGTAGGTACGGAGGTGCTTAATTTTTCAAAGAATCAGACAAATTTTCATGCTCAAGGGACCAATTAACTCAAAATAAAACACGGTAATTATAAAAGTGGCGCCTGGCTAACTATTTTGAGGTATTTCAGACTTTTCTTCACACAGCATTTCAAGATGATAATGCTCCTTGCTATACGGCGTCTGCGGTACGTAAATTTGAATCAAACTGTTAAAATTACCTATCCATTCCCATGAGCACCTATAATTCTGTAAGTAATAATATCTTTTTTCACTCTAAGTTAAATACCACAAAGAATATCGTAGAATTTCTTATTTATTACTCTTGGAAATAGTCCTAATCTCAATTCGTTCGAAAATGTTTCGTCATAAAAAGGCACGGGGAGAGGGAGGAGGATTCGAAATTTGCAGCCTACAACTCTGCAAGAACTAGAAAAATTTTTACAATATTTAGCACAGTGAAATTTCTGAGATTTATATCAAAAAACGGTATAATACTATGCCACTGCGCATTAAAGCAGTAATTCCATTTACAGGTGGATTTAACCCAATGCAGAATACATATTTTTATTAAAAAATTATTTGACAAATGAATAGTTTTATTGCCTATACTAGCAGGCTTTGCCCGCTTCGCTGGACACTATATTTAAATGATTTCTTTGTAACTGAATATATTTCGATTGGCGACTATTTTCGTCACAGCTTTAGTATGGGACCTCCTTGGCAATATCAAACATTTTTTGAACTTCTCGAATCTGTACAACAAAACTATTATTAAAACAAATATTTTCGAAAACAGTCCAATAGCTGGTGTTAATTCTTCGAATATTCTGGAAACAGTTGAAGCTGTTACTCGTACAGTATAAGTCATTATTCGATGAATGTTCTGGGACAGTCCAAAAAATAGTCACTTGTTCTACAGGAGTAAAGCAAATAACATCTACTACACCAGAGCAAAAATTTTCGCTCACTCACGAAAAATGTCCAGTCGCTTAGAGCTCAATCCCTAAAGCGCAAGGACTCAGAATAGGTCTCTGAATAACTCTGGATCGCAGTGACTACATACTCTTTCACAAAAATCAACTCACACCTACTTATAACTTTTGGCGACGGGGCTTGGAGATGACTCCATCAAAAATCCCTTGGTAAGCTCAAGGTCTATGTTCCCGTGTGTCGGAGAGCTTCGAAACATCGGGAACCCTAAACTAACATTTTTCACCAAATTTGGTCTCCCACTCGCCAAGTTTGTCTCCAAGACTATGCTTTCTATTAAACATATCTTTATTTAGTTATTTAAATATTAATTTGAATAAATCAAATATTTCTGCGCGACAGCGTGCAAGTGCAGTCACGCACAACAGCTCATTTATTTGTATGTCAAATTAGCGTAGTGATTGGTATTAAATTAAAAATGACGTCAATTTTTGTGAGATGCATAATTTTTTTTATTTTTTATTTTTTATTGTTCACGTTTAGATAAATGTATTTATTTTCCTGTTGGAAAAAAATAAAAAAAATAAACTCGTATTTTATTTGGCAACATTTAAATTATAGATAAAATTTAAATGGCTAATTTTTTGCTATTATTAGCTTACAAAATTGCTATTTTATGCATAAAAATAACAAAAACAAAGTTTTTTTCGGAATAAAAGGCAGCTAACTTTGTAAGTTAGGGTATAAGCTATTTCCATTACAAATTTCATCGAAATCCGTCGAGCAGTTTTAGCGTGAAACTCAGTCAAATAAATTCACGGACATTCACATTTATAATATATATAAGACTAGCAGGCTTTGCCCGCTTCGCTGGTCATTATATTGAATGAAATGAATCCCCAAAACAGCATATCATTAATAATAATAAAATATCTTTAAAAAAAAAAATCATTGAAATCCGTCAAAATCTAATTTTAAGGGGTCAATTCTGGGTACGTACGTTGCGATAAGTCGGCGAATTGTGACGTCACTGAACTCTGTTATCACATCGCATGCTATAGTCGCATGCGACCAAAAGAGCTATTCTTGGACCACCATTTTCGCAAGTTCGACAAGCCAGAGTGCGATATTTAGCATGCGATAGAGTTGTTACGGCTCCTCCCAACTGTCAATCATTTTCAGCGATTACGATAGCAGATATTCCGATATAACCAATGGAAAAGTTTCATCAAAATGATGTTGTTTAGTAAACAGTAGCAGTTTGACAGTAATGGCTGACAACGATGCAAAGTATGTTGAAATGACATCAATGCAAAGATATCACGCACCAATTATATTTTAGAGAATCTTCGTCATTTTTCTTATATTTCGAATTATACTGAAAGTATTTGTATCACCATATTTTGTATCCTGCGATGTTTTTTTATTCTAATTGTGCCATTGAATATTTATAAGGACTGCATGTCTAAGTTTTTTTTCAACGAACTATTTTTGATGTAGAAGAGCTAGTGTCATTTCTACAAAATTTTCCAGAAAATTGAATAGATAGTTTCTGAAATCATTGTTTTGGAAGAAATGCTTTATACCAAGCACTGTGATAAATATTAATCTTTGAGGAAAGGTAAAAAGCTAGTGGGACAGTCTTGTGTACAGTGCTTTTTTTTATATTAGGCAATGCATTAGATTGTCCTTCTATGCAAATATTGCTTACAAAAAACAAACGAAAGTCTAATTTTGTAAGTTTAAATTTAATTTATTTTTGCTTTTAATCAATTACCATTAGTAAAATTATGATTGTATGTCTAATATATACCTCATTTTAATAGTTAAATATTAGCTTACACTTATATTCACTTACCAGTATTAACATTTTTAATATAAATCTACAAAACGTTTTGAATATGTTTATTATATTGTGTAATAAGTGAATTCATCTTTTTTCACTTCCTTAAAAATTAGTATAATAAAACTGATGTACGTTTTACTAAATCCTGATAATATACTATGGCATCATACATATATGTTGCTATACCGTAAACATTGCTGGAAATTGTATGTTATAGTTTTTTCCCAGAATTGTACATAATAATTCGAATGCATTAATGGTTTATCACATTAAATACGAACTTGGAAAAAAAATACTTAAAATCATATTATAATTTTTACTTATGTGTATTTACTGATTCAGATTTCTTTTAAATATCTTGTAACTAGTACATAATGTCAAGTCGCTTTACTCATAACAGGGTTGATACTCCTCAGGGAAAACAGGGAATACTCGCGGAATTTGGAATTTGTTAAAAAAAGTCAGGGAAAATAAAAATTTTCATTGAAAGTCAGGGAAAATCAGTTACAAAATCTGAAAAAACAAATGTTTTTTTTCTCTTGAGTTATGTTTTTCTTGTTTAGCTTCGTATCAAAATTTAAATCATTAGGTATTATGAAAATACGCACGTAAATAATGATTTCTACCTGAATTTCTATCGTGATCAGCAGTAATATGACATCATACAGTGAAAGTAGCTGTATTTTGTCCTGTCTAGAAGAGCGTTTCTTGTAATATGTTGCTAATATTTTCTTAACCCTTAAATGCCTGATTATTTTTTACGTCAACTTAAAAATGTTTTATTCTTACCTCTATTAAATAAATCACGGGAAAAATACTTTAAAAAATAATACTTTATTTTAACTATGGTATACAGCTAAAAAGCAATTTCTTATTAATCGACAAGCATGAGGTATTAGAGTCTCAATATTATTCTAATAATACTTTAGAAGAAAAAATT
Source organism: Salticus scenicus (assembly GCA_963930645.1). Lineage (NCBI taxonomy): Eukaryota > Metazoa > Arthropoda > Arachnida > Araneae > Salticidae > Salticus > Salticus scenicus. Next base: position 174,445,577 of record OZ005656.1, on the reverse strand, counting down.
GGGTATGTTGCCGAAAAGCAACACACGGCATTTAAGGGTTAAAAATTGTCTGGAAACTCAGGGAACTTTTTTCCCATATTTGAGTATTAACCCTGCATAAGCATGACTTAGAATCCAAATACGCGGTGGTGTGGTCAGGGGAGGGAAATCAGAAAAACAACCAAAGGCTTAAAGAAAATGATTTACTAATATTTTCGAATGATGAATTATTTATAACCTTTCTTTAAAAAAAAATAATAATTGTGTAGGGTGTCTTTAGTATTTTTCTAATATTCACCTTTCATATTTTATACTTAACAATCAAAGTGTTCATTTATTACCAAAATAACATTTCATTCAAACCCCAATTATATAGACATTTAGTATAAGTGATGAAAACAGTTTTGGGAGGAGGAAGAAATTTATAGTGGGATCCTTTTTATAAAATGAAATTTTTATGAACGTGCCCTTCTTAAGAATTTCAACTTTATAAAGACACAACTAAATGGCCTTAATAAAATAACCCCTGACATAACATAAATGAATTCTGTGTTTAATGTATAAATTGAACTTTTCGAGTAATATGTTATCATAAACCAACAATTTCATGCAGACATATAATTTTATGATGAATACATATGTAGTACAGGGTGATTCATAATTATCTCCAGAATTGAAAAAGTTATTCTATGTTATGAATATGAATAGTAATTGAATATCTGTAAAAAATGCATAAATGTTAAAATAATTTTCTAATAATATTTCCAAATACCAGAAGCAGGCCTCAACAAATTTAAAAGTATTTGGCCGCCACCTAAATTTTCTAGTAACAAAAATTAAGAAGTTCATTCTGACCATAAGTTTAAGAAAAAGCAATTTAGGATTTTGCCAATTTTAGATGCATTGAAACAGAAATTGGTAATTTTCCATGATGGATTAACTATTTTGAGTCTAAATTTTATCGAAGTTATTCCTTAATACATGCACCCTCTGTCGCTGGTGATGATTTTATTTTTTGCCTATGATAGTCAATTTTTTTTATATTATTTATAATAAAACTAGCAGGCTTTGCCCGCTTCGCTAGACACAATAGTGAAATGAGTTGCCAAAATCCTATATCATTATTAATTAACCTGAGTTAAAGTTCCCGCTGTGCTCGGTAGAGACTTTTCTCGCTTGCAACGTGAAGAGTCCGTGTTCTCACTGCCTTCGGCAGCAACTTACCCGATTCTTGCTCCCCCTTCCCCAGTGGGTAAGTTCGAAGTTTTGCGAAATCTATACACAGTACATAATGCGTACACCTAATCAACATCCACGCACCAAAGTTCACCAATCTAAGATAATTTAAGGCGAATTCAAATGGGAAAACTTGTTTTTACATGTATTTATAGCCCTCTCGTCACTAGCGGGGTAAGGGGGGATTTCGTAAAATCCCGTTACAATAAGGGTCAGATATATATAAACAATTTATGTACCAAATTTCGTGACCACAGATCCCATAGATTTCTGAGGACAAATTTAGCGCTGAAACGTGTTTCGAGTTTGCCCCCTCGTAAACCTCCCCCCCCCCCCCCCAAAAAAAAAAAAAAAAAAAAAAAAAAACGCAAACCCCAAAAAAGCAAAAATGTGTTTTTGGAAATATCCTAATGAAGTCGCATAGCCTTTTTTCAATTTATTTGTTCCATTTTTGGCAGAGGTCTACTCAAAAATCAGGAATTTTCAATATTTCCCCCCTCCCTTCCCTTAAAAATCGAAAATTTCTAACTGCAGATAATGTATTATTTGTACTCATGTCTAGTCTCCCCAAGTGCAATTTCTTTATTGTGAAATAATTAGGAGCCGAGTTATGCTTATAAACGTGTTTTTGTCTTTTGCCTCCCCCAGGGGGGAACGGGGAGTAATTTCTGAAAAGTTGATAGATGTAATTTTAAGTTGAGTAAAGACCTAAATTCCTGCGGAGTGCTGTTAAATTGCGTCCAGCCATTTTCAAGTGATACCCGGACAAACGTGTTTTTGTCTTTTGCCCCCCAGGGGGAGAATTTCTGAAAAGTTGATAGATATAATTTTAAGTTGGGTAAAGAAAGACCTAAATTCCTGTGAAACGCCGTTGACTTCTGTCCAGCCGTTCTTAAGTGATACCCGGACAAACGTGTTTTTGTCTTTTGCCTGTTTTTCTTAATTTTAAGTTAGTTAAAGATGTAAGTTTCTGCCAAGCACTGTTGAATTCCGTCCAGCCGTTCTCAAGTGATGCCGACAAAAAAAAAAAAAAAAACATACAGACATGATGACACACACACACACACACAGAGGCAAAATTTTCTGAAGTCATTTTCGGCTTTCATGGTGTGTGAAACGTGAAGATATCGCAAAATTTTTCAATTCTGACAAATTTACAGACAAAAGTCTGATTTTATTAATACACTCACCTTACACAAATTAAAAAAATGTGTATTTAAGCACATTAGGTTCTATTCTATAGCTTTTTCATAAAAGCTGTGTCACTTTTCAGGTGATAGGGATATACTGACAAATTTAAGTATGACTTACAAAAAATATAGTGTATTAGTATCATTAGACTTTGAGATAAAGCTTTTTCAGAAACAAGGAAAATTGTAGTATAACAACAATACCTCTTGGCAAATATACGCACAAATTTTAACAAGAGTAAGGGTGGGAAGGATGTAGTTGTGTACATTAAAATTTGAGATAAAGCTTTTCAGAAACAAAGAAAATTATAACATAACAGCAGCATCTATTGACCAATATTCACATAAATTTAAACAAGAGTAATGAAAAAATGGTGTGGTTCTGCACATTAGATTTTGAGATAAAGCTTTGTCAGAAACAAGGAAAATTACAGCATGGCAACACCACTTTTCAGACAACATCCATATGAATTTAAACACTGAGTAACAAAAATAAACAAGAGATACATTTTATTAATACTGTAATGTTCAATAGAAGTTGAGATATAGGCTCTACCTAAATATTGGAGGATAGTACATGCAGAATGAGAATAGTATCGCCATGGTATTATTAGGTTTTGGGATGTGAGAAAACAATTGTAGATACTTTCGAAAGTGTAAAACAAATATTCATTCACTAAACATACAAATTAAAAATGGTATAGTTGAGTACATTAGATTTTGGGATACAGCTTTATTTATAAGTAAGGAAAATTACAACATAACAGCTCCACCTTTCAGACAGCATCTACACAAATTTAAACATTGAATAGCAAAAACAGAGCAAGTGATACATTTTGTTAATACTGTAATGTTCAACAGAAGATGAGGTACAGCCTCCACTTAAATGGTCAAGTATGCAGAATGGTAGCACCATAGTATTATTATGTTTTTGAGTGTAAGGAATCAATTGCAGATATTCTCGTATATATGAAGTTATTTGGAGGAAGAGAAAGGAGGGGCAAAATTTTAAAAATAGAGGTAAAGCCTTGAAAATCGGTATTACTAAAAAAAAAAAATAAACTCATTTACCTCTATGAATATTCATATATACGTCGAACTTCATTAACGTGAATCTCAAGGGGATAAAAAATTTGTTTATATTATCAGTAGTTCCTGCTATGGGCATTGTGCCATTGCGGAAACAGTTCATATTAAAAGTAATTAATGTTAACAGTGTTCTCGCTAACGAGGTTCAACTAAAATAAAAGAATAAATTTTAGAGAAACAGAGAAGCCAATACTTACACAGATACTTCTCTTTATTTCATTTATATAGAAAATCAGTTAAAATTACTTTCAATTACAATATAATTCAATTTGAACTTTATTTAATTTAATTTAAAGAGAAAAAATATTATTATTATTACCTGTACAGCAAGACACATCTATATTAGTGATGTCCACTCTTTATTTCCAAAACACTGACTGCCAGGGAGAGGTGCCTCAATCAGGTGGCTTTTTAATAAACACCACCCAATATGAAACCACTCACCAGGCTTTTGTCTTTCTTATTCACAAATTTGAACGATCTGAAGTGAGAACTGAGTATAGAGGATCATAAGGGTTGTACTTCTACTTCGAGATCTTCCATATTTTCTAAGCAGACACTTTCCTGTTCTTTCTGGTCCAATTTTTTTTGCACTCAACTTCTGTTGGTGGTGTCTCACTAAAAGGCCGATTCAGATTAACCTTGGCTATCCATGTATTGAACGTCCATCTAAAATTTTAAAATAAAGAAAACAAAAGTAAACATCCAACTAAAAGTAAAAATGATTAAGTAAAATAAAGTTGTTTAGAGTAAAATTGTGTCCTTCTGTCCTATCTAATAAGCATTTTTGTCAGACTTTACATTTCAGTGAGGTGCCAGGTTCAAATTCGGCTCATGCATTATGTAAATAATTAAAAGATTTCAAATAATAGTACTTACAGTGCAGTCTATAGAGCATCTTTTTGTGTAAATATATATTAAGAAATATAAATAATTGTACAAAAATGAAAATAATAATATGTAATAAAATTACTTACAGTGTGCAGATAGCGTTGTGTCTCAACTACAGAGCATCCTTTCACGTAAAACACAATCTTTCACATGGCTTTCTACAGGTAATAAATTGTGATATAATCATCATTTTTTCCACATTTATAATTACTGACTAATCTTATGTACCTCTTCCTTGGTTCACTGACAGTAAAAGTTTCTCGAGCATAAAAAAAAGTAAGATTTAATACATGCTTGCTATAATAATCTGTTAGGCCCAATAATTGCGAGTCCTTAGTATTGTATAATTTCACCCTCAAAATTCTGCTATTTTTTTCTAAATAATCATGGTCACTTAAAGCAGAAATATGAGATATGGGCATTACTGCATCAATCGCATTTTCCGTTGCTCTTTTTCTGACGGGTAGATGCACAAAGACAAAAGCATTTTCTTTGTGCTTTTTAGATATTTTTTTATCGCAATTTTGTGCTAAATGCAAATACATTATAAATATTCCCTCCCCCCCCCCCCCCAAGTCTTATTTTCTTTGCATAGTTCATAAAAAGCACACTACATTTATTATCAATCTCAGATAAATATTTATCAAACTTTACCAGGTAATAAGTCAATGTCCCAGATAGTTTGTTTCAATTTTTTTGTTTAAATTCTTTTATCACTTTTAAAAAGCATCATTATGATAATATCCTTATTTGTTTTACATTTCATGATTTAATAAAAATTACATTGTGGCAATTATCAAATCTTGGAAAAACTTAATTTCGTAACATCTTCTAAATAAACTTCAAAACTTTGCCTTAGGCAAATAAAACAGGACATTAAGTTCATTATAGCTGATATGAAAGTTCATTTTTCAAATTTTTTATTAAGTGTAAATTTTACTGTATTTACATTCTTTTTAAAAATGTTTTAGACAACAAAAGAATAAGTTGATGGAAAAAATGATGATTAGACAGTAACAAATTATACTAAAAAAAAAGTGAAGACAAAAACCAAATAAAAATCAATGTTAATAATAATAAAACATTTAAAAATAAACTGAATATAGTTAAATCAGTAACCATTCTAAATAGTTAGTGTTTGTTTCTACGACATGAATGTTTAAAATGTTAAGAATAAAATGAATTGTAATAAAAAATTTAAACCGAAATGCTGTAATTTTAAAAACATTTCTAATAAAATAAACACATAATAGCAGTTAATTTATAAAGCATTTGTAGATTTAAAAACAAACTCTTAAGTTAAGAAAACTTTCCCACAGGAAAATATTTAATTAAATCGCACAATATTGCAGACAATTACATAATTTGATATGGACAAGTGTGGGTTATTATTTTTTTCCTGTAATAAAAAGATTATGTACAATTTTCTAGAAAAGTAAAATACTTCATAAAAGTTTATAAAAATATTTTCATTGTTCGAAAAAAATCATTACAGATATCTCAGCATAAACATATGATATGAAGAGGTATTGGAATAAGAAATATGTTCAGGTAAAAACACTAATATGCCTTATATGTACGGGGAATATATATACAAATACATAAATATTATTTGTATTTGTATGTAAGAACAACGGAATATAAGTACTTTTACCAGGCTTTTAGCGTATGTGCATAACTTGTTTACATTTGATGAGGCATTCAAACATACTTCAGATCCAGAGTATCTAATTAAGAATTCATTTTTATACAAAATAATAGAAGAGAAGTGTAAAAATTAACTCACCTATAAGTCTCGAATGAAAGACGATACTCAATCTCTGAAAATATATCCAATACACAAATTCTTGAAAGGCAAAAACGACATTTAAAAAATTTTTTCACCATATAGAGAAAAAAAGTCTGTTCTTTCCGAAATGTTTCTGGACAGAGAAACTACAAAAAAAAAAGTATCTTCGTCGTCATCATCAGAAAACAAAATTTGTCATAGAACTTCCAAAAATTGAAAAAGTAAGTAATAAACAAACACTCTACACTGCATTCAAAAATACTAAATTCAAAATATGTACATTCATACTTAACAAAAATAAATTAATTACTTATCTGCAGTTTTTAAATCCTTAAAATTTTGATTCTACATAGTAAAAAGCCAACATTCAAAATACAAGAAACTTTAGAAAATATAAGAAATGAGCAAACGCATGTATTGTAATGGACGATGGATGAATTTTAGGATGCGTTAACAAGTTTATCACGCTTTTTTGAACGGTGATATTCACTTGCGAATATATCGTAACTGGCGGAATAATCGGATGCGATAAAATTGGTCCCAGAATTGCTTCGGGCTTATGGGATAGGCGGATGACTCAGAATTGACCCCTAAGTTCCTGCTACTTTCTGTAGCGGTTATTGCGAAAATCGCTACTTCCACTTCAACTTTTTGTAATCCGATCGTCTGCGCCTGCGCGCACGAGAGGAATTGTGCGTTCGATAGCAAGGAGAAAAAAAATGTTCTAAGTTCACAAAATGTAAATATTGTGTATTGTTAGCGCGCTGTTAAGTATTTATGTAATTTTATCAGTATTATCTCCTATATTATTAAAATCTGTACGCGTGTGTGTGTGTGTGTGTGTCTGTCTGTCTGTCTGTCTGTGAGAAACGGCTTGACGCAGCTAAGGTCAGGGCCCGATTAAGCTTTGAAGCTAGGGGAAGCTCAGCATCATTTCGGGGCCCCCTTTCATTTCAGAAAATCTTGTTTTACATATTGTAATATAAAAATGCTACAGACCAAAAAAATAGTGTGTGTTTATTATTTTTCATACATCTGGGTGGTTTCTACACAGAACATTAAAATCATATAGCTTTTTAAATAAGAACATTCAGATTTTTGACGTTAAATAATAGATTTTTCCCGAAATAGTGCGTGTTTTGTCTTATTTTAGGTAACCTCTCTCAGAAAAAATTCAATCTCAGTGTGAAAATATGAAACAAAAAATTCAAGACCCTGTTTTTAATCCTTATGGGGCCCCTCTTAAATTTTAGAGGGGAAGCTTGTGCTTCCTGAGCCTTTTGGATAATCAGGCCCTGGTTAAGGTTCCGCCGCTAAAGGTCGCACGGACTTCGAACAGGTACCGTCGGACAGAGAATTTATCGCAGATCAGGGTTATCTAATTTGCTAAACGATGCGACCCTAATTAGCGGAGATATTAATTAAAACGTCGACCATTGTCTAACGAAAAATGACCCAGAATTCACGATTAAATGCTTAAAAAGCGACATTTTTACGGAAAAAGTGGAAAATAAATTAGAAATATCAGTCGTATCGTTACAAACAAGATACCATTGGAAAGGGCTTTTTTTTCTTAAACCGATGGTTTAAACGGCTTATCGATCGGACAATTAGATTTTTTAAAATTAACTAAACTATAAAAAAATATTGGCAACAAATCACAAGAATCTTAGCTTTAGAGACTTTTCGTCTACAGCAGTCTTCAACGGAAACACATCTGGTATTTAATGAGATCACGTGTTTCGTACTGCGATTAAAAATTGCAAATTTCTATTGTCTTCAATTTTTCAAATTTTACACATTTTATTTAGTATATAATATTTACACCACAAAACAAACTTGCATTTCAAATTTCATCGATTTTCGTCAATAAACAAAAGATTTACATTTTAATTGCAAATTAAATTTTATCTTTACACGCCGGACATTTTTGCAATATTCTAATACGCGTATTTCAATTTCTAATTACGATTGATTTATTTTTTATACATCATACGAAAGATATTTTAAAGTTCTTTTACATAATTCAAAGTTTTCAACAGATTTACACGTTTTGAGGTCTCCTGAATCAGTGTTCTTTCATGGCGCTGTAATATTTTCAAATTTCAATATTTCAATTTCTAATTATGATTAAATTATTTTTAATACATGATTCGAAAGATATTTTAAAGTTCTTTTAAATTATCGAAAGTTTTCACCAGAATTACACGTTTTGAGGTGTCCTGAATCAGTGTTCTTTCATGGCGCTGTAATATTTTCAAATTTCAATATTTCAATTTCTAATTATAATTAAATTATTTTTAATGCATCACTCGAAAGATATTTTAAAGTTCTTTTAAATTATCGAAAGTTTTCACGAGATTTACACGTTTTGAGGTCTCCTGAATCAGTTTTCTCTTATGGTGCTGTATTATTTTCAAATTTCAATATTTCAATTTCTAATTATGATTAAATTATTTTTAATACATCATTCGAAAGATATTTTAAAGTTCTTTTAAATTATCGAAAGTTTTCACCAGATTTACACGTTTTGAGGTGTCCTGATTACGTTTTCCTTTGCATCTCAGCTAATTGAGTTAGACCGTTCAAAATTGGTATACGTAGGTTAATTAAGAGGGGCTGAAAGGGTGGGGAAGAGATAGGCGTGCACCGCGCGCGGCCCGGGGACCCGGGCCGACTTTTTACCCAATCAGAAATGATTTTTTTTTTAATTTCTTTGTTTAACACTAAAAATTACTGTTAGTGATTCATTAATTTTAGTGATTCATTAATTTTAGTGATTCATTTGAAAATACTGACCCGCTAGCGGGCGAAGCCAGCTAGTGTCTTTAATAATTTGTGATTGTGTATTTACCAGATAAAAATGTGTTGATTTAAAGAAAATGACTACTTGATGAGTGAAAGTTTCCACTTATTATTGAATTAAGAACGAATATTTCATCCCTCGAACAATATAGATGAAGGAAAGTAAGTTTTTCTTACCTTTTATTACTGAAATGAAACATAAATGATTCTATTTGTTTTTAATACGAAATTTTTGATTAGATGAAGATTTGTAGAATCAATTTTGTTGAATAATAATTTATTTAAAATTTAATATATAGATATCGAATATAGGTATTCTTAAAGTTTGAATTCGATATTTATTGGCATCCTACTGTCGCGATCTGTTTACCTAGGATTAGAATGGAAAAATTAGCTAAAGAAAGAACACCTTTAAGAAGTGCGTTTACACGTATCGCTAATTTATTAGAGAATAATTTAATAGAGGAAGATAAGAATATAGAAGAAATTGAAGTTTTATATGCTCAATTAAGTGAAAAATGGGCAATGTTATGTCCAAAAGAAAAAGAAATATTAGATGTTCTTGTTAAAGATGATAAGTGTACACAAGATAATTATGATAAAGAGTATGAAGGCTTTAGTTCTTATGAAGAAAAATTTATTAAATTAAAAACAAAAGTTGAAAAACTTTTGAAAAATTCTGAAATTGAAAACAGTTTTCAATCAAATGAAAATATAATGAAACGTAAATTCAAACTTCCTGAAATAGAATTTAAATTGTTCGGGGGTGAAATAAAAGAATGGTTGCCATTCTGGGCACAGATTGAGAAAATACACAACGATGAAGAGATACCAAATGAAGATAAATATCAGTGTTTGTTACAAGCAACAATAAAAGGCTCAAGGGCACGGGAAATTGTTGAATCGTATCCCGCCACAAAAGATAGTTACAAAAATGTAATAGAATGTCTTAAAAGTCGTTTTGGGCGTACAGATATGTTAGTTGAAGTTTATATACGAGAAGTTCTTGCGTTAATGATGAATAATGCTATAAGTAAAGGTCCAAAAATGCCACTTTTTAAATTGTATGATAAAATTGAAACATATTTACGGTCATTGAAAATGCTAGGTGTTTCAAGTGAAAATTATTCATCAATTTTATACCCGTTAATTGAATCTTGCTTACCTGTAGATATTTTAAAAATATGGGAAAGAAATTTGAGTTCGACCTTGAACTACGCAAAACAGGAAAATGATGATGAATTGAAATCGGGTAACAAATGGACTCTTCCCACCTGACGTCAGAGGTCACGTGATGCAGGAAAAACAAATAGCAGACGAAGTTTTGTTTATCTAGAGCGATTGCTGAAATAACATATTTTCTGTTCTTATTTTTGATCAATCGTATTTAATCTGGGTTATTTTTTATACATCATCATTTTTAATCCATTTTATATCATTATTCATCATCTTTTGTTTGCTGTATACATTTACAATCATCATTTAGTTTATACCTGTTATTGATGTTCATGAAGACCATGTTTAAATACTCTGATTTTTGGTACTTAAATCAGTGACAGTGCAATATCGTACTACGTAAATCCATTTAGACCAGTAACTAAGTTAATTAACTTGTTGTAACACCTTTATGCAATTAAATTAAATGAAAACATTTTAAAATTTCAAATTATAATCCATAAACATTCCACAAGAAGCTATTATTTATTGCTAGATCAGTTAATGTTACAGTTACACAACAATATACAAAAATCGATTCTTATAGGTAAAAATAAATAAACACATAAAATATTTTTTAAAAATTATTAAATCTACAAATACAATTATTCTACTGTTTACAAATGCACAATATTACTTTTATTTTATTTTATATTAAATATTAACATTTTTGTTCTTAAGAACAATATTTAATTGAATTCGATTCTCAGAATCCGATTATTCGTTTTCCTCTATCACGTGATTGAGCAGACGACGCTGGGAAGAGCCCATTAGATTGTTTGATGAACTTTTGCGGCATGAAATTGAAAGTGAAGAAAAGGTCAAACTTGCTCGTAGTGGATTTAATTTTGAAAATGTGAATAAAAGTACTTATCCGCCACCCGTTCGACGTGAAAGAATTAGTCCTACCGCAGCTGAATTATATAATTCTTCTGACGTGAAAAAAGAAATGTGTATTTTTTGCAATAAATCACATGTAAGCAGTGAATGTAAAAATGCTGATAGTTTATCCTATGAGGATAAAAAGCAAATATTGATGAAAAAAGGTGCTTGTTTTAAATGTTTAGCTGCAAAGAAACATTTATCCCGATTTCGCAAAGCGAAGATACCGGCCTGTGATTGCGGAAAATTTCATTTCAAGATAATGTTCCCTGGGAAAAGCGATCAAGAACATCGAATTAAATTTCAGCAATTTGAAAATTTAAATGCTGAAAATAAGAAAGACACTGTTTTAGCAAATAAAACCAGTACTCGACAAGTTCTTTTGCGAACTCTGATTGTTCGTCTTAGAAAGGGAAATAAAATGAAATACATCAGGATATTATTTGATTCTGGCAGCAGCAAGTCCTATTTGTCAACTTTTGCATTAAATGAAATGGGATATGAATGCATAGGTAAAGAAGATTTGACGCATAGCTTATTCGGTGGAGTAGAAACTGTGATACCCCATCAGAAATATTTAATAGGACTGAGTGACTATAATGATAATTATCGTTGCAGTCTTGAAGTGTTAAATCAAGACAAAATTTGTTCTGAAATACCAAAAATTCCCTATGGTTCATTTCTAAATGAAATTAAGCATAAAATTCATTTGTCTGACCTGAATTGTCATGTTGATTTATTGTACGAATTTTCCCCGAATGAAATCCATGGCTTAATTGGAGCTGATGTCATTGGAAAACTATACACTGGAAATATAAAACCATTAAAATCTGGTTTAGTCTTAATAGAAACCCGCCTTGGGTGGACGCTAATGGGAAAAATCGGACAGAAAGTTTCAGATAGTACAAGTAGCGTTATGTCATTACATGTAAATGACACGAAATTTTCTGATTTATGGCGACTTGATGTGCTTGGGATTCTGGATCCAGGAGAGAAGAATAGCCGAAAGGAACTTGAAATAGCAGCCGAAGAGCATTTTAATAGAAGTATCAAACGTGACGCTGAAGGGAGATATGAAGTGAATCTCCCATGGATCCAAGGCCATCCTCCTTTACCCACTTGTAAAAATATTGCAGAACGAAAATTGAAAGGTTGTATAGATTCGCTCAAGAAAAAAGGGACATTAGAAGCTTATGAAACAGTATTAACAGAATGGATTCAAGAAGGTGTTATAGAAGAAGTTAAAATTCTGGGTAATGATGAAAGTGACCATTATTTGCCCCACAGGGCCGTAATAAAAGAAAATTCTACTACCAGAGTTAGGCCTGTTTTTGATGGTTCTGCCAAAGAGAAAAATTCACCTTCAATCAATGATTGTTTAGAGAAAGGACCTAACACCGTCGAACTGATTCCAGCAATCTTTAATAAGTTTCGATTTAAGAAAATAGGAGTAATTGCTGATATCCGAAGAGCTTTCTTACAAATTGGACTTAGTAAATGTGATAGGCCATTTCTGAAATTCTTATGGTGGAAGGAAGGTGATCCCACGAAACCTAAAGTTTTTCAACATCGTAGAGTTGTTTTTGAACTTTCTTGTTCACCATACCTACTCGGTGCTACTCTTCGATATCATCTGAAAAATGTTTCTGCTCATTTTGAAGAAACAGCTACCAAGTTGTTAGAATCATTTTATGTGGACAACTGTATCACCAGCGTTGAAAACTATGAAGACCTCGTGAAATTTGTCGAAGAATCCAAGTTAATTCTCAGTGATGCTAAATTTGAGCTTCGAGGGTGGGAGCACAATTTCCCCAGTCCATCAGAATAAAGATGTATTCCAGTCCTGGGATTGACATGGAACTTAAAGAATGATACCTTGTCTGTAGATTTACGAGATACTTTAGAAGATGATACCCCTGCAACGAAAAGGAAAATACTGAGTGCGGCACATAGAATATTTGATCCCCTTGACTTCACATGTCCGGTTACCTTGGGGAGTGCGGTACATAGAATATTTGATCCCCTTGGCTTCACATGTCCGGTTACCTTGGGGCCGAAGATTCTCCTGCAAGAGTGCTGGAAAATGAAAGTATCATGGGATGCAGAATTGCCTGAAAAAATTACCAAGAAGTTTGAGCAGTGGCGAAAAGAAGTTCCTAAATTGAAAGAAGTCAAAATCCCAAGATGCCTCACTCTGAATCATGAGGCGCCGGAAAATTTAAGTTTACATATTTTCTGCGATGCAAGCAAGAGTGCATACGCTACCTGCATATTCTTAAGAAGTGAAACTGGAAGTTCAGTGTCTTGTCAACTTGTACAGGCTAGAAGCAGAGTTGCTCCTATGCAAACTACTTCTATTCCAAGATTGGAACTCCTTGCCTGCTGCATAGGAGCGAGATTAGCTGAGACTGTGGTGAATGATCTCCGAATAAAGAATATCTCAAAATTTTTCTGGTCCGACTCCGCAAATGCACTATATTGGATAAAGGGAAGTGAAAACTGGGCGCCTTTCGTTTTTAACAGAGTTAAAGAAATTAGATCTCTGACAGAGCCTGAAAATTGGCACCACGTACCAGGGTCTTTCAATGCAGCAGATTTACCATCTCGCGGCTGCAGTGTTCAAAAATCCAAGTGGTGGGAAGGTGTGCAATGGTTGAGGAAGCCAAGACAAGAATGGCCAAGATCTAATGCTCTTCCTGACTTCGATATAGTGTACTCTGAGAAGAAGAAAACAGTAATTAGTCCTACAAATCATGAAGATTCAAGTGAGAAGCTTTATAACCGTATTTCGTCATACAATAAATTGTTAAGAATCACTGCTTGGATTTACAGATTTTTTAATAATTGTAAAGTTGAACCTTCACATAGAATTTTTGGATTCTTAACTTCAGAAGATATAAATGATACTGAAACTGTTATGTTGAAAAATGTACAAAAAGAATCATTCTCGGGTCCTGAAGATAAACGCCTGAAATCCCTTAACTGTTTTATGGATACAAATGAACTTATGAAAATGAAGACTAGAATCATCATGAGAGAAGATACACAAAGTTTCCGATATCCGATAATATTGCCATCCATTCATCCAGTGGTAGAAAAACTCATCCGAACCAGACATTTAAATTTGAATCATGCTGGTGTCCAGATCCTCATGAATAATTTAAGAGAAGATTTTTGGATTTTAAAGTATCGGAAGACAGTAAGAAAAGTTATCAGAAATTGTGTACGCTGCAAAAGATATGATGCTAGACCAGAGCCCATCATAGAAGCACCTCTCCCAGTTGACAGAATAAAGGAAGCAGCAGTGTTTGAGGTCATAGGAATTGATTATGCCGGTCCTCTAATTCTTCGAGGAGGTCAAAAAGTCTGGATAGTCATCTTCACTTGTGCTGTCTACCGAGCCTTGCATTTAGAGATAGCTACATCCATGTCGACTGAAAATTTTCTACAGGCTCTCCGAAGATTCATAGCTCGAAGAGGAAGACCCACAATAATTTACTGTGATAATGGCTCAAATTTCGTTGGTGCGGAAAATTTACTTAAGAAAATCAGTTGGGATACCATTTCTCAATACAGTGAAGCTCAGAAGATCATTTGGAAGTTCAACCCTCCATCTGCACCGTGGTGGGGTGGGTGGTGGGAACGTTTGATTGGTATAATCAAGGGAATTCTTCGAAAAGTCTTAGGAAGAAGTTCGCTGAATTTAGAAGAAATGAATACCGTTATTTGTGATACTGAAGGCATTGTTAACCAACGTCCTTTAAATTACCTCTCCGAAGATGTTAATGATCTAACTCCACTTTCTCCTGCTATGTTTTTACGGGATATTAAAGAATCAGGCATTCCCGATCTTGATGTCTTAGATTCATCATCTCTTAATAAAAGATATGCCTATAGACAGCGAATAAAAGAAGATTTACGAAAAAGGTTTCGAATTGAATATTTGGTGGCATTTAAGGCAATCTTCGAAATTTACTAAAAATCAACGACCCATCCAAATTGGTGATATCGTTATAGTATCCAGTAGGGCTGGAGTATTTATCAATATATCCCCAAGTATCAATATTTTTTTAATATCGCAATAACGATATTAAAGATCTAGCTCTGCTGATATATCCCTCTCACGATATTTCTTATCGCACACTGAGCGATCGATCGAAGCGCCGATAAATAATGTTCCCCACTAGCACCTATCACCAGTCACCACGCTCGGAATAAAGAGAACGCCGAATACCTTATACTAATGCAACCCCTTGTGCGCGCCACAAACCTGCATCACCGCGCGCCAAGCAAAGCCCGAAAAAAAAGAGACCTGAATAGCTTATACTAATGCAACCCCCTTTTTCCCCTCCTATTACTCACTGACTAAAACTCCCAACCCCAAACAATCCTTCCTCTCCAATCCTCTCTTTCCATACCGCAATGTATCTACTTTCTTTATCTTTATTCGTGTTATCTACCAAATCGAAAATATCACTGTCCAAAAAGTCAATGATATTCATCAGGAAAATTAAACTATCACAGTATATTGACTTCCCACAGTATATTGACTTCCCACAGTATATTGATACATTCATGCATTTACTGACCCTAAACGATAATATGAAAGAATTTATACTACCGTTAGTATAAGTTCTTTGATAATATTGCACATCATCGCTCGTGAATCGTAGGTGTAATACCACAGACAGGCGATATAAAAACAAACGCTAAGTATGACGAATGAAAACAATATCTTTTGTTTTAGCTCATTTCCTGCTATTGGTTCATTGATATTGGTTTATTTCAAAGTATCGATATCTTCTGGCCAATAAGATGCGACATGTGTTTAACTCGCTTTGGGCTCAGTGATGCCAGATTGGGGATTTTGTCCCCATTTTGGGGATTTTTGAGGCTTTTGGACCAAATGCTTGTGGGGACTTTTTTGGGGAATTCTAAAATTTTCGGGGACAAATCTGGGGAGTTCTTCAACTCTCTGTCAATGTTGGTAACGTAATGATTTATCCCTACGACTAGAGACTTTCAATATCTTTATTGGTATTTGGGGATTTTTTTTTTTTAAATTGCCTTCTTTTGGGGAAAAATCTGAATTTTTATCACAGAAAAATCTGCTTGATTATTATTTTTTTTTTTTTTTTTTTTTTGAAAAAATTTTTATTTCCCCTTTTTAGTAGAAATCAAATTGGTGATTTTTTCGAAACAACCTCCTGAATTGGGGAAATTTGAAGACCTGTTTGGGGAAATAATTTTCGACCATCTGGCATCACTGTTTGGGTTGTACATCAGTCAGATAGCTCCCTTTCTCCTTTCCCATGTTATCCAATGGGATTTTCGTTGCTTCGTTTTATAAAAATATCTCATTAAAAAATGAAGTTTTTCGAATTCTGTTTTTTGAATATTACTCTTTGAACGGGTCGCCTTTTAGCTTGGTGAACAATTTTTCGAAAAAATTAATTTAAATATTTTATTTCAATAAGTAAATTATGGACTCTAAGTGTGGACCTCTAAGTAAAATATTTAAATTTATTTTTTCGAAAAATTGTTCACTAAGCTAAAAGACGACCTGTTCAAAGAGTAATATTCAAAAAACAGAATTTAAGCTAAAAGACGACCTGTTCAAAGAGTAATATTCAAAAAACATAATTCGAAAAAGTTCATTTTTTAATAAAATATTTTTATAAAACGACGCGACAAAAATCCCATTGGATAACATGGGAAGGGAGAAAGGGTGCTATCTGACTGATGTAAAATAAAGTTTTATCTTCAGTAATTTTACAGTGACAGTTTCTTTATAGAATTATATAATATTGGATAGTTTATTACTTTTTTTATGTAGCATTTATTTTTTCTCTTTCCTTTTCTTTCTTTCTTTCTTTTTTTTTTTTTTTTTTTTTTTTTTTTTAAGCCTTACATGTAATTGCAAAATAAGTTACTTTAAGTAACAAAATGAAACTTTAACATAATTTTGTTTAAACAATATAATTTTTATACTGACAATGTATACATATATATATATATATATATATATATATATATATATATAATTCAATTTTCAATTATTGTGAAACTATTACGAATGTGAATTGAACACATATACATTTAAAAAATATTGTAATGATTTGGTAAGCAGATACAAAAATAAAAATGACAAGTAACTGACATTTAGGATGCATATAAGAGTTTTAAGTAAAAAATATTACTCTCTGCGACCAAAAAAGGTGTATCCAATGGCAATTCTTAACTATTTAGAATGATTTTCCTTTTTATTTAATACCTACATCTTAAGACAATTTTTCTTAAGCTTTATTTTTAGTAGAATTATGAATTTTGATATACTTGGTACAAATAAAACACAGATCGCATATTAACTGTGTTAAAATATGATTTTAAAATAATTAAAGCTTAAAATGGGAAGAATAGAGGACAAACTATACAGAGGTATACTAAAAAGCAATGGTATAAGTTATAAGAAACACAAAATATTGATTCACTTTTTATGCATTTTTTTTTTTATGATAAAGTTATGGTAGTAATATACCAGAAAATACATGGAAAGCACTTTATACTTGTATACTTTAAAATTCCTGTGCATATGTCTTTAAAAAATAACAAATGTCTATTTTTTCCTATCTTGAAAGAAATATCGCAATATATCACTAATATCGATATTAACTTGGTGATATATCGCGATATTTAATTTCTGATATCGTCCAGCACTAGTATCCAGTGAGAACATCAAGAAAATTGACTGGCCTCTCGGTAAAGTTATTGAACTCTGTCCATCTAAACAGGGCCCGACTTAGACCACCTGGAGCCCCGGGGCAAACCTATTCTGGGGGGCCCCCTTGCAATGGCATAAGAGCTCTTTAGGTTGCAGAATTTCTGTATACGCCTGTAGGGGGGGCCATTCCAGAAGGGGGCATAGGGCATTTGCCCCGTATGCCCTGCCGTTAGTCAGGGCCTGCATCTAAAGATGGCCATGTTCGACTAGTAAAAGTGAAAATGAAAGGTGGTGAATTTTTCCATCCAGTGCTTAGATTAATTCCTCTAGAAGTAACTCCTAAAAGTTGTGCAGATTTACTTTTTTCATCACGATTATCTAAGTCGAATATCCAACCTCCTGAAAAGAACTTTGTTCCAGTGACTCCTCCAACTGAGTCTGTTCCAGTGACTGAACCTACTGAGCCAGTTGACAAAAGTTCTGTAAAGGACATTCCTATAGAGACTGTTCCACTTGAAAAACGATCCAAATATGGACGTTTGTTAAAGCCAAAAGTGAAGTTTGAGTTTCTCTAAAAATCCTCGAAACTCAAAGGTGGGAGTGTGTTGCGAAAATCGCTACTTCCACTTCAACTTTTTGTAATCCGATCGTCTGCGCCTGCGCGCACGAGAGGAATTGTGCGTTCGATAGCAAGGAGAAAAAAAATGTTCTAAGTTCACAAAATGTAAATATTGTGTATTGTGAGCGCGCGTTAAGTATTTATGTAATTTTATCAGTATTATGTCTTTAATTTTTAATAATTTGTGATTGTGTATTTACCAGATAAAAATGTGTTGATTTAAAGAAAATGACTACTTGATGAGTGAAAGTTTCCACTTATTATTGAATTAAGAACGAATATTTCATCCCTCGAACAATATAGATGAAGGAAGGTAAGTTTTTCTTACCTTTTATTATTGAAATGAAACATAAATGATTCTATTTGTTTTTAATACGAAATTTTTGATTAGATGAAGATTTGTAGAATCAATTTTGTTGAATACTAATTTATTTAAAATTTAGTATATAGATATCGAATATAGGTATTCTTAAAGTTTGAATTCCCGCTCGTCACAGTCGAGTCTGGAGCCCCAATGCCTTCGGCAGTCCCTTACCTGCTTTTTACTCCCCCTCCCTCGCGGTTACAGTTGAAAGTTTTACAAAATCTCATCAAAGTGCATATTTCGCACACTTAATTAACACACACACACCAAAATTCGCCATTCTTAGGTAATTTGGACGGATTTAAGCTTCAAAATGTGGTTTTTGCCCCACCCGCCCCAAGGGGAAAGGGGGGGAGGAATTTCCAAAATTACTTTATATTGCATGTTACATACACATACCTAACCGACACATCAAAAAATTTAGATCCTGAAATTATTTTAAGCTGAGCTATGCTTTAAAACTTTTTTTTTTTTTTTTTTAATCTCTCCCCCCGTTCTTAAAGGATGGAAGGAGGAGGGAATTTCGCAAAATCTCTTTATACTATGAGTTAGATACATATAATCGTCCCTTACATAAAAAATTTCCAACCTAAGATAATTTAGTGCAGCGTCACGCGTGAATACATGTTTTTGCCCCCCATTCTCCAAAGGGCGGTAGGGTGGAATTTCATAAAATCCCTTTGTAGTGTGTGTTCAGTTCGATTAGTTAGTGCGTGTTCAGTTAGATTAGTTATCATGTGCATATGTTAGATTGAGTTATTTTGCTGTCAAATTGACAAAATTTTAATTTTAAATTTCAAAACTCTGCCGTTCTTGGCGCTTATTGTATTTGGTGATCAAAAACGTAATACGAAAATATTACGTAAATTCGTATTCGTATAAAATATACGAAAATATACATGCCAGATGTATATTTTCGTAATATGCATTGTACGAAATATTGTTTCATATTATTCATTACTCTCTTAATATAAGTTGTTAAAATAACCATGATTTTTGAAAGGAATTAAATTATGTTCGCCAAATAATTTGGCGATATTTTTTTTTTTTTTTTCTGCTATGGATGACCGATATCGAATCTATTCCGCTGCAACATATTAGTATGTTATATCAGATACTTTATTTAGACATTTGAAAACAAATTTGACTTCAAATTATGATAGAATATTTATCATTTTCCTTTTAATTAGTATATTAGTTGGATATTTATTGTGTAAATATCATCTTTTGAAATGAAATGTTTGTGTTTTCAATCGAATATGGAAATTTGCCTTTTTTTTTTTCCCTAGAGTTTTGAAATTAAAAAGTCAAATTTTGTCAATTTTACAACAAAAGTAACTCTAACGCATGGACATGATAACTAATACATACCTATACCTAAATATGGGGATTAAAATCGGGAAATAATTTTCCTCGATTTTCAATAATTTTTTACAAAAAATCCAATGGACGTTTAACATAGGAAATATTTTCTTGCATCCACGAACGGCCAGTGACGTCATCACTTCGCTTGCGTATTAGCACTTTATCAATGTGTAAAAGAAATTTTTAATTAAAAATGACGTCAATTTTTGTGAGATGCATATTTTTTTTTTTTTTTTTTTTTTTTTAATTTTTTATCGTTCACGTTCAGATAAATGTTCAGATTTATTTATTTTCCTGTTGAAAAAAATAAATAAATTCGTTTTTTTTTTTTTTTTTTTTTTTTTTTGGCAACAATTAAATTATGGATAAATTTAAATGGCTAATTTTTTGCTATTATTAGCTTACAAAATTGCTATTTTATGCATAAAAATAAAAAAAAGTTTTTTTTCGGAATAAAAGGCAGCCAACTTTCTAAGTTAGGGTATCCGCGTTTGTAATGATCGATAGATGGCGCTTTTTCAACTCTTGTTGTTAGAAATATTACAGCCACGTGTATCTATTTTTGTTCTTTTTGTTATTCTACTTAATATTCGTACTATAATTTCTCCGCCATTACATCATGGAAAATTGATTGCTTTTGGAAAAAAATATTTCAGTTTATTCAAAGTTCGATCGGAAGTAGATATTTAACTGAAGCTGAACAAATATTAGTTTCAAATCATCTGATTAATTCTTTACTTCCATTAGCCGAAGCAACTGAAATTTTAAATTTGTCATTTGGAAATAAATGGAAGCTTAATTCTGGATTTCTTGGTCCTTTGGAGTTACACTGGAGCACACAACAGTATGTGTTATCTTTTTTACCGGATTTATTCATTTTTATTCAATAAATATATGTGAAACTAAACATCGGCTAGCAATGGCGGCTTGATGGAATTCGAATTAGAGCATGTTTATTGTAATTTCCCCTTAGCCCACCAGAGGGCGAGCATTTCATTACAATCGCGGATAAGCTAGCTTCATAACAAATTTTATCGAAATCCATCGAGCAGTTTTAGCGTGAAACTCACTCAAATAAACGGACATTCACATTTATAATATATATAAGACGATTTTTAATAATTTAATAAATCCAATGGACGTTTAACATAGGAAATATTTTCTTGCATCCACGAACGGCCAGTGACGTCATCACTTCGCTTGCGTATTAGCACTTTATCAATGTGTAAAAGAAATTTTTAAGACGTCAATTTTTGTGAGATGCATATATTTTTTTTTTTTTTTTTTTTTTTTTAATTTTTTATCGTTCACGTTCAGATAAGTGTATTTATTTTCCTGTTGAAATAAATAAATAAATTCGTTTTTTTTTTTTTTTTTGGCAACAATTAAATTATGGATAAATTTAAATGGCTAATTTTTTTGCTATTATTAGCTTACAAAATTGCTATTTTATGCATAAAAATAACAAAAAAAAGTTTTTTTTTTTTTTCGGAATAAAAGGCAGCCAACTTTCTAAGTTAGGGTATAAGCTATCTCCATAACAAATTTTATCGAAATCCATCGAGCAGTTTTAGCGTGAAACTCACTCAAATAAACGGGCATTCACATTTATAATATATATAAGATTAAAATATAGCTCATTTATTTCATACTAGCTGACCCGTCCGGCTTCGCACTGATGAACAAATTTTAGTTAAAGATGGATTGATATGTAAAAAATCAAGAAATATATCAGTTTATATGTTACAGTCAGGCAATATTATTAACTGGAAAGTCAAAATATAATTTTACAATTATTTTTTTAAATTAGTTGTTAAATGTTGGCAATTTTTACTTAATGCTATTTATTTATTTATTTATTTATTTCATAAAAAGAAACATTTCTTTACTCATGAATAAAAAATATTGAAAAATAAACCTATGACATGAAAATGTTTTTGATAAAATTGACGTCATAATAGCTTTAATTATTATTTATTTTTTCATTTCGCAAATATATTTAATTTTTTCCATAATTGATTATTATTTTAATAATGTATATTAAAGGAGAAATCAATAATATGAAACAATATTCGTACAATATATACTATTACAGAATCTGGTGTGAAACAACCACACGACTTCCATTACCCACTATTACACGTAATATATACAATTTTTTGGAGATATTACTTGCATTTTTTGAGATTTTCGAGTAAGAGAAACTTGATACACGTATAAAGACACATACAACAGAGTTTGCATAGCGAGTTAAAAAATAAGGGGAAAAAAATAGATAGTTATTTTTTTAAACACGAATTTCCGAGATCTAAAACTGAACTACCTAATCAGGATGACCGTTAATATTCCTGTAATAAGCACGTAATACTGGAGAAAGGTTATCTAAATTGGATTAAAGAAAAAATTTTCAAGAATACGTTAGAGCCGTTTTTGAGATACCAACTTTTACCAAAACTTAACATACTCAATTATTGACCTAAAAACAATAATTACATACAAAAGGATATTTAATAGGAAGTTAACATGGCGAGTTTGAAAAAAATCCGTACAGGCGTTTTTAAAGGAACGCACTTGCGAAGTCTGAAATTGAGCTGTTTATAGAGGACGCCTATCAATTTTCCTGAACTAAGCAACTTTTCAATCGAAAGGGCATCTAATATATTATTTATATAGCAACTTTGAAGAAAATCATTAGAGGTGTTTTTGAATATGGGCTTAGGGTCCCATTTCTGGTTTTCGATGACCCAATTCCGGTTTTTCAATTTTCACGAAAATTTGGAAAATTTATCTGTACACCAGACCTGAATCACTTGTGAAGTTTAGTAGTTCTATTTTTATTAGTTTTGGAGATATGACAGCCAGAAGATTACACACACACGTGCACATATACACACACACTGACCAATTGCCAAAACCTATACAATACTTCCACTACCTACGGTAGTAGGGTAATTGAAGTAAACACATACATCTCGTATTTACTACGGTAATATACAGATTTTCGTATTACGTTTTCGATCGCCAATGACGATAGATATCAAACCTATGCTTTGTTTTCAATTAAAATATTGAAAATTTTAATTAAAAATTTATTTTACCAAAATTTATTATAGCTTCTAGCACTGAGAGAGAGACAGTGTAACTTTTGATTATCGAAAGAAAAAAAAAAAAAAAAAAAAGCAATCGGCTTTTTAGTTCTAGCGATCGTTCTCTACATATGCATATAAACCTTTCTTTTTTTTTATATTAGTATAGCTATAGAGCATAGGTATGTTAAATAGGTTTCCAGTCAACATAATGTAACTCAAATAATTAAATGCTATTTACATTTCAGTAATGGCTGTATGCGCTATGTATATTGAGCTACTTGCCATAACTGTTAGTTGCTAAAAATAGTCGCCAAATAAATTTAAACATCTCAATACGCAAGCGAAGTATGACATCACTGACCGCCCGTGGATGCAAGAAAAAGATTTTCCATGTTAATCGCTCATTGGATCTTTTTTTTTTTTAATTAAAATTCTAGAAGAATTATTTCCCGATTTTAATCCTCATATTTGGGTATAGTTATGTATTAGTTATTGTATGCATGCGTTAGATTGAGTTATTTTGCTGTCAAATTGACAAAATTTTAATTTTAAATTTCAAAACTGTCATCCTTGGCGTTTTTTGTATTTGGCGATCAAAAACGTAATACGAAAATATACATGCCAGATGTATATTTTCGTAATATGTATTGTACGAAATATTGTTTCATATTATTCGTTACACTCTTAATGTAAGTTTTTAAAATAACCATGATTTTTGAAAGGAATTAAATTATATTCGCCAGATAATTTGGCGATATTTTTTTTTTTCTGCCAAGGATGACGGATATCAAATCTATTCCGCTGCAACATATTAGTATATTATATCAGATACTTTATTTAGACATTTGAAAACAAATTTGACTTCAAATTATGATAGAATATTTATCCTTTTCCTTTTAATTAGTTTATTAGTTAGATGTTTATTGTGTAAATATCATCCTTTGAAATGAAATGTTTATGTTTTCAATCGAATATGGAAATTTGCCATTTTTTTTTCTAGAGTTTTGAAATTTAAAATTCCAATTTTATCAATTTTACAACAAAAACAATTTAATCTAACGGATGCACATGATAACTAATACATATCTATATCCAAATATGGGGATTAAAATGGGGAAATAATTTTCCTCGATCTTTATTATTTTTTTACAAAAAATCCAGTTCACTTTTTATATTATTGTTCGCGTGAAAATATATTTTATTATATGTCTAAAAATAAATTAATTCGTAAATCTTTTTGGCAACAATTATAAATTAAAATAAATAATATTATAAAATAGAATTTCTTATTTTATTTTATTTTATTTATTTATTTATTTTTAAATTCCAATTTCGTTTACACACATCAGTTTAAACAACGGAGTAATAAAGACTCCGTGGATTAAACATTGATGCTTAGATATTATATAATATCATATCAAATTAAATTATTAGAAAAATAAACACTTTTAATTCTATAATGACGTCAGATTTAACGTGTAAGTTTAACAATTAAAAAAGCTTTATATGAATTTCAATTTAATGCACGTGCAAATATATTTCTTTTCTTTTCACGTCAAGATATTTTAAAAACGAAATGAATATGTAAATATTTCTTTTATGTTGGCAGCAGCTAATTTTTTTAATATTTCATTATTTACATTTCTATTACGGCTTCTATGGGGATTTTAATTAAAATGCTCAGATTTTAAACTAAAATTTATTTTATCAAAATTAAAAATAGCCTATAACAATATGGCATACTGTAGCTTTCGGTCAGTGAAAGAAGTTTTTAAATCGGTTCAGTAGTTTCAGAGATTACCCTCCACAAACAAACAATTTTTTGCGCTTTATATAATGACTAGCTGACCCGTCCGGCTTCGCACTGATGAACAAATTTTAGTTAAAGATGGATTGATATGTAAAAAATCAAGAAATATATCAGTTTATATGTTATAGTCAGGCAATATTATTAACTGGAAAGTCAAAATATAATTTTACAATTATTTTTTTTAATTAGTTGTTAAATGTTGGCAATTTTTACTTAATGCTATTTATTTATTTATTTCATAAAAAGAAACATTTCTTTACTCATGAATAAAAAATATTGAAAAATAAACCTATGACATGAAAATGTTTTTGATAAAATTGACGTCATAATAGCTTTAATTATTATTTATTTTTTCATTTCGAAAATATACTTAATTTTTTCCATAATTGATTATTATTTTAGTAATGTATATTAAAGGAGAAATCAATAATATGAAACAATATTCGTACAATATATACTATTACAGAATCTGGTGTGAAACAACCACACGACTTCCATTACCCACTATTACACGTAATATATACAATTTTTTGGAGATATTACTTGCATTTTTTGAGATTTTCGAGTAAGAGAAACTTGATACACGTATAAAGACACATACAACAGAGTTTGCATAGCGAGTTAAAAAATAAGGGGAAAAAAATAGATAGTTATTTTTTTAAACACGAATTTCCGAGATCTAAAACTGAACTACCTAATCAGGATGACCGTTAATATTCCTGTAATAAGCACGTAATACTTGAGAAAGGTTATCTAAATTGGATTAAAGAAAAAATTTTCAAGAATACGTTAGAGCCGTTTTTGAGATACCAACTTTTACCAAAACTTAACATACTCAATTATTGACCTAAAAACAATAATTACATACAAAAGGATATTTAATAGGAAGTTAACATGGCGAGTTTGAAAAAAATCCGTACAGGCGTTTTTAAAGGAACGCACTTGCGAAGTCTGAAATTGAGCTGTTTATAGAGGACGCCTATCAATTTTCCTGAACTAAGCAACTTTTCAATCGAAAGGGCATCTAATATATTATTTATATAGCAACTTTGAAGAAAATCATTAGAGGTGTTTTTGAATATGGGCTTAGGGTCCCATTTCTGGTTTTCGATGACCCAATTCCGGTTTTTCAATTTTCACGAAAATTTGGAAAATTTATCTGTACACCAGACCGGAATCACTTGTGAAGTTTAGTAGTTCTATTTTTATTAGTTTTGGAGATATAACAGCCAGAAGATTACACACACACGTGCACATATACACACACACTGACCAATTGCCAAAACCTATACAATACTTCCACTACCTACGGTAGTAGGGTAATTGAAGTAAACACATACATCTCGTATTTACTACGATAATATACAGATTTTCGTATTACGTTTTCGATCGCCAAATACAAAAATCGCCAATGACGATAGATATCAAATCTATGCTTTGTTTTCAATTAAAATATTGAAAATTTTAATTAAAAATTTATTTTACCAAAATTTATTATAGCTTCTAGCACTTAGAGAGAGACAGTGTAACTTTTGATTATTGAAAGAAAAAAAAAAAAAAAAAAAAAAAAAAAAAGCAATCGGCTTTTTAGTTCTAGCGATCGTTCTCTACATATGCATATAAACCTTTCTTTTTTTTAATATTAGTATAGCTATAGAGCATAGGTATATTAAATAGGTTTCCAGTCAACATAATGTAACTCAAATAATTAAATGCTATTTACATTTCAGTAATGGTTGTATGCGCTATGTATATTGAGCTACTTGCCATAACTGTTAGTTGCTAAAAATAGTCCCCAAATAAATTTAAACATCTCAATACGCAAGCGAAGTATGACATCACTGACCGCCCGTGGATGCAAGAAAAAGATTTTCCATGTTAATCGCTTATTGGATTTTTTTTTTTTTTATTATTATTAAAATTCTAGAAGAATTATTTCCCGATTTTAATCCTCATATTTGGGTATAGATATGTATTAGTTATTGTATGCATGCGTTAGATTGAGTTATTTTGCTGTCAAATTGACAAAATTTTAATTTTAAATTTCAAAACTGTCACCCTTGGCGTTTTTTGTATTTGGCGATCAAAAACGTAATACGAAAATATACATGCCAGATGTATATTTTCGTAATATGTATTGTACGAAATATTGTTTCATATTATTCGTTACACTCTTAATGTAAGTTTTTAAAATAACCATGATTTTTGAAAGGAATTAAATTATATTCGCCAGATAATTTGGCGATTTTTTTTTTTTTTTTTTCTGCCAAGGATGACGGATATTAAATCTATTCCGCTGCAACATATTAGTATATTATATCAGATACTTTATTTAGACATTTGAAAACAAATTTGACTTCAAATTATGATAGAATATTTATCCTTTCCCTTTTAATTAGTTTATTAGTTGGATGTTTATTGTGTAAATATCATCCTTTGAAATGAAATGTTTATGTTTAAATCGAATATGGAAATTTGCCATTTTTTTTCTAGAGTTTTGAAATTTAAAATTCCAATTTTATCAATTTTACAACAAAAATAATTTAATCTAACGGATGCACATGATAACTAATACATATCTATATCCAAATATGGGGATTAAAATGGGGAAATAATTTTCCTCGATCTTTATTATTTTTTTACAAAAAATCCAGTTCATTTTTTATATTATTGTTCGCGTGAAAATATATTTTATTATATGTCTAAAAATAAATTAATTCGTAAATCTTTTTGGCAACAATTATAAATTAAAATAAATAATAGGGCAGTTCCTTGTTTGTAAACAAACATCTCAACTTTTATGAGTGGTTGGCAAAAAGGCTTGGGAAAAGCATAGCGATGGAAAATTACCAACGGAAAATCAATGGAGGGCGGGGCGCGGGAAAGTCGAGCGCGCTTTTTTGCCAACCACCAGACGTCACGAGGAAATGCTCTATATTATAAAATAGAATTTCTTATTTTATTTTATTTTATTTATTTATTTATTTTTAAATTCCAATTTCGTTTACACACATCAGTTTAAACTACGGAGTAATAAAGACTCCGTGGTTTAAACATTGATGCTTAGATATTATATCATATCATATCAAATTAAATTATTAGAAAAATAAGCACTTTTAATTCTATAATGACGTCAGATTTAACGTGTAAGTTTAACAATTAAAAAAGCTTTATATGAATTTCAATTTAATGCACGTGCAAATATATTTCTTTTCTTTTCACGTCAAGATATTTTAAAAACGAAATGAATATGTAAATGTTTCTTTTATGTTGGCAGCAGCTAATTTTTTTAATATTTCATTATTTCCATTTCTATTACGGCTTCTATGGGGATTTTAATTAAAATGCTCAGATTTTAAACTAAAATTTATTTTATCAAAATTAAATATAGCCTATAACAATATGGCATACTGTAGCTTTCGGTCAGTGAAAGAAGTTTTTAAATCGGTTCAGTAGTTTCAGAGATTACCCTCCACAAACAAACAATTTTTTGCGCTTTATATAATGATATAGAAGATATAGATAGATAATAAATCATAATAGAATACAAATTACAGTCGGGGAAAAAAAACACAACACCCGCTGTAATTTCGTTACTAATTGACTCAGGAACATCTAATAGACTAATTCAACAAGAAATTAAATGCGCTTTCTGAAAATATCGTCGAATTTTGAATTAGGGGTCATCTACATATTGGAATGAGCGCCAAATTTGATTTTTTTTTCAATATCAACACCCAATTTTGACTTCATATTCGAATTTCTGAGTGTCTGGCAGTGCGGAAAAGTATACTGTTTGTACGCTTTATCTTTAGTATTTATAGAGTTATAATCAAAAATGTGTCAGGGGGTTATCTATAAATGTAGAAAAATAAAATTAAGATCCTATATGAAATAGACAAAGTTTTAATGTTTCACGCCGGAAATCTTTCAGGGAAAAAAGAATTATAAAAATTAATAAAAACCTTGACTTTTTTTGCAGTTACTTAACCTGAATTCAGTTTTTTAGATTTGTATATACTTCAGTACTTTTTTTAGATAATTTTAGGTCTAAATACATTACACTTGTGATTTGTATAGACAGTATTCTTTGAAAAAAGTGCAATATTTTTCAAGTAAAAGTCTCTATTATGGCTGTACTGATCCCCAATAAAGTTTAAATTTTCTCTCGTAGGCGCAACATAATATACGAAATGAAATAATATAGATATATATATATATACAACAACGCATAAACTAAATCTTTTTGGATAAACGGTCCCACTTCCGGTTTCCGATGTCCCATTTCCGGTTTTTCAATTTTCACCAAAATTTGGAAATTTCATCTGTACACCAGACGTATTTCAATTCTAAAGTTTCGTAGCTCTATCTTTATTAGTTTCTGAGTTATAATAGCCAGAAGATTCTCCCCATACATACACACACACACATACATACACACTGACCAATTGCCAAAAACCACTTTTTTGGACTCAGGGGACCTTAAAACGTGTAAATCAGGTGAAAACCCGATATCGAATTTTCAGACCGAATACGATACTTCCATTACCTACGGTAGTAGGGTAATGGAAGTAATAATAATCTAATACCTCGACGATACAATTCACAAGTTACTTAGTTTTCACTTCTATCGGCAGTCCCCAAAGACTGCTTTTTTTTTTTTTTTCTTTAGGTGTTTTCAAATGTTTCAAGTATTTTGAAAACTTCATATTGAATAATTTAAGAGTTCGGCATCCATTTGCAACCAAGTACTGCAGAAACGAAGGTATGTTTTTTTTTCTTATCTTTCCTTTATTTAATTGGATCGGGCCGAGACATACATTTCAAAAATATAAAGGGGCTGAGCTGAGTCCGGGCCGATTTTAAAGATGTCATATCGTGCTGAGCCGGGTTCAGGCCTCAAAATTCCGACCCGTGCAGTCCTAACTCGCCCTATTATCCTCCGGAGTGCTGGGGGATTATCGGAGAGGACTCCCAGCCTTGGATAGAAACGCTCAAAACTACCTCAAAGCGGTGAGCGACTTCCTGTCCCAGTACAATCTAGTCATCCCCCCCCAAAAAAAAAGAAGGGGAGGGGGCAAAAAGTAATATTTTTATCTTTTTTTCCAGGGTCAGTCGGTGTATCGCATATTTAAATTTTTAGAATTGTAACATTTACTTGAAGAATATCAAGCATATTTTGGCACAAGTTTTTGCTTATAAACTAAAGTTTAATGACAACAATGAAAAAAAATATCATTTGGCCCATTTTTGGCAGTTGGCCCACTCGGCGATCGCCGGGGGGGCCAGTCCGCCCCTGTCATTGGGGAGAAGAAAAAGTGATTCCTTTTCACTTGGGAAAAGACGGCGATTTTACCAAATATGTAGGTCGGCGCATCGCATTGGGGTTTCATGGTTGGACGCGGTTTCCGGACGTACGGGCCGCAGGGCCCGGGGCCCGCGGCCGCCGAATATTCTTTACCCCTTTCTAGGCGATGATAGTTCGAAGATCTCTAAAATACTCTCTCTAATTTTTCGAGTTATACCCGTAATTTTTGGTGTAATTTGGAGTAGTTCTAATTCCATCCCCTTTTCTATAATTGGCTATCCTTTTAATAATAACAAATCTTATTGGCTGTACTTTTGTTTTTCTCAGACGGTCTGGAGCCTTAACCCGCCAAAGTTGCCACTTCGCCAAGCCATTAAAACATTTATTTATTGCTCTATTTTGACATAAAATAATCAAACCTTAATTAAGAATCATAAATCTTTTATTGTTTTAAATTGAATCCTTTCGGCACCCAGATATTTTTTAATTGCTCATTAAATATTATTTATAGGATATTTCCAGATATCAAAGTACTTAAAATGATTAACTTAATGATCGCGTTGCAATTTCCGTTCGTTATTTTTTATGCTTTTAATCTTACAGCCTAATGTGAAATCTCCTTTGATTTATTTTGCAATATTACTTTGAAATACAGAATAGAGCATTTCCTCGTGACGTCTGGTGGTTGGCAGAAAAGCGCGCTCGACTTTCCCGCGCCCCGCCCACCATTGATACTATATTGGTGATCCGCCATCGCTATGCTTTTCCCAAGCCTTTTTGCCAACCACTCATAAAAGTTGAGATGTTTGTTTACAAACAAGGAACTGTCCTATACCCTGAAACTATGAAAATGTTAATTTAATTATTACTTCTTTTTATCTCTTATATTTCATATATATATATATGTCTGCGCGTGGATGTGGAGGGGAGGGGGTGTTAAATGTCTATCTTAAATATAAAACAATTTATTATAAAATAAATTTTCATAGGCTAATTCGTTGAAATTTTGTAAATTTTAAGAAATTTTACTTTTATAAAATAAAATTCAGAAAATGTTCTGCAAGTTATTTTTACATATTTATCTAACTTAACTTGGCTAAGTAGACTAAGTTCTATTTGAGTGAGCTTTTATTTTTCTTTTCTTGTAATTATTATTTTAATAAAGCTCATATTCAAAATTTAAAGCTCAAATTGGTGTTTCCTGGCAGGAACTTTAATGGAAATTTATAGATTGAGTTTTTGAAGTGAAATCTTCTTTAGGCGCGTTGAGCACTTTTGGGTGAAGAAAAATCTTTGAACTCACGTCATCGTCAGCTGACTTTTTCCATCCTTGTATGATACAAATAATGTATCATACAATTAACTTGCTAATGTGAAGTGTTAATAATTATATACTGTATATTGTTTTAAAATCTGGTGCGGCTCTACACGACTTCTCTCATCTCCGGACACTGTCGCTATTGCAGTTAGACCTCACAAAACCGTGAGAAAGTCCAAAGCCGCCATTTTCCCCACGTTTATACAATATGGTGCGGCTCTACACGACTTCTCTCATCTCCGGACACTGTTTCTATTCCAGTTAGACCTCACAAAACCGTGAGAAAGGCCAAAGCCGCCATTTTCCTCAAGTTTTCACAATCTGGTGCGGCTCTACACGACTTCTCTCATCTCCGGACACTGTCTCTATTCCAGTTAGACCTCACAAAACCGTGAGAAAGGCCAAAGCCGCCATTTTTCTCACGTTTTTACAATCTGGTGCGGCTCTACACGACTTCTCTCATCTCCGGACACTGTCTCTTAAAGATCGCAGCCGGAAACGTTGCAGTTAGACCTCACAAAACAGTGAGAAAGGCCAAAGACGCCATTTTTCTCACGTTTTTACAATCTGGTGCGGCTCTACACGACTTCTCTCATCTCCAGACACTGTCTCTTAAAGATTGCGGCCGGAAACGTTGCAGTTAGACCTCACAAAACAGAAGGCCAAAGCCGCCATTTTTCTCACGTTTTTACAATTTGGTGCGATTCTACACGACTTCTCTCATCTCCGGACACTGTCTCTATTGCCGTTAGCGCATTAAATGAAATTGTAATATAATTTTTGTAGTAGTAGTTTATATTAATGAATAAAAAAAACTCTTCATTTAAAAGTATTTCCTGCACAATAAAATATTTCCTGACGATTCAAGAAATACACACGTAACTGTTCACGTTTTCACTTCTGTCGGCACTCCCGGAGTGCAAATGTTTTTTTTTTTTTTTCCACTTGCAGATATAATGGCTAAGCTAAACAGTCCCTTGAAATTTATAAAATTTCTTGGAAAACGAAATTATTACTAAGAAGTTCTTAAAATTTAAACAAATATTGATAATTCTTAGAAATAGAAAGCTAAATGGACAAATAATGTATATCTGAAAAATTGAATTTATGTAACTTGTAGAATTTGTTGTTTCAATCACTATTTTCTGAACCTCTATTAAAAAGTCACCTCTCTAAAGGACCAGCAGAAGTTACGATAAAACCATCTCTTAAATGGGGAAAACTGATTAGCAGCGCCACCTGCTAGGCAATTTGCTCCAAAATGTAATCAGTACTAATTCATTTCAAGGTCTAATTAAATGTAAAATTTTGGGGGATTCCATTCTTCTTATGGATACAGAAGAAAGTAAAAATAAAATAAAATCACGTAACACTGGGGTTTATGCTGCTTTTTAGTAAGAACTTTCACATTATAAAACAAAAATATTTGTCTTATTTGCATAATTTACCTTAAAATTCGACTGAAGAGAAATTAAACAGAAAAGTATCTTGAAGTCGTATACCATTTAACCCTTTAACGTTCATTGATTCCGACCTGAAACCAAACACTTAGCATTTTTTTATTCAACGATGTTAAAATTAGGAATAAAGCCAATTGACTACACAAGGGTTTAACCCTGATGGGGGGGGTGCCCTCCACTGATATCTTTCTAACGGGATCTAGTCAGTATTTACGCGAGTTTCGGAGAAAACCACGGAAAACTCCGAGCTACTAGTGTGACGAACGTACCTGGGCTCGAACTGGTGGGGATATGGGGCACTGTGAGAAATTGAATTTAATATTTTTTAGACCTGGTCAGTAAACAGTGGATTTTGTACTCCTCATATTAAACTCTCATAAGATATATATATATATATATAATGCATGCATTCAACATTTTTTCTTCTTTATATATATATATATATATATATATTTATTTATTTATATAGAAGAAAGTAAAAATAAAATAAAATGACTAAACATAGAAGTTTGATCTTATCCGTCTTTTTGATAGAGATTGTCACATTTAAAAGCACATATTTATCCTATTTATCCTAAAAGGGATAGGACTCTTTAGAAAGACTCCTCTGCCCAAAGAGGGCATGTATCCTTAGGCCCAGGTCTCTAGAGTAGATAACTGGTCTTAACCTAAACACCAATACCACTTTTGAAATTAGTTAATATTCAAAAGAAAATACAGTCAAATCTTGTTTGCGTAAATCTAAAGGGGGATAAAAAAAAATTGTTCATGTTATCAGTAGTTCATACTATCAGTGTTTAATCTTTATATAATTAAACTAATCTTCATTTTGACGGGCGGAAACAGTTGTATATAGTGAACTTTAAAGGGTTAAGTCACTTTTGACACATTTTTGTGTCCTTTCGTCACCTTTTTAAAAGTATTTTTACACTTATATGCCTGTCTTTCCTTATAAGCAAACAAGAAATTACAGCATAGCAGCGCCGCCTGTTGGGAGATTTACTACAAAGTGTTATCAGGATAAATCCCCATGAAGATCCAATTAAATATAAAATTTTACGAAAATATATGCAACAGAAGATGAAATATAGCTTTATCTTAAATGAGGGTAATATGCATACTAGCGCCATCTACTGGGCGATTTACTCCGAAATATAATCAGTACCAATTCATTTGAAGATTTAACTAAATATAAAGTTTTGTGGAATTCCGTCCATTATTTAATGAGATACGGCACCCACAAAATTTTGATAACACAAGGACGATACACAGAAAGACATGTATTTTTTAAAATGGTCAAATCATTTTCAAGACATTGCAAACGTGTAAATGCATCAAAAACCAGATATAAAAAATTTTCACGAATTCAATGCTTTCTTCTTCTGAATAGAATAAAGTAATAAAAATAATTATTTTTATGATTATCACAATTTCAAATAGAAAGCAAACTATATTCTTGCAAATTTATTTTATATTTAAGAAAATCTTAAAAAATATATTTCTTATAAGTTTTTAGCTTTTTCAGTATGATATTTAACTTTAAATAAGAAAGTTATTTCAGGCCACTGTGTAATTTTACGGCAGAAAAATAAGAAAAGGAGAAGAATATTTAACGCTAAAACGCTCCTTTATTTTATTTCATTATTTAAAAAAAAAAAAAAAAAAAAAAAAAGATTGATACACTAAACAAAAAGCATATTTCTCAGTATTTTCGAAGGATAAATCATGATTTATGGTAATTATTTGACTAAATGATTATCATTTTTTCGTACGTTTATTACTCACGGCATTAGAATTTAAGCGAATGTTTTGGGTGTCCAGTTAAAGGGACATCATACAGTTACTTCACTTTTTCTCCATTGAAAACGGGTTCTCGTCGACTCCATTCTTATCCTTACTCCGAGGTGAATACACACGGGAATACAATACGCACGAATATTTTAGAAAATAAAATTTATGAATAATTTATTTACGAAAGGGGAATGAAAAACTCCAGATACAGTTTCAAATTCATTTTTCTTTTTTTCAATACCACTTAATGGCTGATTCCAAAGCTTTCTTTTCGGCATCAACTCG
The DNA here is from genome assembly GCA_963930645.1 of Salticus scenicus. Taxonomy (NCBI): domain Eukaryota; kingdom Metazoa; phylum Arthropoda; class Arachnida; order Araneae; family Salticidae; genus Salticus; species Salticus scenicus. The sequence continues at coordinate 174,410,371 of OZ005656.1, read as the reverse complement.
CATGGATAATGTTATTTGCAAATCTTTTGCTGCATAGACTAGCAAAACCAGAATTTTTGGTCGCAACCAACCAACTAACACAACAAACAATTATTGAAAAGACGAATAGTGGCGATTACTTTTCATGCTTCATTTAAGTTTATGTTATATTTTATAACTGCTGATGATTCTGCCAATTATGGGAAGAATTAACATCTGAAATATAATTTTTATTGATTAATAATTTGTTTATTCCTAAATTTATTTGTTTTGCCTTAGGCTAAATTTTAATCCTATGGTGTTACGTTGTATTGTCTATTGTGAATGACCTGTCTTTTGAATTCATCTTCATTTAACTTAGTACTTAGTTTCAAATATTTTTATTAAATACTGGCCAGAAAAATGCCGTATGTTCTTCATTTCGTTCATATAGCTGTAAGCATAATTACTCTTAGTGCTGTGTTGGCGATTAGTATGTATTATTTTATTCTTTTCATTTATTTTTTTCTTTCATATTGATATGCATATTCATTTTTATCTTTAGGGGGGTTTATTTGATTTTCTGGATAGTAAAAAGTACTGTAATTCAAACATAAATTTAAACTTCATTGATGTATGCTTCATGTTTTTAAAATTTTATAGCTTTGACTGTTGATATATGTTTTATGTACTAATATTCATACTTAAAATTTTTAAATTGTCAGTTTAAGTTATTATCAAAATTATGAGAATTTAATATTTTCCTTTTTCTTTAATTTTTACATCCTATTATTTGTTAATTTTTACATATTGCTAAGAAACTGCACTGCAAAAAGTTGCATCATTAATATTAATTGCTATAATTCTTTCAAAGATTTCCTTGTACTGTGTGTTATCCCATCAACTATTTTTGCGAAAAGCCATGATATGCATATGGTAATGAGATTTTTGAAATGATTTTTTTTTTTTATCCTTTTATTAATCTCATTCCTCTGCATATATAATGACTTTTGGATTTTCTCTGAATAGGTGACTAGAAACAATGTGTTATCATCACAAAAAGCTCATTTATCCATTGGTTGTTGAACCGTCATCTTATCTACAGTATTTCATTATAATGTACTGTTTCTAGCCACCTGTATGGAGATAGCTGAAAGCATATCATGTATATCCTATATATGTAAGTTAGTTTTTGATGTTTAGTGTTACATTTTGTTAATTTTAATAATTTGTTTAGTATTGGAATTTGTTGATCAAATTAATATTATATCATAGCCTCCTAAACTAGATGCTTTCTGCATGGCTCGGAAACTTGGCAACAGTTCAAGCGGTAGACAGCGACACCTAGTGAATTTTTTATTCAACTGTCACCAATAATTTTATGAAGTGATATATGATATATATAATCGACGTTTCTTCGATTCTATTCGCCTTTTATGCATATCAAATTCCACTTTTAAAAATGTTTGGTGGCTGTTAAATAAAAAACTCGTGCAATCTGTACCAGGTGGCGCTGTCTACTGCCAAGTTTCTGAGCCACACGGAAGGCATCTAGTATAGGAGGCTTTGATTATATAATAATTTACCTATACATGCCACTTACATTATTGTATATATTGCTGCAATTTTAGAGGAGCAAGGCTCAACTGAGAAAGGTGCTGTCCTTAGTGATGCAGACCTAAAAGAACAATCTAGTAACCAGATTTCTGTTAAAGAAGAAGAAAAAGCTAAAGCTGGAGAACAAGTGTATTATCTACCACTGCAAACAGTGTTTGGAGAGACCCATACAACATTAGTGGGGGCTGGAAGTCTATCAACTACCTTACCTCCTCACATATCTATTGACCCAGCCCCTATTTTGACTGAATATCCAGGAAGCACTAGTGCCTTCTATGAAGGTAAAATTTGTATATTTAGTGAAAAGATTCCCTTTCCAACACTCTCTAACAAAGTTGGAAAATGTTTATGACTTTGGTTTATCTAGCTATGCTCTTATTTCCATAAATAGTTCTTCAATGCTTTGAAACTGGTATAGGCACAGGGGTCGATCCAGGCAAAAATTGGGACCCTTTTGCTGCCCCTTCACAAAATTCAAATCTCTAAAATGGGTCCCTTCACAAAATTCAAATTCAGAAAATGGGTCCCTTCACAAAATACAGATTTATAAAAGCAGCCCTTTCGCCTTTTTTTTTTTAATAAAAAATATTAGTTTTGTAAAATTTTTCCAGGTTTACAGTATTATTTTTAATGAGTGTCTATACTTGTTTAATGGGCTCTTCCCACCGTCGTCTGCTCACTCTCGTGATAGAGGAAAACGAATAATCTAATTCAAATAAATATTGTTCTTAAGAACAAGTGTTAATATTTAATATAAAATAAAATAAAAGTAATATTATGCATTTGTAAACAGTAGAATAATTGTATTTGTAAATTTAATAATTTTTAAAGAACACTTTATGTGTTTATTTATTTTCACCTGTAAGAATCGATTTTTGTATGTTTTTGTTTAACTGTTACATTAACTGATCTAGCAATAAATAATAGCTTGTTCTTGTGGAATGTTTATAAATTATAATTTGAAATTTTAAAACGTTTTCAGTTAAATTTAATCGCATAAAGGTGTTACAACAAGTTAATTAACTTAGTTACTGGTCTAAATGGATTTACGCAGTAAGATATTGCACTGTCACTGATTTAAGTACCAAAAATCAGAGTATTTAACATGTTCTTCATGAATATCAATAACAAATATAAACTAAGTGATGATTGTAAATGTATACAGTAAACCAAAGATGATGAATAATGATATAAAATGGATTAAAAATGATGATGTATAAAAAAATAACACAGATTAAATACGATTGATCAAAAATAAGAATAGAAAATATGTTATTTAGCAATCGCTCTAGATAAACAAGACTTCGTCTGCTATTTGTTTTTCCTCTATCATGTGACCTCTGACGTCAGGTGGGAAGAGCCCATAAAATGTTATTTATTAACTTGATATTAAACATTAAATAGAGTAATTGCTAAAATGAAAGGTTTCTAGTGACAATTCTTTTTTTTTTTTTTCACAAAAATAACTTGTTTTTCACAAAAGTGGGCCCCAAAAATTAAAACCTGGATTAACCCCTGAGGTACTAATTTAGCTCCACTATTGAAGTTGGTAAAATGGGATTCATAAAAATTTTGCTTAATAATAGTATATACATATCAATCAACATCTCTGGGATGCAAGGACAGTAATAAGCACTGCTGTCCTAGTAGGTCATGGAAAAGATCAACATTACTAGGGAAGAGAAACATCCAAACACTGGCATTCAAGAGAATAGGTAGATACACTTCAGGCTGTAAAGCAGGCATAAATAATTTATATGAACATGTATATGCAAGTGACCTATACTATTTGCTAAAAAAAAAATGTTGTAGATATTAGGACCTATGTGTCATTATTTTTAATTATTTTATGCTTTATTTATAAATTTCTTGTTTTGCAGTTATTTAATATTTTCCTGTTATACCTTTTTTGCAGAAAGTCTGCGATATTTATGTTATGTTCACAGAAAGTTTTTCATTTCATCTAAGTGTGCTGTAAAGCCATGATTGCTAAAACTCTACTTAAATATGGGTCATGAGTGCTAATCCTCATAACAGTCAAAGGGTCATGTTGGTCTTGATTATACAGCAAATTGTGATCTTATTGGTATAATACGAAAAGGATTAAAGTTTATATTTTAAAAAATTTCAATACCTTAAAATCTATCCTTTAAAAGCAACGTATATATTTTGGCATGCCATCGCAGCCCTCTTCAGCATTGCAAATGATGAACTTGTATTGCCGGAACTTCAAAGTAAACAAACCTCCCTCGCCGACGTTCTAATTTCGAAATTAGAACGTCGGCGAGGGAGGTTTGTTTACTTTGAAGTTCCGGCAATACAAGTTCATCATTTGCAACGCTGAAGAGGGCTGCAATGGCATGCCGAAATATATACGTTGCTTTTAAAGGATAGATTTTAAGGTATTGACATTTTTTTGTGATCTTATATACATATTATTCATATCAGGGGTCCATGTCCATCACACCTGTAATGTAGCTGAGTGCTTTATGACCAGTAATCCATGCTTCTCAGGCCTATATGTTATGGTTGCTATCCTTATATTGTTGCTCCCACTATGAGCAATTTGATTAAACCAAGGTTCACTTTAGGGAAAAAAATAAAATTGAATGGGATTCTCCCACTCTAATAAAAGATTTAGAGTGGTATTTTTCAAATTTAAGTGAGTAATTACATTTTTGTACATTCATCTCAACCTCCCCCCCCCCCCTTCCCAGAATCTAAAATTTTATAAGAATTACAGATGTAATTGATCAAATCCTTGTCACTTAATCTCTTTCAAAGTTTAATATATTCGGAGAATTCAAAAAGTGCTTCATAGAAGCAGAGTTAACTGGAATAATCACAGTTATTTCATATATTATTATAGTGTATCTGTGCATACATCAGTATATGTGTATTTAAAAAGTACAACATTATACACATTTTCATATTCCCCCAAAACAATTGTAGGAAAATTCCCCATGTGAACGTTTTTAAGTGGGATTTTTTTTTTTTAAATATAGTGAGATTTTCGCAATCCCACACTCTTTTTGAACCACACAAATCCCTAGACGTGAAGACAAAAAGATTCACGACCGTAGTTTTCAAAATGGAAGATATTTATCAAAAATCTATTTCTATAAAGAAAAGTTTTGTGAAGAATTCTTTCTTAGGATATAAAATTTTATGAAGAGTCCTTTAATGGACCCAGTTTTACTTTTGAACCCTGGATATCATTCCAAAAATGGTTGAAACAGTTTCATCATTGTTAAAACATATAAAACCATCAGAAAACAGTTGAAAATGTTTATAAATCTAAAACTTTCTCCTTATGAATATAGAAAAATTATAAAAATATATAAATTAAATCCATTATTTTATTTTTTAGCTTAATTTTGCTTATTAAAATTACTTTGAAACTTACCTTTTTTTTTTTCTTTGTTTGTTTGTTTCCCAAGATGTACCAGCTAAAGAATATAATGCTGCAAGTCAATGTGTTTCTGAAACTCCAGTCATGGAATTAGAATCTCGTTTCTTATTTTTATCAAAAGATACAATAAAAGAGGTCAGTATACTTATTTTGTATTAATCCTGCATCCTGCCTAATATCCAGTTTAAAGTATTTTATACTTAAATTAGCAAACCCGTGTGAAATTTTCGTACTTTATTTATTTTCTTCTTATTTACATTTAAAACTTGAAACTTATAAATCTTATACCAATTTCCCCACTCAGTTTGAATTGCAATTCACCAGAAGTCAAATTATTATTAGAACCAAATTAATATTGTGCAATAGTGAAAACAAAGCCATTCAAAAAAAGATTTCAAAATAAAATTCATGTTTAACGACCCAATTTTCATGCTTGCGCAGGCACTACAGTTTTAGTATACGGCCTCCATAGCCATTTTTGTTGTCATGTTGATGAAGCTTTTTTGCTTATTTATTTATTTTGATATAATTTTTTGTTTTAAAAAAAAAGTACCTATTTTGATTATACTTTTGATGAGTGTTTTTTAGTCAGTTTATGATAATAATAATAATTCATATTCTGTATATATCTTATATCTTTAAAGTTTTGCTAAGTTTAAAATGATGCTTCAGAAGATTCTGAAGAAGCAACTTTTAAAAAACACATATTTCCATAAAATAGTCTCATAAGATAAATGTTATTTTTTTCTTATTAGATCAGCTGAAATTGCGTGCTTAAATATTGTATATTTATAAATAGTATTTTTTTTATCCTTGCGTATTTTATTAATTACATCCAGAGATGAGATTCTTCAGACTTGAGTAGGAGTTTCAGACTTTTCTTAATTTTTTAAAAGTAATTTTCAGACTTTTTTATTGTAAAATATTCTTATTTTTGTTTAATTTTCTTTGTTTTAACATGTTCTTGAGCAATTACTTTTCATGTATTCTCATATTTGCTTATGGAAAGTACAATTTCTTGTATCTGTTTCTTCTTTTATTGCAAAAATTAAATTATCTTTGACAGTGGCGTATGCAAGGGGGGGGGTGTTGGGGGCTTAACCCCCCCCCCCCTTGACAAAATGTATGATAAGAAAAATTAGGCTGTTCCTTACATTTTTTTTCACGTTTCAGGCGGAAAAAATGTATTGCAAGCGTAGAATATTTTTTTCTACGAAGTGGTTTAAAATTATGACTAACTTTTTTTTTCATTACTCGGCGATAAACACTCCTGAAAATAACTAAACCACTTCATTTGCGCGGCGCGAAACATGTTTCCCCTGAAAACAATTCTCTGAAAGGATTTCACCTTTACGAGTTCATACTCAAGGACAAGAGGGGTCGACCATATGGGGAAGGGGTGACCATAGAAGTTGATGTAGTGACCTTGAAGGAGTGACCCAAACAATACCCCAACAGTAGAAGACATTTTAAATGAACTAGCGAAAACTTCTCGTCGATTAGACTTCGCTCAGTAAATAAGAAAATTCAATGAAATATTTTGTGAATTTTATGTTTTGTGTAGCAGTTTGTACAGGCTCTACATTATTCGTCGCTAATTAAAGCTTTTTTAGTTTGATCTTCAAATTGGTGAGTTTGTTTTACTGTTTTTCATTTTTTTACTCTTATTTTCGGCAAGTAATTATGATACTTTAAAAGATTGTTAAACTTAATTAAAAATAAACTTAATTAAACTTAATTAAACTTAAATAAGCTTAATTAAACTTAATTAAAAATTCGGAAGGACGAACCCCCCCCCCCCTTGGAAAAATCCTGGATACGCCACTGATCTTTGAGTATTGCACTTATTTTCAGACTTTTTGTCCATTTCCCACTCTCATCCCTGATTACATCACTATTGTATCATTTCAAAAAATATATATAATCGTAATTGGTCCACGTTAGAGAAACATTATATAGATTATAACATATTGATAAGGGCTTCATTCTTGGATATTGTGCAGTCGACTATAAAATGACAGTAGTGCAATTTCATGCCAAATATAGTGTTACTATATACTGTGATTCCTATTGCAATGCTATGATGCAACTAAATTTGTAGTAGTTGTATGTAGTACATTCTATTTAAAGTATTTTATTTTGATTTATTTATTTAAATATTTCAATCAATCAAACATTCTAATTTATTTTTATTTTATTATCTACAAATGTATATTTGTAAAAATTGGTTTTCTTGAAATTTTACTGTGTTTCTGATTAAAATAGGGAAATTCAAATATTACATATGTCAAGTTAGAAATATTTATTCCTCATTATGTGAGAAATGCCTAGCTGGTTGTCAGCCAGGGTAGCTCAGTGGTAGAACATCCGTGCGTTAAGCGGGGGTGCCCGGGTTCGATTCCTGGCTCTGGTATTTTTCACATAGTTGGTAAATAAAAATATCAACCTTTACACTCCAATTTACTTAAAATTACATATGTCATTTGAATTTCATTATCAGCTGTATATAGTGGCATTTGATCAGGGTTTTGATTTGGCAAAAATTGTCGCCAGATATAGTGTTACTGATAAGTAGTATAACTTGTGTCTAGCTAGTGGTAACATCAGGGATGCCACAAACTAACAATCAGCAATCAGACAGCCATCAAAATCATGCAATTTCCAATCTTTCTCCATCCACAACATAAATATCAATATGCATATTAAACTTGCTTTATCAGATTCTAGAACCTTTAACGTGAGATTGTTCAATATTTTTTATGTACATAGTTTTATTGTCTTCCTCCTCCCCTCCCCCCACACACACTTAGGACTAGCGATCGCTGATTCGTCGAGCTGCCGATCTCGTAACTTACCAAATCTTCGAGAATTTGTTCACAGCTGATCGCCGTATGCAAATGCGTCATAGAATAGTCTGGAACTTTCGTTTTCCAGTATGAATATTAATGATGTGAAGGATGATATAAATAGACAGCTGTATACTTGAAGCTTGGCTTTTTATTTTTCTCCCATCTTTCATTATTCACGTTGGGTTTAATGGGGGATTGAGTACCTGTTAGCCCAATGTGATAGTATATTTTTAAGTTTGTTTTATTTTGATAAAGTAAAAGGTTTTTCAAGCTGGTAAAAGACATTTTATGTTGGTGAACTTTATTTTAATCTCTTTTAAAGAACTTTATTTTTCTTACTGCTCAGAAAATAAACTTTACTATCGGGTCATGAAGCCATTTTATCAGTTATCATTTGTTATTAAAGTGTATAAGGTTAAGTAAATATAATTACATTTTTTCTGATATATCTATTTTTGAATTAATTCAAATAAGGAGACTTATTTTTGTTATAAGTTAAAAGATAACTATTGCTTTATAATACTTTGTTATATTTTTGTTTACATATGTTTTATAAAACTTTAATAAACTTATTTGGTTAATTAAAACTTCGTTATTATTTGACTTCATGCATTCATAGTTTTAAGTTAAGTTGAATATAATTATGATTTAAGTAAAAATTAAACTCTGCAGAATAATTCTTACATTTTACATGAACTCCAAAACTCCAGTCACGTTTCCCTGCTGTAATTTGCACTCTGCTAAAGTAAATTAAATTTGTAATAGAGTATTTATGGATATGAAATCCTTCATATCCAACAGCCATCCCCTCCACCCCACCCTTGGTATGCCACTGCCTGCTTGTGCATGAAAATTTGCTCAGTAATGTATGCATGCCCGCACATTACACATCCTAGCAAATGTGCTGGCAGTGATCCATCCATAATAAATTATGGAACACTTTCCTGTATTTGTATAGATAAAAATTAACTGCTGTGGGTGAAACTATAAAATGAGTTAGAAACATATTTCAATTTTGTTTCCTTTTTTTTCTTTTTTTTTTAATTAATCATGTGTGTTATTTGTCTAAAACAAGCCTGTCCAACCCTGTGTATATATGTTTGTGAGTGCATGAACCATGTATGTATAGTATACATTTTTTGGGGGTGGGCAGGGTTAAGATTCGAAACAATATGCATTAATTTAAATTATTTTCATTCATAAATTAAGTATAGAATCTTGAAAAATTTATGACTTATACATTAGTAACTATAATAAAAAATAATGAATAATAGATCTTATATTTTATTACAACAGTGTGATTCTTTAACTACGGTAATTGTTGATGAAAAATCAGAACAGATTTATTAATTTTTAATCTGTTAACCAAAGTTATCAAACATTAAATATATTTAGTCTCCTCGTGGGCCACAAAAAACTATACAGCGGACCGTGGGCTGGCCACCCCAGGTCTAAAATGTAAGTAAATATCAAACTGTTAATATATTGTTTCTGCCTTCATTGCACAGTTACTATTAACATAATAAGCTAACTTTTTGGATTTTTCAAATTCTGTTTCTGATTTTCTTCTTTTTTTTTTTTAATTGGATTATTAAATTTTATGTCATTCTCTTTAAAATTCCTATATATATATATATATATATATATATATATATATATATATATAAGCTGTGTACACTTTTGTGTATATCAACAAAAAAATTATAAAATAATAAAAGACAATAAAAAAGGTGGCAGTTGGGTGGGCAGATGTTTGATTACGGAGGTGGGGTGGTGTTGTAAGGCTGGATGGTTGGGAGGATTTGTGAAATTAAATTATAGAAAAAAAAAAAAAAGTAGAAGGCTTGTTGCATTTGCTTTGTATTACTATGCAAACTTTCTTTTTCCAATAAAATTTCAGATTCTTCCTTTTTGAGTTGTCAACTATATTTAATGTTCTAATTATACTGTTAAACACAAAGTGATCAATCGGTGAATTTCATTGTTGCTTCATGGTTTTATTGTTGTTCATCTGCTTTGAAATTTTGCTTTTTTAAAATCCATATGGTTCCTGTTCTGGTCATGGCAGGCTGGGAGAGTGTTGCCGGCGTAAAACTAGTGTAACCCCACAGGCAAGTCACAAGTCTTGCCGCCTGCCTCCTTCTTCCTATCTTGTGTTTCTTGGGTTGTTTTTTCATTAATTTTGATAAGTTTATGGTTTTAAGTTAAGATATGTTGTTTTGCTTTATTGATTCGTTTGTTTTGCAGGCTGTTAATTAATAGATCTGCTTTCTTTACATTAGTGTATTTCATCCACTGATAATTTTTTTTTAAATCTTACTGGTCATTGGTGTTTCAGTGATCTTGTATCTGTTGCTTGGCTTCTACTATGCTTAATAGATCATCTTTATTATATATATATATATATATATATATATATATATATTAAATCTTTACCTTTAAATTTAATGTTGTAGATTCCAGATATTTCTAGATTATTATTATTATATCCTTGTCATTTCTCGCTCTCTTTTTTTTTTTTTTTTTTTTTCCCCAAAATATCTTGACATGGTTTTATTATTATATTTAGCTTATATTCTGCTGCTTTGCTTTCTGTTTTTTTAATTCAGCATTTTTTATATAGAATAACTTTTAAATCTTTTTCCTTCGTTTGTGCTGAACATTTTTATATATTTTATTTAATCTTTATATAATCTGTCTACTGTTGTTTTATGTCGTACCTTGTTAAAAAAAAAAAAAATATTTAGTTAATCTATTGCATTTACATGTGAATATTTTATTTATTTATTTATTTTTAGAGTGTTATCATGTCTGGTCATTCAGAAGTTCCCTCTAAAACAAGTTCAGCTGAAGAAGCCTCCGAAGCAGTATCAAAACCCTCTGTTGTTTTACAGGGAACTGAATTCTATTCTCATACCATGACTGGTAAGTTCTCACTCTATTTGTATTTGAAAAGTTTTCATGTTTTATTAAGGGATAATATAAGGAGATTACATGGGTTTTGCTACATAAAACATATTTTCTCTATTTTTTAATATAATTAATAAAATTTTTTATTCAATATTTTGAGCATATAAAAGAGCAGCATTTAAACAATATTTTATGAAAATGTTTCGCAAAAGTTTTTAAAAATTCAGCTGGTGGGTCCTGGTTTTTGGGGACCCTTCAGAAAAGTGGTGGACACAATTTCTCAAAAACTAATGCATCGATCTCATTGAAATTTTGTAGGCTTCTTCAAAATAGAATTGATTAGTACTTAAATGAAAGATTTTTTTTTTTTTTTAAGTACAGCTAATTTTACAAGGTTATACATATGGTTAAATGTACTAAAAAAAATTTTTTTTTTGCATACATCTCTGCCAAAAATTCAAATTTCAATTTTGTAAAAATAATTCCATGTTCAAGCATTAGTCAATTCTATTTTGAAAAGGTGTTCAAAATTTATTCTCTGGAGACTTGGATCCACCAGCTGAGTATTTCAAATTTTTTAATAAAAGTCTTATAAAATGTTGCTCTTTTATGTGGTAAAAATTTTGAATAAAAAATTTTATTATATGTAAAAAGAAAGAAAAAAAAAAAGATAGAGAAAGAGTTTTTTTAAGCCTCTAAAACTCATGTTATCCCTTAGCACCTTCCAATAGAATTGAAAAATATTTGACTTCAACTAACTATAAACCGTTTTAAACTTGAATTAATTTAAATATTTATCCACACTCTCATTCTTGTAACTATTAATTAGAACTTCAATTTGATATGTCCTGTTTAGACATTCTTGCATGTCTCCTATTAAAAATAGTATAATTTTCACTATGGGTTTGTATACAGGGACTAAGGTATAGGTTTTCCGAAAAAATTTTCAATTTTCTTTTTTTCCAAAACTAGATTATGAAGGTTTTGTAAAATTAAATAAAACTGTTTCAACAGCAACAAAAACAACAAAAGTAGAACTAAAGTCATTGGAAATATACTACTGACATATTTCAAAATGACGCCTCCATCTAAAACTTTTGTTTTTCGCAATATTCTGCTATTCCTTACATTACTATAACTAATAGCTGTACTGTCAACTAATAAAAGAAAACATTACAATTTTAATATTATGTCATAAAAATTTTCCTATAAAATTGCCTTCTTGCCATTTAAAATCTTCAACTGCATTTTAGTAACAGTAATTATAAAAGAATTTTCATACATAGCAATTCATGAGAGATTTTTCATTTTGACGTATTTTGAAATCTTTATACTGCAACATTACAAAATTAACATACATTATTTAGGTGCACAAAATTATGTTTCATATGTCATTAGGTATGATTGTCATCAATGATTGATTTGAGGAGACATGCAAAATTTAGATACATGATGAAATATAAGTGGATATGGTTTGAAGTGTATTTTCAATTCTGTTATGCATTTTTGACATTTTACGAATGTATTTGACTTTGGTTTGTTTATCAAAAGAATTTTTATATCTGTAAATTGTGCTAAGCACAAAATTAAGACTTTTTCATTTATATAAAAAAGGCGTTTCCTGTAGAAAGTAGTATGATTAGCATGAATAATTGATATAGCTAGGCCATATAATAATATTGGGACTCAATACGAAATATAAATGTCAATCACTGAGGATTTATTTTCATATTGTGTGGTTTTTATTTTTGCCGTTAACTTAGTATTTATAATATAAGAGGCAAGTATAGCTAGAAAATGTACCATAGCAAATTTGCATGGAAGAAAGTTAAAAAAAAAAAAAAAAAAAAATTGTAGAAAGTAAAATTTAAATGCAAAAGAACATAAATTTCTGTAGAAAAGGGTATTGGCATTAATTATTGGTTTACACAAAAGATTAAATATTTAGATACAAGAATAAAATTCTTAAAATATATTTTCAGTGAAATATGCATTCTTAAATGTTTCAAACCATTTTGAAAAGTGGGAAATAAACAATATAACAGATAAGGCAAAGTTAAAAATTGTTTTATAAAATCTATGGGAATTCTATGATTTTTCTTTATTGTTATTTTTAAGAACTTGGTGATTGTTCTAGCATTTTGCTGCATCCCAGGTTTGAATCCTGGTCCATGCATGGACGTTTATACAGCTCATATTCAAAATATTAGAATAATTATATTTTTTTTTACAAATTTAAAATATTGTTTGGTAATTTAATGTCTTTTAATGCAAATATGCAAACGATATTTTTATTAAGAACTTATTGTTGATTAAACTTATTTATTATTTTAAAATGAATATCATTTTTGAAAAGATTAATTGAAAAAAAAAATATTTTGAAAAGTGAAAATATTAGAATACTTATTCAAGTGGTTCAAAATATTAGAATATTTCACATTATTCTCCTTTAATTATCACCAATTCATAACTGGTGGCATCATTGATTAAACTCAGATGATTTTATTTAAAATCAGTATTCTTTTTGCAGTTTGTTTGCTTTTTCATGTTAAAATGAGTTGTGTGAGTGATATTCCTGAATCTGTTAAATTTCGTATAGTTGATTTGTATCAGCACGGTAAAAATCAGTGTTATATAGCGAATTATTTACATTGTTTGCAACCAAGCCTTAGTAAAATACTAACACAGTATTTAAAAAATGGGAAATTTCAAAATAATTGCCGAAATGGCGGCCAAAGACCAAAAACATCTGCTAGAGATGACAGGAAAATGAAGCGTATAGTTAAAGAAAACCATTTTAAAAGTGTACGATTCTTGCACCGAAAGTGGAAAGAAGGAGTTGAAGTTTCTAGATCGACAACATTAAGACGTCTCCATAAATTTAAGTTTGAATCTGGTGTACCGAAAACAAAACCTCTCATGACTGCAAAACAAAAGCATATAAGATTGAATTGGTGTAAATCAAGACATTTATGGAACGAAGAAGATTGGAAAAAAAATATTATTTAGTGATGAAAGTATGTTTTGTGTTTCATGTGGTAATCAAGGTATTCGAGTTTGGAGAATGAAGCAAGAGGCATTTGATAAAGAATGTCTTAAACGTTCGGTAAAATTTGCTACTAGTGTCGTGTTTTGGGGTTGCATAAACGCAGGAGGACCTGGAAAGTTATGGATGGTCTACGAAAAGGTTAACTCTCAGATATATCAAGAAATTTTGGAATATTACATGATTCCATCATCAGAAGATTTATATGAAGATGATTTCATCTTTCAACAAGATTAAGCGTCACCGCATACCTCGGTATCAACAAAGAATTGGTTCCGCCAACGCAACATTAAGGTACTTCCTTGGCCACCAAACTCACCAGACATTAATCCCATCGAAGACTTATGGGATATAATGAAGAAAAAACTCCAAGACAATCCTCCTTAAAAAAAATACTGGGTTAATGGCACATATAAAGTCTATTTGGGCTAAGATTGATAGAAATTTTTATAAACACCTTGTATATAGTATGCAAGATCGATTGTACACTGTTATTAAAGCTAAGGGGATGCTACAAAATATTAAATACCATTTACTTCATATTCATAAGGTAATATTTTTGCGTAAATTAAAATATTCTAATATTTTGAACCAATCTAAATTTTTTTCTTATATTTTCATGTGTTTCAGAAAGCTATTGTATACCTAATTTATTGTATTTTATGTTTTGTAAATGTTAAAATCTTATCTAAACATTCCAGATTTAATTTATAAGAATTTAATTGCATTTACTTAGTATCAAAAGTAAATAAATGGAAAATAATTTCTCTCATATTACTTTTTCTCAATTATTCTAATATTTTAAACATGAGTTGTAGTAGTTTACAATTCATTTTAAGCTATAGATTCCACTATACCTGAAAATTATTATTTTTTCTAACTCACACTCTTTTGCTAATATTTTGATTGATTACTGAAAAAGGCAATATTCTCATCTGAGTTTTATGAAGGGCCTGTTTTAAGTTCAGACACTAGTGATGACTCTAGAATAAAAGGGCTCCAAGAGGGGGAGATGTAATAAAAAGGGCAACCTATTTTCAAAAAGTATATTATTTGCATAATTTGTGGTCTTTTAATTGTGATTTTTGTACATGACAAAAGTAAATTATTAATTTTATGTATGTATATATAGATTATGCATTTGTTCTTCCATGAATGCTGTAGAACTATTGCTAGAAGATTGAAAAGTCAGAAAGAAAAGTATCTAAAGGCCTCTGAACATTTAAAATGTTAAAAAAGGCTATTTGATGCCAAAATGTTTTTAAAATGGCAGCAGGGTGCTAAAATGGGTTGAAAAAGGGCCACAGGATGCTAAAATGGGTTTAAAAGGGCCACCGGGTGGAGCACCCTGACAAATTAGTCTAGAGTCAGCACTAGGCACTTTTGTAAGGGTCCATTTTAAGTTTGTTGAAGTTTTGTATAGAGTACTTTCTGAGCTTCTATTTTGCACTTAGTTGCAAAAATCATTTCACAAAAACAGATCTCCCAAAAATTGCTTTCAAATCTTTGATTTTATGAAGAGTTCGTTTTTTATCTTAAAAAAATTCTAAATAAAATCCTGTAAATGTCGTTTTTCATGTTAATTGATGAAATGTATGCTTTTTTTTTTAAGGTCAATTGTCGAAAGTAATACAACACTTTTGCAGCCAAGCCAGTTGACGAAAAACAAAACTTTCCCCACTGATTAAGATACATCTAATTGCATATAATTGCTGAAATATATATATATATATATTTTTTTTTTTTTTTCAACAAAGATTAAAATAGATAGTTCGAGATTATTCATTGCTATTCAAAAAGAACATTGTTGACGTTTTTTTTTTTTTTAGTTATTTACCAAAATCAAAATCCATGATTTTTTGCTGAAAATCAACAACAGTCTGGATAGCAAGTGCAGAACATTGAATAAACACCATAAAAGGCAAGACAAAACAATGACCCAAAAAACGACCAAAACAACTCATTACAGTTGTTTTGGTTTGAAAGTAAACATGATCCTTCGACTCAAAACAATTGTTGTGAGTTCTTGCATTTTATGGTTATTCTTCAAAGTTTTGTTCTTATTACTTTTAAATGCCAGTTCTGTGGTGATTCTCTACAAAGTTTTGTACTTACTACTTTTAAATGCCAGTTCTATGATGATAGTCTGGATATTTATAATTAGAAAAAAAAGAGAAAAAGATTTTGCAGCACATTTTTGAAACTCTGTATTCAATAGCTATTGTTTAAGTTAATTTATGTTTAATCATAGGTAACTGCAGGAATACATCTAATTTAGCCAGTTGTAGAAATATGAAATTAGTTCACAAATATTAGACAAAATTCATGCTTTTCTCAAAGCTGATTTTTGAAGTATGCTATATTGCTGCTAAACTGCTGCTGCCAATTTTTAAAATGTAGAATCATTTCACTGCTATTAGACTTAATTTATGTTTAAATGCCAAAATATGAGATTTTTTTTATTTTTGTGGTCAATTAATGAAATTCATGCTAATGAAACTCATAGGAGAAAGAAAAAGTGTTCAGTTGTTTAATTATATTAAATCACCACTTTATTTTGTTCAATTACCACGCGACAAGTGGATTTTTTTCATGTCTAGATAATGCTCCTATTACACAGAACGGTTTTTCATGCACCATTCATTTGAGCCAATTTTTGTTCCAATTTCTGGAAGCCAAAATCCAAAAGTTGAATCAAAAGTTGTTCGAAAAACTGGTTTGCACAGCATACAGTACTTGTCAAGGCATACCTATTTATCGCTCTTTTAACATGAATGATGTGAAGCCTCCATTGGAGAGAGAAGAGAACAATGTGAATGAATTCCCGCCGTCGCTTTTTCTTGGCATATATAAAGAACTTTCTTCTCATTGGCTTATAACAGTAGAAGAAATTGCTCGTACAAACAACTCTCTTTATGACTAGACAGAAAAAATTGTTTGTATTTCCAATTTCTATTACACTGTGAATTGAGGTAATTTGAGCCAACAAAATTGGCTCAAAAGTTGTGGGGAAAATCGTTGTGTGTAACAAGAGCATTAGAAACTATTGAGCCTTAATGTGCAAAAACATTACCCTAATGACAATTCTTCATCTCAGCTAATCTGACTCAAAATCTTCTATAAATATTTTTACTTCCATTACCCTACTACCGTAGGTAATGGAAGTATTGTATTCGGTCTGAAAATTCGATATCGAGATTTCACCTGATTTACACGTTTTAAGGTCCCATGAGTCCAAAAAAGTGGTTTTTGGCAATTGGTCAGTGTGTATGTATGTATGTGGAGAATCTTCTGGCTATTATAGCTCAGAAACTAATAAAGATAGAGCTACGAAACTTTAGAATTGAAATACTTCTGGTGTACAGATGAAATTTCCAAATTTTGGTGAAAATTGAAAAAACAGAAGTGGGACATCGGAAACCGAAAGTGGGACTGTAAGTCTGTATCTCAAAAACGGCTCTAACAATTTTCTTCAAATTTGCTATATAAACACTCTTAGATGTCCTTTCAAATGATATAGTTGGTTAGTTCAGGAAAATTGATAGACGTCCTGTATAAATAGCTCAATTTCAGGTCTCGTAAGGGCGTTCCTTTAAAAACGGCTGTATGGATTTTTTTTAAACTCATCATATTAACTCACTTTTAAATATGCTTTTGTATGTAATTATTGTTTTCCTGTCAATAATTGAGTTTTGGTAAAAGCTGGTATATCAAAAACGGCTCTAACAATTTTCTTGAAAATTGTTATATATATCCATCTATTTCTTATGTATCACGTAGTTATGAGAGGAAAATTAACAGCTTCCCTGTTTAGGTAGGTCAGAAGTTTAGGTAGATCTCGAAAATTGGTGTTTCAAAAAATAACTCTACCATTTTTTTTTTTTTCTGTATTTTTTACCTTGCTATATGTAAGCTTCATTTTATATGTTTTTACATGTGTATAAAGCAGGGCGCGAAATTTCCGCTCGCCAGCTCGCCATTGGCGAGTGGAATTTTTACTGTGGCGAGTAAAAATTTGGTCTAGTTATAGATAGAATTCTTACACGATACGGTGATAGAAAACATTCTATTATAAACTAAAAGTCTATGTTTCAAATCATTTCTATTAAGCAGATTAAATACAGTAGAAACATTAAGATTTAAATTTTAAGGGCTTCAATAGAAATAACCCGACCAGTGTTCAACTATTATAACACATTAAAGACCAAAGTTTTTAACAAATAAAACAACTTTATTCAACAAGATATAATGATATATTAAGATTTCAAATTTATAACAAGAACAAGATTACCTTTTACAGGTGTTGAGCTAGGCATATTGATAAACACAATGAAAAAGCAGATGACAATATACTTCAAGAAACGTCGCAGAGCCTCCGCGATCGCCTGGTTGATCAGCGGGAAAATACGATGAAGAAATATACTTCCGCGATCGCCAGGTTGATCAGCGAAAGTGAAGCAAGACGAAATAACACAAAGTTGAAATGAAGACAATTACGTTCATCCACTATACACTTCAATTTAGAAACTTTCATTTAACTTTTAATTAACTTTTAAAAAGATTTCAAACTTGAACAAATGCCACTTAAAAAGTGGCTAAACAAATTTAACATTATCAAACTATCAAATATAACGATCTCGCCTCAAAAGGACGTCAATTATCAATTCAATTCAAAAAAACTTCCATCATCCATGAACGACGGAAAATTTAACCTTTGACAAGGAACAATTTAACAAACAAAAACTTAACCTATGTAAAATATTAACAACTTAACAACGGCAGCCATCATTTCTTAAAAAAAATGCAATAGCAAAAGAGCATTACTAGCTTAGCTGGAACGATACTATAAGCACATACATCGTTACTTGGCCATCAACAGCTTAAAGCTACTCACACTACTCATAAACTACTGCTTCATATCTAATTGAAGACTAGCTGGCCATTGCTAAACACTGCCGATAACTGCCCCTTAACACATGCATTGCGATCTTTTTATACTGACTGCCAAGTCAAAAATCTACATATAAACAATGCATTACCATTGCCACTCAACAGTCAAAGTCAAAAATACAATTTATCATAACTATTTTAATAGAAGTGGCAACAGCAAAAATTAAGAAAATTATGCAGAGCAAATTTGGCAACAGCAACAATGTAAACAGAACATCGTAAGTAATGGCGCGATGTAAGTAAAAGATGGCTAACCGAGTTTAAATAGAGAAAACTTTTAAATTCAAATTAAAGGTAAGTTAACAACTATATATATAAAATATAAGCATTTATATTCATAAAATTAATAATTTTTTTATGTGCGAGGACAATTGATAGATATCAATTGCCCCCCACCACAGCATATAAAAAAATTTAACAAAATACCATCATGAGATTCCCCATAGTCCATAAGAAGTGTCACAAGTGATGTAATAAACTAATTACTAGATAACCATTGACAAAAAATTTCAAGTGATGAAAAACAACTCCCCACTCCGCAGATATACTAAAGAAAAAGTGATATGAAAAAAAATATACATTATATACAATATTAATTATATGATGCAATATTCAAACATGAAAGAGTAAATATGAGGTATATATACAAGAAATGAATATATATGCAATATATGAAAAATTATGAAAAATGAATATATATATATACAATGAACAAATACGCAAGGCGCCTCACGATTTCATACACACATTCACACCATGATAACATAATATAAAAAATAAAAATTATGAAAAGCATCTACAGAGCGAAGAAATTTATTCAAACCCGAAAGATTTATATAAAGATCACTTTTATAAATTTTAACAAATCACTTTTTGTCAACGGCTTCGTAAACTGGTCGGCAAGATTTAATTTAGAGGAAATATATTCAATATGGAATTTGCCCTCATCAAACCAATCCCTTATAAAAAATAGTTTAATATTAACATGACGTGTATGGAAATTCTCAATCCTGGACTTTGTAAAACGTATTGCAGCCTGATTATCAGCATATAGGGTAGGTATTTCAAAATTATTTTCTATAAGATTTAAGCCAGAACATTCACATAAAATATTATAAAACCAGTCCTGCTCACGAACACAATCACACATAGAAACAAATTCTGACCCCATCGTTGATATGGTAATCCCTTTCTGTTTATTAGTACGCCAAGAAACAGCAGCACTATCCAAAAGAATTAACTGGCCACCCATAGAAACATAGTCATCCCTATTAGCGGCGAAGTCAGCGTCAGAATAAGAAATTAATTTAACCTGTGTGCATTTAAGATGGAGCTTATATTGACTGGTGAATTTTATATATCCAAGAAGTTTAAGTAGGCCCTGCCAATGTTTAATACCTGGATTTTGTTGGAACTGTGAGAAAATGTTGGTAGCATATGCGATATCAGGTCTAGTACGATTTGAAATGAAAGAAATACAACCTAAGAGATTTCTGTAAGGTAAATGAGAAGCTTCATCGATGTCTTCTTGAATAACAGGACAATCACTTTTTGAAAATTTGATACCTTTAACAATAGGTAAGGAGGAGATAGGTACACGGTGATTTTGAAACCTCTTACTGACTTCGTCAATATATTGATTTTGGTGGATCAAAACTCCTGTATCTGTATACTCAAACTCCACACCTAATAACTTGCGTGTGATACCCAAAATTTTCAAATCAAACTTTGATTTCAACAAACTTAAAATATCATTAGCTTGAGATTCAGTCCTGGCAAAAACAACGATGTCGTCAACATAAACCAATAAAACAGAAAAATCATAATATGAATAAGCACAGTTACAATTTTCAAATTTATTAAAACCAAGTTCCAACAATACTTTATTTAATTCATAAAACCATAATCTGCCTGACTGGTGTAATCCGTACAGTGCTCTATCCAGCTTACAGACCCAGTCTTCTTTACCTTTTTCAGTAAAGCCAACTGGTTGCCTCATGTAAATTTCATCCTTTAAGGGAGCGTACAGATAGGCACACTTAACATCGCACTGTACATTAAACCAACCATAACATGAGACTAAAAGAGAGAAAAAAAATCTAACAACAGAAAAGTTTATCACAGGCGAGAAGGTCTCATCGTACGATTCGCCCTGGATCTGGTTGAAACCTTGCGCGACCAACCTGGCCTTGTATCTGACAATGTTGCCAGACTCGTCACGCTTTACTGTGTAAACCCAGCGGTTTCCCAACGCAGTCTTGTTCTCAGGGAGTCTCACAAGATGCCAGACACCTCTCGTGGCCATACATTCTAACTCTTCCAACATAGCCCCATGCCATTCATCAGATTGTGCAGATTTTAAAGCCTGTTTATACGTTCTCGGGACCACCACATCTAGTCAACTAGCCGTGCTGGACGCGGAAGGTATAACACCAGGATTAACAACACCAGTAAACTTATTAAACTTGGAAAAATCAAAATCAGCAGGGTTAAAAACAATATTATTTAAATTACAAAACTTTTCGACATCATTAGGTGACCTTTGACAACACCTTTTACCCTCTCCATCAGGATAATAGTAAATATCGACCTTTTTTCCCTGAGGTCGAGGCACAACCTTCCTGTACCATACGGGATTGGTCATCCAGTTAGGAGAAGCAGTCTGCGGAGTAACTTGAGGAGCAGGAGAAACAGGAGAGACGGCTGGGACGACAACTTCAGTCTCGCTGGGCAAGACCCCAGAGGTACCAGGCTCCGGACCAGGAAGAAGGTACCGGTCAACGGGCCGTGGTTGTTCCTCTGGGACAAGCACCAACTCAAAAGAAGAGTCGCCCATCACCGCTCCACTGCGTAGAACATCACCGCTTTCAACAAAAGAAACATTAATGGTTTCCACAACCTTCTTCTCGTCTTCTAACCAGACCCTGTAACCACGGGTACGCAAGGCATAGCCCACAAGGACACCACGTTTTGATTTGGAGTCTAACTTGTGCTTACGTCTAACCTTTGGAACACCCACATATGTCAACGTACCGAATGGTCTTAAATGTCGAACAGAAGGTTTATTTCCTGAATAGAGTTCAAATGGAGTTCTAGAGTTCCCACCGTGACAAATCCGGTTCCACGTATAATTAAAGTGTAAACAAGCTTCAGGCCAGAAATCATCAGACAAGCCACTGGATTTTAGCATAGCCCGAACACAGTTCATGATTGTTTGGTTGAACCGCTCACAAACTCCATTTTCTTCTGGTGTGTAAAAGTTGGTCAGCTCATGATTTATTCCATTTTCTCTACAAAAACCCTTAAAAGAATCATTATCAAACTCTTTGCCATTATCAGTTCTGATCGACTTCAACTTGGTTCCCAAAAACCTTTCGGCCCTCAAAACATGTCTCTTAAAAACATCAAAACACATGGATTTTTCCTGGAGGGGGTAAACGGATGACCTACCAGAAAAATCATCTATTATAGACAAAAAAAAATGTTCACCCTTTTTGCCAGGAATTTTAATTGGACCCCAAGTATCCATAAAAAGTCGATCTAAAGGTTTTTTGGAAGAAGAATGACTTCAGGGTTTGAAAGAAATACGATTTTGCTTACTCACATGACAGGGATCACAAAAAAAATTATCAACTGATTTTAAATTGGGCAGACCTTTTACAGCAGAATTACGGATAGTATTAAAAATTAAGTCAGGACTTAGATGATCAAAACGAAGGTGCCAGGTATCAAAGTCTTTTATATTAACAGGTTTTATTACAGGAAAAGCTGAAATTTCAGTATTATCATTTAAATTTTCATTAGAATTCTGCCCCCCATTCAATTTAACACTGTGCTTATTTTTAATTACTTTTGGAAATGTATAATAAATCCCGTCATGGAGTTTAGCAGAGAAAAGGAAATCACCATACTTGTCGACCACGTTTATTTTGCCGGCCTTACCAATAAATTTAGCACCACCCTGGTCGAATCTAGAACCACTCAAAAGATTTTTCCGCAAGTTCGGCGAATACAAAACGTTCCAAAGTTTAATAACAGTCCCATTAAAATTCAGTTCTACTTCACCTTTACCAGTAATGGGAAAAGTGACGCCATCAACAGCCACGTGTAGCTCATCACCGGAAATTTCAGAAAAATTAAAAAAAAAGGATTTATCTTTACAGAAGTGATGAGAGGCCGCCGTATCATAAGCCCAGCTGCCCTCTCTATCAAAACTACTTAAATTTGCTTCAGCAATGAAATTTTGAGCTTTAGGAGTTTTATCACGTTTTGACTGTTGACTAGAGCCACCCCTCTTAGAAAAATTACTTCTGAGTGGTTTTTCCTTTTCCTTTGCAGCTAGATCATTATTTAACTTAACTTTGCAATCTTTAATAACATGGCCTTTTTTTCCGCACCTCCAACAAGTAAAAACAGGCCTGCGTTTAAATTTTACATTTTGGGCCTCAATAGAACATTCCGTTCTACTTTTATCAAAATTTCTAAGTTGAAGGCGCGTTTCCTCGGCACATAACTCAACAATAATATTTTTAAAGTTAAAGTCCTTATCAGGCCAACGAAGAATTTGTTGAACAACCTGATCAAATTTATCAGGTAGGTATCTCAAAACCTGAAAACATAAGTATTCGTCAGCAATAGGTTTATTAATGGATTTTAACTGATCAGCAATTTTAGATATTCTAGCTGCAAAAACACCAATAGATTCGCCAGGTTCTAAAAAACATGTCATAACTTCAGAAAACAATTTCATATGATAACTTCTACTATCTGGCTGGAAGTTAACCTTTAAAATTTTCCACGCTTCTGAGGGGTCAGTACATTCACTTATTAAACTTTTAAATTCAGTATCAATATTCAAGTACAAAATTGACATAGCAGCATTCTGCCTTCTTTTAAAGTCTTGCACTGCCTCCTCAGATACCGTTTCACTAACTTTAGGCTTAGTTTCGTTACCAATGACGATATCATAAGCATTTTTCTCCATGAGTAAAAATTTAATGTCACACTTCCAACCAGAATAGTTAGTTGCATTTAACTTGGTAATTTGAGGTACAATATTATAAGCCATTTTTTTTTTTTTTTTTTTTTTAAATAGTTACTTAATTATCAATTATACAGAAAACAAGGAAAGAACAACTGGTCAAGTTTAAAAATGACACCCTCAAAAAAAACTAGCCCATAACCAAATATTATAAACTAAAAGTCTATGTTTCAAATCATTTCTATTAAGCAGATTAAATACAGTAGAAACATTAAGATTTAAATTTTAAGGGCTTCAATAGAAATAACCCGACCAGTGTTCAACTATTATAACACATTAAAGACCAAAGTTTTTAACAAATAAAACAACTTTATTCAACAAGATATAATGATATATTAAGATTTCAAATTTATAACAAGAACAAGATTACCTTTTACAGGTGTTGAGCTAGGCATATTGATAAACACAATGAAAAAGCAGATGACAATATACTTCAAGAAACGTCGCAGAGCCTCCGCGATCGCCTGGTTGATCAGCGGGAAAATACGATGAAGAAATATACTTCCGCGATCGCCAGGTTGATCAGCGAAAGTGAAGCAAGACGAAATAACACAAAGTTGAAATGAAGACAATTACGTTCATCCACTATACACTTCAATTTAGAAACTTTCATTTAACTTTTAATTAACTTTTAAAAAGATTTCAAACTTGAACAAATGCCACTTAAAAAGTGGCTAAACAAATTTAACATTATCAAACTATCAAATATAACGATCTCGCCTCAAAAGGACGTCAATTATCAATTCAATTCAAAAAAACTTCCATCATCCATGAACGACGGAAAATTTAACCTTTGACAAGGAACAATTTAACAAACAAAAACTTAACCTATGTAAAATATTAACAACTTAACAACGGCAGCCATCATTTCTTAAAAAAAATGCAATAGCAAAAGAGCATTACTAGCTTAGCTGGAACGATACTATAAGCACATACATCGTTACTTGGCCATCAACAGCTTAAAGCTACTCACACTACTCATAAACTACTGCTTCATATCTAATTGAAGACTAGCTGGCCATTGCTAAACACTGCCGATAACTGCCCCTTAACACATGCATCGCGATCTGTTTATACTGACTGCCAAGTCAAAAATCTACATATAAACAATGCATTACCATTGCCACTCAACAGTCAAAGTCAAAAATACAATTTATCATAACTATTTTAATAGAAGTGGCAACAGCAAAAATTAAGAAAATTATGCAGAGCAAATTTGGCAACAGCAACAATGTAAACAGAACATCGTAAGTAATGGCGCGATGTAAGTAAAAGATGGCTAACCGAGTTTAAATAGAGAAAACTTTTAAATTCAAATTAAAGGTAAGTTAACAACTATATATATAAAATATAAGCATTTATATTCATAAAATTAATAATTTTTTTATGTGCGAGGACAATTGATAGATATCACATTCTTTTTATAAATTTAAATATAGTAAAATTTTGCCATCTTATAACCTCATATTTAACCTCTCCTCTTTTGATTTTCGGAGAGCCGAGTCTGTGTGCGCGCTGCCCAAGATCGCCCCAGCCTGGGAAAGGAAAAAATGCTTACGGAATACATAAAAGTTTTTATCTCTTCGGCAGTTTCGTTTTTCCCCAAGCAGAGTGAGATTAGACTAGCAGAGAGCCTCTTTGCCCGTCGCCTATTATCCGAGAGAAGAGATATGCAAAACTTTGTCTATGCGGTATTGTCAAATGAAAATGAGCCCGAGCCCTTTTAAAGATACTGCCTATGTTTATTTTGTTGAATAAGGATTAAAAAACTGTTCATATTTTCCCGTTTTTTACTGAAACGGCAATGGTTTGCGCTTGTAAACACTTGTAAGCAACGATTATATCGAAAAAGTTATTCCGAAATGGCTATTTCAAATGACAACACTGAACAAGTTATACACATCGACATTCCGTCTGATTACAAAAATAAAATAGACGAAAAAGACATTTCTAATTTAAAAAGTTAAGTAAATAAACAGATATATAAGGAAGCTTAATCTTGCATAATAAAAAGATTTTCACAAGATATTGTTTGACAAAGGATTTTTCTTCTTATTATTATTTTCTTTAATGACTCTTTGCATTTATGTTATTAGATATTTTAATCTTTTACAAATCTCAAATACAATACATTATAATGATTTTTAATTATAGATGATTATGAAAGATGATGATATACGACACACTTTTAATATACATAATTTTAAACATATTTGTAAAAACCTTTCAAATAGTTAGGAAAAATAAAATATCCAAAATGCGTAGAAAATAAAAATTTTTTTTTAAAAATGACAACCCTATTTTGTGGCGAGTAAAACTTTTTTTTGGCGAGTGTAATCTGAGTTGAAATTTCAGGCCCTGGTATAAAGTTTATCTTACCAGAAAAATGGTAGGTTTCTACGTCTTTAGGTCACTATCACTTTTATACCTTCTGATCACATTATCTCCAAACAATGCATATAATATTTGTAACAGTGGGTAATAGAAGTCGTGTGGTTGTTTCACACCAGATTTTTTGTTCAGGATTTCAGGATTCATTTTCTGGTGGGAAACATGGGCAATTCTGACCCTAATGGGATTTAAAGTGTAATTAATAAAATATACGAGCGTAAAAAATATTATTTATACATGGGCAAAATTTAAAAATGCAAACTGAGTTCAGTGATCTTATCAGAGAAATGAGGACATTTGTTTGATGAGATCATTTTATAGAAAAATTTATTTTTAAAAGTTGCATCTATACAATCTTTGCAAGCTTCATTTTAAACCCCCTTTTTTTTTACTTTCTTCTTTTTGTATATATAGAGAAAGTATTGGATTCGTGCAAATTTTCGAACTCCAGTTTTCAATGGAATTACACATTTTGGGATGTCCTGAACACGATTTGACTGTTTTTAGAAGATGTCTGTGTGTGTATCACAAATTTTGTGGACGTTGTATCTCACAAACCAATGAACAAAATTTAACCAAACTTGGTATTTAGTTGGACCCTGACATAAACTGGTACTGATTAGATTTGGGGATCATTCGATCAACAGGTGGTGCTGTGATCGCATTTTTTCTAAATTTTTAACATGGCAGTATAGGACAAAATTTCGTATAAATGTGTACATAATGAGAGTTATTTTAATCGTGTGATTGTAAAATTAATATGAGTTATTGATAATAGTAGTAGTTAACTAGGAAAAAAAATAGTGCATGTGGGGCATCGCTTCCCCCCTGGGGAGGGTTTCAATATGGGTATCTTTCGAAAGATATCGTCAATACCTTTAAAACGAATGGTTGAACTATATATCTGTGATAATTTAAAACAAAAGTTTATCGATTTTTTTTACTTTTAACGAAAAAAAAAAACTTAGAAAAAAAAATCGCATTTATTCTGATAATTGTAAAAAAAATGAATTTCTTTCGGCATTTAATGATGTAATTCTGTCAGATAAAAATCGGCTGCATTTATAGTGAAAAATAATTTGATAATTTAATAAACAATTTGTATTGAATAAATTTTGTGTAAAATTATACAGAAAAAAATCATGTGGTGGCCACATCATACTAGTTTTCTTTAATAAAAAATTATGCCGAAATAAATAAATAAAAAGTCATTGCCAACATGATAGCAAAAATTTAAAAGTTGTCATATGGGACCTATACTAAAGCTGTAATTGCTGGGGTAGTATGAAAACTGAGTCGTCAGACATGAAATTTTGAAACCTTTCTTTAAATGATTTTGGTTTCACTATCACGCAATATTAATTTGGTTCTAATAATATTTTTTTGTTTTTGGTGAATTAAAATTTAAATTGGGTGGTGAAATTTGTATAAGATTTATGAGTTTCAAAATTTAAAAGTAAGAATTAATAAGGTGTGAAATTTTCGCACAGGTTTGCAAGTATTATAAATAGTATATTTGATATCCACATTGAAATATACAATATTTATTATTTATAGTACGTCAAAAATCTGTTTTAACGTTCAATAACTTAATAAGAATTTTCCGTTATTTTGGGCAGAAACGTATACTAGACAGCTAGATACACAAAATATACAATGACGGCAGTAATTTTTTTTTTTTTTTTTTTTTTTTTTTTTTTTTTGAACAGAGAGAGATCTAAATTTACCATTTAATGTTACAAATTTAGTATATGACCCCCTTGGAGACTTTTAAATCTTAGTTACTACTTGGCGATGAATTTTTGGGTATAATTGCTTGTTTAAAGAAATTATGAACTTATTTTTTTCTAATGTGTATATTTTTTATTGCTGCAATTTTTTTAGTTAATTTAGGACAATATGTAGCACTTTAAATTTATTTCTAATGTACAACTAGGTTTAAAATGGTACTTGCAGTTGCAGCAATAAAGATGTGATTTTTTTTAAATGCATTTTTTCTAGAATATGATTTAATCAGACACATTGAAAATAAATAACTTATGTGATTACTGTAAATGTTTTAAGCATTTCATTATTATTGTATCATTTTATAATTTATCTATATATTTAAGGCATGACTTGAACTAAAATGGCTATCGTGGTTACGGAAATGAGTTCCTTTGTGAAAAACATCCAAGCTATTTCATCTCCAAATTTTAAAAATCGCTAAATTGGTCATACTAAAGACGTTCCTATTAAGCCAATCATTTAAATATGTTTTGAGTTAAAAAACTAAATCTTTATATAAAGTTGTCTCTTAAATTTCATTTATAAAAATTCTGGGGTTAACTTAAAGCTCTATAGTAATAGTTGTCATAATCATAGTATATAATCATAATATTTGTTACTAAATCTTTTTCATCTGACGTTAAAATAAAATTAATAAAATACAAACTAATTTTCATTTTATCTGGATTAAATTTTTGCTTAATATTTTAAAAGTATCGGTTGTTTTTAGATACTTTCACTATTCTAAATTTTTTTTTTTTCTTCTTCTTCTTCTTCTCTCGAGTATCTCGGAAGATGCAAACTTTTCAATTTTTTTTTCTTTCTTCCTCCCCCATTTGATTTTCTAAAAGTAGAAAAAATGGAAAATATCTAAGATAACACTTTTTACAGGGTTGCCACACTACCTGGAGAAGCTGGAATAGTCAGGGAATTCGAATATTTTAGCCAGAATCTGAAAAAGTCAGGGAATGTCATACGATGATTGCCAAAAAAAAACTAATTTTTCCTCAAATGTAGAGTCATTTTCCTTGATTTTTTTTTTTTTTCTCAGCTTCCGTCATTTTTTTAAACAAGAGCTCTTAAGACCCCCATGGAGGGCATTCTCTCCTTAGACCAAAGTAATATAACTTTTGTGTTTTCAAGTGGTACCATAATTATTTTGCCCTCAACACAGCCAATACACAATATATGGTTAGACTGGAATTTCCTTAGAACATGTCTGGAAAACCTGGAAAAGTCAGGGTATTTCATTGTCCTATTTGAGTGGCAACCCTGTTTTTATTTATTTGCAGATAAGTTTCTTTGTTACTAACAGCAACATTGACATTTACTTTATTTTTTACACCTTTGATCACATTTTAAATTTCTGCAGAAAATGATATCATTGACAGAAAAAAAAAAAACATAAGAAAAACTATTTGCATGGGGGCAAATAAAGTACTTTTGTTAACAGAAAATTTTTAATTAATAACATTATTAATTAAAGCGATAGAAATTTTTAACCAAGAGAAATATCTTACTCGGAGTGTTTGGCAAACATTGATACCTCTCATGATGCTCAGGACACTCCTGTTTGTGAGGAGATGTGGTCGCAGACAAAAAAATTTTATGCCGGTTTCAATAACTTTTTTTTAATATATAGAGATATGTTGTATTTTAAAATATTAAGATTCTTTTTTTTTATTTTCAGATTTATGATTTGGAAAAAAGCGATAACAAAGCTGTGTTCCTTTTAATTTAAAATTTGCAGTTCATCCTATGGGTATTTTTGTAGCGTCCAAATACTTTTATAATACTTTACATTGTATATAATATTTAATGTAACTTTTCTTCTTTTACTTTTGTGCAGCTGGTCTGTTTTACCTCAACAATGTAATTTTTGAGTTGTTATACATTTCTTCAGAAATAAAAATAACCTTTTTTTTACTGGATGTTGTTAAACAATATTTCTTTACTTTACTATTTTTATGTAGACTTAAAAAAAAAAGTATCAATGTTTTTAGTATTATTACAAATATGGTTTTGCATGAAAATTATATAGAAAATAGTATGTGTACGGCAGAACCTCCATACATCAAAGTTAAACGTTCTGAGAAAAAAATCAATGTATGGAAACAGGCTTCTGTATGTACTAGATATGTACAGGGTGTCCGAAATTAAACAAACCTATTTTCAAATTGTGTACAGACGAAACAATAGTTAGGAAAGTTGTGAAATTTAATGTAGGATATAATGATGATATGGAAATTTGTTTGAGAGAATAAAAAAAGAAAAGTTCAAGTTTTCACCACCAGGGAGCATTTTTTTAATGAATTACACATTTACATGCATTTATTTACAAATTTTATTGCAACAAGACATGTTCAACATGACAGCCATTATTGTCAGCTACCATCTTATGAAGATAGGATGTTCCATAAGTGACCTCTGTGTGTTTGGGGAAATGTTTCGAGCATGTTGTAAAATGCTGTCTTTAAGATCGGGTAAAATTCTTGGATTATCATGATTTATCAGACCTTACAAACACTCCCAAAACAAAAGGTGCATGAATTGAGGTCTGGGGACTTGGGAGGCCATGGATCAAGAAGTGTGTAATTCATTAAAAAAAATGCCTCCTGGTGGTTTAAATTTGAACTAATTTTTTTTTTATTCACTCAAACAAATCCCCATACTTAATTATTAAATTTAATTATATCTTATAATTTGTCCTTTTAATTTTCATATGCATTTCGGATGCATTCGCATCCTTCCTCAGATGAGTTGTGACTTCCATCGCTGCCGGTGTTTTTGTTGTTTTCATCTTGGCTTCCTCTCTTCATTTCACTTCGTTTGTTCCGGTTTTTAAAGATCAAATGGTTCCAATTCCTGGGGATAGTTGCGTGTTCGCGCTCATTAATTGCTGTAGGGTTAGTAATAATTTCAATAGCTTCTCTTTTTAGTGCGTAACTGTGATTGTTATAGTGAGCGATTTTTTTAGTTGTTATGGTGTTAATATCAATTGGGTTAGAGGAGTGGGTAGAAGCAAGTGCTGTAGATTGGCGGTTATGTTTTAAGTCGGCTTTGTGTTCTTTTTCTCTGTCGTAAATTTTCCATTTAGTAACCCCGATATAACATGCGTGGGAATTATCAATGTGATTAAAGTCTATTTTATAAATCCCTGCGGTTGATTGGCTATAAATAATGTCTTTTTCATTCCGGATGTGTTGGAATATATTGCGGTTTGGTTTGATCGGAATATTGATATTGTGTTTTTTGGCTTCGTTTTGGATTTTTATACTATTGCCGTTACAGAAGGGGATGGATGTTGTGAATTTTATTCTTTCTTTTTGGGCGTTATCTATTTTATTTAGTGTTTTGATACGTTTTTTATACAGTTTATTTACCAAATTTTTTGGGTAGTTTGCTTTATGTACTATATTTTTGATAAATTTGAGTTCTTCGTTTAGGAGTTTTTTGTTGGAGCATATTAGAATTGCGCGATTAATGTAGGAACGGATGGCGACAAATTATAAGGTATAATTAAATTTAATACAGTGAAACCTCTCAAGTTGGACACCCCTATAAGTTGGACACCCCTCTAAGTTGGACGCTTTTTCTCGGAACGGAATGTATCCATTAACATTATGTCTAACCCCTATAAGTTGGACACCTCTCTAAGTTGGACACTTTTTCTTGGAACCGCAGGTGTCCAACTTAGAGAGGTTTTACTGTAATTAAGTTATCGTCCTAAAATAAAACTTAAAAGAATTAAATCCCCATACTTTCATTATGTCCTGCACAAAATTTTACAACTTTCTCAACAATAGTTTTGTCTGTAGAACAACTTTAAAATAAAGTTGTTTAATTTCGGACATGCTGTATATTTTAATATAGTTAAGTAATTTACAAAGCCTAATGAATATCTTTTACATTAAAATAGTTGCATGAAACCTGGTAGTTTATTATTTTCAGAGCAATATTAATAAGAATAAGAATTACACTCATTTAGCATTTGGAAATTTTCTGAATGTGAAAATAAAATAAAAAAAAAAAATACATTAGATATTGAGTAATTGTGGAAGCAAATTTTCCTATGGAATTACTACACGGGACTTAACTCTTGGTAAGATTAGGTATTGTCCACGCTTAGGCTACAAATATGCAGAACATTAGATTATATCAAGGTAT
This sequence comes from Salticus scenicus, assembly GCA_963930645.1. Lineage (NCBI taxonomy): Eukaryota > Metazoa > Arthropoda > Arachnida > Araneae > Salticidae > Salticus > Salticus scenicus. The sequence goes on along the minus strand of OZ005656.1, from coordinate 174,378,263 downwards.
GATTGAAGAGCCTTCAACTGAGATAAAAACAGTGGCGGCTCGTGAATGGCGTTTTGGGGGTGCTGCAGCGAAGCGTCTAGAAAAAGTATATAGAATGGAATCTTTAATTGTCTTATTGGCTGATTTGTTTATTTTGAGAATCCACGTAAATGTATTGACATTTCAACAGCCAATCAGTTTGGTGCAATCATTTATGTCCAAAAACCTAAAAGTAATTTAAAAAATATCTTTAATAAAGTGCTTTTCACAAGATTATGTGACAACTTTCTTACTAATTTAAATCTTAAGGTTTTAGACAGGTTTATAATGGTTTCAATCGAACATATTTATTTATGGCTATGCAATTTAGCAATTTCTATAAACCTTAATTGAAGAATCTGATTTTGTACATAATATTGAGAAGTCCATCTTAATGAGAATTCGTTATATATTCTTTCTACTATTTGAATACATATAGTATCATTTAAAACTATTATATTTTGAAGATTTTTTTATTGATGTACTTCAGTTAAATATTAATAAAATTCATGTTTTTTTTTTACCCTTCAATATTCATTAGGATATGTAAGCTAATATTTTGGTAACTATTAAAAGACTAGTTAGGCTACTATTTAGGCAACTATTTTAGTACTCTAGGCTACTAAAGCAACTGTTTTTGTTCTGTTTTGTTTGTGGCAACCCTGTAACTGACAAAACTATTTATAAGTTTTGTTGCCGCTCAAAGGGACAAATTTTCACAAGATCACTGTGTGATGATCCCATAATAGAAATGACTGTAGGTATCTCAGATGAGTGAACAATATTAAGATATTCTTTTGCACTGTATTCATGATAATTTTATTCTTTTGCACTGCACTGTTTGACAATGTGTTGAAAATTGCAAGATCTGAAATTTGAGACTGACATAAAAAATTGAGAGTGTTACTATTTTTTTTTTTTTTTTTTTTTTAATTCTGCGTGATTAGCTTAAATAATTGATTTGGAATCACGAATTACTAAAAGAGAATAATAATAAAATGAAAAATAATTATTCACAGGGAATGTTAAAGGCAGATGGGAGAAAGGGACAGTCACAATTTTGATCCAACCATGGGGGAATGATTCCTTGCATTGGTAACCTTCAGTTCAGTTCATATACAGAACATGGAGAACAACATTGCATCCACAAAAGAATTTAACTGCATCAGCCATCATTAAAGTATATGATGTTTTTTTGCCCAGCTCTGATATTAAATGCACAACCCTTCAATTATGAGCTTGACACTCTGTTAACTAGGCAAAAAGAAATATAAGAAATATAAAAGATTAATAAAATAAAATAAAAATATTATGTGGACAACACTTCTTTCTACACCCATTAAAATATACATAGTGTTGTGAAAGCGTTGACATTTTCATGTGAAATTATAGTTAGGTTCATAAGTAAACAGGCAGGTTACACTCCATAAACATTCTTAAAAACAAGACAAGAAAACTATTGCTCCAACCAGAAAAGTCACGATAGAATAATACACACTGAAGAGAATGAATATTGCTTGTTCTGGAATTGTATTCATCAGATTATTACAGAATCCCGTGGTTGCAAATGAACAGCTTAGAGTTCAATAGAATTCATTTGAGCTTAGGTAGTCTACTTTTGTTCTTTTTGGTGAAAATCAATGACAAGAAACGATACATTATACCAAAACAATTAACTCCGTTAATATTAAAAAAGGGCTGACTAATTCTGGCTACACTGAAATATTTTTTGTCATTTTTTGTTGCTAATCTCACGGCAAAAATTTGTAGTTTAGAGTTACTAAAGTTTAAAAGCTGTAAGTAAGTTTGATAAGAACAGAATTCTGGAATTTTTCCGGAAAGAATCATTGGTTTGCTAGCGCACAACTAATTTCTTTGAAAGTTCTATATAAATGACTAAAAAGACTATACAGAAAGAAGAGTCATTGTTGATTGTAGACTAGAACTTGCCAATTCCTTTACATGCTACTTTCTGTATGGTATTGCAGTAAAAGTTGAAGCATATGGCAGTTTTTCATTTTCATGCAGGTGGGCAGTTAGCATCAAATTAGGTAATTTGGCAGAAAAAAAATGGTAATTTAGAATTTCCAAATATCTCTAACTTTAATAGGAATCAAGTTCTGGAATTTACTGGAATAATTCATTGATTTCTAGCAAATAACTACCTCGAAAATTCTATAAATGACTGACAATAATGAAGTTCTCGAATTCAAATTCTGTTGCCTTCAAACTGTGTGGCTGGTCATCGTTCTTGAATTAATGAAATTCCCACTCTGTAGTGTATTTAACCCTGTTTACTTAACTTTTGTAGTACTAATGACTGTTTTAATGGATTGTTTCAAGAATATTCATTTATTATTAATTTTTGTAGTGCAGTTCCGGAATATTCATTAAATAAAGTGCTTAGTCAACTGGAACCTACTAATGTCTTTACAAATTACTTTCTAAACACAAAAATGTCAACAACTTTTATAGCATCATTACGGGCTCTATCATTGGCTTCTTTTGAAATCTCTATTACGGTAAGTCATATAAAATGGCCAAAACCTTCGTATTTTTAGTCATTATGAATATAATTTTCCTAAATATCTCCAAAACGGAAAGTCACAGATAGATCAAAAAGGGAGGTGGGCAATTAGAAGCAGGGGAGACCTGTGTACCTAGGGCCACCCCACTTTATTTGAATAATATTTAATTTTAAGTTCTAATACTCAACTGGGCGAGTAACAAAACCAATTGCTACTTTTACATCTACTTTGGAACTTTTGAGGAGAAAGTTTTAACAAGTTACATGTAGAAAACGAATTTACATGGTTTGAAGTAAAATTTTGCAGCTAATTTCTTTTGCTGTTTTACAAAAACAAGTCAAATATTTTCCTTTCATTTCTCGTATATAATTTTGCTTGTTATATTGAGTAATAACTGAGATATTTAATTAGTCCTCTCTGCATATGGATTTTTTAGTGGAAGGCATTTTGAATGAAGTTACCAAAGCTTGTACCTAGGGCCAGTGTGTTTGGACCTTTTAACACTTTCACGACCACATTTTTTTGTCTTTTAGACAGTAAAGTCTGCCTGTGGGCGTTTTTCTCATAAATTACAATTTTTCAAAACAAAATTTTCCGTATTCACATTTATATTACAAATGGGTATGCATTATAATCAAACTCACTCTAATCAAAGTATTTGCATTCACAGTATACTGATTGTACAAATATGAATATTGTGTAATTTTTTTAGAAACAAATAACATACAAATTGCAAAGAAACATCCACTGGTGGAGTTTCATATTTTCAAATGACGTGAATCTACGTCAGCGGTCGTAAAAGTGTTAAGAATAGCCTATATTAATTGGATGCTGGCAAACCTTGGTAAACCAATCACTATATAAGACGTTGCTGAAAATGTTGACAAGTCCTATCCGTCGGCCTCCTGTAAACATTCTATCACGCTTTCGTGTCTCCGGCATATGGCCAATTAATCAAAACACATTCACTGAGTGAATATTTAAGTTGAAATGTGACTGAAAGACAACATCCCTCCATAAAATAAAATAAAAAAAAAAAAAAAAAAATCCAGGAAGGAAGTGAACTAACAATGATAGAACTGGATGTCTTTGTTTCGTGTCCTGTTGAAATTTCGAAACCTTCGACATCTAATATCTTATCGTGTGTCATCCTTTAACAGGTACGAACCTAAGCAAAACTTTTATCTAAAGCAAAACCTCCCACGTCAAAGAAAAGATGTGACCGAAAACCAGAGAGATCTAGAAATCCAAGAGACACTCCAGAAAAAAACGAAATCAAAGAAAAAAAAAACATTCTGTTAGAATATCCGAAAGAAAAAAAAAAAGAAAGTGAAAAATTTCGTGTTTCAAATTAAGGCAACAACATCATAATTATTTTATGATAAATAAATATATTACTTGATATTGTTTATTTTATAAAATACATGTTTATATACTTATTTTCTATTCATTAGAAAGTGAAATCTAAATTTGAGAGAATGGTCCTAGGTACAATGAGGGCTGGCCCCAGGTACAATGAAAGTGTTGTACCTAGGGCCACGAATGAAGTTTTTTTAAAAATATTCTATTTGTCGGAATTTATTATTTTAGGTACTTATATTAATCCCAATTGGAAGTAATTAGTCCTAAAGATATGTACATATCAGTTTGATAATTTTAAACAGGTCAAGGGCTCTGTTTTTGGGCATTGAAAAAAAGCGGCCCTAGGTACACGGGTCTCCCCTATATCAATTTGATAAGTTCTACATCCAACTGTTTTTGAGTTATGTGAGACACATACATACACACACATACGGACATACTGACGTCATGAAAAATCGTGTAAAATCGTAGATATCTCAAAAAAGAAAGATCAAAGTTGGAGATGTACAACTAGACATCATGACCAGTCACAAATATAAATTTATAACATTTTACAATCATTCATTTTTGAGATGTGCGAGATGCAAAATCCATTTCACCCTCCAAATCGGGATTACAATACTTCCTTATATTTAATACAAGGAAATAATAAACTCTTAATAATAGCATAATGAGGAAATTTATGATAACTATAAGAGTAAAAAGTAGCGTAAGTTATCACAAATAATAATGCATATGATACTATAAGGAAATAAATATTATAAATGAGGGGAGAAATATATTGTTACAAAATTGTAAATAATTGTGTTTACTTTTGTATAAATTCTTTCAAAGAGGTGTAGTAAGTTGATAAAGTGCTAATTTTGTGCATTTCTAGTCGTTTTAGCTATGAAATAGCCTTTTCCCCCCCTTAAAAACGCATTAAAAAGCCCCAATAAGGCGGGTAATGGATTTGGCGATTTTTCCCGACCTTGGCGAGAAAATCCTTATGTTTATACCAAATATGGAAGCTCTAATCCCATTGGCTGATGAGATATGGAGATTTCTGGGACATTCCACACTTTTCTACAGGGGTATATAAGGGCTGTTTTCTTCGCCAAGGCTAGTTCAGTTCAGTTCTCAGCCAGCTTCGCTAATGCTTGCATTGTTTTGAGCCTCTTTGAAAGAGACTTGCTTTAAGTGTTATTGCTATACAGTGTGTACTGTGGATTTGCTATTGACAGCTGTTGTTTAAGCAGTGTTTACTGATTGAATTGAAGCTGATACTTGGTTTATAGACCTGTATTTTTCTGGAACTTTCTGTGAATAAATTACTGAATTTTTTGTAAGTTTTGCCTTTCATTCTCGGACATCTCACGAACCCCCAAGTACGCAACATTTCTGGTGTCAGAAGTGGGATTGTCTGTGAATGGTGATAACTAGAGCTATGGAGCAAGAGATGAAGAAACTTTTAGAAAGCTTAGCTACCCAGATGAATGAAATGAAAGAAGGACAAAGAGAAATGAAAGAAGGACAGAGAGAGATGAAAGATAGCCTGAGTCAAGAGATGAAAGCAGTTCAGGAAAAGATGGAAGCCAATTTGACTGAAGAAATTAAATCTAATCTAGATGAGATGAAGAGAGAGCTTTCAACGGTGAAAGAATCAATCGAGGGTAAATTAACAGTGATGGAAAATAGAATGGATGGAATAGAAGAGAAAGTTATAAAGATAGAAGAAAATTTTGAAGAGAAAGTTATAAAGATAGAAGAAAATTTTGGGGAGAAAGTTTTGAAAATAGAAGAAAGTTTTGAAAAGAAAGCTATGAAGATAGAAGAAAATGTTATGAAGGTTGAAGAGAGTGTTAGGAGGATAGAACGGAGTGTCGAGGAGAAAGTTACAGAAAATTTTGACCAGGAACTGAAAGGAAGGTTTTCAGAGATAGAAGGTAAACTGAAAGAATAGAAGATAATCTGGTGAGAAAAGTGGAAGAAAAGTTAGAATCCATGCCCAGGAAACTGAAAAGAAAGAGAGAAGAATCCAGAATCAGGAATTTATTAAGCTATCTACCTACGATGGCAGTTCTTCCTGGCATGTATATAAGATGCAGTTTTCCATCGTAGCTGAAGCTAACGGCTGGGACTCTAGCGCCAAGTCAGTCCACTTAGCAGCAGCCGAGATACTGAGAAATGTTTCTAAAGCAGAAAGGAACGACTTCGAGGCCCTGACTAAAGCACTGGAGCTACGGTTCGGAGAGAAGTGTTCTAAGGACTATAGTCACCTCCAGCTAAAATCACGTTACCAGAAAATGAGCGAAAGTTTGCAAGAGCTGGCAGCGGACACTCAGAGACTGTCACACCTAGCATTCTCAGACTGTCATGCTGACACTCGAAACGACTTAGCTTTTCAGTACTTTATCAATGCTGTTCGTGATCCAGAAATTCAAAAAGCACTGAGACTCTCCAACATCAGAGACGTAGAATCAGCTTTAGGCTATGCACTTAGGATAGAGGCAGCCCAACAAGCCTACCGTAAAGACCGCCATACCATAAGAGCAGTCTCATTAAATGATACGCCTGCTGATGAAAATGAAATGAAGAGAAGTCTCGCAGAGATCTTAAAGAGATTGTGCAGCCTGGAAAATAATAAGGAAATAAAGGATCGGAAGATAAAGTGCTGGGGCTGTGGAGGGGATGGTCATGTGAAGAGGAACTGCCCTGTACGACCAACTAAAGAAATCCCCCGGCTTCACCATCACTGCAGGGAAACTAGGAGGAGGCCATCTCGCAGGGTGGAAATATCCTGAAATTAAAGAGCCCCAGTTTACAGTATTTCATGTTTCATCGATGAGTGGTGGCGATGATGGACTTTACGTCTATGGCCAACTTAACAACACCACCTGCCGTATGATTCTGAACACGGGAGCCAACGTGACCATCATTAGAACGGATTTGGCTCAAGAACTAAAAGAAAAGATCATTTGGACTCCGCCCTGCGTTAAACTCCAGACTGACCAGAGACAAAATCAAAATATATGGAAAAATGAACTTGGGAATGCCAGTTACCATCATATGGCATATGTGGCTGATATAAGAGATCCTCTAATCATTGGAATTCATTTCCTGAGAAAATTTAACTTTAAATTGGACTTCAAGAATAATGTCCATCCCTCCACACACAGAGACAATAGTTTCAGGAACACCTCCTACCAAGCAATTCTTCCGCTATAGACTGATTGACTATTGAAATATAGACAATAGCCCAAGAGGAGTTCTGGTAGCTTCATCTCTAATTGATCTCTCAAAGAGTACTATTCCTGTGAGAGTTGCAAACATCAGTGATAAGGTCCGGAGAGTGAAGAAGGATGAGGTGTTAGCAACCTGCACTCCTGTTACATGCATCAACCGAATCCAAATCTTCTGGGCAATTAACAACGGAACTACTCAAGAATGCAGAATTAGGAAGTGAACAGAGGTGTGCTGCGGAGAAGCTACTCCAAGAATTTAAAGACCTTTTTTCTCGAACACCTGAAGACGTTGGGAGAACGAACATCACCCAGCACAGAATTGATACAGGAAATCATCCTCCAATCAAACAACATCCAAGAAGACTTCCATTTGCTAAACAGGAAGAGGTCACTGGTCACTGAACTTCTAAATGAAATGCAGCACAATGATGTCATTGAGCCATCAACGAGTCCTTGGGCCTCTCCCATAGTACTGGTGCGAAAAAAGGATGGTTCAACAAGATTTTGCGTGGATTATCGTCGTTTGAATGACATCACGAAGAAAGACAGTTACCCTCTTCCCAGAATTGATGACACATTAGACACACTTGCTGGCAATAAATGGTTCTCGACTTTGGATCTGAAGAATGGTTACTGGCAAGTAGAATTACATCCTGATGATCGTGAGAAGACTGCATTCACCACGGGACAAGGACTGTGGCAGTTTAAAGTTATGCCATTTGGATTATGTAATGCACCTGCCACCTTCGAACGCCTGATGGAGACAGTGCTAAAAGGACTTTCCTATGAAGCCTGTCTGGTGTATTTGGATGATATTATCATTGTGGGGCACACCTTTGAAGACCATCTACGAAACATCCGAAAGGTGTTGGAGAAACTCAGAATGGCTAACCTCAAATTGAATCCAGGAAAGTGTAACTTGTTCCGTCGTGAAGTGAGCTACCTCGGACATATCTCTGCCGAAGGTGTGAGAACTGATCCTGAGAAGATCTCTGAGGTCAAGAACTGGAGTCGCCCTTTAAATGTACACCAACTACGAAGTTTCCTGGGGTTATGCACTTACTACAGGAAGTTTGTCAAGGGTTTCTCAAATATTGCCAGACCACTCCACAAGCTGACGGAAGCCAAACAGAAGTTTCTGTGGACAGATGAATGTGAAAAAGCGTTCAAGCGACTTAAAGAGGCCTCAACATCATCGCCTATCTTGACGTATCCACAGCCCGACAGACAGTTCATACTTGATACAGATACCAGCCATGAGAGTGTCGGTGCTGTTCTGTCGCAGGAAATTGATGGTCAAGAACATGTCATTGCCTATTGGAGTAAATGCCTGTCTAAACCAGAGCGAAATTACTGTACCACCAGGAAAGAGCTACTCGCCATCGTAAAAGCCATAGAACATTTCCATCATTACCTCTATGGCAGAAGATTCCTGCTACGGACTGACCATGCATCTTTAACGTGGTTGCTCCAGTTCAAGAACCCGGATGTGCAGATTGCCAGGTGGATACAACGCCTCCAGGAATATGACTTCGAGATACGTCATTGTAAAGGGACTCTACATGGTAATGCAGATGCCTTGTCATGGAACCCCTGCTCGGAAAGCTGCAAGTACTGCTCTAGAGCCGAACAGAAATACCTGCCGATAAATCCGGTTGCCTGCCAAGTTACTGTCTCAACACCGTCAGAACAAGATCCCGATCCATGGAGTGACGAAGAACTTAGACATGTCCAGTTGGAAGATCCTGACATAAAGCCAACATTACAGATGAAGGAGACGACCAGCAACAGACCTACCTGGCAGGACATTTCCAGATTTAGTCCCATTACGAAAAGTTATTGGGCACTTTGAGACTCTCTTCATATCAGAAACTGTGTATTATACAGAAAGTGGGAATCTGGTGACGGGAAAAGCTTCAGATGGCAGATTGTATTACCAAGATAAAAAATTCCAGAAGTTTTAGAACAACTGCATAGTAGCTCTACCGGAGGCCATTTTGGGGTAATGAAGACTCGGGAAGAAAGGTCGGGAACGCTTCTACTGGTGCAAGGCAAGGGAGGATGTGGAGAAATGGTGTAAATCCTGTGATGCTTGTGCGGCACGTAAAGGCCCGCAGAAACGAAGTCGAGGAAGACTGCAACGATATAACATGGGAGCACCATTTAAACGGATTGCACTCGACATCTTGGGTCCTTTGCCACGGACCTCCAGTGGAAATAAATACATCCTCGTCGTGATGGATTATTTCACCAAGTGGCCTGAGGCATATCCTATTCCCGATCAAGAGGCATGCACAGTCGCAGAGGTCCTAATGCAGCAATGGGTGTCAAGGTACGGCACGCCGCTACAACTTCATACCGACCAAGGTCCGAACTTTACCTATGCTGATTTCAAAGGACTGTGTCAACTACTTGGCATAGACAAACACAAAACGCAGACAACACCCTTACATCCCCAGTCGGACGGCATGGTCGAGAAGTTCAACCGTACCATCCTGAATAACCTCTCTCTTCTAGTATCAAGGAACCAGCAAGATTTGGACTTGAAGTTGCCATTGTTCCTGCTGGCTTATCGAAGTGCTGTCCATGAAACCACCGGCTATACTCCAGCCCAAATGCTGTTTGGACATGAACTTCGTCTCTCTTGTGATCTCCTATTTGGTTGTCCACCCGATGCGCCTTCATCGCCCGAGGAGTACATCCAAGATCTCCAGGCACGATTGGAGGACGTACACAACTTTGCTCGGGAGCGGATTCACATGGCAACGGAGAAAATGAAGACAAGGTACGATCTAAAGGCTACACAATATGAGTTCCAGGAAAGAGACAAGGTCTGGTTGTGGAATCCTGTTCGACGCAAGGACTCTCTCCCAAGTTACAGTGCAACTGGGACGGACCGTACACAGTCTTAAAAAGGCTGAATGATGTAGTGGTGCGGATCACTAAAACACCTTCATCAAAACCGAAGGTGGTGCACTATAACAGGCTAGCCAAGTACCACAATTTACGGTGATATTGAAATTTAAAATGTAAATACTGGTAAAATTTGCGTATGCGTAATGTAAATATTTGTATATAAATACTTGTACCTATTTGTGAATTTTGTAAATATTTCTTACTTGATTTTTGTTTCTATTTTATCGTTATATGCAACTTAGTTTTTGTATTTTAGATTGTGTAAATTTGTTTAGTTTCGCCTCTTGACCAAGGGTTACATTGCCCGGGACGTGTAGTCCTTGGGAGGGGGGCAGTGTTACAAAATTGTAAATAATTGTGTTTATTTTTGTATAAATTCTTTCAAAGAAGCGTAGTAAGTTGATAAAGTGCTAATTTTGTGCATTTCTAGTCGTTTTAGCTTTGAAATAGCCTTTTTCTCCCTTAAAAACGCATTAAAAAGCCCCAATAAGGTGGGTAATGGATTTGGCGATTTTTCCCCACCTTGGTGAGAAAATCCTTATTAGGGATATACCAAATATGGAAGCTCTAATCCCATTGGCTGATGAGATATGGAGATTTCTGGAACGTTCCACACTTTTCTACAGGGGTATATAAGGGCTGTTTTCTTCGCCAAGGCTAGTTCAGTTCAGTTCTCAGCCAGCTTCGCTAATGCTTGCATTGTTTTGAGCCTCTTTGAAAGAGACTTGCTTTAAGTGTTATTGCTATACAGTTTGTACTGTGGATGTGCTATTGACAGCTGTTGTTTAAGCAGTGTTTACTGGTTGAATTGAAGCTGATACTTGGTTTATAGACCTGTATTTTTCTGAAACTTTCTGTGAATAAATTACTGAATTTTTTGTAAGTTTCGCCTTTCATTCTCGGACAACTCACGAACCCCCAAGTACGCAACAATATATTAACCACCAATCAGAAAAACATAGGTGTGCCACATTCCCTGAATAAATTGACTAGCAGGATTTAATTAACGCATGTGCCCTGAGCACAATATTTTATATTTAGGTTTTTTTTTATATATATATATATATATATTTATTTATTTATAGATAAAAACAATATTAACACGTTAATCGCCATGTCAGTCATATGTGCCTGACGCTAAGAAGTTCTACATGAGCCATGTCTGACGTACGCGATTTGGTAGAAGGCCACGTCAATCACAGATGTCCGACGCAAACGATACATTTGCATTATGTTTCGAAAGCTTGGCCTATCAGGAACAAAACCTGAAAATTTTTTTGACTTACTACAAACAATAAAATGAAATAAACATAGTTATATAATGGTATATTGTTTCAGTTGAAAAAATACATTTTAATAATTTTTATTCAGATCCTAATTATTTCACTGCAGCACGATGCCGACATAAAACTCACTCGACCTCAACCTTCGCCGAGTCACTGGGGACGAAGCGATTTGACCGTCCCAACTTTAGCTTGCTGGATTCAGCTGAAATTCGAACGGACTGTGGAGACGTTCTATAGTCTCGACCTTGCACACGTACCACTGATTCCTACACAATGCATTCAACGCTGTGTTCAAAACAACAGGTTAATACTTGTTGTATGTTGTTTGGATGCGTCAGACATATAAGACTGACACGGCTTGTCGAGAAAAAAAGTTTTAATATAGGGCCATGTCAGTCATATATGTGTGACATAAAAAATAGTGTTTTTCCGGGAATTTTGGCAAAAAAAAATTTTTTTCTGTGATACATTAAGTTTCCTTGATACATTTTTAACTAAATTATCTAATAAAGTTACCATGGCCCATGTGAAAAATTTTCTGATATTATCGTGGCGATTAACGTGTTAAAAACTCTAATAATCAGCATTCCTTTTCTTATTGATATAAATTTTTGCAGCAGATCAGTCGTTTGGCATGGGAAGTTGATTATGTCTGTAAAATAGAATGTGGATAGTTTAAAACAGAAACAGTAATAAGAGTTTGTTGTGAGTAGTTAATCGGTTTCAATTTTATTTATAAAAGAATAGCTTCAGTTTTGCCAATCTTGAGAGCTATTCTCCATTTGGAGAACCATTTAGTAAGAATTTTTAGGTGGTAGGAAATTGCCAAAATAGCAAGACGCCTGTTGATGCTAGAAGCAAAAATACAGGTATCGTCTGCAAAAATAGCCAAAGAGGTGTTGGGAGTAACGGGGCATATCGTTGATATATAGGTTAAAGAATTTAGGGCTAATTTTAGAGCCTTGAGGAACGCTGATTAAAAAGTTTAAAAATTAAGCCAGTGCTCCAAACTTTGTTAAACGCCTTTTCAATATCAAGAGAAACTGCGGCGGTATATTGCTTTTTAATTTTGCCAGTGGTAATGTGCTCAACTAGGCTATAGACCTGATGAGGGGGCAGAAAGGCCATTACAGGATCCAAATTGTTCTGGTATCATAGTGTTATTTTTTGTACTATGTGAATCAATTTGTTGAACAACAAAGGCTTCAAAGAGTTTACTTAAGGAATTTAGGAGGGAAATTGGGCGGTAGCTTGAAGCCCTATCAGGGAGTTTGGCACTTTTGCAGATTGAAGCAATAACTGCAGTTTTCCAGTGAAAGGGAAAGTAATTAAATTTAAAAATATTATTAAATAAGTGGGTAATTTTTGGATTATAAGGAAGAGGTAGGTTCTTGAGGGCGTCGTTACTGATACCGCTGATGCCGGGTTTTTTTTTTTTTTTTTTAAGTTTTTTGATTTCATGAATGACATCAGCGTGGGAAACCAGAAAGTCTGTTGGGGGATAATTGTTATTCAAGAATCTTCTAACAGTAATGTTGACTTCTCTCACAGTTTCGTCACTATCAACAGACTTCCCTGAACTGAATTTCAAGGTTCATGGCAATGGCGTCGACCTTTTTTTTATTAGTAGTGTACATAGTTTTGGGGTATTTGGAATAAGGATAGGGACAGGGGTTCAAAAGAGCTCTTAAATCTCCTGGTCGCTTTCCAGATGGAGTTATCCTCTGGAGAGAGAGACTGGAGAAAGTCACTCCAGCTTTCATTGTATTTTTGATAGAGACAATTTTTTAAGTCCTGCTGACCTCTGTTAAGAATAATTTTATCCTGAATCCTATGCTTATGTTGCCAAATTTTCTTAGCTCTATTTTTATTATTGGTTAAAATGCAGACATGGGGATCTAATTTGAAAAATTCGTTAGCAGGTTTAGAAGTAGTAGCATAATCAATAACACTTTTAAGTTCAGAAGTGATGGTATCTACCAGGAGATCAATATCGTTGATACTATTGATAGGAGAAAAAGAGGGATATCTTTAATATAGTCATGAAATTGAGTCCAGTTAGTACGAGAAATAATGTTTGGGGGAGTAGGGGTAAACGAATTTGGATATTAATTTTAATAGGAATATGGACTGAACTCAATTCAGCAAGAGAAGTGATATTTTTATCAAAATTAAAACCTTTAAAAAGACCAAAATCAATAGTGCTACTACTCAAAGAAGATGAGTGGTGGGAGAGTCCGGAAAAATAATGTCCGCATGAGTGAAAAGGATTTGATGATGGATCGCCCTGCCATAAGCATTAGAGCTAGAACAGTTCCAGAAGGGGTGGTGGGCATTAAAATCACCAAGGAGGAAGGTGTTCTCATCACGACAAAGTAAGGAAATAATATCAGAAGTGATGTCACTCGCATCTCATTACAGAGAACATAAACTGAGAAAAACGGTCAAAGGGGGCGAATCAGGAGCCCTAAGAGTGATACCAGTGGCGTTGACAACATTTAGAGGGGGATTAGACACCTGAAGGAAATTTAGAGTTTTTAATACTAATAGCAGTACCCCTAATAGCCAATGACCTATTTGGGTTGACATTTCGAATAATAATATAATTCGGAATTTTAAGGGTCATAGCAGGTCTTAATTTTGTTTCTTGAAGAAGAAGAAAATCTGGAGTGTGCTGCTTTGCGATATCCCTAAGCTCCAAAATTTTACCCTGAATGCCATTGCAATTCCAGGAAACACAGGACAAACAACCGCTTGCAGCCATCATTTGGTTGAGAGAGCTTGATTGAGAATATTAAGTTTGGTTAATGGATCAGTACAATTACGTAATTGGGCTAGGGTAGATTTATATTTAATTAAAAGGTCATTGAAGTTGGAAACGTGGAATTCTTGGGCTATTTCATTTAAAACATTGGTAATTTCAGAGATAGTATTGTTACTGCTATTTGGAGAGGGAAGGGTTGGATTGGGGAGTGAGGAAAATGGCAGGGTTAAGGGTGCTAGCGAAGGATTTAGTGAGGATATAAGGGGTGAAATTAAATGTTGGGGAAGGTTTTTTAATGGTGGTGGTAAATTTTTGGAGCTACCTTGTTAGCTGGCCGTATGACATGAGGGCCTCGACAATTACAACATGTAACTTGATCGACAACCTTGCCTCCGGTACAATCTTTGGTTTGGTGAGATCCAGCGCATTTTACGCAGTGGGCCTGCATTTTGCAGTTCTGGGATGAGTGGTGGAAGAATTTACACCAGTAACATTGTATCGTGCGGGAACGGCGGAGATAATTTTCAATCTGGATGGAGTAATATAAGAGGTTGTCAAGTTCGAAAATTTTTCTGTTTTCCTCGTTGTCTTCTAGATGGATTTGGAATATGTTGTGTATAAACTGTATTAACTGTAACTATGAACATTTTTGGAAAACGCGATTGCAATGTGTTAACAGCAACCGCCAACGGAACTGAAAGACTAGATAGTTTTGTTTTAGGTTTCGAAAGCAGGTAGCACGCAGCTAAGCCATGATGGCTATCTTAACTACTTGTTTATCTATTAAATTGTATATAATTTATGTAAATAGTATGTGTTAAATCAAGATAAAGGTATGCCAAAATATAATCAAAGCCTAAAGTATTTCTTCCTTTGTACATCACGCAAATTTAAGAGTGTAGTAAGAACAGATGGCGACGATGCGACTAATGGATTAGGTCTACGCCGAAGTCAACTCAAGGTAATAAAGATTATTTTTCTTTGATCGGAAGTAATGGAGGAGCAAATTAAAACGTTGCTTGAACAAAATCAAGAACTATTAAAGGCGCTGCAGAAGAAAGATTCTTCGGCGCAACGGAAAGTAGCGGTACAGTTTGAGAAACTTAATGATGAAACAGAGAATTTCGATTGCTTCCTGGAACGCTTCGAGACATATCTTGATGTCCAACAGGTTCCAGACGAATTGAGAGCTAAAGTTTTCATTTCATTTTTAAGCCCAAAATTATACCAGTTATTGAAAACTTTGTTAGCTCCTCACATTCCTTCCGACCAAACCTTGAATAAGTTGAAAGATGTGTTGAAAACGCATCTAAATCCGAAACCCTTGATAATTTCACGCCATAAGTTTCTTAACCGTAAACAACATGAGGGGGAAACTATAAATAACTATATGGCTGAATTAAGAGCCCTTGCCTTACATTGTGATTATGATACTAATATATATTATGCTGAGAGATGTTTCTGTAAGTGGATTGCGGGTTAAAACTATTCTCGATAGATTGTTTGAAGAGGATAATATAGATCTCGACAAAACATTACAGACAACGTTAGCTATGGAAAAGGCTTGTAAAGGGACAAATGATATTATAGGCAGGGGATTTAATGCGTTGCATGCTGGGAAGAAGGGTAAACAGAAGTATCAGAAACAAACTTTTACAGAAAGGCAGAAAAAATCGGAATGTACGAGGTGCTCCGGCACGGACCATAATAGCAATAGTTGCAAATTTATTGCAAGTAAATGCAATTATTGTTCTAAAATCGGCCATATCCAAAGGGTGTGTTTTGCTGCAAAGAAAGCGGCTGGTAAACTGGTAAAACAAAAACAGGTAAATTTGAATAATGTTATTGTGAACAAAAATCAAGTACCTTTATTTGAACTACAGGCTGAGGGATATACATTACGGGAGGAAGAGAACTCCGATAATGGTTAATCTAAAAATTGAGAATAAAAACTGCCAAATGGAACTGGATACTGGTGGGGCCGTGAGTGTTATGAGCATTAGAAGTTTTAGGAAAATCTCTAACAAGAAAATTCAGTCTACTAATATTGTCTTCAATAAGGGGATTCTTTAATGCCAATGGGGTATGTCACCGTGAAGGTTGAGTATAAATATCAATGTTTGCAGTTAAATTTATACATAGTAAAAGAGAATTTGGATACGATCCTTGGCCGTGAATGGCTCCATAAAATAAACCTAGATTGGAACACTATGAAAACTGTCAGAGCAATAAGTAACATAAACTTAAACAAACTTTTAACTCAGTATAAGGAATTATTCGATAACAAATTAGGAGAGATCAACAATTATGAGGTTAAACTGGAACTGAAGCAGGGGATTAAACCAATATTTCGCAGATTCAGAACGGTAACATTTGATCTAAAAGAAAGAGTTGAAAAAGAAATTGATAGGTTAGAGAAGGATGGAATCATTGAGAGGGTGTAGAGTTCAGAGTGGGCTACGCCCGTGGTTCCGGTAGTTAAATCAGACGACAATATTAGATTATGTGCTGATTTTTCTGTAACGCTTAACCCTAACTTAGTCGTTCCGCAGCACCCTTTAAGGTGCCTTTATAGTGGCCGTTCCGTTCCGCTGTCCGCAAGCACTGAGCTAGAATATAAGGAGTGATAACTATCTATTGAATAAGAAATTGAATAGAATTGAACTGAATATGAAGTTATCACTCCTTGTATTCTAGCTCTGTTCTTGCGTACAGCGGAACGGAGCGGCCACTATAAAGGTGCCTTTACCGAAACTGGAAGAAATTTTTTGACGCTTAAACGGGGTAAACAGTTTTCAAAACTTGACTTTAAATATGCATACCTACAAATAAAAGTACACCCCGAAAGCCAAAATATTTTAACCATTAACACACATAAGAGGCTGTATATTTGCAAAAGACTAATGTACGACTTAAACGGGGCACCTGCAATTTGGTAGCGCAACGTAGACGGGCTCTTTCAGGAAATGGAAGGTATATGGTGTTTATGGATGATGCACGGATTACGGGGTCTGACAAAATGTCACACTTAAGGGTCTTGGAGGTATTTTTCAAAAAATGTAAAGAGCATGGTTTAAAATTGAATTTAAATTAAAGCCAATTTTTCCAAAAAAAATATAAATTTTTTGGGACACACAATAGGTGCTAACGGGTTGCACAAAACTGATGATAAGATTTCATCAATTTTAAATGCCCCTGTTCCGAAAGATGTACAGAAGGTAAAAAGTTTTTCGGGGATAGTAAATTTCTACGGGAATTTTTGTAAAAACTTAGCCACCATGTAAAATCCCCTTACTGACCTTACAAAAAAGGACGTAAAATTTAAATGGTCAAAGAACTGTCAGGAAGCTTTTGAAAAAATCAAAAAGGAGATTTGCTCTCCCAGAGTTTTAGTGCATTATGATCCACACCTACCGATAACTTTAGATACTGATGCTTCACCAGTTGGTGTAGGTAGTGCATTGTCTCATATGTACCCTGATGGAACGGAACGACCCATAGCATTCGCTTCGAGAACTTTGTCACGAAATGAGCAAACATACTCCCAAATAGATAAAGAGGCCCTAGCCATCGTATGGGCCGTACAGAAATTTTATCTATATTTAAAATGTCGAAGATTCACTATGATTACGGACCACAAACCGCTTGTAGCTATCTTTGGTTCAAAACGAGGATTACCTGTTTCAGCAGCTACTAGGCTTTTGCATTATGCCCTAATTTTGCAATCTTTTGAATTTGACATCAAGTATAGGGATACTAAAAATCACGGAAATGCAGACTGTCTTTCGCGCTTACCGAAGAAGTCTGAAGAATTGGATGTCAAAGATCATATTTACATAAGTCAGATGGGGCAAATAGAAACCTTTCCTGTAACATCCAGAGAATTACGACAAGCTACGTTGAAAGACCAAGAGCTGGGGCCGCTTCTAAATGCTCTTAGAGAGGGCAAAGATTTGCAGGTTAGGGAAGCAAAATACACAATTGAAGATGGGTGTATTATGTATTGTCAAAGGGTATGCATCCCGAAGGTATATCAAAAACAAGTGTTAGCAGAACTATATGAGGGGCACCTTGGTATTGTAAAGATGAAGGCTATCGCCATATCTTTCGTATATTGGAAGAATATTGATAAAGATATCGAGGATGCTGCTAATAATTGTACAGAGTGTGCCAAATATAAAGTTGACCCATCTGGGGTAAAAGTCCATCACTGGGAGTACCCTAGTTCGCCATGGGAGAAAGTTCCTGTAGATTTCGCTGGGCCTATCTTTGAACACATGTTCCTTCTTACTGTCGATGCATATTCTAAGTGGTTAGAAGTTTATCCAATGAAAACAACCACCGCCTACAAGACCATGATTGCCTCCGAGATTGTTTCAGCCGATTTGGTTTACCTGTAGTAAATGTAAGCGATAACGGGCCTCAGTTCACTTCATACGAATTTGAAATGTTCATGTTAAACAATGGCATTAAGCACAAAACATCTGCACCATTTAAGCCATCGAGCAATGTTCAAGCTGAGCGTTACGTGTACACTTTGAAACAATCATTACGTGCAATGCAACACTATACCGGAAGCATAAGTTAAAAATTAAGCACATTCTTACTCCAATATCGACAGTCACCTAACGTCACCACAATGCATAGTCCAGCTATGCTATTCTTGAAATGGGACATGAGAACCCGAATTAATTTGTTGTTGCCTGATTTAAAATAAAAAGTGCAAGAAAATATTAGATGGATGGGTTTTTACGTCGCACTAGTGCTGCGCAATTTGCAATTGGCGACGGTCTGTGACACACCCCAAGAGGTGGTCTGGAGACATGCCATCACAATTTTGATCCTCTGCGGAAAGGATGGCTTTCCCGCTTCGGTGACCCCCAGAGGTATAATAGAAAATATTAGAAAGGGTGTTTATGAGTTTCGGGACAGAAAATTTAACGTGGGTGACCATGTGGCTGTTCTAGATTATAGAGCAGCAAATTCCAAATGAAAATTTGGCCAAGTAATCAGCCAAGATGGCGCGCTACATTATACTATTGATGTTCAAGGGACATAGTACAAAGACATGTAGATCAAATCCGTCCAGCTGGTGATCAAGTACAAAACATTGATTACTCAGTGTGTGGTCATCATTGGACTCCGTCTCAGAATTTCCTGGTTGCTGAGAATTCTACTACGAGGATTCTAAATGAGGAATTCAATATTCAACAAACACCTACGGAAACTTCAACCAGATCATCGGCACCAACTGAAAATGTTCCGGCTGGAGACTCATCAGTTGCACCACCAGAAGTGAAAGACAGTGGGCTTACTACGACGAGTGTAAGTTCACCTAAAGTGCCACAAAATCCAGGAGCCACTCTACGGCGTTTTGGAAGGATACGTAGACCCCCCCCCCACCCCCAAAGACTTGATCTCTAAGGGGAAAGGAGGTGTTGTGTATAAACTGTATTAACTGTAACCATGAACATTTTTGGAAAACGCGTGCAATGTGTTAACGGCAACCGCCAACTGAACTGAAAGACTAGATAGTTCTGTCATGGCGTACTTGATCTATAAGGCGTGATCATTTACCTCGGAAAGGTGAAGCTAATTTTATTTGTAGAGGGTGCTCGCGAGCCTGCACCAAATTCAAAGTCTGTCCGTATTTTGCTATAGTTTTCAATGGGAACTGGTGCTAGAATCAAAGTGCTTCAATCAAAATTGGTTTAAATATATCACATATAAAAAGAAAACATTAGGCATTTATAATTTATTTTTAAATTAGCAAAAAAAGTTATTTTTTTTAAATAGTTAATCTCTTTCAATGCATGTAAAAGCAGTGAGAAACAATTTATAACTTTTCATGTTTCATTATCAATGACAATAACTGAAATTAGATAAAATCTAGCAATTTTTAAATTAACCCACAAAGAAAATAGTTTTCGTAAAGCCATTGTTTAAACATCATATTAGGCTTCAAAAACATTTTCATTATTTTTTTTAATATCCTCTTTTTCTGTCTTAGAACAATATAACACATAAAGTATTTCAATAACGTAATGACACGTGAAATATTTGTTAATTAATATTTATAGTTATAGTATCTCTCGGAAGATATTTACGTAATAAACAATATATACGATTGAAAAGTGATCGACCGTCGCGATCGCGTAGAAACGTAAACAAAAGCCAGCTGAATCATGGGAAATTGGGCAGACCTCAGGTAAGACTACTATATAACAGGTAAGACTACTATATAACTGTTATATAGTAGTCTTAATAACAGGCTGAATCATTCGCCGCCATTTGTACGTCAAGTCCGTCATTGCTAAACTTAAGATTACTATATAATAGTCTTATATAGTCTCATATAATAATCTTATATGGTAGTTCGTCACTGCCGAACCTAAGACTATTATATAATAGTCTTATATAATCTCATATAATAGTCATATACAATAGGTCTTAGTTTTAGCAATGACGGACTTGACGGACAAATGGCGGCGAATGATTCAGCCTGTTATATAGTAGTCTTAGCCTCAGGAGAAAACGGCTTCACTTTTTTCTTCCCCTTTTCGTGAAATGAACACGCCTTATAGATCAAGTACGCCATGGTTCTGTTTTAGGTTTCAAAAGCAGCTAGCATGCAGCTAAGCCATGATGGCTATCTTAACTACTTGTTTATCTATTAGATTTAGAGATGCAAGGCTTTCAAAACACCCGGTTTTTCCCTGGGAATTTAAGACAAAATTGGAAATTTTGAAAATTCCCAGAAACTGGGAATTTTGAAATTTTGAATATTTTTATAACTTTTGTTAAATATTTTTTGTGTATAAACAGCCTCCTATTCTTATTTCAACTTTAACTTCTGCGTAAATTTCATTTCCCTTTCCCGCTAATTCTAGCATCTTCAATGTTCATGTTCATTCTGTTAACGAACAAAATAATAAATTATAATTAATTCGTCGCTAACACTAACGGTAAGTTTCAGTCATTAGTCATTAATATTATTTTGTTATGTTCTTAAAATATCTTTTCTATTCTTGGGCATTTTTTGTCTATAAGATGTCTTTGCAATAATTTTTATAAGATTCAATATAAAATTAGCTTGCTCTAACAATTTTAAATAATTTCGAAGAAATTTTAATATAACTTATATTGTTAAATTTTAGTTGACAATTTTCTTAAGTTTGAGACTATAATTTACGAAAGAGCATTGTAATGTTCGCTGCCTTCTAATAGCGTTTTTAATGTACAAAAAATGTGAAACAAGCTAATATGCATAAAATGTACTAAAAGAACTCAGCATTTTTACCAACTGAATCACAAGTGGAAATTCTATAATTTTATTTATTTATATAAAACTTTATATTAATAACAATTATAATATTAAAATTTGTAGTGTTTAAAGGAAAAATAACAATTACTTTTACTGAGTACAAAAGTAGCTAATAAACATGTTATTTTATCTAGAATAATGTAGTGAAATTAATTGAATTTTAGGCTTATGAAATAATGTTATCTTGTGGAATTAAAAACTATATTAACAGGTGCCTGTGGAGAAAAATGCTTACAACAATCCTAAGTCTAATTTTTGCCAATCAACAAGCCTAAGAAAAATAACATGTTATGATTCAAAGAATTAATTTTTCTTAATCATAATCATACCATTATCTTTTAAGCTTATATATTTTGTAATTATATTTAGTCATATAAATATCCATATATCTAGTAAAAAAGGGTTTTATATTGGAATATCTTTTCAGATATATAAAGTATGACTTGTTTATATATAAAACGCTAATGATTTGGCTGCAGTTCTAATAAATTGAAAATAAAATGATAACTTAAAAGAAGGTTATAAGCTTATCAGTATATCAAAGTCTTTAAAATTGCCTTTTATATTAAGTAAACAACATATTATTTGCTTTAGAGATTTCTAGTTTGTTTTTTCCCTGCAAAATTCCCAAAGTTCCCAAATTTCCCAGTTTTTCCCCAAAACTCCCGGGTTTTTTCCCTTGGTTTTTAATTCCCGGGTTTTTTGCATCTCTACGTAAGATAGTGAGACACTGCAATACGACTTGTGTTTTGTTTACATCTTAATACAGAATTTACGCTTACGATAGGCTTAAGCGGAGCACCGCAACCCCAGCCACAGTAATAAGGCATAGATTGATCATAGAGACATAGAAAGAGAAAAAGTGATTCCATTTCACTCCGAGAAAGAAGGCCATTTGCCGTCTTTCTTCGACTGAATACACGCGGAACCCGGATAATTTAGTAAATAAAATTTATGTACCAAAGGTGAATGAAAAACTGTAGATACTCTTTTTTTTTCTTTTTTAACTTTTTACTTACTTACTTTTCCTTCTTTCTTTTTTCTTTTTTACTATATCTATTAATTTAGTTAATATTTAAAGTCAAACTCTTTTTGTTGCTAGAGTTCTAACAACCACGTGACACGATTGACTACTCATTATGGTACTATACTTAGATGGAATGTGTTTCGTGGGTTTATTTTTTAGGAGATCCATGCATGTGTTCACGTGAGTTTCGGAGAAAACCACGGAAAAGTCAGAACAGCTAAGGCAACGAATTGTGATATTGGATCACAATAGGGAAATTGTAATAATAATAATAAATAAATAAGTAAATAGATACACACTGGAAAACGCGAATTTATAACCAATTCTGACGAAAATTAAAATTTTGTTAAAAACAAGCGATTATGGGTTTAGTCTAAAAATCGCTAAATTTGATAGATGTTTTTAAGGATTATGGTCAATTAACTATGTTAGGATCCTAGTCCTGGTTAAAATACTTTTCACGGAGATCTAAAGAGATCTAAGCATAAATTCACTCGAATTTCGAAGAAAACCACGGAAAACTCATAAAGACTGAGACGAAGAATTGTGACATTAGATCGCATTAGGGAATACACACACACACACACACGCACGCATATATATTAATGTGACGAATTCCCTTACTTGAGTCACATAATAGCTATGAAGGAAAGAGGCTGGCACTCAGTAATAACTCCAAATTGCAGTACATGCTTTTATTAATCCATCTGGAACATATCCTAAGATACAATCCATCATTATAGGCTGAGCACATGGGTGCCACGCAGTATAGCCGGAGGCCCGCGATGGGACCCCTCTCGGGCCGTTATTTTGACGTAATTTTACTAAGCAAGAGCACACAAGAAGAGAGAGCTCCTCTACACGTGTTTTCCCTTAAATACTGGCATTTTTGGCGGGAACTCACACCACTCCTTCCTATGCTTATTGGATATTAACTTAATGATTGACAGATTAGCTGAGGTCCAGATAACTGGGATTAATTACTATGCAGCTCCAAACCACAAAAAGCTGCAGGTTGCACTTATTCATCACTTTCTTGTCTTAAAGTTGGTTCTCTTTTATGACTTTTGCGTTATGCTCACGCATTGTACTAAAACTTACTTTACAGGGGAAACTTTAGAATTAATTTTAAGTTAAGACTTTCTAATGGGATTTTCTTTAAATTATTGCTCACTATTAATTTAAAATAATAAAATAATAATTTAAAAACTTACCTCTCTTTATCCTTTCATATCCCCCCCCTCCAAGACAACGTTCCCCTGGGCTTGCCTGCAAGTCCATGGGAACTCATTCCGAGGTGGCAGATAGTCCAGGAAAAGATGGTCTGTCTTATTGTGTAGAAGGAGAAGTGCGTATATTTTCCCTTTAATTATTAATTTAGTTCCGTTTATCGATTTTTTTTTTCTGTAGAACTGCACGTTCCACGTGCTCAACCCTATACATACAATAGTGTCCTAGGAGTAATATAAAAATATAAAATAAAACATAATGTAGCACTCTTATACAATATTATCTTAAAGCAGAAATTTCTTGTTCCCAACTAGTTGGTAAAGCTTCTAGTCTTATAATTGTTTTTTGTTCATTTGTAATGAACTATGATAACAAGGTCCTGTAAATATGTTTTTTAATTGCTCAGTAAGAAAAATAGTTCATTTCTTTGGCGCAGAAGTCTTTTGGGTTTTGCACAGAGTCTTTAACATTACATAAAAATATAATGACGTTGAACATGATATTACACATCTGCAAGGAATCTATTTTTTTTTTTTTTTTTTTTTTTTTTTTTTTTTTTTAAAGAAATATACGGAACTTGCAGTTTTCTCTACTGTCCATATATTTGAAAAAATGGCACCATAAATACATTTGTATCATTTCAGATCATTGACACTTTTTCCTGGTTAATGTAAAATACATTTTCAAACAATTATATAAAAATACTTACTAAAGATACAAACAATAACAATATTAATAACAGCAAAAATTTTTAAAAATTATTTACACCTAAAACCAAGTTAATTACTTTGCCTGAGTAATTATTTGTTTTCAAAGTATTTCAGACTGCTATAAACTTCAAGTTTGGCACTCTAAAAAAATTATATGGTGGGTACATTAACCCTTGAAACTTGAAACTCTGAGAATGTCAAGCCTTTCCAAAAAAGTAGTTTGGGATAAAGGTGGAAACTGGCTAGCTTCTACAGAGAGGGAAAACAAATCAGTTTTCCCGTGTTCTCCGAACACATCACAATAGTGAAGATCAGGAGACCATGAGAAAACAGACTGCTTATAGAAAGGGGGCTTAGGAGCGGAGGATCCTCATTTCACGAAACCATCTACATGGTATTTAAGAAAAAAAATTAAATAAACCAAAAAGGTATATTTGTAAAAAAGAAAAGTTAAGGGCACGCTAGTGCCACTGAGTCAAAGAAAGGAAGATATGTCTCCCGACATCCCTCCGATTTCTTTAACTCAGCTAGGATCCTCATCCAACGTGTATGGGGAAATAGGAAAGCAAAAATAAAAAAAAACTTGGGACTGGAAGCTGATATCTAACTAATTTATTCATGACTTAATTTGAAATTTTTAGGATTATTATAGTATCTTAACTTAGATGAATGGACAATTTCTGAATTTCTCTTAAAATGAAGGCTGGGTTTGTCTATCTCAAAATTAACGTTAGATAATTGTCTTAAGATTTTATATGGGCCTGAATAAGGTGAACTCAATTTACGCGTGTTTGGATATTGAAATTCCTCATAAATCACTTCATCTCCAACTTTAAATTCCACTGGGAGAAATCGAGCATCGTATCTGACTTTGTTTTTATTATGATATTGTATTGTTTTTTCTTTTGCTATTTTTCTAGCTTCATCAACTGAAGGGTAGTAATTATTATTTGCCAATAAGGGGTCATATGGTAATTCTCCTAATAATAAATATTTAGGTGGAAACTGAGTTACTGAATGAGGTGTTGAGTTATATTGATTTAAAACTTCTTCAAGTAATTTAGTCCAGGGAATTTTGTTTGAAGAAGAATTAACTTTACACTTTAAACGTGTAACAATAGTCTGATTGAGCCGCTCGACTTTCCCGTTGCACTCGGGATGATGGCTACTTGTTAATAGGTGTTTAACATAATAATTTCGAAGAAATTTTTTAAAACGGGATGAAGTGAATGCTGCATTTCTGTCAGTTAACAATTTTTTAGGCACTTGAATTTGAAATAATTGTTTTAAAAAGTTTGTATAAGTTTCAGTGGTAACGCTTTTTGATGGAAATCCCCACACATAACGGGTTGCATGGTCCACGACCAAATGCAAATACTTTTTTGTAGAATTATAATAATTAAGTCCACCAACAGTGTCCAAAGACAAACATTCAAAAGGTTTATCTGTTGGTGGTACTTCTTGTAACGAGCCAAATCTTTTTTGTTTACATTTTTTGTTTAATTGACAAATATGACAATGTTTCACAAAACTTTCAATATCTTTATTAATATTAGGCCAATAATACTGGGGTGTAATTAAATTTACCATTTTATAAATTCCAGGATGTCCAAATTGAGTGTGGGTTTTCTCTAGTAGGGATAATCTTAATGACATAGGGACTATTATCTTATACAAACCTTTCTTTTTAATTACATTTACATCATCAATTTCAATAATTTTCTAAGACGACGAGCTGTGACATTGGAGTATGTGATATAGAAAAAAATATATAAATGTATCAATAAGTTGTTACATATTGTAAATCCCAAATTTATAACGAATTTTGGCAAAAATAAAAATTTTGTTAAAAATAAAGATTGTGAGTTGACTCTAAAAATCGCTAAATTTGGTTAATGGTTTGGGGGGTTGCGGTCGATAAACTACATAAAGGTACAGGGGGCCTGGATCGAATGCCCCCTGAGGGTGGATTTTCTAAACTATCTATTTCGTATTTATGAGAGTTTCGGAGAAAACTACGGAAAACTCAGAACGGGTAAGAGGATGAGTTGTGACATTTGGTTGCAATCAATAAAAATGTATATAATACTAAATTTTGAGATATTGTAAACTGCGAATTTATAGTCAATTTTGACAAATAATAATAATAATAATAATAAAAATAGAAATTGTGAATTCAGTCTAAAAATAGCTAAATTACATAGTTCATTTTTTTTTTTTTTTTTTTTTTTGAGGGGGGGGGGGGGTTACAATCGTTTGATATAGTTAAGATTCTCGGCCAGATTTAAATGCTTTTCATGGATGTTTTTCTAAGGTTATCGAAGCATGTATTCACGCGAGTTTCGAAGAAAATCTCGGAAAACTCAGACCGGCTAAGATAACTAACTAATTGTGGAAAACGAATTGCACTGGAAAATAATAATAATAAAATAAACAAATTGGGATACATTGTAATCGCGAAATCGTAATGAATTTTGACAAAAAATTTAATTTGGTTAAAAATAGAGATTATGTGTTCAGTCTAAAAATTGTTAAATTAGATTGATGGATTGGTTTGAGGGGATTACTGTAGTTTGATCATGTCCGGATCCTAGGTCTTTGGTGAATGCCCTCTGTGTGTGTGTAGGGGGGATTTTCGGAGGAAAACTAGTTCGTATTTACGTAAGTTTCGGGGAAAACCACGGAAAACTCAAAACGGCTAAGACGACGAGCTGTGACATTGGAGTATTGTGATATAGAAAAAAATATATAAAAATGTATCAATAAGTTGTTACATATTGTAAATCACGAATTTTTAACGAATTTTGGCAAAAATTAAAATTTTGTTAAAAATAAAGATTGTGAGTTGACTCTAAAAATCGCTAAATTAGGTTAATGGTTTGTGGAGGTTGCGGTCGATAAACTACATAAAGGTCATAGGCTTGGATCGAATGCCCCCTGAGGGTGGATTTTCTAAACTATCTATTTCGTATTTATGCGAGTTTCGGAGAAAACTACGGAAAACTCAGAACGGCTAAGATGATGAGTTGTGACATTTGTTTGCAACCAATAAAAATGTATATAATATTAAATTTTCAGATATTGTAAACTGCGAATTTATAGTTAATTTTGACAAATAATAATAATAATAAAAATAGAAATTGTGAATTTAGTCTAAAAATAGCTAAATTACATATATATATATATATATATATATATATATATATATATATATATATTTGGGGGGGGGGTACGGTCGTTTGATATAGTTAAGATTCTCGGCTAGATTTAAATGCTTTTCATGGATGTTTTTCTAAGGTTATCGAAACATGTATTCACGCGAGTTTCGAAGAAAATCTCGGAAAACTCAGACCGGCTAAGATAACTAATTGCACTGGAAAATAATAATAATAATAATAAAATTAACAAATTGGGATATATTGTAATCGCGAATTCGCAAAGAATTTTGACAAAAAATTTAATTTGGTTAAAAGCAGAGATTATGTGTTCTGTCTAAAAATTGCTAAATTAGATTGATGGATTGGTTTGAGGGGATTACTGTCGTTTGATCACGTCAGGATCCTAGGTCTTTTGTGAATGCCCTCTGTGTGTGTGTGTGGGGGGGATTTTCTGAGAAAAACTAGTTCGTATTTACGTAAGTTTCGGGGAAAACCACGGAAAAACTTTTGAGCTAAAATTTCTCTAACTGAAAATCACAAAACTCATAGAAAAATAATATTTAATTAAATTTCAGGTCAAAGAGCTGATTAAACAGCTAGATTTATACTTGTTAATAACATTTCAATGATGTTGCTTATCCCTGACTTAAATTGCATCACTTTTTAAAATGTACGTCTTAAGATTTGCTAAATGTAAAGTTTTAATTTTCTTTCTTTATATATATGTATCATGCATATTATATATATATTACAAATGAAATAGTGAAGCCTTGTTATTCTGACAAACTCAACTTAATAATATTTAATAAAAGGCTGTGGTTAAAGCTACGGCAGCCGTAACTTTAATGGGCTTACGGCAGTCATATTACGCATGCGCTGAAGGAATGCCGGAGTTTGTGCCGGATGATTCAGAGAACGAATCATCTTTTGAATGATTCTGTTTTACGGCAGTCGATTTTACGCCCACGGAAGGAAAGGAAGTGATGTTGACGGTGCAATGCTACTTTCGGCTACGGTAAATCAGGTTGCTGTGGTCACAAATTTACGTATATCATATAAATACTTTTGCAATAGATCAAGTATTTGGATCTTTTTTTTTTCCAGTTTCGAAAGAGCTGTTAATCTAATAAATCTCTTAAACGATAAAAACTTTAAAGCGAATTTCTTGTTAAACATACAAGTCAGTGTTTTATATTTGTGTAAACAATTAATCTATAAATAGATAACAATAAAACGACATTTCTGAATTTAGTTATTAAATACTAAAACAATTAAACACATAAGGTAACTTGCAAAACTAATGTTTATATTATCGTATACTATATGAGATAAATGCTTGTTGAACTAATTTATTTGACAAAATGCATTAAACACTATGTTCAGCATTTAGAAAAGAGGGATGAACTCTTAGGGCAACTTTAATGCTTGTTATAATTATTTTCAAAGTTTGATTCTTTAAGTGCTGATTCTAGAATAAAAGAGTAATTGAGTAAAACTTAATAAAAAGGGCATAATTTTTTTTAAGGCAATATTTGCCTTTTTTTTTTTTTTTTTTCTTCTTTTATTACACTTGCCGAATTTTTCCATATTTTTTTTATCCTCCATGTTTGAGACAAAAGTAAACTGTTTATATATTTTTTATTTATATTCACTTGTTCATGCACTGCAACTAAACTATCTCCCAGAAAGATACAATGTAAAGAAAAATATTTTAAAGCCTCTATACACTTAAAATTTCACGAAGAGCCACCAGCTGTTCAGATGCTTTAAAATGCCTACTGGTACTGCACCCTGCTAAATTATCCTAGAGTCAAAACTATTTTTTCAAGGACATTGGAAAAATATATTTATATGTTAATGTTAACTAGTCAAGAAAATACTAATAATAAAAAAATGTTGAATTAAATATTGAAAAATAAAGGCACTTTTTTCTTTAAAGAATGCCAATCAACAGTTTGGCATGTTTCTTTCATGTCTTCCTGCAATATATTGCCAATTTATGTTCAATACATTTAGCTAAATTAGAGACAATGCTTAAAAATATATATACAGTAGACTCCCAGAAATCCTCACTCAGAAGAAATGTAAACAATGAAATTAATATAAAAGTTTATCAAGACAGAATGTAATTTAACCCTCACTGTCCTTAGATGAAGACGTTACTGGAAAAAAATTGCTTTAAGGTGCCACTTGGTGTGTTTTGCAAAAATCGCCAGCATGGATCCTTTTTGTATTGTCTAGAAGTTGCAACGTTTCATTTATTGCATAACAGAACCAGTTTTTTAGCAAATAAAACTGCTCTAAATTTATACAAAAAAAACTAGTATGTTGTGGCCACCACAAGACTTTCTTCTATATTTTCTTATACAAATTCACGCAGTAACAATCTTTAAAAATATATATATATGATTTTTTTCCAAAGTTTTTTTTTCGTTAAAAGTAAAAAAAATCGATAACTTTGTTTTAAATTATCACATATTTATAGTTCAACCATTCGTTTTAAAGGTATTGACGAGACCTTTCGAAAGATACCGATCTTGAAAATTTACCCCCCCCCCCGGGGGGTACTTCCCCCTAGGGGGGGGGGGGGGGAAGCGATGCCCCAAATTTTTTTCCTAATTAACTACTACTATTATCAATAATTCATATTAATTTCACAATCACAGGTTAAGAATAACTCTCATTATGTACATTTATACGAAATTTTGTACTACTTTTGTCCATGTTAAAAATTTAGAAAAAATACTATCACAGCGCCACCTGTTGAGCGATTGATCCCCAAATCTAATCAGCCACAGTTTATGTCAGGGGCCAACTAAATACCAAGTCTGGTTAAATTTCGTTAAAAAAAAAAAAAAAAAAAAAAAAAAAAAAAAAAATGATTTTTTTCTAAGTTTTTTTTTTTCGTTAAAAGTAAAAAAAAATCGATAACTTTGTTTTAAATTATCACAGATTTATAGTTCAACCATTCGTTTTAAAGGTATTGACGAGACCTTTCGAAAGATACCCATCTTGAAAATTTACTCCCCTCGAGGGGTGACTCCCCCCCCAGGGGGGGTGGCGAGGCTCCTACGCATACAAAAATTTTTTCCCAGTTGACTATCTCTATTATAAATAATTCTTGTAAATTTCATAATGATTACTAAAATATAATTCTCTTTATGCACATTTATACAAAATTTTGTCCTATATCACCATGTTAAAAATTTAGAAAAAGCGGGATGGCAACGCAACCTGTAAGACAATTTTTACCAAAAGTTGATAGGCACTAATTTATGTCAAGGTGCAACTACACACCAATTTGTATGAAATTCTGTATAGTAGTTCCTGAGATACAGTTGCCACAAAATTTTGTCACACACACACACACAGACAGACAGACATTTTCTAAAAATGGTCAAATCGTGTTCTACAGCTCTCAAAACGTGTAAATCCATCAAAAACCCGAGGTCGAAAATTTTTACGAATCCAATACTTTCTCTATATTACATATAGAAGAAAGTAAAAATGTTTAAAAGCACAAAATCATTATAAAATGCAGTTTCGAAAATATTATACATCCAAATACATGAACCAAAACAATTTTTTTTTTTTTTTTTTTTTTTTTTTTTTGTAGGCTGTTTGCTTCTGCAAAAGATAAAAAAAAATTTACAGTTATTATGTATGAATTACAAAAGGCATAAATTTTGGTAGCACTTTAATATAAAGATCTTTAATTTATCTGAATTTTTTACTATCAAACTTTGTGTAATCATCCAAATTCAAAGCACAACTGTTGAAAATATTCATAACAAATGCATGAATACATAACAAATATATAAAATATCTCTACTCGTCAAAATTTTGCAGCTTAATAAAATTTAAAAGTGTAACTAAAATCCTCTTATAGCACACCAGCTGAGAACCACTGTTTTAAACCAACTCCTTTAATGAAGTGTGTTGATTTGTTGTTAAGCGTGTTGATTTTGTATAGAGTTGTTGCTTTATGACGGAATTTGACACAATCACTTTTTTAAATATAATTATATAGCAATCTTTGTATTATTCAATCGAAGAAAAATTATTTATTTTTAAACTTTTTCTTTCTTTTAGTCGCAACAGCTGCTATATTGAGAGAATTGAGGTGCTAATATATATATATATATATATTTTTTTTTTTTTTCTTTTACAAATGTAATTACTTTTAAGCATTCAATTTTCAATTTGTTTTGTACAGCAGCGGCACATTTTGATTGATTGGCATTAAAGTTAATATGCACTAATTTATGTCAAGGTGAATTTATATGCAATTCTGCACATTAGTTCCTGAGATCTATCCCTGAAATTACAGAAATTGCTGCATATACGCATCACCTGTTGAGCGATTGGCACCAAAAGTTGATAGGCATAGGTATTAATTCATGTCAGGATGCAAATTCATATAAATTTAAATATCATTTTATGCAGTACTTCCTGATATAGAGTTGGAATAAAATTTTGTCATATACATCCAGATATAGACATTTTCTAAAAATGGTCAGATCTTGTTCTGTACCGAAGTCGGATCTTGTTCTGTAAGCCGAAAATTTTAACAAATCCAATGTTTTCTTTTTTTGAATAGAGAATAAAATGAAACTTAAATATATGATTCATTTATTCATTACTTTCTTCTATATTCAATAGCAGAAAACAATGGATTAGTAAACATTTTTTACTTCTGGTTTTTAATGGGTTTACAGATTTTCAGAACCTCAGAACTTGACTTGACCATTTTTAGAAAATGTCTCTCGGTGTGTGTGTGAGAGAGAAAGAGAAAAAATTTGGCAAATGCATCTCAGGAACTACTGCCCAGAATTGCATATAAATTTATATGTCGATGCACCTTGACATAAATTAGTATCTATCAGCTTTTGGTGGAAATTGCTTAAAGGGTGCCGCTGCTATTCATTGATTTCTGCAATTTCAGGGAAGGCTACATATCAGGAACTAGAATAGAATTGCATATAAATTTATAAGGAAATGCCCACCTTGACACAAATGAGCATACGTCAACTTTTGGTGCCAATCACTCAAACAGGTGGTGCTTCTGTATAGCAATTTCCTTAATTTAAGGCTAAGCTATAGCTCATATTCTATCTTACACTATTAAGTGAGCAATATTTGTACATATATATATGTATATTTCACTGTTCTCGAAAACGGTAGCTCGGACAGTCACATGATTTAACACAAAGGTGTCCTCCGAAGGGACATTGTGCACATCAAAGTCAGATTTTCAAATTTTCGATTAGTTTTCTTTTAATTAATAAAAATATGAAAATAAAACTTCCCATTTCTATAATGACGCAAAATGGAGAAACTTAGGATAGATTTGATTGGTTTATTTGATTTTCATTTATTTGAGTGTATTTTACATTGAACTACAGCTACGTTATGAGGAATTACAAGAGATTTGATTGGTTTATTTGATTTTCATTGTTTTGAGTGTATTTCACATTGAACTACAGCTACGTTATGAGGAATTACAAGATTTGACTGGTTTATTTGATTTTCATTGATTTGAGTGTATTTTACATTGAACTAGAGCTACCTTATGAGGAATTACGAGAGATTTGATTTTCATTGATTTGAGTGTACTTTCGTTGAACTAGATCTAAGTTTTGAGGAAGTACGAGAGATCTGATTGGTTTATTTGATTTTCATTGATTTGAGTGTATTTTATATTGAACTAGAGCTACGTTATCAGGAATTACGAGAGACTTGATTGGTTAATTTCATTTTCATTGATTTGAGGAAGGGGTGTCCAGTGATGTTTTTTGGTTTTAACATGCATGACAGTGATTGCTGCGAAAACGAGTTTCATGTGTTTTTAGATTCATGCACAGCGAGGTAGGGTTATCCAGTGATGTTTTTTGGTTTTAAAATGCATGATAGTGATTGCTGCAGAACCGAGTTTCGTATGTTCTGAGATTCATGCACAGCGATGTACGGCTTTCCAGTGATTTTTTTTTTATTTCGTATGCGTGAAGCGTACATACGTGTGTTATAGTGATTGCTACGAAAACGACATGTGCATTCTCTGATTCGACCATTCATCGAATAGTGACTTTTACTGTACGAGTAACAGTTTAATCTGTTTCCAGAATATTCGAAGAATTAACATTTCTATTTGACTGTTTTCGACAATGTTCGTTTTAATAATACTTTTGTTGCACAGATTCGAGAAGTTCAAAAAATGTTTGATATTGTCAAGGAGATCTCATACTAAAACTGTGAAGAAAATAGTTGCCAATCGAAATATATTTATTTAAACGTTTCAATTATTCAATTAAAAAGAAATCCTTTTAATATACTGCCCAGCAAAGCCTGCTAGTTGCATATAATCAAACAAAACTTCATACATGAAAAGGCCATTATGAGACATTATGCTGATTAAATTGGATGCAAATTTACCAATAGGTGGCACTTCTATATTTCAACTTTCCCCATGAACTGGAAAGATATCATGTTCACAGAAAAAAATCACTTTCTTTGAACATTTAGTATAATACCTTTCTGAAATGAAAATCATCTGCATTCATAATTGGTTCTTTTATGCCAATGCTTCTGTTTAATTTTAAATTTAACCTCCGATGGGGACGGTTGGTTAGGTGGCATTATCATGTGCATTTCAAATTTCAGCAGACATATTTTCCATATCCTCAAAAAGATAAAAAGTAGTGTCATTAATAGGTTGAATTTAAATAAGCTTACGTACTGTGCATGGGCCTGCACTGCTGAAGGTAATAGGACCTGAAGCGAGATTTTTTTCTTCAATCAGAAATACTTTTTTTTATTTTTTCTGACTTATAAAAAAAATATAAGTGATTTGGAGATTTTTATTCATCAACCTCGAAAAGTCCTTTCATATAAACTGGAGGGGATTGTTGACTGTTATACCAACTATGTGAAAAATACCAGAGCCGGAAATCGAACCTGGGCCCTCTGCCTGGGCCGCCTTGCCAACGAATATTATTAGGCTGAGGGCCCGAGTTTGATTCCCGACTCTGGTATTTTTCACATAGCTGGTACGCCTTGACAATGAATATTATTAAGCGGAGCGCCCCAGTTTGATTCCTGCCTATGGTATTTTTCACATAGTTGGTATAAAATTCAACCATCCACTTCAGCTTATCTGAAATCAATTTTCAAGGTTGATGATTGAAATTTTCAAATTAAAATTTCGTGGTCTATTGGAGTTATGCCACGATTAATATTTTCACTTGACATAGCTGCTTTTGCTAATTTGGTGACCTTGCCAACGTGTATTATGTGAGAAATGCCGAGCTGGTTATCAGCCAGGATAGCTCAGTGGTACAGCATCTGTATGTTAAGCGGAGAGCCCGAGTTTGATTCCCGGCTCTGGTATTTTTCATATATCAGTTGGTATAAAAATCAATCATTCACTCCAGTTTATCTATATATATAAAAGAGTAAACTCACTGATCACTGACTAAACACTGCCGTGGCGATCCTATGGGAGATAGAGTCACAAAGTTTGGTGAGCAGGTTGGTTTTAGGACCCTGACGCCTATTAAGACAAGCTTTTGTGAAATATCCCACTGGGGGCAGAAGGAAAACTCCCTTATAGCCATAATTCGGCTCCAAATTGCTTCACGGTGAAGAAATTGCAGAGAGAGAGAGACTAGACGAGTGCAAAAAAAACATTTACTGCAATTTTGGAGTTTTGGATTTTTAAGGGGGGTGGGGGAGTAAAAACGATTTTCAAAGGCAAATTTAGCAAAATAGGGATTTTCGAGTGAAACTCTAGCAATAATAGCAGAAAGATATAGAAAATCGTCAAGAGTCTTCTTGAGAATATTTCCAAAAGCTGATTTTTGTTTTTTTGCGATTTTCGATTTTGGGGGGGGGGGGAGAGAGTTACGAGGGGGCAAATTTGTGTCCCCCTTTTAGTGCTAAATTCATACGGAAAAATCTATGAGTTGAGGTCACAAATTTTAGTGTGTGGCTTACTTACGTGTCTCCAACACCCATTGTAATTGGATTTTGTGAAAGTCCCCCCTTTCCACCTTGGGGGTGGGGGGCAATAAACTTGTTTCCAAGTATAACTTTGCTTCAAATTATCTCAGCAAGATTAATTTGTATATTTGGTTGTTTATGCCTTCCCAACACATACAGTAAAGGGATTTCATGAAAATTCATCCTCCACCCCCCCCTTTTAAAGGTGGGGTGGGGGGTAAAAATACACTTATAGGAGTAACTGTGGTCCAAATTATCTCAGGATAGTAATTTTGTGATATGTCAATTGGTTATGCGTACTCAAGACACATACTGCAAAGAGAATTTGTAAAATTCCGACCTCTCTCCTTGGGGGTGGTGCAAAAAGCATGTTTCGAAGCATAACTTTGCTTCAAATTATCTCAGTAAGATTAATTTTTACATGTGGGTTGTTTACGCATTATAAAGGGATCTTACGAAAATTTCTCTCCCCCTGTCAAAGGTGGGGAGTGGGGCAAAAAACGCTTTTAAGAGTATCTCTACTCAAAACTATCTCAGAACAGTGATTTTTTGATATGTCGATTGGTTATGGGTACTCAAAACACACACTACAGTAGATTTTGCAAAATTCCACCTTATCCCCCTTGGGGGGTGGGGGTGGGCAAAATCATGTTTTCATGCACAACTCTGCTCCAAACTATCTTAGGTGTTCTTTTTCATCCGCACGGTAGCTTGCATGCTATCTTTCGCATTGTTACTTAACATTATATTGTTTATTATTCAATCGCAATGTTTTATCACAACTTATGTTTTCAACGCATAAATCTGTGTATTGTATGTTTAATATAGTTTTGGTTTGTGAATGAAAGAACGGGTATTTATTGTTATCTTCACATCACGTTACATAACATTAGGTGACTTTTAATGTGCGGGCTCGTTATGCGTTCCCAACACGCACTATAAGGGGATTTTATGAAATTTCTCTTTTCTCCCCTTTAAGGGCGGGGAGTGGGGGGGGGCAAAAACACATTTTAAAGAGCAACTCTGCTGCAAATTATCTCAGGAAAGCGATTTTTTGATAGGTCGATTGGTTATGTGCTCATTACACACAAACTACAAAGGGATTATTTGAAATTTCGTGCTATCACCCCCTTGAGGGTTGGGGGGATTAAAAACATGTTTCCACATGTAACTCTGTTCCAAACTATCTGAGAATAGAAATTTTTGATGTGTGGACTGTTTATGTGTATACAACACACGCTACAAAGCGATTTTGTGAAACTTTACCCTATCTCCCCTTCTCTGCTTCAAATATTCTTAGAATCACGATTTTTTAATACGTGGGTTAGGTATGTATATGTAACATGCACTATAAAGGGATTTTGTGAAGTGTGGCGAGTGGCAAAACCGCTATTGAAGGTATCGAGAACTTTAACTTAGATTTTGACTGATTTTATTATTATTAATGATATGGCATTTTGAGACTTCATTTCAATATAATGATCAGCGAAGCGGGCAAAGTCTGCTAATCTGAAATGTGATTCTTTAATTTTAGTAACTCATTTAATAACAGTGACCCGCTAGCAGGCGAAGCTAGCTAGTCTCTTTAATAATTCATGATAAAATCAATACTATGATACTATATAGAACAGATATTCTTTTATGTTATTTTCTAGAAAAAAGCAGTATTTATTTTAAAATTTAGTAAATCAACCTTTCATTTTGAATACGTGTCGGAAAAAAACAGAAATGATGCTGAAAAGGTTAATAAAATCCTGTTCCACTTTAAAATAAACTTTAAGGCATAGAATAGTGTCTAGAAATCTCATACACTGCCCTATTTTTTTAAATATTGGGGGGATAGACACTCCCCCCTCAAGCTATATTCCTGTTTCCCACTTATGAAGGTCATGGGGAGAAAAAAAAAAGATGGTGAAAAATTATTTAATCTTTTTAAGTCACCACTTTATTTTGTTTAATCACCATATACTGAGTGAATATTTCATGTATAGTAAGTATACTAAGATTTATTTTAAGAGCACAGATACGATACCTATACTCACCCACACCTAAATTTCTATTTTTTCTATATAAAGAAATTTTTTTAAAAAAATTACTCATTACTTAATGTATTTTTTAAAATTCCAATTTCACATTCAGAAAACTTAACATTAAATTAGTTCTTGTATCCTGAAAATTTTATTTCTAAAACAATTATTTTTAAACCAATAACTGCCAAAAATTGAACTAAGTGTGTTTATTTATATATTACTTTAGGGATGCAGAATATGCCCGAATGCCCAAATGAGGGGGAAATTTCGAGTGACTGGAGAAATTTACATTTTCTACTAAAAGAATATTGAAAGTCGAAAATAACAAATTGTTACTTTGTAATGCTTGTAATATAAACTAACAATTATATTTTTATATTACAGTGTATTCTTATTCTTTTAAATGCTTATTATATAGAATATATGGCTTTGTATTACAAAACACATTTTCATGTCATTGAAGGAAATTTAGATTATATTTTGGGAGAAATTTCCGAGGTCTGAACATTTTCTGTATCTGTGTATTACTCAGTAACTGTTTCTTAATCAAACGTTTAAAATTAATAAAAACCATCAACGTCAACAAACACATTCTTTACAAATAGGCCATTTCAACAAGTTGTCAAAAACTGCCTATGAGGACTGTATTATTCAGTTTCTTTTTTCTTTTTATTAACATTTTTTTAGTTCAAGAAATTAGAAATGCTCCTAAACATTAAAATAATGCAAAAATAGCAGATGAAGGGAAGGGAGGATGTTAGGCAAGAGCATTTATGATTTTTTCTTTTCTTTTATAATTAAGATTCTACGTTTATATTTGTAGAAAATAATAAATAGCAGTACTACAAACAAACAGCATATATATCATATTAAATTAGGCCTAGCCAGACTCATGCATCTTTTTTGAGCAGTTTCTTAATCTTATAATTAGTATTAGACAAACTGCAATTAAAAACAACAAAAAACTGTAATTAAAAACAACAAATAACAGTAATAATAAAATAAACAATACTGTTTGATGAAATAAGAAAATTTATTTTATCATTGTAAAAAGATCAGCCTAATAACTGAATAAAACATGTGGTTTAAAATGAAATAAACTTACACAGAAATATTCTTTCTTACCCAATGCTTTTTATTGCAGTATTTGAAACTTAATATTTCCTATTAATTATTAAAATTAAACTATATCAAATTATGTACATACATTCAAAACAGTAATGCACTAAAATAAATACCAACATAAAATGCATTTCATTTGTTTATCAACTAAGTTTAGAGTTGCCATAGAAGCAATAGTAAACTTATAAAACTGTTTAACCTAGCATAAGCATAGTACACTTAAACAAAATACTAAATTATATATATTATTGATAGCAGAAGGTTGCTTACTATTTCAGGTTCCTTTTTTTAATACATTATTAAACAAAACAAGAGTTACATATTAAGATAGTAATTATTAAATTTATAACAATCAGTAATTTAAATTGATAACTTACAGAGAAATAAATATTTCATTGAAATCAGTAGTGTGCAATAATCTGCAATGAAAATAAAGGTACTAGCAATAAAATAGTAGAATGAAATTTCTAGCGTTCTTGTCAAAATATCAGTGTAGCACATTTTTAAAATGGGAAAAACTAACAAGATAAAGGATTAGTATCTTAAGTAATTATATTTATGCATGTGTTTTTATCTGTAAATACAAATTTTAAAATGGCACCTTAATACAACTTAATGATAACTAAGAAAACAATGTTAGTTGCCATTTGGCACCCAACTGATGAGAGCTTTGACTAGTCTTTTTATAATGGTACCACCACTCTCCTCGTATTTTAGTTGGCGATGCCAGCACTCCAATTTCATATTTGTGTTTATGTCTAGTCCAGTTCTATAGCAATGGTAAGCCCATTTTTGAGGTTGTTTTAATGTTTTAAGTTATGGGTTCACGTTGTATCCCACATTTCGTAAGTGTTGGTTGCTAAGTTGTGATCAGTTAGAAATTAGATGACGAAGATCGTTGATTTTTTCTATTATTATTATTAAATCACAATTTACACTAATCGGATAAAATTACCCGATAAAAATCGAGTAGAGATTACATAAGAAGAGCTAAAATACAATGCACAATCAGAAATCGCAGCAACATGCTGCATAACCACGCCATTACCAACTGGCTTTTTATTAGTGTTGCCAGAAAATGAAAAAGTAAAAGAATGTTCAAAATTAAAGTTCGATTGAAAATTCGATTTGTCATGAGTCCATGGTTCACCACAGTACTCCCCTCCCTAGTGCTGAGCACCATGTTAGAGGTATCGTGGGTTAAATCTAACTGTTCGACCCGAGCGGGTCACTGTGGGTGGTTTGAGTATGTCCGTTTGGTGTTCAGGAATTGGAATAAGAGTTGAATTGGGCATTTCGGGTATGTCAGTTTGCTGTCCAGCAATTGGAGCCACAGGTGTCGGAGTGGAAATTCTGTCAAGGAAAGCAGGCTTCAACCTATCTATGTTGATGGACACATGTTTTCCTTTTATCTCAAGGGTAAATATTTTTTGTGTGCGAGACACTACTCTATAAGGCCCATCATATGGTGCTTGCAGTGGTTTCCTCGCACCGTCATGTCTCACGAAGTGTTGTGTGCAACTCTCAAGAGCAGGGTGCACAAATATAGATGTTTTGCAGTGTGCGGTTGCAGGGGTAGGCCTTAGGTTGTTCATGGTAAACCGGAGTCGTTGGAGGAATGAGTGAGGGTCAACCTGAGAAGAGGGTGGATCCAAGAAGTCTGCAGGCAACCGTAAAGGTGAGCCATATACAAATTCAGCTGCTGTGCACTGGAGATCAGCTTTAAAGGCAGAACGAAGGCCTAGCAGCACTAGAGGCAAAGATTCTGTCCATCTTGCACTGTCATAACATTTTAGACTCTGTTTGAGAGAACGGTGGAATCGCTCGACAATACCATTGCTAGATGGGTGGTAAGGTGTTGTACGAATCTTTTTTATACCAAAAGTATCTGTCAGTGCTGCAAAAAGGTTACTTTGGAACTGCCGACCTTGGTCTGTGGTGATTTTGGAAGGGCTACCAAAACGTGACACCCAGTGTGATATAAAAGCTCGTGCCACAGTTTCTGCTGTGATGTCTGGAATAGGTATGGCTTCTGGCCACCTGGAAAATCTATCAATACAGGTGAGGATGTACTCGCAGCCTTCTGAAGGTGGTAGAGGTCCTACTATATCAATATGCACATGGTCAAATCTTTGTGATGTAAGTGCAAATGGTTGTGGAGTGCTCCAAGTGTGCCGTATTACTTTGGACTGTTGGCACTTAAGACAGGAACGAGTCCATGAGGTAATGTCTTTGGCAATAGAAGGCCAAACGAAGCGAGTTTGCACTAGTTTTTTGGATGCTCGTACACCAGGGTGTGCTAGGCTATGTAAAGTTTCGAAGATCTGTTTACGGAAATCTTTTGGAACGTATGGTCTGATTGATGTGTTGGTGACATCACAATAGAGTTGTACATTGGAGTCTACAGTCCATGGTCGCAATTTTAATGAGTGGTGAGAGTCTACAAGCAGATCTGCTAGCTCTTTGTCGCACTTTTGAGCTTCTGCAATGGCTTTGAGGTCAATGG
This sequence comes from Salticus scenicus, assembly GCA_963930645.1. Lineage (NCBI taxonomy): Eukaryota > Metazoa > Arthropoda > Arachnida > Araneae > Salticidae > Salticus > Salticus scenicus. The sequence goes on along the minus strand of OZ005656.1, from coordinate 174,337,060 downwards.
GTGGTGAATGAATGGCATTGATTCTAGACAAGGTGTCGCCACAACATTTTTTGACCCTGATATGTGTCGTATATCAGTACAGAATTGTGCAATAAAATCTAGATGTCGAAGCTGCCGTGGTGAACAAGATTCAGAGTTTTTGCTAAAAGCAAAAGTTAAAGGACGGTGGTCTGTAAAAATTATAAATTCTTGACCTTCTAAGTTATGGCGAAAATGTTTAACCGCCGAATATATTGCCAGTAGTTCCCTGTCATAAGCACTATATTTACACTCAGCTGGGGATAGCTTTTTTGAAAAAAATGAAATGGGTTTAAAACCATCGGGTGTTAAATCATTCAGAGCAGCACCTATAGCTACTTCTGATGCATCAACCATTAAACAGAGTTTTTGAATAGGTGCTTGAAAGTGGAGCGTGGCTGCATTAGATAAATCCTGTTTGCATTTTTCGAAGGCAGCAAAAGCAGAGTCAGTCCAAGGGACTTTACGTTTGTCATTCTTTTTTGAATTTTTGAGAAATTCATGCAAAGGGGCTTGAGTGTTAGCGGCATTTGGGAGAAAACGACGGTAGAAATTAACCATAGCAAGAAAACGCTTTAGTTCAGCCATGGTTTCAGGTTTGGAAACTCTACGATAGTCTGCACTTTTTGAGGTAGCGGCCTTACACCATCAGGTGTAATAAGGCATCCAAGGAAACTAACAGAGGGTTTTCCAAGAACGCACTTTAAAGGATTAAGCTTTAGGCCATGTTGTGATAAACGAGTGAAAACTTCCTTAAGATGTTGTTTGTGTTCTTCAGCATTAGCAGAAGCAATAAAAATGTCATCAAAATAGGGTATGCAATAATCAAGACCAGATAAGACGGTATGTATGTATCGCTGAAATGTTTGACCAGCATTTCTTAAGCCGAATGGCATGAAAAGATACTCATAAAGACCGAAAGGAGTTGTAACAGCAGTTTTAGGTATATCTGGAGGGTTTACCGGAATTTGGTGATAGGCTCTTGTCAAATCAAGAGTTGAAAATATAGATTTACCATGGGAAAGTTGTGTACAGTCCTGAATATGTGGAACTGGATATCTGTCAGGTACTGTTATTGAATTTAGCCGACGGTAATCCCCACATGGTCTCCATTCCCCATTAGATTTTTTAACCATATGCAATGGGCTTGCCCAAGGGCTATTAGATGGGCGAATTATGCCTCGAGTCATCAAGAACTCAAACTCTTGACGGGCTGCTGTTAGCATGGCAGAAGCTAAACGTCGAGGTTTTGAGAAAACAGGAGGTCCAGTAGTTTCTATATGATGATACACTGTGGTATGTTTATGTTGTTTAGTCGGTTGGGATGGGTTAGTGAGCTCTGGAAAGCAAGCGAGTATTTTGTCAAATTCAGAGTCACCAAGCATAATTGAAATGTTAGATCTTAAAGAATTTAAGTTTGAAAATTTTCCGCGAGAAGTCAATTTAGTTTTGGCATCAATCAGAGAACCATGCTTAGCATCAACAAGGAGGTTGAAATGTTTTAAAAAATCTATTCCAATTATTGGCTGACTCACATCCGCAATGACGAAAGACCATGTGAAGACTCGACGCAAGTTTAAATCGAGACTGAGAAGTTTGGTGCCAAAAGTTTTTATTTTCGTCCCGTTGGCAGCAAAAAGTAAATCTGTAGATGGGTTTGCAAGAGGGGCAAAGCTCTTAGGCAGAACAGATATATCTGCTCCCGTGTCAATTAAAAATTTTTGATTTAATTTTTTATCGGCCAACATGAGTCGACTGATCTGGCGGTCACTATCATGGCCAGTGAGTGAGCGCCAATTTAGTTTTCCGGATTGTGGAAACAGCAAGGTGGGTTGCACTTGTTTGCTTTTTTTCCAAAGTTAGTGTGATAAAAACAAAACCCATTAGCCGGCTCTTTGTATTTTCTAAAACGTTCACGGGATTGATTACGCCTGAAGCTGTTTGATCTTTGTCGAGTACGGGATGAACGATTTTCTATTCGGAGCTCATTAACTAAGGTTGTTAGGTGAGAAATTTGTTGTTCGAGCTGAGTGATTTTTTGATCGGAGAATGATGTAGCTGAAGTGCTAGGATTTGAAATGGCATTAATGCTAGAATTACTTGTGAGATCATTAACTTTGTCAGCTACAGCTGCTAAATTAGAAAGGTCCTCATTAAGTACAGCTAAAATTGTTTGGGTAGAGTGAGGTAGTCTGCCAAGCCACAAAGATTTTAAAAGAGGTTCACCTACAGTATCACCAGCTAATGCACGCATCCGTGTAAGCAATTGAGAAGGCCGCTGGTCTCCTAATTCTAAACCTTGTAGTAAGGTACGTATTTTAGATGCTTCGCTTTCGGAGTGAACTTCAATAAGCCTATCTTTCAAAGCTTTGTAGCGATTTCCGTCAGGAGGGCGTAAAATGAGATCGCTTACTGAATTAAATACATCAGCGTCGAGGGCAGAAACTACATAATTAAATTTAGTAACATCGGCAGTTATGTCCGATAAAGAAAAATTTGATTCCATTTGGACAAACCACAGAGCAGGATTATTTTTCCAAAATGGGGGTGGTTTAATAGCGACGCGGGCTACTGCATTGCCCTGACTGCCATTATCGTTTTCGTCTGGCATTTTGGAAGGAGGGAATAAAATATGGTTTGAAAATGTATAATAATCACAAAATGCAGGGTCAAAAATTCAAATAAGGCGTTAGGGTTAATCGTAAATACAAGTGTGCATGCAAAACAAAAAAATATGTATATATATTCATACAAGTAAAAATAAACAAGTTATCCTATCAAAGAAAAAAATATATATACAGAAAATAATGGTAATTCGGGACCTTTTCAAGCTATTAAAAAAGTACTGGCAATATATCGGAAGAAGGGTCAAATAAAATCTTACCGTTCACCACGTGTTAGTACTCGCCATTTGCGAGCGCAATATTTTTATCATGACTGTTATGAGCTTTGTTAAAAAAACACATGTTGACATCAGTGAAGATTGTTGAGAATCTATAGCGAAGGTGCGTTTTCAGATGAAATACAAAAGGGTCACCAATATGGGTTCACGTTGTATCCCACATTTCGTAAGTGTTGGTTGCTAAGTTGTGATCAGTTAGAAATTAGATGACGAAGATCGTTGATTTTTTCTATTATTATTATTAAATCACAATTTACACTAATCGGATAAAATTACCCGATAAAAATCGAGTAGAGATTACATAAGAAGAGCTAAAATACAATGCACAATCAGAAATCGCAGCAACATGCTGCATAACCGCGACATTACCAACTGGCTTTTTATTAGTGTTGCCAGAAAATGAAAAAGTAAAAGAATGTTCAAAATTAAAGTTCGATTGAAAATTCGATTTGTCATGAGTCCATGGTTCACCACAAAGTAAATGTTCTGAAAATAGTCAATGACTTTTTTCCAATAAACACTAAAGCTGCTAATAAAGTCATTCATTTGCTTGTAAAAAGTTACATATTTGCTTGTAAAAGTTACAATTTCTGAAAAAATTGTATCTATCTGTTCTTCGATAGCTTCTTTACTGGCACTTTCTTTCACCTTTGAATTTACATTTAAGTTCCAGTTTCACACCACATGGCATGCAGTGTTCAAAAATAGCTGTCGTAAGTCATCAAATGCAACTAAATTATTGCATTTGACGAATGTAAAATTATTTCTGGTCGTCTAATTTGATGCCTAGGAGGTGTGTGATGCATGGTAAATGGACACAGGAAATAACCAATGGCGGATAAAACTGACCTGGGAGATTTCTCTCTAAAAACTCTTGCACCTGTTATTTGACAGTTTGGTAAAAAAAATTTATTGAATATAGGGATAGTTTCTTAAAATTTTAAGGTACTGCAAGTGTGAAATGATGAACAAAGTATACTTTCGTATTTCTTTAACCCTTGCTTTCACAAGATCAAGGCATTATTGCAGAAAAATTGCTTTCAGGTGCCACTTGGCACGTTTGGCGAAAATCACCAGCACCGCACCTTCATGTATGGTTTAGAAGTTGCAACATTCTACTGGTTACATTTGCTATCTCTGGTGAACTAATGCACTTTTTGAATGAGGCGGGCTTAACTAAATTTCAACTTCAAAATGACCGTATCTTGGGAAAGCTTTATCAAAAATGTCTTACTCCTAATGTCTAATAAAATATTTTGATTTATAGAAGATAGTTCGTATTTCAAAATCCAGATGAATCATGCATACATATAACCTATGTAACCAATACATTATATCTCTGTGCACATACTGATATAAATAAATATATATATATATATATAAAATAAATATATATAAATTAAATTGTATTTAAAAAATTTTGATGCATAGGTTAGAAAATATTGTTTTACTCGGAATCAGTCTTGGTTAGTGATATTAAAATGAATTTCAGAAATTGCAACTGGAAATTTTAATTTGACGCCTAAAATATTTACAGCAGACATCATATGACACCTTCTCTTACCAATTTTTATCACTGATGGCATGAGCGTATATTTACAGTTATCTTGAAACACAACTTACCACGCATTATAATATGCATCAGTTGTCATCAGAAATGAGAATGGTAGATTTCATATCAGGAATAAGTTTTGTGATTGCAAAGAAAAATTATATAAACGTTTCAATGGCAGCCCTTGTAGAAAAAAAGTGTCAACTGGCAATCCTTTATGATTTTCATCATTTACCATTACCTTAGTTAGCTGAAACCTATATTGATTAAGCCAGTGAGTCGAATCTATCATTGTACATATATGTTGTATAATTCCAATAGTTCTTGTTGAACTTCCTTCATAATTCCTAAAAGGAATTCATTTTAATTAGTATTTGGAAAGTCTTGCAATAATTCTCAAACAGGTTTATAAATGAGGATTGGATCATACTTATTCTCATTTTGCATTTTTTTTTTTTTTTTTCACTAATAAATTGACTAAAGCAGTATCATCTTTATATAAAATTGACATATCAAGATGGAAAGCACTTTTAATATTATGAAGGTCTTTCCACATTGTATAACTATCTCTTGGTAGGTGAGTGCTTCTCTTTATCCCCTGTAATATTTTTGACATGGGTATACCAGCACTAAACGATGAGGCAAGATTTAATCTTCCCAACTTCTTTTTCATATACTACATGGACAGACTGGTAATTGACTTTTATTTCAGTAGCTTCGTTATGTTTCTGATGATACACTCATAAATGCTGGGCAAGTGTGTCCTATCTTTATACATCCCAATTTTTTCAAATGTCTATGTCTATTTTCTATAGGACTATATATTCCACTTCAAAGACAATCATAGTACATACATTTTATGTCACTTTTCTTTGACGAATTTCAGAAAATAAAAAAAGCTTGATAACTTATTCTCAATGCTATTTCTTTTTTTTTTTTTTTTTTTCCAATCTAGAAAGCCAGATTTACAGTTCCGACATTTTCAGAATGAATATTCCTTAAATGAGAAGAGAAATGTTTTTCCTCAAGCTGAAATTACGCGACATTTTTTGCAAATAATTGGATCACGCAAAAATTAGCGACATTATAATATAAATAATAACAAGATAATGAAACTAAATACGAGACAACAATAAAACACGTGTCCTTGTTCATTATTTATCTCCAAGACTTCCGTACATCGAGCTTTAATTTAGGTAGAGAGCGAAATGGCAACCCCTTTGCGTGCCCAACATCATCGAGAAGTGTCACGTGACAATAACTTTGAGATTTCTCCTTTCTCCTGTGCGCGGGAACTACTACGGTATTGTGTTAGCCGAAAGCCGAATCATAGAGGTATTGTGCCCGCGTGGTTTGTGATCTTTCCTCGTAGTGCGTAAGCGCATAGCGTCAAGCCACAGTGGGCGCCAAGCGTGAATTCTCGCCAACTCACTTAGCTCCGTAGAGGTCTGCCGCTACAAAGAGACGCTAGAAATAATAATAATAAATACATAACTCTTATAATATATTTGTCAAATAATATCTAATGATGTAAATAATCTTTGGTATTTACAACCTAAAAAAATGTTTTTTATGGGAAAAAAACTATTGCCAAGAAAGCGATAAGTAGCGAAAAAAGTTAGCCGAACGAAATAACATGTTGGGCACGTTTTCTTCCGTAGAAAAGAATAGGGATTCGCCCTCTACTAGTATATCTGCTCGATGCTTCCGTATGCCGTAGAGAGAATCGTTCAAAAAATGATTCGTTCTCTGAAAGTCAGACCTATCCTCTTGCGCATGCGTTAAAAGACTGCCGTAAGCCCATTAAAGTTACGGCTGCCGTAGCTCTAACCACTTCGTTAATAAAACGTTAAAAAAAAAAAAAAAAAAAAAAAAAAAAAAAAGGAAAAGAAAGAGGCTGTTGTTGAAGTTTTGTCCTTCATAATTATTAAAAAAAATGTAATTTTAAATATAAATAACTTAAATGTTAAAGGAACAACGTATCATGAAGCATATGCACCTTGACAGCAGAAAACAATGCCGGAATTCTTGAAAACAGGTCTTTATTTTGTTTATTAGCTATTGCATAATCCGAGTCACATCCAAATACAAAACAGCATCGAGATTTAGACATATTCATCATAAAATAAAACAATAATTAGAAAAATACTGATGCGCGTTCACTGTACTCAGTGTTAACGTGGTACATCAACTACAGTCAGCGCCACTCTGCGGCCAGTTCAGCGCGAGGTCCACTTTTGAAGGAGGAATCCCGTAGAGGAAGTTCCTCCTTTGTATCCGCGTTTGTAATGATCGATAGATGGCGCTCTCTGAACACTGCAGTTGTTATTAAATATAACAGCCACGTGTAATTATTATTCTTTCTCCGCCATTTCATCATGGAAAGTCGATTGCATAATATGAGGATATGCAGTGGTGTGATAATTTCACCTTAGCCCACCAGAGGGCGAGCATTTCATTACAATCGCGGATAGCTTCCAGAGTTCTAACAAGCACGTGACTTTCTTCTTACCAACCGTACTTTGCTGAAGGACAACGCTAATTTTCCATGCCTTTGGAAAGTAGTCGAATTTTTTTATGCTTTTACAAATATATTTACAACATTGTGTTACAATAAATTTGTAACACTATTCCGCAATGATAAAATGGGTCAGTGGCGTCAACTGTCTCTCAGCACTCAGCAGACATGCTCGTGACGTGAAACGGGTGGGAATTGTGTCTTACGATCTTACTAAGACTGGTCTTAGATCTTACGAAGCCCATCCCAGAGCCTATCATGCCAAAGTAAAAGCATCGAAGTTTGTTTTATTAATAAAGAATCCTCATTTTTTCCAGAAAAGAAATACTAATGTTTAATAAGTTTAAATACCTTCAAAAATAAATGATAATTTGGAGGAAAAAAAAAAATATCCCAATGATGACTTGATTTCTTCTTCGTAGAGCTGAAGAATCTGTCGTAGAATTTCTTCATTACCTTCAGTGGATGTTAATTATAATTCCCTATCATGTCTAATTCTATTAATATTAATAAAATAATAAGTTTATTTTTTCTTATTATTACCTTTTTCACTCATATCTCATTGCAGAAAATAGAATGGCAGCAGCAATGTGAAAAAAATACAAATAAACAGAACGAGCGCTGTGTCTCGCTTGTGAATAATGGTATTCGTATTTCAAATGCTTTAAAAATGTTACAGTCTGTCGATTTTGAGGTATTTGGTCGAGTTCAAGGTAAATACACTTCAATTAACTGTTTTAATAAACTATCATTTTGTGTTATTTAAAGCAATAACTGAATTTCTTTTCTATCATTAAAAGTTACGATGTTGTAATTTCCGGAAGAAACTTTTTTGTTTCCCTACGTTTAGAAAAGATTTTAAACTTCGGAACAACTATAGTATCTCCCCACAGCTGAATTTGGCGATTATGGCTAAATCATATATCATAAATGATAAAATTATAAATCATAAATCCAAAATAAATAGCATGCATGCTACCATATTATATCGCAAACAGTCCAGAACGATATCGTTATCGTTCAAATCGGCGCCAAAGAAATATCGCCAAATTCAGCTGTAGGGAGATACTATAGTTGTACCAAATTTTCGTTTTTTTTTTGTGTATTCTTCCTACAGCTTGTCTGTATTTGCACTGCCTTTTACATCCCCCCTCCTAAAATATGTATTTTTATACTTTTTAATGTGATAGATTTCTCTATAAAACTTTATTTTTCTACAAAGCTTTTTTTATTTAAAACATATAAACAAATATAGATATATATATATTAGAAAAAAAAAATGTAAAAAGCAATAAAAGGCAAGCTTTAGGTTGAAATTGAGTGAGTTTTATGTTGCAATAAAGCTATTCAATAGGAAATGGGGAACTGATAACAGTCTGGAACTCACCCCCTAGGAGTGGCCTCAAGTAAAGGGCAAAACTGGGAAAATTCCTTAGTGGCCAGTGGCCGGTACTGTCAGTTTCATTAGTAGCCACTTTTTTAAGTTAGTGGCCACTTTTCACATGATAAGACTATTTCTTTCAGACTGCAAAAAGCATTGTCACCATTTTGCAGTATAATTACCACAAGAAAAATATGAAAATAAGAAATACATATAATAATAAAATTAACACAGGGACACTGAAATTGTAATTTGTAATTAAGCTCTTTTTTAAAATCCTAAATTGCACATCCTAAATTAAAATATGCTTAGGGCTGTAATAATAACAGCAAAAGTTTTTATCTTTCAGATAATTCAGTAGTACTTTTTCAATTTATTTAAGTGAAATAAGCTGTTGTTATTCACAGTTCACAATGATATTTTCTAGTAAATGAATCAGCTGATTCATCATCATCACAACTTTTACATGGTCATGTGTAAATACAGTTAGCAGTTTTATTATTTTTTCTTATTTCTAAAGACACACTTTTTTAAATGATTTTATTTCAATAGAGTTAAAATATTTCCTCTTAAAAAGTATAGATATGGAAACTTAGCTGCTTCATTAAAAATAATTTACTTAGCTGCCAAATTTGTAGCTTTAAAAATAGGGAGATTTCTACTTTAAAATGGGAAGGAAAAAGGAAGATTTCTACTCAAAAGAAAGCAAATACAAATTTTTTTGAAAAATACACATTTAAGCCAAATAAAATTTTGATACACACATTTGTCAAGTATCTTAAATGGGTTAAATATACATTAAATACTATGGAGATAATAATAGAAAAAGATTGTGCTTTGCAGGACATTTGATCATTAACTGCTAGTTGAAATGGAGCGCACATGTGTGTGTGTGTGGGGGGGGATACATCTATATACTTCTTTATATGTTCTAGAATCTAATCAAGAAAGTTTAAAATGAATATTTACATTTATGTTATGGATGGAGAGAGATTGTAAATCACAAGGTTTCAGTGGAGCATGTAATTGCCAATCATTGAAGGGGGGGGGGGGGATTACAAGAATTATGAGTAAGAGATATTAAACAATTCTTCTTTACAGATTCTATACTCCGTTTCACCTTAACTTGGCAGCATTGGAGAAGGCAGGGAATGTAATATTACGCGCTAAAAAGTAGTTCTGAAGTTATTTTGCGTTTTTAAGTTGATAAAATTGATAAATAAATGTTATAAAGTAAGGAAATTTAGCTTATGCAACAAATATTTAATGTTTTTCATATTTTAAAAGTATTTAAATAATAAACATCTTTTTAGCAAAGCGAACGCGTAGTGTCGAAAAAGCAGCATTTCTGAGTTTCATTTTGGCTTGCGTCGGCATCCAAGGTTAAACATCTGGCGCGCTCTTTAAAATTTCTTCGCCAGTTCTCTTTGAACCCCTCCCTGCTTTTATTAGTTTTCTTTCTCTCAGTTACAATAAAAAAGAATTTATCGATTTTATAAGAAAATTTGTGATTCCTGTCATACTTCCTTTAGAAGATTTATATATGCATATGGGAATTTATGCATATTCTATGCTTGTAATAAAAAGTAACCTTTTTTAAAAACTTATTTAAGTTAGCAAATAAATATAGTAAATATTTTCTAGTTTGAAGTTTAAAATTGAAAAATTATATTTAAAGAAAGTTTCAAAATATCACTGGTAACTTAATTCTATGCCGCTAATTAATGATTTAATTATATTTTATTATTCATTTATTCGTTAAAACCTTTATAATAAATAATTAAAAAAAAATAAAAAAATAAATAAATAAATAAATAACGTAAAATGTAAAATACTCGTAATAATTATTTCGGATCGAAATAAAACGCGCTTTGTTTGTATCTACTTTGTTCGCCTGACGAAAGATCGTGTTTTATTTCCAACCGAAACAAATGTTGCAAGTTTTTAGCAATTGTAATTAAAATAATAATAATAATAATAATAAACTTAATACTTTTTTTGTACCAGTCCTACGGTGCATTTTTTGTTATTTCGTATGTTTTTATTTTCATAAAAATCTTTTTTTTTTTTTTTTTTTTTTTTTTTTTCCTGAATATAGCAATGTTTAGGTTATTTAATTGTCGACAATTGTTTAAAAAAAATTATTTTGTGAAATATTGGTGCTATAAAATATAAAATATCTGTGCGCCATACCAGCAGAACTGCTAAGTGGCTAAAAATTAAAATAGCTGTTAAACATATAGCTGAATATAAATGTGTAAAAAGAAGAAAATAGCGCTTTTTAGTTTTTGAGAAATTTTGGTACATATGTATGTTAAATTCAAATAGTAATAAATTCAAATAACATAAGTAAGTTTGTATATGAACACTATAAATTTCAAAAACTCGCAGAATTTGTTTCAGGTCAAAATAACAGTACGGCTCCTCACCAGGTGAACAGCAGGCACGAGTGCATTCTCAAAGCAGCAAGGCACACTCACGCCTATTAAGAAATTTAAAATGACTTCTGCATATTTCTTCCTTTGAAATACCATTTGTTAAATTTCAGAATAACCTAGTTAGCTAAAGAACAGAAAAGGAACAAAAGTTTAAAAATGCATTAAAACAAGAGGGGAAAAAATTTGAAAAAATGTTGCATAAAAAAAAAAAAAAAGAAAAGGAAAAAAAAAAAAGAAAATCAAACGTTTCGTTCCTGTGAGGGAAAAAAACGAATATTAAAGGGTTTGATAGTTCAACTGCAATTTCATAAATTATCTTATGCTTTAAAATAGTATATCTGAAACACTTTTATGAAATGTAAAGTGTAATATTTATGATTTTTATTTTATTTTTGTAATAAAAAACACCGCTGCGTTTTATTCGTCCTCATTGTAACCAAATTAAATAGTATTTGAAATAAAACATCAAACTAATGAATTAATAATAATATTTAAACTGAGAAGGAAACACACTTTTTTCAATAAACAATTTTATAGTATTATGAAATAAAAAGTACTCATGAACACCAACAGGAAATGTAAAATAGGATAGAGGAAATGACTCTTCCAGGATTTTGAAATTTTAACCTGTTATTTAAATATTTTCTTATTATTATTTTTTTTATTTATTCATGAACGAAACAAAAAATTACATATATACTTTTTTTTCATGTAACTTTACATAGTTAAAAATTAATAATATATAAATATATATATAAAAGTTTTTTTTATCATTAAAAATATTAATTATTGCAAAATTTCCCCCAAAATTTCTTTCCCTTTCTGGGTTTCACTAAAGCTCATAATATAAAATAATTATAATTATTTCATAAAAGAAAAAGAAAAAAGAAAAAGAAAAACTGCTTAGTAATAATTATTACTAAGCAGTTTTTCTTCTTTTTTTCGCCAAAATTACAGCTTTCGTTGTTTGCTAACAACCTCACCTGCTTTATAGTAACCCTGTTACTATGACAACAGGTGTGATTAGGTCGCTGTAGCTTTCCCTCTACTGCCAACTTAAGGTGGAACGGAGTATAGAATCTAATAAAGTAAGTTTAAAATAGATATTTATATTTTTGCAGCAAATGGAGAATGATTAGAAATTATAAAGCTTTCTATAAGCTGTGTAATCACAGATCGTTAGGGGGAGGGAAAGGGGGGGGGTCCCGAAAATTATATGAGTGAGATATATTAAAAAAGTCTACTTCTTTATAGGTTGTAGAATATAATAAAACAAGTTTAAAATGAACATTGACATTTATGCCATGGATGGAAAAAGATTGGAAATCACAAGGCTTCGATTGCCTATCGTCGCTTGATTTTTAGAATCGTTTAATGATCACAAAAAGTGGTGACTTTAGTGGCGATCGATGCATAATTTTTAATCGCCATCTTTTTTTATTTAGTCGCCATGTGGCCGGTGGCGACCGTTAATTTTGCCCTTTAGCCTCAAGACATGTGCCATCACAATCCAGTGTTTCTGCTACTGTAGCATTTTTCGCGAAATGCTAAAAGACTTATCCAAAATGCGAAAATGAAATAACATGTTTTCGCTTTGGAACAGCTATAGTATTTCCCCTCAGCTGAATTTGGCGATTTATTTTTGGCGATTATGGCTAAATCATAAATCTAAAATCATATATCATAAATGATAAAATCATAAGCTAAATTATAAATCATAAAATCATAAATCCAAAGTAAATAGCATGCAGGCTGCCATATTATATCGCAAACAATCCAGAACGACATCGTTATCGATCAAATCGGCGCCAAAGAAAAATCGCCAAATTCAGCTGAGGGGAAATACTATAGTTGTACCTTAGCTTTTTCGCTAAAGCATCTTACTAAAGGCAAATTGAAAAAAAAAAAAAAAAAAAATCTTCGAAAATATTATAAAGAATTTTTCATGGGAAAAAAATTGCAACATTGATCAAGAAAAATCCATCATTTCATGCATATAAGGAAAATAAAATGCTGAATTATGCATAAGAATCGCATACAGGAAATCAATTTGTAAATAAGCATGAGGCATTTGTAAAGTGGTCTAATATGAAAGAAAGAAAAATTATAAGTTGTAAATCAAAAAGCTTTCAATAGTAATAAACAAATTTCACTCATATTACTCACATTTTTTTTTTTTTTTGTAAGTTATGTTTTTATTTTCAGATACAGTATAAGCTTAATGTAGTTTTACGTGCCATAGTGATAATTATATTTCCAGAAAAATAATATAATTTGTATATAAGATGTTCATATTGCTTTAAAAAAGTTTACAAAATAAAGTAAAAATCTAAAAAGTTTAATATTTTTCATGTTTGCCCATAAATGTGTTAAAATATATGCTTGTACTATATTTGAATTGATCTGGTTACAGTGGTAAGTTTAATTATTAATTACTTTTTTGTTTTTTATTTCAAATTAAAACATTTTTTATCTTCTGTGTATAACTCTTTAAAGACCTGATTAAAAACTTTTTAGTAAAATTTACAAATGAAAATCAAACATGTCGAGGCGTTTAGAATAATGTGTAAACTGATATTCATCATTTTCTACTGCTTCTGGCATTTTTGCATTTTGCTAAAGCTTTTTTTTTTTTCTGATTTTGGCTTTTTTGCTAAAGAAAATTTTTACTCAGCTTAAACCCTGTCACAATCCTCTGCAGAGGGGAAATAAGGCATTAGGAAAGAAACAAAAATAAGAAAATAAGAATTTTGATTTTCTCATTTGATATCTTTAAAATATGAATATATTTTATATCCATTGGTTTAACATTACAAGAAAAAAATTCTTTGCTAACTGACATCTCAAATGATAATTTTATAAAGTCTAATGATCTATACCACTTACTTCAATAATTGATACTTTTAAATCTTTAAATTAAAAAAAATTTTTTTTTCTTTTGCTATTTTTGAAGTGCTTATATGTTATTATTTTTTTTTTTTTTTACTTTCAGGTGTTTTCTTCAGAAAGGTGAGGTAATATTTTGTTTTTACATTTTAAAGTATTTATGAAACCAATCTTCTATTTCTATTTTAAATGTTTAACAGATTTTATGTTCAGACTGGAAGTATGGTACAAGTGGCAGGTTGATCCACAACTGGATTTGGTGATTTTTCTTTGGCGCCATTTTGAATGGTAACAATGTCGTTCTGGATTTTTTGCAATATGATATGGTAACCTACTTGCTGTTTATTTTTTATGCCCATAGCAGCCAGTGTTCTTTTTATGTTTTATTACCATGGCAATAAGCATTGTAATTAATTATAAAGATAACTTTAAATTATTCATTATTCTATTCTATTTCAGCTGGTGAAGCACAATTATATAAAACGGTTGTATTTTTACTTTTTATTATTAATTTGTTCATTTATTTTATTATTAATTTATTTTATTTAAGTATGGTATCTAGTAGTAGTGAATCAGTGAATGAAATTAGTGAAAAATATAAGGATTTGTTGGATAATGTTAGAATGTTTGTGATGAAAGATAGGTCTATTTTTTGGAAGACAAGGTGAATGTAGCAGGATTTTTTTTTTTTTTTTTTTTTTTTTTTTTTGAGTGAATTGTTTAGAGAGAGAAGTGTGTTTTGAATTTTTGAAACAATGTGAATTAATTAAAAGTAGTAGGATTTGTGAAAAAAGTGGTTTTCATGTACCCAAAGCATGTAGCTACATGCGTATTACTGATCGGTAAAATACCTAATTTCATGCATTTTCCCTTTCATGCAATGCTATGTAAAGTAACTTATTTTTAAAACTATATTCTAAAAATCATTAAAAGAAATGGTAAACAGACTTCTAATTTATATAATCATATTTTATTGGCAAGTGTAGAACATTTAAATTATAAAAATGTATGAGAAGCATATATATACCATATATATTTATGCATATTGATCGCCCTTGAAGTATTGAAATTTATGAAGATGTTTTATCATGCATAGTGAGGTAAGTTAATTTTAAATATTTGTTTTATTACTATTAAAAATAGGCTTAATTAATTTTGTTAATGACAAATTACGCCATTTTGAAAAATGCATTTTGCTTCTTTTTTATGTTTGGAATCCATGGTAACCACTTCCAAAAATGGCATTTTGCCATAATCACCAAAGAAAAATCTCCATATCCAGTTGTGGACCAACCTGCAATTTGTTCCGGAAATAGTATTCTACTAGAAATGCTTGTGTAATGTAAATATATTAGTATAGTGCTGACTTCTAGGCTAATTTGGCAGTGTGTGTTACTCTTCAGCAGGGTTGGCAGGTTTATGAACTTTTTAAATTCCGTTTTCCACATTCAGAAAATTCACAACTGTTAAACATTTTATTGCTTTTTAAAATTTTATCTTTAAAATTTTTATTTTTTTAGTTTGAGGTTAAAAATTACGAATTTTCATAATGTGAAATTTAGCATTTTTTAGCTTAAAAATAAAATCTTAAAAATTAAAATATCAATTTTTAGAAAGCGACAAAATTTTTAACAATTGGGAATTTTCTGAGTGTGAAAACAGAATTTAAAAATATGTATTAGTTAATGAGTTATAACAGGGCAGAATTCCCCATAGAATAACATTGGTTGCGGCTTTCGGAGACAATAAGTAGAGAGTCCCCTTAAATAGCAAAATACCTTAGAAACATTCCTTTAATAGTATGAGCATATATACTTCAAACCCCAACGGGTTCATCTTCAGTGCTCGAATTTGTCAGGGAACATTCGTCGTGATCTGTCTCTGTTTTCTTCGAGCATGGCACACCATCTATCACCCAAATGCTCATTGGCTTGTCGATCATTACAAGCATGCTCGTTGGATATAATTTCTATTGTTTCGTGCATAATAGCATATCTATGGTTATTATAATTCGCCAGTTTTATAACATTCCAAAAATCTGGCGAATTATAATAACCATAGATATGCTATAATGCACAAAACAATAAAGAGCATGCTTGTAACGATCGACAAGCCAATGAGCATTTGGGTGATAGATGGCATGCCATGCTCGAAGAAAAAAGAAGAAAACAGAGACAGATCATGACGAATGTTCCCTGAGGATGATCGTGTGCTTGAATGAATAGACCAAGGAGTGAATGAGCTTTTAATCTATAACTTAAGTAAAGTTTTTACTCCAATATTGTATATTAAATAGTAATTTATTAATTCTGTGAATAGCATGTTTTGACACTGCACTCTCGAAGTATATAATATATATTATTTATGACCAGAGCCTACTTGTTTCTGATATTTCTTAATAAACTTTTAATTTTATTCTTCAGTATACTCAGCAAAAAGGAAAAGAACTTGGTTTAAAAGGATGGTGTATGAATACTTCACAGGATACCGTAGTTGGTACAATTCAAGGGAAAGAAGAAAAAATTGAAGAAATGTAATTATGAATTTCAAAATTTTTAATATGTTCTTTTAATGCCTCTCTTTGTATATAAATCATGTTTTCTTTAGAGAAAAATTATGATGAATTATCATTTTGCGTTATTATTTTTAACATTTTATGCTTGAAACGGGGTAGAGGTATGCACAGGCTGGGCATGAGGTCAGGCTTTCAGGTCAAATTTCTCTATTTGGTTTTGGGTCGAGCTCAGCTGTATTTTTTTTTTTTTTTTTTTAATACTCAGGCTGGGCTGGGCTTGGGCTTAATTTTTTTTTATATTTGCTTGGGCCAGACCAGGCCTGGATTTAATTATTTCCGGGCTGTGTTGGCACAGAATTTTTTTCACATTTCTCGTTAATTAACAAAGAAGGTTAAATGTTAAAAACTTTTCTTTAGTCATTTATTTTGCATAATTTTATAGGCTAATATGTCACTTGAAATATTGTTTTGTTAGAAAGCGTTTATAACTTAACTTGATTGTCTGGCTGTCTATTTGCACTCTCATTTCTGCAAATGAACTTAAAAATGTAATTAAATAACTACCTTACATTATAATCCTTTAATTGCGCATATATATTTTGGAGCACCATCACACCTGTCATCAGTACACGCTGCGACTCTGCTTCCTCTGGATTCTTTTCAGCCCTTTTCTTCATTGAGCTCCGCATCACTTCCCTTCATCTTCATTAATATATGTTGCTGTTAAGGGATACATACTTTGCTAAGGGAAATTGAAATACATTAAACAGCTTTAATATTAGCACTAAAAATTAAATTAGTTTGTAATATACTGGTAGATTGAAAAGCAAAATAATCAAACTGTCAAGTTTAAATAAAAAAAAAAAAAAAATTACAAAGAATAGATTTGTTAGGATTTCTATTAATTATTTCCATAGATTTTATAGAGGAGGTACTTTTTTTTTTCCAGCAATGAAATTTAAGTTATTAATTAATAAATGGCCAAAATTTTGCAATTAGAAAAATAATTTCAGATAATTATTATTATTATGATCCCCATAGCAGAAAATGCGAGATGCGCGACGTACGTCGCAGATTTTTTTTTAGTCTGCAGATTATTTCCAAATCAGCATTATGCAGAAATTCCCAAATCTCTCGATTTTGCCAGGAAAGATAGCGATTTTCAATCTTTTTGCATCCACAGCATAATTGTCAATATTCATTTTAAACACGCTTTATTAAATTCTAGAACCTATAAAGAGGTAGAACTGTTCAATATCTCTCACTCAAGTAATTTTTTGTGACCCCCCCCCCCTTACACGTATTAAAAATCAGCAATCAAACGGATCGCGGAATCTTTGCGATTTCAAATTTTTTCCCCATCAGCAACATAAATGTCAGTATTCTTTTTAAACTTACTTAATTAGATTCCAGAACCTATAAAAAAGTAGAATTGTTCAATATCTCACTCCTATTTGTTTTAGTCCCCCCCCCCCCCCTCCTCCCAATAACGATCAGTGATCCAACGTTTCACAAAAGCGTTGTAATTTTTTATCTTACTTCATCTGCAGCATAAATGTCAATATTCATTAAAAACACGCTTCATTATATTCTAGAACCTATGAAAAGTAAAATTATTCAATATCTCTCACTCACGTGATTTTTTGTGACCCCCCTCCCCACCCCTCGCGAAATTTTTTTTAAATTTTAAATCTTTCTCCATCCGCAACATAAATCTCAATGTTCATTTTACATTTGTTTACTTAGATTGCAGCACATATTTAAACTAGTATGTTGTGGCCACCACAAGACTTTCTTCTATATTTTCCTATACATATTCAATCAGTAACAATATTTAAAAAAAAAAAAAAAAAAAAAAGATTTTTTTTTTTTGTCTTTTTCTTTTTCTTTTTTTTTTGTGAAAATTAATACATATTCAATCACTAACAATAATTAAAAAAAAAAAAAAAAAATCGAATTTTTTTTTCTAAGTTTTTTTTTTTTTTTTTTTTTTGTTAAAAGTAAAAAAAATCGATAACTTTGTTTTAAATTATCACAGATTTATGGTTCAACCATTCGTTTTAAAGGTATTGACGAGATCTTTCGAATGATACCCATCTTCAAAATTTAACCCCCCCGGGGGGGTACTTCCCCCCCAGGGGGGGAACCGATGCCCCCCCATGCACAATTTTTTTTTCCTAGTTAACTACTACTATCATCAATAATTCAAATTAATTTTACAATCACAAGTTTAAAATAACTCTCATTATGCCCATTTATACGGAATTTTGTCCTATGCTGCCATGTTAAAAATTTGCATAAAATGTGATTACAGCGCCACCTGTTGAGCTATTGATCCCCAAATCTAATGGGCACCAGTTCATGTCAGGGTGCAACTAAATACCAAGTTTGGTTAAATTTCATTCATATGTTCGTGAGATACAGCGTCCACAAAAAAATGATACAGACACACAGACAGACAGACACACAGACAGACAGACAGACACACAGACAGACATTTTCTAAAAACTATCAATTCGTGTTCAGGACATCCCAAAACGTGTAGATCCGTCAAAAAACGGAGGTCGAAAATTTTCGCGAATCCAATACTTTCTCTATATTACATATAGAAGAAAGTAAAAAAGTAGAATTGTTCAATATCTCTCACTCGTATATTTGTTTTACTCCCCCCCTTCCCAACTCCACACTACGCTAATGATCGGCAATCAAATGCTTCACAGAAACAATGTGATTTTCAATCGTTTTCCATCCACAGCATTAATGCCAATTTCATTTTAAACTTACTTTATTAGATTCTAGAATGTATAAAGAAGTAGAATTGTTCAATATTTCTCATTCATATAATATTTTGGTGTCCCTCCTCCCCATTACCATTTAGAACCGATCGGTAATGAAACTTCCTGCAGAAGTGTTGAGATTCTCAATCTTTCTCTGTATGCAGCCTAACTGTCAATATTCTGTTTAAACTTGTTTCATTAAATTGCAGAACCAGTTTAGTGGTAGAATTGTTCAATATCACTCACTGCTCATGTAATTTTTTTGTTGCTTCTTTGAATATATACAAGATTTTGTATAAATTTCAAAGTTTGATGATCTTGACATCTTTTTGCTTGAATACCATTGTAAATAAATTGCTAGCACTGTAGAAGAAGAAAGTGGATCTGAAAGGATCACAGGTTTTTTATGAAAAGTCTTTTAGTGAGCTGTCAAAGAAAATACCTGTTTACCTATTAAGTTACTTAAATTTGCAGTTTCAATTCCAGTATCGGAAGATTTCTGTAAAAGTTGGGGCTCAGACATTTAGATGGTGAGCAAAATGCAATGAAGATGTAGAGATGGCAATGACAAACAAGCTGTAATTGTTGATAAAAGAAAGTTTATATGTCTTAATATCCGTCCATCTGGTTACACAGGAACCAGAAAATTTTAGAAAGCTGCATTAATTTCAATGTTTATAGTCTCTTACTACAAGTATTTTACTAGAATCAGTACGACAAAATGATAAACAAAGATAGTTTTTATACAAAATGAAGGATAATGTGGCTAATGCGAATTCTTTACCTAGCTCTTTGTAATTGAAATTTTATAACTACAATGCTTTGACATATCTAACAGATTAATAACATTAGATAAATGCAAACTTGTGATAAAAATATGCTTACTGAATCTAGTAATTTTTTTTTTTTTTCTGTAACTTATTGTGAAATTATGCTGCAGATTATTTTCTAATGCCCAAATAGTTGTCGCAGATTGGCAGAAAAATTTCTGCTACTGGGATTATGATTCATAAATGTGAAAGAACAATGAACATTTGAAGACTATGATTGTTTTCTTTTAGTTTACGAAATAATCAAATATGTCAAATTTATTGTATGTTTAATTTCATAGGAAAGACTGGTTGCGGCATACTGGAAGTCCTATGTCTAAAATTGAAAAATGTGTTTTCTCGAATGATAGACATATATCTAAAGAAGAATTTGATAACTTTTTTATTAAGGTAAAAACTTCTTTGTTTTCGTAATACAGTCTAGTTATGATTCTTAATTATTTCAGGGGTCACAACATTCATATATTATTGCATGTGTTTTATTTATATTTTTACCACTAACTTTCAAAAAGATTTCTGTAAAGGCTATAATGCCATAACAGTGTGTTAAAAATTACTGCTCTGAAATAGTGGTGATAAAATAATAAAACACACATAAAAATATAGGAATACTGTGACCTCTATTATTTCTTTGTTATTTTATGATATTGTACATCAGCTAAATGTAGTAGTAGCACAAATAAAATGACATAAAATAAATGATGACTTTGAGAGGGAGGAGGATGAAAATATATTTTCTCTGTATACAAGCCTAGATTTACCATTATTATTATTAGTTATTTTATTTTTACTCCCATTACTCTTCTACCATAGGTAATGGAAGTATTGTATTCTGTTCAAAAATTCGATATTGAATTTTCATCTGATTTACATGTTTTAATTTGCCCTGAGTCCAAAAAAGTGGTTTTTAGCTATTGGTCAGTGTGTGTGTATGTGGGGAATCTTCTGACTATCATATCTCCAAAACTAATAAAGATAAAACGACAAAACTTCACAATTGACACAGGTTTGGTGTACAGATGAAGTTTCCAAATTTTGGTGAAAATTGGAAAACTGGAAGTGGCCATCGGAAACCGGAAGTGGGACCATAAGTTCGTATCTTAAAAGCGAATCTAACGATTTTCTTCAAAGTTGCTATATAAACACTCTATTAGATGTCTTTTGAATGGTATAGTTGGTTAGTTCAGAAAAATTGATAGGCATCTTGTATAAATAGCTCAATTTCAGGTCTCATTCCATTAAAAACGGCTGTACGGATTTTTTTCAAACTCGGCATAATAACTCTTTTTCAGATATCCTTTCATATGTAATTGGGCATTTCTCAGGAAAAGTGTCAATTTAAAAGCAGAATTTAGACATTTTTAAAGATTCTTATAGAAATAAAGTAATAGTGCATTTCAAATCAAATTTTGATATTAATACAGAAAAACAATAGGGGCAAGGTCAAGAAAGTCATTTACTCTCTTCATAGGGGTCTTTTTCAAGCTGTTACAGATCTGATGGTTTGCTTTACAGATCTGATGGTGACACATTCAATATTCATTAACATTTATAGAGGTTATATTTTATTATAATTTTGTTTTTATAAAGTGAGATAACTTTAAGAATATCAAATTTTATTAAACATAGTTATATGCACCATAGAATATGAATATCATTTGTTCAAGAACAGTAATCAAAAGCTCTTTTTATGGTCATGGGAAAGATTAGGGGGATTTTATAGATAATTCTGAAGAAAACATAGCTGATTTCTTACCAAATCAAGATAGGGCTTCCATCTTTCTTGAACTTGAAACTACTGCTTTTGGCCAAATTTGTTTGTTGGCCCATTAGGTGCCAAAGCTCCCAATGCAGAAACATTTAATTAAGAATTTTTTTTCTCTACAAGCAATTAAGATATATTTTTTACATTGAATATTAAAGTGCCTAGCTTTGTTGGTAATTTTTTTCCAACAGTTTGTAATGTAAATTCTATTTATTTTAATTATTCAAAAAAAAAAACAACATTTGACTGCATAAGATAAGGAATTTGCCAAAAATAACTCATTTGAGTGCAGGGGTTTAGAACAATGGATGTGAAATACAGTTCTTTTCTTAAATTATAACAAACAGGGATGAAGAAAACTAATTTAAATGCAGTTTATCAACACCTATTTTACCCCTATTAGGTTCCAAGGAACCTAATAAACCAAGGATTTTGGACCATATTGTGTCTTCTAGCAATATATATATATATATATTAATTAAATAAACTATATAAGATTAGAAATGCACATTAAAGCCCAACGCATACTAAAAATCAAAAATGTTCAGTGGGATTTATATAGTGGCGTATAATGAGTTAAAGTGGCTAAGTTCAAAAGCCATTTTTTATTTTTATTTATATATATATATGCATATTTTTTTTACAAGCTACAACAAATCTAATAAATAAAAGGGATTCTTTTCTTTTTTGCCTGCAAATACTATCCAAATGTTATCTGAGAGAAGTTTGAATTTCTCCTGGATATCAACCTAAAATTTACCCTGATATCTGGTACCCCATCAAATATTTAAAATTCAACTGAAAACTGGATATTTACTAGATATCTGTTTCACCCCTAAGAGAAATGTAATCTGGTAGACAAGGTTATGGGGTTTAATTGCAAGCTAAGTTGGCCTGACCTTCCAAAGTTTTGGTGGTTATCTTCAGAGTTAATATCAATGAGTAAGATTTTCACTTTTTCCACTAAGCCACCCCACTCATAACATTTAAAGTTGTTACAAAATTATTCTAACAAAAATAAAGTAAAAAACTTGAATCTAGAAGAAAAAAATATAAAAAAAAGGAAGGAATAACTGAGAAAAAACAAAAACAAAAAATAAATAAATAAATAAAAAACCACCAACTTGTTATGAATATTTTACTTATTTAATTTTTAAATTCCAAACAATAATGAAATGCCAAATTAGAATGATGCCATTTTCCCAAGTCTTCTACTCAAGGCACTCCACCCATAGCAATGATTTTAACAGCAGGTTTATCATAAATCCCCTTTTTGCCGCTTCCCCTAAAAAACATATATAATATTTTTAAGAAATCCTACAAAATTACTGTAACAAAAAATAAAATTCTTGAATTTGGTAAGAAAAAATAAATAATTGAAAAAAAAAAAAAGTCAATTTATGAATATTTTATTAATTTTAAATATTATTGAACTACTAAATTAGCATCTTAAAGATTTGAAAGAATCAATTTCCCACATAAATAATAATAAGCTACATTAATGCAACATTGAAATGGTATTCTGACTCTTTATTATAGTAATTTCTAATTTCAAAGCACAAAATACCAAATAATAATAAATAAATAAAATGATTTTATTGACATTTATTAGTTTGTAGTGCCTAAGAACAAAAAGTAGTTATTTTAAAATATATATCTTTGAAACAAAAGTTTATAAAAACTTTCGGTAATGCAGGCGTCATTTCAGTAACAAATTGAATATTTTTGAATGTTACAGTTCTGATTATCTTATAAGGTATTATTTATTTTACATCGGCAATAGCGCACATCCGAAACAAAAACACATTTTTCTTTTCTTGTAACTTTTACTGTGTTATTGATACAAAATAACATTTCAAGAAATAAAATGTTTGCATCCTGGCCTATGTTACCAATCTGAACAACCAAAAAACGAGCATGTTATCAAAAATACTTTAAAATAACTAATTTTTGAATTCCAGAATAGAAACGACAAATGTTAATTGCCGCTGCCGCTTACAATCGCGGCACCTGTAAGATGTTCTTTCCTAACACGTGTTATCTCTGCCGAAAACAATGTTTTGAGTCTAAAAATAGCTTGGAAATTCGGTGTTACCGATCTGTCAAAGGAACTTGGGACATAGTTATTTTTCATCCGTTCATTTATCACAGACAGATCTTTATAAAAACGGAATAAAATATAAAAGGAGCACTAAAAAGTAAACCATTTTTTGTATAAATGTGTTTTATTACAATTTTATAAACTGCACATAATTTGATTGCATATTAAATGCTGTTAGTTGGGACATGTTACAGATCTGATTTTTGGAACTTAAAAAAAAAAAAAAAAAAAAAAAAAAAAAAAATATGTGTAAAAATCGATTATATTAGATTAGATGTTTTATGATGATTTGAAAGCAAATCAATAATTAGTTTTAGAAAATAGATGTTTGGGGAGGCTAATTACTAAAACAGTAGTGAAATTTTATTTGGGACTCAAATTGACACTTTTCAAGAGAAATGCCCAATTATTGTTTTCCGGTTAATAATTGAGTTTGTCAAGTTTTGGTGAAAACCTGTATCTCAAGAATAGCTCTAATGATTTTCTTGAAAATTGTTACATAAATCAGTTTTAGATATCCTTTCTCATGTATTACATGGTTATTACAGGAAAATTAACAGCCATCCTGCTTAAAGGTGGGTTAATTTTAGACCTTGCAAATTGGTGTTTAAAAAAATAACTCAACCATTTTTTCTGTTATTTTCTAACTTGTTATGTAAACTTTATTTTATATGCCTTTACTTGTGTGTTAAGTTTCTCATACCGGAAAAATTTTAAGTTTCTATAATTTGTTAGGTCAGTTTTATGTCTTCTGATTGTATTATCTCAAAAAAAAAAAAAAAAAAAAAAAAAAAGTGTAATACATGTAATTGTGGGTAATGGAAGTCATGTGATTGTTTCACGCCAGATTTTTTAGCTTAGTATAACATACTTAATTATTGCTTGTATTGATAATCAAGTTTAAAAAGATAAAAATCCAGAAAAGAAAAAAAAAAATCTTCAGATAAGGATATTTTATGATAAATTGATAATTTATTTTAATAATTAAAAATATTTTCAATTATAAATTTACCTTTTTATGTTTATGTTCAGTTTAACTATTTTAAATTATGAAGTCTGAGATAACCAGCATCCAGAATCAATATTTTTTTACAAATGTTTTAGATTTTTGAAGAAGATATTATAACAACCCTTCCCAAAGAGTTTGTTGATATTTTTAGAATTAAGGAAATGTACTATGAATTTAATTTTGTTTGTTTATTTGTTTCAGCATTTTATTCATTTAAATGAAATAAATTACTTTATTCATTTAATTTAAAGCATAAATACGCTACTGATCATTAAAATTTCTACACCTGGAAGGAATGCAAAAACTGAATATTTATTGGACATATACATTATAGTGGGAAGAACAATTAACTAAATCTTCAGAAAATTTGAAAGTATATATCCTGAGAAATCAATATATAAAGCAGCGACTTCTGGCAACAATAATAGCACTTCTCCGTTTAGACATTAAATCGAACAGTGATTGGATTACATGTGTGGGCACAACACTCCATGCAGTTTCAACACGATGCCACAGTTAATCTTCCGTAATTGTTGCAGAGTGTTGATGCATCAAATGCTTGGCAATGATTGACATGACCAGATATTTTCAATTATTGCAAAATCAGGTGAACATGCTGGCCAGAATAACAGTCAAACTCAGTCTTTATCAAGGAAGGGGCAGACAACATGTTGTTGTGCATTGTCCTGCTTAAATATTGCATTGTGGAGGGAGGTCTCAAATACAGGACACAGCAACAAGTCTTAACTCATCAAAAATATAATGACAGCTATTCAGAGTGATGGCAATGCGATTAAGAGGTGATCAAGACATGTATCCAATTGTACCACATACCATTACTCCAAATGGTGAACCAGTATGCAGCGATCATGACCTAGGCTACCTTAAAAGCTATATCACACACAGGAGTGTATTCAATGTGTGATCAACGACGAACGTAGACACAGGAATGGCAGGGCGTTGTCTTTTCAAAGGAATCACAATTCTGTTAACAACATCAAAATGTCTGCATCCGTATTTGGCAACATTGTGGAGAATGCACATTGCTAACTGGAATTTGACAGCGTCATACTGGTCCAGCACCTGGAGTGATGGTATGGGGTGCCATTTGATAAATGTCTCAATCACCTTTTGTTTACATTTGCACTTTGAATAGTGGCCTTTACATTTTTGATTGGTTAAGCTTGTGGATCTCCCCTATATTCAAGGCCTCTGTGATGAAACATTTAAGAAAGACAATGCACAGTCACATGTTGTCCTTGTCTGGAAATTTCTTTGTGCAGAATGTGTTCAACTGTTGGCTCTAATGAGTGCATTCTTCTGATCTCATTCCAGCTGTAAATATCTGACAAATTATTCCCAAACGACTGGTACACCACCAATCTCCAGTAACTATGGTTGATGAACTATGGCATTTTGTTGAAGCTGCATAGAGTTCTGTACCCACATATTATCTAACCGCTGTTTGATTGAATGCTAGATAAATGCTGTTATTGCTGCCAGAGGTCGCTGCTTCATTTACTGATTTCTCAGGATATATACTCTAAATGTCCTGAAAATTTGTAAAATACAACCATGTTTTATTTCATACTTTTTTTTTTCTTTCAGTTAATTAAACAAAATTTTGAGTATAATAGATTGTCATATAAGTTAAAGAAGGGTTTAATAATTTATTTTTATAAGGTGTATCTAAAAAAATTGGTGAATATTGTCACCCTCCCCACCCCTAAAAAAAAAAAAATAGCATGGTTATTAGGAGAGCATATTTTTCCTCATTTGAATAACCAACAAAATAATTAAAGCCACTAAAAATTATATCTGTTATAGTGTAGAAAGGACAGCTGATAAAAGACTGCTTGAGATTTTCCAGTATACTAGCATACATTCATAATTATCTATGATATGGATTAATTATAACAAAACTAGTAAAGGGTTAAATACTGTATAAATACATTATATCTTGGTATATTTTGAGAGTATAGTATGATAGTTAGTCTAGCGTATATTAATGTTGAATAAGAATTTTCAACTTCTTTTATTATTGTATTCTTTAAATTCAGTAATTAGATACATTTTTCTAAATTTTAGGAATGATATCCATATTATCTATCAGCATAAACAATAGATTTATAATGATATAGCACCCTATTGTATCAAGATTAAGAACTAAGTAAATATATTAATTTAAATTCTTTTTCCTGTTTAGTTTCTTTAAAAGTTTCTGTTTCTTTGTATGTTTTTGTAAATTAGTTGAATAACTTATGCAATGTTTATTATTTTAGTATTAAGTTCTGTGTTTCAACTTTATGAGGCAATTTTCTGTAAGTTTTTATTTTGGCTTGCTCTGATTTTTTCTTTCTCTCCCCCCCCTCCCCTCCCCCTTTTTATTATTATTATATGCGTTTGCATGCATTGTTGCCAAATTTCATTCACCTTTTTATTATCGTACATAATTTAAATTTATTTATTTATTTATCTCAAACCCTGTTGCTTTCGACAGCATTGATATATTGCTGTAGAAAGTTACCAATTCTAAAATTTAATAGAAAATAAAAACAATATAGTGATTAACACAAAAATTTAAAAACAATTAAAAAATGTATGTAATCATATGCATAAACAACAACAACAACAAAAAAAAAAAATGGTATGACTCCAGTTGACTCTTTGAGAATTTAGTATTTACCAGATGTTTAAACGAATTTGAATCAGTGAAGTTCGTATATTTTTACAATGTATCATCATGTAGGAATTCTTTTGTGTATTCCTGTAAAAGAAATGCAAACTTAAGTCTGCAATTTCTAATAAAGACCACTCTATAACAAAATTGCAAAACATATATCACTTTAATTCTTTTTTTATAGGTACTTTAATGCAGGAAAAATGGCATGTTATTTATTTTTTTACGTTGCTACTTTATTTTGTTTAGTCATGATTTTTCCCATTTGATTTGATATTTAGTATCTGGAGAATTTATACTTCATTGTAAAAATTTTCATAATGTAAATATAGTGATATGTTTTTGGCAATATATACCGTATATTTCCGAATATAAGCCGAGAATACGTTTTTACCTGCAAAAATTTGCCCAAAATTGCAAACCCATGTATAAGCCGAATTGAACAAATACTCTTTTAAAGTTTGAGTATATCACCAAAACGGTGAAAATATTGCCAATCTATAAAACTTTGAGGATAATCTGTCCAATGAAATTGCTCGAAATGCATGCTTATCCAATAGAATTCCTTACCTTGCTTAGCTATGACGTAAAATGATCGCAGTGTGTTTGCCAACGGCGATAGTTTTAACTCTGGCAACCCTATCAGAAGGGAGGCTAGCACAGACGCACTTGCACACGCAAGTGCTGGCAGCTGAAAACGATGGTCGTCGTCGCCACCGTAATACCGGGAGGTCTAACGTCGATGTTGAAGCTACTGGATGTTTACATAAATAAGCCGTTTAAAGACCGATTGCATTGATTTTTTTTACGACGTTTCTAAATTATTTTGTATATTTCTACTTTTGAGTATTTTTATCAATGCCTCAAGGCAATCTTCAAAAAAAAAAAAAATATATATATATATACTTCTATTAAAAAAAAAAAAAAAAAAAAAATGAAGATTTGCCACTCCTTTTGATAGTGTAAGCCTAGAAACATTTTAAACAGAGATGATTTAATTGTATAAATTAAAAATATAATCGGGAGTCCTGTTTTTTCAAGTTTCTCTTATACTATTTCTGAATCAGACAGAGAAGTTACTCCATTCGTGCAATCTGCCAATGACGTCAGTTACCAGCAGGTCAAAAAAAAAAAAAAAGAAATGTAAACACACGTGACTACATCGAGCGTTTCTAGAAATAAATTTAAAATTGCTAATTCAAGAGTTTTATATGTGATAATTATTTAAAAATAAGGTTTAATATCAACATTTTACTTTATATATAGTTTGTAAGCTTAAAATATATGTATTCAATCATTGTTTCTAATGTACGTTTTTTGCTAGAAATGTGGACCTGTATATGAGCCGACCCCCGACTTCAGCTTTCCAAAAATTTCCAAAAATTCTCGGTTTATACACGGAAATATACAGTATATAGTATTTGTTTGCCCTAGACAGAGCGCAGGTTACCGGTGGAAGCTAATTTTCCTGGAGATAGGAAATTCAAATTGGATATCTCAGTATTTTACCATTTGTGTGTTTTGTTATTTTTTATTTACCCCTCTTTTTTTAACTAAAGTAATTGTTTTTGTTTGTACCATTTTTATTACTAACAATTTTATTATGAATTAGACTAATAGAGGAAGCTTGATATCAAATTATTTTTATTATAATGCACGTAGAATTGCATTTATCTAATTAAACGGTAAATGTATGTATCTATGCTTTCCATTAAATTTTCATAAATCCAGCATTATTTATTATGTTAGTATACACATTGCTGTTTTCATGCTGCATTTGTGCCCACTTTTTTTTTTATTTGATGAAAATTGATGCTCAATTATTTTGATTTTGAACAACTTTTGTGAGTTTTTGCAATTGATAGTGTTTGCTCGCAAGTTTTTACTCATTATTATATTCTGTTTGCTTGAAGTTAACTTGTCTTATTCGAAGAAATTTTAAAGGTTACATATAATGATTTTACAACATTTCTAGTTTTTAGTGATGGCACTGGTTATGATTTTCTTTCTTAGATATGTTGGACTAATTATAAAATGTTTCTTGATGCCAGAAATTAATATGCAGGTGCATCATTAGAGTTGCTATTACTGTTTAATATAAAATATGGCTTTTGAACTAGAAAAAAAGAAATACATCAATTGGTTAGCTGAGATGAAATTGCTAAAAACTATACAACAAAAATTTTAAACACTGTAGTAAACAATCATTGTACTTGAAGTTGATTAAATTTTGGATGCAATACATAAACTGCAAAATTTTTAGAGCTTCAAAGATTGAAAAATTTTTAGAACTTCACATCTGGTGATTATTTTCCACAGCAAGTTCTTAACTATCATTGTGTACAATCTTTGGTGATTTCATTTTAACTAACCACACAATATATTGCACTTAAAAAAAAAAAAAAAAAAAAAAAAAAGTTTTATATTAAACAGTATCAGTGTCCCTAATGATGCATTTGCAGATTCATTTTTGGACATCAAGAAAAACTTTGATTGGTCCAACATATTTGCGGAAGAAAATCAAAATGAGTCACGAAATAGTAAGAATGTTGTAAAGTCAAAGCAATCTTTAGTGCCCATCCTGTGTATTTTTAGCCCACAATTTCTATTGCTTTCAAACTGTAATAAAAGCATAGTGATATTTTTAATGGGCCATTTGGAATAAGTAAGGCTGATACATTTTCCATGCTATAAGATATATTTAAATGTGCCTCTCATAGAAAGTATTAAAAATCCCATGTCGTACTCGTTGGCCACCCTCAGAGTATTTCATTGATTTCTCTAAAAGTCATGGAAATACAGGCTTGGACTCCTTACAGGGTTGCTATGGTATATGGAATCCAGGAAAAAACCTAAAAAGTACAAGAAATTTGAAACATGTATATATAGATAGATAGATAGATAGATAGATCTGGTTTCTTTACATTAGTGTATTTAATCCACTGATAAAAAATTTTAAAATCTTGATCATCTTTATTTTATATATATATATATATATATAATAAAGATGATCAAATAAGCGTAGTAGAAGCCAAGCAACAGACACAAGATCACTGAAACACCAATGACCAATAAGATAAAAAAAAAAAAATCATCAGTGGATGAAATACACTAATTTAAAGAAACCATATCTATTAACAGCCTGCAAAACAAACGAATCAATAAAGTAAAACAACAAATCTTAACTTAAAACCATAAACTTATCAAAATTAATGAAAAAACAACCTAAGAAACACAAGGTAGGAAGAAGGAGACAGGCGGCAAGACTTGTGACTTGCCTGTGGGGTTACACTAGTTTTATGCCGGCAACACTCCCCCAGCCTGCCACAACCAGAACAGTAACCATATGGATTTAAAAATGCAAATTTCAAAGCAGATGAACAACAATGAAACCACGAAGCCACAATGAAATTCACCGATTGATCACATTGTGTTTAACAGTATAATTAGAACATACATATAATAAAGATGATCAAATAAGTGTAGTAGAAGCCAAGCAACAGACACAAGATCACTGAAACACCAATGACCAATAAGATTTAAAAAAAAAAAAAAAAAATTATCAGTGGATGAAATACACCAATGTAAAGAAACCAGATTTATTAATTAACAGCCTGCAAAACAAACGAATCAATAAAGTAACACAACAAATCTTAACTTAAATCCATAAACTTATCGAAATTTATGAAAAAATAATCTAAGAAACACATATATATAAGGAATTATTTTTTGTTTTGGAAAAGCATAGGAAAAATTTTTCATGATAAAGTTTTAAATTCAGTTTTAAATTTTAAATTGTCTAATTTTACAATTTGAAGTTTTTTTTTTTTTTTTAGTGCTTTATAATGAAGAAAAACAGTCAATTGTATAATTTTATCAAACTATAGTGAGTTAATAAAATTAATATACCCTAGTTAGGCCAGGGTTGATTGAGTGCAGAATTTCTTTTTTTTTTTTTTTCCCCAATTATTTTCAAGTAACTATTGAAAGAAAACTCTAGTATTATGGAAATTTAGGTATATCTTTTGTAATTTACTAGCATTCTTTTAGGGGGAAAAAAAAAAAAAAAACATATTTTATTGATTACAATAGTAAAAAATGTTAATGCCTCTGGCTTTTTTTTTTTTTTTTTTTTTAATCTTTTCATGTAATTTTGGGATTTTTAAAGCCCACAATTAGCCCTTGCTTAATTGAATTGTAAACATTTTAGATTCTAATGCTGCATGATTGGGTGTCATCTGTTTTATTTTTAAAAGAGATAAGCAACACTCAGTGATTATTTTCTTTCTTTTTTTCCTCTCCCAGTTTTGTGTAACAACCATTCTTTAGAAAGACTCCACTTAGGCCTTTCAGACACTTACGTAATCAGTTGGCCTTAACATTTAGATTTGCTATAGAACGCTCTGTATTTTTTTTATTTTTTATTTAGTAAAAAATATCAGATAAAACATATATTTTACTGTAATAAATATTTTGAGGATTTTAAATTGAATATCAATAGAAAATTAATTTGATAGCAAATCTTTATTGAATTTGGTATAAAAATTCGTTATTAATTTTAGAAATATGCTTAAGACATTGATCTAAATATTTAAATTTGCAAGTAATTTTGTTTATGAATGTATTTGCATGTTAAAAAAAAAGTGTGAAAGGTAGTTTTTTTCCTGCCATGATTTTTTTTAAAATGATTATGCAGTTTATAAATATGCATGTAAAGCAAAAAGTAAATTTTTTGATAAAGGCAAAATTAAAAGTATGCTACGTACATATATATTAAATTGAATGGCTTTCATGCAAAATCCAAATATTAAAATGAATTGTGGAATTTTTTTTTAAATACAATACAGTAAAATCAATCACATAGTTTCTTCTCAAAAATGAGTAAAAATAATGTGTAAGTAAATGTGACTTGATACATGAAATTTCTGAGAGCATGAAACATTCAAATTTCTGAGATCAATGTGGTTTGGAGGTATGTACTTTTAATTAATTCTTGATACAAACAAAAATGTATTAGGGTTTCATCTATACATAAAAAAAAAAAAAAAAAAATCTTGCACAAGAAAATACGGTATATTATATTCATTCAGATAATAACTGGAAAAAAAGTGTGGCAATTTTTAACCGACTTCAAAAAAAGAAGGAAGGTTCTCAATTCAAACCGTATGTTTTTTTTATGTTTGTTAGCTCATAACTTCTGAACGGATGCTCCGATTTTGATACTTTTTGTTTTGTTGAAAAGGTCTTGGTCTGCAATAGGTCCCATTGTAATATCTTTACGATCTAAAGAAAATACAGGGTGCCCAAAAAAATCAGTTCCAACTCTTTTAACTGCTAAACGGCTGCAGCTATAGTGATAAAAATGGTATGTAAGTATAGTAAAGTGGCCCTGCAGTACAAGGTTAACCGTTTGCTGCGCCACCTGGTGGAAAATAGTGGAGTTAGTGTTCCTATCTCGAAAACGGTTCTAGAGAAAAAAAATTAATTAGAAAGTTGAAGATTATCATCGATTTAGTACAAAAAGATAGTTTAGACATTCATGCTAGCGTTTCTATCTCGGAAATGGTTCAAGACAGGGAAAAAAAGTGAATTATAAAATTGCAGAGCATCATCGATTTAGTACAAAAAGATAGTTTTGACATTGATGCTAAAAGTACAAGGCTAAAAACGTGCCTTTTTTTGTTCGCAATTTCTTACACTATACACACTTGAGCTACATTGCTCACGTAGTAGCGTAGCTGGTGAGACATACGCGATATAGTTCAAAATACGGTTACTTGATACTTTTTGCTTTGTTGTAGAGATCTTGGTCTGAAGTAGGTCCCATTATAACATCTTTACAATCTAAAGAAAATAAAGCGCCATCTGTTAAAAAACAGCGGCATTAGCGCTCCTATCTCAAAAACGGTTCAAGATGGGAGAAAAGTTGTAGAGTATCATCAATTTACTACGAAAAGACAGTTTTTAGACATTATTGCTAAAAATAGAACGCTTAAAACGTGCAATTGTTTGTTCGCAATTTCCTACACTGTGCACACTTGAACTACGTTGCACGCTTTACAGCGTAGCGGATGACACGTATACTTTGTGGTTCAAAGTACTGTTACTGTAAGCGGTCACATCGACTAGCGCAAAGTCGTTTTCAACCAACTTCAGAAAGGAGGGTGTTCTTATTCTTGCTATGTGTTGTTGTTGGTGTTTGTAAGCTTATAACTTCGTAAGAAATGCTTTAAATAACCGACTTCAAAAAGGAGGAGGTTCTCATTTCAAAGCGTATGTTTTTTTGTTTTTGTTTGTTAGCTCATAACTTCTGAACGGATGATCTGATTTTGATACTTTTTGTTTTATTGTAAAGGTCTTGGTCTGAAATAGGTCCCATTGTAAGATCTTTACGATCAAAAGAAAATACAGGGTGCCCAAAAAAGTCAGTCCCGACTCTTTTAACTGCTGAACAGCTGCAGCTATAGTCATAAAAGTGGTATGTAGGTACAGTAAAGTGGACATGTGCTACGCGATTCAACCGCCTAAAACGCCACCTGGTGCAAAAAAGTGGAGTTAGCGATCCTATCTCGGAAACGTTTCAAGACAGGGGAAAAAAGTGAATTATAAAATTGCAGAGCATCATCGATGTAGCACGCAAAGATAGTTTAGACATTAATGCTAAAAACAGAACGCTTAAAACATGCATTTGTCGTTCACAATTTCCTATTTTGTGCACACTTGAAAAACATTGCATATATTGTAGCGTAGCGGGTGACATTTATGCTATGTAAAATTCAAAGTATGGTTATTGTAAGCGGTCACATCGATTAACGCATAGGCGTTTTAAGCCGACATCATAAAGGAAAAGGTTCTCAATACAAACCATGTTTCTCGTTGTTGTTGTTGAAATTTGTTAGCTTATAATTTCGTAAGAGATGATTTAATTTTAATACTTTTTTTGTTGTCGTAATGATCTTGGCCTGAAATAAGTTTCATTAGGATTTCATTAAGATATAAACAAATTACAGGATACTCACTAAAGTCTGTTCTCACTCTAACTGCTGAACGCAAGCAGCTACACAGGTAAAAGCAGTGTGTAAGTATTGATGTTGAAACTTCTGTCCATCAGCTGCAATGCATATTTTGCTCTTTGTTTGAACTTTACGCTGCGCAATTTCCAGCGCAGCGGGTGACACGTATTTACTGTAAAGTTCAATATATATGCCTAACAGAATTTTCGGTTACGAATACAGCGTATCCTTCCTTTACATTTCTAAAGACTTTTTAATTTAACGTATGTTCGTTCAATAGATAGTTTTTTAGTCATATCCGATAAAGGCAAGAAAAGTGACACAATTTAAAAATGCAGCATTTGAGAAAAATCAACTTAAAAATAACTTGACTAGAATAAAACTGGCACAACTGTCTCTCAAATGGATAACTTTCTAGATGGAGATGTAACTTTTTTGTTCACATTGGGTACATTTAATGTATTTTTCAGTGACATAAACCATTTTTTGAGTAATGTCACTTTTCTTGGAAGTTGTGATTTGTGAAACTTCCGTCGAACGTCTTCTGATGCTCTGCTATATAAATAAGTTTTCACTGAAAAGAGATAAATAAAATCTTTTTGTAAAAAAATAGAACCGACTCCAAAAAGGAACTACTATTCAAACAACTAAAAATGAAATAAAATTGGCAGAAAATGGAACTGTAGATTGCGCCTAAAAATATAAAATAATTTCCTTCGCCAAACAACCTATAACACTACAATTAATCATAACTTTTGAAGTCGGCGCAAAATTAAATAAAAATTGATACCTTTATTCAATACAAAAAACAAATCCTATTCAAAATACACGTCTCACATTGTTACCTTCAAAACGCAGCCGAAACTTACTTTGATTCAAGAAAACAAATAAGATTTCGTAAGCAGCAAAAGTTGGCGAAGATGCTGGTATCTGACGCCCTTGGTGAACGAAAAATCGCAAAATTATCTGGCAAACATATTTAATTTCTTTGGGATATCATGATTATTTTAATAAGGTATATCAAGAGAGTAATCAAGAATATGAAACAACACATCGTACAATATATATTATGAAAATATAGATCTTGCGTGTATATTTTTGCCTTACGTTTTTATCGCCAAATTCAAAAGCCATCAAGGATGATCTAACTTCGTAGAAACATAAATACCGCATTGTGAAGAATGTTGACTGTTCTATGTAGATGCTACTAATGGACCAATTGTATACATTGATAAAATAATAAAGGAAACATGAAAATGGATCATTCGAGACAACAGCATTTGTTGCTACCGATCTAAAGACAAACCTTTAAAAACTAATTAAATTTTATTTAATTTTGCGCCGACTTCAAAAGTTATGATTAATTGTAGTGTTATAGGTTGTTTGGCGAAGGAAATTATTTTATATTTTTAGGCGCAATCTACAGTTCCATTTTCTGCCAATTTTATTTCATTTTTAGTTGTTTGAATAGTAGTTCCTTTTTGGAGTCGGTTCTATTTTTTTACAAAAAGATTTTATTAATATAAAATAAAGTAATGCTAATTGAGAAATAGTATGTAAATCTAACCTTACTTAAACTAGTTGGCATAGATGGACTCTGCTCAGTTCCCCATCATATTTATGTTCTCATAAATTTCTAGTTTGAGACATATAATCATGTTAAAAGAAATGAATTTGACAAAAGCTTGATACAGTGACAGAATGAAAACCCCGCCTAATAGGCTATCCACCGTTCACTTCGATATATTTATCTTATTCTAATCTATTAATTTATTTTATCAGGGTCAATTCCGTTGTTTAGTTTTCATGCTACTATTTCCAATGCAATAATCCTCAAAATTCATATTTATATGAAAAATTTACAATTTCGCTATGTTGGTAAAATCGTAAATTACAAATAATTTACGAAATTTTCCTATTAGAATATTTGTATTCAATCATGTTCAAACCAATACCATAAATGTAATTTTTAAGTTGTCTAATGTATTTATGATCCTCAAAATGGAAGTTTATGCTCAAATTTGCCTTATTCTGACATGTCAAGTAAATCGTAAATTTCAAATAACTTACGAATTTTTTAAATTGGAAAAATCATAGTCTATGATATTCATGCCAGTATCCTAAATAATATTTCGAAAGTGGTTTGACATCTCTACGATGAAAATATCCCTCAAGATTGACGTTTATGTGAAATTTTGCTCTATTCTGCCATGCTAAGAAATTCGTAAATTTCCAGTGACTTACGAAATTTTTATATTGGAAAATTCATAGTCATTAATATTCATACCAGTGTCCTAAATAATATTTCAAAAGTAGTCTGACATCTTTACGATGAAAATATCGCTCAAAATTGACGTTTATGTGAAATTTTGCCCTATACTGCCATGTTAAGAAATTCGTAAATTTCCAATAACTTGCGAAATTTTCAAAGTAGCATATTTATAGTTACTGATGTTCCTTCTGGCATCAAAACTGATATTTTAAAACTGGTCTGACATTTTTACAGTAAAAAGTTTCCATTTAATGCACGTTTAAGTGAATTTTTGTCCTATTCTCCCATGTTAAGAAAATTGTAAATTTCTAATAACTTACGAAGTTTTAAAATTCGAATGTTGCAAAATTAATAGGGTTCTTGCCAGTGTCGAAAGTAATATTTTAAAACTGATCTGACCTATCTGCGACAATTTGTTCTTGAGATATCGTGTACACAGACTAACAAACTAATGGACTTACACACTAACAGACACCCTACAGACAGACACCATAGAAATTTTGTCATTTTCGGATTCTTCACACCTGAAAATGTGTAAAAAAGTCAAAAAACCGAGGTCGAAAATTTTCACGATTACCTAAGTTCCCCATACCTATAGTATGATGGGGAACTAATAAATATTTTAATTCCTGTGTATGTGAGGTTATAGATGATGTAAATGATAATGGGTGTGATGGCCCCCTTATGAAAATAAGAAATGAAATATAACTTAAAAAATAAAGATAGGAATGAGCTATAAATTTGAAAATCTATATTTTTTATGATGCCTTTTCTATTTGTATAGAATTCATAATTTTTTGGAATATGAATTTATTAATTTACATAAATAAAAATATTTTTTAATCAAAATTATGCATGAAATATGCTTGGTTATCTGTTTAATGCATTAACAAAATAAAATTTAAATTTAATAGTTTTTTGGGAAGATATGAATTAAGGTCTGTCATATTCTTTTAACATTAGCATCCTCAGACTTTGAAAACTTATAATTCTATGAAAACTTCAGAGAAAATTGTATAAATTACACCATTTTCTGGGTTAATTTAATTGAAATAACCCCCCAAAATTGTGAAAATGATTCCTTAAGCAAAATCTAAATGTACCATTATAAACTAGATGTTTTTACCAATTGATCGTCACCAGCTGTATGTTTCAAAATTGCAGACACTTGAAAATTTCAAACTTACATAAAATCATAGTTATGAACAGATTTTCTTGAAATGTTATATGTGCATAGCCCATATAAAGGCCACTTAAGAAAAAATAATCAACCTGTTGTTTCATCTGAGTCAGAAAACTTTTTTTTTTTTTTTTTTTTTTTTAAGTTTGTAATTTTTCGAATATTATTTTAATGAAGTTAAAAAAAAGTTATTTATAAACTGACTTAAAATTTAGTTTTTGAAAAAATATTTAAATATTTAAGAATTGACAAAATTCAGATTTACTGTTGATAATTTTAAAAAGTAGTTAAAATAAGAATTTATTGATAACCTCAAAATCTTTTTCATGTACAGTCAGCTCCCTGTAATCTGCAGGTTTTGTCAGATAGTTGTGTGGTTTTTAGGATTTTGCATATTATAGACCATTGTCTTTGTTTACATATTTCTTTTGCAGATACAAAGTGAGTTATTGTTATTAATGCATAGACATTAAATCAAAGATAATTTCTAATAAATAAATTTCAGAATAAAATATTTCTTCGATATTAATAAAACTAACCAATCACATTCGAAAGTAAATAATTTAAGCATGCTCAAATAATATACAACAATAAAATATAAACATACATATTTATTTTTAGAACACAAAAGAAAATATATTTTAAATGCAGAAATGAATATTCCTAATTGATTATTTTTAATTCTGTTAATCATTTATGTAATAGTGTATGTTTTTAAATTTTTATATGTTTTCCTTAAGTTTTTTGGACTGATCTATCACCAGTCCATATGAATTGCAGGATATGAGAAACTCACAGTATTTATTATATTTTTTCAAGTGTATCATGCTTAGAATTGTGATCGTTCAGCAATTATTATTGTTTATTTATTTATTTTTTGTGTATTTTTTATTTTTTAAGCGTTGCATCAGAATCGTAAAGCACATCAAAATTTGATTTCATTTAACAAAAACACAAGTGTTCATATCTATTGCATTATCTCATAAATTAAATATTGCATTTAAATATATACCTAAATATGAAAAACCTTACATGCTTCATGACTTGGTTGTAATATTTTTAGCAGGGCACCCCGCCGTGTTCACTGACTCCCACGGTGTGAAAGCCCTTGATCTGTGCCGCTAATCTTCTGTGCTGTTACCGGCTCTTCTCAGTAGGTGGCATCAAATTTATCGATGTTTGTTGCATCATTGCCATTGAAGAATTGGAATGGTTAATAATTTCGGCTATATTAATTTCGTAGCATTTTTGTGGTTGTTGTAATTCACAATTTTTTGTAACATTCTCAACATTAATATTGATTTATTTTTCCTTATATGTTTTGGTTAGGGCTGTTGGGATTTTTCCTGTCATAATATCATGGCTATGTTCTTTTATTGTTGTTGTAATTTTTCTTTTCGATTTAAGGTAAAGACACGGGTGTTTGTCACCCTCACAAAAAACATGTTGAAATAGCCAGTAATTAATCTGTGGATTTGAGTCCACTCAAGCTAGATTCTCCGGTTCTAGGGAATCTAGTGCCAGTGGTTTCAAATTCATAAATGTTATTAAATGCTATTTTAACATATCTTTTGTAAGGGTGATGAACACTGGTGCAGATTTTAAGGGTGACGAGCACTGGTGTTTTTACCTTACCTATGTAGCATTTATCATTACCTTAGCTATCAGAGAAAGAAATCTTGTATATGCCAACATTTTCTAGGGGGGGAGGAGGCAGCATCTTTATCACTTCTAATTAACTGAAAAATATTAGGGTTAAGTTTAATGGGGATGTTAATATTATGTTTGGCTGTGATATTTTTAATTTTAATGGAAGCACCATGATCATTGAAGTTGTGAAACTAGGGGGGAGGGGGTATCTCTGGGTTTTATTAAAGTTTTTAATATATTTCTTATAAAGTTTATTAACCAATTTGTCAGGGTGACCAGCTTTTTTAGTGTGTTATTTGATGAAGGTTAATTCTTTTTTTTTTTTTAAAATCTTCTGCGTCTTTAAAAATTAGAACAAGAATAAACACAGCCATGATATTATGACAGAAAAAGATCACAACAGCCCTAAACAAAACGTATAAGGAAGAAGAAATCAATATTAATTTTGAGAATGTTATGAAAATTGCTAATTACAACAACAAAAAATATGCTATGTATCGCGAGACAGTCAAAATGATTAACCATTCCAATTCTTGCAATGGCAACTATGCAACAAACATCAATAAAGTGTGGTGCCACTTACTGAGAAGAGCCAGCAGCGGTGTAGATCAAGGACTTCCACACTGTGGAAGCCGGTGAACACAGTGGGGTGCCCTGCTGAAAATATTACAGCCAAGTCATGAAGCATGTAAGGTTTTTTACATTTATCTATTTAAGTTTAAGCTTTGTGCATCTATATTTTTAAAGTTAAATATTGCGGTTTAATTGTTCAAAGCAAGGATTAAGTTACATATTCAAATAAAGAAAATGAAAAAAAATGTAAAAATGTGAGAAAAGTTTTCCAATTTTTTCGAAATCTCAGATGTATATTTCTTTCTTTACATTAAAAAATCTATTGCAGATTAGTGGAATTTTGTGGGTCTGTGTATTAACAGGAGTTTACTGTATTATAATATAAATATTTATCCATTTCTTAGTACTCTTATGACTTCTCTATAATGATTTGCTGTAGAATTTATGCATAAAACATTTATTTTAAATTCCTAAATTTACTTCCCTGCAATATATATTTAAATATTGAAGTATTTGCTTTTATGATATTTTATTACCTTGGTTATGAAATTTTATGAAATATTTATTCAGCAAAAAATAATTTATTCTTATTGTTTTTTTGTTTTTTTACAGAAACATGGCAGAATGGTTCCTTGAAACTAGACACCTTTAAATTCCATAAGTTGTTGAAGACTGGAGTGTTAGTTGTATATGATTCTGATTGCATTTACTTATTTATTGCTTGTTTTGTTAAAGACCATTATTGTATTATGTTTGAGAAATTAAATTTCTTTGTTTTGTTAAAGACCATTATTGTATTATGTTTGAGAAATTAAATTTCTTTGTTTTGTTAAAGACCATTATTGTATTATGTTTGAGAAATTAAATTTCTTTGTTTCATTAAACAATACAGTTTTGTTGTATTTAATGAATAGCATTATTACCTAAAATCTTATTCCCAAATAATTAGTTTTACAAAAATATGAATTATCTCTATAAACATTGTACTGTAATGTTTTATGATTCTTTAAATTAAGAGCATTTTTGGGGGCATATGAATAATTATTATTTTTTTTTTTCCTGTAATCTGTGATATTTATTTAGACATTCAAAAATAATCTGTCTTCATATGCATGAGTTAATTTATTGTGTGGATGATGGTTACAATAAGCATCTAGAATATCCAATTCCTATGTTAACGTATGGAGAAAATCATCCAAATCGTCCATTCATTAAATTTTGTTTTCCCATTCAGGAAATTCATGATTGTTAAAATATGTTAATCTGTAATATAATTATCTGTTATTTTAATCTGTAAAATACAAAATTGTACAAAGAGAAATTTTGCATTTTAAAATAAAATTGAAAAAAAAAAATATGGAAAGTGAATCAATGTAACAGACAGGAATTTTCTAAAAGTGGAAATGAAATTTAAAAATATGCCTTATTTAATGATTAATAATAGGATTATTTATTTATTTATTTATTTTTTTTTTTGTGTGTGTAGTTTAACATAGGGTTTGGATGACTATGACTCTCACTAATGGAGAACATGAAGGGGCAGTTATGAAATGTAGTTTATTCAGTGAATTGTATGTAAGACTAGTCAAATTTTTAAATAATCTAATTTAAAAATGCATTAAAGGACTGGTGTTAAAATTTATAAGGAAATACTATAAATTGCAAAACACACAGTTGTTTTGGGTCAAAAATAATAGTGCAACCCTTCATTGAGTGTTCAAAGTAGGCACAAGTGCAGAATCAAAGGGGGGGGGGGGACTTCTTATATAATGCCACTTTGATGTTGAACTTATATCTCCTTTTTTTGCCTGATAAACGTTCATGCTATTATTTTGATCTGAAACAATTGTTGCAAGTTTTCTGCAATTTATGGCATTTGCTTGCAAAGTTATTTATTTGTTGCATTTTCTTTTTTCTTTTTTTTTTTTTTTTTAATAAAGAATGTAATTATTGAAGTATACCAATATAAATAGGACTTCATTTAAGGTTTGAAATGCTTAAATAAAACCTTAACTATATTTGCACACAATTCTTATTAGATAAATTAGTTCATTTTACTGTTCTCATTTAATAAACTGAGATATAAATTGAATCAATGCAAAATATTTTCTTGTGTTGATTACACTTCAATTAGAAAAACTTCATTACATGTTTTAGGATGCAACTTTATTACTCACAAATTTGTTTCATATATTCTTGGTTATGCGAACATTATGAGAAAAATGATATCAGGTAAATAAAATAAAATGAAATTAATATGGGAATTGACTTATTTTGTTATCTGAAAGTTCAACTTAAATCCAGATGTAAAAATTAGATGTTGTAAATGATCTGCAATCTATACCAATTGTAAAAGTAAAATAATGTATAAAATCTTATTCTGTTTTCTGAAATAAATTATGTTCTTGTACAAAATGTTATTTATTTTTACAAAATACACTGCTGTATGATTGCTGAAGATGGATGGCACTAACACTCATAACAATCACAAAATATAGAAAATTAGAAATTATATGTGCAAATGTTAAAGGAGGAGATATAGTGAAAAGAGATGTGTGTACACAAAAATTTCCTTTCCATGTTTGTTCATCACATAATAGTGCTGATAAGATATA
This sequence comes from Salticus scenicus, assembly GCA_963930645.1. NCBI lineage: Eukaryota > Metazoa > Arthropoda > Arachnida > Araneae > Salticidae > Salticus > Salticus scenicus. The sequence goes on along the minus strand of OZ005656.1, from coordinate 174,294,385 downwards.
TAAAGTATTTTACATATGTGAGTAGTTGCTTAAAGAAAAAATTTTATGTGAAAAAAAAAAAAAAAAAAAAAAAAAAATGATTTGAAATTTTCAGTATGTCTTCTTGATATCACTTAGATGAACCTTCTGTTATTTGTAATATATAGTAATCAATGAAAATGTTTGTCTATCTGTGTGTGGCATGCAGAAAAAAAAAAAAAAAAAATGGCACATACAGTTCTGAAAAAAAAAAAAAAAAAAAAAAAAAAAAAATCTAGAAGAAATCTGTGTAGTTTTGCAACATACCTTTAGATTTTTTATATTCCTATTAGCTTTTTAAACATTTTGTGCTTTCTGTTTTTATTTTTGCATTATTTATTTATTTATTTTATTTTTTTCAAAAATTTTCTTTAAAGATATATCCTAATAAAAGTAAAATGCTTTGATTATCTGTATTGTTTTAACATAAAAAAAAGAAACATTTATTTACATGCATATTAAAATAAATAAATAAACGAAAAGTTAAATTTGTATTAATTATTATTATTATTTCCCCCCCAATACAACTGATATAATAAAAAGCTTTGAAATTATCAAATATACTAGCTGGTGGTAATATATATAAAATACAGTGGCCAGCAAAGCTTGCTAGTCATTTTTTATTATTTGACAGTATTATTTGAAAGATTAAAAAATGATTAAAAAAAAAAGTTGTCAGAAAGTTTTACACTTGGACCTATTATAAGAGTGGACGGAGCATTCCATTTGGGAATATAAGTATAAAGATTAAAGGTGGCAAAGATGAAACACCTGACTACTGGAAAAAGATTACCTTTTTTTGTCATTTATCGTGTTATTGGCGATTTTTTGTTTTGAATATAAATATTTTTATTATTATTAAAAGATACAGCAAGTAAAACTTGTGTAAAACACTACAGCAGCTGAAATTTATTTTTACCTTGTTATTAACACTTTCCAACAAAGTTCAAAAGTGTTTATGACTTCGGTTTGTCTATACTTGCTTTAACTCCCATAAATAAATAATCATAGACATTTTTGAAATAATATAAGGTATATAATGTATTTAAATTAATTCAATTTATAGAATTAAGTATAGCAATAAGCATTTTATAAAAATAATTACTTAAAAAGTACGAAGTAATAAAATATAAAAAAAAAAAGAATCGTACCTGTGAACTAAAATCCTTATTTTGCATAACTTCTAGGGCTTTTGAAGTACTATTTCTTGCTATAAAATTTTTTTAGATTCAAAATAACCTAACTTTTAAAGTGAAATAAAAATTTTAAAAAGAACTTTCAAAGAAAAGGGAAAGATGTTATCTGCGTAATAGAAAGCAGAGTTTAGAGCATGGTGAGAAAATTTCAATGTTGGCCAGTTTGGCTTCCTGTAGTTCAAGCAGTTAAGTGGCTTTATGAGTAATCTTTGATACTGGAAAAGATTGCCATTGTCCCGTCAACTTTTATAATAGGTCTATGGTTTTACATAACCCAAACAACGTTTCATAGTTGTGTAAAAGTATTCATAAGAACAGTAATGTGTAGTAAAGTGTCTCAGGGAGCTCATATATTTATTGCCTGCAGGAGACATAGATTCTGCTATTGGCAAAAGAAAAGGGACTTTTGCACCACATATCAGCAGGTGAAATGTGGTCTTTATGGGCATACGACAGTAGATACCCCATAAAACTGTAGCATTGTAGCCATTTAAAAAAAAAGCCTTACACACACTTACAAACCTGTTGTATATGTCACAGTGTCCAGATTGTACTCTGCTATCGTCAGGGTTATGGAGTTGGCAGTAAAAATAAAACTCCAACTTCTAAAATTTTTAAATCTGATTCCAAGTCAGATTCCTTCATGCATGTATTCATATACATACACACATGTTACAGCATATTTCTCTAAAATACACACACACACACAAAGGAAAAGGCTACAGAAAAAGGGTTAAAGAATAATTATTTGAATAATAGATTATTTATATTTTCTGGATGCAAAGTTAATGTGAAAAGAACTGAAACATATGTTTTTATTCAATATTCACTCTGGGCCAGGCAAAAATATTTTCAAGTTGAACATTGCCTATCCTGGCCTCCTCTAGCTGTAGCTCTAAATTAATTTAAGCATTTATTAACTAAAGCATGACAAATCACATCCATTCTCCTACCTTATATTTATTTCATGCCAATAAATTCTAAAATATCAAAGTAAAATCCATTTTATAAATTTAAAATAAAATGCTATTTGTTTTGTGTCACTTGAAACTGTCTAATAGAAGCTGGAGTTAGAATCGTGCATGTTTTTAGTAACTCCAACTCCTTTTACTCAAAAACTTGCTGACTCCATAGCCCTTTCTATCGTGAGCATTACTATTGAATTATACATGACTGAACTTACATACTATATTCAAATAGCAGGAGATTCTAGTAAACTGTAACAACCAATAACACATGATACAGTTCTTCTACCTTACACTTTCTTTTTTCATGATACTTTTAATGATAAATTTATTTTTATGAAACACCCTGTCATAAATTACTTGTAGTTCAAGATTGTCTTAATAGCAAGGTTGTCCAATGCCTAATATTTTCTTGTTACTAAATTCAAACATAATAAATATGCTAGTCCATCCATTAAAATCAACTTTAAAATAAGCATTGTTCCAGCTTTAGCATTCCATCACAAATAAAACAATTAAAAAATCTTGAATGTCTTCACTTGATTTTCCAAGCATTTAATAATTACCAAGTTTAGAAAATTAATTTAAATACCTTTTAGTTTTGTCGTTCAAAGTCTCTTCGGTCAAATGCCCAACTAAAAAGACTTCAAACGAGAGAATTTAAAGATATTTAAATTTGTTTAGATATTTTAATTAAAGACCATTTTTATTTAGAAATTTTCAGTAATGATCCTTTCTAAAACATATCAGTTTCATTCTCTTTTAACCCATTGGTTTTGCACTGAAAGCAAACACTTATGCTTTTTTTATTCAACACTTTTTCAACATCTTCTCCTTGTTTTAATCAATATTTTAACTTTTTATTTTTCTGTGTTCAGTAGATGCAGCACTACTCCAAAATTTATTAATAAACACTGTTTCAGTAGAAATCTGAAGTGTGTAGTTGCTTTTTTAATGAGGTACCTTTGCCTAGTTCTTTCACTTGATGTAAGACAATACTGTTGTTTTGACCTGAAACAACTGTTTTTTTTTTTTGCAATTTATATTGTACTTATAAAGTTATTTATTAAATTGATTATTATTTCAGTTTAACTACTGTAATTTCGCGTATATAACCCGTGGCGGAAGGTAGCCTGCAGCATAAAAAAATCATTTAAAGATAATTATAACCAAAAGATATCCCGTACTAGAAGATACTCCGCACTTCTAAAATCACATGGTCGGCAATCGCTATTTATAATTTCAATACTATTTGCTATTATTTTAATAATAAGTAGGAAAAGATACAAATAATAAACAAATATACAACTAAATATAAATAATCAACAAATATACAACTAAATATAAATAATAAACAAATTTACTTACCTATAATGAAAAAGCAAATAATCATAACATAGTATTAATCTTTCTCTCTATATAAATTACTATAAACTGGAGTAACTTCTAATGATTAACACCTTTATTCAATTTATAAGAAAATTATAGATTAATAATAAATTTATTTACAGAATTCATTCAAATCCATCGAAATCGGATTCCTCCATATCAGAATTAAAATGTTGCAAATATTGTTTGGGGCAGTTCGTCATCCGTATTATCTTCCTCATCAAGTTCCTCTTCACTGTCCTCAATTTCATCGTTATTATGCGTTAATAATCGAGACTTCCGAAACAAAAATGAGACATGTTGATTTTCTCGTTGTTCGCGATAGATACCCCGCACCAGATGATAGCCCGCAGGACATACAAAGTCAGGTTTTTATTATAGATTACCCGCGGGTTATATACATGAAATTACGGTAGATGTTCCAAACCGAAAATTTCTCAAAAATTAAAAAATGCTTATTCTTTCTTTTTACATTATTATCTTCAGCTATGCATCTAATAGCATTTTTGTAATTAGTGCAATAATTTTCAAAAGAAAATAGGGAGTGAATGCTAAAAGGTTAAATAATTTAATGCACTTCAGACAATTTGTTCTTATAGTTATAGGACTTACAATTTGTAAATCATTTCCTGTAAGACAATTATAAGTGTATAACAACATTTCACATTCAAGCATTCTAACATATATCTGTTTTGTTTTAAGTAATTTAACCCTTTATGTATCTATTTTTCCGGCTGTGACATTGCGTTAACTGCCCTGGGCATATATATACGTCTTGCCGAAGAGATCCTTTGTGTTACACTGCTATCAGTGAAACTAGTCTCACGACTTTGGAATGCAGTTAATATAATGCTAAATTAGCTTACATGCCAAGTGTGATTCATGCCAAAAACATACTATTTAGATAAAAAAAATCTAAAATGAAGGTACATTAAAAAATGTTATGAAACAAAATTTGGAAGAATCATGATAGATTTTTATTATTATTTTATTTTAAAGTCATAAATTCATATGCATGAGCAAATTTGATATTTTATAATTTTTTATTTTTCGCGAGAAAGCATATTTCATTTTAAGCTAGGGAAAAAAAAAAAAGTAATTTTTTTTTTGGCGACAATTAAAAATTTAAATGTCTAATTTTAAAGCTATTACACGTTATTATTTTCATATTTTAATTAATTAAAAAAAATCTAATCAAAAATTCGAAATTTGGGCTTCAAGGTACATCAGAACAGGTCATAACGAACCATCATGCAAATTTATATAGCTCTGCGATCTAACATTTCCTTAAAAAGCTCTGGATATATTATATGTACTCAGTGCATCCACACTCATAGTCCAAGGAAATCTCTTAGTCATTTTTATATATATTGATTTTGAAACAGAGAAGTAAATTACTGATATCTCTTTCAAAGATCTGGCATAAAATGACGTATAAACAAACGAGTTTTTAATGAAGAACATTGATTTTTACAAATTTACGTACTTTGATTTTTACAAATTTACAATTTTTTTTTTCTTTTTGGCTCAGAGTGTATACATCTTGTTACGAATATATTAATATTTTCGTGTCTAATTCATTAAAATAAATAAGTAAATAAAAGGCAAGTTCTAGTCGATGTATATTTTCAAAGCAAACCAATATAACTATTACTCAAACACTCAAAAGTCAGTAACAGCATCATATATACACCACTGAGCATGAATATTGGTTATCCAGGAACATTATTCAACAACTTATTGCACAATCTCTCATTGACATCTCAGAGATAAATGGAATTCACTCGAGTGTAGATGGCTTCCATTTATACTCTTTGGCGAAAGTAAGTGGCGAGAATCAACAAATTATACTAAAAAAAAATTAACTCCGTTAAAATTGAGAAAGGGCTCATTGAGATTTGGCAACCCTAAACTGTTATTTTTCACTAAATTTTGTCGTCAATCTCGCTAAGTCAACAAGTTTGTCACCAATGCCACCTCAACTGAAATCAATAAAGTGATATTATGTTCCTCATGTCATTACATATATTATTACTTCAACAATAGTTTTAATAAAGGAAAGTAGTTTTATCCTTTGTAATAAGATTGTTGCAAAGGATTAAACTTCTTTCCTTCATCAAAATTGTTGCTGAAAATAGATATACCATTAAAGTTGAAACAAATGGCAGTTTTTTCACTTCCACAAAAGTCGACCTTTGCAAAAAACTTGAAGACTTGGTGTCGAATTTGACGACAAACTTTGACAAAAGAAGTTTTAGTTTAAAGATGTCAAAGTTTGGAAGCTGTAATCTCAATAATTCTTGAATTTTCTGGGATGATACGTTAGTTTATAGCGCAGAAGTACTTTGAAAGTTCTAAAAATCATTAATGAGACTATAAAAGGAGAAATAGAGCAAAAAAAAAGTATAGAAAATAATATAACAAAGGAAACTTATATAAAGTTAACTTATTCCTTATATAAAAAGGAATATAAGGAGTAGTATAAAAGGAGTAGTAGTTCACTCTTGAAGAGTTCAGTTTGTGTTCAAACTTCGAGATGAGAGGATGTCTTTGAAAGACAGTGCTTTAAGGGGGTTAATTATTGTTCCCGAATTAGCAAAATTCCTGCTGTGTTGTGTATTTAAATTTGTTTAAGTTTACTTGACTTTTGGTACTTGTTACGCTTGCATGCGTTAACACCGCGCCACCTATAATTTGTATTCTTCGTAAAGAACTTTGAAGTGAAGCGAAGAGAGTGTGTGTTGTGAAGCAAAGTGTGTGTTCTGCGACCGCAGAACATGGCGTCGAAAAATAAATAAATTATGAGTGATTAAAGTGTATTCGTGTTTTAAATAAGTCTAAAACTGCCTTTACATGGCCCATCGAGCCACAGGACCTGTTAAAAAGAAAGAGTAATTACGAGTTTGATTATTTAATTTCATTGTGAGAAAAAGAAGTTTCGGTTTCGTAATCGATCGATGAAACAAAAAGTTTTGTTTTAATCATAGATGGAAAAAAAATGTTTATATCGATGGATGGATTTGATTTAAGTAAAACATAAAATATAAAAGTGAACGAAAAAAAAAACAAGTGAAGTGATAGTTTATTTAAGAGGAACAAGATTAATAGTGTTTTTTGTTCTCAAGTGGAAATCAGCGATCTGAGGTAAGAGCATCTTCATAAAATTTAAAATTGTTCTGAATTTATTACTTGTTAAATTTAATAATGGCAATTATCGATAAATTAAGAAAAGATGAGCTTAAGCTTGTCGCAGAGGAATTGGGTTTAAGTGTAGGAGAGGGAGCTAAACTTGTTGAGTTAAAAGATATTATTGAGAAATGTGAACATTTTTCAAATAGTGAGTTAATGAAAAATGTAGTTGATTGCGCGGTTGAGGAAATTAAATCGAAAAAAGAAGTAGAAAAATCAAAAATGGAGTTAGAAAAAATTAAACTAGCACAATTAGAGTTAGAGTTAGAGATAGCAAATATTCGTAAGGAATCTTTACAAAATTCTGAATTCGAGAAAATTAAATTAGCGCAGTTAGAGAAAGAGTTAGAATTAGCGAATATTAAAAGGGATTCATCCCAAAATAATTCGCTTTCAACTGTGCATTCGGAACCAGAACTTCTAAATAATAATAATCTAGAGAGTTTTATTAAGAGTATTAAAACGCTTACAATTCCATTACCATCTAAAGCAGAATCATTCAATCTATTTTTTCATTCTCTGGAAAAGGCATTTAAGAATAAAAATGTTCCAGATGGGTTTAAAGCGGAAATTCTTTTAAACATTCTTGGTGAAAAAGCCAGTAATTTAATGGTATATGTGTCTGAGGAAGACTTGTGTAATTACGAAAAATTAAAAACAGTTGTTTTGAAGGAGTTTCAGCCGACGGCTAATGAGTGTTTAAATAACTTCCGGAAAGCACAAAAATTACCGTCAGAGAGTTATGTGCAGTATGCGTCGCGATTATCGGCATCTTTTGAGTATTATTGTGAATTGCGTAAAGTGAATGATTTTAAATCATTATGTGAATTAATTGTATCTGACAAAATTTTTAATTCATTAGATCGTGAATTAATGACACGCATTGGGGTTAAGCAGGGTGAATCATTTTTTAAACCACAAGAATTGGGTCGTGAATGTGATATTTATTTATCTGCAAGGGGCAGAGGTAAAAATGAGTTGAATGTGTGTGCAAAGACTTGTGTAAATGAAGCGAAGCGGTTTGTCGGGAACAAATCGCATAATTCACGATTTCAAAAAGTTGCTTCAAATGTGTTCTTATCAGAAATAAAAAATGTAAAATGTGTTCTGTGTAAAAATAGTCAATATCATGCTTTATATATGTGTCCGCAGTTCAAAAAACTTCCTGTACAAGAAAGAGTTAATGTTATTAAGGCAAATAAGTTATGTTTTAAGTGTTTTTTACCGAATTGTAATGTGAGAAAATATAATATGAGAAACTGTTTTTGTGGAAAACCACACAATAAATTGATTCACTTTCCTAGAGAAGGAAAATTTAGCGATTCTTGTAAGGAAATAAAGGATAATTCGGAAGTTGCAGCTGCCGCTGATTCCGAAAAATTGAATGGAGAACAGCACGGTGAATTCAATTCCTTTTTTCCTCCTAATTTTCCTAGTGACAGGCAGCAAATTGTAGCCACTAGTTTTGCAAAAAACAAAACAAAAAATGTCTTATTGAGTACAGTGCGTGTTTTAGTTAAAGATAAATATTCTCAATGGCAGGAAGTAAGGTGCCTTCTAGACAGCGGCTCTCAAGCGTGTTTGATAACAAAAGATTGTGCAAATCGATTACAACTCAAAATAGAAAAAATAAATACTTTACTCTCTTGTTTGAATGATGCATCAATGACCATTAACGGTTGCGTAACAGCAACTATTGCCAATAAAGAGAAAAACTTTGAGAAATCCTTAAATATGTTTGTCGTGAGGAAAATTACGAATTTTGTTCTGAATAAAGTAATTAATGTACATATCGATGTCCCGAATTCAATAAAGTTAGCAGATTATAGTTTTAACATTCCTGGAAAAATAGACATGCTCCTTGGTGCTGAAATTTTTTATGAATTATTGAGACCGGGGCAAATATATTCTCAGAACCCTCAGCTACTCCTGCAAAATTCTTGTTTTGGTTACATTGCAACGGGGAATTTAGATCAAAGGGATGAGGTTAAAATTCATTGTGGATTAATACGTGGAGAGGATTTAAATGTAACATTAAGAAAATTTTGGGAGATTGAGGATGTAAATATAGAATTAACCAAAAGTAATGAACAGGCTATATGTGAGGAACATTTTACGCGTACACATAAGAGAAATGAGAAAGGTAAATATATTGTAACAATGCCTTTAAAAGATGACCCGTCATGTTTAGGTCAGTCTAGAGAAATTGCTCTTAGAAAACTCAGATCGCTGTGGACACGTCTATCTAGAGACGAGAAATACTTGTCGTTATATAAAGACTTTTTAGAGGAATATAAAAACCTTGGTCACATGAGAGAGGTAACAGAGAATAAAACTCCTGAGGTTGCTTATTACGCACCTCATCACGGAGTGTACAGACCAGATAAAGATACGACTAAATTACGTGTAGTTTTCAATTGTTCTTCACCAACAACAAATGGTACTTCTCTTAATTCCTTGCAATTCAATGGCGGAGTAATACAAAGTGATTTATTTACCATAATGGTGGGTTTCCGCCTGCATATTTACGCCTTAACTGCTGACATCAAAATGATGTATAGAATGATTCTTATTGACCCGAGTCAGTACCCACTGCAGCGAATTCTCTGGAGCAATAGCATTGAGGAACCCCCCAAAACATTTGAATTAACAACAGTGACATATGGAACAGTCTCAACGCCTTACTTAGCTATGAGAACTTTACACCAGCTTTCACTTGATGAGGAAAAAAAATTTCCCGAAAGCATCCCCAATCCTTCGTGATAATTTTTATATGGATGACGTGTTATTTGGAGCAAGTACATTAGAGGAGGCGATAGAGTTACAACAGGAGTTAAAGGAGGTCATACAGTCTGCAGGGATGGAGCTACATAAGTGGTGTTCTAATAATGATGAACTTTCTCCAAGTATGACAGAGAGTTACAATTTTTATAACAAAGATGAAATTAAAACTTTAGGCGTGTCTTGGAAGCCAAAGGATGATTGTTTTGTTTTCTGAGTTAAAGTAGATCTGAACAATTCCTATACAAAAAGAGAGGTGTTGTCGACGATAGCTAGGATCTTTGATCCGCTAGGCTTATTAGGCCCGATAATTGCTAAGGCCAAAATATTTATGCAAAAGCTTTGGCGTCTAAAAATTGATTGGAGTGATGCACTCCCAGCACCAGAATACAGAGAGTGGCATCAATTTCTCATTAAATTAGAACGAATAAATGACATAAAAACTGAGAGGTGTATTGTGATTCCCCAGGCTTCAAATATAGAAATACATGGATTTGCAGACGCTTCAGAACTCTGCTATGGAGCGGCCATCTATTGTAAGTCCAATGATTCACGTGGCCGGACATTAATAAGATTAATCTCAAGCAAATCAAGGGTTGCTCCGGTTAAAAGCTTAACAATCCCTCGATTAGAACTGTGTGCAGCTGTTTTGCTGGCAAAGCTAATGAATAAGGTGTTGGCTGCTTTAAAGATGATGATCAACGAAGTCTATTTTTGGACAGACTCTACAATTGTTCTGGCCTGGTTACAGAAGGAACCCATTGATTTGAAACCGTTTGTGCAACATAGAGTGGCAACTATCCAAGACCTTTCACCAATCCAACAGTGGCATCATATCGCTTCAGATCAAAATCCTTCTGATGTGTTATCAAGAGGCGTTGATCCAGATAAACTGTTCGAACACGAACTATGGTTAAACGGACCCAGCTTTTTACTAGAAAGGGACTATCCGAGTCAAATAACTGTTAACCCAAAATATTTGGACGATTTTAGAGTAGAACTAAAAAAGTCTAACACAAACTGTGATGATAATTTTAATGTTTTTAATTTGGTAACTGATAATGACTTTGTATGTAATCTGCTGAATTTAAGTAATAATTATTTAACTGTTCTGCGTATTATAAGTTTTATTTTCAGGTTCATAAATAACAGCAGAAATCCTCTTTACAAAACAAGAGGACCATTTAAATCTTCAGAAATTGTTGAAGCAGAGAAATTTCTATTGAAGTGCATACAAAGAGAGGAATTTTCCGAAGACATTAAAGACTTACAGGTAAAAAAGGCTATAAAGCCTAACAGTAAGTTGAAGATGTTGAATCCATTTATTGATAATGAAGGAATTTTGAGAGTGGGAGGTAGACTTAATAATAGTGATATCAATTACAATCAGAAATTTCCTATTTTGTTGCCCCCAAGACATAGGTTAACACATTTAATTGTAGAATATTTTCATAGAAAATATTTGCATAGTGGACCACAAGCCTTATTGCATCAAATTAGACTAAAGTTCTGGATAATTAATGGGCGTAGTATATGTAGAAAAGTAGTGCACAACTGCATTAAGTGTTGTAAAAGCAATCCTGTTTTTTCTGACCAAATTATGGCAAGTTTGCCTAGAGAGAGAGTAAATGTAAATTATCCGTTTAATGTTTCCGGCGTTGACTTCTGTGGTCCATTTTACATCAAGTACAAAGGACAACGGAAAGGGCTATATAACAAAATATATGTTTGCATTTTTATCTGTTTTGTATCAAAAGCTGTGCATATTGAAATGGTAACTGACTTAACAAGCAATGCATTCATCGCAACACTTAAAAGTTTCATTGCTAGAAGAGGCAAATGTGGTAAGCTCTATTCTGATAATGCAAAAAATTTTGTTGGTGCCAATCTTGAACTTAAAAAATTATTTAACTTGGTTTTTAAACCAGATGAAACCCTCGCGAATTATATGGCCTCTGAGGGAATTGACTGGCATTTCCTTCCCCCTAGAGCACCAAATTTTGGAGGTCTCTGGGAGGCAGGAGTAAAATCCTTCAAGTTCTATTTAAGAGGGGTAGTGGGTAATTTGAAATTAACATACGAAGAATTCCTCACAGTGATTACTCAAATAGAGTGCATGTTAAATTCTCGTCCTCTCACCCCGCTTTCATCTGACATTGATGATTTAAATGTTTTAACTCCAGGTCATTTCCTCATTGGACGACCCTTTAGTGCGCTTATAGAGCCAGATTTATCAAAACTTAAAGAATCAAGATTGGCATCCTGGGAAAAAATAACCAGATTAAATCAAACTATTTGGAAAAGATGGTCAAACTCTTATTTGAGCCATCTCCAACAAAGAACAAAATGGTTCTTTGATAAAAGTAACGTAAAGATCGGCGATCTGGTTATTTTGAAAGAAGATAATTTGCCACAATGCCAGTGGGCCTTAGGAAGAATTTGTGAGGTTTATCCTGGCAAGGATAAAAAAATAAGGGTTGTTGGGGTTAAAACTGCATCAGGTACATATAAGAGACCTGTTTGCAAAATATCATTACTACCAATGAAGCTTTAAGTTCATTAATATTTACTTGTACATAAATTTTTTGTTTCATGCTCTGTGTATTAAATTGTTGCATTATTGACATTTTTATGAATAGCCTTTGAGTATTATATTTCTTCATGTGTGGATTACATTATAAACTATTTATAAGTTTTTTGGAAAAAAAAAAATATATATATGTATATTAGTTTCTAACAGTGATTGAATGTTTAATAAACATTGCAATGAGGGCCGGTATGTTACGCTTGCATGCGTTAACACCGCGCCACCTATAATTTGTATTCTTCGTAAAGAACTTTGAAGTGAAGCGAAGAGAGTGTGTGTTCGGCGACCGCAGAACGTGGCGTCGAAAAATAAATAAATTATGAGTGATTAAAGTGTATTCGTGTTTTAAATAAGTATAAAACTGCCTTAGAAAACCACGGAAAAATCCGAAGACTTGGTCGATTTGTGCGACTTGGGATCGATCCCGGCACTTCCCATCTACCAGCTTTGAGCACAGCACCGCTCAGCTACTGGTGGGCCCGTTAGATGTCAGGACTGTGTCAAATATTTTGCAACATTCTACGACCACTCGTTTTTCAGCTAAAGAAGATACAAAATCCTTTTCTTAAATCGGTTCCACAGTACTTCCTTTACTTTGTATAAGTAAGTAAAAAATTTAGGGAAACAAAATAATGACTTTTGTTGTACTAAATGACTTTTCATATGAAACTTTTAATTTCTGGCTTCTCTACATTATGAGATTAATAGGTTCTCCTACGATCTTTTTTTTAAAAATCTTATTAATTTTTATTCTTATTTGTTTAGTTTGTGTGTGTGTGTGTGCCTTTTTAGACATATTGTCATTGATCTTCATAGCAGTTCGAACATTGCAACTAATAGCTTTTTTTTTTTTGGCTGATTTATTTAGGAATCGACCAACTGCAATCACTTCGTTTATCTATATCTATCTGTCTATATATATATGTAATGAAAATTTTGTCATCACGATAACTCCCGAAAGAATTTTCTAAATCGAACCAAATTCGGACAGCAAACTTATAAGTATCTTGGACGAGTTCGTTAACCAAGTTGCTCTGTCTTTTTATTTTCAAGTGGTTGCTGCTTAAAAGTTTCAAATCCACATTGTAAAAAGCTTATTTAAAGCCTGATTTGCTTGAATTTTGATGTAAATATAAACCATATAAGGGTTTCAACCAAGTTATTAATGAACTTTATCCGCCATGTTTTGACAAAGTGACGGTTATCTTAAACTAAGCGCAGCCACTTGAAAATTTAACATCACGATGACTTACAAAAGAATACTCCAAATCGAACCAAATTTGGACAGTGAACTTATCTTATAAATATCTTAGATGAGTTTGTTAACCAAGTTGCTCCACAATTTTGTTTTCAAGTGGAACCCACTTGAAAATTTCAAATTCACATTGTAAAAAGCGTATTCCAAATTTATTTGAATTTTGATGTATACCTAGATCATATAGGGGTTTCAACCAAGTTTATTAATGAACTTTATCATCCATTTTTAACAAAGTGGCGAATATGTTAAACTAAGCGGAGCCACTTGAAATCAGGCTACCACTTGAAAACTTATAATCACGATAACTTCCGAAATAATACTCCAAATCGAAACAAATTTAGATAGTAAATTTATCTTAAAAATATCTTGAATGAGATTTTTAACCAAGTAGCTCTGCCATTTTGTTTTCAAGTGAAGGCCACTTGAAAAATTTCAAATTCACATTGTAAAAAGCGTATATAAAACCGGATTTGCTTGAATTCTGATGTATACATAGACCATATATAGGTCTCAACCAAGTTTATTAATGAACTTTATCTGCCTTTTTTGATCAAGTGCGGATGTTATAAACTAAGCGGGACAGCTCAAAAATCAGGCTACCACTTGAAAATTTATAATCATGATAACTTTTTAAATTCTGATTCAATTGAAACCAAAGTTAGACAGTTAACTTATCATGTAAATATCTTGGATGAGTTTACTGGGCAACTTGTTCCGATATTTTGTTTCCAAGTTGCATTCACTTCAAATCAGGCTGCCACTTGAAAATGTGCCATCCCGATAACTTTTAAAATACTAAACTGATTCAAACCAAAGTTGGATATTGAACTAACTGTTCAAATATCTTGGATAAGTTCGCATGGTAACTTGCTCCCCCATTTTATTTCCAAGTGGCGGCCACTTGAAAATTTGTCATGATAAATTTTGTACTATTGCATCAATTCGTATCAAATTTGGGTAGTGGATTCAAATATCTCAGATAAGTTCGCTGGCCATCTCACTCCGCTTTTTTGTTTCCAAGTGATGGGCACTTGAAATCATGGTGCCATTTGAAAATTTCTTATCACGATAATTTTTGAAATACCGAATTTGTTTGAACCAAAGTTGGACAGTGAACTTATCAAACAAATAACCTGGATGATTTTGCTCGGCAAGTTGCTCCGCCATTTTGTTTCCAAGTAGCAGCCACTTAGACTGCCACTTGAAAATTTGTCATAACAATAACTTTTGAAATACTGCACTGATTCAAAACAATGTTAGACAATGAACTTATGCTTCAAATATCTTGGATGAATTTGTTAGACAATTTCCTCTGTCATATTGTTTCCAAGTGGTGGCCACTTGAAAATTTATTATCATGATAACTTTTGAAATAATTAATTTGAACCAAAGTTGAAAAATGGATTTATCATTGAAATATCTATGATTTCGGTGGGCAATTTTTTTGAAATTTTCTTTCCACGTTGCAGCCACTTGAGAATTTGTTATCGTGGTAACTTTTGAAATACTGAATTTATTCAACCCTAAGTTGGACAATGAGCAATGAGCTTATCTTACAAATATCTTGGATTAGTTCGCTGAGCAACTTCCTCCACCATTTTGATCCAAGTGGCAGTCACTTAATTTGTCAACGCGATATCTTTTGAAATTCTGAATTAATTCGAACTAAATTTGTACTGTAGACTTATCTCACAAATGCATTTGATGTACTTGTTTGCCAGGGCATCTTGTTTCCGAGTGATGGCTACTTGAAAAAGTTCAAATTCACGTAAAAAAGTATTTATGAACCGATTTGCTTAAATCTTCATATGTGCATAGCCATATATTTCTACCATTCTACCAAGTCCATTAATAATTTGTCTACTTGACAAGAAAAAAGAAATCAACCTACCCTTCTGAATGAGCTGGAAGGACTTGCTTTTTTTAAATTCTTTATGCTGCGTTATTCGGCCAAATCTAGGGGAGCAGATTTTGGATATTTTAATTTTTTTTAGATAAGATTTTAAGAACAAGGATTATTTATCAAAGCATTTCTAATGTTTTGTCGATTATTGTAAATACTTACAAACCAATATTTATTAAATCTAGAAAAAAAAAAAAAAAAAAATACCATTAATATACTTTTATAATCGCTTGAAATCACTATGAAGACAATTACATCTAATCTATCACCTCACCTCTATAATTTTTAAATCGATTGCAATAGATGATAAATTATTTTCAAACGCCTTTATTATGAAATATCTCTCTATCTTTTATTTAAAAAAAAGATTCAATATATATATATAATATATTACTCCGTGACCATGTCCATGATATATATATATGATGAATATCATGAAAATAATTTAGTGCTGCCATCTATGAACGTAAGATAAATATAAACTCTTTTCATTTGTCCATCATTACTTGTGTCACCAGGCCTGGGTGGAATACATACCCTCTATGGCATGGGTTTTTTAAAGGATATACCCCGAGTTTATGCGAGTTTTGTAGAAAACCAAGGGAAATTCTGAACTTTCTGTACCTAATAAATTATTTTAGGTTTTATATGAAAATTATGGAAACTGGACATTTGGAAATAAATGGTGTCAGTGTTGTTTGTGTCAATTAACCACATTGTGCTGTTTGATATTTTAAATTTTCATTGAACTTGAATTTTTTTCTGTATATGTTACTTTTATTTGAGATTTTTATTCAAGCTTCTGTTAACGTATAATGTTAAATATTTGTGCATATCAAATTTTGTGTGATGCTCAAAATGCTACCACCATTATCTCCCCCAAGAAAAAAATTTAACTTCAGATTTATTTTATACTGCTGTATATTATTCAATAAACTAGATTAAATATCCATTCTAAATTAAAATTCATTTGGTGTTGAATTTTATATCTGAAACATTTTCATGTTTCAGATCTAAGTAAATCGCTATGATATATTGATTTTGTTAATGCACAATTTTCCAAAATGAAAATATTTCTAATTTCTATACAAATATGAAAGTTCTCTCTTCATGCTCAATTTATAGGAACAGGAACTTTATTGTATTAGCACCGTATTTGTGTTAGAAGTTAAAAATTCAAGTTCAAACTTCAGATTTGTTTAATGCTGCCATCTGTTGTTAAATAATTGAAACTATAATTATAAATTACAGCCGATTTGATGTTAGACTCAAAATCTTTCAGTAGAAATCACTATGACCTTACAAAATATTAGTTATTTATAATTATCTAAAATTACATTGTACCGATATTTTTTGGCCCAAGCAATATAATAGTGCCAATCAATATTAATACTGAAGTTATTAATACTGATATAGTTTACTTTAAATTTCGCAATTTTAAATAATTTTGATTTCAGTTATTTATATTAAGATCTATAAAAGTAAGTATTTCCATGAAAATTGCTGTAAAAGAAAAACTGGTAATTTAAAGCCGCAAAAATATTAATTGTTAATACATAAGATCAGTTCTGAGTATTTACATATTACGATTGATTGGTACGTTTGTGATATTTACGGTTCAGAATATAGACAAATAAATATTTATGAAATACAGTAAAGCAAAGTTTATATGTTCCTTTACTTTTATGTCTGTACGTCGATTTGATGTAATCTGAATTCATTTGTAATCATTTTAATGCAAAAATGCTGTGTTTATTCGCAGCCCCACCCTCCTTCTTCCCCCAATTATGACAACGTGTGGCATCGGTACATGAGAGATTTTAGGGCTCTTCCAGGCTCTGATTAACGCCAAGGCATGCGGGGCAGTTGTCCTGGGCCCCCCTTCTGGAAGGGCCCCCCCAATAGGCATAAGCAGAAATTTTGCATCCTAAAGACCTCTCATGCCACTGCAAGGGGTTCCCCAGAATAAGCTTGCCCCGGGGCTCGAGGTAGTCTAACTCGGGCCCTGAGCTCCTCTTCCCACCCATCACTAGTTAATTATTGCTCAGCTACACAGTTTCAACACTGAAATTTAATTTTTGCATTGATCTCGTAAAATGTACATTTCTATTCTTCTTATTTGCACCCCGTAAATTTGGTTTGTAATAGAAACATTCTATTTAAAATACTGCACTTCTAATTCTTAAAATAAACTAATGTATAATAAACACTCAGCACAAAACACACAGTTTTTTCGCGTAACGTACAGAAAACTATTTCGAAAAAACAAACATATTTTATTATTAAATAAGATAGTACCAATAATAATAATGATATTTGGCTATCACATTAATGTGAATACTTTCAACAACTCACAAGGCCCACCAGTGGCCGAGCGGTTCTGCGCTCAAAGCTGGTAGACGTGTGCTGCCAGGCTTGATTCCAGGTAGCGCTCATCAGCCTAGCCGTTCGGAATTTTCCATGGTTTTCTTTGGAACTTGCGTGCGGGCAAAGACCCCCCCCCCTCCACGGTGGGCCTTCTCCCTCAGGCTTAGGCCCCTAGTGCAGTCAATTGGCCTTATTCCCTACCGCCATTACTCCAATAACCCTAAATATCTTCAAAATAAGATTTTTTTTTTTTTTTTTCCCGGAAACATACCCAATTTTGTCTTCTAAAGTATTATTAGAATAATACTGAAGCTCTAATACCTCATGTATATGCCGACTGGCAACAAATTGCTTTTTAGCTGTAAACTATAGTTAAAATAAAGTATGATTTTTTAAAGTCTTTTTCCCGTGATTTATTTAAGAGAGGAAAGAATAAAACATTTTAAAATTGATTTAAAGAATAATTAGGCATTTAAGGGTTAAAATATTCACATTCTTTCATTAAATTTCTAAAATAAATCTAGAAAATAAATAAATAAATGAAAAGGTGATAGTAATATTATTTAGAATGAATGAGAGTAAAATTGTTCATTTTAGAATTGCTTCAACTGAATGTGATCTTTCAATAACATAGGTGATTACAACTCTATTAATTTTTTTTTTTTTCTTTGAAATTATATGAAATGTGAGAAAAATTGAGGGTTCAATTAAAATTTAATGAGAATAACTAATAAAAATCGATAAAAATAATTGTAAACTTTAAATATACTATTAAATTATTAAATGTACTTTCTAAATCTCAATTATATACTTATTATAAATAAATAAATAAATAAATAAATAAATGATTGATTTCAAGGGCCCCGGGACCATGCCCGATTTGCCTGCGACGTTAAACCTAAATAACTAAACAAACAACTCTTAGAGAAACAGAGTTGTGCCAATATTTTGAAGATGATTATCACGATATCATCAAAGGAGAAGTTGCTCGAGAGCGCAAAGTGTTATTAGACAAATTCAGTTCTGTACAGATAGATATGAATGAAAAATATTTTGAATAAATATTCTAAGTTTTACATTATTATTTCTAAACGCCTTAACATTTGCCCTTCTCTGCAATAAGTAAAATTGTCCATTTACCTTAGGTAAAAAAAAAAAAAAAAAATCTGTTTTCTTATAAAGAAAGTATCACAAGTATAACTTTTACAACTAAAAATTCCTTTTAATTCTTGCGTGGAATTTTTTCTCTCTCTTGTGTAAAAAAGAAACAAATGGAGCCGAACTCCTCTCTCTGAGTATCAGATCTTTTCACGCGAATGTTTCCCCCTATCTACAGTTAAAACGATCTTGGCTTATATCTTTTCCTTCGTGACTAAGCGTTGATAGTTGCGTGAAGTAACGTGGCAGATGCGTGGCAACAACTTTTTCACACTCCTCCCTTATAGAAGCCTCTTGAAATGATCTGCTACATCCCATCCACAGATACATGCTTTGAGGAAAATATAGAGAAAACTACTACAGTGTGACCATCACAAAATTTTCTTCTATATTTTCCTATAAAAAATTGACGCAGTACAAATTGTTTATTAAAATTATTTTCGATGATAATTGCACACGATATTCACCTATGAGAAGTATAACAGTAAATGTCTGAAGCCAATTTTGTGCCCTACAGACGGACACTTAAAAAAAAAAAAAATGAGAAAGGGTTAAAAAAATTAAACCAGTTGGCATAGGTGGACTCCGCACAGTTCACCATCACGTATTTGTTTCCACACATTTTAATTATTGTTAGAAACTATCAAAGTAAAACTGACATATCGCATCCCGGCTAGAAAAAGGACACAACTTAAAAATGCAGTATTTGAGACGAATCAACTTAAAGATGGTAGAAAGAATTAACTTGTCTATAATAAAACTAACATGAATACCTTTCAGGAGGATGAATTGAGAGTTACAGATGCGACATTTTCCGCGCTCATCGGGGGCATTTTATACGTATTTTTCAATAACATAAACCCAAATTTGCCATAGGTTGATTTCTTTGGAAATCGAAATATTCCAATCATTTCGTTTATCTCTTTCTCTCTCTACACACACACACACACACACATATATATATATATATATATGATCGAAATCTTATAATCACGATAACGTCCGAAATAATACTCCAAATCGAACCAATTTTGACAACGAATTTATCTTATAAATGTCTTTGATAAGTTCGTTAACCAAGTTGCTCCACAAATTTGTTTTCAAGTGGCAATGTATGCATAGACCATATAAGGGTCTCAACCAAATTTATAAATGAATTTTATCCGCCATGATATTTCCAATCGTTTTTTCTCTTCAAACAATCCGTAGCTCTAAACTTTCAACAAAATCGTTCTGTCCATTTCCGTGTAAACCATATTTCTGCCATACATTGTAATTGGCCTTTAAATGTTTAACAGTAAACGCGACATTTTCTGAATATGAAAATATTTCGAATCGCTTATGCACCCCCAAACTTTCTTCAAAATCCTTATACCCATTTTCAAGTAAACCCGATTTCTGCCATATGTTACAGCTGGCCGATAAAGGTTTAGCTGCGAATGCGAATTTTTTTGAAGATGAGGATAAGTTCAATCATTTAAGCACCCCGAAAAGGCTTTAACCCCAAACTTTCATCAAAATTCCTATATCCATTTTTAAGTGAACCCAATTTCTGCCATATGTTGTAATTGGCTGATAAAGGGTTAACTTCGAACGTGAATTTTTCTGAAGATGAGAATAAGTTTAAACGCTTTAGCACCCCGAAAAACACTTAACTCCAATCATTTTTTTAAATCGCTATATCCATTTCCGAGTAAACCCGATTTCTGCTATGTTTTGCAATTGGCTGATAAAGGGTTAACTGTGAACGCGAATTTATCTTAAGATGAGCTCCAAATCGTTTTTTCTCATCAAAAATCCCTAACTTCAAACTTTCATCAAAATCGCTTTGTCCGTTTCCGTGTAAACCCAAATTCTGCCATACGTTGCAATTGGCCTTTAAAGGTTTTAACTGTGAACGCGCATTTTTCTGACGATGAGGACAATTTCAATCGTTTAAGCGCCCCCAAAAGCACTTATTTCCAAACTTTCATCAAAATCCCTATAACCATTTCCGAGTAAACCCGATTTCTGTTATATGTTGCCATTGACCAATAAAGGGTTAATCGCGAACGCAATTTTTTCTGAAGATGAGGGTTAATCCAAGCACCCCGAAAAACACTTAACTACAAACCTTTTTGAAAATCGCTATATCCATTTCCGAGTAAACCCAATTTCTGCTATATGATACAATGGACCGAGAAAAGGTTAACAACGAACACGAATTAAAGTCGCATGTGTATAGTTAATGATATTCATCCCGGCATCAAAACTGATATTTTTGAGCTGTTCTTACATCTTTATGATAAAAATATTTCTTTCCATGCACGATTAAGTATTTTGCCCTATTTTCCCATGTTAAGAAAATCATAAATTTCAAATAGCTTCTGAAGTTTTTTAATGGACTCTTCCCAGCGTCGTCTGCTCAATCATGTGATAGACGAAAACGAAGAATCGAATTCTAAGAATCGAATTCAATTAAACATTGTTCTTAAGAACAAAGTGTTAGTTAATATTTAATATAAAATAAAATAAAAGTAATATTGTGCATTTGTAAACAGTAGAATAGTTGTATTTGTAAATTTAATAATTTTTAAAAAACAGTTTATGTGTTTATTTATTTTGAACTGTAAGAATCGATTTTTGTATGTTCTAGTGTAACTGTTACATTAACTGATAAATAATAGCTTCTTCTTGTGGAATGTTTATGGATTATAATTTGAAATTTTAAAATGTTTTCATTTAATTTAATTGCATAAAGGTGTTACAACAAGTTAATTAATTTAGTTACTGGTCTAAATGGATTTACGCCGTGCGATGTTGCACTGTCAATGATTTAAGTACCAAAAATCAGGGTATTTAACATGTTCTTCATGAACATCAATAACAAATATAAACTAAATGATGATTGTAAATGTATACAGCAAACAAAAGATGATGACTAATGATATAAAATGGATAAAAAATGATGATGTATAAAAAAATAACACAGATTAAATACGATTGATCAAAAATAAGAATAGAAAATATGTTATTTCAGCAATCGCTATAGATATACAAGACCTCGTCTGCAATTTGTTTTTCATCTATCATGTGACCTCTGATGTCAGGTGGGAAAGCCCATTAGAATGTTGTAAATAAATAGGGTTCTGCCAGTGTCATAAATAATATTTTAAAACTGGTCTGACCTATCTGCGATCATTTGTTTGTGAGATATCGTTTAAACAGACTAACAAACTAACTAACACACTAACGGACTAACAAACTAACAGACACCCTACAGACGGCACCTTACAAATTTTGCCGTTTTTGCCTACAGGCAGTTGCCCAGTCCGAAAACGTTTGTGCACTTGCATTGGAAGCAACTGCGCAAAACGGCATTTTACTTTACGATCTGATGCAGGCCATCCAAAGGACTGCCAGAACATTAAATGTGGAATACGTGATTTTGATATCAGCGGCATATCAGCCGACTACAAGTGCACAAGATGTGGGACGGACGTAGTTTTGGTGTGTCACAATACACGATATGCCGGGTTTTGAAGAGTGAGACTTTGCATCTATATGATTTTCAACGAGTCTAATCATTGACTGAAGAGGATTATTCTCATCGCATAGACTTCACCCGCCAGTGCATACAGCAGAGAGCAGTACGTTTAGATTTTGTGGTAAGTGTTCTTTTCTCGAATGACTGTAATTTTGCATGAAGTGAGGCATTTGATAATCTACACTAAACATTATCAGTCGTATGAAAATCCACCTACCGCATATTCACATGCGTATCAGCGACTCTTCTCTATCAGTGTTTGGACGGCTACCTAATAGAACCGTATCTTCAGCCGGGACATTTTGACGATGACAAACACCGAAAGTTTTTACAAGAGGTGCTCGCAGATGTCCCAACCGACTTCCAGATGTATGTGTTTCCAGCACGACGAAGCTATGGGCAAGCATCCAGTTGGATGGTACTATCTGGCTGGATGTAACTTTTTGAAACTGATGGATCGGACGAGAAGGTCCTGTATCTTAGCCACCACAATCGCCGATCCGTCTCGTCTTGATTTCTTTTTGTGGGGACAGTTGAAGAATCTGGTGTATAAGACAACTCTTGAATCTGACGAGGACTTAATCACAAGGCTTTCGGCTGCCATTGGGAAGATTCACGATATGCCTGGAATATTTCAGAGAGTTCGCTAATCCTTCCTTCGCCACTGTTTTTTTTTTTGTGTCACCGTCGGTGGTCGTTTTTATGAGAACTTATTGTGAATGTTTATAATATACACATGTTTGTAAAAATTGCACATAAAAGAATAATGCAACTGAGCCGAAATTTTCAGTACATGCAAATTATAATGTGTTAAGCAAGTGATTAACATTTCAGAGTCACTACGCATGGGTGGGCTAAGCAGCGCCTTCTGAACTGCTGTTGAAACCGTGTAAGTAGAGAGCTGTTGCAGGATATTATTGACAAACGTTAAGCGAGTCGTAACAATGTCTCATCAACCAAAGAGGGTGACATTGTAACAAATTACGGAGTTTGAACGGGAGAAAATCAATTGCCTTTGTGAAGGAAGATTTTTCTATCGTGCAATAGCAGGGCTCGTGTGCAGCGTAACAGCAGCACAGTGATGAGAGTTTGGAAGCAGTGCGCCAACGAGTATTAGACAATTTGAAAATCCAGTTGTGGACTCCGAAAGATGACGTCAACGTGTGATGACAAGTACCTGATATGCATGGCGCTGACGGACCGTAAAGTTTCATTAAGACAATGGGCTCTTCCCACCGTCGTCTGCTCAATCACGTGATAGAGGAAAACGAATAATCGAATTCTGAGAATCGAATTCAATTAAATATTGTTCTTAAGAACAAAAGTGTTAATATTTAATAGAAAATAAAATAAAAGTAATATTGTGCATCTGTAAACAGTAGAATAATTGTATTTGTAAATTTAATAATTTTTAAAAAACACTTTATGTGTTTATTTATTTTCACCTGTAAGAATCGATTTTTGTATGTTTTTGTGTAACTGTTACATTAACTGATCTAGCAATAAATAATAGCTTGTTCTTGTGGAATGTTTATAGATTATAATTTGAAATTTTAAAATGTTTTCATTTAATTTAAATGCATAAAGGTGTTACAACAAGTTAATTAATTTAGTTACTGGTCTAAATGGATTTACGCCGTGCGATGTTGCACTGTCAATGATTTAAGTACCAAAAATCAGAGTATTTAACATGCTCTTCATGAACATCAATAACAAATATAAACTAAATGGTGATTGTAAATGTATACAGCAAACAAAAGATGATGAATAATGATATAAAATGGATTAAAAAAGGTGATGTATAAAAAATAACACAGATTAAATACGATTGATCAAAAATAAGAATAGAAAATATGTTATTTCAGCAATCGCTCTTAATAAACAAGACTTCGTCTGCTATTTGTTTTTCCTCTATCATGTGACCTCTGACGTCAGGTGGGAAGAGCCCATTGGCAGCATTTTGATCCACTGCTATAGGTGTATCAATGTCTTCTTCCTTAATTCATCGACGTATGCTGCACCGTGGGCTGCGTGCAAGAACTACTTTGTACATGATCCCCTCACGCAAATCATCGACGTCTGTGGCTGCAAAGGGTTCATGGACATAGAGATTTGCGTGCAGATTGGCAACAAGTGGTTCTTTTTGACGAATCCCATTTTAGTTTGTGGTATTATGATTGCCGTATACATGTTATGTATACGGCATTCCGGTGAGCGCTATTTCGGAGTATGCTGTTCCGGTAAGCGCTACGTCATGGAGTGCAATATCAAACGTCATAGTGGAAGAATATCTGGTGTTATGGTTTGGTGTTCGATTGCGTATCATGGACGATCTCAGCTACTACGAATTCTGGGTAATCTTAAGGACAATAGGTACATCAATAAGTTCTGGAGCTCGACGTCTTCCCTTTCCTTCAAGGCATTCTTGGAGTTACCTTTCAACAGGATAATGCCCATCCACATGCTGCAAGGAATGTTCAGGACTTCTTCTCATCAGACAACGTACAGCTTCTTCCTTGGCCTGCTTATTTCTGGATATGTCGACTATTGAACATGTGGGGAATTTCGTTAGTCAAGGTTCCGCTCGTGATCCTCGTCCTCCAGCTTCTGCAGATGAACTATGGGTATGCATATATAAAATATATATAATGCTCTTCCTCACGCAGACATTCAAAATCTGTTTAATTCTATGCCACGTCGCATAGCAGCGCACTTATTATAGAGCATGGTGGCTACACAAAATACGGATTTCGGACAGTTAATATGTATGCATTTTTTGCTTTGAAAATTTAATCATTTATTTGTACTAATACCAGTCGTTTGTGCATCAAATTTCATTAATTTCTGACAATTGTTTCATGAGGTTGCAGTTTTCACAAATTGAGGATACTTATTAATGTTAATTATATTTGGTTAATTAACTAAAATTGCTTTTGTAACGTATACGATATTCTTATATTTTCTCTTTGTATACTCAGTTTTATTATGTTGCTCTTTGTAATAGGTTTGCATTTCATTTTACACCATGTTTTCTTTGATGACAATTGTTTGCATTAGTGTATACCATCACATGTTAAAAATTATTCTATCTTTTTTTTTAATCATCCTGTATATAGTAGTAGTTATGTTCCTCAACGTGAGTTTTTTCAGGATCTATTTTTTTCTTATTTGATGGGTGTAATTGTTCCAGGCAGTTATGAAGATTATTATAGTATACATATTTTTGTAAATTGAAACATTGCATCTATTTTTTGAAGACATTCATATCCCCATTGGTCAAAAATAACATACATTTTTTTGCCAATTGGAAAATGCAGAATTTCTTTCCCTTAGCCATGATTTTCATACGTTCTCCTAGATAAATAACGTAATCTCCTGAAATTTTTTTTATTTTTCCGACAGAGTGAAAATAATGCCTGGACCGGAATCGAACCCCGGATCTTTGACTTACAAGGTCAAGGCTCTACCAATTGAGCTATCCAGGCCTTTTAATAAAACGTAATCTCCGTCTACCATTCTTTTAAATATGTAATGAACTCTTTCTGTATATAATAATGCTTTTCAGTATGGTTTATGTTGCGAAAATCGCTACTTCCACTTCAACTTTTTGTAATCCGATCGTCTGCGCCTGCGCGCACGAGAGGAATTGTGCGTTCGATAGCAAGAAGAAGAATGTTCTAAGTTTCCAAAATGTAAATATTGTGTATTGTTAGCGCGCGTTAAGTATTTATGTAATTTTATTAGTATTATGTCTTTAATAATTTGTGATTGTGTATTTACCAGATAAAATGCGTTTATTTAAAGAAAATGACTGTTCAATGAGTGAAAGTTTCCACTTATTATTGAATTAAGAACTAATATTTCATCCCTCGAACAAGACAGATGAAGGAAGGTAAGTTTTTCTTACCTTTTATTATTGAAAAGAAACATAAATGATTCTATTTGCTTTTTAATACGAAATTTTTGATTAGATGAAGATTTGTAGAATCAATTTTGTTGAATACTAATTTATTTAAAATTTAGTATATAAATATCGAATATAGGTATTCTTAAAGTTTGAATTCGATATTTATTGGCATCCTACTGCCGGGATCTGTTTACCTAGGATTATAATGGAAAAATTAGCTAAAGAAAGAACACCTTTAAGAAGTGCGTTTACACGTATCCCTAATTTATTAGAGAATAATTTAATAGAGGAAGATAAGAATATAGAAGAAATTGAAGTTTTATATGCTCAATTAAATGAAAAATGGGCAATGTTATGTCCAAAAGAAAAAGAAATATTAGATGTTCTTGTTAAAGATGATAAGTGTACACAAGATAATTATGATAAAGAGTATGAAGGCTTTAGTTCTTATGAAGAACTAAAGCCTTCATACTCTTTATCATAATTATCTTGTGTACATTTATCATCTTTAACAAGAACATCTAATATTTCTTTTTCTTTTGGACATAACATTGCCCATTTTTCATTTAATTGAGCATATAAAACTTCAATTTCTTCTATATTCTTATCTTCCTCTATTAAATTATTCTCTAATAAATTAGGGATACGTGTAAACGCACTTCTTAAAGGTGTTCTTTCTTTAGCTAATTTTTCCATTATAATCCTAGGTAAACAGATCCCGGCAGTAGGATGCCAATAAATATCGAATTCAAACTTTAAGAATACCTATATTCGATATTTATATACTAAATTTTAAATAAATTAGTATTCAACAAAATTGATTCTACAAATCTTCATCTAATCAAAAATTTCGTATTAAAAAACAAATAGAATCATTTATGTTTCTTTTCAATAATAAAAGGTAAGAAAAACTTATCCGAACCAGACATTTAAATTTGAATCATGCTGGTGTCCAAATCCTAATGAATAATTTAAGAGAAGATTTTTGGATTTTAAAGTATCGGAAGACAGTAAGAAAAGTTATCAGAAATTGTGTACGCTGCAAAAGATATGATGCTAGACCAAAGCCCATCATAGAAGCACCTCTCCCAGTTGACAGAATAAAGGAAGCAGCAGTGTTTGAGGTCATAGGAATTGATTATGCCGGTCCTCTAATTCTTCGAGGAGGTCAAAAAGTCTGGATAGTCATCTTCACTTGTGCCGTCTACCGAGCCTTGCATTTAGAGATAGTTACATCCATGTCGACTGAAAATTTTCTACAGGCTCTCCGAAGATTCATAGCTCGAAGAGGAAGACCCACAATAATTTACTGTGATAATGGCTCAAATTTCGTTGGTGCGGAAAATTTACTTAAGAAAATCAATTGGGATACCATTTCTCAATACAGTGAAGCTCAGAAGATCATTTGGAAGTTCAACCCTCCATCTGCACCGTGGTGGGGTGGGTGGTGGGAACGTATGATTGGTATAATCAAGGAAATTCTTCGAAAAGTCTTAGGAAGAAGTTCGTTGAATTTAGAAGAAATGAATACTGTTATTTGTGATACTGAAGGCATTGTTAACCAACGTCCTTTAACTTACCTCTCCGAAGATGTTAATGATCTAACTCCGCTTACTCCTGCTATGTTTTTACGGGATATTAAAGAATCAGGCATTCCCGATCTTGATGTTTTAGATTCATCATCTCTCAATAAAAGATATGCCTATAGACAGCGAATAAAAGAAGATTTACGAAAAAGGTTTCGAATTGAATATTTGGGGCATTTAAGGCAATCTTCGAAATTTACTAAAAATCAACGACCCATCCAAATTGGTGATATCGTTATAGTATCCAGTGAGAACATCAAGAAAATTGACTGGCCTCTCGGTAAAGTTATTGAACTCTGTCCATCTAAAGATGGCCATGTTCGACTAGTAAAAGTGAAAATGAAAGGTGGTGAATTTTTCCGTCCAGTGCTTAGATTAATTCCTCTAGAAGTAACTCATAAAAGTTGTGCAGATTTACTTTTTTCATCACGAATATCTAAGTCGAATATCCAACCTCCTGAAAATAACTTTGTTCCAGTGACTGTTCCAACTGAATCTGTTCCAGTGACTCCTCCAACTGAGTCTGTTCCAGTGACTGAACCTACTGAGCCAGTTGACAAAAGTTCTGTAAAGGACATTCCTATAGAGACTGTTCCACTTGAAAAACGATCGAAATATGGACGTTTGTTAAAGCCAAAAGTGAAGTTTAAGTTTCTCTAAAAATCCTCGAAACTCAAAGGTGGGAGTGTGTTGCGAAAATCGCTACTTCCACTTCAACTTTTTGTAATCCGATCGTCTGGTGGTAGAAAAACTCATCCGAACCAGACATTTAAATTTGAAATTTTCCGCAATCTCAGGCCGGTATCTTCGCTTTGCAAAATCGGGATAAATGTTTCTTTGCAGCTAAACATTTAAAACAAGCACCTTTTTTCATCAATATTTGCTTTTTATCCTCATAAGATAAACTATCAGCATTTTTACATTCACTTCTTACATGTGATTTATTGCAAAAAATACACATTTCTTTTTTCACTTCAGAAGAATTATATAATTCAGCTGCGGTAGGAATAATTCTTTCACGTCGAACGGGTGGCGGATAAGTACTTTTATTCACATTTTCAAAATTAAATCCACTACGAGCAAGTTTCACTTTTTCTTCACTTTCAATTTCATGCCGCAAAAAGTTCATCAAACAATCTAATTTGTTACCCGATTTCAATTCATCATCATTTTCCTGTTTTGCGTAGTTCAAGGTCGAACTCAAATTTCTTTCCCATATTTTTAAAATATCTACAGGTAAGCAGGATTCAATTAACGGGTATAAAATTGATGAATAATTTTCACTTGAAACACCTAGCATTTTCAATGACCGTAAATATGTTTCAATTTTATCATACAATTTAAAAAGTGGCATTTTTGGACCTTTACTTATAGCATTATTCATCATTAACGCAAGACCTTCTCGTATATAAACTTCAATTAACATATCTGTACGCCCAAAACGACTTTTAAGACATTCTATTACATTTTTGTAACTATCTTTTGTGGCGGGATACGATTCAACAATTTCCCGTGCCCTTGAGCCTTTTATTGTGGCCTGCAACAAATACTGATATTTATCTACATTTGGTATCTCTTCATCGTTGTGTATTTTCTCAAACTGTGCCCAGAATGGCAACCATTCTTTTATTTCACCCCCGAACAATTTAAATTCTATTTCAGGAAGTTTGAATTTTGTTTCATTATATTTTCATTTGATTGAAAACTGTTTTCAATTTCAGAATTTTTCAAAAGTTTTTCAACTTTTGTTCTTAATTTAATAAATTTTTCCGCCCAGTGCTTAGATTAATTCCTCTAGGAGTTACTTCTAGAGGAATTAATCTAAGCACTGGACGGAAAAATTCACCACCTTTCATTTTCACTTTTACTAGTCGAACATGGCCATCTTTAGATGGACAGAGTTCAATAACTTTACCGAGAGGCCAGTCAATTTTCTTGATGTTCTCACTGGATACTATAACGATATCACCAATTTGGATGGGTCGTTGATTTTTAGTAAATTTCGAAGATTGCCTTAAATGCCCCAAATATTCAATTCGAAACCTTTTTCGTAAATCTTCTTTTATTCGCTGTCTATAGGCATATCTTTTATTGAGAGATGATGAATCTAAAACATCAAGATCGGGAATGCCTGATTCTTTAATATCCCGTAAAAACATAGCAGGAGTAAGCGGAGTTAGATCATTAACATCTTCGGAGAGGTAAGTTAAAGGACGTTGGTTAACAATGCCTTCAGTATCACAAATAACAGTATTCATTTCTTCTAAATTCAACGAACTTCTTCCTAAGACTTTTCGAAGAATTTCCTTGATTATACCAATCAAACGTTCCCACCACCCACCCCACCACGGTGCAGATGGAGGGTTGAACTTCCAAATGATCTTCTGAGCTTCACTGTATTGAGAAATGGTATCCCAATTGATTTTCTGAAGTAAATTTTCCGCACCAACGAAATTTGAGCCATTATCACAGTAAATTATTGTGGGTCTTCCTCTTCGAGCTATGAATCTTCGGAGAGCCTGTAGAAAATTTTCAGTCGACATGGATGTAGCTATCTCTAAATGCAAGGCTCGGTAGACGGCACAAGTGAAGATGACTATCCAGACTTTTTGACCTCCTCGAAGAATTAGAGGACCGGCATAATCAATTCCTATGACCTCAAACACTGCTGCTTCCTTTATTCTGTCAACTGGGAGAGGTGCTTCTATGATGGGCTTTGGTCTAGCATCATATCTTTTGCAGCGTACAAAATTTCTGATAACTTTTCTTACTGTCTTCCGATACTTTAAAATCCAAAAATCTTCTCTTAAATTATTCATTAGGATTTGGACACCAGCATGATTCAAATTTAAATGTCTGGTTCGGATGAGTTTTTCTACCACTGGATGATTGGATGGCAATATTATCGGATATCGGAAACTTTGTGTGTCTTCTCTCATGATGATTCTAGTCTTCATTTTCATAAGTTCATTTGTATCCATAAAACAGTTAAGGGATTTCAGGCGTTTATCTTCAGGACCCGAGAATGATTCTTTTTGTACATTTTTCAACATAACAGTTTCAGCATCATTTATATCTTCTGAAGTTAAGAATCCAAAAATTCGATGTGAAGGTTCAACTTTACAATTATTAAAAAATCTGTAAATCCAAGCAGTGATTCTTAACAATTTATTGTATGACGAAATACGGTTATAAAGCTTCTCTCTTGAATCTTCATGATTTGTAGCACTAATTACTGTTTTCTTCTTCTCGGAGTACACTATATCGAAGTCAGGAAGAGCATTAGATCTTGGCCATTCTTGTCTTGGCTTCCTCAACCATTGCACACCATCCCACCACTTGGATTTAATCAATGTTTGGACACTACAGCCGCGAGATGGTAAATCTGCTGCATTGAAAGACCCTGGTACGTGGTGCCAATTTTCAGGCTCTGTCAGAGATCTAATTTCTTTAACTCTGTTAAAAACGAAAGGCGCCCAGTTTTCACTTCCCTTTATCCAATATAGTGCATTTGCGGAGTCGGACCAAAAAAATTTTGAGATATTCTTTATTCGGAGATCATTCACCACAGTCTCAGCTAATCTCGCTCCTATGCAGCAGGCAAGTAGTTCCAATCATGGAATAGAAGTAGTTTTCATAGGAGCAACTCTGCTTCTAGCCTGTACAAGTTGACAAGACACTGAACTTCCAGTTTCACTTCTTAAGAATATGCAGGTAGCATATGCACTCTTGCTTGCATCGCAGAAAATATGTAAACTTAAATTTTCTGGCGCCTCATGATTCAGAGTGAGGCATCTTGGGATTTTGACTTCTTTCAATTTAGGAACTTCTTTTCGCCACTGCTCAAACTTCTTGGTAATTTTTTCAGGCAATTCTGCATCCCATGATACTTTCAATTTCCAGCACTCTTGCAGGAGAATCTTCGGCCCCAAGGTAACCGGACATGTGAAGCCAAGGGGATCAAATATTCTATGTACCGCACTCAGTATTTTCCTTTTCGTTGCAGGGGTATCATCTTCTAAAGTATTTCGTAAATCTACAGACAAGGTATCATTCTTTAAGTTCCATGTCAATCCCAGGACTGGAATACATCTTTCTTCTGATGGACTGGGGAAATTGTGCTCCCACCCTCGAAGATCAAATTTAGCATCACTGAGAATTAACTTGGATTCTTCGACAAATTTCACGAGATCTTCATAGTTTTCAACGCTGGTGATACAGTTGTCCACATAAAATGATTCTAACAACTTGGTAGCTGTTTCTTCAAAATGAGCAGAAACATTTTTCAGATGATATCGAAGAGTAGCACCGAGTAGGTAGGGTGAACAAGAAAGTCCAAAAACAACTCTACGATGTTGAAAAACTTTAGGTTTCGTGGGATCACCTTCCTCCCACCATAAGAATTTCAGAAATGGCCTATCACATTTACTAAGTCCAATTTGTAATAAAGCTCTTCGGATATCAGCAATTACTCCTATTTTCTTCAATCGAAACTTATTCAAGATTGCTGGAATCAGTTCGACGGTGTTAGGTCCTTTCTCTAAACAATCATTGATTGAAGGTGAATTTTTCTCTTTGGCAGAACCATCAAAAACAGGCCTAACTCTGGTAGTAGAATTTTCTTTTATTACGGCCCTGTGGGGCAAATAATGGTCACTTTCATCATTACCCAGAATTTTAACTTCTTCTATAACACCTTCTTGAATCCATTCTGTTAATACTGTTTCATAAGCTTCTAATGTCCCTTTTTTCTTGAGCGAATCTATACAACCTTTCAATCTTCATTCTGCAATATTTTTACAAGTGGGTAAAGGAGGATGGCCTCGGATCCATGGGAGATTCACTTCATATCTCCCTTCAGCGTCACGTTTGATACTTCTATTAAAATGCTCTTCGGCTGCTATTTCAAGTTCCTTTCGGCTATTCTTCTCTCCTGGATCCAGAATCCCAAGCACATCAAGTCGCCATAAATCAGAAATTTTCGTGTCATTTACATGTAATGACATAACGCTACTTGTACTATCTGAAACTTTCTGTCCGATTTTTCCCAGTAGCGTCCACCCAAGGCGGGTTTCTATTAAGACTAAACCAGATTTTAATGGTTTTATATTTCCAGTGTATAGTTTTCCAATGACATCAGCTCCAATTAAGCCATGGATTTCATTCGGGGAGAATTCGTACAATAAATCAACATGACAATTCAGGTCAGACAAATGAATTTTATGCTTAATTTCATTTAGAAATGAACCATAGGGAATTTTTGGTATTTCAGAACAAATTTTTTCTTGATTTAACACTTCAAGACTGCAACGATAATTATCATTATAGTCACTCCTCAGACCTATTAAATATTTCTTATGGGGTATCACAGTTTCTACTCCACCAAATAAGCTATGTGTCAAATCTTCTTTACCTATGCATTCATATCCCATTTCATTTAATGCAAAAGTTGACAAATAGGACTTGCTGCTGCCAGAATCAAATAATATCCTGATGTATTTCATTTTATTTCCCTTTCTAAGACGAACAATCAGAGTTTGCAAAAGAACTTGTCGAGTACTGGTTTTATTTGCTAAAACAGTGTCTTTCTTATTTTCAGAATTTAAATTTTCAAATTGCTGAAATTTAATTCCATGTTCTTGATCGCTTTTCCCAGGGCACATTATCTTGAAAATAAGAAAGACACTGTTTTAGCATAGTGCTATTTTTCTTTCTTAATAATAAAAGCCCAAGTTTCCTGAAACTAGCACTGAAAACGATGTCATAGTTAAAACAGTGTATTGGAATAAAGAAAGAAACATTTATCTATGGTTTCTATGCGAGAATTTCAACTGAATAAAATAATTAATAAGAATAATTTAACGGAAAAACTTACATCACAATCGTAACAATATATCGCGATGAAGAAAATAAAATTTTATTTATAGTTTGCATGGTTTTCGAAGATTCGTTCATTGATTGTCAATAAATAAAACAAAACAATTTCTATTTTTAGAATAAGCTCTTTTTGTTACTATGCGGAATTCAATTACGTTAGTATAATAATAAATTAAATATCTAGAATTCAACTATGTCACGAGACATTAATAATAAAATAAATAAAGAGACATGTGCTTATAAAATTTAAATTAAAGGATTACAATGCCATTTTTAATTTTTTGGGGACAATTAGACATCAAAACATATAAATTCCACGATGTAAAAGATGAAGCTATTTGTTTTTAAGTATCATGTAAATAAACATTTAGCAATTTGAACGGGCAAGGAGAAATAAATTTGGAAATACGTGTGTAAAAATCGAGCGCTAGGCGGACGTACACTGACTAATAGTTGTTAAATGTTGAAATAAATACCGTAAATCATTCATTTCTCATGAGACTAATTTCTCCGGTTACATAAACAGTTAAACAATATAGTAGTAATTTTACTTTCGGAGAATAACCAATTTTTCAGCACTTACTCTTATAACTATTCCGACATTTTTACTATTGAGCTGGAGCTGGTGCTTGGCAAAGAAATAGTTCTTGTGATGTGGCATTCACGCAAAAAGAATTTCACATCTTCAGAACAATGACCGTGCCAAGATGACTCAACAACTGTAAAGTGTTGCATTTGCTCATCAGAAAACTAACTCGTAAATCAAGATTTTTTTTTTTCTTTTCTCTATCCCTAAAACTTACTCGCATCTTTTCGAAGATTTTTTTTTCCCTTCCTTAGTCCCATTTATTTTTTTGCCGAGTTTCCAAGTGAGACAAACGCGTTCATTCACAGTGAAATATTGGACAGATTTCTACTTCCTGTTTTCATTATTTTGATTCGTTAACATCTCAGTTCAGTATAGCCATACTTTACTTTTTTCAAATATTATGTGCAGTTTAGAGTGAAAAATCAGACAATAAATCTTTCAAATTTTGAAAAATACACATTTTATTTTAATACTTACAAAACTAGAGATATATTTCTAGTAAATAAAAATAGAAGTCTAAAGCTAGCTTTACAAAGACACGCGATCTTGAATTTAGTTAAATATTATTTCTGTACTACGTCCGCCTAAAGCTTGAGTTTTAAATATGTATTTTCAAATTCATTTCTCCTTGCCAGTTCAAATTACTATACATTGTAATGTATTGTGTGGACATGATATTTAAAATAAATGTCTTCATCTTTTACTTTTTACTTTCCGAACACTATAGTGAGGAAAGTATTGTAATCATGTCAAAAATCCGAATTTGAGATTTTGATGTTTCTATATGTTTCGAGGTCCCCTGAGTCCGTTTTCACTATTTTTACGATGATGTATGTATGTATGTGTGTATATATGTGTGTGTGTATGTGTGTGAGTGAACACGCTAGCGTCTAAACGCTTTGTTCGAATAAGCTGAAAGTTGGTACGAATATTGTAAGTCACCATAGTACGAACCCTATTGATTTTGGTGAATCTAGCACTTATAGTTTTTTTACAGGGACACCAGGAAAAATTCTTTATCATTATGGCCTATGGGGCCAAATTTCTAAAAGTGCGATAGCGTCTAAACTCTTCATTAATCTGAGCAAAAAATTTGTACACATGTTATAGGTCACAGTTGCACCAACTGTATAGATTTTGGTGAATTTAGCACTTACAGTTTTTTTACAGGGACACAAAGAAAAATTCTTTATCATTAGGGCCTATGGGACCAAATTTTTAAAAGGCCGATAGCATCTAAACGCCTTATTCAATTGAGCTGAAAATTTATAAATATTATAAATCACTGTTGCATTAATTATAAGCATTTTGGTGACTCTGCATTTATAGGAATTTACAGGGACACTACGAAAAATTCTTTATCATTATGATCTATGGGTTCAAAGTTCAGTAGTGTTAAATAAAATATCGTGTAATATATGGAGAAAAATACTCAAACACTCTGTTATGTTTTTCTCTCTTTTGTTCGTTTAACAACTCCTCTTTCTTTACTTTATCTACAAAACTGTTAATTATTTAATGTTCGGAAAGTCGAGTGGAGTCACTCCAGATTTTTTATGTTTTGTAGTCCAAACGTCTGCAAAAAATTAAAAATGACATAACAATCGTTTAATTTAAATTTTATAACCACAAGTCTATTCATTTATTTATACAGTCGAACCTCGATAACGTGAACACTATTAACGTGAATTACACTGGTGTTCAAAATTTTAGCAAAAACCCGTTTTCTCGTTTTCTTCTTCTGCGCATAATTTTTAAACATATAAACATAAAATTTAGATGGCATGTTCGTTATCATACCATTAATCGAATTATATATAATTATATAATTATATATAATTATATATAATGAGTAATAATTTTTAAACTAATAATTATTCATTTTTTTTTTTTTTTTTTTCAAAAGTATGCTTTGGAAAAAAGGAAAAATTTCAACAATTTTAGAAAAGAAAACTTAATGAAAAATGGTGTTAATGATGCATTAAAGATAGATAAAGACGCACATGCCTTGAAATGTTACTGTAAATCTCAATTTTTCTTTCTGTATTAACTTTTCATTTACTTTTATAATAGACTTAATAATATCTCAATATATATAAATGGCTAAGAGATTTTTGAGTCTGTTTGTCTGTGTGTTGACGCAAGTTGCCACCAGCTTTTCATACTTTAGTTAATTTTAAAAAATCTAATTGGCCGATCGATAAGTTAATTAAACCGACGGATTCAGAAAAAATGCCCCTTTCATTTGGTACCTTATTTGTCACGAAATTTTGATTAGATTTTTAAAAATTAATTAAAATGTGAAAATAATTACCTGGTAAAATCTTTAGAAATGGACATTTAAATTTTTAATTGTTGCCAAAAGAAAAAAAAAAAAAAAAAAACTTTTTTCCCCCCAACATAAAATGAAATATGCTTTCACGCGAAAAAGAAAAAAAAAAAAGAAAAAAAAAAAAAAAGGAAAGGAAAACGAAACGAAAAGAAAGAAAGAAACAAACAAACAAACAAACAAACAAACAAAAAAATTGTCTAAAGTGATGATAAAAATTCAAAAGTCGCCAAGGGGAGCTACATTAAGGCTATAGCATGATCAGGTTTACATATTTCATTATTTATTTTTCTATATACCAACTACTATTAACTAACTCAACTACTATTATAACCACAAAAATTAATTGTCTCATGCGATAAACGTAGCCGATCATAGTACATTGTAATATTATATTTGTTGTGAAATTGTTGTCATTTTATGGTTGATCGAATAAATCAAATAAATATAGAAAATAACGTGAAAGGAAATATTATGTACACCATGTATAGTGTTGTTCATATGTAGCTGGGATTAAAATATAAAATGGTTACATCAATTTTTTCGATACTGTTTGTTTCGAAACTGTCATCTGATAAGCACCCAAATGGAAGCCCACTGGTAAGCTATTGCCACAGGCAATAGGGACAGACACCCGAGAGTCTGCGAATGAGTGGGTCACTGCCGAAGGCAGCCGGGAACCAAAGCGAGCTTTAAAGCAATTTCATGATTTCTTTAAATTTTATTTTTGTTTGTAAAGCGATATAGAAAAGAGTTTCCTTTAAATATAGTGACCAGCGAAGCTAGAAAAGCCTTCGTTGATTCACTACCTTCACTGATCTCATGAATTAAAAAATGGTTTCATTAACAAACTTTGATCTATTGGCACGCAGACAGCATCAGGCCGAGTTTTGTACATTTCGAGTTTGATTGTGAAATTTTTCCCGCATTCGGAATTCGGATCGTTCCTGAACCGGGGCTTTGCTAGTAATGAATAATTTGTAAACTATGAGCATCCCCTGAATAATAAAAATGTCGATAAATAGTTTTATAATGAACATCTTATCCAATTTTCATATTTGTATGTATAATTTTTAAAAAGTTATTCACATGCAAAAGTAAGAAGAAAAAAGAAGAAACAGAAAAGTGAATACAGCTAAAAAGGTCTGGTTTTAATCTAACACATGGATGCACGTGCATTTTCACCTATCTGTAATGCATCCTTTTGACCATTTTTTATTCAAGTCTTTTTTTTTTTTTCTAAAATTGTTGAAATTCTTCATTTTTTCCAAAGCTTATTTTTGAGAAAAAAATTAATATTTACAAGCTTAAAAATTATTACTTATATTAAAGTTATATAAAATTCGGTTAATGATATAATAACGAACATGCCATCCAAATTTTATGTTCATATGTTTATTTGTTTAAAAATTATGCGCAAAAGAAGAAAACGAGAAAACAGGTTGTTGCTTAAATTTTTAACACCAGTGTACTTTTAACATGAACTGTTGCCACAATCCCCGTGAATGATGATTTGTTCAGTTATGAATATTAGTTTAGTTATATGAAGATTAGTTACTGATAGCATAAACTACTGATAAGATGAAAAAGTTTTTTATCCCCCTTGAGATTCACGTTAACGAGGTTCGAGTGTATTGTTAATTTCTCGTGACGTAGTTAAATTCGAATTCTACATGTTTAATTTATTATTATTGTCAAAATGAAGATTAGTTTAGTTATATGTATAAAGATCAGTTACTGACAGCAGAAACTACTGATAACATAAATTTTTTTTTTATCCCCCTTGAAATTTTTTTTATTCTACGTTAACGAGGTTCGAGTGTATTGTTAATTTCTCGTGACGTAGTTAAATTCGAATTCTACATGTTTAATTTATTATTATTATTTTCTACGACGTATTAAAATCCCGCCTTTCAACGAAAACAGTTTTCTTTTTTCTTTCTTTTTTTTTTTTTTTTTTTTAAATATAAATTGTTTTATTTATTGAGAATCAATGAACAAATCTTCAAAAAAGATGGAAACCATGGATAATTTTTTTTTTTTTTTTTTTTTTTTTTTTTTATCTCAATACATTGTTGCGATTGCGATGTAAGTTTTTTCGTTAAATTATCCTTTTTTATTTTTTATTCGGTTGAAATGCATGCATGGAAAGTATGGATAAAATTTTATTTTCTTTATTCCATTATAATGCCTATGAGGTCTATCCTTTACCTATGACATCAATATTTTAGCATCAGTTTTGAAGAACCTCTCTTTTTACTTCCTTATGCAAAATATATCAGGAAGTATTGTAATCCGATTTGCGAAATGATTTTTGTATTTCGCATAGCTAAAAAAAGAATGATTGTAGAATGTTGTAAATTTATATTTGTGACTGTCATGACGTCTAGTTGTGCATCTCCAAATTTGGTCTTGACACGATCTTTCTTTTTTTAAATATCTACGACTTTACACGATTTTTCGTGACGTCTGTATGTACGTATGCGTGTATGTGTGTGTGTATATCTCGCATAACGCAAAAACGGTTTGCCGTAGTACGTTGAAAATTGGTGTATATGCTTGTTATAACATCTAGTTGCGTACCTCTCTTTTTCGTTTTTCTGCGACTTTCCGTTTTTGAGATATTTAGGAAAATTATATTCATAATTATGAAAAATACGAAGGTTTTAGCCATGACCTACCGTCATAGAGTTTTCAAAAGAAGCTAATGATCGAGCACGTAATGATGATGTTATGAAAGGTGTCGACATTTTTGCGTGTAGAAAGTACTTCAGTGTATATAAACCTATTGTCGTGACTTTTCTGGTTGAAGTAATAGTTTTCTTGGCTTGTTTTCAGGAATATTTATTGAGTATAACCTGTCTGTTTATTTACGATCCTAACCATAATCTCACATAAAAATGTCGATGTTTTTGTAACACCATGTATATTTCAATGGGTGTATAAGAAAAGGATGTGGTGTCCACATCAGTTTTTTATTAAGAAAATAAATTCTGTAATTTTTAGTTAGAAGATCGCTAGCCTGCAAATTATAAAATGCCAACACAAACCCAGGGCTGGCTTTTGAATTTTATTAAATGTTATTTTTCTTTTAAATCACTAATTTCCAATCGAATTTAGTGATTTTTGGAAGGTAAGTTCATAATCACAATTTTTAGCCAATTTTTAATTTTTATCGAAATCGGTTAGAAATCTGCAATTTTTTTTTAAACATTTATTTGTACTCTAATCAAAGAGAAAAAAAAATCTCAAAGTCTAACTTAAATTGAATGTTCAAAGGTTGACAGTTCACAAGTTTTCATCGAAAACCGGAAGTGAAAAAGTTTTTACGAATCCAATACTTTCTTTATTGAATATAGAAGCAAGTAAAATGTCTTTTAAAATATATTTTTGCTTCAAATATAGAGGTGAAAATTTTCCAAACAGAGTTCCTATTGCTAATTTTTGAAGAGAAAATATAAAATATTTAATTCTGTTTAACCACTTTATATTGCCTAGAAGTTATGTAATGCTGAAAAGAAGACCGCATCTAATTAATTTTGCAAAATAATGTATCTTTTGTCCCAGCACTTATTTTATATTAAAATAAAATGTATAATGGTTCCTAAAAACTAATGTGAGAAGGCGGCGTACTGAAACTTCTCATATCTCACATTACATCTGACTCATTTGCATTTAAAATATAAAATTTAGCCTTGGATTAGCTGTAAGGAGACCGTTAGTTAGTCAATGGACATTATCAGTTTTAAGTTTCGAGACTAAATTATCTATTTCTTCCCTCAACACGTGATTTCTGATTCTCCGTTTCCCTGCGAATTTCTACTGTTGATTTCGGTTTGCAGGGTAAGAGAAAATGAAGTGAGTGATACACCATAATATTTACATACTTTTAAATCTTTAATAAATAAATAATTTAAAATTAAATAAAAACCATTTTTAAAAAAACCTTCCCTGACTAGGCTCGTACGTTAGACCTTTAGGTTCGTAGCCCGGAGCTTTACCTCAGAACCACAGCGTTCACGTAGGAAAAGTCTTTTTTTTTTTACAATATAGATTTTTGTTCCCAGAGCGGTTACAAACATACATACAAGTGAAGCTAATAAAAGCGTGTTAAAAATTCCTCCTTTTTGGGAAGAGAAACCAGAAATACGGTTTTACCAAATCGAAGCACAGTTTAATATTGTTAATATTAAGAATGAACAAACTAAATTTAACTATCTAGTAGCTCAATTAGACCCTAAATATGTCGAGAATATATGGGATATTATACAAAGTGATTGAGATGATAAATATACGGCTGCTAAAGATAGATTTTTAAGTACATTTAAAGAGGGTGAAGAAAAGTGTATTAAATTGCTACTTACAGGTATTTCATTAGGCTATATGAAACACTGCTCAAAATGAAATCGTTTAGTGGAAGTAATATATCAGATAAGATTTTAAGAACTGATAAGTTGCCAGAGTCAATAAAAAATATTCTTATCCTAGAAGCGCTCAACACCGCTCCTCGAGCGGTGAGCGGGGGCTGCTCCCTGTTAAATAAAAAATATTCTAGTCGTAAGCAATGAAGATTTAGATAGTTTGTCAGTAATGGCAGATAAAATTTTTGAAATGAGCAATTCAACAGTAATTTATTCTGCGAATTCAGATACATCTGTTATGAATAAAGTGCTTAAGAAAATTTCTATGCTAGAAAACCAGATTTCGTCCCTAAGAATTCAAAGGCAATCAAGAATGTTTCAAAACGAAATAAAAGTCGAAGCCAATAGAGAAAGTATTTTAATCCAGATGGAAAGTAATGTTATTACCATTTTAAGTTCTGTAATAAGTGCTATCCTAATAAATGCAAAATTCCGTGCAGCTGGAAATCACCAGAATACTAAGAACAGCAGTAGATGTAGCGGGAAATTTTCCTACTGAAGAATTTAAAGATTGCCGTAATAACCGTCTATTTATTAAAGATAAAACAACCAATTTACGCTTTCTAGCAGACAGAGGAGCAGATTTATCAATAATTCTCGCTTCATCCAAGTATAAAACATGCAATTCATTTAAATTATACGCTGCAAACGGTAGAATTATTCCTACATTTTGTTTCAAAATTTTAACAATAGATTTAAGTCTACGTAGACAATTTCAATTTATTTTTATAACAGCCAAAGTACACTCGGAGCAAAATTATTAAAACACACAGTCACACTTTTCATATATATATTTTAGTTTGGTTGCTAACTTTTATCATCAACTTACTTTTTAATAAACTGTATAAGACTAAGATCATGACTCGACAAATATTTACTTAACGAAACAGTATTAAGTGCCCATCTTTAAAGTAGGAGTTATTGCTAGTGCTTCAATAATTTGGCTGCTGACTGTAGATAAAGCTATTTTAGGTGCAAATTTTCTGAATAAATTTAAATTACTTACTGATGTACACAACAAAGAATTAATAGATAGTGTTACAAACATTTCATTAAAAACAAATACTGTCAAAAATTTTCAATATGCACACCTGTTATCACAATATCCTAATTTAACGAAATCCAATCTATTAATTAGCAACTCCAAACATAATGTAAAGCATTATATGGCTACGAAAGGCCCACCAATTTATTCGAAAGTGTGCCCATTAGACTAAAAAATAAATAAAAAAAATAAAAAATAAATAAATTTAACCAAGCAATAATTCAAATTTATATTAGATAATAATATAATTAGAGCTTTCAAATCGCCATGGGCCAGCCCACTTCATTTATTTTTTGAAAAAGATGGAAGTTTACGACCGTGAGGGGATTACAGACGCATAAACGCTCAAATCATTCCCGACCGTTACCCCATTCCTAGAATAGAAGATTTTCAAAACATATTACAGGGAAAGAATTTTTTTCAAAAATTGATTTATTTAAAGCATATTTCCATATTCCAATTGCCGAAGAGAATGAAGAAAAAACAGCAATCATAACACCATTTGGATTATACTACACTGTAAAAAAAATCCCAGCACTTTCCTGGAAAATTTTGGGCAGCTAATGTGCCCAATATTTACCAGTAATGTTCCTGGAAAATATCAGTAACCATCAAATATACACACATTCAAAATAGTACCACATTCCTGAATTCAGGAATGTTTCATGGACGAAAACCTGGTATTCACAGGAG
Source organism: Salticus scenicus (assembly GCA_963930645.1). Lineage (NCBI taxonomy): Eukaryota > Metazoa > Arthropoda > Arachnida > Araneae > Salticidae > Salticus > Salticus scenicus. The sequence continues at coordinate 174,251,601 of OZ005656.1, read as the reverse complement.
CCTGCCCCAAACTTATTAAACCCAGGAACGTATCTCATGCATAACAGTAACGTTTCTGAATTTTCTTACAGTGTAATTTAATGTGATGAGCTTTGGATTACGAAATGTCCTATCTACGTTTCAATGTTTCCTTAATGAAGTATTTTTTCTATCGGGTTTTATCTTCCTACATTTGGATGACGTTTTAATAGCTTCTTCAACAGAAGATGAGCATAAAGAACACCTAAAGTTAATTTTTTCAAGCTTGGATCAATATGGTCTTCGTATAAATATTGCAAAATCCCTTTTTGGAGTGAAACAGGTAAAATTTTTAGGATGCATGATTACTCCTGAGGGTTCAAAACCCCTCCCTGAAAAAGTGAAAGTCATCTTAAATTATAAATTACCGGAAACAGTCCATGAATTGCGTACTTTTCTTGGTCTACTTAATTTTTATAGAAGGTATATAAAAAATGCTGCTGAAAACCAAGCACCACTCTATGAATATTTAAAAAAGGCCAAAAAGAAAGATAAAACGAAAATTCTGTGGACTGATGAAACAAAAGAAAAAATTGAAAAGTGTAAAGAAGATCTAGCAGATGCCGGTCTATTGAGCTTTCCCAGTCCTGTCCACCCACTAGCTCTCTTCTGTAATGCTTCTGGCTTCGCTATTGGTTCCGTGTAACAGCAATTTGAGGCAAGTTCTTGGATAGCATTAGCCTTTTTTCAAAATAATAATAATAATAATAATAATAATAATGCTTCGAAAAGTTACAGTACGTATGATCAAGAAGAACTACTGGGGATATATCTTTCTGTAAAGTAATTTAAATATGTTTTAGGAGGAAGGCAATTTACAATTTACAATTTACACAAATCACAAACCCAATTTGCTTTTCAGCAAAAAAAAAAAAAAGAAAAAAAAATGAGAAAGCTTCTTCTGGACAGTTCGTCATTTAAATTACCTATCACAATTTTCAACAGGTATTCGTCATATTAGTGGCAAAGAAAATATAGTTGCAAATTCATTATCCAGCATAGAATCGATCACTTCAATTAATTATGATGAAATTTCTGTTGCACAGATTAACAACGAAGAACTTAACAATTAACGTTTAAAACCGGCCTGGAAATTTAAGCAATATCCTTTGGATTCTGGTAAACTTCTTTGGTGTGATATTTCAACTTCGAAAATTCGGCCATTTATACCTGAAGCTTTTAGAAAACAAGTGTTTCAAAAAATCCATAACTTAGGTCACCCTGGTGTGAAATCTACAGTTAAGCAAACAGCTTCAAAATTTTTTTGGATAAATATTCGGAAAGATGTAAATGAATGGGCAAAATCTTGCATTGATTGTCAAAAGAACAAGATTATCAGACATACTCATTCCCCATTTTCCACTTACGAAGAAACAGATGAAAGGTTTAGCGTCGTTCATAGTGACATAATAGGTCCTCCTACACCATCAGAAGGAAAACTATATTGCTTAACTTGTACTGATTGCTACACATTTTGGATAGAAGCTATTTCTATAGAAAATGTGATGGCCACAACAGTTCGTCATGCATTCTATGACTATTGTATTTCCCGCTTTGACCTTCTACATCGTGTGACCATTGATCAAGGGAGTCAATTTACATCAGAACTTTTCAACAATTTTAGTGTTATTTGTGGTTTTAAAATAAACACAACAATAAGTAATGGAAAATAGAACGGATCCATCACACCTTTAAAGCTGCAATCCCAGACAGCACATCGCTTCCCCAGGATATCTTCAAGATGTCTTCTGGATGAAAAGACATCCCAGAAACGTCCTGAAGATGTACTGTGGATAAGTTAACCCTAACTGTGCTGTTAGGGAGAGCGCACTACTCTATTAAATGGACAGTTACTACCAACAGTACTGTTAGGATTAAGATCAGCGGTATATGTGAAGATGCAAATTTTACTATTGCTTAAAATGGCTTATGGCAAATTTATCAGGCTACCGGCAGAATCTTTCGTAGAACCGAAAACAATTATAGACACAGAAGCGTTTGCTAAAGAATTGCAGAAAAAATTGGAGCAATTAAAACCGTTTAAAACTCATTGGCAACCTTCTCAAATATTTTTTGTTCATAAAGACTGGCACACCTCTACCCATGTTTTCATATACATTGATCAAGTTAAAAAACAACTCGAACTTGCTTATGACGGACATTTTTCAGTTGTCAAAAGATATGAAAATTATTTCACAGGAAAAATCAAGGGTAAAGATGTAAACGTATCTATTGACAGAATAAAACCTGTATATTTGTTAATCACAAATCTAAATATTCCTGATCATAAAGTACCAAATCATAATTATCTCTGCCCGACAACAAGCTTCCTATGCAACCAATAATCAAGGAAGAACAATCAGATTTGCCTAAACAAACTCTTCTAGAAAAGACTACACGCTTTCGTAGACATGTAAGATTTCCCAAAAGCCACATAGACTGATAAGACTCATATACTGGTTGCTTAATGGCAGTGTTGGGCATAATTGATTAAAAAGTAATTGAATTACAATTAAATTACAATTATTTTACTGTCAATCGATTAACAATTAATCGATTGATAGTAAAATAATTATAAATTAATTGTAATTCAATTGTAATTCAATTACTTTTTAATCAATTATGCCCAACACTGCTTAATGGTATATATTTTATTTATTTTGTACAATGTACATATTTTAATTGTATATATTTAGATCTAATAACATACTATTTATTTTTCTTTTATTTCATATAATATGTGTACTGTAACTGTATGTTACTGGGGAGGGAATAATGTAGCCTCCATATACATGTACAAATTCATTATTATTTAATTTTATTCCATTTAATTTTATTGAAAATTTAAGTAATTTTTTGTGGCAACACAGAAAAGTTGTTGATTTCGGTTTCGAAAGAATAAAGTGTTGTGTTCTATTTGAAGAGATGATTTTCTTAGATTTTTAAGATAAAAATGAATAGTTTTCTGCAATTTAAATAAACTATAATTAATTGTGAGTTGTGGTAAATTGAATTTCCTCCATAGACCACACTACATAGGACACAAGTATTTTCCCATTAAATAAAAAAATAAACATTATTATATTGTGTTTTTCCCTGCAGTGGTTATGTGTTATATTTTTTATGAAGTAACTTAGATAAAGTCCATTTAAAAACAGTTACCCACAACGCAGTACTAGAGCGATGTTAAACCCAACTCACTAACAAATTAAACAATTAACCATTTAAAAACAATAAATATAGTAACAAACTAATTGAATCGAAATTAAAATTATATTCTTTTTAAATACCTACTTGAAGCAATACCAATATTTACAGGTTGTAATGCAATAAAGTTGTGTTCTTGGAAAGATATTAATATAACATTATTGAATAAAGAAATTAAATAAGAAAATGATTTTGAATCAGTAAGTAATTAAGTAAGGTAACTGCATCTAAAAGTAAGTGGATTGCTTCAGTAAGGGATCAACAGAGACCACTCCTGTTAATTAATTAATTAATTTTTACCCGAACAAATTTTTATGCATTTTACTTTACAGATCAAGTTATAAAGACTCCTTCCATGGAGGATCAAAATTGTGATGGCATGTCTCCAGACCACCTCTAGGTGTGTGTCCCAGACCGTTGCGAATTGCCCATCTGCGCAGCTCTAGTGCGACGTAAAATCCAACCATCCATCTATAAAGACTCCTCTTTCTTGTAAATTTCAACAGAGAAAAGCATTTTTTCCGAACTAGTGTTCTGGGTACACATTTTACAAAAATTTACTTCTTTTAAAGTGGTATTTTAGGGAAACATTTTTTTTCTCGAAGTCATAACCACCGTATAAAAGAGACTTGGGGGTTTTAATAACAGAAAAATTCTCCCAAGTCCATACTGCACAACTTAGCATATCAAAGTTACTCTCACTAGAGCCTTTTTTTTTTTTTTTTTTTTTTTTTTTAAACTTCACTATAGTTTTTGATAGAAATGGTTCGTCTGATATCCTGGTTGGTTAGTTCTAGTCACTCATCTTAAATTTGCTCGGATCCATTTTTTCCCCAATAAAATGTTTATTACCCCCTACCATTTTCGGGGTAAAAGTTTTGTTGTTGGCATATCACGACTCATGAGGTCCAATTTTTTTTTTTTTTTTTTTTTTTTTTTGGGGGGGGGGGCGGCGGCAAGCGCCTCATAAATTTGTTCATACATTTTACTAAAATCCTGCTGTATTTTGGCTACTCTTTTGGTGACAAGACGGGTGTATTTTGTTATTTCATATTTCTTGTCTTAACAAAAGTTAGGTTTTTAAGAGCTCTTCTTTTAAATGCAACACGTATGTCTCATATAGTAAACTGTTAAATAAATTAATAAAAGAAAATTGAATTAATTTAAAAAAAAATTAATTAATAAAATAATTAATTAATAACAACTAATAAATTATTAATATATATCATCATAAAATGCTGTACATATAACAAGTTAATTTTACCAAATATTAGGAATATTCAAAGTAATTCGAACGTCCCCTGCAACGAAAATTAATTTTAACAAGCGAATTTTTCATTAAAAGCTTCAAATCAGTCGTTTCTTGGGAAATACGGTTTTATAACCTCATCAATTCAGGGCCTGATTATTGCACAGGCCGACAAGGTCTCGGCCTAGGGCACTTCTATCTAGAGGCACCAAAATAATTTTTAAATTTAAAAAATGCTATTTTTGGAAAAGATTTCCTTAAAAAAAATTAACCAAAAGGTAGCTAACGGTAATAATCTTTAGTTGAAAGTAGGGATTTTTTAATATCTTTTAACCAATTATCTGATTAAATTAAAAAATACAACATTAGCTAGATTATGAAATATACCAGTTTTCGTGGAGATCGGTCGAATGATATAACATTTTACAGCAGACCAAAAAATCCAGATAAATTTTCACTTGCAGACTTACAGTTATATAATACAAATTAAAGAACTTTGTATCATCCCAATGGAAAATATCTTTACATTTTCAGTAGTATTTGGTCATGTGTTCATATTTACATACCTGCTGACTTCGTATGGTATGAATGAGGTAGATTAGGATTAAAAAAGAAAACAGTATTATAAAGAATACCTTGTAAAAAATTACATTTCTATGCAAGTGGATTCCAACAGTCATAGAAGAAAGATTACCCCTGCACCAATAATAATAATAATAATAATAATTTGAGGTCTCGTTGCAAAAGAAGTTAAAACTAATTTCTTATGAAGGTGATGCTTTAACTTTTTTACCAGCAGTCAAAATTTGTGCACAAATTACATAAAAAAAAAAAAAAAAACTTTAATTTGTTCAAGGTGGTGGTGGTGGTGGGGGGGGGGGCACCAAAATCGTCCTGGGCCTTGGGCTCCAACAGGTGGTAATCAGGCTCTGCATCAATTTCTTTTTCAAAATGAAAACGACGACCATACAAAATTTTCTTTGGATTAAAAAAATAGCCAAAAGTCACAAACAGTAAAATGAAGAATAGCATGAATGCTCTAACACTTTTCTGTGTTTTTGTTGAAAAATTTCGTTTATTAATCTTGCTGAATAAGAAGTTGCATTATCATGGTGATGCATAAGTCCCTTGACACTAACTTTTTGAAGTATTTCTGGGAGACATTGATAAGACTCATACTTCTGAAGAAACTGGCATACATTGCTTTCTGAATTGCTTGTCATCTCTTCATCATTGTTAGTTTAGCGTTATCTTCAAAATTACGTAAGTTATTTTCTTGACATTTTGGAACGTTAAAAAACGGTATGTATATACATCACCTGTTATGTTTTTAAGACGGTGTACATCATCATCAAGTAATTTTAGGATTTCTTTACTAGTTCTGACGCGATCCTCTTTTTTGGTTTTCTGTTAAATTATGAGGGTCCAAATCACAAACTAATTTCATGTTACAGTTTTTCAAATGCAGCTTCTTCATGAATAATTTTATGTATAACTGCAGATCCAATGTTAAGTTCTTTCTACATCATGTGGCAGGCGCAACTGTTATATTAACACTTTTCGTACGGCCGACATTTTTTTTTTTTTTTTATTGTAACTGATAAAAGTTTTTATTCTTCATCCAGGAGAGAATTTCGATCACTACGAAATTATGTAAACCATATAAATAGAGTGACACGACTTGGAGCTCCATTTTCATATATTAATTGCAGAGGTTAAAGACGTTCTTAGACGCACTTAAAAATTAGAATCCATAGCGCAATATTTTTTTCCCGTCAGCTTCATTGCTTTTGCTTTAAAAGTTTATTTTACAGTAAGCAGAGTGAAATTGTTCACACAGATTATAGTCTGCGAATATAAAAATGTTGAAATTTGCAAATTTAACTGATATATGTATATTTTTTTTACAGTGCATATCGTCTGGTCTTAGCTCAAGATTTTTTTTTTTTTTTTGAGAAATTAATTTGTAAACTTGTTCTTCCTATAAACTTTTAATCACTATTATTTTTATTTTAATGCTGCGTCATGTTATTATATAGGTCAAAATTTCTCATTTTTGCAAAATGTTATTTTAGGCATTATTCAGTTAAATATTAAAAAATGCATAATATCCAATAAGGATTCTTTTTTATTTTTTTCGGAAAAACTATTCTCATGCCATACTAATAATCTAGATTTATATGATAAAAATATTTTCAAATTAATTTCATTTTTGTGTTCGGAACATTTGCAGTCATGAAAAAAAACCTTTTTCACAGTTAAGTTGATCGTTATATTTCGGCAAAATTATTATTTTAGCTTCATTTTCTAACTGGAGAATTAGAATAATTTAAACTAGTATTATTTAACTCAATTACAACTAAAATTTTCTCTTATTTCTCATCAAAAGTATTCTTTAAGAAAATTTATCCTGATTCTCTTTTCTATTTCAAACTGCAGAGTATTTCAATAAATTAAAAACAACGATAAAAATGTCCGACAAGACTAACTATAGTGACAGCTGCTTTAACGAAGTGGAACTTTATGAGTTCGTCTTACCATTTGTCAGCCATAAACTCGCTTGTAGAGCTGGTGAAAAAAAGTGGCTTGTCACCAGAAAGAACAGAGAGAATTTTTACTACAAGAGAAGTAACTGTAATAATAAGAAATAAGGTCAAAAACTCGGTAAAGAAAGTTGACTTTCAGCAGAACGATAAATAAGACTGTGCATTTCAGTTACGTCACAATGTGGAAAAAAAAAAAAGTTATGTAATGGTGATTTTCAGTTATAAAATCTGTAATAAATATCTCTAGATTTAAAAAAGAAATTATAGCCATTATTTTTCTTAAATATAAGATACTATAACGTGTTGAAACGTTATTCTTTAAAAAAGTTCTTTCTTCTTTATGTATAAAAAAAATAAAAAAAGGCTAAGATGCTGCGTTGTATTACACTAAAATAGTGTATCAAAAATTGGCCATCCGTTTGCAACACAGAAATGGTGAAAATTGAATGCGAACAATATAGATGGATATCTAAGATATTATTGTATTGATTTAACTACCGCATACAACTCAATTTACAATTCAATTTCACTTTTAGTAGGCTGACCATATGTCCTCGATTCTCGAGGACAAAACTACCTTTGTCCCCAAAAAATTACAACACATTTGGGGATGCCGGTTATAAAGTTATTAATGTTTTATTATAGTAATTTATTTTACGTATAATAAATAAGCTGAAATAAGTTCTTTTAGGTGATTTATACATAAAAATTACTAAAATTTTACAATTTAAGGTGATTTAATTATTATTATTATTATTATTATTATTTGTCCTCGAAAATCGAGGACGCCGCCATCTTTGTCCCCAAATTCAATGAAAAAAAGTATGGTCACTCTACTTTTAGTTGCATAAAATATCGTAAGCTACTATGTTGTAATTATCACAAAACTTTTTTCTATATTTACCTATACAAATTTCTACTTTATAAAAATATCTATATATATATTATTTTACAATTGTATTTCTTATAAGTACATTTTAACGTTTATATACTGATCTACATTATTGATCCACATAATTTACATACACTATGTAATAAAGGTTGTTATTTAATAGAAAATGATGCAATTGATATTAGTGATTTAATTACAGAGCCAAACAAAAATTTTCGGATTAATTACGGTAAATCACTAAAGGCGTAATTTTAGTTGAGTTATACGTTTTCTACACAAGTTGAAATAATTTATGATTTTCCGCCTATGATGTGATGGCTAAATGCAGTTACAAAGCCTTTTACGTAATTCTACAAATATTTATAAAAACTAGTATGTTGTGGCCACCACAAGACTTTCTTCTATATTTTCCTATACATATTCAATCAGTAACAATATTAAAAAAAAAAAAAAGGTTTTTTTTTTCCTTTTTTTTTTTTTTTTTTTTTTTGTGAAAATTAATACATATTCAATCACTAACCAAAAAAAAAAAAAAAAAAAAAAAAAAATCGAATTTTTTTCTAAGTTTTTTTTTTTTTTTTGGTTAAAAGTAAAAAAAATCGATAACTTTGTTTTAAATTATCACAGATTTATAGTTCAACCATTCGTTTTAAATGTACCCCCCAGGGGGGGAAGCGATGCCCCCCCCCATGCACAAAATTTTTTTCCTAGTTACGTACTAGTATTATCAATAATTCATATTAATTTTACAATCACAAGTGTAAAATAACTCTTATTATGCACATGTATACGAATTTTTGTCCTATGCTGCCATGTTAAAAATTTAGATAAAATGCTATCACAGCGCCACCTGTTGAGCTATTGATCCCCAAATATAATCAGCAACAGTTTATGTCGGGGACCAACTAAATACCAAGTTTGGTAAAATTTCGTTAAAAAAAAAATCGATAACTTTGTTTTAAATTATCACAGATTTATGGTTCAACCATTCGTTTTAAAGGTATTGACGAGATCTTTCGAATGATACCCATCTTCAAAATGTAACCCCCCCGGGGGGATACTTCCCCCCAGGGGGGGAACCGATGTCCCCCCATGCACAATTTTTTTTTCCTAGTTAACTACTACTGTCATCAATAATTCAAATTAATTTTACAATCACAAGTTTAAAATAACTCTCATTATGCCCATTTATACGGAATTTTGTCCTATGCTGCCATGTTAAAAATTTGCATAAAATGCGATTACAGCGCCACCTGTTGAGCTATTGATCCCCAAATCTAATGGGCACCAGTTCATGTCAGGGTGCAACTAAATACCAAGTTTGGTTAAATTTCATTCATATGTTCGTGAGATACAGCGTCCACAAAAAAATGATACCGACACACAGACAGACAGACAGACAGACAGACAGACAGACACACAGACAGACAGACATTTTCTAAAAACTATCAATTCGTGTTCAGGACATCCCAAAACGTGTAGATCCGTCAAAAAACGGAGGTCGAAAATTTTCGCGAATCCAATACTTTCTCTATATTACATATAGAAGAAAGTAATAAAAATACGGTTGGTTAGTTATGTGGGTTAAGGCCAACTGATTACGCTAGGGTCCTTGGTCTGGGTTGAATTTTCTCCGTGGGAGGTGTTTCTAAGTGGTCCTAATCCATATTAAAAAAAAAAAAAAAACAAGGGAAATTTTTATTTTTAATGTTTAATTTTTGAGTTAGAAAAAACAACTAAGTGAATTTTCCCCATTTTTAGCTAGAAAATAAAATATTAAAAATGTAAAAAATAAATTTTTCAAAAATGGATACAAATTTAAAGCTTGTGGATTACCCGAATGTGAAAACGGAAAAAAAAATCACATTAGTTAATGAGTAATTGTGGGGAAAAAACCTTTCCCATACTATAACATGGACCTTGACTGTCGACGACATTAGTTATTGTCAGGAAACTCTTTTTACGCGCATTATCAAAACTTCGTATAAAAAATAAAAAATAAAGTAAAAGCATTTCCAGGTTTCACTCATCAAATTTACTGCTCTGTACAAAAGAGTAGATTCTAGGCATACATTAATTGAAGAAGAAAATTCTCGAGGATAATTTACAGCGAAAAGACTTGTTTAATAACACCCGCATCCAATTAACAAAAAATTCTTCTAGAATTCTTACTGTCGTTTTATATTTTAGAATCTAAATAAATATACCGTAAAGAACAAAAACGATGAATTGTGATTACAGACTGGCAAGAGTGTCATTGTTATTAACTGCTTAGAAGAGCAATAAATTATCATGTTAAAATAATTGTGCAGGATAATGTAGAATAAGGTCATTCAGCCTGAGGTTAATCTGCTGAGCATAAAATGGTCTGCTCGGAATCGAATTTTTTAATGTATATATACTCTATAACAAAAAAAAAAAAATCGTCGTACCAAGAAGGAGTTATCCAAATGAGACGAAAATTGGTAGATGTGATGCACATGCGAAGAAAAACAAATCATTACAGTTTCAGAAAATTTGGATGATTTAATCAAGAGAAACGGCTTCACAAATGTCAATAAGTCATTAACGCATTGGTCCACTTCTGACCCTTACGTAAGCAGTTATTCGGCTTGGCATTAATTGATAGATTTCGCAGATACGCTCCGGCAAGATAGCATGCCAAATTCTGTCCAATTGGTGCGTTAGATTGGCAAAATCCCGAGCTGGTTTTAGGACCCTTTTCATGATGCTCCAAACGTCCTCAGTAGGAGAGAGATCCGGCGAGTTTACTGGCCAAAATTATGTTAGGCAAGCAGGAAAACAAGCAGTAGAAACTATCTCTGTGCGCAGGCGGGCATTATCATTCTGAAATATACTGTCAGGATTGCATGTTATTAAGGGAAATAAAACGGGACGTGGAATGTCATCAACTTACCGCTGTGCTTTAAATATGCCACGGATGATAACCAAAGGGGTCCTGCTATGGAATGAAATGACATTCCAGAAAATCACTCCTAGTTGTCAGGCCGTATAGCTGGCGACAGTCGGATTGGAATCCGCCCTTTTTTCGGGGCGCCTCCAGACGCGTCTTCTTTGGTCATCGGGTATCAAATCGGAGTGGGACTCATCACTGAAGACAATTCTACTCCATTCAGTGACATTCCAGTTCGAACGATCCTGATATCACTGCAAACGTGCTTGCCGGTATACAAAGTTTAACAGTAGTCCGCACAAGGGGCTTTGTAAGCTCAACCCCATTTCTCTAAACCGCGTATAAATGGTCTTTGAAGTCACTGAAGTACCAGTTGCACGTAAGATCGATGATAATGATGAATTTGGGGCTTTGAGTACCGCTCTGACGATTGATCGGTTCTCACGTTCTACGCTCTCTTTAGGCCAACCGCTTCCTGCCTGACGCTGTGTTCGGCCATGGTTCACCCATTCCTGTCAATATCGTCTAATAGTGGCATCGCTCCTATCCAATTATCAAACAATTCGCAGATTAAACCAACAGGATTCTTTGAGCCCAACTACACACCACTCTCAAATGCTATCATCTGCGCATATTGTTTGCGCACCTGTATACGAGGCATAGTTATTGTCTATCTGAGTAGACGGAATGAAATTCTCGAAGAATTTATGACCTGGAATCAAAATTTCTCATTTTTAGTATTCTGGTAATTGCGCAGTTAAGATGCGCTGCAGCGTGACATGTTCCTTCGATGGCAGCCAAACTTTAAAATTTTGCATTTTCCATCGAAACCTGTATGTATGTCATCAATTTGTGTGCCCAGTTTGCATTACTCCTTCTTAGTGCGTCGTTTTTTTTTTTTTTTTTTTTTTCTATAGAGTGTATATTAGGAAAGTAAGTTAAATCACATGTGTATACTACAAATTTTAATAGAAAGGTCGATTTAATTTTTACAAGATCGAAAAGGGAGCATGTGAGAGTTCGAATTAAGGTCTTTTGGCTCCTTTCAATATTTTTCCAAAACAGGTAACTTGGTCGACATCTAAGTAAACAGTGGCTGTCGCATATCGATCGTATTAACTTAAACGATATAGAGCTTTGGCCATCCGAGAGGTTTTGCTCTCGAAGCTGGTAAAAGGAGTGTGCTGGGTTCGATTCGAGGACGCGCTCGTTAAACTTAGCCATTAGGAGGTTGCTGTGGTTTTTTCCGAAATTCGATAATGAGGGTCTAGGACCCATTTAAAGGACTCCCTGCGGAAGAGATTTTCCCCAGCCCTTGGCGTCAAGTGCAGTCAATCGGCCTTAACTTATATCCTTTTTTTTTTTTTTCTCTTTTTATATTTCCCTCAAAAGTCTCTTGCATAGACGCATATTGTTTAACCCTTTTAGTGCTGAACTATGCCATATCATCGTTTGTAATACTTGCGAAAAGTGCCGACGAGGATACGTCGTTCTTACACGATGGCGCCTTACTATTTACATTGCGAGAGAACTCTATCGCAAGATAAATTTATAGAACGTTATGAATAGTTTAATTTCATTGAAAAGAAATTGAAAAAAAAAAAAAATTAACTTTTATTTTAAAATTTCGGCTGGTTGATGCTGAGAGTGTGTATACGCTAGAGAGATAACACGCATCGTGATATTGACATAAGAAACACAACAAAACTATAGTCAAACGATTTTTCACATGTGAAATTATTAATGGTGTTCAAGTTCACTATGGCACGTTGTCTATTGAAAATGGTATGAATAACACAACTGGTTTTAGTACAAGGATTAACAGAAGATGTGTCATGCATTACAATCTACAAGAGAAATATTTTAAAGCATATTTATATATTTATACTTCATACAACATAACGAAATTAATATATCTGTATTCTGGAGGCAAAGAACACCATGTCCATTTTTTGAAAAGAGTTAGCATCTTGTCCTTTATGTGCATTTCTTGATTTATATAAAGGCATTCAGCAATAATGTCCAATTACTTGAAAGGGGATAAGACAGTGAAAAATAAAACCATATCCATTTTCTTTATTCATACAAACGCATTCCATCGTAGCACATCAAAGACATAGAGGTAATTCTATTTTTATAAAACAGACATAGTGTCCTTTACTTTAGGGGTAAGGTGTATTATTAAGATACAAAAAAATAATTTTTCCCGCACTGTAAAATAAAATGTCCAAAATAGGTAAAAATTTATAAGACATTTAGGTGAAGTAATGTTCCAAATTGGAAAGTTCTGTTTATAACCCAAAGTGGGACAGAAAATCTATCTATTTTGAGCTTACAAACTTGTTATGTATGGTTCACTATCTTATTTTATATTTTTGTCTATAATAAATAAAAAGACGTTGTAGAAAATATTGTATCACTCACCTCTTAAAAAAAAAAAAAAAAAAAAAAAAAATAACATGCGTAGGTGATCTAAACAAAATGTAAACATTTCGTATGTATACGTGTGTACACTGCAAAACATAAACCCCAAAATAATTCTATCCAAAATTGGTCTCGTATCCAATTTAGGTTGAAATTTTGGGTTACAAACAGAACTTTCCAATTTGGAACATTGCTTTACCCAAATATTTTACAAATTTTTACCTATTTTGGAATTTCTTTTTTACAGTGCGTAAAAAAGGTATGATTAGAGAAACTAACTGGTTTACAGGGTCCTACAAAATCGTTCTTAGTTTCGACGATATGCATAGCTATACAAAAGCAACTTTTTTAATGATAGAGATAAAGGAATAAAAATGTTTTTGTGACACTCTTCACTGCACAACTAAACTAAAATGTACTTTTGTAAGTTTGCTGTTTTTAGACAGAACATACTATAAAGACAATCGTTACGTGAGGGATCCACAAAGGCAACATAGTATATGCATTTCTTTTCTTTTCTTTCTTTTTTTTTTTTTTTTTAATAATAAAAAAAAAAAGTATAAAAATAATTTTTGAGGATTTTCTCTTCTACCTAATTGCAATCAAAATGTTTTTTAAGCGTCATCATGGTAGGAAATACATTGAATGTTAAACGATGCAAAGGGTTAGCACGATTGAAAAGTGTTTATATTCTGTGCAAATTGCATGATTTTTTGCTTTTGTTTAAATTTTGTAAGCATAGCATTCTTATCATTTTTTTTATTATGAGCTTTTTTGCAAACCTTAACGAATTCCTCAATGATTCGGTATTCTTCGCACAAGTACGATACTTCCGGTTGATCGTAAAAGAGTTAAATTTAATCATAAGCATATACGTCAAGACTACATTTTTTGAATGGATGGATGGTTGGGTTTTACGTCGCACTAGTGCTGCGCAGATGGGAAATTGACGACGGTCTGCGACACACCCCTAGAAGTGGTCCGGAGACATGTCATCACAATTTTGATCCTCCACAGAAGGGATGGCTCTCCCGCTTCGGTGACTCCCAGAGGTATAATTTTTGATGGGAACATGGAGGACATTGCGGTCACGGCAGATTTTACGTACACCAGCCACCATTAGTGTACACGGCGGTCTTTGGCCGGCTCGAGTACCGAACCCGCAATCTTCCAATTACGAGGCCGGCGCTCTACCGACTGGGCTACTGCGGCCCCTACATTTTTTGAACTAAAGGCAAATTATTTCTACTTAGAGGATTTTACTTTTTAAAGAAAATCAAAATAATTACTTCATTCTGTACACATAATAAACATTTTATAAAAAAATATGTCCTTTTAATATTTGTCTATTCAATAAACATTTCTTCTCAATTATCAAGTTCCGTGTATGCTGAATATAAAAGATAGAATTTTGGACATAAATTTCACACACACAGGATAATAAATTAGTAAAAAGAAGTAAGAAAAAAGAAAGAAAGAAAAATTGAAGAGTGGAGAGAGATAATTTACGGTAGAAATACTTCTTTGATTAATAACGCCTACTTCCATTAACAAAGAACTCTACTGGAATTCTTGATACTATATTTCAATTTTTAGAATGTGAATAAAAATATCGTGGGGAGAGAAACGATGAATTGTAATTACAGATTTCCGAGGGAGTAAATGAAATTACTTACTAATGCATCTAGAATCTCTTCGTTGTTGCCTAGCTTGTTTCTTTTCTTTCCATTAACTGTAAGAGATCAATAACTTGTTAAGTTACAAGAATTGTTTGCGAGAACAAGAGCGGAACAAAATTGTTCTCGGATTCTTTATTTCATTTTATTTTATTTTTTTAGAAGAAAACTGGTAGGAAAAAAAAATCAATCGATTTTATGTCACTTTAGAATTAATGAGATATCCTTAATAAAATTAAAAAGTTAGTTAGGTTAGAATGATTTATAAAAAGTAATTTTTCTCAATTTAAATTTGGTAATACAGTAAACTTGGTTTATACGTCTCTTACATTTGTACACCCTATGAAGTCTCGATTCTTTTCATTCATTTTAATGCAAAAATTCTTAGTTTATATGCCGCTCATATCTGGTTATACTATGTCTTTTCCACTTTTCTAAAATTCGCATAATTTCTCGACCGGTCATTATCCTGACGCTTTATATTATTTTTTTGTTCTAAATAATGAAGACTTCTCTGAAAAAACATCTCAAATGGGAAAACACAGGAAGGATTGTCTGTGTAAAAAATATTGACCGTTCAAGGCGATCGTTCTGTCTATAATATTTTAATTTCACTATTGTGAAAAGATAAAAAGAGAAATTTGAAAGAGTAGCATATGACACATGCTGTACACAGGACAGTTTTGGTTAAAAATGGCAATTTTAATGTTGCCACTAATTTCTTTTGTAGTAGAAATGATGAGTTGCCATCTAATAAACACAAAATAAATAAATAAATAAAATAAAAATGAAAATTTTGTATTAGTATTTTTTTTAAACATGTTGCAGTACTTTTTAAATATACCCACTTTATCCCATCTGATCTATAGATATGGTAATAAGACATAGATTGATCATGGAGGGGGAAAAAGTGATTCCTTTTTTCTCGGGAAAAGTCACTCTAATGGCTGCCTTTGTCCGAGTAAATTACACGCAGGAATACACACGGATAATTTAGTAAATAAAATTTATCTTATACTATTAAGTGAGCAATATGTGTATATTTCACTGATTTCGAAAACGGTAGCTCGGACAGTCACGAGATTTAACACAAAGGTGCCCCCCGAAGGGTCATTGTGCACATCGAAGTCAGATTTTCGAATTTTTGATTAGTTTTTTCTTAATTAATTAAAATGTAAAAATAATAACCTTCTAATTTCTGATAAAAAAGCCATTTAAATTTTAACATTTTATCCATAATTTAATTGTTGCCAATTTTTCTTTTCGACAAAATAATAATAATTAAAAAAAAAACCCGTACATTTATTTAAAATGAAGAAAATAAATAAGAAAGATTAGAAAATAAATTAGAAATATCAGTCGCATCGTTACAAATAAGATAGCAAATGAAAGGGAAAATTTTTGTAAATCCGATGCATTAAACAGCTTATCAATCGGATGATTGGTTTTTTCTTAATTAATTAAAATGTAAAAATAATAAGTCATTTAAATTTTAAAATTTTATCCATAATTTAATTGTTGCCAATTTTTTTTTTTGACAAAATAATAATAATTAAAAAAAAAAAAAAAACGTACATTTATTTAAAATGAGGAAAATAAATCAGAAAGATAAGAAAATAAATTAGAAATATCAGTCGCATCGTTACAAATAAGATAGCAAATGAAAGGGAAAATTTTTGGAAATCCGATGCATTAAACAGCTTATCAATCGGACAATTAGATTTTTTAAAATTAACTAAAGTATGAATTTTAGGTGGCAACAGCAGAAGATTGTATGGAAACCGTTAGGAGAAAAAAAATGAAAAATCTGCTTCACATTAAGTCACATGATTTTTAAGTGGGATTAAAAATTGCAGTTTTCAAATTCTTTTAAATTTTCTCTCACGAACACAAAAATATAATATACAGCCTGTACCCCACAAGACCAACTTGCATTTCAAATTTCATCAATTATTTTGGTTAATAAACAAAAGTTATTATTATTATTATTTTTTTTTTCAAATTGAGTTTTATTCTATCTTCGAAAAGAATTATGTGATTATAGATATAATAATATATATAGATCTATCATCCCCATCCGCGATTGTAATGAAATGCTCGCCCTCTGGTGGGCTAAGGTGAAATTATCACACCACTGCATATCCTCATATTATGCAATCGACTTTCCATGATGAAATGGCGGAGAAAGAATAATAATTACACGTGGCTGTTATATTTACTAACAACTGCAGTGTTCAGAGAGCGCCATCTATCGATCATTACAAACGCGGATATTATCGTGCAAAGATTTTTGATGCCGAAAAAAAAGCTTTGGAATCAGCCATTAAGTGGTATTGAAGGAAAAAGGAAAAAAAGAAGAATGAATTTGAAACTATATCTGGAGCTTTTCATTCACCTTTAGTAAATAAATTATTCATGAATTTTATTTACTAAAACATTCGTGTGTATTCCCGTGTGTATTCACTCGGGGAAAGACTGCCATATTTTGGTAGAATCGCCGTCTTTTCCAGAGTGAAAAGAAATCACTTTTTTCTCCCCAATGATCAATCTATATATTATTACTATATCTATGTATGTGATACGATACATTAATAATTTGGGTTTTAAAAGTTTTTTTAAATAGATTATTTAAACTCTATGAACCATATTTTTATTTTATCAGTTTCATTAACAGATCCTGCTGGGCGATTTTTTAAATTTTGGTGTTGAAGTACACCGAACGTTTTTCGACAAGAAATTTAATATAGCAACAGCCATTTTAATCTAAGTAGCGCATCGAATATATAAAAACATAAATGATTTATTTTTACACAAAATTTACAGAACAAATGCAGTTTTAAAGATAGGAAATTTATTTCAACAAGCACTATTTTAAACCTAAAAACCATTAAAAATATAAGCAGAATATAAAGGATTCTTATGTATAAACAAAAAAGAGTCTGGTAAAATTATTAGCAAAATAGTCCTCCCCTTTTCATACAAAAAAAAAAAAAAAAAAAAAAAAAAAAAGAAAAAAAATCCATCGCTAATATGGCGACAAAAATTCAAAAGCCGCCAGTGGAGCAACATAATAAAGTTGTGCAACACGATAATGTTTAAGTATTTATTTATTTTTTTATATAATAATCATTATGCTAATTTATCATACAAATAAATGAGCCTCTGTGTGTTACTGCACTTGCACGCTGTCGAACAGAAATATTTGAAAAATTCAAATTAATACTTAAATAAATAAATAAAAATATGTTTAATGGAAAATATATATAACCATAAAAAGATTAGTTGTCTAAAATATGGCAGAAATAGCGCTCATAGCATATTGTTACAAGGTATTAAGTCTTATTATTACAATGGATTAAGTCTAAAATGGTGACAAAAATTCAAAAGCCGCCAAAGAGAACTATATTAAGGCTGTACTATCAGGTTTACAACCCATGAATTATATATAAACACAAAAAATTAATTGTCTCATGCGACAGACGTAGCCGGTCACAGCATATTGTAATATTTGGCGTGAAATTGCTGTCATTTAATGATTGATTGGATAAACAAAATAAACATATGAAATAACGTAAAAGCAAATATTATGTTGTCTAAACCCAGTTACATTTGAGTCCAGTCCGAGTTACATGTGAACAACACGTATAGTGTTGTTCACATGTAACTGGGATTCAAATATAAAAGGGAAACTCCAATTTTTTCGATACTATCTATTTCGAAACTGTTATATAATAAGCACCTAAATGGAAGCTCATTGGTAAACTATTGTCGCAGGTAATAGGGACAAGCGACCGAGTTGCAGTGGATGACCAAATCGCTGCCGAATGCAGCAGGGACCTGGAGCGAATTTTTGAACAATTTCAGTAATTTATTTTATTTTATTTTTATAAAGCTATGTAGAAAAGAGTTTCCTTTAAATTTAGTGGCCAGCGAAGCGGGCAAAGCCTGCTAGTGAATAATTTATTCACTAAAGGTGAACGAAAAACTCCAGCTACAGTTTCAAATTCATTTTTCTTTTTTTTTCAATACTTTCCAATGGTTGATTTTAGAACTTTTTTTCGGCATCAAAAATTTTTGCTCGATAACATGGGGATGATAGATCTATATATATTACTATACTACGATCTGATCTATCCTACTATCTTAAAATACTTTATCGGTCAGCCTTTTCGCATAAATTTCGATTCAGTTTGTTAAACTTGTAGTAACCAAAGTCTATTTATTTATTTATTTTTCATTTCGATCATGCATCTTTTCATTTATACCTCCTTTTAAATCAGTCCCTTGGAAGACATATAAATGGCACTTTACAGTATACAGGGTGTTTCTAAATTCATGGGCCAAGCATTAAGGGTAGGTAAAATACGTATAATATATAAAAAAGTTTTTTTTTTCTTCCTTTGTATAGCAATTATGTAGGCGGAAAAGCAAGAAATGATGAGGAAATGGAAAAAAAAAGTTAAACTAAGGAAATGAAAAAAAGTTAAGTTCAAAATTAATTCTAACTTCTTCTCTTTAAGATATATATTTATTTACCCTTTCGAATTAAATTGCTTTAAGATCTTGTCAAATGGTGTAGTTAGTTAAATACCTGTTACCATTCCTAATATTTCTGATACTGTGGTATCTGTTGTGACGATCGGCAATAATTTTGAAGGAAATATTGCAGGCACACCCCTAAATGAGTCAAGTGTGTGATAAAATTCGTAAGATGTAAGCGTTATGAAATATTAGTTTGTCTTGAGTAAAAAGAGTTTTGCCTCTGAGCAGGGATCTAGGGAGATTTATATGGCAGAAACTTTGATACTAATACGTAAAATATGTTTATTGAAACTAACAAGAGAACATTCAAAAGGTGTCGTCTTCAAAAAATATTAATATATATATATATATATATATATATATATATGTGTGTGTGTGTGTGTGTGTGTGTGTGTGTGTGTGTGTGTGTGATTCTACTCTTCCTAAAACAACAGAAAGTGAAAAAATTATCGGCTGAAATGAATTACAGCGACCACAAAAAATTATCAAAATTAAGCATATTTGGCGATTTCACATTGTTAGGCGATTGATTTTGAGTACTTGGCGGAGAAACAAAACACGGTTCTGTTCGTTCACGGCAATTTCGATGCTAGCGAACTGAACGCCTAACAGCGCTAAATCGCCAAATATGCTTAATTTTAATAATTTTTTGTGGTCACTGTAATTCATTTCAGCCGATATTTTTTTCACTTCCAGATGTTTTATGAAGAGTAGAATCACATATTTTTTTTTTTTCAATATTTTTTGAAGACGACACCTTTTGAATGTTTCCTTGCAAGTCTTCTGTCTAAATAAGCACAGAATGTATTTAATGTAATCTTTCCAGGGAAGGGCGAAATTGTTAACGATTTTATCTGCAATAGTTAATATATCTGATAACCTACCCAAATTAGAAGAGGTCATTAAAATCTGTGATAGATTATAAAATAACTATTCGGTCTTCGACCGCATAGCGGTCGGTACTTCCAAATTAGGTGCATGCGTGTTATACAGGCAAGCTAATATTCGCTTTTAATAAGTTTTTGTGTCAATCTGATGATAGCTGAATCCGATCCTGATAGCAGAAAAGTACCATAAATTTTTCAGTTTGAATTTATTATCATTCATATTATTTTTAATGATATTATTTTTTATTATAATCATTTTAACTATTTATTTTAGGTTTACCTCTAATTTAGCTAAATATATTTTGAGCGTAATTTGGCTGTTTATAGCGGGGGCCGAGAAAGAAAACTGCGAAATCCCCAAGTAGAGGTCCTTACAGAGGCATTATATGAATTCTTTTAAATAGTCTTTACACTTATTTTATTTGTTTCAAATTACGGGTAAAAGTTATTTTTTCTCAAAAGATTGTTACAATTAGGACGTCATATATTCTATGCTAAATCATCTTTCTTCCATTATTTTATTCATTCTTCCAAAACAAGGATATGTTTATTTTCTTTATTTGAATACATTTTTGCAGCTATGACATTAGTTTTGACCGTTATTTCTGGAAAGCATGGGCTATTATTATTGAAAAGATGATAGCACCTGTTTTAAGAATCGACCAAAAAAAATAGGCTGCTGAACTTAACAAAATTTCTGGAGTTTTAACCGAAACAAATAAAGGGATGATTAAATCAAGACATCTTTTCCCAATTTCCGTCTCACACATCAAGTTTAGGGAACTTATAAATTGTATAAAATGAAATAAATGCAATATAGAAAATTACAGCATTGCAGCTTTACCTAGAGATGTTCTAAAACCTAATCAGCCATGATTTATGTCAAGGTTCGACCAAATTTCGTGGAATTCCGTGCCTTTGCCAGTGAGATACAATAGCAAAAAATTTCGGCAATTCATGGATACGCAGACACTATTTAAAAGTGATTAAAGTATGTTCGAAGCATCTAAAAACGTATAAATCTATCGAAAACTGTAAATAAAATTTTTTTCTCAAATACAGCACTTTTTCCTTATGTATGTATAAAGAAAGAAAAAATGAAATTCCATCCAATATTACCAAATTTTCGACATTAATTGAAATGGCAAATTCCTTGTATTAAAAACACAATCGGTGATTATATGATCTATTTCTATACAATTGGATGTTTTTTTTTATTTATTATCTAAAAGTATATAAAATATTACAAAACAAACTGATTACTGTACTGCCTATTTCACAATATGAAACAAAGGTAAATTTCGTTAAACTATTTAAAATAGCATGAACGAAATGTATTAGTAAATTGTTTGTTAAAGATAAAGGCCGGAAACGGGTTTTCACGAAACGTAAAAATATTTCGACAGAAATTGATAATTCATAGTTGCAAAACTTTTAATATTTCATACTATAAAAAATTATATAACAACCTCAAATTGTGTTGATAAATTTCAATACTGCTTCAATAGTTCTAAATTACTACAAGCACATAAATTGCTATATGCAAGAATTACAACTATTCGCACTGAAAATGAAAAATCTGAAATAAGGTTAAGAATTAAATATCAATAAGATTTTTCTAAAGTGAATTAAAATAAGAATAAAGAAAAATCATGGGGATTGGATAGATTTTAAGCGTTTTGCAACTGAACTCGTTACAGTTGGAAAGTTACGATGTCATTTGTGTCAAAGATTTTGTTATTCAATGAAGGATTGTGCCAAATTATTTCGACTCGAAACAATAACTGAATGTTTCTAGATACTGCTATTTTGTTCACAAAGTTTTAATTCTTCATGGAATGTACAGTCGGTAACAAAAGTGTCCGAACACTAGCAAAAATTTCTATGTAAAAAAAGTACACTTCATACGGTTTTCTTAAATAAATCCTTGTGGAATCCTCTTCTTAGTCAGTCTAAGAGCATGATTCGATAAGGATTTATTTAACAGAACCGTATGAAGTGTACTTTTTTTACATAGGAATTTTTGCTAGTGTTTGGACACTTTTGTTACCGACTGTACACACAATTTTATTTTCTGAATAGTAGTTGAAGAGTAACAATTCGTGTTCGATCCCCTCCCCCCCTCCCCACAATTTAACGTGTCCATACAAAAAGATATATTTTCATTGTTTCATTAAATTGTCCTATTCCATGTTGTTTTTTGCTTAAAAATTCTTCAACGTCGGCAACGGTACAAACAATTTTATTTTTTAAATTATAAACCTAAATTTATATTTTATGCTCAATTTTTCGCACAGTATAATTTCCACATTTACAAAAAGGTATATTTTCATTATATCATTAAAATATCATATTCCATATTCTATATTCCATATTCCAAATTCCCCCTTTTTTTTTTCTTACAGAATTCTTATTCGTTATCAATGACCCCAATAATTTCATTATGAAAATTATGACCTAAGTTTACGATTTGTGTTTGATTTTTTCCCCCACGATTTTACGTGTATATACAAAAAGGTATATTTTCATTATATTACCATAGTGTCATATTCCATATTGTTCTTTGTTTACAAAATTCTTATTCATCATCATTATTATAGAATTCTTTCACATAACTTTTTGTTTACAAAATTCTTATTCGTCATCAGCGGTACAAACAATTTTGTTTTTTAAATTATAAACCTAAATTTATCATTCGTGCTCCATCTCCCCTCTCTCCCCCACGATTTAACGTGCACATACAAAAAAAGTGTATTTTCATTATACTACTGAAATGTCATATTATTCCATATTGTCTTATGGTTACAATATTCTTATTCGTCATTATAGAGTTCTTTTACATTATTTTTCTTTGCAAAAATTTTATTTGTTACCAACGGTACAAAAACTTTATTATCTAAATTTACCATTTGTGTTCTATTTTTCTCCCCTTGATTTAACGTGCGCATACAAAAAAGTATATTTTCATTATATTACTAAAGTGTCATATTCCATTTCGTTTTTTTGTTTCCAAAATTCTTATTCCTCATCATTGTTATAGAGTTTTATACATAATTTTTGTTTGCAAAATTCTTATTCTCATTAACGGTACAAACAATTTTGGTTTCTAAGTTCTAAACTTAAATTTTCCATTTGTGTTCGATTTCCCCCCCACAATATAACATGCATATAGAAAAAAAAAATTAAATAAATAAATAAATAAAATAAACATCATTATATCTCTGAAATGTCATATTCAATATTCCTACTTTTGTTTACAAAATTGCTGAACATTATCATTATTATAGTGATTTTCCATATTGTTTCTGTTTGCAAAACTCTTGTTCGTCCTCAACTGTACTTACAGCTTTATTTTATAAATTATAGACTTAGCGTTACCATTTGTGTTCGATTATTTTACCATGCATGCATGTACATACAAGAAAGTATTTTCACAATATCACTGAAGTGTCATAAATACTAACTATTTTTATTACACTTATATTTGTTTAATGATTAACCAAATTGTTTTCCAATAAAAGCAAACTTCACATTTTTCTGAAATCAATATACACTATTTCAAATAACACAAACAACAAGAACACGAAATTTTTTTTTTTGTTGGAACATATTAGTTTGATTGATTACATGCATTGTTTTCATTGTATAAACAAACAACATGTATTTACATCTACGCCCTTCAGTTCTTCTTTATTTGACAGAACTTTATTCAAAATTACATCTATCGATTGACAGTTTTTCGAAGGATATGCAGTTACGGTGGCAATTACAACACGCGATATACTGCTAGTCATCCGCTGTGTTCTTGAAAATGTTTAATAGAAAATAACTCACGCAATTTTCGGTAGAAAATTGTCTGTGATAAACCGATATTGTACATTGTTCCCGACATGAAACGTTATTAAAATATTGTTTTAAGGGTTTTTCTTTCTTTCAAAAATTAGCTACTGTAATGCACGAAACAATTTCTTTTAAATTAAAACTACAAAAGGAATATTTGACATGGTTGTATGTTTGGAAATGTAAGTGACATTATAACGAAATTCTGCAGATTTTGTTATTACAGAAACAAGGCTATGTCTAATGATTCGTGTTTCTCTTATATTTTTTTAATCTTGATCAAGGAATTTTTTCCTAAAAAAAGATTGTCTTGTCAAATTAATAATTAGAAAAAAATACTCAACTTCAAAAAATAGGAAGAGCTACATGTCTAACATATGAAATAAAAATGTCCACCTTTTGAAAAAGAAATGAAAAAAGAAGAAATCAAGATTGCACATAAATAAAAACTTAGTTTAATGACATCTAAAAAAAAAAAAAAAAAAAAAAAAAAAAGAACTTTTTTCTTTTGTGTAACCAAAATACACAGCAAATTTAGCAATGAAGAAAATAAAGAATAAATTTAAGAAATGAATGATGTTAGACGAAATTTTCATATTAAAACATTTCAAAATATTAAAAATAATCCAGAGTAGTATCCACAAGACTTTCTCTTACCCAGTATTTATATAAAAATAGGTTATTACAGTTTAAGGTATAAGATAACAAGTGCTGTATTTGAAATTTACCAAAGTACCTTAAAAGAAGAATTGATAATAATTTATTTAAAAAATCTGATGTGAAAACCACATGCCTTCCTTATACATTCATTGGAATATACATTTTGTTACTGATTCGCAAATAAACAGACAAGTTCCAGTCCACGGACATTCCTGAAAAAAATCTGCTTATTTCCTTAAAACTGCTTATTTCCTACGCGCAAAAATGTCGAAAACTTTCAGAACAATATCATTACGGGCTCTACCTACGAACAGAATATTCATTACATAAAGTGCATTCGTCGACTAGCACGTGCTTATGTACTTTCTACATCCAAAAAACTGCTTATATCCTTAAGAATTATTTTCCACGCGCAAAAATGTCGACAACTTTCATAACAATATCATTACAGGTTCTATCATTAGCTTCTATTAAAGTCTCTATGATGGTAGGTCATATATAATGGTCAAAAGCTTTGTACTTTGGTCATTATGAATATAATTTTCATAAATATCTCCAAAACGGAAAGTCACCGAAGGACCAAAAAGGGAAAAGCACAATTAGATGTTATAACAAACCTATACACCAATTTACAACGTTCTACGTCCAACTGTTTTTGAGTTATACGACACACACACACATACACACATACAGACGTCACGAAAAATCGTGTAAAGTCGCAGGTATCTCTAAAAGGGTCGCTCGTATTAAGACCAAAGTTGTAGGTGTACAACTAGACATCATGGCAGTCACAAATTTTAAATTTCCAACATTCTATGATCATTCGTTTTTGAGCTTTGGGAGTTACAAAATCCATTCAGCAAATCGGGATTACAATACAGTGAAAGGCATCATTAAAAACTAACAAAAAAGCAATCTAGATTTAAAGTAATTTTCCATTTCACGGATTTTTGCTATTCCACCGTCATTTGTAATCAAATATAAAACACGATTTTTTCGGAATATTATCAAGAATGAAACACAAAAGTTATACTGAAAGTCCTCAAACACTGTAAAAAATAACGGTAGGTTTTACAGCAAAATGTGCTGGCAAAAAGGGATGTCAGCACATTTTACAGTTAAAATCAAATAATTTACAGTTGAAACATCTGTTAAAAAGTCTCTTTTCAGAGATGTTTTCTCTGTAAACTACCCTCAGGGATGGAACACGGGCGCAGTATTCATACCACTATCAATGTAAGAAAATTTTCTACCTCTTAAATCAACGATATTATAGTTAGTAAAATTTCTTAAACAGATTCCGGTATGAATTCTGCGCCCGTGTTCCATCCCTGTACCCTATTTAACAGCAGAATGTTCTGACAAAATGGTTGTCAGCATATTCTGCTGTAAAAATTACCATTATTTTTTACAGTGAAGATAAAAAACAAATCGAATAAAATTAAATCTCTATAAGGGAAAATGTAAGTGAGTACCAAAACAAATTTATTACTCGCTACATAGCTAAATGCATCGTAATTGATATGCAGTTGATGTTAATATTTCATAATCGAATTCATCAACGGTGCTTGGTGTCAAAGATGAGCGATGCTGATTCAAAATGACTGTAATTAACCAAGATACTCTCATGCATTTGAACATTTAGTTAAACATCTTTACTTTCTTTCAGTAATCAAAACAAACCAATTAAAAATAGATAAGTTGCAAAGTACCTAATTTCGAAATATTAATCACAAACGAACAACCTACCGTGTCACCCTTGTGCAGTGAGTAAGGAAAAACAAAAGTGAGTTTTTTGCTTTTCTTCCCATGCTATGTCTATGGGTTTTTTAGCTTTCTCCCCTCTTTTTCTACATTCTAAAGTGGCGGAGGTAGTAAGCTCATATTAAGAACAAAGTTGTAGGTGTACAACTAGACATCATGGCAGTCACAAATTTTAAATTTGCAACATTCTATGATCATTCGTTTTTGAGCTTTGCGAGATACAAAATCCATCTCGCAAATCGGGATTACATTACAGTGAAAGGCGTCCTTAAAAACTAACAAAAAATCAATCTAGATTTAAAGTAATTTTCCATTGTACGGAATTTTGCTATTCCACCGTCATTTGTAATCAGATATTAAACACGATTTTTCAGAATTTTATCAAGAATGGAACACAAAAGTTATATTGAAAGTCCTCCAACACTGTAAAAAATAACGGTAGGTTTTACAGCAAAATGTGCTGGCAAAAAGGGATGTCAGCACATTTTACATGTTAAAATGAAATAATTTACAATTGTAACATTTGTTAAAAAGTCTCTTTTCAGAGATGTTTTCGCTGTAAACTACCCTATTTAACAGCAGAATGTTCTGACAAAATGGTTGTCAGCATATTCTGCTGTAAACATTACCGTTATTACTTTCCGAACACTATAGTGAGGAAAGTATTGTAATCATGTCAAAAATCCGAACTCGAGATTTTGATGTTTCTATACCTTTTGAGGTCCCCTGAGTCCGTTTTCACTATTTTTACGATGATGTATGTATGTGTGTGTGTATGTGTGTATGTCTGTGAGTGAACACGCTAGCGTCTAAACGCTTTGTTCGATTAACCTGAAAGTTGGTACGCATATTGTAAGTCACCATAGTACGAACCCTGTAGATTTTGGTGAATCTAGCACTTATAGTTTTTTTACAGGGACACAAAGAAAAATTCTTTATCATTATGGCCTATGGGAACAAAATCTTAAAAGTGCGATAGCATCTAAACGCCTTATTCAATTGAGCAAAAATTTTATACACATATTATAGATCACAAATACTCAATCTGTATAGATTTTGGAGAATCTAGCTCTTATAGTTTTTTTACAGGGACACAAAGAAAAATTCTTTATCATTATGCCTATGGGGCCAAATTTTTAAAAATGTGATAGCGTCTAAACGCCTTATTAATCTGAGCAAAAAATTTGTACACATGTTATAGATCACAGTTGAACTAACTGTATAGATTTTGGTGAATCTAGCACTTACAGTTTTTTTACAGGGACACAAAGAAAAATTCTTTATCATTATGGCATATGGGACTAAATTGTAAAAAGTACGATAGCATCTAAACGCCTTATTGAATTCAGCTGAAAATTTATATGAGTATTATAAATCACTGTTGCACTAACTATAAGCATTTTGGTGAATCTAGCATTTATAGGTTTTTACAGGGACACAACGAAAATTTCTTTATCATTATGATCTATGGGCTCAAAGTTCAGTAGCGTTAAATAAAACAACGTGTAATAGATGGAGAAAAATACTCAAACACTCTATTATGGTTTTCTCTCTTTTGTTTGTTTAACAACTACTCTTTCTTTACTTTATCTACAAAACTGTTAATTACTCAATGTTCGGAAAGTCGAGTGGAGTCACTCCAGATTTTTTTTTACAGTGAAGATTAAAAAACAAATCGAATAAAATTAAATCTGTGTAAGGGAAAATGTAAGTGAGTACCAAAACAAATTTATTACTCGCTGCATAGCTAAATGCATCGTAATTGATATGCATTTGATGTTAATATTTCATAATCGAATTCATCAACGGTGCTTGGTGTCAAACATGAGCGATGCTGATTCACAATGACTGTAATTAACCAAGATACTCTCATGCATTTGAACATTTAGTTAAACATCTTTACTTTCTTTCAGTAATCAAAACAAACCAATTAAAAATAGATAAGTTGCAAAGTACCCAATTTCGAAATATTAATCACAAACGAACAACCTACCGTGTCACCTTGTGCAGTGAGCAAGGAAAAAGAAAAGTGAATTATTTAAATCTCTAAATAAAGATAGATAGTATACATATGAGAATAATATCTTCTGTAAATACTTAGAATCGATAGTTATGGAGTTAAGGCATCTCTATATTCATTCAAGATCAAATTGTAATATATTCGAAGCTGACAACTAAAACAGAATCAGAAATATGAAATTACACATATTCTACAGGGTGATACCAAACTTATGATACAAACTTAGAGGGAAGGTAGAAAATAAGGATATGAATAATACTCACATAGTAAACCTAGATTGTAATCCATTTCTTTAGTCACAAATAAAGAAAGTATCTCAATTCAACTGAAACAAGATTTTTTGCTTCT
Organism: Salticus scenicus; assembly: GCA_963930645.1. Lineage (NCBI taxonomy): Eukaryota > Metazoa > Arthropoda > Arachnida > Araneae > Salticidae > Salticus > Salticus scenicus. The sequence goes on along the minus strand of OZ005656.1, from coordinate 174,222,614 downwards.
AACTTCTACGCTAATGAAGATATTTTAATGAATTCTTCAGGAGTGGAAAATTTATTTAAAACAATCATTTATTGTATGGGAATATGTATGCGCAAATGATGCGGTGAGGTGCAAGCACAGGAAATTACATTAAAGAAAAGAGAAATAAAGTTATTGGTTGGTTTCATTGCTGGTAGAAGGTAGTAGATGGCGAACCGTCGTCGTTCAACATTATGCATAGGGAAACACATAGTTCTCGATTGCACTACCGTCAATGATGAGAGATTTTACGTATGCCGAAAAAGCAGATATGCATTACATGTACAGCAGTATAGACGGTAACACCAGTGCTGTGCTGCCTAATATCCTGTGTTTATGCCTCACTACGTTACTTGCCATCATGCATTTCTCCATTATAAATAGTTGTTTAAAATGAATGCACAACTGATGAAAATTTCATTACAATACCTTCATGTAGTATTTAGAAACAAAAAATAAAAATCTTGTTTCAGTTAAAGGGAGAAACCTTCTATTACTAAAGAAATGGTATTGCAACCTGGGTTTCCTATGTGAATATTATTCATATCCATGTTCTCTACCTCCCTTCCAATTTTGTACCATAAATTTGGAATCCCCCTGCATAGAGATTGAATGTAATTTTTCATGATGTTTTAATTAAAAATTCCAGTACTTCTTCTGTGTAGCATTATCATAAGTAAGCAAAGGTTAAAACTGTAAAATCTGTACCTATAAATAATAACATTTATAGGTAATCTTTTAAGATTTATGCTTATGCATAATCTATATTTATATATAATTTATCTATCAATACTTTTAAGAAAAAATATAATACTTTTCAGTTAAAACTAAACACATATTTGAATACCTTCAATAAAAAATTTAAATATTTTACCGAATAAATAAAGTTAATAATACATTTGTTAATAATGTTTTACGAAATAAATCAGTTGTTCAATAGTAATGCTACCTTTTGAATCTTTTGAGATGATCATAACAACTACACATCGAATGAACTGAAATTTCGCAAACACATATTATAATGCTACTATAAATATACTCTCTCTCAAAATTATTCTAAACTGGAGTTACTGTGCAGCTCTAGGATGACGTAAAAATGCACCCAAATTCGAATCAATCTCTAAAGTGTAACTGATTACTTTCAATTTCATATTTCATGTAAAAAAATTATGAAATTTATAAAAATTACATAATTTTGAATCAAAAATTCCATTCTAAAATATAACAACAGAGTTAAACATGATAGTGATGATTGTGATCGATCAGATTTACTGACCTGGCTTTAGCAAACTCTACGAATTGCAGTGTATTAGTTTGTTAAGCTCGGTCCACATTAAAACACCGAAAATCAAGCATTCGTAACTGCGGTCAGTACATAGAGTGTTATGCCTCACCCAACTATTCTACGAAGGTATGGTGGGTTTAGTGGTGTCTTATCCTTGTTAATCTGTTCCATACGTCAAATGAAAGGTTTCTCACACAGAGCGTGAGACTACCAAAATGGAGGAGCTATCTACTCCTATCAATATATAAATTGTGATAGTATATTTTCTGACCATCCTTAAGAGTCTCTCAGTCTGTTACACACCAGTGCGACGTTAATCCACTCATCTTCAGTTCAAGAACTCTTGATGTTTTGTCACCACAACAGCATCAGACTCTTGGCACAAATGCATTGTTGCAAAACTGAAGACTAGAAGAAACGCTAGTGGCTTAGTTTACAGCTTATCGAACCTCTAATTATTAAGACCACTCATAATGGCAAATCGCCATCGATCTTAGGCGACTTTCAGTGAAAACAACAACAACAACAACAACATAAAAAATAAGTGGAAATAAAACCCTTATAAATTCGAGACGACCTACGAAGAGGTTTGTGTTGGGAAGAGAAATGCGTCTCTTTCGTATTCCGGAACCAGCACCATAGAAACCTAATTTTTTGAGATGCAGGTTAATGACATTGACTATCATTTTATGTCTATAGTTGTATCTCAGACACTGGTCTCTAATCGTTCGAGACGGACGCGTCCAAACGGGCAGTGCTTAATTAAGTCCCTGCTAGTTGTACATTGACATATTATTCTTCTAAAAAGCAATATTGGTGGTCAGCGAATGAAAGATCTCCCATTAGAACCTCACTGACGTAAAATTCTCTCTTCCGTTAGTTGACTTGGAGAAAGATTTTGTACGCGGATCTGCAATTTTCAGAATTACTTCATGATTTTTGCCATTTGGCGAGTGTTATCCTTATGATTATGAGTTTGGCACATCTCATCTTAAGATTTCTTGGGACATCGACTGGTAGTCTCTTAGGCATTTTTTACAGTATATAGGCCAGTTTACTATAATTATGCCTTGCATTAGCTATAGTTCAATGCATAACGATCCTGATTCCACAGCAACTCACAAAAGTATTCCTATAGGACATTGCTCTATACCAAAGCACTAGGCAATAAAGCTCTTGCCTATAGTCGGTAACAAAAGTGTCCGAACGCTAGCAAAAATTCCTATGTTAAAAAAGTACACTTCATACGGTTCTGTTAAATAAATACTTGTCGAATCTTGTTCTTAATCAGTGTGAGAACATGATTCGATAAGGATTTATTTAACAAAACCGTATGAAGTGTACTTTTTTTACATAGGATTTTTTGCTAGTGTTCGGACACATTTGTTACCGACTGTACGTCGATTTAGAGTTGGAGTAGAAATCGAGCTCACCGAATATTTCTCAAACAGCGTCTCAAATCGCTTCCTTAATTACATTGGATAGGCTGCGAAACTAGTTGTGCTGTCACTAAATTAAAACTGGCTTTCCTCTATAATATCTTTCTGGTTTCTGCTAGGAATGCATATCCCATCTTGCCGCAATTTAAATTAAATAATTTCCTCAAAGTACACATGTGACGTCATTTTAGTAAAGTCTAGAGTCAAGAGATCTACTGTACTGGAGGTTTTCATGCTTGGAATGTAATTTTAAAGAGATCAACCATTTGCAGACATGTCTGATGTTATTAACTTTCTCTTCCCATCGAGTATGAGGTACTTAGTCCCTTTTTTATTTGAGTACTCAAATTCAGTGGCAAAAGAAATCTATTACAAAACGTTCTAAGAGTTCCATTAAATCATGTTATAGATTTGATTACACGCAGAAGGAGGTTTCGTTGTATTTTCTGTAACTGGTTTTCAAGAGTAACATGGATATATTCAATTAGACTGGAGCTGTATACCAGCACACAGCACTATTTTTTCAACTACGGCCGAATAGACGGCCTTTTGATCATTAGATTTCACATACCAGATGGCCTTCGCTAATTCACTGACTTTTCAGCTAATTCCCTGAAAATTTTCAGTGTCCAAATAAGATTTTTTTTTTTTCTTTTTTTAACAATCCGCGATTGTAATGAAATGCTCGCCCTCTGGTGGGCTAAGGTGAAATTACAATAACCATGCTTTAATTCGGCTTCCATCAAGCCGCCATTGATTGCCGATGTTTAGTTTCATATATATTTAATGAATAAAAATGAATAAATCCGGTAAAAACGATAACACATACTGTTGTGTGCTGCAGTGTAACTCCAAAGGATCAAGAAATCCAGAATTAAGCTTCCATTTATTTCCAAATGACAAATTTAAAATTTCAGTTGCTTCGGCTAATGGAAGTAAAGAATTAATCAGATGATTTGAAACTAATATTTGTTCAACTTCAGTTAAAATCTACTTCCGATCGAACTTTGAATGAACTGAAATATTTTTTTCCAAAAGCAATCAATTTTCCACGATGTAATGGCGGAGAAATTATAGTACGAATATTAAGTAGAATAACAGAAAGAACAATAATAAATACACGTGGCTATTATATTTACTAACAACAAAAGCTGAAAAAGCGCCATCTATCGATCATTACAAACGCGGATAGTGAAACTAGACTTTCAATTTGTGGAACCTAACTTTAAGTAAAAAGAAAACAAATCTTTTTTTTTTTTTTTTTTTTTTTTTTTTTGACATTTAGTATTGACATTACTTGAATTGTTCAAAGTAATAGGTAACTGAAGAATATATCAGCAATTAAAACTTTATGCAAATGAAAAAAGCAAAAAGAAAAATAATAACTAGTTTTTTGAAGTCTGAAATATAATACATAATATTGATTAGTTTTTTTTTTCTTTGCCGAAAGCGTGCGCATTTGAAATAAAAATTAAATATTTGTCTCAGAAACTTTTAAGAGAAAAATAATGTAAATTTAACATGCAATAACTTTCATCCACACGCAATGCAAAGGGTAGTACTGCCCACACAGTTTCATTATTCTATAACAATAGCAATCACGCAATTTCCTTGATAGAGATTCGAGATGTAATGAAATAAAGATTTAAAAAAAAAAAAAGAAAAGAGAAAGAGAGAGAAATTGATAAGTGATAATGTGAATCTTTTTATGAAAATTGGGATCGAAGATTTCCCTGAAAGTTTTTGAAACTAAAATCACGAAATGGTGAATTAAACGCACGCTTCAATTATTACTTTCTTCTATATACATTCTATTATACATTCTTCTATTCAAAAAGTCTTCAAATGATTAAAATTTGAATTATTTTACCCACAAGGAGACATTCAAAAGGTATCATCTTCAAAAAGTATTGAAAAAAATATATGTGATTCTACCCTTCATAAAACATCAGAAAATGAAAAAATTATCGGCTGAAATGAATTACAGCGAACACAAAAAATTACCAAAATTAAGCATATTTGACGATTTAGCCCTGTTAGGCGATACGCTTGTATTATTGCTAGCACTGAGATTGCCGTGTACGAACAGAACTGTGTTTTGCTTTTCCGTCAAGTACTCAAAATCAATCGCCTAGCAGAGTGAAATCGCCAAATATTCTTAATTTGATAATTTTTTGTGGTCGCTGTAATTAATTTCAGCCGATAATTTTTTTCATTTCCTGGTGTTTTATGAAGAGTAGAATCAAATATGTTTTTTTTCAATACTTTTTGAAGATGACACCTTTTGAATGTTTCCTTGCCAGATATAAATCTGGAAAGTGTATCATAATTTAGATGTTATACTTTTGCATCGTTTTATTTCTTTTTCTCTCTCCAGTTTTTTTTCTTGTATTACATCTTTAATATTATTTTTTTCATGGATATATTTTCGGGCTGATGTCTTTTCAGTCTGCCAATGCCCCCTACGATTCAGTCAGGTTGACGCCAAACAAGTTATTGGTTGGTTCAGCTGATAAAACCGAAATCTAGTATACACACATGCATCTAGTATATAAACATGCATCTAATATACATATACATATTACACACACTTTTAAATACATATACGCATATTTACATAAATATACATTGGACAATGAATTAGAAATACGCGAGAGTTTCTATAAATAATCGCTAGCGCCGCACGATTATTATCGTGATATGGAGAATGTTCTTCTGGTATAGAAACGGTCCCCTGCTGTTACTCGAGGTTAAAAAAAAAGCCATGCAGTACTTGGACATATTGGCAGATCAAGTGTATCCTGGAATGTTAGATTTTTACTCCAAAATTGACGGGTACATCATGGACGATGCATGAGTGCGTGGATAATGCAACTATACATCGTGCCAGAATCATTTGAGATTTGTTCAATGAACGCCAATCAGACTTCACTGGCCATTGCAAAGCCCAGATCTTAATACAATACAAATTGCTTGGGACTTGCTGGAAAGGCGCATCCGACATCAATATTCTCTTCCATCTAATGGACTCTTCCCACCTGACGTCAGAGGTCACATGATAGAGGAAAAACAAATAGCAGACGAAGTCTTGTTTATCTAGAGCGATTGCTGAAATAACATAATTTCTGTTCTTATTTTTGATCAATCGTATTTAATCTGTGTTATTTTTTATACAGCATCATTTTTAATCCCTTTTATATCATTATTCATCATCTTTTGTTTGCTGTATACATTTACAATCATCATTTAGTTTATACCTGTTATTGATGTTCATGAAGACCATGTTTAAATACTCTGATTTTTGGTACTTAAATCAGTGACAGTGCAATATCGTACTACGTAAATCCATTTAGACCAGTAACTAAGTTAATTAACTTGTTGTAACACCTTTATGCAATTAAATTAAATGAAAACATTTTAAAATTTCAAATTGTAACCCATAAACATTCCACAAGAAGAAGCTATTATTTATTGCTAGATCAGTTAATGTAACAGTTACACAAAAACATACAAAAATCGATTCTTACAGGTAAAAATAAATAAACACATAAAGTGTTTTTTAAAAATTATTAAATTTACAAATAGAATTATTCTACTGTTTACAAATGCACAATATTACTTTTATTTTATTTTACATTAAATATTAACACTTTTGTTCTTAAGAACAATATTTAATTGAATTCGATTCTCAGAATTCGATTATTCGTTTTCCTCTATCACGTGATTGAGCAGACGACGGTGGGAAGACCCCCATTTACAGGATCTCAAAATCTATTTAGCTGATACCATTCTCTGGCTGTAAATGCACTCCATAAGCTTATAGACTCAATGTCATCACGCGGGATGTTATCCGTGCAAAATGAAGTCCCATAAAATATTAATGTATGACTTCTAATTCATTGGGCAGTGTGTGTATTTTTGTGTTATGCACGTATTTTAATATCCACGGAATTTTTTTGCTGTAAATGTATTCATAATTTAATGTTTCTGCATCCAATAGTTCTGCGTGGAAATTATCTATTTACTTTTTTATTTATTTTTACATGTTACAAATTGATTTTTACATGTTACAGAATGATTTTACATTAATAGATAGTAAATAAGTTAACTATTAAGAAGAATTATCAATACTTTTGTACTTGCTTAAAAGCAGACTTATAATAGAATTTGGAATAATCTGAAAAAAAAAAAAAAAAAAAAAGTTCAGTATCAGGGAATTAAATGTCATACAAACAAGGAGTCGAATAATTGAGTTTCAATTTTTTCTAAATTAAAAACTTTTATGGAAGATAACAGATTTTTCATATTTACATAGATATAAAAATACAATATGTATAAATATATATATAATAATCTGGTGTGTCATTCACACGACTTTCTCTTACCCTGAAATTTATTACTATAAATACAGGTTGCAGATTAAAAGGTAAGATAACGAGTACTGTTATGTAAACCTGTGTTAAACAATTCATATTAGGCTTCTGAAGAGTTTTATATGATAATTAGTTCTGTGTGAGGGGGGCGGTAGCCCCCCTCAACCCCCCGTTCCATTAATGCACCTACATTTATATAGAATTTAATTCGGTTATTAAAAAATAATTTATTAAAATTATTATTTAAAAAAATTATCTTTTATGATAATGCAGACGATTTCCATATTAGAGAAGTAGTTTAACACCAAATATCCAAAAAAAGTCCATTGTCCTCAATATTAAAAAAAAAAAAAGTACGATTTTTTTTCTAAGTTTTTTTTTTCGTGAAAAGTAAAAAAAAAAAAAAAAAATCGATAACTTTGTTTTAAATTATCGCAGATCGATGGTTCAACCATTCGTTTTAAAGGTATTAGCGAGCTCTTTTGAAAGATACCCATCATGAAAATTTACTCTCCTCGAGGGGGACTTCCCCCCCCCCCCCCAGGGGGGAGGCGAGGCTCCTACATACACAAAAAAAAATTTCCCAGTTAACTATTTCTATTACAAAAAATAAATATTCGTTTCATTTGGTTTAGTGCAGTCTATAGACGTTAAACTCTACTTACCTGCAATTTCTCCCACAGACGTAATGTATTAAAATTTTCTTGATTGTCCCTGTACACGAACCATTTGCTTGATCTTAACGAAAAGCTTACTGTAGCATCCCTATATGATACACATTTAGAATACCAAGTTTGAACTTTCTGCCATAATTTGAGATATGCTGATAACAGACAGACGCACACACAGACACACACACACACATAGACACACACACAGACACACTGACACACACACAGAGAGACATACACACAGACCATTTGCTAAAAACATGATTTTCGTATTCAGGGGACCTCAAAACGTGTAAATATAACAAAATCTCGCATTCGAAAGTTTGACCCAAAAACAATACTTTCTCTACTTTATGGGTAAGAGAAAGTAAAAGTAATTCACAAGCTTTTTCCATCAAATATAGCAACTTTTGGTGCAGATTCATAATTTCAGCCATATTCTTTGTTATCTTCTGCAGCAAAAATAATTTCTGAATAAATGACGCTGTTCTCCGCATGATAATTTCTGAGGAAAGAACAAAAGGACCCCATTCCGAAGCTGGAATACCTAATTACGCAAATATCGCGCAAACTATCTCTCAGACAGATACCCCTTCCCCCATCCCAACTTTGATTAATGTAATCACGAGCTGGTAGACAAACATGCACCCCCCAAGGGTTGACTCTTTTGTGTAATTGTCTGATTTCGAACAACATTTCACAGAATAATGGCGAGCCTCGTAACAAAGAATACACTAAAAAAAAAGTAAATCACATTATCTTAAAAGCTAAGTTTCCGCCATTAGTTTTCTCTACGCTGACGTATCTGGACTTTTCCCCTTCTTCGCGTTAATTTATTTCTCTTTAATTTAAAATGCGTGAACGTAAATTAAAATTATTTGACTTATTTTTGATTTATTTCAGTTTCGTGCAACGCTTTTTTTTTTTTTTTTTTTTTTTTTTACGATTTGAATATTTATGTCTAGACGCATTTGAGTTTAGAATAAAACTTAGTGAATTTAAACGCATTGGCTTTGTTCGGATAAAAGAGGAGTGTGCTTTTAAAAATATTAAAAAGAAAGTTTACAGACATTGAATTTTCTATTTTAAAGGGGGGTGTCATACCTTTTAAAATACTTTGGTACTAGTGAAAAATGAGTGTGTTTTAGTTAATCACAAGTTTTTTTTTTTTTTTAATTCTTTAAAAATTACCGTAATATAGTGCATGTAAGCCTCACTGGTAGATAAGCCGCATCTTATTAAAATGTTCGGGAAAAAAACTAGTTGGCATAGGTGGACTCTGCTCAGTTCCCCATCATATTTATGTTCTCAGAAATTTCTAGTGCGAGACATATTATAATCATGTTAAAAGAAATGAATTTGACCAAAGCTTGATACAGTGACAGAATAAAATCCCCGCCTAATAGGCTATCCACCGTTCACTTGGATATAATTATCTTATTCTAATTTATTAATTCATTTTATCAGGGTCAATTCTGTTGTTTGGTTTTCATGCTACTATTTCCAATGCAATAAACCTCAAAATTCATATTTATATGAAAAATTTACAATTTCGCTATGTTGATAAAATCGTAAATTACGAATAATTTACGAAAATTTCCTAGTAGAATATTTGTATTCAATCATGTTCAAACAAATATCATAAACTTAATTTTGAAGTTGTCTAATGTATTTAGGATCCTCAAAATGGAAGTTTATGATCAAATTTGCCTTATTCTGACATGTTAAGTAAATCGTAAATTCCAAATAACTTACGAATTTTTTTAATTGGAAAAATCATAGTCTATGATATTCATGCCAGTATCCTAAATAATATTTCGAAAGTGGTTTGACATCTTTACGCTGAAAATATCCCTCAAGATTGACGTTTATGTGAAATTTTGCTCTATTCTGACATGTTAAGAAATTCGTAAATTTCCAATAACTTACGAAATCTTTATATTGGAAAATTCATAGTCATTAATATTCATACCAGTGTCCTAAATAATGTTTCAAAAGTAGTCTGACATCTTTACGATGAAAATATCTCTCAAAATTGACGTTTATGTGAAATTTTGCCCTATACTGCCATGTTAAAAAATTCGTAAATTTCCAGTAACTTGCGAAATTTTCAACGTAGCATATTTATAGTTACTGATGTTCATTCCGGCATCAAAACTGATATTTTAATACTGGCCTGACATTTTTACAGTAAAAAGTTTTCATTTAATGCACGTTTAAGTGAATTTTTGTCCTATTCTCCCATGTTAAGAAAATCGTAAATTTCTAATAACTTACGAAGTTTTTAAAATCGAATGTTGCAAATGAATAGGGTTCTTGCCAGTGTCGAAAGTAATATTTTAAAACTGATCTGATCTCTCTGCGACAATTTGTTCTTGAGATATCGTGTACACAGACTAACAAACTAACGGACTGACCCACTAACAGACTAACAGACACCCTACAGACAGACACCATAGAAATTTTGTCATTTTCGGATTCCTCACACCTGAAAACGTGTAGAAAAGTCAAAAAACCGAGGTCGAAAATTTTCACGATTACCTAAGTTCCCCATACCTATAGTATGATGGGGAACTAAAAAAACAATGCTCTTAGATAAACCGCGGCTTATGCAAGCATTGTTACGATGATGTGACAGATAAATAAGGAAAACTAGTTGGCATAGGTGGACTCTACTCAGTTCCCCATCATATTTATGTTCTCAGAAATTTCTAGTGCGAGACACATTATAATCATGTTAAAAGAAATGAATTTCACCAAAGCTTGATACAGTGACAGAATGAAATCCCCGCCTAATAGGCTATCCACCGTTCACTTGGATATAATTATCTTATTCTAATTTATTAATTTATTTTATCAGGGTAAATTCTGTTGTTTAGTTTTCATGCTACTATTTCCAATGCAATAAACCTCAAAATTCATATTTATATGAAAAATTTACAATTTCGCTATTACGAATAATTTACGAAAATTTCCTAGCAGAATATTTGTTTTCAATCATGTTCAAACAAATATCATAAACTTAATTTTGAAGTTGTCTAATGTATTTAGGATCCTCAAAATGGAAGTTTATGATCAATTTTGCCTTATTCTGACATGTTAAGTAAATCGTAAATTCCAAATAACTTACGAATTTTTTTTTAATTGGAAAAATCATAGTCTATGATATTCATGCCAGTATCCCAAATAATATTTCGAAAGTGGTTTGACATCTTTACGCTGAAAATATCCCTCAAGATTGACGTTTATGTGAAATTTTGCTCTATTGTGACATGTTGTGGCATACAGCCCCCTTCCAATTAATTAAAGTTGGCCAGACCTTAATCTCTACACAGAGCAGGTGTGCTGATACTTACAATAGTTTGGCTCCAGACTGTCTCGAACTGTGACACTAAAGTACAAAGAAACTGCCCTGCTAGCACGCCCTGATGGTCGTGAGAACAGCGGAGTTTCTGAGGGATTTCTTCGGCCAGACGGGAAGGCGCCCGCCCGCTCAGCGAATGAGGGAGGAGCGCGGGTTGCCATCGAGAGAAAGAGTTTCCCCAGGAGCAGCGCTGGAAGCAGAGAGTCGGGGATTCGTATCTTGTCTTCGGTCAGTGAAGGTCGGAGGGTTTTTTCTTGTCCCGTTTACCAGGAGAGGTAGCGAGACTTAGTGATTTTTTTTGTGTTCCTCTAGTAGCAGAGAACACAGGTCAGCTTATTTTCTGTCACCGGGGAAGGTGTGCAGGTCAGCTCGTAAGAGACATTTTACTTTAAATTATCCTAGGACTGGATCATATCTTTTCTGTACCTGGAACGGTGCAAGTATTGTTTCAGTAAATCGAATTTAGGATCACGGAGATCCACAGAAACTGTTTGTTAAGCATCAACTCAACTATCGATCCATGCTGTAGCTACAAGCCATTGTATATAATCCTCCAACATCAATATTGTAACTAACGGTTGTACATAGAATCTTGTTTAAATTTTAATTAAATTAATTTTCTTATCAACTTCTGCTGTGACGGGTTTTCTCATTCGCTACCAGAACCCTCGCCCGAAAGTCCGAAACGCCACAGCTATACTAACTTGGTGGCAGCGCTAGAGGGATGATTGTTGGAGAAATACTACACTGCCTGAAGAAGTACGGACGATAGAAACGTGATAGACTCAACGGAAGGATAGACGCAGCGGAGTACGTCGAACCATCAAATCAACGGAGGATACATCTACGTCGCATCGACTAGAATCTCTAAGACAGAGAGGAGAGCCCTCAGCCTGAATTATCCGGAGCCCATCCCGAATTCCATACTGAGTGCCGATCCGAGAGCCCATCATAAGTGCCAGAAGGAAGGACGGAACTCGAGCAACGACAACAAAACAGGGGTGAGTCAAACTTTTCTAGTGAGGCTGTAAAATTTTTGTTATTTAAGGTATTAGATGATAAATGTATAAAGTTAAAAGTTATTTAGAAATTTATTAAGGGAGAGTAAACCTTAAATTAACATTGTTTTTGGAAAAATTAAAAATGTGGCATATCACAAATATTAGAAACTCTAAGTAAAAACAGGGAGGAATTTAAATTATAGGTAAATTTAATTTAAATATAACTCATATTTGTTTAGTTTGGAAAAATATTAATTGATTTGCACATATTTGATTATCTTGTTTTAAATGAGAAAACAAGAAGGGTGTTAAAATATTTTGAGAAGATAACACAGTAATTTCATATTGTTTGGTGTAAATTATGAAAATTAAAAGTGAATCAAATAAGTTACGGAAAGAGGTTTCTTTCCTGGAAAGGGTTGTGATTTCAAATATTTCAAATTTAATGTGTAGAATTGAATATTAAGTTTTAATTATTGGAATCGTGTTGTATTGGAATTTTATACACCCCAAAAATTTGCAAAATTGAATTATAGGTTTTATTAGTGTAATTATTTTGTATATGTATTTTTTGGAATTGGGTAAAATTGTAAGAATTGTGTAAAATTGTTAGGAATTGTGTAAAAGTGTTAGGTATTGTGTAGAAATTTTTTTTTTTGGGAATTGTGTAAGATTAAATTGTGAATTTAGAATTAGGTAAACATGTCAGAATTAGGGCAGTATAGGAAAGCGGAACTGCAAGAGCTCGCAGTCGCATTCGGAGTGATTGTTGAAACTTCGGATAGGATAAGTGATATCATAGGGAAAATTCAAAAGTCTCCAGATTATGATAAAGACCTAGCCCTAGCTCAAATTAAGTTAATACGGGAGGATCTCTTAGAAAGAAAGGCGGAAGAGAAAAGGAAGGCGGAAAAGATTGCGGAAAGGGTGGCTGAAGAGAAAAAAATCGCTGAAAGAGAAGCGGAAAGGAAACATGAATTAGAGTTAGAAAAACTTAAAATAGCCCAACATTCAGAAACAGTAAGTCTAGCTTCGACTCGTAGCGAACGCCCCAGCCGACAATCACTAAAATCGGTTATGCAAAAATTTGAACCGGAGAAATCGGACATGGCATTATTTCTTGCGTTATTCCAAAGACAAGCTAGGAAGTTAGAAATAGATGACGAGGATCTAGTGACTAATTTATTAGCTTTATTGCCCGTAGAAATCGCGGAATTAATTTTAAAAGAACCCCAAGAAATTAGTGACGATTTTGAGAAAGTCAAACAAATGCTATTAGATCGATTTAAATTAAGTCCGGAAAATTTTAGAATTAAATTTATGCAACACCAAAAACAACCGGGAACTGTTTGGCATGATCTAGCTTATGATTTAGATACATATTTAAATGGGTGGTTAGAGGGAGTAGAAGTGACAAATTTTGAGGATCTAAAGAAATTAATGGTGGCCGACCAGTTAAAGAAACGGGCTAATTTCGAAATGAAAGATCATTTCATAGATTCGTGGAGCTCTCTCAATGATCCGCGAGAGTTAGCTAAGAAGTTTGACGCGTACGAGTCAGTTCGCAGAAATAATAAGAAAAGTTGGACCCCGAAACCACCACTAGAAAAGAAATTAGATAAACCTCGCAACTTGAGAAAAATGCCCCAGAACAAAAAAATTGGAGGGATAAGTCTGATCTGACGGAAAGATCTAAATTATTTGAGGCCCGAAAACCTATTGTTTGCTATGTGTGCTCTTCCCCCGATCACATTAAGCCAAATTGCCCAGTCTGGAAAAGCAGACAAGAGAAGGCTGAAAAAGTAAATCACGTAGGAGACGCTGAGAATTTAAACCCGGCTTTTGAACCTTATTTAAGTGAAGCCAAGGTAAATGGGGAAAAGTTTACCATTTTACGTGATTCTGGGACGTGCCTCGATATTGCCCCTCATAAAATAATTTCTAATGAGCAATTAAACGGGGAAACCGTGTGGGTTAAGGCAGCTTTAGCCAACGAAGTGAGATGTCTACCCATAGCCAATATTGAATTAGAAATTGAGGGAATAGGGTTAATTAATACGAAAGCCGCGGTAGCGGATAAGGAAGTTCTCATGGATTATTATTTACTGGGAAATGAGACGCAGAAATTAATCGAGAGAAAAAAACCAAAACCCGAATTGATCCATGCAGTCGAAACGCGAGCGAAAAGGCGTAAAAACGAAACTGCGCCAAAAACCAGTCTGGCGAGTGAAAGCGCTGGGAATGATCAGGGAGAGGCAGAAATGTCGCCAGAGAGCGAGCCTACGGAAAATCAGGGTACGGAAGAATCAATTTTCCTCCCCGAGTTAGAGGAGGATAGGATCACCGCTCTGGCGCACGTTGGGAAAAACGAGTTTCGCTAAGAGCAGGAAAAAGATGAAAGCCTGACGGAGTTGTGGGCGCGCGCGAAAGAGGAGAAATCGAATTTAACAATAGATCAAGGTTTGTTGTACAGAATTGCTACAGATCACAGAGGAGAAAAAAGACGTCAGCTAATTATTCCGCGGAAATATAGGAATGAAATTTTGAATCTTTGTCACAGTTTAATATCCGGTCATGTGGCCATGACTAAAACTAAGGATAAATTGTTGCGATATTTTTTCTGGCCAAATATCATTAAAGAGGCTGAAGCCTATGTAAAATCGTGTGATCCTTGTCAGAAAATTGGGAAGGCAGGAGAGCAAAAAAAAGCCCCTCTTAAACTTGTTCCCATTATTACTGCAATTTTTACGCATATAAACTGTGATATTGTGAGACCACTCCCACCTTCGGAAAATCAAAATAAATATATGCTCACGGCTATGTGTTTAGCATCGAGGTATCCAGAGGCTATCCCGATATTCAAGGTCGGAAACAGTGATCGACGCGTTAATGATAGTATTTAGTAGAATGGGATTTCCGAAAGTAATCCAAACAGACTTAGGGGCTTGTTTTATGAGTAACTTAACCTCAACTTTCTTAGAAAAATTTGGAATTAAAATAACTCACAGTAGTGTGCACCATCCACAGACAAATTGCATTGAGCGTTGGCATCGTTCAGTTAAACGGTTATTGAAGGTACAGTCGGTAACAAAAGTGTCCGAACACTAGCAAAAATTCCTATGTGAAAAAATTGCATTTCATACGGTTTTGTTAAATAAATCCTTGTCGAATCCTGCTCTTAGTCAGTCTAAGAACATGATTCGATAAGGATTTATTTAACAAAACTGTATGAAGTGTACTTTTTTTACATAGGAATTTTTGCTACTGTTCGGACACTTCTGTTACCGACTGTAATCTGTTTAGAAAGTGGAGAAAGTTGGGAGAGGAGTTTACCCTATGCTTTGTTAGCTTTGCGGACGGTAACACATGAATCAACGGGATTCAGCCCAGCCGAGTTGGTTCATGGGAGAAATCTGCGAACCCCGGAAACCCTGCTATTTGAGAAATGGACAGAGCAGGAAGAGGAGCAAAACCCAGTGACGGAGTATGTTTTCGAATTGATAAACAGACTACAAAGGTGTCAAGAGCTCGCAGGGGAGCAGATGGAGGAAAAAAGGGACAAACGCAAAATCTGGTATGACAGAAATGCGGTAAATCGGAAATTTAATCCCGGGGACAAAGTGCTGGTTTTAGCCACAAGTAAACCCAATAAATTATCCGTATCATGGATAGGGCCAGGCACTATTGAGAGTCAAATGTCAGAGACTAATTATATTGTAAATGTACCGGACAGGCGCGAAAAGTCGCAAATTTATCATGTCAATTTACTAAAACCTTACGTGCAGAGAGCAGAAATCGTAAATGTATTAATAGAGGAAAATTGGGATAATAAAACGACGGAGGCAGACTTAGAAATACCTTATCCTATAACTGACCCGGAAGAATTTGACCTCAATATGGTAATTAGGGACAGTAATTTAGGAAGTCGTTGCACAAAAGCCCAACAGGAGCAATTAGGAGCATTACTAATTAAACACAAAAAAAGTGTTTTCCAATATTCCAGGCCGAACGAATTTAATTGAGCATGATATTGAATTGACTAGTGATAAACCCGTTAGAATGAAGCCATATAGGACGTCACCTCGACAAACCGACATCCTGAAATCCGAAATCCAGCGTATGTTAGAATTGGGCATAATTAAGGAAGGGGAGTCAGATTATACCTCGCCTATGATATTAGTAGAGGCCCTTGGCAGAGAACCCCGCCCGTGAGTTGATTATCGCAAGTTAAATGAGATAACTCGTGCCGAATTTTTCCCTTTGCCTAACATAGAAGAGAGGGTAGAGCAAGTGGCAGCATCAAAATTTATTACCGTGATTGACTTAACTAAAGGCTATTGGCAAATACCTTTAACCCCTAACGCACAACGTTTAGCGACATTTGTAACTAGTTTCGGTTCATATCAACCTTTGGTAATGCCATTTGGACTTGTCTCCGCCCCGTATAGGTTTTCAAAATTCATGAGTATTCTATTAAAGGGACTAGAAAGTTTCTGTTTGCCTTACCTTGACGATATGGCTATCTTTTCTAATTCATGGGAAGAGCATTTAGAACATTTAGATATAGTTCTAAAGCGGGTAACCAAGGCAAAATTAACCATTAAATTAGCCAAGTGTAAATTTGCCCAGGAGACGGTCAAATATTTAGGGCATGTTGTAGGGAAAGGACGTAGGAAACCGTCCGAGATTAAAATTAAGGCCATTACTGATTTCCCAGCTCCAAAATCAAAAACGGAAATTAGAAGGTTTTTAGGGATGTGCGGGTATTACTCCCGATACATAAAGAACTATGCAATAATAGTAGAACCGCTGACCCGAGCTTTAAGAGGGAAAACGAAAAAGGAAAAAGTAAACTGGAGTCCCGAAATGGAGAAGGCTTTTAGGGAGTTAAAAGATAAACTCACCCGTGACCCAGTACTGTACGCTCCTGATTATACTAAGGAGTTTATTATTCAAAGTGACGCCTCAGATAAGGGGATAGGTATTATCATGGCTCAAAGGCAAGGAGATGAAGAACATCCAATTCTGTACTTAAGTCGAAAATTTACTAAGGCAGAGAAAAACTATAGCACAACCGAAAAGGAATGTGCTGGGATCATTTTCGCAGTGGAAAGGTTAAAACATTACCTGGATGGTCAAAAATTTACCATAGAAACTGATCACAACCCATTAATATGGTTAAAGAGAAATGCGGGAAACAATCCCAGATTATTGCGGTGGGCGTTAACCTTGCAGCCCTTTAACTATGAAATCCGACACAGACCAGGAAAAGACATTCCTCATGTGGACCGTTTGAGTCGGGTGGATTAAAAGTTATCTGTAAGAAATTTTGTATATAGGTTATTATTATTAGTATTGTTTTTATTATGTTAATTAATTTGTAATTTGAAACTTGTAACTTTAGTGTAAATTTAAGTATTGTTTAGTCAGGAAAATTAGCCTCTCTAGAATTGCTTTGATGCACCCTAACCTAATTTGATTGCAGAGATTTTCTGGAGTTTTTCAATCCCAGAAAACCATCTGAAGGGGGGGGAAGTTGTGGCATACAGCCCCCCTTCCAATTAATTAAAGTTGGCCAGACCTTAATCTCTACACAGAGCAGGTGTGCTGATACTTACAATAGTTTGGCTCCAGACTGTCTCGAACTGTGACACTAAAGTACAAAGAAACTGCCCTGCTAGCACGCCCTGATGGTCGTAAGAACAGCGGAGTTTCCGAGGGATTTCTTCGGCCAGACGGGAAGGCGCCCGCCCGCTCAGCGAATGAGGGAGGAGCGCGGGTTGCCATCGAGAGAAAGAGTTTCCCCAGGAGCAGCGCTGGAAGCAGAGAGTCGGGGATTCGTATCTTGTCTTCGACCAGTGAAGGTCGGAGGGTTTTTTCTTGTCCCGTTTACCAGGAGAGGTAGCGAGACTTAGTGATTTTTTTTGTGTTCCTCTATGAGCAGAGAACACAGGACAGCTTATTTTCTGTCACCGGGGAAGGTGTGCAGGTCAGCTCGTAAGAGACATTTTACTTTAAATTATCCTAGGACTGGATCATATCTTTTCTGTACCTGGAACGGTGCAAGTATTGTTTCAGTAAATCGAATTTAGGATCACGGAGATCCACAGAAACTGTTTGTTAAGCATCAACTCAACTATCGATCCATGCTGTAGCTACTAGCCATTGTATATAATCCTCCAACATCAATATTGTAACTAACGGTTGTACATAGAATCTTGTTTAAATTTTAATTAAATTAATTTTCTTATCAACTTCTGCTGTGACGGGATTTTCTCATTCGCTACCAGAACCCTCGCCCGAAAGTCCGAAACGCCACAATGTTAAGAAATTCGTAAATTTCCAATAACTTACGAAATCTGTATATTGGAAAATTCATAGTCATTAATATTCATACCAGTGTCCTAAATAATATTTCAAAAGTAGTCTGACATCTTTACGATGAAAATATCTCTAAAAATTGACGTTTATGTGAAATTTTGCCCTATACTGCCATGTTAAGAAATTCGTAAATTTCCAGTAACTTGCGAAATTTTCAAAGTGGCTTATTTATAGTTACTGATGTTCATTCCGGCATCAAAACTGATATTTTAAAACTGGTCTGACATTTTTACAGTAAAAAGTTTTCATTTAATGCACGTTTAAGTGAATTTTTGTCCTATTCTCCCATGTTAAGAAAATCGTAATTTTCTAATAACGTACGAAGTTTTTAAAATCGAATGTTGCAAATGAATAGGGTTCTTGCCAGTGTCGAAAGTAATATTTTAAAACTGATCTGACCTCTCTGCGACAATTTGTTCTTGAGATATCGTGTACACAGACTAACAAACTAACGGACTGACCCACTAACAGACTAACACACTAACCCACTAACAGACACCCTACAGACAGACACCATAGTAATTTTGTCATTTTCGGATTCCTTACACCTGAAAACTTGTAGAAAAGTCAAAAAACCGCGGTCGAAAATTTTCACGATTACCTAAGTTCCCATACCTATAGTATGATGGGGAACTAAAAGATATCAGTCTTCTGACATCTACGCAAGTTAATAAAAATAATAAATTATTAATTATAAATGAAAATAATAAATTATTAGTTATTAATGAAAATAATAAATTATTTAAGAAATAATTCGGTATAAAGAAAATAAAATCAAACTGTACCAGTATGCAGATGTAACGCAACAAATATGAGAAACACGGGAACAAGATGGTGGAATCCGGCATATATACAAAGTCATAAAAATAATTAATTATAAATGAAAATAATAAATTATTTTAAAAATCACTGTATAAAAAAAAAAAAATAAAAAATAAATAAAACAAAGCCTGCAAAAAATCAAAAACAAGGGAACAAGATAGCGAACTCCAGACGTATATGCAAATTAATCAAAATAAGAGATTATTAGTTAATAAATAACAGAATGTAAGCGATAATCAGTGCTCTGGCATTATCATTAGATAGTCCGCACAGATAAATAAGCCGCAGTCCTCCAAAATCAATGTTTTTTTTTTAAGATAGCCCGAGGCTTATTTTTACTAAATTACGGTATACCAAAGTTTGAATGATGTTTTAATCCTTTAACGTTCATTGGTTTTGCAGTGAAACAAAATATTTATTTTTATTGTTGCTCATCTCCAAAGATTAGCAGGGCTGAGTCAGGTCCACGATGTTGTGCACTTTAAAGAAATCGAGAACCCATAAAGGATTGTCAGTAAGATCCTGACTAGAAAGCCCCAGGCAAGCGAAAATATAATCAGGGGAAACGTGCTCAATAGAACACTTGGCACAGACTTCAAAACGCTTGGAACCATCTAAAAATGTCAAAGATCTAAAGGACCCTTCAGACACTGGCAACATACAGAGCTTCAAAGCTCATAAATTATCCATTGTTCGAAAGTGACCCTTGAAATTTTGCACACATTTATAATGAAGGACATTACTTTTTATTGCTTTTTTACAAAAGAGACCAGTTCCCATGCAATTATCGCACTAGGGGGGTTGTGAGCGAACGCTCGAGCGAGCTTCGATTCTCAAAAACCACATCAGAGGAATATCAAAAGAAACCGAAGTTGAAGCTTTCAGTTGCCAGTGTGTGAAGGCTCCTTAAGATGACAACTGAGGAAGCGACTGAGGGTGGGTTGATCTTGCCTGTTACAATAAAGTGCCAGAGAGCCGCCTGGTCAGTTACTCTGATATCAGTGGTGCACTGATGGAACACGACAAGGGGATTTAAGGCCGATTTCCACTGCGAGCTCTAGACCAAGGTTCAAAAAGCCATTAATTACGCTTCCGACACAAAGAGCCAAATGTCTTGTCACCAGTTGTAGCCCTTTTTTATCAAATTGCGCAGTTACCTCAAAGGAAAGCATGCAAAATTGACAAAGATATCTGCCTCCGGCCCCTCAATTATCTCAGCAGGGGTTTAGAACCAGGCAATTTCCCCTTCGAAACAACCTCGTTGAGCCAGTGTGGCGTTTTGGAATTTCGGGCGAGGGTTCTGGTAGCGAAGAAGAAAATCCCGTCACAGCAGAAGTTGATAAGAAAATTAATTTAATTAAAATTTAAACAAGATTCTATGTACAACCTTTAGTTACAATATTGATGTTGGAGGATTATATACAAGGGCCAGGAGCTACAGTATGGATCGATAGTTGATTTGATGCTTTTAACAAACAGTTTCAGTGGATCTCCGTGATCCTAAATTCGGTTTACTGAAACAATCCTTGCACCGTTCCAGGTATAGAAAAGATATAGCTCAGTCCTAGGATAATTTTAAGTACAAAGTCTCTTATGAGCTGACCTGCACCTTCGCCGGTGACAGAAAATACGCGGACATGTGTTCTCTGCTCCTAGAGGAACACAAAAAATCATTAAATGTCTCGTTACCTCTCCTGGTAAACGGGACAAGAAAAAACCCTCCGACCTTCACTGGCCGAAGACAAGATACCAATCCCCGACTCTCTGCTTCCAGCTCTGTTCCTGGGAAAACTCGTTCTCTCGATGGCAACCCGCGCTCCTCTCTCATTCGCTGAGCGGGCGGGCGCCTTTCCGTCGGGCCGAAAAAATTCCTCGGAAACTCCAATGTTCTCACGACCATCAGGGCGTACCATCAGGGCAGCTTCTTTGTACTTTAGTGTCACAGTTCGAGACAGTCTGGAGCCAAACTATTGTAAGTATCAGCACACCTGCTCTGTGTAGAGATTAAGGTCTGGCCAACTTTAATTAATTGGAAGGGGGGCTGTATGCCACAACTTCCCCCCCCTTAAGATGGTTTTCTGGGGTTGAAACTCCAGAAAATCTCTGCAATCAAATTAGGTTAGGGTGCATCAAAGCAATTCTAGAGAGGCTAATCTTCCTGACTAAACAATACTTAAATTTACACTAAAGTTACAAGTTTCAAATTACAAATTAATTAACATAATAAAACAATACTAATAATAATAAACTATATACAAAATTTCTTACAGATAACTTTTAATCCACCCGACTCAAACAGTCCACATGAGGAATGTCTTTTCCTGGTCTGAGTCGGATTTCATAGTTAAAGGGCTGCAAGGTTAACGCCCACCGCATTAATCTGGGATTGTTTCCCGCATTTCTCTTTAACCATATTAATGGGTTGTGATCAGTTTCTATGGTAAATTTTTGACCATCCAGGTAATGTTTTAACTTTTTCACTGCGAAAATGATCCCAGCACATTCCTTTTCGGTTGTGCTATAGTTTTTCTCTGCCTTAGTAAATTTTCGACTTAAGTACAGAATCGGATGTTCTTCATCTCCTTGCCTTTGAGCCATGATAATACCTATCCCCTTATCTGAGGCGTCACTTTGAATAATAAACTCCTTAGTATAATCAGGAGCGTACAGTACTGGGTCACGGGTGAGTTTATCTTTTAACTCCCTAAAAGCCTTCTCCATTTCGGGACTCCAGTCTACTTTTTCCTTTTTCGTTTTCCCTCTTAAAGCTCGGGTCAGCGGTTCTACTATTATTGCATAGTTCTTTATGTATCGGGAGTAATACCCGCACATCCCTAAAAACCTTCTAATTTCCGTTTTTGATTTTGGAGCTGGGAAATCAGTAATAGCCTTAATTTTAATCTCGGACGGTTTCCTACGTCCTTTCCCTACAACATGCCCTAAATATTTGACCGTCTCCTGGGCAAATTTACACTTGGCTAATTTAATGGTTAATTTTGCCTTGGTTACCCGCTTTAGAACTATATCTAAATGTTCTAAATGCTCTTCCCATGAATTAGAAAAGATAGCCATATCGTCAAGGTAAGGCAAACAGAAACTTTCTAGTCCCTTTAATAGAATACTCATGAATTTTGAAAACCTATACGGGGCGGAGACAAGTCCAAATGGCATTACCAAAGGTTGATATGAACCGAAACTAGTTACAAATGTCGCTAAACGTTGTGCGTTAGTGGTTAAAGGTATTTGCCAATAGCCTTTAGTTAAGTCAATCACGGTAATAAATTTTGATGCTGCCACTTGCTCTACCCTCTCTTCTATGTTAGGCAAAGGGAAAAATTCGGCACGAGTTATCTCATTTAACTGGCGATAATCAACGCACGGGCGGGGTTCTCTGCCAAGGGCCTCTACTAATATCATAGGCGAGGTATAATCTGACTCCCCTTCCTTAATTATGCCCAATTCTAACATACGCTGGATTTCGGATTTCAGGATGTCGGTTTGTCGAGGTGACGTCCTATATGGCTTCATTCTAACGGGTTTATCACTAGTCAATTCAATATCATGTTCAATTAAATTCGTTCGGCCTGGAATATTGGAAAACACTTTCTTGTGTTTAATTAGTAATGCTCCTAATTGCTCCTGTTGGGCTTTTGTGCAACGACTTCCTAAATTACTGTCCCTAATTACCATATTGAGGTCAAATTCTTCCGGGTCAGTTATAGGATAAGGTATTTCTAAGTCTGCCTCCGTCGTTTTATTATCCCGATTTTTCTCTATTAATACATTTACGATTTCTGCTCTCTGCACGTAAGGTTTTAGTAAATTGACATGATAAATTTGCGACTTTTCGCGCCTGTCCGGTACATTTACAATATAATTAGTCTCTGACATTTGACTCTCAATAGTGCCTGGCCCTATCCATGATACGGATAATTTATTGGGTTTACTTGTGGCTAAAACCAGCACTTTGTCCCCGGGATTAAATTTCCGATTTACCGCATTTCTGTCATACCAGATTTTGCGTTTGTCCCTTTTTTCCTCCATCTGCTCCCCTGCGAGCTCTTGACACCTTTGGAGTCTGTTTATCAATTCGAAAACATACTCCGTCACTGGGTTTTGCTCCTCTTCCTGCTCTGTCCATTTCTCAAATAGCAGGGTTTCCGGGGTTCGCAGATTTCTCCCATGAACCAACTCGGCTGGGCTGAATCCCGTTGATTCATGTGTTACCGTCCGCAAAGCTAACAAAGCATAGGGTAAACTCCTCTCCCAACTTTCTCCACTTTCTAAACAGATTACCTTCAATAACCGTTTAACTGAACGATGCCAACGCTCAATGCAATTTGTCTGTGGGTGGTGCACACTACTGTGAGTTATTTTAATTCCAAATTTTTCTAAGAAAGTTGAGGTTAAGTTACTCATAAAACAAGCCCCTAAGTCTGTTTGGATTACTTTCGGAAATCCCATTCTACTAAATACTATCATTAACGCGTCGATCACTGTTTCCGACCTTGAATCGGGTATCGGGATAGCCTCTGGATACCTCGATGCTAAACGCATAGCCGTGAGCATATATTTATTTTGATTTTTTGAAGGTGGGAGTGGTCCCACAATATCACAGTTTATATGCGTAAAAATTGCAGTAATAATGGGAACAAGTTTAAGAGGGGCTTTTTTTTGCTCTCCTGCCTTCCCAATTTTCTGACAAGGATCACACGATTTTACATAGGCTTCAGCCTCTTTAATGATATTTGGCCAGAAAAAATATCGCAGCAATTTATCCTTAGTTTTAGTCATGGCCACATGACCGGATATTAAACTGTGACAAAGATTCAAAATTTCATTCCTATATTTCCGCGGAATAATTAGCTGACGTCTTTTTTCTCCTCTGTGATCTGTAGCAATTCTGTACAGCAAACCTTGATCTATTGTTAAATTCGATTTCTCCTCTTTCGCGCGCGCCCACAACTCCGTTAGGCTTTCATCTTTTTCCTGCTCTTGGCGAAACTCGTTTTTCCCAACGTGCGCCAGAGCGGTGATCATATCCTCCTCTAACTCGGGGAGGAAAATTGATTCTTCCGTACCCTGAGTTTCCGTAGGCTCGCTCTCTGGCGACATTTCTGCCTCTCCCTGATCATTCCCAGCGCTTTCATTAGCCAGACTGGTTTTTGGCGCAGTTTCGTTTTTACGCCTTTTCGCCCGCGTTTCGACTGCATGGATTAATTCGGGTTTTTGTTTTTTTCTCTCGATTAATTTCTGCGTCTCATTTCCCAGTAAATAATAATCCATGAGAACTTCCTTATCCGCTACCGCGGCTTTCGTATTAATTAACCCTATTCCCTCAATTTCTAATTCAATATTGGCTATGGGTAGACATCTCACTTCGTTGGCTAAAGCTGCTTTAACCCACACGGTTTCCCCGTTTAATTGCTCATTAGAAATTATTTTATGAGGGGCAATATCGAGGCACGTCCCAGAATCACGTAAAATGGTAACCTTTTCCCCATTTATCTTGGTTTCACTTAAATAAGGTTCAAAAGCCGGGTTTAAATTCTCAGCGTCTCCTACGTGATTTACTTTTTCAGCCTTCTCTTGTCTGCTTTTCCAGACTGGGCAATTTGGCTTAATGTGATCGGGAGAAGAGCACACATAGCAAACAATAGGTTTTCGGGCCTCAAATAATTTAGATCTTTCCGTCAGATCAGACTTATCCCTCCAATTTTTTTGTTCTGGGGCATTTTTCTCAATCCTATTTTTATCAAAGTTGCGAGGTTTATCTAATTTCTTTTCTAGTGGTGGTTTCGGGGTCCAACTTTTCTTATTATTTCTGCGAACTGACTCGTACGCGTCAAACTTCTTAGCTAACTCTCGCGGTTCATTGAGAGAGCTCCACGAATCTATGAAATGATCTTTCATTTCGATATTAGCCCGTTTCTTTAACTGGTCGGCCACCATTAATTTCTTTAGATCCTCAAAATTTGTCACTTCTACTCCCTCTAACCACCCATTTAAATATGTATCTAAATCATAAGCTAGATCATGCCAAAGAGTTCCCGGTTGTTTTTGGTGTTGCATAAATTTAATTCTAAAATTTTCCGGACTTAATTTAAATCGATCTAATAGCATTTGTTTGACTTTCTCAAAATCGTCACTAATTTCTTGGGGTTCTTTTAAAATTAATTCCGCGATTTCTACGGGCAATAAAGCTAATAAATTAGTCACTAGATCCTCGTCATCTATTTCTAACTTCCTAGCTTGTCTTTGGAATAACGCAAGAAATAATGCCATGTCCGATTTCTCCGGTTCAAATTTTTGCATAACCGATTTTAGTGATTGTCGGCTGGGGCGTTCGCTACGAGTCGAAGCTAGACTTACTGTTTCTGAATGTTGGGCTATTTTAAGTTTTTCTAACTCTAATTCATGTTTCCTTTCCGCTTCTCTTTCAGCGATTTTTTTCTCTTCAGCCTCCCTTTCCGCAATCTTTTCCGCCTTCCTTTTCTCTTCCGCCTTTCTTTCTAAGAGATCCTCCCGTATTAACTTAATTTGAGCTAGGGCTAGGTCTTTATCATAATCTGGAGACTTTTGAATTTTCCCTATGATATCACTTATCCTATCCGAAGTTTCAACAATCACTCCGAATTCGACTGCGAGCTCTTGCAGTTCCGCTTTCCTATACTGCCATAATTCTGACATGTTTACCTAATTCTAAATTCACAATTTAATCTTACACAATTCCCAAAAAATTTCTACACAATACCTAACACTTTTACACAATTCCTAACAATTTTACACAATTCTTACAATTTTACCCAATTCCAAAAAATACATATACAAAATAATTACACTAATAAAACCTATAATTCAATTTTGCAAATTTTTGGGGTGTATAAAATTCCAATACAACACGATTCCAATAATTAAAACTTAATATTCAATTCTACACATTAAATTTGAAATATTTGAAATCACAACCCTTTCCATGAAAGAAACCTCTTTCCGTAACTTATTTGATTCACTTTTAATTTTCATAAATTACACAAAACAATATGAAATTACTGTGTTATCTTTCTCAAGATATTTTAACACCCTTTTTGTTTTCTCAAATAATATCTGTTTTCAAATATAATCTTTCTCATTTAAAACAAGATAATCAAATATGTGCAAATCAATTAATATTTTTCCAAACTAAACAAATATGAGTTATATTTAAATTAAATTTACCTATAATTTAAATTCCTCCCTGTTTTTACTTAGAGTTTCTAATATTTGTGATATGCCACATTTTTAATTTTTCCAAAAACAATGTTAATTTAAGGTTTACTCTCCCTTAATAAATTTCTAAATAACTTTTAACTTTATACATTTATCATCTAATACCTTAAATAACAAAATTTTTACAGCCTCACTAGAAAAGTTTGACTCACCCCTGTTTTGTTGTCGTTTGCTCGAGTTCCGTCCTTCCTTCTGGCACTTATGATGGCTCTCGGATCGGCACTCC
Source organism: Salticus scenicus (assembly GCA_963930645.1). Taxonomy (NCBI): domain Eukaryota; kingdom Metazoa; phylum Arthropoda; class Arachnida; order Araneae; family Salticidae; genus Salticus; species Salticus scenicus. The sequence goes on along the minus strand of OZ005656.1, from coordinate 174,195,765 downwards.
GTATGGAATTCGGGATGGGTTCCGGCTGAGGGCTCTCCTCTCTGTCTTAGAGATTCTAGTCGATGCGACGTAGATGTATCCTCCGTTGATTTGATGATTCGACGTACTCCGCTGCGTTTATCCTTCCCTTGAGTCTATCACGTTTCTATCGTCCGTAGTCCGTACTTCTTCAGGCAGTGTAGTATTCTCCAACAATCATCCCTCTAGCGCTGCCACCAAGTTAGTATAGCTGTGGCGTTTTGGAATTTCGGGCGAGGGTTCTGGTAGCGAAGAAGAATATCCCGTCACAGCAGAAGTTGATAAGAAAATTAATTTAATTAAAATTTAAACAAGATTCTATGTACAACCTTTAGTTACAATATTGATGTTGGAGGATTATATACAAGGGCCAGGAGCTACAGTATGGATCGATAGTTGATTTGATGCTTTTAACAAACAGTTTCAGTGGATCTCCGTGATCCTAAATTCGGTTTACTGAAACAATCCTTGCACCGTTCCAGGTATAGAAAAGATATAGCTCAGTCCTAGGATAATTTTAAGTACAAAGTCTCTTATGAGCTGACCTGCACCTTCGCCGGTGACAGAAAATACGCGGACCTGTGTTCTCTGCTCCTAGAGGAACACAAAAAATCATTAAATGTCTCGTTACCTCTCCTGGTAAACGGGACAAGAAAAAACCCTCCGACCTTCACTGGCCGAAGACAAGATACCAATCCCCGACTCTCTGCTTCCAGCTCTGTTCCTGGGAAAACTCGTTCTCTCGATGGCAACCCGCGCTCCTCTCTCATTCGCTGAGCGGGCGGGCGCTTTTCCGTCGGGCCGAAGAAATTCCTCGGAAACTCCAATGTTCTCACGACCATCAGGGCGTACCATCAGGGCAGCTTCTTTGTACTTTAGTGTCACAGTTCGAGACAGTCTGGAGCCAAACTATTGTAAGTATCAGCACACCTGCTCTGTGTAGAGATTAAGGTCTGGCCAACTTTAATTAATTGGAAGGGGGCTGTATGCCACACCAGGTTCAATCGCTTGACCACATCAAAGGAGTCTGAATAGCGCCGATCGAAACGACTTAGAACCTGCCTCAGTGGAAACTGCCCTTTATTCTTGTTCTTGAACATTGAAAAATAGGTGAGAGGCAAAGAAGATACCAAGGCTTCCCCAGCATAGGTCTTTGCCAGATTGTCAGCATCAACAGATTGTCCTAATATCAACATGGGAGGGAATCCATTGTAGTAAATCTGATGAGAAGAGGAGAAGTGTTTCAACTTTTTAAGAATATTCACTCCAATATCATCTCTCACACTAAGACAATTGGCCAAGTGTTAAATAGAGCTTCTGCTGTCAAAGAGAATCCAGATTTCTTTACCATCAGTGAGTAGTACAAGTGAATTAAGGCCGTCTCTTTGAATCTTTACTTCTTGATTTTGTTACTTTATGTAAATTCTACTCCCTGTACTATCACTATCATTCATACTACCGTCTGTGTACACTTGAACAGCATCGTTTGGAATATTATTAATACTTTCAAGAGCCAGTCGTTTTAGATAGTCAGGAAGTTCTTTTTGTTTATTTACGTGTGCAGATAGATCAGTATGGAAAAAGACATTGTTTGTTTGTTTGTTTATAGAGCATTTCCTCGTGACGTCTGGTGGTTGGCAAAAAAGCGCGTTAGACTTTCCCGCGCCCCGCCCACCATTGATACTATACTGGTGATCCGCCATCGCTATGCTTTTCCCAAGCCTTTTTGCCAACCACTCATAAAAGTTGAGATGTTTGTTTACAAACAAGGAACTGCCCTATTGATAACATATACATCAGATTTGTATGCTTGACTCGTAGTCCGTTTGTAAATCTTCGTCAGATAATTACAAATAGCACATGACAGAATTACAATACGAAGAAATGGAGAAACACCCAGGGCCATCGCGGGAATCGAACCCGCTCTCCTATGCTCGAAGGCGATTAACAGTGTGGTGACATAATCACTCTACCACGGAGGACCCAAAAGACATTAGAAACACCCGCCGAATGATTGACAAACTGCGCTAAGTGATACAATTGAAGTTTTTGAAAAATATAAGAGAAGTTTTTGTTGATTTTTATGTTATTTGGTGTGCGGATTTCGAAAAGGACCTCCATTTATTTTCCATCACGTCAATATTTTTTGTAAAATCGATATCAATATTTTTTCTCTCGAAAATTTTTGCATGTACTAACTGGCAATAGCGGTTTTTATCCATTTAAATCTATGTAAAATGATTGATTCTTGGTGAAACAAATTGATTTTTCAGCAATCTATTTATTTTTAATTGTTTTAAATGGGTGAAAACCACTGTTGCTAGATCGCATGAGCCGCTCTGGTTGAGAAAACAAACTTCCTTTGAGTTTAAACTGTTTATATCAAATTATTGTAACAGTTACTAAAAAAAATCATCAACACACTATTTTATTTGTTTTTATTAAGGTAACTTACATAAAATAGACGAATGACTAAGAGGAACAAATATTATGTATGGGTTAAAAATCGAAGTAAAATTGAATTTTTCAAGAAAATGTAACATGATAGAAATTTTTCGTCATATTTTTACCATGTTTTTATTAACTTCTATGCTTGTTTGTTTGTATGTATGTTTGTTTGTTTGTTTGTATGTATGTATGTTTGTTTGTTTGTATGTATGTATGTATGTTTGTTTGTTTGTTTGTTTGTCCGGTGCAAATCTTGCAATTGAATTTTAACTAACTTCCCTACTAGCTAGACATTTGAAACTTTCACAGTAGCTCAGAACCCGGCGACAACACAATACTTCGAAGTCCGATTTTCGAATAGCTTTTTTTTTTTTTTTTAATAATTAATTTAAATATGAAAATAATAACTTCCTAACAGCGTTAAAATAGCCATTAAAATATTAGCTATAATTTAATTGCTGCCAAAAAAGAAAAAATTTACGAGTTAATTTTCTTTGGACATAAAAATAAATACATTTAGTTAAACGTGAACGTTAAAAAATTATAAAAAGTTAAATTATGCATCTCACAAAAATTGACGTCATATCACTTTAAAAATTTTATGCACATTGATAAGAGCTCTATGATTCATCAGAAAATTTAAAACACGATAAAAAGTTTTTCTTTTCTTATAATTATTTTTACCATGTTTTTGTTAACTTCTATTCTTGTTTGTTTGTTTGTATGTATGTATGTTTGTTTGTTTATTTGTTTGTCCGGTACAAATCTTGCAATCGAATTTTAACTAACTGCCCTACTAGCTAGACATTTGAAACTTTCACAGTAGCTCAGAACCCGGTGACAACACAATATTTCGAAGTCCGATTTTCGAATTTTTGATTAGTTTTCTTATAATTAATTAAAATATGAAAATAATAACATCCTAATAGCGTTGTTAAAATAGCCATTAAAATATTAGCTATAATTTAATTGTTGCCAAAAAAAAAAAAAAAACTTAAGAGTTCATTTTCTTTCGACATAAAAATAAATGCATTTAATTAAACGTGAACGTTAAAAAATTATAAAAAGTTGTGCTCTATGATTCATCAGAAATTTTAAAACATGGTATATAAAAAGTTTTTTTTTTTTTTAATCTTATAATTATTTGTAATTAACACCAAAAAATACATAAAGTTCAGCTATCCGCGTTTGTAATGACCGATAGATGGCGCTTTTTCAGCTTTTGTTGTTAGTAAATATAATAGCCACGTGTATTTATTTTTGTTCTATATGTGTTACTACCACGGAGTCTAAGACAGGAGAAGAAGGTAACGCTAAAATTTTGTGATGTTGTTTTCTAATGTTTACAGATGGCGCCAGCGTGCAATCCTTCCTTCTCTCCAGCTTCCGCAATGTTATTCAATGGGGAAATGTCTCGTTTTAATTATTTTTTTAAAAATAATATCAAGCTGAAAAAATTTCGATTGAAAGCAAATTTCATTAAATAGAGTATTCTAACCAACATGTTTTTTTAAGAGCCATTTTATACTAATTTTACTTTGAAAGAAAGCTATTAAAAAATGACGATTCTTATGAACCGAAGCTAGCTAAAACAGACAATTGGGAGGAAGGAGAATGGATGAAATTTTGTAAAGAAAAAAAATAAACTTACTTTAGGTGCAGAAAACACGAACTCGGACTTTATTTTTCTCCTAGGGCTTTTTTTTTTGTTTTTCTTATCACTATCATAGCCTGTTTTACAACTAGGAACGAAGCATTTATTTGAAACATCTGAATTATGCAGTTTTAAGAACTTACAAACAAATTAAATTGCTTAAAATAAAAAATTTTAAATGTACTTCAGCAAAATTCTATTGAAAACAACAGTATATCCGCGCCGAAGTAGGGAGGAATGACAAGTGGCGCCCTCAATATTTACCAAAAATTTAGATCACAGTTTCGTAGCTTTCTCCCATTGGACCTTCAACTCCTATTAATATTACTCCGTGGTTACTACTTAATATTCGTGCTATAATTTCTCCGCCATTACATCATGGAAAATTGACTGCTTTTGGAAAAAATATTTCAGTTTATTCAAAGTTCGATCGGAAGTAGATATTTAACTGAAGCTGAACAAATATTAGTTCCAAATCATCTGATTAATTCTTTACTTCCATTAGCCGAAGCAACTGAAATTTTAAATTTGTCATTTAGAAATAAATGAAAGCTTAATTCTTATTATTATTCTATGGTTAAACCGCAGAAGGATGATCCCTGGCGTCATCTGCGCATGAGTGAAAAAGGTTGGTCCATTTATAAAATAGGAATGTCCGTAGTACCTAGGGATGTGTTTGTTTATCGGTATGAAAAAATTATAAACTCACTGATTGCATTTCCTTTCCTTCTTTGAACTGATTCTTGAATATCTGGTTATATAAATATTTTACGATTAATTAAAAGAAAGAAAAACTGATAATATTATAAAGGGGATAGTTTTAAGGTATAACTTTAGTATATCCCCATAGATGAATTTGGCGATTTTTCTTTGGCGATATAATATGGCAGCCTATATGTTGTTTATTTTGGATTTATGATTTTATGATTTAGATTATGATTTTATTATTTATGATTTTTAGATTTATGATTTAGCCATAATCGCCAACAAAAAATCGCCAAATGTCTTTGTGGGGATATATTAAAGTTGTTCCTTGAAGTGTGTAACACTAATTTAAAAATTATGTCAATTATTATTTACAAACTAGTATATAACCCCTTAAAAAATGACGGAATGTGAAATCAATTAAGGTAGTGAATCAACGAATTCTTTGCCAATCACTATATTTAAAGGGGACTAATATGCAAGTCGTACCTGACAGGACTGATGTGCAACTTGCACCGAACGAACAAACTATTTAAAATTGGATGTTGCTTTAAATATTTGACATTTACTTTCATTTTGATATTTATTATCAAGGAACAACTATAGTATTTCCCCTCAGCTATATTTGGCGATTTTTCGTTGGCGATTATGGCTAAATCATAAATCTAAAAATTATAAAGCATAAATGATAAAAGCGTAAGCTAAATTATAAATCATAAAATCATAAATCCAAAATAAATAGCATGCGGGCTGCCATATTATATCGCAAACAATCCAGAACGACATCGTTATCGTTCAAATCGGCGCCAAAGAAAAATCGCCAAATTCAGCTGAGGGGAAATACTATAGTTGTACCATTATAAAAATTCTTGAAATAATTAAAATTCTTCAGATGAAACGTCAGAATCATCGTCAGTTTCCGATACCGTTATTTGTAGAGGTTCGCATAAATCTTGAATTATTCCGTCCCTTTCCCAATAAGTCTTTTCTAGTGAAGCAACATGGGAACAATATTTTTTCCAGTGTGCAATAGTCACAATTTCAATAGCTTCATTCGAAATAGTCAATAATTTTGAAAGATTAATATCCTCTGTCACATTGTGACTCCGGATATATTTCTTAATTTCTGCCCAAACATACTCTATTGCGTTAATATCACAATGATAGGGCGGGAGTCTCAATGCTGTGAATCCATATTGTTGGAGCATACAGTCAAATTTATAAAGTTTTCTTGCAGGTTGATTCCTTTTGACTAATTCTAATAATTCAATTTTTCTCAAATCAGTTGAATAAGGAACATTATTAGTTGAAAGCCAATTCATAATTTCACCCTTTCTATTCGATGAATTTGGCACTTTATTTAACCCGTTAGTAGTCGCTATAGACAGCGATACCTATTACAGATTGCGCACTTTTTATTTAACTGTCATCAATAATTTTAAGAAGTGATGTGATCGACGTTCTTTTTATTTTATTCGCGTTTTATGTATATCAAATGCCACTTCTAAAAATTTTTCTTGGCTATTTAATAAAAAAATCTGGAAAAACTGAAGGATGGGCGGCAAATCGACCAACTAGCGACTACTAACGGGTTAATTGTATAGAATGATACGGCGCGTTGCCTATGACAACTACTGCATTTTGTGGGACATTAGGTATAAGTTTTTCTTCAGCCCATTTTTCAAATATTTTGGAGTTCATTTGGCCGTGATAGTCTCCTGTTGCTGAATTGGCTTTATATAATAAATTTGAGTTTGGTATGTATCCCATTTCCCCACCTGCACATAAAACTATGATTCGTCTTGATGCATTACCAGTTTCTATAATACCAAACATATCATCTGTTTGCCAACACTTTCCATAAGTAAGATTACTATCAATCCAAGTTTCGTCTAAATATACAATTGGCCTTTTCTCCTCTCGGTAATGTTTCATATTTCTCAAGAATTGCGTTCGAGCTAAAATGATATCGCTGCGTTCTATTAGTTGTTTTCGTTTATTTTGTGTCTTTTTAAAGTTAAATCCTATTTCGTGAAGAATTCTTCTCAGAGTTTCTCTTTGATACTTAAAATTTATCTTTTCTTTAAGTACAGGAATTAATTTGGGAATTGTAGGTACGATCTTATTTACTGCGTAAAACTCATGTACTGTTCTTCGAATAACATCGCAATCAAAATTATCCAGAGAAATGTTTTCGATGGTACTGTTCTTTTGCCGCTTTTTTGGTGATACAAACATTGGATTGTCTTCTCCTTTTGATTCTCTACGTATTCTTTTAATTGTGGCTTCTGATATATTAGTTATTTCACTCGCACGTTTCACTGATTGGGAAAGTGGAACAATAGCTTTTCCTTCTAACGCTTCTTTATCGCAAAACTTTATTACATTATGTACAATGCGCTTAATTTCACTATGAAGAGGTTTAATACGAGAACTCGTGCCACATGTATGATCCATTTCCAATATAAACAGACTGTTATATAGAAAGAAATAAAAAACAAAAACAAAGCAGGAGTATTAATTATTCTACACATAACAGAAGAAACAAGAATAATAGAAAAATTTCCCCTCTCTCTTCATTGCTGTGTCTCCCAGAGCGTGAGTGGAATCGTCCTGGCACTTTGCCAACCAGGTATCAATCTTCCGTGGGCCAAGAGTATCCTACTTAATATTTCAAAAGTGGTTTGACATCTTTACGATGAAAATATCCCTCAAGATTTGACGTTTGTGTAAAATTTTGCCCTATTCTATTGTGATAAGAAATTCGTAAATTTCCAATAACTTACGAAATTTTTATATTGGAAAATTCATAGTCATCAATATTCATGCCAGTGTCCTAAATAATATTTCAAAAGTAGTCTGACATCTTTACGATGAAAATATCTCTCAAAATTGACGTTTATGTGAAATTTCGCCCTATACTGCCATGTTAAGAAATTCGTAAATTTCCAATAACTTGCGAAATTTTCAAAGAAGCATATTTATAGTTACTGATGTTCATTCCGGCATCAAAACTGATATTTTAAAACTGGTCTGACAATTTTACAGTAAAAAGTTTTCATTTAATGCACGTTTAAGTGAATTTTTGTCCTATTCTCCCATGTTAAGAAAATCGTAAATTTCTAATAACTTGCGAAGTTTTTAAAATCGAATGTTGCAAATGAATAGGGTTCTTGCCAGTGTCGAAAGTAACATTTTAAAACTGATCTGACCTCTCTGCGACAATTTGTTCTTGAGATATCGTGTACACAGACTAACAAACTAACGAACTAACGGACTAACGGACTAACGGACTAACAGACACCCTACAGACAGACACCATGCAAATTTTATCATTTTCGGATTCCTCACACCTGAAAACGTGTAGAAAAGTCAAAAAACCGAGGTCGAAAATTTTCACGATTACCTAAGTTCCCCATACCTATAGTATGATGGGGAACTAAAAATAAAAAGTCATCGCCAACATGGCGACAAAAATTTAAAAGTCGTTTATGGGGGTCTTATACTAAAACAGTACTGCCTTGCGGTAGTATAAAAACTGGGTCGTCAATTATGAATTTTATTTATAAACCTTTCTTTAAGTCGTTTATGGGAGTCTTATAATAAAATAGTACTGCCTTGCGGTAGTATAAAAACTGGGTCGTCAATTATGAATTTTATTTATAAACCTTTCTTTGCATCATTTTGATTTTAGTTTCACTATTGCACAATATTAATTTGGTTCTAATAATAATTTGGCGAATGGTGAATTAAAATTTTAATTAGGAGGTGAAACTGGTATAATATTTATGAGTTTCAAATTTTAAAGGTAAATAAGAAAAGAAATAAAATGCGAAAATTTCGCATGGGTTTGCTAGTATTAAAGAAAACATTAATTTTACGTGCACGAGAATAGTTTCGCAGAATAAAAATTACCAAATAGACAAAAAAGTGATTAAATTAAACTATTGATAAAATTGATAAAACATATAAAACACAGCACTTCACACGTTAAAATACAAGTCGAAAGACTTAGTTTAAAAGTTCACATTATAAAAAATAGAACATTACGACGTTTCGTCCAAGCATTGTTGCTTGTGGACATCTTCAGGTTTAGTTCTATTTTAAGGAAAGATGTATTTTTAAAAGTTGAATCTACCTGAAGTTGAACTAAACCTGAAGATGTCCACAAGCAACAATGCTTGGACGAAACGTCGTAATGTTCTATTTTTTATAATGTGAACTTTTAAACTAAGTCTTTCGACTTGTATTTTAACGTGTGAAGTGCTGTGTTTTATATGTTTTATCAATTTGATTTATACACGTGTTGAAAACAATTGCTCATCCAATATTGATAAAATGAAAACAAGAATAAATAAATAAGTTAACACGTCAAGAATAATATTGTACATTTGTTACAATATCTTCAAAATACACGTTTTGAAAATAGGCCTCTCATCCTAAATTAAATTCTGTTTAGGACAGAAATAATTATAATAAATTATAACTATACAGAAATAAATAATAATAAATTTTGTGCAGAGTTTTCAACGAAATTTAATTCCACTTTCATATAAACTGAAAAAAAAAAAAAAAAAAATGACGGAATGTAAAATCAATTGAGGTAGTGAATCAACGAATGCTTTGCCAGCTTCGCTGGTCACTATATTTAAAGGGGACTAATGTGCAAGTTGTACCTGACGGGACTAAAGTGCAAGTTGTACCTGACGGGACTAAAGTGAAAGTTGTACCTCAAGGGACTAATGTGAAAGTTGTACCTCACGGGACTAATGTGCAAGTTGCACCGAACGAACAAACTATTTCTTTCAACGAAAATGCCTACTAACCCTGGACGATAGGTCTAATATATCGTATATCATATTATATATCGTATTTATCGTAATATAACTCAATACTTATTTCGCTTCCTTCTTCGACTCGTTTTAATACGCATTTTTTATATGCATGAGCAGGCCCCGAAAAACAAAAACATTTATCATTAAATTAATTTTTTTACTTATTTTTATTTCATATTATTTCACGCGCACTTTTTATTTCCTAATTCAAAATTATAAAAAAAAACTTTTTCGATATCGCTTGTAACGATACTGATTATTATTAATTTTCTTTTCTTTTTCTTTCAATAATAATAATAATAAAAAATATTTTGATGAAATTCTGGCAAAAGCAGAATTTAGTTTAGGACGGAGGACTATCAGTTTTTTTTTTTTTTTTTTCTTTTTTCAAATTATAACATCGCTTTCAAATTATTCAATTATATTTTCGATAAATTTTAGATTTCGACAAATGTCCAACTATCGAAATCGACAACGCAAAAATCCCAGATTGAGACTAATAGGCCCTCAGTCCTAATAATTTTTCAAGTTGTAAAAAATGTAGTCCTCATGGTATCTTTAGATTGTGTGACGTAGATTTGTTTATTTCAGTATTAGGGGTAGAATTAAAAATTGAAACTATTTATGTCTCTTTTCTTTGTAATAGAAATAGTGCATCTAAAATCTGTTGTGGCTTCAATCTCCACCATGTTCGGTAGAATTAATGCTTCTGCGGCATTACCGATATGGGAAACCATTCCATTTCGGCAATGCCCATTTTGTTTCCCTCTGCTGAGAATGGAGAATTAAAATTGCGGTGGCATGTCTCAGGATCAGCCCTAGGGAGGAATTTCAGTAGCCCAGTAAGAGGTTTTAGTGCGATGTTAAACTCATTCAACTTTAGCCTAAACCCTTGTAAAAATGGACGGTTTTGTTAGTGAATTCGACTACATAGAACAAGTGAATGAAACTGCTTAAGAAAATAAGTATTACGCATTTATATATCTCCTTATCACAAAGAGTTTATGAAAGAGATTTATTTTATACTTGCCTAGTAATTACTGCAATCCTTACGAGATCTTTTTCATGATCTCTGTTACGTGTTTTATCTACTATACTTAAAAAAAATTATTGTGGACAGAGTTGTTCGAATTCTTTTGTTTTTGAGATATTTATTTGATAAGCTAAGGACTAATCTTGACTACGTGGTTCATTATTCCATCATGGTTCAATGATGGTGCGTACAGGAAACAAACATTATTTGCATTCACTGTGAACAACATCGGCTTCTCAAAAGAAAAAAATATATATATACAAAACAAAACAGCCGCACTATTCCTAAACCACCTGAGAACCTATTAAAATGCAGACAGAATGATATACACTTCGGGAGAAAAATACAGAGTACACATAGCAAAAGGGAAGTAGCTGTCCGCCCAGTTTTCACATCTGACAGCAGCATCATAGAAATACGGGACAGGCGATTCTTTGACTCCACAATTACACCTCGAAATCTAATATAGGTGTTCCCAGCTCTAATTATAAGCCGCGGCCTTCCCTTTTCCTTTTCCCAACTCTTTTCTTCTTAGAACTTTTATGTTGAAATTGTTTTTGTATCCAGTGCACGCTACTTGCATGTTTTTTGGGACGTCTTCAATATAGAGGTTCAATCATTCACTTCCTCGCGTCCAGTTGATGGATGGAAAACTAGCGTGACATCAGACATCGGTGAACCTCGGTGAATTCAATAGTGAAGCCTAGCTTTTTTTTTTTTTTTTTTTTTTTTTTTCTTTGGTAAGCTTTACGTCCATAATAAAGTTATCAAAGTTTCATTCTCTTTCGAATAAGTGATCGGTTTTTAAAAGCTATAACTAAACATACATAATTTTAATCAGATTAAATATAAGTTTGTAAGTTGCTAAGTTTGTAAGAATCATATTCAAGCTTTTTAATTTTAAAATATGACTTTAGAGAATGAATGCGATAATTTATTGACAGCATTTTATTTTATAGTTAAAAGGCTTTTAGAACAGTTTCTGTTTACAATTTTTTTTTTTTTTTTTTAAGCAAAGAATTCTTAAAAAAGCACCGTTAAAAGTGTTATCTCTCTCTATATAAATGGCTAAGAGAGTTTTTTCCTGTAAGTCCGTGGCTGGACGCAAGTTGCTTGGCTAAAAGAGATTTTCTTCTGTTTGTCTGTGTGTTGTTACCACCAGCTTTTCATACTTTAGTTAATTTAAAAAATCTAATTGTCCGATCAATAAGTTAATTAAACCGACGGATTCAGAAGAAATGTCCCTTTCATGTGATACCTTATTTGTAACGAAATTTTGATTAGATTTTTTAAAATTAATTAAAATGTGAAAATAATAATCTTGTAAAAGCTTTAAATGTGGACATTTAAAATTTTAATTGTTGCTAAAAAAAAAAAAAAAAAAATTACTTTTTTTTTTCAAACATAAAATAAAATATGCTTTCATGCGAAAAATAAAAAATTATAAAATATTTTACTCATGCACATGAAAAAATGAAAATTGAAAATGGAGTAAAAAAAAAAAAACAATTTAGATAAAGATGCACGAGAGTTCCAAAAATTAATGGAAATGTAAATGAAAGTTAAATAAATAAAATAGTCGTCTGCTCAATCACGTGATATTGAAAAACAAAGAATTGAATTCAGTAAATATGGAAAGGAAAGGGAAACGAAAAGAAAAAAAAAAAATAATAATAACATAAACCAACGGGAAACCAAAGCGGGCTTTAAAGCAATTTCATGATTTCTTTAAATTTTATTTTTGTTTGTAAAGCGATATAGAAAAGAGTTTCCTTTTAAATATAGTGACCAGCGAAGCGAGAAAAGCCTTCGTTGATTCACTACCTTCATTGATTTCATGAATTAAAAAACGGTTTCGTTAACAAACTTTGATCTATTGGCACGCAGGCAGCATCAGGCAGAGTTTTGTACATTTCGAGTTTGATTTGGAAATTTTTCCCGCATTCGGAATTCGGATCGTTCCCGAACCGGGGCTTTGCTAGTGTAATATAAAAGCTCTCTTTCAAAGACAAATCTTTCAATATATAAAAACTTTGGAAATATGTATTTGGATAGAAAAAAATAAAAGATTTCTACAAATATTAAAAGGGGTCATTATTAGTTATTGTATGCAGTGAGCTTTAGAGATAACTTTGCATGACTGCAACTGTTGCTCCCAAATTTCGAAACCAAAAGTTTTTTTTTAAACGTAACAAAGCTGAATTAAAGTTAGGTACATTGGAAACAATGTAAGGGAGGCTTCACAAAAATCCTGACTAAAAAGTTCATTTTTTAAAGATTACTTTTCATGAGTAAAAGATTTAAAGCGATTTTAATAAAAGATAGTACCAATAACATTAAGCTGGTCTTACGAAGTAGTTACTTAAAACTAAACTAGTAAATTATTGATGTTAAATAATTTAAAATTTACGATGTTATGAATGCATAAAAACTAATTCACTTACTTAAAATCATATTGTAATTATTTGCGAAGTTGCAAAAAACTGTATTTTCGGATATTAGGTACATGTCAAATATTTCTAGGCTTTTCGAAAAACTATTAAATAAACTTTTATACTTTTACCATATTCGTTTTTTTTTTTTTTTTTAATTTGTTTCTAACAATTGCATTAAAAAAAAAAAAAAAAAAAAAAAGAATGATCTTGATAGTTATTTAAATATATATGTATATATGTATATATATAATCCATTTGATATTAATAGAAAAGAATGTGAACAAAGAATAGTCAGTCAAATAAATCACCACAGAAACATACACAGGCCAAACAAAGTAACTAGTTATCTGAAGTTGGTTTAATTTTTAAGATTAATAATATTGCTTACTTTAATTTTTTAGACTACAATACCTGATGAAATATAATATAGGACCGTGTATTTTGATGCTGAAGAAAAAAAGGATAGTATTTTAAAGGGAAATAATAGAACTTTTGTTAATGAAAATAACCTTTTCATTTTGAGATGAGCAAAAGAATTTCGTACCAAAGCAAAATAAGATTGAATTTTAACTGAAAAGCTCAAAATGCTTGTGAAGTCGTTCCTTCACATATATGAGTTTTAATTATAACTTTAAATAAAGGCAATAAGTAATTCTTATATTTTCAATAAATTAAATGGCTAATAAAAATAGATAACGAAATTCTAAATTACTTTTATTTATTCGCTTTTGTCTATAATAAATATCTTAATTCTAATAATACTTTATCCCTTATGCTATTAATAAATCATCTGAGAACAAAAAACATATTCTTTTTAAATGACATCTCTCAGAATAATGATCTTTCCTAAATCATTTAATAAAAAAAATATAAAAAAAATATTATTTTATTAGTTTTAATTATAACTTTAAATAAAGGCAATAAGTAATTCTTATATTTTCAATAAATTAAATGGCTAATAAAAATAGATAACGAAATTCTAAATTACTTTTATTTATTCGCTTTTGTCTATAATAAATATCTTAATTCTAATAATACTTTATCCCTTATGCTATTAATAAATCATCTGAGAACAAAAAACATATTCTTTTTAAATGACATCTCTCAGAATAATGATCTTTCCTAAATCATTTAATAAATAAAATATAAAAAAAATATTATTTTATTTATTAGCCGTTGTATACATAATTACATTTTCATTCTTCTAAAATTGCGCAAGTCAACTTTGTTATAAATAAATTAGGCTATAATTTACATTATGATATCATTAAAGGGTAATTTAGATTTTTTTTATCACAGGATGTGCAATAAATCCTAGTCTGAGTGTCTCCCTTAAATAACGGTCTTCTGGCGATAAAACTTGGCATAAACTGCTGTAACGAACTTACTAAATTCAAAATATTTATATTAAATTATTCTACAAACAAAGGATTAGCTTTGGCTGGAAAGTTTGGCACTGTTTTAATAATTTTGGCGTAATTCATCAGTCTGATCTGAATGGCAATAGAGTCAACTTCAGAATCCGCTCCTAATCTGACTTGATTAACACGTAATCAAATAGCTCTCTCTCTCTACCTGAAAATTTGTTTTACACCACCTGAATGTCTCAAAGACAATAATTTTTATGTATCTTGTTAATTGAACTATCGAATAATTTTTAACCCATAGCTGTGATGTTTGATTTGAAAATAAAGTGCTGTCAGTTAAGAAGATTGTTTTTATTTACGGCCTTCTTTATCTATTTTCCTGGTGTATTGCGGTTGTTCATCTTGCTTGCTTGAGAGAAATTTCCATGGGAACTTTAGCGCAAGAACTTTATTATAATGCTATTAGACGTTTTCAAGTGCTATCCCCATAGCATTGAGCAAAGAAATGTAGGTTTTCTGTATTTGATAAGCATTTTAGCAAAATATCAAATGACAGCACGACCTACAAGAAAAAATTACTTTGAAATGACATAAATGAAATAAATACAGATTCGTTCCTGAATTTTTGAAATATTTTCAGGAAAAAATGAAAACATAACTTGAAATTTCAAGAAAAAATAAAATCATAACATGAACCTTCATGAAAAAATTACCTTGAAATGAAAAAGATGTAATAAAGACAGAATATCCTGATTTTTTAAAAAAATATTTTCTAGAAATGTATGAAATATTTTTCTTTTTGTTTTCTCTTTTCATTCTTTCTCTTTCTTTCTCTCTCTCTCTCTCTCTCTCTTTTTTGAGAATACTATTAACTGAATTCATACAGGTATTTTGCATGTAAGCTAGGTAAGATTTATTTTTTAATTTTAATTGATCCATAAGTTTAACTGTTTTAAAACAAGCATTGAATATTTGAATAAAATTGAATGTAACAACCCTTCCTTCTTTTTTTTTAATAGTTTTAATTCATCATCCCAACCAACCAACCAACCAACAACATTGACCAACCTCCTTAATCAAACATCTGCCCACCCATCCTCCATCTTTTTATTGTCTTTTATTATTTTTTCATTATTATTATTATTATTATTTTTTGTTTACACATAAGAGGTTTTTTTTTCTTTTTTGACAGATACTTTTATTAAAATACAAATGAATAAACAAAATTTTTTGGGAAGCCCATATGTAAAGTTTTCTTAATAAGTTTCTTAATGTTTTTATTTTTATATTTAGCAGAAGATAAATTATTGATTCGATATAAGTGATTAAAAATCATATATTACAATATTTCGTTTAAACATGTTCGGAAATTCTAATTCTTTTCTTCAGATACGCTTATGAAATTATGCTCCTTCAAAAATGAATAAAAGTCGCTGATATTTTTATTCATATTCCAAAGAATCGAATGACATTTGGGAAATTCCTATAAAAGTAAAATGTATTATACAAAATGCACATTTTGTTTATTTATTTGATATAGCCTCAACAAAAATTTTGTTTTTTAAAAGGAACTCTATTTTCTTGTAGATTTGAAATTCAAATTTAAATACGTAAAAAAAAAAAAAAAAAAACTACTTTTTCAAGTTAAGAAGAGAACGGAAAATTCATACCAGTATTTCGATTTTCTTCAACAGAATACTTTTTGCAACGATAGGTATTTTGAAGGATAAGATAAAGTGTACCATATCATGATGGTAAGAAAGGTCTAAATATCGTAGTTCAACTATTTCCTCTGATGTTTTAGTTATCATTTTAATTAACTTTGTTGATATAATTACGAACAGGTTTTGCAATAGTGGCTTAAATATAATAGCTCAACCATTACCCGGTGTTTTATTTACCATTTTAATTCAATTTGTAGATGAAACTACTAGGAGTCTTTTGTAAATAAATAAACAAATAAAATATAAAATAAAATAAAATAAAATGTATATAGGTACATTTGAATACATTTTTGACACATTTTTCTTGCATTTTCTGAAATAAAATATCGTGATCTTATAAGTGTACACAGACTTTCTACACAAATCTTTTTATTTTCTTCAAATTTTTTTCGTCTTCAATACTTTTATCAAAACTTTTTTTGTTGTTATTGTGGGGTTTAACTGCCAATATAAACACTATCATAATTTCAGTTGCATGATCAGAATGATCGTTAGTAATAATTTCACTTTTTAATGTTCTTTTTAATTATTTTTTCCCCTGCAGATTTTGCAATTCTCTTGCGTCCTGCCCTTTTCCTGAAAGTATTTGGTTACATTGTTAAATTTCTGTAATCTTTTTTTTCTGAATTCGAAAAAAGTTGATTTTTATAACCAATCACACAGGCCTGCAAAATTTCAGTTATGAAAAAGTGCTTGTAATATAATGACTGATTTTTATATTATTTCGTGCGCTGATTTCAAATATAGCATCCATTTCCCCTAAATTCTTATGTACTTACTGTCATTCACTACGGTATGTTCGTGAATCTCAACCAAATAAAAAATGCGCCTCTATTTTAAGATAAATACAAGCTATTTTAATTTGTCTCTCTGTGGCTCAGTTGGTAAGAGCGCCATTTTAGTAATCCGGTGGTCCCGCGTTCGATACACTGAAGGTCCGGAGTGTTAATTTTTGCAGACAATTAGTAGAAAAGATGTCAATTGATAAAAAAAAAAAAAAAATATCGTTGACTACACAGTATTTTAAGAATATTTGAAGAGTTTTTTAAGAAATCTTTTTCTTACATCTCTTTTTAGAAGCAAAAAAGAGTTCTTTGTGGACTACAAGCACCCTCTATTGGGCGGAATATTCACTAAAATGTCAATGAAACAATTAACAATACAATATAAAAATGATTAGGAAAAACACATAAACATTAACCAAATCAGTAAAGTGTTATGTTATAATATAAAAAAAAAAATAATAAACTAAAATAATAATAAAAAAGTGTCTCAAACGAATAATTAAATTGCAGATATTGGCCCTTAATCAGAAAACGAAATCACAAAACTTATAGGCAATCGTGTGGTGCTGCCATCTGTTGTGAATTTTAAGAAATAATTTCTCTTTCCTTAACACAGTTCAAATTTTCCCAATTTGGTTAATAAACAAAAAAAGTTATATTTTTTTTGCAAATTAAATTTTATTCTAACTTCGAAAAGATTTATGTGATACGCTATAATAAGAATTTGGGTTTTAAAAGTTTTTTTAAATAGATTATTCTTAATCATGTAAGGATTTTTCACAAACTGAGCTTAGATATATGGGCAAGAAAGCCTATTGTACATATTCTGGGGAAAAGAAAGACATTTCAAGATATTTTAAAGTGTTTTATTTACAAATTAATTAATACATCAAGCAATTTGAAATGATTTGCTAAACATATAATGATGTTCTATAAAATGGAAATTATATTAATTAGAACAGTTAATAATACACCATTCTTTACGGAATGAACAAAATTTATTACATTCATAAAAGCCTGTTTTGTGTTGATTGTGGTATGGAAATCATTCATCATTCGTTTACAGCGCTACCCAAAGTATTTGGATATATTGAGGTTATACTTGGAAATTGCAGCAATCATAATTCCTTTTGTGTTAGATATTTTTCAAGTAAGACTAATTTAAATACACAGTATTGTTTATTGTGCATAGTGGTTATAGACAATATACAGGGTCATCCAGAAATAAGTAAAACATTCTTTTCTATTGAATGTATTTGATGGAAGTGCTTTGCACATTTTACTACGTCGACGAATACTGTAAAATTATTTTTTCATACTCATACTGTAAACAAAGTATTTTTTGAAGTATATTTTCAACTCTGATTTTTGGATATTATCACGTTTTGAGGTGCCCTGATTATGAAAGTCCAATTTTTAACGGTTGATCTGTATGTATATTTCTGTACTGATAAGTATAAATAATTTAAGTCCATATTCTTGATTTTTAAGGAGACAAAAAATAAAGTTAAACTAACTAAAAACTAATCAGAAGAATCGATTAGGAAAAGGGATTATGTTGATTTATACCCTCTATGCCATTCAGGGATTGTCAACCTACACTTAATAAAGGGAAAAAATTGAATTAAATATTTTATACCAAAGATTAATGCTAAATTTCTGACTTGAATCTTTCTTTACCAATGGATTTTCTCAAAGCCTGAATGACATGGATTTAAGTCCTTTATACCAATCGATAGAGAATTTTTTTCCGAGTCTGACTATGTACTTAACTCAAAATCGACATTTTTGGACTTAAATCCTTTATACTTATCATTACAGATTTGTTATCAGCATAACTTAAAAACAAATAGCTGCAGGAAATTCAAATTTGGCATTTTGAGTAAGTAACTTGAGTGCTTTTATTTTTAATTTTATAGTTGAAGACATTTTTTTTTTTTTTTTTCAAAATTTCAAAGTTAATCGAATATAATCGATTACGAGAATAAATTAACTCTGTTGCATCGAATAGTGATAGAAGTAAAGTACGGATTCCCTACACTGGCTATGGAGAAAAATTACGCGAACATCACTTTTTGCATCCTTTTTTGCGTCTTCTTTCGGCGATAATCGCTTTCTTGGCAACTGGTTCTTGGGCTTTTACATGTTTTAAATGTAACAGAACAGCTTTAAATCAATAACAAGGATTAGATTACTTGCTTTTCATTTCAACTAGTATAGGTTGTGGTTTGTGTTTAATTTATCCTCAATCGAAATATAAAACAGCTATAACCATAGACCTATTATAAGAGTGGACGGAGCATTCCATTATTAAGGGAATACAAGAAAAGGTGCAAAGATAAAACCACGTGAATGTTGAAAAAGGTTACCTTTTTCTACATTTATCTCGTTATTGACGATTTTTTGCTTTCAATATAAATAAATATATATTATTAAAAGATACAGCAAGCAAAACTCGTGTAAAACACTACAGCTACTAAAATATATTTTTACCTTGTTATTAACACTTTTGAACAAAGTTCAAAAGTTTTTATAACTTTGTTTGTCTATATTCGTTTTAACTCTCGTAAATAATCATTCACGTTTTTGAAATAATATAAGATATAATATAGTTAAACTAATTCAATTTAGAGAAATAAGTATAGAAATTATAAGCATTGTATAAAAATAATTACTTAAAAAGAACGAAATAAAAAAATATTAAAAAGAATCTTACCTGTGAAATAAAATCCTTATTTGACATAACTTCTAGGGTTTTTAAAGTACATCTAATTACTATTTCTAGCTATAAATTTTTTTTTAAATTCAAAACAATCTAACTTTTAAAGTGAAAAAAAAATTTTTTTAAGAACTTTCAAAGAAAAAGGAAAAATATCGTCTGCTTAATAAAAAGTAGAGTTTAGAGCATGGCGAGTAAATTTCAATATTGGCTAGCTTGGCTTCTGTAGATCAACAATCACGTGACCTTTTTATGAGTTATCTTTGCACTCAAAAAGGTTGACATTGTCCCGTCCACTCTTATAATAGGTCTATGGCTATAACAAAAGTGGAGGAAATTTGCTTTGGTGGAAGTGGTATGTCGATTTGGCGAATGAATTGGTGGAATGGTAGGGATGTGATGTTCGGAAAGAAAAAGGTTACTTGTCCGGGTGCTACTTTAATATCTAGTCGATACTCTATTGTAATTTTAATTATGGAATTTCATTTTGAAATAATTGCAAATTAATCGTAATCAAGAAATTTAATTCGGAACATAATACCGATCGATTCAATAAAAATATATAATCATTTATATCTTAAATTTATCACTTTTAAGCAAAACACTTATTTTTATTTTTACTTTCTCCTACCCATAAGGTAGAGAAAGTATTGGTTTTGGGTCAAATTTTCGAAAGAGAGTTTTTGTTACATTTACACATTTTGAGGTCCTTTGAATCCAAAAATCATGTTTTGGTCTGTCGGTGTGCTTGTCTGTTATCAGCATATCTCAATAGCAAATAGTAGCAGAAAATCCAAACTTGGTATATTCTAAATGTATATTACATAGGGATGTTACACTAAGCTTTTCGTTGAGATGAAGCAAATGGTTCGTGTACAGAGATACCCAAGAGAATTCAAATACATTTTACGGCTATGGGGGAAATTGCAGGTAAGTAGCATTAAACATCTGTAGACTGCACGAAACCAAACGAAATGAATATATATTTTTTATATGCGTAAAATCATGTCCCATGTTGAATATGGTAGGGAAATCATAACCTGTTCGTTTACAGGGCTACACAAAAGAACTAGATTATAGTGTGACAATAGTTGAAAATTGATTGAAGTGCATTTCAGGTTGTGCCGTGTATTATTACTATAGGATTATATTTAGGTGCACCATGTGGCTGTACATAATCTTCAAAAGATATACAGAGCTGCAAATATTTAAGCGATAACATTCTTTTTTATTGTTGGTGGAAGTGCTTTACTATAATATTTTATCATGTCCAGGAAAGCTGCTCAGGAATTGAAATGAATTCCTCGTAGACATATAGTAAATAATGTATATTTTTAAGCTAATTATTCATCGCTAGTTTTTTTTTTTTTTTTTTTTTGTATATTTACACGTTTTGAGACTTTTTGATTACCGAAGTCAAGTTTGTTAACGTTTCATCTTTGTCTGTGTCTCTTAGAGTAACTGAAAAAAGAATAATTTCAAGATATCGAAAAGTTGTATTTTGAAGTTAATATAAGTTTGTTGCTGGAAATGTTTGATCAAGACTGATAAGGTTCAAGGAATGTTGCGGGTGAAAGTTGTCTGAATAAATTTAAGTGAAATTTTAATTTTAATAACAATTTCAAATTTTATATAAATGTAGGTGCTGTAATAAAACGGTGAACCCTCCCCCCCCCCGTTCACAAAAACACTAATTATCACATAAAACTCTTCTGAAGCGTAATTTGAATTGTTTTAACATATGTTTACACAACAGAACTCGTTATCTTGCCCCTTAATCTCCAACCTGTATTTAAAGTATTAAATTTCAAGGTACGAGAAAGTAGTGTGAGTGACACACCAGATTATTTTATATCTTATACACTTTATTTCCTGCTGCATATGCGTTTTTACAATGTGTATTATTTCATTTATTTTATTTCGGTTTGTTACATTTATTTATTGAATTCTTTTTCAATATTCAGTAATGCATAATAACAGTGTATTTTATGTAATTATTTCTACATGCTTTTATTATTTTTGTTTCTTGGGGATAATTTTTGCATCTGATCATGTATTTTCTTGTGTTTTATTATCATTATAACATTATATGTCTATAATATAAATAATTACTTAGTCTTTTGCTTTTTAAGTTTATTATATTTATTTTAAAATTCGGCACTTTGAAGAAAATATTAATAATAATAAAATATGAATTATTTACATGCAGTTGTAATCTGAACAGATCTTGTTGTTTATTCATTATCATAATATTTTAATATTATAATTACTTACCATTTATTTTTTAAAAAATTTGAATTTATATCCAGGATATTTCAAATCATTTTGCAGCATATTTGTTCAATACCTTGTTTCATGTTAAAAATGTCGCCTATTAGAATTGAAGGTTTTTTTTTCCTGCCTTTCAAGAGGGGGAAAAGGGGGGGGGGCAGATTTTCTATTAAGAGCAGATTAAATACTGAAGAGGGGTTTTTATATTTTCATCAACGTGAAAGTTTTACGATTTAGAGCGGGCGAGTGGTTAATAATAAATATTTTTAAAATGTGCTCTATATGTAGATTAAAAAATATTCATTAATATTGTTAATGTAGTGGGTAAATAAAACCTACAAAAAAGTATTTTTCTCATATTTTATAATTTTTATAACCGATGTTGTGTTGTTTTTTTTATTTTTATCATGCATAATTAGAGATTTTTATAAGTATTCGTCCAACTTTTCTGTTATACATATATATTACTATTTAAATTTATATACTATAAAATTGTTGTTATTATTATTATTATTATTATTATTATTATTATTATTATTATTGACGCATAATTGTTTCTCAAAAATATCTATCTTTGTCAGGGAAAAAAAGAAACCACCACGAAAATCTTTACCAGACTTTCCTCAGTTCTCTCTTATTTTTGTCTTAAGAGCCGACCAAATGATCTCCTAAGTACTTAATACGTTTCGAACTGAGTGTCGACCGTCAAAAATGAGCTTGCCAAAAAAATATTATTCATCATATCGTTAAATGAGGAGTCGTCCCACAACTAAACGTTTGTTACAATTATCATAAAGAGGAAACTAATCTGCAATTGCTAGTCTTTTGGAATGGAACCTATTATTTGTGTTGCCCGTCAGTAATTGTCAGTAAGAAAGTACACCTATTTTCTGTAAAGTAGTTAGTGTATTATGAAGAGGAAACCGTGTTCTGCCTCTAGTGCCCACCAATTTCGTGTTCTTTGGGTGTTTGAACACAGGGGGCATTTAATCGGTCAGTCACTCGCCCATTCTTGATGGATGAAGGGCTGACGTGACGGTTAGGACACGTGCGTGTAAGACAGTTCAAAGGAGATGAGTTGTTTTCAATATTGTTTCTGTAAGCAGTAACTTCTGTATCTGGAAGCGATGAGATAATTAGAGAAATTACTGTGATAAACATGCTAGCAAATGAAGATAGAGTGATTCTTCTTAGGAAATGTCCATCACATACAGAATATAGTCTGAATAATCAATTAGTAGGTTACGTGTGGAAATCGGTCGAGCTAAAAGCTTTTAGAAACAAAATCGTGTGAAAAGC
This sequence comes from Salticus scenicus, assembly GCA_963930645.1. Taxonomy (NCBI): domain Eukaryota; kingdom Metazoa; phylum Arthropoda; class Arachnida; order Araneae; family Salticidae; genus Salticus; species Salticus scenicus. The sequence continues at coordinate 174,172,472 of OZ005656.1, read as the reverse complement.
GGTCACACAGAAATATGATAGCTTTAATAGAATAAAATATTATTTAATAATGAAGAGTAAAGTTAAATAGTAATAATTTAATGATAAAGAATTAAAATATTAATTTAAAATTATTTATTTATTCTCTATTTATTTAAGAAAATAAAACAAACACATTCATATAATCGTTTAATTTATTGATTAATTCATACTAATACATACAGTCGGTAACAAAAGTGTCCGAACACTAGCAAAAATTCCTATGTAAAAAAAGTACACTACATACGGTTTTGTTAAATAAATCCTTATCGAATCATGTTCTTACACTGACTAAGAACAGGGTTCGACAAGGATTTATTTAACAAAACAGTATGAAGTGTACTTTTTTTGCGTAGGAATTTTTGCTAGTGTTCGGACACTTTTGTTACCGACTGTACATTTTTAAATTTAGAAAATAAAAAATAAAACATTCAAATTCTTCTTTTCTTAAAGTTTGCCATCTAACTGAGAGCTTTCAAACATAATTTTAAATTATTCATTTTGTTAAAAGCCGTATGCCAAAATATTTTCAAGGCGCTTGTAAAATTTTATAAATTATTTTCTTCGTTTCCCTCCCGTATCGCCAATTTCTTTTGTTTTTAAGTGAAATGAAACATTTAATGTGATTTCTTTAAAACATTTTACGATTTTACCAATAAACGGACATTTGGTTGTTTTATTCTAATACTTCTGTTTAATTTCAGTATTTTTGGTTCGATGGCGTTGTCCATGCTCATTCCAAATCCCCAGAGGCATTTTAGTCTATCCATTGCGGGGAAAAAAATTCAATAAAATTTGACAACTTTTCATAAAAGGGTGCATCTTCCATAGGCAAGAGGATATCTTGAAAACAAGTGTGACCGAATTTTCCACGAAAAAGAGCAGTGAGGCAGATTTTCCCATGACCGTTTCTAGCACGCCATCAATTAATATACTTATTGGATTTAAGTATTAATTACAATTTTGGTTGATTTTGTAAGGGAAAAAAATAATGTTTTAGATTTCTTCGTATGCCATTTTGACATAAAATTAACGATTATATAGTTTGATGTTATAATCATCATAACCATTATCATCGTCATATCATGTTCATCATGTTTATTATTATTATTATTATTATCATTATTATTATTTTGCTGAGAACTTTTCGTCACGAGGTATACGCTAAGGGTAAACAACAAATGAGAACAATATTGTAACTGAAAATATATGTGTCTGCATATCAGCCACCAAAAAATATCTTTTTCCGAATGTTGTGACCTTTTCTGGCAGGCATCCATGAAAAAGAGACAAATGTTTTGCTCCTAACCAATGCTTTATAAAGAATTTCCCTTAAAATGAATGACTTTCTATCTCAGGAACATTTAGAAGGATTGAATTTTTCTTAAAAAAGGGATTTTCTTTATTCAGAAAGTGCAATAAGTTTAAGAAACAATATCTTTTTAAAGAATTTCATAATTATCAAAATAGGAAATCAGTGTTCAAGAATTCGTTTTCCTGAAAACAGATAACACAGTAGGAATCTAATGTCTTTCATTGACAAATAAAACAGAATATATATACAGTCGGCGGCAAAATTATTGAAGCACTCGTCAACATTTTCATGTACTTTTTTGCTTTGGTCGTTAATTTTTATCATCAACTTATACTTTATTATAAACAGCACAAGACTAAGATCATGACTCGACAAATATTTACATTAAAAAGAAAAAAAAAAAAAAAAAAACATCTGGAGTGAAACAACCGCACGACTTCCATTACCCACTATTACACATATTATACGCATTTTTTGGAGGTATTATATGCATTTTTTGGAATTTTCCAGTAAGAGAAACTTGTTACACGTGTAAAGACATATAAAACAGAGTTTACACAGCGAGTTAAAAAAGAAGGGGGGGGGGGTAGTTGATTTTACTTTATTATTTTTTAAACACCAATTTCCAAGATCTAAACCTGATCTACCTGATCAGGAGGACTATTATTTTTCCTGTAATAACCACGTAAAGCATCAGAAAGGGTATATAAAATGGGTTTAGGTAGCAATTTTCAAGAAAATCGTTAGAGCCGTTTTTGAGATACCGACTTTACCAAAACTTAGCATATTCAATTGTTGACCGGAAAACAACAATCACATACAAAAGGATATTTAAAAGAGGGTTAATATTGCAAGTCTGAAAAAAAAAAAAAAAAAAAATCCATACAGCCGTTTTGAAAGGAACGCACTTTGCAGTACCTGAAATTGAACTATTTATACAGGACGCCTATCAATTTTTCTGAACTAACCAACTATATCATTCGAAAGGACATCTAATAGATTGTTTATACAGTAATTTTGAAGAAAATCGTTAGAGCCGTTTTTGAGATACGGACTTCCGGTTTCGAATATCCCACTTCCGATTTTCCAATTTTCACCAAAATTTGGAAGATTCATCTGTACGCCAGTTCTGTCTCAATTCTGAAGTTACGTGGTTCTATCTTTATTAGTTTCGGAGGTATAATAGTCAGAAGATTCCCCACACTGACCAATTGCCAAAAAACACTTTTTTGGACTTGGGGGACCTTTAAAACATGTAAATCAGGTGAAATTTCGATATAGAATTTTTGGACCGAATACAATACTTTCATTACCTGCAGTAATCCGATAATGGAAGTAAAAACCAGTTTTAGATACACATTTCTAAACAGGAATTATTGCTAGTGCTTCAATAATTTTGCTGCCGACTGTATATTTAGATTGTTAAAAATATTAACTCTTTAACGTTCACTAGTTTCTCCCTGAAACCAAACATTTAACTTTTTATGCAACTATTTTTCAATATTCTTTTCCTTGTTTTATACGATTTTTAAACTTTTGTTCCGTCTATGTTCGATAGATGGCAGCACTACTCTAAAATTTAACAGATGGTGTTTCAGAAGAAGCCGTATGCAAAAGTCATTTTAAATTTCTTAGTAGATGTGAGTGCGTCTTGCTTCTTTGATGATGCACGTATGCCCAACTTTTTTTTACTTGATGTAGGGCCGTGCTATTATTTTGACCTGAAACAACTGTTGCAATTTATAGTGTTTTCTAACAAAATTGATGAATGACAAAAATAATTATTATTTGACCTTAATCAGATTAATATATAGATTTCCAAACCAAAAATTTCAAATGTTAGATTTTTCCTTTTACATACTTACGTTCAGCTATATGTGTAGTAGCCATTTTTGAAATTAATTTATGAAGTTCCAAAAGAAAATATGAAGTGAACGTTAAAGTGTAAAATGACTGTCAGAGTATTATTTTACACAGTGGACTTTTACGTTTAGGGTTGAATTGAACTAGGATGAGATGTATATAGAAATCAGATTTTCTTAACAAAATGTTATTGAAGTTTTTTTCAATAGTTTAATTTTGTCCATAATCCTGTTAGTTTTCGCCATTTAAAGTTGTGTGGCTTTGTAAATTGAAGCTTTTTTTTATTTTTTTTATTTTAGAATATTATGTCACTGCAAAACTGAAAATTTACATTTAGGTTACTTTAAACTATATATTTATGAAAACAAGAAGGAAACCTTATTAATACAGTACAGTACACATACTCCATAATATTTTAGAATATACCGTATTTTAGTAAAGACGAGCCGCGCGCTATCTTAAAAAGAAAAAAAAAAAAAAAAAAATGATTTTTGGTGATTGCGGCTTATCTATCAGTGCGGGCTATCTATAATGATAATGCCAAATTCCGTCTTCCATAAATCTTGGAACAGTCGATCTCCTCCGAAAACGGAAGTTTAGTATTTGAGTTTCTCAAGCTTTTATTCATGCTTATAATCTCTTATTTATTAACTAATAACCTCTTATTTATTAACTAATAACCTCTTATTTTGATTAATTTGCATATACGTCTGGATTTCGCCCCCTTGTACCCTTGTTTTTGATTTTTTCCATTGTATTTGTATACTAGGTTTGTTTTAATTTTTTCTTTATATATTGCCTTTTAAAATAATTCATTACTTTTATTTATAATTATTTTTATGACTTTGTATATATGCCCGGATTCCCCCATCTTTTTCCAGTGTTTCTGATATTTGTTGCTTTACATCTGTATACTGGTACAGTTTGATTTTATTTTCTTTATACCGAATTATTTTTTAAATAATTTATTATTTTCATTTATAATTTATTATTTGTATTAACTTGCGTAGATGTCAGAAGACTGATATCTTTTTTCTTATTTATCTGTCACATTATCGTAACAATGCTTGCATAAGCCGCGGCTTACCTTCCGGTGCGGTTTATCTAAGAGCAAAAGAATTTTTTTCCCGCAACATTTTAATAAGATACGGCTTATCTACCAGTGCGGCTTATATACACTAAATTACTGTAGTTATTAAAAAATTGAAAATATATATATTAATAATTTAATATCATATTTTTATTTTGTTTGTTTGTTTTTGTCCCAAACTTTTTATTTATTCATATTTTATAGCAATATATTTTTTTAATAATATTTTTGTTTCTATAGAAATATTTACCTGTTAAAAAATAGTGTATCAATAAATAAAGTATACGTGTGAATTTAAAAAAAAGAGGAAGGCATAGGTTAAAATACTCATAATTTGATATTAAGATATCAAATATATATATATGTTACCGCTAAAGTGCAGAAATTAGTTAATCGGAAGATTAGCTAGGTAATCTGCATATTAATTAGGGTGATCCGTTAAAGTGAGGAAAATTGTTTCCTTTCTCAAATTACCTAGGTAATTTGCGAATTACCTAGATAATCTGCACATTACCGACTAGACACTCGTTAATCTGCGCATTACCTACTAGGCACTCGTTAAAGTGAAAATAAGATCTCTGGTGTTGTAATTTTACAGCACACTGTGTTGTATTTGTTTTTTTTTTTTCATTCGGAAAAAATAAAAAAAAAAAGATTAGTTTTCTTTTTCTTTTTTTTTCTTTCATTCTTTACTTATTTTAATCTGTATGTGTTTTAATTTTTGTCTTTTAAAGTTATATTTGTTTAAATTTTTTTTTATTTATTTCATTTTTTTTATTTTGTCAATATGTTTGAAGATGTTATGCATTTTTAATATGAAATATAACATCTTTAATAGCTTTCAATAAATTCTGTTTTATAAATGAATGTTTGAATTGTAATACAGTAACGATTTCTTTTCAAATAAAAATATTTAACCATTTAAATAAATAAAAAAAATGATTTATTAACAACTTATATTGCTATAACTATATATATATATATATATATATATATACATAGTATATATGCACCAATTTTTAATTTGCTAAAGAAATATTAAATTAGACAAATCAGAAGCATTATTTAAAAATACTTAAAATAATTAAAACTACTTTAATATTTTTTAGAACGCATGAAAATTAAAATGACAGTTTTCCAATGTTTTATTAGACTATATTTTGTAGCATACATATATCTGTACAAGTTTAGCAAATATATTAATTTTACAATATATATATATATATATATATATATATATATACACAGTCGGTAACAAAAATAACCGAACACTAGCAAAAATTCCTATAAAAAAAAAAAAAAAAAAAGTAAAGTTAATACTGTTTTTTTTAAATAAATCCTTGTCGAATCATGTTCTTAGACTGACGAAGAACATGATTCGACAAGGATTTATTTAACAAAACAGTATTAACTCTACTTTTTTTTTGTATATTAATTTTTGCTAGTGTTCGGATACTTGTGTTACCGACTGTATATATATAAAACTTTATTAACACATTTTATGTGATAAACTACCACGAAGTTGTCTGAAAAAGCGATCAAAATTAAAAAAAAAAAAAAAAAAAAAAAAAAAATATATAATCATGATATATAAAATATATAAAGGAAACTTGAAATTGAAAGAAACAATATATATATATATATATATATATGTGTGTGTGTGTGTGTGTGTGTATATATATATATATGATAGATATCGCAGTAAAATTTAACCTTAAAATTTAGCAATTAATAGATACAAAATAATACCAACACAACAAAAATAGAACTGATTATACATATATTGAAATGAAATGCTAAAAAATGCACAAAAATTTCATATTAAGTATTTATTAAATAATGCCATAATATTTTTCAGAGTTTAAAATTAATACATCTTTTTTTTTCAGTAAGTAATAGTAATTTAAATCAATTTTAAAATAAATTAGTTTTAAAAAGTTGCGGTTTAATAGTTTTATTTCGGGAGGAAATAATTACTGTGTTGTAAATTTAATATTCATAATTCAAAATGGAGTTTCACGAGAGAGAGCTTTTAATTAAGATTAGATTTCATTAATAAAATGCAGACTCTTATCAAACTTATATCGACAGAATTAAAAAAAAAAAAAAAAAAAGAAATAATGTCAAAATTAAAACAATTAGAACTTACTTGTTACTTTAAATTTTGTGTTGGTCATAATAAGAAACCTAATCATGGCTTCGATCTTCCATGTTTTGCGCTTACCGTTTATCATAACGGAGGTGAAGGGGTAAAAGTTTTAGTTTATGTTTGAAGCTCCTTCGCGTATCTGTATCACATGACTGTTTGACGTCATAGTGAATGTAAAAAAAAACTAAGGCTCAAAACAAACATTTGAACTTTAACGATACAGAAACCGCTAATGTGCAGATTACCTAGTTAAAATGCGGAGAACTCTTGATTCTGCACTTTAACGGGTCATTTTAGTTAATCTGTAGATTAGCTAAGTAATCTGCACATTAACGGATTTCGAGCTTTAACGGTAACATATACACACATGATTTGCATTATTTAAGTTTTCCCCATCAGATGGCACTAACAGTTTGTGTAAAAAAAAAATCGTAAAAGTATTTAAAATGTAATTTGCTAAAAATGAACACAAAATGCAGTAATATTTGCTTGAAACTTCATACGTACATAGCCAATATCAAGTTTTGAAGTTTATTATTCTACTCAATCTTCCATGTCGTTTCACATTGACGACTACTTAAAAATTGTAAATTCACATATACAAAAACTTATATAGCAATCGATTTTCATGAAAATCAATGTGTACATAGAAAATATCAAGTTCTTAATCAAGTTTACATTAATTAACTCTATTTGCCATTTTGCTTACATAAGTTTAAAGCTGTAAATGATTTATGTTACACTAAAAGAGAATAAGGTATACTTCTCGGTTACTTAATTCTAGCTAACTTGGAGCAATTGAATTATATATAACTATTTTTAACTAATAATTTTGAATTAAAAAATTATAAATCTCCTCTTCATTTATCATTTTACAAATATGCTTCATTCCTTATTTATATCCAAGATTCTAAAATTATACAAAATTATATGATTTTGATGCCTTTATTTAGGATATATTTTGCATAAACATATGAGGGGAGGTTGTAAAGTTCCTGGCTTTGCCCCCTTCGAGTTGAAATAGAAGAATAAATTTGGTGGCAAATGAATGAATAGAGGATCCCCACGGTCGAAGACGAAGAAATCGACCAAAAAAGTCACGGCGTCCATTTTTTGTGACAAAGAGGGGATTCTACTGTTGGACTTCTTGCCTCAGGGCAACGTTATAATTGGAGAGTATTATGCTAGCCTTATGTAGACCAACTAAATAAAGCAATTAAGAAGAAACGACTGAGTAAGTTGAATCCTGCTTTTACATGACAATGCACCTGCACGCACTTCCAATGCTGTTCAAGCTAAATTGAACACTTGGATTTCCTATTGGTCACCCATCCTCCTTATTCACCTGATCTAGCTCCTTCTGATTATTTTCTTTTTCCGAATTTGAAAAAAACACTTGAAAGGACAACGCATCACGGATATGATGATGCTGAAAGCTGGTTTCAGGGACAACCAAATGTATTTTATTTTAATGGTCTACAAATGTTAGAACAATGCTGTAAAAGGTGTATGAGTCTCCAGGGAGACTATGTTGAATAAACATATAATTTCATAACTCTGACTCTTTTCTTTCTGGACAAAGCCAGGAACTTTTCAGCCTCCCCTCGTATAATTATATATATAGAACACTTAAAACAATGAAAACTAAAATATAGTGATAAATATATAAATATTATTGCAGAGTAGTTATAAGTAAACACAATTTTAGATTATATTTCCGGAGTGTAAAAGAACATTTGTGACAGAGAATAATTTTACATATAGTTAATTCAATAATAATTTTACGAAATGCTACGTTCGCATATACTCCTGATAAATTCCAAATAATATGAAAATTAAGGAACATATTTATTTCAGAAAATAGATATACATAAGAATCGATTAAGCTTTTACACTAGTTTAGAACTGTAAATGATTTATAGTTATACTAAAAGAGAATAAGGTATGCTTCCCGGTTACTTTATTCCAGCTAATTTGGAGCAATTGAATTATTTATACATGAAGCGCTTTTAACCGAAAGGGTACGCTAGCACTCCTCCTCTTTGGAGCAAATTCTTGGAGAGCTTACATCTTCTAATTTGTTCACTCCGATAACTCCTTTACTCTTTATTTATTAATATTGCCAGTCCTTTTCCTAAATCATTATATGGAGTAGATGGATAGGAAAAAAAGTCATTCCGGTACCAAATGAGGAATTTATTATTTAAAAAATTGTACCTTTTTAAGAGATAGTTGGAAAGTTGAAGTGGAGTGTTGGAATTATGTTACTTGGATATGTACTTTATAATATGTTTAAAATAATGATAAAACTTTGAAAGTAAAATTGAGCGTTGAGTGCTTGTTCTTTGTATGTTTATTTATTTTTTCACCGTCACTAAATGTGTGACGTAAATTAGTTTTGTGATTTTAGCATGTTAAATTTCCATGCAACACTTGATAAAGCAATTTTTATTTCAGTTTTATTTCGTATAGTTACAGGTAGACTTTGAGTTTACTTCGAAAAATTTGGTTTTATGTAAATATTTAGAGGAGCAAGCTCATTAAAATGTCAGTTACAGGAACTGTAATTTAATGTACTACATTTTTTAATATCTGGGTCATTCTCTGATAAGTGGGCATTAAAAAGAAAAAAAAAGTTAGCCCAAATAAAATTGCTCCATTATTATTATTATTATTATTTATTTTTTAATTTTGTGCATGTACACATACGTCATAGTTAATGAAAAATAATATAAACCTGACTGCATCTGATAATTTTTTGAAATAGTATTATTTTTATTAATTAGAAAAATGAGGGAATGATTGTGAGGGAATGACAAATTTCTTCTAGAAACTACTTTATAAAAATATGATTAGGTTTAGTTGTATTTTCAAACACTAAATATTTATTAAAACCTATTTTTATTACTATAATAACATAAAAAAGCAAATTTGATTTCTTTTAGTTAACTTTATAATGAATGAGGGAATGACGTATAATAAAAATACTGTATTTCAATTTAACTCATTGTAAAAAGTTTCGAACAGAACACAAAATAGCTTTTTACTTTGCTGTTATACAAATTAAGTTTGACTTATATAAAGCACGTGCTGCCATTAATGGAGTAAGTAGGGGTGTAATTATAGTTTGATGAGGGAATGATCTATTACCAGGGACAACAATAATAAATGTTCTAATTTCTTTCATTGAATAATATATAAATGTAGTATAATGAATAAATATTTATTAAAATATGTTTAATAAATTTTCAATTAAAATAATCTAAATATACGTTCTTTAATACCATAGAAACCATTTTATTTACTTACATGTGTGAATGGGGACACAGTGAGGGAATGATATTTTGCATTTCAAAAGATATTTTAAAATTATATTTAAATTCCAGTAACCAAAGAATTACAGTTTATATGCATAACTAATTAATACTGATAGTTCTGACAGCTTTTTGTTTTTGTGATTATAAAATTATGCCCTCAAGATTACTGGGACATGAAATGACCACTTTTCAGAGAATTACTCATCTATAGTTTCCCTGATTAATTTGATATCCTAAATATTTGCATAAAACATTAAAAAAATAAATTCTGTTATAACAACGATTTCGACTTCATGAGAATTTTTCCTATTTACTGCGACCAATCAAAAAATTTCTACGTGTGCACTTTTAAAATTATATACTTATTATTTTATAGAACAATTCTAATTTATTCATTATTATGGTGTTGCATTACTTTTATACCATATCAACAGTTTTAGTGCACTAGAAATAAATTTTAGAAGACATATAAAGCTTAATTTTAACAAGAAAAGTAAGTCTAAATTTCAGTAGCAAAAAACAACAATTCTGTCTATTGGACGCAATTATAAGAAAAACTTTGGTTTATCCCTGTACACAAACAGCAAACAGAATACACATCTAAAAATATACATATAAATGTATATGATTCATGAACATGTGTACCAATTTTTCTGTCAACAGGGTGCTTTTTGCCTACACTGTCGCGATACACACTAATACACACACACAAACGTACAAACATTCAGAATACACAGAACCAAAAAACGTTTTGAGTCTCAGCCGAAGAGGCCTACAGTGCCGTTTCGGATATTAGATGAATTCACTCTAGAGAAAATGTATAGTACGTCTAAAGAAGTTTTCACATCAAACTAGAATGTTGTGGCCACCACATGACTTTCTTCTATATTTTCCTACGCAAATTCTCTCAGTAAAAATAATTTATTAAAATCATTATTTAATAAATTATCGCGATATTAATTATATCGATTAATTATTAATTATATCGAATAAATTATATCGATTAATATATCATTATTTAATGATAATCGTACTGCGTTATCATTATCTCCCATGATAACGCAGTACGATTTCCATATTAGAGAAGTCGTATAACACTAAATATCTAAAAAATGTTCATTTTATTCTCGATATTACATAAAAAAAAAAAAAAATCTAAAACTTTATTTTAAGTTACCGCAGATCAATGGTTCAACCATTCATTTTGAAGGTATTGGCGAGCTCTTTTGAAAGATACCCATCATAAAAATTTATTCCCCTCGTGGGGGGACTTCTCCTCCAAGGGGGGAAGCGAGGCTCCTACATACACAATTTCTTTTCCCAGTTCACTATCTCTATTATAAATAATTCTTGTAAACTTCATAATGATTATTAAAAATTAATTTTTTTATGCACAATTATACAAAATTTTGTCCTATACCACCATGTTAAAAATTTAGAAAAAGCGGGATGGCAACGCAACCTGTAAGGAAACTTTTACCAAAAGTTTATAGGCACTAATTTAAGTCAAGTTGTAACTACGTACCAATTTGTATGAAATTCTGTGCAGTAGTTCCTGAGATACAGTTGCCACAAAATTTTGTCACACACACAGACACACGCACACATTTTCTAAAAATGGTCAAATCGTGTTATACAGCTCTCAAAACGTGTAAATCCATCAAAAACCCGAGGTCGGAAAATTTTACGAATCCAATACTTTCTTCTATTGAATGTAGAAGAAAGTAAAAATAGAGAAATGAGACGTGGAAAATTTATGTAATGATATTTAATTTATAAAATATATATGAAATTAAAATGACAAATGTATATGACGCCATATTTATTTTTTTAGATTTGAAAGCAGTAATTTCTTTCTTATTTCTTTATTTATTTTTAATGGGACCTTTGTTTACATCCCATGCTCTGATTATTCAACGATGCTAGAAATTATCAACTACAGAACTCAAATCTATACAAATTCTATATAAAATTACCATTTGTGCATTGCTACTTCTTATTTACAAGAAAATATGCAAAAGACGTCTTCTTTGAAATGATTGATTTAACATCCGTTCTTTGTGTCAGTGAGCCTATCCTTTCCTTTCCCGCTCATTCTGCATGCATAACTACACAGTCTAAATATCTTTTTGTTTGAACAAAAGAATTTCTGACTTTTGTTTCGACAAACAAACTTTGGAAATAATCTCTATCATGTTTTATTTCTATTGTTGTCAAACTGGTTCATAAATAACATGTAAAATATTACATTTGAAAGCAAAACTTTGAAAATGTCAGTGTGTTATTCTTTGAATTTTCAAATAGTTGTATGTTGAGGAATCTTTGACGCATACAAAGTGAATGATGATCACAACTTAGTTAAGTTCAAGAGCCAGTGGCAGCTGGTGACAGTGAAACTGGTTCTTTGCCAAATGCATTTGTTTTGGGACTTTGACTAAAGTACAATTACATTCTTAGACGTCCCAGTTGATAAGGAGGACATTTTATATATATATAAAAAAATCTAATTGGTATGAAAGTAAATAATGTCATTTAATGTAAAAATGTAAATAATGAAAATGATACCATACATTAAATAAACTCAAAATTCATAAATGGTGTTACTTAAAAAAAGGAAAAAATGTATGTACCGTAGATATAGTAATGTATATAGAACTATCCTCCCCATGTTATCGAGCAAAAATTTTTGATGCCGAAAAAAAGTTCTAAAGTCAGCCATTAGAAAGTATTAAAAAAAAAAAGAAAAATGAATTTGAAACTGTATCTGGAGTTTTTCATTCACTTTTAGTAAATAAATTATTCATAAATTTTATTTACTAAATTATCCATGTGTATTCCTGTGTGTAATTTATTCGGAGAAAGACAGCCATTAGAATGACTTTTCCCGAGAAAAAAGGCATCATTTTTTCTACCTCCATGATCAATCTATGTCTTATCACTATATCTATGGTATGTACAGGGTGATTATATTATAATTAAAGTTACGATTTCAAAACACTATTATTTTAAAACTACCCATCAGAGCGATTTGATATTTTACCAGAGCAATCGTGAGGCAATGAAATTTTGTTTGTGGGAGGAAAAAAATAGTTCCAACATGTTGCTATAGATGGCGCTGTCAGGGTAATGTCAGGGATAACGCCTAAATGAACTCATTAAACACAGGAATGTTGTTAGTAACACAATGGAATAGCAGGAAACAATGACTTCAAGGATTTACTACATTTTTTTTTTTTTTTTTTTTTTTTTTTTAGCAAACAGACAAGAATACGATGTTTACAGTGGAAACAGTCATCGTGAAAAAAGAAAAAGAGGAGCTTCACGAAACAAAAACTTTACGGATAATTAACAGCACATTTTGGAACTATTTCTTTTTCCTTCCCCAAACAAAATTTCATTGCCTCACGATTGCTCTGGTAAAATATCAAATCGCTCTGAGGGGTAGTTTTAAAATTATAGCGTTTTGAAGTCGTAACTTTAATTACAATCACTCTGTATAGCAGAATATTTTGCCAGTACTTTATAAACTATATTCAATGTATAACGTTTATGTAATATCTTAAAAACTGACCATAAAACATACCAGAGTATTCTATAAAACAACTTTGAAAATTTCTATATATCCAACTTCTTTTGTATCATCTTTTAAAATAACTATAAATACTACATAGTACGTTATTTTCTATAGAAAATATGCTATAGTGCTTGTTTGAAATAAGTATAATTTTAACTATATTTGTAATAATTTAACGTGATCAAGTTATCCGTTTAGGTATTATCAGCTAATAACCGTTATTTATTCAAATTGTTTTACACGTTCCTACAAAGGATAGATATCAAGGTAGGTATATATCTATTCATATATACACCATTTTCAGTGGATACGTGCTATGGTGACAGTGACAAATTTCCCAACAAATTAAGTAATCTGAGATTTGGATGTAAAATTTTTATAAATAGGAAATATTTTGAAGAATCTTGTAGATACAGCAACTAAGAAAAAAATGTGAATATTTCCTTTTCACTTAAACTTCACAAACAAATTACTATTTTTGTTACGTCGATCCTATAAGCAATGATTTTGATTCGTACGCAAAGAAAAAAATATTGTTGTTGATTATGATTATATAATGCTGTTTCTAAGGGTTGGGTTAGGTTGTGGGAATTAAGGCCGATTGACTGCACTAGGGCCTTAAGCCTGAAAGTGCGAGGTTCCCTCCACGTGGGCTTTCTAAAGAGTCCTATCCCGTTTTTACGCAAGTTTCGGAGAAAATCACGAAAAATTCTGCACAGCTAGGCCGGCAAGCTTGACCTGGGATCGAACCCGCTGTGTCAGAGGAAAGGAAATGAAAACTTAATCAAGCTGAAAAATTCAAACAAAATTACTTGGATTTTTTTTCTTCTTCCCAAATTGGAAGCTTTGTATGTTTAATTAGCATGCCTTTTTTTTTAAATCTAAACCAAATGTAGGCAAATACCTTTACCGAATAGTATACTTGGAAAGAACCAATTGCCGTTTTAAACTTCAGCTTTAATACCATTCTTAACTTACATAATGTATTTATGAACTAAGTTTTTAATATTTATTTAATATTTGATTCAACAAGATATAATATTACTATAAAGTGGCTACTAAATTTAAAATACTTACTAGCCTTTGGCTACAAAATAAAAATTTCGATTTTTAGGTCTTGTAAACATTCTTATAAAATAAGTTATCGTATTAATAACCGCACATTATGTCATAAACAGACATACATATCTTAATATTGTGTAAACAATATCTTCACGATGGTGAAGAGGAGATGTTTAAATAGTTTATAAATAATACGATATTTACAACAAAATAAAACAAGAAAGAAAAATCATGCAGTACGCATTGATTAGTAACACTTTCCAACTGTACGTAATGGTTGTATCGAATAACTTTTAATATTCTTTGCCTACGTTATCACACAACAGACAGAAGGACTGAAAAATATACAGATAGACTAATTGATTTTAAAATTACTCTTCATTTTGGAAACGTTAAAAAGGCGTAACGCAAAATAAAATGCAGCCATTAGATTATAATTACAGCTTTTGATCTCTCTGAATATTTTAGTGTAGCCAACAATAAATTTCAATATTTTTATGATTTTTACTGTAGAAAGACTTTTAAATATAACTTTCAAAAAATTCTGTCCTAAAACGTAATGCATTTTTTTTTTTTTTTTTTTTTTTTGTCCTTTAAACAAACTAGTTGTACAGGACCTATTAATGTCATTTTAAATGGGAAACATTCTATAGGGATAATGTTTCTAAAAATAACACTCATAGAACACAATGCTTTCGAATGCTTTTGGGTGTCCCTGTACACAAACCAGAAGAGATATTCACTCCATTTTCAATATGGAACATCCGAAAGTGAACATCAGTTTCGAGAAATTCCATAAATAATTACAGGAGTTAGAGCGCGGGCTTACAGACAGACAGACAGATGGACAGATACACAAAATGAAATCATATTCACACTTAAAAATGTTAGAAAGTGTTAAAAGCACTTAATGTAAACGAAAGTAAAATTTTAGCAATTTTTTATTAATAGCTCTTAATATAAATGGATATTTTTCTGTCACCCTGTAAATCTAATGTTAATTATGCTATATTCTATTCAAAGCATTTTTTTGTGCATATAAATAACATATTTCAATTTCCTAAAACTTCGTGGAAAGTAAAGTTAGTAAAATTTGATTTATAGAAATCTCTCTCATAGAACGCAATGCTTTGGAACACTTTTGAGTGTCCCTGTATATAAATCGGTGGTGGTATTTCCTCCATTTTATACAGGAAACATCCAGTAGGGAATTTGAATAACATATTTCAATTTCATTAAGATATGTCTACAGTAAAGGTATGAAAATATGGTTTATAGAAATAGCTCTCATAGAACACAATGCTTTGAAATACTTTCGGGTGTCCCTGTAAACAAACCAGTAGAGGTATAAACTCTATTTTCAATAGGGAACATCCGATAGTGAACGTAAATAACATATATCAGTTTTAAGAAATTCCATAAATATTTACGGGAGTTAGAGATCGGACAGACAGACAGACAGACGGACGGACAGGCAGATACACAAAACTGAAATCATATTCACACTTAAAAAATGCTAAAAAGTGTTAAAAACGCTTAACGTAAACAAAAGTACAATTCTAGCAATTTTTATTAATACCTCTTAATATAACTGGATATTTTTGTGCCACCCTGTAAATCTAATGCTAACCATGCTGCATTCTATGCAAAGCATTCTTTTGTGCATGTAAATAACATATTTCAATTTCCTAAAACTTCGTGGATAGTAAAGTTATTAAAATTTGATTTATAGAAATATCTCTCCTAGAACGCAATGCTTTGAAATAATTTTGAGTGTCCCTGTACATAAACCCATTCAGGCATTTCCTCCATTTGATACAGGAAACATCCAATTGTGAACTTGAATAACATATCTTAATTTCATTAAGATATGTCTACAGTAAAGGTATGAAAATAAGATTTATGGAAATACCTCTCATAGAACACAATGCTTTGAAATAATTTCGGGTGTCCCTGTACACAAACCAGTAGAGGTATAAACTCCATTTTCAATTGGGAACGTCCGATAGTGAACGTGAATAACATATTTCAATTTCATTAAGATATGTCTACAGTAAAGCTATAAAAATATGGTTTATAGAAATACCTCTCATAGAACACAATGCTTTGAAATACTTTCGGGTGTCCCTGTACACAAACCAGTAAAGGTATAAACTATATTTTCAGTAGGGAACGTCCGATAGTGAACTTGAATGACATATTTCAATTTCATTAAGATATGTCTAGAGTAAAGGTATAAAAATATGGTTTATAGAAATACCTCTCATAGAACACAATGCTTTGAAATACTTTCGGGTATCCCTGTACACAAACCAGTACAGGTATAAACTCCATTTTCAATAGGGACCGTCCGATAGTGAACTTGAATAACATATATCAGTTTCAAGAAATTCCATAAATATTTACGGGAGTTAGAGCGCGGACAGACAGACAGACAGACGGACAGACAGACAGACAGACAGACAAACCGAAGTCATGAACACTTTTCAACCTTGTTGGAAAGTGTTAAAAAATGGTATGCATCAGTACATAACACAAGCTACTGAATACACAAATAAAAGTTTGTCGACATTTTCTCAAATATTGACACAGCTTTAAAAATCTTCACAAACATATATATATTTTTTCTTTTTTTTCTAAAATATATATAAAGACCATTTTCTTGTTTGAGAAAAATATTTTTTTTTTTTTTTTTTTTTTTTTTTTTTTTCAGATTTGTTGGATTTGACCAAACATTTGATAATTCAGCTGTTTACACAATCGAATAAGATACATAGAAATATATTTTATTGAAAAATTTATAAATAAATAATGTGAGCATCAAATTTTGAGGTAATTAATTGTCAGTTATAAAGTTACTCTATAATTGTTTCTGATAAAATTTTGTATTTAAACTCGAGTATATTAGAAATTACAAAGATGTAGTGTAAAGTAAAAGGCAAATACTATTACGCCCACCAACGATAGGTGGCAAAATTTTAAATATTTTATTGTAAACAACTAAATAACTTAGGAAATTTTCGTGGCAATTCAAACATATTTCTAAAAATTTGTAACATGAACAGAAAAAAAAAAAAAAAAAAAAAGAACAAAAATATCAGCCAAAGTTAAAAAAGCGTTTATATATATATATATTTATTTATTTATAATCATTTATTGTTTTTGATACGTTTTTCACAATGTAAACATAAAGTTTTTTAACTTTTACTTTTTCATTCCTAAACACTTTTTAACGATTTAAAAAGTTCGTAAACATTTTAAAGTTTTTGTATTTTTCCCTTATAAAGTTATTTTCAGAGAGAAAATTCTTTATACCTGTTATTCGCCAAGTTGTTATAGATTAATTTAAGGTGACCACATGTCCTCAAAATTCGTGGTCTGTCTCTATTTTGAAATCGTTTTTCTAAGTTTTGAATAATTGTATAGCAAGAAAATTATTATCGATTTGGTCTTCATTTACTTAAAGTAAAATAGACTTTTATAGTTGTGTAATTAATTATATTAGTTTTTAATGTTGTTTTATTATAGCTCTAACAGGGTTATTCTAGATCAAGGTGACCGCATGCCCTCTTTCTCTGAAGACGGTCTTCGTATTTATTTATTTATTTATTTATTTTCTAAACTTTGAATAATTGTAGAAAAGAAAATTTTTATCATTATTATTTTTTTTTTAATCCTCATTTCTTAATAATAATAATAAATACATTCTTAATTGGATAATTGCAGGAAATTTTAAAACTATTCTATTATAAACCTACGTTAATCTACTCCACTATATTGTATGGAGATGAAAAAGATGTCATTAGACTTGAATCATCTTCTAAAATCATTGTAAAATATTATTTTATACATAACAAGTATAATAATTCTCTCAAATTATCAAAACGGTAACAGACTTTAAAATTTTGAATAACGATGTCCAAATTTCACAGACCAATTTAAACAAGTTTCACAAATCGAATTAATTTTACATTTAGATAAAAATTTCAAGCTTAAAAATTTAGAAATGATGAAGGTGTAAAATTATGAACTCTTAATAGTAGTCATTATTATTATTTTTTTTAAATTTTTTATTCGCATTTTATGTAATAATTATTATTTCATTAAGATGCGTTCTTGTATAGTTCATCTCAAATATAATCGTTTGATCTAGATGCATTTTTTTTTAAGCTATTGTATAGCTTTTATCGCGGGCTTTGAGCGCGGCGACCGAATCGAAAAATTCCGTAACGAAAAAAAAACCTAACACAATTCGGTAGACTTCGGCTGTACGAAGCTCGCACAGATCGAGACGAGCTGCTCCGAAATCGGACGAATACATAAGCAGCTGTTTGTGAGAAAGTATATAGGTGTATAGGTATCTATCATCTATGTACAACAGTGAATAGCTGTACGCGTAAAATTTGTGTATAAAGTAGATCAGATAAAACTTGAATATCTCCATTCGACTTGCAGGCCTTTAAAACCTATTAAATACCTTTTCTCTATTAAAATTTGTTTTCTTATCATTATTGTTATCTTATCATTATTGTTATCTTATTCATTAATATCAAAGAAAAACCTTGAATATCCCCATTCGACTTGCAGGCCTTTAAAACCTATTAAATACCTTTTCTCTATTGAAATTTGTTTTATATCGGTCACCACGCTCAAAAAGTGTAACTTGAATTAATATCAAAGAAAAAACTTGAATATCCCCATTCGACTTGCAGGCCTTTGAAACCTATTAAAATACCTTTTCTCTATTAAAATTTGTTTTCTTATCATTATTGTTATCTTATTCATTAATATCAAAGGAAAAACTTAAATATCCCCATTCGACTTGCAGGCCTTTAAAACCTATTAAATACCTTTTCTCTATTAAAATTTGTTTTCTTATCGGTCACCACGCTCAAAAAGTGCAATTTGAATTAATATCAAAGAAAAAACTTGAATATCCCCATTCGACTTGCAGGCCTTTAAAACCTATTAAAATACCTTTTCTCTATTAAAATTTCTTTTCTTATCATTATTGTTATCTTATCATTATTGTTATCTTATTCATTAATATCAAAGAAAAAACTTGAATATCCCCATTCGACTTGCAGGCCTTTGACACCTATTAAATACCTTTCTCTATTAAAATATGTTTTCTTATCGGTCACCACGCTCAAAAAGTGTAACTTGAATTAATATCAAAGAAAAAACTTGAATATCCCCATTCGACTTGCAGGCCTTTAAAACCTATTAAAATACCTTTTCTCTATTAAAATTTGTTTTCTTATCATTATTGTTATCTTATTCATTAATATCAAAGAAAAAACTTGAATATCCCCATTCGACTTGCAGGCCTTTAAAACCTATTAAATACCTTTTCTCTATTAAAATTTGTTTTCTTATCGGTCACCACGCTGAAAAAGTGTAACTTGAATTAATATCAAAGAAAAAAATTGAATATCCCCATTCGACTTGCAGGCCTTTAAAACCTATTAAAATACCTTTTCTCTATTAAAATTTGTTTTCTTATCATTATTGTTATCTTATTCATTAATATCAAAGAAAAACCTTGAATATCCCCATTCGACTTGCAGGCCTTTAAAACCTACTAAATACCTTTTCTCTATTAAAATTTGTTTTATATCGGTCACCACGCTCAAAAAGTGTAACTTGAATTAATATCAAAGAAAAAACTTGAATATCCCCATTCGACTTGCAGGCCTTTAAAACCTATTAAATACCTTTTCTCTATTAAAATTTGTTTTCTTATCGGTCACCACGCTCAAAAAGTGTAACTTGAATTAATATCAAAGAAAAAACTTGAATATCCCCATTCGACTTGCAGGCCTTTAAAACCTATTAAATACCTTTTCTCTATTAAAATTTGTTTTCTTATCGGTCACCACGCTCAAAAAGTGTAACTTGAATTAATATCAAAGAAAAAACTTGAATATCCCCATTCGACTTGCAGGCCTTTAAAACCTATTAAAATACCTTTTCTCTATTAAAATTTGTTTTCTTATCATTATTGTTATCTTATCATTATTGTTATCTTATTCATTAATATCAAAGAAAAAACTTGAATGTCCCCATTCGACTTGCAGGCCTTTAAAACCTATTAAATACCTTTTCTCTATTAAAATTTGTTTTCTTATCGGTCACCACGCTCAAAAAGTGTAACTTGAATTAATATCAAAGAAAAAACTTGAATATCCCCATTCGACTTGCAGGCCTTTAAAACCTATTAAAATACCTTTTCTCTATTAAAATTTGTTTTCTTATTATTGTTATCTTATTCATTAATATCAGAGAAAAAACTTGAATATCCCCATTCGACTTGCAGGCCTTTAAAACCTATTAAATACCTTTTCTCTATTAAAATTTGTTTTCTTATCGGTCACCACGCTCAAAAAGTGTAACTTGAAATTATACCAAAGAAAAAGCTTGAATATCCCCATTCGACTTGCAGGCCTTTAAAAACCTATTAAAATACCTTTTTTCAAAAAATAGAGTTAGATCATTGAAATTTGGTACATCGAGGTTTTCGATACCTACAAATCGATTGCGGATATTTTTGATATATTCTCATTGCGGATATATTCTCATTTATTCAATAAAAGAAAAAAAATTGTTTTCTTATCGGTCACCACGCTCAAAAAGTGTAACTTGAATTAATATCAAAGAAAAAACTTGAATATCCCCATTCGACTTGCAGGCCTTTAAAACCTATTAAATACCTTTTCTCTATTAAAATTTGTTTTCTTATCGGTCACCACGCTCAAAAAGTGTAACTTGAATTAATATCAAAGAAAAAACTTGAATATCCCCATTCGACTTGCAAGCCTTTAAAACCTATTAAATACCTTTTCTCTATTAAAATTTGTTTTCTTATCGGTCACCACGCTCAAAAAGTGTAACTTGAATTAATATCAAAGAAAAAACTTGAATATCCCCATTCGACTTGCAGGCCTTTAAAACCTATTAAAATACCTTTTCTCTATTAAAATTTGTTTTCTTATCATTATTGTTATCTTATTCATTAATATCAAAGGAAAAAATTGAATATCCCCATTCGACTTGCAGGCCTTTAAAACCTATTAAATACCTTTTCTCTATTAAAATTTGTTTTCTTATCGGTCACCACGCTCAAAAAGTGTAACTTCAATTAATATCAAAGAAAAAAATTGAATATCCCCATTCGACTTGCAGGCCTTTAAAACCTATTAAAATACCTTTTCTCTATTAAAATTTGTTTTCTTATCATTATTGTTATCTTATTCATTAATATCAAAGGAAAAACTTGAATATCCCCATTCGACTTGCAAGCCTTTAAAACCTATTAAATACCTTTTCTCTATTAAAATTTGTTTTCTTATCGGTCACCACGCTCAAAAAGTGCAACTTGAATTAATATCAAAGAAAAAACTTGAATATCCCCATTCGACTTGCAGGCCTTTAAAACCTATTAAATACCTTTTCTCTATTAAAATTTGTTTTCTTATCGGTCACCACGCTCAAAAAGTGTAACTTGAAATTATATCAAAGAAAAATATGAATATCCCCATTCGACTTGCAGGCCTTTAAAAACCTATTAAAATACCTTTTCTCAAAAAATAGAGTTAGATCATTCAAATTTGGAACATCGAGGTTTTCGATACCTACAAATCGATTGCGCATATTTTGATATATTCTCATTGCGGATATATTCTCATTTATTCAATAAAAGAAAAAAATGTTTTCTTATCGGTCACCACGCTCAAAAAGTGTAACTTGAAATAATATCAAAGAAAAAAAAATACTGCATAAATAAAATAAATAAATAATTATAATTGCATAAGTTGATAAAAAATGCTATGCAATAGCTTTACCGCGGCAGTCCTCGAGTGCCACACGTATTTTTTTTTTTTTATAATTTTAATGTGTTGAATTACTAGATAAAAATTATGAACTCTAATAATTAATTATTTCAACAAAAATTTATTTCTAGACACAAAATTTTCACGCATTTCTCCAATTAGTTTCTGTGTTATGTTTAAAAAACATTATCTGTATTGGAAAAAAAAAAAAAAAAAAAAAAACTTATTGGAAAAAAAAAAAGTCAGTTTCTCATAAATCACATGTAATGAAGACAATCAGTTATTTTGTTAATAATAAAAGTCCACGTTTCCCGAAACTAACATTGAAAATGAGGTCATAGCTAAAACAATGTATTGGAATAAAGAAAGTAAAATTTTATCCACGGTTTCTATGCATGTCTTTTAATTTAATTAAAATAATTTAAAAAAAATTATAATTTAATAGAAGAACTAACCATGATGATGCCATGAGATGAAACAATTTGTTTTAAATACCATGTAAACCATAAACCAACGTTTAGTAATTTGAATCGGCAAGGAGAAATATATCTTTAACTGCATGTGTAAAAATCGAGTACTAGGCGAGCGCAAACAAACTAGTATAGTAAAGTACTCAATTGATTTCTTTAGCGTTAATTACAACTTGCATTAAAAAACATGTTTAAAATCTTTGTATCAGAAATATTAATATAAAAATATAATTTTTGAGAGAACACACGAAAAATTTTATTATTGAATATCTCCAAATTATTTTAAAAAATTCGGTATTTAATTTATTTATTTATTTATTTATTACATCCAACATTTTGTTTCAACTCAGGAATGCAAAAACTTAAAATAATACTAAAACAGGAAAATTGTAGAAGGATTTAAGAAAATGAAAGCTACAAGATATCATTTTTTAAACTAGTGGATCTGCAGATCAGGAGCCTCAACGTCCTATTTGCATCAGACATTATTCAATAGGTCATTTTTATTTATTCCTTATTATATAATAGCATATATTGATTTGATTGACTTGTTAGCATAATCAGATTACATTCCTGAGGGGGACTGCCGCCCCCCCTCCCCTTCGCTGTATCTTTCTTTGAATAACCTATCTGTATATCATATATATGTATTCTTAATAAACGACGGTCTTGTATTATTTCCCTGAAATTCATAAATACCAAATTTCATGCAAAATAAATAAATAAATAAATAAAAAATAAATGAATACATAGCATTTCGGAAATATTTTGCGTAACCCTGTAGACTAATTACCAATTATATGCCTACAATTTTCATCAGAAAAACATGCTTTTAAAATTCTAATAAAATTTCATTATATTTAATGGGGGTGTAACCATGTTAAAATACACTTTAAGAAATACTGACTATAGACCGTAATAGTACGAAATTATTTTATGTATCCCGGAAAAGTAGTCACAGTTATTATAAATATACCTAATTAATTATAACTCAATAATTTTTCAAACTAATTTGACATCATTTGGATGATTACAGTACTTCTTCGGAATTAATTTGTGTGGCCCCATAAATTATTTAGTCTATATATTTTTTTTATATTTAACAACAAAGCATTTTTTCATAAGCTCTACAACTAACTTTTCTAATAAAATCAGACTGTGAACCAAAAAATGCTTTAATCTTTTTTTTCGGAAAAAAAAAAAAAAAAAAAAAAAAAAAAAAAAACGATTAATATCTTATCTTTCCTATCCAGAGAGAAAAGAAAAAAGCAAATCTCAAAAATATTTATTGATCCAATAATTTTTTCCATTACAAGTAAAATTATCATTATTTAAAATATAGTTTACAGATACTTCACCCAATAAAAAATAGCAAATAAATTAAAGACTGACGAGAAAATCAAAATAGAAAAAACTTACAACTGAAAGACAAATGCACCGCTGCAAATATCGATTGTGTTTTTTTTTTTTTCTCTCGAAAAAGTAATCGAATGAACAACAAAGGAGCTCCATGTTTTCCATCCACAAATGAAGCAACAAACACGAAATGGCTAACTTTCAGGGAAAACATAAATTTCATTAAGGCAAAAAGGGGTAAAAGGGGTGAAGAGGAGAGAGGCAAGTCCATAAATCTAAGTGGAGCCCAGAAAATTACAGAAAAGGTTAGAGGGTGTAGCAACTTCCTACAGCTCTTTAATAATTGAAGGTTCGTGGCATAAGACCAAATTCTAGGTTTTAATTTTGTATGCTATAAAAATCGGTATAATAAAAGATAAAATGGACTCTTTTTTTTTTTACTTTTTTCTTTCCTTTCTTTTTCTTTCTTTCTTTTTTTCGGGGGGGGGGGGGGGAGGATTGAACACATTACCATAACCAAAATGACTATGCCCTTAAAACGGTGTATAAATTAATTAAAAAAGTATTTATTTATTTATTTCGTATTAAAACTAAACACCCCATAATTTAGTTTTCGAACTCAATACCTTTTGACAAAAAGATCGCATTAGTCAATGTTCAAATAAGTTGTCGAATTGGTGATATTTCTATACTATATCTTTCTGTGATGTATGGTATGTACTATTTTCGTAATAATAAAAACCAAAGTTTTACGAGATATATTAGAAACTAATGTCATAACTGCAAAAATGCACTGAAGTAAACAAAACAAATTTTTATTCTCTGTTTGGAGTTAGCAGTCGGCAGCAAAATTATTGAAGCACTAGCAATAATTTCTACTTAAAAGGTGGGCACCTAATACTGTTTTATTAAATAAATATTTCTCGAGTCATGACCTTAGTCTTATACTTTTTATATAAAAGTAAGCTGATGATAAAAATTAGCGATCAAACTAAAAAATAAGTATGAAGAGTGTGGATGTGTGCTTCAATAACTTTGCTGCCGACTGTATAATAGAATAATAGAAGAAGGGTGATTTAGCAGAAAAAATATGACGTCACAAATGCAACAGTGTATTATAAAAATAAAAAATAGGCGGAGTAATTATGTGCAAGGACCGCCAATAAGAGATTTAGTGGTTTTCTTTCTCGACTACCGCTACAAAAATGATCAAAATCATGGTAAAAACATTTAACTAAATTACAGGAAAACGAGAAAAAAAAGTTAAAATAATTATAATAAATAATTAAATATTATGATATAATAATATTATTATATTTTATAATAATATTGTGTAACGATATTAAAAATAATATAAATTATAATAAGTTCAAACCGAAAGAAATTCTGGTACTTTTCTGTTTTCGGGATCGCATTCAGGTAGATAATAATAATAATAATAATAATAAATTTGTTGTATTTAGGTATTATTCCTTCGACAAATAAACTAGAGACAATTTTAATGAATTTGCGCTGAAGATATTTTTCACATATAATGAAATTTAAATTACATTTAGTTACTCGAATTCCATTACTTTAATAAAACACAATTAATTTTAAATGTCGCCAGTTTTTTATCGACTTCTAACAGCTTGACTTACAGCATATTCCTGTGGCAAGATTTGGGAGTAGATATAAAACGTTCGTTCTACAACCGCGGCACCGCGGCACGGCACGGGCGAGCTGTGCTGCTGCCGCACCGTCTCTTATCAGTATCCTTCCGGTGACGCATGCCGACATGAAAGATAAGGAGGGTTAGAATTAGGATGTTATCTTGAATGATAAGGAATATTATTTTAAGAGAACTTTAATTAGAATTTTAAAATTAATTTTAAACTTAGAAAATTTTTTTAAAAAGAGAATTTATTATGTTTGATGAGATCTTTTTTAAATTTGTTTAAACATTTTTCTTATACTTAAAAAATTTTGAAAAAGAAAGATATGTACTCACCTTGGAATCGAACCCGACACTTTCCCTCGGTGGTGCTGCCATCTGTTAGTCGATTCAAGAGAATTTATTTTTAAATAAAGATAATTTTATTTGTTTTTTAGCAAGCCCTGGAATTGAACCCGAGACAAAATATTCCCGCGGGGTAGTAGTTTACAAGCATCTTAACCACTCCCCCACAGGAATATAACTGAATGGGTTGATTTAAGATATAAATAGGCGTTTTGAAGTAGATTTTATTTAGTATTCAACATGATGCCTTCGCGCGAGGAAGCAACAGTTGTTGTCTGTTTATATTTTTTAATGTGTATTTTTTTCACAGTTCTTTATATTTTTAGTGAAGGTTCAAAGTTTAATGTAGATTTTATATTAAATTTAAACGAAACGGGAAATTTATCCTTTTTGATATGATGCGTTTTCGAATTTATGTGAACAACAATCAATTTAATTGCTGCAATGGAACAGACTTATCAAAATCCAGCTCATTTTTCCTTTTGCAGCACGGTATAAAGCATTTACACCACCAAAACTTGCAACATGAGCTGGATTTTGATAAGTCTGTTCCATTGCAGCAATTAAATTGATTGTTGTTCATATAAATTCGAAAATGCATCATATCGAAAAGGATAAATTTCCCGTTTCGTTTAAATTTAATATAAAATCTACATTAAACTTTGAACCTTCACTAAAAATATAAAGAACTGTGAAAAAAATACACATTAAAAAATATAAACAGACAACAACTGTTGCTTCCTCGCGCGAAGGCATCATGTTGAATACTAAATAAAATCTACTTCAAAACGCCTATTTATATCTTAAATCTACCCATTCAGTTATATTCCTGTGGGGGAGTGGTTAAGATGCTTGTAAACTACTACCCCGCGGGAATATTTTGTCTCGGGTTCAATTCCAGGGCTTGCTAAAAAACAAATAAAATTATCTTTATTTAAAAATAAATTCTCTTGAATCGACTAACAGATGGCCGCACCACCGAGGGAAAGTGTCGGGTTCGATTCCAAGGTGAGTACATATCTTTCTTTTTGAAAATTTTTTAAGTATAAGAAAAATGTTTAAACAAATTTAAAAAAGATCTCATCAAACATAATAAATTCTCTTTTTAAAAATTTTTTCTATGTTTAAAATTAATTTTAAAATTCTAATTAAAGTTCTCTTAAAATAATATTCCTTATCATTCAAGATAACATCCTAATTCTAACCCTCCTTATCTTTCATGTCGGCATGTGTCACCGGAAGGATACTGATAAGAGACGGTGCGGCAGCAGCACAGCTCGCCCGTGCCGTGCCGCGGTGCCGCGGTTGTAGAACGAACGTTTTATATCTACTTTTGGGCATGCTCTTTAGGTTATATTTTTCTTCCAGCCGTTATCCATTCAGCAACTAACACAATACCTATCTTGCCATTGTCGATCAGTTTCTTGTTGTCTTCTATATAGCAGCTCTCCTTTGACACTTACTAAAGCGTCTCGATTTTAATTATTTCTGAATTCCTTTCGAATTAATCTAACCTGTGGCTGTTCACTCGTTTCTTGCTATTGCTCTCTTTGTCATTTTATTTTTTCTGCAGTTCTTTTTGCAGCAGAAAATTTTAAATAAGAAAGAAGTGTTTTTTTTTTTTTTTTGACCCATTAAACTTTTTTACTTCCATTACCCTACTACCGTTTAGGTCGTAGGGTAATGGATACAATACTTACCCTACTACCGTAGGTAATGGAAGTATTGTATTCGGTCTGAAAATTCGATATCGGGTTTTCACCTGATTTACACGTTTTAAGGTGCCCTGAGTCCAAAAAAGTGGTTTTTGGCAATTGGTCAGTGTGTATGTATGTATGTGGAGAATCTTCTGGCTATTATAGCTCAGAAACTAATAAAGATAGAGCTACAAAACTTTAGAATTGAAATACGTCTGGTGTACAGATGAAATTTCCAAATTTTGGTGAAAATTGAAAAACTGGAAGTGGGACATCGGAAACCGGAAGTGGGACCGTAAGTCCGTATCTCAAAAACGGCTCTAACGATTTTCTTCAAACTTGCTATATAAACACTCTATTAGATGTCCTTTCGAATGATATAGTTGGTTAGTTCAGGAAAATTGATAGGCGTCCTGTATAAATAGCTCAATTTCAGGCCTCACAAAGGCGTTCCTTTAAAAACGGTTGTACGGATTTTTTTCAAACTCGCCATTTTAACTCACTTTTAAATATGCTTTTGCATGTAATTATTGTTCTCCTGTCAATAATTGAGTTTCACCGGAAGTGGGACATCGGAAACCGGAAGTGGAACCGTAAGTCCGTATCTCAAAAACGGCTCTAACGATTTTCTTCAAATTTGCTATATAAACACTCTACTAGCTGGAACCCGTCGAATTCGACGGTCACTTTATTGACTGTAATGTTTCAAAAATTGTTGCATCGTTATTTAAATGTATTTCAAGTTAAAACATCTAATATAATTTACGACATTTCACTTAAAAAAAGAAATTCGGAAAAAGGCTTGTAAATAGAAATGAACCTTAAATTTGTACGATTTCATATCTTTAACTCGATTTTGTTTGAATTCCTATTTTTAAATAAAAACATCGCATAAAAAAAAAAAATAAATAAAATAAAATAAAAATAAAAATAATAATCAGCTGTAACAAAAAACTTTCAAGATTTTCCTAATTTTACTCTAAAAATGATCAAAAGAATGTTAGGAGTAATTAAAAGAAAGACAGAACGGGTATTAACAACTTACTTTTTTATAAACAGCATAAGACTAAGATAATGACTCGACAAATAATTACTTAACAAAACAGTATTAGACGCACATCGTTTAAATAGGAATTATTGCTAGCAGTTCAATAATTAAAAGAAATAATAATAATAATAACTATATAACTCCAAAACTTGCCATATACTGCTGCCTTTGTTGAGTCTTAAGAATTGTTTAGTACTTTTTTTCTGCATCTAGAAGTAAACTCTGAAATAATCACTAAAATAACACCCCTCCTCCTTTTATACCCGGGCTTGGGACCGGCGTTGGCGGAGTTACACTCACACATGCAAAATTACACTCATTCATACAGACAAACAATAAATAGACATAAATAATCTACTAAGGTAATACAAAAGGTAATCTACTAATATAAAAGTTACAGATTTATACAAAAAAAAAAAAAAAAAAAAAAAAAAAAACGATTCTGTTTGGGAAAGATTTAATGTAATCCACAGATAGCATTTTTTTCAAAATAGTACCAAAAACACAACAAAATTACAGTGCTTTTTTTTTTTTTTTTTTTTTTAAATAAACAGATTGTATTTTTAATTAAAACATCTAAATTCTAAAACTGCAATATGTACATATATATATTGGGGTGCACTGGGGGGGGGGGGCATTAACACCCCTTAAAATTTTATATATATATATATATATATATATATATATATATATATATTAAAATGTAAAATCCTCAGACACAGCTATTACAAAATAGCCATAAATGTCATCACAGGAAACTAAAAAAAAAAAAAACCTGAAAAAAAAAAAAAAAATAACTGCATTATTATTCAAATAAATATACACAGATTCAAAATAGGGTGGCTAATATTAGAACACTTCTAAATTTCCTGACTGTTTTTACCATTTTCCCTCACTTATGCTGTTTATTTCTGCATTTTTAAAATAACTGAAAGCAACTGGCGACTTATTATAATGCAATCTTAAACTCCTCTTATTTAACATTAATGATTTCCAAGAATATATTTAAACTAGAAGATCAGCCCGTGCAAAGCACGGTGATAGTTTCGTTATAAAAATTTCTTTCAAATTTTTAAAAATCTCATTGAACACTTTCACGACCGCATGCACGTCTTGTTGACAGTAAGGTCCACCTATGGGCGTTATTCTCCCAAGTTACAATATTTCATTACAAAATTTTCTAAGTTCACATTTATATTACAAATGGATATACATTATAATTATATTCTTCCCAATCAAATTATTTATAGCCATATTGTTGCGAGTTTGTAAATAATTGTATTCATTCTTGAAGAAATTCTTTCAAAGAGGCTTAGTAAATCGTTAGAATGTTAATTTTCGACATTTCTAGTTGTTTTAGCGTTAAAATAATGCATATTATATTATAAAAAGAATAAGAAAGCGTAATTTTCCCTTAAAAACGCATTAGAAATCTCCAATAAGGCAGGTAATGGATTTGGCACCAAATTTGGCGACTTTTTCCCTAATTGTTGATTTTTTTGGTGACCTTGGCGAGAAAATCCTTATTAGTGATATACCAAATATGGATGCTGAAATATGATTGGCTCAGGAGATACAGAAATTTCTGGAACATTCCACACTTTTCTACAGGGGTATATAAGGGCTGCGTTTTTCGCCAAGGCAGTCAGTTCAGTTCAGTCTGAAATCAGAGTCAGGCAGTTTCGCTAATGCTTGCATTGCATTTCAAGAAGTTCTAAGCCTCTTTGAATGAGTCTTGCTTTATGTGCTATTGCTATACAGTTAGTACTGTGGATTTACAGTTGACAGTTGTTAATTAAGCTGTGTTTACTGATTGAATTGAAGCTGATACTTAATTTACAGACCTGTATTTTTCCGGAACTTTCTGTGAATAAATTACTGAATTTTTGCAAGCCTCGCCTTTCATTCTCGGACAACTTACGAACCCCCGAGTACGCAACAATATTACATTTGACTGTACAAATTTGAATACTGGGTATATTCTTCAGAAATCTATATTAATAAAATCAGAGTTTTGTCTGTAAATTTGTCGGAATCGAAAAATTTTGCGATATCTTCACGTTTCACACCCCATGAAAGCCGAAAATGACTTCAGAAAATTTTGCCTGTGTGTGTGTGTGTGTGTGTCTGTGTGTATGTCATCGTGTCCGAATGTCGCTTTTTTTGTCCGGGCATCACTCGAGAACGGCTGGACGGAATTCAACGACGCTCGGCAGGAATTTAGGTCTTCACCCAACTTAAAATTATATCTATCAACTTTTCGGAAATTCCCCCCCGTTCCCCCTAGGGGGTAAAAGACCAAAACACGTTTGTCCGGGCATCACTCGAGAATGGCTGGACGGAATTCAACGGCGCTTGGCAGAAACTTAGGTCTTCACCCAACTTGAAATTATATATATAGAAATTTTCAAAATTATAATTAGTGTTTACATTGTGGGTAAAAAACGCCTGCGCATGCGCCATAAATATTTTTTCACTAAAACGCTTTGAATGGAAAAATAAAATGCAAAATTAAATTTTTAAGATAAGGACTTTTTTTATTCGCGTGATTCGCACTGCAAATTATGAAAAGATTGAAATGAAGTGTTGCCATCTAAGTTTCATACTTTAGTTAATTTTAAAAAATCTAATTGTCGTATCGAAAAACTGTTTACACCCCAGGATTCAGAAAAATCACCTCTTTCATTTGGTACTGAATTTGTAATGATAGGTCCGATATTTCTAATTTATTTTTCCCTTTATCCGTTTTTCCGTTGCCACTTAAATTTCATACTTTAGTTATTTTTTAAAAATCTAATTGCCGCATCGAAAAACTGTTTGAACCCCTGGATTCAGCAAAATCGCCCCTTTCATTCGGTATCAAATTTATAAATATAGGTCTGATATTTCTAATTTATTTTACCCTTTTTCCGTTTTCAACCCAGATTCGATATGGAACAGCTTTAGTATTGGATCCCTTTGGCAAAATTTGAAATTCGTCACCAAAGTAGCTCGGACGTTTCTCGCCAAGATCTTTAATTGCACAATTGAGATAGCCAATTCAGTTCATCGCAAAAATGGCTTAAAATATTTAAAGAAACCAAAGGGTTCCGATACTTAAGCTGTGCTTTTTTCAGTGCTAGAGGCCTATTTCAGTCGGTACAGTTGTCGAATTTTTATAGGTCACTCTTAATTAGTGCTAAAGGCCTATTTCAGTCGGTTTATTGAATGGGGATTTGTTGAATGAAGTCCCCCCAAGGCCCAACTTTGACATGAGTCCCCTCCCAGGCCCAACTTTGACATGAGTCCCCCCCAAGTTACCCCTATTTCAGTCGGTACAGCGTTGTCGCATTTTTATAATACACTCTTAATAGTGCTAAGGGCCTATTTCAGTCGGTTTATTGAATGGGGATTTATTGAATGAAGTCCCCCCAAGGCACAACTTTGACATGAGTCCTCCCCAAGGTACCCCTATTTCAGTCGGTACAGCGTTGTCGAATTTTTATACGTCACTCTTAATAGTGCTAAGGGCCTATTTCAGTCGGTTTATTGAATGGGGATTTATTGAATGAAGTCCCCCCAAGGCACAACTTTGACATGAGTCCCCCCCAAGGTACCCCTATTTCAGTCGGTACAGCGTTGTCGAATTTTTATACGTCACTCTTAATAGTGCTAAGGGCCTATTTCAGTCGGTTTATTGAATGGGGATTTATTGAATGAAGTCCCCCCCAAGGCACAACTTTGACATGAGTCCCCCCCAAGGTACCCCTATTTCAGTCGGTACAGCGTTGTCGAATTTTTATACGTCACTCTTAATAGTGCTAAGGGCCTATTTCAGTCGGTTTATTGAATGGGGATTTATTGAATGAAGTCCCCCCAAGGCACAACTTTGACATGAGTCCCCCCCAAGGTACCCCTATTTCAGTCGGTACAGCGTTGTCGAATTTTTATACGTCACTCTTAATAGTGCTAAGGGCCTATTTCAGTCGGTTTATTGAATGGGGATTTATTGAATGAAGTCCCCCCAAGGCACAACTTTGACATGAGTCCCCCCCCAAGGTACCCCTATTTCAGTCGGTACAGCGTTGTCGATTTTTTATACGTCACTCTTAATAGTGCTAAGGGCCTATTTCAGTTGGTTTATTGAATGGGGATTTATTGAATGAAGTCCCCCCCAAGGCACAACTTTGACATGAGTCCCCCCCAGGCACAACTTTGACATGAGTCCCCCCCAAGGTACCCCTATTTCAGTCGGTACAGCGTTGTCGAATTTTTATACGTCACTCTTAATAGTGCTAAGGGCCTATTTCAGTCGGTTTATTGAATGGGGATTTATTGAATGAAGTCCCCCCAAGGCACAACTTTGACATGAGTCCCCCCCAAGGTACCCCTATTTCAGTCGGTACAGCGTTGTCGAATTTTTATACGTCACTCTTAATAGTGCTAAAGGCCTATTTCAGTCGGTTTATTGAATGGGGATTTATTGAATGAAGTCCCCCCAAGGCAGAACTTTGACATGAGTCCTCCCCAGTCCCAACTTTGACATGAGTCCCCCCCAAGGCCCAACTTTGACATGAGTCCCCCCCCCCAGGCACAACTTTGACATGAGTCCCCCAAGGCCAACTTTGACATGAGTCCCCCCCAAGGTACAACTTTGACATGAGTCCCCCCCAAGGCACACCTTTGACATGAGTCCCCCCCAAGGCACACCTCCCCCTCATTGGGAAAAAAAGAAAAAACGTTGTTTTGCGGCTATAAGACAGTTTGGACTTCCAACGTTATTTGTTACAGTATCTGCAGCTGAAACACATTGGTTTGATTTAATGAAAACTTTATCATGGAATTTAGATCGTCACGAATTAACTAAAGAAGAATTTGTCGATATTAACAAGTTTAGCAGTAGGCCTCTGGCACTAAATTAAAATCTGTCAATGTCAGATTTTCATGTTTGAAATAATGAAATAATGTCGTGTCTGTATAATTTTCTTTTTTTTTTTTTAATCTCTTCAACATCTTAACAACTTAAAAAAAAAAAAAAAAAAGAAAGAAAAAAAAAATGTATCATTTAGGTTTACCTCTGTAAAAATTCCAAAATACATTCGCTTTAAAACTTTGTTTTATTTTATTTTATTTATTTATTTATTTATTTAGTGTATGGAACAGCTTTAGTATTGGATCCCTTTGGCAAAATTTGAAATTCGGAACCGAAGTAGCTCGGACGTTTCTCGCCAAGATCTCTGATTGCACAATTGAGATAGCCAATTCAGTTCATCGCTAAAATGGCTTAAAATATTTAAAGTCACCAAAGGGTTCCCATACTAAAGCTGTGCGTTTTGTACTTATTTATTTATATTTTCTATTAAAGACTTCTGTGGTCACGAAATTTGGTGCGTAAATTGTTTGTTTGCATCCGGCACTTATTGTAACTGGATTCCACGAAATTCGAAATCCCCCCCCCCTTCTCGGAGTCGGAGAGCAATAAACGGTATAACTTCAGTATAACCCCACAGCTGAATTTGGCGATTTTTTTTTGCGTCGTTTTGAAGGATAACGATGTCGTTCTGGACTGTTTGCGATATAATATGGCAGCCTAATATGTTGCTTATTTTGGATTTATGATTTAGATTATAATTTTATCATTTATCCTATATGATTTATGATTTTTATATTTATGATTTAGCCATAATCGCCAATAAAAAAATTGCCAAATATCGTTGTGGGTTTATACTGAAGTCGTTCCCAATAAACATGTGTAAAAACATGTTTTTCCGTTTGAATTCGCTTTGAATTATCTTAGAATGGCGAAGTTTGGTGTGCGGATATTGATTAAGTGTACGCATTATGTACATTAGTGGGATTTTGCAAAACTTCGAACTCACCCACTGAGGAAGGGGAAGTAACAAGTGGGTAAGTTGTGCCTAAGGCAGTGGGGACCCAGACTGTATATTGATTAAGTGTACGCATTACGTACATTAGTGTGATTTTGCAAAACTTCGAACTCACCCGCTGAGGAAGTGGAAGTAAGAAGTGGGTAAGTTGTGCCGAAGACAGTGGAGACCTAGACTCCTCACTTTGCGAGCGAGAAAACCTCTACCAATCACAGCGAGAACTTAGGTTATTAATAAAGATATGAGATTTTGACAACTCATTTAAGTTTAATGTCCAGCGAAGCGGGCAAAGCCTGCTAGTCTATCTATATTAATAAAATCAGAGTTTTGTCTGTAAATTTGTCGGAATCGAAAAATTTTGCGATATCTTCACGTTTTACACCCCATGAAAGCCGAAAATGACTTCAGAAAATTTTGCCTGTGTGTGTGTGTGTGTGCGTGTGTCTGTGTGTGTGTCATCGTGTCCGAATGTCGCTTTTTTTGTCCGGGCATCACTTGAGAACGGCTGGACGTAATTCAACGACGCTTGGCAGGAATTTAGGTCTTCACCCAACTTAAAATTATATCTATCAACTTTTCGGAAATTCCCCCCCGTTCTCCCCCTAGGGGGTAAAAGCCTAAAACACGTTTGTCCGGGCATCACTTGAGAACGGCTGGACGGAATTCAACGACGCTTGGCAGGAATTTAGGTCTTTACCCAACTTAAAATTATATGTATCAACGTTTTGGAAATTCCCCCCCGTTCCCCCCTAGGGGGTAAAAGACTAAAACACGTTTGTCCGGGCATCACTCGAGAACGGCTGGACGGAATACAACGGCGCTTGGCAGAAACTTAGGTCTTCACCCAACTTGAAATTATATCTATAGAAATTTTCAAAATTATGATTAGTGTTTAAATTGTGTGTAAAAAACGCCTGCGCATGCGCCATAAATATTTTTTCACTAAAATGCTTTGAATGAAAAAATGAAATATAAAAATAAATTTTTAAGTTAAAGACTTTTGTATTCGCGTGATTTTCACTACAAATTATGAAAAGATTGAAATGAAGTGTTGCCATCTAAGTTTCATACTTTAGTTAATTTTAAAAAATCTGATTGTCGTGTCGAAAAACTGTTTACACCCCAGGATTCAGAAAAATCACCTCTTTCAATTGGTACTGAATTTGTAATGATAGGTCTGATATTTCTAATTTATCTTTCCCTTTATCCGTTTTTCCGTTGCCACTTAAATTTCATACTTTAGTTATTTTTTAAAAATGTAATTGTCGCATCGAAAAACTGTTTGAATCCCTGGATTCAGCAAAACCGCCCCTTTCATTCGGTATCAAATTTATAAATATAGGTTGATATTTCTAATTTATTTTACCCTTTTTCCGTTTTCAACCCAGATTCGATATGGAACAGCTTTAGTATTGGATCCCTTTGGCAAAATTTGAAATTCGGCACCGAAGTAGCTCGGATGTTTCTCGCCAAGATCTTTAATTGCACAATTGAGATAGCCAATTCAGTTCATCGCAAAAATGGCTTAAAATATTTAAAGTCACCAAAGGGTTCCGATACTTAAGCTGTGCTTTTTAGAGCTAGAGGCCTATTTCAGTCGGTACAGTTGACGAATTTTTATAGGTCACTCTTAATTAGTGCTAGAGGACTATTTCAGTCAGTTTATTGAATGAAGTCCCCCCAAGGCCCAACTTTGACATGAGTCCCCCCAAGGTACCCCTATTTCAGTCGGTACAGTGTTGTCGAATTTTTGTAATACACTCTTAATAGTGCTAAGGGCCTATATTTCAGTCGGTTTATTGAATGGGGATTTATTGAATGAAGTCCCCCCAAAGGCACAACTTTGACATGAGTCCCCCCCCCCAAGGTACCCCTATTTCAGTCGGTACAGCGTTGTCGAATTTTTATAATACACTCTTAATAGTGCTAAGGGCCTATTTCAGTCGGTTTATTGAATGGGGATTTATTGAATGAAGTCCCCCCAAGGCACAACTTTCACATGAGTCCCCCCAGGCACAACTTTGACATGAGTCCCCCCCCAAGGTACCCCTATTTCAGTCGGTACAGCGTTGTCGAATTTTTATAATACACTCTTAATAGTGCTAAGGGCCTATTTCAGTCGGTTTATTGAATGGGGATTTATTGAATGAAGTCCCCCCAAGGCACAACTTTGACATGAGTCCCCCCCCAAGGTACAACTTTGACATGAGTCCCCCCAAGGCCCAACTTTGACATGAGTCCCCCCCCCCAGGCCCAACTTTGACATGAGTCCCACCAAGGCCCAACTTTGACATGAGTCCCCCCAAGGTACAACTTTGACATGAGTCCTCCCCAGGCCCAACCTTGACATGAGTCCCCCCCAAGGTACAACTTTGACATGAGTCCCCACAAGACCCAACTTTGATATGAGTCCCCCCCCAGGCCCAACTTTGACGTGAGTCCCCCCAAGGCCCAACTTTGACATGAGTCCCCCCCCAAGGCACACCTTTGACATGAGTCCCTCCCAACGCACACCTCCCCCTCATTGGGAAAAAGAGAAAAAACGTTGTTTTGCGGCTATAAGACAGTTTGGACTTCCAACGTTATTTATTACAATATCTGCAGCTGAAACACATTGGTTTGATTTAATGAAAACTTTATCATGGAATTTAGATCGTCACGAATTAACTAAAGAAGAATTTGTCGATATTAACAAGTTTAGCAGTAGGCCTCTGGCACTAAATTAAAATTTGTCAATGTCAGATTTTCATGTTTTAAATAATGAAATAATGTCGTGTCTGTATAATTTTTTTTTTTTTTTTTTTGTATTTATTTATTTATAATACTGTCTATTAAAGACTTCTGTGGTCACGAAATTTGGTGCGTAAATTGTTTGTATGCATCCGGCACTTATTGTAACTGCATTTCACGAAATTCGAAATCCCCCCCCCCCCTTCTCGGAGTCGGATGGCAATAAACATGGGTAAAAACATGTTTTTCCGTTTGAATTCGCTTTGAATTATCTTAGAATGGCGAATTTTGGTGTGTGGATATTGATTAAGTGTACGCATTATGTACATTAGTGGGATTTTGCAAAACTTCGAACTCACCCGCTGAGGGTGGGGAAGTAAGAAGTGGGTAAGTTGTGCCGAAGACAGTGGGGACCCAGACTCCTGACATTGGGAGCGAGAAAACCTCTACCAATCACAGCGAGAACTTAGGTTATTAA
The DNA here is from genome assembly GCA_963930645.1 of Salticus scenicus. Lineage (NCBI taxonomy): Eukaryota > Metazoa > Arthropoda > Arachnida > Araneae > Salticidae > Salticus > Salticus scenicus. The sequence continues at coordinate 174,134,607 of OZ005656.1, read as the reverse complement.
TAAAGATATGGCATTTTGACAAATCATTTAAGTTTAATGTCCAGCGAAGCGGGCAAAGCCTGCTAGTATATAAATATATGTATAAAATAAAGTTTAAGCATTTAACTATTAATTAAATAACTTCAAATGAAATGGGTTGTGAAAAAGTACTTAAGATGTTTAGCCGGAGCAAATCATGGTGGTAATTTTACAATTATAAATATTGTAAAAAAAAAAAAACAATTATTGTGGATATATAAGAGTAAATAATTTCAAATAATTATAAAACTTCTCTGAAAACGACATTTCTTGTAAAAAAGTTTCTGCTGTTTCCAATCTGTCCTTGTGCGTCTGTTGGCTGAATATGAAATTTAATGTTATTTTGATTTCGTGATCGGGATAAGGCAACATATAGTTGTCCATGAGAGAAAACTGTTTCATCAAGATAAATTCCTACATGCTGAAATGTCTGACCTTGAGATTTGTTTATTGTCATTGCATAGGCAGGAATGACAGGAAATTGGCGACGTTTTAGGATGAATGGAAGAGTGACATCACTTGGACACAAATCAACTCGTGGCAAGAAAACTGTTTCACCATGATGACACTGAGATAAAATTTTCGCAGAAATGAAATTTTCATGCATTTCAAGTATTGATAAGCGAGTCCCATTGCAAAGACCCTGATTTGGATTAAGATTTCTTAGCAACATGACTATTATACCTTTTTTTAAAATTAGCTGATGAGGTGGCATGCCAGAAGGAGTTTGCTCATGTAAAAACTCTGTTGGATAATTTAATATATCATTATTGTCTTCAGAAACAATAGAATTTACACTGTAATACACATGTGGGTCTCCTTCAATTCTTGATATTATTTTCATGTTAATTTCCAGAGTTTTCCTATTTGTTGGAGCTAAAATAACTCTGTTTCCCAATTCTTCAACCTGCATGGTGGCTAATTGACTGTAAATTGCTTCGATGATGTTATTTTCAATCATGTGTTCAGGGATTTCTATGGAATCGGTGGGTAATTCGGGGATGCTAGGAAGAGTTCCTTCTCCTACATTTAAGAGCCAAATATTGTGTTGTTCTTGTCCGGCACTTCTCATGTTTGAGATGAGTGGAAGGTGGGTGAAGTATCTCCATAAAGGTGTAGATTTGATACAGGCTTCTATGATATTTGCTGTAGATCCTCTTGGCACAACTGGAAGTGTCTGTCTGAAGTCTCCTCCAATAACGATAACTTTCCCTCCGAAAGGCTTATCACTGCTCATGATTTCTTTCAGAAGGGAATCGATACATCGAAGACCATCTTTTGTCAGCATCGTTATTTCATCTATAACGATGAGCTGAGCTTTGCGAAGGTTTTCAGCTTCTGAAGTATTTGTCCTCATTGAGGAAACTGATGTGTCAAGAATAGGAATAGGTAACTTGAAACCGCTGTGAACTGTTCGCCCACCTTCGAGAAGTGTTGCTGCAACGCCAGTAGTTGCAAATGGAAGTGCTATTTGTTCTTTTCCCCGAATATAGTGCAACAGGGTTGAGTACAAATAAGTTTTTCCTGAACCCCCAGGACCATCAATGAAAAAATACCTGTCTATTTTATTTATGTCTTCGATAGCTTTGATGATTTTTCTGAAGGCTTCTAACTGTTGTGGATTAAGCGATGCAATCTGAATTTCTGCCAGTTCTCTTTGTTCGACTGGGTTGTAAAGCTGTATTTCAATAGGATTTCCTATTGGCATTGGAAGTTCAAAAGATTCGCATGTCATTCCGTGTTGCTTGAGAGTTGCATTGATATCATGTAGAGCCAGATTAAAAGAACTTTCATTTTTGTTACACTGAAAATCCATAGCCATATCAGAACAATAATTATTCCATAGTTCAAGTGCGTTAGTAGGATTGCATAAAATCAGTATGAAGGCAAAAGTCTGTCTCAGTTGTTTTGGCATCTGGTAAACAGCAGCTTCCCTCAAACAGTGATTCCATTCTTCATCAGAATCAAGTAAATGTCTGTGAAATGCTGCTTCTTTGAAGGTATCATAAACAATACCATCAACAGCTTTTAAAAATTCAAAACTTGTAGCACCGGGTACGTGAAGAAGCAACATCCGTAGATAGAATCGTTCTTCTTTTTTAGCACTAACAACATACATTCTTGGCACTATCTTATTTCCACCTCTTTGTCTTTTTTGCCATTTGTTCTTTTTGTATACGTAACTGTAGGGAATATCTGAATACAATATTGTTTCAGTATCCGGGTTGGTTTGATTTAATTCGAACCATGCCTCAAGTTTAGTTTTCCCTGTTCTTGCAGCCTGTAAGGCTTCTTCTTCTTCACCTTCTGTAAAGATTATGCGCTGCTGATTTGGCAGGTGTACTGGCAATCTCATAACTGCATGTGACCTGTCATGCATTTTAAACTGGAGCAATCGCCACATGGCTTCTGGTGCACTGACATACCTCGCATGAATGTAATTTGCAATTTCATTGTTTTGAATCTCCCCAGCACTGACAATTATATTCGCACAGTCAAAACCTTTATAGATGTATTTGTAAATATATTTCACTGCTCTCATAGATGTACAAACTTCGACATTAATATGTGCATCATATTTCAGAAGCAGATAGGCATTGTAAGGAACAACGAATCTGTTGTCCATTGTGGTTCCACGTACAACAACTGTAGAATTCATGCATCTCTTATACTTAGGATAGCCATCAGCACTCAATAAAGTTTCTGTTTGAAAATCTTTTGGGAAACCTTTTCTACACTTTCTAGCTTCCATGCAAGGAGCTCGAGGATTGTTTGAACCGCAAGGGCCATGAATCATACAGCGCGTGACGATTTCATGCAGGCGTCGATTTAAACCAGGATCAGGAATCTCAGCACTAATTAAACGATCAATATGTTCTACCGATGAAAATTTATCTTCTGCACGCAAGATAATTAAAATATGGACATGTGGAAGACCTCTCTTTTGGAATTCTATTGTGTAAACATGAGCCGTTGAAATTCCTAAAACATCATGCACTATCAAATCTTCAAGAATGGATTTTAGCTTTAAGTTATAAACTCGTGAAACCAAATCAGGACGGTCACTTGGCTCTTCACCTTTTCTCAAATTTTCTGTAATTTCACGCCACTTAGGATTGGCTGTGAAAGTTATGAAAAGATCTGGCGGACCAAATTTTGCAAATATTGACATAGCATCAGCACACCTCTCACGCATGTTTCTTGGTGATCCTTCAAATGATGAGGGAAGAATGACTGGAATCCCAGCTGCTTGTGCATTATTGACTCTATTTTCAATGTGATCTGCTAGTCCTTGGCAGAATTCTGTTCGCAGCTTCTGCTGGTGTGTTTTAATGTAGTTCAAATTATTGGCTTCAACTTGCAAGTAAGAATCCACTATGAACTGCTGTGTCAGTCGTCCCGCACTAATAACTGGATTGAAGTGTTCTCTTATGGCCAACAAAGCTGCTTTGTACTGCAGCATAGTAACATTATTTCTCGTTCTATTTGTCTGTGCACCCTCATAAGCCTCGCAAGTCCAGTTAGGTTGCCAACCTGGTTCGCCATACGGGAATAAAATGGGATAAACCATTGGGTCCAAGTTAGGGCTGAGAATGTTGATATTGACAAACTGCTGTCCTGGATTTTCTGGGTTTACTGGATAAATTCTAATGTCTCTGTCAAAAGGAGGCTCACCATGATCATTAACAAAAACCATTGCAATTTCATTTGCTGTAGGTGCATTATACCTTCTCTGATCAGTATGACGATCTCGTCGAAATACCAGATTCACTATGGGAATATCTTGTCCTGCTTCATTCGCTTCATCGATCGCTTGAGCTTCAACGTCCCTTAGCATACGGTAAGTGTGACAAAATCGATTTGTCATTCTGAATAGCCTGTCCAACTGGTCCAGAAGACGGGGAATGCATTGTTGATTAGCAGGATTAAGAACTCTGCATTCTGTTGCCTGAGTGCTATCTATGACATACAGTTGGGCATACTGTCGAGATTGTTCACTGCGTGGTTCTAGATGGCTGGTCCTGTGACATATTTGACCATGAACTTTAAACACGTAAGGTCCTCTTCCACTGAAATTTAATACTTTGGCTCCCATTGATGCAAAAGATAAAGCACTGTTATAAGAGCGAATGTTATCTCTAAAATTCTTGTAATCAGGGTTCTCATGATTCATCAACAAATCTTGAAGAACTGGTTGAAAAATCAACTGATTTCCTTGAGAATCCGTTGGTTTAATCAAAGAAACTGTCCCTTTCCGGCAACAACTGCTGAATTTTTTGTCTAGAGGTCGTTCAGCGGCAAAATTCTTCGAACCACAGAATTCACAAACATCGATCATTGGTCCACAGTAATGTAATTCATCATTCTCATTGGTAAATACTTCTTGAACTCTACGACTATTTCTTTCATTTCTTTGATCATGGGATTCAACATCAGCTTGCCTTCGCATTTGTGCTGCAAACTCAGATTCTCGTTTCCTCCGTCGCCTTTGAATATCAGCATTATTTTGTCGAATTCTTGCCAATGACTCTGGACTTTGTCTTTGTAACCATCTTCTTTTCCTCTCATTTTCCAAACGACGCCGTTTTTCAATGAGTGTTTCAGACAGATCCATTCGGAAAAAAATTAAAATCTCACATTAAAAAAAAAATGTTCAGTTTTGAAAGATTTTTCTAATGATGTAAGGTTTATGTAGATTAATTTAGAAGAAATACACAGCATTTCTTTAAAAAGAAAATCGCTGCCAAAAGTTGAAAAATGATCATTTCATTTTATTTATTTCTCACTTCAATTAATTCATTTGCTAGTAAGACCGTGCGAAAATTTCACGCTCTATTTATCTCTTCGACAACTTTAAAATTTAAAATTATGATTATTATTATTTAATAGATGTCATTTTCTCATATGCATGAGCTAATTTAATATTTTAGTATTTTTATTTATTTATTTAATTTTTATTTATTTATTTATTTATTTTGTCCGTAAAAGCATATTCAATTTTATGCTGGAAAAAAAAAAAAAATTAAGCTTGATAAAAATAATTAAAGGCTTTAAATATGTTTCTACAAATATTTTAAGAGTTTTAAGGCTTTAATATGTTTCTGAAATATTTTAAGAGTTTTTTTTTTTAAATAAAACGGTCAAAGAGTCATTCATTCGGGATTAAAGAGTCATCCACTTGGAATTTGTATTTTCTGAATGGCAACCGTTTTGGTTTGTTTTTATCAGGAATTGTGTTGTTTATAATAGCCAGTGATCCGTTATATGTAATTTATATACCTTTAAACATTCCAATTGAATAGTTTTTCAAGGTATTAAAGGAAATAAGATTAGGTGTGATAAAAATATATTATACGTATGTTTTCGTAAGTTGAGCAAACAGAAAAAAAAATAAAATAAATAATAATAATAATAATGGCTTCCAAAAGTTTCAGTTTTGAAGCGGTACTAACCGGATTCGTTCATGACAGATGACAGATGAGGATCATTATATATATTAACTAGTATATAGCCCCGTCAAAAATGACGGAATGTGAACGATAAATCTTGAAAACAATGTTTAGATCATGAAGATTGCCACGTGATCATTCAAATGTATTTTCAGTTTTTGTTTATAAATCAAATGTGTTTCGATATTTTCTAATTTTCGTTCTGAAATTAAAAAAATTCTACCCGATCAATAAATATGAATGACAATAAAAAAACTGCTGGTTGACAAAAAATATAGGCCCGAAAACACAACAGCAATAACACATCCCAGTGTTCCGTTAAGTGCTCTATTTAAAGTCCTCATAATAAGAATAATCTAGTGTGTCACTCACACGACTTTCTCTTACCCTGAAATTTAATGCTATAAGTACAGGTTGGAGATTAAGAGGTAAGATAACGTGTACTGTTATGTAAACCTAGTATGTTAAACAATTCAAATTAGGGTTCGGAAGAGCTTTATATGATAATTAGTTCTGGCCCCCCTCAACCCTCCGTTTCATTAATGCACCTACATTTATATAGAACTTAATTCGGTTATTAAAAAATAATTCAGTTTAAAAAAAATAATTTGTTAAAATTATTATTTTAAAAAGTTATCTTGTATGATAATACATACGATTTCCATATTAGAGAAATAGTATAACACTAAATATCTAAAAAAAAGTTGAATTTATTCTCAATATTAAAGTAAAAAAAAAAAAAAAAATGTTAAAAATGAAAGAAATCAATAACTTTATTTTAAATTATCGTAGATCGATGGTTCAACCATTCGTTTTAAAGGTATTGGCGAGATCTTTTAAAAGATACCCATCATGAAAATTTACTCCACTCGAGGGAGGACATCTACCCCAGGGGGGGGGGCGAGGCTCCTACATACACAAAAAAAAAATTTCCCAGTTGACTATCTCTATTACAAAAAATATGTATTCGTTTCATTTGGTTTAGTGCAGTCTATAGATGTTAAATTCTACTTACCTGCAATTTCCCCCATAGACCGCCGTAATGTATTCGAATACTTTTGAATGTCCCTGTACACGAACCATTTGCTTCATCTTAACGAAAAGCTTACTGTAGCATCCCTATATGATACACATTTAGAATACTGAGTTTGGAATTTCTGCTACTATTTGTTCTTGAGATATGCTGATAACAGACACACAGACACACAGATAGACACAGAGACCATTCGCTAAAAACGTGATTTTCGTATTCAGGGGACCTCAGAACATGTAAGTATAACAAAAACTCACGTTCGAAAATTTGACCCTAAAACAATACTTTCTCGACCCTATGGGTAAGAGGAAGTAAATAACGATTCACTTCATTTTACCAAAATACTTTTTTTAAGACTATCGAAGATCCTGTTTTCAAATACGTAAGCGAAATGTGACGTCACTGACCGTCCGTGGATGCAAGAAATGATTCCCTATTTTAATCGTCCATTGTATATTTTATAAAAAATTATTAAAAATCGAAGAAAATTATTTTCCGATTTTAATACCCGTATTTGGGTATAGGTATGATATCGTATCCATGTGTTAGACTGAGTTATTTTGCTGTCAAATTGACAAAATTTTAAATTTCAAAACTGTGTCATCTTTGGCGTTTTTTTGTATTTGGCGATTAAAAACATACTACGAAAATATACATGCCAGATGTTTATTTTCGTAATACGTATTGTACGATATATTGTTTCATATAATTCAGTTAAAATAACCATGATTTTTGAAAGGAATGAAATATGTTCGCCAAATAATTTGGCGATATATTTTTTCCGCCAAGGATGACAGATATATTAAATCTATTCCGCTGCAACATATGAGTATCTTATTTCAGACACTTTATTTAAACATTTGAAAAGAAATTTGACTTCAAATTATGATAGAATATTTATCATTTTCCTTTTAATTAGTATATTAGTTGGATATTTATTGTGTAAATATCATCCTTTGAAATGAAATGTTTATGTTTTCAATCAAATATGGAAATTTGCTATTTTATTTTTCTAAAGTTTTGAAATTTAAAATTTAAATTTTATCAATTTTACAGCAAAAACAACTTAATCTAACGCATGCACACGATAACTAACACATATCTATACCGAAATATGGGAATTAAAATCGGGAAATAATTTTCCTCAATTTTTAATAATTTTTTACAAAAAATTCAATGGGCGATTAACATAGGAAATCATTTTCTTGCATCCACTGACGCCCAGTGACGTCATCACTTTGCTTGCGTATTTTCTAACTAACTATCTAATAATTACAGACACTCCATGCTAACCCAAATTCACCTCTACTCTATACTCCCAACCAGCTATCTCACCCACAACATCGCCAAAATATCCAGGATCCAGCTAGGGACTTTCTCATTCTCAACCGAACATTTTATCTTGACTCGATATTATCACCTTAGACTACCCTACTTTCAATACTCATTTCAACTGGTGACCTTTACTTGCCCAACCAAACATTCTATCCCAACTATAACTTTACATTAATTTCAAAACTAAAATCAACTGGCGACATTTACGTACTGAACTCGACGCCAATCATACCATACAATGTAAACAAATAATGAAGCTTGATAAAAATATTTAAAGACTTTAATATGTTTTTACAAATATATTTTAAGATTTTTAAGGCTTTAATATGTTTTAGAAATATTTTAAGCGTTTTTTTTTTTTTTTAATGAAACAGTCAAAGAGTCGTTCATTTGCAATTAAAGAGTTGTCCATTTGGAATTTGTATTTTCTGAATGGCAACAAATTATGTTTGTTTTTATTTGGCATTGCGTTGTTTATAATCATGAAGTTACATAATTCTATTTATAGGTTCATGTTTATAATAGCCAGTGATCCGTTATATTTAATTAAACATTTAAACATTACAATTGAATAGTTTTTCAAGGTTTTAGACGGAATAAATAACAATATGTGCGATACAAAACATGTATGAAAATGATATGTATGTTTTCGTAAGTTGAATTGAACAAATGGGAAAAAAAAAAAAAAAATGGCTGCCAAAAGTCTCTGTTTTGAAGCGGTGCAAACCGGAATCGTGAATGACAGATGAGGATGAGGGTCATTATATATATTAATAAGGCTTCCCCTTAATATGGCAAGTTTTCCGAAATGTAAATATAGTCAAATAGAATTGGAAATCTGCTTACCAATCATACTGCAGCAAAGTATTTTAAACATGTCGCCACTTTCTTTAGAATAAATTGATATTACAACCGGTTACTGAATCTACAAAATTTAGACTTTAGTTTCCCCTCCCTCTCCATGCAGAAAAAAAAAAAAAAATCCATTGGATGACCTTTATTCATATTTTCTTTTCCCAAATTTAGACTCACCCACTTATGCAACAGAACAGGCACACGCACTGTTTGCATAAATATAAGTGGCTTTGAAGCCACTAAGAATTTTCGACTAAGTATCAATTGATGAATTTCGAATTAGGATTGATTAAATTTAGAAACTCAGATTAAGAATTTCTAACGAATTTATATTAAATTCATTCTGCAACTTTACTTTATTACAAATCAAAGTAACATGCATATTAATTAAATGAGAATAAGTTTAATTCTACTTACCCCCTCTGCCAGTATTCCGAATATTAACGACACACCACACCACTAAATTAGTAGACTATCATTCGACATTTGAAGAATCGTTTTATTTTACTTGAATACTTAATTACGAATTTTTATTCATATTTAAGAATTATTACTGGAACTATAATGAATACGATTTGAATGTTTAATAGTTCTGGTTTTATTTTAAAGTCTTGAGATACCTTGTACCTCGTCCGGATTCGAAAGGCGACTGAAACAAAACTGCCCAGCACCGATCTTAATCAGTTCAGATGTGCGCACCTTTTCCATTCCCCGACATCCTCCGGGGGGGGGGGGGCTGAGCATGGCAGACTGGCGATTCGATTGACGGGTCTTTTGGTTATTCCCGATGGCGTCTTCAGGGTAGCCACTCTAATAATTCCATCCTCACCCGGATGGACTTCCAGAAGGCGTGCCAATTTCCACTGAGCCGGCTGAATAGAAGGCTCCAACACCAGGACTAGCTGACAAGGTTGCAGATGTGTATTACCACTCTTCCATTTTTCTCTTGATTGGAGTGAAGTCAAATAAGACTTTGCCCATGTGCTCCAAAATTGCATCTTGATCTGCTGGAGGAGTTTCCATCTGGAAGAAAAACTGGTACAAAATGGATTAGTTTGGTTAAAAGATTGTTCAGGAAGCTGGAGAAGCGGAGCCCCAATTAAGAAGTGTCCTGGTGTAAGTACTAAGAAATTATTGGGCTCGGTGGAAAGTGGGACTAAGGGTCGTGAATTTAAGCAGGCTTCAATGTTAGTTAGAATAGTGTCACATTCCTTAAAGGTCAGGCAATTGCCTTTACACGCTTTGAGTAAATGGCGTTCGGCCAATTTAACCGAAGATTCCCATAGGCCGCCAAAGTTAGGCCCGTAAGGTGGCATAAAATGCCAATGAATTTGTCTAGTTGTGGAAAAGTCTTGGATAGTATTGGTTTTTGAAAGCTTTACTAGCCCTTTTAAATGGGCATTGGCACCCACAAAATTGCGCCCGTTATCAGAGTAAATGTCAGTAGGATAGCCTCGACGCGCTATGAATCTTTGTAGGGCATATAAAAAATGTTCAGTTGATAAGCTCGTGACTAATTCGAGATCAATTGCCTTGGTGCTCATGCAGATGAATAGGCAAATATAGGACTTAAATTTTGTTTTTGTTCGTTTATGTTCACACTTTGTTTGAATAGGGCCTGCATAATCAAGGCCAACATGTTGAAATGGTCTACAAGGGTTGACTCTTGCACTGGGTAAGTCACCCATCATTTGTTGAATTGGGGTCGGTTGGATTTTGGCACAAGTGACACATTTACGAAGCTCTTTTTTCACAGTGGATCTACCATCAGGAATCCAGTAAGACTGGCGAATGAGATTTAATACTAGGTCGACACTTCCATGAAGACTATACGTGTGAAAATGTCTTATTAATGTCGATGTAAAAGGGTGATTTTTAGGTATGAGTATTGGATGTTTAGTATCATAGGGCAGAGTGATGTTTTTGTCAATTCTACCTCCCACTCTCAATAGATTTTCTGAATCAAGAAACACATTGAGATTTTTTAATTTACTGCTGTTTGCCACGGGTTGGCCGCGCTGCAAAAGGGCGATTTCTGAAGCAAAGGCCCTTTGTTGGACGAATTTAATAACAATTTTTCTAGCTTCTGAAATTCCTTGTACTGAGACTGGTCCTTTCATTTTGTAGCATTTTTAATATTATTAATAAACCTCTTCATAAATGCAATTACTCGAAAAAGTTTATTACTTGATGAAAATTTTGAAACCAAATCCTCTATAACGGATTCATGCATTGGAGTTGACTCTATTAGTCCAGGAATTCCCACAATTGTACATGGGACTGAGGTAGCAATCTTGGACTCGTGATCTAAGACCGGGATCTTTGACCAATCAGGTCCAGACCACCACAAGTTAAAGTGGTTTAATTTGTCGGGTAACAGCCCACGGGTTGCACAGTCTGCTGGGTTATGTTTGCTTGGTAAGTGATGCCATGATGTTGTGTCTGTGAGAGCTCTAATTTTGTTTACTCGGTGTAGGACATATGTGTTGCCCTTTAAGGGCGGATTTAAGATCCAACTACGGGCGATTGTTGAGTCTGTCCATAGGAGAATTTCCTCAACCTGATAATCCAGCGAGCTCTGGACGTCTGACAAAAGTTCCGAGAGTAATACAGCCGCGCATAGCTCCAACCTAGGCAAGGTAATGGGTTTTAAAGGAGCTACACGGGTTTTAGCTGCAATCAATTTTAAAGATGAGTTCTGACTTGGGCGTATATAAATTACGGCAGCATATGCCTTTGTTGACGCATCACAAAATCCCAGAATCTGGTAAATAGGTTCGGAATTCAGGTCTAAAAATCTGGGTACTGACATGGCCTTAAAGGAAGCAATTTTTTCATAAAATTCGTTCCACCTGTTTTGAATGTCTGGTGGTAAAGGATCATCCCAACCAAGTTTTAGCTTCCAAACATCTTGTAGAAGCAATTTTAAAAGAATAGTGGCAGGGGATAACAGACCCAAAGGGTCGAAGATGCGTGCAATTACAGACAATAATTGTCTTTTGGTTTTGACGTTTTCTTCTGTGTTGACGCCAACCTGCAGTGTATCCGATGTTAAATTCCAGTTTAGTCCTAAAATACGTTGGGATTGATCGGGGTTTAAGGATAATTCCTGATTTGTTGATTTTAAAGCCTCTGGGACCTGAACTAGAGCTTCCACATAATTTGAAGCCCATTTTCGCAGCTTGAAGCCCCCAGCATTAAATAATGCCTGAAGGTCTGTGACCAAAGATTGAGCGGCTTCGATTGTTTCAGCCCCTCCAAGGAAATCGTCCATATACAGGTTGTTGCGGGCAGCCTGCACAGCTACGGGAAAATTGGGTTCTTCATCGTTTAATAGCTGTAATATGGTACGCAGGGCTAAAAATGGAGCACAGGCTGTGCCATAAGTAATAGTGTTCAATTTATACACTCTGAGTGGATCTGAAACATTGGCCCTCCAAAATATTCTTTGAAAGTCTGTATCAGGCTCTGCGACTAGAATTTGTCGAAACATCTTTTCGATATCACTCGAGAGGGCGACTTTATTTAAACGAAATCTGATTAAGTTGCTGAAAATACTGGATTGGAGTTTGGGCCCTTTATGCAAGTTAGAGTTCAGGGATTTGCCATTTGTAGTTACGGCCGACGCATTGAACACTACCCGTAGTTTCGTAGTGCTACTATTTTCATTTATAACTCCATGATGGGGCATATAATAATTGGGTTGGCGATTAAGTTCTTCAGCCCTTAGTAAAGTCATATGACCTAAGTCTGAGTATTCACACATAAACTTACAATATTCCTGTTTAAGCTTAGGGTTCTGAATAAATCGATTTTCAAGCCGTTTAAACAATTTTAGTGCACAATTGGCACTTTCACCTAAAGCTATCTCATCATGGAGGGGTAATTTTACCACATAGCGACCTTCGGGGTTGCGCTTGGTGGAAGATTTATATAGTTCCTCTGCCGGATCGGCTTCGGTTTCACTCTTAGAAGATATTATGGGCTGATTGTCAAAAAAATCGTTCAAGTTAAGGCAGTGTAACGAGGAGCTATATGTTGATTTTGGTTCCATTCCATCCCTTGAGAGGGGGCCACTGAGTAAGTACCCAAGTGAACTGGGAATGGCAGATGGTTCTCCTGGCCTTCCCTATACTGGTGTGCCACAAATTAGTGACGCAAAAATATCTGCGCCTAATAATACTTCGATTGGTTTTTGCTTGAAGAAATTCATATCAGCCAACTGCAGATTTTTTGTATTTGGCCAAGACGTCGTTTGCACCCGGAAATTTGGCAGAGGGGTAGTAACCCTATTTACTACTAGCGCTTTCAAGTTCCTATACTCGTTAGCGAAATATGGCGAGAATGAGAATTCCGTAAAATTCAAAACAGTTTCTGCGGAAAGACCGTTTATGCCTATAAGTCGATGAGAAGTGCCAAACAAAGGCAAATTTAGCTTCTCAACGCACTCCTTTGTTATGAGACTATTTTGTGAGGCACTATCAACTAACGCCCGACATTGAATAATTTTGCCGTTAGGTGACCTAACCTTTATAAGGGCAGTAGCCAATAATACCTTTTGGTTACTAAAATTTGCATTAGATTGTGAACTACTGGCCACCGACGTAGTAACAAGGCCGCCTCCCTGATCTGCAGAATTCTGTGTATAAATGTGCAGAAGAGTGTGATGTGAACCTGCATATACTTTACATTTAATATTAATTCTACATTGACGCACTTGATGATTAGTTCGCAAACAATTTTCACACAGTGATTTTGATTTAACTAAGTCCCATCGCTCCTGAACACTAATTCGATTGAATTTGGGACATTTAAACAATTGATGTACTTGAGAACAGGCGACGCATTTATTTTCTTTGACTAGTATTGAATTATTGACACAAGATTTTTTTTACACTACTACCTTCTACTGGCTTCTTAAACATCCCTGGTTTATTTTCAAGCTTTGTTTGACTCGACGCCTCCCTTTCAATGAATGTACGAAACGAATTTAAATCGGGAATAGTTTGCGTATTCTCTAGACTGAGCTCCCACCTATGCCTAACGGATGAGTCCAATTTTGAGATCATGAAATTTATAAGAATAAGATCGCTAAGAGGATTAGATTCCAATCCGAGGGTCGATAAATTTCGCACCGCTTCGTTACAAGTATCTATTAAATTGAAAAACGATTTAGGATCATCCGCTTTGTTTACTTTTACTGAAAAGATTTTATTTATTTGAGTTATAGCTAATTGACGTTTATTTTCGTAGCGCTGAGTAAGAATTTCCCAACAGTGTTTAAGATTTTCCGATTGTAACGAAAATCCACGAATAAGTTTTGATGCACTACCTCTAACACACGATTGGAGGTATTGTAACTTTTCAACCTCACTAAGGCTGTCATTATCCAGAATAGATGATTTAAATAAATTTTTAAATGACAACCAAGATTCATTATCCCCGTAAAAATAAGGAATTTCAAGTTTAGGGAGACTAATATGCGAATTAACAGAAGTCCCGGGTTTGGTACGTGCATCATTATTTACATTTGGAGTATTTGATTGCGATTTACTCTCTAATACAACGGATAATTCTAACAGAATGTCCCTATTCTTTAACACCTCTTCAGAGTTTTCATCGTTTTCCTCTTCGGAAAAATTTGTAACTATTTCCTCGAATTTAACCTCCAGTGCATTTACCTTATCTTTTAAGATTTTTAATCTGGCTTGATCGCCTTTATCACAATCATTGACTTTCGATTTTATAAATTCTATTTCTTTAATTACATTTTCAAATTTTATCACTTCATTAGATTTTGGGAACAACGCACTCTGTTCGGCGTCATTCGCCCTTGTTCTTCCCTTTCTACCCATATTTTGAGCAAACTAATTACAATTAATTAAATTTAAATATGAATTAATCGATCGAATTAAATTATTCTGCAGATCAGGAAGTAAAACAAAACAAAAATATAAGAACAAATGAAAAGAAACCACACATATAGAATTTTTTTTTTTTTTTTTTTTTTTTTTTTTTACTGAAATAAATAAACTAATAAAATATTAAATGCACTTTTCTCATTCTCATACACTCATTTATTCAACAATTACTTAACATGAAAGTTTATTTCTGAAATTCCAAACCGAAACTTTCGGTTTGAAACCCAAACTATTTTGAATTACGTTTTCTCTCAAAACAAACTTCTACGTAAGCATGAAAGCGAAAGTACTTTGAATTACGTTTTATATCAAAACAATTTAACCTTGTATTAATGATTTATTTCAACAAATTAATTTTAATTTACTTTAAAGTTCTTATACAGATAATTTAATCCTACGTAAACAAAAGAATTTTTTCAATTTACAATTTTTTTTTTTTTTTTTTTAATTTAACGAATTACGATTAATTATCTAATCAATAGGTAATTAAGCCTCCGTGAATCGACGGACCACTATGGCTTTGAAGCCACTAAGAATTTTCGACTAAGTATCAATTGATGAATTTCGAATTAGGATTGATTAAATTTAGAAACTCAGATTAAGAATTTCTAACGAATTTATATTAAATTCATTCTGCAACTTTACTTTATTACAAATCAAAGTAACATGCATATTAATTAAATGAGAATAAGTTTAATTCTACTTACCCCCTCTGCCAGTATTCCGAATATTAACGACACACCACACCACTAAATTAGTAGACTATCATTCGACATTTGAAGAATCGTTTTATTTTACTTGAATACTTAATTACGAATTTTTATTCATATTTAAGAATTATTACTGGAACTATAATGAATACGATTAGAATGTTTAATAGTTCTGGTTTTATTTTAAAGTCTTGAGATACCTTGTACCTCGTCCGGATTCGAAAGGCGACTGAAACAAAACTGCCCAGCGCCGATCTTAATCAGCGCCGATCTTTATATCTTTAAGACTAAATTGATAAGCTTTATTTTGATCATAAAGCAGAAAGTAATCCTTACTAAGAAAATCTTTAAAAGTGTCCAACAAATGAGCGGCATTTGAAGGTTGTTGAAAAATCACAATAAAAGAAAATAATTGCCTTAATTGAAATGGCATTTCAAAAACTGATGCTTCATGCAAACAACGATGCCATTCACTATCATCCTGAACATGCTGCATTGCTGCTTCTTTGAAAGAAGGAAACACAACATCATGAACAGTCCTTAAATCCTCAAAAGATGTAGCTCCTACAATATGAAGCAACAGTAATTGAAGATGATACCGTTCAGATTCAGCAGGGGAAACATTATACATTCTGCCAATTACTTTAGAAAATTTAACCCGTTTTTTCCAAATACGCTTAGATTTATCCCAAACATAGAAAAGAGGTGTTTCTGGATAAACGTAAGGGCTTTTCGTTTGTGGATTTTTATTTAAATTAAACCATGCAATAAGTTGAGTATTTCTTAATTCTGATCTAAGTAAAGCTTCAGAGGCATTGTCATCTTTAAAATATATTTGCTGTTCTTCTGGTAAATGAACAGGCAAACGAATAACTGTATGAGATTGTTCATGCATTGGATAGGAAAAAATTCGATATGCAGCTTCACATGAACTGACATATCGGGTGTTTAGGAAATCAGAAACTTCATCATGATGAATTAGACCCCCTTCTGCAGTTATTTGCACGTTAGCGCAATCATGACCCTTGTAAATATATTTATGTATGTATTTTATACTGTGAACACTTGCACAAATTTCAACATTTATATGGGCTTTAAAATAAAGTAAGAGAAAGGGATTATAAGGAACTATATAACGGTTGTCAACCTCAACATTATTACCTTTAATACATTTTGTAATAGTCCGACTATTATTTCTCCTTTTATAAAGTGGATAACCATTAACATTTTCTTTTGTTTCATGGACAAATTCTTTTGGAAATTGTTTTATACATTTACCATCAATCATGCAAACTGAGTTTGGATTAAGACTGCCGCAAGGACCATGCACCATATGAGTTTTTACTAAATTATACAACATTGTGTGATTGGGGTCTGGAATTTCTGCAGAAACTACTTTGTCTATATCTGTTACTTCCCTAAACTTACAACTATCTTGAAGACACAATAATAAGTGAATATGAGGCAAACCCCTCTTTTGAAAATCAACTGTATATAAATATGTTTGTACTTTGCCAAATATTTGTGTTTGGTTAATCAAACGTAAAAGTTCTTTAACTTTTGTATAAAAAAAACGCACAGTAACATCTGGTCTGTTATTAGCAGTTTCAAACGAATGTGTACTATTTGTGATTTCTGGCCATAAAGGGTTGCATGTAAATGTCAAAAAAAGATCTGGCTTACCAAATGTTCTTACCATTGCCATAGCATCTTGATAAATTTGAATCATGTTTCGAGGACTACCAGTGAAAGAAGAAGGTAAAATAACAATGCGCCCCGCTCTCAATTTTTCTTGCTCAGCACGTGCAAACAAAGCGTCTGCAAGGCCAGAATATGTGTCTACTCGTAATTTTGCCTGTTGATTGCGAATATATTTTAATCTATCTCCTTCGATGCGACAGCAATAATCGACAATCAGTTGTTAATTTCCCAGCATTAATTATTGGATTGAAATTTCCTTTAGGGGAACATCCTCGAATCATAAGCCTATAAGATACATATTCTCGCATTGAAATATTTTGACGAACATTAGTTTTCCTTTCTCCTCCAGCTGGCATTGAAATATGCCAACCTGGTTCTCCGCAAGGCCAAATTAGTACATATGACATTGGATCACAGTGCATACTATCAAAATCCAATTTTTTCAACCCACCATCTTTAGCATAAACATTTATGTACCTATGAGATGGTGGAGCGCCATCGTGGGATTCAAAAACTGCTGCAACTTCTGAACACGTTGGCTCATTGTAACGGCGATGATCAGACTGAGGTTCATGATAAAACCGCATGACAAAATTGATTTCCTCTCTATTTTCCTTTAAGGCTAATTCCCGTTCCTCACGTATTTTTTGGTGCATTGTTTTGTAGCACTTTACATAAGGGTTATAATTAAGTAAAACCTGATTTAGAAATTCAAAAATGTCTGTTCTTAAGGAACTATTTGCAGCATTTTCTAATCTAATCTCACTGGCTTCAGAAAAGTCTAAAATGTATAACTGGCCATAAGAAGCTTGGAACAATTTTTCTGGATACAAAGGGGAAATTTTATGGTGCACTGTACCAAGAATTTTAAAACAGTAGGGACCATGACCAACGGGTAATTTTAAATTGGCACCAAATGATACAAATGATAATGAATTATTATATTGTCGAATGTTTTCCCTGAAGTCTTTTGACTTGTCACAATTTCCCATAAATAAATTTCTAATTTCATCCAAAATACAAACTTCAGGTAATTTAAATTTTCTGTTGCAACATCATAGACTAAAATAGCCAGCTGAATTCTTTTCGGGTGAAAAATACAATGCATTACAATAAGCGCATTTATTATCTAAATCGCCTAAACTGAATGGGGGTAAATAAGAAATATCTTCGGAAATAGCACAACCATATTGAATTTTATATGGTTTGAGATTTAACTTTTTTCTTTTAGCATAATATGTTTGATTTTTTACTCGTCGTTTCTGTTTCTTATCTTTTTTAAGCAAAACTGTATAGTGGCCCTCATTAGAGGTGAGTTCGGGCTCTATTTTGACAATCCGAGCCCGCCCGAGCCCGAAACATTTTTGAACTGAGCTCGCCCGAGCCCGAAAAATTTTGTGTGATAAGAGCCCGAGCCCGCCCGAGCCCGATATTGAAAGTGGTACGCTATGCAACGCATGCACATTAGTAAAATTAAATACCGTTTTCATTTTCAAATTAATTTTCTTATTATCAATCCTCAATTTAAATAACTATAAATGTTATTATAACAATTTATAATGTCTGTGTCTCTGTATACATGTACATATTTATATAATACATATTTATAGTGCAGCCCATTGTTTATAACGCGCTTATCGGTGGACAAAACATTTTTACGAATGAGTGATATAATGAGGCCCAATATAACGAAGGAGGAAGGATTACTATACAACACTATGATATAATATGCATCCCGTTGAAAAGAAAATTCTATTTAGAAAAAGGAAAGTCAAAGATACTAAGGTTTGCAAGATTATTTTGTGATTTGTAACTTATCATGACTATTATGGCAATACCATAATAAATAAAGGTGACCTCAAAATGAATAAAATTTCTTCTTTTTTTTTTTCTTTTTACATTTTTCAGTTAGTGAAAAATAAAATAAACGGAACTTTTAGCTTGAATCCGAGCCCGCCCGAAGCCCGAAGAGTTGCGTAAGATTTGAGCCCGATCGGGCTCGGACTCGGGCTTACGGGCTCGGGCTGAGCCCGTCTCATCTCTAGCCCTCATATCCATCTCCTTCATACAATAAATTTACTAATATTTTCCCTCTATCATTTACACCCAACTCTGTAACACTACCATCATGGGAGTGAAAAATAGTGATAAAAATATTATAAATTCTGGTAGCTGCATTCAGTTCTACATGACTACCATGCGTTCCATCTTTGGTCATAATACTAAAATAGTCACTGGCATTAGAAATCGCTTCGCTATATGATTCATCTCCGATAATGAAATCACCATACGTAATCCAGTTGTCAACTACATGTTTGACAACTTTGTGGCGAATAACTGTATGATTATCTTCAGTGCCATAAATAAATACAGATAGTGCTCTAAATAAGCAATTCCCGTCAGGAATGATCTCGCGATTATCGTAAGAATCTAACATCGCTATACGAACTGATTTATAATGCAAACGGTAAATTCAGAAAAGAAAAAGTTCTGAAATTAAAAATGAAACATTCTAAATAAACAAAATAATCTAATTAGTATGGCTATTACCATCAGGAATGATCTCGCTGATATCATGAGAATCTAACATCACTATACAATTTAACGTAAACAGAGCATAAAAAAATTAGAATGCAAACGGTAAATTTAGAAGAAAAATGCTAAAATAAAAAATAGAACATTCTAAATAAACAAAATAATCTAATTAGAATACTTACAAAAGCTAATACTTACAACAGAGACGGCTACTGAAATTCAAATATGTCGGTAAACGTAAACACGCGTCTCGAGTCTCGAGAAGGCATGAGCTAAATCCGTATTCTGATTGGTTCAGTCGCTCGCTCTAGAAATCCGAAGAGACTCTCAGCGATTGGTCACCGGTTTCGTAACAGTCTCCGCGCATGCTCAAATCGTGCGATTTTGGTCTTACAGAATATCGCTTGTGTGTTTTAATATATAAGATTAGATATCCTTACTGAGTAATGGAAGTCGTGTGGCTGTTGCACACCAGATTTTTTATTTAGGTATAGATATTAAACACAGGAATAAACAGAAGTTAGTTATTTATATGACCATTGAGTTTTAGTATCAAAATCATTTGAACGTTAAAATTGAGAGAAAATTTTAATTGAATAAAAAAGAAAGCAGTAAAATGAATCACTACATGCACTATCTCAATGAAATCCTAATTATAACAATTTGAACTCAATCTGAGAACGTAAACGAATAAAACTACAAATAAACTATTAATTTGAATAAAAGCATTATTTAAACATTCATTTTTTTTTTTTTTTTCCGACATGAAAAGAAATGTATTTGCTTACATGTAAATAATAAAATTGAAACCTATTCCCGTTTTTTCTTTTAATTTTCACATGTAATAAAAAAATACATATTTTCTTTTTCGTCTGGAAAAAAAAAAATGAACGTGCAATTTATTTACTTATTTTTAGTACTTTTTTTTTTAAATAATAATTTTAAAGTTCAAACGTTATTTAATATCTTTTGAAACAATTATCCTATTCAACTAAAAAAATACGGCGTTAGCTCGATTTTGTCCTGATTAATAAATGTACCAATTTTCGTAACGATCGGTTGGAGGCTGTAGATATGTACAACGAACTAAAAATCCAGACAGATACAACGACAAACTTTCAGCTTTATATATATAGATTTATAATTCTAAAGTCACGTTAAAATGATTGAACTCTAAAAGTATAAACAATATTAACCTGATATTAATATATTTTCTTTTTAAGTGTTACGAAAAAAGAACGTTTTGGAATGATGACATAACATAAATATAAAAAAATATCTGTGAATGCACTTTCCAACAAGGTTGAAAAGTGTTAATAACTTCGGTTTGTCTGTCTGTCTGTCTGTCCGCGCTCTAAATATTTATGGAATTTCTTGAAACGGATATATGTTATTCAATTTCATTATCGAATGTTTCTATTGAAAATGGAGTTTATACCTCTACTGGTTTGTGTAAAGGGACCCTCTAAAATATTTCAAAGCTTTGTGTTCTATGAGAGGCATTTCTATAAACCATATTTTCATACCCTTACTGTACACAAATCTTAATGAAATTGAAATATGTTATTCAAGTTCACTATCGAATGTTTCCTGTATAAAATGGAGTAAATACCACCACGGATTTGTGTACAGGGACACACAAAAGTATTTCAAAGCATTGTGTTCTGTGAGAGGCATTTCTATAAACCATATTTCCATACCCTTACTGTACACAAATCTTAATGAAATTGAAATATGTTATTCAAGTTCACTATCGGATGTTTCCTGTATAAAATGGAGTAAATACCACCACTGATTTATGTACAGGGACACACAAAAGTATTCCAAAGCATTGCGTTTTATGAGAGATATTTTTATAAACTAAATTTTAATAACTTCACTTTGCACGAAGATTTATAAAATTGAAATGTGTTATTTATAATCACAAAAGAAAATGCTTTGCATAGAATATAGCACGTATATGTATATATATACATACAATTACTCGTTAAACTATACAGACTTTTTTTCTTTTTCCATAGGAGAATACCTTTACAGAGACAAAGGAAATACGATCCGTAGCTTGTTCCTATGAAATTATCGAAATACTTCCTGACACGTAGCGACGGAATGTAAAAGCTTGTGCCATATCGAGATGTCAATTAACAGCAAGCGCTGGGAAATCAAAGGAATGAAAAGAGTCTCTCCTCTGAGAAATGGACTTATCTTAGATTTATGGCCCTGTCTTCTTCCTACATCACAGTAATTCTTTCAGGAATTTATTCTCGTTATATTGATACATTTATTCTATGTGTTTAACCAGCTTTCTTTGTTTTAAAGAGAAGGCTTGTTTGAAAAATTGAAAATAGGAACACCAGTACACTTTATAAGCAAAGTCATTTCTGCGTATTCATTTTCAATAAATTGTTTAAAATTTGCTGGGAATTTTAACTTTATTTAGATAACTTTAATGAAAATTTAATTTAAGCTACATTAGTATTAATAAAAAAATATAGATATACTTTTTTTTTTTTTTAACTTTATACAGAGTGGCTATTAAGTATGCGGAAAAAGTATTTGATAATGAATAAATAATGAAAGGACAAACAAAGATAAATATTTTATTCCTAGAACAAATAGTGTCTAACAATTATTTTTTGCAATAAGTTTCAAAATCACAGACAACGGCTTTGATGCAAGCTTAGATCCTTTTCGGAAGTGAGGGGGCGATGCGGCGCCAGTAGTCTGGATCTAAATCACCCCATTCTTTACTCAGGACTTTCTTGAGGCTATCCAAATTTGTAATTTTCCGTGTTCGTAATCGTTCTTTTAAGTACTCCTTCACTGAAAAATCCATTGAATTCAAATCAGGGCAGTTAGAAGGCTACAGATCTTTTGTCAGATAGTTTTTCAGTTTGACATCGAGGAAGGCAAGCATTGGTTTGGCTCCATGGACTGGAACCCAATCTTACTGAAATATTTTAATGGCCAGGCGATTTTGCTTTCATGAAAGTATGGATTTTCGCAAATCCTCTTTTTGATAAACTTTTTCATTAATTTATATGGTTTTTCGATAAAACTAGTTGAGTTTTACCATTGGTGATAATTTGAACTCAAATCAACATTTTTGGAAACAAAGAGTTTGTTGCAATTTTCCCTTTTTTGGTGTTTTTGAGAGCTGGACTCAAAAGTTGGAGATGATTTTGAGAGTTTTTAGCAACTTCAACAGCAAAAACTTTCTCATCAGACAAAAAAACACTTTCGGTGCGCCGCACACGGAAAAAATCAGGAACCTTTTTGCATTTATCTGATCGATTTTGCTTTCCTTTTGATCACTCTAAAACTACCCGTCGAGTGAACCATAGCTTTTGATTCCCAGCTCGTCGTGAACAATCTTCTGAACCGATTGGCATGATATTTTGAGATCTTTTGAAATCCTGTTAATACTGACTCCAACGTTGTGGTCGATTTTTTCTTGGTCATTCCATGAATTTTCAGAGCGTTTGCAGTTGCTTTTCGTCCGGTTTTGGCTTGTCCTTTACTGTGCCATTCAGTTTCTATGGCTTAAGCACATCGTAGACTGTTGATTTTGGAATGGTAAGCTTCTTTAAAATAGCCAGTGGTTGCATCCCGATCCCAGACTCGTGAAAGCGAACAACAGCTTCTCGGTGCACGCACACTGTCATCTTCCTAAAACTCAAGACAAATTATTTTAATAAATAATATTTAAAGATAAAAGCAACACAATAACAACAAAGAAATGTAGTTATAAAATTAAATGAGTAGTCCATAAAGGCTCCTCAAAAAATTTTCCGGCTGCTTAATACCACCCTGTATATTTTTACCATCTTTACAACACTCTTATAAATAAATAAATAAATAAATAAAATCGTGATTTTTAGTTACGGCTACACAAACAGTGAAGAGCGAAATTGAATCACCAGTTTCAAGAAGGAAACAAGCACCAAAAATCGAAAATTCATTTTTTTTTTTTTTTTAATGCCGTTTGTGACACACATGCTAGACAAAAGAATGGAACGAAAACCACTTAAAATAAAAACCACTTAACATAAAAACAGGCATTGAATATATTTATGATCGCAATTTTGGAATCGCAAAACGTAAAATAAGAAAATGCAACCGAATTTATGCACCCTAACAATACATAGGAAAGGTTAAAACTTCCAAAAATACAGATTCTACGTGCAACAAATTTTCTTTTCTGATTTTACTAACTTCCGTTTTTCTCGTTTTTTTTTAATTATTTATTTTTTTAATCCTGATTTTGGATTTGCTCCCTTCTTAAAACTGCTGATTCAATTCATCTCTTGTTGTATGCAAAAAATGACGGATAAAAGCCGTATGATGCATTTCTGCAAAAAAAAAAAAAAAAAAAAAAAAAAAGATGCACTTGATGTATAGAAAATAATCTGTAATATGAACAGCCACTACTATAGTTACATGTAACAGAGTGTTTATATTGCAAAATGGCCAAAATATCCACGGCGTATCTGGAATAATTCTGACATTCAATGTACGATGACCAATTAAATACAATTCATGGTCGCAAAAAGATCAATAAAAATAAATGCCTCATATACATAAATTGCTGTTTATTTTTGTAGTAATTGATGTTCACAACACCATTTTCTTTAAATTCTCTAATTGGTCCCGCAATATCGTTCGATATAAATTAATAGATTCACATTTTCCATTAAAAAGATATTTTTTGCTCTGGATGTAGCGTCATACATTTCCCAGACGTTTTCTTTAAAAGATATATGCGTCGAAAAAGTATGAACCGTTCGATTTTTATATATGTATGAATAATTTATTTTTAGAATTTTAAATTAGTGGCTTTCTGTTACCTTTCTGTGTATTTCTATGCAACGTTAACGGAACATTTAATATTTATACATATATTATTTTAAAATTATTTTTTTTTATCATCGTTTTCTTCTTAATTTCCTAATATTTTCGTCAGCTATAAATCGCATAGCATTTACGAAATGTGAACCTTAACATATAATTAGAATGAAACTTATGATTGAATTACAAAAGAATTACTAATATTGCAAAAATATCGATAAGTTCTGAGACATTAGAGAAATAAATTTTAAATAGAAGCAAAATTGCGAAATGTAGCTTTACGGATACGCGACAAATTTTAAATTACTCGTTCTGTGTAGCATGAAAAAAAAAAAAAATCATCGAAACATGTAACAAGCCACAAAATAATTGCAACTATCCCTGCAGTGTATAAGGAAATTTGTTCGATTATGCTACTTTCAGAACTTCTGAAACAGTAATCTCAAAATTATGATAACAAAATAATTAAACGTTTTTTTTTTTTTTTCTCTTCCATTCAAATAGCACAGTTTGATCTCTATAACGCAGAAGACACATCAGAGCGTGATACTGATGACAACCGACTGCTCCATGTAACCTTCTCAGAGAAGTTGTACTTGTATATACTAGTAAATATTCACTAAATTATTTACGACATGAAATACAACATTGCATAGATATTGTGCTGGTACATGGGACGTAGTAACAGTATATCTGTCTCAGAGAAACACCTTACTCAACCCAATTTGCATACAGAAGTGTTAAAAATATGGCAAAATACTATCGCAAAGATGAATTCTTCATAGCAGTGACTTTACGCAAATAGGACGATAGGATGTTGCGTATTATCTGCGATGTACTTAGAATCAAGTGTGCTGTATGGCCTAAATGGGGTAAACATATAATTTGGAGGACTGTGTTATTTTTACGACAAATAAATTATCAAATTTAAGACATTAGAAATTAAAAAGATATTTCTAGGTATAAATTTCCTTTTTTGTTGTAAATTTTGTTATTTCTTATTTAAAACCATCATAATATTTAAACCGTATTGGACCGGGTTAGATTTGCCCCACTGTAGCCCATACACGTCGTAAAAGGCGACTAAAATGGGTACCCAGTGCCTGGGGGGTGTAACCGGGTCAGAAGTCCAACCTTCTCGGAGGCTCTGGCATCTTTTCTTTTCATGAATAGTCACTGTACTGGCATTCAACTTTCTCCTGACCTCCTTTTCGACTGTCCTGCTATATTGGGCAAGCTCTTCAGTATCCATCTAGCTCCCTCGCATCATCTCCTCTATTCTTCAAGGGTCGTTGATGTCGGTACGGCTGTCCTGGATACCTTCCCCATTTGACTCATCTGCACCAACTTCTTGGACAAGACAACAACAACAATAATATTTAAAACTTTGTAGCACACTCTTCCTTTGGGTTGAAATCAAAACTCAAGAGCCCCATTCAAGTACTCTTCAACGGAGATATGCACATGTATGGTTAATTCTACTTTATTTATACATGTGGGAAGTTCCGTGCACAGCCTACAGATGGCGCTGTCTCTGATGCGTATCTTTGAACGAGATGACAAACGGAGGAGTTGAGATCTGGCTGCAGTGGAGATCGGTTGAGACCTTCAGCGCGTAGGCTGACAGGCTCATTTTTCTGCTAATTAGAGCTTGTTGTGCTCTGTATAAGTGTGTAGAGCCATGGAGAGCTCTATACCATAATCTCACTTATTAGAAATAGTACGCGTAGGTACTAATGTGAATTGTAGAGCGAGTCAGTGCTCATATATGTTACTTTCTGTTAGTCCTAGTAATGAAGAGAGCTTGTTATGTGTATTAGGCCTCGAAACCAGCAAATGTTATTGATGGAAACCCTGCTAATATTATCATTTTATCTTTGTGTAAACTGTGTTGTGTACGTAATAAATGTTTTTAGTTATCTTAATCGCACCTCTTCATTGCCCCACCCCTAGACGCCCAGCCAAGATTCTACAAGTGGGGACTCTGCCGCGATATTACCACCAACAAGTTAAAAAAGGTAACTGTTATTGTTATATATTTATCATTGTGTTTGATAATACATAATAATGATTAATGCATTGAGCAAAAAGAGTTTGAGTTACTATTTTGAATTAGAAATTAATGGTGAAATATTTGAGAACACTTTTGGTTTCACTGTGTGATGAAATTAAATAAATATATTACTTGAGAAGAATGAATAGAAATAAGAATTATGATTGAAAAAATATTCTGAGTAATCTTTTATAATTTTGCTTATTACTGTTTGCAATAATATTTTAACAATATTATAACAATATTATTTTAAAACGAAAGTGAAAACAATAATTAAAGAAAGAATAATGATAATGGTGATATTATATGAAATAGGTGTATATAGCAATAATTAAGAAATATATAAGTTGTTCTAAATATTCTATTAAATGGTATAAACTGTTCTGAATGTGTTTATTTAAAAATCATGATAATTTTGATTTGAGAACAAAAAGCATAGAATCATTTTTAAGAAATATGTTCTCATATTATTTTGTTCCTATTTAAGTATGATATTAATTTGGTAGAAATATTGAAATATTTTTTGGTATAAGTAATTATTTAGAGTTATAATGGCCCAAAACGTGTTACAAGGTATTAGAAAAGCAGATTTAAGAACAATTGCTGAAGAATTAGGCCTAACTGTTCCGGCGGAAGCTAAGGTACTTGAAATCAAAACTTTAATTGAGAGTTCTGATATTTATAAAAATGATTTAGAATTTGTTAGAGGTGTTATTAAAATGTTACTAGAAGAACAAAAGTTGAAATCTGTAGAAGAACAAACCAAAATTGAGATAGAAAGAATTAAATTATCCCAGTTAGAAAAAGAAATAGAGTTACAGAATTTAAAGTTACAGGCTGCAGCAAATAATTCTAGTAATAATGTTGAGCAATCAAATTCAGAAACTACTTCACAATCATTAGAAAATTTAATTAGAAGTATTCGAACATTAACCATTTCAGTACCTGAGAAACCGGAAGCTTTGCACTTATTTTTTCAATCCCTTGAAAAAGCATTCGTTTCTAAAAATGTACCCCCTAAATTTAAATCGGAAATATTGATTAATTTATTGGGAGATAAATGTAATCAGGTTCTTGCGTACGTAACCACCGAAGAAATTAACGATTATGAAAAAGTTAAGGAATTAATTTTAAGACAGTTTCAACCAACGCCGCGTGAATGTTTAAGTAATTTTAAAAATGCGTTGCGTAATCCGTCAGAATCTCATGTCCAATTCGCTTCGCGTCTAAGCGCTTCTTTTGATTACTATTGTAGATTGAGAGGGGTTAACGACGTTAAGCAATTGTGTGATCTTATAGTTTCTGATAAATTATATGAAACGTTGGATTCTAGAACTAAGGAACATATTAGTGTTCGAGAAGGTCAAAATTGGTTTAAACCCAACGAATTAGGTCGGGAGTGTGATTTATTCTACTCTTCTAGAGGGAAATCGTTAATTGAAACTAATAATAATACGCGAAACGAAAGTTCAGAGAATAAGCGGTTTGTAAACAAAACTCCTTTTAGAAAGACACATTATAATAATAAAGATCCCATAGTACGTAATTCGGTATCTAATCAAACTCACGAAAAGCATGAAAGAATGTGTTATATTTGTGGTGCTAAAGGGAAAACATTTCATTTCGCTAGAGTGTGTCCTAAACGTATTGCTGAGAAAAAAGAATTCCGTGAAAATCTTCCAACAAATTCAGTAGTTCAATCCGAAACAAGTCCGATTAACCTAATTGTTAATGAGCTCGAATATGTTGATATTTTAGTGGATGATATTCCACTTAAAGGGTTAAAAGATTCTGGTTCTTCGATTCTAATTGTAAATAAAAATAGCATTCCACAGACTAAAAATGTTATTTCTTCAACCACTCTAGTTAGCTGCTTTAATGAAAAGAAAGATGCAAATCTGACTGAATTTAAAATATCTTTACCTAATCATGATTCAATAAATATAATCGGTGCTTTATGCAACAATTTGACATGCGACGTAATTCTGCCTAATAATATCTTTCATATTTTGAAACAACAAAATAAAGAGGAAACACATGTTTCGAATTCCAGCGACGTAGCAGGGGGGAAAGAAAATTTTCCGTGTTCGGGGGAAAGCAATTTCGATGAAGCAGGTGGGTGTTCTTTTCCTGTATTCGATCGAAAGGAAAATGAGATAGATTCTTTTTTTTCAAGTATGTGCAATTTTTCAGAAGAAGAAAAATTCGATGTCAGTTATATTTTAGATAAGTCGTTAAAAGAGAAATTAAGCGAATTAATAAAAAGTTATAAGCCAGTTAAAACAAAAAGTACTGATTTAAAAATGTCCATTATTTTATCTGATGATATACCAGTGTGTTCACGCTCTCGCAGATTATCATTTGTAGAGAAATCAGGGGTGGACAGACAAATTGACCAGTGGTTAAAGGATGGTATAATTAGAGAAAGTACATCAAATTATGCTTCGCCAATAGTGGTGTGTAGGAAAAAAGATGGAGGAATAAGGTTATGCTGTGATTATCGTGCTTTAAATAAGAAAATAATTAAAGATAAATACCCGTTGCCAAATATTGAAGATTTATTTGATAGATTAGGGGAGGGTAAAGTTTTTTCGACACTAGATTTAAAGAATGCGTTTTTACAAGTTGATGTAGAGGAAAAAAGTAGGAAATACACAGCTTTTGTGACCGATAATGCCCAGTATGAGTTTCTAAAAGTTCCCTATGGATTATGTAATAGTCCCTTAGTATTCCAAAGATATGTAAATTATGTGTTTAAAGACCTATTAAAAGATGGTACTGTAATTATTTATTTAGATGATATAATTATTCCATCTAAAGATGAGAATGAAGGGTTAGATAAATTAAAACGTGTGTTAGAAACGGCATCAAAATTTGGTCTAGAGTTAAATTTAAAGAAATGTCAGTTTTTGAAACGTAAGATCGATTTCTTAGGTCACATAATTGAGAATGGCACGATTAAACCCTCAGTAGAAAAAACTCTCGCAGTACAAAATTTCCCAGAACCCCGTAATGCTAGGGAAGTGCAGAGTTTCTTAGGTTTAACGGGTTACTTTAGAAAATTTATTCGTTCATATGCCAACATAGCAAGACCACTCAGTGACTTATTACGTGCTTCCACTCCATTTAAATTCGAGAAAGAGCAGAAATTGGCTTTTCAAAAGCTGAAAGACATTTTATCTAATACGCCTGTCTTACACCTTTTTAAGCAAGGCTATAAGTTAGAAGTTCATACAGATGCATCTAAATTAGGATTCGGTGCAATCCTATTACAACAAGATGACGATGGACAGTACTATCCAATCCATTATATGAGTAAAAAGACCTCTGTACAAGAAGAAAAATACTGTAGTTATGAGTTAGAAGTGTTAGCGATAGTAGAAGCCCTTAAAAAATTTAGGAACTATTTATTAGGTAGTAAATTTAAAATTTATACTGACTGTCAAGCGTTCACTAAAACTTTAGATAAACGTGAATTGACACCTAAGGTAGCCAGGTGGTCTTTCCTGCTACAGGAATTCGACTACGAAGTAGAACATCGACCTGGTAAACAAATGCAGCATGTTGACGCTCTTAGTAGACACCCTGTAATGGCTGTAAATACTGATACCCTTACTCATCGTATTGCTACTGCTCAAGAAAATGATGAGTTTATCAATACTATGAAATCTCTTTTACAACAAAACCAAAATGACGAATATGTGTTAAAAAATAATGTTTTATATAAAGTGTTAAATGATAGGGATGTACTAATTGTCCCAGAGATCATGCAACTTGAGGTCGTAAAGAAATGTCATGCCTTAGGACATTTTTCGGCTAATAAAACTGAAGAGTTAGTAAAAAGAGACTACTATTTTTCTAATATGAAAAAATGCGTAGATAACGTTGTAAAAAGTTGCGTAGAATGTATTCTCGTAAATAAGAAACAGGGAAAAGGAGAAGGTTTTTTGAACCCTATCCTTAAAGGGGATATACCATTATCCACGTATCACATCGATTTTGTGGGTCCATTACCAACCACTAACAAAAACTACAATCACATTTTTACCGTCATCGACGGATTTAGTAAATTTTCGTGGCTATACCCGGTAAAATCAACTTCTTCAGCAGACGCCTTGCAAAAATTAAAACAGCAAGCTGGTATTTTTGGTAACCCCGCAAGAATAATATCCGATCGTGGACCTGCGTTCATATCTAAGGAATTTGCAGATTACTGTAAATCAGAGGGAATTGAACATGACACCATCACAACTGGAATCCCACGAGGGAATGGTCAAATTGAGAGACTTCATCGAACAATCATTCCTGTATTATCCAAGTTATGTATAAATGACCCTAACAAGTGGTACAAGTTTGTTGAGGCTGTTCAGAGAACTATTAATTCCACCACATCGAGAAGTACCAAAAGAACTCCTTTTGAACTACTCACTGGAGTAACAATGAGAAAGAAAGAAGATAAGAGAATACTAGAACTTCTCGAAGAGGAAAGGATAAATTCCATGCTTGATAATCTTAACACCATTCGTGAAGAAGCAAGAAAAAACATTCTTAAGATTCAAGAAGAAAATCGCCGATGTTACAACAAGAAGAGAAAGAAAGCCCATGTATATAAAATTAATGATCTAGTTGCCATCCAGCGAACTCAGTTTGGAACCGGCATGAAACTAAGACCAAAATTCTTAGGTCCTTATAAAGTTGTGCGAGTAAAGAACAAAGACAGATATGAAGTCGAGAAGATAGGCGATCACGAAGGACCTATACATACTAGTACTTCTGCAGACCATATGAAATTATGGTCCACAAACTAAATAGACTGAACTAAATGGACTGATAAACATTACAGAAAAAGTTAACTGTGAATTTTTATGTACATAATTTTTTTAATGTCTGTTTCTCTTTTTTGTTTTTTTTTCTTTTAATTGTATTTTGCAGATATCCTTTAGTATCCCAGGTTGGTTTACGGTGAGGTCACCGCAACATCAGAATGGCAGAGCGTTGTGGGAAGTTCCGTGCACAGCCTACAGATGGCGCTGTCTCTGATGCGTATCTTTGAACGAGATGACAAACGGAGGAGTTGAGATCTGGCTGCAGTGGAGATCGGTTGAGACCTTCAGCGCGTAGGCTGACAGGCTCATTTTTCTGCTAATTAGAGCTTGTTGTGCTCTGTATAAGTGTGTAGAGCCATGGAGAGCTCTATACCATAATCTCACTTATTAGAAATAGTACGCGTAGGTACTAATGTGAATTGTAGAGCGAGTCAGTGCTCATATATGTTACTTTCTGTTAGTCCTAGTAATGAAGAGAGCTTGTTATGTGTATTAGGCCTCGAAACCAGCAAATGTTATTGATGGAAACCCTGCTAATATTATCATTTTATCTTTGTGTAAACTGTGTTGTGTACGTAATAAATGTTTTTAGTTATCTTAATCGCACCTCTTCATTGCCCCACCCCTAGACGCCGAGCCAAGATTCTACATACAGAGAAATGAGTTGTTAAAATAAAATAAAAATTCGACCCAAATCTGATAAAATAAACTTCTTCGAACCGAAACCCGACCCAAGATCGATAAATAATAAATTATTTTAATTCACAATTCGAAATTGATTTGAAGCCCGATTTGAAACCAACATGAAAGTAAAATATTTTTCAAGACAAGTAATCTTTATGATCTCTACTGTCAATTTTATCTTTACAAAGTAAAATAAATATAAAGACATTTTCTTTTTCCTATTGAAATATACAGTAATTTTATGGAAAAAAAAAAAAAAAAAAAAAAACTCTTTTTTTTTTTTATGTTTGTTTTTAACTAAACTCTTGTTTGGATAATCTAAACACATCTGAGCTTAACCCGAATTCTAGATGGAGAAGACAGATTACAGCAAATTCTATTCGGTCTCTAACTTTAGTCTGCAAAATGGGTAATAATATTCCTGAAGAAAAAAAAAAGAAAAAAAGAGCGGAAAGAAATTTTTCTTGGATATAATATTATAAGTGATAACATTGCATGAAACAAAAGTAATCTGTATACATAAAACAGCAAGTCTGTCGTTGTTTTTGTCCGTATTTTTAGTTAGTTATACAAAGCTACGCCATTCAACCGATCACTACCAAAATCGTACACATATGAATCAGTACAAAATTAAGCTAAAGCCAAACTTTTTAGTCCAATCGGATCAAAAAACATTAAATAAAAACCCCATTTTAACTTTAAAATTATTAAAAAGAAATAGATGCCAGAAATAAATAAACATATTTCTTTTTATGTCAAAAAAAAAAAAAAAAAAAAAAAAAAAGTGCAAACATTCTTTTAAATTTAAATTAGTTCTGTGTTTGGGATTTTATTCATTTAAGCTCTCACGGTGAGTTCAAATTGTCATAATTAGAATTTTATTGAGATAGTACATGTAGTGATTAATTTTACTGTTTTTTTTTTTTTTTTTAAACCATGTTTTTATTAACTCGCTTTCTTGTTTGTCCAGTCTCGCTCTTTTGTTTGTCCACTACAAGGGCGCATTCGAAAGTATTTCCCGGTCACTTCCCGAGTTGGAAAATGACGTCACGCGGGAAGTTCGGGAAATTAGAACTACCATATAGGAGCCTTACGAAAAATGACCGAGATATAACTACTTCCGTACACATCTCATCTTCCCGGGAAACAAATATATAAAGAAACATGGCTCCTATATGGTAGTTCTACTTTCCCGAACTTCCCGCGTGACGTCATTTCCCAACTCGGGAAGTGACCGGGAAATACTTTCGAATGCGCCCCAAATTTTGCAATCGATTTTTAACTAACTTCCCGACTAGCTACACATTTGAAACTTTTAGAATAGCTCAGAACACGATGACAATGCATTTTTTAAATTCTTTTATTCAATTATTAAATGTTTGAAAATTTATTATAATTACTCTCTTTATTACGCATTTGATGATTTTCTTTCAAGTTAATGGGAAAATTCATGAAAATATTTTTTTAAAAGTATTTATTAGTGCATAGAATTGGCAAGTTTATATGATTCAACAAAAAATTTTAAAACGTGATATATAAAAAGTTCTTTTCATCTTGTAATTTTTTTTTTCATTAAGTTTCTCTCTCAAATTTAACGTTTAAATAATTTTGATACTAAAACTTAACGGTCGTATAATAACTAATGTTAGTAATACCATAAAGCTGCTGGAACAGTTTTATTTTATTTTAACTTAATTTTATTTACATCTCAAACTTTCCTTACTTTATTTATTTATTTTGTTCAATTCAAAGATTTTATAAGTAGTAGTTCAACCTGGTAGGCCTGCTAGTTAAAGATAAGAGGTATTAATTATTTCAAGATTTCTTTTATCATTATCGTTATTATTATCATCTATATATTAATAGGCAAGCATAAAATTTGTTGTCCCTTTTTAACATATTAATTATGGGAGTAGAGGGTTGAAAATGGTATCATTCGAAAGGTATGGTTAGCCGGAAGGTGCGAATACAAATATTATTTTCTTACGATGTCAAGAAGGTATTTAAAAATACGTTTATTTTTTATGCATTTTCCCCCATTTTTCCCTTTTATACACGTATTCCTTCACATTAAAAAATACCTAAAAGTAGAAAGTTGTTAAATCTGGCAATTTCATAAAGCTCAAATAAAACCATAGACACAGTAATTTGTATAATGTAGCATCACTATACGCAAGCGAAGTGATGACGTTACTGTTTGTCCATTGGAGCCATGTAAAAGATTTTCTATGTTAATTGTCCATTGAATTTTTTGTAAAAAATTATTAAAAAATAACGGAAATTATCTGCCGATTTTAATTCCGATATTTGGGTATCCGCGATTGTAATGAAATGCTCGCCCTCTGGTGGGCTACGGTGAAATTACAATAAACATGGTTTAATTCGAATTCCATATAGCCGCCATTGCTAGCCGATGTTTAGTTTCACATATATTTATTGAATAAAAATGAATAAATACGGTAAAAAAGATAACACATACTTTTGTGTGCCACAGTGTAAATCCAAAGCATCAAGAAATCCAGAATTGAGCTTCCATTTATTTCCAAATGACGAATTTAAAATTTCAGTTGCTTCTTCTAATGGAAGTAAAGAATTAATCAGATGATTTGAAATTAATATTTGTTCAACTTCAGTTAAAAATCTACTTCCGATCGAACTTTGAATAAACTGAAGTATTTTTTCCAAAAACAATCAATTTTCCATAATGTAATGGCGGAGAAATTATAGTACGAATATTAAGTAGAATAACAAGAACACTATTGGAACACACGTGGCTAATGTTTACTAACAACTGCAGTGTTCACAAAGCGCCGTCTATCGATCATTACAAACGCGGATAATTATATAAGTTACTGTCTACATGTGTTTGATTGAGTTATTTTTTCTGTAAAATTGATAAAATTTTAATTTAAAATCACAAAACTCCAGAAAAAAAAAAAAAAAAAAAAAAAAAAAATGGCAAACTTCCAGTTTCGAATGTAAACATAAACATTTCATTTCAAAGGGTGATATTTAAACAATGAATATTGAACTAATATACTAAATAAAAGGAAAATGGATTTGTTACTAACTGCTGCATGTATAAGTAGACGATACGGGAAAAAATCCGATTTCCGTTTTTTGCTGAATTTACATGTTTTGAGCTTTCTTTACGTTTCAATTAACTGAAATTGGCTACTTATTTTTTAAAAAAGTGTCTTTATTGCTAGCTTTTGTGGGTAGAAGAAGCAAGTAGAAGATACATAAAAACTTTTGATTTCCGGTTTTCGATGAATTTACACGTTTTGAGATTTCCTTGCATTTTAATTAAGTGAAATTAGTGAAATTGACTACTTATTTTTATTTTTTAAAAAGTGGATTTATTATTCTTTCCTCTGCATATATAAGTAGAAAATATAAGATTCAGAAATGTTTTAGATTTTCGGTTTTCGATAAAGTTACACGTTTTGAAATTTCCCGAACTCAATTCGACCATTTTTGAAAAATATCTTTTTTTTTTTTTTTTTTTTTTTTTTGTTCAAACACTGTACTTTATGAACCAATCGAATTAATTTAACAGAATTTGATACTTGGTTGGACCTTGGTCTGACATGGTACCTATTAGCTTCTGGGCTGTATCACACAACAAGGGGCGTTTTCACGTTGCGATTTTCTCTCATTTCAGGAAAGGTTAACATCTACAGAGAGAAATAGTTATATTAAGTAAAACTCTGCTGATTCAGTTAGAGTGAATATTGGCAAACAATTGCCGCAGCTGTGTTGCAATTGCATTCCGTTTAGGACAAGGCAATAACTTTGCTTTGCCTCGCTTTGCAAAAAAAAAATGGTCGAGTTTCGACCACTGGGCGATACTAGTTTTACTTATTAGGTGTATACTATTTATTTTATGCTCTTTTATTTTTATGCTCTTTAATATTACGAAACCATCAAGCTATTTAAATTGATAGCAAACAAAAATTTACGGTTATTTTTTATTAAATTTTAAACACAACGAAAATTAAGAATAAACTAGTATTGTTGTGGTCATCATGAAACATTTTTGTGTATCACTCTAATATACACTGGCGAACAAAATAAAGGCAGCAACCTGTTTTCCCGCTCTCTTCTTTTATATGTAACTTTTAAACAAATGTAATGTACAAAAAAAATTGGGTGCCATGTTTGCTATCAAATCATTTATACAATCTGTATATATATATAAATTACGTGTCACGATGTTTGTCCGGGGTAAACTCCTAAACTAAGGAACCGATTTTAATGAAATTTTGCACACTGTGTGCAGTTTGGTCCAACTTGAGAGATAGGATAGTTTTTATCTCAATTTATTGTCACAATATTGTTTTATTGCAATTATTTGTTAATTATAGACCTTTATTAAAGTTGCTCCAAAATATCTGTGAGTTCCATTAATTTAATTGTTGCCAAAAAAAAAAAAAATAATAATAATAATAATACGAGTTCATTTTCTTTCGACATAAAAATAAATACATTTAATCAAACGTGAACGTTAAAAAATTTTAAAAAGTTAAATTATGCATCTCACGAAAATTGACGTCATAATCAATTTAAAGATTTTATACACATTGATAAAATGCTAATGTAGTTCTATCATAGATATAGTAATATATATAGATCTCTCATCCCCATGTTATCGTACAAAGATTTTTGATGCCGAAAAAAAAAAAAAATAATAATAAAAGCTCTGGAAACAGCCATTAAGTGGTATTGAAAAAAAAAGAAAAGAAAGAAAGAAATATGAATTTGAAACTGTATCTGGAGTCTTCCATTCCCCTTTAGCAAATAAATTATTCATAAATTTTATTTGCTAAAATATTAGTATGTATTCCCGTGTGTATTCACTTGGGGAAAGACGGCCATATTTTGGTAAAAACGTCGTCTTTTCCCAAATGAAAAGGAATAACTTTTTTCTCCCCAATGATCACTCTATTCTATATATGCTATACTATATCTATGAGTTCTATACGCAAGCGAAGTGTGACTCACTGATCGTCTGTGCAGCCAAGAAAAAGATTTCCTATGTTAATTGCCCACTGCATTTTTTGTAAGAAATTATTAAAAATCGAGGAAATTTATTTCCCGATTTTAATCCTTATATTTGGGTATAGATATGTATTAGTTATCGCGGGTGTTAGATTGAATTATTTTGCTATCAAATTGACAAATTTTAATTTTAAATTTCAAAATTCTGTCGCCCTTGGCTTTTTTTTTTATTATTGTTATTATTTGGCGATCAAAAGCGTAACACGAAAATATACATGCCAGATGTATGCATTGTACGAAGTGTAATATGTATTATTCATTGTACGTATGTATGACATGTAATATGTATTGTACGAAATATTGTTTCATATTATTCATTACTCTTTTAATATAAGTTGTTAAAATAACCATGATTTTTGAAAGGAATTAAATATTTTCGCCAGATAATTTGGCGATATTCTTTTTTTTTTCGCCAAGGATGACAGAAATGAAATCTATTCCGCTGCAAAATATTAGTATCTTACATCAGATATTTTATTTAGACATTTGAAAACAAATTTGACTTCAAACTTTGATAGAATATTTATCATTTTCCTTTTAATTAGTATATTATTAGTATATTAAAATTTAAAAGCATGGTAGTTAAAAGTTTTTTTTTTTTTTTTTTTTTTTTTTTAATCTTATAATTATACTTATCTTAATCCTCAATGTTTCCCATCTTTATTAACTTGAATTTACTATTAAAATTTTAACATACTCAAAAACTTCTCATCACTTCGTTAAAATACACTAAACTTTTCCAAAATCTTTTTCTATTTAAAATGATACATGTATTTACTTTAAATGTCCAATATTTCATAAGATTTCCGAATTTAAAGTTTTAAAATATTTATCAAATTTACTTATTTTTCTGGTTTAGCCTTATTGTTTTCCTTTTTATAACTACAGCTGTTGCCCTCTTTAAAATATTTAAAATGATGAGGTCATTTTATAGTAAAATTATCCATTATAGCATATATAATATTTCACTCCTCCATAAAAATTGATTTTAAAATCGTCTGTTTCTTTTATACTTTTATTTTAATAGAATTTTAGTAGAATTTAATTTATATATTAGTCATTTTAGCAATTTTATCCAAAGTAGCATTAGAAATAATATATATCACTTCTCCATTAAAATTTATAGGACCCTACAATAAAATTAATTTGTGCTTAATATCAACACTACGAAAATTTTTATCAATCGCTTCCAAATTTTGACCTAAGTTTCAAATCTCAACCCTGTGGGTTTTTACATCGGCTACAACGTTTTCGTCTTTGTTCGTAAATAATAATTTGACTGTACTAAATAGTTTACAGCCGTATAATTCAACGTATAACTTAGTCACAGCAACGCGTGGCCGGGTCTGCTAGTTTTATATAAATTTAACCCAAGTAATGATTTTTAAACGGATATTAATTCAATTTTTTTCAGAAGATTGTTTTGTAAGAAATAAATCATGTAAATAGTTTTAGAAAAGAAAACTAAATGAGAAATTATGTTAAGGTTACATAAAAACAGAAATGAGAAATTTCCGCGGTTTTTTTTTTCTTAAAAAATTATTTCTATTAAAAAGAAAAAAAAAAAACTTTATGGTATTTTATGTAAATTTTTGTAAATAAATATTGCAAATATTATTATTTAAAAACAGTGGTGGCAAAAAACGCCCAAATTTCTCATCCATAACATTAGATATATGTAAAGTTATGCATGCCTCCGAAGGTTAAATTAAAACTGGATTTCTTGTATTTCCTTTTCTTTTGCACCTTTTTTCGTATGTGAATAAATTTTTAAAAACGTACATAGAACATGAAAATCTGATTAGATGTTCGTTATAAAATTATTTATTAGTATTTTTATTATTCAGATGATGTTGATATTTTAGAAATTGTTAATTATATTTTTTCGAAAGGTTCGCTATGAAAGAAAAATAATAGTTAATACGGGAAACAGAAAAAAAAAAAAAAAAAAAAAAACAGGTTTTAATTTAACATTTAGAGGATACGTATCTTCAACTATCTGTAATGCATCACCATTTCTCATTTAATTTATTTTTGCAAGACTATTTAAATTTTTCATTTCTTCCGACGAAGAAATATTTGAAGTAACATCGGTATAAAAATCATTACTTATGTTAAAATTGGATTAATAGTTTGATAACGAACATTAACAGTGTATTAATTAGCCAGAAAACTACCTAAAACATAAAAAGGGTTTAAAAACAGCACCTATCGGCAGAAGTGCACTGAAATTAAATCACCTTAATTTTTTATAAAGTGGCATCTCACACAAAAAGTTTTGTGCACATTATTTTCTCACGTCATCTTGCATATAAAGATTGTTCTTCTATTACACACAACAAAAACTAATATATTGCCTTCTCGTAAATAGGGGAAACTGCACCACGGAAGCGCCCCCTATGCATACAAATTAAACCACCCATGCTTATCATATTTTCATCTCACACGTAAAATTTAGTGCAGTTATACACGATAGAGTCTGAGATATATGCATAACTTCCTACAAATGGGGAAGAAAGCAGCATATTAGCGCCACCTGCACGGCCAAACATGTGAAAATAACATCAGCACCAATTTTTATCACGATAAAACCAAATATAAAGTTTCGTAGAATTTCCTGATTTTTTTCTAATTGACACATGCGCACGCAATCTCGGAGACAAGCATTTTCTAAAAACGCCAAGCTGTGTTCAAAACATCTTAAAACGTGTAAATAAATCGAAAAATGAAAGTCAAAAAATTTCAATAATCAATTACTGTCTTCTTATGTGTATAAAAGAAAGCAGAAACCACCTTGTAAGAATTTTTGGGTTAAATGTCATCATTTGTATTTGTTTAAGATGTTAAGCAACATCGATTTCGAGCTATTGATCATGAAAAGAAATAATTTTTCTTCTCAAATAACATGTGTAAATATTTAGAAAAGATCTTTCGACGAATCTCCTTCAAAGCCAGCAATATTGTGGAAGAAATTCTGCAGGGGCTTGGGAAAAATCCCGCATCATAATGTCAATTAGTAGCGGGGCTGGGAAAAAACATTACTCGCTGAACGACCCTCCTAATACCTTCGCAAATCTAGAAGACTGTAAATAACGAAAGCAGACCAATTCTAGATTTATGAGACATTTATTTTTGCTATTCTTTCTGTTTGCTATAGAAACTGGAAGTGACTTTTTTTTTTTTTTTTTTTTTTTTTTTGTTTAAACTTGTAGTTTCTTTTATTTAAGGAAAGTTTCTTTTGCATTTCTAAAATTCTTGAGGTACTTTATAATTATTTTCTATTTTCATTTTTTTTATAAGATACCTTAAATAATAATAAAAAAGCTAATTATAAAAAATTTTTATCGATTGTGTATGTATTTTATATATTCTATAAAGTAATTTTTTTTTTTTTTTTTTTTTTTTTTTTTTTTTGTTAGTCTATTGTTTTTTTTCTTTGAATCTCTGATGCATTTCCTGATTTTTTCTTTTATTACCCCCCTTTTATATTAATAAAGTAAAAGTATTGGATTCGGAAAATTTTTCGAATTTCGATTTCTGACGTATTTATATATTTCGAGATAAACACGATTTAAACCCCTTTTATAAAATGTTTGTCTGTTTTGATCAAAAACTTAGATAGTGATGCTATGCTGATGTTTTTTCTATTTATTGGAAGGCTATATCTAAACTTATATCGTGTATAAATGCACCAAACTTGACATTTTATAGATTATTATGTAAAACTATGCTGATTCAAATTGGATACATATAGGTACCGTTACTATGTCGTTATTTTCCCTATTAACGGAAAGACTATATCTCAGCTTCTGTAGAGAAATATAGGTGCACCAAACTTGTTATGTGATATGGCTATTACGAAAAATTATATGGATTTAATATGGATGGATATCAGCCTTTCCTCCGAAATTTTCTCCAGTTACGAGATGGCCGTATTTATGAAGGCTTGTGTATAAGTGTACCAAATTTCATGTGAGATGACTTTTATAAAAGCTATGCTGATTAAATTTAGGAGCATACTGGCTGATAGGGGGTGCTGCTACTGAAACCTTTACTGATCTTACTTATTTTTCTGACTACTATTTAGAAGAATATGAAGAAAGTTTTTTGATTGCTCCTGTGTACTAGTTTATTATGCTTCATTTTATAATACTTATTATATGAATAAAATCATTACATTGGATTTTTTTACAATAATAATATTTTACTTTCTCTAATCCATAATAGTAGAGAAAGTATTATTTTTGGGACATATTTTCTGAAAATGAATTTTTGCTTTTTTACATCGTTTTGACATAATCTGAATCCGTAAAACATGCTTTTAGTTACTGGTTTGTGTTTGTGTTTCTGTGTGAGTGTTCGTATGCCTGTGTATGTGTGAATGAGTCTGTTTTCAATATATTCCAAGAACAAATCTTAATAGGAAGTACAAATTCGATAATCTGAATCTGTATCATGTAAGGACTTTTAAATTTCGTTTATAGGGATGTTTAAATTGCAACTTACACATTTTCGTTGTGATCGCACAAATTCATTGAGTACAGAAATACATACAAATATTCAAATATATTATGTCCATGGACGAAATTGCAAATAGATATGGTTTTACATTGTTAGACTACATGAACAAGATGAAATTTATTGTTATATGTGCAAAAATATATTTCATATACAATGTGGTAAGAAAAGTATTTATTGTTTGTTTACAGGACCACACAAAGTATTTCTGATAGAACAGCGCTGTGTTTAGAAATAGTTCGAAGTTCTTTTCAATTCATGTTGTAATTTATTTTATTTTATTTTAATCTTTTGTGTGCTATATTTAAGTACGCTGTTTTATGAGTATATAAGTTACAGATAATATACAACACTGTTCAAAATGAGTCCAATTGTTTTGAAATAGTTGTACAGGCTGGAATTCCGAATAATTCTAAATAATTTTATGACCTAAGTTATTTGAAATAAGTTTTGTGACAACACTTTGTTTGATATCACACGCACTTTAAACATCTTTTTTTTTTTTTTTTTTTTTAATTGAGGAAATCTTTCAATTCAGGAATATTCTACAATTAACATGAATAATACACATTATAAACACATAAGAGTTAACACATTTGAATTCACTCATTTCAGTCAGTTGAATAAGACTTCAAATTTTTAATTTTTCCTGTATTTGTGCATTTTTATAGAGAATTAATACTTTTTATTAAAAAAAAGAAAAAACGTTACTAATGACTCGAGTTTTATAATAAATGTTTTAAGCTTAAATTGACAACTTTATTTTTCGACCAATTACGATGAGTGATGGTAGAAATTCAACCTTCCGTCTTTTACGGCGATAATTTGGTGTCTCCCCGCCTGATTTATGATCCATTATATTTTTCGGAAGCACTTTTGTCATAGTAATTGCAGCGAAATTTCTCCTGTACGAGAATTTGTATTTACTGTTTACGTTTCAAAGTGACAGTAATGAGACATATTAAATATAACACAAGCAAACATGAAATATGTATTTTATGGCCAATTAAATTCATTATTTATTGAAGAATACGCTGAATTAAAATTAATTGAAATAGAAAGTTTCATAACGATATAATTTAGGTAAAGAAAATTCTAAATTTACCTAAATATGAAATATTTCATGCGATTTCAAAGATATCAACTTATTTTGTCCTCAAATTGTTTAATGCGTTTGCATCATTATGTTTATTTAGTGGAAATAAAAAAATGAACTCCCTGTAGGATCAACTTGGGTAAGTGTGGCATGATGAAAAATTGGGAATTGACTTTGGATTAATATTGTAGGCAAATAAACAGAGCTATTACAGTAAATGTTATTATTATTACTTTTTTTTTGTGCATAATATAACAGTGAACTAATTAACACTTTTCAACGAGGTTGAAAATTGTAATGACTTCGTTTTGTCTGTCTGTCCGCGCTCTAACTCCCGTAAATATTCATAGAATTTCTTGAAACTGATATATGTTATTCAAGTTCACC
The DNA here is from genome assembly GCA_963930645.1 of Salticus scenicus. Lineage (NCBI taxonomy): Eukaryota > Metazoa > Arthropoda > Arachnida > Araneae > Salticidae > Salticus > Salticus scenicus. Next base: position 174,091,576 of record OZ005656.1, on the reverse strand, counting down.
ATCAGACGTTCCCTATTGAAAATGGAGGGAATATTTTTAGTGGTTTATGTACAGGGTCACCCGAAAGCATTCCAAAGCAGGCCTGTTCAACACAAAACTCTTAACAGGTCGCAATGGAAATCTATTTTACACAGGTGGGTCGCATTGTACAGTCGGCAGTAAAATTATTCCATAGAGCTCGAATAATTTTGCTGCCGACTGCACAAATTTATAAACCTTATACGTATAGTAATTCTTTTTTTTTTTTTTTTTTTTTTTTTTTTTAATGGGTTTGTGAGGATTTAAAATAGAAAACATGCATAATATATATATATTCATAAAATAATTATCAAACAGTCAAAAACGTATGAAAAGATCGTATATTAATAAGTAAAATATTAAGAATCAATTATTGATCTGATAATACTTTATTAACATTAATGAGCTCTATATTTGTTTCTTTAGGTACCTTAATCGGTAATTTCATTAAAACAATCAGAAACAATTTAATAATTTTAGATGTTTTAACCGAAGATGTACAATTAGAAATTTCCTGAATTCTCTCGCGGGCCGCAGATCCTTACACAGCGGGCAACATGCAGCCCGTGGCCCGCGGGTTGGCCAGCCCTTTTAAATTGTTATAAACCCTTGCTACAGTTACCTCAATTGTTCCTATTTAAAACTTTTAGTATTTTCAATTTTATTAACTTGTATCGAATAAAACACAATAATATTTAATGGATATTTTTCAAGGAAGTATAGTATAAAAAATGGTTGTAAGATATAAAAAAAAAAAAAAAAAAAACTTTTTATGTACCATGTTTTTAAATTTTCTGTCGAATCATATAAACTTGACAATTCTATGTATTAATAAATACTTTAAAAAAAATTTTTGATGAATTATCCCATCAACATGAAAGAAAATGATCAAATCCGTAATAAAGAGAGCAATTATAAGAAATTTCCAAGCATTTATTAATTGAATAAAAGTACTAAAAGAATGCGCATTGTCATCATGTTCTGAGCTGTTCTAAAAGTTTCAAATGTCTAGCTAGTCGGGAAGTTATAGCTATAAAACCATATTAGCACTTTATCAATGTGTATAAAAGTTTTTAAATGATAATAACGTCAATTTTTGTGAGATGCATAATTTAATTTTTTACGATTTTTTTGTTGTTTACGTTAAAGTAAATGTATTTATTTTCCTGTCTAAAAAAATGAACTCGTAAATTTTTTTGGCAACAATTAAATTATAAGTAAAACTTAAATGACTAATTTTAAAGCTATTATATGGTTATTATTTTCACATATTATTAATTAATTAAAAGAAAGCATATATTAATTGAATAAAAGTATTAATGTATTGTCATCGTGTTTTGAGCTATTCCAAAAGTTTCAAATGTCTAGCTATTCAGGAAGGAGGTTAAAAATCGATTGCAGGATTTGTATTGTACAAAGAAACAAACAAATAAGAAAGCGAGTTAATGAAAACATGGTAATAAACAATATAAAAGCATAGGGACTTGTGACAAGTCTTTGCTTAACTATGAAACCAGTTCAGCTGATTTCTTTCTGGTGATAAAAGATATTTGTAGGACGATATTGTATTGGTAGTTTTTCAAAATTTTAAATTTTATTAAAATTAAACATTTTTAAATTTGAAAAGAAAAAAATACACAAATTTAAATATTGATCCTATTGTGGAATTTTTAAGGATTACACGCAGTTATTTAGGGTATATAATTTAAACATTGTGATCCGATATATTAGTGAAAATTTTACTACAAATTAAATTATTCTAGTCCACTTTGCTGTGGTATTATTAAAAAAGCAAATTCAATTAATAAGTTACTAACGCATTATCCAATAACCATAGTGTGATGCAAGTTTGGAAAAAGTGTTGTAGTGTTGTCTGCTGCTTGAGATTTCCACGTTTAATCTTTTGGGATCCAGTCCATTGCCATAGGTGATGTTAAACACAAGGAAAGCTGACGTTGATAACAATACTGGTTAAAATTTATAAGGATCACTGTTCACGAGAATTTTTACAAAAACTTATCTGCTGAACACATCTAGTATATATATAAAAGAGCAGAGTCTGTGTGTGTGTCTGTCTGTCTGTCTGTCCGCTATAGAATCCTAGGCCGTTTCACCGAGCGGGACCAAATTTGGCACGGTTAATGTTTACGACCCGAGAAAGACAACGCCGCAAGCGATTTTACAAAATTCGCCCCCCAAGGGTGGGAGGGGGGCAAAACGTAATTTCACAAAATCCTTCATACCTCAAACAAAAAAACAGATATCCGTAAAATTTTTGCTTTAAAATATAGCTAATACAAATGTCTAAAAATCGGTTTCTGGAATTTTTGAAATTCGGTCCCCAAGGGGGGCGGGGGGGGGGGGCAAAACGTGATTTCACATGCGTAAGGGGGGGCTATGGGGCAAAAACAAATAGAAATACAGTTAGGCCGTTCAAAATTGGTACAGATAGGTTTAAGAGGCCTGTAAGTCGAATGGGGATATTTTCGATTGTGTAAATTTATTAGGAGGGGCGAGTAGGGGGGGGAGGGGAGGGGGGGGCAAAAAAAAAATAAAAATAGTGTCAGATAGTTGAAAATTGGTACGTAGAGGTTTCCGATACTTACAAATCGATTGCGGATGATTTTGAATTTGTAAAATTATTAGGAGGGGCAGGTAAGGGGTGGGGCAGTAAGGGGGAGCTATGGGGCAAAAACAAACAGAAATACAGTTAGGCCGTTCAAAATTGGTACAGATAGGTTTAAGAGGCCTGCAAGTCGAATGGGGATATTTTCGATTGTGTCAAGTTATTAGGAGGGGCGAGAAGAGGGGGAGGGGAGGGGGGGGCAAAAAAATAAAAATAGTGTCAGATCGTTCAAAATTGGTACATAGAGGTTTTCGATACTTACAAATCGATTGCGGATATTTTTGAATTTCTAAAATTATTAGGAGGGGCGGGTAGGGGGTGGGGCAGTAAGGGGGGGCTATGGGGCAAAAACAAATGGAAATACAGTTAGGCCGTTCAAAATTGGTACAGATAGGTTTAAGAGGCCTGCAAGTCGAATGGGGATATTTTCGATCGTGTAAAGTTATTAGGAGGGGCGAGAAGGGGGGAGGAGGGGGGGGGGCAAAAAAATAAAAATAGTGTCAGATCGTTCAAAATTGGTACATAGAGGTTTTCGATACTGACAAATCGATTGCGGATGATTTTGAATTTGAAAAATTATTAAGAGGGGCGGGTAGGGGGTGGGGCGGTAAGGGGGGCTATGGGGCAAAAACAAATAGAAATACAGTTAGGCCGTTCAAAATTGGTACAGATAGGTTTAAGAGGCCTGCAAGTCGAATGGGGATACTTTCGATTGTGTAAAGTTATTAGGAGGGGCGAGAAGGGGGAGAGGGGAGGGGGGGGGCAAAAAAATAAAAATAGTGTCAGATCGTTCAAAATTGGTACATAGAGGTTTTCGATACTTACAAATCGATTGCGGATGATTTTGAATTTGAAAATTTATTAAGAGGGGCGGGTAGGGGGTGGGGCGGTAAGGGGGGGCTATGGGGCAAAAACAAATAGAAATACAGTTAGGCCGTTCAAAATTGGTACAGATAGGTTGAAGAGGCCTGCATGTCGAATGGGGATATTTTCGAAAGTGTGAAGTTATTAGGAGGGGCGAGAAGGGGGGAGGGGAGAGGGGGGGCAAAAAAATAAAAATACAGTTAGATCGTTCAAAATTGGTATATAGAGGTTTTCGATACTTACAAATTGATTGCGGATATTTTCGAATTTGTAAAATTATTAGGAGGGGCGGTAAGGGGGGGCGGGGCTATGGGCAAAAACTAATAGAAATACAGTTAGGCCATTCAAAATTGTTACAGATAGGTTTTAGAGGCCTGCAAATCGAATGGGGATATTTTTGAAAGTGTAAAGTTATTAGAAGGGCCGGGGAGGGGGGGACAGAGGGTAAAAAAAAATAGAGTTAGATCATTCAAAATTGGTACATCGAGGTTTTCGATACCTACAAATCGATTGCGGATATTTTTGAATTTTTAAAATTATTGGGAGGGGCGGGAAGGGGGGAGGGAGCGGAAGGGTAAAAAAATAAAAATAGAGATAGATCGTTCAAAACTGGTGCATACAGGTTTTTGATACTTACAAATCGACTGCGGATATATTCGAATTTGTAAAATTATTAGGGCGCTCATATATATGCATTCGCGCGTGCGCATCGCGCACGGGTCTACACTGCCGAAGGCAGTGGGGACCCGGTGCGACATTTTTCCCGATCAGAGTTTTTTTTTTTCTTTTTTTTTTTTTCACATGATAAAAATTAACGCAATTTTGAGAATTCATTAATTATAATGATTCATTTAAAAATAGTGACCAGCGAAGCGGGCGTAGCCTGCTAGTATATATATATATATATATATATATATACAGATAGATATATAGATAGATAGATAGATATTAATTATAGATATCGTAATAAAATTTAACCTTATATTTTAGCAATTAATAGATACAAAGCAATACCAACACAACAAAAATAGAACTGATTTTAATATATAGGTAAGACTGACACAAAATTGTTGCAATACAAATTGAGAACCAATAAAAGACAAAAACAATTTAAATTACTTACTCCGACATTAATAATATTAATAAAAAAGGACCATTAAACTTATGACGGAGAAAGTAAACAAAGGACCACAGAAATAATAATTGGGTAAAAATGCTTAAAATTTGAAGTATAAACTCTTCAGGGGCATGTACTTCATAAAGCTGTGAAAGCTTCATCAATTTCGTAAAACAATATAGCTAATCATAGCAATTTATATTGGTTCAGCCCCGATCGAGGCAGCAAAACCATTTTGAATGAGAAATTAAATAATTTATTAAATCAATTCATCAAGGAATCCAGAGAGAAAACTTGAAGCAGAGTAGCCACATGTAAAACTTTTACACAAACTGTGAATAGGAAGATGCCAACAAATTAATGAAATTAAAATCAAAAGCCTTGCAAACAACGATTAATCCATAAAGAATTAACGTCTGAGTATTTTCATTAACGATAAAATTCACTGAGTAATTATTTATTGAGTTAGTTAAAATGTGATTTTAAGTTAATAAATTCTAATTCAAATTGAATGAACATTAAAACTTTTCTAGGAAGGAAATTAATAATAGAAAAACTTTAACTCAGCAGTGAGCAAGCACCATCTAGCGTTTAGCTAGATAAACGATGAGTCAATTAAATTAATGCAGGTTCAAACAAACCATTGCTTTAAGGTGTATACTTTAAGAAGTTTTAAGTTCATGATTTAAGAAAATATGTGGCACCATTTAAATAATTAGTTATTTAATTAGTGGATCGGGATAATGTTAAACCTAAAATAATTAAACTAATTTAGTTGACATTAGTAATGTTAAACCTAAAATAATTAATCTTAAATTTGAAGTTTAAGTTGTAAAAAGACTCATTCACAAGCAATAATCCTAAAAAGCACACATTTAAGCATAAGCAATACAAGGCAGTCTTCAATTATCTCCTTTTTATTTTATTTTATTACATTGGTCGGAACCAACTCGAAGTATAGCGTAAATAACACGGGCTATACAATATATGGTTGAAAAACTAAAATATTTAATCGATGCTGAGATACAGTCAACTTTAAAATCGTAGTTCTTAAATAATAGCCGATCCCCCCTGTCGTTGATAAATATCCAGATTGAAGTGTCCGGGAAAGATCTTTCTGCATGCATGGAAAACCTAGACCTGATGCAGTGCGGGCAGAAAAAGAGCTGCCGTTGGTAGCGGGTACCCTAAGCGAGGTTTTTTATCTATAATGTGGTATAAAAAAATAAATATAAATTCAATTCTTTTGAAAATTCATTTAAATATAGTGACCAGCGAAGCGGGCGTAGCCTGCTAGTATCTAATAAAATACAACAATTGTTGCTAAACTTCTACTGATTCAATTTCTCCGTATCGAAGTCCCATTTAACTGTATAGGGAAAATTTGTTTCTTTAATTACTCATTACCTGTTTAATTTTTTTAAATTTCGTTTTCACATTCGGAAAATTCATAACTATTAAATTACAGGATTGCCAGGAAGATACTAAAATTTTATTATTTAACCATCACTAATTTTGTAAAACATCAATCTATTAGTTTAATTACAACTTTTTTTTTTGTTTTTATTATAAAACGACTGTTTTGTTATAAAAGTAGCAGTGCACAAAATATAAAATTATAGTAGCCTCCTGGCTACCAAAAGAAAATCATTTTTTCAAAAAAGCGTGCAAATTTAAGGATTGTAAATTTTCCGAATGTAAAAATTTAATTAAAAAAATATACATTAGGTAATGAGCAATTCTATAAAAAAAATTTACTCACAGAGTTACATAGGATTTCGTAACTGGAGACGGGGAAATTGTAAGATTGAGAGAGAAGCCTTAATCTATATAATATTTCTCTAACGTGGACCAGTTTTAATTATTTTTTGTCGAAACGATACGATACGCGAGGATGAAAAAATAATACTTATACATGGACAATATTTAAGCACGCGGACTTATCTCAATGGACTAATAAGAAAAAATGACGACATTTGTCTGATAAGATTATTTTACAAAAAAATATACTTTTAACAGTTGTTTCTTCAGAATCTTTGCAAGCATCATTTTAAACCTAGCAATATTTTAAAGATATATACAGAATATGAACTTTGGTGTCATAAATTGACTAAAAAACATAATCATAAAAAATGTAATCAAAGTACGAATTATTTTATTTTATTTTATTTATTTATTTATTAATATATACATATATATATACATATACCAAAATTAATAAAAAATCATCGCCAACATGACGACAAAAACTTAAAAGGCGCCGTGGGATTCCTATATTAAAACTGTACTGCCTGTGGAAGTATGAAAATTGGGTCGTGAACCATGAATTTTATTTGGAAACCTTTCTTTGAATGATTTTGGTTTCACTATTGTGCAATATTAATTTGGTTTTAATAATGATTTGGCTTCTGGTAAAGTAGAATTTTAATTAGGTGGTGAAATTGGTATAACATTTATGAGTTTCAAATTTTAAAGGTAAATAAGAAAAGAATTAAAGTGCGAATATTTCGCACATGTTTACTAGTACTGAATAAATATAAAATTATATTATATTTCGTATTAGGATCAGATTAATATTTCTTTCAGACAGGAAAACGCCTACTCATCATTTGCTCTACACTAATTTAAATTTCTGTAAGAAGAAGAACAAAAAATTATTTGTTGCACAATCTTAAAATTTACAAATACGTAAACGAAAAAAGTCTGCGTCAAAATTAAGATTTGGGAACTAAATTAAATTCTGTGTTGGAAACATTTTCTTTATTAAAATTCTCTAATAAATGTTAAAGGTAGTTTTCGTCATTATCTGTATACTAATTTAATCTTTCAAAATACAAAACATCTTTTTGGAAGATAGCAGTTTCTCGTATCATTATCTATTTTTTACTTAACAAGTTAAACATTTTAACTTACAAAACATTAATCTCGAGAATAAATTAACACTTTTCGGAAATTCTAAATTTAAATCACTTGCGCATTTGGAATAAGAAAAAAAAAAAAAAAAAAAAAAAAGAAAAAGAGTATTCGGAAACCGAAATATCATAAATTTACATACAGCCTTTCTCCATTTATTAAATTTCTCTAGTTGTTGATTTAACGTTTGCATCTTTAGAACATTTCCACTGAAATTTATGGCAACAAATATTTATGCAACTAATTTCTAACATGCTTCTCGCATGGTTGCTTCAACATCATAACCTGCAAATTATTAACTGTTGCACTGAATTCAGCATAAGTTAGAAAAAAGATCATGTCATTTTTAATGCAAATGCCAGAAGGATTTTACTCCCCTCATAATTGCTATTCCAAATAAACCAGAGTCCTTCTTATAGCGCCGATATACAGGCTTCACTGGAATTTGGCAGAGCTCCACTATTTTCCAGAGACTTTTTAACTCGTAAATCTTTCAGGTGTTGGCTTTTGACGGCATCTCACAACAAGGGCAGTGCACATCTGCGACTTAAATATAGAGTTTTATGCATGTGATTCATGCGCCTAAAGCATGACAAGACATTGGCGTGGAAAGGTGTATCATTCATCTTCTTAGTAGAATTTTATTTTATATACACAAAATTGTTTTTCAAATGTGTTTTTTTTTTCCAAGAGTTGATTACATGTTTTCTTTCTCACTGACATTCAGTATATCAGTGGCAGAAATTTAGAAATTAGTAAAACATGGATTGTTTTTACAAGAAGATGTCTTTAGAAACTTCGAGAATTAAAAGCGAACTTAGAGAAAGTACCTCAAAACAACTAAAAAGAAACTTTGAGAAATAAAGCTTGTAAATGAAACTTAGCAGCTAACATCAACTTGCATGTACTTAAGGAAAGCATCCATATAACAAAAGTGTATTTTTAATATTTTGATTTGGATTACTATTTGGAAAATATAGTTTTGGATATAGTGATATCCAAATATATAGCTTTAGATCTATAGTTTCCCTTTTTCAGTTTTTTAAAAAGTGGTTTACACGTTTTCTTTTTCGATGACATTAAGTACATAATATATCAGTAGCAGGAAAAAAAAAGAAAAGCAGTTCTTGGGGGGAGAGGGATGCTTTATGCATGCGATTTATTCCATGATGTTTTATGTATATTTGTGTAAAAAGACGTATCATTCATCTTCTGAGTAAAATTTTGTTTTAGATACATAAAATAGTTTTTCAAATGTGTTTCTTTTTCTCAGAGTAGATTGCATGTTTTCTTTCTCACTGATATTATCAGTGGCAAAAATTTAGAAATTAGTAAAATATGGATTGTTTTAACACAAATAATTAAAAATAGTTTACAGGAAGCATTTTAAAAACTTTCAAAAAAAAAATGAAAAGAAGTTTTAATTTAATTCAATTTAATTTAATCAGTTTTGTAGAAATTTTAATCTTTTTAATATTGTTATATTTCAAATTAGAAAATTACAATTTGAAAATCATAATTTTATGCAAATTTTTAGTGCATTCTTTTGGATACTGAAACAGTTTTTCAAATGTGTTTACACGTTTTTCTTCGCCTAACATTTTGTAATTTAGAAATTAGTAAAAAATATAAATAAAAAAATAAATAAAATAAATAAATAAATAAATAAAGGCAGTTTCTTTACGAGAATGTCTTTACAAATCGCAACAATTAAAACTAGAAGTACTGAAAGTACAGAAATAAAAACCTTTTCAAACAAGTTAATGAAAAGAAATAAAACTCTGTAAGATTTGATGAAGCTGATTTTCGTGATAATAAAGACTATAAAAAAAACTTAGCAATAAACACTAATTTTTACTTGGCTAAGGAAATTTTTAATCCTACCTAAACGTATTTTTAATCTTCTTAATAAAGTTTCTATTTGAATGAAGCGATAGTTTTTCAGATGTGTTTTCTTTTTTGAGAGTTGATTACGCGTTTTCTTTTTCTCTGACATTGAGTATATCAGCAACAGAAATTAAAAAAAAAAAGAAAGAGAGAGAGAAAGAAAAAAGGTAAAATGATAATGAGAACTAGTTACAACTTGTAAGATTTAATAAAGCTTCATTTTGTGAGAATGAAGACTGTAAAGGAATTTTTGCAGTTAACACTAATTTTTGTGTATTTAAGAAAAACATTTGCATAAAAAAAGGACATTTAAAAATTTTTAATGGAATTTTTATTTAGATAAAGAACGTATTTCCCTTTCTTGTCTCAATTTTCCATTTATTTTAGACCTTACTAACGTGGAGTATGTCATCAACAGAAATTTAAAAATCAGCAAATCATAAATTATTTTCAAAAGAAGATGCCTATAAGAACAGAAAATAAAAAGAAATAAAATAAAACAAAAATGTATTCGAAAACAATAATACAGAAAGCTGAATTTCCAGAGAATAGAGACTATAAGAGAAATTTTCCAGTGAACATCGATTTTTAAATTTCTTAGAGAATTCTTTAATTTAAAGACATATTTTTTTTTTTTTTTTTTTTTTTTTTTGAAAATATTTTTAAAGTGTTGTAGTTTAAAAAATTTCATTTTAAAGAATTGACTAATACGCCTTATAAAAATAGCACAGATTTAAATATTCAGGAAATATTGACTCTTTCTTTTCTTTTCTTTTCTTTTACAAAAAATAAATAAATAAAATAAACAATACAGCAGCCCAGAAATTTAACAAAAACTAAATATTAAAAAACTAAAAACACTAAACTGTTGAAAGAAAAGAAAGAAAAAAAAATTCAGATTACGTAGAGATGTCATTTCTACCATTAATATTTATAAAATTATCTTAAATGCTCCCATTCCAAGTTGATTTATACATTATAAAAAAAGTTGAAAACTCATTTTCAAACTTTAGTGGTAAATTTTACGATGGGCTGTATTTTTTACACTTTATTTGCCGCAAAGTTTACGGCTTACTGTAAAATTTGGCAGCGAAGTACTCAATATTTACAGTGTGATTTTAGGTGCACTTCGATTTCTTTCAAGGAATTCCAGTGTATTGTGTGCTGCGTTTAACTTTCCGCGCCATGAAGTGTACATAAGATGTTAATTTTCAAAAATGTTCATTTTGTATATTTATTATTTAACATTGTTTGATACAGCAAACTACTTTAAACTAAGATTTTTTTTTATTCATTGTGTCATTTAAAATATCAAATTAAATATATATTTAGTCTTGAGTTAAAATTTTAATAAATATCATCGTTGAAGATAATATTTTTAGAAAATATCTCGGAAATAAACTTTTACTTTTCTTGCAGGTGAAATTTAACTACTAATGAAACATTTAAAAGGGAAATTTAATTTAGATGTATCATTCATATAAGTTTATGTATGATTTCAAATTATATGCTTTGTCGATTATAATTCTTCATATATTTCATAATTCATCATATAATTCTTCATATAAAAGAATTTAGGAAAAAAAAAAAAGTATTATATTCTCAAAATTGTTCAATATGAGTGCAAAATTTTCAATGTTATTTGAATAACTTGGAGGCACAGATGCACGAATACATGAAATCGGACTTTTCGATATTGCTTTGTATCAGTATTTAAATATTTAAAATAAGGTTGAAGATGCATTGTAAACTAAAGTTAATACACTCTTAATTTTACATTTTGGAAAAATAATCTTTAGATAAGGCGAAAGAATAAAAAAAAAAAAAAAAATACATAATTGATTACATGAGGAAATTCTTAGTAAATAAGTGAAGTTTTTTTATTCATAAAAACTCGTTCGTTAAACTACATATAAGAACAAGCGTTTAATTTTACAATTTGTATATATGTATATTTGTATTATTTTATAATTTGTTAAATCTAGATTATAAATATACATCGTCCCAAAATTAATATGCATTTTGAATAATAATAATAAGAAGAAGAAGAAAGAAAGAAAAAGAAAAGAAAGGAAGTTTTAATATCTATTTAGTCAAAAGTACTAATTCAGTTCTTACAAAGCCTTTACATTCACTTTAACAAGTAAATTAACTGCAAACATAGTTGACCCTTTATTGAAAGCATTTTTTTTTTTTTTTTTTTTTTTTAAGTTTGTAAGTAGATTTTACTTTATTATTATATTATCATTATAAAAGTAATCGGCTTTTTTTTTTTTATAAGTAATTTTAGTTGATGATTTAATGTGGCTTCAGCAATTCAATTTAAAAAGAAGCAAACAGTTATTTGTAGAGATACATGCCTAGATTCTCAAAGAAATTATATTCTAAAGGTGTAATTCTGTACTGATAAGTATAAAGGATTTAAGTCCATATTCTTGATTTTTCAGGAGACGAAAAATAAAGTTAAACTAACTAAAAACCAATCAGCAGAATCGATTAGGAAAAAGGGATTATGTTGGTTTATACGCTTTATACCATTCAGTGGTTGTCAATCTTCATTTAACAAAGGGAAAAAATTGAATTAAATATTTTATACCAAAGATTAATGCTAAATTTCTGACTTGAATCTTTTTTTCTCAATGGATTTTCTCAAACACTAAATGACATGGATTTAAATCGTTTATACCAATCGATAGAGAATTTTTTTCTGACAAGTCTGACTATGTACTTAACTCAAAATCGACATTTTTGGACTTAAATCCTTTATACTTATCAGTACAGAATTACAAGTAGAGAAATTGATGTAATAATGTTTAATTTAAATGTGGATTTGAAAAAAAAAGTTAATATTGACAGTTTCTTTCATTACTTCATGTACCAATAGTAAATGATACTTTTAGTTACCATATTATAAACATTTACTGATAACATCGAATAAAACATACTTGAAACAAAGGTACAGAAATAAAATTTGTGAAAAATGTTAGTTATCAAGTTGAGATTTTTTTTTTCATTTATATCTAAATATCACTTTAATTTTAATTAATAATTTAATTAGAAAAAAATTCCTAAAATTTTCTAATACTGCACTTATCAAGTGATATTATCAGTTTTTCAAAAGTTCCTACTTTTTGCAATGTTTGAGTCTGCGTATGTCAGTAGCAAATGAAGGCTTTCATGAAATTTTTTCTAGATTTAACTTTGGGGAAAGTAACTTTTGAAAAGTCTTTTGGGCAATCATTAGTTTTAAACACTACTTCATTCTCACCTTGTGTCAAGTCGGAAGATTTCTATGTCTCTTCCTTTTTCCTGTTGTCAGAGAAGTTTAACAGAAACGAAACAACGGATTAATGAAGACTACGATTTTCTGCTCACAATTCTGACGTGCTACCGTGAAAAATTTCTCACCTAATAAATTCTCCTCTTCTGGTTTCTTGAGACAAACTGTGAACTTGGGCCAAGAATGACAGTATCTGAGATGAAGTGAATCCTGTTCATCTGTGTTAACTCTAGGATGTAAAAATGATCATTCGTCTTCTGTAACAGTACAATGCTGAGGTTTTACTCGCACTTTTATTTTTTAGTTCCACGTTACGCTCCTTCAGGTGAGATAGAAATAATTTTCTAGGTTCTAACTGCACTGAGAAAAAAAAAAAAATGTACCGCCTTCATCTAGAACGAATAATTGGTTATTTTCTAAATCCCTAAACTAGAAATATAGGTTTCCGATCTATGTGTGTAAGGCACGTCAATAAGCTGAATAGACGGAATGATCGAGAATTTCTAGTCTATGCATTTCTAGATGATGAAACAATATTATTAATATTATGAATCCTTTATATTGTAAGAAATTTTCACTTGATTTTCTAGAATTGGGTCATAAACCGAGATTATAAATGCTAAAACTCGCCTCTTGTATTCGCATTTACTTTCAGAGATTTTTAAATAAATTTGACCTCGATAATATAAACAACCGCTCTAGAATTCTAATAGGGGTTTCTAGAACTCGCTTTCAGAGGAGACTAGAATTTATAAGGATGACATGGAGCTATTTTTAATAGAGCTACAATCTAGATTCTGGATGTCAATTACAAAATTTTTACTTTCCGAACACTATAGTGAGGAAAGTATTGTAATCATGTCAAAAATCCGAATTTGAGAATTTGATGTTTCTACACGTTTCGAGGTACCCCCGAGTCCGTTTTCACAATTTTTACGATGATGTATGCAGGGCCCGAAATTTCAACTCAGATTGCACTCGCTGAAAAAAAAAGTTACTCGCCACAAAATATGGTTAACTTACTCTATTTTTTGCGTATAAAGTGACAGAATTTTTTATTGGAAAAAGAGGAGAAATTACGCAATGTCTTTTATTTTATAAGAAAATAGAAGGCATTCAATTTTGAAAAAGAGGTCATTTTAGAGGACACAAAATTGAATGAAAGTGATTATAAAAACCGATTCAAAAGCTACTTACACAAGTGGTGGAAACATTTTCATCTCAAATGATGAATTTGGATCAGTACACCTTAATTTAAATTAATAATATACGGATATGAGAGGAAAAATCCCTAATTTTTATAGATGTCACTGGACAATATATATTTTCTTTTTTTAATTTTTGCTATAGACAAAACTTTTTTTTTTTTTTTTTTTTTTTTTTTTTTTGTGATACTTTCATGCAGTTACATGAAAAGAGTTGGTAAACATTTTTATTATTAAATCAAAATCATAAAAGAAAAAATAAAATTGCTAAATGAAAAAATAAAATTAATATTCGTCATATGAAACGATTTGTTTTAAAGAACAGTCATTCTTTTTCAACATTTTATAATAGTTCTCACAAGTATAACCTAAATTAGTCTTTGCAGTTAATAAGTTTGTAAAGTAGGTATATAAAGGGGATTTATTTCACATGCCTACATTTTGTTCATTGAAGAAAACAGTCGCTTTGTGGGAGCGTATTTTCCAGGTGGACATAAAATTAATTCAAATAACTTTTGCATATTTTTGTGAGGTGGTGGTAGTGTTATCATCAAGGTCAATTGTCTGCACTAGGGCTCTAGGCCTGAGTAGGAGTATCCTCCGTGGGATCCTTCTAAGAGGTCCTAGCCCATATTTACTCTAGATTGGGAGAAAACCACAGAAAACTCGTAACGGTTAAGCCAACAAGCGCGACCGGGTATCGAACCCAGTGCATCACGTATACCAGCTTCAAGGAAGTAACCTCTCGGTCACTGGTGACCCTATTTTTATGAGGAATATTATTCATGGAAAAGTGAGAACCCACATCAACCCACCGCGTATCAACCGGAGCACCACCTTCTTAATGATTTCATGACAATTTCAGTAGTGATTCCGTGTTCTGGATCAAAGAACCGTAGAAATATAGGGAATACTTTTATTTCTTTGTGATTCGAAGAATCTGAATACACATAAACCATAATATGCTTTGGCGAGTTTATTAGAAAGTTGTTCTTTTACGAACCTAACACAGAAAAAAGTTAGTGTTAACTGTTCGATACAGCCAACAGCCGACTGGGCTCCCAAGTTATGCGAATTTTTTTTTAAATTAAGGACTAAATCTTTCCGTTTGAAAAATAGGACAGAGGACGAAAAACATAAAAGAGTCCTATAATTTTTTTTTCATTTAAAAGGACAGAGAGTTGAAAAAGAAGACTGTCCACTTAAAAAGAGGATGTTTGTTTGGTCATCTTACCTGAGATTAGCATAATTTTACGTTTTTAAATCGATTTTTTTTTTTTTGGTAGCACCGTATACTGTAAGAATTCTATCTACATTTAGACCAAAATTTTACTCGCCACGGTGAAATTTCCACTCGCCAATGGCGAGCTGGCGAGCGGAAATTTCGCGCCCTGATGTATGTATGTGTGTGTGTATGTGTGTATGTATGTGTGTATGTGAGTGAACACGCTAGCGTCTAAACGCTTTGTTCGAATAAGCTGCAAGTTGATATTTATATTGCAAGTCACCATAGTACGAACCCTATAGATTTTGGTGAATCTAGCACTTATAGTTTTTTTTACAGGGACACCAGGAAAAATTCTTTATCATTATGGCCTATGGGACCAAAATCTTAAAAGTGCGATAGCATCTAAACGTCTTATTCAATTGAGCAAAAAATTTATACACATATTATAGGTCACAGTTGCACGAACTATAGATTTTGGTGAATTTAGCAGTTACAGTTTTTTTACAGGGGCACAAAGAAAAATTCTTTATCATTAAGGCCTATGGGGCCAAATTTTTAAAAGTGCGATAGCATCTAAACGCCTTATTCAATTGAGCTGAAAAATTTAATATTATAAATTACTGTTGCACTAACTATAAGCATTTTGGTGAATCTAGCATTTATAGGTTTTTACAGAGACACAACGAAAAATTCTTTATCATTATGATCTATCGCTCAAAGTTCAGTAGCGTAAAATAAAACATCGTGTAATATATGGAGAAAAATACTCAAACACTCTATTATGGTTTTTTTCTCTTTTGTTTGTTTAACAACTCCTCATTCTTTACTTTATCTACAAAACTGTTAATTACTCAATGTTCGGAAAGTCGAGGGGAGTTACTCCAGAGTTTTTCTCAGTGTGTCCATATTTAAATTTTCACTGGTATTAACATTAATTCCTGGTCAATAAATTTTTTCTGCTACTTAATTAATCACAAAGAAAAAATGGCGAAGGAAAATTTTATAGTGTTGAGGGAAAAGCTGGTCTTAATTGTTAAATTTTGGTTTAAATATTGTTAAACCCAAAAGAGGTTAGTTAAAATATATTTAATAAAGCTCGAGAAAAATTCCAAACTTTTGAGACTAAATATATCGGTCAATTTTGGGTGCACAGATATGAAATTTTGTGTGTTATATTTGTTAAGATAAGTGTCATTTTTTACTAATTATAACTGTGGAGACTTGGAAATTGTATGAAAAGTTAGTTTTTGCAATTGTTGTTTTAAATTTAAACATGAAATATTACAAATGCTTACATTTTTAAAAACATTTTGGAATAGGAAGTATCATATATGTCTGCGACCAATGGATGCGGAAATAAAGGCCTCTTTGCTTTGCACCCTGTATCTAAAATCCATTGTAATACTCTGAGGAAAATGCTTCATAACTTAGGAAATACTTAAATAATAACCAATGTTTTGGCAATCAGTTACGCCTAAAATGCAATTATTAAAAAACCAGACAATTTAAACTTCCATTCTATAAGTTTTCAGATAATTATATACATTGTTTATAAATGTAAAACAGTTTTCTTCCGAAACGAGTCATGTTTTTAAGTGTTTAAAAAGTTTTATAAAACCTTATTCATATTCATATTTTCGTTCAATTTCTCCCGCAAGACATCTGAAAATGTTTTCTTTGAAATTTTCCTGAAAAGCTAAAAGCAGCATTTTTCGTATCTTTATGTTAGGAAACAAGTTGATTTCGAAATCGCGTTTACCTACGAGGGAATGTATTCATTAGCAGAATACAACTTCCAATTTCTTTTCCCTTCTTCATGTTGAGTTATCTTAGCCGAGATCCAACATTGAATCGACCTGCAAAGAAACCATCTAGATGGGATATCCATCGCATCCTGGTAGCTGAGAGAATAACGTTTTGGTGGCTGTGAGAAAAGTTGATGAGCAACACATCTGCCAAAAATCTGTGATACCATATCACGCAAAGCTTCAAAAGAAAGTCACGCAGGGGATGGTGGTATAAAATAAATGAAAAGAAAAACAACTTTGTTACGTATTAAGGTGAGGGCTAAGAGAATATTGCGTGAGAAAATGGTGGTTTATAAAAAGATAAAGTCTGGATTAGTTGCGATTTCCGATAATTTTTATGAACAGATCTATCAATAAAATATCGCCATGTTGCTTGATTGTGTTGTGTCTGTTCGGATTTAGTTGGATGCAGAGAGCTATTATTGTCTAAAGAATTGAGTACTGAAGTAAAGAGAGATTTTTTTTTTTTTTGTGAGAAAAGTACTCTCTTTATTGGATTATTTTGAGAGAAAATTGTTTATTTCATTCACAAAATAAGTTTTAAAGATTTTTTTTTTTGTTCAGTCTAGTTATATAGAAAATGTTTAGAAATTTGTTATTCATTTTTCTTACATTTATAAAGGTAAAAAAAAAGTATTGTTTTCCATAGGTAGACGTTTTGAGGTTTCCTGAATAAAAAATTCAAGTTTTTAGCCGTGGTCTGTATGTGTCTGTGTGTCTGTGAATCTGTTATTAACATAATTCAGAAACAAATAATCGCAGGAAGTACAAACTGTATACTAAATCTGTATCATGTGAGGATGGTACTTGAAACTTTTTCTTAAAATAGGACAAATAGTTCGTGCATCCTGACATTCAAAAGTAATCAAAATACATTAAGTCTAGATATTAGATAAAATGACCAAATTCGAATATGTCATATATCTCTATGTAAGATATATTGCCGCACATCTGTGCATAAGATGCGTCTACAAGTAGTGGCAATGGATGAATAACTAAAAAAAAAATAACATTTATTAACTAATTATTAACTAATTGTTATCTATTTACATTAATCTTAAAGTCCTAACACTCCCTTTGAAAATCATCACAATCAGCGTTTACGTTCTCTTCCCATCTGCATACAAGATTAGAAAAGCAAAAACTGGATTTCGTGCGATTGACGAAAATAATTCGGCAGTCAGAACTGCCTGGTTATTTTTCTAAGATTTCAAATCTCTTTCTTTACTTCCTCTTTATCTTGTCAAAAAAAAAAAAAAAAAAAAAAAAAAAATCGGGGAGCTAAATTGGATGAATACGGAAATTTTGAACATCTTTTCTGTCCTTTTCCTTTTTCCCCCCCTTTTGATCAAAATTTGATTAACAGATACTATTGTAAACGGTTTTGCTTTGTCACGGAGGAAAATTTGAGAATTCAACACTGGTTCGTTTTTTATTCATTTTGTCAAAAAAATTGAATGTAGTTCTTTGTTCTTCACAGTTTTAGGACTAAATTAGGCCATCATGCTATTTGTCAATTAAAAAAAAAAAAAAAAAAACCGTACGCAATTTTAAAAAATAAATACAAATTTGATATTATTTAAACGGTTAGTATCTGATAAATACGGAAAGAAAAATATTTTTTCCAGTAATTCTTTTTTAATTTGCGTCACAAAATCATTGCCACTACTTTTTAGGCAGATCTATATATATATATATATATATGCCATATATATCGTAATTGCAGAAAAGTGTCCAAATTTTCACTGTCCAGCATCTAAGTTAGAAAGCTATCCTACTTGTAAAAGTTGAGCATAATCCTACTGATACTTGCCAGAAAATGTATCCAAATTATATACTGTAGGAGATTTTCTATATCAATAAACATTATTATTATTATTAATTAATAATAATAATGACCCTCATCTGTCATGAACGATTCCGGTTAGACCGCTTCAAAACACAAACTTTTGGCAGCCATTTTTTTTTTTTTTTTTTTCGTTTGTTCAATTTATTGAGCTGGTTCAACTTACGGAAACATACATATAATATGTTTTGTATCGCACGTATTCTTATTTATTTCCGCTAAAACCTTGAAAAACTATCCAATTGTAATGTTTAAAGGTCTAAATTAAATATAACGGATCACTGGCTATTAGAAACATGAACCTATAAATAGAATTATGTAACTTCATGTTTATAAGCTACGCAATACCAAATAAAAACAAACCAAAACTGTTGTCATTCCGAAAATACAAATTCCAAATTGACAACTCTTTAATGGGCTCTTCCCACCATCATCTGCTCAATCACGTGATAGAGGAAAACGAATAATCGAATTTTGAGAATCGAATTCAATTAAATATTGTTCTGAAGAACAAAAGTGTTAATATTTAATATAAAATAAAATAAAAGTAATATTGTGCATTTGTAAACAGCAGAATAATTGTATTTGTAAATTTAATAATATTTAAAAAACATTTTGTGTGTTTATTTATTTTTACCTATAAGAATCGATTTTTGTATATTGTAGTGTAACTGTAACATTAACTGATCTAGCAATAAATAATAGCTTCTTGTGGAATGTTTACGGATTATAAATTGAAATTTTAAAATGTTTTCATTTAATTTAATTGCATAAAAGTGTAACAACAAGTTAATTAACTTAGTTACTGGTCTAAATGGATTTACGTAGTACGATATTGCACTGTCACTGATTTAAGTACTAAAAATCAGAGTATTTAAACACGTCTTCATGAACATCAATAACAGGTATAAACTAAATGATGATTGTAAATGTATACAGCAAACAAAAGATGATGAATAATGATATAAAATTGATTAAATATGATGATGTGTAAAAAATAATACAGATTAAATACGATTGATCAAAAATAAGAATAGAAAATATGTTATTTCAGCAATCGCTCTAGATAAACAAGACTTCGTCTGCTATTTGTTTTTCCTCTATTATGTGACCTCTGACGTCAGGTGGGAAGAGTCCATTCCGAATGAACGACTCTTTGACTGTTTCTTAAAAAAAAAAAAAAAAAAAAAAAAAAAAGCTTAAAGTATTTCTAAAACATATTAAAGCCTTAAAACTCTTAAAATATTTGTAAAAACATATTAAAGTCTTTAAATATTTTTATCAAGCTTTATTGTTTGTTTACATTGTAAGGTATGATTGGCGTCGAGTTCAGTACGTAAATGTCGCCAGTTGATTTTAGTTTTGAAATTAGCGTAAAGTTATACTTGGGATAGAATGTTTGGTTGGGTAAGTAAAGGTCACCAGTTGAAATGAGTATTGAAAGTAGAGTAGTCTAAGGTGATAATGTCGAGTCAAGATAAAATATTCGGTTGAGAATGAGAAAGTCCCTAGCTGGATCCTGGATATTTTGGCGATGTTGTGGGGGAGATACCTGGTTGAAAGTATCGAGTACAGGTGAATTTGGGTTAGCATGGAGTGTCTGTAATTATTGGATAGTTAGTTAGAAAATACGCAAGCAAAGTGATGACGTCACTGGCCGTCAGTGGATGCAAGAAAAAGATTTTCTATGTTAATCGCCCATTGGATTTTTTGTAAAAAATTATTAAATTTGAGGAAAAATTATTTCTCGATTTTAATCCCCATATTTCGGTATAGGCATGTATTAGTTATCGTGTGCATGAGTTAGATTAAGTTGTTTTTGCTGTAAAAATGATAAAATTTTAATTTCAAATTTCAAAACTCTAGAAAGAAACAAAAAAAAAAAAAGAATAGCAAACTTTCACATTCGATTGAAAACATAAATATTTCATTTCAAAGGATTATATTTACACAATAAATATCCAACTAATATACTAATAAAAAGAAAAATGATAAATATTCTATCATAATTTGAAGTCAAATGTTTAAATAAAGTAGCTGATATAAGATACTAATATGTTGCAGCGGAATAGATTTAATATATCTGTCATCCTTGGGGGGAAAAAATATCGCCAAATTATTTGGCGAACATATTTAATTCCTTTCAAAAATCATGGTTATTTTAACAACTTATATTAAGAGAGCGATGAATTATATGAAACAATATTTCGTACAATACATATTACGAAAATAAACATCTGGCCTGTATATTTTCGTATTATGATTTTAATCGCCAAATATAAAAAACGCCAAAGATGACACAGTTTTGAAATTTAAAATTTTGTAAATATGACAGCAAAATAACTCAATCTAACACATGGATACGATAGCATATCTATACCCAAATACGGGTATTAAAATCGGGAAATAATTTTCCTCGATTTTTAATAATTTTTTACAAAAAATCCAATAGACGATTAACATAGGTAATCTTTTTCTTGGATCCACGGACGGCCAGTGACGTCACACTTCGCTTGCGTATTTGAAAACAGGATCTTCGACAGCCTTAAAAAAAAGTATTTTGGTAAAATGAAGTGAGTCGTTTTTTAATTTCTCTTACCCATAGGGTCGAGAAAGTATTGTTCTAGGGTCAAATTTTCGAACGTGAGTTTTTGTTATACTTACATGTTCTGAGGTCCCCTGAATACGAAAATAATGTTTTTAGCGAATGATCTCTGTGTGTGTCTGTCTGTGTGTCTGGATGTCTGTGTGTCTGTTATCAGCATATCTCAAGAACAAATAGCAGCATAAATTCCAAACTCGGTATTCTAAATGTGTATCATATAGGGATGCTACAGTAAGCTTTTCGTTAAGATGAAGCAAATGGTTCGTGTACAGGGACATTCAAAAGTATTCAAATACATTACGTCTATGGGGGAAATTGCAGGTAAGTAGAATTTAACATCTATAGACTGCACTAAACCAAATGAAACGAATATATATTTTTTGTAATAGAGATAGTCAACTGGGAATTTTTTTTTTTTTGTGTGTATGTAGGAGCCTCGCCGCCTCCCCCCCCCCCCTCGAGGGTAGTAAATTTTCATGATGGGTATCTTTCAAAAGAGCTCGCCAATACCTCTAAAACAAATGGTTGAACCATCGATCTGCGATAATTTGAAATAAAGTTATCGATTTTTTTTCATTTTTAACAAAAAAAAAAAAAAAAAAAAAAAAAAAAAAATAGTTTTTTTTTTTTTTTTAACTTTAATATTGAGAATAAATTCAACTTTTTTTTGGATATTTAGTGTTATACTACTTCTCTAATATGGAAATCGTCTGTATTATCATACAAGATAACTTTTTTAAATAAAAATTTTAATAAATTATTTTTTAACCGAATTAAATTCTATATAAATGTAGGTTCATTAATGAAACGGGGGTTGAGGGGGGCCAGAACTAATTATCATATGAAACTCTTCCGAAGCCTATAATTTGAATTGTTTAACATAGGTTTACATAACAGTACTCGTTATCTTACCTCTTAATTTCCAACCTGTACTTATAGTATTAAATTTTAGGGTAAGAGAAAGTCGTATGAGCGACACTCCAAATTATTTTTATTATGAGGACTTTAAATAGAGCACTTAACGGAACACTGGGATGTGTTGTTGCTGTTGTGTTGTCGGGCCTATATTTTTTGTCAACCAGCAGTTTTTTTATTGTCATTCATATTTATTGATCGGGTAGAATTTTTTTAATTTCAGAACGAAAATTATAAAATATCGAAACACATTTTATTTATAAACAAAAATTGAAAATACATTTAAATGATCACGTGGTAATCTTCACGATTTGAACATTGTTTTTGAGATTTATCGTTCAGGTTCCGTCATTTTTGACGGGGTTATATACTAGTATAAATATATTGAGAGTCTGCTTATGAACAATGTATAGATAAAAAAAAAAAAAAAAAAAAAATGCGTGAATAATCTAAAATTTATAAATGGTGCTTTACTGTATTACATTTCATACAATAACAAAATTAATGAAGAAAAAAATAGTACTATAAAGAAAAATAAATAAATAAATAAATAAACTTAAGCGTCTTATTGGAAAAAAAAAATCTATATGAACACAAAATTTTCTTTTTAAAATCATTGTAAATGTAATCAAATAACTATTACGCTACAAATTGTCATAAATATATTTTTATTTTTTCCGTACAAGTCACAAGCTCATTTTATTCAATTCTTTTAGAAAAATGTCTTTATTTTTTACTAGGTAACTCTGAAATATTTTGCAGTCATCCTGTTTACTGGCCAATACCTGTTCGATAAGTGCTACCAAGCATTCATTTTCCTTTTTCTTGATAGTCAAACACATTTTATTGCCATTTAAAATTTTCCTCATCTGCTGACTAGAAATCTTCTTTTTGGGAAACTTTGGTTTTACAGAACATGAGGTATCTGCATTTAATTTCCTACCTTGATTTTTCAGTCTTTTTATTTTGAAATCCATTTCACACGTAAGACATTGATTCTCAAGCAGTTCAAAAGTCCATTCATTAATATCATTTATAAGCTCAGAGAAAGTCTTCATTTTGTCTTCATTTCTTTCATACAAAGTATGCAATATTGATTGATACAGTAAAAGTTTCTTTTCATGCATGCTAATCTGATTACCTGGTACTTGTATTAATAATTTCAATTCATTAAATTCATTCAATAGCTCTTTTGTTACTTTCGCTGGAGAAAGAGAAAGAGAATTTCTGATGAAGTTGACAGAACTAGTGTCCAGCAGCAGCATTCTTCTTTTTTCAAGACGACATTTACTATCTGCAAATTGCTGAAAAATATTTTCAGATTTATTAATAATCTTGTCGTAGTTGTGTTTTACACCTTCTAACCTTCTCTTGCTTGCTGTAACTCGCTTACAATTTTCTTTGTTGTTTTTTTCAGACATTGCTTGAAATTTTATTTTTTCGTCAAGTAAAGATTTCACCTTTTCTTCTTTTTCCTTCAAGAGTTGTTTCTGTGTAGCTAAAGCTGTCTCAAGTTTTTCTTTGACTGTCTCATTTCGAACAATTTCTTGTTCTAAGATATCAATATTTTGTCTTTCATCGATTTTTTCTTCAAAGATTGTCTTCAGTTGATCTTTTATGTGAAGCAAACGTTGAATCATTCGATCATCATTTTGCTTGGGAGTTAGAGACAACTTTTTCCGAATAAATCGAGCTTCTTTCTCCAGTTTTTCTAATCTGTAACATAAGTAATAGCGTATTAATTTATAAGTAACAAATTTCGAAAATATATTTGCAGATATTTTGAATATATGAATTGGAATAGTGCAATAAAAAGATGTTCAAAGAAAGTATAACTTCTGAGCTATAGTGCGGTTTTAGACCCACTATATTCAGCTCAACCCACCCTACAAAAAGTACATTAATATATATATATATATATATATATATATATATATATATATATATATATCAAATGAGACTGCTTTTGTCTACATGTAGTTCTTTACTCTTTTATTGCATATCTCGTATTTCCATTGCATCTCTCTCTTTTCTTTCATTTCTTCAGCCAATCTATCTGTCATCTCTCGTTGCCCTTCTTTCATTTCACTTAACTGGGCAGCTAAGCTTTCTAGAAGTTTCTTCATTTCTTGCTCCATAGCTCTAGTTATCACCATTCACAGACAATCCCACTTCTGACACCAGAAATGTTACGTACTTGGGGGTTCGTAAGTTGTCCGAGAATGAAAGGCGAAATTGCAAAAGTTCAGTAGTTTATTTAAAGAAAATTCCAGAAGAATATAGGTCTATAAACCAGGTATCAGTAAACGCAGCTTAAATAGCAGCTGTCAACAGAAAATTCACAGTGCAAACTGTATCAAAGCATTAACGTAAAGCAAGGCTCATTCAAAGAGGCTCAGGACTCCTTCAATAGCAATGCAAGCGTTTGGCGAAACTCGACTGCGACTGACTGACTTGGCGTGTTCGACACCTTTTGTACCCCTTTATCGAACCCAAAAAAATCTTGAAATTTCAAGTAACTCGTTAACCAATCACATTAGAGCGTCCATCTTTGGTATATCGATAATAAGAATTTTCTCGCAAAAATTCGCCAAATTTGACGCAAAATAAATTACCTGCCTTATTGGAGCTTTTTAATGCGTTTTTAAGGAAAATTAGGCTATTTTAACGCTAAAACAAACTAGAAATGCAGAATATTAACATTTTATCAACTTACTAAACCTCTTTGAAAGAATTTCAACAACAATAAATAGAATTATTTACAAATTTTCAACAATATTTTAGGTAAAAGATATCTCTTTAAATTATAACTACGTAAATCATTAAAAAAAAAAAAAAAAAAAAAGATAGAAAAGAAAAAAAGAAAGAAAGAAATTAGATTATAAATAAATTAGAAAAAAAAATAGGAACTTTAATAAATCAAATCTTTTTTAATTTCCGTATATAGTCATAGTATAAAATTTCGAGCCGTTGCTACGGGAACACAGACGATTGAAATGAAAGGAATTTTATATACAAAAAATTACAGGTATAAAATGAAAGTGCATAAAAAATTTCTTGACATAGTAAGAAAATAATCTTTGTGTTCTACAAATCTGGCTAAGCATACCTTTCGAATGATACTACTTTCAACCTTTTACTCCTATATAATTAATGTATTAAAAGTGTATCACAAATTTCATGCTTGTCTATTAATATATAGATATATACATAATACAAATAGAGCAGTGATGCCTGAAAAAGCAATTCAAATGTCAGATATAAATCCATAAAATTGTTAGGTATAGCTTTGATGTCAGTCGTGTTTGACAGTTTTTAGATTTGGCGATTAAAAACATAATACATAATATACACGCCAGATGTATATTTTCGTAATATATATTGTACAAAATATTGTTTCATATTGTTACAAGTTTATAAATAATTGTAGTTATTTTTATGTAAATTCATTCAAAGAGGCTTAGTCAGGTGTCTATTTTCTGCATCTATAGCTCTTTTTCGCGTTAAAATAGCTAATTTTCCCTTTAAAACGCATTAAAAAGTTCCAATATGGAAGATAATGGATATGACGCCAAATTTGGAGACTTTTCACTTCATGGCGATTTTTTTGGCGATCTTGGCGAGAAAATCCTTATTATCGATATATCAAATATGTAAGCTGTAATCTCATTGGCTGACCAGTTTCTGGAATTTTCTACATTTTTCTACGCAGATAGTTGAAGAGTTGCATCGCGCCAAATCAGTCAGTCTCAGTCGTTTTGCCAAGACATTGATGAATGCTTAAACAGTACTGAGCCTGTTTGGATTAAAGCTTTTGCTGTGTGATACAGTTTGTATTGTGAATTCGCTGTTGACAGCTGTTATTTAAACTGTGTTTATTGGTGAAACTGAAGTTGATACTTGGTTTATAGACCTGTATTTTTCTAGAATTTTCTAAAAATAAAGTTTCCAGCCTTTGCAAGATTCGCTTTTTTTTTTTCTCGGACAACTCACGAACCCTCAAGTACGCAACAATATTCTTGATTGCTCTCTTAATATACTTTATTAAAAAAAAAAAAAAAAAAAAAAAAAAAACTATGATTTTTTGAAAGGAAATAAATATGTCCACGAAACAATTCGGTGATTTTTTTTTTTTTTTACGACAAATACGGCAGATACCAAATCAGTTCAAAGTTTCTCATCAGTATCGATAACCATTTAGAGGTTGGAAATGCATAAAATTTCGAAACATAGCAGTATTTCAGCTGTAGACTACGTTATAACTCGATCTTATGCATAAAATGAAAGGAAACATAAATAAAATCGGAAACTTTTACATAACAAACTAGTAAGTTGTGGCCATCACAAGACTTTCTTCTATATTTTCCTATACAAATTCACTCAATAACAATTAAAAAAAAAAAAAAAAAATTACGATTTTTTTTTTCAAAGTTTATTTTCGTTAAAAGTAAAAAAAAAAAAAAAAAAAAAACGATAACTTTGTTTTAAATTAGCACATATTTATAGTTCAACCATTCGTTTTAAAGGTATTGACGAGACCTTTCGAAATATACCTATCTTGAAAATTCACCCCCCCCCTCCCGGGGGTACTTCCCCCAGGAGGGGAAGCGATGCCCCCACATGCACATTTTTTTTCCTAATTAATTACTACTATTATCAATAATTCATATTAATTTTAAAATCACAGGTTAAGAATAACTCTCATTATATACATTTATACGAAATTGTGTCTTATACTGCATGCTAAAAATTTAGAAAAAAATACGATCACAGCGCCACCTGTTTAGAGAGTGATCCCCAAATCTGATCAGCACCAGTTTATGTCAGGGGCCAACTAAATACCAAGTTTGGTTAAATTTCGTTTAAAAAAAAAAAAATAAATAAATAAAAAAAATATAATTTTTTTTCTAAGTTTTTTATCGTTAAAAGTAAAAAAAAAAAATCGATAACTTTGTTTTAAATTATCACAGATTTATAGTTCAACCATTCGTTTTAAAGGTATTGACGAGACCTTTCCAAAGATACCCATCTTGAAAATTTACTTCCATCGAGGGGGACTTCCCCCCCAGGGGGGGGGAGGCTCCTACACATACAAAAAAATTTATCCAGTTGACTATCTCTATTATAAATAATTCTTGTAAATTTCATAATGATTACTAAAAAATAATTCTCTTTATGCACATTTATACAAAATTTTGTCCTATATCACCATGTTAAACATTTAGTAAAAGCGGAATGGCAACGCAACCTGTAAGACAATTTTTACCAAAAGTTGATAGACACTAATTTATGTCAAGATGCAACTATATACCAATTTGTATGAAATTCTGTGCAGTAGTTCCTGAGATACAGTTGCCACAAAATTTTGTCTCTCTCTCTCTCACACACATACAGAGAGAGACAGACAGACAGACATTTTCTAAAAATGGTCAAATCGTGTTCTACAGCTCTCGAAACGTGTAAATCCATTAAAAACCCGAGGTTGAAAATTTTTACAAATTTAATACTTTCTTCTATTGAATATAGAAGAAAGTAAAAATAAAGAAGATGCAGTCGGAATACAAGAAATGCAATCGGAATACAACAAGAAGTACAAGA
The DNA here is from genome assembly GCA_963930645.1 of Salticus scenicus. NCBI lineage: Eukaryota > Metazoa > Arthropoda > Arachnida > Araneae > Salticidae > Salticus > Salticus scenicus. The sequence continues at coordinate 174,063,666 of OZ005656.1, read as the reverse complement.
GAATATGGAAACCGGATGGACTGAAGAAATGCAAGAAATGAAAGACACTTTGGACGAATTCCAGGGTAAAATTAAGTCCATTCGAGAAAAAGTTGATTTAACTCTTTCACGACGGGAAGTGGGCGCATTCTTCTATCGTAAATTACTGAGCATTGAGAAGGAGGAAAATGGAAAATAGACTCATCCAGTTCCCATATGTATTCCTTTCTTTACACTCCTAAGATAGAAAGTGAGAGAGGCATGTCGGAACTGTCAATTTGATCTATACGCCCCACATCACGATGTCAAATTGGTACAGTGTGAGCGGAGCAAGTCATTTAGAACACTGATAATTTACGCTTTTTTTCCCTCTTTTATTAGAAGATATTTCAAAATTATTTATTAATAACATACATCGTTAGTTATTTAAAAGCGAAATTAAAATAAAAAAGGAATGCTATTGTAAATTTCACATTGGTTCTAATAAAATATATAAATTGCATTTTGTAAATGTAAGATTCAAAAATCAAAAACTTTATTTATTTATTTATTTTCATTTATCATATTTATTTTTGATTCAAGTCTAAATTATATTTTAGATTACAGTGGTAACATTCTGCTTTTGAGATTGTTTATAAACATATTCAAGGGAAAATATTTTATTTTTGACCAAAAATTCAATAGTAATAGTAATAACAGTAATAATATTGGTTAGGGTATGTTAACTTGTATTTATAATAAATTAATCAAAAATATTAAAGTGTGCAATTACTCTTGATTGCAGAATACATTTCTCTCACAAATATTTAATTAGTCATACACAAAACGTGAAAAGCGTTGACAGAATTAATAAAAATAGCTTTTGTGATTTATAAATACAATTTAGTTTCAATGTATTTTTGCAATTAGTTTATATCTGATTTAAATGCGTTTAAATTATATATAACATATATAACCGTTGATACACACACACACACACACACACACACACATATATATATATATATATATATATATATATATATATATATAAAGTAAGTAGTAATAATAATAATAAATAAAGTAAATAAATATTCTTTTCTTTCTTTGCGTTTTTTTTTTTTTTTTTTTTTTTTGTTGTTTCATGTCCTTCCTGGATAATTTATCACAAGTAAATAAAAGTTTTGAAGTTTACAGGTATTACTACTCAAACGATAAAAACTAATATCGTTTTTCATTCTTTTTTTTTTTCCTTAATTTTTGTTTGCCTGATGAAGGGTTGTGTTTTCTTTTGATCTGAAACATTTGTTGCGAGCTCTAGCACTTTATGGTGTTTTTTCAAAGTATTTTACTAATTATTTTTTAAAAACCAGTTCTGTAGTACTTTTTTATAATTGAAAGGTTATATGTAAAACACAATAAAGGGGAAATTAAACCTGCTTTTCTTCGAGCTGCATTTGTGCTGACTTGCTTCATATCTGACGAAAATTTGCTAAATTAATTCAACCGGATACAACTGATGCGTTTCTTTTGGAATTTATGGTGTTTTTTACAAATTTATTATGTGATATTTTAACCAATCTACAAAAAGAGGATCCCGGAAAAAAGGGCACCGGAAAAAAGGGCACGGAAGAAAGGGCACCGGAAAAAAGGGCACCCGGAAAAAAGGGCACCGGTAAAAAGGGCACCGGAAAAAAAGGCACCCGGAAAAAAGGGCACCGGAAAAAAGGGCACTTTTCCAATTCGCAAATCGCAAAATAATAAATATCAAATAATAAATTTAAAAAATGACTTTCAAACTACATTTTTAGAAATTTCAATTGATTTGGTACAACATTCATTTAATATATATCTCGGGGAAGAGGGGGGAGGGGGGCAGGAGCAGATCGAAAGAAAATAATTGTTTTTACAAAAACTCTTACCGATTTTAATAAAACTTTGTATAATCACGTACAACTTGTGAAAAAAATGACAGTAAGTGGCAGGCAAACTTGGGGGGGGGAGGTAAAGAGGGGGGGGCAGAGGAAAATAAAATTATCTTTTCTTTTTATAGCACCGTTTTACCGATTTAATGATATATTCTATAATTATCACTTACTTTTTATGAAGATCACAATGAGTGCATTATATACTGGGGGGGGGCAAGGGGGATATGCAAACTACCCTTTTATCGATTTTATCTTTAAACTACCCTTTTATCGATTCAAAAAACCGTATAATTACCCATAATTTGTGAAAAAATTACAGTAAGTTACAGACATATTTTTTTTTGGAGGGGGGGGGCAGGGGTTAAAGAGGGGGAGGGGCAGAGGAAAACAAAATGAATTTTTTATATCACCATTTTACCGAATTTATGATACATTTTATGACTATCACTTAATTTTTATGAAGATAACAGTGAGTGATTTATATATCTGGGGGGGGGGGGCAAGGGGAGCAGATAAAAATAAAATATATTCTTCTTTAAACTATCCAATTATCGATTTTAAAAAAAAATTTGTATAATCACGCATAATTTATGAAAAAATTAAAATAAGTGTCAAACATACTTAGAGGGGGGGGGGGTTTAGGAAAGGGGCAGAGGAAAATACATTGAATTTTTACATTACCATTTTAGCGATTTTAATAATATATTCTATAACTACCACTTAATTTTTATTAAGATTACAATGGAGTCTATTATATACTTGGGGGGGGGGGGGGGGGCAAGAGTGTTAGATGGAAATAAAATATATTTTCCTTTAAACTACCCAATTATAGATTTAAACAAAAACTTTGTATAATAACATACAATTTGTGAAAAAATCACTCTAAGTGTCAGACGTACTTCGTGGGGGGGGGGGGGGGTTAAAGAGGGAGGGGGCAGAGGAAAGTAAAATTATTTTTTATATCACCATTTTATCGATTTAATGATATATTCTATAACTATCACTTACTTTTTATGAAGATCACAATAAGTGTATTACACATCTGGGGGGGGGGGGGCGCAGATAAAAGTAAAATATATTATTCTTTAAACTACCGTATAATCGATTAAAAATAAAAACTTTGTATATATAAAACTTCCTGCTTATGAAAAATTACAGTGAGTCTACACATATCTGGACGAATTGCTGCGGGGGGGGGGGGGGGGCAGAGTGAAGAAAATGTTTGTTTTTATATCACCATGCTACATATTTATATTAAACTTTGTACGGGTATCACTTGCATTTTATTAAAATTATAGTGAAAGTTACCTATAATTGATAAGTGGGGAGGGGGGTAGTGGGGGCAGTAGTGTAATATTGACAGTTGAGCAACAGCTGCACCACTGCACGGGCGAGCCGTGCTGCTGCCGCACCATTATCTTATCAACATCCGGTGACGCATGACCTTGTTAAAGATAAGGAGGGTTAGAATTAAGATCTTATCTTGAATGATAATGAATATTATTTAAAGAGAACTTTAATTATTGATTTTTCTCAAACTTATTTTTCTGTGGTGCTGACATCTATTGAGGAATTATTGAACTCCTTTATTTTCAAAAATGATGCTTTGCCGTCACTTAGGATCGAACCTGCTATCTGCGGGTTGTGAGTCCGCCGCGCTATCCACTCGACCATCATGTGTCGATAGCGTAAATTTTAATTACTTAGTGTATCGTTTTGCGATGAAATTTATTTTAAATGTAAGTTATTTTCCAATTTAAGAAATGAATGTATTAATATTAGTGAGGATTTTTAGTGCATAATTAATATTTTAATTGTTTTCGTAGATTTTATGCGCATAATTATTATTTTAATGATAATTTGGGATAAAATATTAAGAAATTTTTTCTTGTGTTTGAGTGATTAAAAATTTTCGTTCAAGTGTGTTTGATAAGTGGAAATATATGATTTCTACTGTTATATGTTCAAACATTTTTTTTTTTTTTTTTCTATGTGAACATATATTAAATTTCTTTTTTATTTAATCTTTAGAACTCTGCTAAAGAGTTACTTTTTTTTTTTCTGTGAAATTCTCAAAAGAGAATTTCTCATGTATGTTCAAACAGATTTTTTAATCTGTGTGAACATATTTAGACAGTATTTTTAATTATGTAAAATATACGATTTTTCGCGAATGGTTTTCACTAATATTTTTTAAGGAAAAATTGTGGTATAATTTAAATGCGTACAAAATTTAATAAAATGATTACAAGTTAAGGAAATTTTCTCTCATCTGAAATATTACCATATGTGCTGCCATCTTGCGATTATTTATTGAAACAGAGAAAAAAATTAATATTATTGAAGTAGAGAGTTAGAAAAAATATATTCAGGCAGAAATAGAGGTATTTATTTCATTTAGTAATAAAGGATTAGTAAAATTAACTAAGATTTTGTATATTTTAGTGCTCATAGAGATATGAATTTACATTAATTATCAATTTTAAAATTAATTTTAAAGTTGGAAAAAAAAAAAAATAATAATAATAATAATAATATTGAAGTAGAGAGTTAGAAAAAATATTGAAGTAGAGAGTTAGAAAAAATATATTCAGACAGAAATAGTGATAAAGGATTAGAAAAATTAATTAAGATTTTGTGCAACCAATAACATTTTACCACGCAACAGAGTTATAGTACATTTTATTTAACTTGTCACAAGCTAAAATCAAACCATGTACTTATTAATCTTATATTCATGTATTTGCATATTTTATATATTTATGCATCCTTAAGTATTTTAGTTATGTAATATTTTAAAATTTTTTCCATTATAAATGTAATTTAAGTTTATGCACGCACACACATAGAAAAATTTAATTATTTATTTTTTAATCTTAATAGATTAAAACGGAAATAATTTTTTTTTGAACTTCCATTTTATAATAAAATAGTTATATTTCAAATAAATAGAGATTCTTCTAAATGAGTTGTCTTAGAAATTTTGCGAAGGACAATTTAAATAATGTGGTAAGTGTGTATTTTCGGATATATGTAGAAATAGTGATTAAGACGTGTTTATCTTTGCATTACAGGAAATGTTTAAACATGAGATCTTGATTATATACTTTTAAATAGATAATGAGTTGTATTAGAAATTATGTAAGAAGATATTTTTATGTACTTAATTGTTAGATAAGTAGTTTTTGTTTAAAAATATGCACCTTAAAGTGAAAATACTATACTACAGAGTTACCATTTATTTAATTCATTAAAAAATATGCTTCTTTTCTACACTTCCAAAGAAACAAATGAGTCATAAGCTTATTTCTTATCGAGCATGTTGATACTACGATAAACTCATTTTGTTTGATTATCTTTTATAGTTCTACTAAACTAGTTAAAAAACTTTTTGAATTATTCACCTTAAAATGAAAATACTATACTACAGAGTTACCATTTATTTAATTCATTAAAAAATATGCTTCTTGAAAAATAATGACCTATCTAGAAGTATTTTTCATTGATATGTAGGATATATTTATTTAATAATATTAATTTAAGAACTTTATTTTATAAATTAACTTCTATCAACCAATAACATTTTACCACGCAACAGAGTTATAGTAGATTTTATTTAACTTATCATAAGCTAAAATCAAGCCGTGCACTTATTAATCTTATATTTATGTATTTGCATATTTTTGTTTATTTATGCATCCTTAAGTATTTTAGTTATGTAATATTTTAAAATGTGATTGGAAAAAAATATTTCGCATTATAAATGTAATTTAAGTTTATGCACGCACACACATAGAAAAATTTAATTATTTATTTTTTTAATCTTAATAGATTAAAACGGAAATTTAAAAGTTAAGCATATGTACATTGCGAAATTGATTAAGATTTAATATTACAAACTTAATTATATTGAGTGAAATTAGGATGTAACTTATTAAATAAGTAATACTTGTAAATATTGCAAAAATGTTGAAGTACATTAAGGTTTCATAGCTGCATAGTTATATTTTATGTGCATATTTAGTGCTTTTTGTGATGATATGCGACTTATTAGATGTCCAATAGTTATAAATGATGCAAAAATGTTGAAGTACATTAAGGTTTCATAGCTGCATAGTTATATTTTATGTGCATCTATAGTACTTTTGCGATGTTATGTAGCTTATTAGATAAACAATACTTATAAATATTGCAAAAATTTTGAAATACATTAAGGTTTCATAGCTGCATAGTTATATTTTATGTGCATATTTAGCGCTTTTTGTGATGATATGCGACTTATTAGATGTCCAATACTTATCAATATTGCAAAAATGTTGAAATACATTAAGGTTTCATAGCTGCATAGTTATATTTTATGTGCATATTTAGTACTTTTTGTGATGTAATGTAGCTTATTAGGTGAACGATAGTTATAAATGTTGAAGTACATTAAGGTTTAATACTTGCTTAGATATATTTTATGTGCATATATAGTACTTTTGCAATGTTATGTAGCTTATTAGATAAACAATACTTATAAATATTGCAAAAATGTTGAAGTACATTAAGGTTTCATACTTGCTTAGATATATTTTATGTGCATATATAGTACTTTTGCGATGTTATGTAGCTTATTAGATAAACAATACTTATAAATATTGCAAAAATGTTGAAGTACATTAAGGTTTCATAGCTGCATAGTTATATTTTATGTGCATATATAGTACTTTTGTGATGTTATGTAGCTTATTAGATAAACAATACTTATAAATATTGCAAAAATGTTGAAATACATTAAGGTTTCATAACTGCATAGTTATATTTTATGATAAACAATACTTATAAATGATGCAAAAATGTCGAAGTACATTAAGGTTTAATAGTTGCACAGTTATATTTTATGTGCATATATAGTACTTTTGTGATGTTATGTAGCTTATTAGATAAACAATACTTATAAATATTGCAAAAATGTTGAAATACATTAAGGTTTCATAACTGCATAGTTATATTTTATGTGCATATTTAGTACTTTTTGTGATGTTATGTAGCTTATTAGATAAATGATGCAAAAATGTTGAAATACATTAAGGTTTAATAGTTATATTTTATGCGCGTATATAGCACTTTTTGTGATGCGAAACAAAATATTCTCAGAGGATAGTAGTTTTCAAAAATTTAACCACAGGAATACACTCTATTTAAGATAGAAATAGGTGCACTAGTATTGAACATGGTGGCTTTTTGGGGTCACGTGATTTTTTTCGTCCAATCAGAAGCACGGAATTTTAATGAATAGTATTATAAAATTAAATGTTTTTTATATACAGATATTTTTGAGGTTCCATGAACCAATCAAAACCACGGATTTTTAATGAATAGTACTATAAAATTAAGCACTTTGTGGAATTAAGTGTTGATTGTGTACAAATAATTTTGGTGTTTTTTCAACCACATGGATTTTTTAATGATTATAAAATTAAGTGATTTGTGGAATTAAGTGTTGATCATATTCAAATAATTTAGGAGTACCATGAACCAACCAAAAGCATGGATTTTTAATAATTGTAAAATTAAGTATACAAGTTTCGGAAAAAACCATGAAAAACTTCAAACGAATAGTCTACAAGCTTTAAAATCTGTGATGCACAAATTATTTGTTTTAACATGTTGATAAACTAGATTACATTAAAAAGTTTGGGTATTAAAATGATATATATTTGGTGTGATTAATAGGGATTCTAAAGAATTTGGCTGCTTTTCCTGGTGTATGAATTTAGCTTATATTTGGCGTGATTTCGCCAATAATTACAAATTTGGTGGTAAACCTGCAGTATAAATGCATTCGCAAAGAAAATTTTGTCAGTTGCTGCTGTATTTTTGAGGAGTGCACACGTTTAATTTATCAACTTGTATTTTTTATAACACTTTACTTTTTAGTGAGAGAGATGGATTTATCTGCAAAAATGCCTATTTCAAATGAGGTGTCATCAAGCTTGGATACTAAGAAAGTACCAAAAACTTTTAGCTGTGTTTCTTGCAGTATGGTATTTAAACGAAAATGGGATTTGCTTCGTCACATGAAAATTCATCTCAACGAAAAATCTTTTATTTGCAATGTATGCCAGAAAGCATTTACCAGGTCAGATGAGTTAAAGAGACATTTAAAAATTCATGAAAAGACTTCTATTGAACATAGATGTGGGCAATGTGATGAATCCTTTAATCGCAAGTATCAGTTGCTGATGCATATTAGAAAAAATCATCGAAAACCTTTACCAGTGCATTCCTGTGATCAATGTGCAGAAACATTTAGACAGAAATATAAACTTTTAGAGCATGTTAGAGAAAATCATCGAAAACCCTTATCGCAAGCAACATTAAAGGGAATATCAAATTCTGACCGAGATTTTCTTAAAGAGAAAATTATGCATTTTAAAAGAAAAAATGCTCTTAATACATTTACAATAACCACATTTGATAATAAAAACAAAGATTTGGATTTAACGTCATTTTTTAATAGTTTAAGAACTGACATTTTAAACGAATTAAACTTTCAATTAAATGACCAAGGATCATTGAAATGGTATATTAATGTAGAAGTTATTTTTAGTTGTATTTATGAAAATGGAGAGAAGGATTTTATTACACAAAATTTTAGGTCAAAAAGTATAACAACTCTTTTAATAAATGATTTGAATAATGATCTTGAAAACGCTTTTAACAAGATGAAAAAGTGTTTTGATGAATTTAGTGAACAAGGATCAGGTTGGACATTAACAGAAATTTTCAAATTAGAACTTTGTATGACTAAATATGGTTCTTTTCATATGTAATATCTGATTTTACTACATATATTAAAAATTGTTAGTTGAATCTTATAAAATTATTGTTAACTTTGTATAAAAATGATGAATGTAAAAATCTTATAATTTGAAAAATAAAAGTATGTGTATTTTTAATTATTTATCTCATATAAAAATTTTATGTAAAAGTTTAAACTATTAATCGGATTTTTAAAATAAATGCACTTATGTTAATGTAGAGATATTTTTTTTTTTTTTTTTTTTTTTTTTTTTTTAAACGTTTATTTCATAAATAAATTGATATTTTATAGTAAATATATAATCATATTCTTACCAATTTTAGAGATTGTATCAAAAAATCATGAACTTTGCATTTGACACATAGTCTAGAGTAATACTAACCTGCTTAAAAGTTTAACTTTTCTGCGTGCTTGAAATTAGACATGAATAAATTATCTGTTTCGACACGTTGATAAACTAAAATATTTTACGAGATTTTTTAATGGGATTGGGGATATTTTACAAGATTTGGCTATTAAAATAACATATCTGCTAAGATTTGGCGAGATTTTTTTAATGTATTTGGCAATAAATACTGATTTGGCATTAAATATAGAGTATAAATTCAGTCTCAGAGGAAAATTTAATCAGTTGCTGACTTGTTTTCATGGTTCAGTTTTCACATAACATTTTTAAAGTTTTACTTTGATTATATTTATAATGGATCTATCTGAGGAAGTGCAAGTTTCTGTTCATCAACAACCCACTTCATCATGTTTTAAAGATGAGACTTTTCACTCAAAGGGTGTAAAACCCTATATTTGTAATGTGTGTAAGAAAGCATTTAGTAAATCGTACGGTTATAAAAGACACTTAAAAACTCATGAAAAACCTCGCATAGGATATGGGTGTGAATACTGTATGGAAAATTTTACTCGTAAACGGGATTTTTTAAAGCATAATACAAAAATTCATAAAAAGACTTTACATAATCACAGTTGTGATGAATGTAGTGAAGTGTTTAGGACTAAACAAGATTTATTGAATCATAAAAAAATGGTACATCGAAAGGTTTTACCTGAATATCTATGTGTAGAATGCAACGAAAGTTTTCGATATAAGTATGAATTACTACAACATAAAAGAAAAAATCATCGTAAAGATTCTTCTGCTTACGTATGTACAAAATGCAATGAACGAAATACTCTCAACTTAGACAGTGAAAATATGAACTTAACGAATTTTTTGAATAATTTGAATACTGCTTTTTTAACCAACACCTATTCTTTAGCCAAAAGCTTTCATGATGAAAATAACAATACGTATTTTTTAATATTTTTAAATAATGAAAATATGAATACCGAACGCATAACACAAAATATTGACTCACCAACCAACAACTTTGAGACTGCAAATGCGAACTTAACGAATTTTTCAGATAATCAAAATATTGTTTTCGGTTCATCAACCAGTGAAAATGTGATCTTATCAAATGTTTTGGATAATAATGAAAATGCATACAACGTTTTACCCACTGCTAATGGAAATATGAATACTGAATGTTTGACACAAAGTAATATTTATGACTCACCAACGAACAACTTTCAGAATATAAATGTGGACTTTACGAATTTTAATGTAGAGTGTATGAGTAATCAAAATAATTTTTCACCGGTGAGTGTTGATAACGACTTGTTGACATTTTTGGATAATTTTAATGTAGAATGTATAACTCAATGTAACCTTAACGATTCAACAACAATTTAGATTTTTATGAACCTGTTTTTATATTGACAATAATAATAATGTAAAATAAATTATTTTAATCAAAAATTGTGTTTTTATTATGAAATTACTTTCTACACACCATATTATATTACAATAGATACGTTAAATCACGAAAAAAATCTAAACATGTATAAATATATTTTTGCTTTCTTATTAACTAATTCGTTTTAAAGAAATTCTCTCCCAACAAATTGGAATGGGACGAAGTGACTTATAAAAACCGTAAAATTAAGAACTCTAATATTGCTGATTTATTAAATATTTTCTACGAATAAGAAAGTGCCTATCAATGCACAGGGCGAATTGTCGCAAGCTCTTAATGATATGCCTAAAACCTTTATTAAAAACAAATTTTTGTTATCTTCTGTACCCAAATGTAACCCCACCTATTGGTTAAATTTTTACTATAAAACACTGGTTTCTTTATTTATGTTTAAATAAATGATATAAAAACTGGACTTACCTCAACACAGTTGTTAATTTGCGTCCTTCTCTTCTACTCGCACGGTGTGAAATGAGCGATAACGCTATTTCTTATCAAGATCACGTGGTAAGCTTTCTTATCTACTATGTCACGTGACATTATCTAGTATGACGTAGTAGATACGTGCTAGATACGTCATAGTAGACAATGTCATGTGACGTAGGTAGCTTGTCATAGTAGACAATGTCATGTGACGTATCTAGCACGTATCTACTACGTCATACTAGATAATGTCACGTGACATAGTAGATAAGAAAGCTTACCACGTGATCTTGATAAGAAATAGCGTTATCGCTCATTTCACACCGTGCGAGTAGAAGAGAAGGACGCAAATTAACAACTGTGTTGAGGTAAGTCCAGTTTTTATATCATTTATTTAAACATAAATAAAGAAACCAGTGTTTTATAGTAAAAATTTAACCAATAGGTGGGGTTACATTTGGGTACAGAAGATAACAAAAATTTGTTTTTAATAAAGGTTTTAGGCATATCATTAAGAGCTTGCGACAATTCGCCCTGTGCATTGATAGGCACTTTCTTATTCGTAGAAAATATTTAATAAATCAGCAATATTAGAGTTCTTAATTTTACGGTTTTTATAAGTCACTTCGTCCCATTCCAATTTGTTGGGAGAGAATTTCTTTAAAACGAATTAGTTAATAAGAAAGCAAAAATATATTTATACATGTTTAGATTTTTTTCGTGATTTAACGTATCTATTGTAATATAATATGGTGTGTAGAAAGTAATTTCATAATAAAAACACAATTTTTGATTAAAATAATTTATTTTACATTATTATTATTGTCAATATAAAAACAGGTTCATAAAAATCTAAATTGTTGTTGAATCGTTAAGGTTACATTGAGTTATACATTCTACATTAAAATTATCCAAAAATGTCAACAAGTCGTTATCAACACTCACCGGTGAAAAATTATTTTGATTACTCATACACTCTACATTAAAATTCGTAAAGTCCACATTTATATTCTGAAAGTTGTTCGTTGGTGAGTCATAAATATTACTTTGTGTCAAACATTCAGTATTCATATTTCCATTAGCAGTGGGTAAAACGTTGTATGCATTTTCATTATTATCCAAAACATTTGATAAGATCACATTTTCACTGGTTGATGAACCGAAAACAATATTTTGATTATCTGAAAAATTCGTTAAGTTCGCATTTGCAGTCTCAAAGTTGTTGGTTGGTGAGTCAATATTTTGTGTTATGCGTTCGGTATTCATATTTTCATTATTTAAAAATATTAAAAAATACGTATTGTTATTTTCATCATGAAAGCTTTTGGCTAAAGAATAGGTGTTGGTTAAAAAAGCAGTATTCAAATTATTCAAAAAATTCGTTAAGTTCATATTTTCACTGTCTAAGTTGAGAGTATTTCGTTCATTGCATTTTGTACATACGTAAGCAGAAGAATCTTTACGATGATTTTTTCTTTTATGTTGTAGTAATTCATACTTATATCGAAAACTTTCGTTGCATTCTACACATAGATATTCAGGTAAAACCTTTCGATGTACCATTTTTTTATGATTCAATAAATCTTGTTTAGTCCTAAACACTTCACTACATTCATCACAACTGTGATTATGTAAAGTCTTTTTATGAATTTTTGTATTATGCTTTAAAAAATCCCGTTTACGAGTAAAATTTTCCATACAGTATTCACACCCATATCCTATGCGAGGTTTTTCATGAGTTTTTAAGTGTCTTTTATAACCGTACGATTTACTAAATGCTTTCTTACACACATTACAAATATAGGGTTTTACACCCTTTGAGTGAAAAGTCTCATCTTTAAAACATGATGAAGTGGGTTGTTGATGAACAGAAACTTGCACTTCCTCAGATAGATCCATTATAAATATAATCAAAGTAAAACTTTAAAAATGTTATGTGAAAACTGAACCATGAAAACAAGTCAGCAACTGATTAAATTTTCCTCTGAGACTGAATTTATACTCTATATTTAATGCCAAATCAGTATTTATTGCCAAATACATTAAAAAAATCTCGCCAAATCTTAGCAGATATGTTATTTTAATAGCCAAATCTTGTAAAATATCCCCAATCCCATTAAAAAATCTCGTAAAATATTTTAGTTTATCAACGTGTCGAAACAGATAATTTATTCATGTCTAATTTCAAGCACGCAGAAAAGTTAAACTTTTAAGCAGGTTAGTATTACTCTAGACTATGTGTCAAATGCAAAGTTCATGATTTTTTGATACAATCTCTAAAATTGGTAAGAATATGATTATATATTTACTATAAAATATCAATTTATTTATGAAATAAACGTTTAAAAAAAAAAAAAAAAAAAAAAAAAAAAAATATCTCTACATTAACATAAGTGCATTTATTTTAAAAATCCGATTAATAGTTTAAACTTTTACATAAAATTTTTATATGAGATAAATAATTAAAAATACACATACTTTTATTTTTCAAATTATAAGATTTTTACATTCATCATTTTTATACAAAGTTAACAATAATTTTATAAGATTCAACTAACAATTTTTAATATATGTAGTAAAATCAGATATTACATATGAAAAGAACCATATTTAGTCATACAAAGTTCTAATTTGAAAATTTCTGTTAATGTCCAACCTGATCCTTGTTCACTAAATTCATCAAAACACTTTTTCATCTTGTTAAAAGCGTTTTCAAGATCATTATTCAAATCATTTATTAAAAGAGTTGTTATACTTTTTGACCTAAAATTTTGTGTAATAAAATCCTTCTCTCCATTTTCATAAATACAACTAAAAATAACTTCTACATTAATATACCATTTCAATGATCCTTGGTCATTTAATTGAAAGTTTAATTCGTTTAAAATGTCAGTTCTTAAACTATTAAAAAATGACGTTAAATCCAAATCTTTGTTTTTATTATCAAATGTGGTTATTGTAAATGTATTAAGAGCATTTTTTCTTTTAAAATGCATAATTTTCTCTTTAAGAAAATCTCGGTCAGAATTTGATATTCCCTTTAATGTTGCTTGCGATAAGGGTTTTCGATGATTTTCTCTAACATGCTCTAAAAGTTTATATTTCTGTCTAAATGTTTCTGCACATTGATCACAGGAATGCACTGGTAAAGGTTTTCGATGATTTTTTCTAATATGCATCAGCAACTGATACTTGCGATTAAAGGATTCATCACATTGCCCACATCTATGTTCAATAGAAGTCTTTTCATGAATTTTTAAATGTCTCTTTAACTCATCTGACCTGGTAAATGCTTTCTGGCATACATTGCAAATAAAAGATTTTTCGTTGAGATGAATTTTCATGTGACGAAGCAAATCCCATTTTCGTTTAAATACCATACTGCAAGAAACACAGCTAAAAGTTTTTGGTACTTTCTTAGTATCCAAGCTTGATGACACCTCATTTGAAATAGGCATTTTTGCAGATAAATCCATCTCTCTCACTAAAAAGTAAAGTGTTATAAAAAATACAAGTTGATAAATTAAACGTGCGCACTCCTCAAAAATACAGCAGCAACTGACAAAATTTTCTTTGCGAATGCATTTATACTGCAGGTTTACCACCAAATTTGTAATTATTGGCGAAATCACGCCAAATATAAGCTAAATTCATACACCAGGAAAAGCAGCCAAATTCTTTAGAATCCCTATTAATCACACCAAATATATATCATTTTAATACCCAAACTTTTTAATGTAATCTAGTTTATCAACATGTTAAAACAAATAATTTGTGCATCACAGATTTTAAAGCTTGTAGACTATTCGTTTGAAGTTTTTCATGGTTTTTTCCGAAACTTGTATACTTAATTTTACAATTATTAAAAATCCATGCTTTTGGTTGGTTCATGGTACTCCTAAATTATTTGAATATGATCAACACGTAATTCCACAAATCACTTAATTTTATAATCATTAAAAAATCCATGTGGTTGAAAAAACACCAAAATTATTTGTACACAATCAACACTTAATTCCACAAAGTGCTTAATTTTATAGTACTATTCATTAAAAATCCGTGGTTTTGATTGGTTCATGGAACCTCAAAAATATCTGTATATAAAAAACATTTAATTTTATAATACTATTCATTAAAATTCCGTGCTTCTGATTGGACGAAAAAAATCACGTGACCCCAAAAAGCCACCATGTTCAATACTAGTGCACCTATTTCTATCTTAAATAGAGTGTATTCCTGTGGTTAAATTTTTGAAAACTACTATCCTCTGAGAATATTTTGTTTCGCATCACAAAAAGTGCTATATACGCGCATAAAATATAAATATTAAAACTTAATGTATTTCAACATTTTTGCATCATTTATCTAATAAGCTACATAACATCACAAAAAGTACTAAATATGCACATAAAATATAACTATGCAGTTATGAAACCTTAATGTATTTCAACATTTTTGCAATATTTATAAGTATTGTTTATCTAATAAGCTACATAACATCACAAAAGTACTATATATGCACATAAAATATAACTGTGCAACTATTAAACCTTAATGTACTTCGACATTTTTGCATCATTTATAAGTATTGTTTATCATAAAATATAACTATGCAGTTATGAAACCTTAATGTATTTCAACATTTTTGCAATATTTATAAGTATTGTTTATCTAATAAGCTACATAACATCACAAAAGTACTATATATGCACATAAAATATAACTATGCAGCTATGAAACCTTAATGTACTTCAACATTTTTGCAATATTTATAAGTATTGTTTATCTAATAAGCTACATAACATCGCAAAAGTACTATATATGCACATAAAATATATCTAAGCAAGTATGAAACCTTAATGTACTTCAACATTTTTGCAATATTTATAAGTATTGTTTATCTAATAAGCTACATAACATTGCAAAAGTACTATATATGCACATAAAATATATCTAAGCAAGTATTAAACCTTAATGTACTTCAACATTTATAACTATCGTTCACCTAATAAGCTACATTACATCACAAAAAGTACTAAATATGCACATAAAATATAACTATGCAGCTATGAAACCTTAATGTATTTCAACATTTTTGCAATATTTATAAGTATTGGACATCTAATAAGTCGCATATCATCACAAAAAGCGCTAAATATGCACATAAAATATAACTATGCAGCTATGAAACCTTAATGTATTTCAAAATTTTTGCAATATTTATAAGTATTGTTTATCTAATAAGCTACATAACATCGCAAAAGTACTATAGATGCACATAAAATATAACTATGCAGCTATGAAACCTTAATGTACTTCAACATTTTTGCATCATTTATAACTATTGGACATCTAATAAGTCGCATATCATCACAAAAAGCACTAAATATGCACATAAAATATAACTATGCAGCTATGAAACCTTAATGTACTTCAACATTTTTGCAATATTTACAAGTATTACTTATTTAATAAGTTACATCCTAATTTCACTCAATATAATTAAGTTTGTAATATTAAATCTTAATCAATTTCGCAATGTACATATGCTTAACTTTTAAATTTCCGTTTTAATCTATTAAGATTAAAAAAATAAATAATTAAATTTTTCTATGTGTGTGCGTGCATAAACTTAAATTACATTTATAATGCGAAATATTTTTTTCCAATCACATTTTAAAATATTACATAACTAAAATACTTAAGGATGCATAAATAAACAAAAATATGCAAATACATAAATATAAGATTAATAAGTGCATGGCTTGATTTTAGCTTATGATAAGTTAAATAAAATCTACTATAACTCTGTTGCGTGGTAAAATGTTATTGGTTGATAGAAGTTAATTTATAAAATAAAGTTCTTAAATTAATATTATTAAATAAATATATCCTACATATCAATGAAAAATACTTCTAGATAGGTCATTATTTTTCAAGAAGCATATTTTTTAATGAATTAAATAAATGGTAACTCTGTAGTATAGTATTTTCATTTTAAGGTGAATAATTCAAAAAGTTTTTTAACTAGTTTAGTAGAACTATAAAAGATAATCAAACAAAATGAGTTTATCGTAGTATCAACATGCTCGATAAGAAATAAGCTTATGACTCATTTGTTTCTTTGGAAGTGTAGAAAAGAAGCATATTTTTTAATGAATTAAATAAATGGTAACTCTGTAGTATAGTATTTTCACTTTAAGGTGCATATTTTTAAACAAAAACTACTTATCTAACAATTAAGTACATAAAAATATCTTCTTACATAATTTCTAATACAACTCATTATCTATTTAAAAGTATATAATCAAGATCTCATGTTTAAACATTTCCTGTAATGCAAAGATAAACACAAGTCTTAATCACTATTTCTACATATATCCGAAAATACACACTTACCACATTATTTAAATTGTCCTTCGCAAAATTTCTAAGACAACTCATTTAGAAGAATCTCTATTTATTTGAAATATAACTATTTTATTATAAAATGGAAGTTCAAAAAAAAAATTATTTCCGTTTTAATCTATTAAGATTAAAAAATAAATAATTAAATTTTTCTATGTGTGTGCGTGCATAAACTTAAATTACATTTATAATGGAAAAAATTTTAAAATATTACATAACTAAAATACTTAAGGATGCATAAATATATAAAATATGCAAATACATGAATATAAGATTAATAAGTACATGGTTTGATTTTAGCTTGTGACAAGTTAAATAAAATGTACTATAACTCTGTTGCGTGGTAAAATGTTATTGGTTGCACAAAATCTTAATTAATTTTTCTAATCCTTTATCACTATTTCTGTCTGAATATATTTTTTCTAACTCTCTACTTCAATATTTTTTCTAACTCTCTACTTCAATATTATTATTATTATTATTATTATTTTTTTTTCCAAGTTTAAAATTAATTTTAAAATTGATAATTAATGTAAATTCATATCTCTATGAGCACTAAAATATACAAAATCTTAGTTAATTTTACTAATCCTTTATTACTAAATGAAATAAATACCTCTATTTCTGCCTGAATATATTTTTTCTAACTCTCTACTTCAATAATATTAATTTTTTTCTCTGTTTCAATAAATAATCGCAAGATGGCAGCACATATGGTAATATTTCAGATGAGAGAAAATTTCCTTAACTTGTAATCATTTTATTAAATTTTGTACGCATTTAAATTATACCACAATTTTTCCTTAAAAAATATTAGTGAAAACCATTCGCGAAAAATCGTATATTTTACATAATTAAAAATACTGTCTAAATATGTTCACACAGATTAAAAAATCTGTTTGAACATACATGAGAAATTCTCTTTTGAGAATTTCACAGAAAAAAAAAAAGTAACTCTTTAGCAGAGTTCTAAAGATTAAATAAAAAAGAAATTTAATATATGTTCACATAGAAAAAAAAAAAATAAAAATGTTTGAACATATAACAGTAGAAATCATATATTTCCACTTATCAAACACACTTGAACGAAAATTTTTAATCACTCAAACACAAGAAAAAATTTCTTAATATTTTATCCCAAATTATCATTAAAATAATAATTATGCGCATAAAATCTACGAAAACAATTAAAATATTAATTATGCACTAAAAATCCTCACTAATATTAATACATTCATTTCTTAAATTGGAAAATAACTTACATTTAAAATAAATTTCATCGCAAAACGATACACTAAGTAATTAAAATTTACGCTATCAACACATGATGGTCGAGTGGATAGCGCGGCGGACTCACAACCCGCAGATAGCAGGTTCGATCCTAAGTGACGGCAAAGCATCATTTTTGAAAATAAAGGAGTTCAATAATTCCTCAATAGATGTCAGCACCACAGAAAAATAAGTTTGAGAAAAATCAATAATTAAAGTTCTCTTTAAATAATATTCATTATCATTCAAGATAAGATCTTAATTCTAACCCTCCTTATCTTTAACAAGGTCATGCGTCACCGGATGTTGATAAGATAATGGTGCGGCAGCAGCACGGCTCGCCCGTGCAGTGGTGCAGCTGTTGCTCAACTGTCAATATTACACTACTGGGGGCAAATGAAAAATAAAATAATCTTTTTAAAAAACACTTATTACCGTTTGTTTTATTGTTTTATTTACATTTTGTGTAAATATCAGTTAGTATTAATGAAAATTTACAGGGAGGTATTCAAAAATTCAATGATTTAAATCTGTAAAAAAGTTGCTCAAAAATGAAATTTCTTATTTTAATCTATCTCTTTTGTCCCCCCTTCCCCCCCCCTCACGTAGAAATAAAAAACTTACGCTTTCGTTGATGATTAGCATGAGTTTTACAAGGAGAAATTTAAAAAGTGCCCTTTTTTCCGGTGCCCTTTTTTCCGCAATCCGGAAAAAAGAGCACCGGAAAAAAGGGCACTTTTCTTAATTGTTACTTGTAAAATACTTGTTAAACGTGGACGATAGCAAAAATTTTTTGTTTCTACGAGGGGAGGGGGAGAGACAGATCAAAGAAAAATATTCTGTTTTAGAATAATCTTTTACTAATGTTTGATATTAACTTTTAATTAATGCCTGATATTACCAATGTATTGAACTTTTGGATTGCGGAAAAAAGAGCACCGGAAAAAAGGGCACTTTTTAAAATTTCTCCTTGTAAAACTGATGCTAAACATCAACGAGAGTGTAAGTGTCTTTTATCTACATCGAGGGAAGGACAAAAGAGACAGATTAAAATTAGAAAATTCATTTTTGAATAATTTTTTTACAGATTTAAATCAGTACATTGAATTTTTGCATACCTCAGTATAATTTTTCATTAATAGTAATTGATACTTACACAAAATGCAAATAAAACAATAAAACAAACGATAATAAGTGTTGTTTAAAAAGATTATTTTATTTTCCATCTGTCCCCCCTACCCCCCCCCTCCTCCTTATCAACTTTAGTTAACTTTCACTATAATTTTAATAAAATGAAAGTGATAGTGGTACAAAGTTTTATATAATTAGATAGCATGGTTATATAAAAACAAACATTTTCTTCAGTCTGCCCCCCTCTTAGCAAATCGTCCAGATATGTGTACACTCACTGTAATTTTTCATAAGCAGAAAATTGCGTAGATACAAAGTTTTTTTAAATCGACAATGCGGTAGTTTAAAGAATAATATATTTTATTTCTATCTGCGTCCCCCTTGCCCCCTCCCAAATGTATAATACCCTCATTTTGATCTTCATAAAAGTAAGTGATAGTTATAGAATATGTCATTAAATCGGTAAAATGGTGATATAAAAAAATATTTTATTTTCCTCTGCCCCCCCCCCCCTCAAGTATGTCCATAGACCTTATATACTAGACCACGCGACCAATACGGCTGACCATTACAGCGAATGTCTTCAACATGAGGGTGTAATCTGATACCTCCATCCTTTGTTCTGAGTCTCGGAAGTCACGTGATCTTGGCCTAGGGGAATTCCTCTCTCTCTCTCTCTCTTTTTTCCCGTATGCAAGCATAATCTCATACTTCTCTGACTGAAGTAAGAATTCAAACGCAATTTTTTCGCTTGCAAAATGATTTATCATAATTTTTTTTCTATGTAATTAATCTATGAAAGTTTAGCTTTCCATCCATGTGTAAATCTAAATGCTAAAATAAAAAGTGCGTGCACAATAAAAATATTAAAAAACACAAAATTCGTTCCTACAGAAAAATAACATAGTGATCATTCTCCACTCTTCCTCTAGACCAACATCACGTGACAATTTTGCTGGGGAAGCTCGTTCATGATGCAGTCAAATAACGAGGGGAAATGCGTTGTCTAGTATATAAGGTCTATGAGTATGTCTGACCTTACTGTGATTTTTTTCACAAATTGTATTCTATTATACAAAGTTTTTGTTTAAATCGATAATAGTGTAGTTTAAAGAAGAATATATTTTATTTCCATCGGTCCCCCCCTTGCCTCTCCCCAGGTATATAATGCACTCATTGTAATCTTCATGAAAATTAAGTGGTAGTTATAGAATATATCATTAAAATCGCTAAAATGGTGATATAAAGAATCACTTAATTTTTCCTCCCCCCCTTGTTTAACCCCCCCCCACACACACATGTCTGACACTTACTGTAAATTTTTAATAAATTATACGTGATTATACAAAAAAAAATTAATCAACAATAGAATAATTTAAAGAAGAATATATTTTATTTTTATCTGCCCCCCTTGCTCCCCCCCCCAGGTATATAATACACTCACTGTGATCTTCATAAAAAGTTAGTGATAGTTATAGAATATATCATTAAAGTAGATAAAACTGTGATATAAAAGATAATTTTATTTTCATCTGCACCTCCCTCTTTAACCCCCCTCCCCTAAAGTTTGCCTGACACTTACAGTAATTTTTTCACAAATTGTACGTGATTATACAAATTTTCATTAA
The DNA here is from genome assembly GCA_963930645.1 of Salticus scenicus. Classification (NCBI taxonomy): domain Eukaryota; kingdom Metazoa; phylum Arthropoda; class Arachnida; order Araneae; family Salticidae; genus Salticus; species Salticus scenicus. The sequence goes on along the minus strand of OZ005656.1, from coordinate 174,042,302 downwards.
AATCGGTAAGATTTTATGTAAAAACAATTGTTTTCTTTCGATCTGCTCCTGCCCCCCCCTCCCCCCTCCCCCCTCCCCCCCATCTTCCCCGAGGTATATACTAAATTAATGTTGTACCAAATCAATTGAAATTTCTAAATGTGTAATTTTAAAGCCATTTTTATACATCATTATTTGATATTTATTATTTTGCGATTTGCGAATTGAAAAAGTGCCCTTTTTTCCGGTGCCCTTTTTTCCGGGTGCCCTTTTTTCCGGTGCCCTTTTTTCCAGTGCCCTTTTTTCCGGGTGCCCTTTTTTCCGGTGCCCTTTTTTCCGTGCCCTTTTTTCCGGTGCCCTTTTTTCCGGGATCCACAAAAAGAAAGGTCCTATTAAATTTCTCAACAGTTGAATAAGATTCTTTACAAATTTTAAGCATTTATGAGTAAAATGGTTCTGTAACTGGGTTAAATTTCTTTTTCTTTTACTCATACTGAAATGAATTCAAGTAAAAAATACAACTCTTAGCGTAAAATGTTAACTAGTAATGCTGAAGTTCTAGTTCTCTCAAATAAAACGAAAAAATAAATTTTTCTCTGGAAAAAATGTCATTCAAAGTGTTTGTATGAGAAGTATTTATAAACCCATAGGCAGTATTTCCTCACTGTTCTTGGAATAAAGCGGTCAGCTGACCAAAGAAATTTCCCTGGAGACAAGACAATCCTTATCTCTTTGAATTCTCAACACCCCAACTTTCAAACAATCCGCCGATAGCGCCAAGGATATGTGCCCCCCAGGTACGAACATGTATCTGTATATCTAAGATCTACAATACTCTGCTTTTATTTCATAATTTAATATTAAAAATTTACTATGCTTGAAATTTAAAGTGGACTTCTGAATGCGTATATATATATATAAATATTATGAAGTCCCTTATACTAATAATGCATATCCTTAGTTGTTTAAAAACAAAAGTAAACTTAATAATATAAAATAGCGTTGTTTATTCATTATATTATATATTCATTAATCCTTATTTACCTAATAAGAGAAATATACAATATACATTCTTTTTATGGGGTTACAGGAATCAATCTATAGCTGATAAAAAAGATTTATAAAATTACACTAAAAAATTCTGAAATGTTTTATTATTATTATTATTTATTTATTTATTTATTTATTTGTTACTGTGATTTTGATTCAAGTCCAAACTGTATTTTAGGTTAGTGGTGTTTTTCTGTCAGGTCTGTTTTAAAAGGCCATACAAAAACTATTAGTCTTCGAAATAAGTAATATGAATTACTGGAACTCATTGTAAAATGGTTACTTATTAAAATTTGAAACACTTAAATGATAATACAAAATGTCATTTTAAATGCATTGTCATTGTTTAAATAAATAAAAAATAAAATATATGCGCTTTTGTACAAAATGTGAAATTATTGAAAAAAAAAAAAAAAAAAAAAAAAAAAAAAGCAGTGTTTCTTTGCAATAAAATAAAATTAAATAAATTGTTTCTCTGCAGTTGAATGAGTTGAGATTATTTGCAAATTTTATGCATTTACAAATTAAATCACTTTGTAAATGCGTAGAAAATGGCCAGTTCGTTTTTAGAAACGTCTTTAACTTGAAACTAAACGAAAATATATAAATATAATTTCAATCCGAGTTTTTATATGCATACACACACACACACACACACACACACACACACACATATATATCTATAAACAAAGAAAATAACCGAAATTCGTACATCTCTGCCTAATTTATGCTCAATTATAACCTTCAGAACACACAGAGAGCTTAAATTAAATTATATTATTTGTTTATTTATTTATTTATAAATAAAAAGCTAATATGATTTCATTTTGTTTCAATGTGTATAGTACTATATGAAAAACAGATATGCACTTTTAAATCTAGAAATAGTTGATAAAATTAAAAAATATGAAATAAATACATTCTTGTTCTCTTTCTCTGTTTATTTTAATTTTTATTATTAACATTTCTCTTCTTTTCACTCAATAACAGAAACATTTCTAACATATTTGCAAGAAAACTCACTTTCATTCATATTTGCAAAAATAAGAGATATTTGCGTACTATGTTATCAGCACATTTAATTAAATATTTAAAAATCGGATAGTTTTTATGAATCTATTTGGAAAAACTTTGTTTACACCCCTGCCATATTTAAAACTAGTGGGCTACACCCGCTTAGCTGGGCGCTATATTTAAATGAATTTTCAAAAGAATTGGATTAATATTTATTTTTTACATCACATTATAAATAAAAACTTAAAAAAAAAAAAAAAAAAAAAAATGCTGAAATCTCTCTAAACTAAGCTTCGGGCACCCGTTGCCTACGGCAGCACTTTTCCCGTCCGCACTCCATCAGGTCGGGGCTCTTACTGCCTGCAGAAAGTTCTTCCCTTTGCATTTCAATTTGGATATTTATTGACGACAGGTGAATTATTATTTAAGAACTACGATTATAAAATAACTGTATCTCAGCAACTATTAAATAGTTTAATTTTCGAACCATGTATTTTATAGCCCTCGGAATTTACACTATATTACAATTTGATTCCGACTAATATAATAATAATAATAATAATAATAAGTCGATTTTCTTTAAAAAAGAATTAAATGTATAATTTTAATTACTTTACTATTTTCTAATATATACTACATTTTTTTCCCTGATAAATACCATAAATAATAATAATAATAAAAGATTTTTCTTTTAAAGGAATAAAATAAAAAGTTGCTTTACTATAATAATTAGGCATAAAAAATTCTGTTACCAATACTTTTTTAAATGTTTAATATAATATATTAATTTTTTCTACAGCATTATCATTTGATTTTCAATAAATATAATAAATTTAAAGAAAAGGAAAAAAAGAAAAAAGATTCTGCCGTCAAATGAATGTATTCAGTAAAAATAAATAGTTGTAAAAATAACTGTTGCTAAGATACGCAGACGATTTCAATGGAAGAATAAATTTATGAAAAATGAGAAATAGAAGCCAATATTTAAAACTAAAAAAATTAATAAAAAAAAATTCAGATTCGAAATTCGATAAAATATTGGTGAGGTGCACACCTACAGGATCTCAGGTACCCATATGCGAAATTTTGTAGCTCTGCGATCGGTAGTGTGAGCACCAGAGCGCAGACAGACACACATAAAGACATATAAATACTTCTCTTTATTTATATAGATTATTATTTGAAATATTCATTTTTATTCATCCAAACTGAGAATTTTCACTTTTACATTTAAAAATGCATGGAAATTTTCCTTAAATTAGAAATTTTCATTTTTTTTTTTTTTTTTTTTTTTTTTTTTGTAAAAAATCGTGCTGTTTATTTTTATGAAAAAATAAAATAAAATAAATCATTTTAAAAAATATTGTAGTTTTTTTGATAAACAGAAAGGTACCACTTTTCTCACGTTACAACGGATTTATGTAATATATTACTTAAATAAAAGTATAGTAAAATTTTAACTTGCGGTTGTTTTCAAGAACTCAAAATAAAAGAGAAAAACCACTTCACTTAGAAAAGAATATCATACCATGTTCACCCAGTATCTTAAATTGGTGTACACACAAATGATAAGAAAGCTTTTCATCAATGTCATTCGGACAAAGCGATCGCCTCAACAAAGACCTTCCTTTCGCGACAGAATGACCCCCATCTGTTGAACTCATAGACCTTATATATAAGGTCTATGGTTGAACTTCCCAACACCCCTATTTTTCTACGATCCGCCTCATTCCGGCCGTATCCGTAGCTAACCTACAAAGCCGGGATCGGGCGGAATCGTAGTGAAGAGGTTAAATCAAGATGAAATGAAAAAAGAACTCTCATCAGTAAGGGATGACTTGGTAACCGTGAAAGAAGTGATAGAGAGCAAATTATCACTTGGGGAAAGTAGAATGGATGGAACAGAAGCCAAAGTCATGAAGACAGAAGAGAGCTTTGAGGAGAAAGTTATGAAGATAGAAGAGAATTTTTAAGAGAAAGTTAAAGAAAATTTTGATCAAGAGTTGAAAGGCTGGTTTTCAGAGATAGAAAGCAAGTTTAAGAGAATAGTTGTAGACTTTGAGAGAAAAATGAAAGAAAAGTTAGAATCCATGCCCCAGGAAAATGAAAAGATAGAAGAATCCGGAACCAAGAATCAATTAAGATATCCACCTACGACGACAGTTCCTCCTGGCAGGTATATAAGACACAGTTTTCCATCGTAACTGACGCTAACGTTTGGGACTCTACTGCAAAGACAGTTCACTTAGCAGCAGCATTACGGGGCGATGCAGCCGATATACTGAGAACTATTTCGAAGGAAGAACGGCACGACTTTGAGGCCCTGACTCTAGCACTGCAGCTGTGTTTTGGATGAAAGTGTTCTAGAGACTATAGTCGCCTCCAGCTAAAGTCCCGTTACCAAAAAGCGGGTGAATGTTTGCAAGAGCTGGCATCGGATATTCAGAGACTATCACATCTAGCATTTTCTGATTGCCACGCTGAAACTCGAGATGATTTGGCCCTGCATTACTTTATCGATGCCGTTCCAGATCCAGAGATTCAAAAAGCCCTTAGACTCACCAATATCAAGGATGTTGAATCAACTTTAGGCTACGCACGAAAAATAGAGGCAGCCCAACAAGCCTCCCGTAAAGACCGCCATACCATCAGAGCAGTCTCATGAGATGATACACCAGCTGATCTGAAGGAAATGAAAAGAAATCTCGCAGACTGTCCCTACACAGTCATAAAAAGACTGAATGATGTAGTGCTAAGAATTTCTACAACACCTTCATCAAAATCGAAGGTGGTCCATTACGATCGGCTAGTCACATACCACATTTAATGGTAATGTTCAAATCTGGAATGTAAATATTTGTTAAATTTGTGTATGTGTAACGTAAATATTTGTAATTATTTGCAAATATTGTAAATATTTCTCACTTAATTTTGCAATCTGTATTGTAATTTCATTATTATATGCGACTTAGTTTTTGTATTTAAGATTGTATAGATTGTTTTGTTTTGCCTCCTGACCAAGGGTTGTACTACCTGAGATGTGCAGTCTTTAGGAGGGGGGCAGCGTTGCAAATTTGTAAATAATTCTATTTATTGTTTTAGAAATTCTTTCAATGAGGCTTAGTAAGTTGATAAAATGTTAATTTCCTGCATTTCTAGTTTGTTTTAGCGTTAAGATAGCCTAATTTTTCCTTAAACACGCATTAAAAAGCTCCAATAAGGCAGGTAATGGATTTAGCGCCAAATTTGGCGACATTTTTGGCGAATTTTTGCGAGAAAATTCTTATTATCGATATACCAAAGATGGACGATCTAATGTGATTAGTTAACGAGTTACTTGAAATTTCTAGATTTTTTTGGGTTCGATAAAGGGGTAGAAAAGGTGCCGAACACGCTAAGTCAGTCAGTCGCAGTCGAGTTTCGCCAAACGCTTGCATTGCTATTGAAGGAGTCCTGAGCATCTTTGAATGAGCCTTGCTTTACATTAATGCTTTGATACAGTTTGCACTGTGAATTTTCTGTTGACAGCTGTTATTTAAGCTGCGTTTACTGGTGAAACTGAAGTTGATACCTGGTTTATAGACCTGTGTTCTTCTGGAATTTTCTGTAAATAAACTACTGAACTTTTGCAAGTTTTGCCTTTCATTCTCGGACAACTTACGAACTCCCAAGTACGTAACAATATAACGTATTTCAATTAACTGAAATTGACTATATATATATATATATATATATATATATATATATTTAAGTTGATTTATCGGAAAGTTTTTCGATTTCTGGTTTTCGATGAATTTACACGTTTTGAGATTTCCTGAACACGATTCGACCTTTTTTAGAAAATGCTCGTAGAGTTTTTAAATTCGTTGAGTGTATGGGGTTTACCACCTCACAAATTAGCACTTAAAGTAAATTCTATTGTTTTACTTAACAGAAATCTCAATACTTCAGAACCCTTAGTTAAAAGGATGAGAATGCGTGTTAAAACTATGTATCGAAATGCTATTGATTGCGAAGTTTTGAAGCGAATAAGCCATAGTAAACAAATTTTAATTTCACGTATAAAACTGACATATTCTGTTACTATCTTACCATTTGATTTCCAGAGAACGCAGTTTTCAGTTATACTTGCATTTGAAATGACTATAAATAAGTCACAAGGGCAAACGTTTGAAAGGTTGTCATTTTGTTGAAGGAACCAGTTTTTACACACGGTCAATTTTATGTTGCAGCGAGTTGGGTCCGTTCTTTCAATGATTTGAAATTTTATATTTCAGAACACAGTGGACAAGGTTATTTGGCTAAGGACGATAGAGTATTTACAAAGAACAATGTTTATACAGAAATTTTTAATTTCTAAAGTTATTTTTTAAATGTTTACTTAAAAGAGTTCTGAGACTTGAATAAATTTGTGGTCGAATTTTGACCATTGGGTGATTCTAATATAAATAAATGTATGAAAAATTCACATCCATTCTTTGGAAGTTGTGACCCCCCCCCCCCCCACCACCATCCCCACAACCCTAATGTGTTCCTTTAGCCAACTCTCATGGTGGCAAGAATTGTATAGGTTTATATCATTTATTTATTTTTTGCGTTTATAGAGCCATAGAGGGTGATCATATGTCCTCAAAATTCGAGTACAGCCCGTATTTTGAAAATACTTTTTTTATCTTTTAAGAATCAGTATGGCAAAGAAAATCATTTATCATAAATATTAATTTTTAGCCCTCGTTTTTTTAGCATAAACTATTTATACCTTTGTAATTAGATAATCGCAATTTTTTAATGCTAACATGTTATAAAGGTACTCTAAAATGTTCACCATTATTCATAACTTTTATTTGGTGTATGTGAAAACATATTATACCATAGTAATAATCATGATAAATATCCTAATAACAAAACATAATATAAAGAAACAGATTTGATATCTGTCGTTCTTGGCGAAAAAGTAAAAAAAAAAAAAGATCCCCAAGCTATTTAGAGGTCATATTTAATTCCTTTAAAAAAATCACAGTAATTTTAATATTGTATATTAAGAGAGCAACCATAGGAAAAAATATTTCGTACAATATATATATTACAAAAATATACATCTGGCATGCATATTTTCATCTTACGTTTTTGATCGCCAAATACAAAAGTCGTCAAGGATGACAGATGTAAAATCTATGTTATAATAGCCCTTATCGCAAAACATTTTTGATCGCCAAACACAAAAATCACTTAGGATGTCAGCCATCAAACCTATGCCATATAGCTATTTTGGAGATACATTTTTTTTTTTTTTTTTTAATTTCCTGAAATTTTTTAAAACTTCTCATTTTTTTTTTTTTTTTTTTTTTGTTAATTTCTTGTTCTAACGTCTATTTTGATTATTCGTTTTATCATTGCAATTTTTAATTAATTTATGACTACATTCTTAGTATAGGACCCCTCGGCGACTTTTAAAATTTTGTCACTATGTTGGCGATGAATTAAAATGACTACCGCAGTTTCATAAGTAAAGACTATGGCGAAAAACCTCCGAGCTACTTCGGTGCCAAATTTCAAATTTCCCAAAAGTGGTCCTATACTAAATCTATTCCGCAGAAGTAAAAGTATAATGTTTAAAAATCCATTTTTCTATAAAAAATGTAGTCAGACATATTAAAAATAGATAATTTACGTAATTGTCACTAATGTTTCATCATTATTATTATTATTATTATGTAGAATTTCATTATTTATATTTTTAACTCATAGTTATAGTTCCTATCACGATCAATGAAATAAAATCCTTGGCTGAAAATGTTCGAGCTACTTCGGCGCCAAACTTCAAAAAGGATTCTATGCTAAATCCAATCCTTAATATATATCTATATCTATATCTATCTATCTATATAGATATATATATATATACACACATATATATATATACATATAAAAAATAAATCTTAAAAAAAAAATACCAAATTGTCGACCGAAATTCAAAAGTTGCCAAGAGTGTCCTATACTAAAGCCCAATCCCGCGATTTAACCCTGAGAAATTTGTAATATCTGAATCCACGTCCGGTAAAGGAAAGTACTCCACAATATCAAAATGCATTAAATACCAGGAACAACTCTAGTATTTCCCCACAGCTGAATTTGGCGATTTATTTTTGGCGATTATGGCTAAATCATAAATCTAAAAATCATATAGCATAAATGATAAAATCATAAGCTAAATTACAAATCATAAATCATAAAATCATAAATCCAAAATAAATAGCATGCAGGCTGCCATATTATCTCGCAAACAGTTCAGAACGACATCGTTACCGTTCAAATCGGCGCCAGAGAAAAATCGCCAAATTCAGCTGTGGGGAAATACTGTAGTTGTACCGAATACCATCGCAAAATCTGAAAAATCAGCAATTTATATAAAATTTTCTTAAAAATAATGCATTATATATAAATAATTATACTTGTTAGTCAGCCGCTCCAATCTATTTTTCATCAAGTCTCTACTGACAATAAGATTTTGTCGGTTTCGTTCAGCATGTTTCCACACTTCCTTTCTTTCCAATTCTAAACACCTTTCATATTTGCGATCATCTGTTACTTCTAAAGTTTCCGCAGATTTTGTTTTCTTTCTGCGCCATACATTGTTAGTTTCATCTTCTAGGCAGTTTATTACTTTAGTCAGACTTCTCAGTTTACGTCTTAAACCCAAAATAATTTCTTGCCTGCCTTTCCATGACTTACTGTTAGCTTTTTCTAAAAGTATTTCAAAGTCTTGACTGTTCTGCTATCTCAGTTTCTGCAACCTTCTTAGCTATAAGGATATCTCTTTTCAGAAGTTGTTCAGTATTTTTTTCTTTGATGAATCTTAAATTCAGATCTTGCAGTGTATATTGTAAACCTTGAATAACGTACCTTACAAGGTCTTCATCAGAAATTGTACAGGATGGACAAAAACAAATACAGTTTCCGTTTCCAAAAATTATTTTGCTTTCAATATCATGACTATACATACTAGAAGAGGGTCTAATTTTATGATTGATATTTTTTTTGTTTAAAATAGCTTGTATAAAATCATTAATTACTTTTGATTGTCTTATGTAGTACAAATCTGTTAGACTTCCAATTATAATATCCTCTGAATTTCTGCCTGCAGCTCTTGCAAGCAGAGCAGCATTGCAATTTTCGTGAGGAATTCCATTTCTAAAGTCCATTTTCATCAATTTTTATTCCACATTCATTATAAAATGTAAAAAAATTAAAAAAAATTGTTTAACATGATAATTAATATTGAATTTCAAATTTTGTGTTTGTTTCAATTTTTAAAACACGAAGAAATTTTTTTTTTAATACTATTATTATATAAGGATCATCATTTTGTATCGAAGTAAACACGAGCTTGGACAGAAAAAGTTACAGTCACTGTGCTATTAATTCAGAAGTTAAAATTGGTCAAATTATTATTACTAGCAGGCTTAGCCCGTTTCGCTGGGTACTATATTTAAATGATTGCTTTTTAATTCAATAATTGAAACGTTTAAATATATTTCGATTGGCGACTATTCTCGTCACAGTTTTAGTATGGGACCTTCTTGGCAATATCAAACATTTTTTAATATCTCGAATCTGTACAATATATATATATAATATATATATATATATATATATATATATATATATATATATATATATATATATATATATATATATATATATATATATAATACTATTATTAAAACGAATATTCTCGAAAACAGTCCAATAGTAGTGTTAATTCTTCGAATATTCTGGAAACAGCTGAAGCTGTTCACTATTCGATGAATGCTCTGGAACAGTGTCCGAAAAATAGTCACTTGTTCCTCAGGAGTAAAGCAAATGACATCAAATACTCCTGAGCAGAAATTTTCGCTAGCTCACGAAAAATGCCCAGTCGCTTAGAGTTCAATCCCTGAAGTTCAATCACTCAGAATAGGTCTCTGAATAAATCTGAATCATAGTGACTACATTCATTTTCGCAGAAATCAACTCACTCCTACTTGTAACTCTTGGCGATGGGGGCTTGGAGATGATTCTATTGAGAATTCCATGGAAAGCTCGAGATCTATGTTCCCGTGTGCCGGAGTTTTGAAACTTCAGGAACCCTAAACTAGAGGTCTACACGGGCCGGGTTCGGGCCGAAATTTTGAATTTGCTCTTGGGTCAGGCCGGGCTCGGGCTCAGTTTTTTTTTGTGTATAATCGGGCCAGGCCCGGCCTGAATGAAATTTTCTCCGGGCCATGTCGGCACGAATCTTTTTCTGGTTTCCTCGTTAATCAACGAAAAAGGAAAATGATAAAATATTTCTTCAGTCATTTATTTTACGTAATTTTACAGTCTGGTATGTCACATAAAGATCTATTTTGTTAAAAAAGTGTCTGTAACTTCAATTTAATTGTCTATCAGTCTGTCTGTGAGAAATCTGATTTTTCGCAAATATTTTTAGCATGCCTCGAAATTAATATATTTTATTTAAAGAAATATTAGATAGTTTCCTATTCAAATCTAGTATGCATGTCACTGCCAGTTTGCGTACATGTACATAACAAAAGAAATTAGATACGTTACTGTGTATTAGGCTTTGTTTCTTATAATCTGTTGAGTTTAGCTATAAAGGCTATAAAAATCTTTCCGCTGTAACTTTTTCTCTAAGGCTCCTTTTCTCCAGTGAACAAAAGTAACATCATTTTTATCATGGGCAAAAGCAAATTTTCTATTGAATATTATTGGGTTAATATTAAAATTTTGTTTACCGGAGCACATGAAAGATTCGGATATATTACGGTATATAAGAGGAAATGTTTGAAAGTGCATTTTTAGTAGTATTAACCATTTTAAATACATTCCTATATTGTTTGACGAATGCTAATATTTTCGATTTGACTTTCTGTTTGTCTTTGTGCCTTGTATATAATAATGAATTTCTGTTGATGTATAATTGTCTTGTAAAATTTCAGCAGTTTTGTTAAAGAACGTACTATCGTTTGGTTATATAAAACCTCTGCAAAACACATACTAAAAATCTTTTTCATAGAAAGGCATTCTTTTTTTTTTTTTTTTTTGTTATTTACATATTTTGGAATCGGGCCGGGCCTGATTTTATCGTTTTTTGTCCAGCCCGGGCCGGGCCCGGGCCTCGAAATTCCGGCCCGTGCAGACCTCTACCCTAAACTACTATTTTTCACCAACTTTGGTCAACCACTCGACAAGTTTTTCGCCAAGGCTGACACCACTAGAAGTGAATGAACTGCCCTTTTATTTTCACTTTGCCTGTAAAACTACTTTCATTGCAACAGTACAATTGATGCAGGAAAAAGATTTTATTCCCTGTAACAATATGCTAATGAGCACTATTTCGTCGTATTTTAGACAACTAATATTTTTATGGTTCTATATATTTCCCAATAAACATAATTTTATTTTTATTTAGTTATTTAAATATTAGTTTGAATTAATGAAATATTTATGCCCGACAGCGTGCAAGTGCAGTCACTCACAGCAGCTCATTTATTTGTATGTTAAATTACCGTAGTGATTGGTATATAAATAAATAAATAAGTATACATTATCGTGGTACGCAACTTTATTATATCTCTCCCTTAGCGGCTTTTGAATTTTTGTCGCCATATTAGCCATGCATTTCTTTTTTCTTTTCTTTTCTTTTTTTAAGTATAATTTCTTGTATAAAAAATCTGATGTGGGCACCGCATGACTTCCTTATACACCTTTAGAAATATATACATAGTGTTAAAAAACATTGTCATTGGACCCAAGACTGATGGCTAAAAATATTTAAAAAATGCATTATCACCGAGATCTGGGATTTTCTAAAGTTTCAAATGTCTAGCTAGTCGGGAAGTTAGTTAAAAATCGATTGCAAGATTTGTACAGGTAACGTTGCCGAAGGCAGCAGGGATCCGAAGCAGTTGGCTAAAAGTATTTTTAAAATGCATTTTCACCGTATTCTGAACTATTCTGAAAGTTTCAAATGTCTAGCTAGTTGGGAAGTTAATTAAATAAATTTTCTGTTGAACCATATAAACGCTACCAAAGGCAGCAGTGACCCAAATCAATTTGCTAAAAATATTTTAAAAATGCATTGTCACAATGTTCTGAGCTTTTCTGAAAGTTTCAAATGTCTAGCTAGTCAGGAAGTTAGTTAAAAGTCGATTGCAAGATTTGTCCAAACCGTTTTTGAGTTATTACCGTTTTTTGATACATTATGGCCAAAACCTTTATATTTTTGGTCATTAGGAACCTAATTTTCCTAAATATCTCCAAAACGGAAAATTATACAAAGTCCAAAAAGGGAGGTGCACAACTAGATGTTATAACAAACCTATGTACCAAATCGCAACTTTCTACGTCCAACCGTTTTTGAGTTATGCGACATATTCACACACACACAGACAGACACACATACAGACGTCACGAAAAATCGTGTAAAGTCGCTTATATCTCTAAAACGAGAGCTCGTGTTAAGACGACACTTGCAGGTGTACAACTAGACATCATGGCAGTTACACGTATAAATTGGGAACATTCAGTGATCATTCGTTTTCGAGCAATGTGAAATACAAAATCCATTTCACAAATCGGGATTACTATACTTCCTTTGAAACCTTTGGACGGCCCCTGCCTGCCTGGGCTCGGCCAAGCTTAACGGGTTGAATGCCGTCCGCCGGAGCGAATAAATCGCCAGATCTCCGCGTGGAAGCTGCTGGGCAGCAATGTAACTAGAACGCCAAAGCTCAGGAATTGCAGGGTATCGACTTCTGCTTTGGAGAGACAGCTCGATTTGTACACCACACCATCCAAGATAGCTACGGTTACTATACTTCCTTATACTTTGTATAAGGAAGCAAAAAGGGAAATCTATTTTGCTAATACTTTTATCGGACACCTTTTCGTTAATATATAAGAATCCTTCATATTCTGTTTATATTTTTAATGGTTTTTAGGTTTAAAATAGTGCTTGCTGAAATAAGTTTTCTATTTTTAAAACTGCATTTTTTTTTTCTATAAAATTATCTACTCAGATAAAAATAGATCATTTATGTGACTACTATTTCGGCTTACTTTTTAGGACTGAAGACCTATTAGTCTCAATCTGGGATTTTTGCGTTGTCGAATTCGATAGTTGGACATTTGTCGAAATCTAAAATTTATCGAAAATATAATTGAATAATTTGAAAACGATGTTATAATTTGAAAAAAGAAAAAAAAAAAAAAAAAAAAAAAAAAAAAAAAACTAATAGTCCTCCGTCCTAAACTAAATTCCGCTTTTGCCAGAATTTCATCAAAATATTTTATTATAATTATTATTAAAAGAAAAAGAAAAGAAAAGAAAGTTCTGTTATAGAAATGATTTCCAATAACAGAGCCTACAGACTCACAAATACACTCACTGCAGATTTTGAAGCAGTTTTCCAGAAGATAAACTATTTCTGGTAAATCAGTGTATACGTCTGGATTGGTAAAAACTTCTTTAATTACTCCGTTGTCTTGGTCTAGAAGTGAGGGTTTCTTTTCAGAATTTATAATTTTTTTATTAAATTCACTTTCTAGAAGGTTGTTTTTCAAAGCTTTCCATTGATTTGTTAGACTCACATCATTATTAAACTCTTTCCTATTTTTGCTCACCAATTTAGTGAGAATTAGTAGTGATTTTTCTACTAGTGATAATGTGGGATCTTCTTGATTAGTTTCTCTTTTTAATGATGGGTTAGGGCTCAAAATTACTTTGCTGCTGAAACATTGTCGCATATGTTTTACAATTTTTGGTTCATTTATTCTTTGGTGGAGTTGTTTAATGATCACTGAGCAGAGATTTTTAGGACTGAGGGCCTATTAGTCTCAATCTGGGATTTTTGCGTTGTCGATTTCGATAGTTGGACATTTGTCGAAATCTAAAATTTATCGAAAATATAGTTGAATAATTTGAAAGCGATGTTATAATTAGAAAAAAGAAAAAAAAAAAAGTAATAGTCCTCCGTCCTAAACTAAATTCTGCTTTTGCCAGAATTTCATCAAAATCTTTTTTTTTTTTTTTATTATTATTGAAAGAAAAAGAAAAGAAAATTAATAATAATCAGTATCGTTACAAGCGATATCGAAAAAGTTTTTTTTTTTTTTTAATAATTTTGAATTAGGAAATAAAAAGTGCGCGTGAAATACTATGAAATAAAAATAAGTAAAAAAATGAATTTAATGATTTAATGTTTTTGTTTTTCGGGGGCTGCTCATGCATATAAAAAATGCGTATTAAAACGAGTCGAAGAAGGAAGCGAAATAAGTATTGAGTTATATTACGATAAATACGATATAAAATATGATACGATATATTAGACCTATCGTCCAGGGTTAGTAGGCATTTTCTTTGAAAGAAATAGTTTGTTCGTTCGGTGCAACTTGCACATTAGTCCCGTGAGATACAACTTTCACATTAGTCCCTTGGGGTACAACTTTCACTTTAGTCCCGTCAGGTACAACTTGCAAATTAGTCCCCTTTTTTTTCATGTATTTTTTTTTTTTTACTTTGTTTAATGGTTTTATTTAATTATCACCAAAATAAAAATTTGAGAGTTAAAGCTCATTTCTATAGTAAAATAAACTTTTTGCAACCATAATGTTTTTTTAACATTATTACTGTAAACAAAAGTAAAATCACAAATTTAACTGCATTAGTTTGTTCAAAGTTTTTATATTTTTCGTTTTTGTTGATTTGAAATTCATAACATGAAACTCATAAAAGTATAACTTTGCATAAATTAAACTTTCGCATCGCTGAAAAAGTTCTAATGAATTAATAAGTTAGAAAAAAGAGAAAGTGAAATTGTTTTAGAGATTTTTTTTTTTTCTTTTTGTAATCTATATAAGATTTCTCTAACGTGGACCAATTACGGTTACATTTTCTTGAAACGATGCGATAGTGATGTAATTAATAAAATACACAAGGATGAAAAAAAAATAATATTTATAAATAGACAATATTTAAGCACGTGGTTTCAGCTTAATGATCTAATAAGAAATAATTATAAGATAAAAAACTTTTTATAAACCATGTTTTTAAATTTTCTGTTGAATCATAGCTATAGAACTAACTACATTAGCACTTTATCAATGCGTATTGCTACGAAATTGTAAATACTTGTATTTATTTTTGTATAAATTCTTTCAAAGAGGCTTAGTAAGTTGATAAAATGTCAATTTTCTGCATTTCCAGCTCTTTTTCGCTTTAAAATAGCTTAAACTTCTCTTTAAAACGCATTAAAAAGCTCCAATAGGCAGGTAATGGATTTGGTGCCAAATTTGACAACTTTTTGCCCTTGGCGACTTTTTTGGCGACTTTTGGCGAGAAAATTCTTATTATCGATATTCCAAAGTTGGACGTTCTAATGTGATTGGTTAAAGAGTTACCGGAAATTTGAATTAAAAAAAAAAAAGTTGGTTTTAAAAATAAAATATTAATCCTTTCCGAACAACATATATTTGCATCATGAACTACATTAGCACTTTATCATTGTGTAGAAAATCTTTAAAATGATAACGACGTCAATTTTTGCCAAATGCATAATTTAACTTTTAACAATTTTTTAACGCTCACGTTTAATTAAATGTATTTATTTTTAGGTCGAAAGAAAATGAACTCGTATTTTTTTTTTTTTTTTTTTTTTTTGGCAACAATTAAATTATAGCTAATATTTTAATGACTATTTTTATTGCTATTAGGAGCTTATCATTTTCACATTTTAATTAATTAAAAGAAAACTATTCGAAAATTCGAAAATCTGACTTGAAAATCTGACCCGTGTTGTCACCGGGTTCTGAGCTACTGTGAAAGTTTCAAATGTCTAGCTAGTCGGGAAGTTAGTTAAAAATCGATTGCAAGATTTGTCCCTGACAAACACACAAGAATCGAAGTTAATAAAAACATGGTAAAAATCACATTTGTCTTATGAGACCAGACCATTGAACGGAAAATGGACCATATTCCCACTTTGGGTTCGAGGCTACATAAATATCAGCTGGGTAGGGAAACAATCCTCAACTCTACCATAGCAAAGCATTGTGGCTTGCAAATTTTTATCTTGCAATATTATTAATATATATAATGACCCTCATCTGTCATTCACGATTCCGGTTTGCACCGCTTCAAAACAGAGACTTTTGGCAGCCATTTTTTTTTTTTTTTCCCCGTTTGTTCAGTTTATCAACTTACGAAAACATACATATCATTTTCATACATGTTTTGTATCGCACATATTGTTATTTATTCCCTTTAAAACCTTGAAAAACTATTTAATTGTAATGTTTAAATGTTTAAAAATATATAACGGATCACTGGCTATTATAAACATGAACCTATAAATAGAATTATGTAACTTCATGATTATAAACAACGCAATGCCAAATAAAAACAAACCAAAACTGTTGCCATTCAGAAAATACAAATTCCAAATGGACAACTCTTTAATTGCGAATGAACGACTCTTTGACTGTTTCATTAAAAAAAAAACACTTAAAATATTTCTAAAACATATTAAAGCCTTAAAAATCTTAAAATATTTGTAAAAACATATTAAAGTCTTTAAATATTTTTATCAAGCTTCATTATATGTTTACATTGTAAGATATGATTGGCGTCGAGTTTAGTACGTAAGTGTCGCCAGTTGATTTTAGTTTTGAAATTAGTGTAAAGTTATAATTGGGATAGAATGTTTGGTTGGGCAAGCAAAGGTCACCAATTGAAATGAGTATTGAAAGTAGGGTAGTCTAAGGTGATAATGTCGAGTCAAGATAAAATGTTCGGTTGAGAATGAGAAAGTCCCTAGCTGGATCATGGATATTTTGGCGATGTTGTGGGGGAGATAGCTGGTTGGGAGTATAGAGTAGAGGTGAATTTGGGTTAGCATGGAGTGTCTGTAATTATTAGATAGTTAGAAAATACGCAAGCAAAGTGATGACGTCACTGGACGTCAGTGGATTCAAGAAAAAGATTTCCTATGTTAATCGCCCATTGGATTTTTTGTAAAAAAATTATTAAAAATTGAGGAAAATTATTTTCCGATTTTAATTCCCATATTTCGGTATAGATATGTATTCGATATCGTGTGCATACGTTAGATTAAGTTGTTTTTGCTGTAAAATTGATAAAATTTAAACTTTAAATTTCAAAACTTTAGAAAAATAAAATAGCAAACTTCCATATTCGATTGAAAAGATAAACATTTCATTTCAAAGGATGATATTTACACAATAAATATCCAACTAATATACTAATTAAAAGGAAAATGATAAATATTCTATCATAATTTGAAGTCAAATTTCTTTTCAAATGTCTAAATAAAGTGTCTGATATACTCATATGTAGCAGCAGAATAGATTTAATATATCTGTCATCCTTGGCGGAAAAAATATATCGCCAAATTATTTGGCGAACATATTTCATTCCTTTCAAAAATCATGGTTATTTTAACAACTTATATTAAGAGAGCGATGAATTATATGAAACAATATTTCGTACAATACATATTACGAAAATAAACATCTGGCATGTATATTTTTGTAGTATGTTTTTAATCGCCAAATACAAAAAACGACAAAGATGACACAGTTTTGAAATTTAAAATTTTGTCAATTTGACAGCAAAATAACTCAATCTAACACATGAATACGATAGCATATCTATACCCAAATACGGGTATTAAAATCGGGAAATAATGTTCCTCGATTTTTAATAATTTTTTACAAAAAATACAATGGGCGATTAACATAGGGAATCTTTTTCTTGCATCCACGGACGGTCAGTGACGTCACACTTCGCTTACGTATTTGGAAACAGGATCTTCGATAGTCTTAAAAAAAAGTATTTTGGTAAAATGAAGTGAATCGTTATTTACTTCCTCTTACCCATAGGGTCGAGAAAGTGTTATTTTAGGGTCAAATTTTCGAACGTGAGTTTTTGTTATACTTACATGTTCTGAGGTCCCCTGAATACGAAAATCACGTTTTTAGCGAGTGGTCTCTGTGTCTGTCTGTCTGTCTGTGTGTCTGTTATCAGCATATCTCAAAAAAAAATAGTAGCAGAAATTCCAAACTCGGTATTCTAAATGTGTATCACATAGGGATGCTACAGTAAGCTTTTCGTTAAGATGAAGCAAAAGGTTCGTGTACAGGGACATTCAAAATTATTAAAATACATTACGTCTATGGGGGAAATTGCAGGTAAGTAGAGTTTAACATCTATAACATCTATAGACTGCACTAAACCAAATGAAACGAATACATATTTTTTGTAATAGAGATAGTCAACTGGGAAATTTTTTTTTGTGTATGTAGGAGCCTCGCCTTCCCCCCTGGGGTAGATGTCCTCCCTCGAGTGGAGTAAATTTTCATGATGGGTATCTTTCAAAAGAGCTCGCCAATACCTTTAAAACGAATGGTTGAACCATCGATCTACGATAATTTAAAATAAAGTTATTGATTTCTTTCATTTTTAACATTTTTTTTTTTTTTTACTTTAATATTGAGAATAAATTCAACTTTTTTTTGGATATTTAGTGTTATACTATTTCCCTAATATGGAAATCGTCTGTATTATCATACAAGATAACTTTTTTAAATAATAATTTTAATAAATTATTTTTTTTAACTGGATTATTTTTTAATAACCGAATTAAATTCTATATAAATGTAGGTGCATTAATGAAACGGGGGGTTGAGAGGGGGGCCAGAACTAATTATCATATAAAACTCTTCCGAACCCTAATTTGAATTGTTTAACATAGGTTTACATAACAGTACTCTTTATCTTACCTCTTAATCTCCAACCTGTACTTATAGCATTAAATTTCAGGGTAAGAGAAAGTCGTGTGAGTGACACACTAGATTATTCTTATTATGAGGACTTTAAATAGAGCACTTAACGGAACACTGGGATGCGTTGTTGCTGTTGTGTTTTCGGGCCTATATTTTTTGTCAAACAGTAGTTTTTTTTTTATTGTCATTCATATTTATTGATCGGGTAGAATTTTTTTAATTTCAGAACTAAAATTATAAAATATTGAAACACATTTGATTTATAAACAAAAACTGAAAATACATTTAAATGATCACGTGTTAATCTTCGTGATCTAAACATTGTTTTCAAGATTTATCGTTCACATTCCGTCATTTTTGACGGGGTTATATACTAGTTTATAAGAGTTACAGATTATATGAAATTGAAGTAAGAGTGATATAGTGATACCTTTGTTTTGTTTTTAATCCAGTTTTAGTAATATACTTTAATATTAATCAACATATGTAATATTAAAAGTTGCCATGTGAACTGTGGCGATGTTAACAAATTTAAATGGATGTTCCATTTAATAAATTCCTTTATTAAAGTGATTGAAATTCTAATTATTTAAGCTTTGATGTCTATATATATGTGTGTGTGTATAAAATGTTCTTAATAATCTTTTATTCATTACATATATATGTGTGTGTGTACACATAAAATGTTCTGCAATTTTACGATATGGAATAGTCTTAACTTTATCATTCGATTCAGTTGTTTACATTTCTCTTTTGTTCTTGTTTGAACATTATTATTAAGTTTCACTGCAGAAATATTTAGGAAAATGTTATGCGTAACAATAAAATGGCATCTTGAATCTAATTTGTTTACAAAATATCGGCCACGTGTTCGGCGATTTTACCTACGGTGACGTCACAGGAATATTGTCCATTATAATTTTAAAAGTTGCTTCTTCAGAATCTTTGTGTCATTTAAACCTAGCAATACTCTAAAGATATGTACAGAATGTGAATTATTATCATAAATTGACTAAAAAACACATAAAAAGTATAATAGAAGTATAAAGTAGGATTTTTTTTTTTTTTTTTAAACAAAAAATTATGCCAAAACAAATAAATAAAATACCATTGCCAATAAGATGAGAAAAATTTAAAAGGTGTCATGGGGGTCGTATACTAAAATTGTACTGCCTGTGAAGTATAAAAACTGGGTCGTCAACCATGAATTTTATATTGAAACCTTTCTTTGAATGATTTTGGGTTTCTTTATTGCACTATATTAATCTGGTTCTAATAATAATTTGGCTTCTGGAAAATTAAAATTTTAATTAGGTGGTAAAACTGGTATAATACTTACGAGTTTCGAATTTAAAAAAGAAATAAAAAAAGAAATAAAGAACGAAAATTTCACACAGGCTTGCTAGAAACGAGATAAATAAATTAGAGTGCTGATTCAATGGATGAAGGATTAGCTTTCCGTGGTTCAAGATGAATCACGTGACATGAAACAATAGATTGCTATGTTTGACCCTTTATCGCTATTTTGGCATTTATAATTTCAATTCGGCCAAATTATCATTATTATTAGGTAACACAACAATCCTATAACCAAAATAAATTGTTTTTAAAATAATTTTTCTCATGTTTCACATTATAATAAATAATAAAATGCTTTTTTTTTCATCATTTCCCAAAGTGTTCTTAAAGAAAAGTTAAACTTTTAAAAGAGATAAATTTAACAACAAATAATAACTTATCAACTATTTTTAAATAATTTGTCGGTTAAATTTCGACATGAAATAAAAAAGAAGTAAAATAAAAACTAAAATGATTTAGAACAAAAAAATATTAGACTACATAAGTAAACAAAAACATTGGCGGTTATGATTTTCACCAAGTACAATTTCCAAACCGTTGCCATAGAAATTTATTGAAAATAAGCTGTTACCAAGGGAACCAACGTATAAATGGTTCATATCACATGACTCATGTTGGACCCTGTCAGGGTTACATTTATCACTCTACTTTATTTATCTCGTTGCTTGCTAGTCT
Source organism: Salticus scenicus (assembly GCA_963930645.1). NCBI lineage: Eukaryota > Metazoa > Arthropoda > Arachnida > Araneae > Salticidae > Salticus > Salticus scenicus. Next base: position 174,021,380 of record OZ005656.1, on the reverse strand, counting down.
ATATAATATTTCTCTAACGTGGTCCAGTTACGATTATATTTTGTTGAAACGATACGATAATGATCTAATTAATGAAATACGCAAGGAAAAAATAACAGCAATATTTAAGCACGCGCACTCAGCTCAATGATCTAAAAAAAATGATGACATTTGTCTGGTGAGATTATTTTATGGAAAAATGTATTTTTAAAAGTTGCTTCTTCAGTATCTTTGCAAGCATAATTTTAAAAGTATATGCAGATTGTGAATTATTATCATAAATTAACTTTCAAAAAAAGACAATGGTAAAAAGTATAATCAAAATAGGAATTAGTTTTTTAAAACAAAAAATAATACCAAAACAACTAAATGAAAAGTCATCGCCAACATGGCGACGAAAATTTAAAAGGCATCATGGGGGTCCTATAATAATTTATTGTATTGCCAGCGGAAGTATGAAACTGGGTCGTCAACCATAATAGGCCGTGGGCCATAGCTGGATATCGTTCAAGTCCGTTTCAATCATCGAGGGGCAATTTCAATTTAATGTTAAAATTAAAAGAATATTCAGTTATCTACAAATTCGCAATGTTCTGGTCTGAAGATGTGCACATTATTTTAAAATTGAGTAAATAAATTCTACAAATTTGACGTTTCTGCGGTCCTGCCATTTTACCTACTCTTAGAGATAGCAAGATTCTCTTCTCGTTTCTTTGCTTATTCTCCAATCAAAACCGGTAATTTTTTTCTTCTGGCATTTCGATCCAATGAAGGCTGATGTTAGTACGCGCGCTAGCGCCCCGCTTGCATTTGATATGTTTTGTTTATGTTTACATTATCTTGAGTCAATATTCATTGACATTTTCATACAATTCTACTATTCTTTTCTTTTCATGTATTTTTAAGTATTATTTACATTTAATAGAATCAGAATGGGAGAAAAAAATGGCATAGTGTTTCCATATCGGTATTTAGATACATTAAAAAATGTAATATTTTTCTCAAATAAGTTGTAAAGTTTCTCTCGACATCATTATCCTGCGTATTATTAACATTGTGATCGAATTCTGTTATCATTTTTTTTTTCTATATTTTTAAGTAGAATTATTACAGATAATATAATATCAGAAGAAATTACTTTTTGTTTCACATCGGTGATGAGATACATTCAGAGGTAAAGTGTTTTTCTCAAATAAGCTGAGTTAAAGTGAGACTGTGTGTTGATCAATGGAAAGTTTTAAATATTCGTGAAAGAAAAATATCTACTTATTTGCTTCTTCTTCCAATTAATGAACTGTTCAAACTGCCTTTAGACAACAGCATAGATTACCATAGAGACAGTGGCGTATTCTCTGGGTATGCTAGGCATGCGCCGCATACGCACTAAAAACTGTCTAAACTTTAAGCAGAATTTATTTAAAAATAAATTATTTGAACTAATTTTGTTAAACACTCGCTTCCATTTATAAAGTATCTATCATTCAGTTTTGAAAATTTATAGTGAAAGGAAATTTCTTTTATTACATTATTCCTGGATAAATCCGAGTGTTTTTTTTTTTTTTTCTTACTATTGTCGTTACTTCCCTCCCGCTTTGTTTAGGAGACATCTGCTGACCAGTATCGTCCCTGAGATACCGCCCCTCTCTTCTCCTGCTGACCGGTTATTGCTCAGGTCATGCTGCTTTTGTAAAGCATGCCCTGATATAAGGATTTTTTGCTATTTGAGGGAATATTCAACGTCCCTCTAATTTTCACTCGTATAAACTACAAGGAAAGTTCCGCTGTATAAACGACCCAAGGCATGCTACCCTAGGAGAGCATATTCTGGAGTTTGGGGTATTTTTTAAAGCGTAGGGATTTTGTTACCTTCGGTAGAGATGTTCGCATAGAGGAGAGCTGGCTTTTCCGACTGATTGATAAATTAAAACTTATACTTTATTTTACAATAATGAAAAAAAAAAAAAAAAAAAAAAAAAAAAGAATTGATTTGAAAATGATGATTAAATTGCAAAATAAAATTTGGATAAATTTCCAAAAGTTGTTTTATGTGCCAGAAAAGTTGCTTTTATTTATTTATTTATTATTATTATAAATCTAAATAACTTATTCTAAGCGAAGACTTCCGCCAGAAATAAAAGTATGTACAAATTTTGTTTATTCAATAATATGAATAAAGCAAAATGTCTTCTTCATGTGTAAATGTATGCGCTATGAAGGTCAGGCCACTGATCGCAGATTTAAAAAAAATTGGCAGATGCGTAGCTTTGATCTTGCAGGTGTGCATAGAATTTTTTCTTTCTTTATTTTTACTTTCTTTATTTTAATTTTTTTGTTATTATTATTATTATTATTTTTTTGTGTGTGTGTGTGTGTGTTTATTTTCTTTCCTTATTTTCAAATCTGAATTTCTTAAATTAATTATTTTATTAATTTATTTATTTTGGAATGTTCCGTTAATTTTTCTGCTTTGTTTTCTTAAATTTTATTTAAATTGCGTGGTTTTTTTTTTTTTTTTTCATCCATCTGCATTTCTTAGAAAAGATCGCTATTCTATTTATTTTTCCTTCTTTCGCATTAAGTCATGCGATCAAATTGTTTTTATATGATAAAATTTTAATACTGTTTCTTTTTCTTTCTTTTTCTTTCTTTTTTTTTTAATACACATAATAATTGCGTTTTCAAAAATAATTGTTTATGTAAAGACGTAATACCCCCTTTTGAAGAGCAATGTTTATTATTTTTAATGTATTGTTTCTATCGAAATCAAATCGTAATATGATAGAAAGAATTAAACTTATTAAATTTTTAACTTTATTAAAATTTGTAACAATTAACTTCTTGTGTAAGAACTATCAGAGGTCAGATAAGCACCTACATTGAAACGCTCGCTTAAGGCACTGCCACTAGCAGTGGGGTCCCCAATCTTACATAGTGCGGTCGTGGAAGACACAGCAGAAAGCAGCGAACACCTGAAGCCAAGTTTTCAGCGATTTCAGTGGATTTTTTCTTCCCGGTTCTCACTATTTTTTCTTTCTTTCTTTTTTTTTCTCTTTTCTTTCTAAAGTGATATAAAAAATTGGGATTAAATTTCTTTGAAAATTCATTTAAATACAGCGATCAATGAAGCGACCAAATCGGCCTTCAATAAATTAATATAAGAGTCCTTTAGATATATGATATAAAGTTAAAGCGACAAAATTTGCATAAAAAATTTTATATACGATTCCAAGAAATTGGAGGCCCAGCAGCAGCCGAACGGTTCTGCTTTCAAAATTGGTAGATGGGAAGTGTTGGGTTCCATGGTTTTCTCCGAAAGACGCGTAAATTAGGCTAGGACCCCTTAGAAAGACCCACGACGCACGGCATTCCACCCATAGGCCTAGGACCCAAGTGTAGTCAATCGGACTTGAATTCTACCAACCAACCAACCAAGAAACTGGAAAAATCCAAGCTTAAATTTGATGAAATGATATCATCTTGATCAGTAGTGTTCCTTCCATAGTTGGTTTCAGAGCATGCCCAGATTCAAATGTCACGCTACGCCACTGCATAGAGAGTGTTATACAGTAAGTTTTACTCTGAAATGTAGTTAAATTATTGGCGAAACGTTAGTCGAGGCCTCCATGTGGAGATTAAAAAAAATTTTCTGTTCTGTTTGTGTGTCTGTCAGTTTCGTGATAGCGGCCGCAAAAATCATGCTATTGACTTGGAATTTGGTACACATGTTTATGAACCACACAGAATTAGCTGTATAGTTTTAGGTGTGTATTCCATTTGCAATTCGTGTACAGGGACACACCAAAGTTTTTCTTATCATTACGGCCTACGGACAGAATTTGTATGTACCACGATAGCGGCCCCAAAAATCTCCCGATTGACTTGCAAATTCGTATACATGTTCAGGCTCTGTATAGAAATAGCCGTGTAACTTTTTATGTCTAGATTATTTATGGATCATGTACAGAGACACAACAATTTTTTTTCTTATTATTATAGTCTATGGGGTGAATTTCGTTTAAGCGAATTTTAACTTCGTTACTCTGCATTCAACGAAATGAAATTAGCGTACATTATTGATATGCTTAAATTGATCTTTTCCATAGAAATTAAATATATGTGCTTAGGCTTCATGATCAATGTACAGGACCTTACAAAAGTATTCCGACAATGTCATGTAATCATTCAAATTTTGTCGAATTTCGAACAATTATTTTTGAAAAACATAGAATAAGTGGAAATGTTTTTACTGGTGCTCTTTTACAGAGAAAAGCAAAAGAATTTCATAACATTAGAACTTATGGGCAAATTTTTATCTAAGCGCATTTCAACGCGTTAATGCTGAATTCAGTGGAATTAACATATGTTATAAATATACTTAAAAACATGTTTTATCTCTCTCTTTCTCCAAAAAAAACAAAAAAAAAAAAAAAAAAAAAAGGTATGTGTTGGGGAAGAAGGGAGTGGAGAAGGTGATGCGCACATCTGAACTGATAAGGAACGGCGCTGAGCAGTTTGAGTGCAGTCGCCTTTCGAATCCGGACGAGGTACAAGGTATCTCTGGACTTTAAAATCAAATCAGAACTATTAAAATCTTCTAATCGTATTCATTACATTTCCAGTAATCATTCTTAAATATTAATAAAAATTCGTAATTAATTATTCAAGTCAAATAAAACTATTCTTCAAATGTCGAATTATATTCTAGTGATTTAGTGGTTGTTTCGTTAATCTTCGGAATACTGGCAGAGGGGGTAAGTAGATTTAAACTTATTCTCATTTAATTAATATGCATGTTATTCTGATTTGTAATTAAGTAAAAGTTGCAGAATTTGAATTTAAAATAAATTCGTTAGAATTTCTTAATCCGAGATTCTAAATTTAATAAACCTAAATCGAAATTCATAAAAATGAAACTTAGTCGAAATTCTTTAGTGGCTTCAAAGCCATAGTGGTCCGTCGATTCACGGAGGCTTAATTATCTATTAATTTAATTAGATAATTAATCTTAATTCGTTAAATTAAAAAAAAAAAAATTGTAAATTGAAAAAATTCTTTTGTTTACGTAGGATTAAATTATCTGTATAAGAACTTTAAAATAAATTAAAATTAATTTGTTGAAATAAATCATTAATACAAAGTTAAATTGTTTTGATATAAAACGTAATTCAAAGTAGTTTCGATTTCATGCTTACGTAAAAGTTTTGGTTTAGAGAAAACGTAATTCAAAATAGTTTGGGTTTCAAACCGGAACAATTTCGGTTAGGGAATTTAAGGAATAGCTATTCGTGTTAAATAATTGTTGAATAAATAAGTGTATGAGAATGAAAAAGGTGCATTTAATATTTTATTAGCTTATTTATTTCAGTAAAAAAAAAAAAAAAAAAATCTATTCTATATGTGTGTTTCTTTTTATTTGTTCTTATATATTTTGTTTTGTTTTACTTCCTGGTCTGCGGAATAATAAATAATAATTTAATTCGATCGATTAATTCATATTTAAATTTAATTGTTTGTAATTAGTTTGCTCATAAGATGGGTAGAAAGGGAAAAACAAGGGCGAATGACGCCGAACAGAGTGCATTGTTCCCAAAATCTAATGAAGTGATAAAATTTGAAAATGTAATTAGAGAAATAGAATTTATAAAATCGAAGGTCAATGATTGCGATAAAAGCGATCAAGCCAGATTATAGATCCTAAAAGATAAGGTAAATGCACTGGAGGTTAAATTCGAGGAAATAGTTACAAATTTTTCCGAAGAAGAAAACGATGAAAACTTTGAAGAAGTGATGAAAAATCGGGACATTCTGTTGGAGTTGTCTGTAGTGTTAGAGAGTAAATCGCAATCAAATACCCCAAATGTAAATAATGATGCACGTACCAAACCAGGGACTTCTGTTAATTCGCATATTAATCTTCCCAAACTTGAAATTCCTTATTTTTACGGGGATAATGAATCTTGGTTGTCATTTAAAAATTTATTTAAATCATCTATTCTGGATAATGACAGCCTTAGTGAGGTTGAAAAGCTACAATACCTCCAATCGTGTGTAAGAGGTAGTGCATCAAAACTTAATCGTGGATTTTCGTTACAATCGGAAAATCTTAAACACTGTTGGGAAATTCTTACTCAGCGCTACGAAAATAAACGTCAATTAGCTATAACTCAAATAAATAAAATCTTTTCAGTAAAAGTAAACAAAACAGATGATCCTAAATCCTTTTTCAATTTAATAGATACTTGTAACGAAGCGGTGCGAAATTTATCGACCCTCGGATTGGAATCTAATCCTCTTAGCGATCTTATTCTTATAAATTTCATGATTTCAAAATTGGATTCATCCGTTAGGCATAGGTGGGAGCTCAGTCTAGAGAATACGCAAACTATTCCCGATTTAAACTCGTTTCGTACATTCATTGAGAGGGACGCGTCGAGTCAAACAAAGCTTGAAAATAAACCAGGGATGTTTAAGAAGCCAGTAGAAGGTAGTAGTGTAAAAAAATCTTGTGTCAATAATTCAATACTAGTCAAAGAAAATAAATGCGTCGCCTGTTCTCAAGTACATCAATTGTTTAAATGTCCCAAATTCAATCGAATTAGTGTTCAGGAGCGATGGGACTTAGTTAAATCAAAGGGATTGTGTGAAAATTGTTTGCGAACTAATCATCAAGTGCGACAATGTAGAATTAATATTAAATGTTAGGTATGTGCAGATTCACATCACACTCTTCTGCACATTTATACACAGAAGTCTGCATATCAGGGAAGCGGCCTTGTTGCTACGTCGGTGGCCAACAGTTCACAATCTAATGCAAATTTTAATAACCAAAAGGTGTTATTGGCTACTGCCCTTATAAAGGTTAGGTCACCTAACGGTAAAATTATTCAATGTCGGGCGTTAGTTGATAGTGCCTCACAAAATAGTCTCATTACAAAGGAGTGCGTTGAGAAGCTAAATTTGCCTTTGTTTGGCACTTCTCATCGACTTATAGGCATAAACGGTCTTTCCGCAGAAACTGTTTTAAATTTTACGGAATTCTCATTCTCGCCATATTTCTCTAACGAGTATAGGAACTTGAAAGCGCTAGTAGTAAATAGGGTTACTACCCCTCTGCCAAATTTCCGGGTGAAAACGACGTCTTGGCCACATACAAAAAATCTTCAGTTAGCCGATATGAATTTCTTCAAGCAACGACCAATCGAAGTATTATTAGGCGCAGATATTTTTGCGTCACTAATTTGTGGCACACCGGTATCGGGAAGGCCAGGAGAACCATCTGCCATTCCCAGTTCACTTGGGTACTTACTCAGTGGCCCCCTCTCAAGGGATGGAATGGAACCAGAATCAACATATAGCTCCTCGTTACAGTGTGTGAATATAAACGATTTTTTTGACAATCAACCAATAATATCTTCTAAGAGTGAAGCCGAAGCCGATCCGGCAGAGGAACTATATAAATCTTCCACCAAGCGCAACCCCGAAGGCCGCTATGTTGTCAAATTACCCCTCCATGATGAGATAGATTTGGGTGAAAGTGCCAACTGTGCACTAAAAATGTTTAAAAGGCTCGAAGCTCGTTTTGCTCAGAATCCTAACCTAAAAAAGGAGTATGCTCAGTTTATGTGTGAGTACTCCGATCTAGGTCATATGACTTTACTAAGGGCTGAAGAACTTAATCGCCAACCCAATTATTATATGCCCCATCATGGAGTTATAAATGAAAATAGTAGCACTACGAAACTACGGGTAGTGTTCAATGCGTCGGCTGTAACTACAAATGGCAAATCCCTGAACTCTAACTTGCATAAAGGGCCCAAACTCCAATCCAGCATTTTTAGCAATCTAATTAGATTTCGTTTAAATAAAGTCGCCCTCTCGAGTGATATCGAAAAAATGTTTCGACAAATTCTAGTCGCAGAGCCTGATACAGACTTTCAAAGAATATTTTGGAGGGCCAATGTTTCAGATCCACTCAGAGTGTATAAATTGAATACAGTTACCTATGGCACAGCCTGTGCACCATTTTTAGCCCTGCGTACCATATTACAGCTATTAAACGATGAAGAACCCAATTTTCCCGTAGCTGTGCAGGCTGCCCGCAACAACCTGTATATGGACGATTTCCTTGGAGGGGCTGAAACAATCGAAGCCGCTCAATCTTTGGTCACAGACCTTCAGGCATTATTTAATGCTGGGGGCTTCAAGCTGCGAAAATGGGCTTCAAATTGTGTGGAAGCTCTAGTTCAGGTCCCAGAAGCTTTAAAATCAACAAATCAGGAATTATCCTTAAACCCCGATCATTCCCAACGTATTTTAGGACTAAACTGGAATTTAATATCGGATACCCTACAGGTTGGAGTTAACACCGAAGAAAGCGTAAAAACCAAAAGACAATTATTGTCCGTAATTGCACGCATCTTCGACCCTTTGGGTCTGTTATCCCCTGCCACTATTCTTTTAAAATTGCTACTACAAGATGTTTGGAAGCAAAAACTTGGTTGGGATGATCCTTTACCACCAGACATTCAAAACAGGTGGAACGAATTTTATGAAAAAATTGAATCCTTTAAGGCCATGTCAGTACCCAGATTTTTAGACCTGAAATCCGAACCTATTTACCAGATTCTGGGATTTTGTGATGCGTCAACAAAGGCATATGCTGCCGTAATTTATATACGCCCAAGTCAGAACTCATCTTTAAAATTGATTGCAGCTAAAACCCGTGTAGCTCCTTTAAAACCCATTACCTTGCCTAGGTTGGAGCTATGCGTGGCTGTATTACTATCGGAACTTTTGTCAGTCGTCCAGAGCTCGCTGGATTATCAGGTTGAGCAAATTCTCCTATGGACAGACTCAACAATCGCCCGTAGTTGGATCTTAAATCCACCCTTAAAGGGCAACACATATGTCCTACACCGAGTAAACAAAATTAGAGCTCTCCCAGACCCAACATCATGGCATCACTTACCAAGCAAACATAACCCAGCCGACTGTGCAACCCGTGGGCTGTTACCCGACAAATTAAACCACTTTAACTTGTGGTGGTCTGGACCTGATTGGTCAAAGATCCCGGTCTCAGATCACGAGTCCAAGATTGCTACCTCAGTCCCATGTACAGTTGTGGGAATTCCTGGACTAATAGAGTCAACTCCAATGCATGAATCCGTTATAGAGGATTTGGTTTCAAAATTTTCATCAAGTAATAAACTTTTTCGTGTAATTGCATTTATGAAGAGGTTTATTCATAATAGTAGAAATGCTACAAAATTGAAAGGACCAGTCTCAGTACAAGAAATTTCAGAAGTTAGAAAAATTGTTATTAAATTCGTCCAACAAAGGTCCTTTGCTTCAGAAATCGCCCTTTTGCAGCGCGGCCAACCCGTGGCAAACAGCAGTAAATTAAAATATCTCAATGTGTTTCTTGATTCAGAAAATCTATTAAGAGTGGGAGGTAGAATTGACAAAAACATCACTCTGCCCTATGATACTAAACATCCAATACTCATACCTAAAAATCACCCTTTTACATCGACATTAATAAGACATTTTCACACGTATAGTCTTCATGGAGGTGTCGACCTAGTATTAAATTTCATTCGCCAGTCTTACTGGATTCCTGATGGTAGATCCACTGTGAAAAAAGAGCTTCGTAAATGTGTCACTTGTGCCAAAGTCCAACCGACCCCAATTCAACAAATGATGGGTGACTTACCCAGTGCAAGAGTCAATCCTTGTAGACCCTTTCAACAGGTCGGAATTGATTATGCAGGTCCTATAGAAACTAAGTGTGACCATAAACGGAAGGGTACCAAATTTAAATCTTATATGTGTCTTTTTATCTGCATGTGCACCAAGGCAATTCATCTCGAATTTGTAACTAGTTTATCTACCGAGCATTTTTTATATGCCCTACAAAGATTCATAGGGCGTCGAGGCTATCCTACTGACATTTACTCCGATAACGGACGCAACTTTGTTGGTGCCCATGCCCATTTGAAGAAACTCGTGACACTTTCAAAAACCAATACTATTGAAGACTATGCCACAACTAGACAAATTCATTGGCATTTTATGCCACCTTACGGGCCTAACTTTGGCGGCCTATGGGAATCTTCGGTTAAATTGGCCAAACGCCATTTACTCAAAGCGTGTAAAGGCAATTGCCTGACCTTTGAGGAATGTGACACTATTCTAACTAACATTGAAGCCTGCTTAAATTCACGCCCCTTAGTCCCACTTCCCACCGAGCCCAATAATTTCTTAGTACTTACACCAGGACACTTCTTAATTGGGGCTCCGCTTCTCCAGCTTCCTGAACAATCTCCCAACCCAACTAATAAATTTTGTACCAGTTTTTCTTCCAGATGGAAACTCCTTCAGCAGATCAAGAGGTCCTTTTGGAGCACCTGGGCCAAGTCTTATTTGACTTCACTCCAGTCAAGAGAAAAATGGAAGAGTGGTAATACACATCTGCAACCTGGTCAGCTCGTCCTGGTGTTGGAACCTTCTATTCAGCCAGCTCAGTGGAGGTTAGCCCGCCTTCTGGAAGTCCATCCGGGTGAGGATGGAATTATTAGAGTGGTTACTCTGAAGACGCCATCAGGAATAATCACGAGACCTGTAAATAGAATCGCCAGTCTGCCATGCTCAGCCCCCCCCCCCCCGGAGGATGTCGGGGAAGAAGGGAGTGGAGAAGGTGATGCGCACATCTGAACTGATAAGGAACGGCGCTGAGCAGTTTGAGTACAGTCGCCTTTCGAATCCGGACGAGGTACAGGGTATCTCTGGACTTTAAAATCAAATCAGAACTATTAAAATCTTCTAATCGTATTCATTACATTTCCAGTAATCATTCTTAAATATTAATAAAAATTCGTAATTAATTATTCAAGTCAAATAAAACTATTCTTAAAATGTCGAATTATATTCCAGTGATTTAGTGGTTGTGTCGTTAATCTTCGGAATACTGGCAGAGGGGGTAAGTAGATTTAAACTTATTCTCATTTAATTAATATGCATGTTATTCTGATTTGTAATTAAGTAAAAGTTGCAGAATTTGAATTTAAAATAAATTCGTTAGAATTTCTTAATCCGAGATTCTAAATTTAATAAACCTCAATCGAAATTCATAAAAATGAAACTTAGTCGAAATTCTTTAGTGGCTTCAAAGCCAGTATGTATAAGCTAATTTTATTTACAGGACCATACAAAAGAATTCCGATGACATTCTGTAATCATTCAAATTATGTCAAATTAGGTTGAAATATAAGTGAGTTATAATTAATTAGGTATACAATTTTTATTGGCGTATATAATAACGGTGGCTCTTTTTCAGGGACACAAAAAGAATATCGTACCATTATGGTCTATAGACACTATGTATTAAAAATGTATTTTAACATGGTTACATTAAATATTTATTATAAAATTGTATTAGAATGTTTAAAAGCGTGTTTTTGTGTGGAAAATTGTGGGCATAGAATTGATAATTAGTTTACAGGATTACACAGGGTAATCTTTTTGCATGAAATTTGGTACATGTATTTATGATTTAAATACTTGTACCAAATCATAGTTTGGTACAAGATTATGTATCAAATAATCTAATAGCCTTCTATTTATAAGGAATTAATAGAAGGCTGTTATTAAGAATATATATATGTGTGTAGAGATAGATATAGACAGAGATATAAAGCGGAAAGTTGAAGAGGGGATGGTAGCCCCCATTAGAAATGTATCTGTTTATGCAGCGAATCGTCATATACAATATACATATATAAAGTGAGAGCGATGCATAATAGGACTCAGCCGAAGAGAAAGAAAGCGAAACACTTGTATTAGATTAGATGTCATTTCTAGAAGTAAGTTAAAATGGAGCTGGGCTGGGCACTTTTCCAGAAGAAATGATGATAGATGGACCACCAGTCCTATTTTGGATACCGCGATACAACAAAAGACCTAGAAAGACACCAATGGGTCGTTGGAGAGATAAAATTGTGAAGTTTGGAAGAGCAGAATGGAGAAGAATTGCAGAAAACAGGGCAGATTGGAATCACCTGGAAGAGACCTTCATCCTGCAGTGGACTGATAAAGATTGAAATTGATGATAATAATGATATATATAACATGGAGTAAATAAATATTATCAATGATCTATTGAATAATGAGTGATGAAAATTGGATGTTGAGGCTTCTGATATGCAGATCAACTTGTTATTAAACTTTTACTTTTTTAGCACTTTTTTTCAGGAATATGATTTTAGCACTTGTGTGCAAGTTAATTTAAAATTTATTCAACGAATCACAATATTAACAGAAATATATTGCACACAGCAAAATCCAGCATCGTAAATGTAAACTCAGTTCCTTCAAATTGGAATCAATTTTCAAATTTGTGCGCAAAGATTATTTCCAGAACATTTGATATTTTCATTACCTATCTTAAAAAGAATATATTAGCAAAATTTTCAGATTGCCCCCAAAAAGTTGAAACGAACTTGTTATTAAATGACATTTTTAGCATATGGCCCACGGTCTATAAATTTTATTTTGAAACCTCTTTCTTCGAATGATTTTGATTTCACCAGTTTTAATTTGATTCTAATATTGATTTGGCTTCTGGTAAATCAAATTTGAATTAGGTGATGAAATTGGTATAATATTTGTGAGTTTCAAATTTTAAAGGTAACTATCAATAAATAAAGTGCGAAAATTTCGCACGGGTTTGCTAGTATTTTATAATTTATTTATATTTTTGATGCGCTACCTAGAATAAAATGGCTGTTGCTAAATTAAACTTCTTCGCAAAAAATGTTCAGTGTTACTTCAACGCCAAAATTTAAAAAATCGCACAGGAGAATCTATAAATAAAACTGCTAAAATAAATTTATGGTTCATAGAGATTAAAGTAGTAAAGAAATGCTAGGCAGTCGAACGTGACGTCATGGGCAGTTTTTTTTTTTAAGAACTTGACAGTAAAAATATAAAAAATAGTAGTTAAAAAAATAATAAAAAAAAGCATTTTAATACAACATATATTAGCATCGTAAAATATATTAGCACTTTATCAATGTGTATAATTTTTTAAAGTATTAATAATGTCAATTTTTGTGAGATGCATGATTTATTTTTTATAATTTTTTATTGTTCACGTTTAAATAAATGTATTTATTTTCCTGTCGAAAAAAAAAATGAACTCGTAAATTTTTTGGCAACAATTAAATTATGGATAAAATTTAAAGGGCTCATTTTAAAGCTATTATGGGGTTATTATTTTTATATTTTAGTTAATTAAAAGAAAACTAATGAAAAATTCGAAAATCATAATTTTTTGTTAAAAACACTTACTACCTATTTTGATTATACTTTTTATTATTGCGTTTTTCAGTCAATTTATGACAAAAGTTGATATTTTGTTTATATCTTTAAAGTATTGCTGAGTTTAAAATGACGCTTTCAAGGATTGTAAAAATGCAACTTTTAAAAATAAATTTCTTTATAAAATGACCTAATCAGACAAATTTCGTCATTTTTTAAAATTAGATCACTGAACTGAGTCCGCGTACTTAAATATATTACTTGTATGTTTTTTATTTATTATTATCATTTTTTTTTTTTTTTTTAATTCTCGCGTATTTTATTGTCACTACCGTATCGTTTCTACAAACTATAATCGTAACTGGTCCACGTTAGAAAAATATTATATAGATTCTATGAAACCTTCGGTAGTGCGAAGTCAAAGGTGTCAAGTCTCCTTAAAACATAAAACTGCAGTATATTTTATGGAGTTTTGTTGTGTTCTACAGTGGCATGATTAGTAAAGACACTAACTTCGGACACCAGCTATCCTTTTCCAAGTCCAGCCAGGGTTCGAGTCCATTCTCGATAACGGGATTTTTAATTAATTAATTAATTTTATTAAATGATATTTTATTTATGCTCTAGAAAATTCTAAAATCTATTTTTAACAGAAAAACAGAATCACAAGCTACCTTTGTTTATTTATTTGGGGAAAAGACTTAAAAATAGAGATTTTTTTAAGCCTAACATGGCGGTGTTTTTAAACCTAATGAAAAAGAAAAAAAAAAAAAAAACATGGCGGTGTTTTAAGACATTTGCAATGACTTAATTTCAGATGGAAAACGGTGTCTCAAAAAGAAAGACTTTTTTTTTCGCTTAAAAAATGGCCACCCGTTTAAAACATTTTTTAAACTGAATTTAAGATGCTTACGTTTACAGTGTTGTTAACTTATTACATCCTTATTTTTAGTCGAGGATTAAAAAACAGGCATTTTTTGACAATTTCTTATAATAATGCGTTTGGTGACAATAATGCGTTTGGTGAAGGAATGAAAGATTATTATTATTTTGCACGATGTCAAAATTCGTTTTAAACTTGCTTAAATTATATTGTCACGAATTTGTAAATAATAGTAGTTATTTTTATGTAAATTTTTAAAAAAGGCTTAGTCAGGTTAAAATGTTAATTATCTGTATTTCTAGCTTGTTTTCACTTTAAAATAGCTTATTTTACTTCAAAAACCCATTAAAAAACTTCACCAAAGCGGGTAATGGCCTTGGCACCAAATTTGAAAAGTTTTGCGCTCCTTGGCGACTTTTTTGGCGACCTTGGCGAGAAAATACTTATTATCGATATACCAAATAGCTAAGCTCTAACACGAATAGAACCGAAGTTACTGGAACATTCTCAATTTTCTATTCGGCAATATAAGGAAGTCCAGTTCGGCGAAGTCAGTTAGTTTCTCGCCAACTGCCTTACGGTAAAATGCTCTGACTGGTCTTTTCCTACTGTGGTTTGCAACCCATTGCTGTGTGGTAATGTTATAATACTGTTCATACTGTGAATTTGATGTTTTCAGCTGTTATTTCAGCTGTGTTTTCTGGTGGAACTGAAGTTGATACTTGGTTTGTAGACCTGTAGTCTTCTAAAATTTTCTTTAATTGAAATTTTGAGCCTCTTCAAGATCCGCGATTGTAATGAAATGCTCGCCCTCTGGTGGGCTAAAGTGAAATTACAATAACCATGCTTTAATTCGGCTTTCATCAAGCCGCTATTACTTGCCGATGTTTAGTTTCACATATATTTATTGAATAAAAATGAATAAATCCGGTAAAAAAGATAACACATACTGTTGTGTGCTACAGTGTAACTACAAAGGATCAAGAAATCCAGAATTAAGCTTCCATTTATTTCCAAATGACAAATTTAAAATTTCAGTTGCTTCGGCTAATGGAAGAAAAGAATTAATCAGATGATTTGAAACTAATATTTGTTCAACTTCAGTTAAAAATCTACTTCCGATCGAACTTTGAATAAACTGAAATATTTTTTTCCAAAAGCAATCAGTTTTCCATGATGCAATGGCGGAGAAATTATAGTACGAATATTAAGTAGAATAACAAAAAGAACAATAATAAATACACGTGGCTATTATATTTACAAACAACAAAAGCTGAAAAAGCGCCATCTATCGATCATTACAAATGCGGATTGACCTTTCATTCATAGACAACTTACGAACCCCTGAGGACGCAACAATTCTGGTGTCAAGAGTGGTGTTGTCTGTTGAATGGTCATAACCAGAGTTATGGAACAAAAAATGAAGAAACTTCTCCAAGGGTTAACTACCCAGATGAATGAAATGACAGTGTGGAAACTGGCCAAAAGAGATGAAAGAAAAGTGAAGAAGTAAAAGAAATTAAAGCAGTAAAAGAAAAGATGGAAACTGGATTGATAGAAGAAATAAAAGAAAAGAAAACAGTACAGGAAAAGATGGAACCCGGTTTGACTGAAGAAATTAAATCTATCCGAGAAAAAGTGGAATCTAATCAAGATGAGATGCAGGAAGATCTTTCATCAGTGAAAGAAGTAATAGAGAGTAAATTATCAGATATGGAAACATAATAGATGAAATTGAAGAGAAAGTTATGAAGTTAGAAGAAAGCTTTGAGGAGAAAGTTAAGAAGATAGAAGAGAGCTTTGAAGAGAAAATTAAAGAAAATTTTGATCAAGAGCTGAAAGAAAGATTTTTAGAGATAGAAGGCAAATTTAAGAGACTAGAGGAAGAATTTTAGAGGAATAAGAAGGAAAAGTATATTAGAGAATTGACAGGAAATTTTGAGGAGAAATTCGGAGAAAGGTTAGGAAATAAATTGTGAAACAAGATCCGGAATCTGGAAGAAAAGTTAACATCGATGTCTCAGGAAGGTGAAAGAAAAGATGAAAGAATACTGAATCGAGAAGCAATAAAAATTACCACTTATGATGGCAGATCATCTTGGTAATGGCAAGCATTCAAGACACAGTTTTCTGTCGTAGCTGAGACTAACGGGTGGAACCCTACTGCCAAGATAGCTCATTTAGTTGCATCGTTACGGGAGGACGCAAATGATACCATGAAACTCTTCCGAAGGAACAACGATATAACTTCGAGGCTTTGAACAGAGTACTGGAGCTGCGTTTTGGAGGAAAATGGTCTAAAGGATATAGTCGTCTCCAATTTAATTCCCGTTATCAGAGACCAGATGAAAGTTTACAAAAAGTGGCATCAAATATTCCTAGGCTGTCACACTTAGCTTTATCGGACTGCCACCCTGAAACTCGTGATGATTTGGCCCTCGAATATTTTATCGATGCCGTACGAGATCCAGAGATTCAAAAAGCCCTTAAACTCTCTAACATCAAGGATGTTGAATCAGCTTTAGTGTATGCCCTGAAGATTGAGGTAGACCAGCAAGCATCCCGTAAAGACTGCCAGAGCAGCACAGCAGTTACTTTAGCTAACTCTCAAGCTGACCTTATAGAGATAAAGAAGTATTTGGCAGATTTTACTAAGAGATTATGCAATCTTGAGAGTAGGAAAGAAACAAAGAATCCGACGAGTAAACGCTGGGGCCGTGGGAGAGATGGTCATATGAAACGAAGCTGCCCATTAAGACAATCTAAAAAAATTACTCAGAAGTCCTTTGAAATACTTCATCGGGAAGGAGCTCTATATGAAAATCCAGACGCCTTGTTGCGGGAGTTTTGCTCTGAAGATCGCAAGTACTGCTCTAGGATCGAAGAGAAATACCAGCTGATAAAGCCAATTCCTTGTCAAGGTATAGATTAAGTGCCCTCGAAACAGGATCCATGGAGTGATGAGGAAGTTAGACGAGCCCATTTGGAAGATCCTAACATAAAGCCAATATTTCAATTCAAGGAGATGACATCAACAGACCTACCTGGTAAGACATTTCCACATTTAGTCCTATCACAAAATGTTACTGGACACTCTGTGACTCTCACCATGTGAGAAACAGTGTATTGTACAGAAAATGGGAGTCTGATGATGGACGAAACTTCAAGTGGCAAATCTTGTTACCAAAATCAAAGACTCGAGACATTCTATACCAGATACATAGTAGCCCTACTGGAGGCCATTTAGGAGTAATGAAGACTCTCCAGAATGTTCAAGATCGCTTCTACTGGTGTAAGGCAAGGGAGGGCGTGGAAAAATGGTGCAAATCATGTGATGCTTCGAAGAAACGATGCGCAGGAAGACAAAACCGGTATAACGTGGGAGCACCATTTGAACGGATTGCACTCGACATCTTGGGTCCTTTGCCACGGACCGCTAGAGGAAATAAGTACATCCTTGTTGTGATGGACTATTTCACCAAGTGGCCTGAGGCATATCCCATTCCCGATCAAGAGGCATGCAGAGTTGCAGAGGTTCTAGTGCAGCAATGGGTGTCATGACACAACCCTACAGGTTCATACCGATCAAGGTATGAACTTCTCCACTGCTGTATTCAAAGGACTGTGTCCATTACTCGGCATAGACAAAACTCAGATAACGCCCCTACATCCCCAGTCGGATGGCATGGTTGAGGGTTTAAAAGCACCCTCCTGAATAACCTCTCTCTTTTAGTATCAAAGAACCAGCAATATTTGGACTTGAAGTTGTCGTTGTTCCTGCTGGCTTATCGAAGTGCTGTCACCGAAACCACCGGCTATATTCCAGCTCAGATGCTGTTTGAACGCGAGCTTCGTCTTCCATGTTATATCCTGTTTGGTTGTCCATCAGATGCGCCTTCATCGCCAGAAGAGTATATTTCAAGATCTCGAGGCCCGACTTGAAGACGCACACAACTTTGCTCGGGAGCGGTTTCACATGGCAACGGTGAGAATGAAGACCTAAAGTCTACACAACAGGAATTCAAAGAAGGAGACAAAGTGTGGTTGGGGAACCCTGATCGACGTAAGGGACTCTCTTCCAAGCTACAGTGTAACTGGGATGGTCTCTACTCTATACAGTCCTAAAGAGGCTGAATGGCGTCGTTGTTAGAATTACTAAACACCTTCATCAAAACCGAAGGTAGTACATTACGACAAACTTGCGTCATACCACGTGTAAAGATATATTTAATTTTGTACAATTGTGATGTAAATATTTGTTTATAAATTTTTATACTTATTTATAAATTTTGTAAGTATTTCTCACTTAATTTTGCAATCTGTATTGTTATTTTATTGCAATATGCAACTTAGTTTTTTTATTCTAGATTGTATAGTTTGCTTAGTTTTCGCCTCCTGACAATGGGTTGTACTTCCAGGGACGTGTAGTCTTACGAATTTATAAATAATCGTAGTTGTTTTTATGTAAATTCATTCAAAGAGGCTTAGTCAGGTTATAAAATATTAATTTTATGCATTTCTATCTAGTTTTCGCGTTAAAATAGCTCATTTTACTTCAAAAACCGTTAAAAAACTTCACCAAGGCGGGCAGTGACCTTGGCGCCAAATTTGTATATTCTTTTTCGTCTAATTCTTTTTGGTGACCTTGGCGAGAAAATCATTGTTATAAATGGACCAAATATCTAAGCTCTAAGTAGGTCGTATAGAACTGAAGTTACTGGAACATTCTCAGTTTTCTACGCGGGTGTATAAGGAAGTCCAATCCGGCCAAGTCAATCAGCTTCTCGCCAATCGCCTTACGGTAAAGTGCTCCTGACTGGTCTCTTGCTATTGTTGTTTGCAGCTCATTGCTGTGTGTTAATGCTATAATACAGTTTGTTAGTTTGAATTTGATGTTGTCAGTTGTTATTTAAGCTCTGTTTTCTGATGAAACTGAAGTTGATACTTGGTTTATAGACCTGTAATCTTTTCGAATTTTCTGTAAATAAACTTTTGAGCTTCTTCAAGATTCGACTTTCATTTGCAAACAATTCACGAACCTACAAGTGCGCAACAATATTAACCCTTAAATGCATAGCGATGTAGATCTGCATCGTATTGTTTAAAACCTCATATCTCTTTATGCAGAAATTTTTGCATAGTTTTTTTTTTTTTTTCCATTTTACCAAAACTATTTTATCGTTTTATCACAAATTTGCATGGAGGTTCGTAATGACTTCCCCTGATGCACCTCGAAGCCCGATTTTCGGATTTCTTATTAGTTTTCTTTTAATTAATTAAAATGTGAAACAAATAACCTTCTAATTTCTGATAAATTAGCCATTTAAATTTTATCCATAATTTAATTGTTGCCATTCTTTTTTTTTTTTTTTTTTTTTTTCGACAGAATAAAAAAAGAAAAGAAAAAGTACATTTATTTAAAACGAGGAAAGTAAATTAAATAAATTAGAAATATCAGTCGTATCGTTACAAATAAGATACCAAATGAAAGAAGCAATTTTTGTGAATCCAACGGACGGATTAAACAAGCTTATCGATCGGACAATTAGATTTTTTAAAATTAACTAAAGTATGAATTTTAGGTGGCAACAGCAGAAGATTGTATGGAAACCATTTTCTGTTTTAAATAGATTATTTAAACTCTATGAACCATATTTTTATTTTATCAGTTTCATTAATAGATCCTCCTGGACGATTTTTTAAATTTTGGTGTTGAAGTACACAGAATGTTTTTCGACAAGAAGTTTAATATAGCAACAGCCATTTTAATATTAGTAGCGCAACAAAAATATAAATAATTATAAGATAAAGAACTTTTTATAAACCATAATTTTAAATTTTCTCTAGAAACATAGCTATAGAACTAACTACATTAGCACTTTATCAATGCGTATTGTTACGAAATTGTAAATAATTGTATTTATTTTTGCATACATTCTTTCAAAGAGGCTTAGTAAGTTGATAAAAATGTCAATTTTCTGCATTTCTAGCTCTTTTTCGCGTTAAAATAGCTTAATCTTCCCTTTAAAATGCATTAAAAAGCTCCAATAGGCAGGTAATGAATTTGGCGCCAAATTTGGTGACTATAGAAAGGAGTTTATAGAAAAAATGCAGTTTTAAAGATAGCAAATTTATTTCAGCAAGCAATATTTTAAACCTAAAAACCATTAAAAAAATAAACAGAATAGGAAGGATTCTTATATATAAACAAAAAGGTGTCTGATAAAATTATTAGCAAAACAGTCTTCCCCTTTTCATTTAAAAAAAAAAAAAAAAAAAAAAAAAAAAAATCCATCGCTAATATGGCGACAAAAAGTCAAAAGCCGCCAATAGAGCAACATAATAAAGTTGTGTAGCACGATAATGTTTACATATTTATTTATTTTTTTATATACTAATCACTATGCTAATTCATCATACAAATAAATGAGCCTCTGTATGTGACTGCACTTGCATGCCGTCGAACAGAAATATTTGATTAATTCAAATTAATATTTAAATAAATAAATAATAAAATCTTTTTGTAAAAAAATAGAACCGACTCCAAAAAGGAGCTGCTATTCAAACAACTAAAAATGAAAGAAAGTTGGCAGAAAATGGAACTGTAAATTGCGCCTAAAAGTATAAAATAATTTCCTTCGCCAAACAACCTATAACACTACAATTAATCATAACTTTTGAAGTCGGCGCAAAATTAAATAAAATTTAATTAGTTTTTAAAGATTTGTCTTTAGATCGGTAGCAACAAATGCTGTTGTTTCGAATGATCCATTTTCATGTTTCCTTTATTTTTTTATCACTGTATACAATTGGTCCATTAGTACCATCTACATAGAACAGTGAACATTCTTCACAATGCGGTATTTATGTTTCTACGAAGTTAGAGTTTCCTTTCCAAATTTGGTATAACTTTGATAACTATCATCCTTGATGGCTTTTGGATTTGGGGAACAAAACGTAAGGCAAAAATATACACGCAAGATGTATATTTTCATAATATCTATTGTACGATGTGTTGTTTCATATTCTTGATTTATCTCATGATGTACCTTATGAAAATAATCATGATATCCCAAAGAAATTAAATATGTTTGCCAGATAATTTTGCGATTTTTCTTTTACCAAGGACGTCAGATACCAGCATCTTCGCCAACTTTTGCTGCTTACGAAATCTTATTTGTTTTCTTGAATCAAATTAGTTCTCGGTTGCGTTTTGCAAGTAACAATGTGAGATGTGTATTTTGAATAGGATTTGATTTTTGTATTGAACAAAGGTATCAAGTTTTATTTAATTTTGCGCCGACTTCAAAAGTTATGATTAATTGTAGTGTTATAGGTTGTTTGGCGAAGGAAATTATTTTATACTTTTAGGCGCAATTTACAGTTCCATTTTCTGCCAACTTTCTTTCATTTTTAGTTGTTTGAATAGCAGCTCCTTTTTGGAGTCGGTTCTATTTTTTTACAAAAAGATTTTATTTTTCTCTTTTCAGTGAAAACTTATTTATATAGCAGAGCATCAGAAGACGTTCGACGGAAGTTTCACAAATCATAAGTTCCAAGAAAAGTGACATTACTCAAAAAATGGTTTATGTCACTGAAAAATACATGAAATGCACCCACAGTGAATACGTGTCACCCGCTGCGCTGGAAATTGCGCAGCGTAAAGTTCAAATAAAGAGCAAAATATCCATTGCAGCTGACGGACAGAAGTTTCAACATCGATACTTACATACTGCTTTTACCATTGTAGCTGCATGCGTTCAGCAGTTAGAGTGAGAACAAATTTTTGTGAATATCCTGTAATTTGTTTATATCCTAATGAAAACATAACGAAACCTATTTCAGGCCAAGATCATTATGACAGCAAAAAAAGTATTAAAATTGAATCATCTCTTACGAAGTTATAAGCTAACAAATTTCAACAACAACAACGAGAAACATGGTTTGCATTTAGAACCTCTTCCTTTATGAAGTCGGTTTAAAACGTCCATGCGTTAATCGATGTGACAACTTACAATAACCATACTTTCAATTTTACGTAGCATAAATGTCACCCGCTACTCTACAACATATGCAATGTCGTTCAAGTGTGCACAAAATAGGAAATTGTGAACAAACAAATGTACGTTTTAAGCGTTCTGTTTTTAGCATTAATTTCTAAACTATCTTTGCGTACTACATCGGTGATGCTCTGCAATTTTATAATTCACTTTTTCCCCTGTCTTGTAACGTTTCCGAGATAGGATCGCTAACTCCACTCTTTTCCACCAGGCGGTGCTTTAGGCGGTTGAATCGCGTAGCACATGTCCACTTTACAATACCTAGATACCACTTTTATAACTATAGCTGCAGCTGTTCAGCAGTTAAAAGAGTCGGGACTGACATTTTTGGGCACCCTGTATTTTCTTTTGATCGTAAAGATCTTACAATGGGATTTATTTCAGACCAAGACACTAAAACAAAAAAATATCAAAATCGGATAATCTGTTCAGAAGTTATGAGCTAAGAAACAAAAACAAAAAACATACGCTTTGAATTGTGAACCTCCTCCTTTTTGAAGTCGGTTAATTAGAGCATCTCTTACGAAATTATAAGCTTACAAACACCACCAACAACACATAGCTTGAATTAAGAACGCCCTCCTTTCTGAAGTTGGTTGAAAACGACTTTGCGCTAATCGATGTGACCTCTTACAGTAACAGTACTTTGAACCACAGAGTATACGTGTCATCCGCTACGCTGCAAAGTGTGCAACGTAGTTCAAGTGTGCACAATGTAGGAAATTGCGAACAAACAACTGCACGTTTTAAGCGTTCTATTTTTAGCAATAATGTCTGAAAACTGTCTTTTCGTAGTAAATCGAAGATGCTCTACAACTTCGTAATTAACTTTTCTCCCATCTTGAACCGTTTTTGAGATAGGAGCTCTAATTCCGCTGTTTTTCACCAGATGGCGCTTTATTTTCTTTAGATTGTAAAGTAGTTATAATGGGACCTACTTCAGACCAAGATCTCTACAACAAAACAAAAAGTATCAAGTAACCGTATTTTGAACTATATAGCGTATGTCTCACCAGCTACGCTACAACGTGAGCAATGTAGCTCAAGTATGTATAGTGTAAGAAATTGCGAACAAAAAAATGCACGTTTTTAGCCTTGTATTTTTAGCATCAATAACAAAACTATATTTTCGTACTAAATCGATGATGCTCTGCAATTTTATAATTCACTTTGTCCCCCTGTCATGAACCGTTTCCAAGATATTAACGTTAGTATGAATGTCTAAACTACCTTTTTGTACTAAATCGGTGATACCCTTTAGCTTTGTAATTCACTTTTTCTGCAGAACCGTTTTCGAGATAGGAACACTAACTCCGCTATTTTCCACCAGGTGGCGCTGCAGGCGGTTTAACCTTGTACAGCATGGCCACTTTGCTATACTTACATACCATTTTTATCACTATAGCTGCAGCCGTTTAGCAGTTAATAGAGTTGGGACTAATTTTTTTGGGTACCCTGTATTTTCTTTAGATCGTAAATATATTACAATGGGACCTATTGCAGACCAAGACCTTTTCAACAAAACAAAAAGTATCAAAATCGGAGCATCCGTTCAGAAGTTATGAGCTAACAAACATAAAAAAAACATACGGTTTGAATTGAGAACCTTCCTTCTTTTTTTGAAGTCCGTTAAAAATAAAAATATGTTTAATGGGAAATATATATAACCATAAAAAGAGTAGTTGTCTAAAATACGACAGAAATAGCGCTCATAGCATATTGTTACAAGGGATTAAATCTAAAATGGTGACAAAAAGAACTATATTAAGGCTGTACTATAATCAGGTTTACAAACCATGAATTATATAAGGTAATTCCGGGACAGATGCCCCACTTAAGGAAAGGGAGCTATAAAATAAATTGGGTATTAACAACGACAACGAAAATTTGTGGGAAATACATAATATATATTGCTTATTATTACTAGGTAGTTTTTTTGTACAGTATTGTAAATTTTCCAAAGAAAAAAGTAAAATTGTTGCACTACTATGTTTGATCACCTTTTCCGATGTTGGGGGTGAGATGCCCCACTCACGTGGGAGAGATGCCCTACCTGTAAAAAACATAATAAAAGGTTTTAACAATGGCCAATTGTTTATAACAATTTTTCAGTAGTTTATAACATATGAAAGGTAAGATATTAAAAAAAAAATACGACCTTAGCATTAATTTATAAAATATTAAAATATTTAGCTACCATAGACAAGATGTAAAAATTAGAATAAAACACATAAACTATTGAAAAATATTTTTTTTTCTTTAATAAATGGGAAAATTTCATATTTACAGCTTAGAAAGTATAATAAAAAAAATATTACGAAATATGTCAAATATTTTTCTTTTTCTCTTCTCTAATTTTCGCTTTTCCGCAAACATTGCACAGATCCCCGTACATTGTGCATGATTCATGTAACCATTTATGGCACTTTATGCAGTTTATCCAATTTACTGTTTCTTTTGTAAAATAATAGTTCTCCTCACATTCGAGGCAACTGTTTGTAAGATTACTTTCATCATTTTCAATAGGCATGTCGATCAACAGCTCTTTTGATGATTTGCTAAATTTAACAGCGGATTTTAGCTTTTTTCTTGGATGTGCTCTTGGGATGTAATGACCTTAGTCGACTGTATCTTTCTTTTTCGGCATCTTTCCTTTAACCAAGGTACAGGGGGAATCTGTTGAAATATTTTTGTCGGGGAGAATGTTTGTTCAGTTGATTCAGAAATTTGGGACTGTTCACAAGTCTGTTACAATTCTTCACTTATGGAAAAGAAGTGGTTTGGAATCGCTGCTTAGATTAGAGGAAAAATTCCCGTCTCCCGAAAACCCTTAATGGCAGTGTCAACAGAAGCTGCCCTTTTCCAGGCTATACCAATCAGTTCTGCAGATTGTATTCTCCCAATGGTGCTTCCTGGATGATTAACAAACCATTTCCTTGCTTCCTCTTTAAATTAGTGTTTTAGTGGCTTAAGAAAAAGACTGGTCAAGAGGCTGAAGAGCTTGTGTCGTATGGCTGGGCAGGTATACAATTATAATGTCATTCTTGTCCTCAAATTCCCGCAAAATTCCAGTGAATTATTTTCCTTCTGCATTGCAACAGGCAATGACTGCAACATTTTCTCCTCTCTCTGTAGATGTCAAAACATGAACATATTTAGCCCCTTTGGTATCCACGACCTTTCCTGGATCTTTATTTAACTGACAGCCGGTTTCGTCCATATTATAAATACTCCCCTGTCTTGTAAAGAACTGATTTTCTTCAAAGACTCTTGAAAGAATTTTTAAAAAATGATCAACACTTTTTCTGTTCATGCCTTCCCCTCTTGCTAAAGAGAACCCCTGGGCTTGTCTAATACTTAGTTCTGGGTTTCTCATAAAAAAGGATGACAACCAGGCGTACCCAGCCATTCTTGCTTCTAAATTAAACCAATTTTTGAGACCTAGCTTTTCAGCAAACTGAAATGCAACTGTCCTAATTGTCTCTCTGTCAGGTGCAAATCCACACTTTTCTAAACGTTGGATGTGCTTGACGAGATGTTTTTCGTTTTCAACTCCAAGCACTCCTTGTGGTCCCAAAGAACTTGTTTTGGTATTATTACCCGTTTTTCTTCGACGACGACGAAGTGTCCGAGAAGAAATTCCATAGTACCTAGCAGCTTCATTGACACCAATTTCCCCTGCTTCTAGTCTCCTGAAAGCCTCTTTTAAATCGTCTTCTGTCCAGGTCTCACGAGCTGCTCCAGTATTTTTTCTTTTGTACACTGTAGGCATCTTTCCTGAAACAAACAAGAAACACTGAACAACTGCATGAACAAATACAATAATATACACTCACTGGCACTATTAACCGCCCATCTACAGTTTCGTTAGCGCCCAAGTTTTATTTATGTAAATGTCAATATTCAGTTTAAATGTCAAAGGTCAGTCTGACATACCTGTTTGTTTTCTGCTTCCTTTCTGGATTTAATCTGTATTTTTGTGATTTCGTTTTGAGTTGCCACTTCTAGCGATCACGCGAATTTGAATTTTATTTGAAGAATTTTAACCAAAATTTATAGTTGAAAAAAATATTTTTAAGTTGAAAAATTTTCCATTTACAAATATTAAGCATTTTATAAAAACAATATGATTTAAAATATATTAGTTTAAAATTTAAACAACTAAAAGACTTTTCTCCCTGAAAATGTATGTGGGGCATCTCACCCGAATATTATCTGGGGCGTCTATCCTTTTGGTATGGGAGAGATGCCCCGAAAACTGTCCAAAGTCCAAGACAGCAAAAATGGCCGCACAATGCCCGAAGTCGACTGATCAACTTCTTACTACAGGTTTTTAAGCTTATATAAAAAGAATCTTTACTTATTAAGTAGTGCCGGCCTTACAATTCAACATCACTCTTATAACAGAGTAGAAAAAACTTGGTACTTACTTGAAATATTGTTGTGGTAACAGAAAACAAAGAAATGATTACACGTAACTTCCACAGCACACAATTCAACATCTATCTGAAATAATAATCTGACTCGCAGAGCCATCTAGCGTTACGTCTCGAAATTACATAAAGTGGGGCATCTCTACCGGTGGGGCAACTCACCCGGAATTACCTTATAACCACAAAAATTAATTGCCTCATGCGACAGACGTAGCCGGTCATAGCATATTGTAATACTTTGCGTGAAATTGCTGTCATTTTATGGTTGATCAGATAAACAAAACTAGTTGGCATAGGTGGACTGTGCTCAGTTCCCCATCATATGTATGTTCTCATAAATTTCTTGTACAGGACTTATTATATACATGTTAAGAGAAATGAATTTGACCAAACGCTTCACACAGCGACAGAACGAAATCCTCGC
Organism: Salticus scenicus; assembly: GCA_963930645.1. Classification (NCBI taxonomy): domain Eukaryota; kingdom Metazoa; phylum Arthropoda; class Arachnida; order Araneae; family Salticidae; genus Salticus; species Salticus scenicus. The sequence continues at coordinate 173,994,284 of OZ005656.1, read as the reverse complement.
CTAATAGGCTACCCACCATTCAGTTCGATATCTTATTCTAATCTATTAATTTATTTTATTGGGATCAATTTCGTAGTTTATTTTCATGCTACTATTTCCAATGCAACTTTCCTAAAAATGCGTATTTTTATGAAAGATCTCCCCATTTTGCTATATTGATAAAATCTTAAATTTCGAATAACTTACGAAATTTTCCTATTAGAATATTTGTAGTCAATCATGTTCATACAAGTATCATAAATGTTATTTTGAAATTGTCTGATATATTTATGATCCTTAAAATGGACGTTTATGCTCGATTTTGCCTTATTCTGCCATTTTAAGTAAATCGTAAATTCCAAATAACTTACAAATTTCTTAAATTGGAAAAATCATACTCTATGGTATTCATGTCAGTACCCTAAATAATATTTCGAAAGTGGTTTGACACCTTTACGAGGAATATATACCTCAAGATTGACGTTTATGTGAAATTTTGCTCCATTTTGCCATGTTAAGAAATTCGTAGATTTCCAATAACTTACGAAATTTTTATATTGGTAAATTCATAGTCATTAATATTCATGCTAGATAATATTTCAAAAGTAGTCTGACATTTTTACGATGAAAATATCTCTCAAAATTGACGTTTATGTGAAATTTTGCCTTATACTGCCATGTTAAGAAATTCGTAAATTTCCAATAACTTGCGAAATTTTCAAAGTAGCATATTTATAGTTACTGATGTTCATTCCGGCATCAAAACTGATATTTTAAACCTGGTCTGACATTTTTACAGTAAAAAGTTTCCATTTAATGCACGTTTAAGTGAATTTTTGTCCTGTTCTCCCATGTTAAGAAAATCGTAAATTTCGAATAATTGCTGAAGTTTTTAAATTCGAATGTTGCAAATGAATAAGGTTTTTGCCAGTGTTGAAAGTAATATTTAAAAACTGATCTGACCTCTCTGCGACAATTTGTTCTTGAGATATCGTGTACACAGACTAACAAACTAACGGACTAACACACTAACCCACTAACAGACTAAAAGACTAACAGACACCCTACAGACAGACAACATACAAATTTTGTCATTATCGAATTCCTCACACCTGAAAACGTGTAAAAAAGTAAAAAAACCGAGGTCGAAAATTTTCACGATTACCTAAGTTCCCCATACCTATAGTATGTTGGGGAACTAATAAACATAGGAAATAACGTAAAAGCAAATATTATGTGCACCACGCATAGTGTTGTTCATATGTAACTGGGATTCAAATATAAAAGGCATACTTCAATTTTTTGGATACTATCTATTTCGAAACTGTTATCTAATAAGCACCTAAATGGAAGATTGTTGGTAAACCAATGTCGCAGGTAATATGGACAGGCACCTGAGTTTTAGCGGGTGACCAAATCGCTGCCGAAGTCAGCAGGGACCTGAAGCGAGCTTTTGAGCAATTTTAGTATTTTGTTTTGTTTTATTTTTATAAAGCTATACAGAAAAGAGTGTCCTGAAGCGGGTAAAGCCTGCTAGTACATATAATAGAATAAGATGTTTGTGTGTGTGTCATTGTGTATGTATTTCCAGAGCTTTTTAGGAAAACGGCTGATGGCTGAGCTACACAAATTTGCATGGAGGTTCGTAATGACCTCTCCGGATGCACCTCGAAGCCGGATTTTCGAATTTTTGATTAAATTTCTTTTAATTAATTAAAATGTCAAAATAATAACCTTCTAATTTCTGATAAATTAGCCATTTTAATTTTATCCATAATTTAACTGTTGCCAATTTTTTTTCGACAGAATAAAAAAAAAGTATGTTTACTTAAAACTAGGAAAATAAATTAGAACTAGTTGGCATAGGTGGACTCTGCTCAGTTCCCCATCATATTTATGTTCTCAGAAATTTCTAGTGCGAGACATATTATAATCATGTTAAAAGAAATGAATTTGACCAAAGCTTGATACAGTGACAGAATGAAATCCCCCCCCCCCCTAATAGGCTATCCACCGTTCACTTGGATATAATTATCTTATTCTAATTTATTAATTTATTTTATCAGGGTCAATTCTGTTGTTTAGTTTTCATGCTACTATTTCCAATGCAATAAACCTCAAAATTCATATTTATATGAAAAATTAACAATTTCGCTATGTTGATAAAATCGTAAATTACGAATAATTTACGAAAATTTCCTAGTAGAATATTTGTATTCAATCATGTTCAAACAAATATCATAAACTTAATTTTGAAGTTGTCTAATGTATTTAGGATCCTCAAAATGGAAGTTTATGATCAATTTTGCCTTATTCTGACATGTTAAGTAAATCGTAAATTCCAAATAACTTACGAATTTTTTTTAATTGGAAAAATCATAGTCTATGATATTCATGCCAGTATCCTAAATAATATTTCGAAAGTGGTTTGACATCTTTACGCTGAAAATATCCCTCAAGATTGACGTTTATGTGAAATTTTGCTCTATTCTGACATGTTAAGAAATTCGTAAATTTCCAATAACTTACGAAATCTTTATATTGGAAAATTCATAGTCATTAATATTCATGCCAGTGTCCTAAATAATATTTCAAAAGTAGTCTGACATCTTTACGATGAAAATATCTCTCAAAATTGACGTTTATGTGAAATTTTGCCCTATACTGCCATGTTAAGAAATTCGTAAATTTCCAGTAACTTGCGAAATTTTCAAAGTAGCATATTTATAGTTACTGATGTTCATTCCGGCATCAAAACTGATATTTTAAATCTGGTCTGACATTTTTACAGTAAAAATTTTTCATTTAATGCACGTTTAAGTGAATTTTTGTCCTATTCTCCCATGTTATGAAAATCGTAAATTTCTAATAACTTACGAAGTTTTTGAATTCGAATGTTGCAAATGAATAGGGTTCTTGCCAGTGTCGAAAGTAATATTTTAAAACTGATCTGACCTCTCTGCGACAATTTGTTCTTGAGATATCGTGTACACAGACTAACAAACTAACGGACTGACCCACTAACAGACTAACAGACTAACAGACACCCTACAGACAGACACCATAGAAATTTTGTCATTTTCGGATTCCTCACACCTGAAAACGTGTAGAAAAGTTAAAAAACCGAGGTCGAAAATTTTCACGATTACCTAAGTTCCCCATACCTATAGTATGATGGGGAACTAAAAATTAGAAAATCTTTGCATATATAAAAGGCAATGTTTGTGTGTGTGTGTGGACAGCGTAGCGCAAAGACGGTAGCTTGGACAGTCACGTGTTTCGACATGAAGGTGCCCTCCGAGGGGTCCTTGTGCACCTCAAAGCCCGATTTTCGAATTTTCGATTTTTTTTTTTTTAATTAATTAAAATATAAAAATATTAACTTCATAATAGCTGCAAAAACAGTCATTAAAAATTTATCTTTAATTTAATTGTTGCCAAAAAAGTTTACAAATTCTCTTTTTTTTTCCGTCAGGAAAAAAAAATACGTTTACATTCAGTATCACTTTGAAAATTTTATACACATTGATAAAGTGTTAATATAGTTTATGGTACTATTATATGTGGTTCTATTTTTTTTTTTTTTCTTTAACTATTGTAGATTAGCACGCCAATACTCTTAATGCTTACAAACCCCTTCTAGTGAAATGCCAGCGAAAGATACTTTTGCTCCTCTCAACCTTGAAGTAGGGCACCCATCCTCAGCGCTATTATCGCTGTTTGTTGTGGCAACACAACAGCTTATGTAGAAACACTTATGCTCCTTTTTCCTTTATTATTATTCTATGATTTTTACTGTCAAGTTGTTATTAAAAAGAAAAAAAAAAACTGCCCATGACGTCACATTTGACTGCGTAGCGTTTCTTTACTACAATAAACTCTATGAACTATAAATTTATTTTATCAGTTTTATTTATAGACTAGTATATAACCCCGTCAAAAATGACGGAATGTGAACAATAAATCTTGAAAACAATGTTTAGAACATGAAGATTACCACGTGATCACTTAAATGTAGTTTCAATTTTTGTTTATAAATCAAATGGGTTTCCATATTTTATAATTTTCGTTCTAAAATTAAAAAAAATTCTACACGATCAATAAATATGAATGACAATAAAAAAACTGCTCGCTGACAAAAAATATAGGCCCGACAACCACAACAGCAACAACACATCCCAGTGTTCCGTTAAGTGCTCTATTTAAAGTCCCCATAATAAGAATAATCTGGTGTGTCACTCACACGACTTTCTCTTACCCTGAAATTTAATACTATAAGTACAGGTTGGAGATTAAAAGGTAAGATAACGAGTACTGTTATGTAAACCTATGTTGAACAATTCAAATTAGGCTTCGGAAGAGTTTTATATGATAATTAGTTCTGGCCCTCCTCAACCCCTCGTTTCATTAATGCACCTACATTTATACAGAATTTAATTCGGTTATTAAAAAATAATTCTGTTTTTAAAAAAGTATTATTTAAAAAACTTATCTTGTATAAAATTATACAGACGATTTCCATATTAGAGAAGTAGTATAACACTAAATGTAAAAAAAAAAAAAAAAAAAAAAAAAAAAAAAAAAATTTTTTTTTTTGTTAAAATTGAAAATAATCAATAACTTTATTTTGAATTATCGCAGATCGATGGTTCAACCATTCGTTTTAAACGTATTGTCGAGCTCTTTTGAAAGATATCCATCATGAAAATTTACTCCCCTCGAGGGGGGGCGGCGAGGCTATTGCATACACAAAAAAAAAAAAAAAAAAAAAAATTCTTAGTTGATTATCTCTATTACAAAAAATATATATTCGTTTTATTTGGTCTAGCGCAGTCTATAGATGTTAAATTCTACTTACCTGCATTTTCCCCCATAGACGTAATGTATTTAAATACTTTTGAATGTCCCTGTACACGAACCATTTGCTTCATCTCAACGAAATCTTACTGTAGCATACCTATATGATTCACATTTAGAATACCGAGTTTGGAATTTCTGCTACTATTTGTTCTTGAGATATGCTGATAACAGACACACAGACATCCAGACACACAGACAGACAGACACACACACACAGAGACCATTCGCTAAAAACATGATTTTCGTATTCAGGGGACCTCAGAACATGTAAGTATAACAAAAACCCACGTTTGAAAATTTGACCCTAAAACAATACTTTCTCGACCCTATGGGTAAGAAAAAGAAAAAACTATTCACTTCATTTTACCAAAATACTTTTTTTAAGACTATCGAAGATCCTGTTTTCAAATACGCAAGCGAAGTGTGACGTCACTGACCTTCCGTGGATGCAAAAAAAAGATTCCCTATGTTAATCGTCCATTGGATTTTTTGTAAAAAATTATTAAAAATCGAGAAAAATTATTTCCCGATTTTAATACCTGTATTTGGGTATAGATATGCTATCATATCCATGTGTTAGATTGAGTTATTTTGCTGTCAAATTGACAAAATTTTAAGTTTTAAAACTGTGTCATCTTTGGCGTTTTTTGTATTTGGCGATTAAAAACATAATACGAAAATATACATGACAGATGTTTATTTTCGTAATATGTATTGTACGAAATATTGTTTCATATAATTATCGCTTTCTTAATATAAGTTGTTAAAATAACCATGATTTTTGAAAGGAATTAAATATGTTCGATAAAATAATTTGGCGATATTTTTATTCCCGCCAAGGATGACAGATATATTAAATCTATTCCGCTGCAACATATGAGTATCTTATATCAGACACTTTATTTAGACATTTGAAAACAAATTTGACTTCAAATTATGATAGAATATTTATCATTTTCCTTTTAATTAGTATATTAGTTGGATATTTATTGTGTAAATATCATCCTTTGAAATGAAATGTTTATGCTTTGAATCGAATATGGAAGTTTGCCATTTTTTTTTCTAGAGTTTTGAAATTTAAAATTTAAATTTTATCAATCTTACAGCAAAAACAACTTAATCTAACGCATGCAGACGATAACTAATACATATCTATACCGAAATATGGGGATTAAAATCGGGAAATAATTTGCCTCAATTTTTAATAATTTTTTACAAAAAATCCAATGGGCGATTAACATAGGAAATCTTTTTTTTTGCATCCACTGACGGCCAGTGACGTCATCACTTTGCTTGCGTATTTTCTAATTAACTATCCTTTAATTACAGACACTCCATGCTAACCCAAATTCAACTCTACTCGATACTTCCAACCAGCTATCTCACCCGCAACATCACCAAAATATCCGGGATCCAGCTAGGGACTTTCTCATTCTCAACCGAACATTTTATCTTGACTCGACATTGTTACCTTAGACTACTCTACTTTCAATACTCATTTCAACTGGTGACCTTTACTTGCCCAACCAAACATTCTATCCCAACTATAAATTTACACTAATTTCAAAACCAAAATCAACTGGCTTCATTTACGTACTGAACTCGACGCCAATCATACCTTACAATGTAAACAAACAATGAAGCTTGATAAAAATATTTAAAGACTTTAATATGCTTTTACAAATATTTTAAGAGTTTTAAGGCTTTAATATGTTTTAGAAATACTTTAAGCATTTTTTTTTTTTTTTTTTTTTTTTTTCGTAGAAACAGTCAAAGAGTCGTTTATTCGGAAAATCCATTTGGAATTTGTATTTTCTGAATGGCAACAGTTTTGGTTTGTTTTTATTTGGTATTCCGTTGCTTACAATCATGAAGTTACATAATTCTATTTATAGATTCATGTTTATAATAGCCAGTGATCCATTATATTTAGTTTAGATCTTTAAACATTACAATTGAATAGTTTTTCAAGGTTTTAGTGAAAATAAATAAGAGTACGTGCGATACAAAACATATTATATGTATGTTTCCGTAAGTTGAACCAGCTCAGTGAGTTGAACAAACGGAAAAAAAAAAAAAAAATGGCTGCCAAAAGTTTCTGTTTTGAAGCGGTACTAACCGGATTCGTTCATGACAGATGAGGATCATTATATATATTAATACTACTGGGCGATTTTTAAATTTTGGCGTTGAAATAAACCGAATGTTTTCGGCTAAGACGTTTAATTTAGAAAGAGCCATTTAAAGAAATTAAACCGAAATAGTAGTCACATAAATGATCTATTTTTCTCTGAATAGATAATTTTATAGGAAAAAAAAAAAAAAAACCATGTAGTTTTAAAAATAGAAAATTTATTTCAAGCACTATTTAACCATTAAAAATATAAAGAGAATATATTCATACAAATTAGCGAAAAGATATCCGATGCATGTATTATGTAATTCATCATTTCCCTTTTATATGTTGAGATTTTCAACTCTCAATTTCTGAATACCAGACATGCCAACATTTTACTTTATTACGGATCATTGTTAGTGCCCGCCCTTTATTGCCTGTACTTAATATATATTGAAATTTCTCCAGTTTATACTTAAACTATATACTATTGGTATCACCAAAATATGATTCCCCCTTTTATACAAGAAATATATTAAAGAAAAAAATCATCACTAATATGGTGACAAAAATTCAAAAGCCGCCAAGGGAGAGATTCAATAAAGTTGTGTAGCACGGTAATGTTTACATATTTATTTATTTATTTATATACCAATCACTACGCTAATTTATAATACAAATATACGAGCTGCTGTGTGTAACTGTACCTGCACGCTGTCCGGCAGAAATATTTGTTTAATTTAAATTAATACTTAAATCTATATATATAAAAAATGAATGTTTGTCTGTATGTCTTTTATAAAATCGTAAACGGCTTGACAGATTTCGATCATTCTTTTTTTGTTTCTTTCCTTATAGGTCAGGTATGGTTTAGGAAAAAAAAAAAAAAAAAAAAAAAAAAATTAATTAAAAAATTCGTCCCCCAAGGGTGGGAGGGGGGCAAAACGTGAATTCAAAAAATCCTTCATATCTCAAACAAAAAAAACAGATATCCGTAAAATTTTTGCTTTAAAATATAGCTAATATAAATGTCTAAAAACTAATTTATGGAATTTTCGAAATCCGGTCCCTAAGGCGTGGGGGCAAAACGTGATTTGACATGCGTAAAACGCGATTTCGCATAATCCTATATATCTCAAACAAAAAAAAAAAAAAAAAAAAAAAAACAGATATACGTGAAATTTTTGCTATAAAATATAGCTAATACAAATATCTAAAAACCAATTTCTGGAATTTTAAAAATTCAGCCACCAGGGGGACAAAAACAATTAGAAATACAGTTAGGCCTTTCAAAATTGGTACAGATAGGTTTCAATAGCCTGCAAGTCGAATGGGGATATTTTCGAAAGTGTAAAGTTATTAGGAGGGGAGAGAAGGGGGAGGGGAGAGGGGGGGGCAAAAAAATAAAAATAGAGTTAGATCGTTCAAAATTGGTACACAAATGGTTTTCGATACTTACAAATCAATTGCGGATATTTTCAAATTTGTAAAATTATTAGGAGGTGCGGGAAGGGGGTGGAGCGGTAAGGGGGGGGGGCTATGGACAAAAACAAATAGAAATACAGTTAGGGCATTCAAAATTGGTACAGATAGGTTTTAAAGGCCTGCAAGTCGAATGGGGATATTTTCGAAATTGTAACGTTATTAGGAGGGGCGAGAAGGGGGGAGGGGATGGGGGGGGGCAAAAAAATAAAAATAGAGTTAGATCGTTCAAAATTGGTACACAAATGGTTTTCGATACTTAAAATCGAATGCGGATATTTTTGAATTTGTAAAATTATTAGGAGGGGCGGTAAGAGGGAGCTATGGGCAAAAACAAATAGAAATGCAGTTAGGCCGTTCAAAATTGCTACAGATTGGTTTTAGAGGCCTGCAAGTCGAATGGGGATATTTTCGAAAGTGTAACGTTATTAGAGGGACGGGAGGGGGGGGGGGGCAGAGGGGCAAAAAAAAATCATTCAAAATTGGTACATAGAGGTTTTCGATACTTACAAATCGATTACGGATATTTTCGAATTTTTAAAATTATTGGGAAGGCGGGGGAGTGGTGGGGCAAAAAAATAAAAATAGAGATAGATCGTTCAAAACTGGTGCAAAGAGGTTTTTGATATTTACAAATCGATTGCGGATATTTTCGAATTTGTAAAATTATTAGGATAGACGGGAGGGGGGGGGCGAAGGGGGACAATAACAGAAATAAGAGTTAGAGCATTTTGGGAAAAATAGGGTCCAGCAAAGCGGGCGAAGCCTGCTAGTAAATAAGTAAAAATAAGAATAAGAATACGTTAATGGGAAATATATATAACCATAAAAATATTAGTTGTCTAAAATTCGGCAGAAATAGTGTTCATAGCATATTGTTATTAGGGATTAGTTATTTGCCCAGCATCATTAGCATTGTTTCAATGAAAGCAGTTTTACAAGCGAAGTGAAAATAAAAGAGCAGTTCATTCATTCACTTTCACTTGTGTCAGCCTTGGCGACAAACTTGGTGAGTGGGTGACCAAATTTGGTGAGAGGGCAACCAAGTTTGATGAAAAATGGTACTTAAGAATTCCTCAAGTTTCGAAGATCTCCGACATACGGGAGCACAGATCTCGAGCTTTCCAACTCGATGGAATAATTGGGGATGGGATTCTCGATGGAATCATCGCAAAAAGTTATAAATAGGAGTGAGTTAATTTATGCGAGAGAGTATGTACTCACTACGAATCAGAGATATTCAGGGACCTATTCTGATTGATTGCACTTTAAGGATTGAGCTCTAAGCGAATGAACATTTTTCTTGAGATTGCGAAGATTTATTTTCCGGAGTATTTGATGTTATTTGCTTTACTCCTGTGGAACAAGTGACTGTTTTTCAGAGTACACCAGAACATTCATCGAATAGTGAATTTTGCTATAGAGTAACAGCTTCAACTGTTTCCAGAATAGTCGAAGGATAAGCTTTACTATTGGACTATTTTCGAGAATATTCGTTTTAATAATAGTTTTGTTGTATAGATTCGAGAAGCTAAAAAAAGTATTTAATATCACTGAGGAGATCCCATACTAAAGCTGTGGCGAAAATAGTCGCCAATCGAAAGGTATTTACTTAAACGTTTCAATTATTCAATTAAAAAGAAATCATTTTAATATAGTGACCAGCGAAGCGGGCAAAGCCTGCTAGTTAAAAATAAAATTCCTGCATTAAGGATTAACCATTAAATATAATTTAAGGGGAAAAAAATTATTATTATCTTATTATTTAGTAGTAGTTATTAACAGTAGTTATTAACCGTATTAGTTAACAGATATGGAATTTTAATCTTTTATTTTGTTTAAAAGATGTTATTCCATTAGAAACTAACCGACGATATTCAGAGTGATACTTTTTAAACAGCATGATCAAAACAACGAGATAAGTACAATAGAGTGCTAATTCAATGGATAAAGGATTAGCTTTCCGTGGTTCACCATGAACCACGTGATATGAACCAATATATTGCTATGTTTGGCCCTTTATCGCTATTTTGGCATTTAAAATTTCAGTTCGGCGAATTATCATTATTATTAGGTAATACGGCATTCCTATGATCAAAGTAAATTTTTGTAAAAATAATTTTTTGACATTTCACACTATAATAAATAATAAAATACTTTTTTTTTTCATCATTTCCCAGCAAAGTTTAAAAGTGTTTACAAAGAAAAATTAAACTTTTAAAAGAGCTGATTTTAACAACAAATTATAATTTATCAACTATTTTTAAATTGGACCAACTTTAGTATAACCCCACAACGATATTTGGCGATTTTTTTGTTGGCGATTATGGCTAAATCATAAATCTAAAAATCATAAATCATAAATGATAAAATCATAATCTAAATCGTAAATCATGAAACATAAAACATAAAATCATAAAACCAAAATAAACAACATATAGGCTGCCATATTATATCGCAAAAAGTCCAGAACGACATCGTTATCGTTCAAAACGGTGCCAAAGAAAAATCGCCAAATTCAGCTGTGGGATTATGCTGAAGTTATACCTTTAAATATTTTGTCAGTTAAATTTCGACTACACGAAATATAAAAGAAGTAAAATAAAAACTAAAATTATTTAAAACAAAGAAATATTAAACTACATAAGTAAACAAAAACATTGGCGGTTATGACTTTCGTCAAGTACAGTCTCAAAACCGTTGCCATAGAAATTTACTGAAAATAAGCCGTTACCAAGGGAAACCAACGCATAGAGGGTTCATGTCACATGACTCATGTTGGACCATGTCAGGGTTACCATTTATCACTCTACTTTATTTATCTCGTTGGGTCGAAACCGCTTTTAATTTATTTAATTTTAAAATTCAAAAACAATTTTCTTTGCCTATATGGCCTTGAGTTAGAGTTATTACATATGCTATTTTCTAGCTCATCCATCACTCGACGCTTTTTCGTAAAAGGATGCAATTTAAAATATTGTACGTCCGAAAGAAAAGAAATTGTTTTCATAAAAATTCATGATAAATTGAAAAATATGACTGTGACATATAAAGATGATAGATTATGTAGTTATATTCTGGGAATAAAAGCTTTTCTAATAGATTAACATATTGAAAATGCCGCGATTACTTTCTCTATCGATATAATAATCTTAATCATAGACTCATACATCATATTCTTAAGACAGTTTATGTTTGCTATTCAAAAGGAATTATCGATTTTCAATACCATTTACTTTACTGCTATAGAATGAAATTTTATTTCACTGTTTGTGGAAAATTAAATGAGAAAATTATTTTATAAACAACTCTGACAACTTTAGTTTAATATAACTAAAAAACTTAAAATTTCTTTTTACAACTTTAGTATAGAAATCCCTTGACGGCTTTTAAATTTTTGTAGTAATTTTAGCGATGAATTAAAATTACGTAAGTAAAGATTTTGGCGAGAAACGTCCGAACTTCTTCGGTGCCAAATTTCAATTTTTGCCAAAGGATCCTATGCTAAAGTTGTTTCATTTCTTTAACACGATTTTTCGCAATTTTATTTTAAATATTTTTCAATTTGATGTGAAAGGAAAAAAAGAAAAAACATCTTTAATTAGTCTAAGTATTAAAAAAAAAAAAAAAAGTCTTATCCCTCAATTTAAATAAAAGAAGAAAATTCTTACATGTTAATTTTTTCCGTCATAAAATAAATATACTTATTTCCTTTTATATCAGGAGAGACAAAAAAAATTAACGCGTTCATTTTTTTTTTTCTTTTTTTTAAACATAATTTTTTTTTCCATTTAATAAATTTAAATTTAAAATGAGTTTTTATTTAATAATTTTTGAACCAATTATCCAAATGCACTAAAAATACTGCTTCAGCTAAATCTTGTTCTGATTAATAAGTGTACGAATTTTTGTAGCAATCGGTTTAATAGCGTAGTTTCGTATAGCGGACAGAAACCTGACATATTATATACATGGTTCTCATAATTATAAGGACACCCGTTTTTCTATATTAACTAAACACTGAACACTATTATTTAAACAAATATATTTTTTATTAATTTGAATTTCATTAATAGACTATATTTAAAAAGTTTTATCGTTTTTCTATCTTAAAAAACCTTAAATACGGTCAAAAAGGTGATTTTTCAGGTGTTCACAATTATAAGGACAGCTCGAATCTCAGTAATTTTTTTTTTCAGTTATTCTTCAAATTAATATTTTATAGGGTGTCTTTTTAAGGTGAAACAGTCAGACATTCTCTCTGGTATATATATATATATATACATTTTTTCTCAATATTCAGTTTCAATACCATTTCATACAGCATAGATGATATTCTGAATACATTTAAACTATTTAAAATTGCTTTCCATTTGCATGCACTTTCTAATATGATAAGTTAAGGTTTTTTTCAACTTTTAGGCCACGGAAAAGACAATAATACAGAAGTTTCTTTCTTCAAACTATTTCCTATTGCTCTAGAAGTAGAGCAAAAATGCAAGTCTTGCTGAAAGAAATATTATTACCCTCCAAAATCTAACAAAAATCTGAGAATTCCACGTTTAAAATTTGCGGATATTCTCTTGATGTTCATAATAATAGAAAAAAATACTAAATTCATTCTGCCTTCAGTAGAAACAGCTCCCCAGAGCACCATAGATCCATCTTTAAAATGCCCGATTCGTATCTGCCTTTAAAAAATCTACTCTGTCTTTCGTTATTTTCAGATCGTGCCAGTAACTGTTAAAACCATTTGGTTAATCAAGAATAAAAGGTTTTTCATCCGAAAATGCAACATTTTACCATTTAATATTGCCTTTATTCAATCTTTCCCCCGTTAAATGCTTATTAATTATTGCAGATTTTTTAATCATTTTAACATATTATTAATTATTTTAAACATGCATAAATGTGTACCCCAACCTTTCGTTAAAAATTACGAGCAAATTCAGCAGCAGTCATTATGAGTAGAACAGTAAGAGGAATTATGAGTCTTCGATCTCTGTAAAACAACTCTGATTTTGCATCAGATCTCTCTCCTATCGAACCAGCAGTTCAACGTTTGATCACATTTCCTTCAGCAATTTTAGTTCTTCGAATTTCATTTGAAATTCGGCGGACTGAAACTATCCTTCCATTTAAAAAACAGATTATCATACTTCACTACATGAACGTTCTTTTGTTCGAGGAATTATCAGTAAAGTCTGTCCAAGAAAAATTGAAGGCTTATATATGAATTAATCTAGCCCGCAGTAGTTAACAAATTCGCATGTCAACTGTAATTTATCCGCTAGTAAGTTAAATAAAACGAAAAAAATCTTGATTGTCCCTATAATTATGAACATCTAAAAACGTGGAGAAAAAAATATTTTGCATTATTTTTTATTAATTTTGTTTCATATAAAAAAAATTATAGCAGTTTTGGTTTTTAGAATACTAGATATATTAAGTGCACTTAGTATAATCTTGTTCGCAATTATTTTTACATTAGTTATTTCAAAACATAAAGTGTTCTTATAAATATGAGAAGGAGTGTATATATGTGCTTGATTCAAGATGGGTTACTGCAAATTCCCGCCACACTAAAATCGCGGTTTGAAAACAATAAGTCCTATTGTACTTAAAATAATATTAATAATATTTCTGTTTACTTCTGTGTAAATACTCGATAATCTTTGAACAAATCACCACGATATATTATGAAGACAGATTGCACAGTTATATACCAAGAATAAAAGCTTTTCCAAAACTTTAATACATGAAAATGTGCATTGTTATTACCTCTCTCTATATTATCCATCTCAATTATTGAATCGTATCATAAATCTTAGATATCATAAAATTAGTACGCTGAAAGAGGCAATCGATTTCCAATGTCAGTTAATGTGTTTAAAATATTTCATTTATTGTCTATCCGTATTTAACGCGTCTTTTATTTTTGCTTTTGCACATTTTTTTATTTTGAAGTGTAGCTTTGATAGAACGGAAATTAGAATGATGTATATATGCTTCAAGAAGAAATTTGTTTTGCAAAGGAGATAAGTAAAAGTTGCTAACAAAGCTAAATTTAGAAAAGGTGAATGGATGTGGGAAAGGAACCCGAAGCTAAATAGATGGGTTTAAAAATAAAGTAAACGACTTAAAAAAAAAATTCTTTTATTATCTTTCATCTTATACTAAAACAACTTATGTTTTATTATTCTTCATACAGAGATTATAACCTAAGGTAATAAGTCTAGACAGGAAAACGAAATTAACTACCTTTGCCCATTATAAAATTCCCTTCTGTAATATTTGTTTACGTTAAAATAGCCCAGTCGTATTCACCTAGGTGTTGTTGTTATTGCGCATGAATTTGGAGTTCATTTTGGAAATTGATTTTGACTTAGAATGTTCATCGAATAAAGTATCATAGCATATAAGTTGCCTTTGTTATGACCAGAATCTTATTTTTTTCAGACAGGAAAAAAAGCTGTTATTACCATTTGCTGTAGACAACCTTGAATTTTGCATAGTATGAAATAGTTCTGTTATGAAATCTATGAGTTTATAAATACATAAAAAGGAAAAGTCTGAGTCAGAAATAGTACACAGGTATTAAATTAAATTATTTTAGAAAACAGCATTTTAAAAATTATCTTTTGTTTAAAAAATAAAATATTTATGGCTCTAAAATGTAAAATTTTTGAAAAGGTGAATATCTGTAGCAAATAATGCTCCCAAGCAACTACTGTCGTAATCTAAAATTCGTATTTTTAACTCCTTTAAACAAAAGAGAAATAATTCGTGAGTTTTAGTACCTATTAATTTACAATTACTTAATAAAAAGTTGTTAATTTTAGCCTTTCACATAAATATTTCAACTTACTAGTCTTATATGTAATGATTTTTTATAAAATTAAAATTACCAGTCACTGAAATTATATTTTGATAAAATTTATTCTCAAAACCTCAATAAATAGTATGAAATAATTAATTTAACAAAAAAAGGGAAAATGCTACGAAATGAATTTTTTCCACGTTTATCTAATTACACACCTCTATTAGAAATAAACGTTTAAATATATTTAAAGGAATTTTAAATCTCATGAATGTTTCTAAGATAATTTTAACATATAAATTTCACATACAATCAAGCTTCTATAAATTGATAGTAGTAGGTAACTAAAGACAAACTCTCCGGCATGATGTTTAACATAACGCATCTTTGTTGTCATCCAGAAATAAAAATAAATTACCCATAATCTTTTTTTGTATTTGTTAAGCCAGAAAAACAATGACTTAATGAAAACAGTAGCCGACTCAGCTGCATTGTTCAAAGTTTTGTCGCTTTGAAACAAGACAAAGTATAGCGCTAATGGAGCACTAGTAACTGGCTCAACGAATGTCATAGCATCATTTGGATTCTGGCAGAACAAACAACTATTCAATGGAAATAAATGAAAAGAAATACAAATAAAAAATTTTTAAGCATTCGTGTTTGTAATATATTTTAACACAATGGGGATAGCAGTGCCATATTATTTCTTACTGTTTACTTTCTTCTATATATAAGAAGAAAATATTGGATCCGTGAAAATTTTCGAACTCCGGTTTTCAACGTATTTACACGTTTTGTGATGTGATGAACACGATTTAGCTATTTTTAGACAATATCTGTCTGTGTATATCGCAAATTTTGTAGGCGCTGTATCTCACGAACCAATGAACGAAATTTAACCAACCTTAGTATTTAGTTGGACATTGATCTAAACTGCTGCTTATAACATTTAGGTAACAATCGCTCAACAAATGGCGCTGCCATCTCATTTTCTCTAAATTTTTAACATGGCAGTATAGGACAAAATTTCGTATAAATGTATATAATAAGAGTTATTTTTAACGCTTGATTGTAAAATTAATATGAATTATTGATAAAAGTAGTAGCAAACCAGGAAAAAATTGTATATGCATGTAAGAGAATTTCTCCAAAAAGTGTATCTTTCGAAAGAACTCGTCAGTGCCTTTAAAACGAATGGTTGAACAATAGATCTGTGACAGTTTAAAACAAAGCTATCGATTTTTTTCATTTTTAGCGAAAGAAATCTCATTTCTTCTGGTGGTGTCATGAAATTGACTTTCTTTCGGCATTTAGTGTTATACTTCTGTGATAAAAATCGTCTGCATTCATCACGGAAAATAATTTTCGTAAATAATTATTTAAGTAATTTGTAGTAAACAAATTCGTATAAGATTATATAGAAGAAGTTCTTGTGGAGGCTCTAATACACTAAATTTTTCATGTTGATTTATTATTTATTTATTTTTACTTTATTCTATATGCAACAGAAGAATGAATTGGATTCATTGAATTGGGAAGGTTGTACTCGATTCGTAAAAATTTTCGAAACCGATATTCGATGCATTTGCATGTTTTTAGTTTCCATGTCCTACACAATATTTGACTAATTTCAGAAAATATCTGTCTGTCTGCCCGTATGTATGTGTCTGTCTGTGAGCAACAAAAATTTTCTGCCTACTCTAGCTCGAGAATTTATGCACAGAATTTCATAAAAAGTTATACTACGTTGAAAATTGTCATAAATCGATGCATATCAACTGTTGGCGATCACTAAACAGGTAACACCGTCTTTTAGTTTTATCATAATTGTTAATGGCAGCATAGGACAAAATTTTACATAAATGAACAGAATATAAGGATTATTTTCCACCTATATCGTTAAATTAATATATATACCGGGTGTCCCAAAAATCTGTAGACATTTTAAAAATTCCTAAAAATATAAGGAAATGGTAGAATTGAAGGCGGTTTGCAAAAAAAAAAAAAAAATATTCTCGCAAAGGATTTTTTTTAAGGGGAAAAAAATAGTTAAAATTTCCGTTGATAGAGGGCGCTACGCGGATGCGTAACGAGAAATATGCAAATCAGAGTTCTATAAATTGCTTGGTATTACGATTAAGAGAGCTTATTTTTTGTTTTGCCACCTACGTGCGCATACATGAAGTTCTAATTGCGAAGCTGACTTGGTGGATAAAGCGTTATTGGTGAAGTTGTTTTTCATTAGGTAAGAACCGCCGACTGAAATTGCAGTTAGCAGCGTTGTAACTAGTTTGCAAACTGTAATTTGTGATGTTGGCGGACACATAGAATAGGATTTATATGCAAATAAACATTTACATGCAAATAAATACAGTTTTTCAAGAAAATATGTGATTTGCTCACGTACAGCGTCCTCTATCGACAAAAATTTTAACTATTATTTTTTTCTTTACAAAAAAAGAAAAAAAAAAAAAAAAAGCCTCTTCCCGAGAATTATTCTTTTGTAAACCGCGTTCAGTTATAGCAATTCTTTCAATTTTTATGAATTTTTAAAATGTGTTGACTTATAGGACAACCGGCATATAAACATAATAAAAATAGTCAACCAAGGAATAAATATTGTATATGTAGGATCTTTCTCCTTTTACCCCTGGGAAAATTTTCAGTATAAGTTTTTTTCAAACAAATTCGTCAATACATTTTAAACCAAAGGTTAAAACCGTGTATCTGTGGCAATTTGAAACAAAATTATGGATTTCTTTGTTCAGTGAAATATATATATATATATATATTATGCATATCGTATAAGGTGCATTATTACTTCCATTACCCTACTACCGTAGGTAATGGAAGTATTGTATTCGGTCTGAAAATTCGATATCGGGTTTTCACCTGATTTACACGTTTTATTACTTCCATTACCCTACTACCGTAGGTAATGGAAGTATTGTATTCGGTCTGAAAATTCGATATCGGGTTTTCACCTGATTTACACGTTTTAAGGTCCCCTGAGTCCAAAAAAGTGGTTTTTGGCAATTGGTCAGTGTGTATGTATGTGTGTGTGTGTGTGTGTATGTATGTGGAGAATCTTCTGGCTATTATAGCTCAGAAACTAATAAAGATAGAGCTACGAAACTTTAGAATTGAAATACGTCTGGTCTACAGATGAAATTTCCAAATTTTGGTGAAAATTGAAAAACCGGAAGTGGGACATCGGAAACCGGAAGTGGGACCGTAAGTCCGTATCTCAAAAACGGCTCTAACGATTTTCTTCAAACTTGCTATATAAACACTCTATTAGATGTCCTTTCGAATGATATAGTTGGTTAGTTCAGGAAAATTGATAGGCGTCCTGTATAAATAGCTCAATTTTAGGTCTCCCAAGGGCGTTCCTTTAAAAACAGCTGTACGGATTTTTTTCAAACTCGCCATATTAACTCACTTTTAAATATCCTTTTGTATGTAATTATTGTTTTCCGGTCAATAATTGTTTTTTTTTTTTTAAGTTGGTATCTCAAAAACGGCTCTAACGATTTTCTCTTTAGTTCACTTTTATGTTTTCTGATCGCATTATCTCTCAAAAATGCATATAATATGTGTAATAGTGGGTAATGGAAGTCGTGTGGTTGTTTCACACCAGATTTTTTATTTTTTTTTTAATGTCATCAATGGGGCAAAATATTACCTTTCTTTCGATATTTACGGTTATAATTTTTTGGGATAAAAAATAGCCGCACTCACCATGGACAATAATTTTGTTAAATAACAGTTTTAATATATAATTTGCACTGCATGAATTTGTATATTGAAAATATAGAAGAAAGTTTTGGGATAACCACAGCATATTATTTTTCTTCATTTTAAATTTTATGTAACTATTCAAAAATCTATTCCCATTTTTACCAAAAGGATATCACCTAATGTTGGAAAATTTTTCAAAGTACGCACATAATGCAGTTTTTACGTTTTTATTTTGTCTTGTACAATAAACAAAATAGTTTTGTAATTTTAATATTTTATTTACATTTTTGATCGTAGTATTTGTATGCATATATTGTTCTAGGCGTTATGTGTTGAGATGTTATCTGAAATGTGATATATATCTGCCAATTTGACCTGCGAAGTTGACAAAGGTCAAACAGTCATCGATCTTGGTGTTCTGTTAAAAATAGTAGAATAAACGTCTTTAAATATGAAGAAAACTTATGCTTTAAGTATTAGTATTACTGAGATTTAAATAATGAGTATTAAACTCATGAAGTATTATTATAATAACAGTTTTTAAAGAAATTATACATTATAAACTTTTCTCTTTCTTTTTTCGGTTTAATTTTATGAAAATAGTAATTTCCAAATTAGTATAATTTTTTATATTATTCAAAGAACTTAAGTCAGAAAATCTGAAAATTTGGACAGAGCTTAATTGAAACATAGTTTTAGTATTATACGGACGCATAAAAGAAAAACAACTACTATTAATTAATTAATTGTAAATTTTTTTTTTTTTTTTATTTCTCTCTATTTTTCCCCCATATGTTCATTGTTATTTTTCTTTTTCTTCTGTTAGATGAAAAGGCTTTAAAGGTCAATCATAAACATAAAATAAGCTTTATAAAGTTAGGTGATAAAGTTTAAAATCTTTTCTTAGTATTATTCTTAAAATGATTTTTAAATTATAAATTGAAAAAGTTACCACTTGATTTTATCTTACTTTTTTAAGATAGACATTTTTGCAGTTTTATAAACAGTAAAGAGTACATATGAATACGAGGTATATAATGATATCCATAACAAATGACAACCTTTCCAGTAATTAGTCACACAGATATATTCTCATAAAATTGTTTTAAAATACAACATTTATTTTCCTAGAAACATCTCAATATGTAATACGAAATGTATATTTTTATATGCTTCCTATCATTTATAGTTAGTAATTTATTTTCTATAATTTACAGTTAGTAATAAGTTCTTAAAACAATACTGTACAGAGTAAAAAATATTTTTCTGTTGTAGATTTATAGCTTTTACTGATGAAACACTCTTCATGTTAAAGAAGATGTTTATAAACAAAATAATCAGGAGTGCCTCCACCCTACTTTACGAACGTTAGGTAATTAACGATTGTTTAAATAAATTAAAGAAAGAGAAGTCGTTAAATAAATAAAAGAGAAACAGTATGTTGTTTAATTTACTGCTTTTGCACTGTCAATAATTTGAGCTCATAGGTCATAATGATAAAGAATGTTTCGTTGTGTCCCTGTAAAAACCTATAAGTGCAAAATTCACCAAAATTTATACAGATCATGTACGTTGCCTTATACCATGTATATAAATTTAAAGTTCAATAGAGTAAGCATGGAGCTACAATATTAAAGAATTGTTCTTTGTGTCCCTGTAAAAAAAAAAAAAAAATACCTATAAGGACTAGATTTACCAAAAATTACACAGTTAGTGCTACAGGGACTTATGGCATACATAGAACTTTCAGCTCGTTCGAATAAAGCGTCTACACGCTACCGTGTTCACTCACATCATCCAAAAAATAGCAAAAGAAACTCAGGGGACCTTAAAACGTATAGATACACTAAATTACCAAAGTCGAATTTTTGTCATGATTGCAAAGTTTAAAAGTGATAATGATTTCGATTCCCCTCTGTCTGTCTGTCTATCTACTCGTCTGTCCGCGCACTGCACTAATTAACCTAAATATGTTTATAATGACTTTAAATTAATATATGTTTGTCAAATTCATTACAGCATGTTCTTTACTGAAAATGATATAAATAGTGCAATTGGTTTATATACTGGGATTCACAAAAGATTTCTGATGTATAACAGTCTATGAGAGATATATTTTAAAGCATAGTTTAGTATCCCTTTATAGGTAAGTACAATTGGAAAGTTTTTATTGTTTATATGAATAGTATGATTTTTAACTCATGTTTTATTTTGTACGAAAATTTTTAGGGTTAATACAAATAGTAAGACCAGGACATGGTATAAAAATTTAAATTTCGTAATTTTTACGAGAATGTTGATTTAATTCTGACCAATCTGTTAATTTAAATTGCTTTTATGCTTTATTGCTATATCTCTCTGATTTATTCTTTAGAAAATAGCCATCAAGAACAAATAGTACTGTTTATTCTCTTTATATGTGTGTATAAAATCTGTATGCGTATATGTGAACATTAAAAACAATTATTAATTAGTGCTAGCTATATTTTAAATAGAATGTCATTGTCATCATAAAACTTTCTTTTATAACACCCTGATAAATTAATTTAAATACACAATTTATACTAGCTTTGATGTTTTAGTTATTCTACATAAATTTAGTACATATCTATCCAATAAAAATTAAAACAGTACTGTTTCCTCATAAAAAACACAGTATTATACAATCACCTGCTGAATGAACAAAACTGATATATAATCAGCATAACTTTTCTATCAAGCACTTTATATCTGTCATTTGGTTCAACTTAATCCCATAGATAATATGACATAGTGAGTAAATCGTGAAAAACACTGCCCGCTAATAACATCTCTTGTTGAGAGATACGCGCTAAAACCTAATATAGTAGGATTCAATTAAATAGGAAATAATGTAGAATCCTACGCATGAAGATTGTTAATTTCATCGTCCACAAATTTCTTTGAACAAACTATACAATCATATACCTATTCATTAACTCATAAAATGGGCAAATCTACCAAAACCCCGAAGCAAATAATTTTCATGGATTCCGAATTATCTGATTTTAAATGTATTGCAGAACTCTGAATGTAATTTTTTATCACAATGAATACTAATTTTATATAAAAACTTCCATAACACAAAGGCAATTGCAAGTGACTTGCTGTCTGCTGCAGTGGCGGCTCGTGAACCGAAAATAGGTGAAGAGCTCAAAAATAATATTTAAGTATTTTTAAGCATAATTTTTATTAAGCATGGTCTTAACTTAAATTAACTAAAAATACGTATTTAAATGTAAATTTATATTCTATAAATGAATACAGCGTAAAATACTGTGTGCCTCTTCACCAATTTTCGGTGCACGAGCCGCCACTGGTCTGCTGTCGTGGAAAAATACTTTTATTTAATAAATAAGTATAGGGTTTGAACCTCTTGTATCCATAAAATTACTGTAATATTCCTACACCAACCAAATAATATGAATTAACAATCCCTAAAATTTCTTCACCTTTACCTTAATAAAAAAAGTATTTGAATTAGAGAAACCCCTGTCTTTAAGTTAAATTTCGAATGAAAAATTTCCTCATTATGTTAATTGAAAACCTTCAATTTGGCAAAAAACGTACGCTTTCCTGTGCTCAGTCTTTTCTAGCGCTATTTTCCAAAAATAAACTTACCACAAATGCATAATAACGAGCCAAGACTCATAAATGCAGGCTTTGTTACTTCGCCAAAGTTAAGTTCTATCCAACCACTCATTTCTTTGTATTTATTTTTTCCGTCACTAAATGACTATAAGATTGAAGCTATCACTAATCTTGATCTCAAAACACATTAAGAAGCAGTTAGCATGACTTTTTTTAAAAGAAGTCTAAGACGTAAATCATTAAGATTTGACAAACTGTGAGTTAAGCAGTAGTTAGATAGGCATCATAACAGGAAGTCGTGATTATATGCTGATTCAAAATATAGTCTTTAATTAATTTTCTTAACTTTTTGATAGGAGAAAGCACTAGTTCACATAGGTGGATATTGCATAGTTCCCCATCGTATATTTGTCCTCCTAAATTTCTACCATGTATGATCATCTATGTTAAGGGAAAATAATTATACCGATTGCCTGGCATAGTTGTAGACCTAATGCCCAATCCACTAGGCTACCACCCACCATTTCGACACATTTACCATGTTCTAATTTGTTGATTAATTTTATTAAGATCAGTTTTGTATTATAATTATACCGATTAACCGGCACAGTTACAGACTAAATGTTGAATCCATTAGGCTACCACCCTCCACTTCAATGCATTTACCATGCCTTAATTTGTTGATCAATTTTGTTACGATTAATTTTGTCTTTTAGTTTTTATGAAAGTATATGCTATTTCCAAACGACGTATAAATCAAGTTTATGTGAAATATATCGGCCAAATCAGCCATGTTATGAAAATCTTTAATAACAAATAATTTAAAAAGCTTTTACAGTAAAATGTTGATATTCAAATTTTCATAACAATATCGTAAATGATATTTTTAAACTAATACTATTTATTTCAAATGAAAATAATTCTCATAATGCTCATTTGTCATGCGAAGTTTAGCCGTATTTTCCCATTTTAGTAAAATTTGTAAATATATAATAACTTACGAAGTTTTCAAAATAAAATGTTGATAATTTTAATGAAATCCAATCCAATATCATAAATAATATGAAACTGATCTAACATCTTTTCGGTGAAAGTAATCCTCACAAAAGAATATTTATATAAAATTTTGTCCTATTCTCCCATGATAAGAAAATGGTAAATTTCGATTATGTTACAACGATTTCAAAGTAAAAATATTTATAGTCAATTAAGTTTATATGCCAATATCATAAATGATATATTGAAACTAGTCCAATAACTTTACTATGAAAATCCTACGAATTCACGTTTACGCGAAAGTTCACCGTATTCTCTCATGTTAAGAAAGTAGTGAATTTCAACTAACTTACGAAAGTTTCAAACTAGGATGTTTCAAATAAATAGGGTGCTTGTCAGTATCATAATTATTATTTTAAAGCAGTCCCGACTAATTTACGATTATTTTGAGATAATGTGTTATACAGATTAACAAACTATCGAACTAACGTACTAAAACACTAAAAAACTGACTACCCTAAAGACAGAAACTACATCGATTTTGTTATATTTTCGAATTCCTCATACCAGAAAACGTGTACAAAAAAAAAAAAAAAAAAAAAAAAAAGACGTCGAATTTTATTTTTTATTTATTTATTTTTTTTTTTTACAAATACCTAAGTTCTCCATTTGTATCTTACGATAGTGAACTACTATTCTTAAATTTTTAAAATATAATTAATGAATGGTTAGTTGGTTGAATGGGTTTTACGTCGCACTAGTGCTGCGCAATGGGCAATTATAATTAATGAATGAAAAGTAAATTACCAATCAACATAGTTACAATTTTTTTTAACATTAAATTTTGCACTTATTAAGAAAATTATGCTTTATACACTGTAAAAAAAAATTCCGTAAGATTACGGGGAAAACCCGGCAGCAAAGATTCCAGACAAAGCCCGTAAAAAAAACATTGGTTTTACGGGCAAAATGTTTTTTTACAGGCATGTAACGTAATTTAAGGTTATTATATACTTAATTTACGGTCTAAGCGTTTCTTTTTACGGGCTTTGTCTGGAATCTCTGCTGCCGGGCTTTTCCCGTAATCTTACGGGATTTTTTTTTTACAGTGTATTTATGAGTTTAAAAATGATTATAATCGAACTCCCTTATAGGCGTTATTAAGACGGAATCTCTGTTAAAATTTATAATTTGACTTCTGATAATGGTTTACTACTTTCTTGTATATTCAATAGAAGAAAGTATTGGATGCGTAAAAATACTTCCGACTTCTGGTTTTCGAGGGACTTGAGAAGTCCAAAACACGATTTGGCCAGTTTGAGAAAATTTCTGTCTACCAGTGTGTCTGTGCATTAAGACAAAAAATTTGTGGCAACTCTAGTTAAAAAACTAATGCCCAGATTTTAATAATAGTTCATATTTAGTTGCAGTTTGACACAAATTGGTACATATCAAATTTTTGCGTAAATCACCCAACAGGTGGCGCTGCTATACTGTGTTTTCTCCTGAGAGTGTGATATATCAGCTTCTATTGTGTATAATTGCACAAAAGTTAATGTATGAGAGGGCCATTACGAGACGCTATGCTGATTAAATTTGAGTGCATATTGACCGACAGGTGATGCTGTCATGTTATAGTTTTTCCTCTGTGTGGCAACACTATATCTCAGCTTCTTTGACGTATAATTACACTAAACTTGATATCTGAGACGATTACTCTGAAAAAAAAAAAAAAAAAAAAAAAAAAAAAGATTAAATTTGGGTTTATGTCGGCCGAATGGTAGCCCTTCTATTTGTTATCTTCTTTGGTTTTCAACATGACTATTTCTAAGCATCTGTTAGATAAAAATGCACCAAACTACATACAAAATTTTGTTTTGTGACAAGCTATGATTAAATTTTTGTGCATGTTAACCAATAGGTGGCTCTGTTATATAGCTTGATGTAGAAATAAATTTTGTGATGACTACAACATTCCAATTTATTTAGATTTTATATTACATTAAGCTTTTTATGAACTACTAAAAAATAATCTAGCAAAAATACAAGTTCTTTTAATGTGATTTTTTTTCGTTTCACATATGGCTGAATAGTGACAATGCACAGATGGCTCTCAACATTTTTATGTCTCGATGTATAAAACCGAGAAATACATTTGCCAACCAAGCAGTAAAAGGTTCTCCAATTTTCTTCAATAACAGTTAATGAGAAATTATTTTATTGCATATATCGGGCTTTATAGTTTAAGAAAATGATGCTTAAAAAGAATTACTGAATATTTCATGTAAACAAAATCTAAAGCTACGAGTATAAGATAATTAGTGCAGTTTATTACAGTAATAAATAAAATTGGGTAAATGCTTATTAAGAATTTTTATTCCCTTCATGCGTTTAACAGAGGCAAATAAGAATAACATTTTACATACTCTCCATTTGTTTTATTTACCTAGTTTATTTCTAGATACTCTATCTTATTTTATATAAGATTCGCTCCGAAGGCAATTTAAATGTTGTATTTTGAAGTTAATATAAGTTTGCTATTTGAAAAAATTGATCAAGATTTATAGGTTTCAAGGAATGGTGCGTGTGAATGTTGTCTAAATAATTTAAAATGAACTTTTAAATTTAATAACAGAATGGAATTCTATACAAATGTAGGTACAATAATCAAAGAGGTGGATTAGGGGGCGATACCCCTCCCCCCACACACACAGAATTATTTGTCATGTAAAATTGTTCCAAAGCCTAACTTGAATTGTTTTTAAACCTAGGTACATATAACAGCACTCGTTATCTTACCGCTTAATCTCCAATCTGTACTTACAGTATTAAATTTCTAGATAAGAGAAAGTCGTGTGAGTAACACACGAGATTATTTTCTTTATTTCATTCGTTTGAAATGCACAGAGAGGAAACATGGAAAAATATTTACTTTCTAAGTTTAAATTCGTTGTAGTAAAGGTATTTGTTGCCAGTGGGAACAACAAAAGACTGGGAAACTAAGGGTTTTGTCATAAAGAAGATTCTAAATGACATTATTCGATTTGTGAGATCCTATCAGTTTAAAATTTAAAATTTAAATTGAAATATACTATAATAAAAAAATTGAAAGAAAAAGCATTAATTAATTAATTAATTATTATTAATTTATGCGCATACGTTCTGGCCGCATGAGCAAAATGACAACAAACAGAACAACAACATCAACAATAATAACAATAATAATTCTATCAGAAGTATCCGAAAATGTTAAGTATCATTTGACACCACTATACTTGCTAAGATCATCTGATTATGTTTTCAATGAGAAAGAGTTTGTATAATTAAAGTTATAGTTCAATTACATTGTATATTTTAATTATTATTCATTTACTTAACAATGTATCTTTTTTTTAATACAATATCATATCATTTGACACCACTATACTTGCTAAGATCATCTGATTATGTTTTCAATGGGAAAGAGTTTGTATAGTTAAAGTTATAGTTCAATTACATTGTATATTTTAATTATTATTCATTTACTTAATAATGTATCTTTTTTTTATACAATACCATATCATTTGACACCACTATACTTGCTAAGATCATCTGATTACGTTTCCAATGGAAGTTTGTATAATTAAAATTATAGTTCAATTACATTGTATATTTTAATTATTATTCATTTACATAACAATGTATCTTTTTTTTTAACAATACCATAATGTAAAACAAACTCTTTATCAAGTATAAAAACTTTTTAAATTATTCACATACACATATGTTAAAGTATCTTCATTACTCCCATTTTGTACTAAGCTTTCGACTCTCTGTATTGTGGAGTCTTCATCAGAGTTTATTAGTTTCTTTATAACTGAATTCAATTTTAAAATTATGCATACAGATTCAAATTATTTATCAACAGTGAATATTCAAAGTCCTTTGGTTTTAAATCCATACTTATTTTGAAATGTTATTATCATTAAAAGTTTTAATGAGAACTTGATTAAAAGGTTAAAAC
The DNA here is from genome assembly GCA_963930645.1 of Salticus scenicus. Classification (NCBI taxonomy): domain Eukaryota; kingdom Metazoa; phylum Arthropoda; class Arachnida; order Araneae; family Salticidae; genus Salticus; species Salticus scenicus. The sequence continues at coordinate 173,966,678 of OZ005656.1, read as the reverse complement.
CCAACACTTTCAATGTCTTTTTCTTTCTAAATAATACCGCACACTATTCAACATTTTCTGTGGAGTCCTCTGTCAGAGTACATTATTTATAACTAAATAAAACGTATTTTAAAAATATGTCCAAGTTCAATACTTTTATAATAAAATAACTGCATGAAGTCTTTAAATATTTGCACCATACTTGTTCTAAAATATAATCCGTAAAAGTTTTATACAATTTCCTTGATTCTTAAACAAGGAAATTGTTAAATTTGTCTAACTCGACCAAAATATTGTCACAATACAATTTTATCTTGAACTGGCTTGAATTTAGATTGGATCTTAATGGTATGATTACGAGTTGGTAAAAACCTAGCACGTAAAGAGTATGAAAACGAACGTTAATATTTTTCGATGAAAGATTATCAAATATCGAGCATGAATTGTCTCGGAAAGTTAATAATAATAAAAAAAAAAAATCGTATGTAAAATGATAAAAAGTAATGTAAACACAGCTAAGTATTATCATTTGAAAAAATTATTACTTTATTGTTAACAGATTTCAGTTTTTAAGACACCTTATTCTATAATTATTGTCCATTTATTAAGTTAAATAATACATTTTTTCTAAAAAATTAATCTTTAATTATTTTTCTTATATTTAAATTAATAATTTTTATGATAATATATTAGTTTCTTACGAAGGGAATTTTATACCGTTTGTTTCAAAGAAGCATATTGTAGATTTATGCACTGCGGAATAGGTTATTAATCTAAATAATATTATTTTCCATTCAGATTAATCGGGAAAAATGTATCTTTAATAAAATAAATTTATAATATATAAATATTGCTTATTTCATGGCTAACTAAAATTTATTTCTGTATTTTAAGTAGAAAGCCTTATGTGAAATATATTTCCATAAATTTAATATTCATGAATATTTCTTATTTCTGATAATAGTAATAATAATAATAATAAAACCTACAAATTTTAAAAGTTTTTTTTTTTTTTTTTTTTAATGAAATAAAAATTTAAGTAAAAAATAATTTTTTAAGATTAGAAGTTTTTTATTGTGAAGCCTTAAAATGCATAAAATAAAAAATTATTAAGGTAAAGACGTGCTATAAGGAAATTAAAGTTTTAACACTAATGAAATTTTAGAGAAAAATATAGATATTTAACTTTTGCAAGAGAAGAAAATTTTTAAATATTCAAAATATTTTAAAAAGCATTCGAGACCAATAATCTTAGTTATTAATTTTTTATATAATTATTCGTTAAGTCATAAATTTCAAAGGTCTGGAAAGCTTTTTAAAATATTTTGAATATTTAAAAATTCTCATCTCTTGCAAAAGGGAAATATCTATATTTTTCTCTAAAATTTCATTAGTGTTAAAACTTTCAATTTTTTATAGCATGTCTTTACCTTAATAATTTTTTTATTTTATGCTTTTTAGGGCTTCACAATAAAAAGCTTCTAATCTTAAAAAATGATTTTTTACTTAAACTTTTTATTTTGTGCTTTTTAGTTATAAATAAAGTTTCTTAAAAATATAATCAAAATTTCTTAGGGTACTGTTTAGACAACTAAAGATTTTCTTTTAGATACTGACATTTTTTTTTTTTTTTTTTTTTTTTTTTTAAATATCTGAAAAAAAAAATAGCACGTCGGCCTTCGAGGATCGAACCCACGACCAACGCGTTATCAGCATGACATTCTAAGTCAAAGAACAAAAGACAAAAGTCTAAGAACAGTCAAAAAAGTCATAGAACATTCTAGAAAAATCTACGTAATGCAAGAAAAATATTATTCTTGAATGCTTTTCGAAATACTTTAAATATTTAAGAATTTTCATCTTGTGTAAAAGTGAAATATCTACATTCTTCTTTAAAATTTTCTTATTGTTGGAACTTTTATTTTTTATAACATGTCTCTGCAAGAATAAAATTTTATTTTATGCTTTTTAAGGCTCCACAACAAATTCAGCGTTTTTTTTTTTTTTTCCTTGTTGTTGTTGTTGTTCTTTTTAGTTACTAAAAAAAAAGCTTCTTAAAAAAACTAATCAAAATTTCTTAGGATACTATGTAGGCCATGAAAAGTTTTGTTTTTAACAAATGACATCTTTTTTATTAATTATCCACAAAAAAGTAACACGTCGACCTTTGAAGACCGAACACCCACCAACATCGCGTTATCAATATGGCGCTTTAACCAACTGAGCCAATGAATGATGTAAATTCCTTACATTTACTTTAAATTGGAAGCGCCCTTTATCTTTTAGCATGACACGAAGACGCTATGACAAAATCCAATTTCAAAAATAAGAACTTTCTAAGAAAATATTTATGTATTTTTTACTTAAAACTTTTTATTTGGTGCTTTTTTTTTTTTTTTTTTTGCTATCAAAAATATTTTGATAGCATATTAAAAATCACAAAAATATTTTGTGATTTTTAATATCTAAAAAAAAAAAAAAAAGTTTCTTAAAAAAAGCTCCTCGAAAAATTCTTGGGATATTGTGTAAGCAACGAAAAATTTTCTTGTATCAATTGACACCTTTTCTAACTAATTATCTGCAAAAATTAACACGCCGTACCTTCCGGAAACCGAACTCTCGTCCACCGCGTTATTAACGTGACGCTCTAACCAACTGAGCCAAGGAGCGACAAACCGAATGGCTTATAATTACTTTAAAATGAAGGCGCCTTGTTTACTAGCGTGACACGAAGACACGATGATAAAGTCAATTTCATATGAAAAGCTTCTAAAAATCTGTTATGTAATTTTCCAGAGCTCCCTGAGCACGTTCCTTCTCTTCGGGTTTTTTTTTTTTTTTTTTTTACTACTTTTTCAGCATTTTCTTACTGGTGTTAGTTTCCCCCCCCCCCTTTTTTTTTTTTAAATTGCAGTTCTTAAAACGTGTAAATCTATCGAAAACAAGAAATCGAATATTTTCACGAATCCAACACTTTCTTTTTATTCGTAAAAAGAATAATAAAACAGAAAAAGAAAGTTATTTATTTATTTATTTATTTATATACCATCCCTTTCCAACCAGATTCTATCTTCACATCCTCAGTTTTGCTCGACTAACTTTTGGATCTTCTACACTATCGGAAGTAGTTCCCGCTTACGAAAGTTAGAAGCAGAAACACTCATTTAAAAAAAAGGTTAAAAAGCTACGCTGGCGAAATGGAGCAGCGAGCAACGGTATATTTAACTCTATTGGATTTAGAGAGATAACTGAAATGCAACAATTAACGCAAAAGATATCCAGTTTCTGTTTTGCTGGATTTCGTATCTTGTTGAAATATCCATGGTACTTAAAAAGCAAGTGAACCCTAATGTGCGGAAATGGGAAGAAGATATTGATCATGGATTACTATTTATTTCCCTTTTCTTATGCTATATAAATAGCTGTTGAATTTATTGTTACTATTAGAGTGAAGGACAAAAAAATGTTTTTTATACTGAATCACGGGTTAATTCTTTAATCTTGTACAAATTAATAATAATAATAATAATAATATGTTCATAAGATTTTTTTTTTTTTTTTTGGCTTATTATCAGCTTGGAAATAAATGTTTGTTTGGGTGAATAGCAAAAAAATGTAATTTCAAATAATAATTCTTAAAAAATACAGGGTGTCTCTAATATGTTTGGTAAAGTTGGTTGTTTAATAATTCATAAAATAATGAAAATATATTTAAATTATTAAAATTAATAGTTAGATTAAAAATGTTCTAATCAATGACCTTTCACATGTGCGCGTTCATCGCAGGCAGAATATCAAAATTGTAGTCGACTTCATGAAAGGTTCGAGGATGCATGTTGGCATCTACAGCGGCCAACGGGTTGGCCTTTAGGTCATTAATTTTCAACACTTGGTTATGTAGATGATATATTATAGATGCCCATATCCATTGAAAAAGAAATGTGTCATTTGTTAACATAAAAGAAATGTATTTGTAAATTTGGTCCTTTTTGTGTTTCATTTCTTTAAATTATTAGAATAAAATTCATGCACGTTTTTAGGGCTTTTTTCAGCATGTTTCAAATATATATATATATATATATATATATATGTTTTTGGGTTAGTTTACAAAGACAGATAAAATAATTCATGTATATGAATACTGAACTATAAATAGTAATTTTTGAGGCGTAGTTTAATAGCGTTTTATTACATCTAATGTAATAAAAATTATTGACATTTGCAATGCAAAATATTCTATGCTAAAAAATTATGATTAGCCCGACCATACAAAATAATTGGGATTGTATATTTTGTAAGCAATAAATAGCTTTTGGGAAGCCGCTTTAAAGTTTTCTGGTGCGTTTTTTAACTGAAGTAAATTTTAATATTTTTGGTAGTTCATGCAAAATTCATAAATATTATAATATGCAGAACTGCAGAAAAAAAAAAAGATTCCTTCTTAATTGTAACTGTCAGAAGTGCATTTTTGATTATGTTATGTGTCACTAGGATAAAATAATAGCACAATATACCTGGGTACACACAAAAAAGAAAGAATAAAAATCGATTTGTTTAATCTGTATTGGTCTTATTATAGATTAAAATACTTCTTGGGAATATTATATGTTTTTTAACTGAATAAAAATACATTTTTTGTTCTGAAATGCTAAATCTCATTTATATTCACATCGCGATATTGCTCCTGTACTGAAGAAATTGTACATTGAACAATATTGTGTCAGTAGAGGTCAATCTTGGCGAAAATTCTAGAAAATACCTCAGCAATATGTAACACAAAATAAAAAGTCTTGAACCACAAATTCCTTTTGTAAATTCTTGAAATTAAGCATATCATATCCATTGTAACTGAATGGTCTAGATATCTACTATAACGAAATCTGAATTATCTATAATGAAATGCTATTTATTTTTTTATTATTTATTTATTTAATTTTTTTTTTTTTTTTCAGGGAAAGTTTATAACTTATTTCCAGCATTAACGACTTTAGCAAAGTCGTACTTTTTTTTTTAAAAAAAAAAAAGAAAAAAAAAGAAAAAACATGGGAGATGTAAAGGGTTAAAAATATTTTTGCAATAACATTCATTATTATAATGCCTAAACGATTGTAGTTGTAATAATCAATGAGTATATAAATTATTTATTTAAAAAGATCTTCTATATAATAAATTTAGATTTTCTTTAAAAAGTAACGAATGAACTGAAATTAGACAAACCTATTAATTTTTCATAGACTGTTAACGGAAGCTAGTTTGATCCAAACTTCAATATGTTTACAAACGTAAATTATACGTTTTCATACGTTTACAGACGTATGGACTAAAAGTCCAAAATTTATGTGAAAAGTAGGTATACTGTGATATCTGTATTTTCACATACATGCATAATTATTTAGAACTTGGCATAACATTTTTAATAAGTAGCATCATTAGAATAAAATTTCTTATAAATACTGAGGTATATCTGTTAAGAAAAAATAACTGCATTAAAATTGTTCACAGAATTTAGCAAATAATGTTTATAAGTTAGTGCAATATTAAAAAAAAATATTATTTTACGGAAAATGTTCCTAATTTATGTTCATCAGTTATTAAGTATTAGTTAGAATTAAAATGCATCGTTAAACGATGTATACATACACTACAATATTTTATAGACTTAAAAAGACAATAAGTAACTAACGACTTAATAGCTCCCGGCCTATACAAGGTGCATTTAGGTATGTTAAAACAAAAGAATAAATTGATGAACACATCTTTACAATGGAGCACATATTTACATTTGACAATTAATGCGCATACAGTCAGCTGCAAAATTATTCGAGCACTAGCCAATAATTCCTATATTTAAAAAGTACACTTGAGACTGTTTTGCTAAGTAAATCCTTGTCGAATCATGTTCTTAGACTGATTAAGAACATGACTCGATAAGGATTTATTCAACAAAGCTGTATTAAGTGTACTTTTTTTTGGCAAGGATTATTGCTAGTGCTCGAATAATTTTGCAGCCGACTGTATATTGCTAAACAATCAAAACTATGAGTTATTTTCAACCAAATAGTCTCAGTTTGTCTATACAGTCGAACCTCGTTAATGTGAACACGCTTAAGACGAATTACTTTTAACATGAACTGTTTCCACAATCCCCGTCAAAATGGAGATTGGTGTAGTTATATGAAGATTAGTTACTGATAGCATGAACTACCGATAACATAAGCATTTTTTTTTTTTTTTTTGTACCCCTTGAAATTCACGTTAACGAGGTTCGACTGTATTTTCATAAGTCATTAAGTACTAGTTGAAATAAATTACATCAGCAAACTATGTTTACTTATGCACTTTAGTTTTCTTCAAAGTTACTGATGATCTTTCATAGTTTTAAAAAGAGAAAAAAAAAATGAAAGTCTAATATAACGACTGAATCTCTCCCTGCTTACATGAGCTTTTAAGGATTAATAAAAATTATAATAATAAATAAATTAAATTAAATTAAAAAACGTTCTAAGCAATGAATAAACTCTTAAATATATCTTCACAAACATATCTCTCGTTTAACAGTTAGTGTGCACAGACTGCTACAAAATTAAAGTTATGAGTTGTTTTTAACAAATAATCTCAATTTATCTCCGTCTCCTTTTTCATTTCATTAGTCATTAAGTAATATTTAGAAGCAAAATATGTCACCAAACAACTCATGCCTTTTAATTTTCTTTTAAAATTACCAACGACGCGAAGTTTTGTAGCTTAAAAAAAGAATAATAATAATAAGTTTAGATTAACAACATTTCTTTCTTGGATTGTACAAGCCGCATTTCAGGCATAAAAAGAAAAAAAAAAAAAAAAAAAAAAAAAAAAACTGTTCCTAGAAAACAAGTCAACTGTTAAAAAACACATTTTTACAGTAAGGCTGGTTTCACAATAAATGTGCATAAATTGCTACACTGTCAAAATTATGAATTAATTTTTAACAAATTGCCTTAATTTGTCATCATTAACTTTTCCAATTTATCAGACATTAAGTACTAGTTAGAAGCAAAATGTATCACCAAACAACATATACACTCTATTCTAATTTTCTTCAATGTTACCTACGACCTTTTAAAGTCTTAAAAAAGAAAAAGAAAACAAGTCTAAAATAACGACTTAATCTCTCCCGGCCTATACGAGCTCTCACATTCAGGCATGTCAAAAAAAAGTCCCCAAGAAACGAGTCAACTGTTAAACACATCTTTACAATGGGACTCGTTGTTCTAATGCCAGAAACAGCACATTTGCATTAATCGGTGAAACTACAGAAACCAGATCGAAATCTATGGTGCGAAACACTTAGGAACAGTTGCTGCCTGAGACTTTTATCTCAGTAGAGCCAGCCGGGTTAAATATACGACTCGGGGGGGTTTTATTAAGGAAAAAGGGGGTATTAATTTTTTTTTTTTTTAAATAAAAATGGAGAGGGTATTTAGGGAGGGTGAATAAAAGGGGAAAACCCCGATAGTTACGGAGAGTGAGAAGTTAGTCGTTCAAAACAGAGGATGCGGAGATAATATCGGAATAAAGAGAGGGAAAGTCTGTAAATGTAAAATAAACGAACCTGAAAGAGTGTTGTAAGTTATCATAACATCTAGACGCAATTACCATATTTATAAGCGTTGGCTGTTTGCGATTCAAATCTTTATTATCTTGTGATATTTTTATAAAACAAGTTTTCAAACTTTTTTTTCTGAGAAAAGTCTATTTTATTAACACAAATTTGTATTGTTATTTTTTTTTTTTTTTTTTTTGTAACATTTACAAATGTATAATAATAAAATAATGAATAGCATGATAAAAGTTATCGTTACTCCTTACAATTGCCGTACTTCTAAATGTGCATATATCTGCATTTTTGACTGTTTACAAGTCAAATATATTTATTATCTAAGGTTTATTTTATTTTATTTTTTAATAAAACAAGTGTTTGAAATTATTTTTTCTTTATGCGTGTGAAAGTCTGTTTTGTTAGCGGTAAAAAATAAAGAGACTTCTTCGAAAACGTTTATGAGCACGTATTAATAAATGTTATGTTAAAAGTCATCATAGCATATAATGTAGATGCAATTAGTACAATGATTCTAAGTGCGTATTTTTCTTTCGTTCTTTTTCTTTTTCTACTTTATTATAATGAAAAAAATAAAGAACTTGTAATTTATTTTTCCAAAAATATTTATATATACATAGTCCTACCATAAGTTTTGTCCACTAAAATAAAACAACCACTGTTCCTGTAATGTTATGGAAATAACACCGCTGTGTTAAGTAAACGTATAAATAGAGTGTGAACATTAAAAATACACCCCTGTTTAAAAGTTTAGCAAGATTTGCAAACGATCAGTTTTTTTTTTTTTTTTTTTTTTCTCAAATTAAGAACTTATCTCTCAATGAAATGTTTTCAGACATTATGTATTTAAAGAACTTGAACTGGGTCTTCCTCATGTTTTTCAGTGAATATTGGTTTAAGACAACAATTAGGGGACCGGTAACAAATTGAGCAAAATTAATAATGTTTGTGATCACCCTGTATCGTTAAGTACACGAAATGAGCTGTAACTTTAGGATGTGTTAACATAGACCCAGTTCAATTTGTGCATGAATTTCTGTGATGATAGCATGTTAAATAAGGGAGATATAAGCATTTATTTTAAAACTCAAAAAAAAAAAAAAAAAAAAAACATGTTTTTTATTTATAATATGCAGAGTTTTTAACGAAAATTATTCCCACTTTCAGATAGGTTGGAAAAACACTTTTAAAACAATATACAGCAATCGGAATACATCTATCTTAAATATCTCATGAAATAGGAACATTTTTATGAAAAACGTTTTTACTGCGCATGTGCGAAAGGTAAAACATTTTTTATTGCATAAGTTGAAAGCTAGATGTATTGGGCCACTTTTATCAAAAGTGCATTTGAATAGAATAAAAATTAAGTGAATTGTACGAAAAAGACCGAGCTAGATTTTAGATGTTTTCAAAAAGTTGAAATTTCTTAAGGGTTTTTTCACATGCCGTGTAATTAATTTGTAGATCCAATTATTTCAACCACTTTCCAAAGGTTGTTTTTCAGGAAAAACCCCTTATGATCTCACAAATCATAGTAAATAAACAGAAATATGTTAGAGTTACAAGCTTATAAGGGATTTTTCACAAAAAAATACATTTGGAGTGTGGTTGAAATAATTGGATCTTAAAATTAATTACGCAGCATGTGAAAAACCCCTTAAGAAATTTCAACTTTTGGAAAATATCTAAAATCTAGCTCGTTCTTTTTCGTACAATTCTATTAATTTTTATTCTATTCAAATGCACTTTTGATAAAAGTTGCTCAATACATCTAGCTTTCAACCTATGCAATAAAAAAGTTTTACCTTTCGCACATGCGTAGTAAAAACGTTTTTCGTAAAAATGTTAATATTTCATGAGATATTTAAGATATTTGTATTCCGATTGCAGTATATTGTTTAATCTGAAAGTGGGAATAATTTTCGTTAAAAACTCTCCATATTATAAATAAAAAACGTGTTTTTTTTTTTTTTTTTTTTTTTTTTTTGAGTTTTAAAATAAATGCTTATATCTCCCTTATTTAGCATGCTATCCTCACACAAATTCATACACAAATTGAACTGTGTCTATGTTAAGATATCCTAAAGTTACAGCTCATTTCGTGTACTTAACGATACAGGGTGATCAATTTTGCTCAATTTGTTACCGGCCCCCTAATTGGTGTCTTAAACCATCTTCACTGAAAAACATGAGGAAGACCCAGTTCTTTAAATACCCAATGTTTGAAAACATTTCATTGAGAGATAAGTTTTTAATTTGAAAAAAGCTGATCGTTTGCAAATCTTGCTAAACTTTTAAATGGGGGTGTATTAACAGTATTCGTTAAACATTTGCATATTTAAGATGGAGTAGGAAAAGAAACAAAATAGAATTGCAGTAAGTGTCGCAAGAAACCGAAGGAGATTTTAGCTAAAGTCAACGAAAATGTCAACAAAGTTCATCCTGCGAGCTATTAAAGGTGCGTACAAACACTAGCGATTTCAGTGCAGCAAAGTGGTTTCTATTCAAGTTGGTTGGTTGGGTTTTACGTCGCACTAGTGCTGCGCAATGGGCAATTGGCGACGGTCTAAGACTCACCCCTAGAGGTGGTCAGGAAACATGCGGTTTCTGTTCAAATCCATTTGATGTGTGATTTGAGAGACCAAGAGCTGGAAGAGTCGTTTTCTCCTCTGCGAAACCTCCTACTGCGATAATTATCATAGGAACTTGGGTCTCTTTTGTAAAATTCCTAAACGAGCAATAAAAAGTAATGTCTTTCATTGGAAACATGTCCAAAAGTTCAAGGGTCACTTTTCGACGATGGATAATATATGACTTTGCCGCTCTGCTTCGGTCTCTAGTGTTTGTACGCACCTTAAGAGGAATAATGAAACGTCTTCTACCGACGACATGCCACGAATTTATCGTCCTCGTACGAGCAGAACGCCAGCAGCCTTTAAAGTCGTAAAAGAAAGGATTCGAAGAAATCCGCTACGTAAGCAAAAAAATCAGGGCTCGTGTGATGGGCCAATGTCCTGCATTAAGCATTATCCTGGTACTTGGTGCTTAGCGTAGGAGTACTGGCCAGCGAATTACGGCTAAGAATATTCGTAAGACCAAAGTGAAAGTTCTGTTACAGTGGCACGCGGATAACAAACATCAGCAAATTGTTTTTTCGGATGAAAAAGTCTTCACTGTAAAGGAAAAATTCAACAAGTAAAATGACAGGGTATTAGCTCGCAGTTCCAAAGAAGCTACAGAAATTGGAAAAGGTCACTACCCTGCTTCAAAAAAGGTTCGATGGCAGGTTTCGTATGACAGTGTAACTAGGCTACATTTTTGTGAAAAAGGTGTTAAAATGTCAGCTAAAAACTATCTCAGCGACATCCTGGATCAAATTGTGAAGCCTCAGGTGTTCACTGGAAAGCACTGGATATTCCAGCAGGATTCAGCATCAGTGCACAAGACGAGAACGAACCAGCGATGGCGTGAGAACAAACTTACCAGAGTTCATTCGATCTGATCATTGGCCCACCAGCGGTCGAGCGGTTCTGCGCTTAAAGCTGGTAGATGAGAAGTGCCAAGTTCGATCCCAAGTCGCGCTCATCCACCTAGCCGTTCGTAATTTCGGCAGTTTTCTCTGAAACTCGAGTAAATATGAGCTAGGACCCCTTAGAAAGACCCCCATGGAGGGCATTCCGCCTAAAGGCCTAGGACCCAAGCGTAGTCAATCAACCTTAAAAACCCTACAACCTCGAGCTGATCATTGGCTATCGGAAAACCCAGATTTGAATCAACTAGACTACCATCTTTGGAACGTTTTAGAGGAGAAAGTCTGCGCTAAGCCTCACCGAAATATTGAGGCTTTAAAAACTAATTAATAAAGACAGTAGCAGAAATTCTGATTTCATTCGTGCTTGCATCGATAGAAAAGTGACCGGAGAGTTTAAAGAAATGTGTAAAGGCCGAAGGGGTCATTTTGAAGACTTTTTTCTTTTTTGTAAATATTTTATGAGCAATAAATAAAATGTATATAAAATTTAAACTCTGTTTCATTTTCCTTTCTAATTGGTGGACAGAACTTATGGTAGGACTACGTATATATGATGCTAAATGTTATTATAACATCTAGCTGCAATTGTCAAATTTGTTAAATGTATATTTTTTATCAGTTTGCAATTCAAATATTTATTTTGTCAGGATAGTTTTATAAAACAGGTGTTTGATCATTTTTTCTTTCCTCTATGTGGAAGTCTCCTTTGTTGGAGGAAAAATAATATTTTTAAAAACATGTGTGATAAAAGTTATCATAATATCTAGATTCAAAAACCACTTTTCTAAGTGTCATTTTGTTGGCTTTTTACATGCTATTTTTATAGAACAAAAATTTAACCTTTTTTATTACTTTTTTTCATTTAGTTTGTGAAATTCTATTTTGCTATTGGGATAACAAAGCTATTTTATAAACATGTGATTATAGAAGTTATCTAAACAAAAGTTATCATAACATCTTGTTATGATAACTTTTGTTATGATAATTCGTAGTAAAAAATATAACAAATATCGTGAAATTTTTTTAAAATGCCATCGACAAGAATGAACTGGCTTTCAGCCGCTTTCAAAAAGCACAAAATGATAGAGGGGGGGGGGGTACCCAAATTTTTATGTTGAATCAATTAGTGAAAATGTGTATACTGGTTGAAAATAAATGTAAATAAAATTTTCTTTTTTTTTTTTTTTTTTTTTTGTAAACAACTGAAATTTAGTTTATTCTTTCAATGATAAGTTTATAAGTTTTCACGATATTTGCTTGGGGTTTACTTGGATTTCCATATTTATTTGGGTTTTTTAGGGTGTTATATATAAATAACGTAACACACTAGTCTAATAAATTATGCAAAAAGTTATATTAATACTTGAGCATACGCTTTAAACTTTATTTAGAAAACGTATTTTTTATATCATCAGATATTACATTCTAATTATTGTACTACGCGTCTCCCATACAGGATACAGAACAGTGGGTTCCAAAAACGTCACATATATATTGCAACGTCTCAGTTTAATCACATCTCGGTGTGTCCTAAATAGAACATCCCTGAGATATCGCGGTTGATTATAGCTGAGATGTACTTTCTGAAATATTTTGAGCACGAAAACTTTGGAATCTGTGTGATGTATCACAGATATTGCAATGTGATGTCTGCGAGCTAAGATATTTTCACATCTTAAGAACATTTCTGAGATGTTCCACAAATAAACAGATCATCTGTAGCACATCGCAGTATCACTGTGTGATGTTCTCGTTACATTTCTGAGATTAAGTGTGCTGTATATAATATATCAAGTGTGTATTATATATGATATATCAAATTTTCTAAAAATAACATTGCATTGGTTTGTGTACCCTCTATGATAAACAAAAACTTACGAAAAATTGTCAGCGTTGTTAAAAAATCTTTGTATCTCTATGAATGTACGTGCTAGTCTCTTAGAAATGAATGGAGAAGAAGCGATATCATATACTACAGCTGCAAAAGAATTCAAACATTATTTTAATAGGGTGCCCCTAAAAAATATTTATTCTTTAACTTGTTGCTGTTCACTGTTTTTACCTTCCAGGCAAAACATTCGCTGAAATGCACGAAACATAACATATTCTTTATACCTCTGAAATTCCAAGAGAATCAAACAATCAGGTATTTGTTTGACAAAATGTCTAAATGAGAAAGTAGCCAAAAAATTTAGTCTGTAATATGTGTACCTATATTTGTTGTTTTATCTATGATTTATTTCATTTCATTTTTATTCTTTAAAGCTGTTCCCCTTCCCCTCCCCCCCTGAAAAAAAAATGTAGCCTGTTACTTTTCTTATCCATAATCTCATTCAATTATACACTACCTCTCCATAAATAACCGGACACTTTCCATTTCGGACATTATGTCACGGATTTCAAAAAGTACTAGACGAACCCTCTTGAAACTTCAGAAGTGTGAAGAACATGCAATACCTCATACATTTCAGTGAAAGTTTTGCCTCGAAAGCAAAAGAGAGGACCAGTAAAAAAAATCTGGAGTGACTCCACTCGACTTTCCGAACATTGGGTAATTAACAGTTTTGTAGATAAAGTAAAGAAAGAGGAGTTGTTAAACAAACAAAAGAGAGAAAACCATAAAAGAGTGTTTGAGTACTTTTCTCCATATATTACACGATGTTTTATTTAACGATACTGAACTTTTAGCCCATAGATCATAATGATAAAGAATTTTTCGTTGTGTCCCTGTAAAAACCTATAAATGCTAGATTCACCAAAATGCTTATAGTTAGTGCAACAGCGATTTATAATATTCATATAAATTTTCAGCTCAATTGAATAAGGCGTTTAGATGCTATCGCACTTTTAAAAATTTGGTCCCATAGGCCATAATGATAAAGAATTTTTCTTTGTGTCCCTGTAAAAAACCTGCAAGTGCTAAATTCACCAAAATCTATACAGTTGGTGCAACTGTGACTTATAACATGTGTACAAATGTTTTGCTCAGATTAATAAGGCGTTTAGACGCTATCACACTTTTAAATATTTGGCCCCATAGGCCATAATGATAAAGAATTTTTCTTTGTGCCCCTACAAAAAAACTATAAGTGCCAGATTCTCCAAACTCCATACAGTTCGTGCAACTGTGACCTATAATATGTGTATAATTTTTTTGCTCAATTAAAGAAGGTGTTTAGATGCTATCGTACTTTTAAGATTTTGGTCCCATAGGCCATAATGATAAAGAATTTTTCTTGGTATCCCTGTAAAAAAACTATAAGTGCTAGATTCCCCAAAATCTATAGGGTTTGTACTATGGTGACTTACAATATACGTACCAACTTTTAGCTTATTCGAACAAAGCGTTTAGACGCTAGCGTGTTCACTCACAGACATACACACACACATACACACACTCATACACACATACACACACACATACATACATCATCGTAAAAATAATAGAAACATCAAAATCTCGAATTCGGATTTTTGACATGATTACAATACTTTCCTCACTATAGTGTAGTGTTCGGAAAGTAAAAATCTAAAGTGACTCCTCTCGACTTTCTGAACAGTAAGTAATTAACGGTTGTTTAAATATATTAAAATAAGAGAAATAGTTAAATAAACGAAGGAGAAAATTATATTAGGGAGTTTAGGTATTTTTCCCCTCACAATATGTTCTTTAATTTAATGCTATTACACGTCAAATAATTTGTACCGATAGGTCATAATGATAAAGAATTTTTCGTTGTGTCCCTGTAAAAAATTGTAACTGCCAGATTTACCAAAATCTGTACAGTTTATGTGACAAGGATCCATAACATGTGTACGAATTTTCAGTTCATTCGATTAAGGCATTTAGACTCTATCACACTTTCAAGATTTTGAGCCCATAGGCCATAATAATAAAGAATTATTATTTTCTGTGTCCTTGTGTAAAAAGCGTATGTGCTAGATTCAATACAGTTCGTGCTACGGTGACCTACAACATACGCACCAATTTTCAGCTTATTTTAACAAAACGTTTAGACGCTGTCGTATTCACTCACACAAACACATACATGCATACACACAAACACACGTACATGCACCCACACACACACATCACCGTAAAAATAGCAAAAATGAACTCATAAGACCTCAAAATGTATAGATACAACAAAATCTCAAAGTAAAATTTTTTCATGATTACAATATTTTTCTTACCTATGTATGTTCGGAAAGTAATTAAAGAAATGTGAAAATGTTTGTAATCACCTTATAAAAAGTTATGCTCGAAATGTAATCTAGTTGTAGTATGTGATTCTGAGGCTTCTTCTTAATACCTGTATGAAATTTTATGCAGCTATTCTTGGATATATAAATATCTCTTTTAAAAATTGTAAAAAAAAAAAAAAGAGCCACTTTTTTAACTATAACATGTAAGGTATCAAATCAGGGAAAAGCCATTTTTAAAAACTTTATTTACTATATTAGACATAGCACACACTGTAAAAAATATGTCCTATTTGCTGCCAGAAATTCTCTGTAATTTGAGAAAATAAGTTCTGACACGTAATATTTTCGTAAATTATGCGTATTTTCTCAAATTATAGAGAATTTCTGGCAGCAAATAGGACATATTTTTTACAGTGCACTGCGCTCAGGATACAAAACTCCCAAAAATATCATGTAAATTCAAATTGTTGTACACGATAGAATGAATAGAATTTCATTACTTCCCAAAAATAATGGTTCCCTTGTGTTTTTGGTTTTGGGGCAAAAGTTTCACTGAAATATATGAGGTATAACATGTTCTTCATACTCCTGAAGTTTCAGGATAATTCGTCTTGTACTTTTTGAGATATTTGACAAAAAGTCTGAAATCGAAAATGTCCGGTCATTTATGGAGAGGTAAAGTATCTATGATAATTATTATTCGCTATTTCAGATAATGAAGCGTATAATTGTATGCGCCTAATACATTGCTATTACTTTGAACTCAAAAAGTATATCACACCATTCAAGTGTTAAAAATGTCTGGAAAGTAACACCTCATATCAAGTAAACACACCACATTTCTCCCTCGTTCTCATAGTATACAAAGGGTTATTTAGTGAAAAGACAATGAAGCATGTAATACCAAGCATTTAACACGTTTTAATTACTTGGAACTCAAAAAGTATATCACACCTTTCAAGTGTTAAGAGTCTGGAAAGTAACACCTCATGTCCTCATATCAAGTAAACACACGACATATCTCCCTCGTTCTCATAGTATACAAAGGGTTATTTAGTGAAAAGATAATGAAGCATGTAATACAAAGCATTTAACGCATTGTTATTACTTGGAACTTAAAAAGTATATCACGCCTTTCAAGTGTTAAAAAAGTCTAGAAAAATACCTCACATCAAGTAAACTCACTACATTTCTTCCTCGTTCTCTCACAGCACAAAGGGTTATTCAGTGAAACGATAATGAATCATGCAATATTAAACATTTAACGCGTTGTTATTACTTGGAACTTAAAAAGTACATGTCTTGTAAGTGTTGAAAACATATCACGTCACTCATTGGTTATTTAGTGAAAAGTCGTATGCGACAAATTCGGATCACTATTGTACTTTATTTAAATAAATCTCTCCAGCTATCTGGAAATTAACACCTCATATCTATTAAATTCACTTCATTTCTGCCTCATTCTCATAGTACAAATGGCTATTTAAAGAAAAGATAATAAATCATGTATTACCAAGTATCTAATACGTTTTTACTTCTAACTCCAAACTATATCACGCCTATCAAGTGTTAAAAAACACACATTTTTCACTCGTTACTTACTGAAAAATGGTATACCACAATTTCGAATCACCATTATATTATATTTACATAATTCTGCTCATGTGCTTGGAAAGTAACACCTAACATCCCGTAAACTCACTGTATTTCTCTCTGCTTCTCTTACTACAAAGGGTTGAAAAATTAATTTATGCACATCATGCATTATACTCCAAAACTTTCCACATGTTTAATTAAATAAAAAATATTAAACAAATTATGCCTGTCAACGGTTACATTTCTAAATGATCCTGACAATACATCTATAATTCAACTTGTTCAACAAGCTGTATCTATTAAAATAATTTTCAAAGACCTTAAATTGTTTTCACTGACAGTTAAATTACTTGAATTTATCACTAAGTCACACTTCTATATGAATTTATTTCACGTTCAATTACAGTCATGGATTTATTGCCTGTGTTCAAGCAGTCACTTTTTGGAAAGTATAGTCACGTCGTATCTGAACCAGGAACAATAGCTGAAGACACCATTATTTGATAACGTAAAACCTCATTAAATAAAAGTAAAAAAATGTAAATGAAATACAAAATTTATAAAATAATTTGAAAGGCATTGAATAAAATTATTGCTAATGAAAATTTGAAATTGTCTTGTAAAGATAACCCTTTCAGGACGAATGTAGAAAAAAAAAATCTAGTGTGTCATTCACACGACTTTCTCCCTGAAATTTAATGCTATAAGTACGGATTGGAGATTAAGGGTTAAGATAACGAGTTCTGTTATGTAAACCTATGCTAAAACAATTCAACTTAGGTTTCGGAATAGCTTTATTTGACAAGCTATAATTTGACAAGACAAATAATTTTATGTGTGTGTGAGGGGAGGGGGGTGCTACCGCCCCTCCTCAATCCCCCGTTTCATTATTGTAGCTACATTTATAGATAATTCAAATCTGTTATTAAGTTCAAAAGTTTATTTAAAATTATTCAAACAACTTTCACATGCACCATTCCTTGAAACTTATCAATCTTGAACAAACTTTTCTAGTAACAAACGTATTCACTTCAAAATACATTATTTGGATCGTCTGAAATTATTTGTTTTTTATTTACTCTAACAAACACAGGCAAAGATTAAACTATAAAACTTGACTTCGGTACAGGAAGCCTCAAAACTTGTAAATATATGAGAAACCAATCGATGAATATTTAGCTTAAAAAAACATACATTATTTACCATATGGCTTTGAGGAATTAATTCCAATTCCTGAGCAGCTTTCCTGGACATGGTAAAACATTATACAGTATATTATAGTAAAGCACTTACACTAACAAATAAAAAGAATGTTATGGCTTAAATATTGGCAGCCGTGTATATCTTCTGAAAGTTGTGTACACATCACATGGTGCACATAAATATAATCCTATATTAATAACACACGGCACAACATTAAATACTTTTCCAATATTTTTTAAGTAGTGTCGCATTATAATTTAGTTCTTTCGTGTAGCCCTTTAAACGAACAGTGAATGATTTATATACCATATTCTGCATGAAACATGTTTTTATGCATATAAAAGATATATATTCGTTTCATTTGTTTAGTGCAGTCTATAGACGTTAAACTCTACTTACCTGCAATTTCTCCCATATACGTAATGTATTTGAATTCTCTTTGGTGTCGCTGTACATGAACCATTTGCTTGATCTCAATGAGAAGCTTAGTGTAGCATCCCTGTATGATACGCATTTAGAATATCAAGTTTGAACTTTCTGCTATAATTTGTTTTCGAGATATGTTGATAACAGACATCAGATACACAAAGAGACACACGCACAGACCAACCGCTAAAAACATGATTTTTAGATTCATGAGACCTCAAAACGTGTAAATATAACTGTGAAGGAGTATCTTCACATATATTAGTTTTAATTGCATTCTCAAATAAATTTAATATTTAAATACTATATTTTCAATAAATAAAATTTATATTAAAATAGAGAACGAAATTTTAAATTATCTTTTATATTAAATCACATTTGTCTCACTATAAATAAATATCTTAATTCTAATAATATTTTATCTGTTAATCTATTAAATAAATCCGCTGAGAACAAAAACGTATTCTTTAAAATTAATAATTTATTCCGAGTAATATAAATGTCTTTTATTAAATAAAGCTCTTTCAGATTTCTAATTCTTTCAATACTAAATCATTTAATAAAATAAAATATAAAGAATATTATTTTCATCTTGTAACCGTCCTGTATCTGTAAATTACATTTCTTTCTTTTTAATTGCATAAATCTATTTATTATAGCTAATTTCAGCAATAAATTTCCGTTGTAACATCATTAAAGGGTAATTTATATTTCTAAATAATAATGCAATAATTACGTCTTTGCGTCTCCCTTTCGCACACGATATTCTGGCATTAAAATTTGGCATAAGTGTTTGGCGTTAATTCTTTAACAGACTTTCTAAATTCAAAATATTTATATTAATTTATTCGAGTGACAATGGATTCTGTTTGGCTGTAAATTTGGCGCTTTTTCGAAAAACTTGGCGTGATTCGGCAGCTGGATCGTGATTGCGAAATTGAGAACTTCAGAATTACTCCCAAACCACTGTCCAAGTAACACGTTATCGCGAAGGCCTCTCTCTCTCACCTAACCCTCTAAATGTCTTTGAGACTAAGTAATATACTTTTTAAGATATTTCAAAACATTTTATTCCCATGCTGCCGAAATAAAGATGTTTGCTACTAATTATTGTTATTCTTCTCCGCGGCCTGAATTCTTATTGCTCCTGTAATTTTGCGGACTTTAGTTAAATAGCCCAAGTTAACTTTTCTATCTTACAATAACAAAAACTCAATTTCGAAAATTTGACCCAAAAACAATACTTTCTCTACCTTAAGGGTAAGAAAAAGTAAAAATAATTGTTTAACCCTTTACTCAAGCTGCCTTTAGACAGTCCTAAAACGACACATATTTAAAAAAGGAAAAAGAAATGCATATTTTTATTTAACCTCTTAAATGTGACGGTACATACAGAATGATTCAAAAAGCAACGTATACAAACTTTTAAGTGTGGTATAGTAGGGCACATTATAAGAATTGAAAATTGCACAGGTACCTATGACTGCAAACATTATCAGTCATTAAACAGTTATCAGTTATTAAACAGTCACCGGACGTTTTTGTGTAGCTCCCGAATGTTACATTTTTACTTTTTTTTTTTTTTTTTTTAATTTTTACATGCTAATGTTTACATAAATAAATGCTGTTCTTTATCAAAGTATTTTATCGCCCTGATTGCATTAATACGAACATTGTGCATAATTTTACGAAATAATGAAGCATACATGATTTTAAAATTTACACAATAGTGCACAGTAGCCGAAAACATACAGTTCTTAAAGGGTTAAAATGATGTTTGCGGCCACGAGTTTCTGTATAATTTCCAATCCTTATGGTGTGCCCTACCACCCCTAAAAATTTGTACGTTGACTTTTAAATCACCCTATGTATAAAGTCAGTGACATTTACCGTCTGGATTTCTGAGGATAAAATTAAAAAACTTAAATTCAATGGCTTACTTTTTTTTTTTTTTTTTTTTTTTTTTTTTTTTACAAATACAATATCGTTTTACAAGAATGCGAAAAAACGGAGCTTACCATTTAAAATAAGAAAATTTGCCGTCTCCAAAAAGTCTTAAAAAATATTTGTCAGAAAGCAGAATACTTTAAAAATATATCAAACTGATAAAATTTACAAATATCTTATTTATATTTTACTATTTATTATTTTATTTCACAATAATATATAAAGTAATATATAAATTACAAAACGGATTACAGCAAAAATAAATGTATTTCAATAGATGATATCAGTTTAAAAATACGAAAACGAACAATGGAAAAAATGACAGGTTTACTACAATTTGCAATTTCTCAATCCAGCTTTATCAGAACATATTCTGGTAAACATTAATGATGAAATATTTGTATTATACACATAAGTTTAATATTTAAAAACATTTAATAATCATTTACAATTAAACTCGTACCATTTGAATATACATTTTGAGAATGAAAATTTATTTATTCATAAACTCAGAATTATTGCTGCAGTGTTATACTATATATTCCTTAAGTCGCTTTCCAAGCATGCATCCAAAGTTCCGTTTTTAATTAGAGGGATACGTCATTAATGGAAACCACATTATGCTCTCAAATTTTCTCATGTTTGTTGCTTTATTGAAAGAAAAAAAAAACTATAGCTTCTTCAATCTTCATGATGTATATGGCCCCTTAATTTCCTTCTTCTTCATCTTGATCTTTCTTTCTTTCTTTTCTTTTTCTTCTCTTTCACTTTTGTAGTTGGAAGCTTTCGTCTTTTTAAAAGATGTTTATCGGAGTTGAATATAAGTCGTGCGCCTTCGTCAAGCATCATTAACGATCCTTGTTTTACATTGAAAAAAGCAGGCGTTTTATTATTATTAAGAATTATTTCATTAACACTTGGCAGAAATTCTAAATTGTTCCTAATCATTATGACAGTGAGTATGTTAATAAGGAAGTCGAAGTTTTTTACTTTCTTCTATATGTAATATAGAGAAAGTATTGGATTCGCGAAAATTTTCGACCTCCGTTTTTTGACGGATCTACACGTTTTGAGATGTCCTGAACACGAATTGATAGTTTTTAGAAAATGTCTGTCTGTGCGTCTGTCTGTCTGTCTGTCTGTGTGTCTGTGTGTCTGTCTGTATCATTTTTTTGTGGACGCTGTATCTCACGAACCAATGAATGAAATTTAACCAAACTTGGTATTTAGTTGCACCCTGACATGAACTGGTGCCCATTAGATTTTGGGATCAATAGCTCAACAGGTGGCGCTGTAATCGCATTTTATGCAAATTTTTAACATGGCAGCATAGGACAAAATTCCGTATAAATGAGCATAATGAGAGTTATTTTAAACTTACGATTGTAAAATTAATATGAATTATTGATAATAGTAGTAGTTAACTAGGAAACAAATTTTGTGCATGGGGGGGCATCGGTTCCCCACCCAGGGGGGAAAGTACCCCCCCGGGGAAGTAAATTTTCAAGATGGGTATCTTTCGAAAGGTCTCGTTGATAATAGTAATAGTTAACTGGGAAAAATTTTTTGTGCATGTGGGGGCATCGGCTCCCCCCCCCAGCGGGGGGGAAGTACCCACCCGGGTGGGCAAAGTTTCAAGATGGGTATCTTTCGAAAGGTCTCGTCAATACCTTTAAAACGAATGGTTGAACTATAAATCTGTGATAATTTAAACCAAAGTTATCGATTTTTTTTACTTTTAACGAAAAAAAACTTTGAAAAAAAATCTTTTTTTTTTTTTTTTTTTTTTTTTAACGAAATTTAACCAAACTTGGTATTTAGTTGGTCCCCGACATAAACTGGTGCTGATTATGTTTGGGGATCAATAGCTCAACAGGTGGCGCTGTGATAGCATTTTATCTAAATTTTTAACATGGCAGAATAGGACAAAAATTCGTATAAATGTGCATAATTAGAGTTGTTTTAAACTTGTTATTGTAAAATTAATATGAATTATTGATAATAGTAGTATGTAACTAGGAAAAAAATTTTCTGCATGGGGGGGGGGCATCGCTTTCCCCCCTAGGGGGGAAATACCCCCCCCCCCCCCCAGGGGGGGTAAATTTTCACAATGGGTATCTTTCGAAAGATCAGGTTTATAATAGTAGTAGTTAACTAGGAAAAATTTTTTGTGCATGTGTGGGCATCGGTTCCCCCCCCCCAGCGGGGGGGGGGGAAGTTCCCACCCGGGGGGGCAAAGTTTCAAGATGGGTATCTTTCGAAAGGTCTCGTCAATACCTTTAAAACGAATGGTTGAACTATAAATCTGTGATAATTTAAAACAAAGTTTACTTTTAACAAAAAAAAAAAAAAAAAAAATTAGAAAAAAAATCTTACTTTTTTTTTTTTTTTTTTTTAATATTGTTACTGATTGAATATGTATAGGTAAATATAGAAGAAAGTCTTGTGGTGGCCACAACATACTAGTTTTTTTTTTTTTTTTTTTTTTTTTTTTTAACTTTTGTAAATAATAAATCTCCGATATTGCCAATTCGATAGTTATAAATTACAAAAATGCCAACACAAAAAAAAAAAAAAAAAAAAAATACAGAATATATTTTTTTGGATGATGAGGAAATCTTTCGTTAAATATATGATCTATTAGTGTTGAAAGATAACGGGAAAAAAATAAAGCAACAAAAAAGGAATAATTTTATTTTATTGACGATAGTTTTTGGTGAATAAAAAAGTGATTTCTCAGATAAAAATGAATTTCAATACGGGGTCAGGTTTCCTCTTACTGAAAGCAATGTCGTACACCTATGAGGAATGGAATCAATGAAGTATCAAAGTAAAATTGGGATGTTTTCTCTATCAATCCTATAGAAGAGAACTTTTCAACTGCTGGATTGATTCTGGTAGTAATAAGAGACCAGCAACAATTCTCCCTAGAATGTGCCAAACATGTTGCGCTAAATAAGTTCATACCTGGGAATATGCTAGCCAATTCATTTTAAGAATTCCTCTATCGAAAAGGAATTTATCCACTAGCCGAGCACAACTTATTGTCCGTAAGAATGCATTTATTCCCGATTTTTGTGGCATAAGGAATCGAAATTGCTCTTAGAATCCCATTCTTACATCGTTCAACCAGTGCTCCGTTCCTGTTAATGTACAAGTTAGTGTGGACATTGATAGATACATCGGCCCAGACCATCACTCCGCCTTTATCAAGTTGGACACTTTTGTGTACAAATGCAAGATTATTCCGAGTGCCAAGTTCTCTCCAGGTAATAAACTGCTTATTATTAACACACTTTTATTAACTTGATATGATGTAACTATTAATGTATGTAACGGAATCTCGCGATTCAATTTTAAGCCACTTCTGGTAGTCCGATGAACCTGAAATTTTGCACACGACTTCATAATCAATGACAGTACTATATACAAGTGTTTCCAGGCACATATCCCATCAGGTGCAGGTTCCAGGGGCAAACAATATATATATATATATAACTCTATCGTATGTGACACGGGATTTAGCCGTATTTGTATAACGTCAAGTGGCAAAAATTAAATTTTTTGCATTAAAGATTTAAAAGCATGTAATTGTTTTCTAATACCTGCATTAATTCATATTTAAAGAAAAGCTTGTTCTTTAGTTTTCTAAAAGTATAATTTTATTATTTTTATAGTATAACATCTTTTTATTTTAGGTTGTACCCTACAACTTGAGTTGTCTGTGAAGAGTACAATGCCTCACTCATCCCGTTTCCATTTGAGATGCTCTTGTTATCACATTCTACGGGTAACACGGTGGCCTACTATTAATGAAACACAAGCCATAAATCTGTGAGTTATACAAACCAGGAGTCGGTTTACAACAGTTTAAGTCGAAACTCTGGCACCTCTAAATGTGCTCTTACAGTAGAGTGAGGTCCATACTGTGATTTCTTCTAGTCATTGGAGCTAAATAACGTTACTCACTTAGTTTTGTTGCCAATGCACGACTTTGTCCTGATCTTCAGCGAATATTTCCACTTTTGGAAAGCTAATTCCATAGTTTGGAAATGACACTTTGAAAAAATCCCAACACTTTCTCTAAAACAGTTTTCGTTTGTTTCACGTCTAAAAGACCGATGAACATCCAGACTACTGATACAGTTAAGTCATGTTGTTAAGACATCGACTTCACTGTTATAAATATTCAACAAGTGTCGATTTTTTTATTCTACTCCAACATAATAAAAATCAGACTAATTTTGTAATGTTGTTAATGTAACTGCCATCAAGCGCTATGTAACTTTATTCATGCGTTTTACCTATCGTTTTTCAAGACTGATATCTAGTGGATGCAATCACACGACATCGTGTATGCAAAACTTTGACGTATTTTAAACTGTTATGTATGTATTTTTGACGTCCTATTAGACGAAAGTGGTATTGTTATTATTTAGTGTGTGAGATTTACTATACTCGGGGAACGCATAACTTGTCAGCATTGCAAAGGCTACAGAGACCTGTTTACGCACTTGGCGTTAGTTGGGTTGCGATATCGGGCGATTTAGCGATGATTTCGGAAAGTTTTTTCTTTTTCTTTTTTTCAATTAAAGTAAAAATATTTTTTCAGAGTATATTTTTTAGTTTCTTTAGAAATGAATTTACTTACAATTTATTGTAAATCCATATTACTGCAAATTATGTAATATACTACATTTTACCTTGAGAGAGAAAAAAAAAAAAAAAAAAAAAAAAAGGTTAATACTTAAATATTTTGAAAAAGGAAAAAATTAAATAAAATATTATCTGTATGTACATTTTTTGTCTTTGTTTTCTTTAAAGAGAAACTGATTATTATATATATATATATATATATAATTTAAAAATATGCTTTTAAAATATTTCGAATATATTTTGGCAGAAAAATTATTTTATCATAAGATTTAAACTGTGATGTTTAAATGGCAGTATCTTCTGTGGAGAAAATGAACAAAAAGTTCTAAATGAACAAAACGTAATAGATTTTCAATTTGCATTATTATTTACCGGTTAATCAGTAAATGTTAAAAGAAGTAAAAAAATGAGAAAGTGGAAATAGTTTAAAGCTTTTATGAAAATATTTAAAAAATATTAATTTAAAATAAATAAATAAATATACTGAATTTTCATATGCAGAGGCAATCTCTGTTTACCATTTGTTTATACATTCATTTTGTCTGTATCCCGATTTTTTATGCTAAATGTGAATATGAGAATTTTTATATATTTATTTCTGAATAAAATTAAGAAACTCACAATTTATATGAAAGGGAAGCGAATTTTAATTTACTTGTAAATATGATTTGTCTTGATGTATTTATTTAATACTGATAAACACACACCTTTGCGACTGCTATTTTAAAAAACTGAGTTGAAACATTTATTTTCATAGCATTTTTAGGAGGTTGGAATGAGATTTTTATAGATGAGAAAGAGGGAAATGTTACGTTATTCGATTATTTGGAATAGGAATGAAAGCATGTCATTTCACGCATTTTTCAATTTATTTTGATATATTGAATGGATAAGCATGCTTTGATATTAATGTGTGATATTAAATTTAAAAGCAATCTTAAAATTTTCAGAAACAATGTTTCCACACTTTTATTGAGGACTATTTCTTTCCGACAGCATAGACTAAATAAAAACGATTTATCTTTTTATTTTGTGATTTTGTTTTCCCTTTGGCACAATTAAAAAAATATTAAAGGTAAAATTGAGAGATAATGTTCGACTGAAATTTTCAGAAATTTATATAGTAACCGTTTCAAAGGGCTACAATTTATAAACAAAGTTAATAACCCCCCTCCCATTTTTTTAAGGATATTTGTATATTTAAATCGAAAAATAACTATTGTAGTAAATTATGTAGAGCAATTGCAGAAAATGAGTCAAAATTCCGTCATACTTGATACTGAAAAACTTAGCAATTGAATGAATACCAATTTTATAGCCATTTGGAATTATTTTAGATATCTGAAAATAAGTTTTTGACTTTTGTGTAGCTTTTGGAAGAACTTCGAGGCATTTTTATGAATTTAGGAGGCTCTTGGCTCTAAATTCAAATCTCAAAAGATAGATTTATAAGGACGAGAGAATAATAATTGTGTCGTTAAAATTTTGCGGTAGAATACCTTGATTAAAGCAGGCAGTGTCAGGAGTACATTTTCATGCATACACAATAAATAAATAGGCCACTTTCACAAAATTATACTATTTGTAGGACAGAATTTAAATTTCATTTTAATTCACTTGACCACTATCAGCCTTTATTTATTTATTTATTTTTAATTTAATTTAAATTAATTTAATTTATTATTTTTGTTAAATAATATAGTTTTTATTCACTTGATGAAATTATTTTACCAACTAAATCCACAGAATTATAAGTAATAATTCTATTTAATGTAAGCTTTTTCTAATCAAAATTTTTTATAATAATATCTTTAAAAGTAAATATTTTAAACTGCAATATAGAAAATCCTGCATAATTGCTCTACATATCTTTAAAATTTTGTAATTCCTCTCCAAGGTATCGATCAATTTGTTATAAAGTCTCAAACAGTATTTATTTCCCAATTAATTTTCTTTAAGTAAATATCCATTAAAATAAAATTTGTTTTACAATGTAATGCTTGCTAATTATGTAATTTCGGCTTTAAATAAATGATCTGTCTCCCATTTATATATAAATTTTACATATATAAGTCTGATATATATATATATATATATATATATCTGATATATATATATATATATATATATATATATGTGATAATTATTGTTATTATTATTATTAAAGATAATTATGTTTTTCTTTTATTGTTCTGTTCCAGAAAAAAAAAAAGTAAAATCTTTAGTATATAGTGCATAGTATAAATTAATGTAGACACTATTAGTTGTTTGTATTGGAAATAAAAATATTTTATATAACAATGCGTAAACGAATTGAAATTATATTATCAATGTAATAATAATAACGAAAAAGAAAAAGTATTTGTCGAAAAATATTTTTCCTTATTCCTGTTAGCTTGAATATTTCATTGACATATTTGGTGTGAATCTGGTGTGAAAATTTCCCAAAAGTTCAAATCCGTCAAAATTTTTACTTTATTTTTAACAGTTGTGAAATTAAAGAAGCGGACTGTGCATTAATTATCTTCAAATTTTCGAAAATAAAGTAATCTATTAGCCCCACCAAACTGTTTCGCACTCACAATAGGGGTTAAAAGGTTGCTTCCGGTATTCCCTCTTCCGCCAATATTTCGCCAACAGATTTTCTTCGCGAAACAATACATTGATATAAATTTTATGCTTATCTATTACAAAAAATTCCATATGTTAACATAAATTTGTTTAGTTTAAATAGTTAATCTTTTTTCAGTTGACCAGAATAAAAAAAAATCGAGAAAAAGTTTATTACACTTAAATATAGTAAAGAACTATTTTCTTTCGCGGATGTGTAATTTCTACAGGCTAATACACACTGTCAAGTTATCCTTTCCCCGAGTATAGATGGCTATATTTCAGCATCTGTTCGTTAAAATTGTGTAAAGTGTAAAAATAAGATGTTTATGCAAGAAGCTACGTTCATTAAAACTTGTACACGTTAACTAGTAGGTGACGCCGTTATTCAGATATTGTGTAATGCTGAAATTATAGTATGCAAACTTAACTCTAGAATTTTTTGATATTATGTTTAAGAAAAATCTTATAAAAAAACACCTATAATTAAAAAAAAAAAAATCAGAAAAGTGAAAGGCATTTCATTGCGAATAAAATTTCGAACCCATTCAGTTTTTTTTTTTTTTTTTTTTTTCTCTTCTAAATACAAGAAGAAAATTCTAGATTCGGGAAATTTTTTGACTTCTTGCTTCTATAGATTTACACGTTATGAGATGTCCTGAAGGTGATCTGATCATTTTTAGAAAATATTTCCCTGCCTGTACGTGTCTCTGTGTGTATGTGTCACCAAAATTTTGTGGGCGCTGTTTCTGACGAAATTATTGCCAGAATTTGGAGATTGATATAAATGGGTGATGATTAGATTTTGATATGTATCGCCTAATAGGTATCACTGTTGTGTTGTAATTTCCTCCATTTATGTCAAGACTATATCTCAGCTTCTATAGTGTATCAGTGCACAAATTTTTACATGTGAGGGGAGGTTATAAAAATAATACTGATTCTATTTGGGGGGGCATATCGGTAGACAGGTGCACTTCTGTGCTCCAATTCTCCCCGCTTATGGAAAGGATATATCTTACCATATCTTATTGCGTATAAATGCACCAAAATTGGTATGTGAGGTAACCATTTAAAAAAAATATGATGTATTTTGGATGTGTATCAGCTAACAGGTGAATTTTCTTTTATTCATTTCAGGGATTTTCCATATGGCTATATCTTAGCATCTAAGCACAAAATTGCACCAAACTGCTTATTTAAAATTTTTATTGTGATAAGTCATGTTGATTAAATTTTTGTGCATGTTAACCGGTAGGCTACGCTGTTATATAGAATGATATAGAAGAAAGTGTTTGTGATGGTCACAGCACAGTATAGGGCAGACCGGAGCACGTTTACTCAGTGCACTTTTTCCGAAACGAGTTATACCTTGGCGCGCTACCAGTCATGACAGATTAGTGTTGCTCCCTAGCGGGTATTTTCGCAAGTATTTGAGCGTCAGTCAAGCTTCAGTCCATGGACGTACACTATGGACCGCCGACGCTGTGTTATCAGAATGGCCCCATTTTAGTCGCTTTTAGAAGATTGCGCTCTCATCGACTGCCTTTCTACTTCAGACTTGAAACAGCGCTTTAACGCGAGAATTAAATGTAATAATGTTAAGTATCTCGAACAAAAAAACATATATCCGTAAAATTTTTGCTTTAAAATATAGCTAATACAAATGTCTAAAAATTGATTTCTGGAATTTTTGAAATTCGGTCCCCAAGGGGGGAGGAGGGGGCGAAACGTGATTTCACATGCGTTAAACGGTATTTCACATAATCCTATATATCTCAAACAAAAAAACAGATATACTTGAAATTTTGCTTTAAAATATAGCTAATACAAATGTCTAAAAATCAGTTTCTGGAATTTTTGAAATTCGGTCCCCAAGGGGGGCGGGGGGCAAAACGTGATTTCACATGCGTAAAACGTGATTTCGCATAATCCTACATATCTCAAAAAAAAAAAAAAAAAAATAGATATACGTGAAATTTTTGCTCTAAAATATAGCTAATGCAACTATCTAAAAACCAATTTCTGGAATTTTAGAAATTCAGCCCCCAGGTGGGGCAACAAGGGGGGGGGGGCTATGGAGCAAAAACAAATAGAAATACAGTTAGGCCGTTCAAAATTGGTACAGATAGGTTTTAAAGGCCTGCAAGACGAATGGGGATATTTTCGATTGTGTAGGGGCGAGAAGGGGGGCAAAAAAAATAAAAATAGAGTTAGATCGTTCAAAATTGGTATATAGAGGTTTTCGATACTTACAAATCGATTGGGGATATTTTCGAATTTGTAAAATTATTAGGAGGGGCGGTAAGGGGGGGCTATGGGCAAAAACAAATAGAAATACAGTTAGGCCGTTCAAAATTGGTACAGACAGGTTTTAAAGGCCTGCAAGTCGAATGGGGATATTTTCGAAAGTGTAAAGTTATTAGAAGGGCCGGGAAGGGGGTGAAGGGGCAAAAAAATAAAATAAAATAGAGTTAGATCATTCAAAATTGGTACATAGAGGTTTTCGATACCTACAAATCGATTGCGGATATTTTTGAATTTTTTTAATTATTGGGAGGGGCAAAAAAATAAAATCGACATAGATCGTTCAAAACTGGTGCATAGAGGTTTTTGATACTTACAAATCGATTGCGTATATTTTCGAATTTGTAAAATTATTAGGATAGAAGGGAGGGGGGGGGCGAAGGGGGAAAATAATAGAAATAAGAGTTAGAGCATTTTGGGAATTTTTTCCGAAGACATTGAGAACCCGGTGCGACATTTTTCCTAATCAGATTTTGTTTTTCGTTTTTTTTCACGTGATAAAAATTAATGCAATTCTGAGAAATCAGTAATTATAGTGATTCATTTAAAAATACGGACCAGCGAAGCGGGCGTCGCCTGCTAGTATGTAAACATATCTATAAATATAAACAATTCGCTCCCCCCCCCCCACCCCGAAGAAAAAAAAAAAAAAAAAAAGACGAAATAGTATAATGAAAACATATGATATTTAAAAAATAAATATGAAAATATGAATTTTCATAATTTAAAACAATGAATGTATTTCAAAAATCACAATTTATGCCAGCATTTCCAATAAAAAAAATTAAAAAAATACAAAGTATGTAAAAAAGAAAAATTTAAAAAATTTATTATGGTTTTTTTCCAAAGGCCGCCCTTTTCCCTCTTCCGAGACTCCAATGGTGGTCGAGCGGTTCTGCGCTCAAAGCTGAGTGACGGGAAGTGCCTGGGTTCGATTCCAGGTCGCGCTTGTCTACTTAGTCATTCAGAGTTTTCCGTGTTTTTCTCCGAAAATTGTGTGCATACGGACTAGAATCCCTTAGAAAGATCCCCCACGGAGAGCACTCCCCTTCAGACGTAGGACCTACAGTAGTCAATCGACGTTATTCCCAAATCCAATAAATCCATAAACCGAAATACAGTACTTTTTCATTTTTATCAATATTTTTCATTTTAAAATTTGCACTTTAAAGAGATTTTCAATCTGTATTATTTTCTACTCATTTAAAGCAAATAATTTATTCAAAAAATAAAATTAACTTATATATATATATATTTAAATATGCGCGATATAAAAATCAATGTAATGAAAAGCAGAGTCAATCATAATAATTTGAGCATTCCCTTTCAAAAAGCTAAAGGAGCATTTTTTTTATTAATTATTTTATTTATTTATTTTTGGAACCAAAGCCCATAATACTGTATGGGGAAATTTTTTAAATTCTGAATATTTTCTTCTAAAGGATTCGAAAACTGCTTTTAGGTCATTCATCTGACTTTATAGCTTAAAATCAATGTTGGTATTGGAGATTAAATCCAGCTGACTGCATTAGGGTCCAAGGCCTGGGTCTGCTCACCGTGGCGATCCTTCTAAAGGGCCTTTGTCCACAATTACGCAAGTTTCAGAAAAAAGAAAAAAATGCGCAAAACTCCGAACAGCTAGACCGATAAGCGCGATTTGGGATCGAACCCGACACTTCACGTCCACCAGCATCAAGAAGTCAATTTTTGAAGAACTAGAACAGATTTAATGGTCGAGAAATTTCTGAATGTGCAAATGGAATTATGAAAAATATATTGGATAATGTAATTCTATGAACATCCATCTTTGCAACAAACATTATGATACCACTGTTTCTTGCATGTAAAATAATACTCTGTTCCATAACAACATTATAGCTGCCTGGTACTCATAATTTCTAAAGTATTCTCTCAGTTTTTTAATACAAGTTCCTATAGTAAGATTTTTAATTAAAAACTATTATATTGAAGCTTAGAGAACATTTTTCTCTTTCTAGAATGCATTTTTTTTTTTTTTTTTTTTCTGCTTGTGCAACAAGAATTGGGGAAAAAAAAGAAGGAAAAAAAAACCTGTTATAACAACATAATTAAAAAGTAATGTTTGGGTTTAAGGCCGATTGCCTACGCTAAGTTCCTAGGCCAATAGGTGGAATGCCCTCCGTTGGGGTCTTTCTAAGGGGTTCTAGCCCGCATTTACGCGAGTTTCTGAGAAAACCACGGAAAACTCCTAACGTATTGGTCGATGAGCACGACCTATAATCGAACCTGACATTTCTGAAAGGTAATAAAAATTACTTTAAAAAAATTGATTCAATTTATAAATTGTTTAGGAGATTTCTTTCTTCTTTCATTTCTTAATTTTTGAAATATAAGGTTTGCCACTATGTATTATACAATGTGACCCAAGGAGAATGATATATGCTTTAATCCTTAATTTTTATAGATAAATGGGCAATGTGACTCAAGTGTGTTAAAAATAAGATGTTATTAAAATTTATCAATATTAGCATAGCTTGCTTAAGAAATAATGCATGTAATATTTATTAGAATTATTTCTAAGAAATAAAAAAAGATGGCAATAAAAATAGCATGTTGATAAAAATGTGAAAAAAAAAAAAAAAAGTGGAACTTCAGTTTACAAATTCTCTGGAAATTAAAGCTAATTAAATTCTTAAAATATTTATCTGAATCTCAGTGGAATAAGAAGTAATATAATACAGTCGAACCTCGTTAATGTGAACACCGTTAACATGAATTACTTTTTGCCCACCAGCGGCCGAGCGGTTCTACGCTCAAAGCTGGTAGACGTGAGGTGCCGGGTTCAATTCCAGGTCACGCTCGTCGGCCTCGCCGTTCAGAGTTTGCCGTGTTTTTCTCCGATACTTGAGTAAATACAGGCTGGGACCCCTTAGAAAGACCCCATGGAGGGCACTCCCGTCAGGCCTTGGACCTACAGCAGTCAATCAGCCTTATTCCGAAATCCAATCCAATCCATGAATTACTTTTAACATGAACTGTTTCCACGATCCCCGTCAAAATGAAGATTACTTTAGTAATATGAATATTAGTTACTGATAGTATGAACTACTGATACCATGAACAAATTTTTTATCCTCCTTGAGATTCTCGTTAACAAAGTTCAATTGTATATATATATATAACCATTTAAACATTATTATAGTTCTTTTCCATTTTGCATAGCGAAATAACCAGTGATTATACATAAATTTTGAGATATATATGTTATCTGTATCAGTTGAAATTTTTAAAAAAAGTGTGGAATATATATATATATATATATATATATATATATATATATTTTTTTTTTTTTTTTTTTTTTTTTTTTTTTGAAGTAAATGCAAACGATGATTTTCTTCTACTCTGTTATCAAAAGAAAAGACAAGGAATCATGTAAAAAACCCCTTATTATATAAGAAAATTAACTTAAAAAAGGAATGAAAAAAAAAGTTACATAGAGTATTATTCAATTAAAAAAACGTTGAATTTAATACTCTAATTTGTACATAAAATCTCTAATTTTCAGCTGGAAGAACACTAGCTTATAAATTATGAAATGTGAATGTGGCACTGGTGATGAATTTAATTAAATATAATTTTTCTTTAAAATCTCCAATTTTCAACTGAATTTAGGAGTTTTTTACTGTGAAATCATAATCATTATTTTTAATTTTTGACAAAACCAATTAAAAATTTCTTTTTTGTTAAAAACAATACATTTCTATAATATGGTAATAATAATGATAATAATATAACGTGATTTATCATCTAACATGAATTAGAAGTTAAAAGATTGGCAGTTTGTAAAATTAATTTAAAATGTCAATGCAAAGTGGCCTGAAATCACATTTTAAATTATTTTTAAAATATCTTAAAACTCAGTAATTTTGAAATGAATTGAAAAAAGTATGACTGTGAACTCATATCATTTTTAACCAATTTTTAACTCTTGCCAAAATCGGTTTACAATTCAAGATTTTTAAAAATACTTGTTTTTAAGCTCCAATTAAAAAAAAAAAAAAAAAAAAAAAAAAATACGTGATTTATAATTAACATGATTTAAATTCGGAAGATTGCAAGCTCGCATGTCTTAGCCGAATAATATAAAAACTAGTTGGCATAGGTGGACTCTGCTCAGTTCCCCATCATATTTATGTTCTCAGAAATTTCTAGTGCGAGACATATTATAATCATGTTAAAAGAAATGAATTTGACCAAAGCTTGATACAGTGACAGAATGAAATCCCCGCCTAATAGGCTATCCACCGTTCACTTGGATATAATTGTCTTATTCTAATCTATTAATTTATTTTATCAGGGTCAATTCTGTTGTTTAGTTTTCATGCTACTATTTCCAATGCAATAAACCTCAAAATTCATATTTATATGCAAAATTTACAATTTCGCTATGTTGATAAAATCATAAATTACAAATAATTTACGAAATTCTCCTATTAGAATATTTGTATTCAATCATGTTCAAACAAATATCATAAATGTAATTTTGAAGTTGTCTAATGTATTTACGATCCTCAAAATGGAAGTTTATGCTCAATTTTGCCTTATTCTGACATGTTAAGTAAATCGTAAATTCCAAATAACTTACGAATTTTTTACACTGGAAAAATCATAGTCTATGATATTCATGCAAGTATCCTAAATAATATTTCGAAATTGGTTTCACGTCTTTACGGTGAAAATATCCCTCAAGATTGACGTTTATGTGAAATTTTGCTCTGTTTTGCCATGTTAAGAAATTCGTAAATTTCCAATAACTTACGAAATTTTTATATTGGAAAATTCTTAGTCATTAATATTCATTCCAGTGTCCTAAATAATATTTCAAAAGTAGTCTGACATCTTTACGATGAAAATATCTCTCAAAATTGACGTTTATGTGAAATTTTTCCCTATACTGCCATGTTAAGAAATTCGTAAATTTCCAATAACTTGCGAAATTTTCAAAGTAGCCTATTTATAGTTACTGATGTTCATTCCAGCATCAAAACTGATATTTTAAACCTGGTCTGACATTTTTACAGTAAAAAAAAGTTTCCATTTAATGTACGTTTAAATGAATTTTTGTCCTATTCTCCCATGTTAAGAAATTCGTAAATTTCCAATAACTTACGAAATTTTTAGATTTGAAAATTCATAGTTATTAATATTCATGCCAGTGTCCTAAATAATATTTCAAAAGTAGTCTGACATCTTTACGATGAAAATATCGCTCAAAATTGACGTTTATGTGAAATTTTCCCCTATACTGCCATGTTAAGAAATTCGTAAATTTCCAATAACTTGCGAAAATTTCAAAGTAGCATATTTATAGTTACTGATGTTCATTCCGGCATCAAAACGGATATTTTAAAACTGGTCTGACATTTTTAGAGTAAAAAGTTTACATTTAATGCACGTTTAAGTGAATTTTTGTCCTATTCTCCCATGTTAAGAAAATCGTAAATTTCTAATAACTTACGAAGTTTTTAAAATCGAATGTTGCAAATGAATAGGGTTCTTGCCAGTGTCGAAAGTAATATTTTAAAACTGATCTGACCTCTCTGCGACAATTTGTTCTTGAGATATCGTGTACACAGACTAACAAACTAACGAACTAACGGACTAACGGACTAACAGACACCCTACAGACAGACACCATACAAATTTTGTCATTTTCGGATTCCTCACATCTGAAAACGTGTAGAAAAGTCAAAAAACCGAGGTCGAAAATTTTCAAGATTACCTAAGTTCCCCATACCTATAGTATGATGGGGAACTAAAAGGAATACTGCTAGCACTCAAATTTTAAAATCTTAATGCAAAGTGACCTGAAAAATTACATTTTAATTAAAAAAAAAAAAAAAAAAAAAAAAAAAATCTATCAAACAGAATTTTACTAAGAACCATCCCAATTAAATCAGCCTTTTTTTTTTTTTTTGTATAGTAATAGAATATTTATAAGACAACAATTTTATCATTCAATAAAACATTAAAATCAATAGCTTACATTAGGTGGACGAAATAAACTTGGGTTCTTTTCACCTATTTCCTTGTTTTTTTTTTCGAACACTTCGATATCCAGAGGTGCAACCCGGTGCGTAACAGTGTGACATTATAAAAAAATCTAATATTAAAAATAAATTGAAAATAAAACTGAAAATAAAACTAAAATTTCGTCTGCTCACAATGCTATTCTACGGCGTAAGTGGACAGTCAGTGAACACATACGACCCCTAGCGGCGAATGAATAATAGCGACCATTTCGGGTCCATTTTCGAGGGACGGCCGCCGTTGGAGAAACGGGTCCTTCTTCTAAGTCCGTGCTTCAGTCTAGCATGCGGAAATGATAACCTGTTTTCTGTCAAGGTAAGTAAATTTTGTATTGAAATTATTGAAACTTATTGTGAACTAATAATACTTAGTTAAGGATAAAGAAATATATGAACATTAGCAGAATTTTATTCTTTTTTGAGAACTGTATTTGTATGAACAGAAATGTTATTAATTTTCGTTCACATTAAAAATAAATCCAACTATGGCGACGGGTATGTTTGCGCATTGACATAGGGGCACCATTACGCACGTTCTTTCTGCGTAAACTTGCCTCTGAAGCTTTTTTGCACTGTATTGTCTAAAACCCTCAGGCTATTTAGTTTCAGTTTTTTATATAGATTCAGCCTGTAATAAATTTTCTTTATTTTACAGATGGTAAGACATGTTAAAAAAACTAACAGAACCAAGTTAGATGTCAAAATAATGAAAAATTCCGTTCTGCAAGTGAGACTTGGTCAAAACACTATTCGAGGGGCTGCCAAACTTTATGAACTGAATAATAAGACAGTGGGTAACTACTGCAAAAAATGGGCTAACCTGCGTAACGAGTACCTGAAAACAAACAATGAGAATGAAAATGTAAGTGGAAAATTTCCTATAACATTAAACAGTTTATGTAAGTTTTAACTTGTTTTTTTATGAGACCAACTTAGAATACCAAATACAAATTTAACAGTTCACACATATAAACTTTTAATTAATAAGCAAAACCATTTTTGTTAATTAAAGTCCCCCCCCCCCCACTGTTATTTGAATACCGATTTCAACGGTTAAGGTATCAAAATATTCACCTCGGGTTTTGTTGCCGAAAAGGTTTTCAATATTCACTAATGTTATTCTAAAAGGCATGGGCTACCGTCAAAGCTTTTCTCACGTCGCGTTTCATGAGACTAATGTGGGAAATATTTTAATTAATCCCCTAATATATCAGCTAATGGTCGAGTGAATCGCAGTTATTAGCAGAACAGGTTTTTATGTAGCCTATAGCCTACTTATATATGCCTTTTAATTAAAAAAAAAAATTTTTTTTGCAGGTTGATGGTGTGCCTACTCCTGACCGAGAGGCCCCACCGGCTGTAGAAGTGCCATTGACTCTAGAGGCCCCAGTACAAGATATGGTGCCAAGTCGTATAACGGCTCAGTTTGGATATTCGAGACATCAAAACGTAAGTAAACGTAAGGTACATGACAGGGGGGGGGGTTGAAAAAAATGACCAGAAAATTTATAATTTTTAATTAAAAAATAAATAGGTTACTAAATTCGTATTGTGTTCGTTTCTGCAGGTGTTCGAGTCTAACCAAGAAAAATTGCTTGTGGTATACCTTCTGAAAGCTTCCGATGTATAATTTGGACTTTCGCCTAAAGAAGCAAGACGATTTGCATATACATATGCTGTAGTTTGTAACAGAAAAATCCCTCAGTCTTGGACCGACAATGAAATGGTAGGACCGGATTGGCTTACTTCTTTTCTAAAACGACATAACAAACTCTCAATTAGGTCCCCTCAAGCTACGAGCTTAGCTCGAGCCACAAGTTTCAATTGAACAAATGTGTCGGCATTTTTTGATAATCTGACAACTGCCAGAAAGAGACTTAAGGTTGGGCCTGCTGACATTTGGAATGTAGACGAAACAGGAGTAATGACGGTTCAGAAGCCCGACGGAGTCATTGGACGTAAAGAGTTTCGACAAATTGGGAAAATGTCTTCGGGCGAAAGAGGAACTCTAGTAAAAGTGGCCCTCTCAATCAGTGCTGACGGGATATTTATTCCCCCATTCATTATTTTTCCTAGGGTCAACTTTAAAGAACACTTTCTGAGAGATAGCCCTGTGGGCAGTGCTGGAGATGCTAACTCACCGGGATGGATGATGGAACACAACTTTTTGAAACTCGCTAAGCGTTTTGTGGTCCATGTCAGGTGTTCCACCTCAAAACCATGCCTCCTGCTTTTAGATAATCACGAGTCCTACTTGTCAGCGGATTTATTGGACTATTTTAAAGACAATGGAGTGACGCTACTATCATTCCTGCCCCACTGCTGTCATAAACTGCAGCCTCTTGATCGCATTATGTTTGGGCCACTCAAAAAATACATTAACACTGCATGCGTTTCATGGATGGCTAGTAACAAACGCTCAATGACAATTCATGACATTCCTTCAATTTTGGCATCAACCTTACCACATCAACCTTACCAGCTATACTCCTACAAACATAATGGCTAGATTTAAAGTGACAGGGATCCAACCGCTAAACCCACTGATAATTTCTGAGGCTGATTTCATGCCATCGTACGTGACTGACAGACCAGAACCAACATCGTCCTCTACTAATAGGCCTACTAACGCCTCTGGGAGTGCAGCAGAAGTCTCTGAGACTTATATGCCTATCGATCCTCCAAGTATTTCTCCCAGTAGGTCTTCCACTTCGACACATGTGGACTACCTAATACCTGAACAACTGAGACCATTTGAAAAGGCAGGAACAAAGCTTGGCACCAAGATATGGAAGAAAAAGAGGAAGTCCTCAATCCTAACTGATTCTCCGGTTAAAGAAGCCCTCAGACAAGAGCAATCAGAAGCGAAAAGAAAAAAAATGATAGCACAACAAAACAAAAAGAAGAAATTACGTAAAAAATTATAGTTTCTATGGAAGCAGAACAAGAAGACAGCAAAGGGAAAAGTATGAAACCAAAAACTGCAAAAGAGAAAAAGTTGGTACACTCTGGAAAAAAGAAAATAGTGAATGATTCTGATGACAAAGATGAAAACTGCGATAACCATACAACCAATCCAAAAAAGGACAAGACTGGGTTCAATGTCTTAGATGAAAAAGGTGGTCCCATGACAAGTGTGCAAAAGGAAATACTTTATTTTTTGTTTGTAAAAACTGTAACAGTGATGATGAAGATGACTAAATAGTTTCTGGTTTTAATTAGCAATAAGCCCTATGTTTTCAGTTTAGCCTATAAAATGTTCGTTAATTAATTCTTTTTAATTTTATTTTTATTTTTAAACAGTGTTTTAAGTTATAAATAAAACATTTCAATTTGATTAAATATTTATTTCACTTACTCCTTGGTATCACTTATATAATATGCGTAAACGTGCCTGACTTTTACACAACAGACTTGGACCTAAAAAAAAATTTTTTTTTACTGTTAAAAACACAAATAGGGCAACAACTGAATACAATAATTTTGACCTTATTAACTGCTTTTTAAAACCACAATGTCTAAAATTTCCTAAGTTAAAACATAAAAATTAGAAAATTCATTGAAAAAAATCTGCGTAAACAAGCCCCGGTCTCCCCTACTGCACTGGGGGAAAATTAATAAGGATAAATGACAATAGCAGCGATAGCAACCCCAAAACAAAAGGCAGTAAACTGTGGAAGTTAGTATAAGTGTGGAATATAGTAAGATGTGTTGTGCGTTTGCAAATTTTGGATTTCCGAATTTGTTCGTCACGTGACAGTGAGACACATAAAAGATTCAAAGCGTATTGACCGTTGTTATTCAAAAGCAAAGTTTAACAGGAAAGAACCGATTGATGAACTTGCAATTTTCGATATGTCTGCCCGACATCATTAAATGATTTTACGTGTGGCCGTATTATTCGCAAGATTGAAAAAAAAGCGAAAAAAAAAAAAAAAAAAAAAAAAAAAAAGAAATGTTACCATGGAGTTCGACAATCACTGTGTTGTTTCAAGGCT
Organism: Salticus scenicus; assembly: GCA_963930645.1. Classification (NCBI taxonomy): domain Eukaryota; kingdom Metazoa; phylum Arthropoda; class Arachnida; order Araneae; family Salticidae; genus Salticus; species Salticus scenicus. The sequence goes on along the minus strand of OZ005656.1, from coordinate 173,926,550 downwards.
TTCGAAATTATTTCAAACAAATGGAATGTGTAGCAAATGTCATGGAGGAGGACGTGTTCGCAGTACGGAGCCTGTAGAAGATAAATACATAATATTATCGAAAAAAAGGGAACCTGCGCAGTGCAGCTACTAAAGTAACAAATCAATTTATTGTTGCTGCTGGCAAGCGGATATCCCGAAAAACTGTAGTCGAACTGTTGCATCAAGGAGGACTGTACGCCTGCCGTCCTGTTGTGTTCGGATGATACGGCCTCGGTATTTCTGAACCTCTACTACTCTTGTTATTTGTTCTTGTCCAGATAAGTTTCTAAGGATTCTGCCAATGTTCCATAGAAGGGGTGAGGAATGTTTGTCCATCAACACCATTAAATCTTCTGGTGGAAAACTTTGGATCTTGTTTGACCCCTTTGGCCGATTGTTCAGGCTCTAAAGACTGATGAGGCTCTAAACTCCCAACGTCCCCAGAACATATAATTCATTTGCGGAAGACGCATATATCTTAATGAAAGACTTAAAGAAATAATTATTATTGAGTGTTCATGTAATTCTAACAGAACAGAGCCAATAACAGGTGACCTATAGTACGTGTGCCAGACCGTTGGGTTGGGATCATTTGAGAACGGTAACAGAGATCGCGTATTAATGCATATTTCTATTTGGCACAAGACGGTAGATAATTCTTAAAAAGTTAAGAGAAAGTAACCTAAGTAACCTCGGGAAAGTCCCTAAGTAACTTTCCCGAGATGCTTTTTTTGAAATTTTAATGAAAGGATCTCACAAACCTTCAAAATTCAGTACATACTATGGAGGAATAAAATGCTATGAGACTCTTTCTTGGGATATGATCTATAGAATTGAAGTCTTTATAAGTAATTTGAATAAATATTTGATGTAGGAGTTGGACCTACAAAGTTTTTGCCCTCGACAGAAAAGATATTTGACGGTTATCCACACCGACCTATAAAACTCGTAAATGAGGCTAGGAATGCATCTATAGTAAGCTAGATACGTACTCAAGGTGAATTGCTTTGGTTTTCTCGTATTTGAATAATGCAATATAGGCTTTAAAAGCACTGGTTTTTCTTTTATGCTAGAATTTTATCATGATGGAGTCTGCGAAATCGATTCCAACTTTTGAAAATGACACACACGGGATATTCTGTCCGATAATAAGCCTCAATTTTTTGTATTAGAGGCTTAACTTCCAAATGGAAACATAAGATGCAATATCTTAGTGCAGTTTTCCTGGTAGATCTGGCACAAGGGATCCAGAATTTTTGCCGGATAACAGACAACACCTGATTTGGGTCATAATTGATACTTAGCTCATGGCAATATTTTATAATTAATAATGTAACATGATGTGAATTAGAACGAGAATTGATGCTTCTAATTAAACTCTATAACATGCTGATTAAACATGCAACTAGTATTGCACGTTTTCGCAGGCGTCCCCCAACACGAAAAATGTTACATCATCCACAAAAGGGTTTAGGAAAGTAAGTTTATTTGAAGGGTTTAAGTGTGTTTGTTTTTATTTAATAAAGCAATTTCTTTGGAAAATTCAGCGTTTTGTTTAATTTTTATTATGTATTTTTCTGAATTTTCTAGTTCAAGGGCCTTTAAAATATCAGTTACCTTTGTTTCGAAATTAGGAATAAACCTTAAAATCCAGGCTACTGTGCGCAAAAGTTTTGAATAAGGAGAAAATTTTTCGAAAGTGAGGTAGATAATTTTGAGCTATGACTGGGGACTCTCTTTCTGGTGCATGTGTAATGTGTTTTCCTCTCCTGTAGTCGTATGTAGTGTAGGAGTTCTAAATGTTTCACGACTGTAAAGGCATTTTGGTTCCTTCACCCCTTCGCCAATTAATTTTGGGTTGAAGATGAGCTGGGGATAATCCTATCATGACACAATAGGGTGAGTTAGTTTTGCTCAGAATATGTGTCCTGGCCTATGCATTGGTTAGTGATCAGATTTTAGTTACTCTGTGTAACACGAATTAGTTACTTGTAGGGAATTCTTGATCTAACTCAGTGCAATAATGAATCGCACCAATAAAATATTTCTTGAACTGTACGTTTAAGAGATTTTTCGATAGCTGCATTGATCCCACAGCAATAGTGCTTCAATTTTATGAGAATAATTTCGTTTGACTGTTGCGACTCTTACCTTTGATGCTATTAGTAATATTTTGATTGTACCTGTAATTATTTTTAATTAGGCTACTGCTACATAGGCCTTGGGAAAGGTATCACAAAACCAGTGAAGTTCTACTTTGATGGCCTACTTAAACCTACATAGCGGGAAATGAACATAAATTTGAAATGGCGACTTGTAAAATCCACTTTCTCACTTTCAGAAATTGCAAAAAGGGCTTCTAGATGACTATAAGTACCACTTTCTAAGAGAAAATTCACCTGCCCGCCTTAAATATTGTAAATCAATTGATCTGTTTCTCGCTGAATCCATAGAGTCGGCAGCAGCTAATTATATAAATGTTCGCTAGCTATTTTTGCCGCTAACGTCAACTTTGATTTTTCGTCTTTGCGTGAGTTGTTATATAATTCGTAAAGCTATGACATAGCTATACTTCGCTATGCCATAGGTAACAGTATTCAATTAATAAATTGGTCCCTGAATATAACTTCCATTGCCAATTAACGATACGAATTCTGAACCTAAGAGAATGTCAAGAAGATCATACGTGTAAAATGGGGTGGGGTGGGGTGGGGGAGAGAGCCAGATAACTGTACCGCCAGGGTTCCTTGTGAATTCACACAGATCATCGTTCCGAACATCTTGAACATGCAAGACCTCCTTATGTCCTTTTTCTCTCCTCAGATGAAGGTAAGCGGCTGTCAAGACAGCCGTAGGAACTTCGCAAGCCCGTGATGATGATGATGATGATGATGATAACTGTACGCCTTGAATGTATGGTCAGTCGTGCTGCTTTAATTTGAAATTGGGGATAGGTGAAGTAACCCTATAGACCATAAACACGCTTACTGAAAATTACTTGACGAAAAATGTAAAATTAATTGAAATTAAGTTTGATTTAATGCAGTTTCTCCTGAAATCCAATTAAATTCTACCAAATTATGGAACGCGCTCCTTAAAGGCAAATTTAGTCGTTTGGCACACTATTTTGTAATTAATTAATTTTGACTAGCATTTTACATCAAAGCTTTACAACGATATTTTTCCTGTTATTCGATTTAACTTTAATAAATGATTTAGATAACTGTATGCATTATTATTAGCATATAATTTAGCAGTATTGGAAACTGAAACTTCTGGCTTCACATAATTCATTTTTTTTAATACTTTGATTCTTTATATAAACATGGAGAAAAGTATGTTTTTAAGAACTATTTTTACAATTGAATGTTTGCTCAACAATTCTCCAATTTATGATTTTGACATAACGTAATAAAGCTAACAAATTTCCACCTTTCTTTAGTAAGTTTAGAATTAAACGTGGAGCATTCAAATATTGCATAGATTTTTGTTACAAAGAATGGACACATTTTCTTTTCGAATAAGTGCACTATCTGCATTTTGTGGCTTCTTTAGGTTACTGAATTTCGCGCCTGGCTTATAACATTTTACTTTGTGCACAACGCAGGCCTCGCGTACAATGAATTTTCGGAAAAAAATCTAAATCTGATATTTTATTGTTTTTGCGCATTAATTCTCATCCATACTAAAGCGATTCATCCAATTTGAGTAACATAAATTGAATTATCATTTATTCACTTAAATCATTAGAATCCTAACCCAATGTTTTTAAATTTCTAATAGCCTCATTGCAGGTATCTAATAATTTTATCATTGTTTTAGAATTATTTGTTCTCGGGATTTTGGTTGCAAAAATTGATCTGGCTTTATGCCATATGTCTCTTATTTTCATAATTTTCACTCAATATTTCCCAACGCTATGCTAAATTTTCCTTTTTTAAGAGAGAATCCTCAAATTAATTTAGTTGCATTCCCGTGGACTGAGAAGTATAAATATGGCAGCTTTAATATGGTTAACTGACCATTACTTAGAATTGTATAGTTAAAAAATTCTTTAAACGAAATCTAACTTTCGTTTTCACCGTAGCAAATTTTGGAAAATGTATTATGAGACAATTTAACTTTTTTCTCTTTTATTTCCCTTCTTGCTCTGGCCTAGCTTCTAAATCAAAAACCCTTAATTATGTTTTCTCTTCTAAATCCACTAATAAATCTAAATTCTAATCCTTTATCTATTGAATATATACCTACATAATCATCATTTTCTTTAACGGATAATGTTTTAAATGCATCTACTAGACCAGAATCATAGAGATTGATTTTTTGATTTTAATACCTTAAATCTAGGTTATTGATCCTGATTACATTCCTACACTTTATCTCTAAAAATATCAATATCCTTACAAACGTGTTCGAGCGGCAATGTGTGCTTTGATAATTCAGGAGGTATTTTGGAATATCTAAGCTTAAATAAGCATGAATGTATATATAAGCTATCGAATTATAGAATAAACAAATTTAAGTAATATGAGAATAAAGGAATAACTAATATGAGCAAGAATATTAAATTTTTATTTCTGTATATAATATCTCTTATCTCCGGCTCGGCGAACCATATATGTAAAATTAAAATAGCATATTGAAGAAAATTATGATTATTCACTTCCCCCGGCTTTCCGCTCTCTGGAATGCAGTAAGACAAACACAAACTTATAAAAAAGTGAATTATTCTGATTTCTTGTGTTATAGATTTATTCAAAAACCTTTTGTTGAAGCACTGTTAAAGAATATTTTCATTTGCATAAAGACAGAGAATATTAATAGATTATTACAAAAAAGAATATGAGGGGGTTTAAAATTAAGCCAGAATTATGTTTCACAGCTTCATGAATGAATGGCATTTGCTTACTTAATACAAATAAAACGCAACAGATTTTTTTTTTTTTTCAAGTTTCTCTTTTTTATGTCACGTGACAATTACCAGACACCTGTGCAGCTTCACTTCTGGTTTCAGAATCAACAACCCTATTATATGAAAATCTTTAATATCTTATAAACAACAATGCCTTAGTCGAATGTTGATAATCAATACTGCTTATACCAGTAACGATTAAATTAATCCTCTTAAAAGGATACTTTACCTAAACGTGGACAGCAGCCCAATCCCATGTGATTCTATGGAGAAATGTGTTTTCAAAATTACTCATTATTACCGTTTTCTTTTCTTTTTTTTTTTTTTTTTTTTTTTTTTTGAATAAAGTTTTAGATTTAGAAAATTCACAGTAGTCAAACTGATTCTCGTTTTCGGAAAAATGATTTTTTTTTTTTTAATATTTCGTTTGAAGCTATAAAATGCAGTTTTTTTAGCACTTTAGAACTTTAAAATGTAATATTAAAAATTTTATAAATTCCTTTTTGAGAAACGGGAATCAATTGAATGGCTCTGAATTTTCTAAATGTGAAAACGGATTTTTAAAAAATGCACTAAGTAATGAATAATTTCGAGGGGGGGGGGACGTCCATAAAGTAACACTTGGTTAAACTTCCATCCACCTTAGGGGAAGTATCTCTTTAATGCATATTTGTAAGAAATTTTGCCTCATTTTTTCGCACTAAGAAAGTGTTAAATTTCGAAAAAACTTACAAAACTTTCGATGTAGAATGGTGAAAATAAATAGGTTTTGCCTAAAACGGCCCTACTTCTTCAACGATCATTCATTCTTGAGATAATGTCTTTACAGATTAATAAATTAACAAACAAACAGACTGACGTACAGACGGACACCACACAGATTCTGTGATTTTTGGATTCTTGAAAATGAGTCAAAATGAGTTAAACATTTATTAAAAGAAAAGAAAAGAAAAAGAAACAAAGAAAGTAAAGATAAAAAGTCGAAAACATTTATGAACTCGACAATATGATAGAAAAACTAAAAAAAAAAAAAAAAACTGTTTATGAAAAATGTATGTATTAATGTAAAGTGGTTTTACATTTTACATTACCAAAACACACACACAAACATTTATATAATTCTTTTCTCCTTCCCAGATCATTGGTTATGGCCATTTTTGATGTTGAGGCGTGACTATAAGTTTCTTTTTCCTTTCTTTCTTTCTTCATCTTCTTTTTTTTTTTTATAGCCTGCAATCGAAAGTGGAATCTTTTGTTCTCGAAAGAAGTATTTTGACGATTGAACTTTGCTTGCTCAATAGTCATTTATAATTTCAGACGATTATTATCTTCAGTTGTTTGGCTGGGATGAAAGCTGCCCTTCTGGGTAGATTTTAGCGGCACCCTTTCAATTATTGTACAAAGTATTGCATACGGAAACGATTTTGTATAGTTATCTCAAGAGAAATGCTTAGCTCTAAAGCATGTCATTATCAACTAATAAATGCTGCTTTTAAACTGAAAATTATTACCAGGTGTCTGCTTGATGTTTTATCAGCCTGAAGCAGCACTGACCCTAGCATTTTTGCCACCATAGGTAAGCCCAAGAAATGTTGCTACCCAAATATGTTAAGTAGAAAAATGACGCATAATTAAATTAATACACAATAATACTATAATATACATTTCCTATTTCCAGACACCTCACAATACGCAACAGGCGGTTCGGTTTTGTCTCTCCTACATTTTGCCACAAGTAGCATACTTTGTATGTCGCCTGAAGCAGATCTTGCATCGGAACATACTTTCAAATAACTATATGTTGGTCATATTTTTAAAAATATCCAAGCTAAAGCACATTTGTTAAATGTTTGTTACGATTTTAGCCAAACATAAAGCCCTCACAGAAAAAAAAAAAAAAAAAAAATCTGGTGTGAAACAACCACACGACTTCTATTACCCACTATTACAAGTATTTTATGCATTTTTTGAAGATAATGTATCAGAAGACATAAAATCGATCTAACGAAGTATAGGCACCTAAAAATTTTCCGGTACGAGAAACTTGACAAAGGTGTAAAGACATACAAAACAGAGTTTACATAGCGTGTTAAAAAATAATAAAAATAAAAATGGTAGAATTATCTTTTGAGATATCAACTTCCGAGATTTAAAACTGACTTACCTAATCAGGATGACTGTTAATTTTCCTGTAATAACCACGTAATACATAAGAAAGGATATCTAAAATGGATTTATGTAACAATTTTCAAGAAAATCGTTAGAATAGAATTCGAGATACCAACTTTTACCAAAACTTGGCATACTCAATTATTGACCGGAAAACAATAATTACATATAAAAAGATATTTAAAAGGTAGTTAATATGTCGATTTTGAAAAAAGAAAAAAATGCGTGCAGCTGTTTTTAAAGGAACGCACTTGCGAGGCCTGAAATTCAACTATTTATACAGGACATCGATCAATTTTCCTAAACTAATCAACTATGTCATTCGAAAGGACATCTAACAGAGTGTTTATATATATAGTAGAAAGTTCTTTTCCCCTGACCTTGCTTGCCGCATTTACTGAATCCTAGCTAGCTGATCATGTGACGGAGTATCGGAACATGAGAGGAAATGCGTACTGATGACGTGGATGGCGCTACTTCCTTAACGGGCTGCTGCTAAGAGCGTTGAAAGAATTAGATTCAGTTTTCGACGAGTTTTCGACCGAGCTTGTGTGCTTGACGGACGTAATGCCTGTATTTGAATACTTTGGTTTTCACATTCAACGCCTTTAGTGAGGTGCCAAATGATTTATCTATGTGACGAGATGTGAACAATTCGACGTACTATTAAAATAACTTTCGATAAGCAACTTTAAATGCTCATTAGCATCTATGTAAATATTGTAATATAATTTAACTTTCATTATTAAAATTTAAATAATTAGTAAATAATAGAATTAGTATTCTTAAAGTTCTTAAACGCCCACAACCCACTGGATACTATATATATAGCCATTTTGAAGAAAATTGTTAGAGCCGTTTTTGAGATACAGATACACGGTCCTACTTCCGGTTTCCGATATCCCACTTCCAGTTTTCCAATTTTCACCAAAATTTGCAAAATTTCTCTGTTCATCAGACCTGTCTCAATTTTGAAATTTTTTAGTTCTATCTTTATTAGTCTCGGAGATACGATAGTCAGAAGATTCCCCCCCCCCCCCACACACACACAGTAATAGCCAAAAACTACCTTTTTGGACTCAGAAGACCTTAAAATGTGTAAATCAGGTGAAAACTAGATTTACCGAATCTTTGGATTTACTCGATTTTTGGACGGAATATAATGCTTCCATTACATACGGTAGTCGGGGAATGTAAAAAAAAAAAAAAATAATAATAATAATAATAATAATAATAATTAAACAACAAAAGTTTTATTACGTCAACCAAACACTTTTGTTGATTGTTCCTTCAGCATAAATTTTGTTGTTAGAATCTAAATTATTTTGTTGCTTTGAGCAAACAGTTTTGTTGATTCAACCAAACCGATATCTGTTTAAATCAACAAAAGTATTTTCTTGATACAGCACCTCGCTAAATGATTCTTTATAGAGATATAATGTAGTTTATCGGACTATCCAGTGACAATGGCTCTTGTTTCAACCATATTCTTTTGTTTTAATGGAAACAAATTCGTTTAGTTATCTGTACAAAACTATTGTCAAAATGACAAAAAAAAAAAAAAAAAAAAAAGACAAAAAGACAAAAGAAAGAAAAGAAAAGAAAAATTCTAAAAGACAATCAACAATATAAGTTTGTGCCCCCCCCCCCCCTCCCTCCTAGAAAATCAGTGTAACAAACTAGAATAACTGTAATGCTATATAAGAACAATGCCTAATAGATTAACTGTAATACTATATAAGAAATAATCTGGTGTGTCACTCACACGATTTTCTCTTACCCTGAAATTTAATACTATAAATGCAGGTTGCAGATTAATAGGTAACGAGTACTGTTATAAAGAGTACTGTTATGTAAACCTATGTTAAACAATTCATATTAGGCTTCTGAAGAGTTTTATATGATAATTAGTTCTATGTGTGTGGGGGGGGGGACCGCCCCCCTCAACCCCCCGTTTCATTAATGCACCTACATTTATATAGAATTTAATTCGGTTATTAAAAAATATTTCTCTTTTAAAAAAATAATTTATTAAAATTATCATTTTAAAAAATTATCTTTTATGATAAGGCAAACGATTTCCATATTAGAGAAGTAGTATAACACCAAATATCCAAAAAAAAGTCCATTTTATTCTCAATATTTAAAAAAAAAAAAAAAATACGATTTTTTTTTCAGTTTTTTTTTTCGTTAAAAGTAAAAAAAAATCGATAACTTTGTTTTAAATTATCGCAGATCGATGGTTCAACCATTCGTTTTAAAGGTATTGGCGAGCTCTTTTGAAAGATACCCATCATGAAAATTTACTCCCCTCGAGGGGGGACTTCCCCCCCAGGGGGGAGGCGAGGCTCCTACATACACAAAATTTTTTTCCCAGTTAACTGTCTCTATTACAAAAAATATATATTCGTTTCATTTGGTTTAGTGCAGTCTATAGACGCTAAACTCTATTTTCCTGCAATTTCCCCCATAGATGTAATGTATTAGAATTCTCTTGATTGTCCCTGTACACGAACCATTTGCTTGATCTTAACGAAAACTTTAGTGTGGCATCCTTATATCATACACATTTAGAATACCAAGTTTGAACTTTCTGCCATAATTTGTTTTTGAGATATGCTGATAACAGACATACACACAGACTATTTGCTAAAAACATGATTTTCGTATTCAGGGGACCTCAAAACGTGTAAATATAACAAAATCTCGCGTTCGAAATTTTGACCCAAAGATAATATTTTTTCTACCTTATGGGTAAGAGAAAGGAAAAAAAGGAAAAAAAAAAAAGAAGAAGAAAATATGCAGTTACATAATTTTTAATTTTTTGAAATGCGTTCAATTAGACTTTAAAATGTTTTTAAACAAAATATACGGTCATATCAGTAAATTTCTTTCTTCAGTTTTTTAATAAATGTATATCAAATTTCTAATTAAATGATAATCCTTAAAAATCCTACTGTAGACAAGCATCTCGTAAAAAGAAATTACATCATTAATTTTAATTAAAATAAATGCATCTTTCGTAAGGTTGTTGCGGATCTAATTTTTATTTAATATTTTTACATTTAAATTAATTTCGCATCATTAATCTAAAAACAAATTAAAAATCCTGTTAGTGGCAATAACTGTAATTAAAAATATTTTAGTTTAATGCATTCCAGAGAAATTTATTAAAACCGAAATTACGCTTCCTACTGTAGAAAAACTTAGAAAGAAAAAGAAAAAAAAAAAAAATGTAATATATTTTTCATACATTTCATGATCTTTTCCCGTTCTAACTAGCCCTTTAACATCATCAGCGATGCGCAAACGATATTCGATAAATGTAAATAACTCTCTATCTTTTAAGAAAACCAAAACTACACAAAAAAAAGCCTTCTCGCGCCTCCTAAATGCTTGTTAAACTGTGCTACCACTTCCGCTTGAATGCCCTTCAAGAAATGTACCCCCTCCCTTCCCTTCTTAACCTAACATTAAATACCTCGTTCTCATTCGGTCGACAAAACCAAAATAAAGCTCCTCAAAATTTTTCCCTGAACGCGTATCAAAACGGCGAAGCTACATTCTGGAAAACAACTTAGGGGGGAAAAAACGAGAGAGAACGAAAAGACGAGAGTCGGCGTCTGTAGAAACGAAAAAGAGAAAAGAAAAAGTTAACAAAAAACGCACTAGTTGATAAACGAGATCTGCCAACTTTGTCAGGAAGACCACGCCTTTTGCTGGTGTACTATTGGATAAAGGAAGTGTAAGGCGGGGTTCACTTGACAGCCAATAAAATGATTTTGTGACGCAACTGAAGAGATGGGGAAAAGAGAAGCTCGCAGAGGGACTATAGTCGGGGATAAAAAGCAGTTTTCATTTATCTCTTCTTCACAATTGCTGCAGCGTTCGTTCTTGGTTTCCGATGAAAGTTTGAACAGAGGATTTCACTTTTCTTTATCTCTCTTTTGATTGCATATAAATGGGGTATTTTCTCTTAAAATATGAGAAATGGCGAATTTTTTTAACTTTTATCTTTCAATTTTCAGACGTGTTCTTGTTTCTACAAAATCAAAGGTCAGGTAACGTCGTTCATCGGCAACTTAAAACTTTTAGTAACTTTTTTTTTTTTTTTTCTTTAAAAAAAAAAACCTTTTTTTATATTTAACAGAAGGAAGTATTTGATCGTAAAACTTTTCATGATATGAGAGAGGGCTATTATGAAACATTATGCTGATTCGATTTAATTACATATCGGCTGACTTGTGGCGCCGCAATGCTGAAATTTTCCCAGCGAATAGGAAGGCTATATTTCAGCTTCTATGGCACAAAAACTGCATCAAACTTGATATATAGAGTAATTAAAAAAAAAAAAAAAAAATGGCTGACTTAATTATAGTGCATATCGGCTGATAGAGGCCACTATCATTACTAAAGTAATTCGATTTTTCCACATGGCTACATCTAAAAATTTATTCCTTAAAATTGCACCAAAATTCGAAATCATTATTGTTATAAACTATGATTAAATTTTTGAGCATGTTATCTAGTAGGCGGCATGTTTTTACTTTCTCTTACTCATAGGGTCGAGAAAGTATTGTTTTAGGGTGAAATTTTCGAATGTGAGTTTTTGTTATATTTTCGTGTTCGGAGGTCCCCTGAATACGAAAATCATGTTTTTAAAGAATGGTCTGTGTGTCTGTCTGTGTAGATGGATGTCTCTGCGTCTGTTATCAGCATATCTCAAGAACAAATGGTAGCGGAAATTCCAAACTCGGTATTCTAAATGTGTATCATATAGGGATGCTACAGTAAGCTTTTCGTTGAGATGAAGCAAATGGTTCGTGTACAGGGACACTCAAATCTATTCAAATACATTACGTCTATGGTGGAAATTGCAGGTAAGTAAAGTTTAATAGCTATAGACTGCACTAAACCAAATGAAACGAATATGTATTTTTTGTAATAGAGATAGTCAACTGGGAAAACAATTTTGTGTATGTGGGAACCCCGCCTTACCCCCTGGAGGGGGAAGTCCCCCCTCGAGGGGAGTAAGTTTCTTGATGGGTATCTTTCAAAAGAGCTCGCTAATACCTTTAAAACGAATGGTTGAACCATCGATCTGCGATAATTTAAAATAAAGTTATCGATTTTTTTTTTTTTTAATTTAGTGTTATACTACTTCTCTAATATGGAAATCGTCTGCATTATCATAAAAGATAATTTTTTTAAATAATAATTTTAATAAATTATTTTTTAAAAACAGAATTATTTTTTAATAACCGAATTAAATTCTATATAAATGTAGGTGCATTAATGAAACTGGGGTTTGAGGGGAGCGATACCCCCCCCCCTCTCACACAGAACTAATTATTATATAAAACTCTTCCGAAGCCTAATTTGAATTGTTTAACACAGGTTTACATAACAGTACTCGTTATCTTACCTCTTAATCTGCTACCTGTATTTATAGTATTAAATTTTAGGGTAAGAGAAAGTCGTTTGAGTGACACACCAGATTATTTCTATAGGTAAACAGTATATATAAACGCCAAATACCATTAATTTATTAAACGATTCATCTATAACGCTGTCCAAACCGCAGAAGCTAAAAACATGACATCTGGACAGTAGATTTCTTTCATGGGACATGGGACGTTGGGATCAGTTACAACGTATACAGGTTATCCGAAATTAAACGATCCTATTTTAAAATTGTCTATAGACAAAACTAAGTTGAGAATATTATAAAATTTTCATTAGGATATAATGAAAGTAATGGGAATTTGTTTGGGCGAATAAAAAAAATTAGTTCAAATTTTCGTCACCAGGGGGCGTTTTTTAATGAATTACACACTTCCTGATCCGTGGCTTCTATGGGCTCCAGACATCAATCCATGCGACTTTTGGTCTTGGAGGACTTTGAAAGGTCTAGTAAGCCATGATAATCCGAGAACTTTACCTGATCTTAAAGATAGCATTTCATAACATGTTCATGATATTTCTCCGAACACATTGCGGTCGACTGTGGAACATGCTGAATTACGATTCCAGATGGTAGCTGACAATGATGGCGGTCATGTTGAGCGTGTCTTGTAATTAAATTTGTAAACTATCATAAGTGTATGTTAAATGCGTGTTTCATTAAAAAACGCCCCCTGGTAGCGAAAATTGGAACCCCTCCCCCCCCCCCCCCCCCCAATAGCAAATTCTCATATCTTCATCTACACAAAGTTCCAAAACTTTCCCAACAATAGTTTCGTCTGTAGATAATTTTAAAATAGTGACGTTAAATTTCGAACACCCTGTATTTAAGTATTTTTGAACTGTTTCACCATATCTCTACAGTGGATCCTAAGCTCAAAATTTAGCAAAATATCACTTCTTGCGCCCGAATTAAGGTAAAAAGTAAGAATCTCCTTTAAGATTGCCGAAGTTTTTGAACCCTTTCACCATATCTATGGAGTGCTTTCTAGCAAAAGCTTGAAACTTAGAAAGATGTCTATTTTTAATCCAGTCCCTAATTAAGATGAAAGGTGAAGATCGAAATTCAGTTTCAAAAGATGTGAAAAGAATATTTCTGGGTAATTTTCTTCAAATCTTTATTACTTCCATTACCCTACTGCCGTAGGTAATGGAAGTATTGTATTCGGTCCAAAAATTCGATATCGAGTTTTTACCTGATTTACACGTTTTAAGAATCCCTGCTTTCAAAAAATTAGTTTTTGGCAATTTGTCAGTGTGTGTGTATGTATGCCTGTGTGTATGTATATACGGAATCTTCTGGCTATCATATCTCCGAAACTAATAAAGATAGAACTACGAAGCTTCAGAATTGAATCAGATCTGGCGTACAGATGGATTTTCCAAATTTTGGTGAAAATTCAAAAACCGAAAATGGGACATCGGAAACCGGAAGTGGTAAGTCCGTATCTCAAAAACGGCTCAAACGATTTTCTTTAAAGATGCTACATAAACACTCTGTTAGATGTCCTTTCGAATGATATAGTTGGTTAGTTCAGGAAAACTGATACGCGTCCTGTATAAATAGCTCAATTTCAGCTCTCGCAAACGCGTTCCTTTAAAAACGGGTGTACGGATTTTTTCAAATTTGTCATATTAACTTCCTTTCAAATATCCTTTTGTATGTAATTATTGTTTTCCGGTCATTAATTGAGTATTCGAAGTTTTGGTAAAAGTTTGTATCTAACGATTTATAAGAAAATTATTACATAAATCAATTTTAGATATCATTTTCTTATGTATTACGTGGTTATTACAGGAAAGGAAAATTAACAGTTATCCTGCTTAGGTAGACCAGTTTTAGATCTCGGAAATTGGTGTTTCGAAGTATAACTTTACCATTTTTTTTTTTTTTTTTTTTTTTTTTTTTAACTCGCTGCGCAAAGTCTGTTTTACGTGTCTTTACACGTGTATCAAGTTTCTCTTACCGGAAAAATTTTAGGTTTCTACTTCGTTATGTCAATTTTATGTCTTCTGCTCACATTATCTCCAAAAAATGCACATAATGCGTGTAATAATGGGTAATGGAAGTCGTGTGGTTGTTTCATACCAGATTTATTTATTTATTTATTAGATTTGAACCAAGCTTGGTCTTTTTTAGAGCTCAGAATAAACAGTCTCTTCACAACGGGTCAAATTAACTTGCTTTTCTTTCACAATTCTCTATTTTTAGTTTTTTTCCACGTGCGAAGAACAAGCAGAACTTCTATTACAAAATAAAATAAACTAAGGTTTCAAATTAGTTCAAATAGGTCTATATTTCTTTTACTCATGATTACAATTAACAAATTCATTATGTTTCTTCATGTGAATGAAATTTGTTTCATATTCATTCATAATTTAAGAAAAAGAAACAGAAAGAGTTGAAATTATTCTTGCTTTTGCATGTTGTTTAATTACATGCTTCGTAGGTGTATGTCTTTGGAATAATTTAATTTTCTGAATGAGAAAAAAGTAATGTAAACTAATATCTGCTGTTTCTCTAACTCTATATTTTCTGTTTCAGTAAATGCTGTATCTTAGTTGTAATAAGGCTGAAAGTTCGTCTCCCCCCCCCCCCCCTTTTTAATTGGGATTAAGGAGAGAAGAAAAAAGGGAGAGAGAAATTTTGTAACAATCTATGCAATATCATTTGTTTAGAGACTAATAATAAATTCAGAGATCTTCCACATTTAGTTAAAATTTTCTTCAATAGATGGCGATATTTTTTCCCGTTTCACTCATATTTTTATTGCGGATTTTCGCGAGAAGTTTTATTTTACACCTGTCATTATTAATACTTAGAGCAGAATATTATATAAATTACTATTTATACTATTTTTAGATTTTTTTCGTTAAGGTTAATTTTCTCGAAATCTTTAATGTAACTGAATATACTGTCAGCTTCTTTCACATTTATTCATCTATTTATTTTTTCGAAAATATTAAAAAAAACTAATTAAAATCATATTCTAAATTAAATTAAAAAATAAGTCTGCAAGTCCGTCAGTTTGTTAGTTTGTTAATTAATTTCTTAGTATTCAATTAAAAAAAATGAGTTTTAATTCCGCCAGTTTATTAGTTTGCTTATTAATTTCTTAGTCACAGCAAATATAGACTCCAAAGTGAATTATTGTAAAGAAGTCGGGTCAGTTCTAAAATATTGTCTATGTTACTAACATAAAATAAGTAACTATCATTGTTCTACTCTAAAAACTTTGTAAGTTATTCGAAATTGAAAATTTGCATAACATAATAGAATAGGGCAATATTTAGTACAAACATGCATAACAGGACTACTACATGGGAAATAACATGAAAATGAAAATACGAAATTCACACCAGTAAATTTGCGTTGCAAATTAGGACAAGGTAAATACATCGTAGGGCATTGGGAAAACTGAAATGTGGACACAACATGACGTCTTTATTCAGTCATTAAATTAGAGATATTGTTAGAAAATAATGATAGTTTTGAGTGGGAAAATGGTTGATAAATAAACTGGCATTTCGTAGTCGATGAACGCACTTTATTCGATGAACATTCTTAAAACAATACAAGAAAACTATTATTCGATTCCAAAAATAAAAAAAGACAGCATTATATGCACTGTAAAGTACAAAAACAGTCTCTCACTGGCAAACGGGCAGCTCAGAGTTCAAAAGAATTCCCTCGAGCGCAGATAGCTTTTTGTTTAATACTCGTTGGCAAAGGTAAGTCGCAAAAAAAAAAAAAAAAAAAAAAAAAATCAGTAAATTACATCAAAGAAAATTTAATTTTC
The DNA here is from genome assembly GCA_963930645.1 of Salticus scenicus. Lineage (NCBI taxonomy): Eukaryota > Metazoa > Arthropoda > Arachnida > Araneae > Salticidae > Salticus > Salticus scenicus. The sequence goes on along the minus strand of OZ005656.1, from coordinate 173,910,185 downwards.
TATTTCAAACTGAATTAGAGCATCCAGATTTTAACAACCGTAAACTATTATTTTTCATCAAATGTAGCCAAACTCGCCATGTAGCCAAGAATAGCATCAAGTTCGTCACCGAAAATGCTCTAGTTTGAAGCCATAGACTGTTTATATAGCCATATTGCTTGTGTCTTTGCATGTATTTTCACTACAACATCAGTTCTAATAATTAAAAAGAGTTTTATGCTTTGTAACGATATTATTAAATGGAGTGTAAGGTTTTGCTGCAATCTCTAAAACGAGGAGAGGCCATATAATGAATTTCTGGTAATAACTCTAAAAAGGGAGGTTTGACGAACAAAAGGGAGATGCATAGATGTTATAATAACAACCTTTAATATAAATTTTCAACGACGAATCGCTTTTGAGTTAATCGAAATACACACATATATAGATGCAGACCTCACACAAAAAAAGAAAGTTCTAAACTCGCGGATCTCTCTTTCTTTCTCTCTCTTTTTTTTAAACTTTCAAAAATTTAGTTATTTATATTTGACTGTTATCGAACAATGAAATTAATCTTAATTAATGCTGTTCCTTCAGTTTAACATGCACGAGGTTTTGGTTGTATAAGTAAATGAAATGAAAAACCGTTGATAATTGGCTGTCTATAAACCACACAATTCCCCCAAATTCTCGTTCAAATTTCGATTAGGTAATTTTCGATATAGACCATATACTTGTTGAAGGAGAGAAAATGTACTTGATGTGTCTACCGGATATGCAACAATCATGACCACGAAACAGCATTTTACCTTTACGTTTTCCGGTAAAGTATAAAATAAAATAAAATGTAATATAAAAGCTTTGTGGTTTAGCCTTTGTATAAACAGTCTGCTATATAAACAAAACTTTTAAACTGGTCTCAAAACCATGTGCTGGGGCTATTGAAACTTAGAACTAGAATCTTACGCAAAAAGTGAATTGACTCATAGCAAACTGAACTTAATTTTCAACGTAAAAATTATGAATACAATTACATATGATCCTTTTTATATATATTTCATTTTTATTTATTTATTTATTTATTTTTAATTTAAATTAATTATTTTTATTTATTTATTTTTTTAGAGGAGCCTATTGCTATTTATATAACCTCCTTTCCTGCCAGAACCTCTGTAATTAGACGATTTTATATTTTTCAACACAAAGATTTTTAGTTTAGTCAAATTATAAATTAGTAGCAGACTTTGCCTGCTTCGCTGGACACAATACTGAAATGAGTTGTCATAATCCTATATCATTATTAATTAACCTGAGTTAAAGTTCCCGCTGTGCTCGGTAGAGATTTTTCTCGCTCGCAACATGAGGAGTCCGTGTTCCCACTGCCTTCGGCAGCAACTTACCCGATTCTTACTCCCCCTTCCCCAGTGGCTAAGTTCGAAGTTTTGCGAAATCTCGACAAAGTACATAATGCGTACACCTAATCAACATCCACACACCAAAGTTCGCCAATCTAAGATAATTTAAGGCGAAATCAAACGGGAAAACGTGTTTTTACACGTGTTTATCGCCCTCTCGAGACCAAGGGGGTAAGGGGGGGATTTCGTAATATCCCGTCACAATAAGGGTCGGATACATATAAACAATTTACGCACCAAATTTCGTGACCGCAGATCCCATAGATTTCTCAGGACAAATTTAGCGCTAAAAGGCGTGTCTCGAGTTTTACCCCCTCGTAACCGCCCCCCCCCCCAAAAAAAAAAAAAAAAAAAAAAAATATACCGCAAATCCCAGAAAAACAAAAATGTGTTTTTGGAAATATCCTAAGGAAGTCGCATAGCCTTTTTTCAATACATTTCTTCCATTTTTGGTTGAGGTCTACTCAAAAATCAGGAATTTTCAATATTTCCCCCCTCCCTTCTCTTAAAAATCGAAAATTCCTAAATGCAGATAATATTTATTTATACTCATGTCTAGCCTTCCCATGGGAAATTTCTTTACTGTGAAGTAATTAGGAGCCCAGTTATGCTTACAAACGTTTTTTTTTGTCTTTTGCCTCCCCCAGGGGAGAAAGGGGAGTAATTTCGGAAAAGTTGATAGATATAATTTTAAGATGAGTAAAGACCTAAATTCCTGCGAAGCGCCGTTGAATTCCGTCCAGACGTTCTCAAGTAATACCCGGACAAACGTGTGTTTGTATTTTGTTCCCCAGGGGGGAACGTGGGGGAATTCCTGAAAAGTTGATAGATATAATTTTAAGTTGGGTAAAGATCTAAATTCCTGCGAAGCGCCGTTGAATTCCGTCCAGCCGTTCTCAAGTGATACTCGGACAAACGTGTTTTAGTCTTTTGCCCCCCAGGGGGGGGGAACGGAGGGGAATTTCTGAAAAGTTTATGTATATAATTTTAAGTTGAGTATAGATCTAAGTTTCTGCCAAGTGACGTTGAATTCAGTCCAGTCGTTCTCGAGTGATGCCCGGACAAAAAAAGCGACATACAGACACGATGATATATACACACACACACACACACAGGCAAAATTTTCTGAAGTCATTTTTGGCTTTCATGGTGTGTGAAACGTGAAGATATCGCAAATTTTTTTGATTCTGACAAATTTACGGACAAAAGCCTGATTTTATTAATATAGATGTTAATTAAAAAAATGTTTAATATCCCTTTAAAGAATGTCAAGTAATATTTATCTATAAATGGTAAAATATCACATTTTTTGAGAAGCCCGTGTAAAGCCCGTCTTCAGTATCAAAAGTCAAAAATTTCGTTCTATTCGAAAGGCATTTCTATCCTAAAGTGCGTTCTTTTCAAAAGCGCAAAGAAAAAACTCCTCATAAACAGTTAAAATATTTGATTTTTCTTTTGTATATAGCTTTTGTCAAGGACCTTATATAAACTACTTAAGAGCTCTATAATTTTTTTCCCCTAATGCTCAAAAATACAAAAACAAACATGAATAAAAGTGAACCAGTAATTATGCCAGAGAAAAAGAATAATCTGGTGTGTCACTGACACTTCTCTTACCCTGCATTAAGATTAAATCATAAGATCTATAAGGTAAGATAATAAGAATCAATCATTTTTTTAAGTAATTTAAAACAAGTTTATAGGTACTGTTTTATTTGACATACAATACTATGTGAGGGTGCTACCCCCCCCCCCCCCTCAATCCTCGTTCAATTATAATTCCTACATTTATTTTTATTTATTTTATTTTACCTTATTTTTTTTATTTTTAAATTCAAGGCTGTTATTAATTTGCCTTTAAATTATCAAATTTTTCCTGTGGCAAACTAATACGAACTTCAAAATACCAAATTTTAATATCCTGCAGTTATATGTTTTTAAGTTATATTAATACATATATACCTACAGATCAACTGCTAAAAATTAGACTTTCGTATTCAGGGCACCTCAAAATGTGATATTATACAAAAAATCAGCGTTGAAAAAACTTTGTTTACAGTATGGGAATGAGAAGTTAATTTTCCTTTCTGAACAGTGTTCGTCGACATTAGGTAAATGTAGCAGCAAAGCACTTCCATCAATTACATTCAACGGAAAAGAACGTTTAGCTTAATTTCGGGTAGCGTAGCCCCTGTATATTGCCTCTATAAGCTGTATACACAACACATTGTGTACTTAAATTTGGTTTTATATTTAAAACACTTAATACAAAACGAAGTATATCCCCATTAATGCCCATGTATAGACTCAATATATCAAAATACTTTGTGTAGCCCTGTAGACAAATGATGAATAATTTTTATACCACAATATACACAAAACATGCATTTATGCATATATATATATATATATATATAAAAAAAAAAAAAAAAAAAAAAAAAAAAAAAAATTTCATTTTTCATTTTGTTTAGGGAAGCCAATAGATGTTACGTTGAATTTACCATAAATTTACCCATAAACTTAATGTATTTGAATTCCTTAGATGTCTCTGTACACGATTTATTTGCTTGATCTCAACGAAAAGTTTAGTGTAGTATCACTATATGATACAAATTTAGAATACCGAGTTTGGACTTCCCGCTATTATTTGTTCTTGAGGTGTACAGACACACAGCCACATACATACAGACCTTGACTTTCGGATTCAGAGGACCTCAAAACGTGTAAATATAACAAAAACCCTATTTCGAAATTTTGAACCCAAAACAGTACTTTATCTATCATATGTAAGGGTAAGAGAAAGTAAAACTCATTTGGATTCCACAAAAGTGCTTTGCACACCCATTAAATTATACAGATTGTTACAAAAACATTAATATTTTCGTGCGTGATAAGTGTTCCGTAAATAAACAAGCAGGTTCCAATCTGTAATTGCACTTTATTCGATAAATATTCCCGAAAACTGTTGTGATATTTAATCTCAGAACACTTTTATTGACTTTCGTTTTTCTTGTTCCGGACTTTCTTTTTGTTTTTTGCTTCCCGCCAACTGATTGTTTGGTGCACCTGCCGCATCACGTGACGATGTGTCGCGTCTATCTACGAGTACACTGTAATACTTTTTTTTTTTTTTCAATCATGTAACTTTTGTTATTCGGAACTGACGTTCCATTTTCTTATTCTATTTAATCATAATATTTTTTTTTGTCTAAGATGAATAAATAAAAAGGCTAAACATCTAGGCATTCTTTCATTACGCAGCAATGTGTGAATTATCCTAAATAGTAATTGATCTACATATTATGTAAGAATTTCACAGTCTAATCAACATTCATTATAGGAAAAGAAGTAGTTATTGTTTAAAAACAGAAGTCCTATAAAATATATATCCATGTATTTTCCATCTAATTTCAAGTGTACAATCTGATGATAAGTAAGGAGATTGTTCTTCATCAATGGAATATATGATTACCTGTGACAACCCAGGTAAGTCACACTTTACTTAATTATATGACTGTTGTTTTTACAAATAATTATTAGTAAGAATTATTTGTTATAAAATATATTTAAAATAACTAATTTAATAAGCTGCGAATTCATGCCTTCATTTATATAGTATTCTTGCAACAGATTATGAGTATGAAGTGACACTAAATCGAAAGTATTGAAAAGTAATTAGAAAGATATTTAAGTTTATCTTCTTCTTCTAGTACTTATTTTTATGAAAACTATTTAATTTTATTTTCTTCTTCAAGTACTATTTATCCAAACTGTGTTGATTTAAAATATTAAATGAATATTTACGTATTGAACAAATATTAACAAAACTGTTACAAAAATTTTGTTTAAGTATGTCAGCAACAAAAGATATACAATTTGAACCGCTGAACTCCACAAATTATAATGTGTGGAAGTTTCGTATTGAAATGTACTTGCAAAAAGAGGATCTTTTTACAGTCATTACTGACGATCCTCCCAACCCAATAACCGATCAGTGGCGTTCAAAAAATAGAAAAGCCAGAGCTATTATCAATTTACTTATTGATAATGAACAAATCGTTTACGTTATGAATCTAGATATAGCACGAGAGTGCTGGAATGCTCTGCGCCAAGTCCACGAAAGATCATCGCTTACCAGTAAGCTTTTCTTACTTAGGAAACTTTATTCCATAAAATTAATTGAAGGTGGTGATGTTAACCAACATATAGCTGATATATATAAAACACGCGACAGACTCACCGCCATAGGTGAAGTCATAGATGAATCGCACCTAGCTGCATTAATGCTATGCTCACTCCCTCCTTCGTATGACGTTCTCATAACAAGTCTCGAATCGAGAGACGAAGCGCAATTGACACCTGAATATATACGAAACAAATTAGCTGATGAATATGCCAAAAGGCTTGAAAACAAAACTATTCAAAATTCAGCGTTAAAAGTCCAATACCATAACAAATCGGAGAAATTCTGCAAATACTGCAGGAAAAGAAATCATAATATAGAAGATTGCTTTAAGTTGAAAAATAAAAATAATTCTGCTGTTAAAAGTCACAGTAAAAATTTCAACAAAAAACCCAACTTCAGATCCAACATATGCTCTCAGAACAATGAGAAGCCAGATAGCGCTCAAATTGCAGAGGGGACCAATAAACCAAAAGCTGATAAATTGTATTCTTTTTATGTTGGAGATAAAACTGTAAATTGGGTGGTTGATTCAGGGTCGTCTTCACATATCTGCAATGATAAACTAAAATTTCGCGATCTTAAAAATAACGTTTCTAACGTCACTATCGCGAACGGCACGCAGCTAAAATCTTTGGGTTCCGGTACTGTGGATTTGTATACCGTAAATTCGGAAAACACACAGAACAAAATAACACTTAAAAATGTTCTTTATGTCCCTGAAATAGAAACTAACTTAATTTCTATAAAAAGAGCAACAGAGAATGGTTGTATCGCTGTATTTGATGATAAAACCTGTAAAATTGTAAATCAGGGAAATACATGCATTGAGGGATATGTGAAAAATAACTTATATGAATGTCAATTAAATTATTCTGAAAACAAACACACAGCGAACATTGTAATACAAACTTGTGATAACGAAAATTGCATAAACAAGTGGCATGTGAAACTTGGCCACAGAAATACTAACCACATTAAAGATTTAGTTAACAAGGACATGGCTGTGGGTATAAAATTAAATGATTGCAAACATAATACTGAATGTAAAACATGCATAATGTCAAAATTAACTGATTCACCTTACCCCAAAGCTGCACAATTTAGAGCCTCCGTACCACTCGAACTGGTCCACACAGACTTATGTGGCCCTATGAAAACCCCCACTGTAGGTGGAAAATATTACTTTCTTACATTTATAGACGATTACAGTCGTTATACTATTATATATTTGCTAAGAAATAAGTTTGAGGTATTTTCTAAGTTAAAGGAATATGTGGCTATGACCGCAAACAAATTTGGCCGAAAAGTGCAAGCAATTCGCTCCGACAACGGGGGTGAATACACTAGTATGGAAGTAAATGAATTTTTGAATAAAGAAGGAATTGAGCACCAGTTTACCGTTCCTTACTCTAGTGCTCAGAACGGCGTGGCAGAACGTAAAAATCGTACGCTGACCGAAATGGCTCGCTGTCTGCTTAAAGACAGTAATTTACCGAATTCCTTTTGGGGGGAAGCCGTAAATACTGCAAATTACATACAAAATAGGCTCCCGACCTCCTCATGCGACTCAACTCCTTACGAAAAATGGACCGGCCGTAAACCCGATTTATCAAATATAAAAACATTCGGATGTCGCGCATACGCATATGTACATAAAATACATAGGGGAAAACTGGATAGCACCGCTCAAGAAGGAATTTTTGTGGGATATGATAATCGTAGCAAAGGTTACAGAATTTGCACAAATAATAAAAATGTAATAATTAGCAGAACAGTAAAATTTTTGGAAGATGAGAATAGAGAATCCCACAATAATGAAACATCACAAATCAAGAATGAAAATTCAAATGATGAAATTCCGGTGTCCAAATTACCAATATTAGATACTGATATAAATATAGATATAGCGGGCGATAACGATAGTCCGGATGACACGCAAACTCTGCCGCGACGATCACAACGATTAAATAAAGGTGTTCCGCCCGACAGATTTGCATTTGCTGTAAATGACAAAAGAATTGATGAGCCTAAGTGTTTTGATGATATACTAAAAATTCAAAACCCAGCTGAAAAAGAAAATTGGCTGAATGCCACACTCGACGAAATGAATTCACTCAGACAAAACAATACTTGGGAACTTGTTGACGCTCAACCAGGGACCAAAGTAGTAGGGTGTAAGTGGGCGTTCAAGGCCAAATACAATAGCCAAGGACAAGTCGAGAAATATAAAGCCAGGCTTGTTGCCAAGGGTTTTTCTCAAAAATACGGGGTGGACTATGACGAAACTTTTGCACCAGTTGCATCGCATACCACTCTAAGAAGTTTCTTGACCATGTCACTATATAAAAATTTGAATCTAAGGCATGTAGATATCAAAACTGCTTTCCTACATGGAAATTTGCAAGAAGATGTATACATGCATCAACCCGAGGGTTATGTTATCCAGGGCGAAGAAAATAAAATATGTAAGTTAAAGAAAGGGATATATGGCTTGAAACAAGCCGCTAGAGCGTGGAATTTGAAAATTAATGAATCATTGTGTAAATTAGAATTTAAACAAAGTCAACATGACAAGTGTTTATATATCCGTAACAAAGATAACACAGAAACTTACATTCTTGTGTATGTTGATGACCTACTTATAGCTGGTAAAAATCACAATATTGACATACTAATTAATCAACTTAGGGAAGAATATCCATTAACCGACCTTGGGGAAGCCAAATATTACCTCGGAATAAATATAGAAAGACCTTGTAAAGGGGTAATTACGCTTGATCAAAATAATAAAATACGAGACATTGTAACCAAATTTGGGCTAGATAACGCACGGCCCTCTGACACACCGATGGAACCAGGGTATATAAAATTAACTGATAATGACAATCTCTTACCAAACAACACAATGTACAGACAGGCTATAGGCGCGTTACTTTACATTTCTACAGTATCGCGACCTGATATAAGTGTTGCCGTTGGCATCTTAAGCCGTAGAAACGAAAATCCTAGAGCGAAAGACTGGGAGGCAGTTAAAAGGGTTATTAGATATTTGAAAAATACCCAAGATATTAAATTAAAACTTTGTAACTCTGGTGAACCTGTTCTTAGAGCATATTCGGATTCGGATTGGGCCAATGACCCAAGTGATAGAAAGTCCATCTCAGGAAATTTATTTATATTGGATAAAAATCCAATATTTTGGACTTCGAAGAAACAGTCCTGTGTGTCCATGTCTTCAGCAGAGGCTGAGTACGTCGCAGCTGCGAGTGCTGCACTTGAAATACAGTGGCTCAACAAACTACTGGATGATTTAAATTTGCCGCAACAATGTCCTATAGTGTTGTACCAGGACAACCAATCTACCATCAAGATTGCTGAAAATGATAAATTCCACTCCAAAACAAAACACTTACAGCTGAGATATCATCTTCTGCGAAACCTAATACAAGAAGGCCTAATAAAGCTTCAATACAAACCTACCAAAGAAATGACCGCCGATACCCTAACAAAAGCTCTGCCAAAAACTGATTTTAATAGACATAGAAATGCATTAATGAACAATTGAAAAATTTCTGAACTTAAGAGGGGGTGTTGTGATATTTAATCTCAGAACACTTTTATTGACTTTCGTTTTTCTTGTTCCGGACTTTCTTTTTGTTTTTTGCTTCCCGCCAACTGATTGTTTGGTGCACCTGCCGCATCACGTGACGATGTGTCGCGTCTATCTACGAGTACACTGTAATACTTTTTTTTTTTCAATCATGTAACTTTTGTTATTCGGAACTGACGTTCCATTTTCTTATTCTATTTAATCATAATATTTTTTTTGTCTAAGATGAATAAATAAAAAGGCTAAACATCTAGGCATTCTTTCATTACGCAGCAAAGTGTGAATTATCCTAAATAGTAATTGATCTACATATTATGTAAGAATTTCACAGTCTAATCAACATTCATTATAGGAAAAGAAGTAGTTATTGTTTAAAAACAGAAGTCCTATAAAATGTATATCCATGTATTTTCCATCTAATTTCAAGTGTACAATCTGATGATAAGTAAGGAGATTGTTCTTCATCAATGGAATATATGATTACCTGTGACAACCCAGGTAAGTCAAACTTTACTTAATTATATGACTGTTGTTTTTACAAAGAATTATTAGTAAGAATTATTTGTTATAAAATATATTTAAAATAACTAATTTGAGGAAGCTGCGAATTCATGCCTTCATTTATATAGTATTCTTGCAACAAAAACCCCCAAGAAAAATTACTCGCACCATAAAAGTTATGTTAATACCCACATAGTAATTTCAATTTTCAGCGAAATTGCAGCAGTCTTGCTTTGTAAGCCAATAAACTTGCAGCAATTTGAGCGTGACAAGCTTGTAAGCTCATGCCAAGATTGAAGCAACATAACGCAAACGCCGAAGTCACCATATGCCAAATTTGCAGCAAACTTGTCGTACAAGTTGCACTCTTACTGCATCAAATTTTCTGCAAATTCGTTGCAAACTAGTAGAAAAGTTAGCTTTGTCGTATTAAGAATATTGCAAATTCATTGCAATAGACAAACTTGTCATGTCACACCAACTGCTAATGCATTGCAAACTCAGATTCTTATCACATCACACTTTCTGCAAATACACATAGAAACACGTAAATATAACTTGTATTTCATATAAGACTTGTAACAAGAGACTTCGAATATTTTGGAAACCCCCGCAGACAGACAATGTCACGCTTCTTCCTTCAATAAACACCAAGAGCAAGCAAACGTCGTGAAACCGTTTCATTATCAGTTTTCAGGTAGTTGAATTTCAAATACTTACATAGCAATTTTAGTTTGCAGGAAAAACGGTGTGGAAGGGGAAAAAACAAATATTAATTAAAACGAAAGATAGATTTATGTTCTGTCTACTTTGCGGCAATTTCACTACAAATTTGTCTCATCAAATTTGTCATGGCAAGATAATATCAAGAAAAATTTAACTTGCTGCAAATGTGATTGTTATCTGGGTAACGTTATATAACCACATAACACGAAAATCACTTGTTCAGGAACAATAATCCACAGCTTATTGCAAAATTTCTCAGTGATAAACATGACAGCTCAGAATTCAATGTGATTCCCCCTAGTGTAGATAGATGGCCTCCTTTTATACTGTTTGGCAAAAATTAGTGTCGAAAACAGGTATACCAAAAAAAGTTAGCAAAATTCGTTTCCAATAAGAAAGGTCTAGCAGATTCTGGCAACTCTAAACTGTTATTTGCCGCCAAATTTCATGGTCAATTTCTCTAAGTCATGAAGTCCGTCATCAAGTCCGGACTCCGTTGAAGTCAATAAAATGCTATTATGTTTCTCATGCCTCTGCACGTATTTTCACTCCAACAGCAGTTCTAGTAAAAGATAGGGGTTTTATCGTTTCTAAAAATATTGTTAGGAATAATTGAACATCTTTACTAAAAAAAAAAAACTGTTAAAGTGAAAACAGATGGCAGTTTTTTCTTTTCCGCGAAAATTGATCTTAGTGACCAGAAAGGGGGAAAATGGTACTTTAAAGTTGTCAAAATTTTGAAGTTCTAACTTCTATAGGAACCGAGTTCTGGAATTTCCGGAGTGATCCAATATGGTGTCTATAGTGCAGAAACACCTCGAAAATATATAAAACACAAACTTATGACTATGAAAAGAATAGAGGCATTCTTCAAGAGTTTAGTTTCTGTTCAGATTTTAAAGCTGAGCGGTCGTCTCTAAGACACTGCTTCAGTAAGCATTTGATCGTTGTTCCTGAGTTTGTTAAATCCCTGCTCTGTAGTGCATTTAATGTTATTAATTTAACTTTTTATACAAGCGACAGTTTTATTCGATTGTATTGAGAATATTCGTTAACTTTTGTCGTTGAAGCAACAGTTTTATTTTACTGTTCCTACAATATTCAGTCAATAATGTCAATTTATCAACTAGAACCTGCTTACTTCTTTACGAACTACGCTGTACACGCTTCTACTTCCTTCAGTGTCCAGATACATGAACCAGGAGGAAGATTTATTAATCGTCTTTCATGGAATATCAATTTCTACGTACCACCATATGGTCTAATTAATGCCATTCCTATGCTGGCGTTCTAATTAAAATAGCCCTAAGAGTTTAGATATTAAATGTGAAAGAAGATGCGGGTGATCTTAAGTTCGCTGATGACAAATTCATAATTAGTTAATAATGTATTTAGTTTAATAGCGTAAATGTAAATAGCTGGTCAGCCATACATTTTTAGTAAAAAAAACATAAGTAGAAGAGTAACAATTCTATAAATATACAATGAATAAAAAAATCAAAAAGCTGTACTACATTATTTTATTATGAAATTTTGTTAGAAAAGTATAAATATAATAATTTTTTATTTGAAAATTTTGTATACGTAATATGTACATCTATGTATTTTGTATAAAAAAGCGAATTTAAAAAATGGTCTCCATATATATTAAAAGGATAAGAAATTTAAGAAGTCTTTTTCGAGAACATTTTTCGGTTTGCGGTTAAATTTAACCTGTCTGCGAAAATTTACAGTCATTGAGAGAAATATTATAGGAACTATTACATATGTTGAGTTTTGAGGTTTTTTTTTTTTTTTTTTTTTAATTATTAATTATTTGATTTTCAAAAGGCTTATATATATGTATAAATATACATATGCGTATATCAAATTATATATAAAATCATTTATAGGGGAATGTCTCCGGTTGTGGGCACACTTTTGATTTTGGCTTATAACTTTTGATAGAGTAGATATTGTGCAAACATATAAAAACAAATGGAAAGCTAGAATCCTTAGCTAACCTTTGATGAAGTAACTGTATTGATTCCGTCAACCAGAAAAATATTATTACCAATTTTGTGAAGTAGTCATTTTTGGCCAAAACAAAATTTGTACACTGTAAATAGAAGCGTCTTAAATTCAGACAAAAGTGTGTCTGAAATGTCAATTCAGACACATAAATGTCTGAAACACTTACGCATGCAAAATTTCAGACGCATGTGCTGTCTTAAATTAAGACACGTAAGTGTCTTTTTTATAAATGAGCTCAGATAAGTGTCTGAATAAGGTCGATATGTCTGAAATTAAGACATATAACATTTTCAGATACATAAAATTTCAGACATTTTACAATTTATGCACTTAAAAATTCAGACATTACAAATTTCAGACACTTAGAAATTCAGAGATTTGTATTACTTAACAAATTTTCCATATGGAATCTACTTTAAGCAGCATGCATATCCTGTTTTAACATTTTTTTAAACAAATAAATTTGACATTATTTTATGTAATATAAGTAGTTAACTTATTTAAAATACTTAGACACGGATCTTATTCTGTTAAAAATTAAAAAACAAAGTTAATTTTTATTTAAAATTCTCACATGTAATTTGTAATAAATCAAAAAAATATTAAGATAAACGAAGCATGTATAACTTGTAGCTAAGAAAGCGAATTCGTAGCTAAACAATCTTAAACAATTTGTGCATAATTGATTTTTTTTTCGCGTTTTAAAAATTATTTTATGTTTCCCTACTCTTCAAAATGTAAAAGAGCATTTTTTTTTTTTTTTTGTTTCATGTATATAGTTTGTTTTCTTGCAAATACCAGTAAAAAAAAAAATCATTTAAAATCCATAGGCTGCTATTTTTTCATATTTATTAAGCATTTTACAAAAAAAAAAAAAAAAAAAAAAAAAAAAAACTCTAGAACTCTACACATGAAATTTAAGATAATATGTATTAGGGCAGCATACTATTGTAACAATCGCAGCTATCGTAGATCACAAGTCGGATCATACACTCCGCAGAGAAAGTATTCGAGCACTAGCAATAATCCCCGTCTTAAAAACGTGAGCTTTACTTCTTATGAACAGTTTTATTGCAAAGACATAAAACTTCAATTTGTTTTACGGATACTAGAATGTATTTCGTTATACAAGCAGAGTACAGCGTGAGCACCGATGGCTTGATTGGGAAGACACTCGACTTTGAATCCATTGGTTGTCAGTTCGATTCCCGCCGGGGGCAACGGGAACTATTATTGTAAAAATTATTAATATATATATTCTAAAATCTATTTCTCACAGGTAAACAGTATAAAACGCATCTTTTTATTAATGAAAAATATTCACTTCAGACAGGATCAAAGATGGCGGAATTTCAGACGTTTCGAGTGTGAAACGATGTTCCTTTTAAGACACTTTTTAGCATCTTAAAATTAAACACCCGTTTCAGACACAATTTTGTCTGAATTTCAGACGTTTGTATTTACAGTGTACCTAGTTGTGGGCACACTTGGAAAATCCGCTAAAAATGGGAAAAGAATAAGAAAAACCACCATAAATACTGAAATCAACAAAATTTATTCATTTTGTAAGGATTCAGTGGCCGAAATAATAACAGAAAATGGCATTTTTCCAATTTTATTCACCATCTTCTTCGTCCTCCAAATGAGAAGTGCAATGCTTGCAAGTAAAATAAATTGCATGTATATTGGCACACTTTAAATGCATCAAACGATCACACGCGTTCCATTTAATCGAGATGGCTCTTGATAGGCATAGTGGCAGGTGTTTCAAAGAGATGACACAGAAGTCGACATCATCAGATTGTTGAGACTCCAATTTTTAGCATGTTCGGCCGGCAATTTGAAAGGTGGAGTTGCTAGACTTTCTCCAGGTTTCTTCTGGACAGACTCAAATGCTGCATGGAAGTCCATATTCTCGGGCAGTCGATTTTATGGATTTCATATCCACTAAGCAATCCTAAATGGCTTTAACCAGCGCATTAAAACCCATTTCTTTTGGATCGGTTGACCTTTTTCGGAGATTGCATTGCTAAAAAAGCCTAAACATACATAAAAACACTAATAAATTATGTTATTTTGACATAAACGACCATATTTGAAAGTTTGTAAGTCAGAAACATGTTTTAAATGAGAAAAACAAGTGTGCCCACAAATTTTTATAATGGCAGAAAAAGCAATTTTCGGTCCACATTTTGGCTGAATCGATATTGCATCACAAAATATAAGGAATATACTGCATAAATATACCTTGCATTTTGAATTTTTTACATTTTTGAATTAATTCACTTCGATTTATCGCAATCTGAAAATATTCACAAATCACTTTTGTGTTGCTTTTTCTCAGATTTTTATTATTTTTTTTTTTCGATGCTTGCACTTACTAAGAAAATGCATCTATTCACTTCGCTGTTAGCACAAAAACTGCATACTGTCACAATACAAGTTTGACAGTACTCAAATCCACCATATTTGCTTTTTGTTAAAAGATACGGTGGGGTTCCCATAACCGGAGAATACCCATAACAGGAGATATTCCCCTATATTTTTCGATTTTTCGATAAAAATTGTACATGCCAAGAAAGCGACGTAATTGGGTAATAGTCGTAGGTCGGGGAAATTTGTTTATTGCTTCAACTCTGTCAGGGAGGGGTGGAAGTCCTTCGGCAGAGATATTAAATCCGAGAAATTTTATATTAAGTACACCTAGAGTACACTTAGAGGGTTTAATAGTAAGACCGTAGTGACTTAATCGTTCAAAAAGGGCTCTGAGATGTTCAAAATACTCTTGTTTATCTTTAGATGCAATAAGAATATCATCAACAAATGCGTAAACACCATCTAAACCTCGAGTCACTTCATCGATGAATCTTTGAAAAATACTAGAAGCATTGCACAGACCAAATTGCATCCGAGTGCTCTCGAAGAGTCCGAAAGGTGTACAAATTGCAGTTTTATGGATGTCTTCGGGAGTAATCGGAATTTGGTGATAAGCTTTAATTAAATCAATGTGAGAAAATATTGTGGTCCCATGAAGCTCGCTAGTAAAATCAACTATATTATATTAGGGATTGGATACTTGTCCTTTTTGGTTTGAGCATTAAGAGCTCGATAGCCACCAACGGGACGCCAATCATCGCTTCCTTTTTTATGCACCATGTGCAAAGGGGAAGCATAATTACTTTTGGTTGGGCGAATATGGCCTAAATCCAACATGTGCTGAAATTCTAATTTTGCAATTTTTAAACGATCGGGAGCAAGCCGACGTGGTTTAGCAAAAACGGGAAAGCCAAATGTTTCAATATGATGCTTAACAGAATGTTTAATAATTTGGTCTGCGCATGGAGGTTTTGTAATACTAGGAAATTCATTTAACAATTGAGAGAAATTATTATCACTAAATACAGATTTTATAGAATATATATGAGCAACATTAATCGTACCATTAGACTTTAATTTTGTGTTAGCGTCGATTAATCGACGATTTCTAAGATCTGGCTTTAAGTTAAAATAGTGTAAAAAATCTGCACCAATTATAGCTGTAGACACATTGCATACATAAAAAGGATAAATAAAGTTTTTTCTTAAACCTAAATCGAGTGATAAAAGTTTTTGTTTATATACATTAATAGAAGTGCCGATAGCAGCTTTAAAAGTTTGTATAGGAATGCTTACCTTTTCAACTGTGGCAGCTTGTACAATAGAGCAATCGCTACCAGTATCGATAAGAAAATTAACATTTGACCGACGATCTCGTGCAAAAAGGCGACGAAAACTATTAGTGTACCAGGCGTATGTCGCCGCTACTCCTGGGGTGTGTTGTTTTCCTGGAAGGTGCACGGTGGTGAACATTTATTGGCTTTAGAGCCAAATTTTTTATGATACCAGCATAAGGGATCGTTCTTTACAGATGGGCTCCTTGGTCGAAAAAACCGACGACTATGAGAAATACTTCTCGAACGTCTTAGCGATGCTACTTCTTTACGCAGAAGTTTAATCTCTTTCAGCAATTCTGAGTCATTGTTGCAGAAAGCGTTCGAATCGGAACTAGTTTCTATTGCACTCACCTGTGCAGGTGTGATGTCCAGAATTTTGTCGGCTATTTCAGCAGCTTTTTGGGAAGTGACAGGAATTATAGACGCCAAAATTGATTGCACGTTTGAAGTCAGTTGTTGCAGGAAAAGCTCAAGTAGCAGGGCATCTGTGACGTTATGGTTCTCTGCACGCCGCTGCATAAGACGAAGCAGGTCAGAGGGCTTCCGATATCCCAGTTGTTCTCCTGTAAGCAACCGTCTAATTTCTTGCGATTTACTCTCTCCACACCGAGATATCACTTCATCTTTTAACTTTCCATAGGGGTCATTGCTGTCAGGAGAAATAATGATGTCCCGGACAGTCATTGCAACATCCTGCGGAAGATTTGCTACACAGTAATTATATTTTGTTTTGGATTCCGTTATGGCCTTTGGAGTAGCTAACTCAAATGTAGATTCGATCATAGTAAACCACAACGAGGGGTCTGCTGGAATAAAATTAAGAATCTTGACTGCAGAAACATCACTCATAGTGAATCCGTAGCGGAAGAGATTAAAAACAGAAGCAATAGAAAGTTAAGATTGGTTCCGATTTGAAACCGAAACTCTAGCTGCACGTAAACGTTACATAGAAGGATGAAAGTTTTCTTAGTCCAAAGTCACCATTTATAGGTGTTTGTGATGATTAACACAATGATGAGTCGTTCATTACCAAAATAAACTCTTTAATAACTAACAATCAATAAATGGAACAAGCACGCATTTTGTGCGCGGAGTACTATAGACTTCTGACATACTACGGTACCATACTTACAGAATATGTACTTCAACTTCAACCAACAGAACATTCTGTTTTTCAGCCTTGCCGGGAAATGGTCCCGTAGTATGTCAGAAGTCTATAGTACTCCGCGCACAAAATGCGTGCTTGTTCCATTTATTCATTGTTAGTTATTAACCCCTTAACGCGCGCTGTCCTCGCTGCGAGGACGCAAAATTTAAGATCCAGCAACAAAAACTCATCCCGGAAACTTTTTAGCAAAAATTCACGTTTATAACATATCAGAAGAGGCCGGATTTTTTAACCTTAAAATTTAAAATTTCTTTTAGTTTAATTTAGTTCATGAATTCCGGTGGCAGTATAATTTAAATGTTTCAAATTGTCTTGCGCCGCAAAGGGTTAAAGAGTTTATTTTCGTAATGAAGGACTCATCATTGTGTTAATCATCACAAACACCTATAGATACAGTGATAACCATAACCGGAGAATACCCATAACAGGAGATATTCCCCTATATAATGTTTTTTATTTATTTTTATTTCATTATTAGTATATAACCCTTTCAAAAATGACGGAATGTGAACAATAAATCTTCAAAACAATGTTTAGATCATGAAGATCACCATATGATCATTCAAATGTATTTTGAATTTTTGTTTATAGATGGCAGCATCAAATGTGTTTCGGTATTTCATAATTTTCGTTCTGAGATTAAAAGAATTCTACCCGATCAATAAATATTAATAATAATAATAATAAAAAGAAAAAAAGAAAAAGAAAACTGCTGGCTGACAAGAAAAAAAAAAAAAAAATAGGCCTTGTTTTTTTTTTTTTTTTTTTTTTTTAATTAAAATTCGTAGCAATAAGCATAAACTTCTATCAAAACATCTACATTTTCTGGTAACATTTAATCATGGGAATTGCACATTGAAAAATATTTTTCTGACCTAAAGAAAACAACATGAATCATTTCCATAGTAAAAAGGTCAAAAAACACTCAAACCCGGCAGCAAACAGACAACAATAACAATATTTAAATCATTGATATGAATCATTATTCCTATGAATGATTCATATAAATAATGATGAATACACATGAAATTCAATGAAGACAAATGATTAAAATTACTGACATATTAGTTTAATTCATAAAAAGTACTTTCATATGTATTCCTATCTAGGTATTTTCGTATGTATGTCGTAAGTTTACTTCATTATAAATCTAAACAAACAATGAAGCTTGATAAATATATTTAAAGGCTTTAATATGCTTTTACAAATATTTTAAGAGTTTTTCAATGAAACGGTCATTCGGAATTAAAGAGTCGTCAATTTGGAATTTGTATTTTCTGAATGGCAACAATTTTGGTTTGTTTTTATCTGTTATTGCGTTGTCGGTGATCCGTTATATTTAATTTAGAGCTTTAAACATTGCAATTGGATAGTTTTTGAAGGTTTTAGAGAAAATAAACATGAATAGATGTGATACAAAACAGATTATGTGTATATTTCCGTAAGTTGAACAATCGACATGGGAGTACTTAGGCCTAAATATGGCCGCGATAAGTTTGCTTTTCCGTTGCCTAGGGCAACAGCTTTTTTCGAAGATGAGTACGAACCGGTATCGTCACCTCACTTGCAAGTTATGTAAATAGATTTACTAGCAGGCTTTGCCCGCTTCGCTGGTCACTATATTTAAATGATTTCTTTTAACTGAATAATTGAAACGTTTAAATAAATATATTTCGATTGGTGACTATTTTCGTCACAGCTTTAGTATCGGACCTCCTTGACGATATCAAATATTTTTTGAACTTCTTGAATCTGTACAACAAAACTATTATTAAAACGAATATTCTCGAAAACAGTCCAATATTAGTGTTAATTCTTCGAATATTCTGGAAACAGTTGAAGCTGTTACTCGTATAGCAAAAGTTACTATGCGATGAATGTTCTGGAAGAGTCCAAAAAACAGTCACTTGTTCCACATGAGTAAAGAAAATAACATCAAATACTCCAGAGCAGAAATCTTCGCTAGCTCATGAAAAATGTCCAGTTGCTTAAAGTTCAATCCCTAAAGTGCAATCACTCAGAATAAGTCTCTGAATAACTCTGAATCGCAATGATTACATACTCCTTGCAGAAATAAACTCACTCCTATTTATAATTCACTCCTTTTGGCGATCTCACTTTTGGCAAAACTCACTCCTTTTGGCGATAGGACTTGGTGATGATTCCATTGAGAATCCC
The DNA here is from genome assembly GCA_963930645.1 of Salticus scenicus. Classification (NCBI taxonomy): domain Eukaryota; kingdom Metazoa; phylum Arthropoda; class Arachnida; order Araneae; family Salticidae; genus Salticus; species Salticus scenicus. The sequence continues at coordinate 173,890,696 of OZ005656.1, read as the reverse complement.
ATGGAAAGCTCGAGATCTATGCTCCCGTGTGTCGGAGAACTTCGAAACTTCGGGAACTACCATCGTTCATAAAATTTGGTCGCCCACTCACCAAGTTTGTTGCCAAGGCTGACCCCACTGAAAGTGAATGAACTACCCTTTTATTTACACTTTGCCTGTAAAACTATTTTCATTGCAACAGTACAATTGAAGCAGGAAAAAAGAGTTAATCCTTTGTAACAATATGCTATGAGCACTGTATCTACCGTATTTTAGACAATTATTCTTTTTATGGTTATATATATTTGCTATTAAACATATCATTATTTTTATTTCTTTATTTAAATATTAATTTGAATTAATCAAATGTTTATGCCCGACAGCGTGCAAGTGCAGTCACACACAGAAGTTCATTTATTTCTATGATAAATTAGCGTAGTGTGTTGTTGTTGTTTACTGATAACATATATACATCAGATTTGTATGCTTCACTCGTAGTCCGCTTTAAATTTTTGTCAGATAAAGACAGCTAGCACATGACAAAATTACAATATTGAGAAATGTAAAGACACCCAGAGCCAGCACAGGAATCGAACCGCTCTCAAACGTCCGAAGGCGATTAGCAGTGTGGTGATATAACCACTCGGCCACGGAGGGCCCATTAGCGTAGTGGTTGGTAATAAAAAAAAAAAAAAAAAAAAAAAAAAAGCAAATAAATAAACATTATCGTGCTACTCAACTTTATTATTCCCTTGGCAGCTTTTGAATTTTTGTACGTCATATTAGCGATAGATTTTTTTTTTTTTTTTTTTTTTTTAAAAGGACGGAGGACTATTAGTCTCAATCTACGAATTTTTACGATACCAGTTTTACGATAGCTGGACTTTTATCGAAATCGAAAATTTATCGAAAATATAATTGAATAATTTAAAAGCGATGTTATACTGTAATTTGGAAAAAAAAAAAAAAAAAAAAAAAAAAACTGACAGTCCTCCGTATTAAACTAAATTCTGCTTTTGCCAGAATTTCATCAAAATCATTTTTTTTTTTTTTCTTTAGGACGCAGGACTTAGTCCCAATCTACGGATTTTTACGATACCAATTTTACGATAGTTGGATATTTATCGAAATCGAAAATTTATCGAAAATATAATTGAATAACTTGCAGGCGATGTTATACTGTAATTAAAAAAAAAATAAAAAAATAGTCTTCCGTACTAAACTAAATTCTGCTTTTGCCAGAATTTCATCAAAATTGTTTTTTTCTTTAGGACGGAGGACTATTAGTCCCAATCTACGGATTTTTGCAATACCAGTTTTACGATAGTTGGACATTTATCGAAATCGAAAACTTATCAAAAATATAATTGAATAATTTGGAAGCGATGTTATAATTTGAAAAAAAAAAAAAAAACTAATAGTTCTCCGTACTAAACTAAATTCTGCTTTTGCCAGAATTTCATCAAAATTGTTTTTTTTTTTCTTTTTCTTTTGAAAAAAGAAAAGAAAAGAAAATTAATAATAATCAGTATCAATTTTTTTTTTTTTTTTTTTTTTTTTTTTAGAGGGAAGGAGGAGAAAGTCGAAATATAATTGAATAATTATATATATATATTATTAATTCAGATTGCAAAATTAAGTGATTGAAATATTTACGAAATTTACAATTGAGTGCAAATATTTATATACAAATATTTACATCACTTATATACGAAATTAAAAACACCATTATCCATGGCATGAAGCAAGCCTGTCGTAATGTACTACACTCGATTTTGATGAAGGTGTTTGAGTAGTTCTAACAACGACGTCATTCAGTATTTTTAGAACTGTATAAGGACCGTCCCAGTTACACTGTAGTTTGGCAGAGAGTCCTTTACGTTAAACAGAGTTCCACAACCAAACTTTGCCTCCTTCTTTGAATTCAAATTGAGTAGATTATAGGTCATATATCGTCTTCATTCTTTCCGTTGCCATGTGAATCTGCTTCCGAGCAAAGTTATGTACGTCTTGAAATCGTGACTAGAGATCTTGGATGTATTCCTCGGGCGATGAAGGCGCATCTGGTGGACAACCAAACAGAAGATCAAATGGGAGACGAAGTTTGCGTCTGAACAGCATCTGAGCTGGAGTATAGCTGGTGGTTTCATGGACAGCACTTCGAAAAGCAAGCAGGAACAACGGTAGCTTCGAGTCTCAATCTTGCTGGTTCCTTGATACTAAAAGAAAGAGGTTATTCAGGATGGTATGGTTAAACCTCTCGACCACGACGTCCGACTGGGGAAGTAGGGGCGTTGTCTGGGTTTTGTCTATGCCGAGTAATTGACACAGTCCTTTGAAAACAGTAGAGGTAAAGTTCGTACCTTGGTCGGTGTAAAGTTGTAGGGGTGTGCCGTACCTTGACACCCATTGCTGCACTAGGACGTCTGTAACTGTGTATGCCCCTTGATCGGGAATGGGATAAGCCTCAGGCCACTTGGTGAAATAGTTCATAACGACGAGAATAGACTTATTTCCACTGAAGGTCCGTGGCGAAGGACCCAAGATGTCGAGTGCGATCCGCTCAAATGGTGCTCGCACGTTATACCGTTGTAATCTTCCTCGGCTTCGTTTCTTTGGGCCTTTACGCGCTGCACAAGCATCGCAAGACTTGCACCATTTCTCCACATCCTCCCTTGCCTTGCACCAGTAGAATCGTTCTTGAATTTTCTAGAGAGTATTCATCACTTCAAAATGGCTTCCTATAGGGCTATCAAATTGTGTAGACTTTAGGTCATATATCATCTTCATTCTCTCCGTTGCCATGTGAATCTGCTTCCGAGCAAAGCTGTGTGTGCCTTCAAATTGTGCCTGGAGATCTTAAATGTACTCCCTTGGCAATAAAGTCGCATCTGTCGTCTGCCAAACAGGATATCACTTGGAAGACGAAGTTCACGTCCAAACAGCATCTGATCTGGAGTAAAGCCAGTGTTTTTATGGACACACTTCGATAAGCCAGCAGGAACAACAGCAAATTCAAGTCCCGATCTTGCTGGTTCCTTGATACTAGAAGAATGAGGTTATTCAGGATGGTTCGGTTTAACCTCTCAAACATGCTGTCCGACAGGGGATGTAGGGGTGTTGTTTGAGTTTTGAGTTTTGCCAAGTAGCTGACAGTCCTGTGAATACTGCAGAGGTGAAGTTCGTGCTTTGATTTGTTTGAACCTGTAGGAGTGTGCCATACCACGACACCCATTGCTTCACTAACACCTCCGACTCTGCATAAATGTTGATCAGGAATGGGATACGCCTCAGGCCACTTGGTGAAGTAATTCATCATAACGGAGATGTACTTATTGCCACTGGAAGTCCGTGGCAAAGGACACAAAATGTCATGTACAATCTGTTCAAATGGTGTTCCAACATTATATCGATGCAATCTTCCTGGACATCATTTCCTTTGGGCTTTTGCGTGCCGCACATGTATCACAAGATTTGCACCATTTCTCCAAGCCCTCCCTTGCATTGCATCAGTAAAAGCTTTCTCGAATTTTCTAAAGAGTCTTCATCACTCCAAAATGGCCTCCGGTAGGACTAATATGCAGCTGTTCTAGAACGTCTGGAATATTCGATCTAGATAGTAAGATTTGCTACCTGAAATTCCGTCAATCCTCATATTCCCATTTTCTGTACACTACGCCGTTTCTAATATGAGAGAGTACCCAGTAACATTTTGTGAAGGAACTAAACATGGAAATGTCCGCCAGGTGCGTCTATTGCTGGTCACCTCTTTGAACTGAATTTTTGGCTTTATATCAGTATCTTCCAAACGGGCTTGTCTAACTTCCTGATTACTCCACGGGTCCGGTTTCGACGGTGTTGAAACTGTAGCTTGGCAAGCAACTGGATTTATCAGCTGGTATTTTTCTTCGGATCTAGAGCAATATTCGCAATTATCAGAGCAGAGCTTCTTGACAAGGCATCTGCATTTCTATGTAGAACTCTCTTTCGATGATGTATTTCGAAGTCATATTCCTAGAGGCGTTGTATACACCTGATAATCTGGCCTTCCGGATTCTTGAAATTAAGCAATCACGTTAAAGATGCGTGGTCAGTCCGGAGCAGGAATCTTCAGCCATTGAGATAATAATGGAAATGTTCAATGGCCTTTGCGATGGTGAGCAGTTCTTTCCTAGTAGTACAGTCAGCAGCAAAAGTATCCGAGCACTAACAAAGATTCCTATATAAAAAAAGTACACTTAATACTGTTTTGTTAAATAAATCCTTGTCGAATCATGTTCTTAGACTGACTAAGACCAGGATTCGACAAGGATTTGTTTAATAAAACTGTATTAAGTGTACTTTTTTTACATAGGAATTTTTGCTAGTGTTCGGATACTTTTGCTGCCGACTGTACAGTAGTTTCGCTCCGGTTTAGCGAAACATTTACTCCACTCTTACTAGGCAACAGCACGCTCTCGGCCATCCATTTCCTGTGAAAGAACAACACAACACTTTCATGGCTTGCATCAGTATCAAGTATGAACTGTTTGTCGTTCTGTGGACACGTCAAAATAGACAAAGATGTTAAAGCCTCTAACGGCTGTATTCACCAATAACTTCGATTCTCGGTCGAACACGAAAATCTGAAAAGCGTATAGAGTCAGAGTTCAACTTTTAGCAAAATTAGACGTTTCGCATCTGCCGTCTAGCGGAATTTTTATTTCCAGATTTTTTAGCTGAAAACAACCAATCAAAATTTATATGAAATCTTTGACGCTAGATGGCAGAAGCAGGATGCTAAGTTTTCTTGGAAAGCTTTACTCAGCCTTTAGACGATTTTCTACTTTTTCCGTTGAACCGGGAGTTGAAGTTAATGGTGAATAAGGCCATTAGTCTCTTGAATGATTTTCACATTCTTCTGGCCACAGGACTTTTGTTTAGTTTCCATCAGCTTGTGGAGAGGTCTGGCAATACTTGAAAAACCCTTCACGAACTTCCTGTAGTATGTTCATAATCCCAGTAAACTTTGCAGTTGATGGATATTTTCTGGGCAACTCCAGTTCTCGACTGCAGAGATCTTTTCAGGATCAGTTCTGACACCTTTAGCCGAGATTATATGGCCGAGATAACTCACTTCACGACGGAACAAGTTGTTCTTGCTTCTATTCAATTTGAGGTTTTTCCAGCACCTTACGGCTATTTCTTAACCTTTTCGCTGTCCCCAATATTACCCGCCATCTGTTGCCTGTTTTTATAACTAATCACTAGCTAAGGGTGTGGCTTATTTGTCACACAACTGGTGACATAACAACTGGTGACAGCTGGTGACATCATGAGTGAGAATTGAGCAAACATTGGAAACGAGTTATCTCGTCATTGGCGAGTTATAGCAAGTAGACGACTGATGAGATAACTCGTCAGTGGCTGGGAAAGGGTTAAATGTTCTTCAAAATTTGTCCCACGATGATAATATCATCCAGGTACAAACGACTGGCTTCACAGGAAAGGTCTTTTTGAGACTGTTTCCATCAAGCGCTCGAAAGTTGCAGGTACATTACATAATACAAAAGGCACAACTTTAAATTGCCACAGTCCTTGTCCCATAGTGAATACAGTCTTCTCACTGTCACCAGGATCTAAGTACACCTGCCAATAGCCGTTCTTCAGATCCATTTTCGAGAACCACTGATTTCCAGAAAGTCTGTCTAAAGTGTCTTCAGTTTTAGGAAGAGACGATAATCCACGCAGTATCCAGTTGAACCATACTTTTTTCGCAGCAAAACTGTAGGAGAGGCCCAAGGACTCATTGACGGCTTGATGATGTTATTACGCTGCATCTCATTTAGAAGCTCAGCCACATTTTCTGCTTAGCAAATGGAAGCTTTCTTGGATGTTGCTTGATTGGAGGATAATTTCCTGTGTCAATTCTGTGTTGAGTAATGTTTATCCTTCCGATGTCTTCAGGTGTGCGAGAAAACACGTCTCTAAATTTATAGAGTAGCTTCTCCGCAGCAGGTCTCTGTTCAATGCATAACTCTGCATTTTTGAGCATTTCTTTTATTAAAATCTCAGAATATTTGGCCTCGGTTCATTGCGTGTACCAGTTAATGCCTGTAACTCGAGTGTGGATTGCTAAAACCTCATTTTCTTCACTGTCTTTACTTTATCTCTCATGTTGACGACTCTCACTGGAATAATGCTCTTTGAAAGTCAACCATAGATGAAGCCATCAGAACTCCTTTCAATCTATTGTCTGGATTCGGATATTCAATCAGTCCATAGTGGAAATATTGTTCTTTAGGAGGTATCGCGGAAGTCTTAGTATGTTGTCTTAGTATGTGGTGGGATGGTCATTTCGGATTTTGTTGTTGTCTGACAAATTTGTTGAATGTCTGAATTTTTAATGTTAAACACAGCTGTGTCTTCTGAACTTTCTAAGCTTAAAATCCAGTTGGAAATTATATTTTCTCAGGAAATCAAGTCCACAAATTAAAAGATCTCTGATGTCTGCTAAATATACCATATGCTGGTAACTGGCATTTCCAAATGTGATGGTCAAGTTCATTTTTCCATATATTTTGATTTCACCACCGGTCACAGTCTGGAGTTTAACGCAGGGCGGCGTCCAGATGATATTCTCTTTGAAATTATGAACTATACATCCATTCTAACTATGGTTACGCTGGCTCCAGTATTCAGAATCATATGGCAGGTGGTGTTGTTAACTTCACCATAAACAAATAGAGTCCATTCTCGCCGCCACTCATTGAAACTGGAAGATTTGAATTTAATTCCATCTCATACTTTCTTTACTTTGTTTATTCTTTAATTCAAAAATTTTATGAGCACTAGTTTAACCCAAGCAATGCCGAATAGACCTGCTAGTAGTATATATAAACACATGTTACAAATTAAGGGTAACGTGCTGTAAGAAGAAAATAAAGGTAAGAATTGGAAATACTTAATTTTATATGACATATATTTGTGAGTAGAGCTACTACCACCACAACCCTTAAATTTAATAAAGCATTTTCACCATTTACGTTCAATACAAAATAATTTTTCGATTATTTTGGGACATACTTCCATATTGTTTACAACACATAATACTGTTACTGTGAATTAAATCTTTTCCCCTGCACCAATTGTCCTATTAAAGTGAAAGTAGTTTTACAGTCAAAGAAAAAATGAAGGAGAAGTTCTTTCACTTCTAATGAGGTCAGCCTTGGGTACAAACGAAAAATTGTATGAATATTAATAACCCGTTAGTAGTCGCTAGTTGGTCGATTTGCCGCCCATCCCATCAGTGTTGAAGATTTTTTTATTCAATAGCCACCAAAAATTTTTGGAAATGGCATTTGATAGACATAAAAGGCGAATAGAATCGAAGAAATGATAATTACATATATCATATATCACATCTTAAAATTATTGGCGACAGTTGAACGAAAAAGTGCGCAATCTGTATAGGTGGCGCTGTCTATAGCGACTACTAACGGGTTAAATTAAAATTTTTATTCCAAACTGTTCATAAAACTTTGACACGTACCTCTTTTTGAAACTTAACAATCTTGATCAAATTTTTCAAGTGACACTCACATTTGATCTTTAAAATAACAAATTTCAATTACTGCAAGTATTTGTTTTTGTTACACAGATAACAGACATACACAAACATCAATCGTTAAAATTTTGATTTTCGTATTCAAGGGACCTAAAAATGTGCAATCATAGAAAATATCAGCGTTGAAAATTGGACTTCAAACAATATTTTGTTTAAGATACGCGTATGAGAAAATACAATTATCATTCCTAATCAGTTTTCCTTGACTTGGTGAAGTTTAGTTCTTTTGTGTAGCTTTCTAAACAAATGGTGAAACATTTTCGTACCATATACTATAGTAAACATACTTTTAGGCATATTATATATATATATACATATACGTATATCATTGCTTACTCCAATTTAAAAGTATTAAACTGCACCTTCTGGAAATTTCGCACATTGAATATTTTTGGATGTTTCTGTACTCAAACCACTTTCCCGATCTCAACAAAATGTTCAGTGTAGCATTCCTACACTATCTACCAATACGTATTTAGACACTTTCGGATTTAGATGTTTTGTCAAATATCTAGAAAAGTTCTTTAGGAATCATCTTGAAACTTTAGTAGTGTAAAGAACATGTTATACCTCATATATTTCAGCAAAAGTTGTGTCCTGAAGAGGAAAAGGGAAACAGTAAAAAATTAAACAAAAGTCAAAATGTTTTGGATCACCCTCTAAAAGGTAATGCTTTAAATGCCTTTCGGTTAAAGCATGTGATTAAGAGAATTTTTCTTATTATCTGTACATAATAATAATAATAATAATAATAATAATAATAATAATGAGGCTACTACATATATTCATGGAAATATAACTTTTTTTTTCTTTTAATTGCAACAATAATTTTCACTTTTTACTTTCCGAACATTACATGTAAGGAAATTACTGTAGTCATAATTTCCGAAATGAATTTTGTATCTCGCAAAGCTAAAAAAAAAAAAAAATGTCGTAAAATGTTCCAAATTTATATTTATGTCTATTACGATGCCTAGTTACTATATCTCCAAGTTTGGTTTTGACATGAGCTTTCCTTTTAGAGATATATACCATTTTACCCGATTTTTCATGATGTATGTATGTGTATGTGTATGACGTGTGGGTGAACACGATAGCGTCTAAACGCGTTGTTCGAATCATCTGAAAGTTGGTACATATGTTATAGACAGTGGCGGATCCAGAACTTGACTTTTGGGGGGGGGCTGAGATTTTTCAAAGTGTTATTCTAGACCAATAAAAAATTTACAATTGCAATATTCAATTGTGAATGTCAGTGTTTTGGGGGGGGGCTTCAGCCCCCTAGCCCCCCCCTTAAATCCGCCACTGGTTATAGATGATTGTAGCATGAAACCTGTTAATTTTCGTGAATCTAGCACTTATAACTTTTTTTTACAGGACACAACAAAAAAATTCTTTATCATTATGGCCTATAGGGTGAAAATTATTTTAAGTGCGATAGTGTCTAAATACCTTATCCGACTGATCTGAAAATTTATATGCATGTTATAGGTCGCGATCGCACGAACTGTATTGATTTTGGTGAATCTAGCAAAGCTTACATGCAGAGTTTTACAGGGACAAAACAAAATTTTCTTTATCATTATTTAATATGGGCTTGTGCTGGAGTGAAGGTTACAAACATTCCAAGAGGTCAGGGGTCGTGTGACCAGACTGAACGGAACCATGGAGACCGTCTGAGCGACAGATGCTTTGTGTGAAAAAATTTTGTATTTTCTAAAGAAGCGGTGACATCAATAGTTTTCGATTTCACGCATGGCTTTTGTTGCTACCGACATTTCTCTGAGTTTCGGGTAGACGACGATTGGTAGAAAATGATATCACAGACATAGTGACATCACGATCAACGAATCAGTGCTTCGTGTGGGGTATCCCCCCCCCCTCCGAAGTGTTCTCAGGGTGAGAGACACTCAAATGAGCAGAGAGACTTGGTGCTTAAAACGTGTAGCATGTTTTTTTCTAGGATGCTTGGAGGCGAGCATTTTGTAATATTTTTTTATTTCTTTGTAGTACAACCTTTTTTTTTTTTTTAAGTTTTACTGATTGTTAAGTTGAATAAAAATAGCAAACATCGTCACTACTGGACTCATGCATTTTGTATTTTGTTCTTCGAGGTGTACTCCCAAAAATCACCACAGCTTTAAGTAAAGATATAAATTGGTGGCAGCGGTGGGATGTTGTTTTAAGGGAAAAAAAAACATCGAACTCTGTCTTTTATGTGTTTGTGGTGAAAAAGAAAAAAAGAACGTTTTGCTGTGAGCCCGGTGACAACTGAAATTCCTGAGACCTTACTGGAGATTATTGATGCCTGTGACAATAGCGTGGGAAGGAGAAAGGATTAAAAGTGCTTCTTCCGTGTGCTGCTGAATTCCCTGGAGATGTCAATCAGGGAGGTTTTTTCAGGTATGTTTTCTTCCATTGTCAGATATGTAAAGTGTCAGAGATTGAGTTAGTGGGTTGATAGTTTTTATTTTTTCTGTTTGTAACAATGCATTTAGTTACGAAGTTTTAGGAGTAAGAATTTAGTTTTTATGCGTAAAATTTTAAGCACGGATATCTCGGATTCAAGTTAATAGTTAAGGCAACCGCCTTAAAGATTAATTTCATGACTTAACGGGGCGTTTACTTGAGAGATAAATTTATCGTTAAAGTTCTGTTTATTGTAAAGGTGAGCTTGGTAACTTTAAATTGTTGTTTAAAGTTTGATAAGGTTATAATTCTAATTTTTTTTTTTTTTAAGTAACGTAAGGAGTGGGTATACTGTAACTGTTTATATAGGAAAAAGTATACTGGAAATTAGTTGATTTTCCTACTGGTAAAAATTCTAAGAATTTTTTTTTCTTCTCTAGTTGTTTATTTTAACTAAATATAGGTACTGTTTATTGTATCTGGGTAAATATTGTAGTTAATGTTTAGAGAAAAGGTGTTTAAAGAATTTCGTAGGTGATAATCAAAGTGTTACTTTTGTGTATATTTTCATGGTATTTGATTTGTTTATTGTTTTTATTACATGTGCATTATTTTTCAGTAATTAGTGAAATTGTATTTTGTAATTATGGCATTTCTCGTTAAGTATACTAAAAATGTATTGCTTGAGTTAGCAGATGAATTTGGTGTTTCGGGGCTAACAGATAAAAACAAAAAACTGGAAATCAGGGAAGCCATTGAAAAGGCGGCTAATTATGATAAAGGGGTTGAGAAGGTGCTAATAGAAGGGATTTTGGAAGAGAAAGAAAGGGAATCGAAATTACAAAAAGAAAAGAAGAGCGTGAATGGGCGTTGCAAAAAGAAGAGGCCGAACGAAATTTTGAACTTGAGAAACTCAGAATCCAGAGCGCTGCAGAAACTAGTAGCGTAGAGTCGGGGAGTTTAGTTCAAGAGACGGTTTTGAAGAAAATTAAGTTAAAGGACATAGCTCCGAAATTTGACCCAAAACAAATGGATATTTCTCTTTTTTTCACGATATTTGAAAGATTAGCACGTAAAGAAAATGTTAGCGAACAGGACTGGATGTCGCAACTTATCCCTTTGTTTCCAAGCGACGTCGTACAAATAATTATGAAATTAGACGAGTCAGAGGCTGATAACTTTCAACATGTAAAAAAAGTGTTGATGAATAGATTCAGGTTGAGTGCGCGTGCGCTAAGAACGAAATTTGAATCGCACAACAAAAACAGTGAAGAATTATGGGTTGATTTAGTTCACGATTTGCGAGGGTACCTAGATAACTGGCTTGAGACTTTAGAAATTAAAGATTTAGAGTCATTAAAGGAATTGATGCTCACGGAGCATTTAAAGAAAAGGGTACCATGCGAAATCAAACAACATTTTGTAGATGTGTGGGAAGAAATCAACAAAGCTTCGGATTTGGCGGAGAAGTGCGACAAGTATGACGCGGTTATAAAGGAGAATGGGAAAAGAGAATATAAGCCTTTTCAGCGTTTTACGAAGGGTAGAAATTCATTTGGGAAGGATGGTCAGAAATTCGGGTCAGGTAAGCATGATGGCGGGAGTAATCCGAAAGCTGAGTCAGCTAAGGGCGACAAAAAAGAGTCAGGAAAATTAAAAGGGGATAAAACCGAATCTAAAGATCGTGATTTGATAGAAATAGCAAAATTGTGTGCTATCTGTGCTCGGAAAGGGGCCATATTCGACCTAACTGCCCACAAAACCCTAATCGCAGAACAAATCCGATCAATAACTTAAGTGCGGGCGAAATTTTAGGTGTTGGTTTTGAGCCTTATATAGGTAAATTAGAAATAAATGGACAAGAGCGCGAATTCTTGAGAGATAGTGGCTCAAATATTGACGTGTGCGAAAGGAATATGATTTCTGTAGAGGATTTACTGCCGGAACAGGTATGGATTAAGCAACCGTTTGACGAAACGTGTAGGTGTTTACCTTTGGCGAAAATCGTTTTAAAAGGGGAATTCGGAGAGGTCATTACTAAAGCGGCTGTAAAACCGGCTAATTTGAGTCAGGGAATATATCTTCTAGGCAATAAAACCGCAGAGTTAATCGAGTCCAATAAAAAAATTGTTTATCCAATTAATGCGATAACGCGAAGTCAGAAACGTGAGCAAGAAAGGATTAAGAGTGCGCAGTCCGAAATAAATAATGAAAAGCCAACTCAGAAAAAAATTCAAAATTTTGAGGAGGAACCGGGTTTGATAAGCGAGTCGTTAGAGGAGACTAGTGCAGAAAATAAAGTTGTTCTTCCTGTGTTAAAAGAAACAGACAGGTGTCCATTAATCGGGGTTTCAGCTGAAGAGTTTCAAAAAGAGCAAATCGCGTGCGACACGTTGAAGTATTGTTGGGAAAAAGCTAGAAATGAAGCGGGAAAGGAATTTAAGATAGAAAATGAGCGGTTAATTCGAATATCGGATTCTAAGCGTAACCAAAACCGGATGCAGTTGTGCGTGCCAAAGAAATTTAGGGCAGCGATTCTAAACCTGTGTCATGATTCTGTGTCAGGGCATTTAGGCTCGTGTAAAACTAAGCAGAGGGTGCTGACTAATTTCTTTTGGCCAAATTGCTATCAGGAAATCGAAGAGTATGTCAAAACTTGTGAAGTTTGTCAAAAAGTAGGTCAAAAAGGGGATAAGAAAAAAGCTCCGTTGAGATTAGTACCGATTATGTCTGAACCGTTCAGACGTCTGTCGATTGACGCTATAGGTCCGCTTGTAAAGAGCAACAAAAACAATCGTTTTGCGATAACGGCTGTTTGCGTCGCTTCAAAATTCCCGGATGCTATTCCTGTGGAAAACCTAACTTCGAGGTCAGTGATCAATGCATTGATGCAAATTTTTGCGAAGACTGGATTTCCTAGAGAGTTAGTCTGCGATCAAGGTGCTTATTTTACGAGTGACTTATCGATAGCGTTTTTTGAGAAGTATGATATCAAAATCAATCATTCTTCTGTCTGCCATTCGCAATCTAATCAGGTGGAAAGAATGCATTCCACTCTTAAGAGGATTCTCAAAGCGTTATGTCTCGAAACGAAAAGCGATTGGGAAGAAAATTTGCCTATGGCTCTTTTCACGATGAGGACGGTGCCGCATGAGAGCACGGGATTTTCTCCTTCAGAGCTTATTTTTGGGAAGAATTTGAGGATGCCTCATACCATTGTTTACGAAAATTGGATGCAGGAAGAGGAAATGAATCAAAATGTAGTCGAGTATATTTTGGATTTAAATGAGCGCTTAAAAAGATGTCAAGATTTGGCAGGGGAGCCTATGACGGAATGTCAACAAAAAAGGAAATGGTGGTACGACCAAAATGCGGTGTCCCGAAAATTTAAGGTGGGAGACTCGGTGTTGGTTTTGGCTACCGCAAAACCACATAAAATGGCAGTACAGTGGCTAGGTCCTGGTGTAGTTACGGGGGTAATATCCGATACGAACTATACAGTAGATCTTCCGGGAAGGAGATGTAAGGACACGATTTTCCACGTGAATTTAATGACACTTTATCATAAACGCCCAGAGTATGTCAACTTAATTTTGGAAGAGGGTCGCGAGGAAATTGAGGAGGATGCATCTATCCCGTATCCAATTTCGGACCCAAATCATTTTGACTTGACAGACTTAATTAAGGGGAGTAATTTGGGAAATAAGCTTTTGGAAGGGAATTTGGCAACTTTACAAAATGTCCTAGTAAAGCATAAAACGGTGTTTTCTAACGACCCTGGTACGACCCATAAGGTAGAGATGGATATCATTTTGACAGATGATAAGCCGATTCGTGCAAAACCCTATCGCATGTCCCCGCGGCAGTTAGAAATTATGCGGAAGGAGATTTCCAGGCTGTTAGAGTTAGAGGTGATAGAGGTGGGTCAGTCCGATTACGCATCGCCTATGATTCTTGTAGAGAGTCCGGGGAAAGACCCTAGGCCGTGCGTAGATTATAGGGCCCTCAATGCCAAAACCCAAGTGCAATTTTTCCCGTTACCGAATATTGAGGAGGTTGTTGAGGAAGTGAGCACTGCAGAATATATTTCAGTAATGGATCTGACGAAGGGGTATTTCCAAATCCCGTTAACGAAACATGCGCAAAGGTATGCGGCGTTTGTAACCCCTTTCGGTGAATTTATTCCAAAAAAAGTGACGTTTGGCTTAGTGAATGCTCCATTTTATTTTTGTAAATTAATTAGTGAGGTGCTAGGGGATTTAGTGAGTTTTGTGAGACCATATGTGGATGATCTGGCTGTGTTTTCATCCAGTTGGGAGCTCCATATCCGGCATCTGGACATTGTGTTACAACGTTTGGAGGAGGCAAATCTAAAAGTGAAACCGGCAAAGTGTTTATTCGCCCAGGACCATGTAAAATTTTTAGGGCACGAAGTGGGGTCAGGGAAGAGGTCGCCGAGTGACGCGAAAATCCAAACTATCCAAGAATTTCCCATTCCAAAGACAAAGACGCATGTAAGGTCATTTTTAGGTCTGACCGGATTTTACCATAAATATATAAAGGATTATGCGACAAAAGCTGCGCCTTTGACGGATTTGTTAAAAGGGAAAAATAAGAGGGAAAAAATTGAGTGGAGTCAGGAATGTGATCAGGCATTTAATGTACTAATATTAGATCTAACTAAGGGACCGGTACTCTATGCTGCGGATTTTTCAAAAGAATTCATTGTTCAGACTGATGCAAGTCTTGTAGGGGCGGGTGTGGTCCTAGCTCAAAATTTCGGGAATAACGAGGAGCATCCAATTGTTTATCTGAGCAAAAAATTCTCTAAGGCGGAGCGTAATTATAGTACCATTGAACGCGAATTAGCGGCAGTCATTTTTGGGGTGAAAAAACTAAATCATTATTTAGATGGACAAAAATTCGTTCTTCAAACCGATCATAACCCTTTAGTTTATCTTAAAAAAATGATGGGCACAAATTCACGTTTGACGGGATGGGCCTTATGTTTACAACAATACAACTTCACAGTCGAGCACAAGAGCGGAAAAAAGCATTTGAATGCACATGCGTTAAGTCGCATGCATGAAGAATAGAAAAAAAAAAAAAAAGCCTTGGTTTTAGGTAGTGTTTTTGGACTGTTTGTAAATTTTTTTTTCTTTCATTTGTATTTCAAAAAAATGTTTGAATGTATTGATTATGAATTATTTTTCTTTCTTTTCATGAAATTTTATTATGTAATTGTGAAATTTCAGTGTTTGACTTTTAAAATTTTGTTAGGTGTAGAACCTTTGATTGTCATCACGAAATTGCATGTGAATGTTTAATTTTTTTTTATATAATGTGAAATGTGACCTTGGAATCTAGGAATTATGCAAGGTGTAAGACTAGAAAATTTATTTCTAAGATTATTTTTAGTTCTATAAAGTTCAGGGGGTTGTTTCGAAATTTTTTTTGGGGGGGCTAGCTCAACTCTCTGATGTTGCATGTTTGATAATGGGAGGAGGCACCTGTGTCTTCTGGAGCCCATTTTACAACCTGAAGGCCGTAAAATGGTCTTTTAGGAGGGAGGAAGCTGTGCTGGAGTGAAGGTTACAAACATTCCAAGAGGTCAGGGGTCGTGTGACCAGACTGAACGGAACCATGGAGACCGTCTGAGCGACAGATGCTTTGTGTGAAAAAATTTTGTATTTTCTAAAGAAGCGGTGACATCAATAGTTTTCGATTTCACGCATGGCTTTTGTTGCTACCGACATTTCTCTGAGTTTCGGGTAGACGATGATTGGTAGAAAATTATATCACAGACATAGTGACATCACGATCAACGAATCAGTGCTTCGTGTGGGGTATCCCCCCCCCTCCGAAGTGTGCTCGGGGTGAGAGACACTCAAATGAGCAGAGAGGCTTGGTGCTTAAAACGTGTAGCATGTTTTTTTCTAGGATGCTCGGAAGCGAGCATTTTGTAATATTTTTTTTATTTCTTTGTAGTACACCTTTTTTTTTTTTAAGTTTTACTGATTGTTAAGTTGAATAAAAATAGCAAACATCGTCACTACTGGACTCATGCATATTGTATTTTGTTCTTCGAGGTGTACTCCCAAAAATCACCACAGGCTAAAATTATTTGAAATGCAATAGCGTTAACCTCCTTATTCGATTGAGCTGATTGATTTCAGACTTTTCTTACTTTAATTTATTGCCGAAACGTCAGTGGAGGCTTGCATGTGGAGGCTCAAAAAGTTTTTGGGTTCTGTGCGTCTTTCTGTCTGTTCGGATGTGTGAACCGCGATAGCGGACACAAAAATTACCCAACTGACAAGCAAATTTTTACACGTGTTCACGAGGTACACAGAATTAGCTGTATGATTTTAGTGTGCATATGCATTCTGTTTGTAATTCATGCATAGGGATATGCCAGAGTTTTTCTTACCTTTATAGTCGATGGACAGAATATGTACGTACCACGATAGCGGCCGCTAAAATTACCCCGAATGATTTGGAAGTTCGTACACAAGTTCAGGTTCTATACAGAAATAGCTGTAGTTTTTTATGCGTATATTGTTTATGGTTCGTTTACAGGGACATGCCAAAGTATTTTTTGTCATTACGACCTATGGACAGAACAGAATTTCTTTTAAACTGTTTTAACGTGGTTACACTGCATTAAGGAAAATGAAATCAACGTATATTATTGATATGCTTGAAGACATGTTTTCTGTAGAAAAATGTGTAATTAGACAAATTAATTAATGTACAAAAACCTTACAAAAGTGTTCCGATAATGTTACGAAATCATTAAAATGATTTCAAATTGAGAACGATTACTCTAATGAGTTGTATAATTTTTACGGACATATATAATGTTTATGTTTGGTTTACAGTGACACACAAAAGAATTTCGTATCATTAAAGTCTATGGGTAGATTTTTATTTAAGCGTATTTTAAAACGTTTGTGCTGCATTCAACATAATGTAATAAACATACGTTATTGAAATGCTTAAAAGCATATTTTATCTAGAAAATCAGCTAAATAACTTATTTACAGAACCACTCAAAAGAATTCTGAGGACAATCTGCAATCAACCAAATGATGTCAAATATGGTTCAAATATCAATTAGTTACAAGGAATTAGTTGTATTAGTTTTTATTGGTGTATATAATTTTTCTGACTTGTATATAAATACACGTAAAAGAATTTTGTATCTTTGCTATCTACAGACGGTATGTTAATATAATTGGATATTTATTGTGTAAATATCATTATTTGAAATGAAATATTTATGTTTTCAATCGAATACGGAAGTTAGCTTTTTTTTCCCCCCTAGAGTTTTGAAATTGAAATTTAAAATTTTATCAATTTTAAAGCAAAAAAAAATCTGGAGTGACTCCACTCGACTTTCCGAACATTGAGTAATTAACAGAAAGATAAAGTAAAGTAAGAGGAGTTGTTAAACAAACAAAAAAGAGAAAACAATAGTAGAGTGTTTGAGTATTTTTCTCCATCTATTACACGATGTTTTATTTAACGCTACTGAACTTTGAGCCCATAGATCATAATGATACAGAATTTTTCGTTGTGTCCCTGTAAAAATCTATAAATGCTAGATTCACCAAAATGCTTATAGTTAGTGCAACAGTGATTTATAATATTCACATAAATTTTCAGCTTAATTGAAAAAGGCGTGTAGATGCTATCGCACTTTTAAAAATTTGTCCCCATAGGCCATAATGATAAAGAATTTTTCTTTGTGCCCTTGTAAAAAAACTGTAAGTGCTAAATTCCCCAAAATCTATACAGTTCGTGCAACTGTGACCTATAATATGTGTAAAAATTTTTTGCTCAGATTAATGAAGCATTTAGACGCTATCGCCCTTTTAAAATTTAGCTCCATAGGCCATAATGATAAAGAATTTTTTCTGGTGTCCCTGTACTATAAGCACTAAATTCACCACCCCCAATTTTTTTGCTCGGATTAATAAGGCGTTTAGACACTATCACATTTTTAAAAATTTGGCCCCATAGGCATAATGATAAAGAATTTTTCTTTGTGTCCCTGTAAAAAAACTATAAGTGCTAGATTCTCCAAAATCTATACCGATTGAGTATTTGTGACCTATAATATGTGTATAAATGTTTTGCTCAATTGAATAAGGCGTTTAGATGCTATCGCACTTTTAAGATTTTGCTCCCATAGGCCATAATGATAAAGAATTTTTCTTTGTGTCCCTGTAAAAAAACTATAAGTGCTAGATTCACCAAAATCTATAGGGTTCGTACTATGGTGACTTACAATATACGTGCCAACTTTCAGCTTATTCGAACAAAACGTTTAGACGCTAACGTGTTCACTCACACACTTAGGGTTACATACAAACAGAACGCTTGCAATTTCAATGGCGTAAATTTTGCGCCGGCGGCAAAAGTATCCGAGCACTAGCGAAAATTCCTATATAATAAAAGATACACTTAATGCAGTTTTGTTAAATAAATCCTTGTCGAATCCTGTTCTTAGTCAGTCTAAGAACATGATTCGTTAAGGATTTATTTAACAAAACTGTGTTAAGTGTGCTTTTTTTACATAGGAATTTTTGCTAGTGCTCGGATAGTACTCCGACTGTAGTCATACATTTGGAACGCTTGCAAACGGATTTGCAAACGGTAGTGTTTCATTTGTATGTACCCCATACACGCACATACATACATCATCGTACAAATAGTGAAAACGGACTCAGGGACCTCGAAACGTATAGAAACATCAAAATCTCAAGTTCGGATTTTTGACATGATTACAATACTTTCCTCACTATAGTGTTCGGAAAGTAACAATCCAATCTAACACATGTAGACGATATAACTATACCGAAATAAGGGGAATAAAATCGGGAAATAATTTCTCTCAATTTTTAATAATGTTTTACAAAAAATTCAATGGACAATTAACATAGGAAATCTTTTACCTGGCCCCACGGACTGACAGTGACGTGATTACTTCGCTTGCATGTAGAGAAATAATTGTTTTTGAATCAATAATGTTTTTGTTTGTTATAATTGCACGTTTTGAAATACGCTGAATTTGCAAATCGGGGTTTAAGCATCTGTTCCTCGCGGTATGTGAGTATGTTTATAGCATAATTCTAACACATATTATAGCAAGAAAGACTGGGTTGAGTATTCTAAAGTTGTGTTATATGAGAAGCAACTTGAATTTTTTTATTAAAAAGATTTTCTAATAAAGTAACATTCAAGAGGACCAAAATACATTACGTCTATGGACAAAAATTCGGGTAAGTAAAGTTTAACACCTAGAGATTGCGCTGAACAAAATGAAACGAACATATATTTTTGTATAAATTAAAGCATGCCTCGAAAAAAGGAAAATTGTTTACCATTCGCTTACAGGGCCCCACAAAATTTCCATATGTTAAGGCTTACACTTGGATATTGCTGGAAATGCAATTCAAATTATGCTTAAAGTTTTTTTTTTTTTTTTTTTTTTTTTTTTTTTAAATATATATCATTCTAAATTTAAGTACACTATTTGACGCATATATAATTTATATGCAATATACAGGGCTGTCCAAAGTTCAGCGAACGCATAATTTTCTAAATGTAATTCATGGAAGTTCTTTACAAAATCATTATCAGCATAATTAAAAAAACAGATACTAATAATAAAACCAAACTGGGTATTCTAAACTTGTATGACATGGTGATATTATTTGAAATTTTTATTGCGATCGGGAAAATGGTCCATGTACAGGGATGTAAAAAAATACATTATGTCAGCGGGCAATTTTAGGACTGCACTAACGTATATAATTTTTTTGTGAACAAAAATATGTGTTATAAAAAGCTATCATCCTTCGTTTAAAGAACCACGCAGAAGAATTTATATATATTAAGATTATGGATAAAAATGCCTCGAAGTGAATTACATTTCAATGTGTGTTATGATTTTTTTTTCTCTTTAATGTATGTATAATTTTCAGGTTTAACCCACCAGATTTTTAAAATAAGATTCTTAAAAAATGATCTATTAGAATGACATCGCTGAACAACCTAAATTTTCTTTGTATATTTAAACTCCTTGGAACTGGGAGTATGTTGTGGCCACCTCAAAATTTTATTCTATAATTTTTTTATACAAATTCAAGAAGTACGTATCATTTTATTAAAATTATTATTTATAAAATTATTCCTCATGATCGATGCAGACGGTATTCATCCCAGAGAATTATAACACTAAATGTGTGTGACGAAAAAATTCTAAAAAACATTTTAATGCTTTTTTACCGAATGGTGATATATCTTCTATTATTTTAATTATATTTATATCACTAAATATCCAAAGAAAGATAATTCTGTACTGGACAGAAGATATTTTAGAAAATTAATAATAACATTATTATTTTTCAATAATAATAATAATAATAATAATAACTTTATTTTAAATTATCACAGATGGTTCAACCATTTATTTTCAAGGTATTGACGATTTTTTAAAAAAGATGCCCATATTAAAAAATAATTTGTATCCCCCCCCCCCTCCCAAGGGTAAGCGATACCCCTAAACTTACAAAAAACATTTCTGGTTGATTTTTACTATTATAACATATATATTTAATTTCATATTAAAGAATTAAAATTAATTATCACTATGTACAGGTATACGAAATTTTGTTCTGTAGCTCCATATTAAAAAAATTATGAAAATATGCGATGACAGCGCACCTGCTGAGAGATTAATCCACAAATGTAATCAGAACGAGTTTAGGACAAAATACAACGAAATATCAAGTTTGGTTAAATTTCGTTCATTGGTTCGTGAAATACAGCGCCCACAAAATTTTTGATGCAGCTTAGACGGGTAAACATTTTCTCAAAATGATCAAATCATGTTCAGGGCAGTCAAAACATCTAAATTCATTGAAAATCTGAGGTCAAAAATTTTCATGATCCGATTTCTTATTATTATTTCTTATATCCGATCACTTCTGATTTCTTACGAATTAAGATTTTAATCATAAATAAGAATATTTGAATATTTATTGCTTATTGTAACTAATAAAGAATAAAAAGTTTTAATACTACTAATTTTTTTAACGATTAGTTACTGTTACATCGCTTTATTTTAAACCTTTATTTATTTATTTATTTTTTTTTTTTTTTGTCCTTAGTTATTTATATGGATTCTTCTAGCTAACAAAAACTGACGTCTCGAAAAAACTCAAATAAGAATGATGAGAAAGACGAGTTCCCCCTAGTTCTCACCGTCTCATAGTAAGCATGAAAAAATCCCCAAAAACGGTAAGGTTCACAGTATTTTTTTCTTTTTTTTTCCCCTAAGAGAACAACTTGTTTGTGTCTATCTAGTTTTTATACATATGTTTCTTTAAAGAGCTTAAAACAAGTAACAAAACAATTGAAAATATAACAGGTGATACAAAAACGCAGGTGACATGGAATTTTGATGTACTAAATGCGTTAGTTGCTGCACTAGAAAATTAAAAAAACTGTTCCAGTTTTGACCACGTTCAGTTTTGTGAGTTTTTATTTTTATTTATTTATTTATTTAGTTACTAGTATACATATTCTTATTTAAAATTTCACCATGTGATTATTTATTTATTCTAATACAAACTAGAAGAAAGGGGATGGAAGTTACCGGAAATTTTTAATATTATAAGATGAATTCTTTTTCACTCCTTTTTTTCAATTATTATTTTCACCTATCGTGCAAAAAAGGAACGTATTGGATTTCGATCGATTGTATTGGACCGAAAGTATTGGGAATTGGATTTCGAAGTGAAAATTTTCTTCTTCAGTTTTCGATGGATTTTCAAGTTTTTAGATTTCCTGAACAGCAATTAACCATTTTTTTAAAGGCTTCTACCAAAATTTTGTGGAAGCAGTAGGACCTTGAGTTAGCGATCTGTGTCCCGTGCAATGGACGGTGCCGCATGGTATCAGGCTTGACCTTGCTCGGTGTAAAACAAAATTCAAGCAATTAAAATTGAAAATCAATACCTGTCTCCTTTAGACTTTTAGCATTTTCCTCAATAATATCTGTACCTTTATCAACAAATATGAGAAGTATATGATAATTTATGAGTAATGTAAGACTTTACTGCGTCCATGTATGTGTGCGTGTATGATGTTCATGCACGTACATGGATGTCTGTGCTGTGCTTTGCGATGTGTGTCCGTGTTTCAATGCATTTATATCCTGAACTATAGAAATATTCTATCCTAATTTATTTAGACTGCGGGCGACAACATTTTTATCGCAGACTAAAACTGTAAATACTTTTTGGAGTAAAGTATAAGCTTAGGCTGGACTAGCATGCAATAACAACAACAATAACAAAAAAAAAAAAAAAGTTAAGAGTGAATTGATGTTGGGGATTAAGACCAACTAACTTTACGAGGGTTCTAGGCCTAGGTGGAGTGACATCCATCGGGGAAATCCATCTTTTTAAGTGATCATAGTCCTTATTTAAATTAGTCAAGGGTTCGAGTCACTCAGGTCTAATTTATTCCAAGGTAGGACTTATACGTTCCGTTCAGTCGTCTACCCACTACAAACATATAAACATTCAATTCTTTTACAATTATTTCATCCTAAATTTATAGAGAAAAATGTTTAATAATTAGTTGATTGATAAAAAATCAACTGTACTAAATTAATGAAGAAATATTTGTTCTTTTACTTTTCCAGATTATGTTTTTACATAACGCACAAAATTCTAAAGTTATATTAAACAAGAAAGAAAAATCATGCAGTTCGCATTGATTAGTAACACTTTCCAATTGTACGTAATTGTTGCATCGAATAACTTTTAATATTCTTTGCCTGCGTTATCACACAACAGGCAGAAGGACTGAAAAATATACAGATACACTAATTGATTTTAAAATTACTCTTAGGCATTTTGGAAAGTGTTAAAAAGGCTGAATGCAAAAGAAAATGCTGCCATTAGATTATAATTACAGCTTTTCATCTCTCTGAATATTTTAGTGTAGACCAGTAAATCAGAAAGTTAATCATATCATATTCTATACAAAACATTATTTTAGAATAATAACAATACATTTCAATATTTTTATGATTTTTACAGTAGAAAGACTTTTAAATACAACTGTCAAAAAATTCTGTCCTAAAACGTAATGCAATGGCATTTTTTTTTTTTTTTATTGTTGGTGTCCCAAATTGGTGGTGTAAACAAACTAGTTATACAGGAACAGGACCTATTAATGTCATTTTAAATAAGGAACATTCTATAGGGAAAATGTTTATAAAAATAACACTCATAGAACACAATGCTTTTTCGTGTCCCTGTACACAAACCAGAAGAGATATTCGCTCCATTTTCAATATAGAACATCCGATAGTGAACTTCAATAAAATATATCAGTTTCGAGAAATTCCATAAATATTTACACGAGTTAGAGCGCAGTCAAACAGACAGACAGACAGATGGACAGATACACAAACTGAAATCATATTCACACTTAAAAGTGTTAGAAAGTGTAAAAAACGATTAATGTAAAGTAAACGAAAGTATAATTCTAGCAATTTTTTATTAATAGTTCTTAGTATAAATGGATATTTTTGTGTCACCCTGTAAATCTAACGCTATTTATGCTATATTCTATGCAAAGCATTTTTTTGTGCATGTCGGGGAGGAAGAGAATGGAGAAGGAGGCAGGATACGATGCGCAGAACAGAACTATTGTGTGACGGGACGGAGCTGATTGAGTCAGTCGCCGAATCGAATCGAAGAGAGATGCAATGCATCTTAAAACCAGAAAACAAACTCTTTTAATATAGTAAGACTTATTCGTCATTATTCGAGTCAAATAACATAAGTTAGGATTGTAACAATAAATCGTTTGCTAAGCAGAATTTAGAGGTCTGAGTCTATGTATTGGCAGTTCTAGTTTTACTTTCACCCGGGAAATCTGGCAGATAGGGTAAGTAGATTTAAACTTATTCTCATTTAATTATATGCTGATTTGTGTTTAAGTAAAAGTTGCAAAATTTGAATTTTAAATAAATTCGTTAGACCTTCGTAATCCGAGATGCTAAATTTAATAAACCTAATTCGAAATTCATAAATTGATACTTAGTCGAAAATTCTTAGTGGCTTCAAAGCCATAGTGGTCCGTCGATTCACGGAGGCTTAATTACCTATTAATTAGATAATTAATCGTAATTCGTTAAATAAAAAAAAAAAAAATTGAAAATTGAAAAAATTCTTTTGTTTACGTAGGATTAAATTATCTGTATAAGAACTTTAAAGTAAATTAAAATTAATTCGTTGAAATAAGTCATTAATACAAGGTTAAATTGTTTTGATATAAAACGTAATTCAAAGTAGTTTCGCTTTCATGCTTACGTAGAAGTTTTGTTTTGAGAGAAAACGTAATTCAAAATAGTTTGGGTTTCAAACCGAAAGTTTCGGTTTGGAATTTCAGAAATAAACTTTCATATTAAGTAATTGTTGAATAAAAAAAGTGTATGAGAATGAGAAAAGTGCATTTAATATTTTATTAGTTTATTTATTTCAGTAAAAAAAAAAAAAAAAAAAAAAAATTCTATATGTATTGTTTCTTTTCATTTGTTCTTATATTTTTGTTTTGTTTTACTTCCTGATCTGCAGAATAATAATTTAATGCAATCGATTAATTCATATTTAAATTTAATTGTTTGTAATTAGTTTGCTCATAAGATGGGTAGAAAGGGAAAAACAAGGGCGAATGACGCCAAACAGAGTGCGTTGTTCTCAAAATCTAATGAAGTGATAAAATTTGAAAATGTAATTAAAGAAATAGAATTTATAAAATCGAAGGTCAATGATTGCGATAAAAGCGATCAAGCCAGATTAAAGATCCTAAAAGATAAGGTAAATGCACTGGAGGTTAAATTCGAGGATATAGTTACAAATTTTTCCGAAGAGGAAAACGATGAAAACTCTGAAGAGGTGTTAAAGAATAGGGACACTCTGTTAGAATTATCCGTTGTATTAGAGGGTAAATCGCAATCAAATACTCCAAATGTAAATAATGATGCACGTACCAAACCCGGGACTTCTGTTAATTCGCATATTAGTCTTCCCAAACTTGAAATTCCTTATTTTTACGGGGATAATGAATCTTGGTTGTCATTTAAAAATTTATTTAAATCATCAATTCTGGATAATGACAGCCTTAGTGAGGTTGAAAAGCTACAATACCTCCAATCGTGTGTAAGAGGTAGTGCATCAAAACTTATTCGTGGATTTTCGTTACAATCGGAAAATTTTAAACACTGTTGGGAAATTCTTACTCAGCGCTACGAAAATAAACGTCAATTAGCTATAACTCAAATAAATAAAATCTTTTCAGTAAAAGTAAACAAAGCGGATGATCCTAAATCGTTTTTCAATTTAATAGATACTTGTAACGAAGCGGTGCGAAATTTATCGACCCTCGGATTGGAATCTAATCCTCTTAGCGATCTTATTCTTATAAATTTCATGATTTCAAAATTGGATTCATCCGTTAGGCATAGGTGGGAGCTCAGTCTAGAGAATACGCAAACTATTCCCGATTTAAATTCGTTTCGTACATTCATTGAGAGGGAGGCGTCGAGTCAAACAAAGCTTGAAAATAAACCAGGGATGTTTAAGAAGCCAGTAGAAGGTAGTAGTGTAAAAAAATCTTGTGTCAATAATTCAATGCTAGTCAAAGAAAATAAATGCGTCGCCTGTTCTCAAGTACATCAATTGTTTAATTGTCCCAAATTCAATCGAATTAGTGTTCAGGAGCGATGGGACTTAGTTAAATCAAAATCACTGTGTGAAAATTGTTTGCGAACTAATCATCAAGTGCGTCAATGTAGAATTAATATTAAATGTAAAGTATGTGCAGGTTCACATCACACTCTTCTGCACATTTATGCACAGAATTCTGCAGATCAGGGAGGCGGCCTTGTTACTACGTCGGTGGCCAATAGTTCACAATCTAATGCAAATTTTAGTAACCAAAAGGTATTATTGGCTACTGCCCTTATAAAGGTTAGGTCACCTAACGGCAAAATTATTCAATGTCGGGCGTTAGTTGATAGTGCCTCACAAAATAGTCTCATAACAAAGGAGTGCGTTGAGAAGCTAAATTTGCCTTTGTTTGGCACTTCTCATCGACTTATAGGCATAAACGGTCTTTCCGCAGAAACTGTTTTGAATTTTACGGAATTCTCATTCTCGCCATATTTCGCTAACGAGTATAGGAACTTGAAAGCGCTAGTAGTAAATAGGGTTACTACCCCTCTGCCAAATTTCCGGGTGCAAGCGACGTCTTGGCCACATACAAAAAATCTGCAGTTGGCTGATATGAATTTCTTCAAGCAAAAACCAATCGAAGTATTATTAGACGCAGATATTTTTGCGTCACTAATTTGTGGCACACCAGTATCGGGAAGGCCAGGAGAACCATCTGCCATTCCCAGTTCACTTGGGTACTTACTCAGTGGCCCCCTCTCAAGGGATGGAATGGAACCAAAATCAACATATAGCTCCTCGTTACACTGCCTTAACTTGAACGATTTTTTTGACAATCAGCCCATAATATCTTCTAAGAGTGAAACCGAAGCCGATCCGGCAGAGGAACTATATAAATCTTCTACCAAGCGCAACCCCGAAGGTCGCTATGTGGTGAAATTACCCCTCCATGATGAGATAGCTTTAGGTGAAAGTGCCAATTGTGCACTAAAATTGTTTAAACGACTTGAAAATCGATTTATTCAGAACCCTAATCTTAAACACGAATATTGTAAGTTTATGTGTGAATACTCAGACTTAGGTCATATGACTTTACTAAGGGCTGAAGAACTTAATCGCCAACCCAATTATTATATGCCCCATCATGGAGTTATAAATGAAAATAGTAGCACTACGAAACTACGGGTAGTGTTCAATGCGTCGGCCGTAACTACAAATGGCAAATCCCTGAACTCCAATTTTCACAAAGGGCCAAAACTTCAATCTAGTATATTTTGCAATTTGATTCGATTCCGTTTAAATAAAGTCGCCCTCTCGAGTGATATCGAGAAAATGTTTCGGCAAATTCTAATCGCAGAGCCTGATACAGACTTTCAAAGAATATTTTGGAGGGCCAATGTTTCAGATCCACTCAGAGTGTATAAATTGAACACTGTTACTTATGGCACAGCCTGTGCTCCATTTTTAGCCCTGCGTACCATATTACAGCTATTAAACGATGAAGAACCCAATTTTCCCGTAGCTGTGCAGGCTGCCCGCAACAACCTGTATATGGACGATTTCCTTGGAGGGGCTGAAACAATCGAAGCCGCTCAATCTTTGGTCACAGACCTTCAGGCATTATTTAATGCTGGGGGTTTCAAGCTGCGAAAATGGGCTTCAAATTATGTGGAAGCTCTAGTTCAGGTCCCAGAGGCTTTAAAATCAACAAATCAGGAATTATCCTTAAACCTTAAACCCCGATCAATCCCAACGTATTTTAGGACTAAACTGGAATTTAACATCGGATACACTGCAGGTTGGCGTCAACACAGAAGAAAACGTCAAAACTAAACGACAATTATTGTCCGTAATTGCACGCATCTTCGACCCTTTGGGTCTGTTATCCCCTGCCACTATTCTTTTAAAATTGCTTCTACAAGATGTTTGGAAGCTAAAACTTGGTTGGGATGATCCTTTACCACCAGACATTCAAAACCAGTGGAACGAATTTTATGAAAAAATTGCTTCCTTTAAAGCCATGTCAGTACCCAGATTTTTAGACCTGAAATCCGAACCTATGTACCAGATTCTGGGATTTTGTGATGCGTCAACAAAGGCATATGCTGCCGTAATTTATATACGCCCAAGTCAGAACTCATCTTTAAAATTGATTGCAGCTAAAACCCGTGTAGCTCCTTTAAAACCCATTACCTTGCCTAGGTTGGAGCTATGCGCGACTGTATTACTCTCGGAACTTTTGTCAGTCGTCCAGAGCTCGCTGGATTATCAGGTTGAGGACATTCTCCTATGGACAGACTCAACAATCGCCCGTAGTTGGATCTTAAATCCGCCCTTAAAGGGCAACACATATGTCCTACACCGAGTAAACAAAATTAGAGCTCTCACAGACACAACATCATGGCATCACTTACCAAGCAAACATAACCCAGCAGACTGTGCAACCCGTGGGCTGTTACCCGACAAATTAAACCACTTTAACTTGTGGTGGTCTGGACCTGATTGGTCAAAGATCCCGGTCTCAGATCCCGAGTCCAAGATTGCTACCTCAGTCCCATGTACAATTGTGGGAATTCCTGGACTAATAGAGTCAACTCCAATGCAAGAATCCGTTATAGAGGATTTGGTTTCAAAATTTTCATCAAGTAATAAACTTTTTCGTGTAATTGCATTTATGAAGCGATTTATAAATAATATTAGAAATGCTACAAAATTGAAAGGACCAGTCTCAGTACAAGAAATTTCAGAAGCTAGAAAAATTGTTATTAAATTCGTCCAACAAAGGTCCTTTGCTTCAGAAATCGCCCTTTTGCAGCGTGGCAAACCCGTTGCAAACAATAGTAAATTGAAAACCCTCAATGTGTTTATTGATTCCGAAAATCTATTAAGAGTGGGAGGTAGAATTGACAAAAACATCACTCTGCCCTATGATACTAAACATCCAATACTCCTACCTAAAAATCACCCTTTTACATCGACATTAATAAGACATTTTCACACGTATAGTCTTCATGGAGGTGTCGACCTAGTATTAAATCTCATTCGCCAGTCTTACTGGATTCCTGATGGTAGATCCACTGTGAAAAAAGAGCTTCGTAAATGTGTCACGTGTGCCAAAGTCCAACCGACCCCCATTCAACAAATGATGGGTGACCTTCCCAGTGCAAGAGTCAACCCTTGTAGACCATTTCAACATGTTGGCCTTGATTATGCAGGCCCTATTCAAACAAAGTGTGAAGATAAACGAACAAAACCAAAATTTAAGTCCTATATTTGCCTATTCATCTGCATGAGCACCAAGGCAATTCATCTCGAACTAGTCACGAATTTATCCTGAACATTTTTTATATGCCCTACAAAGATTCATAGCGCGTCGAGGCTATCCTACTGACATTTACTCAGATAACGGACGTAACTTTGTTGGTGCCCATGCCCATTTGAAGAAACTCGTGACACTTTCAAAAACCAATATTATTCAAGACTTTGCCACAACTAGACAAATTCATTGGCATTTTATGCCACCTTACGGGCCTAACTTTGGCGGCCTATGGGAATCTTCGGTTAAATTGGCCAAACGCCATTTACTTAAAGCGTGTAAAGGCAGTTGCCTATCGTTTGAGGAGTGTGCTACGATTCTCACTACTATTGACTCCTGCTTAAATTCACGACCCTTAGTCCCACTTTCCACCGAGCCCAATAATTTCTTAGTGCTTACGCCAGGACATTTCTTAATTGGGGCTCCGCTTCTCCAGCTTCCTGAACACTCTTTTAACCAAACTAATCCATTGTGTACCAGTTTTTCTTCCAGGTGGAAACTCCTCCAGCAGATCAAGAAGCAATTTTGGAGTACATGGGCAAAGTCTTATTTGACTTCACTCCAGTCTAGAGAAAAGTGGAAGAGCGGCAATACACATCTGCAACCTGGTCAGCTAGTCCTGGTGTTGGAGCCTTCTATTCAGCCAGCACAATGGAACTTGGCCAGAATTCTGGACTTGCATCCTGGAGATGATGGCATCGTAAGAGTCGTCACTCTGAAGACACCATCTGGAGTCATCAAAAGACCGGTGAATCGAGTCGCCAGTCTGCCATGCTCAGCCCCCCCCCCGGAGGATGTCGGGGAGGAAGAGAATGGAGAAGGAGGCAGGATACGATGCGCAGAACAGAACTATTGTGTGACGGGACGGAGCTGATTGAGTCAGTCGCCGAATCGAATCGAAGAGAGATGCAATGCATCTTAAAACCAGAAAACAAACTCTTTTAATATAATAAGACTTATTCGTCATTATTCGAGTCAAATAACATAAGTTAGGATTGTAACAATAAATCGTTTGCTAAGCAGAATTTAGAGGTCTGAGTCTATGTATTGGCAGTTCTAGTTTTACTTTCACCCGGGAAATCTGGCAGATAGGGTAAGTAGAATTAAACTTATTCTCATTTGATTAATATGCATGTTATTCTTATTTCTGATAGAGTAAAGTTGCAGAATTTGAATTTAAATAAATGAGTTAGAATTTCTTAATATGAGATTCTAAATTTAATCAATCCTAATTCGAAATTCATAAATTGATACTTAGTCGAAAATTCTTAGTGGCTTCAAAGCCAGTGCATATAAATAACATATTTCAATTTCCTAAAACTTCGTGGAAAGTAAAGTTATTAAAATTTGATTTATAGAAATATCTCTCATAGAACGCAATGCTTTGGAATACTTTTGAGTTTCACTGTATATAAATCGGTGGTGGTATTTCCTCCATTTTATACAGGAAACATCCAATAGGGAGTTTGAATAACATATTTCAATTTCATTAAGATATGTCTACAGTAAAGGTATGAAAATATGGTTTATAGAAATAACTCTCATAGAACACAATGCTTTGAAATACTTTCGGGTGTCCCTGTACACAAACCAATAGAGGTATAAACTCAATTTTCAATAGGGAACATCCGGTAGTGAACTTGGATAACATATTTCAATTTCATTAAAATATGTCTACAATAAAGGTATGAAAATATGATTTTTACCTCTCATAGAAAACAATGATTTGAAATACTTTCGGGTGTTCCTGTACACAAACCAATAGAGGTATAACCTCCATTTTCAATAGGGAACGTCCGATAGCGAACTTGAATAACATATATCACTTTCAAGAAATTCCATAAATATTTAAGGGAGTTAGAGCGCGGACAGACAGACAGACAGGCAGATACACAAAACTGAAATCATATTCGCACTTAAAAATGTTAGAAAGTATTAAAAACGCTTAATGTAAACGAAAGTACAAATCTAGTAATTTTTTATTAATAGCTCTTAATATAACTGGATATTTTGTTGCCACCCTGTAAATCTAATGCTAATCATGCTATATTTTATGCAAAGCATTCTTTTGTGCATATAAATAGCATATTTCAATTTCCGAAAACTTCGTGGAAAGTAAAGTTATTAAAATTTGATTTATAGAAATATCTCTCATAGAACGCAATGCTTTGGAATACTTTTGAGTGTCCCTGTGTATAAACTGATGATGGTATTTCCTCCATTTTATACAGGAAACATCCAATAGTGAACTTAAATGGCATATTTCAATTTCATTAAAATATGTCTACAGTAAAGGTATGAAAATATGGTTTATAGAAATACCTCTCATAGAACACAATGCTTTGAAATGCTTTCGGGTGTTCCTGTACGCAAACCAGTAGAGGTATAAACTCCATTTTCAATAGGGAACGTCCGATAGTGAACTTGAATAACATATATCACTTTCAAGAAATTCCATAAATATTTACGGGAGTTAGAGCGCGGACAGACAGACAGACAGTCGGACAGACGTACAGACAGACAGACAAACCGAAGTCATTAACACTTTTCAACCTTGTTGGAAAGCGTTAAAAAAAAGAAAGAAAGAAAAAGAAAAGGTCGTTTGTGCTTAGCCGGCCTGGCCCTGCCCGTTTAAAAAATTCCTTTGATCTGAAGGCCCGTCCCGTTTGAGAATTCAGCCGTGTTTTGCCTCCGTGTAACAGGCCTTGGGTCGATTCCGGGGCGCTATTATTCTGTTTTTGCATAATTTTTAATATGGCAATATAGGACGAAATTTCGCATAAATGTACGCAATGAGAATTATTTTTAAATAACTATGTGAAATTAACAACAACAACAAAAAAAAAAAATATATATATATATATATTATTAACAGTCAACCAGGAAGAAGTAGTATGTTGTGGCTATGACATTATTTTCTTCTATATTTTACCATACAAATTCACACACACACAAAATAATAATAAATAAATAAATAAATAAACAAAATAAAATAAGACTACTATTTATTAAAACTATCTTTCCTGATGAATGCAGATGATTTTCCTTCTCGAAAAGTAAAAACACTACGTATTTAAAGAAAGTCAATTTTATTCTCTATAAGTCATCTTAAAAATGCATATTTTTTCCCCTAAGGTTTTGTTATCTTTTTCTGTTAAAAAGAAAACGAGAACGCAAAATCATGCGGTACACATTGATTATTAACACTTTCCAAATGTACGCAACTGTTGTATTGTATAACTATCGATACTCTTTACGTAATCACACAACGTACAGACAGTAGCTCTGAAAAGCATACAGTTAGACTAATTGAATTCCTAATCGTTCTTAAACATAGTTAAGAAGTGTTAAAAAGGCTTAACACTAAAGAAAACGTAGCCCTTATATTCTAATTGCAGTCCATAATGTATCTGAATATTTCAGTGTAGCCCTGTAAATCTGAAGGATAACAAAATCATATTCCATACAAAATATTATTTTAGCATATTAAAAATCAATGTCAATTTCTTTATGATTTTTACAATAGAAAGTTCTTTAAATGTAATTTACAAAAAAATTTTTTTTTTTTTTTTTGTTCCTGTGGACAAACTAGTTGCACAGGACATATAAATGTCATTTAAAATAGGGAAAATTCCATAGTAAATTTGAATAACATATATAATTTTGTAAAAATGCTGACAATATTTACGAACGCTGGGGCGGGCAGATGGACAGTCGGGCAAATAGATACTTAAATTGAAATCATATTCCCACTTAAAAAGTCTTATATCGCTAAATGTAACCAAAGATGCAATGTCAGCAAATTTGTAATAAAAACTTTCAATGTAACTGAATATTTTTGTGTGGCCCTGTAAATCTAATGCTAATCATACTACATTCTGTAGAAAGCATTCTTTTGTGCATATAAATAACATATTTCAACTTTATTAAGATCTTTTCGAAGTAAAGTTATTAAAATCTGGTTTATAGAAACACCTCTCATAGAACGCAACGTTTTGGAATATTTTTTGGTGACTTTGTACACAAACCACAAGTGGTATTTACTCCATTTTCTATAGCAAACATCCGATAGTGAACTTGAACAATATATTTCAATTTCATTGAAATTTGTGTAAAATAAAGGAATTAAAATGTTGTTCATAAAAACACAATGCTTTGGAATATTTTGGGTGTCCCTGAACTCAAGCCAGAAGAGATAATCACTCCATTTTTAACAGGAAACAACTGATAGTGAACTTGAATATCATATATCAGTTTCGAGAAATTCCATGAGTATTTACGTGAATTAAAGCGTGGATAGACAGATAGGTAGATGGACAGACAGACAGATAAACCGAAGTCATTAACACTTTTCAACCTTATTGGAAAGTGTTATAAAACATTTAGAAAATGACAAAAAAGATTAATGTAAACAAAAATATAATAACAGCAAATTTCCAATAACACACATTAAGGAAACTGAATATTTTTGTGTGGCCCTGTAAATCTTAATGCTAATCATACTGTATTCTATGGAAAGCATCCCTTTGCGCATATTAATAATATCATTTTACTAAGATTTGTGCAAAGTACAGTCCTTCAAATTTGGTTTGTAGAAATTCCTCTCACAGAACACAGTGCTTAGGAATAATTTCGGGTATCCCTGTATACAAACCAGTGATGGTATATACTCCATTTTCAATGAGAAGCATCCGATAGTGAACTTGAATAACATATTTCAATTTCATTAAGACTTGTGTAAAGTAACGATATTAAAATATGGTTTATTGAAATGCCTCTCATAGGACATAATGCTTTGGAAAACTTTCGGGTGTCCCTGTACATAAACCAGTAAAGGTGCTCACTCCATTTTCAATAGGGAACATCCGATAGTGAACTTGAATAACATATATCAGCTTCAAGAAATTCCATAAATGTTTACGGGAGTTAGAGAGCGGACAGACAGACAGACAAACCGAAGTCATAAACGCTTTTCAACTTTGTTGGAAAGTGTTAAAAATTGATATCGTGATTTTAAATTATCACAGATCGATAGTTCAATCATCTGTTTTAAAGGTACTGACGAGCTCGTTTTAAAGATACTTATAAAGAAAATTTGCCCCCCTCGGTTGGGGGGGTGGGCAGAAGCGAGGCTCCTGCACATGCAAAAAATTTTTGGCAATTGACTATCACTATTGTAAATAACTCTTTTTCATTTTTTAATGATTTAAAAAAATAATTCTCTTTATACCCATTTGTACGAAATTTTGTCTTATATCACCGTGTTAAAAATTTAGAATAAGCGGGATGGCAACGCTACCTGTTAAACGATTTTCACAAAAGTTGATACGCATTAATCTATATCAAGGTGCAACTACATATCAGTTTGTATGAAATTTTGTGTCGTAATTCCTGAGCTACAGTTGCCACAAAATTTTGTCTCACACACACAGACAGGCGAACAAACAGAAAGAGATTTTCTAAAAAAGGTCAAATCTTGTTCTAGATATCTCAAAACATGTAAATGTATCGAAAACGCAAGAATGAAAATTTTTATGAAATAGAATTATCTTCTATTGAATATAGAAGAAAAGTGTACATGCAGGGGTATCGCTTAACGCCAAGGGAAGGAAGTACTTGGGGGTATAAATTTTTAATATGTATATATATATATATACTTTTCTCCTTAAGGAAAAAGCTTTTTGAAAGCTTTTAAACGAATCGCGGAGAGAACCATATAATATAATTTGAAACAAACAAATCGATTAGTGAAAAAAAAAAATGCATTTTTTTATGTATGGTCTGTAAGGCATAAAATTGACTTTTGGCATTTAGCGTTATAATTCTC
This sequence comes from Salticus scenicus, assembly GCA_963930645.1. Taxonomy (NCBI): domain Eukaryota; kingdom Metazoa; phylum Arthropoda; class Arachnida; order Araneae; family Salticidae; genus Salticus; species Salticus scenicus. The sequence continues at coordinate 173,855,795 of OZ005656.1, read as the reverse complement.
TGTGATAAAAATAGTCTACATTCATCATGCAAAAATAATTTTAACAAATAATTTGCACTGTGGGTATGGTTTGTATAGGGCATAAAATTGACTTTTAGTATTTAGTGTTATAATTCTCTGTGATAAAAATCGTCTACATTCATCATGTAAAAGTAATTTTAAGAAATAATTTGCACTGTGGGTATGGTCTGTAGGGCATAAAATTGACTTTTGGCATTTAGCGTTATAATTCTCTGTGATAAAAATTGTCTACATTCATCATGCAAAAATAATTTTAACAAATAATTTGCACTGTGGGTATGGTTTGTACAGGGCATAAAACTGACTTTTAGTATTTAGTGTTATAGTTCTCTGTGATAAAAATTGTCTACATTCATCATGCAAAAATAATTGTAACAAATAATTTGCACTGTGGGTATGGTCTGTAGGGCATAAAATTGACTGACTTTTGGCATTTAGTGCTATAATTCTCTGTGATAAAAATTGTCTACATTCATTGTGCAAAAATAAATTTAATAAATAATTTGCACTGTGGGTATGGTCTGTAGGGCATAAAACTCACTTTCAGGCATTTAGTGTTTTAGGGGAGACTGGGGCACAGTGGACCACCCCTATTTAAATCTCTTAATGTTTAGCTCTTTCAGTTTATATTGAGACTCATAGATGACAGCATGGTACTACGTACTTGTATTCATACAAAAACACTACGTGGTAAATGCTAAGGTAGCCATTTTATACAATTTTTATGTTTTGAGCTGCTCAAAGTAATTTTTCAAGCTTGAAGGTTTTTTAATTTTATCAGGACTTAACTATTGACTACAAATATTGGATAGTTGTTAAGAAAAGGTAAGATATTGTTGTTTTTAAATTTATAAAAATTATTAGCATATTTATAGTCTATATATAATTTTAATATTATTATTTGTTTTGTCTGGACATGGGGCACAGTGGACCGCATTCCAGTGTGCCTAAAAGTCCAAATTATATTTAATACCTTATTTATTTTAGTTAAATTTACATATACAAATATAATGTCACTCAAAATAATTAATAAAAAAATCTGAAGTGACTCCACTCGACTTTCCGAACATTTAGTAATTAACAGTTTTGTAGATAAAGTAAAAAAAGAGGAGTTGTTAAACAAACAAAAGAGATAAAACCATAATAAAGTGTTTAAGTATTTTTCTACATATATTACACGGTGTTTTATTTAACGCTACTGAACTCTGTGCCCATAGATCATAATGATAAAGAATTTTCGTTGTGTCCCTGTAAAAAACCTACAAATGCTAGATTCACCAAAATGCTTACAGTCAGAGCAACAGTGATTTATAATATTCATATAAATTTTCAGCTCAGTTGAATAAGGCGTTTAGATGCTATCGCACTTTTAACTAGTATGTTGTGGCCACCACATGACTTTCTTCTATATTTTCCTATACAAATTCACTCAGTAAAAGTAATTTATTAAAATTATTATTTAAAAAAATTATCTTCCATGATAATGCAGATGATTTCCATATTTGAGAAGTAGTACAACACAAAATATCCAAAAAAAGTCAATTTTATTCTCAACATTACATTTAATATATATATATATATTGTTAAAAAGGAAAAAAAAAATCGATAACTTCATTTTAAATTATCGCAGATCTATGGTTCAACCATTCGTTTTAAAGGTACTGGCGAGCTCTTTTGAAAGATACCCATCATGAAAATTTACTCCCCTCGAGGGGGGAATTCCCCCCCCCCCCAGGGGGGGGGGGAGAAGGCGAGGTACCTACACATACAAAAATTTTTTCCCTGTTGACTATCTCTATTATAAATAATTCTGGTAAATTTCATAATGATTATTAAAAAATAATTCTCTTTATGCACATTTACACAAAATTTTGTACTACCCCACCATGTTAAAAATTTTGAAAAAGCGGGATGGCAACACAACCTGTAAGACAATTTTTACCAAAAGTTGATAGGCACTAATTTATGTCAAGGTGCAACTACATACCAATTTGTATGAAATTCGGTGATGTAGTTCCTGAGATACAGTGCCACAAAAGTTTGTCACACACACACAGAGACTGACAAACAAACAGACAGACATTTTTTTAAAATGGTCAAATCGTGTTCTACAGCTCTCAAAACGTGTAAATCCATCAAAAACCCGAGGTCGAAAATTTTTACAAATCCAATACTTTCTTCTATTGAATATAGAAGAAAGTAAAAATTTGGTCCCACAGGCCAGAAAGAATTTTTGATAAAGAATTTTTCTTTGTGACCCTGTAAAAAAACTGTAAGTGCAAAATTCACCAAAATCTATACAGTTCGTGCAACTGTGGCCTATAATATTTGTATAAATGTTTTGCTCAATTGAATAAGGCGTTTAGAGACTATCGCACTTTTAAAATTTTGGTCCCATAGACCATAATGATAAAGAATTTTTCTTTGTGTCCCTGTAAAAAAACTATAAGTGCTAGATTCACCAAAATCTATAGGGTTCGTACTATGGTGACTTACAATATACGCACCAACTTTCAGCTTATTCGAACAAAGCGTTTAGACGCTAGCGTGTTCACTCACAGACATACACACACACACATACATACACACATACATACAAACACACACATACATACATACACACACACATACATACATCATCGTAAAAATAGTGAAAACGGACTCAGGGGACCTCAAAACGTATAGAAACATCAAAATCTCGAATTCGGATTTTTGACATGATTACAATACTTTAGTGTTCGGAAAGTAAAAAATAATAATCTTAATGTTATAATAAAATAAATTTCTGAGAAAGGCAAATAGTTGAATTGTAGTATAATAATTATGAATATCTAAATTTAATAACTATTTAAATTGTTTAATATATAAGTATTGTAAAAAAAATTAGGACCTATCAAAAAAGCTTTAAAAAATGCTTGCTAATTTTTTCAAGTACCTTGCTTTTTTTATTTTTGGTGAAAAAAATTATAAGTGTAAAAGTGGTCCACTGTGTCCCAGTCTCCCCTAATTCTCTGTGATAAAAATTGCCTACATTCATCATTCAAAAATAATTTTAACAAATAATTTGCACTATGTGAATTTGTATTGGAGAATATAGAAGAAAATTTTGGGATGTCTATATAACATGTTAATTTTTGATGTATTGAAACGTGTAAATACAATAAATTTCAAAAGTTTCACCCCAGAACAATAATTTTTCTACCATATATATGAGTAAGAGAAAGTAAAAAATAGAATTATCGATTTTAATGAATAATATAATATATTTTGCAAATATTTAAAGGAAAATTTTTTTTCATTTTAATAAGTGCATATTTCGTAGGAGACAAAATGTCCAGACTAAGTTCTATATTTTTAATCTTGAAAAAATAGTTTAGTGTTTAAAAGATTGGTCATACTAATGTTGAGCTTATAAATTAAGATAGATTTTGCGTTGAAAAAAAAAAAAAAAAAAAAAAAAAAAAAAGTTAAAGTACTCTAAATTTACTGTATTATTGTTATATTTTCATTGTATGGATATATTATATTATATTATGTTATATTATGTTATATTAGGAATAGGTAATTTTAAAAAAAGTCTATTTAAGATGGGTATAAAAAATAATTTACCCAGGCTTTTTCTACGAATTTTCGCTTTATTTCTAATTTATATATATTTATTTATATATATTTACTAGCAGACCCGGCCACGCGTTGCTGTGACTAAGTTATACGTTGAATTGTACGGCTGTAAACTATTTAGTACAGTCAAATTATTATTTACGAACAAAGACGAAAACGTTGTAGCCGATGTAAAAACCCACAGGGTTGAGATTTGAAACTTAGGTCAAAATTTGGAAGCGATTGATAAAAATTTTCGTAGTGTTGATATTAAGCACAAATTAATTTTATTGTAGGGTCCTATAAATTTTAATGGAGAAGTGATATATATTATTTCTAATGCTACTTTGGATAAAATTGCTAAAATGACTAATATATAAATTAAATTCTATTAAAATTCTATTAAAATAAAAGTATAAAAGAAACAGACGATTTTAAAATCAATTTTTATGGAGGAGTGAAATATAATATATGCTATAATGGATAATTTTACTATAAAATGACCTCATCATTTTAAATATTTTAAAGAGGGCAACAGCTGTAGTTATAAAAAGGAAAACAATAAGGCTAAACCACAAAAATAAGTAAATTTGATAAATATTTTAAAACTTTAAAATTGGAAATCTTATGAAATATTGGACATTTAAAGTAAATACATGTATCATTTTAAATAGAAAAAGATTTTGGAAAAGTTTAGTGTATTTTAACGAAGTGATGAGAAGTTTTTGAGTATGTTAAAATTTTAATAGTAAATTCAAGTTAATAAAGATGGGAAACATTGAGGATTAAGATAAGAATAATTATAAGATTAAAAAAAAAAAAAAAAAAAAAAAAAAAAACTTTTTATATACCATGCTTTTAAATTTTAATATACTAATAATATACTAATTAAAAGGAAAATGATAAATATTCTATCATAGTTTGAAGTCAAATTTGTTTTCAAATGTCTAAATAAAATATCTGATGTAAGATACTAATATTTTGCAGCGGAATAGATTTCATTTCTGTCATCCTTGGCGAAAAAAAAGAATATCGCCAAATTATCTGGCGAAAAAAAAAGAATATCGCCAAATTATCTGGCGAAAATATTTAATTCCTTTCAAAAATCATGGTTATTTTAACAACTTATATTAAAAGAGTAATGAATAATATGAAACAATATTTCGTACAATACATATTACATGTCATACATACGTACAATGAATAATACATATTACATTTCGTACAATGCATACATCTGGCATGTATATTTTCGTGTTACGCTTTTGATCGCCAAATAATAATATAAAAAAAAAAGCCAAGGGCGACAGAGTTTTAAAATTTAAAATTAAAATTTTGTCAATCTGACAGCAAAATAATTCAATCTAACACCCGCGATAACTAATACATATCTATACCCAAATATAAGGATTAAAATCGGGAAATAAATTTCCTCAATTTTTAATAATTTCTTATAAAAAATCCAGTGGGCAATTAACATAGGAAATCTTTTTCTTGGCTGCACAGACGGTCAGTGAGTCACACTTCGCTTGCGTATAGAACTCATAGATATAGTATAGCGTATATAGAATAGAGTGATCATTGGGGAGAAAAAAGTTATTCCTTTTCATTTGGGAAAAGACGACGTTTTTACCAAAATATGACCGTCTTTCCCCGAGTGAATACACACGGGAATACATACTAATATTTTAGCAAATAAAATTTATGAATAATTTATTTGCTAAAGGGGAATGGAAGACTCCAGATACAGTTTCAAATTCATATTTCTTTCTTTCTTTTCTTTTCTTTTTTTTTTTTTTTTTTTTAATGCCACTTAATGGCTGTTTCCAAAGCTTTTTTTTTTTTTTTTTTTTTTTGGCATCAAAAATCTTTGTACGATAACATGGGGATGAGAGATCTATATATATTACTATATCTATGATAGAACTACATTAGCACTTTATCAATGTGTATAAAATCTTTAAATTGATTATGACGTCAATTTTCGTGAGATGCATAATTTAACTTTTTATAATTTTTTAACGTTCACGTTTGATTAAATGTATTTATTTTTATGTCGAAAGAAAATGAACTCGTATTTTTTTTTTTTTTTTTTTTTTTTTTTTTTTTTGGCAACAATTAAATTAATGGAACTCACAGATATTTTGGAGCAACTTTAATAAAGGTCTATAATTAACAAATAATTGCAATAAAACAATATTGTGACAATAAATTGAGATAAAAACTATCCTATCTCTCAAGTTGGACCAAACTGCACACAGTGTGCAAAATTTCATTAAAATCGGTTCCTTAGTTTAGGAGTTTACCCCGGACAAACATCGTGACACGTAATTTATATATATATACAGATTTATAAATATTACATAAGTACCATTTCAAAAATATATTTAAAAATGTTCTATATTAAAAAAAAAAAAGTATGTATATATATATATATATATATATATATATATATATATCCTAAAAGAAAAGAAAAAGGGAATAAAGGTAGGAAGGAATTGAAGCAGAAAAGAAAAGAAAAATTCGTTTCACAGATCTAAAGTTAAGCAAATTTTGTTTTTCACTTATTAAAAAAAAAAAAAAAAAAAAAAAAAAAAAAATCTATTTAGAATTGGATTAAAGTAGAATTTTGCATTAAAACTCAATGCGTATTGAAACATTTGTTATATTTTGAGGAAGTGGATAAGTAAATTAAATTATTTAATAAAGAATTTATTTTTTCAAAAAGTTCGTTATTTAAATTTTTTGTTACTTGTTAAATAATAAAAGAAAAAAAAAAATGAATGATTTTTTCACATCTCATTAAAAATTGCCCATCTGCGCAGCGCTAGTGCGACGTAAAACCCAACCAACCAACCAACTATACATCTGATTAAAAAAAGAAAATAAATGTTGAAATCGTTGAAATACAGACATTAATTAAAAACTTACAGCATTAAAATATATATATATATATATAGGCGTTTCGGTTTATAAACCTCGTTAATATATAACGAGATGGTGCAGAATTTATAGCTTGTTGTAATCATTGTTTGCCGAGTAGAAGTTATTTAAAACCCGAAAGTCTTTTGTTTTTAAACGCTGTATGTTATTAATGAATGCCTGTATTTAAACTTATTTGATTTTAATATATATTAAAAAAAAAAAAAAAGTTTACAGAGATAAATATATATATAATGACAATTTATTTTTCAAGACTTTGAAGACTTGTTGAAGTTATTTTGTTTATTTATGCATTTGATTTTTAACAAATTTAATTACTTTTCATTAAAACAAGTTAAAAAAAATTAGGTACAAACGAATTCACTAAATCTGTGGCCCTAACAGAGACCAAGATGCTCTGCTCATGGAGCTAGTAGATGGGAAGTGCCAGGTTCCATCCCATATTGCAATCGTGGACCTAGCCATTCCGAATTTTCCGAGTTTTCTCCGAAACTTGTGTAAATACGAGTTAGAATCTTAAAAAAAAAAAGTTCATCTAGTCCTGGAGCACACGTGCAGTCAGTCCGCCCCCACCCTTACATCCCCATCCCCATCCCCATCCCCCTTTTTTTTTTTTTTTGTGTGTGACACATGTACAACACATACAACACAAAAATGGCCACGCGTATACACATAAATGATAACGAATAAAATAAAATAGCAATAGATATAGATATATCTGTCCAAGTGCATTTTACAAGTACAAAAATACTAACTTTTTATTATTTTCAAAATAACTGTTTATTTATTTATTTTTTTTAATAAATATTTAATTTCAATACTGAAAATAAAAAATGAATAAAATCTTTTCAATCTCATTTCCATTTTCCGGATTCGGCCTCACCTTTAACATTGATTCAATACTTTTCCATGTGCGTCCACTTCTCTGCAATACCCCTGTCGAAATACAACACTGCAATCTTCTACAAATGTCTTTTTACTTTTCCCACTCGGGCTATTTTCCACCTGTATACGATCTTTTCCCGGACTATAGTGGCACTTCGCGCATTTTTTAAAAGACATTTTCGATATTTCGAACAGGTATAGCGAGGTTTTTCGGAAAATTCAATTCGCAAGCTTACGTGTGAATTCCGAAAACTGTTTTCCAATGGTCTCCGAAATGTCCAGTAGAGAGAAAATTCCAGGTAGTCCAACCTCAGTAAAAAGAGATGGCAATGGCCTCGAAATCTCGTGTGTAGAACATTTTGAATTTTGTAATGGTTGGTACGGCATCCGATTCTAAAGAATTTTGTGGAATGGATCCTGAAATGCATCTTAGTAAAGTGAATCAAGGAAATACAAGTTTAGAAAAAAAAAAAAAAAAAAGTAAAATATGTAATAATAATATTCTAGATTTAGTAAAGTATCGAAGATTTATTTATTTATAGGAATGAGACTTTGACACTGAAAAATATTTATTTTATATTTAGAGATATATACAGTAAAGCACCGTTTATACGTCTTTCAAAGTACTGTCGTAAAAAGACGTATAAATGAAAAGACGTATAATCGAAATTTTATTAATAACACTTTGATTACTACAAACTTAATGACACTTAAGCAAAAATTATATGATATTACTAATTAATAAAGTTTCATAACCCTTTGCGGCGCAAGACAATTAGGATCATTTAAATTATATTGCCACCGGAATTCATGAACTAAATTAAACTAAAAGAAATTTTAAATTTTAAGGTGAAAAAAACTGTCCTTTTCTGATATGTTATAAACGTAAATTTTCGCTAAAAAATTTCCGGGATGAAATTTTGCAGCTGGATCTTAAATTTTGCGTCCTCGCTGCAAGGACGCCGCGCGTTAAGGGGTTAAGTTAGTAAATGTATATTATACTTTTTTTCAAGACAATAATTAATTTTAAAAAAAAGAAAGATTTATTATAAAAAGTGGGAAAAATCATACTATTAGTGCATGATTGGATGCTAATTACATATATCGTACACTGAGTATTATATTACATTTCTTAAGAACTATATGAACACATTTTGAATAGTAATTATAGATGCGTATCTTTAATAATAAGCATACGATATTTATGTCCATACAGATAATTATTTCATAACATTAAAAATCTTTAATATTCGTGTGATTTACTGCTTCTCTATGAGTATTAAAAATTCTAAACTGTGAATTTAATTGATTCTTAATTGATTTAATTGATTAGTTTAGTTTTTAATAAAAATTTATGTATGTATATATATATATATAAATAGAGGGTCGATTTATATGTCTATAAAGTCAAAGACATATAACTAAATTTTTATTAAAAACCGTTTCATAAAAATCTCGTTCACCTTCAATTTTTTTTTTTTTTTTTTTTTTTTTTGTGTGTGTGTGTGTGTGTGTGTGTACTATTACTTGAACAGAAAGGTTATTATTATTATTATTATTATTATTTTCAATCAGTATGTGCCAATTGCTTTTTAACCTTCATAGTTATAATTTTCTTGAAATTTAAATTTTAAACTACTTTTTGCTACTGGCGATTTGCAAATGTTCTAATTCCAATTAGAAAATTATAAAAAACAACTTTAAAAAATAGTGGATGTTCAAATCAATAAAAAGTAATTATTTATAATTCAAATTAAAACGAAAATGAAAGAAATAAAAAAAAATATGCGTCATCTTTACACTTCTTAGAGTTTAAGTAAGCAATTTTTTGAGCAATTGTTTTCTTTTTCTTAGGATGGAACTTAGAGCTGAACAAGATTAAACTTGATTTGAATAAATAACATTTATAACAAATTTTTCACCAGAACTTTGATTCTGAATGAGTTTGAGACTATTGTTGCGAAGGTAATATACGAGGTGTGGCTATTAAATAACGAGTCTATTGCTGCTACAGATGAACTACATATGCGCCAAATTCGAACGACCGACAGCTGTGCAGCGTAAAGCCTTCTCTTTCAATTGATGCGCCTCCCGTGTTTGTAGAGAAATTAGTCTGGCCGTAATCTTCGTTTGTGTAAGAGTTGTTTGTTTCGTTTTGCCGAAAACGTGATAAGTGTAAAAGTAGAGCATCAAATTGTCATGAAATTTCACGTGAAAAACCGCTAGTGAAACTTATCTTTTATTAAATCAAGTTTATGGCGATGAATGTCTATCACGTATGCGAGTTTATGAGTGGCTCAACCGTTTCCAAGATGGCTGAGAAGACTTTGGAGATGATGAAATTTAAAGCGATGATGATCCTTTTTTTTCCACATTCATGGTATTGTGTACCTTCACTGGGTTCCTGAAGGCCAAACTATTAATCAACATTACTATCTTGAGGTGCTTGCTCAACTCCGTGAAGGGGTAAGGAAAAAATGACCCAAATTGTAGAAAAACAAGTCATGGGTTCTCCATCAAGACAACGCACCGGCTCACACGTCATTGTCTGTCAAGACGTTTCTAGCCAAATACGACATCCCAGTTTTAGACCATCGTCCTTATTCGCCTGATCTCGCCCCATGTGACTTTTATCCGTTCCCCAAAGTTAAATCTGCATTAAAAGGAACAAGATTTGAGTAAGTTAAAGCTGTGAAAGTAAAAGCGGTACGCCTCATGCAGGAGCTCATAGGGCAAGACTTCCAGCACTGTTTCGAACAATGTAAAATTCGCATGGAGCGTTGTAAGGATAGAGGGAGGGTGTATATTCAAGGTGATAATAACTAAATATGTATAAATGTAAAATAAAATGTTTTACAGCAATAGTCTCGTTATTTAATAGCCACACCTCGTATTTGGAGAAGGGATATTGTTGTGAAGGTCTCTTTCCTACATGAGAATTATTTTACTCAATAATTTGGGCCAGGTTTTGCGTAATTTGAATTATAACGGATATATGTACATACAATAACTGTTTCATTCTGTCTATAATTTATCTTTGGAAATATTTCAATTCTATTTGAAATATTTTGTTCTAGATATTTTAAGATTATTTCATATTTTATAAATGGAAAATGTCACTTTGAAGTAATCTTGGTACCTCATGATATCCCCTCCCTTGAATGTTTAAAGTTTTTAATGATTCTATTAATGTTATGTTTTATGGAATAGAATTTATGACTATTTTTGACTGCTAGTTGATAATCGTCTGCTTATTTATATGAAGCTCGTTTAAATATCAGTTTTCATAGTGCTTTTTTCTACAAATATTTCTTTAAAAAGAAATGATAAAAACATGTATATTTGGACTTGAAAGAGATCAAGCACTTTAAATATGCTTAAATTTTATATGCTTAAAAAGGTGTGTATACAAAATTAAAAGATTAAAAAATACGTGTCAACTACAAACCTTTTCGTTACAACTATTATTACATCATCAGGTGTGAAAATAAAATATTGCTTACAATTACACTATACTCTCGATTATCGGCGGAATTTAGTGCCATGGGTTCCGCAGATAATGCAAATCGCAGAAAAATCACAAAAGCTGAAAATGACACATTAATGAGACAAAAAATATTCTAGTTTATAAACGCAATTGTATTGTGTATAAAACATAATATAAACAGTGAAAATATTTACAGCATAGTAAAAATACTTTTATTTTATATGTTAAAGATTGTGAAAACAATAAACAGAAATGTGCATTTACGATGAGGTCAAGGAACAATCTGTAAGCTAATTTATATACTAAATTAAACAGTACCAACGACATGCCAATATTTTAATTTATTCTGGAGCATTGTATCCGTTGTTTTTTAATAGGCTAGTCGCTGGTTCAAGAAAATTAGAAAATTGATATAGACGTCCTGTATAAGCAGCTCATTTTTGAGTAGCTCAAACAAGTCTCGCAAGTGTGTTCCTTTAAAAGAAGCTGTATGGATTTTTTTTTAAACACGCCAATTTAAATCCATTTTAGATATCCTTCCGTATGTAATTGTTGTTTTCCGGTCAACAACTGAGTTTCCCAAGTTTTGGTAAAAGTCAGTATCTCAAAAACGGCTTTGACGATTTTTTTGGAAAATTGTTATATAAACCAATTTAACATAATCTTTCTCAGGTATTACGTGGTTATTACAGGAAAATTAGCAGGCATCCTGATTAGGTAGGTCAGTTTTAGATATTGGTAATTGGTTTTTCAGAAAATGGCTCTACCGATTTTCTTTTTCCCCATTCTTTCATTCTTTTTTTTTTTTTTCTTTAACTAGCAATCTAAATTCTGTTTTATATGTGTTTACATGCGTATCAGATTCCTCTTACCAGAAAATTTTTAGATGTCTATTTTATTAGATCAATTTTAAGTCTTCTGATCACATTTCCTCCAAAAAGTGCGTATTATATGTGTAATAGAGCGTAATGGAAGTCGTGTGAAAGTTGTGTAGAATCTGGTTTCACACCAGATTTTTACTTTTTAAACTCATTTTTTATATTTATAAAAATTTACATAGTCATTAGAATCTTTTTTTTTTTTTTTTAACTTCAAAACTTTTACGCGCAAATACGTAAAATTCCTTTCTATGTTCTTTCGAGAAGTAACTCTTTTAGATTTTAGAAAGATACGCCGCAGAAGTCAATCCACTTATAGGCCTAAGTACAATCAATAGGCCTTAAATCCTATAACCCAAGCCAACTATTTTAGATGTGAGTACAACAATCAAAATTCAACATTTTTATAAAACCAACTTACTGAGTACTTTTGTCATAGAATAGAAAACATTTTTACTAAGTCATTCAATCAACGAAAATATTTATGAGGTGTAGTCTCTAAATAAAACACGTAATTACATAATTACATTGGATTTAAGTTGTAAAGACGCCAAATATCTTCAAAGCCTTGGGCAGAAACATGTTGTTTTCAGATTAAAGAGTTTGACATCTATTTTCTGTAATTACATTAATGCCTGATTTTCGAGGGCAGAGTAGGCCCCGAGTATAGAAAAGCTGCTCCACCCATATTGCCCCACCCAGCGGAAATTCTTAACAACGAAAAAGATACTCGACTCCTCCATTATAAAGTTTGTTTTTATTTATATATTTATTTTTACAGGATAGGCCATTATGAATACATACCATTTTATTTTATATATATTTTTTTCTAATCGGAAATTGATTTACATTATGAATATTAATCGAAATTACCAATTCATATTTGAAATTAGTTTGAAATAAAATACTTGGTGAAGTAAGTTAGTTTAAGTAAGAATAAATATGATCTCCTTTTTATTCAGAAAATTCCTTTTCATTCCTAAAAAAAAAAAAAAAAAATCCATGTGTATATAATGCAGAGTTTCAATTGAAATATATAATTAAAATGCATATTGATTTCATATGTTCAGAATTGCGGGCACTTTGTAAAATGGTTTTTCTTTGAAAATGTCCAAAGGGTGTGTATTAAGGGGTTACATGGATTTATACATGTTGATAAATTAGGTAAATTCCCACGTAGTGTATTTCATTAGAACAAAGGTTTATACTAGATAAATTGCATTATTTAATAAATAACATAAGCAATTAATTCATATAAAGAATTAATTTATTAAATAATGAAAGTCAAATAGAAAGTCAAATATAGTTAAAATTAAAAACTACTGAAAGTTTAAAATTTGTAATGACTTCATGTGTAAACATATTAAATATATATATATTAAAAAAAAGGTATAAAATCACTTTTAAAACACGTATATAAATTTTTTTTATTAAAATCAAACACAAAGCTTTTCGCTATTATTAAAATAGCATCTTCAGGTGCTGTTAAGTAACAGCAGAGTAGACAGCATTATATACTAGAGAAGTTCAATATAGTTACAGTTAAAAAATAAGTCTTGTAAAAATCACGAGTCATTTAAGATAACTGGACTCTTCCCACCTGACGTCAGCGGTCACATGATAGAGGAAAAACAAATAGCAGACGAAGTCTTGTTTATCTAGAACGATTGCTGAAATAACATATTTTCTATTATTATTTTTGATCAATCGTATTTAATCTGTGTTATTTTTTATACATCATCATTTTTAATCAATTTTATATCATTATTCATCATCTTTTGTTTGCTGTATACATTTACAATCATCATTTACTTTATACCTGTTATTGATGTTCATGAAGACATGTTTAAATACTCTGATTTTTGGTACTTAAATCAGTGACAGTGCAATATCGTACTACGTAAATCCATTTAGACCAATAATTAAGTTAATTAACTTGTTGTAAAACATTTATGCAATTAAATTAAATGAAAACATTTTAAAATTTCAATTTATAATCCGTAAACATTCCACAAGAAGCTATTATTTATTGCTAGATCAGTTAATGTTACAGTTACACTATAATATACAAAAATCGATTCTTATAGGTAAAAATAAATAAACATATAAAATGTTTTTTAAAAATTATTAAATTTACAAATACAATTATTCTACTGTTTACAAATGCACAATATTACTTTTATTTTATTTTATATTAAATATTAAAATTTTTGTTCTTAAGAACAATATTTAATTGAATTCGATTCTCGGAATTCGATTATTCGTTTTCCTCTATCACGTGATTGAGCAGACGACGGTGGAAAGAGCCCCTTGACGTCACACTAGGGTTACAAAGCAAGTCCTGTAGAAAACGTTGACACATAAAATGTTTTCAGAACACCGGAACTATCTTGTAGTGTAGCCACGTACTTTTAGAAAAAAGAAGGTCCAGTTCACAAAAAGTCGCACCAGAACTACATGGCAAAGAAACACTTGTAGAAGCACACACAAATTTTCGAGCAGGAAGATTAGAAGTCTCGATAACAGCCGTCAACTAAGTTAAAAAGTCAAATGCAGCCATGACCTTAATCTCGCCTCTTTGAGATAAAAATCGTCTGCATTCATCATGGAAAATAATTTTAATAAATAATAATTTAATAAATAATAATTATTAATTTGTGTTGTGTGAATTAGTATAAGATTAGATATAGAAGAAAATATGGGTGTTATTTACTAGTTTATTTTTAAATATTGTGTCAAAATTTTGGAAATCTTATATAAATTTTGTACCATTGGTTTTCAAAAACTGTGTTTTTATCAACGAGATATATAAATTAGAGTGCTGATTCAATGGATGAAGGATTAGCTTTCCGTGGTTCAAGATGAATCACGTGACATGCTCCAATAGGTTGCTGTGTTTGGCCCTTTATCGCTATTTTGGCATTTAAAATATCAGTTCGACAAATTATCATTATTATTAGGTAACATGACAGTCCTATGACCGAAATAAATTGTTTTTAAAATAATTTTACACATATTTCACATTTTAATAAATAATAAAATACCTTTTTTTTCATCGTTTCCCAAAAAAGTTTAAAAGTGTTTATAAAAGAAAATTTAAACTTTTAAAGAGCTAAATTTAACAACAAATAATAATTTTTCAATTATTTTTAAGCATTTTGTCGGTTAAAGTTCAACTACACGAAATAAAAGAGAAGTAAAATCAAAATCAAAATCATTTAGAACAAAAGAATATTAAACTACGTACGTAAACAAAAACATTGGCGGAACCGCCGAATACGCAGGTGCAAGGAGAGCATGTCACATGACTCATCTTGGACCTTCTCAAGGGTTACCATTTATCACTCTATCTCGTTGGTTTTTATATCCATATTACCCCACCTGGCTCCATTTAAGATAGAAATGAATAGTATATTACAATTTAAAAAAAAATTAATTATTTGTAAATAGAGGTAAATAGAATTGCCTCCATAACTTACAGAAGAAAACCATACATTTCATTCAGATTTGATTAAGGTATAAATAAATAAGAATAAGTAAATTTAATAGATGCTTTTTCAATATAGAATTTTAAAATTGTTTCACTTCTAAAATTTTATTTTTTGTCATTTGGATATTTTATTGAGACTTAATTTCTGAATCAGATTCATCTGGTTTTAGTTGGTAGTGGTGATATATATACTACTTTTCCCAAATATGAAGAGAATCACAAATTTTTCATGAATATAATTTTTTTCTTTCTCTTTTTCTTTCTTTTTTTATAACTTTTTTCGCAACAGTTATGAAATTTTGCTAGTAAAAATAATTTTAATACTTTCAGGAAATAGCATTTTACGAAAAAAATCGTCTGCTTTTGTTTTAATTTTATACCTAACATTCTCTCATAGCAATTTTGCAAAAATTTTCAAAATTACTATTGGCAACTAAGACAAAAAGAATATTTATCTCAAACTTTCAGTAAAATAGAATTCTGTTAAAAATTTATTACGTTTTTTAATCAGTATTATTTTGATCGACTTTCGATATGATTCTAAAATAAAAGTAAGGGAAATAGTTCTTTTTTCTTTCTTTCTCTTTTTTTTTTTTTTTTTTTATTTAATTTAATTTAATTTTTACCTTTCTCTTAAAATAAATAAATAAATAAAAATAAAATTAAACTTGCTCATTATTTTAAGTTATTACTTTTTTTTAATGTAAATGTTCTAATTAAAGTGTAATAGAATAATGCATTTGTGTTAATACTTTTTTTCATTCGTGTATGAACGAATATTCTCTTTGAGCATATTTCCAGGTTTTTGTAGGATATTTTTTATACCTGTAGCCCGAAAGTAGTTGATTCGAATATTCCATGTGTACAGACATATAAAATTTATAGAATAATTGTGAATTTTTAGATTTTTAGTTATTATTATTATTTTTTTATGCATGTAATAATTTTTGTTTGTTAGAGTAATTTATCTTTCCTTCTTTGAGAATAGGTTTGAGGATATTTTAACACACTTTTTTTTATGCATGAAATTAGTTTTGCTTGTTAGAGTAATTTATCTTTCTTCTTTTGAGAATAGATTTGAGGATATTATAAAACTTTCTAGCATGTTTTTACAGTATTTAGGACTTTAGTGTCTGCGCTTTCATTATCATAAATATTTGGCACAGCTTTAATATGAGGACCTCCTCTCTACCTTGGCGAAATTTGAAATTTGGCACCGAATTACCTCGGATATTCCTCGCCAAGATCTTTAGTTATGCAATTGCGACAGTCATTTTAATTCATCGCCAAAATGACAACAAAAATTTAAACGCCGCAAAGGGGCTTCTATGCTAAAGCTATGCCGAAGAAATTTTAAGAAATGAACATAGTAACCGATGATATGGAATGAAACACGGTTACTGCATGCTTTTACATGGAAGAATAGACTAAAATAAGTCATTTCATACTAAACTGAATTCTGTTTTGTGCAGAATTTTACATGTATTACTTAGAAAAACAAAAATAGGATTAGTGTTTTTTTTTTTCTTAAGAAGAAAAAAAAAAAAAAAAAAAAAAAAGAATAAATTGTTTAACATAATGAATGCAAATGATTTTGATCTTGGAGAAAACTAACACTAAATATACAAAGAAAGACAATTTTATTGTCTATAAATAACATCTTAAAAAAAAAAAAAAAAAAAAGCGTTTTTATAATGGTTTTCTCACATATCAAGTTTCGTACAGTTACACGCCATACAAGTTGAGATATAGCCTTACCGTTATCGAGGGAATTTCCAGTATAGTAGCACCACTTATTGGCCTATAATCAATCAACTTGAATCGACATAATGTCTCATAATGGCCTTCTCATTTACCAAGTTTTGTTTGATGATAAGCCATTTTTTGTCACACACACAAGAACAAAATCAAAATACTCAACTGTTGCCATTTTCTTATAACACAAAAGGAACAAGATAAAAATATTTAACTCTCGTCATTTGCAATATAATCTACTAAAACGATAAATAATAAAAACAAAGATAATAATTGGCAGAGGATCAACCTGACACAGACAGACGGACAATTAGACATTTTCTAAAAATGACCAAATCGTGTTCTAGACCTCTCAGAACGTGCAAATCCGTCGAAAACCGGAAGTCCAAAATTTTACGAATCCAACACTTTCTTCTATTGAATGCAGAAGAAAGTAAAAACCCGAGAAATCTGTTTTTCCAACAGAAGTTATCTACGGTAAGTATAAGAAATGAAAATAGATAGTTTTATACGAAAAACATTTTATAATTTAACATAATACGGTTTAACCGATAGCCATTTAAATATACTATAAATAATTATAAGATAAAAAGAACTTTTTATATACCATGTTTTTAAAAATTTCTGTTGAATCATATAAACTTGACAAATCTATGAATTAATAAATACTTAAAAAAAATTTTTTTTTGGTGAATTATCCCACCAATTTGAAAGAAAATGATCAAATACATAAAGAGAGCAGTTAGAAGAAATATTCAAACATTTATTATTTGAATAAAAGTACTAAAAATATGCATTGTCATTGTGTTCTGAGCTATTCTAAAAGTTTCAAATGACTAACTAGTCGGGAAATTATAGATATAGAACTATATTAGCACTTTATCAATGTGTATAAAATTTTTAAAGTGATATGGACGTCAATTTTTGTGAGATGCATAATTTAATTACATACAATTTTTTATCGTTCACATTTAAATAAATGTATTTATTTTCCTGTCGAATAATAATAATAATAATAATAATAATAATAATAATAATAATAACAACTCGTAAATATTTTTGGCAACAATTAAATTATAAATAAAATTTAAATGGCTAAATTTAAAGCTATTATGAGGTTATTATTTTCACATTTTATTAATTAATTAAAATAAAACATTTATTAATTGAATAAAAGTATTAAAAGAATGCATTATCATATTGTTCTGAGCTATTCTAAAAGTTTGAAATGTCTAGTTAGTCGGGAAGTTAGTTAAAAATCGATTGCAATAAATGTACTGGACAAACAAACAAACAAACAAGAAAGCGAGTTAATAAAAACATGGTGAAATGAAATGTGAGTCTAATTACTTAACATTTCTGGGAGTAGAGAACTTTTCTTAGCCTTAAAATTCATAATCTTAAGAATGTACTCCTGAAAAATTCTTCAGTTAGAACTTTCAAATTAATAAATTTAAATGTGTCAAAAAACAAAGAAAAACTAGTTGGCATAGGTGGACTCTGCTCAGTTCCCCATCATATGTAGGTTCTCATAAATTTCTTGTACAGGACTTATTATATACATGTTAAGAGAAATGAATTTGACCAAACGCTTGACACAGTGACAGAACGAAATCCTCGCCTAATAGGCTACCCACCATTCAGTTCGATATTCTAATCTATTAATTCATTTTATTGGGATCAATTTCGTAGTTTATTTTCATGCTACTATTTCCAATGCAACTTTCCTAAAAATGCGTATTTTTATGAAATATCTCCCCATTTTGCTATGTTGATAAAATCTTAAATTTCGAATAACTTACGAAATTTTCCTATTAGAATATTTGTAGTCAATCATGTTCATCCAAGTATCATAAATGTTATTTTGAAATTGTCTGATATATTTATGATCCTTAAAATGGACGTTTATGCTCGATTTTGCCTTATTCTGCCATTTTAAGTAAATCGTAAATTGCAAATAACTTACGAATTTTTTAAATTGGAAAAATCATACTCTATGGTATTCATGTCAGTACCCTAAATAATATTTCGAAAGTGGTTTGACATCTTTACGAGGAAAATATCCCTCAAGATCGACGTTTATGTGAAATTTTGCTCTATTCTGCCATGTTAAGAAATTCGTAAATTTTCAATAACTTACGAAATTTTTATATTGGAAAATTCATAGTAATTAATATTCATGCCAGTGTCCTAAATAATATTTCAAAAGTAGTCTGACATCTTAACGATGAAAATAGCTCGCAAAATTGACGTTTATGTGAAATTTTGCCCTATAGGTACTGCCATGTTAAGAAATTCGTAAATTTCCAATAACTTCCGAAATTTTCAAAGTAGCATATTTATAGTTACTGATGTTCATTCCGGCATCAAAACTGATATTTTAAAACTGGTCTGGCATTTTTACAGTAAAAAGTTTCCATTTAATGCACGTTTAAGTGAATTTTTGTCCTATTCTCCCATGTTAAGAAAATCGTAAATTTCGAATAACTGCTGAAGTTTTTTAATTCGAATGTTGCAAATGAATAGGGTTCTTGCCAGTGTTGAAAGTAATATTTTAAAACTGATCTGACCTCTCTGCGATAATTTGTTCTTGAGATATCGTGTACACAGACTAACAAACTAACGGACTAACACACTAACCCACTAACAGACTAACACACTAACAGACACCCTACAGACAGACACCATACAAATTTTGTCATTTTCGGATTCCTCACACCTGAAAACGTGTAAAAAAGTCAAAAAACCGAGGTCGAAAATTTTCACGATTACCTAAGTTCCCCATACCTATAGTATGATGGGGAACTAAAAAATGGGGCTTATTTTTCCCACTTTGTGTGTTTACTATAATTAATTAAGAAGATTTACAATTCACAAGTATAAAGTAGGTTGCATGAAATAAATGTGCATTGATTTAGCTATCATAGTCAACCTTCATCAAATTGTCTTATCTCCGCTAAGCACTTGGAAATGGAATTTTGGTGTATTTTATATGAAAGGTGAACTTCTGACTATTAAAAAAAATGTTACAAAAGAAATAAAGCAGATAGACGAAACTTCTTTAACATTCATACACAGAATGATTAAAAGAAGACGTGAAAAAAATTGCAGAAGATAAGAAATACATAGTGTGTTGCATTCAGTACACAGAGTGGCCCACTCTCACAAGAACAATTGCTCTAACATACTGGACATCAAATCGAACAAATCTTTGATGATAGATGTCATTTGATGTGGCTTTAACTCTGTATGAAAGTTTATTAATAATTGGCTCGTGGTTGATAAGTGGTACATGCCATTCTCTGAGCAATGCTTGACCAGATTTTCTTGTCCGACTGATCTGGAGAACGTGTTGGTTAGGGCAATAGCCCAACAGCTGTATACTTTCCCAATCGTTGAAAGTCAGGAGAGCACGGGCAACATAACGTGCATTAATGCAGTATCTTGTTCGCAGGCGGAATTGTAGAAGCCCAGAAGATGGGACACAACCATACATTTTAAATCTGTAATGTAATGGCATTTGTCCAAATTACTGGCTATACAAACAAGGGGTAACTTAGATAAATACTCAATGAAACCCATATCATTATGCCAGGTAAAGACTCATTATGACAATGCGAGTCTTGAAACGTAAAAGATTCGTTATGACAATAATCGAAGTTACGTCCTTCATTATGCTGTGCACAGAACCAAAATCTGTTTGAAAAACGATGTAATGCCACTTCTTGTTTAATGTTGTCGTTAAACGCACCATCGTCCACCCAACAATTACTTCTACAGCGTCAATAGAGAACAGCAATGGTCAGTACATGGCGCTGCTGTCATGATCACAAGACAACTGTGCTGCAAACGAGGCAAATTATGGACTTATGTTGTTTACTGAATTCTACAATATCGAGAGTGTTCTTGTATGTACGTTTTCTTGTGCAGCACTAAGATCCTGCATGACATTCGATACGGTCATCACATATTCACATGACCAGGGCTCCAGGAATTTGAAAAATAAAATGGTCGCCAGCAAAAATTTCTTGTAGCCAGTAAAAAATATCACCCCCTCCCCACACACACGCACACTTTATTATTATTATTATTATTATTATTATTATTACTAGTATATAACCCCGTCAAAAATGACGGAATGTGAACGATAAATCTTGAAAACAATGTTTAGATCATGATGGTTACCACGTGATCATTTAAATGTATTTTCAATTTTTGTTTATAAATCAAATGTGTTTCGATATTTTATAATTTTCGTTCTTTGTGAGGTCTAACTGTAATAGAGACAGTGTCCGGAGATGAGAGAAGTCGTGTAGAGCCACACCAGACTGTAAAAACGTGAGAAAAATTGCAACTTTGGCCTTTATCATGGTTTTGTGAGGTCTAACTGGAACGTTTCCGGCTGCAATCTTTAAGAGACAGTGTCCGGAGATGAGAGAAGTCGTGTAAAGCCGCACCAGATTGTAAAAACGTGAGAAAAATGGAGGCTTTGGCCTTTATCACGGTTCTGTGAGGTCTAATTGCAACGTTTCCGGCTGCAATCTTTAAGAGACAGTGTCCGGAGATGAGAGAAGCAGAGCTGCCAACTTAATCCGGCAAATTGTTAGTACCGCCTCTTTTCCTACACCACTTAATTTTTAAAGAAATTCTCTTCAAATGTATGTACAATGAATTAAGAAGAAAAATACTCTAAAAATTAAGTGGTGAAGAAAAAGGGGCGGTACTAACAATTTGCCGGGTTAGGTTGGAAGCTCTGGAGAAGTCGTGTAGAACCGCACCAGATTTTAAAAACGTGAGAAAAATGGCGGCTTTGGTCTTTCTAATGGTTCTGTGAAGTCTAACTGCAACGATTCCGGATGCAATCGTTAAGAGACAGTGTCCGGAGTTAAGTAAAGTCGTGTTGAGCTGCACCAGATTGTAAAAACGTGAGAAAAATGGCGGCTTTAGCCTTTCTCACGGTTTTGTGAGGTCTAACTGCAATAGAGACAGTGTCCGGAGATGAGAGAAGTCGTGTAGAGCCGCACCAGATTGTAAAAACGTGAGAAAAATGGAGGCTTTGGTCTTTCTCACGGTTCTGTGAGGCCTAACTGCAACGTTTCCGGCTGCAATCTTTAAGAGACAGTGTCCGGAGATGAGAGAAGTCGTGTAGAGCCGCACCAGATTGTAAAAACGTGAGAAAAATGGCAGCTTTGAGCTTTCTCACGGTTTTGTGAGGTCTAACTGCAATAGAGACAGTGCCCGGAGATGAGAGAAGTCGTGTACGCCGCAGCAGATTTTAAAACAATATACAGTATATAATTATTAACACATCACATTAGCAAGTTAATTGTGTGACATTATTTGTATCATACAAGGATGGAAAGCGTTTGCTGACGATGACGCGAATTCAATGATTTTTCTTCACCCAAAAGTTTTCACTTCAAATGGAAAGCGTTAGCTGACGATGACGGAAGTTCAATGATTTTTGTTCACCCAAAAGTGCTCAACGCGCCTAAAGAAGTTTTCACTTCAAAAATTTTACCCGATCAATAAATATGAATGACAATAAAAAAACTGCTGGTTGACAAAAAATATAGGCCCGACAACACAACAGCAATAACACATCCCAGTGTTCCATTAAGTGCTCTATACGCAAGCGAAGTGTGACGTCACTGACCGTCCGTGTATGTAAGAAAATGATTTCCTATGTTAATCGCCCATTGGGTTTTTTGTAAAAAATTATTGAAAATCGAGGAAAATTATTTCCCGATTTTAATCCCCATATTTGGGTATATATATGTATTAGTTATCATGTGCATATGTTAGATTGAGTTATTTTGCTGTCAAATTGACAAAATTTTAATTTTAAATTTCAAAACTCTGTTGTCCTTGGCGTTTTTGTATTTGGCGATCAAAAACGTACTACGAAAATATACATGCCAGATGTATATTTTCGTAATATGTGTTGTGCGAAATATTGTTTCATATTATTCCTTACTCTCTTAATATAAATTTTTAAAATAACCATGATTTTTGAAAGGAATTAAATTATATTCGCCAGATAATTTGGCGATATATATATATATATATATATATATATTTTTTTTTTTTTCTGCCAAGGATGACCGATATCAAATCTATTCCGCTGCAACATATTAGTATCTTATATCAGATACTTTATTTAGACATTTGAAAACAAATTTCACTTTAAATTATCATAGAATATTTATCATTTTCCTTTTAATTAGTATATTAGTTGGATATTTATTGTGTAATAGACTACTCTAATTTCAATACTCATTTCAACTGGTGACTTTTACTTGCCCAACCAAACATTCTATCCCAACTATCATTTTACACTAATTTCAAAACTAAAATCAACTGGCGGCATTTACGTACTAAACTCGGCGCCAATCATACCTTACAATGTAAACAAACAATACAGTTTGATAAAAATATTTAAAGGCTTTAATGCGTTTTTACAAATATTTTAAGATTTTTAAGGCTTTAATATGTTTTAGAAATATTTTAAGCGTTTTTTTAATGAAACAATCAAAGAGTCGTTCATTCGGAATTAAAAAGTTGTCCATTTGGAATTTGTATTTTCTGAATGGCAACACATTTGGTTTGTTTTTATTTGGTCTTGCTTTGTTTATAATCATGAAGTTACATAATTCTATTTATAGGTTCATGTTTATAATAGCCAGTGATCCGTTATACTTAATTTAGACATTTAAACATTACAATTGAATAGTTTTTCAAGGTTTTATAGGAAATAAGAATATGTGCGATACAAAACATGTATGAAAATGATATGTATGTTTCCTAAGTTGAATTTAACAAACGGAAAAAAAAATGGCTGCCAAAAGTTTCTGTTTTGAAGCGGTACTAACCGGATTCGTTCATGACAGATGAGGATCATTATATATATTAATAATTATTACTTTCTTCTATATTCAATAGAAGAAAGTATTGGATTCGTAAAAATTTTCGACCTCGGGTTTTTGATGGATTTACACGTTTTGAGAGCTGTAGAACACGATTTGACCATTTTTAGAAAATGTCTGTCTGTCTGTGTGTGTGTGTGTGTGTGTGACAAAATTTTCTGGCAACTGTATCTCAGGAACTTATGCACAGAATTTCATACAAATTGGTATGTAGTTGCACCTTGACATAAATTAGTGCCTATCAACTTTTGGTAAAAATTGTCTTACAGGTTGCGTTGCCATCCCGCTTTTTCTAAATTTTTAGCATGGTGATATAGGACAAAAATTTGTTTAAATGTGCATAAAGATAATTATTTTTTTAGTAATCATTATGAAATTTACAAGAATTATTTATAATAGAGATAGTCAACTGGGGAAAAAATTTTGTATGTGTAGGAGCCTCGCCACCCCACTGGGAGGGGAAGTCACCCTTCGAGGGGAGTAAATTTTCAAGATGGATATCTTTCGAAAGGTCTCGTCAATACCTTTAAAACGAATGGTTGAAATATAAATCTGTGATAATTTAAAACAAAGTTATCGATTTTTTTTTTACTTTTAACGAAAAAAAAACTTAGAAAAAAAAAAATCTTTTTTTTTTTAATGAAATTTAACCAAACTTGGTATTTAGTTGGTCCCTGACATAAACTGGTGCTGATTACATATGGGTATCAATCCGCTCAATAGGTGGCGCTGTGATCTCATTTTTTCTAAATTTTTAACATGACAGTATAGGACAAAATTTCGTATAAATGTACATAATGAGAGTTATTTTTAACTTGTGATTGTAAAATTAATATGAATTATTGATAATAGTAGTAGTTAACTAGGAAAAAATTTATGTGCATGTGGGGGCATCGCTTCTCCCCATGGGTGGGGAGTACCCCCGGGGGGGGAATTTTGAAGATGGGTATCTTTCGAAAGGTCTCGTCAATACCTTTTTAACGAATGGTTGAACTATAAATCTGTGATAATTTAAAACAAAGTTATCGATTTTTTTACTTTTAACAATAATAATAATAATAACTTAGAAAAAAAAATCTTTTTTTTTTTTTTTTTTTTTAATATTGTTACTGATTGAATACGTATAGGATATAGAAGAAAGTCTTGTGGTGGCCACAACATACTAGTTTTAATATAGAAATTAAAATTATATGCATAGCAACCAAATATTTATTAAAACAGAATGATACATCAAGGAACACTTGTTTAACATTATCATACAGGTTTTATTATTTTCACTAAACTGATACCCCATTGGCATCTATACATCATTATACTGGCACTACGATTCAGCACCAGGTCGCAAAGCCCGCGCAAACTGGAAGAATGCAAACCACTAAAATGGTGCCCTAATTCAACACTTAGATGTGAAATATGCACAGGGAAAAGTGGTGTAAATCCCCTTATGGTGTACTGATTCAACACAGTGTCTCAAAACGTAGTGAGAGGAGTGGGAGTGAAAACAATGAGAGTCAGCCTACATCGGGAGTGGATTGGAGCCCTATTTTAAGATAAATTTTTTCACAAAAAAAAAAAAAAAAAAAAAAAAGTGCTGAGTCTCTTTAAAATTGCAATTGAAAACATAGTCGCCAATTAAAATATATTAATCGCCATCGGCGACCAGGCGACCATATTTCACAAGCCCCCTGTACTCGACTACCAGTAGAACCTGACCAAGGCAAGCAGCAATGTGTCAAAGCGATATACTCATGTCCGATATGATGAGATGGACACGCGTTGGTTAGAGTATTTTCTTTTGAAACATGGCATAACATGGCATTAATATAAATAATCAGTGTTCATTTATATATATAGTGCCATTCCATGAGGACCACCATACAATTTATAACAAGTTCAGGCAGTGATTTCAGTTATTTCATCATATTCAAAGTTGCATACTGAGAGTCTTTTCTATCTTACAATATTACAATATGTTTCAGAAATCAAAAAATATCTTGAACAGTAAATTACAAATTAATTTCTAATTGTTTCTACCAAAAAGATATATTTTTAACCAAATTAATATATTTTTTTCAAACTTTTAAACGTGTAATTTAATTTTCAAAATTATTTTTTTGAAACTTACAGTTGTGTAATTTATTTATGTTATGTCTAAAGTTCAACTTATGTATTTTTTACTTAATAATATGAAGATTAATTTTTAATATGCCCTAAACGCTAACTGTGTCCCAAATTGAAAATTAATAAAATAATCTGGTATGGTACTCATACGACTTTTTCTTACCCTTCATTTTAATACTATGAGATCGCAAAATAAGGGGTAAGATAACAAGTACTGTATATATCAATATAGTTAATGCTCGTACTTTAAAAATGGTTCAAAATGGGTTTAGAAACAGTTTGATTTGACATAAATTTCTGTGTCAGGACACTACAGCTTCTCTTCAAGCAGAATAATAAAATATAGTACCTAATTATTGCATCAAAATAATATAGTGCCTATATTTAAAAAGAATTTAACGCTGCCATAAAATTTAAAAGTTCATTTTAATTAATCAAAGAACTTACAAGTGCACCTCTCCTTAAAAGTTACGAACCTTGATCAAACTTTTGAAAGGGTAACCTCATAAGAATTAAAAAATACCACTTTTGAATTTGCTGCAAATATCTGGGCTCAAATTATGCAGATAGCAGACGTACACACAGATCTACCACTAAATACTTGACTTTTAAGTTCAGGAGGTCTCAAAACGTGTAATTATAATTTTTTTTAAACTGACCGTTGAAAAGTGAACTTCAAGCAATACTTTGTGTGCCTTTTTTTGTATGTGAAATGAATACTTCCAATCAACTTTTCTGGGCTTCGTAAAATGAGGTAAAGCACTTCCATCAATTTAATGAACAACAGAAAATAATTTTTTGCTTAATTTTCGCTAATCTATATACAGGGTTGGTGAAAAGTTCCCGTACTTTTTTGTTTATGCATTTTTGGCTTAGTTAGTTAAGTTATTTGTCATTTCTGATGATTTTATTGAATTCCTTGTTTACTTTTGTTTTATTTATTTGTTTATTTTTAGTTTTGTTGAAGTTAGGTCTGTGAAAATCAACGTGTCACTGTGGTCGAATTGCACAAACAAGGAATGAAGAGAGCTGACATTGTTCGCACGACTGGTTACAAGAAGCAAACCGTCTACGATGCCGTGAAGCGTTATGAGGAGACCGCCGGGACCGCGGACCGTCCTCGAAGCGGTCGTTGAACCACCGCGACCACTCCGGAGAACGTCAACAAGGTACGGTGCTGAATTCGACGCAATCCAGAGATCTCTATGAACAAGATGACCAAGGAGCTCGGAATCAGCCACGAACGTGTCCGGCACATCGTCAAAAAGAAGCTGGGACTTTGCAGCTACAAGATCACCCACGTTCATTTCCTCAACAAAGCCATGAAGGCGAAGCGGCTGCAAAGATGCCACCGAATGCAACGGCTGGTCGCTGGTGGTACCCTGTTGAAGGTGCTCTTCACTGACGAGAAGATTTTCACGGTCGAGCAGCTCCACAACCGCCAGAATCGCCGTCAACTGCTTAAGAAGGGCAACAGAAAACCGCGGCGGCGAAAACTATCGGCCGCAGTCACTTTCCGGCCTCGATCATGGTCTGGGCCGGGATCTGCTCCACCGGAAAGACGCCTTTGGTCTTCATCGAGCAGAACGTCAAGATCAACGCCGCCAGCTATCAGCAACGAGTCCTCCGCGATGCTCTAGAACCGTGGGCAACGCAGCACTTCGGCGCAGCCGGAATCACGCTTCAGCAAGACTGGGCACTGGCGCATTCCGCCAAATCAACAATTGCCGTCTGCGAAGAGCTCTTTCCTGGCTTTTGGAGCAAGGACGTTTGGCCGCCGAACTCAACCCGCTCGACTACTCGGTGTGGTCCATCCTGGAGCAAAAGATCTCGGCTAAACGATACGCCACCGTAGAACAGCTGAAAGCGGCGTTGAGGTGTGCCTGGGACGAGATCACGGTTGACGAGTGTGCGACCGTCATCAACAATTTTCCAAAGCGTATTAGAAAATGTATTGAGGCCCAAGGAAGCAATTTTGAGCATCTGTTGTAATTTTTTTTGTTTTATCGTATTGTGATTGATCTAATAAACGTTATTATTTAAGCAGTTATTTGAATTTACTTTTGTATACGGTATTTATGTACTGTTGAAATATCTAGAAAAAGTACGGGAACTTTTCACCAACCCTGTATATAAAAGAGTAAACTCACTGATTCACTGATTCACTGACTCAACACGGTTGTGGCGATCCTATGGGAGATAGAGTCGCAATTTTTGGTGAGCAGGTTGATTTTAGGACCCTGACGCTCACTAAGACGGGATTTTGCGAAATACCCCCCGTCCCCCCCGGGGGGGGGCAGAAGGCAAAAATCACCTTTATAAGCATATCTCGGCTCCAAATTGCTTCACGGTGAAGAAATTGCAGATGGGGAGACTAGACTTGAATACAAAAAAATCTTTTTCTGCGATTTTGGAATTTTCGATTTTTAAGGGGGGTAGGGGGTAAAAATGAGATTTTCGGGGGCGCATAAGGCAAAAACACATTTATAAGTACAACTCGGCACCAAATTACTTCACAGGGAAGAAATTGCAGATGGGGAGACTAGGCTTGAATACGAAAAAATCATTTTCTGCGATTTTGGAATTTTTGATTTTTAAGGGGGGAAGGGGGTGAAAATGATTTTCGGAGTTGCTGAAGACAAAAACTCCGTTATAAGCATAACTCGGCTCCAAATTGCTTCACGAGGAAGATATTGCAGATGGGGAGACTAGACTTGAATACGAAAAAATCATTTTCTGCGATTTTGGATTTTTGGATTTTTAAGGGGGAAAAGGGGTGAAAATGATTTTCGGAGGCGCAGGAGGCAAAAACACCTTTATAAGCATAACTCGGCTCCAAATTACTTCACGATGAAAAAATTGCAGATGGAGAGACTAGACTTAAGTACAAAAAAATCTTTTTCTGCGATTTTGGAATTTTGGATTTTTAAGGGGGGAGAGGGGCTGAAAATGATTTTCGAAGGTGCAGAAGGCAAAAACCACCTTTATAAGCACAACTCGGCTCAAAATTGCTTCACGGTGAAGAAATTGCAGAGGGAGAGACTAGACTTGAAAACAAAAAAATCATTTTCTGCGATTTTGGAATTTTGGATTTTTAAGGGGGGAAGGGGGTATAAATCATTTTCGGAGGCGCATACGGCAAAAACACATTTATAAGTATAACTCGGCTCCAAATAACTTCACAGTGAAGAAATTGCAGATGAGGAGACTAGACTTGAATACGAAAAAATCGTTTCCTGCGATTTTGGAATTTTGGATTTTTAACGAGAGAAGGGGTATAAATGATTTAGAAAAATACGGATTTTCGAGTAAAAGTAATAGCTCAAAGATGTAAAAAAAAAAAAAAAAAAAACGCCAAGCGTCTTCTTGAAAATATTTCCAAAACTCATTTTTTGATTTTTTCCGATTTCTTTTTTTTTTTTTTTTTTTTTGGAGGGGGGGGGGGGCAAAAAAATAATAATAGTATCAGATCGTTCAAAATTGGTACATAGAGATTTTCGATACTTACAAATCGATTGCGGATATTTTCGAATTTGTAAAATTATTAGAAGGGGTGGGAAGGGGGGCAGTATGGGGGGGGTGGCTATGGGCAAAAACAAATAGAAGTACAGTTAGGCCGTTCAAAATTAATACACATAGGTTTTAAAGGCCTGCAAGTCGAATGGGGATATTTTCGAAAGTGTAAAGTTATTAGGAGGGGCGAGAAGGGGGAGGGGAGAGGGGGGCAAAAAATTAAAAATCGATTTAGATCGTTCAAAATTGGTACAGATAGGTTTTCGATACTTACAAATCGATTGCGGATATTTTCGAATTTTTAAAATTATTAGGAGGGGTGGGAAGGAGGGTTGTGGGCAAAAACAAATAGAAATACAGTTAGGCCGATCAAAATTGGTACAGATAGGTTTTAGAGGCCAGCAAGTCGAATGGGGATATTTTCGAAAGTGTATAGTTATTAGGAGGGCCGGAAAGGGGGGGGGGCGGAGGGGAAAAAATAGAATAGAGTTAGAGTATTCAAAATTGGTATATAGAGGTTTTCGATAACTACAAATCGATTGCGGATATTTTCGAATTTTTAAAATTATTAGGATAGACGGGAGGGGGGGCGAAGGGGGAAAATAATAGAAATAAGAGTTAGAGCATTTTGGGAATTTTTTCCGAAGGCAGTGAGAACCCGGTGCGACATTTTTCCTAATAAGATTTTTTTTCTGTTTTTTTTTCACGTGATAAAAATTAAGGCAATTTTGAGAATTCAGTAATTATAGCGATTCATTTAAAAATAGGGACCAGCGAAGCGGGCGTTGCCTGCTAGTCCTATATATTGTCTATAAATTACACACATAATACATACGGTGCTTAAATTCCGCTCAACAGGAAAAACACACAAAAACAACTTGAAATGCACTTCCAGCCATTTCCAAGTACAGCCGTGGTTTTCTCCGAAACTTGCGTATATACGGGCCCCCTTAGAAGACCCCCCACGAAGGGCAATCCCCCTCAGGCCTAGGACCGTAGTACAGTCTATCGGCCTTAATTCCCACAACTCAACCCAACCCAAGTACAGCCCTAATATATCCCAAAGTTTCAAGGTAGCCCTACATAGTAAGCGAGCGAATGGTGAATAATTTTCGTACCATATTCTAAATGAAACGTGCTTTTATGCATACAGAAATATTTATAGTCATTTCAATTATTTTTTAATTACAGTGTAAAAATTTCATTGCACCTACCAGAAATTTTGCTCTTAGACGTAATGTATATTAATTCTTTTGGATGTCCCTGTACACGAATTATTTCCCTATCACTTACTCAAAGATATTAATGTCCTATATGTTACACATGTAGAATACCGAGTATGGACTTTCTGTTAATGTATGTTTTTGAGATATGCTGATAATAGACTCACAGAAAGAGAGAGAGGCAGATTCACAGATCAAACATTAAAACTTTCTTTTCAGATTCATGGAAACTCAAAACTTCCAAATAAATAATATTCCAAGTATTACATTCTAAATAAAGATGAATTCAAAATAAGCAAGAATTCAATTTGAAAAATTTGAAATAAAACAATATTTTTTGTACTAGGGTAGGTGCTCCAGTGATTGGCATGCTCCAGTAATTGACATCTTCCCTGAAATAATCAATATATAAGAAAAAAAAAATAAAAGCAAATGATTTACACATCAGAATTTTAACATTGTATGAAAGACCCTGGAGCAAAGGGTGCCTATTACTGGTAAAATTAAAAACTATCAGTGTCAAATGCTGGAACATAGGGGGCCAATTACTGGTAAAAGGAAAAAATGGCAGTGTCAATTACAGGAACATTGAGTGGGTGTAAAATAAAAATTCATTTAAAAAAATAATAATAACAATTATCAAATGAATATATTTTAACATATATGTGGTTCTGAAAGTCTTCATCCCATATATCTTAAGATTTCCATACATAGTTTCTGATGACTAAAACATTAAAAACATCAGAAATTACTCTAAAAGTGTCAATCACTAGAGCACTTACCTTATATTGTGTAAGAAAAAATATAAATAAAGTTCACCTGATGAATTCAATACACTCCTACTCAAAAGTTTGGCAAGATTTGCAAACGACTAGTTTTTTTCAATTTAAAAACTTATTTCTCGATGAAATGATTTCAAATATATGGGTATTTTAAGAACTGGGTCTTCTTCATGTTTTTCAGTGAAGATTGGTTTAAGACAACATTTAAGGCCAGTAACAAATTGAGCAAAATCAATAACGTTTGTGATTATTCTATATCGTTAAGTGAAAGAAATTATCTGTAACTTTAGGATATGTTAATTAATATATATATATACTAGCAGACCCGGCCACGCGTTGCTGTGACTAAGTTATACGTTGAATTATACGGCTGTAAACTATTTAGTACAGTCAAATTATTATTTACGAACAAAGACGAAAACGTTGTAGCCGATGTAAAAACCCACAGGGTTGAGATTTGAAACTTAGGTCAAAATTTGGAAGCGATTGATAAAAATTTTCGTAGTGTTGATATTAAGCACAAATTAATTTCATTGTAGGGTCCTATAAATTTTAATGGAGAAGTGATCTATATTATTTCTAATGCTACTTTGGATAAAATTGCTAAAATGACTAATTTATAAATTAAATTCTATTAAAATTCTATTAAAATAAAAGTATAAAAGAAACAGATGGTTTTAAAATCAATTTTTATGGAGGAGTGAAATATAATATATGCTATAATGGATAATTTTACCATAAAATGACCTGAATCATTTTAAATATTTTAAAGAGGGCAACAGCTGTAGTTATAAAAAGGAAAACAATAAGGCTAAACCAGAAAAATAAGTAAATTTGATAAATATTTTAAAACTTTAAAATTGGAAATCTTATGAAATATTGGACATTTAAAGTAAATACATGTATCATTTTAAATAGAAAAAGATTTTGGAAACGTTTAGTGTATTTTAACGAAGTGATGAGAAATTTTTGAGTATGTTAAAATTTTAATAGTAAATTCAAGTTAATAAAGATGGGAAACATTGAGGATTAAGATAAGAATAATTATAGGATTAAAAAAAAAAAAAAAAAAAAAAAATTATGTACCATGCTTTTAAATTTTAATATACTAATAATATACTAATAAAAAGGAAAATGATAAATATTCTATCATAGTTTGAAGTCAAATTTGTTTTCAAATGTCTAAATAAAATATCTGATGCAAGATACTAATATTTTGCAGCGGAATAGATTTCATTTCTGTCATCCTTGGCGAAAAAAAAAGAATATCGCCAAATTATCCGGCAAAAATATTTAATTCCTTTCAAAAATCATGGTTATTTTAACAACTTATATTAAAAGAGTAATGAATAATATGAAACAATATTTCGTACAATACATATTACATGTCATACATACGTACAATGAATAATACATATTACATTTCGTACAATGCATACATCTGGCATGTATATTTTCGTGTTACGCTTTTGATCGCCAAATAATAATAATAATAATAATAAAAGCCAAGGGCGACAGAGTTTTGAAATTTAAAAATAAAATCTTGTCAATTTGACAGCAAAATAATTCAATCTAACACCCGCGATAACTAATACATATCTATACCCAAATATAAAGATTAAAATCGGGAAATAAATTTCCTCGATTTTTAATAATTTCTTACAAAAAATCCAGTGGGCAATTAACATAGGAAATCTTTTTCTTGGCTGCACAGACGGACAGTGAGTCACACTTCGCTTGCGTATAGAACTCATAGATATAGTATAGCATATATAGAATAGAGTGATCATTGGGGAGAGAAAAGTTATTCCTTTTCATTTGG
This sequence comes from Salticus scenicus, assembly GCA_963930645.1. Lineage (NCBI taxonomy): Eukaryota > Metazoa > Arthropoda > Arachnida > Araneae > Salticidae > Salticus > Salticus scenicus. The sequence continues at coordinate 173,822,349 of OZ005656.1, read as the reverse complement.
GAAAAGACGACGTTTTTACCAAAATATGGCCGTCTTTCCCCGAGTGAATACACACGAGAATACATACTAATATTTTAGCAAATAAAATTTATGAATAATTTATTTGCTAAAGGGGAATGGAAGACTCCAGATACAGTTTCAAATTCATATTTCTTTCTTTCTTTTCTTTTTTTTTTTTTTTTTCAATACCACTTAATGGCTGTTTCCAAAGCTTTTATTTATTTATTTATTTTTTTTTTTTTTCGGCATCAAAAATCTTTGTACGATAACATGGGGATGAGAGATCTATATATATTACTATATCTATGATAGAACTACATTAGCACTTTATCAATGTGTATAAAATCTTTAAATTGATTATGACGTCAATTTTCGTGAGATGCATAATTTAACTTTTTATAATTTTTTAACGTTCACGTTTGATTAAATGTATTTATTTTTATGTCGAAAGAAAATGAACTCGTATTTTTTTTTTTTTTCTTTTTTTTGGCAACAATTAAATTAATGGAACTTACAGATATTTTGGAGCAACTTTAATAAAGGTCTATAATTAACAAATAATTGCAATAAAACAATATTGTGACAATAAATTGAGATAAAAACTATCCTATCTCTCAAGTTGGACCAAACTGCATACAGTGTGCAAAATTTCATTAAAATCGGTTCCTTAGTTTAGGAGTTTACCCCGGACAAACATCGTGACACGTAATTTATATATATATACATATATATATAAATGAATTGCTGTTCGTTAGTCTCACTAAAACTCGAGAACGGCTGAACGGATTTCGATCATTCTTTTTTTGTTTTTTTCCTTATAGGTCAGGGATGGTTTAGGAAAAAAAAATTCGAAAAAATTCCAATAGTTTTCTTATTATTAATTAAAATATAAAAATAATAACCTCCTAATACCTTATAAATAGCCATCACGGAGTAAAGCCATTAAAATATTAGCTATAATTTAATTGTTGCCAAAAAAAATTTACGAGTTCATTTTCTTTCGACATAAAAATAAATAAACGTGATTAAATAAATAATTTAATTAAACGTGAGCTTTAAAAAATTGTAAAAAATTAAATTATGTATCTCACAAAAATTGACGTCACTATCGGTTTAAAGATTTCATACGCATTGATAAAGTGCTAATGTAGTTAGTTCTATGATTCAACAGAAAATTTAAAAACACAGTTTATAAAAAGTTTTTTTTCTTATAATTTATAAAATCCAATAAATCTACTAATGGTTTAATATCAAAAAATCTCATTATCAAGAATATTCTTGCCTTACAGTCAAATTATCTTAACCATTATGATTGGATTTACATTAGAAAGTTTATATTTGCTATCAAAAAAAAGTATTTGTCCACTTACTTAAGTGTATTTAAAAACCAATCCTATAATCAACATTTTTCTGATATTTTCTATGATTTAATAATATACAGACTAAAACTCTTCAATTTAAATATCTCTAAAAAACCTCACAAAATCCAATCAAATTCACAGCTTATTCTAAATTATTCTAATCAAATATTTAATAGCATTAATATTTCATCTATTCTTAATGATAAATCATGCATGTTTCCTATTAAAGACATTCATATTTCTCGTACCTTTAAATATCCTATTACACTTGGTCGCCTGCTTTTTAACTATAATTCAGTCTCTAAGTCTAATTTATCTTCTCATGTGACTTGTAGTTGTGCTCATCCCTCAAATGTAAAATATGTTGACAGAGATCATGCACATATTATCACTGGTGATCTTAATATTATTAATGACTCTAATTTAAAGAAATTTATGGAATATGGTACTAAATATCGACTCCCTTCAAAAACTAATATTTCAAAGATTATACAACAGTTTTCTTATGATATTGATTTGTTTATTTATAAACTCTCCATCTCTTATAATAAACCTATTGAATATTTCAATCAATGGAAATTTTTAGTAATTTCAAAACTTAAAGCTGAATTAATTCAACATAGATCAAATCTCACACATTACAATAAATCAAATCTCTTTAAATCTATCAAAGAATTGCAACAAAACTTTGTTATTACTTATGTCGATAAATCTCCTAATAATTATGCAATAATCTGTAAACATTATTATCTTTCTTTACTCAGTTCATCTATATCTAATAGTACTAACTTTCATACCACCAATAATGATCTTAAAATCAATAACCGCAAAATTCACTGCTTTTATAAACTGCTAAAGCTTCCATTTAATAATTTTAAATATCCTTATATTGTACTTATCCCTAAATTTCACAAAAATCCTATTAAATTTAGAACTGTCACTGTAGGGTGTAATACTTACAACAACACTGCTAACAAAATTCTCCTTGATATTCTCAAACAAATCTATGACTTAATTAGTAAATCAAAAAATTTCTTTTGCCTTAAAAATAGTTATCAACTAAAAGCCAATATCTTATCTATGAATAATGTGACTGATATCATGACTTATGATTTTGCTGACCTATTTAATAATATTAATTTAACAGATCTTCATCGTATCATCTTTAACCTTTTTGAAAAATTTAAAAGTCAAATCTCTTTACCAAAATGCTTTTCGGCAACTTCATTTAAGACACTTTTAAATTTTATTATTCATAACAATTACATTCTACACTGTAATAAGATCTATATTCAAAAGGTCGGTATTCCACAAGGAGGATGTAGCTCAAGTATGTTAGCAGACTTATACCTTTACCATTATGAACAGGGATTATGTATTGAAAATGTCTATTTTTACCGATACATTGATGACATTGTAATTTTTTATGTCAATAATTTTTCGCCTAATTTATTTAAATTTGAATATCCTTCTCACCTTACCTTAACTTATAATCATCTCAACAATAACTGTATTAGTTTCTTAGATTTAAAACTTAAACTTGATGGTAGTAAAATTTATACCGATCTGTATGACAAAAGACGAGATTTTAGTTTCACAGTAAATTTATTTACACAATTTACCTCTTGTCTTCATATCTCTGTATACAGAAATATTATTCTCAATCACCTCTTTCGTATACATAATCTTTGTTCAGATAGGTTTAAAAACAAAAATATCTCTCACATAATTAATGTTGCTACAAAAATGGGTTATCCTAAAAAATTTATTTATTCACTTGTTTATCAAAAAGGGTCTCTGTCTAACACACACAAAAAAAAAAAAAAAAAAAAAAAAAAAAAAAAAAAAACCTAAGGTTTAATTAAAAAAAAAAAAAAAAAATCAGGTGGATGGGTGGGCAGATGTTTGATTAAGGAGGAAGGGTGGTGTTGTTTGGCTGGTTGGCTGGGAGGGTTTGATGCTGAATAAAATTTATAAAAAAAAAAAAAAAAAAAAAAAAAAAGTGGGGGGATTGCTGTAAGTTACATTCTTATTTTTTCTGGTTGATACTATGAATTTTGAACTCTTTTATCATTAAATTTTACTATGTGCTTCTGGCTACTTGAGGCTTCCCTTGTTAAGTCTGAACAATCCATCTATTTGCATAACAAAAATAAAATCTTATAAATATTAATAATAAAAAATCTTTTAAATTTAAATTTTTAATTTTAATTTATGATGACTGCATTATAATGCTTATCCTTATAATTGTGCTCTTTGGCATTATTTGCTTGTAATGGACTCTTCTTAAAACTTAACATTTAATACTTTGACTTCATAAAAAAAAAAAAAAAAAAATTATTTTAATTTTAATTATTATTGATGACCGCATTATTATGCTTATCCTTATATGTGTGCTCTTTGGCATTATTGCTTGTAATTATGTCTTCTTGAAACTACACACTTAATAATTTGACTTCAAAATAAAAATCTTAAAAATTATCTTAATCTAGCTGTTAATACTTCTAAATTATCTTAATCTTTCAGCCAATACATCTTATTTAACTGACTTAATGTTTTTATTGCTAACCGAAAGATGGCGCTTGTACTCAGTAGTCTTGTACATTCTTTCTTCAGTCCTTATCTTAAACGATTTAATTATGAATATTTTTGGTACGATTTAATTTAACTCTACTAGTATTAATTTTAACATTATCATTTAATATTTACTCTGTGTATTTTATCTTTAATGTAATTGTTCTGAAATATTTTCGATTAATCGATATCTGTCGAGCTATTATTTTAACTTCAATTTAGGTTTTGGCATCAACCATTTTTCCAGTTTGTGTTAACTGTTTTCCATGTGGTTACTCAGTTTATTTCATGTTATTACTATGGTTTCCTTTAAGATTTTAATTAATATTTATTTATTCTTTGTTTTAATTTAATTTTTCACTTTTTTATCATTCTTTATGGTTTTTTTGCTGCATTGATCGGGGCGTGAGATGATATAAATTGCTATGATTAGCAATATCGTTTTACGAAATCATTGCAGCTTTCTCTGCTTTATGAAGTATGCGCCCCTTGAAAAGTATATTTCTAAGTTTAAGCATTTATATCCAATTGATTATGTGGTTTATTATTTTTTTTTTCTCTTTCACAAGTTTAATGGTCCTTATTTATTATCCTTCAGGTCGGCGTAAGTATTTTAAGTTATTATGGTAACTCATTTGTTCCTTATCTATATCGCAACTTTTTGTGTCATTCTTTCCTCTATGTTAAATTCAGTTCTATATTTTAGTGTACTGTTATTGTTTTGGTTCTATTAATTGCTAAATTTTAAGATTAAATTTTATTACGTTATCTATTATATATATATATATATATATATATATATATATATATAAATGAATGTTTGTCTGTATGTCCATTATAAAATTGTAAACGGCTCGACCGATTTCGATCATTCTTTTTTTGTTTTTTTCCTTATAGGTCAGGGATGGTTTAGGAAAGAAAAAAATTGAAAAAATTCGGCCCCCAAGGGGGGGGGGAGGGGGCAAAACGTGAATTCAAAATATCCTTCATAGCTCAAACAAAGAAACAGATATCCGTAAAATTTTTGCTTTAAAATATAGCTAATATAAATGTCTAAAAACCAATTCCTGGAATTTTGAAATTTGATCCCCAAGGGGGGGGGGGCAAAAACAATTAGAAATACAGTTAGGCCTTTCAAAATTGGTACAGATAGGTTTCAATAGCCTGCAAGTCGAATGGGGATATTTTCGAAAGTGTAAAGTTATTAGGAGGGGAGAGAAGGGGGAGGGGAGAGGGGGGGGGCAAAAAAATAAAAATAGAGTTAGATCGTTCAAATTTGGTATATTGAGGTTTTCGATACTTACAAATCGATTGCGGATATTTTCGAATTTGTAAAATTATTAGGAGGGGCGGGAAGGGGGGGGCTATGGGCAAAAACAAATAGAAATACAGTTAGGGCATTCAAAATTGGTACAGATAGGTTTTAAAGGCCTGCAAGTCGAATGGGGATATTTTCGAAAGTGTAAAGTTATTAGGAAGGGTGAGAAGGGGGGGATGGGATGGGGGGGGGCAAAAAAATAAAAATAGAGTTAGATCGTTCAAAATTGGTACAGAAATGGTTTTCGATACTTAAAATCGAATGCGGATATTTTTGAATTTGTAAAATTATTAGGAGGGGCGGTAAGGGGGGGCAATGGGCAAAAACAAATAGAAATGCAGTTAGGCCGTTCAAAATTGGTACAGATTGGTTTTAGATGCCTGCAAGTCGAATGGGGATATTTTCGAAAGTGTAACGTTATTAGGACGGACGGAAGGGGGGCGGAGGGGCAAACAAAATAAAATAGAGTTAGATCATTCAAAATTGGTACATAGAGGTTTTCGATACTTACAAATCGATTGCGGATATTTTCGAATTTTTAAAATTATTGGGAAGGGGGAGAGTGGTGGGGCAAAAAAATAAAAATAGAGATAGATCGTTCAAAACTGGTGCATAGAGGTTTTTGATATTTACAAATCGATTGCGGATATTTTTGAATTTGTAAAATTATTAGGATAGACGGGAGGGGGGGTCGAAGGAGGAAATAAGAGTTAGAGCATTTTGGGAATTTTTTCGGAAGGCAGTGAGAACCCGGTGCGACATTTTTCCTAATCAGATTTTGTTTCGCTTTTTTTTTTTTTTTTTCACGTGATAAAAATTAATGCAATTTTGAGAATTCAGTAATTATAGTGATTCATTTAAAAATAGTGACCAGCGAAGCGGGCAAAGCCTGCTAGTATATATATATATATATTATGAACAACATAATAAGTTTTTTTTTTTTATTTATTTATTTGAATTGTTTTCTATTAGACTTTAGTCCATCTTGCATCTTGTTTGCTTAATTCTTTCAATGGTTTAATAATCCTATAAACACTACTTCAACCTGGCCAACGCTGCGTAGACCTGCTAGTCTGTAATAATTTGAAAGAAAGTCATCAAAATTTTCATTTTTAACTTTAAAACAAGAAAGAAAAATCATGCAGTACGCATTGATTAGTAACACTTTCCAACTGTACGCAATTGTTGTATCGAATAATTTTTAATTGTTTTTGCTTACGTTATCGCAGAACAGACAGAAGGAGTGAAAAACATACAGATAGACTAATTGATTTTAAAATTACTCTAATGCATTTTGGAAAGTGTTAAAAAAGCTTCATGCAAAAGAAAATGCAGCCGTTAGATTATAATTACAGCTTTTAATCTCTCTGAATATTTCAGTGTAGCCCTATAAATCTGAAAGTTAATCATATCATATTCTATACAAAACAATATTTTAGAATATTAATAATACATGTCAATGTTTTTATGATTTTTATAGTAGAAAGTTTTTTAAATATAACTTTTAAAAAATTCTCTCTTAAAACGTAATACATTGGCTTTTTTTATTGTTATTACTGTTGTCCCTGTAAAGAAACTAGTTGTACAGGACCCATTAATGACACTTTAAATAGGGAACATTCCATAGGGAACTTGAATGTATCATTTTTTAAAAATTCTCAAAATATTCACTTATGATAGGAGCCGGAGACGAACAGATAGAAAGGTAGACAATCGGACAGGCAGATACACAAATTGAAATCATATTCCCACTAAAATTATAAGAAAGTGTTAAAACACTCATGTAGACAAAAGTGCAATTCCAGCAAATTTTTATTAATAGCACTTAATGTAACTGATTATTTTTGTGCGGCCCTCTAAATCTAATGCTAACCATACTATATTACATAAAAGACACTCTTTTGTGTATACGAATAATATATTTCAATTGCATTAAGCTTTGTGGAAAAAAAATTATTGAAATTTGGTTTACAAAAATAACTCTCATAGAACACAATACTTTGGAATACTTTCAAGTGCCCCTGTACACAAACCAGTTAGAAATGTACTCTATTTTACATAGGAAACATCCGATAGGGAATTGAATAACATTAAAATTTCATTAAAGTTTCTATACATCAAAGGTATTAAAATATGGTTTATAGAAACTACTCTCATAGAACACAATGCTTTCGAATACTTTTGGGTATCCCTGTACACAAACCAGAAGAGGTATTCATTCCATTTTCAATTGGGAGCATCCGATAGTGAACTTGAATAAAATATATCGGTTTAAAGAAATTCCATAAATATTTACGGGAATTAGAGTGCAGAAAAACAGACAGAGAGACAGACAGACAGATGGGCAGAAGAACAGTCAGACAGATACACAAATTGAAATTATATTCACACTAAGAAAGGATAGAAAGTGTCAAAAACGCTTAATGTAAACGAAAGTACAATCTAGCAATTTTTTATTAATAGCTCTTAATATAACAGAATATTTTTGTGTCACCCTGTAAATCTAATGGTAACCATGCTATATTTTATGCAAAGTATTCTTTTGTGCATATATATAGCATATTTCAATTTCCTAAAACTTCGTGGAAAGTAAAGTTATTAAAATTTGATTTATAGAAATATCTCACAAAGAACGCAATGCTTTGGAGTACTTTTGAGTGTCCCTATACATAAACTAGCGGTGGCATGTAATCTATTTTATATAGGAAACATCCAATAGTGAACTGGAATAACATATTTCAATTTCATGAAGATATTGTACAGTAAAGGTATGAAAATATGGTTCATAGAAATACCTTTCATAGAACAGAATTCTTTGAAATACTTTCGGTTGTCCCTGTACACAAACCAGTAGAGGTATAAACTCCATTTTCAATAGGGAACATCCGATAGTGAACTTGAATAACATATATCAGTTTCAAGAAATTTCATAAATATTTACGGAATTAGAGCGAGGGCAGACAGAAAGACGGACAGACGGACAGATACACAAATTGAAATCATATTCACACTTAAAAAAATGTTAGAAAGTGTTAAAAACGCTTAATGTAAACGAAAGTAGAATTGTAGCAAATTTTTATTAATAGCTCTTAATATAACAGAATATTTTTGTGTCACCCTGTAAATCTAATGCTAATCATGCTATATTCTATGTAAAGCACTCTTTTGTGCATATAAAAAACACATTTCAAATTCCTAAAACTTAGTGGAAAGTAAAGTTATTAAAATTTGATTCATGGAAAAATCTCTCATAGTACGCAATGCTTTAGAATACTTTTGAGTGTCCTCGTATATAAAACAGTGATGGTATTTAATCCATTTTATACAGGAAACAACCCATAGTGAACTGGAATAACATATTTCAATTTCATTAAGATATGTGTACAGTAAAGGTATGAAAATATGATTTATAGAAATACCTCTCATAGAACACAATGCTTTGAAATGATTTCGAGTGTCCCTGTATACAAACCAGTAAGGGTATAAACTCCATTTTCGAAAGGGAACATCCGATAGTGAACTTGAATAACATATATCAGTTTCAAGAAATTCCACAAATATTTACGGGAGTTAGAGCGCGGACAGACAGACAGACAGACAGACAAACCAAAGTCATTAACACTTTTCAACCTTGTTGGGAAGTGTTAAAAATGTTAAAAGGTGTTAAAAACGCTTAATGTAAACGAAAGTACAATTTTAGCAAATATTTATTGATAGCTCTTTATATAACTGAATATTTTCGTGTCACCCTGTAAATCCAATGCTAATCATGCTATATTCTATGCAAAGCATTTTCTTTTGTGCTTATAAATAACACATTTCAATTTCATAAATCTTCGTGCAAAGTAAAGTTATTAAAATTTAGTTTATAGAAATATCTCTCATAAAACGCAATGATTTGGAATATTTTTGTGTGTCCCTGTACATAAATCAATGATGGTATTTACTCCATTTTATACAGGAAACATCCGATAGTGAACTTGTATAACATATTTCAATTTCATTAAGATTTGTGTACAGTAAGGGTATGAAAATATGATTTATAGAAATGCCTCTCTTAGAACACAATGCTTTAAATTTTTTCGGGGGTCCCTGTACACAAACCAATAGAGATATAAACTCCACTTTCAAAAGGAAAATCCGATAGTGTACTTGTATAACATATATGTTAATGTCATTAACATTGTTGTACGGTAAGGGTATGAAAATATGGTTTATAGAAACGCCTCTTATAGAGCACAATGCTTTGAAATACTTTTGTGTGTCCCTGTACAAAAATCAGTGGTGGTATTTACTCCATTTTATACAAGAAACATCCGATGGTGTACTTGAATAATGTATTTCAATTTCATTAAGACTTGTGAGCAGTAAGGGTATAAAAGTATGGTTTATAGAAATACCTCTCATAGAACACAATGCTTTGAAATATTTTCGGGGGTCCCTGTACACAAAGCAATAGAGGTATAAACCGCATTTTCAACAGGGAACATCCGAAAGTGAACTTGTATAACATATTTCAATTTCATTAAGTTTTTATACAGTAAGGGTATGAAAATATGGTTTATAGAAATGCCTCTTATAGAACACAATGCTTTAAAATACTTTTGTGTATCCCTGTACACAAATCAGAGGTGGTATTTACTCCATTTTATACAGGAAACATCCGATAATGAGCTTGAATTACATATTTCAATTTCATTAAGATATGTGTACAGTAAAGGTATGAAAATATGGTTTATAGAAATGCCTCTCATAGAACAGAATGCTTTGAAATATTTTAGGGGGTCCCTGTACACAAACTAGTAGAGGTATAAACTCCATTTTCAATAGGGAACATCCGATAGTGAACATGAATAACATATATCCGTTTCAAGAAATTCCATAATTATTTACGGAAGTTAGAGCGCGGACAGACAGACAGACAGACAAACCGAAGTCATAAACACTTTTCAACCTTGTTGGAAAGTGTTAAAAAGAAACAAAAAGGAAGAAAGAACTGAAAAATGCATTTTTAAAGTGTCATATGAAGGGCATAAAATTGAATTTCTGCATCGATTTTTTTTTACATTTTTAATAAATAAATAAATAAAAAGCTTTTTTTTAAGGTGTCACCTGAAGGGCACAAAACAATCTTTTTCGACATTTAGTGTTATACTTCTTTGAAATGAAAATCGTCTGCATTTATCATTAAGACAAAAATAAATAAATAAATAAATAAATAAATAAAATAAATAAATAATAATTTTAATAGATAAATTGCATTGCGTGATTGTGTATACGAAAATATAGAAAAAAATTCTGTGATGGTTACCGTATGGTATATATATATATATATATATATATACATATCTATATATATTAAGCACCAAGTGGCTAAGTGTTCTGTCAAGTTCGCTACTGAAGCACTTCCGGTTATGTAATATGAATGGCTACAAACACACAAGGAACTTTGCCTGTAAATATTTTTTCCCAGTAATAGAACAATCAGTACAAGAAAACTAAGCATTTTCCCTTTTCGTTCGAAACATTCTTGGGATAATAATAATAATAAACATTTTTATGTTAAGGCCCTCACAAAACGTCCTTCTATATTTTCATATACAATTTAACGCATTACGAATTATTATTTATTAAAACCATTATTTAATTAACTTATTAAATTATTGTATTGTTTTCCTATGATGAATGCAGCCGGTTTTAGTCTCAGAAAAATGTGCCGAAAGGAAGTCCATTTTGTGTCTGAGAGACAATTTTTTTTTATTTATTCATATCTTTATATATTTCATTTCATTTATTTATTATTTTTTTTATGTTAAAATTGAAAAAAAAAAAAAAAAAAAAAAAAAAAAAAAACAAGCTAACTTTGTTTTAAATTATTACAAACTTATGGTTTGTTTTAAATGTATTGGTTAGTTCTTTTTGAAAATACTCATATTAAAAATTTACATCTTGCGGGGAAGAGGAGGAAAGCGATGCTGTTAGATATATATATAATCTCCATAGATAACTATTACTACTACAGATTATTCTTTTTAATTTCCCAATGATTCGCTAAAAATAATTCTCACTGTGTAGATTTTTGCAAAATTTTGCCCAGTCTAGCCATATTAAAAATTATAAAAAACAGGGTCACGTATTGCGAAATTCATCAAATCTAATCAACCTCAGTTTAAATAAAGTTCCAACAAATAAAAAATAAATTGAATTTCGTCCATTGATTAGTGAGATACGGCGTCACAACAATTTAGATACACCTAGAGACACACAGATAAACATTTGTTAAAAATGCTAAAATCGTGTTCAGAGCATCTCAAAATGTGTACATCTATCAAAAACGCAAATTTATAAGTGTCGAAAATTTGTTAAAATACAAAAAACCTTCTTCTTATGTACTTTGTGGTTATAACTAAACTTCCCCTATAAACAGCATCCTACAGCGCAAACGGGTGAACGAAATGTATCGAAATTTGGTATATAAACTATGCACGAGATGCGCTCACGGAATTTAGAAAAAAAAAAAAAATCTAAAATGTCCACCAGAGGGCGCCTTTTCCGGAAAAACATTAAATTCAACACAATAAATGACCAAAACAGAATACAGAAACAATATTAACAATCCAGAACAATAATTATGAGTAATAAAATGTAAAACCGGGAAAAGGTGACAGTTCTAGGGGAAAAAATGTTGAGATTTGCATGCTTGCGAAGAAGAGGAAGCTTTATGCAAAACAGGTTAGGGTATAAAACGCTTGCAGACGTTGTTATGTTTTATGTCGATGTTACGGCCGTACTGATGCCGGTATCTTTAGTTGAACGTGCGTTATTGGTGAAGCTGCTTTACGAAAGCAAGGGAAATGCTTCTGCCGCAGTTCGTGAATTTCGTCGTATAAAGAACCAACGGCGTGGCCTGTCATTTTCTGCTTAACTTTACTTAATGTGGTTAGATGACAAGGTGAGCAGAAACTAGTCAATAAATGTTAATCTTGTTTCTCTATTCAGTTTTGGTCGTTTATTGTGTTCAATTTAATGTTTATCCCGAAAAGGTGCCCTCTGGAGAACATTTTCGAATTATTATTATTATTATTATTATTTATTATTATTATTATTATTATTCCAAATTCCGTGAGCGCATCTCGTGTATAGTCTTATATCAGATTTCGTTACATTCCGTTCACCCGTTTGCGATGTAGGACGCTGTTTATACAGAAAGTTTAATTATAACCACCCTGTATAGAGAAGAAAGCAAAAATCTTTGCAAGAAACAATATGTTGTTTTTGTATTAATCCATTGTCTTTATTCAAATAATTTGCTCTGAGTTAAATTACGACAAATTTTGTTTTAAAATTGACTTTTGCTGGTTTGGTAGCTGATACTATTTCCTATACTAAAAATACAAATACATTTTTCGGTATAACTTGAATTTTACTGCATTAGATATTTTCGATGTGATACTATGCATACACACACTGAAATGTACTTTGTTTGAAAAGAAACATTAAACGATTATAAAAAATGAAGAATATACCATCGCAAAGTTTTATAAATTTTGTTTACTTTGCTAGATAACTAGCAGACTACACCCGCTTCGCTGATTACTGTATTTAAATGAATTTTCGAAAGAACTGAATCACTATTTTTTATACCACTTTATAAATAATAATAATAATAATAATAATAATAATAATAATAAATCCATTGAAGTTATTCTAAACCTCGCTTCGGGTACCCGCTGCCTAAGGCAGCTCTTTTCCCGCCCGCACTACATCAGGTCCTGGTTTCCACTACCTGCAGAAAGGTCATTTCCGGGCATTTCAATATGGGTATTTATCGACGACGACTGTTATTCAAGAACTACGACTTTAAAGGTGACTGTTCTTCCTCATTTATTAAATATTTTAGTTTTTGTACCATGTATTTTAAAGCCCTCGTTCTATATACTATATCAAAGTATGTTTCGGACCAATATAGTAAATGAAAGAAAAAGTAGATTTCTCTTTAAATAGATTTAAAAAAAAATAATAAAAATAAATAAATTTTAATTAAACTTAAATTTTAATAAGTTTGATCCTTTATAGTATATGACATTATTTTTCAATAGCTTAAAAAAAAAAAAAAAAAAAAAAAAAAAAGATTTCTCTTTTAAAGGATTTAACTAAATAAATGGAAGAATAAAAAGTTGTTACATTATAAAAATTATACATAGAGGTAGCTGTTTTATTTAAATTTTAATATGCTTCATTTTTTCTACGGTATTACCATTTCATTTCAGTAAATAATAAAAAAAAAAAATTGTCGTTTAATGAAAGAATTAAATAAATAAACAGTAAATAAAGTAATAGCCATTGCTAAGATACGCAGATGATTGAACTGAAAGGATAAATTTTAGAAAAATGAAACAGAGAAGTCATAGGATTAAATCGCGCGCGCACACACACACACACACACACAAATAATAATAATAATTAAAAAAAAATTCAAATTCGAAATTCGAAAAAAATATCAATGAGGCGCACATCTAAAGGGTTCCAGCTACCCATCCGCCAAATTTTATTGCTCTGTGCGCATCAGAGCGCAGACAGATGCCAGCACAGAAACACATATTCTCTATTCACAGATCCTCTTTATTTATATAGATAATTGCTGTCTTTAACTTTCCGAACATATATATGTAAAGAAAGTGTTGCAATCATGATAAAAATCCACCTTTGTGATTTTGGTGCATGTAGTGTATATCTAGCAAATATAATTCATTTACAGGAACACAAAGAAATTTTTTTTATCATTATGGATTATTTAAAGTGCCTCAGACTATGGATTATTTAAAGCGCCTCAGATTATTTAAAGTGCGATAGCGTCCGTAAAATTTAAAACAAAGTTTTTTTTTTTTTTTTTTTTTTTTTTTTTCAGTTTATTTATGCATATTTTTTTTTTTTTTTTTTTTTTTTTTTTTGAGCTGCAAATTTATGTATATGTTTTAGGTTACTGTCGCACGAATAGTTTATATTTTTGTTAATCTAGTATTTACAGATTTTTTCAAGAACACAACGAAAAATTCTTTATCATTATGACCTATGGGCTCAAATTATTTGGAGTGCAACAGCGTTAAATTAAAGAACGTACTATATCGGGAAAAATACTCAAACACACTATTATAATTTTCTCTTTTGTTTATTTAATGACTTCTCTTATTTTAATTTATTTAAACATTTGTTAATTACTTACTGTTCGGAAAGTCAAGTGGAGTCACTCCAGATTTATATAAAATCGTTAATAAAACAGATTAAAAGAAAAATTGAGAAAAAATAACAGTTATTATTGTATAAAATTCGAGATTCTTAAATGAAGCACACGGTCGAAATCGTATCCTTAAGATCATGCAAAAGAAACGCAGATCTGACGGATAGGCAGATTAGTATACACGCAAACAGATAATCGAAAGAAGATATAGTAAAAGTTTTAAAACAAAGTCTTCTTAATCTTGCTCGCGTGATGAGAAAACAATAAATAAGTATAAAAAGCAACGAGTGAAATTAACTGCATGAATAAAATTGGATTATTTTTACATTAGAGCAGATTTAATAACGTTCTTGTTATTTTAAGCTTTTTTACTTTTATTTTTATCATACTCATATTTGGAAAAAACAGAATTCTTCAGATATTTATAAAGCTTGACGCTATTATCCTTAAAAGTGACTCTAATATGTAAGGTATACTTTTTCATGTTTGACATAACTCTAAGATGTACTTTTTTTTTTTTTTTTTTTCAGACGTTTTAATAGCCCTTTTTAACATTTTACAACAAATTTCGAATGTGTTTAAGACTTCAGTTTTCCTGTCTGTCCGCTCTTACTCCCGCAAATATTTATGGAATTCTTGAAACTGATGTATGTTTTTCAAGTTTATTATTGAATGTTCCCTATGGAAAACAGGATAGATACCACCACTGGTTTGTGCGCAGGGATACCCAAACGAATACCAAATCATTGCATTCTATACGAGCTATTTCATTAAACTATATTTTAATACCTTTATTTTGCACAAATCAACGTGAAATTGACATTTATTATTCATGTGCACAAAAAATTGTTTTCTATAGAACACATTATGATTAGCATTAAGATTTAGAGCGTCGCACAAAATTATTCAGATACACTACGAGCTATAATTGTAAATTGTTGGAACTGTATTATCGTCTTTATTAAGCATTTTAAACATTTTTTAAAACAATGTTTAAGAGTGATTATGATTTTAATGAATTTTTCTGTCCGCCTGTCCACTTCTAGCGTCTGTAAACATTTTAAAAATTTCTCAAAAATGATATATATTATTCAAGTTTACTTTGGAATGTTCTCTATTAAAAAGGTTATAAATTATAATTGATTTGTATACAGGGACGCCCTAAAGAATGCTAACGCATTGCGTTTTATGAGAGGCATTTTTATAAATTATATTTAAATAATTTTGTATTGTCGAAATGAAATTGCCAGTTATTATTCTCATGCTAATATATATATATATATATATATATATATATATAGAATGGGGTTTACTTTTACAGGGCTACACTAAAATATTTAGATACATTAAGGGCTGAGATTGAAAATTGCTTGAATTACATTTCTGTTTGTGTTCAACATTTTTAACGTTTCCAGCAATGCGCTGCTCAGATCACTCGTGTAAATATTATTTATTTATTTATTCATTTATTTATTCATTTATTTTTTTCTGGGAGTATCTGTCTATTTAAACATACCTTTACATTTATTTACAAGTTTTAAGAAAAGAAATTTCAGGAAATTTCCCGTTTCACAAAAATCAGGATGAAAGTTATTAGGACACTAGAAAGTTATTTCTTGTATCACCCTTTTATAAATTTTTAAAAAGCATTTTCGCAAAAAAGGATACATTTAAAGTAACTATTACATATCAAATTTTAATTTCATTGCCTAAATATTTAAGCAGGATTTGTATTGAGAATCTGCGTGTAGAACTTTTGTATCCAATTTGCACTTTAAATTTTGAATTTTTGCAAAACAGCATACATCGAACATGTAATATTAAAACTTGCGTTTATATTAATCATCCAGTCATTAATGCTGGTGATGTACAAAAATTATGATGAAGTGATATTTTAAGGAGAGTTTTATGCTTTTCACCCAGTGATTTTTCCTATAGTGGCAAGTAGTAAGCATGGCAAATGTGGTTAAAATCGTTCCAGTGGTTTCGGAAGATATGTCATACATGCATATGTATCCACAATGCCTTTTCTTTGTTTAAAGATTATTTAAACCATTGATATGTTTATTTTGACTTTTCTTTCATTTTGACTCAATGACTTTTCTTTGTTTAGAGATTATTTAAACCTTGATATGTTCATTTTAAATTCTTATATAAATGATAATTTAAGCGAATGCAAATTCATTGGGGAATGATAAAAGAGGTTTATTGTTCGATACCACAAAATTTAATACGTTTAAGAATATATATATATATATATATACAGAATGTCTTTAAATTCGTTATTATAAAACATACAGATGATTTTAAACATCATTCTTTCTAAAATTTAATATTTTATGTATTGGATTTTATTTTCTTCTATATACGTAATAAGGAAGCAATGGACTATTCAACATATTGTATCTCCGGTTTGCGATACATTTATACGTTTTCAGTTGCCTTGAACATGTTTTGACAATCTTTAGCAAATGTCTGTTTGTCCTTGTGTGCCTGTGTGTTTCTAAAATATTCTGCACGTTGTATCTCACGATCCAAAAAACTTAATTTAACCAAAGTTGATATTTAGTTAGACTTTGACATATACGAAATTAGTGCTGATTATATTTTAAGATAATCGCTCAACAGGTGACGTTATCATCCTGTTTTTTTTTCTTATAATTTTCAATAGGATAGTATCGAACGAAATTTCCTATAAATGTATGATGATTATTTTTAACCAATCTTTGTGAAACTCAAAATCAAATATATCTATAACAGTCATCAAGGAAATTTTTTTATATTTGTAAAAGTATCTCTTTTCCCCTTGGACGTAAGTACCCCTGGGGGATTGTAAATTTTCGATATTACTGTTTTTCAAAAGAATTTGTCAATATAGGTTTGTGGTAATATGAAACAATGTGATTTTTTTTAAAAACTATATATGAAAATTTATAGAAAATTACTAAGATATGAACAGATTTAAAAAGGTTACTATATATACATAAATGAATTGAAAAATAAAAAATCCTGGAAAAATGAGTTTTCCCTGAAGTTATATACAACAAAATTGGCTTTCTTTGGACATTCGGTATTATAACTCTCTGATATGAAAATCATCTGCATTTATCATGGAAAAATAGTTTTAATAAATAATATGCATTTCGTGAATTTGTATTGGAAAATACAGAAGAAAGTTTTGTGATGGCCTATTTTTTATGAATTTCTTTATAATATCGTGCCATAAAGAGTCGATGATGTTTTTGGTGTGATAACGTGCTGTTCTGCCATAACTCATATGCTATAATAATAATAATAATAATAATAATAATAATAATAATAATGATAATTGGGGAATGGTATACTGTCTCATTTCATCAGATAATTTTAATTATTAATAACTTTATTAAGGCTGGCAATATTATAACAGACAAAGTCTAGGGGTAAAACACAATCAACAAAATAAACCATCTGCTCATTTTGATGATAGTTCCATTCAAACCCATTAGGAACTACAGGAAAAGTTTTCTATATATTTGGTTTGGATTTTTCTCCTGTATATATATTTTACATTAAGACAAATTAGGTCAGAACCTACACTTTATAGTAATTTTCTAGCATGTATGTCTGAATTGGAATTCGAACCCGGAACATGGGAATCGAAGCATAGCATGCAGAGCCTGATTAAGGGGGAAGCACACATTATTTATACTTACACCGTTATTTTTTAACAAATACTTTCCTCCTATAATAAACAGAAAATTCTCATTAAAAATTATTTTAAAAGAATTCTGGTGTCTAATAACGGTGAGTAAATTGGATTGTTTTACACCGTTCATTTTTTATAAAAAATATTTCCTCGTCAAAGCGTGGAATTTCTATGACATGAAGTAAAGAATAATTGTAAAAGTATTCCGGTGAGAGCGGAGATAATGTGTGCTTCCCCCTTAATCAGGCTCTGATAGCATGACCGAAACATATCATCATTTTTGTTTTTTCATGTATCTATACAATATATTGTATACTGATTGTGGTTGAACGCAAACAAGTTTGATAAGCAAGAGTCTTTTTTAAATATTAGTTATAAGATTTTATTCGCTCATTTTCTTACTGAACTATTTATAGTTAAATGTTTGAGAATTTCTATATTACGTAGAAGCAAGTCTGAATTTCTAATTTATGAGCACTTAGAACACATTAAATGCGGTACTTTACTCATTAAGAAATGGAAAAATCTGTTTCCTACAAATAAATGCTCTGCTTTTAATTTGAGTTTTATATATTTTCGTATTTTATGTAATATATTTTACTCTTTTACATGAAAAAGCAAACATTGTAATATTTTTTATTTATTTTATTTTATTATATATATTTTCTTTTAATACGGAAAATGAAGATGAAGAACAAAACTGCCTTTATATATATATAATTTACATGCTATCAAAAGATAAGATTAATATATATTTGACTTTCATTCGTGCTCGATAACATATTATTTGAATAAAACATATTTATGATGTTTTTAAAGGCGATATTTTGAATTTTGCTCGCAAATTTTGGTCGGCTTCCGATATTTATTCTGATATTAAAAATCATCTATTAATAGTGCAAATTTCCACTTTAAGTTTGTAAGTTAGTATTTTCTGGTTTATCAAAGATTTTATTTTAAAGGATTTTTTCTATTACAGAATACATAGAAAATAGTTCATACTAACCCATTTTTAATTATAAATGCTACCGATGAAAAAGTAAGAATAGACAGTAATTTAGATTGTAATATTTAAAATTAGTTATTCACACATCTGCTTGTACGCTCAATCATAAAATGCCTCACAGATTTTAATTTACCCTTTTTTTTTTTTTTTTTTTTTTTTTAAATAATTAAAAAAAAAAAAAAAATGAAAATATTTTTACCTCATTAAATAAAAGATGGGAACTAGAATAATATGAAACTTTAGAGAAACAATTTTGGTATCCATATTTTTGTGAATTAAAATTGTAGCAGTATTTATCGAGATTTATTTTAGAATTTGTTTTCTTATAAGCGGCCACTTTCATATTTTTAATTGAAATCATCTAATGCAAGGTAAAAATATAGTTATAAATAAATGGAGTCTGTGTGTGTGTGTGCGTGGGGGAGGGGGGGGGGGGTGAGTAAAGAAAGAAGGCTCAAATATTGGCCTTTGAGCTTCATATTTAGGATGATAGTGTCTTTCCTGCAAACAGCACAGCATTTAGCATCTTTAAAAAATTCTGTCCAAATTTTTTTCGCAATAATAATCCGTATATTCATTAGAGTAAACTTTCAATAAGAAAATAATTTTTAATAGTGTTTGTGCGAATTTCTATTACCATTTTTATTACTTAGAGTCTGAAGTCGAAAAATTCTTTTCTGCTACTTTCCTGAAAACAAATAAGAACAAAGGAATCGATTTCCAACAAAATTCGATCAACATCAGGAAATGCCATCGCGCCCACTTGGATAGCAAGCACCCCACATAGTCCGAGATCTACTGCCCTAATCCTTTCGCATCAGCTTTGTAGTCATTGAAGTAGCTTTCAATAGAAACATATACTGGTATCCATCGGCATTTGCATAAGAGATCCTTTATGAGGCTGTAGACCTCCCAGAGTCCTGATCTTATTTTACCCCATCATCTATTCCTGGCACTGTTGGAGATGTGATGAGAAAAATCTCTCTAAATAACGCCCTCTTGACTACCACCGAGAATGATATGCCGTTTTACTTTCTTTAAACATCTGCAGGTGTCATGAAATAAAAACTTTTAAAATAATGAAAAGTAAAAATTAACAATGAATGAACGTTAAGACCTTCAATTTAGATGGTTATTTATAAGCATTAGCTACCGACATTTTTAAAGCAGAAAAAGTAAATAAATAAATAAACTAGTATTTTGTGTCCCTCACAAAACGTGCAAATATATTTTGCTATGAAAATTCACGCAGTAGAAATTATTTATTAAAATTATTTAAAATTATTACTTTCATGGCACATGCAAACGGTTTTCATCTTAGAGAAATATAACAGTAAAAGTCGAAAGAAAGTCAATTTTGTGTCCTATAGAAGACAGCAGCTGAGGAAACGCTTTTTTTTTTTTTTTTTTTTTTTTTTTGAGAGAGAGAAAAGAAAATCGATAAATTTATTTAAAATAACCACATATCTGTGGTCAGTTATTCACTTTAAATTGACGAGTTCCTTTGAAAGATACCTATAGTGAAAATCTACACCCGTGGGGGTACTTTCCCCTAAGGAGGGATGCGATGTCTCTTCATGTACAATTTATTATTTTTTCGTTAACTATTATTAGTATTATGTATATATATATATATATATATATATATTCCACAATAATTGATTGAAAATTCTGTACAATTATACGAAATATTTTCCTTTACTGTCATATTAAAAATTAGAAAACACGAAATGATAGCTCACATGTTCAGCGATTGTTTTCGACATGTAATTAGCATGAAGTTGAGTCAAGGTAGAACTGAATATCAAGATTGGTTAAATTTCGTTCATTCGTTGGCTTAATACGGCGTCCACTAAGTTATGGTAATTCGCCGTCACACTGACAGACATTTTGGAAAATAATGAATCAAAAAATATTATCTTAACTGATAAGCTATTGCGTCATTCTGTCTAAAACCAGAGCCAGACTGCACGAGCAAGCAGGGCCCGTAAACTGGATACGAAATTTCTAGGGGCACGAAATTTTACTAATAGTTGAAAATTTCTAGTTTCAATTTCCAACTCTTTTGCCCCTTACCGTGTTTCCCTTATATAAAGAAAATGTCAAAATATAATCCGTTGTTAGGCTGACTGAAGGAATTTTGATTATATATAGAGCGAAAAGCAGAAAGAGAAGGACTGAAAGAGATTCATTTTTCAGCCAAAAACATTTTTCAGTCGCCCTGTTTGTCTATTCAAAAAATTAGTCAGGATGGGAACTGACTAAAAAAAAGTATCCTTAATTTTCTTTTCTTTTCTTATTTACGATTTTTTATTTATTTATTAATTTTTATTTATTTATTTGTTCTGTATGTCGATGAAAATATTTTTCTTCAGCTTTGGGGAAAGAAGCAATTTGCCTCCTTTCTCACTATGCCCCTGTTAGTTTTTAATATTTCACACATTCTAAGGGAAAAGAAAATTTGTTTATCAGGTCCTGTTTACAACCATATAGTTGCTAGTTTTAGCACTCTTTTGGCTTCCAAAAATTTTTAATAGCAATTTTTACTTTATAATCAGTGAAAACTGTTTAGAAATACATTAAAATTTTCTGATATTCAAAAGTGCTAAAGTTGGCAACTGTGCCACAACCTCTTCTCTGGCACGAAAAAACAGTGTTTAATTTAAAAAAAAAAAAAAAAAAAGACCATTAGCTTGATTTGCTCTGAAAAGTAATGAAAACATTAAAATGAAGTGTTTCCATTTAAATTTCATACTTCAGTTAATTTTAAAAAATCTAATTGTCGTGTCGAAAAAACTGTTTGCACTCCTGGATTCACAAAAATTGCCCCTTTTATTTGGTACCAAATTTGTAACGATAGGACTGATATTTCTAATTTATTTTACCCTTTTTCCGTTTTTAACCCGGATTCGACAGAAGGTTTATGACAGAGAATGTAAGCTAAAAAAAAAGTCTTTAATAATAAAAAAAAAATAAAAAGATATATATGCACGGTTGATTTTAAAGCAAAATAACATCGTGGTCTTGGGTGTTTTAAAATCTTACATTAAATAACAATATTGTACATCATTTTTAATAACAAATGTTTTAAGATTTTTTGTTTTTATCATAAATATATACATACATATACATATATGTATATATATATATATATATATATATATATATATATAAATTTTAGATTCGGTACAAACTACAGTTAACGTTTAAAAATAGAATGGGGGTTAAAAATAAAAGGCATGCTTATGTAAATATGCATTAACATATGTGCAAAACCACCCTAAAGTAAGGAGAAAGATTTTTTCTTTTTGTTTTGTTAGTACGAGGGTTCCCGACGAACGTCATACCCTATGCCCTACCTTAACTTGAACTGAACTCTCTATGTAATGCAGGTGTAACTACTAAGAGCATCTTCCTACTTTAATACCAGTTATGTTTGATCTAAATGGTGTAGGTGTCTTCGCAAGAACAACAATTGACTGAAGACTTTCAACTAATTAGTTGATTAAAATATCATTGTCCAGACACATATTTTCTTAAGTTAGTATTACACAAAAAATTTAGTAATTTTTGTGGTGCGTTTTCTAAATTCTCTAA
The DNA here is from genome assembly GCA_963930645.1 of Salticus scenicus. NCBI lineage: Eukaryota > Metazoa > Arthropoda > Arachnida > Araneae > Salticidae > Salticus > Salticus scenicus. The sequence continues at coordinate 173,799,567 of OZ005656.1, read as the reverse complement.
TTTATTAGAAAAAGACATCTGTAATCAAAGAAAAAGTAAAAAGTAATTTTTAACTTATTTAGTACAGGGACAATATTATGTTTAAATATCAAATTGCAGCTTTTGAGATTTCAAATACAGAAAATTACTATTTTTATGTTTGAGGAACGGGATTCTCTCCCATCATGAACACCTCAAAGACCCACCTTCCCTCCTCTTGCTCTAGTTTCTCTGACTAGTAACTAGTGGAATCGGTTAACAATGAAATTACTATGTTTTGCGGTCACCGCCTTGAATTCCCGTGTCATTATAAATCAAACGTTTATCTTCGGCTTGAACAACTCGTAATTGTTTTGAGGTCCCCTATTCCCTGCTCACCACCATTAGTTGGAAGATACCTGATCAAAAATGCCTGAGATGCTGTGTTATGCGGGATCCGATAGCTTGAGGGGATGGGGGGGGGGCGATGAGCTCACGTTCCTCTCACGTATTATGGTATGCATCTAAGCAAGGCCGGTAGATAGAAGTTTTCTTCAAGGTCAGCAGGCTGGTTTACAGGTAGTTTTTTTTTTCCCCCTTGAATAAACCAAGAGTAAAGATGTTACTTTTTAGGAAATTATTAAAATATATTGTTATAATTTATTCATTATTAAGTCTGATTATATTTAATCAAATTTAAAAGTCATTTCTTTTATTAATGGCTCACTCAATGCATTAATCAATGGAAATTATTCAGCAAGAATTCATCTGAAAAAGTAATTATTTAGTAAAGATTTGTTTTACATAATTAAATGAGATCGTTATTACACGTTGTATCTACTTTTGAAACATTTATACAAATCATTTTTTTTTCTCTCTACTACTATTACTACTGTTTTTCTCTCTTTTCCTAGTAGCATTTTTAAGTGTAGAATTTAACTACTACAACATTTTTTTAACCTTTACTATTTCCATAAAGGTTGGTGTTGGTGCAGGGGTTAAAGCCAATTGTCTAAGCTAGGGACGTAAACTTAGATAGTATACCCTTCATGAAGTATCTTTCTAAGGGTTCCTAGATCATCTTCTCTCCAGTCACTGCGAAAACCACTAAAAAATCTGAATACCTAGGCTAAAGAATGCAATTCGTGTTCGAACCCGGCATTTTCTGCCTACCAACTTAGTGCCATTAAAAAAAAAAAAAAAAAAAAAAAAAAATCCAAAAGTGCCGCTTTTGTTGTTGATACTTTGTAATAGGATTATTTACGATATTCTTCTTAATCTATATAGATAAAATAATAGCAGCTTTCAAATAAGTTTTAAAAACTATCCCCCCCCCCCAAAAAAAAAAAAATAATAATAATAAATAAATAAAATAAATAAATAAATAAATAAATAAAATAAAATAAAATAAAATAAAAAATAAAATCCCCAAATCAAAAATGTCTCCGAAACCATCCTTAGGGCTGAGTTCCAGACCGTGGCCAATTACCCATAGAGTAGCACCAGTGCGACGTAAACCCCACTCAACCTCAACCTAAGAAATACTTTGGTAGATCTTAGACCATTTATTAGTCAGGGATGCATTAGTCATTTTTCTATTTATTTCTGCAACAGCCCATCCTCAGCAGGCATCATTCTTCAGAAGGTGTGAAGTGAAGTCAAATTCCTATTGAAATAGCCATGAATAAGAAACATGGCGGTGTCGACCTCCGCTATTCCGTGAAAAGTTGTTCTAGATAAAGGAAGTCTTTGCTTCTTCAAAATATTACCCTTTAGTTCCCGAAAGGACAGGGAGAACAGGCACCTTTGACAGGTCATTGCTGACTGTTTTTCATCATGTTGTTCAAAGATGTTTAATCCATCACTCAAAAGACTTTGATTTGTTTCGAATAATAAATAGTAGTTGTTTATGGTTTATGGTTGGTTATGGTATTAAAATAATTTTTTTCTTAATTGTTCTTTTTCTTATGAGTGTCATGCGTTTGTTCTTTACAATCTGAAATTCTAAGTTGGCTCTAGTTTTAAAGTTCATATGAAATATATATATATTTTTCTAATTGGTATAAAATTGAAATGCAATATTTATAATTGGTTAAAATAAATAAATAAATTAATTAATACATAGCACCATATACTTTTAAATTTAATATAGATATTTTTATTTTTATTTATTTACTTGTTTTTTCAATTCCTACTATTAGTTCACACTCTCCCTCTTGTACAAATCTTGCAATCGATTTTTAACTAACTTCCCGAGTAGCTAGAAATTTGAAACTTTCTACATTGCTCAGAACATTGTGACAACACAATATTTCGAAGTCCGATTTTCGAATTTTTGATTATTTTTCTTATAATTAATTAAAATATGAAAATAATAACATCGTAATAGCGTTACAATAGCTATTAAAATATTAGCTGTAATTTAATTGTTGCCAAAAAAAAAAAAAAAAAAAAAAAAAAAAATACGAGTTCATTTTCTTTCGACATAAAAATAAATACATTTCATTAAACGTGAACATTAAAAAATTATAAAAAGTTAAATTATGCATCTCACAAAAATTGACGTCATTATCACTTTAAAAGTTTTATGCACATTGATTAGAGCTCTATGATTCATCAGAAAATTTAAAACATGCTTTATAAAAAGTTTTTTTCATCTTATAATTATTTTTATTTAATTCCCCACGCGCGCTTTTTATTTCCCAATTCAAAATTAAAAAAAAAAAAAAAAAAAAAAAAAAAAAAATTTTTTTGATAGTCTTTGTAAGTAGGAATTGATTTTAAAATTTCTCTTCTTATATTACTTGTTAAATATATATTCCATTCAAGATCGAGCCGCACATCAAGTAAGTGAAAATTGCGCCAATTTGACAAAATCTGAGAGAAAGTTTAAACAAGGATTTTCTTCTTTAATTACTTAACTCTGCCATAATATATATCTTTATATATATATAATGCAAAGTTTGTGTGTGTGTCTGCGTGTGGATAGCGTAGCACACAGACGGTAGCTCGGACAGTCACGTGTTTCGATATGAAGGTGCCCTCCGAGGGGTTCTTGTGCACCTCGAAGCCCGATTTTCGAATTTATGATTTGTTTTCTTTTAATTAATTAAAATATGAAAATATTAACCTCATAATAGCTGTAAAAAAAACCATTAAAATTTTATCCTTAATTTAATTGTTGCCAAAAAAAATTTAAAAGTTCTTTTTTTTTTAGACAGGAAAATAAATACGTTTACTTAAACGTGAACAATAAAAAAATGAAAAAAAGTACATTATGCATCTCATAAAAATTGACGCCAGTATCACTTTGAAAATTTTATACACATTGATAAAGTGTTAATATAGTTTATGGTACTATTATATGTTGTTCTATTTTTTTTAACTATTATTTTGTAGATTTTTACTGTCAAGTTGTTATTAAAAAAAAAAAAAAAAAAAAAAAAAAAAAACTGCCCATGACGTCATATTTGACTGCGTAGAGTTTCTTTACTACAATAAACTCTACGAACTATAAATTTATTTTATCAGTTTTATTTACAGATCCTACTGGGCGATTTTTTAAATTTTGGCGTTGAAATAAACCGAATGTTTTTCACCAAGAAGTTTAATTTAGCAACAGCCATTTTAATCCCTTTTAATTTAGCAATAGCCATTTAAAGAAATTAAACCGAAATAGTAGTCACATAAATGATCTATTTTTATCTGAATAGATAATTTTATAAAGAAAAAAAAAAAAAAAAACCTTGTAGTTTTTAAAATAGAAAATTTATTTCAAGCACTATTTTAAGCTTAAAAACCATTAAAAATACAAACAGAATTTGAAGAATTCTTACATGTTAACAAAAAGGTGTCCGATAAAAGTATCACCAAAATAGGATCCCCCCTTTTATACAAGAAATTGTATTATAGAAAAAAAAAAAAAAAAAAAAAATCATCACTAATATGGTGACAAAAATTCAAAAGCTGCCAACGGAGTGATTTAATAAAGTGAAGTAGCACAGTAATGTTTACATATTTATTTATTTATTTTATATACCAATCACTATGCTAATTTATAATGCAAATATACGAGCTGCTGTGTGTAACTGTACCTGCACGCTGTCCGTCAGAAATATTTAATTAATTTAAATTAATATTTTAAATAAATAAATAAAAATAAGAATACGTTTAATGGGAAACATATATGACCATAAAAATATTACCCCATATTGTTATAAGGGGTTAATTCTTTGCCCCGCATCATTAGCACTGTTGCAATGAAAGCAGTTTTACAGGCGAAGTGAAAATAAAATAGAAGGTCAGTTCATTCATTCACTTTCAGTAGGGTCAGCCTTGGCGACAAACTTGGTGAGTGGGTGACAAAATTTGGTAAGAGGGCAACCAAGTTTGATGAAAAATGGTAATTTAGAATTCCTCAAGTTTCGAAGATCTCTGACACACAAGAGCACAGATCTCGAGCTTTCTGTGGGATTCTCGATGGAATCATCTCAGAAAATTATAAATAGGAGTGAGTTGATTTATGCGAGAGAGTATGTACTCACTGCAAATCAGAGTTATTCAGAGACCTATTCTGAATGATTGCACTTTAAGGACTGAGCTCTAAGCGAATGGAAATTTTTCTTGAGCTTGCGAAGATTTATCATCCGTAGTATTTGACGTTATTTGCTTTACTCCTGTGGAACAAGTGACTGTTTTTCAGAATGTTCGAGAACATTCATCGAATAGTGACTTTTGCTATATGAGTAACAGCTTCAGCTTTTCCAGAATAGTCGAAGAATAAGCTTTACTATTGGATTGTTTTCGAGAATATTCGTTTTAATAATAGTTTGGTAGTGTAGATTCGAGAAGCTAAAAAAGATATTTAATATCACTGAGCAGATCCCATACTAAAGCTGTGGCGAAACATGTCGCCAATCGAAATATATTTATTTAAACGTTTCAATTATTCAATTAAAAAGAAATCATTTTAATGTAGTGACCAGCGAAGCGGGCAAAGCCTGCTAGTATATATATATATATATATATATATATATATAATGCAGAAAAGAAAAGGTAAAATGTCATAATTTTCAAAATTTCAAAATTGTGGCCATTATTTATTACTATTATTGCCAAATTATTATCTTTTTCTTTCTTTCTTTTTTCTCTTTTAATGAAATTTGTGAATGATGAAACAGAAGAATATTTTAATTTTTTTAAACAAGAAAGTTAATAAATCATATATTTAGCACATAAACATGATTTTATTTTATTTGGCCATAAATCTGAAGCATTAATTAATTAATATATTACATGTATATGTATCTTAAAGCTATGAAATATTATTATATTATTCTCTTTCATGCAACCATGACTGCCTGCGAATACATAAAATAATATTTCTTGCTGATATACTTATACTTTCCTTATTTCAGTTTTTCTTTTAAAATGAGCATATCATTATGTGTTCATTTGTATGTATGGATTTTTTTTTTTTTTTTTTTTTTCATTTCTCTCCTTTCTTTCTTCTTCTTCTTTTTTTTCCTTTCTACTTGCTTCAATACATGTAAGGAGAAGATATTGGATACATGAACATTGTGGACATTTTATCTGACGAACCATTGACAAAATTTAACCAAACTTCATATTTAGATCGACCTAGACTGAAACTGGTGCTGATCACGTTTATGAATCAGTCATTTAACAGGTGGCACTGCCAATATTATATATATATATATATCCCCTATATCCCAAAACCAATTTTTACTTTCTTCTATATTCAATAGAAGAACGTATTGGATTCGTAAAAATTTTCGGCCTCGGGGTTTTGATGGATTTACACGTTTTGAGAGCTGTAGAACACGATTTGATCATTTTTAGAAAAAGTCTGTCTGTTTGTCTGTGTGTGTGTGTGTGTGTGACAAAATTTTATGGCAACTGTATCTCAGGAACTACTGCACAGAATTTCATGCAAATTGGTATGTAGTTGCACCTTGACATAAATTAGTGCCTATCAACTTTTGGTAAAAATTGTCTTACAGGTTACGTTGCCATCCCGCTTTTTCTAAAATTTAACATGGTGATATAGGACAAAATTTTGTATAAATGTGCATAAAGAGAATTATTTTTTAGTAATCATTATGAAATTTACAAGAATTATTTATAATAGAGATAGTCAACCGGGAAATTTTTTTTGTATGTGTAGGAGCCTCGCCGCCCACCCTGGGGGGAAGTCCCCCCTCGAGGGGAGTAAATTTTCATGATGTGTATCTTTCAAAAGAGCTCGCCAATACCTTTAAAACGAATGGTTGAACCATTGATCTGCGATAATTTAAAATAAAGTTATCGATTAAAAAATAATAATAATGTAATATTGAGAATAAGATGGACTTCTTTTGGATATTTAGTGTTATACTACTTCTCTAATATTGAAATCGTCTGCATTGTCATGGAAGATAATTTTTTTAAATTATTTTAATAAATTATTTTTACTGAGTGAATTTGTATAGTAAAATATAGAAGAAAGTCATGTGGTGGCCAGGCCACAACATACTATTTTTTTTTTTTTTTTATTTCGTTTGGTCTGTGTGTCTGTTATTGCATAACTCAAAAACAGATATTAACTGGTTTAGTATCTATAGGATTAACCGCGCAGATATACTTTTTTTTCGCAAATTATATTAATTTACTCATTTACTTTTTCATTTCTTATTGGTAATTAATCAACAATTTATTAATTTTAGCAAATACAACTTTATGACGAAACTTCTTTTTACATTGTACGCAGATATAAATATTATTTGGAATATAACAAGTGTCCGTTGTATGCTTACGCCACAAAAATAGATGAATAATTTTCCTCAAGAGAAATAAGAATTTCCGCAAACACAAATTTAAAAATAATAATTTAAGTAACAGCTCCAAAAACTGGACACTTTTTTAATTGCTCAAGAACTTTAATAAATATCTCTGTAACTTAGATGTTGGATACTAACTACACTAAATAAGAAATTTTCTCTTTTTAAAATAAATAAAGAAAGAAAGAAAGGAAAATAAAAAGCAGAAGGAATATAAAGAAACTTTTTTTCTATTTTATCTGATTTTATAAATCTCACAATAATAATAATAATAATAATAATAATAATAACAATAATTCAGATTACTACGTAAAAAAGAGAACAATTGTTTAATTACGTGGGGAAAAAAATTATTTTTTGAAAAAGTAATAATGGCATTTAAAACTTATTACATTTTAACTAAAAATGTTAGAAATACTTGGTTAATTTAAAATGGCAATAACAGCACATTCTTTATTTGTAATTTTTAAATCATTTTCCTTTTTCCAAAATAGCATATTATAATAAAATCATGAAATACATAATACCTTACAGAAACTCGGCTACCATAAAGATGTATAAATTTAAATTACTTTCATTCTTTCAATGATTGCACGACTTGCTTGAAAATATATTGTTATTGTATGATGAGAATAAATAAGTATTACTCTATAAACTCCCAACCTTTTGCCCCTTCCGCCTGATCATCTTATTTATTTATTTATATTTATACTTATATTTATATTTAATTTTTAATTTTCTAAATGACGCGACTGAAATTCTGATTAAGTAAAAATAATAATAATAACAAAAGCCTTTCCAATACGCTTCTCTAAAACCAACAGAATATATATATATATATAATCTTTCTCTGGATGAATGTTTAAAGGAAAAAAAAAAAAAAAAGATTCGCAATTATATATGGGTAAGGGAATGTAAAGAATACAACTAATTATAATAGTTATAATAACAAAAGAATTTCTCACTAGATTTTATAATTGTTTTAATTCTATTTATAGATAAATGAACGAAATTTCATGCAATTGCTGGAAAGGGGGGAAAATAGATTAATAATTGAAAAAGAAATATATATATATATATATACATAAATTGTAAAATATAGGTATTAACAACTAATTTAATAGCTTTCCTTAAATTTACGAATTCTTTTTAAGAGTTAAAAGAATCGGAAAAATATAAATTATTTGTCTATTATTATTTATAGGATAAAAATCCCGCAGAATATAATCTCTTCTTTTTTCTAAGTCCTTTTTACCACAAATGAAGTAAACATCACTTAACTGAAAACAGTTTAACGTATGTTTTATGACCCTATTATTTCGATGAATTCAGCACTCAGATTATTTTATTTACTTCGCCCACCATGTTACTTATCGCTCTCTGCGAAGTTCTGAACGCAATCGTCAAATTCCCTTTTCTCTTCAGGCCTACGCCCCTCTTGATTCACCCGTTTTCCGTCGTTCGCCCGCGGCGCTGCAATCGTTTCTTTTCCCTTTCAGTTGGAAAGAATCGCATGGCTTTTGTATGACTCGGTCGCACTTTACTGCGCGGGACAACAGTGAACGGCTGCGCGCGTGTTTGATTGTGAGTGTGTGTAACATCTTTTCGGGGTGGTGCGTGTCCAATGCATTGCGTGAAAAAATAAATAAATAAAACAAATCTAAATAGAAATGCCCGCGTATTAATCTCGAACAAAATAATTGTATACTTTCCTGGTCATCCGGGGAAAATATTAATAAGAAAGTTTTGGGGAAAATAAAAAGTCTGTGTTCTTTTTTTCATTAAAGAAAAAAGAAAAATTGCTGGATATTGTCAGATATCTGTCGATGTTCTTCAAAATTGCTTAAGAAAAGAAAAACAAAGTGGTTTAAATTTTGTGTAATTTTCATAAATTAAGGATAAATAAAAAGTTTGCACAACAATAAAAAAAAAAACAAGCAACTGGTACGATCTCGGCGTAAAACGTACCAGTACTTCCACCACCCACCATTTCAATTAGTGTGTGTTGTCTTTGGATGGCCCCCAACTGATCTTGCTTTATGAAGAGTGAGCCTTATCCGCTTGAACATTCGCTGGCCATGCAGTACGAAGATGGAATGTCGCATTACGGCGCAATGGACGGTGGGCCCATGTATGACCCGCATGGGCCACATCGGGCACAAATGCAATCTTTAGGTGGCCATGGGCCACATATGAACCATACACCATTGCACCAATATCATGGTAATCATGTTTCTGGAGTCATGGGGAATCACATCATGGGGTCTGTACCAGACGTACATAAGAGAGATAAGGATGCCATTTATGGGTAAGTAGCTTGACATTTTTTACTTTTATTTATTTATTTTATTTTATCTTTTTTATAGATTTGTAAATTTAACATTTCTTGTTTGGTTATTTTACAACTGTGATTGTCTTTGGTAAGAGGCGCGAGTTCAAGGAATAATTAATCCTGATATATTTAAAGTTAAGTGTTTTTGTTTTTAGAAGATAACTAGTTGATTGAAGATAACTACGTGAATTTTTCCTGTCGGTAATATGATTGCAATCTATACATAATGACAAATATCGCAGTTTACAGTATTCATAAATCAAAATTAATTACAAAAGTCCATATAATTTTTCAACTGCGCCAAAAATAAAACACAATTATATTATAATTATCTATTTACTAAATTAACGAATAAAAATTACAGCGATTGAACTAATTTGATTGTAAATTATAAATGTTTTTCTTTGGTTGAATCATTTTATATCGAAGTATGATCAAAACCTACTACAAGACATAATAAAAGGATTTACAAAATTTAAATTTACCTGGTATATTAAAACCTTTTTACCTGGAAGCATGAAATTACCTCTTCATTAAAGCAAACGAGTGCGTTTAAAATAATAAAATTAATATTCATTTAATTAGAATAGAAATTACATCGTTGAGCTATTAATAGCTAATTTGTTAAGATATTAAGTGCAAAATACTTTAAATTGAACTGGATGATAAAAATCACGAAATACAGAAGTAAACAAATTAATTGCTTAAACTTCCATAAGAATTTCATATGTTAGGAGATTAAAAACATGAACATCAAAAGAATAACCCAGACTTCTCACTCACTTGACTCACACTGGAAATCAAAGACGTTTCTCCCGGGTGCTCTCGGTATTGTTTACATTAGTTTTGGGGATTTCGCTGCTATGACCATTTCCTTTATATTAAGCCCAGCAAGCTTACTTAAAAACTTATACAAAAAATAATAAGGGTAAAAATGAAAGGAAACAAAATTTTTTCCTAAATAAAAAAATGTGTCAAGAATAAATAAATAAATAAAAAATAATAACCAAAGCAGTTAATTATACTTTTTCTATTAACAAAATTTATAATTCTGTTTAGCATTCATATTTATTAAATTGTATTTAAAAACCTGCAATAAATTAATTCGAAAAAATAAAGAAAAAATAATTTAGAATAAAAGTAGATTAAGAAAAAATAGTCATATAACTTTGAGGATAATATGCAGAATTCTGGTTAATAAGTTTTCAACTTTTATCAATAATAATAATAATAATAATAATAATAATTAAAATAATAAATTATTTTTTAAAGATGTTAAAAATTTTACATTTGTATATATATTTACCATCACAGTGCGCTATTATTTTTACTTTTAAAAAATTGTCAGTTTTTAGATTAATATATTTTAACTGCCTCTGAATTTAAGTTTTCTTTAAAAGTTTTTACGAATGTGTATACATAACTTCAGGTTTAAATAAAAATTGTTTATAATAAATAATTTGATTTTACTGTACAGTATGTGAGAAAATGTCATTAATAACAATTCTTTTTAAAACAATTATACCACAATTAATAAACTTTAAAAAAAAAAATAAATTTCTTAAAAATTAAATAAATAAAATTGTCAAAAATAAAAACACGCTATTTCTTTTGTATTTTTAATACGAAAAGGAATCAAAAATCTGAAAAAGAAAGTTGAAAATGTTAAAATCCGTTTATAATACATTAAATTTTAAATTAAAATGTTTAACATTTCTTTATTATATAATCACATGAAATTAAAAAATATATTATCTATATTTCTAAAGACTTAGATAATTAAAAAAAAAAAAAAAAAAAAAAAGTTATTTTTCTTTTTCGAAAAATTTATCTATTTCTTTATATTTTTGGGACTAGTATTTAATTCCTTTTAAAAAAAGGAATTAATAATGATAGACATTGTCACTATTTACGGTAGATCACCTTGAATTTTGAATAACAAGAAATAATCTTTAACAGAAATTTAAGAGTTTACATATATACTTGAAGTGGAAAAATCTGCGTCAGAAATAGTATACTGGTAATAAAAGTCTAAGTTCTGTTTAGATTCTTTTTTAATTAATTATTTATTTATTTTATTTTATTTTATTATTTATTTTATTTTATTTTATTTATTTTTTTATTTATCTATTAACCGCCTGCAAACTACTGTAAATGTATATTTGTAAAATATATTTTTTTCCTTTTTTGAAGCTATTGTCAAAATTTACATTGAATTTATTTAAGAATTAATTATAATGTGTATAAACTACTATATTACAACTTTACAATTTCGCAAAAGCTTTTTTTTTTTTTTTTTTTTTTTTTTTTTTCCCTTAACTTTTTTAGATTTTCGATTCCGAAATTTTTCTGAACTAGTTTTGCACTTTTCTGATACTGATATACAAATTTATTTTTTCTTCTAGAACTGTTTGGTTATATATTTATTTATCATCACATACTCAATGACTCAATTCGTCATATACTCAGTGGCAATAATATTTTATGAATCACGTTTTTAAACATGATTGATATTTTATAAAAACAAGCTTAAGTTCGTGTTCATTGATATTTATTTATTTAGTTTTGATTTTGGTCTTTAAAATTTTTTCTGAAATAATACACAAAATATTTAAAAGGCGATTTCTATTCAAATAGAACATAAAAAAAAAAAAAAGGTGTTTTATTTATCTATTTATTTTGTCCATTGAGTTTAAATTTTATTCAGTGTTTGAATAATAAATGTGTAAATTAAATACGCTAAAAAAAAATATTCACTTTTTATTATAAATGAATAAATTAAGTTTATTATTATTAACACAATAAGTTTAAATTTAACAAATACGTTTAAATTTTGTTTTAAGTATTTAATGTTTCATTTTATTTAATATTTTTTTATAGGCTAACATAAACAAAAGTATTTACTATTGTCAGTAAAAACATTTCACTGGAATTACGAAATAAATGCAAAGATTCTTTAAAATAAATCATCACCTTTTTCTATCATATTCCTTATTTTGTTATGGAATAAATAATAAGGATTATAATAAATAAATAAATAAAGTGTTTTAGCACAATACATTAAAAATAATTTTAACAACTTTTTAACCATAGCATTTTGAAAGTTTTAGTTTCTGTTTGTTTATACAACTAAGTTTATATATTAATTTTCGCAGAACTTTCGTATGTAGGAATTTAACATTATTAGCAACGTTGTATTTTAAAAGATGTAAAAGTAAGGAAAAAAATAAATAATGAACAAAATTTCACTTACGTTTTTATTTTATCGGAAAGTTTCTTTTCAAATTCGTCAGTTTTAGGCATTTAAAGCTCATAGTATACAGGTTACAAACATTCCGGGCACATTCTAACTGGATTTGCCGAGTAATGTTTTTACAATATGAGTAGAGGAACCGGGTTGAATAGATCACGTTGTAGCATTGAAAAATGTACAAATTGCTCTGTTAATTAATTTCTTTTTCACACTATTATAAATAAGAACTTCCATAACAAATAAAAGTTTTTTTTTTTTTTTACCCAGTCGTTTATATATTTGAATATTTAAGTTGACAGTCGACATATATCAAGCTATTTTTATAAATTACTGTCTTGGAGTTATGAAAATTTTTTATGTAAACACTGAAATGTAAAAATATGAAATGTATTAAAATTAATTGAAAAAAATTAAAATTTAAAGGAATAAAATTCAAAATTTTTATTTTATTTTTAAAACTTTTCATATTTACTAATTTTTAGTATTTTTAATTGATTCCATATTATTATAGTTCCGAAATATATTTTGAACAATAATTCAAATTACATTAACATTTGTGCATTTATTTGTGTTTTCATTGAAAAGCTAAGCTCTAAAAAATATTTTTATGTTTGAATGCTAAAATTTCATGAAAATTTCACGCTTTCAAAACTTAAATTGCATTTTAAAAATAGAAATGGAAATGGAAACTAAAACTGATGAACAGATTTATTTGAATGTTTATAAAAGTGTCTTAATTAAACATTATCAGTAGCTCGTCTAAAATGAAGATGGAAGGGCATTTAAGCATGGGAAATTCCGTAAAACATTCGCCTTGAGAAAAAATAAAACTCACTCCCCTAAATCTATATATTTTTTTTATTTTGTACAACACATTTTAAATTTAAGTAACTTATTTTAACAATTTTAATGCCGACCGTTCCCTAAAAATTTGTGGGAGAAAAAGTAAACATATTCGATGTTAAACGGGAGACTTTAGTCAAAGGTATGTGTAATCTAAGATTTCGGTAGATTAATATTCATTAATATACAATTTATTTCTTGATACTTAGAAATAATCTTAATAAATAATTAAATCTATTTTCTTATTAAAAGCGTTTTTATTACTTTAAAGATATTCCTATAATACTCTTGTGTAAATACTTATTTTTGATTTTATACTCTATCTTTTTGGGATTAAATAGTGCATTGTACCGAGAAAATTATTTTAAATTTACACCATCTTAAAAAGTCAATAAAACGATTGTAAAAATACCACGAAACACTATTTAATATCCATTGATATGTAACTCATTTCTTGATTCTTCGAAATTCTTAAAATAAATAATTAAGTATTTTTTTCATATAAAAAGAATTTTTATTTTTTCAAAAGTATCTCAGTACTTTTATGTAAAATTTATTTTTGATTTTTGACTCACTTTTTATTTTCGGATGCACTGTTCTCATTAAATTATTTTAAATTTACATCATCTGAAAATGTCAATAAAACAACCGTAATAACACCATGAAACATAATATTTAAACTATGCTCTAACGTTAGGGTTTTTTTTTTTCGTGTTTTCTAATTTAAAAAAAATTATTTGGTGAAATTTTTTTATAATAAATTAAATATAAGTTGCGATATTTAGCTACCAGAGAGTCATATGTTAGAAAATAGAATGAAACGATACTGAGAAAGTTAAAACGTAGAATATCTCAAAACTTCAGTCTGACTAATAAGTTGTTTTTTTTTTACTTCAGATGTGAATGTTTTTGCAATGAGTCATCAAATATGCTCAACCCAAATATGTGTGATGAAATTTTTTTTTTTATTTATATTTGTTAATTATTTTGTAATTGTAATATATCGGAACGAAATAAAAATTTTGATTAGTGATCCACTAAAAATATTTTGATGCAATAGGAGGGAAGAACTTATTTGAAGCCTTTTACTGCATATCAGGCTTTTATTTTTTATTTTATTTATTTATTTGTTTTGAGTGTGTGAGTGTACCTGTGCGTGTGCGTCTCAATACTAAATTTAAAAATTTTATTAGTTTTTTATACACAAAATATATTAATTAATTTGCTTATTTTTCTAATACATGCAAATATCACATACATGAAAAACTTTTAATTAAAAGTTAACAATAATTGTCTTTTAATATAAAAAAATTTTATGTGTTAATTTACTAATTTTTATAAATGTTTTATAGCATAACTAAGGAAAATTAACCAAACTTAAAAATTAAGAGTAAGATATCGCTGTAACTGTATTATATTCAAAATATTTTGTTGATTTTAATTTTATATATAAAGCTTTTGAAATAATTTTTATTATTCAAAATGTATGCGATGACCTGTTGCATTTACTAATATTGTTATACCTATAATAGAGAAAGTATATTGTTACATAATTTCATTTTTCGTAGAGATAAAGCAGTATATTATTCATGTACTTGTATAACGAAAATATTTTACTTGAAATATTTGTTTTCTGAAAAGGGAATAAAAAGTTTTCAAATATAAATTTTATATTTGAAAAACTCGCTATTTAAAAATTTAGTTTGTACAAAAAAAAAAAAAAATAATAATAATAACATTAATAATAATTCATTAAATAATAGAGGTTCATAAAAAAGAATAACTGTGATGTATTTTTTTTTTTTTTTTTTTTAATCAGTGTTAAAAAATTAATCTATGCAAGTATTTATTTCTTTCAAACAATAAAGCAAAAAATGTATGCGAAATATTTTGCTTATCTTCAAACACATCTTAATCAATGTGATTGTTTAATAATACACTGTATTGTTCTTTGATTTTTCTTTTTTTTTTTTTTTTTTTTAGATCGATTTTTTTTTAATCATTCGTTCAAAATTATCTGAAACATCGGTATTATGGTTAAAACAAACCAAGATTACTTGTAGAATTTTTTGATTTAGTATTAGAGAAATTTTATAAACATAGTGTCATCGTATACAAAATTCTGGTGTTTTTTATATTGATAATCAACAACAGCAACAACAACAACAAAAAAAAAATCTACTTAGATTTTTTATTCTTTTATGAAAATTTGTCGTTCAGTAATATTTATAAAATGTATAAATTTAGTTGATTTCTTATGTGTGTGTATATATATGCATAAAATGTGGTCTTCATCCCCTAAAGTCGTTTTTCCTAACTATGCAGTTTTCAGTTATCCATTTTAAGTAACAAATTAAAGCTATTGGCGAGCATATAGATGAACATTTATTGTTGTGGAATAATGATGGATGTATATTTTTGTTTCGATTAAAGACATGTGTTGCCGTTTTTATATTAAACTTGTGTATTTTCTACTTTTTTCGCCTGATGAAGGTTCGTGCTATTATTTCTACTAAAATCCATTGTTTTGAGTTTTTGCAGTTTATAGTGATTAGTTACATTTTCTTTTTTTCTTTCTTTCTTTCTTTTCTTTTTTTTTTTTTTTAACTTCATTTTAATATTAGTTTTGCTGTGCATTTTACTGCAATGTTTAAATTAGTATCTGTTGCAGTATTTTATTAAAATAGTTGGTTTGCACACAAGCCATGAAACTGTATCTGTTTTATAAGATTTTAGAGTTTATAGTGATTGGATTTTAAATTATTAACTTACTTGTTTTGTGAAAATTAAATTTTAGTGTTATTTGTGTTATTAAGCATTACATATATTTATATTTTAACACATGTTCTTGCAGAATTTAACGAACAGATAAAAAAAAAATTATACATATATTTTACAATTACGTATTTATTTATTAATTTTTATGTTTATTTTGGCGTATTTTTTAAATTTATTTTTGGGCTTATTATAACAGATATGAAATCCGCTTATTATTACCATTATTTGTTTATTTTGAAGAAATTTACTTTATTTCTCAGAGAATCAAACTTAAACAAGATTTTAAACTATTTTTGTTTAGTATTTATAAGAGAAGAATGTGTATGTGTGTTTGAAATTAAATTAAAAAAAGAAAATTATAGAAAAAAAAAAAAAAAAAGAAAATTGCAATTTAAAAAAAAATGAATTTTTTTTATTTACATAAGTTTATTTATTGATTTATTTTTATTTTAATAAAAACTCAATAAAATGTTTTACGTGTGTTTGTTTTACATATATAAAAGCCCACTTTTTTATTCGATCACAAAATAATGCACTTTTTTATTGCAAGTTAGGAAAAAAAAAATACTTTAATGCCACTGTTATATTAAAAGGCTAAAATTTAAATGTGTTTCAGATACATTCGAAAACCAATGCATTATTATTATTATTTTTTTTTTTTACTGGTGCTTATAATTAAAAATTCCTATTAAATTTTTAAAAAACGAAGCTTATTTTATTAAAAAAAAAAAAAAAAAAAAAAAATTCCGGACGTATAAAAATTATAGACACAATATAGTTTTCCTAAAAAACACAATGAAAGTTTTAAGATTAATAGTATTTTTTTTTATATGTTTTATAGTAAAAAATGTATAACAATTCTTTTAAAAATTAAACAAGATAATCATCAATCCAAATTTTTTCTACACAGAGAGTAGTTATCTAATCAAACTGAATAAAATTCAAATTCAAATTCATATTGACAAGAATATATTGCAGAGAAACAGAATTTTGTTTGTATATATTTTTTCGTAAATTTTACTTTTAAAAATTAACTTTACTGAGGCGAGAAATAATTAAACTTATTCACATTTTGATACTCTTGAGTGATTCTACATAAATATACATTTATATCACCTTTTAAATGTTTATTATTATACAAGATCAATATTTATATTTGAACTTTTTTCTTGCAGCAAAAATTTCCTCTCTACTCCTTACTCTTATTTTTTGAAAATTTCCTCTTTAATTTGCTAATCTGAATAATAAATAAACAAGTAAATATTAAAAAAGAAACAAATATATTGACATAGATGTATATATTTTTAACTTTAGTGGTGTTTTTCCTGAAATAGGTGAGGCTCGGAGGGTGAAGAGAGAGAGAGAGGAGGGGGGGGGGGGAGAGACTTAAAATATAATTTTATTTCCAATAATTTACTTAATATATGTTTACGAAATATTAATGTAATACTATGATATAATAACACAATTGAATTTGTATAAAAACGAAAATTTCCGTAAAAATGCAGCTGTTAAAATGTATATTTTAATTTTATTAAATCAGATTGTTTCTCGAAAAGGAAACTAATTATATTATGTCTTAAAATCTCTTAACTAATAAATAAATAAATTTAAATCCATTTTTTTTAACGAATTTATATTTGTTTTACATATATATCTATAAAAAATATATTTAAAAAAAAATAATTAAAAGGTATCTAATACAGAAAAATGAAAATTAATTTTTTCCTTATTCTACGCACTCTTCTTCCTTACTTTCTCCGATTTCAATTAATATTTCTTGAAAAAGATTTGGGGATCAAGTCGAATCAAGGAAAAGCTTATCATAAATTCCCATTTCTTTGGAAAAAATAATGTTTCTAAAATATTTGAATCACAATTTAAATCTTATTAAATGGCGAAGGAATTTATTTATCCCTAAAATTAAATGAATAGTACTCTTCTTCTTCTTCTTTTTTCTTTTTTTGAGAGTGTTTTTTTCTTCTTAATTTTTTCTTTCATAATTTTTCGTATTTAATGGTGATTTATAAATATTGAAAGAGAGCTTATTCATTTGGAAAGTAAATGGTACACATTTTTTATAACGACTTCTCTGTCTTTTCTTTTAGTTTTCTAAGATGACATTTTTTGCTTATATATATATATATATATATATTTGAAAATGATTTTTGGTTATTTAACATATTCCAGTAAATTTATCTAAAGTAGTATTTAATTGTACCAAAGGAAAAAAAAAGACCTTTTGTTTTTTTAATGTGTAAATTAAACTGCGTTTGAATCGTTGTATAATAATAATACGTGTAATCAAATACGCATTGAGATTATTATTTTTAGTATTCTCTGACTTTTCTCCAGTTAGTACTATTTCTTGATCACCTCTCTTTGTGTTACTACGAATTTCAATTCTACAATTACGCTTTTTTTTTTTTTTTATGATATATTAAAAATAAATTAATGAATAAATGAATGAAACAAATTTTTAATGGTTTTATTTTAAAACAAAAATATCCAATTTTGTTAATTTATTTTTCCATTTCTTTAAAATTACATGATATTAAATTGACATAATTTCTCAAAGAACAAAATTTCAGGAGAGAGCGAGAGAGACAAACCCAGAAAGAAATATCCATTTGTGCGTTTCTAAAGTTTGATTTTGCTAAAATCCAATTCCAGTTTTTAGAAATATAATTTCATAAGTCTGGTATTCCATCGAATACCAAGTGTCTAATTACAGCAGATTTTTCAACTGATTTGACAATGTATTAATGTCAAATGAATTCAGAAACCTACTGTAATTAAACATTTACATTTCGGCAAATTAACGATTATTATTTTCGAATTGCAATGATAATAGTAAATTAGGATTAATTATTGATTATTTATGTAAAAAAAATTGACTGATGACTTTTGACGAATACATAAATTTCCTGAGTAGAAAAATGTTGAGGAAGGATAAAATGACATGAAAAATGTTGAAATAATATCAGAGAAAAATACAAAATACTATGTAGGCATAACAGAAGTTACACTTTATTTTATATATTTTAACCTAATGAAATATCACGCATTGTAGGTATAGTGAATTAATCCCATAATGCAAAAAAATGCATAAACATTTCTTAGAATAAAAGAAATACCTACGAAAAAATAATTTAATTTCGTAATTAACCTCAATTCTGTAAAATGTTCTTTTATCATTGAAAAAATGATTATATAATTTTTGGATGAATATATATATATATATATATATATATATATATATTAAAAAAGAATTAAAAAAAAAAAAAAAGCGTCTTTTCCAAAATTAACGTGTAGGAAGATTTTTTTTCTCTAATTTTAATTGTAAATGAATTAATATATATATTTATCTATTGTTTTATAATTTTTTTTATTTATTCCTTGCAAAATGATTTCTTTAAATTAAAAGAACGAGAAACGAGAAAAGAACTTCTGCTTTGAACGAGGCTAAAGCTATTCCTCCTGAATATATAATCTTGTTATGATGTGGTATGAATTTTTTTGTAAATGTTGTGCTTGTATGTTTGACACTGAGGAGGGCTAATGTTCTAGCTGAAACATCTGTCGTGTACTTTAATGTTTTTAATTAAAATGTATTTAAAGTTTTAAAATTTTTGTATTCATCATCTCATTTTAAATGTTACATTGGTTTTGGTATTAAAAGAAATGTTTATAAAAATATATGCAAGGCAGCACCTCGCTGATAAAGCACACTATGCATAATCTTGTAATGCTTATGTATTAAGAGTGCCTCGAAATAATCGTAATAATGTGTTGTTATTATTATTATTATTATCATCATCATCATCTTTTTTTTTTTTTTTTTTTTTTTCGTTGGTAAATAGTGGAAAAACGTCAGAGAATGGATAAGCCAAATAACCTCGAGTAATACCTATTTCTTTTAAAATGTAACTGCAGGAAATATTTATAATTTATTAATGTTCCTTTTAAACCATTCCTAATCTACTGTTATGTGCTCTTATGTTAAACAAGTTTTGCACTTCTGTTATTCGCATAATTTTTATGGGCTTTTCACAACTGTCCTTTTTCACATATCATGCTGTAATATTAAATATGCAACCCCAATTCCACAGAACGTACCAACATTTTTCTACATAGGAAAAAGAATTTAATTGCAGCAAAAAAAAAAAAAAAAAAGAAAGAAAGAAAATTATATGGTATTTAGAAGTATATTTATATTTGTATTTATAAATATGTTATTTTTTACATGCCCTTTTCTGCTAGTCAATTTACCAAATTTTATGACCCTTTATCTCGTCTATTTTATTGTTATGGAATAAATATTTTGAACTTATTCCATATTTATGTATTACTGTGTCTAAAACGTGGTTCATTTTGTCTTAAAGCCTGACTTATTTTAAAATTATTTAAATAATATGAATATTGAGTTAAAAATTTATCATTATTGTTATAATAATACGGAATTATCTTAAAATCTTAAAAGGAAAAGTCAAACTTAAGTAATAAATACAGCTTAAAAAATAACTAAGACCTGTTGAAAATATCTGCTATACATCAAAGACCTCATTGTTATTTATTTATTGATATATTGATCTTAAAAAAACTTTTGTATGTGTCTCAAATGTATTTGTATACAAAATTTTCTAATCTCTCACGAATCTGAAAGCATCATTTCTCTCCACATCATTAATAAAATTTAATGTCTCAATCCTCTGCAATAATTTTTCATCCTGTGACAACTACAAACTCCAAATCTACCCGATTAAGGGTGATGCGATCAAGTAAATCTCCCTTTGCATGTTGCATAATCTGGTACCTGAACACGGTTAAGGCCATCGTCTGACGAAGAACAAGTTGAGGTGTTTGAATCTTATCTCTTTCTCTTAAGATGCCAATTGTTATTCCGATCTCATACTCCGAACTGTTATTCAAATCCCCGTGACTGCGACGATTTAGTGCAGGACATACAACAGAAAGTTTAGTTTCAGAAATATAGTTTTTATTAATTTATGCTTTAATTATAAACAGTTCGTGTAGCCATCAAAAGACTAATAAGACTATTTAAAATGAAATACAGTTCCTAAATGAAGATTGCAGTTCATTGTTTGAACAAGATCATCTTCATAAACAATCGTGATATGGTTTTCATGGAGAAAGATTAATAGTGTTTAGAGATACTTGATTATTAAAAGGCTTTAAGTAAAGATAATTAATGGCTGCACCACAAATGATAAAAGAGGACTGTCACAAATATCTTACTTATGCAAATATGGAATAATATTATTGTGTTATTTTTGCCTTTAAATATGAAAGTTCTCTACTAAATTGTTTCTTTGACAACCGTTACAACAGTGCTATATTAATATCTGTAGTGTCTAATAACTTATTCATTATTCTTTTGGAAAAAGAAAAAAAAAATCTGATAAATTTAAAAGAAAAAGAAAAAAATCACAAGATAAATATAATCTTTTACGAAGCGTTTTAGAGTTTAACAATGAATAAGAATAATATACATCATCTGCATACAAACAAAGTATTATTATTAGTACAAAATTTTCATTTAATCTCTCTCTATTTTTTCCTATTCTTTCTTTCTTTTTAGCAGATAATCATTCATAAATACCTGTACCATTTTATTTTTTAATTTAAGGTTTTTAATAGAATCATTTTTAGTTCACATTATTGGTTAATTCTTAAGTAATTGAATTTACTATTATTTTCCTGTTATACCATTTTTATTATTAATAAATGATATTTTACTATCAACAAAATATTAGAAAAATTGTAAGATGAAGAATTTTTTACACTAAGAAAAAATTGTCGGGTAGGATTGAACCTAGGACCTCTTGCGTCACTTGCAATTGCTCTTTGCAGCCAAAACTATCTTGGAGAATTCCCGCCTAAGTAATTCGCTTCATATTGCTTTGTACAATCAAAAATAAAATAAAATAAAATAAAATAAAATAAAATAAATAAATAAATAAAACTAACCCCCTCCCCCCTCGACTAATTTCGCTGTAAATTATCCTGTAATCAATTGGTAATAACTTTTAGTTAATAATGATGTAGTTAAATTTTACTTAAGAGGCCATCTACATTTTAAATGTGCATAAATTTCATTGTTTGAAATAGTAACATCCATTTTTCGCTCCATATTCGAATTTCTGAGACAAAAGGAATTCGGAAAAAAGGTACAGTTAATATACATTTAATTAATTCTTGACAGAATTACAAAGAAAAAGATATTAGGGGTTCATGTGAATCTAAACCTACTTGACTAACCACTTTAATTCCTATGTAAACAAGGTTATAGATGACACAAATGATAGCATGTGACAGTCCCCTTGCGTCAATAAGAAATGAAATATCACTAAAACTAAAAAAATAATCATGGGAATAATATAAGAAGAAGCGGATGGGAATGAACTGTAAATATGAAAACCTGTATTACTGATAATGCATATTCTATTCGTGCAAAAATTAATAAAGCTATAATTTATAATTTTTTGAAATATGAATTTATTAATAATTTTCACAATTAAAAATATGTTTTTAATCAAAATTATGCATAGAGTATGTTTGGGTCACTTCATTCTAACGTATTAAAATTTGAAGTATTAAAAATTGAAGTTTTAATTTAATATTTTTTCGGGATGAATTTATGTCTGTTACAGGCAATTAACATTACCCTCCTCAGATTTTGACAAAAATATATGAAAATTTAAGAGAAATATATAAGCTATGCCATTTTATGGACTTACCTGATCAAAACAGCCCCTCCGAAAAATGTGAAAAATGAGTTTTGCCATTTGAAAAAAATGAAGTTTTTGCAAGTTTTAATACGTTTGCGATCCCCTAAGCAAAATCTCAGAGAAATTAGCCGGGGAGAGTGACTTTTAGCATTTATTTATTTATATTTTTGAATGTACATCGCCTTCTACTAGCTATCCGACTTCAGTAATTATAAATTCAAATCAGGAAAATCCCAAGAATTGTCGATTGGGATAAAAAATGGGATAATTTTGCTTTCAATCTTATTAACAACAAATGTCTTAAAATAGAAGGTTAAATGATATTTTCCCCCGCGGTTTTAATTTTGTTAGTCTTTCGTTATGAAAATTTTTATTCATGATAGTTCGTTCAGACGTTGGCATTTTCTTAAGTTTGACAAATATACATTTAGAAATATAATCTTGGTTCTTTTGAATTACAATGTCCTATTACACTCCTACGATGTATAATATATATTTTGTATTTTATGATATTGCAGCTTGAAATTAATCAGATAAAAAATTATAAGTCATTGTATAACTTAGCACATGAGAAAGTTAGATAGGGATTGCATTTTTAATTTCTGAGGATATGTATTAAAATTTATTTATGATTTCCACATTTTCAGAAAATTAATAAAAAATTAAGAACAAGGCTGTCATTTTTAAAGTTTCGAACACTCCTCCTTCTTTTTGAATAAAGAAAGGTATTGGCAAAGTATCCTTGTTTAAAATTTTCATAGATAATATGTAATTCATTTTAATTCATTTATATGCATTTTATTTTATGTACAAACTTTTTTTTTTTTTTTTTTCAGTTACAGGCATTAGAAATAAGTCAAAATCCTTGAGTTATATGAAACCCAAAATCTGAAAATGTTTTAGTTCTATTATATATGCTCCTTATTTACTTCCTCTTACTAATATATATTGCAGAGGAAATATTGTTTCTACGTCAAAACTTCGAAGTTGAATTTTTAATTTAATATAAATTTTGGAAGGGTGAGTTTCATTGCAAATTGAATAGATTTTAAAAATTATTATTAAATGATATATATATATATATAATAAAGATGATCTATTAAGCATAGTAGAAGCCAAGCAACAGATACAAGATCACTGAAACACCAATGACCAATAAGATTAAAAAAAAAAAAATCATCAGTGGATGAAATACACTAGTGTAAAGAAACCAGATCTATTAATTAACAGCCTGCAAAACAAACGAATCAATAAAGTAAAACAACAAATCTTAACTTAAAACCATAAACTTATCAAAATTATTAAAAAAAAAACAACCCAAGAAACACAAGATAGGAAGAAGGAGGCAGGCGGCAAGACTTGTGACTTGCCTGTGGGGTTACACTAGTTTTACGCCGGCAACACTCCCCCCAGCCTGCCACAACCAGAACAGGAACCATATGGATTTAAAAAAGCAAAACTTCAAAGCAGATGAACAACATATATATATCATTTAATAAAAATCTTGAAAAGAAAAGAATATATATCTATATATATATATACTATATATATATATATATATATATATATATATATATATATATATGTATATATATATAATTTTTTTTTCTTTTCAAGATTTTTATTTTACATGTTCTGAAATTATATACATTTCAACATGAGTTTTTATTTTCATTATTATTATTTTTTTTTTTTATCTAATCGTATAATAATAATTAACATAGAAAGTTTTTTTTTTTTTTTTTCTACTAAAAAAAAAAAAATTAAGTTTTTAATTTATAAATTTGTTAGTCTGTTTGCGCTAATAGTTTATTCAAATATAGGATTTTTTGAGAGCTTTAATATCCAGTAGCCTGAGTAATTTTTTTTTCTTTAACCCATCAATGGCATTTATTAGACCCATAAGTATATCATGAGTATTCTAAATACTCTTTACATTGACCCTGATCACCCGACCCCTCTAAAAATGATTCTGTAACGGTTTTACTGTAATGAATTACCTCTACATTCTGAACAATTTATTTTATTTTATTTATTATTCAATTATTATTGTTATTATTATTATTATTATTGTTGTTCTTTTGTTCATTTTGTTAGGGTCAGTTCAAATAGAAAACGTTTCATTAAAAAAATTCATTTTTTTATGTTTTATGTTTTTATTGGAATTAATTTAAAATGAATATTTTATTATTCAAATCTAAATTGTAAAAATAATGGTTAAATTGACGTTTGTAGGTTGTTGTGGCAAATTATTTATCTGTTTATTTTTCGTTCCCATTCTTATTGTTATGATAATATATATAATATGCATATATATATATATATATATATGTATTTCTTGTTGTCTTTGATTATACACTGAAAAAATGAATAAGATCTTTACTGATATCAGGTATTGTAAGTTATACAAGCTACTGGTGTCACAATTTCAAGATCTTCTCCCAACTTTTACAACATTCACGGGAGACTGTTCTTGGGTAGTTAATTATTTTTCCCCACTTCAACACAAATGTGAAACTCCCGCTTTTTCTTTTTCTTTTTCTTTTTTTTTTTTTTTTCTTTTGACGACTGAATGGTAAATCTTGCAGATTTGTTTGGTTATAAAATAAACTCTCGTAATATTTCTTTCAGATTTGTTGTGAGGAGGGAAAAGAAATATTATGTGCAAGTTTTGTTTAAATAATTTAAATCGACAATATTTGATGCAGTAAGAAAATTTTTCATGAATTACGGGGAAATATTTTAAGAGGACAAGCGTATGCAAAAATAATAGAATGTTGTAGCCACCACATGATTTTCTTCTGTATTTTCCTATGAAAATTCACTAAGTAAAAATAATTTATTAAAATCATTATTTAATAAAATTATCTTCCATGATAGTGCAGTACGATTTCCATATTAAAGAAGTAGTATAACACTAAATATAAAAAAAAAAGTTCATTTTATTCACGATATTATATAAAGTAAAAAAAAAAAAAATTCTTTTTTTGTTAAAAATGAAAAAAAAAAAAAAAAAAAAATCGCTAAGTTTATTTTAAATTATCGCAGATCGATGGTTCAACCA
The DNA here is from genome assembly GCA_963930645.1 of Salticus scenicus. Lineage (NCBI taxonomy): Eukaryota > Metazoa > Arthropoda > Arachnida > Araneae > Salticidae > Salticus > Salticus scenicus. The sequence goes on along the minus strand of OZ005656.1, from coordinate 173,773,748 downwards.
TTCATTTTGAAGGTATTGGTGAGCTCTTTTGAAAGATACCCATCATGGAAATATATTCCCCTCGAGGGGGGACTTCCCTCCCCCAAGGGGGAGGCGATGCTCCTACATATACAAAAAAATTTTCCCAGTTGATTATAAATAATTCTTGTAAATTTCATAATGATTATTAAAAAATAATTCTCTTTATGCACATTTATACAAAATTTTGCCCTATACCATCATGTTAAAATATTAGAAAAAGCATGATAGCAACGCAACCTGTAAGGCAATTTTTTCCAAAAGTTGATAGGCACTAATTTACGTCTACATACCAATTCGTATGAAATTCTGTGCAGTAGTTCCTCAGATACAGTTGTCACAAAATTTTGTCAGACACACACACACACAGACAGACATTTTCTAAAAATGATCAAATCGTGTTCTACAGCTCTCAAAACGTGTAAATCCATCAAAAACCTGAGGTCGAAAATTTTTACGAATCCAATACTTTCTTCTATTGAATATAGAAGAAAGTAATAAACAAATACTTAAAAAGAAAGAAAGAAAAATTCTCTTTCGCAGAAAAATAATTGAGAGAATCATAGATTAAAGAGGAACAAATATCATCTTAGTAAGTGTAATTATCTCTATATTAAGAGAAAAATTATAGTTGTTGATTTGTTTGATGCCTCAAATAAGAAACTCTTATTTCTCCTGTATTCATAGAAGAGGGTATTCGAATTGTCAAAAATTTTGTTTACCGATTTCGATGTCTTTGCATGTTTTGAGATGGCCTGAATATGATTTCATTATTAAAAAAATACATCCGTTTGTCCGTCTCTCTCTATGTGTGAGATTAGATTTTGGTGATAGCTCTCCCTCAAGAACTAATGCCCAGAATTTGATAAAAGATTATATTTAGAGGCATCTAGACATAAATTGTACGATCAACTCTTGTTGCATGTCACTAAACAGGTGGAGCTGTTATTCTGCGGTTTCCCACCATTTACGACAATGTTATATATCTAAGCCACTTTAGTGTATAATTAAACGAAACTTGATATGTGAGAAGGTCGTTATGAAAAACTACATTGAATTAACTTCGGTGCATATCAGTATCGAACTAGCATGTGGCACGAATCGTGTGCTTTTTTCCCGATGTGAAAAAAGCTATATATTAGCTTCTATTGTGTATAAATGTATCAAACGTCATGTATGAGATCGCCATTAGGAAGAAAAAATATGTCTTAATTTGGGTGTATATCTACCGACAAATGGCGCTGCTGTTACTCACTTTTTCCAATTTCCCACATGGCTACATCTCAGCGTCTATTGGTAAAAATTTCACCAAACTACATGTGTAAAATATTTATTGTAAAAACACTATGATTAAATTTTGTGCATGCTAACTGGCAGGTGGCACTTTTATATAAACTTCTGTGGAGGGAAGTTTTGTGACGGCCACAACGTACTAGTTAAAGTTATAGTGATCTGCTTTCAGAACGGTGCGTTACTGTAACCTTATTAAGAGCAAATTTCAGGAATTTGCATGTATGGATCGCATTAGCAATCTTGCACCTTTTTAATCTATTTAAATTAGTTAATCTATTTAAAATTTCTTTAAAACGATTTTAATAATAACTTTAATTTAACCTATAATAAAACTTTTTTCCCCCTTGTTTTTACTGACAATTCGATTATTGAATAGCAGAAGCATTTAAATTTGATCCCAAACCCATATCGTGAAATGCGTGTTAGTAAACTGATAGAATCGCCTTTTATCAGGTCTGGATCAGTAATTCAATCTGTTTATCTGATTCACTATTTAAAATAATATTTACAATCTTCAAAACAAAGTGAGATAGTAGGGCTTCATTTTCATTCTTTTTTCCCTATTGTTTATATATCATAATAAAATACCCTTTCCACATTATTAATTTTGTTGTATTTTTTTTTTTTTTTTAAGTTTGAAATATATATGTATATATTATACTATCTTCGTTACTTAATCAATCTTAATCAATCATGTATATCGAAAGACAAAGTAGATATCTATATAAAATATATTGCCACAAAAAATAATAGAGCTGCATCATAATAAAATTATGTGTATTTATTCAAGCAATTATTTAAAAAAATATTTTTTAATTAATGTTAAAAGTATTATTGCTTACAATTTTGAGGCTCTTATAGTTAAAATTGTACATTTTAATATCACCCAAGTTCATGACACATTTTTGATAACGAACTGTTCAGATTTTAATGTTATATTTCGACTTTGAATCAAAAATTTTTAGCCAATTCAAAAATATTTAACACTTGTATAGCACTATTTCAGATCCATTCATAACTTCTTTAATCATTTTACAAAACAGTAAATCATAGAAAGAATCGTTATTGCATTCATAAAAGTGCTTGATCGAAGTTAAAACTTTTACAAAAACGTTCATTTTGTCGTTCAAAACGAAGTTAAAACTTTTTTTTGAACGACAATATATTTAACTGTTCCTCCTTATAAACACATTTTTACTCTAACGAACGTCACATCGTTACAGCATTTATTGTTTAGCAGTAGCAGTTTATAAAAATACTTAAATTTGCTTAATAAAGTTCTTTGTACATATTGTCAGTGAGATGCAATTTTTAGGAGCTGAATAATTACAGATAGGTATATGACCTTCTCTGTCTCTCATTTTTAAAAATTGCCTCTTTCTCTAGTATTTTCATGTCGTACATCAATTGGGGTTATTTTTTGTTTGGCGTAGCATAAATTTGCATTATTTTTTCCTTTTATTATAATATATTAAACAGAGATTTTTTTTATTTTTTTAAGTCTTATGATAATGTCAGGATAGTTTTGGTAATATCTAAAAAATTCTGTTTTGTTTAAAGAATTATTTTAATGCTTCAATGCTTAACTATTTATTTCCTAAATGGACCTGCTATATACATGCATATATGACAAGTGAAAACTGTAAAATACTGTACAGGTCTTTTAATGTTATGAACGAAAAATTTGACTTCCATATTATAACAGGGTGTCGACTGTCAAAATTTTTCCCCTGATTCTTCCACCAGTATTTTTATTTATTTATTTATTTATTTATTTATTTATTTTTTTTTTTTTAATTTTAAGTAGTAAGTTTGCGCAATTAATTAAGCAACAAAATTATTATATAACTATACTGGTGGAAGAATCGGGGAAAAAAATTCGACTGTCGACACCCTGCATTACCAGGATAAAAAAAAAAAGAGTGAATAATAAAAATGTAGATATTGATGGTAATAGGGCTGTTAACACGAGTATTGACTACACACCTTGATTTCGTATTAAACAATTGTATTTCTTTGTTTATTCAATGTATTCGTACTTGTAAAGACAAAACTAATCATTTTAAACTAATCACGTGTTTATTTTATGATAAAAATGGTAATTTTTACCAATGATAAGGTAGACAGATAATATTTCTAATTACACATTTGAACATTACCAAAAATACATCAGCAAAATTTCACATCATAATTTTAATACAATGTACAGATTTTACAAATTTTATGTATTTATCCAATTTCTTATGTACTCTTCTTCTTTTTATTTTTTCTTTGTGAATTTTGGGTGAATTTTTTTTTTTTTTTTTTTTTTTTTTGACTCGTATCTGTCTTACATTAAAAAAAAAAAAAAAAAAAAAAAAAAAAACACATACGGGAAATTTAATGAAGATGAGCAGCAATATGCAAAATAAAAATTCCTTTTTTTTTTTTTTCCCTTTTCTCCAGAAGTGTTTTTAGAATGTCATTAACCAATAACAGTGACGCCTTTAATGGATAGCTTGCGCATTAAAAATAATTTATCATTTGCAATTCGGCTATTTGCACCTGCCTTCGTTTTCATTGAATTTTGTAATAGTGAAAAGTGCGAGATAGAAAAAAAAAAAAAAAAAGGAAAAGAAAAAACGTTGCCATAACTAGAAATGATACATCCACGAGTGATCGCTAAAGATTTTTATCACTTGATTAATTGTTCCAAGAACACAAGCTGACAGTTTTACGGTAAGGTTTTTAACTTGCCGTATAATGATTTTTTTTTTTTTTTTTTTTTTTTTTTTAATACATTGATGTAGTGTAGTCTAGGATTTAGTTTTGTTTGATAATAGATAAGAAAAAGTAGTTTTGATTTTTTAAACAGATAATTGAATGTATATGCTTCGATTTATCAGGAATAGAACTGATGAGCTAGTTACTGTTAATTTTGATGGAATAAAATTTAAAACTGATCTTTTAGAAGTTGCTTGATAATTTTTTTTTTTTAATTGATCTATATTTTAATGTTTTAAAGAGATTTGGATCACTTTGTTTTGTGATATGAATTGATGAGAAAGGAGTTTTAGATTATTGCCTATTACGTACTCACATACTCCAAACAAGTTGTACAAAAGTATCGAAATTTTACAATTCCTGAAATATGTTATATTTCATAAAGGATGCTTTGCTATATTTAAATAACTTCGGAGATATTGTTTTGAATCTATATTTGTTTTTAGAAGAAAATTTCGTGATCCGAATTAATTTTTTGAAACATTTCAAGATATCTAATTCGAAATAAGAACTTTTTTTTTTTTTTCCTTGTCATAATACAAAAAAACATTAAAAAGCTAGTTTTAATAGTTTTTTTTAAACAAAATTAAATTGATTGTGACAATAAAACCATTTTGTCTTTTGTCAAGAAGAAAATTCTGCCTCCAAAATGATATTTACTTAATATTAAATCTATAAATTTCAACTTTATACTCTCATACTCTCAAAAAAAGAACTTTCGCCACCACAAAACTATCTTTATTCTGCCCCATGCATTTCACGAGGAATCGCATCTTATTCGAAGCTACAGAAGCATGATCGTGAAATTGCTTGAAACACACTGAACCGACTTTAACTTCGAAAATAAACTATAAAAATCCACATACAGTCTCCTTGCGTAGAAAGAAGGGGGGGGGGACACGACAATTTCTTCCAAAAACCTTCCTCATATTATTTCCCCCTCAGACTATATATATATATAATCGAAAAAATATTCACTCCAGCTTACCCCAAAAGCAGAAGGGGGAGCAGGGAAGCAAGAAATTTTCCGGCCGCGCCGGGTTTTTTCGTGGTGCGGGGATCTTTAGCCGCGACACAGCCGTGGAAACATCGGCGCAGGTAGTGGTCGGTTTTCCCAGCGTGACGGGAATTGCTCTTTTCTCCGGGAAAGTTGGACTTTGGAGCACGAAAGGCGGGATTTCCAGTTAATCCGCGGAGGGGGTTTAAAGGTTGAGTTTTCTTTTGAACAGTTTATTTGGTTTGTGATCCCTCATTTTTTTAGTATTAAGCTGTGCGATCTATGAATATCTAGTAAATAATAAAAATAATAACATGGTATGTGTTTAAAATATTATTTAAACAATTTATTGAAAATATCAATCGTTTAAGATTAAGTCGTAATTATCTCAAGTTATAAAAGTAAAAAAAAAAAAATCTCATATTTATATAATAAATAGAAGACGATTTGGAATTTTCACTCAAAAAGAGGAGTTGAATTTGAGTCAATATGAGGGAACAAAGAACTCAGTAATTAAAATATTCACGCACAAAAAAATAAATAAATAAGTAAATAAATATGAAATAATAATAATAATAATAATAAATATGTCTATAAATCTGCATGTACTAAATAAATAAATAAATAGTAAAATAAAAATACCTGGTTCGGTACGGCCTTAAATATAGAACTGTTATGAAATATGTTTAAACTAAAAATAATTTTAACCATTATGCAGAAATAAATGTGTTAAGGGCTGGGTTGTATTTTACAGCAACACACTCTCTCTCTCTCTCTCTCTTATTTTTTTTTTTTTTTTAAGGGAAGAAAGGGGAATTATTTGGTTCAAAATGTTTGGCTATTATATGTAAATATTTAAACTGTAAAACTTCTTTACATACCATAAAATTAATGTAAGTACTATCGGTGTCGAAAGGACGTGGCCTTTCTTCTTCAGATGCAAAACAGGTGCCGTGGAAATCGAAACAAGTTTTCTTTTGCCTCCAAGGTAGTAGCACGTGTTTTGCACCTGAAGAAGAAAGGTCACTTTCTTTCGAAACCAGTAGTGCTTACATTAATTTTATGGTAATTAAAGAAGTTTTAAAGTTTAAACATCTGTTATACAACAGTTTTTTAATTTAGTGTATTTTATGTCGATCTGTTTGGGTGTTTACACTCCCCCCCCCCCTATTTATAGCAATATATCTTCTGCAGTGACCTCATGCTGTTAATGAATAATGATAAACGGAACCCAGGTGTAAACACTTTCAAATTTGATCAAGAATTCTGAAATGGTGGTCGAGGCTAACATGTAATTTTAATGGTATAAAGCCTTCATATAAATTTGTAAGAAATGATAATTTTTCTTATCACTTTTTTTTATATATTGAAGAAGAAAGTATTAGATTTACGAAAATTTTAAAACTTATAAGTTTTTTGATGTATTTACATGTTTTGAGATTTCCTGAACATGATTTGACCATTTTCAGAAAATGTCTGTCTGTCTCTCTCTTGTGTGTGTGTATTAACAAAATTTCTTGAACACTGTATCTAACGAACTAAATTTAACTAAATTTGATATTTAGTTGCACCATATCTTAAATTGGTACTGATTACTTCGGTATCAATCCCTCAATAGGTGACACTGTTATCAAATATCTTTTTAATATTTTTTTTAAATAGTAGAATAGACAAAACAGCACAAAATGCACAAAATGAGAATTATTTCCAACTTTTTAATGTGAAATTAAATATATAATAATAATAATAGTTACCAAAAGAAAGAAAAAGAAAAAGAAAAATGGTATATGCAAGGACATCTCTTTTTCCCTAGGGGGTGGAGTACGACGGTGGGTGTAATTTTTCAATATAGGTATCTTTAAAGAAAGAAGGGAAAAAAAAAAAAAAAAAAAAAAACTCGTCACTATCTTTAAAATGAATGTTTGAACCATAGATGTGTGATAATTCGGTAAAAAAAAAAAAAAAATGAAAAAGTGCGTTTTCTTAGACGTCGTCTAATAAGGCAGAAAAATGACTTTCTTTCGAATTTACTATTATACTTCTCTCAGATGCAAATTTTTTGCATTGTTCTCTGAAAATGATATTGATAATTAATAACTAATAAATAATTTGTTCTACGTGAATTTGTATAGGAAAATATTGAAGAAACTTTTGTGATACCTACAGCATACTAAGTGTTTTAGGGTAACATGATCCAATTAATGATGAAAAATTATGCATAAATTGTTAACTATTGTTACTTTCTCTTACCCATGTATATTGTAGAGAAAGTATTGTTTTGGGGTCAAATTTTTGAAATTGGGTTTTTGTTATATTTACACGTTTTGAGGTCCCTTGAATCTAAAAATCCTGTCTTTAGCGGTTGGTCTGTGTGTGTGTGTGTGTGTCTGTGTCTGTTATCAGAATATCTCAAGAACAAATAATAGCATAAAGTTAAAACTTGGTACTCTAAATGTATATCATATAGGGATGCTACACTAAACTTTTCTTTGCGATCAAGCAAATGGTTCATGTACAGGGACACCCAAGAGAATTCAAATACATTACGTATATGGGGGAAATTTCAGGTGTAGAGTTTAAATATCTATAGACTGCATTAAAGCAAATGAAATAAATATATATTTTTTTACATACGTAAAAACATGTTTCATGTTGATTATGGTATAAAAATCATTCATTGTTCGTTTTCAGGACTAGACAAAAGAACTAGATTATAGTGCGACAATACTTGAAAATTGATAGAAGTGTACTTCAGGTTGTGCCGTGCGTTATTAATATGGGATTATATTTATTTGCACAATGTGGTGTGTACATAACCTTCAAAAAATTTACAGGGCTGCCAATATCTAAACTCTAACATTCTTTTTTATTGTTAGTGGAAGTGCTTTACAATAATATTTTACTATGTTTAGGAAAGCTGCTCAGAAATTTAAATAAATTCCTCATAGTCATAAGATAAATAATTTATTTTTTTAAAGCTAAATACTCATCGCTTGTTTTTTTGTATATTTACACTTTTTAAAGTTTCCTGAATATCGAAGTCACATTTGATCTTTGTCTGTGTCTCTTAGAATAAATTATAAACAAATAATTTCAGGCGATCCAAATGTTGTATTTTGAAGTTAATACGTTTGTTGCTGGAAAAGTTTGATCAAGATTGATAAATTTCAAGTAATATTGTGTGTGGTAGTTGTCTGAATAATTTTAAATGAACATTTTAATTTAATAACAGATTTAAATTCTACATAAATGTAGGTACAGTAATGAAACGGAGGTTGAGGGAGGCGACAGCCCCCCTCCCCCCTCCCATGGAATTATTTGTCAAATAAAGCTGTTTCGTTGTTTCGAAGCTTAATTTGAATTATTTTAACATAGGTTTACATAACATTACTCCTTATTTTACCCCTTAATCTCCAATCTATTAATAGTATGAAATTTCATGATAAGAGAAGTCATGTGAGTGACACACCAGATTATTTTACTATCAAACTATATCAATGTAATTTATACGCGATATAAAGTATTACTTTCAAAGTAAATTTTAATTATACATTCTAAAATTATATTCAATATATGTCGTCCAGGACCCCCTTTTCATTTGCACATTTTTCTTTAATTACTGAGTCTATTGAAGACGAGGGAAGATGAATTGAATAAAAAACTTAAGAAGACGACCACCTGTTGTTACCAACAGCCAAAAATTACATGTTATTCTATTTGAAAATTTTTATGAGAATTACTCATTATCTAATGTATTTTTACTTTCTTCTGTATATTTAAGGAGAAAGTATGGTATGCGCAAAAATTTTCTATTACCGGTTTTCGATTTGTTTCCATGTTTTGAGATGTCTGGAACACGATTTGATCATATTTAGAAAATGTCTGTCTATTTTTGTGTGACTACGTATATATTAAAAAATTTGCGGATGCTGTATCTCACGAAGAAGACCTGATATTTAGTTGATTAGTTAGATTTACCTGATATTTAGACTAACGAAACTTGATATTTAGTTGGACTTTAATGAAAATTCACGCTGATTACATTTGGGAACCAATCACGCAACAGGTGGCGTTGTCACCCACTTTTTCATAATTATTAATATGGCACTATAGAACAAAATTTCTTATACGTGTGTATATGCTGAGAATTATTTTTCAAGAACCGTTGTGAAATCAACAGGAAGTATTGATAATAATAGTAGTAAACTTGAGGGGAAACTGAGTGTATGCAGGAGCATTGTTCCTCCTGCGGGGGTAATGTGAAGGGACAGTGTAAAATGACCTCCTGATGAATGAAAGGGACAGTGTTTAAATTACTTTTAAAATATTTATAAATTGTTCATGCAACATTTTTTGGTATGCATAACTCTGTTAGGGGTTCACTAGATTATAAAACATTAAATAAGAAAAAAAATAAATTATTTAATGAAATTTTCGCTCTGATAAATTTTTGAAACTTATTGGACTAATTTTTGGCAGTCCTGTATATTGACTATGAGTATTATGAACATTTCGTTATATACTTAAATGTAGTACAGTAAGAAAAATGCATACCATAATTCTAACTATGCTTAATTTTAATTTATGGATAATTTTTTTTTCTTTTACATATGTTATTTGAGTCATATGTATTTGAGCACTTTATGTCCCTGTTACAGTACTGTTTGTCTAATTTTAGTGAAAAATGCCAAGTTATATTCTCATTTGATACATATTTATAACGTAGAGTTATAGATTTCCTTATAGTTAACTACTTTTGAGTGTGAGGACAACAGACTTACACATAGACAGAAACGTGTAAATATAACAAACGTTTAATTTTGAAACTTTACCCTCCAAATTAATATTCAATATAGTATACCAGTAAAAGAAAAGAAAAGAAAAAATAAAGAAAATAATCCATCTTAATCTCTATAAATTATTAACATTGAACGGAACATAATCTAGCAATTAATAACTTCAGACTTTCATCTTATCTTCTTTTAATCTTTTAAACCTGTCTGAAAGAAAGTTATGATGTTTTATACTCTTCGTTCCTAAAACTTTAAAACAGACGGTTTCAGAAATACAATAAATTTATGGTTACCCTCTTTTGGATTAATTAGTTGAAGAATTTAAACTAGTCAAATTTTTAATTTAGAATTTAAAAAGAAATCTTCAAAAGTTAATACCGCATAATTTGACCTTGCACATTCTTTTAGGAATTGATTTTTCCTTTCCCTTTTCACAAAAGTATTTTCAAATTATTTCCTTTTAAATGTATGGCCTTTCCTTTTCTTTTTAAAATTTTACTCACTTATTTCTAGAACAGGCTGTTATTATTGCTATTATTTTGTAAATCGACTATTGCGCAGCAATCTATTGAAATAAAAATCGATTGAGGTCATCTGCCAATCACTTATCAATTTGTGAACAAAATGTGAAAAATCCAATCTCATGTTTTTCCTTGGATAACAGAAAATAAAAATAATAAAAGTTAAGCTGTCCAATTTAAATAGCCAATCAATGTCCTGTATATTCTGAAATTCTATTAATCTTTAATATAATATTTTGGAAATATTCCTTTTCTGTTATTAGTTACTAATAAATTAAATTAGTTGACTAATAAATTAAATTTGTTCACTAATAAATTAAATTAATAACATTGCATTAGAACAAAGCATTGATTAACCTAAATCGCAATCAATTTCCTGTATATACGGCAATTCGATTATTGTGCAATATAATATTATTGAAAAACTCTTTTTTTTTTTATTGTTTGGTACTAATAAATTAAATTAGTAAAGTAATAAATTAAATTAATAATGCTGCATTATTAAAAACTTATGCTATCTAACCTAAATACAAGTCATTTTCCTGTATGCCTGGCAATTCGAACAATATATGAATATGAGGTAATATAATACTTTGGAAATATCTTTATTTGTTATTAGCTATTAGTAAATTAAATTAGTTGACTAATAAATTAAATTAGTTGACTAATAAGTTAAATTATTCATCTAATAAATTAAATTAGTAATATTTTACTAAATTTTTCATTATTATTATTATTATTTTTTTATCTTATTAAATTTTAGAAATAACAAATCCATGTGACCTAAATAGTGTAGGCTGTGTTATACTGCTTTACGGTAGCCATTCACTTGATGTGAAACAACATCTTTTTTAACTTTTTTCTATTAATTTAACAGTAGCAATTTATGTAGAAATGGTTTTTTTCTTTTCTTTTTCTCTTTTAAGTTGAATATATTTTATTCTTTTTTATAATTTGAATAATTTAATTACCATTTATCAAATTTTTAATTATTAATAATAAGTCTTACAATAAGTTGAAATTGCCAATTATGCATCGAATTGGGACATTGGAAATTAGTACATTTTAAATCTATTAGGATCATTTTCTATCGAACGGGTTTTTGTTACGTCAATCAGAAAAATTAAAATAAAGTAAAAATATAATAACGCAACAAGTAATTGGTGTTACATTTGGTTTATCGTTTTATGATCATTTTTTTTCATACCCTGGCTAATTAGACCGCGGTACCTACTGTTGAAGTGGATTCCAAACTACTACACACATCAATACCTAAACTGGCATTCGAACCTAGCACATGTTAGAAGATCATCTCGTTAATCATTTAACGACCAGATTGGCCGATTTGATAAAATTATTAGTGTAAAGTTAAATTCTGTTGTTGTGATGAGAGATTTATTAATACAATTTAAATTTCGGAGTTATTGACAGGATACGGCTATTTATATTTATGTACTAATAATACCGATGCACGTCACGTGTATATTTATTTTCAGAATGTAATTCCTATATCTTCCAAAATTTGAAGAATAATGGGCGAAAGATGTTGTATAGGTTAAGGCCAACTGTCAACGCTTGGCATCTAGCTTTGGGTGGAATACTTTTTCGGTGGGTCTTTGTAAGGCGTCATAGCCTGTATTTATGAGTTTTGGAGAAAACCATGTAAAATACCAAACAATTAAGCCGAAAAATACGACCTGTGACTTGATCCTGGCACTTTATAGCTACCAACTTAGACAGCAGATTTACACCTAATAAATTTAACTAAATTTTTCAAATAATTCAATTTTCTCGTCTTGTGTGATTTCTAAAATAGTTTAGAAATATATCCACTTCATTTACAGAAATATGATAAAAATATTTTTTTTTTTCTCAACAAATATACTTTGCAGTCGATTGATAAGGCTGAAATTGATGATGATGATGATGATATATATATGTATATATATATATTTAAAACGTAGTAAAAGCCGAGTAACAGAAGATTTAAGACCACTAAATACCACATAGACCAATGAAAATTATATTTCACCAAATTCAATTTACCTGTGAAGACTTTTAGTTAATTATTGAAACAATTAATTTTACATAGTCTAGCTTTTGATTTTCTTTATTTAATCTAATTTAACTTCAAACCTACCTTGAATTTATCCCTCGATAGTTAGTTGCAATTCAAAATAAGTTGCTTTTGCGATAAATTGACATGAAACAAAAAAAAGTAGAAGAAGAAGCAAACAAGCAAAGAGAGAATAAACTCTCGATGACTATTAAAACTTTTTTTTTTTTTTTTTTTTTTTTTTTTTGACAAATTATTTATAAAATAGGAAAAGCTCAGAACGGTAAAAGACAATTTATCAAGGGAAACATTTTCACCATTGAGCACCAATGTAAGATTTCTTTCGCTAATGGCTATAATAGCAAATTTCTAGCGGGCTCCAGATATTACATTCAAATAATTTAATATGAATAAGAGGAAGAATATGGAAAAAACAACTGAGTTCAAAAAATCAAATAATCAGCAATAATATAACCAGAAAAACACAAACAGTTATCAAATTACCAAGCATGTCCAGTCAAGATGGATTGCAGCAAGTTAAGTAAATAAAAGGTTTAGTTGTTCATAGCATACGAAGAAAAATGAATCTTTCAAACAACATGGAGTCATTAAATCAAGTCTAACCATACATTAGACACTTAAAAAGATATTTTAACTTGATTAGATATTGATTCTGTTGAACTTTTAGTTGAATTAATTTAATTTTTTAAAATAATATATTTTCTTTTAAGTCAATATTTAGTAATATTGCATGAACATTGGTTTAAATTGTTTTTCACTTTGATTAGTTTAACGTTACCTGATGATGAATTTTATCACTAGAGTTAATAGTTACTTATAATTAGATCGTTTAAAAGGGGATTTTTTATTACAATGTTTTTATTAACTTCTATTCTTGTTTGTTTATTTGGTTGTTTGTCCAGTACAAATCTTGCAAACGATTTTTAACTAACTTCCCGACTAGCTAGACATTTGAAACTTTCAGAATAGCTCAGAACACGGTGGTAATGCATTCTTTTAATAATTTTAGCCAACTGTTTCGGGTCCCCGCTGCCTTCGTTAGCGTTTATATGATTCAACAGAAAATTTAATTAACTAACTTCTCGACTAGCTAGACATTAGAAACTTTTAGAATAGCTCAAAACACGATAACAGTGTAATTTTGTTAATACTTTTAACCAATTGTTTCGGGTCCCCGCTGCTTTCGGTAGCGTTTATATGATTCAACAATCATATAACTTCCCGACTTGCTAGAAATTTGAAACTTTTAGAAAAGCTCAGAACACGATGACAATGCATTTTTTAAATACTTTTAGTCAATTGTTTCGGGTCCCCGCTGCCTTCGGTAGCATTTATATGATTCAACAATCATATAACTTCCCGACTAGCTAGACATTTGAAACTTTTAGAATTAATCAGAACACGATGACAATGCATTTTTTAAATACTTTTAGCCAATTGTTTCGGGTCTCTGCTGCCTTCGGTAGCGTTTATATGATTCAACAATCATATAACTTCCCGACTAGCTAGACATTTGAAACTTTCAGAATAGCGTTGAACACGGTGACAATGTATTTTTTTATTACTTTTAGCCAATTATTTCGGATCCCCGCTGCCTTCCGTAGCGTTTATATGATTCAACAGAAAATTAAAAAACATGGTATATCTTGTAATTATTTCTAAGTTATTTTTCTCGACTAATTTTTTCACGATTTTTTATTTTCTGAATCTTTAAAAAAAAAAAAAAAAAATTGAATTTATCGAGAGGAATAACATTTTGATAATTAAGGTTAACTATTTAATGTTCTATTTTTTTTTTTTTTTTTTTTTTTTTTTTTGTTACTAGCATTATTATTTTTCTTTTCATGATTAGCCATTTTTTTTTTTTTTTTTTTAAGTCATTACACTCATGTATAATTTACTTCTCCTATAGTGAAATTTCACATGATTCATTTTTATTTTTATTCATTCATTTATTTATTTATTTCTGTTAATAAATATGATTTATATTTTTTCTGATAATTATTTTTTAAGTATTGTGAACAACTCAAAAAAGAAGAAAATTAACAATTAGGAGGAGATAAGAATTTATTTTAAAACTTAGTAAATGCATTCTCCCCCCCCCCCTTTTTTTTTTAAAACTTACTTTCAACACCTCACCCATCCAACTAGACAAACAACAACACCCTCCCTTTTTTCCTGTCTGTAATTGTTTTATTGTTATTATTATTATCATTATTTTGTGTGTAAGATACACCAAAGTGCACGTTTAAAAAAAAAATAATAATAATAATAATAATAATAATAATAATGACAAAGACACATGGTTATCATATAAAATAGAATAAACATTAGGAAATACCATTTTAGCTGTGGCATTTATTAATTTATTAATATTCTTGTATTTATAGTTTGGTGAGCATAAATTTGTTATTTGAAATAAGTGGTTAATGATGATGTTTCTGTACAACGAAAGATGGATACAAGAATATATTTCTCAATTAATTCCCCTTTTTATTTATTTTTATTTTTTTAATGTTTATTATCAGACATTTTATGAAACTAAAAAGTGCCTTTAGAATAAATTTATTTTTCACCCTTGAAATAGATAGCTACGTACAGAACTCAACGGTTTCATGATTTTTTTTTTTCATATTTATGAACATTTCATTTCTTTTTCTTCCTTTTTACTTTCTCTTACCCATATGTATAGTAGAGAATGTATTATTTTTGGGTCAAATTTTTGAAATTGAATTTTTGTTATATTTACACGTTTCTAGGTCTCTTGAATCCAAAAAATATATATATATTTTTGGCGGTTGGTATGTGTGTCTTTGCGTTTTGTATGTTGTCTGTCAGCATATCTCAAGAAAAAATAACACTGTGCAGAAAAAAAAAAAAAAAAAAAAAAAAAAAAAACCTGATACCATTTCTGCTGATTTTTTATGTTAAATGACCTCCTGAATCCGAATATGATCCCCATTTTGCCCAGTCACCCACCGTTTTCTTGGGACGCCACTTCCTCCCCACATTTTTATCCCTGCTCGGTAATTTCACGGCCATGAACTTGATTTGGGGAATGGAAAATAACTATTTTAACATTTAAAAACAAAAAAATATAATAAACGATTAATAAAATATACAGATGTAATTTATAATTTCACAGACAACCCCTCCCCCCCTCCTCCAGAATTTTTCCTTTGCTGCAAATGTTCCTGTTTTAGAATTTTTCACTTCTGTAGCAGCCCCTCAGAAGATATTTAACAGTTTAAATAATCCTTTCCTCTCCAACAAATCAAATTTAAAGGCATAGAATTACCGAAAATGATAAAAATAGGGGGGCATCCCCCTTATAGGGCAAAATGGGCGTCATATTCGAATTCAGGAGGTCATTTTACAAAAGAATTTGCAAAAATGGTGTTGGGGCCGATTTTCATGCAGAGCATTTGTAATAGGAGAGAGGGCAAACTCGGTATACTAAATATGTATCATAAAAGGATGCTACGCTAAACTTTTCGTTGAGATCAAGCAAATGGTCCGTGTACAGGGACACCCAAGAGAATTCTAATACATTACGTCTCTGGGTGAAATTGCAGGTAAGTATAGTTTAACGTCTATAGACTGCACTAAACCAAATGAAACGAATATATATTTTTTGTAATTTAGATAGTTAACTGGGAAAAAAATTTTGTGTATGTAGGAGCCTCGCCTCCCCCCTGGGGGGGGAAGTTCCCCCCTCGAGGGGAGTAAATTTTCATGATGGGTATCTTTCAAAAGAGCTCGCCAATACCTTTACATTACGTCTAGGGGGGGGGGGGAATTACAGTTAAGAAGAATTTAACAACTATAGGTTGTACTAAACCAAATGAAATGAATATATATCTTTTTATATGAGTAAAAGCATGTATATTGTGGTATGGAAATCACCCATCGTTCGTTTACAGGGCTGCCCAAAATATTTGGATATACTGGGGCTATACTTGGAAATTGTTGGAATTGTAATTAATTTTGTGTTAGATGTTTTTCATGTAAGACTAAATTTAAGTACACACTACAGTTTATAGTGCATATTGTTTATAGACAATATATAGGGCTACCCAAATTTGAGCAAAACTTTCTTTTCTATTGAATGTATTTGATGGAAGTGTTTTGATGTCGACGAACACTGCTCAGGAAGGAAAATTAGTTTTTCATACCCATGCTGTAAACAAAGTATATTTTTAAAGTTCTATTTCATTTCTGTTATATATATATATATATATATATATATATATCACGTTTTGAGGTTTCCTGAATACGAAAGTCCAACATTTAGTAGTTGATCTGTATGTATTATCAGCACAACGTAAAAACAAATAACTGCAGGAAATTCAAATTTGGTATTTTGAAGGTTGCCACTTAAAAAATTGATCAATATTGGCAAGTTTGAAAGCAGATTAATAACATCCTTGACTTTTCTTTTTAAATAAATATAGGCACAATAATTGAACGGGGGGGGGGGGGGAGGGAGGCGGTAGCTCCCACAGAATTTTATCTCAAAAGTGCTCCTAAACCTAGATTATTTTTAAAGTACATTGAACTTTATTGTCTTACCTTATTAATCTGAAGATTTAATATGCAATCTCTCTTTGTAGTATTAAAATGCAGGGTAAAAGAAAGTCGTGCGAGTGACACACCAGATTATTTTTCTTTCCCAAACTAAATAAATTTTTTAAAATCCGATCTTTTTAGTTAAAGAGGCGGTAACACACTTCAAAGAATAAAATTTGAAAATAATAATAATAATAATAATAACAATAAATAAAATAAAGTTGCAGAAAGTTAGACATTGTAGGAGAAGATTGTTTTTGAAAATTTATTTAAATTTTTACAATAAACAAAAATTCTCAAATTATATTAGTAGAATTTCAATATATTATATCAATTCTGTTGATACTGATCTCTTTCCAGTGGTCCATCAGTTATATACATATATTTATTATTATTATTATTATTGTATAAAACTATGCTCTAGGCTAGGAAAACTGTCAAAACAAGTATATCTGTCGGTCTTCTTTATCCCTTGCTGCCACACATCTGATAAGTCTTTGAAATATCGATTGCATTTCTACCATACTGTTTACGTATTTGCTCAATCTACTTTTGTTATTTTAACCTTCCCTGCGATTAATTATAGCTCTGGCGATGAGCTTGTTCGACCAGTAGAACTAGAGCGATAAGATACGTAATTGCTATCACTTGACTATGTATCATGATGGTTAATTAATAAAATATTGCCAAATGTTGATGTCAAATATTCAAATATCGTTGTGGGCTTTTTTAGTGAGTCACTCCCAGCATTTGAAGGGAGGAAGGGAGGTAGGTATATAATAGCTGTATATCATATGCGTGGGATGCATAAAATTGAGCTTTAAATCTATATCTTTTAAGCTTGACTTAAAAGAGGGGTGCTAGATTAGTCAGTATCGAATATTACATCTTTGTATTCGTGTTCAATTTTCGATAAATGACGCACATATTTTTAAAAGAATGTCTATCTATCTATCTCTCTCTATATATAGGAAATCTTTTCATTAAATTTTTTTAAAACGTAGTAAAAACCGAGCAACAGATTTAAGATCACCGAAACTACATAGACCAATAAGAATAAAAATTCATGTATATATATATATATATATATATATATATATATATATATATATACTTATATATATATACTTATATTAGGGTGTCACTTAAATGAAGGGGAATTTTTTTTTTTTTTTTTTTTTTTTTTTTTTTTTAAATCCGATACGCATACCGTCTAATTTTTTTTCCATTTGATCCTAAATGCTTTTTCGCAAAATATCAATTCTCTAGGATAATGTTAGCACGTGCCGAATTGACGGAAAAATCCTGATATAGATATTAAGGAGTTTCCCTTTAATTCAGGATTATTATGTTGGTAATTTCTTAAAATTTTTATATTTCATTATGCTTGATCATTTCAGTCTCATAATTTTTGAAAGTTTTATGTTGTATGTAGGCTTTTAATTTATGTAAAAGCTTGGATCTCTTATGATATGAATATATTATTCTCATTCTTAGTTGACTTTTATATATATATATATATATATATTGTCAGAGATAAAGCGGGATCTCTATTTAATGTTTTGACATATTCATTACAGTGGTGTTAGACACCCATACGAAATGTAACCTTATTTTTAATTACCTAAAATAGTTAATAATTTTGCCTGATCCTTTTGTTTAAAAAATGTTTTCTTTCATAATATCTTTCGCATCTTTACAATGTTTTAACGATTTCTACAGGGATTTTCCATCCAACCATAATCCACATCAAATTATTCCAAAATATTTTAATATACGAATATGCGAAGGTTTTTCGTATTTCAATATGATGATTGTTTAAACTTTGAATTTTATCGACACCCTTTTTCTATATTGTTTTTATTTTTCACTCTATATAAAATATCTGATTCAGTTGATGTTTACAAAGTTTCAATTTAAGAATAATTCGTGGAAAATGCATTTTTAATTCACTGAGTGTCATAGAATGTATAGATAAAAAAGAAAATTTTGAAAAAAAAAAAAAAAAAAAAAAAAAAAAGAACGACAAAAATCTTAGATGATGAGAGAACGTTTTGTTAAATACAGAAAGTTTTTCGTTATTTTGAAGTTATTTTATAAGGAAATTTTTAAAATATTATTACTTCGAAGGATGAATACGTAAAATGGAGATATTCGTAAAAGAGAATTTTGTCAATAGGAATCCAACTGATTATCACTTTAAGAAACGAAAGTTTCATTTTTATTAATTTATTAATTTTACTGTGGTGTATCAAATTTCAAAAATTGTAGTGATCATAGAAAAGTTCAAATTGTTAAAAAAATTAATGATGTTGTAGGGCTATATACAATTTTTTTTTTCTTTTTCTTTCTTTTTTTTTTAAGAATATTCTTCGTAAAAATGTGATTTTTCCCCCTTATCCTTTATTATTATTATTATTATTATTATTATTATTATTATTATTATTATTAATTTAAAATTTGAACTATATTTTTGAACAGAAGTCAGGAATACATTTTTGAGATTAAGTATTAAAAATTCTCTTTAAAAAATGTCTGTAATGTCACAAAGATACGCTTAAGAAGAGTTTTCATACAGGAAAAATCTAGGATTAGGTGAATCTAAAAAAAAATTTTTTTTACAGGTGAAGTTTAATTCTTGGGTGTGAAGTTTAGGTACACAGGATATACATATATTTATACAGTATAAATTTTAATTTGCATATTTTAAAATTTCCAGAAAATTTCCTGAAATTTAGAATTTTATTTTATTTTTATTGCTTATGTATGATTCTTATTATTTATTTCTTATTTATTCTTATTCTTATTCTTACTATTTATTTGATTTTATCTCAAATAAAATTTCAGATATAACAGGCCACATTTGTAAGTGCGACTAAATGTGATAACTCTTTTCTTTCATATTTTAGAATGGGTGTTGTGTTATCGTTAAATGTTACGACCAATTAAACTGCTAGCGTACTAATTAATACTCCTTAGTATAACCGATTAAAACTAATCGAGGGTCTTAAGTTTGGGTGAGTACCCCCCGTAAGGTTTTTCCTAAAGGATCCTAGGCTTACTCACGCAAGTTTTGGGGGGGGGGAAACGAAAAACTTCGAACGGCTAGGTTGACAAACGCTTCTGGGTTTGAACCCTGTACCTCTCGAATACCAGTTTTCAGAGCAGAACCTCTCAGCCATTGTTGAGGATTGTGTTTATGATGGATATTTGAATCAGTGAATATTTTATTTTTTAGCAGTTTCAGATAAAACTAATTTAAATTTAAAATTACATTAAATTATAATTTTACTTTAAGATTTTTTTTTTTCTTCGCTTAGATTCGGATACAACTTGTGAAGAAGTCAAATGTTTTGTGAATTCAAACGGAAGAAAAACTTCCGTCCAATTTATTTATTTATTTACGTACAATATTGCCGTATTGAATACGCAACAATGTGGCGTTTTAAAAACTTGAGCGTTTTCTAGCAAATTCAATACATTTTCTATTTCAGCAATTATTTTGACAAGTATTTAAATGTCAAAGAATGAATAAAGGGAAATTCAATTACTGGACCTTAATTTGCTTGTAACATTTAAAGATAAAAATGAAATGCTCATAATGAAGGTAAAAATAAAACATTTATTATACGATAACTCCTTAATAATTATATTTAAATTATTTTTACAACACTGAAAACACGTTCTTAGTAATAGCATTAAATTTTTACCGCAAAAATAAGTAAATAAATAAATAAAAAATAATAAAACAAAAAATACTAGTATTTCAACATCGCCTGTCATTTATTGACTATAAAACTAACATAAACTGAAAGGTTTGTGGAAATAAAATTTTAGAAATGTACAGAAACATCTGACAAAGTTTTGTAGGTTTATGTCGTGTTAAATCAAACTAAATTTATTTTACTACTTCTACTATTTCAAAATTGAAGATCGAATTATTCTGTCACTTGATCTCGAGTAACTGAACAAGTTCATCAAGGTTGAGGAAAAGTACCTTTAAAAAGCTTTATGTCTTTTAAAGCAACTGCGTCGTTTTAGAATAGTGGAATAGTTATAAAAGACAATATCAGTGATCCTCTTTTTACTTTCTTCTACAAATGTATGATAGAAAAAGTATTGTTTTAGGTTTTGAATTTTGAATTGAGTTCTCTTGAATTCGAAAATTGTATTTTTAGTGGTTAATCTCTCTCTCCCTCTTTGTGTGTCTTTTTCTGTGTGTGTTTCTCTCTCTGTGTCTCTCTGTGTATGTATGTGTGTCTGTCTGTCTGTCCGTGTGGTGTGTGAACAGCTTGTCCGCATAACTCAAAAGCAAATAGTATTAGCAAGAAGTTTACACTCGGTGTTCTAAATCTGCATTATATGTGGATGTTAAATGAAAATTTTTGTTGGGATCGAACAAATGGATCGTGTATAGGGAGATATAAATTCAAATATTTTACGTCTATGAACGGAATTTCTGGATGTTATGGTCGAAAATGGCTCAAATATCATTCTTTTCTTTTCTTTTTTTTTGGTTACATTTTGGCACATTTTGTAGGGTTTAAATAAGTTATAGACAATGTATAAAATTGAACAAAACGGTCGCAAATAATTTAAAGACAATTCTCTTAATAATTTGAAATAAATTTCAAAATTTAATAACAATTTTCAATGGTTTATAAAAGTAGCGGCAATATTCAAGCGGAGGATAAAAGAAGCGATAGCTTCATTACATAGATATTTAAGTACAAATAAACTGATTCTGAAACTATTTTCATTTGTTTGTAAAATACATTGGGCATGTTGAAATACAGTACCTCATATCTTAAACTGTAGCATCTTAAGCTGTAACAATATTTCTCTAGTATTGTAAGTTAGGAAAAAGCAGTGTAGTGCTTCACCATATTAATTATTCACCGTATTATTTATTTAATTATTACACACATTTATTACTTCATTCATATATATATATATATATATATATATATATATATATATATATATATATATATATATATATATATATATATATATATATTACTATTAGCTTATTTTAAAATGTTGAATTAAAAGAAGAAAAAATCAAAAATGTGCCCAAAGAAAAATAAATTAATTTAATTTAAATAAAATAAATAAATACTTTGTTAGAAAAACAATCAGTTATTTTGACAAAAATATAAGATAATTTATATTTTTAAACACAAAATAATTATGTAGATTTTTTTTTTTTTTTTTAACTTTCATTTTTTAACTATTTAATTAAAGTAATTAATTAATTTACTTTCCCTTATATTTAATAGAAGAGAGTATTGGATTTAAAAAAATGTTTGACGTCCAGTTTTCGATGGGTTTACACGCTTTGAAAGGTTCAAAACATGATTTGACCATTTTCTTGGAACATTGTCTGTCTGTTTTCATATGTGCGAAAAACATGGGCAGCTCTTTCATCTGTGCTCTTGTGGCAGATCTTTCTGATGAACTAATCCACAGAAATGCATACAAATTTGTATGCAGTTGAACCCTGATACATATTAGTGCCTATCAACTTTGAGTGAAAATTGTCCGATAGGTGACTTTTCTGTGCTGTTTTCTCAAAACTGTTATTATGGCTGCATAGGAGAAAACTTCGCACAAAAGTAAACAATGAGAATTTATGTTTTACGAATAATTGTGAAATGAACAATAATTATTTATAACAGTAATAGTTAATTAGAAAAAAAAAAATCTCTTACACCGCTTCTGCGCTCCCCTGGGTTGGAAGTATCCCCCCCCCACACACACACACACTCCAAGAATGTAAATTTTCAGTACGAGTATTTTTCAACTGAATTCATCAATACTTTTAAAACGAATGGTTACACCATAAATATGTGATAGTTCTTTTGCATGATATTTTGCATTCTGTATCTAGATTGAAGGATAAAAATTTTTTTTTAAAGATATTTTAAATGAAAATCCTATTAAAGTATAGCTCAGAAATAAGTCTTAAATAGTTTCTGTAACATAACTGTCAGGTGCACTGTTAAAAATTTCAACAGAAAACTCTGTGTAATCTATTATTTTAAGTCTTACGTAAAATTACAGAAAAAAAAATAAACGGAAATGTTAAAAAACTTATTTTATATATTCACTTTAATAACTAATATTAATTCAATTAATTGTTGGTGGTAATATATTTCGGACTTAGAATGCTTTTTCTAAAGTAGGAACAGTCATTTTAAATTTTAATTAAATAACTAAATGATAAAATTAGGTAAAAATACAGAATAAAGATTGAGAATCTCGATTATTCACTTTTAACTAAGAATTACTGTAAATTTACAGAGACTCTGGATAAATATTTACATTAAATTTACAGAAATTTTTAACCGTGTGTAAACACTAAGCAAAAGGATTTTAAGCTGATTTTTATCTTAAATGGATTAATTTTTAGCACTATCCAACATAGTTGAAAAGTATTTATAACTTCGGTTTACCTCACCGCGCTCTAACGTCCGCAAATATGCTTTCGGAATTTCTTCAAATTGTCATGTTATTCGTGTTCAATTTGGCATTTTCCGTACCTATTGAAAGTGGTATAAATTGCACGACTGGTTTGTGTGCACGAACAACCGGAAAATGCTAAGGCAGAAAGAAGAACGCCTTTAAATTAGTTTATGTTATTCATGTTCCATAGCCTCCTAAACTAAATGCCTGTCGCGTGGCTCGGAAACTTGGCAACAGTTGAAGCGGTAGACAGCGCGCGCGACTTTTTTATTCACCAGCCACCAAAATTTTTTAAAAGTGGGATATGATATACATAAAAGGCGAATAGAACCGAAGAAACGTCTATTGTATATATCATATATCACTTCTTAATATTATTGGTGACAGTTGAATAAAAAAGTCTCGCAATCTGTACTAGGTGCCACTGTCTACCGCTTCAGATGTTGCCAAGTTTCTGAGCCATGTGACAGGCATCTAGTTTAGGAGGCTCTGCATGTTCACTATGGTATGTTCTCCACTAATAAAATTATACTTTTAAAAAACTAACGAACATGCTTTTACTGAATGTGAACTAAAAAGCAGTATTTGGCGCGAAAGAGCAAAAAACACTATACTTGCAGTTGGGAGCAACATACCTCCTCGTCAAATGCAAGTAATCTTAATAAATTTAAAAATTGCTTACTAAGCAAATGTTTTAGCGTAATATTAAATAACTTTAAAATTATCAAATGAAATTGATTACTTTATATATAAGTTGGTTACTTTATATATAAGCTTCTGTAATACACCGAAGTGATTTGCGGTTGAAAGTATTTAATTTTACTTCATAAAAATGTTTTTTTATCGTACAACTAACAAACGTTTATGTCAGATACGCTTGAATTATACGTATTCGCAAATTGCAGTTATTAATTTATAATTATATTTAAACTTTTTAGACACTATTTCAAAATGTGTGTGTGTGGGGGGGGGGAGTTATTTTTAGTTAAAAGTTTTAGAAAAAAATTACATACTTTTAAATCTTTAATTAAAAAAAGAAAGAAAAAAAAGCCATTCTATACAAATACGGCCAAATCTTGTGCGTAATAGAGTTTTATATATAGAGATTCTTTCTTTGCCCCTAAAACCTGCTCCTGATGGAATAGGCGCCTGGAACACTTATATATAGTATTGTCATTGATTATGAAGTCGTGTGCAAAATTTCCGGTCTATCAAACGACCAGAAGTGGCTGAAAATTGAACTGCAATATTCCATTAGATACACTAATAGTTACATCATGTCAAGTTAATAAAAGTGTGTTGGTTTAAAAACAAGGACTCGCAAAAGATTCGGTCTATGCGTGATATATATATTTTTAAAGGATATTTTAATATCTTATACTTCTTACAACATAATAAAATTAATATATATTTTAAAATACGCGAAATCATTTTGCTTTTAAAATATGACCTGATTTGCGTGATTAATTAATTTACAAGGCACCTAAAAGTTGTTCAGATTTATTATGAGGAAATTGCTCAATGTATAATTTAAGTGTTGTGAGGATTTAGTACGTTTTATATTATGCAAAGTTTACACAATGTACAGTGAATCAACAATATATAGAATTAGCGTAATCATTTTCACCTTTTATTACTTTCTTCTATATGTATTGTAGTATCTTGTAGCGTGGAGATAATTATTTACTTGACTAATCAGAACAAGAAATTAATCTTTTTTCCAAATTTTAATTTAACTAGATTAATTTTTAGAAAGTTACAATGTATACATAATTTGCTGTATTTCCTCGATATGAATTGGTTTTCAATAAGATCGTGGGTAGTACAGTATAAGACTGGAATGAATTTCAGATCGAGTCCACAGTGATTTCATCAGTGACCGCTTCTGCAGTCTTCTCCAGAAAATAACGGTTCCTTTCCCGAGGTCTAGCCCGACCTGCTCTGGGATTCCTGCCTTTCCAAAACTCCGACGTGAACTGAACTTTTTAGTCTCTCATCGTAAAAATTACAGTTCGTATTGGGCGTGTTTTTCTAAAAACCAAATCTCAGATGCAGGCCCTGATTCGCTCGAAATTCCATCACCGGCTCTGACGCGTTGAATTCCTCTCGAAGGGAAAGTTCTCAAGCATGCGGCTTCCCACGATCATCAAAGGGAAACGGACATACCTTTTTACAAAGGAGAGATGTTCCGCTGCGAGCCGTTAGGCTCCAGACTGTCTGCTTCTTTGTACTGAAATGTCTCTTTCAATGATATATTGGAGTCGGAGTCTCTGCCTTTACAGCTCCCCTCCCCTTAAAGAAAAATTCGGGGCCATTTTGGGGCCGAATTTTCATCAGAAGAAGCTGAAATTAGGATATTCAAATTCACTTCTAAAAGAGGCAATAGTCCCTACAAATTGGAATATCTACCAGAAAAATATAATGTTGATTTTTCAACAAAACCAAAATAATTAAACACTACCTTAATAATTTTTACACTTAAAATATATACTTCCCTGATTATACTGATTAATTTAAAAACACCAAAAAGAAAAAAATTTTAATTTTGAAAATTTAACTTGCTTATTTACAATACAAAAAATTTCTTTTGCTTTTAAAGTTACATTCGACTTAAACAGTCTACGTGAGCTATCTCACGCCCTGGCCGGTGTATTACAGTGTAATCATATGGCTGCAGAGTTAATGCCCATCTCATTAATCGAGGGATTTTCCCCGCATTTCTCTTCAACCAGACTAATGGATCGTGATCTGTTTCAATAGTGAATTTTTGTCCATCTAAGTAGTGCTTTAACTTTTTTATAGCGAATATTATCGCAGCACACTCTTTTTCTGTCGTAGTATAATTTCTTTCGGGAGCAGTAAATTTCCTGCTCAAGTATAAGATAGGGTGCTCTTCCTTTTCTATTCTCTGAGCGAGGATTACCCCAACCCCTAAGTCTGAAGCATCGGTCTGTACGATAAAGGGGTGCTCGTAATTCGGAGCATAAAGAATAGGTTGGTCTGTTAATTTCCGTTTTACTTCCTCGAATGCTTTTTGCATTTCAGCGGACCATTCTATGCTTTCTTTGCGATTTTTCCCTTTTAACGCTCTAGTTAGAGGCTCAACAATAGTGGCATAATTTTCGATATAGCGGGCGTAGTATCCTACCATTCCGAGAATTTGTCTAATTTCTGTTTTAGATTTCGGGATCGGAAAATCCAAGACTGCCTGGATTTTAGCTTCTGCGGGCGACCTACGTCCGTTCCCTACAACGTGCCCCAAGTATGTTACGCTGTCTTGCGCAAATTGACATTTAGAGGGTTTTATTTTCAACTTTGCATCCTCTAGTTTTTTTAAAATTATGTCTAAATGTTCCATATGCGCTTCCCAAGTCTTTGAAAATATGGCGATATCGTCTAAGTACGGTACGCAAAAGTTTTCACAGCCCTGTAATAATAGTGACATAAATTTACTGAACCTATATGGGGCATTCACTAATCCGAACGGCATTACTAAGGGTCTAAAATTTCCCCAAGGAGTGGAAAATGCCGCATATCTTTGCGCCCTAGGTGTCAGTGGAATTTGCCAATATCCTTTCGTTAGATCTACAAGCGTGATAAATTTAGCACTTGAAACTAAGTCCAAACGATCTTCGATGTTCGGTATTGGAAAATATTCGGTTCTGGTTATGGAATTCAAAACGCGATAGTCCAAACATGGGCGTGGCTGTTTGTGGGGGGCTTCTACTAAAATTAAAGGACTACTATAGTCCGACTCCCCTATTTCGATTATGTTCAATTCAAGCATTCTTTTGATCTCTCTTTTGAGAATTTCTGTCTGTCTTTGAGACATTCTGTACGGTTTAATTCTAACCGGTTTGTCGGAAATTAATTCGATGTCGTGCTCGATTAAATCGGTGCGCCCTGGATCATTTGAAAACAGGTCCCTGTGGCGATCCAAAACCCCTTTTAATTTCTCTATCTGATCGGTAGTATGTTTCATTTCTAAATTTCCATTTCTTACGATTTCGTTGAAATCATAAACATGTGGATATACTATTTCTAAATCTGTTTCTTTATTATCCACGCTAGTGATTTCACTAAACAAAACATTTATCATCTCTGCCCTTTGTCTATAAGGTTTCAGCATATTAACGTGGAATACTTGAGAGGGCTCCCTCCTACCTGGAATATTCACAACATAGTTAGTCTCCGAGATTTGTTTCTCCACTGTACCCGGTCCGATCCAACTTACGGCGAATTTATTCGGCTTGTGCGTCGCAACCACTAGAACTTGATCTCCCGGTTTAAATTTCCGGTCAACTGCGTCCCGATCGTACCAAAGCTTCCTTTTCTCTCTCGCATCTTCCATCGATTCAATAGCTAATTCTTGGCATTTTTTTAGCCGATTTATAAGATCAAAAATGTATTCAGTAACGGGCGTTTGTTCCTCGTTTTCGATTCCGCATAATTTTTCAAAAATTATTGTCTCGGGAGTTCTTAGATTTTTGCCGTGAACGAGTTCGGCAGGGCTATATCCGGTAGATTGATGCACGGTAGTACGCAACACCAATAATGCAAATGGAAGATTTTTCTCCCAATCTGCTCCGTTTTCTAAGCATAGCACTTTTAATAATCGCTTTACGGTGCGGTGAAATCTCTCAATCGCTTGGGATTGGGGATGATGTATGGAGCTATGAATCACTTTTATTCCAAACTTTTCGAAAAAGGTCTCGGTCAATTCACTCGTAAAACTTCTTCCTAAATCTAATTGAATCTCTCGCGGGAACCCGAATCTGCTAAACATTCGTAAGAACCCGTTTATCACTGCTGGAGAAGTGATTTCTTTAAGCGGTATGGCCTCCGGATATTTTGAAGACAAACACATAGCTGTCAAAAGGTACCTATTTTCGTTTTCACTTAGAGGGAGTGGTCCCGTTAGATCAGCGGAAAACCGAGTGAACACTTCGGTTACTATGGGAACCCTTTTCATAGGCGCTTTCTTCACTTCTCTAGGTTTCCCTATCATCTGACAATGGTGACACGATAATACAAATTCCTCTATTTCTTTGACCGAATTTGGCCACGCGAAATATCTGAAGATTTTATCTTTCGTCTTTGTGACTCCGAGATGTCCGCCAACATTCGAATGACATAATTCCATTACGTCTTTTCTAAGTGTTACAGGAATAATCACTTGTTTTCTAACCTCCCCGCGATTTGTTTTAGATTGTCTAAAAAGGATTTCATTTTCTAAAATGAACTCGGAATTACCTTTGTTCGCTTTTTCAAAACACGGATTTAAAGTCGCGTCTTCACGCTGTAATCCTTTCATCCTTTCTTTATTTACCCCTAGAAGGCTTAGAGACTTCCCTTTCTCAGAGGGGGGAATGACAATAGGGGTTTCTTCCCGTATCTCTGCTACTGTGTTAGTGGTCTCGGATTCTCGTAATCTCTCTCTCTCCTCTTTCTCGCTCTGCCTTTTTTTCGCGCGAGTTACTACTTGGTTGATTAACTCTGGTTTTTTCATTTTTGCGCCTTCGATAATTTCATGCGTTTGATTACCCAAAAGATAATGATTCATTTCCAGTGAGTCGTCAACTACTGCCGCTTTCGTGCTAACAGTCCCAATATCTGCAATCTTAAGCGTAACACTAGCGATCGGCAGGCAGTGTAATTCTTTCTGCAACGGCTGTTTGAGCCAAATACTTTCTCCGGTTAATTGCTCCGGTTTTATGTATTGTTTTCCTATAAGATCGAAGCTTGCTCCACTGTCACGAAGGGTGACAATTTTGACGTCATTTATTTCGGCCTCCCCTAAATAAGGTGCGAAGCAAGATCCTAAATCGTCTGTAATTCCTATCTGATTTACAACTGCTGTTGATTGATCTCTAATTAATTTTGGACAATTAGTTTTGTAGTGCCCGACAACGGAACAATAAAAACATCGGATCTCTTTCTTTTTCTCATAGGCGTTCTCTTTCCCTTTGTTTTCCTGCGATTTTGTCCTATCGCGCCAATTAAATGGCTTTTTTTCTTTGTTTTCTTTTGAAAATGTAAATTTATTTTTATCGGGTTTTCGGTCATCTTTTTCTTTACCGACCCAATTTTTCTTTATGGCTTTCCTAACGGATTCAAATTCATCTAGTTTAATAGCTAATTCTTCGGGATCAGTCTCTTTCGCCCAAGAATCTAGAAACTTCTCTTTCATCTCTGCGCTAGCCCTTTTTTTTATCTGGTCGCAAATTAGTAATTTCTTCAAGCTCTCAAAGTCCCCAATTTCTAGTTTTTCCAACCGACCTAACAAGAATGTTTCCAAGTCATAAACTAAATCTCGAAATGACGTTCCACTTGATCGCTGGTGGTTGTTAAATTTTTGTCGGAATGACTCAGCGTCAACCTTAAATCGATCTAACAGATAATTTTTGATGTAATCAAAATCTTCTAATTTCTCCGCCGGTTGTCTTAATATCTGTTCTGCTAATTTGGTGGGTAACAAAGCAAGTAATTGATTTACATAGTCTGAGCTCTCTAACCCCAATTTACTCGCTTGACGTTCGAATAGATTTAAATATAAAGCCATGTCAGAATTTAACTCATCAAATTTATGAATAATAGATTTAAGTGGGGGAGTATATTTCCGCTCTTCTCTGCTAGAGTTTAAGCTTGTCGTTTCTATACTTTGAGATAACCTGAGACGTTCTAATTCGAATTCTCTCTGTGCTTTTTCACTTTCAATTTGGGCTAAACGTTCCTCTTTTATTTCTTGCGCTAATCGTTCTTCCTTGATTAATTTAATTTGGGCCAAAGCCACCTCTAATTTAAATTCTGCAGATTGTTCAATTTTTTTTATTATGGACCTTGTCCCATCGGTGGGCAGAATATCTACTTCCCATTCTTCTGCTAAAAATTTTAAATCCACTTTTGAATATTCGTGCAAAGCAGCCATGATTTTTGGTTTGAAATTTTCCTAACACAATTTTACTAAATATTCTCAATTTCCTAATTATTCGCAATACACATTTAGCAATTATTTAAAATTTCAAATACAAGCACAATTTAAATAAATAACTAAATAATACACACTTTAATACCAAATTTGGCTTTCGGATTCCTGCAATATCTTGCAATACTTTTTACCCAATTTAAGCTTATGCTTACAAGCAATTTAAAGAGAACAATTAATATACACAAAAATAAGGAGTTCTTTCACACTGTGCAACCATAGATTATACCATAAATACACACAACTTAAAATTCTGAAAATTCTCTTAATGAATATAATTTAAATATATCATTCACAGTTTTTTTTTTTCCTGCAACCTTCCATTTTATAATAAATATATCTACTTAATTTTCAGAATTTCTATTTAGGGATAACAAGAACCCTTTTTTTTTCTGTTTTCTTTTTAAATTTCAATTTCTTTTACAATTTTACTTCCTTTTATTTTTCTTCAAGGTTAAGGAAATTTTCTTTTCCAACATAAATTTAAAATTCTCTTAACAAATTAACTATTTTGTCAATTCTAAACTTTTAAATAATGAATTATTTCATTTAATTTAATTAACTAACCTGTTAATTTTAGACATTAAGCATTTCGCTCAAACATTAAAAATTTTCTGCCAGAATATACAAGGACAAACAATTTTTATTTTTATTTTTACTAATTGCCTCTCAAGAATGAACGGAATATCCTTACCTTTACTGATGTTTTCATCTAAGGTGGGCACATCTCCGCTGAGCACACTTTTAGCAGGCACAAGACCACTACTCCAGGGATCGGTGCTCCTCTTCTTGATCTTTTGAAAGGGCACTCCGTCACTTCTGCTCTAGACTGGCTCTCCGTACGCTGTTTGGCTTCTCCCGTCTACGTCGAAGGCTTCGTAACGCTGCTTCCGTACTAGGAACCGGTCGTTGCTTCCGTTGTTGCCTGGTCTACGCTGAGGATCTCTTCTGAATTCTGGAATCTCTTTCCTCGCTTCTGCTTAGATTCACTCTTCTCTATATACTGTCATCCGATAGAGCTGCCACCAAATTTTCTTTATTCTATTAGTCTGTAGTATCTTGTAGCGTGGAGATAATTATTTACTTGACTAATCAGAACAAGAAATTAATCTTTTTTCCAAATTTTAATTTAACTAGATTAATTTTTAGAAAGTTACAATGTATACATAATTTGCTGTATTTCCTCGATATGAATTGGTTTTCAATAAGATCGTGGGTAGTACAGTATAAGACTGGAATGAATTTCAGATCGAGTCCACAGTGATTTCATCAGTGACCGCTTCTGCAGTCTTCTCCAGAAAATAACGGTTCCTTTCCCGAGGTCTAGCCCGACCTGCTCTGGGATTCCTGCCTTTCCAAAACTCCGACGTGAACTGAACTTTTTAGTCTCTCATCGTAAAAATTACAGTTCGTATTGGGCGTGTTTTTCTAAAAACCAAATCTCAGATGCAGGCCCTGATTCGCTCGAAATTCCATCACCGGCTCTGACGCGTTGAATTCCTCTCGAAGGGAAAGTTCTCAAGCATGCGGCTTCCCACGATCATCAAAGGGAAACGGACATACCTTTTTACAAAGGAGAGATGTTCCGCTGCGAGCCGTTAGGCTCCAGACTGTCTGCTTCTTTGTACTGAAATGTCTCTTTCAATGATATATTGGAGTCGGAGTCTCTGCCTTTACAGTATATATAGAGAAAGTATTGGATTCGCGAAAATTTTCGATCTCCAGTTTAAGTTTTCGATAGATTTACACGTTTTGAGATGTCCTGTATACGATTTGACTGTTTTTAGAAAATGTCTGTCTGTCTGTGAGTGTGTATCACAAATTTTGTGGACGCTGCATCTCACGAACCACTGAACGAAATTTAATCAAACTTGGTATTTTGTTGGACCCTGACATTACTATCTTTAACATGGCAGTAAAGAACAAAATTTAATATAAATGTACATAATGAGAGTTATTTTAATCGTGTGATAAATTAATATGAATTATTGATAATAGTAGTAGTTAACTAGGGGAAAAAAAATGTGCATCTGGTAGCATCGCTCCCCCCGGGGGGAGTAAATTTTCAATATGGGTATCTTTCGAAAGATCTCGTCAATAAATTTAAAACGAATAGTTGAACTATAGATCTGAGATAATTTAAAACAAAGTTATCGATTTTTTGTTTAATCTTTTAACGAAAAAAAATTAGAGGGGGGAGGGCATTTGTTCTGATTTGCAAAAAATTGATATCTTTTGGCATTTAGTGATAATATAATTCTGTCAGATAAAAATCGTCTGCATTTATAATGGAAAATAATTTGATAATTTCATAAATAATTTGTATTGAATTAATTTTGTGTAAAATTATTTAGAAGAAAGTCATGTGGTGGCCACATCGTACTAGTTTTTTGAAATAAAGCTATAAAAATGTTTCCTGTCTAGATACTCTTTACCTGCATAGCTGAAAACAAAAAATACTTTTGTAGGCTTGTTGTTTTCAGATAATTTTTCTTTAAAAGAAAATTAAAAGGTATAAACATTTTTGGGAGATTTTTGCCTTCTTAATTAAAGTAAAAAAAAAAAAAAAAAATTAACGGCCCTCTTCACTTACCTTCGCCGGAAGCCCGAGCCAATATTATTCTACGGGGAAATTTTCTTTACTTTTAACTTATTAACTAATACATATTTTAAAATTCTGTTTACACATTCAGAAAATTCCCAACTGTTAAATTGACGGACCTTTTTTAAAAATGAATTTTTTTAATTTTTAATATTTTATTTTGCAATTTCAAAATGAAAAAAATTCACATATTGAAAATTCGTATTTTGCAGCTTCAAAATAAAATATAAAAAATTAAAAAAATATATTTTAAAAAAAAGACCGTCAGTTTAACAGCTGGGGATTTTCAGAATGTGAAAACAGATTTTAAAAATATGTATTAGTTAATAAGTTATTTGTAAAGAAAAATTTCCCATAGAATAACATTAGCTTCCACTTCCGGCGGCGGTGAGTGAAGAGGGCCCTTAAAGTGTCATTATGGAAAAGCTACTATGAATATCAAATTATGCAATGGCTGGAAAGTGTTTATAATCTAGCGAACCACATAATTTTCGTTTTTGTCTTGTACTTTTGAAAAAAAAATTTTTTTTTTCGTTTTTTTTTTTTTTTTTTTTTTTTATATAACTTAAATACGAAATTTTCAACAGTATTTCTGATTTTTATATATCTGCAAAATAATAGCTTTGAGCACTTGTTTCAAACTGATAAATCTAGTCGGTTTTTGTTACATAATATTTAATAGTTTCAGGAGTAGAGCGATCTACACATTGCACCCCATTTTGAAAATAAATAAATAAATAAATAAATAAATAAATAAAAAACTGTGAACATTTTATACTTAATTATTATATAGCAATTTTGCAAATTTTTGTCAAGAAATGCATTTGTGAGTAAGAAATTTTTAGTGAATGGGATATATATTTTTTTTTGTCCGTCAGAAACATTTAATTTACAAATGAAACCCGCAGTTAACTGTAATTCAAATAATAAGCTTTCATTTGGAAACCCTCAAAGAAATAGCCTTCGTGAGCTAAAAAATAAACAAAATGGAAATATACCATCGTATTTACCTTTAGATATTTTATTTGCAGACTCATTTTGTATAGTTAGCTGTATGACCTCTTGAAATAAAAGCAAAATTGTTGAGTCACACAATTTAATAACTTCTTGCATGGAATTTTAAAATAGTTTGCATGCTGTCTTACCCCTTTTTTTACTTTCCGAACATACATACTTAAGGAAAGTATTGTAATCATGTCAAAAATCCGACTTTGATATTTTGGTGTGTCTATAGTCGGTAGCAAAAGTATCCGAGCACTAGCGAAAATTCCTATGTTAAAAATGTACAGGGAATACTGTTTTGTTAAATAAATCCTTGTCGAATCATGTTCTTAGACTGACTAAGAACAGGATTCGACAAGGATTTATTGAACAAAACTGTATTAAGTGTACTTTTCTCATATAGGAATTTTTGCTAGTGCTCGGATACTTTTACTGCCGACTGTACACGTTTTGAGGTCCCCTGCAAATGCATTAGTAGTAAAAAGAAAATCTTTGAAAAACGGAAGAAAAAGAAGGGTGAAAATTAAATAAAATTGTTCTTTTTATCTGTATATTTATTAGAAAATCTTACATATGAGATAGAATGGGTAAGAAAACAACTTTTTTGGTTTTTAAATCAGTCATTTATACATTAAAAATCTATATACACATAAACATAAATTTTACGTCTAATTTTTTTTTTTTTATAATATTCTTCTTAGAGCATATCTAAATATTTGAAAATACATGTTGAATAAATTTAAAAGTAAAGATATCATTCATACATTTTGTACGATTTACAATGCAAGCATACAACAATAAACGTATGCTTTCATTATTGTCTGAAAAAAAATACTGGCTTTTTATCGCTTATAAGCATATATTTTAAATTAATTTCAATAAAAATAAAAGTTTTGTAAGCTCACATGATTATTTTTATATTGTACAGCATGTATTTTTTACATGAAAAAAAAAAAAAAAAAAAATAATAATAATGTAAATGCATATGTAAATCTTTCAAACCACATGTTATATATTTAAAAGTAAATACATCATTCTTACATTATTTACGATTTACAATGCATCCATACAGAAATAAATGTATGCTTTCATGATTGCTTGAAAAATACTGGTACTCTGTCATTGATAATTTAAATAAATATTCATAAAAATTAAAATCTTGTAAGCTTACAGAATTTATTTTTAAATAACCTATAGTATATCTAAATCTTTTCCAAAACACATGTTGCATCCATTTAAAAATAAATACATCATTCTTACATTACGTAAATCTTACAATGTCTGCATTCGACAATCAGTGGAACAATGTTTTCATGATTGCCTCAAAATATACTGACATTCTGCCGCTGATAATCATATATTTAAATTAATTTCAATTACGAATAAATATTTTGTAAGTTTATATGTTTTTTCTTTTTTTTTTCCTCAAGAAAATTAAAAGATTTTATGCGATGTACATGCAGCACATATTGTTACTATTTACTATATTGCCAGTACTTTTATTATTTTACCTTCTTCTGTATACACAAGAAGGTAGTATTGGATTCGTGAAAATTTTCGAACTCCAGTTTTCGACGGATTTACACGTTTACTTTCTCCCTTGGAGTGGGGGGGGGGGGGGATATTGGTGTCTTTTGAAAGAACTCGTGAATGCCTTTAAACCGAATGGCTGAACTATAGATCTGTCATCTTTTAAAACAAAGTTATCGATTTTTTTTTTTTTTTTTTTTTTTTAACAACAACAAAAAGCATTTATTCTGGGGAAGACACAAAATTGACTTTCTTCCGACATTTAGTGTTATACTTCTCTGAGATAAAATCGCCTGCATTCATTATAGAAAATAATTTTAATAAATAATAATTTGCTGAATAATTTGTATAAGATTACATAGAAGAAAGTTTTTTTTTTTTTTTTTTTTTTTTTTTAAGGTTTCTGTGTGTGTCTGTGAGTATTAAAAATTATGTGGGCGTTGTATTTCAAGAGCCAACGGAATTTACCAAAACTTGATGTTTAGTCGAACAATGACTTAAATTGGTGCTGATTATATTTCCGGACCTATCGCTCAACAGGTGGTGCTGTCATCCTATTTTTTTCCCAACAATTTTTAATAAGGCAGTACAGGAAAAATTTTCATATAATGAGGATCATTTTTTAATTACCAATGTGAGATAAAAATAATTGTAATATTAAAGGTCAACCAGGATTAAATTTTGTATACGTAGATGCATTGTCCATTCCCCTCCCCCCTGTGGGGAAGTACGTGTATAAATTTTTAATATGGGCATCTTCCAGAAGAACTCTTCAATACCCAAAAAGTAAATGATTGAAACATACATCTGTGATGATTTAAAATATATATTTACCTTTTTTTTTTTTTTTTTTTTTTTTTCCCATAAAAAAAAAAAAAAAAAAAATTCTCAGATCTTTATCTAGGGAACAAAATTGGCTTTCTTTCGGCATTCAGTGTTATACATTTCTAAGATGAAAATTGTCTGCATTCATCACTAAAAATTTTTTAAATAAATAATTCGTATACTGCATGAATTTCTTTAGAAAAATAGACCACAATATACAAGTTGTATTTAGTAAGTGAATCTTAAGTTTACTTGAATCTATATTTGAATTCCATGAAGGAAAAGTAATCCATACATCGGAACGTTTGTTTTCGATAATTCTATACACTCTTGAAATTTTATCTGCTCTTTACCAGGACCATTTAGATTAAAGTTTTGCGTTACTATCTTGCATAATCTTTTAAGCAATCTCACGAATTACAGAAACCTTCTATCATTTTCTGTTGTTACTCACTGATGTAAATATTACTTGATTAAGCAAGAAGATAAAGTTCTTATCTTCAGGAGGACAAAGATAGAGTTCTTCGTTGCTTTAAATCCTAGATTTATTTTGCCAATCTCTTGTTTAATCACGGAGTATCTCCTGATAAGAAATCAGGTAGATTTTATTGGTTGGAATATAAAAGCATGGTTCAGATTGTGTTTATCGTACTGATTTCAATAAAATTGTGATAATTATTTCATGTATGTTTAGGTGGTTGCAATTGTGTTATTAAAGAGCTTTTTGTAATAAATTGCTGAAGTTGTATTTTTTTTTTTTTTTTTTTTTTTTCAAACAATAAATAAAATTCTCTGTTTGTTGGATTATTTATATTGACGTATTTTATTGGAATGCGTAAAAATGATTTTCTTATTTGAAATGAGGCAAAAATTATTCGAGCTGCTTAATACTTTCTCTATTACAGTTTTATTTCTAACAATTTCGACCATACAAGGGTTTTTAATACCTTTGCGCTTAAATGAATATTAATAAAAAAATAACTGGTCGGTCTTGGTACATTAAAATTAAACCATTATAATCATGAAACTGTTAATACGCAGAAAACGTTGTAAATAAAAACTATGTTACGCAATAATTTGAGTTGTGAGTTAAACATATAATACATACATGTACACATACGAAAATAATACAAATTTATCTTCCACATTATTTAATATATATACATATATATAATATATACAGTCGGTAACAAAAGTCTCCGAACACTAGCAAAAATTCCTATATAAAAAAAGTACACTTAATACAATTTTGTAAAATAAATCCTTGTCGAATCCTGTTCTTAGACTGACTAAGAACATGATTCAACAAAGATTTATTTAATAAAACAGTATTAACTCTACCTTTTTTACATAGGAATTTTTGCTAGTGTTCGGAGACTTTTATTACCGACTGTATATATATATATATATATATATATATATATATATATATTCCTGCATTTCACCAAAAAAAATGGTTCCAGTTTACCTACAACTATATTTTTAGAAACTTGCTACATCATGTTTTACCCTTTTATATTAGTAAGTAACATTAAAATGGTTAAACCTAGTACTAAAATATTGGTTGCAACTATTTGTTTACTTGTGTGTGTATGTGTGAAATGTTAGACTATTGAAGATTTTTTTATTTTTATTTTTTTCCCTAAAATATTTCACTGATAGCAAATTTTATTCTGTTGTTGATAATTTTCTACACTGAACAAATGCATTGTATAGGTACATTCGCTGGACATGAGGATCAGTTTTAACCTTTGCGATTATGTTACTAAAATTGATGTACATTTTTTAAATGTGAGAATTAACAATGTAGGAATTAACAAACTTTTAGTCAGGAAATTTACGCTATGCTATCAGTATAAAGGTAAAAACAGTTCTGTTTTTAGTAAATATTTCTTAAAATTTCTGAAATAATTATATTGCAGCGCCTGAAACGCAAAATGTAAGCAATATAGTTAATCATCTAAGTTTGTAACAGTTTAATTTATTTCACATGAAAATGATAAAAGTCGTTCGAAATTTTTAATAAATTTTTCTATCCTTTTTTTTTTCTCCCCTCCCCCCCCCCTCTTTTTCATTGCATCATAGACTTATCAATCAAAAGAGGCTACTAAAAATTTCTTCATTGTACTTAATGTTATATTTCTATCGGTGTGTAAAAACGTATTGGCATCAAAAAGTATGTGTGTAACTAGAATGTGTATGTATGTGTGCATATTGTATCGAAACGAATCCTCAAAACCGTTTTAAAGTTTTGTTAAGATGTAAAAATAAATAAAAATACTATGAATATAAACTGAAAAATGCTATAATTTGCAATATTTTCTTGTATAAAAAAAAGGAGTGTTGCAGCTTTCATAAAAAAAAAAAAAAAAAGTCATAAGATAAATTTTATTCTTTTAAGATAAATGCAATAAGCACGTTTCACACAACCGAAAAGAAAAAAAAATAATTATAATAATAATGATGATGATAAGGACCCGGAACATTAAGTAGAGACTTAACTTTCTTAGCGTAGAGAGAAAGATTTACATACAAGGTTTCATTTTATATGGATCAAAACAGTCCCGAACACCCTAGGAGGGTTAAAAAGGAACATAGATTAACTTAATATTTTATTTCAAAATTAATCCATGTGTCCTTGGTTTCTGTTAAAGTAAACAAACTATAGTATCAATTTCTAAAAACCACAACTTGACTCATATGTAGGGCAAATTTTATACGAAAGTAATTTGTTTATATTTGGTGCCTATTGTTTATATTACTGCTTTATTTATTTGAAATATGTTTCTTTTTAATGAAATCATGATATATATTATCCTCTATTAATGCGTATACTTGCGTAAGTCGTGATATTTATATCAATATTTATTGAATAATTTGTTTATAAACTTGATAAATCAGTTACTGAAGGAAAGTATAAACATAATATTTTTTACGCGCATATGCAACGGGAAAAGAAAGAGAGAGAGAGTGAGAGATAAAGAAATATTATTATTCAACGAATGAGACTTTTATTTTTAAATGAATATAAATATAACGCAAATATTACTTACGTAATATTTTATTGCACTTTTTTTATTATACTATGTCTTATATAGCAATTTTTAAATTTCTTAATATATATATCTTTATATATATATTTCTTTTGTGCGTGTGTATGTCACTTAACTCCTCCTAAACGGCTGGACCGAGTTTAATGAAATTTTTTGTGTGTCGTCAGGTGGATTCGAGAATGGTTTAGATTTACAATTCAGTTCAATCGGATAATTGAATCAAAAGATATTAAATAAAAACTCCATTTTAACTTTAAAATGATTAAAAAGAAAAATATATTTTATGCCAAAATAAACAAAATTCACGTTTATTTATTTTTTTCCGGAAATAAAATATTTTTAATTTCGCGTGATAAACAATAAAAATTAGAAAAAAAAAAAATAATATACTATGAAAATATTCGCGTGTAAATAAATATTTTCATAGAGATACTTGGTATTAGCTTAAAATTTTTATTTAATTTAGTAGTACTTTTCTTTTCTACAGTAAAACAAAATTTTTCGTTTTAATTGATACTTTATATGTAACTTATAAAGGTTCTTTTATGTTTTCACCTTAATTGTAAATAGTAATAATTTCGAATTTATTAGAATTTTTTATTTTTATTTTGTATATATCATAAAACAGTTTTTTTTTTTTTTTTTTTTGTATGGAACAGCTTTAGTTTGGAAAAATTTGAAATTTGGCACCGAAGTAATACGGACGTTTCTCACCAAGATCGTCAGTTACGCAATTGAGACAGCCATGTTAATTCATCGCAAAAATGGCCAAAAATATTTAAAGTCGACAAGAGGGGGGGGGGGTCTATACTAAAGCTGTGCCTTTGTATTTATCATGTATATTTCTTTTGTGCGTGTGTATGTCACTGAAATCCTCCTAAATGGCTGGACCGAGTTTAATGAAATTTTTTGTCTTCAGGTGGATTCGAGAACGGTTTAGATTTACAATTCAGTCCAATTTAAATTGTTTATTTAATTAATTTATCACCTATAAATTGTTGTTAATGTTGGAATGTTTCACATTGGATCCGGCAGACTGCGCTACGATCGTAGTATCGAATATTCAATAATACGCAAGCGAAGTGATGACGTCACTGGCCGTCCGTGGATGCAAGAAAAATATTTCCTATGTTAATCGCCCATTGGATTTTTTGTAAAAAATTACTAAATATCGAGGAAAATTATTTCCCGATTTTAATCCCTATATTTGGGTATAGATATGTATTAGTTATCATGTGCATGCGTTAGATTGAGTTGTTTTTGCTGTAAAATTGATAAAAATTGAATTTTTAATCTCAAAACTCTGTCATCCTTGGCGGAAAAAAAAAAAAAAAAAATATCGCCATATCATCTGGCGAACATATTTAATTTCTTTCAAAAATAATGGTTATTTCAACAACTTATATTAAGAGAGTAATGAATAATATGAAAAAATTTCGTACAATACATATTACGAAAATATACATCTGGCATGTATATTTTCGTATTACGTTTTTGATCGCCAAATACAAAAAACGCGAAGGAAAACAGAGTTTTGAAATTTAAAATTAAAATTTTGTCAATTTGAGAGCAAAATAACTCAATCTAACACATGCATACGATAACTAATACATATCTATACCCAAATACGGGGATTAAAATCGAGAAATAATTTTCCTCGATTTTTAATAATTTTTTATAAAAAATCCAATGGGAGATTAAGATAGGAAATCTTTTTCTTGCATCCACTGACGGTCAGTGACGTCACACTTCGCTTGCGTATATTCTATTGTAATTCCAGTTTGTCCCGACAGTTGGTGCTGCGATCAAATTCAGGAAAATATTTTGTAACTTCGTGTTATTATTGTTATACAAAAAATTGTGTCCTAATTGAAATATTACATCAAGATGTAATTAGTGTTTGAAGAGTTTTGAAGTGTGCATAAAAAACTATACATTTTGCAAATTTAGTGCGGAATTGGAGTGAGTATTTTATATAATTTTCTATCAAATTTGCACGCGCGTTGATTAACAACCACCCTAACCTACAAATTTATTTGTGTAGCTAATTTATTATATTTTATTTATTTATTTTTTGACTGGAACACCTTTAGTATCGGATCCCTTTGGCAAAATTTGAAGTAGCTCGGACGCTTCTCGCCAAGATCTTTAGTTCCCCAATTGAGATAGCCATTTCAATTCATCGCAAAAATGGCTTAAAATATTTAAAGTCAACAATGGGGTCCCATACTTTTGTGCGTGTGTATGTCAATGATATTTTATTTATTTATTTTTTGTATGGAACACTTTTAGTATCGGATCCCTTTGGCAAAATTTGAAATTTGGCACCGAAGTAGCTCGGACGCATCTCGCCAAGATCTTTAGTTCCACAATTGAGATAGCCATTTCAATTCATCGCAAAAATGGCTTAAAATATTTAAAGTCACCAAAGGGGTACCAATTTGTGGCTTAGATTTAGAAAATCCGTGCTTTTCTCACGGCCAATTATATGTTGCGTGTTCCAGGGTTGGAAAACCTTCGAATTTGTTTGTGTATACTCCTCAAGGATTAACCAAAAATATTGTACATCCAATGGCATTACGATAAATTAAGTTTTTGTAGATTAAAAAAATATACCTGTTATAAAATAAATTGAGTTTCAACTTTTTCACCTTTAATTAAAACGAGTTTAAGTTTTTATTTAATACGAACTCTACATTTCACTTCGCTCATACTATACACATACTCACATGCATCGATTGATTGAATTGTGATAAATGTACATGTAATGATATTGTAATAACTTTTTGATAAAAATTTTCATAAAATCGGTCCAGATTGTTACAGCTTATTAAAAAAAGACGGAATTTTTATGTGAAATTCGTTGCTATCAGAGATTCTCTCATAAATTGAAATATTTGCAATAAAATGAAGTAATGCACTATTATAAAATAAAATTTTGTGCTGTTCGACATTCAGCGGAGGTTTTAAATAACAAGTAGAAAGTACCAAGTAGCAAGAAGTAAGTAGCAAAAATTTCGGTAATTATGTCTTTTACGTTATAATCGGAATTCACAGTCACCGTTCACAGCGCTCCATACCTGTTTCATTTATATACCACATCCTTACACA
The DNA here is from genome assembly GCA_963930645.1 of Salticus scenicus. Classification (NCBI taxonomy): domain Eukaryota; kingdom Metazoa; phylum Arthropoda; class Arachnida; order Araneae; family Salticidae; genus Salticus; species Salticus scenicus. The sequence continues at coordinate 173,731,141 of OZ005656.1, read as the reverse complement.
CTACAATAAGTTAGTTATTTTTTTCTAGCAAAATATTCTCTAGAAATAATTTATATGACAAAACAACGTTTGTCGGGTCAGCTAGTATATATATATATATATATATATATATATATATATATTAATTTTTTTCCCACGCTCTAAATTGTTAATTTTCGCGCACAAAAAAAAAAAAAAAAAAAGAAGAAGAAGAAAAAGATTGGGGGAAATGAGACGCAAAAATAGAAACGAAACAGAATTTGAAGTATTAAAATATATAATTAATAAATAATATTATTTGTTATTTTGAGTGAATTCTCTTTTCTTTATTTTTGAATCTATTTTGTCCGAAGATGCTCTCAGAAACCAGGAAAAATGAAATATACATAATATTCAATTAAAAAAATTATCAAGAAGTAATTAATGAAAATATTAGATTACAATTAAAGAATAGATTTAAAAAAACAAAGTAAACTATAGAAAGGCATCGTTGGAGCATAATAATAATAATAATAATAATAATAAAATATAAATAATTTTAACAAGTGTCCGATAATGGAAAATAAACATCATTCACCCGTGATTTTATCACCTTCAGTTTAATAATTTCACTGCGCAATGTTTATTCTTTGTCTTTTGGAACCAATGCGTAAAATTAAATATAAAACTAAGTTTTTTTTTTTCGAGATGATTTTTTTAGCGGTTCATAAACTATAGCATTTTGTATTATTAAATAAAATATTTATCGCCATTTAACGTTAAACAAGAAAAATAAAAAAATCGGGGGAAAAGGAAACGCAAAAAGTTAATAATAATAATGATAATAATAAAATAATATAAATAATTTTAATAAGTGTTCGACAATGGAAAATAAACATCATTCACTTGTGATTTTATGACCTTCCGTTCAATAATTTTCCTGCGCAATGTTTATTCTTTGTCTTTTGGAACCAACGCGCAATATATATATATATACACACACATACATTTTTTTTTTTTTTTTTTTTTTTTTTTTTTTTTTCGAGATGATGAATTTTTAGCGGTTTATATGGTATTTTGTAATTATTAAATGAAATATTTAACGTCATTTTTACATTTCGTGTATGAATAATTATTTCATTTTATATTAATAAACATAATGTAATTTTTTTTTTTTTTTTTCAATTTTTGTATTGAATCGTTTAACAATTGACTGAAAAATTCTTTGCGTAATCCATTGCTAAATTATCACAAGCGTGTTAGTACCGTGGTATTATTACATCTTAAATATATAACTACAAAAGTTTATTTATAAAAAGTCAATTATTCATAACTTTTAGCATTCAGTGATGATACTTTTAATTTTTAATTTAGCTTATATGATATTTCTTTTGTATTTCATTTTATTTCAAATGCAATAATTTATTAATAAATCTAAAAATTTTTTTTGTTTTTCTCCTCTACTTCATGGATATGAAATCTTTTTATTTCAGGATTTATTTTTATCTTCAAATTTAAAAAAAAATTTTGAACACTATTCTGTGCATTCAGCATATACATGTACATTGTGGTTATTCAATAAAGAATGTGCATTAGTACGTTTAATGCTTTCATGAAATATTTATTAACAAGTGTCTGAGGAAAAGTATGTTTTAAGTATGAAAGAAGTATCTGATAGCGGGACAACAATACATGAAGTGATAAATGAAAAGTAAAAATAAAAATCTGGAGTCACTCTAGTCGACTTTTCGAACATTAAATAATATACTGTTACTTAAATAAATTAAAGTAAAAGAATTCTGAAACCAATCAACCTAATCGAATATGGCATTTAACGCTGTTGCACATCAAATATTTAGAGCCAATGGGTCAAAATGATAAAGAATTTTTTGTTGTATCGCACTAAAAATACATAAGTGCTGGATTCACCGAAATCTATACGGTTTGTGCGACGGAGACGGATATATATCTAACAATTCAGCTCAATCGGACATTTAGATGCTAACGAACTTTAAATAATTTGAACCAATAAACCATAATGATAAATAATTTTTCATTGTGTCCTTGTAAAAGAGAACCTTGCTTAAATACGGGCTAGGATCCTTAGAAAGACCCTCACTAAGGGGGTATGTATACACATATACATACACACACACATACATACATCATCGTAAAAACAGTAAAAAACTCTGGAGACTATGACACTTTATATATAACACTTTATACGATTATAACACTTTCCAAACATAATGTATGTTCGGAAAGTAAAAAATGAATAATAATAATAATAATAATAATAAATAATTATAATAATTATAATAATCATAGAACAATAGCAATAACAACAGCAACAATGACAATAAATATAATAATAATCACAAAGAAGAAAACGATAATAACAACAACAATAATAATAACAAATATTATAACAAAAATAATAAACACGCAGTTATTTAGTATGAACATGTTTGTATAATGGCATTATTGCGCACACACAGTAAAAAATGTTTTGTTGAAACAACAAATATTTTATTAAACCAACCAAAACTTTTGTTACCAGATCCTAAATTATTTCGTTGTTTTTGCCAAACAATTTTGTCAAATCAGATAATATTTGTTCAAATCAAGGAAATTATTTTGTTGATTTAAACAAACGGTTTTGTTGATTCAAATAATATATATATATATATATATATATATATATATATATAAAACAAAAAAAAATATTTTGTTGTTTCACCCAATTTCACCACAATTTTGTTGATTCATATAATATTTGTTTAAATAAACAAAATTCTTTTCTTGGTTTAAACAAACAGTTTTATTGATTCAGCAACAAAATTTCAATAGAAATAGTTTTGTTGGTTCAGTATACAAAATGTTTGAATGACGAATGGATGCACAAAGATGACAGAATTGAAAACCGTTGTAAATGCAATGCCTTTATCTTCCTCTGCAGACCGACAAATATCTCTAAAATAGTCCCACATCTAAATAGCATGTGTCACATTAACATTCATGTGATGCTTAAACGCGTGTTTTAATAGATTCGCAAGAGTAGTAGTATAAAAGCTTTTAATTTATTTCTATAATTGCTGTTTCCTTCTTACGATCGTCAGACTTTCAGCAGGATCTCTTAACTGCAGCTGTTTAGTAAGCATTTTAACATCAAAACTAATAGACGCATGAACGAACTGCTTACAAAATGGTCCTTATTCTTCAACACCCAGTCAATGAATTATTCAATGGCGTCTACAGGGAACGTTATTAATGAGAACATGAGACTCGCCCTTCTTTTAAAAGTATTATTTGATAGAGTCTTTTTTATCTGTGTGTTTTTGATGCACTAGTTTTATTATTATTGTTTTTTCCTATGTTACATGTAATGTTAAAAGATTTCTTCTATGCTGTATTCTGTAAAGAAAAAAATAATTTTTGCTCAGATTTTTTTTTTTTTTTTTTTTTTTTTTTTTTATGAAATCGTATTTTGCACGAGGATAATAAAAGTTTTCATACTGATATACTGTTAAAAATGAAATTCAACGTTTTACTCAAAACATGGTTTTGGTTGAATTGCAGCCGTTAATTTTAGAAATTAGGTGCTAACTTAACCCTTTTTAGTATTACTTATTAATAAAATCATGAAATACAGCATCGAATTCCTGAAAAGATTGGTTATATCTTAATTAACCTAAATTGCCCCTTCTTCATTTTTTTTTTTTTTGTTTGTGTGTGGGTGTGCATGTGTGTGAGGTGAGTGTATGTGGGTATGTGTGTGTGTAACGTTCATTTTTATTTTTAACAGTGTAACAGCGCTTTTTAAAATATGCACTATAAATACATTTTTAAGTTTACAACATAATACTTAAATACGTACTCTAAATGAAATTATGAATAAATTTAACTAAAGCGTTTGTTATATAATTAAAGGATAAAAGAACTTATCTTGAAAGCACCCAGGCTGATCATAACAAAAACAAAAACAAAAAATAGAAAAGAAAAGAAAACAGTACTCAAACGTTTAGTTATAGAAAGAATAAATTAGTTCTGAAGAGGATTTATCACACTTAATAAGATGTTATATGGTTTGATTGCGTGACGTTTTTTTGAAAATTAAATAGTTTAAAAACACATTTTTCTTTTTTATTTAAAGAATAAATATACAGAAAAAAAATTACAGTCGCTTTCTACTTTTTCTCCCAGTTATTTTCATAAGATTATTTTTATTATTACTGCTATTGTTATTTACTATAATATATTGAGATGTATGATACATCAAAAGTACAATTGTAAACTTTTACATATAATACATTATTATTATTATTATTATTATTATTATTTTAATTATAGATGTAGAGTAGTATCTGACTAAAAAAAAAAGTAAACAAAGGAAGAAAAAGAATAAACATTGATTCCATTTTTAAAAGTGCTTTTTGTAAGAAATTGTTAAAAAAAAAAAAAAAAAACATAAGATCAAACAAATAAGTAGCTGCAATGAATAATTTGGAACAGCTTAGAATTCCATTAGATTAATAACATGGTATCTAAAGAAAAAAAAATTAATCATTTACTTGTAGATTTTAGGAAACAAATTATTTTGATACTTGGTGCTCATAAAAACATTCTTTTGTTTTTTGATTACCAACGTTTGCAAATATATTTTGCTCAAAGCTTAAATCTTAAAAAAAAAAAAAAAAAAAAACTTTAGAAATCATATAATGAGTGGCCTATCAATGTTTAGTTTTGAATATCATTTATAATGTCCTAATCATTTGATTTTTCTTTTTTCTATTTACAGGCATCCCCTTTTCCCTCTGTTAGCTCTGATCTTCGAGAAGTGTGAGCTGGCCACGTGCACCCCCCGGGAACCGGGGATCGCAGGAGGAGACGTCTGCTCTTCAGAATCCTTCAATGAAGACATCGCAGTCTTCGCCAAGCAGGTAAAGTACTTGATGTGTCTGTGATCTGTCTATCTCCCTCTGTGCCGCATGCCAGGGTGTCTCGGGTTATGTGTCTGTAGGCGTTTAAGAATCTTCTGAGACCAGAGATGTTAATCAGGGGGAAATCCGTCTAAACTAATTACTTAATCGACGAATTGTATCTTCCTGCAGAGATTTCGGCGAAGTAAAACGATCTTTGAGGGCTATCAAATTTCAAGGTATGCATAATGTTACGTTCTGGAAATATAAACGCATTTAGAAAGCATAGCAGATTGGTGTACTAACAAATGAGCCCATTTCCTGAAATAAGTCGAGGATATTTTTTACAGTGATGTGAATTCATTTATGAATGTAACAAACCAGCGCATAAATAGACTCTTGATAATATCAGTTTACTTTGGCAATTCATTTTTAATTTGCATCAAAGGATTTGCTCACAGTCATGTTGCTATAGTGTAAATTCATACTTTTCATTAAAAGTATGAATAGTCAGAACAAATTTTTTTAATCAAACATTATCTTTTGCACTTCACGATATTTCCTTGGCATTTTTTATGCATTCAATTCAATATATCTGAATAACAAATTGTAGGAAAAAAAAAACTTGTTGTGTTTTTTTCTTTCGTAATTAAAATCTTTTTAATAAAAAGGCTCAAAGAAACTTTCATATTTCCATAAATATGCGTGTTATTCTCATACAAATGAATATAGAAGCAGAACATAAGAAACATATAGACATATGCTACAACTACAACGCTTTTAAATTTATTTATTTATGTATTTATTTATTTAAAGATAGATCCCAAACTGATGATTTTTTACTAACTGATAGATGAATTTTTACTAATGAATATTGGAAATCATTATATTCCAGGATATTGATAGTTGATATTCCAGGCGCTTAAAGCTCTCAAGATTTTATTACACTATTTTACCGTTAAATAAATGACAAAAAAAAAAAAAAAAAAAAAAAAAAAAAATGTTATCTTCAGAACAAAACAATTTTCTCAAACTTAAGGTGAACAGGCAATCAAAAAGACTAACTACCACCCTTTTGCTGGTACCTAAAAACACGTAGGACTTAATGGGCAGCACAAAGGTATCATTTGGCTTAGCTAGAGAAAATGTTCTTTAAATAGCTTTTCCTTCGTCTTTAAATGAAAGTTCACCGGATGCCCAACCCCCTTTATAGGGCTTTCTGTATTTACCTCCTAGCTTATTCCAATAGTAATCTCCAAGAGTAGGTATTAAGCTGTTTACTACCGGGGTTCCAGCACCTCTTGCCCAGACCCGGGGGACATTGGTCAAGCACCGTTGTTTGACCAACACATTCGCTTCCCTCTCACCAGTTTATATGTTCGAGTTTCGTATAGAAGATTGCTTTTCCTTTTTTTCCTTCTTCTCTTTCCCGAGTAAGGTCAAATACTTGAAAGAAGGATTTTTTTCTTGTAATGTGTTGCTTACATAAAGCTTTAACGGTTGTTATGTATTCTATAAGGAAATATGAAACAAGGTGTTAAAATCAGGTCGTAAATATTTCATAACACCTATTGTGGGAGAAAGTACGGTTTTTAAGAGACTAATATTCGTTGCAAGAAGTATTGAAACGTATGTAATAAGTAACGCTTCTGACTTGAAAATAAATATCAGGAGTTTATAAAACTAAACTTGTTAAAAAATTCATTTTAGTGATTAACAATTATAATTACTGAGAGAAAAATTTAAGTATTGAGAAACCAGATATTATGGTGATTCTGAAATTTAAATTGATCAAGTACAAAAATGAGTTTTATTTATTTATTATTTATTTATTTTTTTAATTTTATTAATTGGTTGTAATGCATGTATTTGATGCTACGTATAAGCGAAATATTTTTATCGTACCACATCTAAAATTGTCACATAGATATGTGACATTCTGTTTATTAATAATCGAACTTAAAAGTTTTAAATTTTGGAAATTTTGATATAGTTTGCGTAACATTTTTCATGAGATAAAAGTGTTGCAGGTAAATGATCAAAGTTCTCCAGAAAAGAAAGTTTATGGGAAGGTAAAAATTTTCTTTGCGCATTGTTTATAAAACATGCGTTTATTTTGAGAAAAAAAAAAAAAAATCTGAATTTTTGTATTTATTGTAAAAAAAAAAAAGACTTTATTATTTTTATAAGTACAGTGCAGACATATAAATTATTCTATGACCAATTTTGTTTCGTTTTGTTATTTAATTTTAAAGTAAATTACTTTTTATATTTAGAGATGATATAGAGTATAAAATGTTAATATTTTACTTTTTTAACAATATTAATTTTTTTAATCAAACTAAATTCCTTAGTTTAACTATTCTGCTAAAATAACAACGATATTAAATGTACGAACATCTAATATTGTCGAAAGCACAATTAAAAAAAAAAAAATGTTAAACTTGGAGTGTTTCGCTTTTTCCTATAAACAAAAAGTACTTATTATAATTAAGAGGGGATGATTTTTTTTTTCTACAAGCATATTTTGTTAACATAAATAATCTGGAGATGAAAAGAACCCGATTTTTAATTACGGATGAAGATCCAGGGTATAATCAACATGAGATCAATATTTATCCCCGTCTTCTTTTGGCTGGGCCATTCAGAAAATCATAATAAGAACATTACGTAGGCAACTAAATGACTGCATTTTATTGGACATCAGATGAAACGACACCGGATTCGACTTAAAAATTAATTAGGCTACTTTAGTGTATTAAATCATCGCATTATGCAGGTGGCGAACAAGCAATAGATCCATTTCCCATCGCGCTAAAAGGATGGCTCATTCTCATTGAGAGAGTATTCATTAAGCCCTTAATGGGCAACCGCAGAAAGAATGGGCTTAAGGCTTTATTGCAGATCACGAAGGTTTCTGCGCCCCTTGAATATTCAATTTCAGAAGGTGGTTATTGGAATGCTGGGGAATTCGTGGGATCACAATTTCGAAAAGCTAACACGCGCGATAGCTCTAATTGCGAAACTTATCTCGGCTAATTGTTTCACGCAGTGAGAAGGTTGTAAATGATCATAAATATATTTTAAATGAACCCTTGAAGCTGACAGTTTTTATATGCCTTTTAAAGAAATTTGCGCTTTTTTTTTTTTTTTTTTTTTTAAAATTTTGGATTTTTTTCAAGTATTAATGGAATGAGGAGGTTTTTGAAGTTATTATTTTTTCGATCCGAAAATAATAAAAAAAAAAAAAAAAAAAAAAAAAAAAAATTTTTTTTTTTTTTTTTTTTTTTATTAAGTTTGCTTAGCTTCTGTAAGTTTACATTATACAACTATACAGTGATTCCTTTGGTATTCCGTATTTATGTAATATAAGTATATAAACCAATGCATATATATATATACAATGAAAATATTCTTTCCCACCCCCCTTCCTTTTTATCTCTTTTTCATTTAACCTTCCAGCGGGCGCGCTGCTTATACGAACATGAAAGCTCGCGCGTATTTTTCACATACACTACTGTAAAATATGTATTTTAAAGTATCTGAATATTTTAATTATACTATAACCATTTGAAGAATAATAAGAACATTCAATTGGAACTTTTATTCATTAAAAAAATACTGAAAGAATAAAACTGAAAGCACAAAATCAATTTAAAATAATAAAAAAAAAATCGGAATTATTTGAAAATAAAATAAAGAATATAGTTGATGTTTTTTCGTTTTTAATAAAAAGCGTAAAGTTAAAAGTTAATCAATTTTAAAAATATTTAAAATAATAATGTTTAAAACAAAAACAAGAACGAATCATTTCAGACAGCGAAAAAAAATGTCAATTATAACAAAACATTACATGAACGGTCGCGCGTATTTTTCAAATACAAATAGCAATTATACAGCTTCATATCATTGTTTGGAGGTTCAAAAGATAACTAAAAATAGATCAATATATACTGAGTAAATAGCCAAAGATAAGTGTTCCAATTGCTCTAGCATTAAGATATACAGCGAGATTCACCGCTAGTGTATCTGTCATATACGCGCGCCCGCTAGAAGGTTAATTATTCCTCGTCTGCTTACATGATATCTTTAGTTATTTTGCTGTACTAAAAATTTTAAAAATTTAATTAAGGAATACAAACTGAGATGGGGAAAAAGCTTCAAATGTGTCAGTTTATGTGGCTATAAAAAGACAATAACAAATTTGCTACTATATTTGTGTAAAAAGAAATAATACATATATAAAGAATTTAGAAATTTTAAGAAGTATCTCATTAGTAATAAATGTTCAATAACAAAATTGCCGATAAGGAAGTTTATGTATCTATTAACTAAAGATTATTATTGCAAAAAATACATAAAATGTTTGTTAGAATTCAAAATAATCGGTTTGTTGCTTTGAAATTCTAAAAAGCAAGAACGCTTTAGTAACTCTATCGTAGCTTTGTTTCAATATTTATAGACACTCATAAATCAATATTAATATTCCACTACTTATTTGTTTCGGAAATAAAATTTATTAAAATGTATGATAAGGGATTTTTTTTTTAATGACGATTCGTCGGTGGAATTGCTTTTAAAAACACAGATATCGAATAACAACCAAGCTACAAAATCACAGGTTTAATCTTGAAGCACAGAGGGGAAATCATCTGTATAATATTTCTCTAACGTGGACCAGTTACAATTATATTTTGTCGAAACGATACGATAGTGGTGTAATTAATGAAATACGCGAGGATAAAAACAATATTGAAAAATGAACAATATTTAAGTACGTGGGCACAGTTCAATGAACTAATAAAAAAAGTAATGACATTATTTTACTAAAAAATGTATTTTTAAAAGTTGCTTCTTCAGAATCTTTTGAAGCGTTATTTTAAACCTAAAAATACTTTAAAGATATATACAGAATAGGAATTATTATCATAAATTGATTGAAAGACACAATCATATAAAATATAATCAAAATAGGAATTAGTTAAAAAAAAAAAAAAGTATACCAAAATTAATGAAAAGGCATCGCCAATACGGCGACAAAAATTTAAAAGGGTCGTGGAAGCCACTTTTTAACTATACTGCATGCGGAAGTATGAAAACTGGGTCGTGAAACATAAATTTTACTTTTGAAACCTTTCTTTGAATTTGGTTTCATAATTGCACAATATTAATTTGGTACTAATAATAATTTGACTTCTGGTAAATTAAAATTTAAATTAGATGGTGAAATTGGTGTATAATATTTATGAGTTTCAAATTTTAAAGGTAAATAAGAAAAGAAATTAAAGTGCGAAATTTTCGAACGGGTTTGCTAGTTAATAATATTTTATAACCCCTCACAATACCAACAACTTTCCAAAACTGTCTTTTCTGTTTTTACATTCATTCAGCTGCTAACAAGGGATAAATCCCATTCAGTTTTGGGAGATTCCCTATGTTTCATGTTTTAGCAAATACATCAGTCAGAACCCAGGTTGTAACATATTAATATTTCTCTACCCAGCAACTCTGTATTCTGTATCACTGAGTAAAGAACGGGGAGAGAGAGTTGACTCCGGACTTATTCGGCCCTTGAATATTCATTTCCTTGAAGCGTGTGTGGCTGGTGGTTATTTAAATGCAGGATCATCGTTTTCAAGGAAGGTTTTCATTGTCCAAATCTAAGCACACGCGATGGTTCTAATTGAGGAAGAGTATCAAGTTAATTGTTTCTCTCTGTGTGTAGAAATGTCTTAAAGAGATGATTAATTGTGACACTTTTATGCGTTTTCGCGAAGGGTGGTTGCCGAGATTTGCCAGATAAAACACTTTTAGGCTTCCGAACAAAATATATGAATATTATGACTCATTATATTTATTTATGGCCTATAATTTAACTCCGACTTTAGGTCTTTGAGTTTTTACCTTCGGAAATATATCACGAAGAAACAATGTGCAAGTTTCTAGTCGTTCTTAGATGCTATTAGTTTAGTAATGTTTATAAAACAATGCTCCCCTAGGAATTTTTACGAAACATATTTTGCGTTGAAATTTATAGAACCCTTTTTATTTTCTCTTACCCATAAGGTAGAGAAAGTATTGTTTTTGGGTCAAATTTTCGAACGCGAGTTTTTGTTATAATTACATGTTCTGAGATCATGTTTTTAGCAAATGGTCTGTGTGTATGTCTGTGTGTGTGTCTGTCTGTTATCAGCATATCTCAAAAACAAATTACGGCAGAAAGTTCAAACTTGGTATTCTAAATGTGTATCATATAAGGATGCTACACTAAACTTTTCGTTAAGATCAAGCAAATGGTTCGTGTACAGGGACAAACAAGAGAATTCTAATACATTACGTCTATGGGGGAATTTGTAGGTAAGTAGAGTTTAACGTCTATAGACTGCACTAAACCAAATGAAACGAATATATATTTTTTGTAATAGAGATAGTCAACAGGGGAAAAAAAATGTGTATGTTGGAGCCTCACCTCACCCCCCCCCCCCTGGGTGGAAGTTCCCCCTCGAGGGGAGTAAATTTTCATGATGGGTATCTTTCAAAAGAGCTCGCCAATACCTTTAAAACGAATGGTTGAACCATCGATCTGCGATAATTTAAAACAAAGTTATCGATTTTTTTTTACTTTTAACAAAAAAAAAAAAAAAAAAAAAAAAAAAAAACCTTAGAAAAAAAATCGTATTTATTATTATTATTATTATTATTTTTTAAAGAATAAAATGGATTTTTTTGGATATTTGGTGTTATACTACTTCTCTAATATGGAAATCGTCTGCATTATCATAAAAAATAATTGTTTTAAATAATAATTTTAATAAATTATTATTAAAAAAAAAAAAAAAACAGAATTATTTTTAATAACCGAATTAAATTGTATATAAATGTAGGTGCATTAATGAAACGGGGGGTTGAGGGGGCGGTAGCCCCCCCCCCCCACACACACACAACTAATTATCATATAAAACTCTCCCGAAGCCTAATTTGAATTATTTAACAGAGGTTTGCATAACATCGTTATCTTACCTCTTATTCTCCAACCTGTATTTATAGTATTATATTTCAGGGTAAGAGAAAGTCGTGTGAGTGACACTCCAGATCATTTTTTTTATGTCACTAAGGATTTTCTAAAGTGATAATGTAGGATATTTTCGAATAACAATTTAATTATTGATTATAAATATCCTTAATGTATAACTTAAAAATTATCATTTCTTAAAATTCATTGCAATTTTATTTTAAACATTGTTATACCACTGACACTTTAAGACTAAATTCATACTGTCTTAGGGTGTTATCTATACTGTATTAAGTGATATTTTAAAGAACTCGAGGCAAATAATAAGAATATTAGTTTAACCCTTTAACTTTCACTACATATTTTCTTTTGAAAAACGTTAATCTAATTTAAGAAATGGTTATTAGACACATAGCTAATCATAAAAATCTAAAACGAAAAAAATTAGGATTTTTAATTTCGGAGATATTTTTTCTTTGAAGCATTTACCTTTTAACTTGATTAAACAGAAATAAAATTTAATTAATTTAATAAATATCATTGTAAGTAAACATTATAAATTGCAAAATACTCGTCACAGTTCGATCAGACCAAAATAGTAATAGCACGGCTCTTCATCAGGTGAAAAAACTAGATACGAATGAATCAAATAAGCAAGTCGCACTCGCGACTAATAAGAAATTTCAAGTGACTTCTGTATTTAGTTTCCTCTGAAATATCTCTTATTTAAATTTATACCGAAAAGAGAAGGAATAATAATTTAAAAATCCATTAAATGAAGGAAAAAATATTGGAAAATTGTAGCATAAAAATTGTTGAATGATGTCAGACTGAAACCAGCAAACATTAAAGTTGTTAAATTGCTTCTTCTTCTTCTTCTTCCTTTTTTTTAACAAATAAATTTTTATTAAAAAAAAAAAAAAAAAAAAAAAAAAGCGAAAATAAATTGTGAAAGTTAATGTGAGTAATCTGGGTGTAATAAATTTAATACATTAATAAACTAGTATGCTGTGGCTATCTCAAAACTTTCTTCTATATTTTCCTATACGGATTCAATAAGTAGAAATAATTTATTAAAATGATTATATATTAAAATTTACCTTTTTTGGTAAATACAGATGATTCTCATCCAAGATAAGTATAACACTAAATATATAAAGAAAGTTAATTTTATATTACAAAATAATATCTTTAAAAATATGGGTTTTTTTTCCTTGCGGATTTTTCCTTCCAAGGATTATTATTATTATTATTAATATCACTATTCTTTGGTTAAAAATAAGGAAAAATTCATAACTTTATTTTAAATTGTTACAGATCAATGTTTCAACAAATCGCTTTAAATAGATTGATGGGTTCTATTGAAAATTTGCCTCGAAGCGATGCTCGTATATAAAGAAATATTTCTTCCAAACTGACTATTGTAAATAATTCTTTTTAATTTCATAATGATTCACTATACCCAATTTCACTTTAACTTGTCAGCATTAAGCATTCCATGGGATATCACCTTCAGAAATAGTTATCATTATTTTGGAATTAAAAGTAGCTAAAATACATAAATTTATTAAAGGAATTAAAAAAAAAAAAAATTGTTTATACAACAATTGTTTAAAGTTGCTAAACCTTTGTTTGTACGGCGAAACAGAGTTTAAATCTCATTGTGTACGTTTATGCAAAATTTTGTCCAATGCTGTCATGTTAAAAATTTAAATAAAATGGGACCCTTGCTGGAAAATTTTCACTAAAAGTTGATAATCACTAACTTTTGCCAAGGTGGATCTGCATATCAAATTGCATTTATATATTTTATACATTTGTATGAAATTATTTGAGTAGTTTTCAGGATACAGACGACACACACACGACAGACAGTTTCTAAAAATGATCAAATCGTGTTCTAGACCTGTCAAAACGTGTAAATCTATCAAAAACTTGAAGCCGAAAGTTTTAATGAAACCAATATTTTCTTTATTGAAAATATAGAAGAAAGTAATGGTAATTTGCATGTAATTTGTTTACATAATCTCTTTTTAAAAGTCATTCTTATGTATAATTGGAATATATTAAATGCTTTCTTGATTTTTTTCCTCTCAGAAAGTAATATTTTAAAATCTTCCAATAAGCTTCTTTGCATAAATACTCTTTCGAAATGGTTTACTGAAGAAAAAAAGAAAAATCTTAAACTCACAGATTTATGTTCTCAAAATAAAAATATTTATCATTTGTTGAAACTTAATTATTCAATTTTATTTTCTACCCTAAGAGAATAAATTAATAAATGAATTTATTGAAAATTTGAAACTATTACACATATTTCATACACACACTCACTCAAAATAAATAAATAAATAACGTTCGTTTGCACCAAACATTCCAACACACACACACACACACACACACAAGCAGTGATCATAAACCATTACTGAATTCTAAAATGATTAAATAATATTTTTAAACCCCCTGAAACCCGACTCCCCCCCCCCCCTCCGCTTTATCGAGAAATATAGTTGATTCTTACCATTATTGCACTTTTCCACAAAATTCAAGGAAGATCCACCAAATTTGTATGAAATCATGCATTAAAATAAATAAATAAATAAAAATAAAAAATCGAGATTAGTTTACATTATTCTCTTCCTCAGTTTACAGTTATGAACGATTATTGAAAAGTAAAATAATGAAACAATATTTACAAACCCACTGGTTTGGGGGAAAAAAAGAAAAAAAACTCTTTAAATTAAAATGTTTTGGTATTTTTCTTTATGAAGATGTATAGCTAATTTTTATAACAATTACCAGTTTTTTCCGAAACATTTCCGAATAATTCAGCAGATTTGTATTATCACACTATACATTTATATTATGGTATTTCTCACACTAAGAGACACTAAGAGATACTAAAAAAAAAAAAAAAAAAAGGGTAAAAGATAATAAAAGATATAATTCTTAAAAGACAAATTATTCAAATAGGGAAATTATTATTATATATTTATGTATGTAAAAAAAGTGACATCAGTTTTATCAGGTTTAATTTACAAAATTAATTTTTGATTAATTTTTATTTTCAATTTTATTTATGATTCACTTTTTTATGTAAAAAATAAAATGGCCATTCACAGGTTTTGTTGCATAAATAAAGATGACATTAAACGTAAAATTATTTTAGTAAAGAATGAGATAAATTCATCCGGGCATATGAAATATAACGCTGTGCGCTTTAAGAAATTTTCAATTCCAAAAGAAAATTTAATGCATCCCCTTCCCTCAAGCAATAGTCATGAACCTTTACTGAATGCTAAAATGATCAAACAATATTTACAAAATCATTCGAGGAAAAAAATAAATAAATAAAAACAAAGGAAGAAAACTATCTAAATTTAAATGCCTTGCTGTTTTTTCCCTCTCTCTGTATCAAGAAGTGTAGCTGATTCTTGTGACAACTAGGATTAGGTTTCTGTGTCTCTAAGTACAGGTTGAAAGGATTGCAAATAAAGTCTAACAGATGGTGACTGCTGTATTGTATGCTGCTTTCGCCCACGTAAATAAAGAAAGATCTTCAATGAAAATGTTTTATTATAAGCAACACTAGATTGTTGTTACAAACGAACGAGAAGTATATTAATGTTACACATCGCTACAGAATTATGTAATTTCAAAGCTTTCGTTACACGCACTTTTAGTTTTCTCATTATATTTAAACAAATACACATAATATCTTCAAAAACATGATACACCTAAATATGAATTTCATTTTCAATATAGCATGCGGACATTTCGAATCAATGTAATTACCCAATCAACGAAAAACAAATATTATCTTATTGATTTTTTAAACAACAGTTTCTATTTATTTTTATTTCAAAATTATTACAATGTGAGTGTCGTCATTAGTTTTTGAATACTTTATAGGATATTTTAAAATCAGTACACGTGTAATATATGACCCAGTTCATTTTTTTCTGGATACTATTATGACTTTTCATGACCTAGCAAATTCGGATTCTTAATAATAATTTATTATGTTATGAAACACGAAGACAGTTCTACGTTTTTAGTATCACAATTAAAAGTCTGTATCTTATGTAAGTGTAAATGTATCTTAAACTTTAACAATTATAAATAAATTGACATTTTCTATAATTCGGTAGATTCTTCTTGTAATGTTTCCTTATTTAATTGAAATATTAAGTTAGAGGTATTTTCTCTATTGCAAATGTTTAAAAAATATTGATCCATTTGACTACTTATAAGTATATGATTCAAGCCAACTTGTTTTCAATGGACTAAAAGCTTTTAAATAAATCAATAAAAGGAAAGGCGTTTATACATACGAATTTTAAAGCACGGAAATATTCATTCAAAATAAAGAAACATACCATATTTTAGAAATAACCTTTTATTTGTTTCATAAATCAGTCAAAAGGGCTTGATTTTTTTCGTGAATTCGAATATTTGGAACCAACCACACCCAGCATTAATATATACTCTGATTCACCGACAACAATGAAAAATTCTTTTCCCATCAAAACCCCCATATTTCGTTTCGATTACACTGAACATCCGCGGACAAAAATTTCTTATTTATCGTGACAGGTTGGATAGACTTAATTTACAATTTAATGTCAGTCTTTTACTTATCTGTCTCTCTTGCCACACATAGCACACATCAGTACACGTATAATTTATGACTCTATTCATATTTGTATGGACAATACTGTGACTTTTCATGACCTAGCAAACTCATATGTTTGTAAATATGAATGTGAGGTTTGTTGTAAAATTTTATTACAAATAATGATTTAGTATGTCATGCCATACACGAAGGCAATCCTATGTTTTTATTGCTACAATTAAAAATTCGCACATGTTTTATTTACAATTATAAATCATATCACGAGTTTTGCTGCAATTTTGAGACATCTAGGTTCATAGATATTCCGGATTATAAAAAGTTGGAGATTTTCTGCATAAATAACTTTAGCCCGCATTAGATACAAAAATGACCTATTTGATACAATATCACGAAAACTGACAATCATACAATTTTATATTGTTAAAACTATCTATCAAAAAGTAATATCCAATAACGTTAACTTGTGCTTATTTCTTTAGTATAATTGTACCATAAATGGGTATATAATATACTCAGACGTAAATAAACACACGTACTACGAAGGGAGGGGAAAAAAAAAAGCTTTTGAAAAGAATTTATATTTTATTATGTAATGAACGAGAGGTGATAGTTTTCCTTCCCCTAAACAATTAATATATTATCGAATCACGTGTATATAATATCGTATATTAGTTTAAAATATTTATTAAAAGGGTAATTTCGTTTATAAACATTACAGAGTACAAAGTTAAGATCTTACCAATTTATCATCAATAAAAAAAAAAAAAAGAAAAATAAATAAACTTATTCTGAAAATGCACCTTAAATATTAAATAAATGAATAAATAAATAATCTTACTTTACCTCTTGAATATTTCTTAACTCCTCAAAGATGTATTTTACTATCTCTACTTCTTTTTTAAAAATTTATTTTATTTTATTTTATTTTTACCTGATTTTATATTCACAGAAGAAAGAATTAGATTCGTAAAAATTTTTTACTGTTGATTTTTGATGGATTTACACACTTTGGCAGGTCTAGAACACGACTTCTTGAATATTTCTTAATCGTCCAAGAAAGTATTTTTCTATTTCTACTTCTTTCTTTTTATATTTTTTATCCTTGCATGCTTTTACATTCATAGAAAAAAAGCATTGCAATCGTAAAAATTTTCCAATTCCGATTTTCTATGGATTTAGTCGCTTTGACAGGTCCAGAACACGACGTCTTGAATGTTTCTTAATTCCTTAAAGATGTATTTATTTTACTATCTCTACTTTTTTTAATAGATGTTTTACTTGTCTTTACATTTATAAAAGAAAGTACTGGGTCCACAAAAATTTTCGAACTTGATATTTTCGATGAATTTACACGTTTTGAGGAATCCGAAACACGATTTGACAATTTTTAGAAAATTTTCGTCTGTCTGTGTATGACGAAAGATTTGTAGAACCTCTAGTTCAAAAACTGATGCACAGAATTTCATACAAATTTATATTAAGTTTCACCTTCATTAAAATTAGTGCATATGCACATAAATTTTTCGTGCAATAGCGCAAAAAAAGCCCAAAATGGCAATATAGCGCTGCTATGTTGCCATTTCTTTCATTTACGGGAAAGTTATATCTTCGGTTCTTTTTTTTTTTTTTTTTAAATTTTAATAATTGCATCAAATTTCATAGAATTAATAAGAAAAACTATGTTGATTCAATTTGGATTACTTTAAAATGCTAACCGGTAGGTGGCGGTTTTATATAAAATGATATAAAAGAAAATTTTGTGATATACACACTACGTTCACTAGAATTTTTTTTTTTTTTTTCGTTTTCTTTTCACATTATTACTTACGAAAAAGTAGTTTCTTAAGAGTTTCCTGTCATAAAAATTTTCACAAAAATTTCTTAGGCAAAAAGTATAATTTTTCTTCACTTTTGTGGCAATTGAGCACTAAAATTGAGTACTGAATTATGCGTGTGCTAATAAATTTACATATTTTATTATTTTCTTAAAAAATAAAAAATAAAAATAAAAATAAAAAAGGACCATTTATTTTGAATTGAATTTGTGCGTGTCTGCTTTAACGTGTATGCATAGGTGTATATGTTGTTTAAATTAATTATTTTATTTATTAAAGCTAATTTTTGAGAAACTAACAATAATTTGTAAAAGAAACGTTAAAGTTTAATACCATCTGATACTGTGGTAGAGAGGGGAAATGACTTTTATTTGCTAAACAGCTCGCTGCAACTAACGGGAAAAAATATTGTGCCGTGGGATTATCAAATATGATTTTCTTTTGGCAATAAATTTCCAGTTTTGTATATTCATACCATTCTCGCCACACATTGGTGCACTTGCAATTTATGACCATATTCATTTTTAGATAGACAAAACGCTGACTTTTGGTGACCGTGCGTTCTATAGCCTCATAAATTATAATCAGCTTTCTCCTTTTTATTTTCCCTCCTTCTCCCTCACCATTTTTTTTTAATAATAAAGATGAAAGAAGAAAAACATTTATAGTTTGCGTGATAGGTCTAACCCGCAAGCAGTGGCGTGCAAAAATTCTACGATTCGTGATTCGGGGCTGTATCTTTACTACCAGATGTTGATTCATCCCACATTTTGCTAATAATCTAAGAATTATGCGACAGATGATGGACAAGCCTTTGAAATTACATGTATTCATGTCTTGAAATTTCATTTCCGGATATGCTAAACAAACTTCTTTTTTAAGCACTATTATAAATTACAAATACTGTTAGCACAGAATCCAAATTTAACCGTTACTCAGTCATAACAGCCCTATCAGATAATCAGTTTTTCACATATAAAATTCTATTCAAATTACATCATTTTAATGAAATTATTCGTTGATGAATAAAAAAGGCATTGATGAAAATAGTAGTCATGGAAGCCGCTATTCAATGTGCTGTAGCAGTGCCTGCTATACTTTTTTCTGACGAAGGGTCTTTCTTAATTATCTATTAAGACTCGAAACAATTATTGTCTGTTTTTGCAATTTATAGTGCTTACAAATCTTTTGCAATTTTTTCTTTCACAATAGTGCATTTAAATGTAAAATGATAATTGATCAAGTAGTATTCACTTATTTAATACAATTACCTTTAAAAATACAAAAATAATATTGTGCATTAAAAATTTTACTTTGATTTTTTTTTTTTTATTATTATTACTTTCCTAACGCTCATTATATGTAAGAAAAGTAATGAATCATGAAAAAAATTCGATCTTGTGCATTTATACATTTTAAAGACTCCTGTATTCCTTTTAGCTGCTTTTACGATGATGTATGTATGTGTGTATGTACGTTAGTGTGTGCGCGTGTATGTATGTGAGTGAGCACGATAAAGTATAAACGCTTTGTTTGAATGAGCTGAAAGTTGCTACGTATGTTATAGATCACATAGCACGAACTTTGTTGATTTTGGGGAATCTTGTGCTTATAGGTTTTTTTTTTTTTTTTTTACATGGACACGAAGAAAAATTCTTTATTATGGCCTCCGGATTTAAATTCTTTTGACTGGGATAGCGTCTAAATGCCGAATTCTATGGAGCTGAAAATTTATATGCATGTTGTAGGTCCCCATGGCACGAATTGCATAGAGTATTGTAAATCTAGCACTTATTTACAGGAACACAAAGAAGCTTCTTTATCGTTATAACCTATGGCCTCAAATTATTTAAAGTATGACATACTAGTTTTATTTTGCAACTATATATTAAGTTATATTTTATTTTTAAATGTATAAATCTTATATGATACAAAATTCGGTACTTCATAATATTGACACTAAACACAATTTAAAAAATTAATTTAAAGCGAAATAGACATTTGTTTTAATCTATCCAAAATGTTTTAATTTATATTGATGAAAATCTGCTGCAGGTTATTGACGTTTGTTTATTTTATTATTATTTTAATTCTCTTCCATAATTTGAAAATTTGACTTTGTTCGAATACTTTAAATTAGGCTATTTATTTATTTATTTATTTTTATTTTAAGTAGGTGGATAAAATATATATATATATATATGCTTCTTTTTTTACTTTAAATAATACGAAATTGTACATATATGCTGGACAATGGTAATGGCACATGTTGAAATAGATTTTGTAATATGAATAATCTTGATTGATATAATTTACAATAACAGGCATTAAAATATAGGCTTGGAATTATAAAGAATTAACAGGGAAGAGGTGCCACTCACCGCTCTAGGAGCAGTGTCGAGCGATTCCAGCTATGCTAGGCCCCTCTTCCGGAGTTTATTTAAACTCTAAAAAAAAAAAAAAAATTACAAAGGCCGCTAGAGACAGGTCTCCCACGCGACAAGGAGCGGCATGTTCTATGCTGGTAGGTAAAGTGACAAGTGGCTTAAAGATATTTGGTAGCAAGTTATTGTTGAGAGTTCATGAGAAAAAATTGGTGCTGGGAAAAAAATTCTAAGCAAACACCATAAATTGTAAAAATTCGCAACAGTTATTCAGTCGGAAAAATTAAGCATGACTTTCAATAAAGGGCCCGTGAAGCTCGCGATGTGGGAGAACCCGAATGCTTATGGGGGCCCCCTAGAGATTTTAATTTTATATTTTCTTGTGCAAATAATGGAATGAGCTGCAAAATTTTGGTAATCGTATTAACTTTAAAGTGTAACAACATAATCACATTAATTAAACTGCAAGACATTTCTGCACTAGATTACAGTCAGTGATTGGCAAAAGGTTTTCCAGTCACTGACCGTAAAAAAATTAAAGTTATGCCCCAAAGTAAAGTTATAGGCTTTCTTCTAGAAAAAGGGAAATTACCCTTTAATAAATGGTCAGTACTCTGAATTTTACATCAATTTGTTACAAATGCAGATATTGGCCTTTTATCTCGAAGAAGGGAGCTCACCGTATAATTAAACGTTCAACTTTCCGAATTTTATTAAAATTTTTTAGGGTGTGTAATTGCACTGTTATATTAATTTGTTACTTAAAAAATAAATCTACAGTTCCATAAGTAATAAACTGATGGAAGTAAACTATTAAGAACGTTATTCATATTTTTTTGAGAAAGATCATTTCAAGAGTATTGCGGGTTATTGTCACTGCCACTTTTTTCAGTATGTCCTGGGGAGGAAAGAAATCCTTAAAATATCCACAGGATGTTCTGGGGCGATGATAAGTTATATGGATTATTTAAAACATTTATTTTATTATTATTTTTGTCGCAAAATATGGCATCGGTTTCCAAAGCTTTTATTCATCATGGTTTACATTAACCTAAATTAGCGGAATTTTGGCAGTCAGGGTGACATGAAGCGTGCAAAAGTAAGGAAATTTTTTTCTTAATAGTGTCGTCAGTCATCACATTAACATGAAACGGTCATCTGCAAAAGAAAAATGCTATTTAATGATGATACGGATATGTCAACCGCGTTTATTTATTTTTTTTTTTTTCAACAGCAAAAAATCTTATAGGGTTTAGACCTAGAGGACATCATTAGAAATTAAAATTTTTTGCCCGACTCAGAACTGTTTTGGTTTAAAGGTAAATGACTGTTTAATATTGGAACATTAGTAATCGCGTACTTTAAAAAGAAGAAAAATATCAATTCCGGTAGCACATCAGAAGCAGGTTATTATTCGAGTAATCAAAACTGATTCGAAAAAGATGAGGGGTTATTAGAACTCTTTGGAAGGAAATTATGTCATTTAATAAAGGATGGTATTCTCGTATCGTTAATTTACTAAGCGACATTTTTGTTTGGTTTTTACGGTATCACTGATGATGAATGAGGTAATGTTATGTTGACTAACTTATTCTAACGAAGCAAATATAGCCTAGGAAATTACCTTCAAATTAAATATAGGATGACATTTATATCATTAATTATTTTAAATACCGTGTTGATGTGGGTATGTCACTATTTTGTTTCTTTCGTATGAAAGGAAATTATATTTCTAGTATTTTTTATGAGAACGTTCGTTATATTGTAAAAAAGTTTTTTTCTAAAATAATAACAATTATTTTTAATGAAATGATGAATATTGCTTAAAAAATGTAATGCATTACATTTCTGTTATTATCTTTTTTAATTATTTTTACATTGTACTTATTTTATAAATTAAAAAAGAAAAAAAAATGCACATTTTTAATGTGATGTAAAATGAATGAAGGACACAAGATAATGTGTAAACAATAAAAACAAGTAATATAAAAAGAAAATTTTTTAAGTCAATTCCTACTTACAAACACTGTGGAAAAAAGTTTTTATTAATAATTTTGAATTAGAAAATAAAAATCGCGCGTGAAAAATGAAATAAAAATAATTATAAGATAAAAAAGTTTTTTATATACCATGTTTTAAGTTTTCTGATGAATCATAGAGCTTTTATCAATGTGCATAAAATTTTTAAAGTGATAATGATGTCAATTTTTGTGAGATGCATAATTTAACTTTTTATAATTTTTTAATGTTCACGTTTATTTAAATGCATTTATTTTTATGTCAAAAGAAAATTAACTCTTTTTTTTTTTTTTTTTTTTTGGCAACAATTAAATTATAGCTAATATTTTAATGGCTATTGTAATGCTTATTAGGATGTTATTATTTTCGTATTTTAATTAATTATAAGAAAACTAATCAAAAATTCGAAAATCGGACTTCGAAGTATTGTGTTGTCACCGTTTTCTGGGCAATGCTGAAAGTTTCAAATTTCTAGCTAGTCGGGAAGTTAATTAAAATTCGATTGCAAGATTTGTACAAGAGGGAGAGTGTGAACTAATAGTAGGAATTGAAAAAAAGCAATTTTCTCATTTATAACCCTGGCTTATAATATTTATGTGTTTTAGGGTACAGTCGGTAACAAAAGTGTCCGAACATTAGCAAAAATTCCTATGTAAAAAAAGTACACTTCATACGGTTTTGTTAAATAAATCCTTACCGAATCGTGCTCTTACACTGACTAAGAACATGATTCGACAAGGATTTATTTAACAAAACCGTATGAAATGTACTTTTTTTACATAGGAATTTTTGCTAGTGTTCGGACACTTTTGTTACCGACTGTACATATCTATAAACTTCTCTCTCTTGGTTGAATTTTGTCTCTTGCCAAGCTAAATAAAACATACAGTCACAGTTAGCAGTTGAAATAAATTTATTTCAAGTCATGGCAAGAGGCAATGTACGACTGTGGATCTTCTGAAATATATTTGCTTCCCAATTAAAATAAATATATTTTTTATAGAATTATAATGAAATTATGTGGAATATCAAATTCTTGTTTCTTAATTAGTTCAAGAAAATTATGAAAGAAAATAAGTCACAAGCTTCGGGGTTAAAAAAATAGAATTTTTCGGTCAATAAATTATCTCTTACCCCGAGAAAATACAGCAATTAATGGGTCATAATAAGTTTTTATCGGAGCTTTTATATACAACAGCTGATATTTATGGCTTTCGGAGAACAATAGCCGTAATTTCTAAAGGAAGTAGCTTTCTGCTATGTCTGCTTTAGTTTATTAATACTAAATTTTTGTGCTGATTTTTTGCATTACATTGAATTATATTATAAATACAGTAACTTTTGTTTTGCTGTATCATTCTAGAGAAAAATGCTTCTGTTTTCTTTTGATATATTTTCTTTATAGAAGAGAAAAGAAGAAATTTCAAGAAAAAAACAATATTTTAGGTTTATTATTATTATTATTATTATTACTATTATTATTATAAATTATAAAAATAAAATAATTTAGAATGAGACAAAAATAATCAGGGGAAAGCTTTGAATTTTTATGAGCGTTTTAACTCCTAAAAATGTAACTTCATAAAATACAAAAACGATAAAATATACGGTTACTATAGATTATTAATACTTTCCAACTGTACATATATGTTGCGTCAGTTAACTTTCAAAGTACTTTCTCTATGCGATCACGTAACGGACAAGCAGACAGAGAAATACAGATGGATAGACTAACTGAATTCACTCTTGAAAATGCATAACACAAAGTGTACTCTTAACACAAATGAAAATTCAATTAAAACAATTTCAAATTTTAGCCCTTAATGTATCTGAATATTTTAATATGATGCTGTAAATCTTAAAGATAAATATAACATATTCAATAAAAAAAAAAACATTTTTTTTTTCTTTAACCACATAATTAATTAGTACAATTTTTTTTTAAACCATGACTGGAACACTTGCTCACGTGTACCAGTATTAAAAATCCATTTTTAACACTGTTTCCCTTTTTTAAATACTGTTAAAAATTACATAATAAAATTACGTAAAAATGTGCATGAAGTTTAAGGCTTGTTTAAGCTTTTGGAATATCCTAAAACTAATTCTGTGAATTATGTAACAATTATTAATGTAGCAAAATGTTTCAGTGTTATTTGACGTTCCTGAAATTTTTTTTAATCTTTATAAAAGCTTATAACTTGCATCAATTTGTTCCCAAAACTGTATTTTATAGGGTTATATGGCAGATGCGTACATGACATTTGCGTACAAGCTGAAATTAGTGACACTTGCGTACATGTCCAGGTGTTCCAAATGTTACAGATCTGTTTTCGAAAAATCAAGTGGCATTTCCGTACAAAATTTGTTTCGCTGTATTTTTCGTTTGTAACACAAAGGGGTTGTATCCATATATTAAACTTGAAGATAAATACTCTTATATAAATACGTGAATTTTCTCTTATGCATGTAGTCTTACGACTGACAAAGTTATGAGCTTAAGGCATATAAAAGTGACAAGCTATAATAGCCGTAGTTATTTTCTGAAATGACATTCAATTATTTATTCACTGAGTCAAAATCAATAAAGGTCCTTATAAATGCTATTAAGGTCTTTAAAAATATTTTTATTTCTTAAATACTTTTTTACTTTTTAACAAGTATGAATTTTTTTGTCTCCAATAAAGAAAAAAAAAGTTAAAAAAAGATATCTCTTCTTTATCAATAACGAATTGAATCATATTCCAATTCCTGAAATTATTTGTCGTTCACCTATATGCCTCTCTTTCTCTCTCTCTCTCCCCCCCCCCCCCCCCCAAAAAAAAAAAAAAAAAAAAAAAAAAAAAAAAGTTGTGTGTTTAAAAATGAAAAAATCGATAACTTTATTTTAAATTATCGCAGATCGATGGTTCAACCATTCGTTTTAAAAAATATTGGTGAGCTCTTTTGAAAGATACCCATCATGAAAATTTACTTCCCTCGAGGGTGGACTTCCCCCCCACGGGGTGAGGCGGGGCTCCTACATACACAAATTGTTTTTCCCAGTTGACTATCTCTAGTACAAAAAACATATATTCGTTTCATTTGGTTTAGTGCAGTCCAACGAAAAGCTTACTGTAACATTCCTTTATGATATACATTTAGAATACCGAGTTTGGGATTTCTGCTACTATTTGTTCTTGAGATATGCTGATAACAGACATACAGACAGACACACAGACCATTCGCTAAAAACATGATTTTCGTATTCTGGGGACCTCAGAACATGTAGATAAATCAAAAACGCACGTTCGAAAATTTGACCCTAAAACAATACTTTCTCGACCCTATGGGTAAGAGAAAGTAAAAAGAAAAGAGAAAGAAAGAAAGAATAGAAAGAAAGAAAAAGGTTTTAATGTTTGCATCATATGGATACAAGCCTTTCATGCAATGATCCTCAAATAAAGCGAAAGAAATGTTGTACGCAAGTGCCACTAGATTTTTTGAAAACACACCTGTAATATTTAAACCACCTGGACATGTACGCAAGTGCCACCGTTTTCAGCTTGTACGCAAATGTCATGTACGCATCTGTCACAACACCATTTTATAGAATGGAGGTCTCTAAATATTTATATAGAACGATATTGCAATCTGTAATCTTTAGCATAATAAGTATTTTCATTTTTTTTTTTTTTAATGATTACTTAAATAAAAATTTCATTTGCATTTTTTTAAATTAGACTAATATTTTTAAATACTTTATCCCAAAGAATTTCTATATAATTAATTCATTCGATAAAAGGAAGTTTTGGAAACGTTTTAATACAAGTACTATATTAACATAGCAATTCAAAATTAAGTTATTTTGCGAATTGGAAAATAAATAAATAAATAAATAAATAAAAAGTTTTGTTGCAATAGATATTTGCTATTATTATTATTATTATTATTATTATTATTACTATTATTATTGTATCTAATTGAGAGTATTAATTTTATGATTTTCTAAAATCCTAAATAAGCCTTAAACAACATAAAAAAATTGCTTGTACAACTTTAATAAACATTAAAAAACTTATAATTAGTTGAAAGAGACTTATTTTTACTTTCCGAACATACATTTAAGAAAAGTATTGTAATCGTAACAAAAATTCGACTCTCAGAATTTGGCGTATGTATATGTTTTGAGGCCTCCTGATTTCATTTTTGATATATTTACAGTGGTATATGTATGTATATGTCTATGTATGTCCATGTGTGACAGAACACGATAGCATCTAAACATTTTCTTCGAATGACCTGAAAGTTGGCACATATATGTTATAGGTCATCGTAGTATGATCTGTACAGGTTTTGGTGAATCTATCACTAATAGTTTCTTTTATAGGGACACAAAGAAGAATTCTTTATCATTATGGCTTATGGGCTGGTATTATTTAAAGTGCGATAGCGTTCAAATTAAACAACAAAATATTTTGGATAATGAAATATTATAATTTTCTTTTTATTTAATGCGATTATAACGACTTCTCTTACTTTAAATTCTTTAAACAATCGTTAATTACTTAATATTCGTACAGTCGAGTGGAGTCACCCCTGATTTTTAGATTTTTCATTTATAGAAAAAAATTTAAAAGCTTTCCCGTTCCTTAAAACATTGAAAAATAAAGTACATATAGCTTAACTTTCATAACATTTTTATTTATTTTTCTTATTATTTTAAATAAAGAGAAACAAAATTTAAGAAAAGAAATAAGAGAGAGAGTTATCTTAAGTTTTCGCTAGACAATTAAAGATGACAAAATAATTTAGATTACAAATAAAACAACAAGAACAACACACACACACACACACACACATATATATATATATATATATATATATGTACTTCTTATTACAATAAATAGTTGCACGTATTTGCTTACTTGCCGAAGGGCAAATCTCACTATTTGACACATTAAGGAAATATAAAAGTCGATTTTCAGCATTATGAAAATTTTTAAAGAAAGACCTTCAATTGTATAGAAACAGTTTTATTCTAAAAGTACATATGTATAGAAATTTATGTGATTATTTCCTCAAGAAAAAAAAAAAAAAAGAGATATGCTAAAAATAATTAAATACGTAAATGTAAATGATTTTAATATTTTAAACTGTGTCAAGGTTCGACTGATATTATCTAAAAATATCTAATGTAATTATTATTTATGCTCTTTATAAATTAATAACATTCTTCTGAGCTTATATATATATATATATATATACGTCTACAGTGATTAAAATGAAACTGAAGTTCACAGTGACAAATAGCTCCGGTTCTAATGATGGAATTAGAAAAGCTTTCAAATGTGCGTTATATATAAATTATGACAGCAAAGTTTGTCTGAAAATAAGTAAATAAATAAATAAAATAGATTTCAGTAAAAGCTTACAATATTGGTTCTTGTTCTATTTGGCGCTGCTGACAGAAGATATGGCATTTTTCGACCTAAAACAGATGCAAATAAATTTTATTCTAGAAACAACGAATCTTCGTCCATTTTGGTTTAGCACTACGGTCACTATGGACAAACGATTTTTTCTAGAGTCCTGTATAGGGATGTTCGCGGTCATATGGAGTGATATTTGCATTAATTTTTAGCCCGCGAATTTACCTGCAAAAACATTTCCTTCGAAGGTTTTCAATGCTTTTATTATTATTAATAATAATTTGATTTTCTAAATAGAGAAATTGGATGGCATTAACTTCCTCTATAGTAATTTGAAGGTGTTAAAAGTCTGAGGTTTAAGGCCAATTGATTACACGAGGTTCCTAAGGCTTGGTGGCGTGCCCTCCATCGAGGTTTTTCTAAGGGGGTACTAGCCCATTTCCATTTATGGTACTAGCCTATTTCCATTTATACTTTAGTATACAAAGCAATATTTGTTGGCAAAATGCAATTTTGCAACATGATCTATATAATAGATATTTGAAGTTAAATTCAGATTCAAGCAGTGGAACCGGAGCTACCGGTTTATAAGTACTGTCTGTCTAAATTTAACTACACTGTACTTAAAAAAATTATATATATTCAAATAGATTATTATTTCAATAAAAAAGAAAATTAAAAAAACCCACACAAAGAGACACATTTATAGGGAAACATTTAAGAAATTTTGCTGATTATGGATTAAATAGGAAAATATGCACCTCGATTACATTTCGTAAATGTTGTTATTATTTATTTATTTATTTATTTTGAAAAATATCTTTTAAAGTTTTTTGATAATCTATAGAAGAAATGTATTTAATATCTTGATTGCATAATTTCGGTTTTTATAATTTAGCAATTATTTTTTGTTTTTTAATGTATGATTACCTTTATGTAAATGTCTTATCAAATGTTCAAAATAAAATAATATAAAAAAATATATCATTAAAAAGATTTTAAACGTATCAGCAAAATAACTGCAAAAGTATTGATTTGTAGTTATTTGAATTATCGTTTGGATTATTAATAAAATTTTGTCTTCTTAAATAAATAAATATATGTGTGTATATATATATATATATATATATATATTTCACTTAACTCTTTGCCGTTCCTACTTAATTTCACTTCTCTGGTCAATGTTGCCAAACTTACGGACTTTTTTATTCAATAATCACTACTAAATTTTAACTGTAACGGCTGCCTAATCACTTCGAAAGTTATTTGTCCATTATATATATCAAATATCCATCCTCAAAATTATTGGTGATAGTTGAATAAAAGTATCTCTAAATTTGGCAGCACTGTTTAGAGCGATAGGACCGGCAAAGGGTTAAAGTATTGTGGTAATAAAAACCATGATACAAAGCAAACTTCTATACCATTTACGTTAAAATAGTTTCCTTTTTTATTTAAATATATATATTTATTTATATGATTTCACTAGTTAGTTGTAGGGCGACTAAGGCGCCCGTTGAAAAATAATCATTTCATTTTATTTATTTCTCACTTCAAATAATTCATTTTGCTGGCAAGCTCGTGTGAAATTTTCGTACTTTGTCGCTTCGTTACCTTTAAAATTTAAAATTATTATTATTATTTTATAGACGTCATTTTTTCATATGCATAAGCAAATTTAATATTTTATATATATATATATATATATATATATATATATATTTTTTTTTTTTTTTTTTTCACGTGAAAGCATATTTTATTTTATGCTAAAAAAAAAAAAAAAAAAAAAAAAAAATCCAACAATTAAAAATTTAAATGTCTATTTTAAAGTTATGTCTATTTTCATATTTTAATTAATTTTAAAAAATCTAATCAAAGGTTCGTTACAAATAAGGTACCAAATGAAAGGGGCGATTTTTCTGAATCCGTCGGATTAAACAGCTCATCGATCGAACAATTATATATTTAAAAATTAACTAAAGTATGAAAATTAGGTGGCAACTTGCGTTCACACACAGACAAGGAAATCTCTTAGGCTTTTTAAGTGTGACATAGTCAATCAGTTATGAGCATAACTATATATGCTGATTATATATTAAGACTTACATTATTTGATCGTATGGCTTGTAAAGGGCACATGATGATAGTTCTCAAATCTTAAAGAATTATTTTTAAGTAAATTCATTTGCGATATCTAGAAGATAGTGGAAATTTATGAGATGAGAATAATATCTTAATGGTCTGCTCTGACTTATAAAAAACATAGTCATTAATTAATGCTTATCTGAAACTATCATGGCTTGGCATGAATAATGTAAAGGCATCGCTTTCCATGTAACTTCAAACTCTTGTTTCTGAATGAAAATTCAGAAAGTAAGGTATTTAAATTGCGCATACTAAAATAGTATTTGAAGGTCCCGTAGATACAATTAGCTCGGAGTCCAAATAATAATAATAAAAAGAATCGAGATAAGGTTAAACGTGTTTTGGGAATATACAAGCTGCTTATAGAACAATTGTGTCAAAATTCTTCACACGTCTATATTATCTGCTTTTTTATAGCTCTCTGGATAGAGACTGTCTCTTTTTTTATGTTTCCAGAATGTAATATAAACAAAAACACGCATTATTTTTAAAATTCTGTGCAGATAAAACATTCTTTACCCTTTACGTTTGAATTTTTATTATAAAAGTTTGTTAATACATGAAAATGTAATAGTACATAAACAAAACACATAATATTTTTTAATTTCGTAGCAGACAATACTATATTTCGTAACACATAAATATGTACTAATTTTTTAATTCAGAGCAAAAATAAATGTA
This sequence comes from Salticus scenicus, assembly GCA_963930645.1. NCBI lineage: Eukaryota > Metazoa > Arthropoda > Arachnida > Araneae > Salticidae > Salticus > Salticus scenicus. The sequence continues at coordinate 173,700,141 of OZ005656.1, read as the reverse complement.
TTATTTACGATTTTTATTTAAAAATGTTGAATAAAAACATGCTAATAACTTCGATACACATAGTACATTATATTGTCACGCCATTTTTTTAATTCGTGATGTGTGTTGATGCTTGAACCTGTTAATCTGAAACCAGAATTAAAATAGTCTAAATAAGCACTCTAGGACTAGCGTTTATTAGTAATAAGTAAAACACTTTTTTTTTTCCGTTTTGTCTGCAGCACTCGTGACTATTTTGTTCGCATGACGGAGGGTTGTGTTTTCTTTCAACCCGAAACAGTTGTTGAATTTTTTTTTTATTTACTTATTTACTTATTAGAGTGTTGAAATAATTTTGAAAACGAAAAATATCATTTATATATGTATATATATATATATATATATATATATATATATATATATATATATATTAAAAAAAAAATAGTACTACACTCACCTAGATGTAAAATATTCATTTACTGAATTTAATATCATCATTTATTAAAAATAATTTTTTACGCATTATCTTCGTTTTATTGATCCTTTTATTGAATAAAATTCCTATATAAATTCTAAATAACTATTAAAAGTAATACATCTCTAAATTTAATTATTTGATCAAGCTTTCTTAAATTTGGAGTAGTTTAAATTATAGCTCATTAGAAATATTTCATTTGTAGTTTTGCAGTTATAAGGAAAACTACTTTTTATGTAATTTAAAATTCATATTTAATGTACTTGTAACTTTAAACAATAAATAAGTATTATGCGATTTTTCACAGAAATTTAAATCGGATAATGATTTGTGAGTAATCGATATAAATAAATGTTCTGCTGTACATCTAAAGTTTTGTTTAATGTTTATTATATGTATATATATATATATATATATATGATTATTTAAGGAATATTATCAGTGTTATTAATAAAACGTTGCGTGAAAACAATTAAATGAAAGGCCCCATGAGCATCTAAATCTTAACAGACATCTGAACGTGTCCTATCTTTCGCTTTCATCTTAAATAGTGTTTCAGTATGATCCATACAAAAAGCTCGTTCTGATCAGAACAGTGCCACTTTTATCAAGATAGAAACGTTTGTTTTATTCTACTTTATTTATTTCGTAACTAAACCATTTGTAAAATAATAATAATGATAATAATAATTTATTAAATGAATAAAAAATCTGTCTCCGGAATGTTTTTAAAATGGGATTTAGAATAGATTATTAAAGGTACTTTTCCGTGACTGTTACACAGTCCATTACCCATTCATTCAATAAAAAACTGAATTAAAATATAGTTTAATTCTACGATGTAACACAGTGGATATAAGATGTTTATTTTATGTAACTGGAAGGGAAAGAAAAAAGAAGAAAAAGTTTTTGATAATTCAGAAAAATTTTCAATTTTTGATTTGATCGAATTTTCAATTTTTGATTTGGTATCGAATTGGCTTAGTACAATATCAGAAAATAAGATTCATCCAGTGATGTTATACTTAAAATGTTGCATGAAAACATTTGGATGAAAGAAGACAACAGTAATAAACTTGTCCTGTCTGTCGCTACTGTATTAAATCCCGTGAATCTATACATAAAGTTTATTCCTATCAGAACAAGAAAGCTTCTTTTAGAACCAATTTTCTTTACTTTTAAACGAAATTATTTCTAAAAGATGCCTTAAACTTCTCTTCATCTAAGAAATTAAAAAGGGCTTATTAAGTCTTTTTTCTGTGACTGCTATGTTGTCCACTTCCGATATATTCAACAGAGGATTAAGCACATATTCTGTTTGTCACGATTACTTTCATTTTCATGCAATAATCGACAGAACATCAGATATTGGCTTAATAAATGGCAAGCAAATTTACTTCATCTTTTACTATTTCAAGAATATTTTGAATTTTTTATTTACATTAGAATCAAAAATAATAATAATAGAACTAAGAGAGTTTTGCAAAAATATCTTTTAGACTATATTTAAAGATTTTTATGAATGTTATGAATGTTACTATAGGTGTCATTTTACTGTTAAAAAAGTTATGAAAAATCACAAAAGTAATAACCTAAATCTGACCAGACATCTGAACTTGTCCTATTATTCTCATTCATGCTAAATCCTGTTTTCTTAAAGTGAGGATCCGTACATCAAACTCTTTTCTATCAGAACTGTGCATCTTTTAGAGAGAATAACGCAATTTTTTTTCTTTCTTTCTTTAGTTTTAAACAAAGTCATTTGTATTTTTACCACGGTGTTTTAAAGATCCGTTTAGTCCCACCCCCGTGATTGTTATGATGCTCACTACTGATTAAAATCAATAAAATAATGAACCAAGATTCAGTTTGTCGTATCCATTTCCATTTCTGTAAGATAGTAGACAGAACATGACATATTTATTTCATCTGACTGAATAAATGACAATCAACAAACTTTAGTTCTTAAGTATTTTAAGAAAAGATTCAACTATTGACTTTGAAATGGGGTAAAAAAAAATCTTAAAATCCATTCTGATATAATATTTCATCATCGCTAAGCGGCGTCAAGCATTTTCATACACTAGAAAAGCCATTTCATTCTAATTATTTCACACTACTGTTGAAATAATTAGAAATCTAATAAATACTTTTCTTTTTATCAAAAATGTCATTTTTAGAAGGTAAATTGCACAACATTTTTACACAGTGCTGCTGAAATAATTAACAGTGTAATAACGTTTTCCAGTTTTTCTCTAAAACACCGTTAGACATAAGACCATAGAGCATTCAGTCAGTCCCATCCAACACTAGTATGTTCTAACAAAATCTAAAAAGTTATTTTTAGAGGGAACTGCACAATTTTTAGAAACATTGTTATTGGAATTATTAACAATGTAATAAGTGCTTTCACTTTTTTTTTCTAAATACATCTTAAATTACCATTGATTACTCTTATTATGATGGGTCATATCTGAAATAATCTAATTTGACTATTCTTTGATTGCCACATCCCGATAATAATGTCAAACAGACGCATGATGTCAACACTATTTTGTGAAAAGATTTGTACTGATGTAGTAAAACGGGAAATACTGTTAAATTTGGGGTTATCTGGATTAGAATACCAATATTTCATATTTCTACAAAAATGGTCCGAAAATCAGGAATTTTGTTCGAAAATGTATTCAAAACGCCAAATTAGATATAATATTCTTTTTACAAAAAGGAAAAAAAAAATGTTGTCAGTTATCTATTTTGGAATTCTTGTAACTTTCATATGAAATACGAAGCTATGGGATTATCGTATTAAAAAGCAAGTAGTTTAAATACAAGGACAGCCATTTAATATTGTTTTATTTGCAAATGCAATTTGTTTCCATTTACGTCCCGAAACGAGAGGGACTTTTGATCGCTATTTTACATTTACTGGAGTATGGAATACATTGGATTCTAAAATATTATAGAAAAACTTTAAAATGTAGGCAGGATAACGAAATCAATAAAAATACCGTTAATGATGTCTATGATAACCACACATGTATTATTATTATTTTTATATAATTTTATTCTTGTTTTCCAAAAATTAATTGTTTTTATTTCTTACTATGCTAATTTAAAGATAAAATTTCGCATTTTTTAGCTCAAAAGTGAAATATTCAAAAGTTAAAAAATAAATTTTTGGAAAACAATTAGAAAATTAATGATTATCTTTTTTTTTTTTTTTTTTTTTTTTAAAAAAAATCTGAAGAAGGGTTTTAGAAAAATACATTAAGAAATGAATAATTCTAGTAACAGATTTCTCCGAATACCATGAATTCGATTACCAGCGAGTATAGGGTATTGTATACTCATAATACCAAGAAACATGAAGATCAGTTAGAATATGTTTGGATCCCATTTATATTAAAGACTATCGCGTATACGGTGAACGCAGTCATCACTTTCTGAATTTTGTAAAAGTCTCTAATCCACAGCTTTTTGGATCAATCAATCAGAATTAAAAATGTTCTTGAAATTTCTGCTTTTTCTAAGTTTAAAATAATTTTTTAGTATTTAAATTTTTTTTTTTTTTTTGCTCAAAATGCTGCTAAAAATCGGATGTTTCAATGATCCTACAGTTTCAATCCAATAGTTTCAATGACATTGCCTCTAAGCTAATGCTAAAACAACGAAGACTGTTATCCTAGCATTGCCTAATATAACGATTCTTTTTATTTATTACTTATCGCTTAAGGTATTACAAAATTCAGCGAGTGTCTTGACTGCGGTCATCAGAGATACGAATGTCTTACTATAAATGGGTGCCAAACAGATTCCAAATGACGTTTAGGCTTCTTGGGTTCAATTAATCAAGCAACTCTGATAGGATCGTTGATCAGACATACGAATAGCAGGCTTCTTAGATCGTTAATTTAAGGTTATTTGGACGCCGGCCAGGTTAGTCATTAAAGTGCTTCATCCCGTAGTTTAAAAGGGTTATGCGTAATTAAATCAAATAAAACTCGTAAATCATTAAGTAGTATTTATCATAAGATGAATATTATAGGTGCGGATTTAGAAAATCCAAAGTAATCCTATATTTTATCTTTTTGGTGTAATTTTAAATCATTTATGGTTGTAGCAGTAAGCCTACAGACACAATCCTGAACATTTTGTACATTTTATGCAATTTTTACTTTAGATATATGTCATATTATTTTTGCTGTTTGTATGTGTTTATTTTATTTTCTGTCTTGTATAGTTTTGTTTTATTTTATCATGAATTTATTTTTCCTTTTATTCTTACAGCTTCTAATAAAAATTAATATTAAGCAGTGACATTGAGTATTGGTCTTTTAATTTATAAATTTCTTCACTTCACGTTTAATTTTATTTGAAAAATTTCAACATAATTCAAATTATGACAAATATTTAAACTGAAAAAAGGTAAGACATAAAATTTTAAAGTAAGCACAATATTTGTAGTTTTCATTTAACTTGCAATATTAAATAGTATAAAGGTGACTTATTAATATTTTTATGCTACTTTTGGTTGTGTCACTGTAATTATTTAGGCATTGGTTTAATTAGGTCCTAATTTATTAATTTAATTTTTTTTTTTTTTTTTTTTTTTTTTTTTTCAGAATTCAATTTAAATATTTTATTAAAACTTATAAAGGTTTCTTCGTTATTTTTTATTTACTAGTATGCAATTTATAAACATAAGCACATTACTTGAAGTTACTTTTCTACTTCTTAATCCTTGTTTTAATATTTTCATTATTATAAATAAATAATAAATTGTAACACAATAATAAATTATTTTATAAAATAAATAAATAAATGAAAACTTATGTTTTATTATGCTTTCTCTAATACATTCTATAATGTGGATATAAATTATTTGAAATTATTTAATTTGAATTTCCGTATTTTCCATTTTATTTACAATTTGAATTATGGTAATAATTTACACACACACACACACACACACACACACACACACACATATATATATATATATATATATATATATAATTAAACGTATAATTTATTTATTTATTTATTTATTTATTTTTTTTTTTTTTATGTGTCTGATTTCACATAAAATATATATTTAAATTTGTACATATGATGTTTCTGACGAATTTTTTTTTTTTTAATCTAATGCCTATAAAATAATAATTATTCTATTCAGTATGTTAAATATTTCATTATATTTAAATAGCGTTGCATAAATTTTGTATATTATATTTAATATATATATATATATGACTTTTATTTAAAAAATATCTTTTTAATTGTTGAGAATGCTGAGATAAGCCAAACTTTTTCTTTTCTTTTTACTGTTCTTTAAAACTGACTTTTAAGTGTCTAATATTTACATTCCATTGAAAATTACAAAATTATTCAAGTGTTTGACATTAGTTACTTTTCATCAAATAAACACGGATTAAGGATTTTTAAGGAACTTTTTTAAACTAAGACAATTAAATATAAACGCAATTTATGATGAATTAGAAGCTTTGTTTCCTTCCACTCTGTACTTTAATTACTTTAATGCATTTTAATTTCATTTTTTAAATTTATGCTTAATCCTGTACATTATCATTTAAGTTTTTATTTATTTATTTATTTATTTTTATTTAATTTATTTTTATTTTTTATCTTTTTACACCAACCATCTAAAAATACAGTTCTGTGTACGGAATTATCAATGGAATGTTCATAATTTTCTGTTTCAATTAATTACTAAATTTTCTGCTAAATTTTTCATTTTCATTTTTCCTTTTCTAGTGGTTACCAAATATCTGCATGCTATTTAATTTTATCTTTGGCCTAAAATTCATTTTTGGGTATTTAAATTTGGTTTTTAAATTTAGTCAAAAAAGCTCCTGAATATATTTTATTTCGTAAATCTTGTTTTACTGTACTGTGTTTTTTTTTTTTTTTTTTTTTTATTTTATTTGTAGTAATTAAATCATCTAGTGGAAAAGATTCGTTTTTACAAAGTTAGCAATATAAGTGGACCGATTTTGCACACACAGTTGTAGTAAAAAAAACTAAGAAAAAAAAATCATTAAATTTCAAGTATGCTTTTATTTATTTATCTATTAATTTATTTTTCCTCTCTGGAAAAAAAAGTCGTAAAAAGTACGTAGAAATTTTAAATTTCATTAAAAAACATTTAATTAAATTTTTATATTGATAAACTCAGTTTACAGATTTTAAACAAAAGTTAGTTTGTTCATAAGTGTATTAAAGATTTTTATTTTTAATTATAAATTTTGTAATAAATAAATATAAATAATTTTACAATAAATAATTATAAATTTGTTTTAAATATATATTCTTTTCTTTTACCCAAAAAGTTTCCCTTCCGTGCGCCAAAAATTGAGCGAGACATTTAGTTTCAAAGTTTAAATATTTTTTGCATTTCCTCGGGCTTTATTAAGGATTTTTTTAAACCGAATTTTTATAAAATCTTACAAATTTCATTAAAATGCGTAATTATTTATGATGGTAATTGTTTTATATATTTATTCTATTAATACTTTCCAGCGTTTATTTTAATTACTTAGAATTAATGAAGGATTTTTTGTAGCAAAATTTGCATCAAATAAAAATAAAATTTGTTTTTTAATTAGTCACTTGGTAACCACTGTCTATTACGTTACTTCTCTCGAGAATGTTTTATTCTATCTCCTCCCCTTTCAGATCTTGGCTGAAAATCCTCAGTACTCTCCAGACGACGAGTTAGATACTCTCGTAAGTATTAAGTCACCAAGCCTTTTGTTTCTTTCCTTATGTGTCTCACGACCCTTTTTTGTGTTACTTTACAGATTAGGCAAGAAAAACCATATTACTCACCTAACCCTGAATTAGACAGTCTTGTAAGTATGAGCTTATTTTATGTTGTATCTTCTCCTGAGACAAGCCATTAATTCGGGTGTTTACGTACAATGTATTGAGATGATTTTTGTTCTTTCCTATCATGTTATTTTAAAATTAAATTAACTCTGCAGATAATTATCATATTTATTCACTCATAACAAAGTAACTTTGGAATTTGTATTCATCTACATTTTATGAAATACTTTTCCTGTCGCACATCAGAAGCTGCTTTATCCTGGTTGACAACGCGTTGAATCCATAATTGAAGAGTAGTTCATAATTGGCTGGTTGCAGATTCGATGCTCGAACTAGTCGTGTAGCCTTTAACTTTCACTACGTGATTTCTTTTGATAATTGTTAAACTAATTTTTAAAATGGCTCACTACAAATATCTAAAAAGAAAAAATTAACACTTTTAATTTTCGAGGAAATTTTGATATCAAAGTAAAAACAATGAACGGTATTATGCCTTCTTAAGTGTAATATTGCAAAATACTTCCCAGAATAAAATTTGATACCTTATGGAAATATATAAAAGAGGGTGATAATAGAAGAATTGACGATTTGTCAGTTTTCTTATTTAATGTAGTTTGATGGTAAGTTGCTGAATGAAAATCGTTTATGAATCTCATAAACGGAGAAACAGCACCAAATATGATGCGAAAATTTTTACCCCAAATTTCCTTTAAAAGTTTTTGTTCAATGAATAATACTTTTTTTATTTGATACCGGTAGGAATTGGCAACACCGCTTCCAATTAAATATAAAAGTTTGAGTTTCCAAAACATTCCATATAATTTACGATTCATGTTAATATGTTAGGTGCTTTTCTGAAACATTTACTTTAACAGAAATGGCATTATTGGTAAAACCATAACAAGGAACTACTAATTTTATGTAACTTTTGAACACAGAAAATTGTTGAAAAACAAGCGGGTATTTAATATACAAGTCTGACACGAAGAGGAAGGTCACACCTTTAATGCACTATATATAATCATTTGAGACTTGTTTCGATGATTTTCATCTAAGAAATAAAAAATTTAGTTTCTGAAGTATTTAAGATTGCAAGTTACACTGATGAAGTTGTATTGGTTTTGAATTTACGTATATCGTTGACGTACATAGTTTACATACATCGTTTTTGCGGGTTGAAATGTTCCTCATCGTATCTTTAGGAATTTCAGTCGTTGCACAAACTTTTCCTGGAAGATGCCCTATGTTTCTTAGGATTCTTTCAAAATTGCCCAAGAACTGTTTGATGTATTATGGATATGATATGTGTTTTTGGTGTTACGTTAAATTTATTTTGCGCTGAATGGAAATAGGAATGTCCACTGTTGTCATATATTATCAATCCCTAATTTGCAAGAAAGCATTGTGTAACTATACCGTTTTTCAAGGATAATAATTTATCTTAGTTTACGATAATATTTTTGGTCAAAATTTCTGTGTTTAAAGTTAGGAAAAATCCTAAGTGAGCTTACGAGCTTACCACATTCTTCTCAGTAAACACAATTTAAGAAGTTGTATAGCGGAACAATGCATCTATGCATTCATTCACGGTGTGTTCTGTAGTCTCAAACGTTATTGCACATATCCAATCTGTTTTATCCTACTGTAGAAGTCAACACTTGCTACTTCAGTACAAATTTCAATAGACATACTGTTAATGGTTATTAGTACATATTCTGTTTTGGTTTTCTGATAATGAAAATGGCTTAGCAAACAAAGCTATGTCTATCATAAACAATGTTTATGCTTTAACTTGTTCTGTTACCAAATTGAGGATTCATTCAAATAAAGAAACCAGTGACTACTAATGAGTTTTGTATAATCTTTCTCTATTAGATATTTATGGAAGATGCACTAATATTCTCGGTTCTTACCAATGACTCTTAACCCTTTGAGGGGCAAGCAAATTTTCTCTCTTAAAATCAAAAGTCATCAGTTTTCACCAAGTTATTCCTCTAAGTTATATATAAAAAATATATAAAAAATTTCCGGGGCAATTTTTTGCAACTGGGAATTAAAATTTGTGTTTGCGCTATGCAAATGGCGCCCCCGAAAGTGTTGAAATACTCAAATTGGAATTATTAAGTTGAATGAAACCCCTTATCATAAAAGCTATTTTTAGTACTAATAAATCTTCCTTTTAATTATTTGTACCCCATTTCTTCTTCTTCTTCTTATTTTTTTTTTTTTTTACTTTAATGTAAGATTTAAGTACTTTTTATTACTTTCTTTGTAATATCATTGCCAATGTTAAAAATGTATTATATTAGAAAATTTTAATTTCTTCTTTAAATGATTAAATGTAAAGTTTAAAAACGTGATTTATCATTTAATAAAACATAAAATTTAATAAAATATTTGATAAAATATATTTAAAACAAATTTAAAATATAAAAATGTAATTTATTATTTAATTTAGCCTTGAGCAAAAGATCAGCTTTTGTTGTAATTTAATATTTAGATCTTCTCGTTGGAATTTAGATTTTGTGAGAAAAAAAGACTATATTGCATTTTGTTACTTTTAATAATATACTTTAATTCTACTTTTTAAATGACTTACCAAGATAAATAAAACACCAGCTTTTGATTAAAAAAAAAAAAAAAAAGTTATTGGTGATATTTGGAAATTTAGTTATTATTAAAATGTTTTTGTAAAAGCAGAAAATTTTCAATACATATATATTATAAACATGTTAAAATTTATTATATGTGTCACATTTATTTTTCAATTTAACTGAAATTTGTTTTTATTAATATATATATATATATATACACGTAATTATAATTTATCTGCTTGTATTTTTTCTCTCAACTATAGCAAAGAAAAATTTCTTTTGCTTTAATAGCACTTAAACACTGTTTCGAAAGTTTATTTATTTTAATTGTACTTTTAAAGATGTAATTTAGAAACCACGCACCACTTTTTTTCTTTTGAAATGTTTGCAGAAAACAAAATTTGAATCAGTGCCATAAGGATAATGGCAAAATCCCACTTCAAAGGTTTCTTTACATAAGAAAAGGAAAAATATAAATAAAAAATAAAAATGCCAAACGTACTATAGAGAGAAACATAATAAAATAAAGAGAAGATCAAATAATTAAACGCAGAGAAGAAATTAATAGAATTGTGGGGAAAAAAATGTCTCTAGGAGGTTAATAGGCCCCGTTACATACCACATGTTTTCGTTTGTAAAGCCTGTGCGTAATGTTTCGTGTAGGGCCTGAATCCCGCCTTTGCTTTTAATTATCTAATTCCCTGAGCAGTTTTCCCGCGCCAAACATTAAGAACAAAGAAGTATTCGAAACCGTAAGAGAATGTTCTGCAAAACGAGGGTTAGGTCTTCTATTTGTTAATTAAACAAGGCCGCTGGGTTCTCTCGAGAAGTAAAAATAGATAATTGAAAGCATAATTTGCGCTTTCTGATGAGTTTTCATTTCCGAGTATATTGCTTTTACAGAATCACGGAAAGCAGAAGGGGAGCATCTCAACTCCGCTCGATTTCATGGCGGCGCGCGATTCTTTTTTCGAGACTGATTATGGGCAGATAATGAGTGTTCGCAGTTGAAACTCTCGCGCCCGATCGTTTACAAGGTGCTTATTATTTAAACTGCTTATAATGCCACATTCGTGCGGCCTATGAGACGAATTTGTTTTAGAGCAGGGATTATTTAATGTTCAATTAGGAAAATGAACGCAAACACCGATAATTTTTAAAATGGGGAAATTTTTCGAACTGCTTTAATTGCGCATTTGTGAGAAATCCACATGCAAACGTGGGTGCATTTTTACCTGAAGTGCTTTTCAAAAATTATTTTCCTGGCAAATATTTATTAAAATTTGCAAGTGTTTTTCTAAATTGCATTTACGCTAAAGAAGAATAATTTGGAAAAACTTTTCCTAGTTACATTTCTGTTTCTTAAGGAATTCAACTAAACATTAAGTTAATCCTTTCAAATTGAATATTTTGAATTTAGTTTTGAACAGTTTAGACAGTTGCTAGCAAAGTTTTTGAAACTTTTCTCACTTCTGCAAGCAAATTTTAAAAACAGAAAATGAATAACGTTTGTGTTATTGAGAAAATTAAAATATTTCTTTTACTACATACATTTCTGAGAAGTTTAAGTTTCGTGAATTTCATTTTTGTCAAATTTATTCAAATTAATTATTTTACTGCTGAGAGAAAATTATATGATATAAACTAAAGAAATTTGCATTTATTTTTTCCATATTTGTTCCAATGTAATTTTTATATTCCAAAAGTGTCTATGGTTTATTTGGATTTACACCTTCAAAGAATTCATTGCTAAAAAATTGTCATTAGTAGATTACAAGATAATTAAAAAATTGAAATTATTCTTACCTTTAAAAGTTTTTGTGAATCTATACTTCATAGACACTATTGGTGACTACATCATAGCAATTGTTTTTTATATATCAAACTATTTAATTTTTCTAGATGGTTCAAGCAATACAAGTTCTGAGGTTTCATTTATTGGAACTAGAAAAGGTAAGTGTAACTCAGTAAGATCACTCCTTGAAAACCTCTATTACTTTTTGTATAACTGAAATAGTATTGTGTCATTATAATAACGTATTTTACGATGCCTGTGAATCATAAAATTTTCTTTCTTTGAATTTATCTTTGAAACTGATTATATATTGTTCCCAAACTGAAATCAAAGAAATACATATTTAAAATATTTTTGCATTAAAAAGTGTTAAAATGCCATTTTGGTGGTCATTGTGTGGATCAATCACAAGACTTAAAAATGTATTCCAGCTTTAATAGATAACGTGCTTACATTCAAGATGGCGGATATTTAGCAAAAGCCCCAATTCTTATGCGGGTTTATCGAAAAAGGGAATATAATTTAGATAACTCAACAAAAAAAATAACTTGTTTTAGATGTAAAACTTCTTTTTTATTTAGGTGTATCAAAATTTTTAATCTACCATCGATAAATCAAGCGTAAAAATTCTCACCGTCATGACCTTGAAGCACAAATGGGTAGCTGGTGATATACAGAATGTATATTTTCATGATGACACACTTTTTGTACATATATAAAAGAATCAGGAACTGATTGGAGTACGAATTCATATTCATATATGCATATCCTCTACATCTGTATTTGTGTATTATGTTGCCCGATGACGATGAAGTATTTTAACCAAATAATTCATCTACCCATATAATCTCAATCCTCAAAATAATGTTGCAAAAATATGATAAAGAATTTTAAGTATTTAATTTCTTGGCCTACAAATTCCCCTTACATCTATTTCAGCGAGAATCTTTGGAAATGCCTTTGTGAACATGCGTGCAGCTTTTGAAGTACCTGCCACCAAATACCTTACGATATAATTTGGAATTTTTACAGACAGCCTTGTTTCAAATATTTATAGGAACATTTCATAAGGTTATTCTTGCGCGTCCATTGCATTTCTGTAATTTTAAATAGAAGTCATTCAAATTATGATGCGAATCGAAGTAACTGTGTATATTAGAGTGACCATATTTTTTTCATTGAATTTGGGGACAAAGATGGCGGTGTTCTCGAATTTCGAGAACCAAAAAAAAAAAAATAAAATAAAATAAATAAATAAATAAAAAATAAATAAAAAAAATAATTAAATCACCTTAAATTGTAAAATTTTAGTAATTTTTATGTATAAAGCACCTAAAAGGACTTATTTCAGCTTATTTATTACACATATAATAAATTACTATAATTAAACATTAATAACTTTATAACCGGCGTCCCCAAATGTGTTGTAATTTTTTGGGGACGAAGGTAGTTTTGCCCTCGAGATTCGAGAACATATGGTCAGCCTAGTGTATATATGTTGTTTAAAACAAGTAACTCATAGGAAGAAAACAATCTGAATTTATTAGTACACAAAAAAGGGGAATTAGCAATTTGAGCTATACACTTTGAAGTAATGGTAACCAAAATTACTCTAAGGAGTTTAAAAATAAAATTCTTAAAGAGAAAATAATAATAATAATTTTACAATTAAAAGAGAAAATTATGGTATCACAAATAATAAAAAAATAATCGTTTATGAAATTTTCTTATTTATTTTCGTGAGTATTAAGGGGACCAAAAGACAAAATATTTTAAATCTTTTGTTACATTTTAAGTTACCATCTATTTAATTCATATAATCGTTACTTGTCAAGAAATTTTCATTTTGTATGTAATTTTTAAAAAATTACAGTTGCATCAAGCAATTAAATTAAACGCTCGAATATGCTTCGCATCAGACCATTGCGTGCATTAATCTTACATTGGAAATGATATTTTGCATCAAAATTAATGGAGTATTAGGTTTAAATTACATATAGGAAATCACATCTCATAAAGAGTTTAAAAGCACGTGTTATTGTATAAATTATTCAAAAATTACACTTTAAAACACGTAATCATTTTCATTAAAAAAGATATATTCCAATTAAAATAATTTTTAAAAAACTTACAAACACATTTGGTCAAAGCTTTTCGCCCAGCGCTTATCTGGGCATCATCAGGACTTATTAAAACAAAAGTTTGATAAGTGCAGTGAATGTGTCGGGCTGCACTTATCAATGATGCCCAGATAAGCTGGGTGAAAAGCTTTGACCAAATGTGTTTGTAAATTTTTTTAAATGATTTTAATTAAAATATATCTTTTTTAATGAAAATATTTACGTGTTTTAAAATGTAATTTTTAACTAAATTACATATGTTGAACATATCATTAAAATTTTTCAGTTAAAAATTTGTTGTATAAAATCTAATATCACCAATTTTGTCTTTCCGTTGTCTGAGGAATTATTTTTTTTTTCCTATTAGTAATTGAAAAATAAAAAGTTAAGAGGAAATGAAAACTCACAATAATAACGGTTAGGAAAAAAACTAGCAAAAATGACAACAAGTAAATTGATTACGCTAGAGATTTTTCAGAATGATAGAACATATTTTAACGTCCCTAACAAAAGAATAAATATACTTGATTCAACTTTATTCTTGTAACACACGGGTTCCGCTTATATTTTGACAGTGATTGAAGATAAAATGCACGTGTTTGAGGACAATAGAGTACATGGAAATTGCCTACAAACTGCATAAAGGTCATAGGACAATTTTTTTTCAGACTAGCTGACCTTCTTGTAGATGCCAAGAGGCCAGCTTAGCAGGTAATTAATTTTATAAGTATTTGGTCCTGTGTTGCAATGTTAAGAATAAGGGAAAGGGTTAAAGGACCATCATGTAGCAAACAAGATAGAAATGTGTTAAAACGAATGACATCCCCCCCCCCCCATAAATAGAGGACATACATTTCATATTCATGAGTGGCTGAATATCGTTATTTCAGTAAACTTCGCAATCAATCATAAAAGAAAACTCGCTGGTTTTTAATTTATAATTTGTATAAAGTTTTAAATAATAGGAAATAAAATATTTTTATGCATATAAATAAGTCTGGTACATGTGTTTATTAAGAAAACTCAATGGAGTTAGCTTAATTAGAAGTGCGAAAAAAATATTTGTAATTATTTGAAATGTGCCAGAAATATTGTAAACTTCCTTCCAACTGCAATTCATTTCATCGGCTTACGAATGTGTCCATAATAAATCATTATGGTTCTCTAATTCAGAAGAAATCTAACCCTATCGACGAACATTCAAAAATCAACTGAAGGTATTTGTAGTTCTTTCTACCTGTATTGACTTTTTTAAATATGCACATACCTTCTAGTGCAGTTCTTTAGCACACTCGTCATCATCATGAGTTTAAAAGAGGAGTCAATCTGTGCCTAGTAGCCCGTGTTCCCTTCATGTTTTCCATGTTTGTTGCTATTACGCCACAACCAATTTTCATTTCTAATTCTTTTCTGGTAGTTATTATTTCGTGTATTATCCTACATTTGTTACAAATTAAGAATGTTGGTTCTAATTCCATTGTGATTTCTTTAGTAAATATGCGTTAAAATTTAATACTATTAATTTATATTTCTGATTTTTTTTTTTTTTAATTGGAATCATTATACGATTCAAATTACCATCTTCATATCTCTTTTTACCAACGAGGAGTATGGAGAAATCCTTTATGTTTATCGATTTTGTAATCCTAACAAAAAAAAAAAAAAAATACGTCTGTGTAATCTTTATTGTCATGTGCCGATGTGTACTGTATTTGCAGCAATTCATCTAAGTTTTACAGATACTGATTTTATTTCTAGGATAAACGAATTGGTCTAAATATTCGACCGAGTAGGAAGGTACTGAAACATAAATTAATTGATTACTTGCGGGCAACGTTGAAATTTTACAAAGTTCAGAAACCAATATTTTGCACAAAAAGTGTATCATACATATAATTTCACACCATTATAGTTAAGACACCCAAGATTTCCAAAAGGGGGTAATATTTTAGTTTCAACTTTCAGAGCTAAATATTCTAGAATATTGTTGCATGGGAATAATACTATGAACACATTCAAAGGCTTTTTTTAATCCAAACGTTAATGAAAATTCTGGAAAATCATTTGCTATAATTTCTTGAAGTCATTCCGGCACTCCAACATGAAAGTTCATTTTCCAACTCAGTTCTTATGTAGTATTTAAATACTATTCTGAACTTGATCTTAGACAGTATTTGCATTTGATCTTAGCCAATATTTATTAATCTTAGCCAGTATTTGCAATTGACATGTCAGACGGGCTTCTATTTAGTAACTACCTTGATAATTCGACCTATTTCAAATGAACTTCGTTTTTTGTAGTTTTCTGAAGAGTTTTAAAGTTACAGTTACTTTCATGTTAGAGTTTTTTCAGTTTATAACACTTGAGCATCAAGCACGATAAAGTAGTTATAAAACTGAGGGATGAGCATTCGCTAAAAGCTTCTAATCTTTTGATTCTTTATCGGGCAAAAGCATCTATCAATTGTGAAGACAAAAAAGGTCATCATTCGCTATAATCATAGAAATTACGTTACTTTACTTTTTTTTTTTTAATATCAGTTTGTAAAAGACGTACGAAACATCATATTTCGCTTGATTCTATTGAGTATGTAAGCTTAATATAAATACAATTCTTCTTGTTGGACATTAAAATTTTTGTTTTTCATTTGATATAAAAAAGCAAGCTTTAAAATCAGGGTCGATCCTTACGAATTTTCCTTTCTCAAACAAAGGAATACATTTCTCTTAAACTATTAGAACACCGATATGATATAGATTCATTTTAAATTTTAGTAGAATTGAAAAGCTTATAGTAAGTTTCACTAATTGCAATCAGGAGAGTGTTTTGACAATTGCCGGTTACAGATTTCAACATTTTTACGAGAAATTAAATGTCGATAATCTGACGGACGTAGCAGAATATTTTTTTCCCCTTTCCAAATATGTGTTTATTTTGCATATAATATTTCAGAAAACCTCACAAGTTTGAATGTTATAGATGTAACGTATTTTCCTTGTATATAACATACTTTAAAGGTTAATGACAGGATTGGGTTATGATCTTTGATCCACATGGGCTTTTTTATAAGTTTCTTTTGTTTCACAGGTTAGGTTCAATTCACCTTGTATATTCCATGATTCATTTATTATTTTGAGAGATTTCATTTTATTCCATTGCATAAAAATTTAAGCATTGTTTTAATTTTCAAATGATACTGTAGGTACATTTTGAACTTGGTACATTAAGGTTGAATGACATTGTATAGATACATATACAAGATGTTAGCAAACAATTACATATACTGCACAAAAATAAAGATTTGTATGCTAACGCTTTTTGATAGAGATATAAAATTGGTTTAAGTTAACAGAACTCGCTAAAAATGTACGAATCATTTAAATTTTAGACGTAAACTATCGTTCCTTCTTTTTTTTTTTCTTTCCTAGATAGTTTCATTGAACATAATAGGCAAAACAAAATAACCTTCAAAGGAATGGACTATTATTACAACATGGAGTTTTACCAATCTAGTTTTTGAAGCAGCGACCCTTTGAAGGGCCTCCCTGCATTGCGTACCTTCTGCAGGCACATGTATCCTTATTTTCTCCATCTCCATTCCTATTCGTGTTTCATGTGCTAATACAGCTGTGTTTAAGGGCTTGAAGGGGGCTGGTCCAAATGTCTGACATCTGATTGACAGCCAGAAAAATTAACATCCAGTATAGGGATCTACAATCCTGTAACCGTCACTTACATACTCACGATGAACAAGGGAAAAAGTTTCTACTTAATACTCTATTCGTTGGTCCGAAGAATAATAGCAATGAAACTTGCGGGAGGGTGAAAAAACGAGGAGGCCAGTCTGCAAACCGAGAATCAAAACTATGACAGGTAGTCATTAGACCACTCGGTACGTTCTATGAAGCTTTTATTTTAATTTTTTCCGTACATTTTTTTGATACTTTGATCTGTGTACCATGGAGGACTCGGAAAAGGGGTGTGGTTCTAAGTTAACATTTTATGCCGGACGTTAAAAGGACTCCTATTACTACAATTTCTACTTTCTATTTATTCCGTCTAAGTATACCATGTTGCATTTTTGGGTTTCATCTTTTTAATCTCGTTGTGACGTTCTATATTTAAATACTAGTATGTAATATTTATCAGTGCCTTATAGAAAGGTTCAATATCATCGCCGAATGTAAGACACACCTTTAAACCAAGACAAACCTTTCTGGTGCCTAAGCCTGATTATGGATTTGAAGAACTATTAAACAAAAATGAATTCCCACCCCATAAGGCAGATTTATTTAAAATGATTTTGTATGTTAAAGTCTATAAATGACTTCATCTCTATTATCAAGATGTCCTTAAATCAATGTATTATTTCTGAAGACTAATAGTGGAGATAAACACGAAGAGAGAAATCTTTGATTTGAATTTTTTATCAGCATTTCTTTTATTACTATTTTTATTTGCTTCGGTAATGTTTAGTAAACAAAATTCAGGAGTAAATTATCTTTTTAATATGACTTTTTATTAAGATTCTGAGGTTGAAGTTGAGTGAGTTTTACAACGTACTAGCGCTACGCAATGGACTATTGACGATGGTCTGGGATTCACTTCTAGAGGTGATCCAGTTGAGGTTCTGTATCTAATACTTGTCGAAGCAATTTTCTTTAATGGATATCTGTTTCACTAAATTCTTGTGTTTGTCTAATTCTTATAAACCAAGGATTTCAATAAGGAATACTTGGTATAGAACAGATGTTTTCATAAATTTTAACAGGTTCTTCTTCTTTTTACACATTTGTTTCTCTATTTATTTATTTATTAATATATGTTATATAGGGTGGTCGAAGTTTTCTCAAAGACATTAAAATGCTTTAACACTGCTTCATTCTTTTCTAGAGAGATTAATATTTATACGTATTGATATTTCATAATACTGTCATCTGTCTTCGATGTTGTTCGAGAACTAAAGAATAGAGTTTATATTTATATCTTTCTAAATGTAAATCTGCATGACTACAGCCATGCCACCATCCAAATTGTTACCACTGGAAATCACTGAGGCGGAAGTGAAAGATCAAAATTGTGGTGGCGTATCACCGAACCACCCTTAGGGGTGAGTCTCAAACTGTCGTCAGTTGCACCACTAGCGCAACATAAAATCCCCTCAACCTCAACCTTGACTTCAGACTTTTTCGCCTAATGGCATCTCTCATTCAATTTTTCATTCAGTTTCCAGTGGGAAGGGAGAAAATATGGGATATTTAATGTATTAATATGCTACACATATTTTTCACACAAGAGTTTTGAAATAGTCATGAAAATCATTGCTATTTCAAATAATAATAAAAGCTGCATTATTACAGTGACACTGAACGGAGAAAGCGGGATATTAAATGAATACAGTCGGCAGCAAAAGTATCCGAGTACTAGCAAAAATTCCTATATTAAAAAGGTACACTTAATACAGTTTTGTTAAATAAATCCTTGTCGAATTCTGTTCTTAGTCTAAGAATATGATTCGACGAGGATTCATTTAACAAAACTGTATCAAGTGTACTTTTTTTATATAGGAATTTTTGCTAGTGCTCGGATACTTTTGTTGCCGACTGTACCTGTTCTTATTTTCATTTCGAAACTTGAATTTTTTTCTCATTTTCCTATATATGTGGTGAAGTAATGAATTTGGAAGTATTTTTCTTTATCTTTAGAGTGAAAAATCTCACTCTTTCATAAAGAAAACTTTTCGCTCTTTAGAGGTTGACTCCCTTTTGACATGTTCAAAGAGTAATAGATCTCACTAAGAAAACATTTTAGATACATCAAATTTAAAATACTAAATTATGATGCCGATTATGTTTAACCCCCTCCCAACTCTTTCCTTAATTTTAAATATCTTAAATCCCATTAAAGTTATTTTTTATTAGGTTTGAAAAATACATTGGGCCATTTTTTTTTCTTTTTATTTGGCAACAGCATTAGTTGCCCAATAAATTATTATTATTGCAGGTGCTATAGCAATTATTGCATGTACTATAGCAAAATTTTCGATTTTTAACTGCAGCAATGTAAATTAGTCATATTCTTTATGCAGACATCATAGTGGGAGAGAAGATTTCTTTCTGTGTAACCAGAATTTTCTTCTTTCTCACGAAGGAAAAAAAAAAAGGTCCCGTTCGAATGCAAAGTAGGGCCTGACCACGCCTTCTTTGTCTGAATTTGACGACTCCCGTATGCAAAATACATTTTTTTGCCTGTTCCTACTTCGTCTTTAATGTTAAATGTATTCAGCGAATACGTGTGTGAGGTGAATTTTGTTTTGTATTTTTTTCTTTTCATTGCCTTTGAATTATGTGATTTATCTTTGAATATTTTTTGTCCATATTTTTATCTGTTTCTCGCAGACTCCTCTGCATTAGTGTTGCTAGTGCATGTCAAAGAAAGGAAAGAAAAAGTTATGTTCTGTCTGCTTTTCATGACAGATTATTTATTTATTTAAATAGAGGGATTTGCATCTCTCTTTATTTGAAAAAGCTTTCGGTATTTCTAAGTTCTGATATGAGAGAACTTCACACACCCTTAATAATATAAAAATAGGATATTTTTGGTTTTGTATAAACTTTTTATTAAAAAGGCAATTGGCATTTAAAAATAGACATTTCGTATTTTTAATATTTGATTTTAATGTTTTTCATTATTATGGATTCTTATATGAAGTAATGATTCTAAATTTCGATAAACTATGTCAGCTTTATGTTCTCACTAATTATTATTTAAAAAAGGTTTATGACCCTTGGTAATGAGAAATAATAAAACATTTTGAACAAAATTATCAATTTCGATGCCATTCTAAAATGAAAATGCTGGAGAGATCATTCCGAAATTACAATCGCCATTAAAATATCTGGTCAAAGCAAAAGATCGTCATCTTCGTAAACGCACATTTCAAGAGTATTGCGAATATAATATCGGGCTCCGAAAAATTTTCTGTTAAAAAATCCTGAAGAATTCGATTTGAAGACAAATTATTTATATATAAAAACGCAA
The DNA here is from genome assembly GCA_963930645.1 of Salticus scenicus. Taxonomy (NCBI): domain Eukaryota; kingdom Metazoa; phylum Arthropoda; class Arachnida; order Araneae; family Salticidae; genus Salticus; species Salticus scenicus. The sequence continues at coordinate 173,679,284 of OZ005656.1, read as the reverse complement.
TGTTTCATTGTTGTGAAGAGAAGGCTTCGCTGGGTATAAACACATTATCGCCTAACATGTAGTTTCGTCACAGGTAATCTGTAAACAAATTTGTGATGTACACTAATGTCGTTTGATACTGCACAATTAGAGACAAACAGAAATATTGTAAATGATTTTTGGTGATGTATTTGGCATGCAAACATATTTAAAAAACTACACAGCGTTGTTGTAACCCTTAATAATTCATCACTTTTTGTGACTATGATACAACACTTTCACATTAATTCAATTTACACAAATAACAAATGACTGTCATACAAGACAAGGACTATTTCTGAATGTCGCTATTCTCTCAAGATTTACATCCACATGTCAGTGTTCATCAAATTAGTGTTTCCAAAATTTACAGAGACATTTTATATTCAATAGTCATCATTAAAATTAATTGTAATTTTGTCTAATCGACTATCGTGTATATATTTCTATATATATATGTGTGTGTTCTTCAAAATTAGGGGTAATTATTAAATAAAAAACTCCGTAGAAGTTGAAAAAAAATTGCATCAGATTATGCCGCCTATTCTTTCGAAAATTTGGTTATCTTTATTTTTCTTCTAAAATTATAAACATAAAGACACATCTTTAAAAATTAAGTTGCTTTCACAAAATATACACGTTTAATTATTATATAATATTGTACTGCAATTTATTTATTTACAATATATATATATATATATTCCATCGGTATATTTATTTTGAATGCGAATTTAGTAGTATTTAATTCATCATTTTATTTCTATGTTTGTGGCAGTTAACAAAGAGAAAGTTTTCAAACATTTGAAAGTGTGATTTTCTCAATATTAAACCTTCGATAATATTTTATATTGTATATAATTATGAATATAGTAATACATCATTTGTTATAATCAGCACAAAAGTTTGAGCTTTAAGAAAGCATCTATACAAAGGGAGAAAAACGAACATTATTGCCATTTTTATTGCTTTAGAAAATGTACCTAATGAAGATAGATTTTTGTCCATATTTTTAAAAAAGTTTTCACTTATTATTATTATTATTATTATTATTGTTTTAATCTTAAGGAAAGTTAAATAATACCGTGAATATTAAAACAGTAAAAACAAATTTGAAATATTTAGATTATTTAATAGCAAGGTAAAAATTCTGAAAATATGCATTTACCTTTAAAAAATTTTTTGTTTGAAAAAATAATCATTACATTTTCACTATTGTGTGTTGCAGAAATTTAAAAATGTGTGTGTTATTAAACTTTATTAGGCAATAATAATTCTTTTTTTGAAATTAACTTTCAAATATTATTTGTAAAATGATAAAGATTGCGGTTCAGGTACATTACAAACCACAGAAAAGGGTGCAATATTTTGATATATTCATAAGCAAAATATTTAAGTTTTATAAGATCAAAATAAATATGCAGGATATATATAATATGTATATATATATATACATATATACTTTATAGTTGATTATTATAGAAGTAAGATTAACCTAATATCGTCTAATATGCATTTCTTTTTCGTCTTTGAATTCTAAATGATTATTCTTGATAATTTCTAAAGCTGCATAATTCAGAGCATGCCTAATTATATCAGCTTTTGTAATTTAAAACTGAATAAAGAGAATTATCAGTTGGATATAATCACAACATTGTGCGTTTATAATTTAAATATTTTAATACCACTCCATTGTTTTCATTTAAATTGTAGATTACAAGGATAATTTTACTCTATTTTAATTTAAATATCGTAATACCTTTACCATTGTATTCATTTAAATTCTCAATTTAGAGTTTCAGATTAAATGATGTAATATTTTAATGATTTCATTCAAATGCAGCAGCTCGCAAGTTAATAGGAATTGGTACTCTGATAATTAGGATTTACTGAATTTCTATGAATTTGAATTTTACAGAGTACATAAGTATAAGTACTTGCTATCTAAAATTAATTATTTTTATCATTTGTATAAGTTAAAGCTAAAATTATGTGAAAATATAAAAAGCGCTATTCATTATCCGTGGCAAATCGATTAATATGTTGAATTCCATCTTTCTTATAATGGTATGACTTTTGACTTGCGTATCATCAATTCGTTGTCCCTCGTATCATCAAGCATTGAGTCCCCTTTTCCCCCTTATATATAAAGCAATACTCTCGTGCCATGTCAAATAAGGCGGAATTCAGCGATATTACGTTCAGTGAAGGACCATCTTGTCACTAGTAGCACTTGTAGTGACAAGCTGCTATGACAGGAAGACAATAATTGCCAGCTGGCATTCTATGTGTGACGTCAGACATAGTAGTCTTCGTTCACATCGTATTTTTCATACTTTTACACATATTAATTACTACCTATTATTTGTTTATTTATTTCGTTTCCAAATACTTATAGATTAGAAAAAATAATTGTCGTATTTTCTTTCTCTTAAAAAATAACCTTCTTTTTAATTTAATTCGAAAGTAATTTAACGAAAAATTGTATAAATGATAGAATCAGAAAAACGATATAAGCCGTTTAGATTCGACATAAAATTTTAGCTCTTTCTAAGAGATAAAAGTTATGCGTTCTTTGTAAAACATCATGAATGTGATGATAATAATAATAATAATAATAATAATAGTAATAAAGTATGAATGATAGTGCTGAAAAAAGTTATCTTTCATTTTAATTTTTCTATAGAATAAGCAGGCCTTTTGATAAAAAAAAAATCATTTTTTTAAGAGTGAAAAATTAGCATAAACATGTTTATACAGAGAATTATAAACAAATAAGTTTACGAATGTACAATTATTTAAAACACCAAAATATGTAGTGATAAATAAAAATAACTTAATCTATTGTTGTAGGAGAAAAATAGAGAAAAAAAATCTTTAAAAAGTTATTGAAAAATTATGTACTTCTCTAACAATTTAGTACCTGAAGAATAAAATTTTCCAAGCAAATAATATAAATTTCAAAACCAGCCAACAACTGCTTCGAATTCAAATTATTAAAAAATATGTCCTTCATCAGCTTAAAAAAATAGAATAAATAAAAATAAAAATAAAAGCTGTCTGCACAGTGAAAGTTACTACTCTCTGTGTACACCTGCTTATTTTGCAATTTATGGTGTTTACTTACAAATTTCTATGTATCGTCATTGCATTTCAATACTTCGTTGCATTTTACTATAATAAATACGCTTTCATTTCAGGCATAAATATTGTAATATCAAACTTTATTTATATATTTTTTCTGTATTCTTTTAGGTGCATGAACTTTGCGATAATTTCTGCCAGCGTTATATAAGTTGTTTAAAAGGCAAAATGCCAATTGACCTGGTCATTGACGAGAGGGACAGCAAGCCGGGCGACTTGGGGGACAACAATAACAATAGCAGTAATGGTGGTGGTAATGGTGGAGGAGCTGGTTCGGGAAACGGGGGTCATCCCGGGGGCCGGGGTAACCCAGATACTACCGGACATTCCTCCGACAACTCATCCACTCCAGACCAAGTAAGTTTCATTTCCAATATCTATTGTTATTTATTTTTTATGTTGATGCGTTAAATTTACATATTTTGATACTCTAATTATCTTATTATATATAAAATTGAAAGGAATTGGTACTATTTAGTACAAATCAGTTTGGCAATTACTAAAGATGTACCAAATTATAGCAATCACTAAAAATCTGGAGGCTTGTCATGATTCCAAATTCCATGCTGGGTATTTGCGAACCACTTCAAGCAGGAGGTTGCGGTCTGATTAATTTACACGTCTTACGATTAAATTAGACGTAATTATAAGAAACAAAAATTGTCAGTTATTTTTTAATTACTCTCACATAATCTGTTTAGAAACATTTCATTTCGACCAACACTTAGTAAAGTTTATTTCTAAGAAATAAAAAAAATAAAAATCGTTTTGGAAATTAGTGTACTTAATATGGTATACTGAAAAACCATCTCTGGTGTCCGGTTTTCAGCACTCTTAGTTGTGCCCTGGCATGAATTGCTTATCTATTTTTGGTGCAATCTCTTAACAGGTACTGCTGTAGCTATTGGGCACCTGATATAATTAGATATATATTTTTCTTTTATGATTTTGTTTTAAATATCTGCCTTCTTAAACAAAAAAAATTCTCTTAAAAATTATTTTTATTATCATGAATAAAGTACGTTGATACGAGACATTCTGTCGACATTCAGGATGACGTTGCTTCATATTTCCGAACCACAATCAAAGTTATCAGACCAAAGTTCAGTGTTTTAAGTTATCACAGTATCGAAATCTTCTCCTCTCTAATCGATGACAGTTCCACAAATATTATTTCGGTCGTTGATAAGACCCTATCGGAGTGCTAAAATTGATAACACTATAACGATATGACATTCAGTTGTTTGTCCACTTCAACACCTGCAGCGATTAGAAAAAGCGGCCTCTTTATATAATTTGCCATCTTTTCCTGTCAACAATTGAGCCAAGCTATAGGAATTTCTCTCTTTTTCTTCCCTTCACAACTACACTCCAGATAATACGTATTTATGGATATTATAAGATAATATCCATATTAGTACATATAAATACAGTTATATGCATAATCTAAGTAGTTTTTTTTTTTTTTTTTTTTTTTTTTTTTTTAATAATGATTTAGTTAAATGATTAGTACATATTAAATGTTAAAGAAACAAATCTAATAATTTATTTAAACGTTATAAATTAATAGTCAATTAACAAATTCAATGCTATCAATACATATAAAAAGAAAATTTTCGTGTATCAAACAAAGGAGCGCTTTAACAATACTGTATCAATATAAAGCGAAAAAAAAAAAAAAAATCAGTGCTAGTTGAATACAATTTTACTTTTACATTCAGTCACCTACTTTAAATAATCTACGTGAATACACTTTTTACTTACAACTATAAAAACGCTACTAACAAGGCCAAAATGTGCTACTTGATAATTAAACATTGCCGGTCTCCCATTACGCACATGCTTCTTCCAAATGCAAACGGAGCAAAAATCAAAATGCACTTTATGATGTAATATTACGTATTCTTAAAAAAAAAAAAAAAAGAAAAGAAAGAGGCTCCATAAAGTTTGAACGTATTCTTAAAAAAAAAAAAAAAAAAAAAAAGAGGCTCCATAAAGTTTGAAATTATCCAATCTAAAGTTCAAGTTGATGATTTTTACCAACTATTTAATCTTTGTACACTGTTAAAACTTTCAACAGAAAACTCTGTGTAATCTATTATCTTAAGTCTTACGTAAAATTACAGAGAAAAATAATCCGAGAAGTTGAAAAACTTATTTATACATTCATTTTATTAAGTAATATTGATTTAATTAATTAATTGTGAGAATATATTTCGGACTTGTAATTCTTTTTCTAAAGTTGAAACAGTCATTTTTAATTTTAATTAAAAAATAATAATAATAAAATTACGTAAAAGTACAGATTAAAAATTGAAAATCTCGATTATTCACTTTTAAATAAAAATTACTGTAAATTTACAGAGACTCTGGATAAATATTTACATTAAATTTACAGAAATTTTAACAGTGTACACAATCTCCCTCATTTGATTGCGAATTTATATGTTTCTGGTTCGTTTTTTGTTAGATGATTTGAGAACGCACTCACTTCCACAATATCAGACACAAAATAATAATATAAATTTACAGAAAGAAAATAGTTCTATAAACTTTCACAACTGCCATAAGTGATTTTTTTAAGGTGTGGATATTTTTTATTGCTCATATATTTTAAGTATTTTGTAATTTTTCATTTGTCAGGCAAAACATTTCCAATGACTTTTGGATTTATTCACGCATTATATAGCTGTAGATATTAGATAAAGTTTTAGAATGCGCAAATATATTGCAGATACTTTTTTATTTTCTAAAATCGTTACTAGTTAAAATTATTTCGCTGTGTATTTTTTTTTTTTTTTTTAAATCAGAGATATGCGTAATCTAATAGTAAATACAAACATGTGGAATATTTTAAAATAAATCTTTTATTTTATGAATAAATATGTTTTGTTACTTTTACTATTTTTTGTGGTGCAGCAAAACCGATTTAAAAATAAGTTTTTTGTGTCAAAAATTATACATTTCCATATCTGCTTGAATTTATGTGTCACATATTATGTGTATTTATTCATTTGATTTCATTTTACATATGTTTACACATAAAAAAATATTTCTTCATGTGAAAGCTTTTTATGTTAACTATTTTCTGAAAATGAACAACGAAAAAAAAAAATAATAATAATAAATAAATAAATAAATAAAATAAAATAAAAAAGTTTATTTTAAGAGTACTTTATTCCTTAAAAACTAAAAGTGCCTTATCCCTTAAATCTAAAAAATAACTCACACTATAACAATAAAATTTTATTTTATTCCTTTTCTTAAATTAGATTATTCGATAATAGGTTTACATAAATCGTTGAAAAAATATATCTTTATATAAATAATATAGTATTGCGTTAATTTCAACTTATTTTCTTTTCCATAACAAGTATTTGTATAAAAACTTTGATTGTGGTTTTAACGATTTTTTTTAAACATAATATACTTATTTAAAATACTAATAATAATTATAAACTAACAGAAAAGGAAGTGCGAATAATTCTACTACAAATACGCATAATTTAAAAATAATAATATTTATTATTATTTTGATTGTTTTGCTTGAACGATTTTTATCGTATCGCAAAAGAAATATACTTTTTAAAAATCCTTTTAATTTTCTTCTTTTATTTATTTAGCTATGTTTTTCTTGCTTTTATAAATTTTTACTTGGTTTTATTGGCAATTAAATTATTAGATTTATATTTTACACCATTTCTCTCATGGTAAATTATCCATGAAATATTAAAGCTACAGTGAAAGGTTGAAATGAGAAATAAAGTTTAGGAGTCAGTCAACCTTTTCTTTTTAATTAATTTCTTTAAAAAATTATGAATTGTTACTTTCTCTTACCCATAAGGTAGAGAAAGCATTGTTTTGGGGTCAAATTTTTGAACGCGAGATTTTGTTATATTTACACGTTTTGAGGTCCCCTGAATACGAAAATCATGTTTTTAGCAAATGGTCTGTGTGTATGTCTGTGTGTGTGTCTGTGTGTTATCAGCATATCTCAAAAACAAATTATGGCAGAAAGTTCAAACTTGGTATTCTAAATGTGTATCATATAGGGATGCTACAGTAAGCTTTTTGTTAAGATCAAACAAATGGTTCGTGTACAGGGACAATCAAGAGAATTCTAATACATTACGTCTATGGGGGAAATTGCAGGAAAGTAGAGTTTAACGTCTATAGACTGCACTAAACCAAATGAATCAAATATATATTTTTTGTAATAGAGATAGTTAACTGAGAATTTTTTTTTTTGTGTATGTAGGAGTCTCGCCTAAATTTTCATGATGGGTATCTTTCAAAAGAGCTCGCCAATACCTTTAAAACGAATGGTTGAACCATCGATCTGCGATAATTAAAAACAAAGTTATTGTATTTTTTTTTTTTTTTTTTTTTTACTTTTAACAAAAAAAAAAAAAAAAAAAAAAAAAAAATCGTACTTTTTATTTATTTATTTATTTATTTTTTTAATATTGAGAATAAAATGGACTTTTTTTTGGATATTTGGTGTTATACTACTTCTCTAATATGGAAATAGTCTGCCTTATCATAAAAGATAATTTTTTTAAATAATAATTTTAATAAATTATTTTTTAAAAAGAGAATTATTTTTTAATAACCGAATTAAATTCCATATAAATGTAGGTGCATTAATGAAACGGGGGATTGAGGGGGGCGGTAGCCCCCCTCACACAGAACTAATTATCATATAAAACTCTTCAGAAGCCTAATATGAATTGTTTAACGTAGGTTTACATAACATTACTCGTTATCTTACCTATTAATCTGCAACCTGTATTTATAGTATTAAATTTCAGGGTAAGAGAAAGTCGTGTGAGTGACACACCAGATTATTTATTGTTAAATTTATTTAATACAATTTTAAAATAGTCCTTAGTCTATGCATCATCATTAATATTAGGATAATGGATTTTAAAAATTAAAACTTATTAATTTATTTCAGATGCATTCTACATTCAGAATACATAAAAATAAATAAATGAATAGACGTGTAGGAAGTAGTAAAAAGTATCCACAAATTCTGTGCAAATTACCACATAAAAATTAGTAACAATGAGCTGAGTTTATATGAATTTAATTTACGTTTTATTTTTTAAATAAAAATAGCAATCAATTTCATCAAAATATATTTATTATGCAAAAAAAATTCCGGTCCCCAAGTAAACAACTTTTGACATCAGGACAAAAAGGTTTTAAACTAAAATTATTTTAAAATCGGTTCTATATTATAAAATTACTTTTAAACCTTTTTTATTTATATTTCCAGCAATAACATATATTTCATTTTGTATTAATGTACAACTAAATGACACAACTGATAAATATTAATATTTTGAAATTATCGCATAATATTATATGAGTTATAAAATAAATATTCGAAAACTTTTTGAATAAATAAATAAACAGAAAACAGTAAAACCTTATGCATAAATATGCAAAAATATTTACTTTTCTCGTATTCGCCATTTTTTTGTTTATCCATACCATACGACTATTTTAAAATTTAAATTTCTTACACTTTTACAACTTTTTAATTATTATTATTATTATTATTATTATTATTATTATTTTATTTTTTTTTTGGAGGGGGGGGGGGGTTGATGAAAGAGAGTGGCCTTAAAATTTCTTAAAATTTCTTAAAATTAGATATAAATGAAATACATTCATTTTAAAATTGTATAGTGTATTCTTTTTTTTTTTCTGGAAAAAAAAGGGGGGGGGGGGAAGAGAAAAGAAAAAGAAGTCTAAATTGACATTTTTAGTTTATTTTTGAATTAGACTGCATATTTTCTCTCTCATTTTTGGACGTATTGTTTTATCTTAAACTTACACATTTTGCTGCTATTACGTTCTATGTGTAATTGTTTTATTTTCACTTGATAAAGCATCATGCCTGATTATATAAATCAGAAATAATAGTAATCATAATAATCATAATACGTATTTGTATATTTTACTGCGTTTGTTTACACATCCCGTTTATTTCATCCTTCAACGTTGTTCTTCTGTGCATTTTATTATAACTGTGTATAATATAAATTTTATTTCCATTGCACTATCAAAATAAAATATTTTATGTAAAACTTTCTCCAAATGAAAACCGTTAGCAGATTTCACATTATTTTCGGTGCGTGGCAGTCACGGACTCATCTTTATAAAGAGAAAATTGATAACTACTCAAACACCCTGTCTCTTTATTCTGTGATTTCAAACACCTCCTATACATTTCAAAATTGTCAATTTTAACCTACTTTATTTTTTCCATGACGGTACAAGATAAATGTAAAGTCCCTGAGACATTACTAAATTTAATTAAAACCTACTATATACTTGGATAAAAATTGTTTTAATCTTCGAATGCTATAAAAAATAAATTGTTATGCACCTATTTCGTATTTTATATAAAGTTCAAATTTTCGATAAATAAATAAACTACTTAATGATATAATTTTAGTAGTGATATAGAATTACGCTTCCGTATTTATCATTCTGATTGATAATGAATAAAATAATGTTATAAAAAACGCTTCTTCGTTACATTATTTTTTTATGCTTTAATCTGAAATCAAGTCTACTGGGGAGGGGGGGGGGAGAACACAGTGACTTTTTTTATTTGATTTAAACCATGTCATTAGAATTTTGAAAAAAAAAATTTTTTTCGGTATTGTTACTGCACATGCATATATAAGTAGCTTTTATTCTTTTCTTTATTCATATTTTATGATATTATATTAATGTGCCTTTTTAGCTTCGTCTTTTTTTTTAAGATTAGATTTACATGATATCCTCATATGCATCATCCTAAACACTGCTTGCGATTATAATTCAAAATTTAAACAATTTCAATTATTACAATTTTTTTTTTTTTTTTCAATTGAATTGAAACTATATGTTCACTCCTCAATGGATAAAATTTAAATCGATTCCCATCGTAACTGAACAAAAATTATAATATGAAATATTCTGAGAGAAGTAACACTAACAGAAGCTGATGAATAACCATAGCGTAATTCATTAGCATCCCTTACTCACATAACCCTGTTATTACGCGAGTGAAAGAAAAAGAGATTACACACCAACTTCTCTAATACAACCTCCGTAGTTGTTAAAATGCATCGAGATCCGGTCTTTTAATGTATTATTCAACGACATCCAAATAACGCAACTCAAAAAACATCCTATCCTTCCCCTTAATACATACTCGAAAAGGACAGAATTAGCCTTAACAAGCAATTTATCGATCGTCTCGTATCCAGCTGTGAAAAACTTATCAACAATGATGCATCCTCTTGGCTCCGTAATTAGCAAATAATACGCACTACATAAAATCCTGTATCTGCCGTAGCTACCAAGGAGGCTTTATTTCTAGGTACTTTGTAATCATTGGTAGACTGCATCTTTTCGTTATGCAAGGTGTGGCATCCCATAAAACGAGTCATTTAAATCCATAAGCCCTAATCAATGAAGAGCAGCTCCCATCATAAAATTCTCCCCGCTTTAAGATTTTTTTTTTTTTTTTTTTTTAATAATAATAATATAATATTTTTTTATTCTGTGTTTTAAAATTCCTGAGAGGGTCTCTTCATTACATTCAGCATATTATGGATGAGATGGTCATTATTAATATGCTTCTGGTATTATTCTTGGATCATAAAATAAATATGCAGAAATCATTATAGAAAAAGGGCACGAAAAAAATATTTATGAGGATAATTTTTAAAGACTCTTCAGAGAGAGCTAGGGAAAAAAAAAAAAAACTTTATTAGAAATTTTAAGCCTGAAGTGAAAATTATTTTTCCCTGCTTCTATATTAAGAAAAATATATGGTAAATTATGCATAGTTATTACACTGTTATTGATATGTTTGAAATCATAATCAAAATATATAAATGGAATTAGTTTTGAAAAATTTTAAACTAATTTACATATTCAATAATTAAATATTTATTAAATTAAAAATAATGTATCTTTTAGCGTAATAAAATTTGCGTTTGATTTCTCTCTAAATTTTTGCTGGCGCTTTTCTGGTTACGTAACTTGATATTAAAATCGCTTTTGCATTCCCATAGTGATAGCATTATTGTTATTATTATTGTGGTTTTTTTTTTTATTTATTTATTTTTTTATGTACGTTTTTTACTTTTTTTACTTTCCTTACTTTTTCTCTTTTATCTGTTAGCAGAAAATAATAACTTAGTTTCCAGACAATTGCAAAAGATTTTTTATATTTTTTTTTATGAATGAGATATAATTTTACAAATGCGAAAAAATTGATTGTAATTTTAAAATACACTCAACCAGTATTACAAAGTATGATACTGTATTTAAAAATAAAACTATTTGTTCTAGTTTGGTTAAAATGTAATCTATTCCTATGGCTATAGTACTTTTAATTTCAAAAACATATTTGCATAATCACTCTCGGCATATTTGGCTTAGCTTTAAAAGATATCACTAAACGAATAAAAAAAAAAAAAGAAAGTCTTGCTTACATCAAGACTTTTATCATTTATTTTGGCTTTTCCGATCTGTTCTCTGATGACAGCGAAAGTAACTCTTGAGTACAAATAAGCTTAAATGTATATGTGTAAATATGTAATACCGCTGCTAACTCCATGCTTTTATAACTCTCTTGTTCTTAATTATACCTTTGACAGTGTTCTTTATGCGATGCAGGCCTGCGGGGGTTAAAATGATTGCTTTGTGCATCTAAGTATAGTTTAGCAATGTCTAGATATTAAAAGCTTGTACGAAAGCTATTAAAGTCCAATCAATCATGTGGTCAGTCAGTCGTATTTACCAGATTATGCTAAAGATTAAAAGCTACTATGAGAAGAATCAAGCAGGATGTGCGGTCTGATCTACGATGCTGATATCAATGGAAACAAAGAAAGCATACTAACGAACTCTCCCCACTTTTTTCTTGAAAATCGACTTGGAAATGCTGATTATCTCGAGCATTCAAGACTAAATTTGATATCAGAAAGTAATTCAGCAAAAAAGAAACTTTGTTTTAATTTATGGTCGATTGATTCATATTATGTATGTGATCCATTTAACTGCTACAATGATTTTGCTGTGCGGTGAAATTCGCTCAAAATAAGTGTTTGTTTACGGTATGTTGAATCTTCAACTGTCTGGTTCCCAACCTGAGTATTGTAAAACGTAGATTTCCACCAAATGCTTTCAAGGATTCTGAAAATCGTTAGGCTTTTTAAGTTTTTAAATATCAAAGAAGTGTGATGTGAGAAAGTCATAAACTGGCCTAAAGCACGGATGTTATTTCAAAGATTCTGCGAGCCCTTAATAGTTTTTGCAATGCTTAGCCCATCTATTTGTTAACTTTTAATTTCCTTAATTATGAGTTGATTTTCGGAAATTTCTTTTGTAAATTGGAATTTTTATTTGAAATAGATTAAAATTTAATATCTTGAAAATATTGTTGAGTTAATTGTTAAGGAAAGCCACTTAAAATTTCTATTGATTAATGTCCCCAGTAGATAAAATTTGCGTTAAATTAAAAAAAATAAAAGACAATAAATGTAATTCCTAATAATTGATAATGTATCTTTATTTTTTTTTCCCTCGATAGACTAATCTTTTATACGTTTCATTAATACACGTGATTATTTTTTTAGTAGTTGCGATTCCATTGTAAATATTTTTTTTCCCAACAAGATCAATTTATTAGTTTCAACCTACCTATAGAAAAGAAGAACATTTAAAAGTACATTTATTATTTTAACTTTTAAATGTTGAAATGTATTTGTATCTTATGTACTTGTATTTCTAAAATTTAAGTACATCATGTACTTCTTTAAAGTGTAAACTCGTGTAGTATTATGTATTTTAGTAACGGTTAAAAGAAACTTTTATATTTCGCATTTTCATTTTCGTACATAAATATAATCAATCGTGTGGTAAAGTGATTTTAGTAATACTTAAATATCTATATTCTTAAGTATTAATGTGCTGCGTATACATTCTAAACAGCATATTTTTAATCCTTAACTAGTGTGTTATAGTCTTTTATAAACTTTCTTGTACAGCCATTCTTATGCATTTTAATTGCGCAGTTGTGTTATTCCTATTTCTGCGTATTTTAGATATACATCTGCATCCTTTTCCACACAGCGAATAGTGAGAAAGAGTTTTAATATTCATCACAATATAAAAAATGTAGAAGAGCTACCTGATGAGTAATCTAAACTGAATCTGAAGAAATGAAGTTTTTGAAATTAATATTACGTATAAAATATTGAGCGAAACTTTTGAGAGCTGTCATGTAAATCAGGAAAAGCATACATGTTGAGTGATATGCACTCAGTTGAACCAAAATCTTTTTAAATAATAAATATCATATATATTATGTGTTATGTGATGTTATAGATACTGACATTATTATAACTATATTTTAAAAAGTGTGGAATAGCCGTCCAAAACATGTCAGCCATTATAAATCAGAAACGTTTCACATAATCAACATATTGATTAACGAATTTAATACAATACCATGCAGTTACAATTTATGTAGAAGTTTAACTAATATTAAAGCTTCGAAGAATTTTAGTCATAGTATATTTTATTACAGACCTCACAAGATTTGTGTAACTCACAGACTTACATGTATTTATAAAAATAGTCAAATTGTAACTTAGACAATTTAAACGTGTAAATCCAAGAAAAACTGAAAACCGAAAGCACAAAAATTTTACTATTCCCCAATTACTGCAGATGGAAATGTAAGTTTATTGTGTAAGATAAATTTTACTATTCAAACAGCATGTAAATTTTCATACATTTATGTTGCCACGATTCTTTTGCTTTTCTGCTTCTCTCTTCATATCCTTTATGTACATTTTATTTAGTAAAAAAAAAAAAAAAAATCTTACTACATAACTTTTCATGTTAAACATGATGTTTTACTTTTAACTACATTTTATTTCTTTCATAAAGAAATTTTCCTGTTAATAGTGTTTTCACCTCCTTCTTACATGCAAACAAAATCTTTGCCATTTTTTGTTGGCCGCGAAATTGTTGCGTGCGTTGTAAAATTCATCTCAATGAATCAATACAAAGCATTGCAAACTTCCCAAAACATTAAAAAAAAAAAAAAAAAAAAAAAAAAATCCGTTTCCGCCAAATTTGCTTTTCTTTTGCGCACGTATTTCCAATTAAACTATATCCAGTCCGATAATTATTAGGAATAACACCGTTATAAATGTTTTGCAAAATTTTGTTTCTTATCGATGTCCATTTTTTTTTTTTTTTAACAATACGACTGTGTTTATGGATTCCAATGCTTCCTCTGTTAATTATTCAAATCAAACAAATTAAAAAATAACAAATTGAAATATAGAATTTTGCGTGGGAGATGGCAACAGAGGTATTAGTTGTGTTCTATTCATTCATATGGTGACGTGTAATTTCCAAGCGTGAATAAAGGGCGAGGAACATCTGTTTAGAGTTTTGAATTCCGTGAGTCCCTTCTCCTTGCGTGCTGAGCTCTCATTGTTTTGACCAGGATCAATGGTCGGAACTTGCAAATCAATGCAAGTTGTCAGCGGGAAAGTTTTTTTAGTATAAGACGCTTTTCGCTTATTTCGAAATTCGTTGTAATCGGAATTACAAAATTGTGGCAAATTCTCGATGGCAAAGTTTTAATTTCTCCAAGTTAATTATTTTTCAGTGCCCTCGATTAATTTAGTGGAATTTTGTCGATAAAATTAGTAAAATTTAAGTCATCTTCAATATTAAGGTCCTGATTATTTTTGAGATGCATTTGGTGTTATGATTTATTCTTTGGATGATTAAAATTTATTTCGATTTTTTTTTTTTTTCTATATGTCTTAAAATTTTACAAATGTCTTAATCAGATATTTTTATTTTATTTATTTATTTATTTTTTTCAATGAAAAATGACATTACTTTATAAAATATATTTTGTAAATATATACATATATATGTATATATTTAAACAATCTTTTTTTAATTTTATATGATTCATATTGTAAATAATCTTAATTTATAAAACATACTGCAATATCTTTTAAATGCGTTTGAAGTCATAGCTTATTCTTTGAATGATTCGAACTAATTTTGTTAATTTGTCTAAATGTAATAATTTCTACGAATGTCCTAATTTGCAGTTTTCCATTATTTACTTGAGTATGGCAGAAAAAGACATCACGTTATCTATCTATCTATCAGGAGTGAAACTTTTCAGGGAATACCCCTCAATTCAGGGTTTTTGAAAATTTTGCTGTCTCTGAATTTCATGTTAAATTATTTTGTTTTATAGAAATTTCTCATTTTAAATGTTCAATTTGCCTTATAAGGCATTAAGAACTCTGAAAACATCACTTTTTAAAGGTAGTCATATGACATATTGATAAATTTCCCCTATCTGCATGCAAGTAACAGTTTTCAGTATTTTTGTATGTTAGATAGTTTCATCCCTGATCTATCTATAGTCAAGTTTTTATAAGCCGTATTATAAAACATATTATCTTACAAATATTTTTTAAATGCATTTGAAGAAGTCATGACTTATTCTTTGAATGATTCAAATAAATTTTAGTATTTTTTCTATTTAATGTCTAAATATAATAAAATTCTGCAAATGTCCTATCTGCAATTCTCCATTACTTTTCTGAGTATGACACAAAACAATGTTAACGTTTGATTTTTTTTTTTTAATATATATTACTTATTTTGTTAATTTTTTCATTTTTTCATATAAATTAATTTAATATATATATATATATATATATAATAAAGTATTGCGAACATTTCGTTAGTGAAATGGCATTCTCAAAATTTATTAATTAAAAAATAAAAAATGTGTGTATATGCATTTTATTTCTTCTTATTTCAAATTAAATTTCATGCAAAGCACTTAATATAATTCACATATAGCGATATTGATTGCATCACAAAATCATAAAAAAAAAAAAAAAAAAAAAACAGAGGGAGGATTTCTCTTAAACATGTTTTAAATAGTTATAAAATATATATGATAAAAATAAATAAATAAAAAGTATACATTGAATCAAGTAAAACAACAATTTACAATTCCTACACACACACACTAAAAAAAAAAAAAAAAAAAAAATGTAAAGTAAAGAAAAAGACAGAAATAGTCTGATGTTCAAATCACAAAAATTATAAATGTAAAAGCGTAATCATCAAATCGCTAATCTAGGAATATATTAGAAATAATGCGTAAGGCAAGGAAACCAACGCATTTGCGTAATATTAATAATATAATCAATTGAAAAATGTTAGACCTACTCATGGGTTACTAGATCTTACTCTTCATTATTCTGCCTTTCGTAAAATAATAATAATAACAATAACAACAAAAAAAGAACGTCTAAGCATTTTTTCCCCCATGAAGAAACCATGTAAAAATTTTGAATTTGTTTGAGGCGTCTAGTTTCACCAGAAGTATTTTCAATAAAAAGTTTAATTTTTGATATAGTTTACTTTCAATTTCGTTTTTTATATAAGAATAAATATAATTTCTTTATGTAAAAAAAATAAGAATAAGAAGCAAATAAATAATAATTAAATAAAATTATTAAATAAATAAACGTGTAACCATTTTGCTTTTTTTGGAATACAATACAATCATATACAGTGAAACCTCTCAAGTTGGACACCCCTCTAAGTTGGACGCTTTTTCTCGGAACGGAATGTATCCATTAACATTATATGTAACCCCTTTAAGTTGGACACCTCTCTAAGTTGGACACTTTTTCTTGGAACCGTAGGTGTCCAACTTAGAGAGGTTTTACTGTATTAATATTTCTATTTTAGTAGTACGTTTTCTTTTTTAAAAAATGGCACTTTCATAAGCATTTCGATTTATGGCCTTTGAGAACAATGTCGTATAATCTATCAAAGTAAAAAAAAATACTTTTCATTTATATTTTAATAAGAAAATAACATTTATATTAAAGATTAACATGTATTTTTGGGAAAAAAAAAAAAAACTTTCTTCATTGTTTCTTTTTTTTTTTTTTTTAAACAATGAAAATTTTTTTCTATAAGAATTACTGGCATAAATACTTATTAAACCGCTCAGACGGTGTTGTGGTTAGCGTCCCTGACTCCTACGAGGTTGGGCCTGGGTTCGAATCCCAGAGAAGGCACGGATGTATTGTCCCTGTTAGGGGTAGCGATGACCGCCCATTGGGTGTCTTTTAAAAAATAGTCATCAATTCGCCGATCCCCCAGCCAATGCTTGTGGCATGTGTGCCGCACCATTAGAAAAAATATATATATATATATTAAAATTAAAAATGAAGTGTTATCTCGAAAATTGATATAACAACAAAAGTCTACAACACATCGCCTAAAACGTATTTTAATAACTGTGCCACTTTATTTTTTTATTTTTTGTTATTTAACGAAATTAAGAGATTTAAATAAAGCTTTAGGGATATTATAAGTAGAAGAATTATTCAAATTGGATATCTAACTCCTTAACGAACACATTAGACTGTCCTCAGTGTACCAAACTCTTTCTTAAATAAATTAAATGTTAATTCTACAAAACAATTAGCGATTTTTCATTTGTTTAATTAAACCAAACGTTTCTGTTTACGGAGTTCTCATAAACTCAAAGAATGCTAATGCAATAGAGTCAGTAGAGACCTTGCAGTTCTTTTTTCAACTGCTCGAAAACACAATAGCTTCCTAAACACTTTTCTTTACACCTGAACGAAGCCGCCAAAAAACGTCTTATTTAGCCGATACACAACCCACTACTAAACGAAAAATAAAATTAAAAGCAAGTAGCGGGAGTAAAACAAAGGAAAAACGCAAGAAAATAAAAAAATAAAATAAAATAAAAACCAAACTAGCGTGACCAACAATGTATGCTTATCGGTCTTTCTCGATGTAGTCTGCTAAAACAAAATAATCAAATCGTAGGGGGAAAAAAGTGGCAGCAAAGTGTAAGCGTGATCGTTAATGAACTACTTAGTAGGAGAAGCACATATACAGGTATGTTCAGAAATTGACTCTGGTTGCTGGGCGTCGCCGCCGTTAGCCCGTGGCCACAACACAATCTCAACTAGGGATGGTTCTCTAATTAAATCGTTAAATGACCCCGGCGTTAAGGGTGGAATATATTAAAATATTGCCGCGACGGCAGTGAAAGTATTTAAAAAATAATAATAATAAAATGAATGCTTTTAGTTATCGTGATTAAAAGAAAAGTAGAGTAAAAAAATCTTTGTAACAAAGATAGAGTTTGCAAATTATGTCGTATCATGTGTAGATATGTATACAATACATATAAATGCCCGTTACATATATATGTAAACTATATGAATATTTACAAATCACAAATTAGAAAAAAGGAAGCGCATTCATGCAGTCAGTCTATGATTTACAATAATGAAAAAAATATTTATTTCCGTCTTTAAAAAGAAAGTATTGGATTCGTAAGTTTGCGTTTTTCACTTTTTATTTCTTTTTATTTATTTTTAGCATGTATTTTAAAGAATTTTGAACACGCTTGGAATGACATCAATATAATATGTATAGGTGTGACAAAAATTTTATGTAAACCTTAAATTAAAAACTCTAATGCATGGAATTTCATAAAAGTTATATTTGGTTGATATAAATTATTATTTATGAACTTTTGATGCATATTGCCCAACAGGTTATTCTGCTATGTTGCAGTTTTCTTTGCTTATGAGTTGGAGATACTTCAGCTTCTATAGTGTGTAACTGCACCAGACCTAATATGAGAGATGACTATTTGAAAAAAAAAAAAAAAAAAAAAAAAAAAAAACTTACTTAATTTAGGTGTATATCGATCTACGAAAGTGGTGCTTTTATTACTCCCTTTTTCGATTTTATAGATGTATATAGACTGTATATGTAAATTTTTTATTGTAAATATTCACTACGTTGATTGCTTGTTCGATAAATAATGTTTTAATAATAATAAATTTGATTAGCATAAAGCTATGTTGATTTATTTTTTGTGCATATTAACCGGTAGGGGGCACTGTTATACAGAACAGTATAGAAGAAAGATTTGTGGCGGCCAGAGCATTATATTTTATTATTTTATCTTTCATTATGTTTTTCAAAAAATAAATATAACGCCTCCTTTCATATCTATCATGTATGAAATATGCGATACAAAATAAAAATTACTTTATCGCCTACATATGTCCTGCATTGGTTTTCGGGCGTTTGTACGTACATGATGCTGACATTTGATCTGAAAGCGAACGAAAAGCCCTCTAAAATCGCGGACATACCAGGGCAAAGCGTTCCATCCCCTTATCGTTGTCTCTTGTATTATGTTACATCTGGAGATGACAGCTGCAGGGACAGGATTTGGCTCGTTTCCTGCGGATCAAACATTCCGAAAGTGAGGAAAATGTTAAGAAAGAAATGTGTTTCTGTTTCGCGATTCTCCCTCATTCAATGTTTGTGCTGTGTTTCTCAGGCGGAGAAGAAAAATTGTAACATATATGTTTTTTATTCAATACATGCATAAATTTCAGAATTGGTGCAGTTTTTATGGTTTTTTTAACATTTCCCAACATAGTTGAAAGTGTTTATGACTTCGGATTATCTATCTGTTTGTCTGTCTGTCTGCGCTCTAGCGTCCGTAAGTATTTTCAGAACAAACAGAATTTGTTAATCATGTTCATTATGGCATGTTCTTTTTTTAAAAATACTATGAATATCACAAGTAAACAAATTTTAATCAATGAAAATAAATTTATTTTTAACAGTAATATGCATCAAAAATTTGGTTTTGAAGTATGAATAATATATATATATATATATATATATATGAAATCACATAAATTGCGAAAATACGCAGGGTAGTACAATAAATAAATAGGCACAAATTGGGCATTGTAACACAAGTCGCATAGGTTGCTGTCCCACTCATCAGTGGCCAAGTCAATTGGCATCTTTCCTTTCAAACAAGTTATACATGCTGACCGAAATTATCACAAAGTTCATGCACCTAGAAAATTAAAAAATAAAAAGTTGTATAAACAAAGTTGGATAGTACAATATACAAATTTAAGAGAGTTTTTAAAGTTTTAACCAACGTTAAAGAGATGAAATAGGTATTTATAATTCTAAAATGAATCAAAATACTGGTGTCAAATGATAGTGAATAAAACTTCAAAGCAAAAACCATAAATTGCAAAATAAGAACAAGTGATGCCTAGCTTTCATGCTGCACTTGCGCCTACGTTTTTTGTCTGATGAAAGGCAGTGTTTAATTATTTCGACCAAAACAATTGTTTCATGTTTTTGCAACTTACGATGTTTGCTTACCAAGTTTTATTAGCTATACAAATTTTTGCCGGGTTCTTCATTTAATGGTATATAGTTATGATTTAAGATCGACGTTTCGCGAATTGTTTGTCCCTATAGCGCGCTTCACTGGATTTCGATAAACGTTTATTATATATTACAAAAAAATTTGGAAAAAAATTTTTTTTTCAGTGTAAGAAAGTAAAATCTTGATTGATTGGCATCACTTGACAGCCAGTTCTCGTACGCAATTTTTCAGTGAATAAATCACGTTACGAAATTACGAAATTAGTTCGCAACGCTGCACTGCTTATAAACTTGCATCCAGTTCAATGACTTGTTTCTGTGCTCATACCATTTTTATATATTCTAATGTGAAGCAACATATTTTTTTTTTTTTAAATCATTGATATTACAGGTGTTCCTGAAGAACATCTAATCAATTTATGAGATATGTATTCTGGTTAAATTTGAACTTAAAAAAAAAAAAAAAAAATCGGCCTTCACAAGTTAAGTAAGTTATGTAAGAAAAAAAAAGAAAAGAGTATTTAAATTATAATCCTGTTTAAGTAAATACAATTTCTATCTTTGCTGAAAAAAGGACCAAATAAGTTTGCGCTTACATTTGTGTGTGCATTTATAGTACTTTTTATTAAAAATATTCTTAATAATAATAATAATAATAATAATAATAATAATAATACGCTCGGATAAAAGAAAAGGAAAAATTGTCCAAAGTGTATAGTTAGTGAACAGTGTATATTTGGTTCATGAAAATATTTAATAGCTATTTAATAGGTAGGTAGTTGGATGAATAGATAGATCGATATATATATATATATATACATATAGAGAGAGAGACAGAGAGAGAAGAGAGTGAGAGATACTTAGAAAGGAGAAGAGTATATATAAGAACACAATATATTAGACTTTTTAAAATTTTATTTTTATTGAAATATATATAGAATTTTAAAATTATATTATATTATATATATATATATATATATATAGTAAAATTTTTATATATTAAAGTTGATAACGGGATAAAATGGCTATAAAAATTTTAATAATTCATCATTTCCTACAAATCTAATACTTTCGCAAACAACTACACTGGCTATGTTTGTTTTTGTGAAGCAGAAAAATTATTTACCCAAGAACTTAGGCAATATTTTTCTGAAGTATAAGAAAAATATTTTAAAATGTAAGAATATACTCTATAAATAAGTTTGGGAATTTTGTCAAAATAAAATTATGCGTAACACATGATTTTATTTTATTTTATTTTTTCCTTTATTGCATCAAAATCTCCATCAAAATAGTGGGCATTGTCACGTATCACCAGGCTAATCTTCCCTGATATTCTGTTTCTCTATCCCCATTTTCTTATCCCCCCCCCCTCTATTAAAACACATTATTTTTCCAAAGAAGCCTTTCCGTTGACGGTTAGTACTCTATGTTTATATACGATCGGAAGGACAGAGTTCGCTCCACATAATCCCACTGCAATATCATAAAGAAAGGAATCCCTTATCTGACTTCCACACTCCTCGATTCTTTCCACATTTTATCCGCTAAAGTGTAGATCTACCCTGGGCGGATATTACAGTATATTTATGTAGTTAAGATAGGTATATAAGTGTATAAGCGAAATATGTAGGTATAGAATTCTCTTATCTTAAAATTCAGAAGCTTTGTAGCATAATACCGATGAAAAGAATTCTGCTGAATTCTCCAGCACAATATATAAGTATACAGATATGTGAAAACTGTTAGAATAATTTTATTTTGGTTTTATTTTATTTTATCTTATTTTTTAATGCATGCGATAATTCTAGGCTGATAACTTTATTTGTTGATATAATATTTGTTTCATGCTCTAACATTAGATAACTAAAATTCGTAAAGTAGGTTATTTACCCCTGCCAGTTTTTCGAAATCGAAACGTCCCGTATACGCTGACACCACTATTTTATATTTTTCTATTAATGCCTCTCTATACTTTTAATTGGAATATTATAATACTTCTGTCAAAATACACTTTTTTGCTTTTGAAATAAATAACGGAAAATTAAAAATATACTTGTTTTTAATTCCTAGATTATGAGTTGAATGTTTAGTTACTTTTATCTTCTGACCGTAGTTTAAAGTAATATTCGTTTAATATGGGTATAAAGTCATTTTTATGGAAGAAATATCAAAGGTATTTATAATAATGGAACGGATATACTTCATTTTAATCTCAATGCATGGTGTTAGACCTACATATAGAAGTTTTTGTTCAAGAAAAGATTTCATAAAGTACTGTTGCTGAATCAGCTTGGCATTTTTGACGATCTTCACGTGTGTTTTAATTAAGTTCTATATTATCTCAGGATAATATATATATATATATATATATATATGTTCCAAATGCATTTCTTTTCTGCTTCATAATGCGGTAAATAAAGGGTTAAGTTTAGTTATCTTGGACAACGACTAGTTTGGAGGATTTATTTTCAGTTTTCCAATAAAATTTAACATGTTTACACCAGTTCGTCTAGCTGTCTGGTTGTGTTTTCATTTTATAAATATTTTTTAAATTCCGCAAAACCCCGTTGACTAAATTTACCCGTCACATCATAAATTCTAATAATTCATTATTACTTTTAAACATCATTGCTAAATGTAGGAAACGTATAATTCAACTGAACACGTAACGTTTTTCCTTTATGAATCCGAATATATTTATCTGGCCCATTTTTGTGTGAGAATCATTGATGTTATTCATATAATATTATATGAATAACATTGTTGAAAGCATCTTTTAAGGTATAAATATATATATATATATATGTGTGTGTGTGTAAATTTCGTATGTTTAACGCTGTATAATTGAAATTTTCTTATAAGAATTTTGTGACTTAGATCGTAAAGTGTTCAAATTATTTTGTTAGTTCTTGTATACAAACCAGTGTTGGTATGCGTAGAATTTTTAATAAAAAGCTGTCGACAGTAAATTAGAAAAATCTGTATAGAATGTATCATTTTTATAAAAGTCTTAAAATATTTATGAAAATGAAAACACACACAGACAGACAAACTGAAGTCATAAATACTATTAAATTTCAGTTGAGAGTGTCAAATAAATCCTTTAAGAATCAAAAAATAAATTACATCAACAAGTGAAACTATATTTCTTGAACTATTGCACTTTTTATCTCATAACACTGCTCAGCATAAAAATCGGCCCTAACACAATTTTTTGCAAATTTTTGCGTAAAATGGCCTCCTGAATCCGAATATTTTGCACTATTACACACAATTTTTTGGGTCACTTTTTGGTCATTTTATGGCTATAAATTGTTGGGGAGGAAAGGATTTTTTAAACTGTTAAATATCTTCTGAGAAGCTACAGAAGTAAAAAAATTTTGAAATATGAACATTTGCAGCAACAGGAAAATTTAGGGGGTGGGGGGGGGGGGGGAATTTACCACTGAAATGATAAATTACGTTAATTATATTTTATTAATTAATTTATATTATTATTTATTATACATTAATTTAGGTCGTTGCAAAAGTTCGTGCGTTTTTTTATTGCTTTATTTCATAAAAATACATCAAATCAAATGACAATTTTTAATCAAAATACTCTCCATTTCTTTCTAGAACCTTTGCCCATTTTTCGGGTAACAAATGCGTATACCACGGCGATAGAAGCTCTCGTCTTTGGAGGCAATAAAATGATCCGCGTCCGCACGAACTTTTGCAAAGACCTAATATTTTTACTAAGTGTTAAAATAATACTTTTTTATTCCCCAAATCAAATTCATGGCCATAAAATTACCGAACAGTGATAAAAATTGGGGGAGGGGTGGTGTTCCGAGGAAAAAGTGGGTGATTTGGCAAAATGGAGGTCATATTCGGATTCAGGAGGTCATTTTACATAAGAATTAGCAGGAATGGTATCAGGGCTCTTTTTTTTTTTTCCAGAGCAGTTTAAGTAAAAAAAAGGAAGAAGAAAAAAAAGTTTTAAATGTAGAATTATCTTTGTTTACTTTTTTTTTTTTTTAATTTAATTTTTTGATTCATTTTATGAAATTTTTAGGACGGAGGACTATTAGTTTCAATCTGGAGTTTTTGTAGACCAGTTTTGTGTAACATCAAAATAAATTAGAAATATCAGTCCTATCGTTACAAAAATGGTACGAAATGAAAGAAGTGATTTTTCTGAATCCAGGGGTGCAAACAGTTTTTCGACATTACAATTAGATTTTTTTTTAATTAACTAAAGTATGAAATTTAGGCGGTAACTCATCATTTTAATTCATTTCAGTCATTTTAAAAAATACATGGTCCAGTTCAGCGGTCAAAAAACATGAGATAAAAACTAATAAAAAATAAAATAAAATAAAAATAAAAATTTTATAGATGAAAGTTAATAGTCCTCCATACTAAACTAGATTCTTTCTATTTTTAATTTTTTTTTTTTCCATTTAGCTTTATCATTTTTATTATTATTCGCTCAAAACTGATGTTTTTATGATGCAGAAAATTCTCCTTTTTTGATATTCAAAACAAACACACAATTTTTTACTTTTGATTCCGACAAAATACAAAATTTCGTGAAAATTCGTATTTGCATTTTACGAGAATTGACCCAGTTAATAATAAATTAAATATATAACAACAGTATGACAAGGGAGACACCATTTTTTTCAGTCATGTGTTAAATTGAAAACGTACTCTTTTAAAAGAGAAAGTATTTGTTCCAATACTTTTTTCATAATAGGCCCACAAGCATTCGAGTGGTTCTACGCTCAAAGCTGGTAAATGGGAAGTGCCAGGTTCAATCTCAGGTTGCGCTCAAAGACATAACCGTTCTGAGATTTTGTGAGTTTTCTCCGAAACTCGCGTAAATACGGGCTGGGACCCTCTTAGAAAGACCTCCCTCCGGTGCGCATTCCTCTTATAGACCTAGCACCCTAACGTAGTCAATCGACTTTAAACCCTACAAACAAACAACCATTATTCAGATGTACTTGAGTATCATTGTTATCTGGTCAATTAATAAAACCATATAAATCTCAAAATAAGTTTATTTTAATTTCGAAAATCTCACATTATACGGAAATTTATGATAAACTAAGAAAGGGATGAAACAGGAAAAAAAGTAACAGGAAAGATGCAATGAGTAACTTTATTACTTTCTTCTATATGTATATAAACAGAGAAAGTATTGGATTCGTGAAAGATTTCGAACTCCAGTTTTCGATGGATTTTCACGTTTTGGGATGTCCTGAACACTATATGACTATTTTTAGAAAATGTCTGTCTGTCTGTCTGTGTGTATCACAAATTTTGTGAACGCTGTAGCACACAAACCAATGAACGAAATTTAACAAAACTTGGTGTTTAGTTGAACTCTGACATAAACTGGTGCTGGCTAGATTTCGGGATCAATCGTTCAACAGGTAGCGCTGTGATCCCATTTTTTCTGAATTTTTAACATGGCAGTATAGGTGAAAATTTCGTATAAATGCACATAATGAGAGTTATTTTGTGTATAATGTGTTATGTTATTTCATATGTTTGATTGTGGTTCCTGTCAAGAAAATCTAAAAGTAACTGAGTTTAGTAGAAAGTTAAAAAATAGTCTATATGTCAACTGTCTATGAAATTTACTAGTACAGTTAATACCGCATAGCAATCACTGACTTTATTGAATTAAATGTTGGACTCGTAAAAAGATTTCTGCAAATAACCGTCTCTAGAAATTTCAAGTAAATATAAATTTTTCGTACAGATATTTTAGTTAATATAACGTGTTTCTTTTCTTTTCTTTCTTTCTTTCTTTTTTTTTCCTTTTAAAATAAATTTGTATGTAAAAAAAAAAAAAAAAAAAAAAAAAAAAAAAGTTTTCACCTTTTTATTAAGAATTAACTCTGTTGAATTAATTATGTTTATTCTGCTTTAAATTACCCTTGACTGTAAAATGAAACTTTTGTTTTTTATTTCAACATTTAAACTTCTAAAATTTTATTAATTTACATTAATTATAGTAAAGATGTTCTATTTGATTGTACTCAATAAAATATATCTATAATTTTCGTAGTTTGTTATCTTATGGGTTATTCCGATTCTGAAAAGTATTTTTTCGCCTTTGATTGTTTTGTGGAAATTCTTTTTATCATAACAATGTCATTTTTACTTTAAATTATTTAATTGACGAAATAATCAAATAAAAGTTATCCTAAGCAATAAACTTTTTCTACAATGTTTGTTTCTTATTATACTAGGATTCTCCCGATCCTAAAATTGCTATTTTGTTTCTGCTTTTGTTTATTTTTCAACATTCTGTTACATTGTTACAAAGTTACCTTTGCTTTCAATTAATTTATCAATAAGAAATTTTAATTAATAACTTTTTAAGTATTTTTTGTTTGCATAAATTTTTGCTGAGTTAGTTGATATTTCTAGTCTTTCAGAATGCTATTTTATAAAACAACTAATTTTCCTTTTCTACACTTCTCCATGATGGGAAAAAAAAAAAAAAAAAAAATGTATATATTTATTATACATACAAAAAACTTATATCTTGCTTTTAGGTTTTCAGTTTTCTTTGCCATTTTTAATCTTTGATGTAGAAATATTCTCTTTCATCAATCCAACAAGAATTCTTAGTGTCACTCAAGTTCCTCATTTCACGATATCTAATGAATATCTGGATAATTTACCAGATATATAACCTCACTTTTTTTTCTCCCGTTACTGAACTCTGGCTTGACGCCGCATCTCTCATAAATAATGGATGTCTGACCAAAAGCCGTCCAAAGATATCTCCCGAATCCATTGACAACTCATTCAAGATCGTTTCCAATTCTCGCTCGTTTCAAATGGTGTCCTTCCTTCTCTGGTCTCGCTTTTATATCAGTGCCCATAAATATCGTGAACTACGGTCCAACTGGCCAACGACGCATCTTTCTCAAATAGACTGTTCCCTAGACTTTCGTTTTATATATTTATATATCAGGAGGAGATACATTTGAAAAATTTATAAATGGGGAAAAAATATTTGTACACATATTTTTTCCCCTGGGGATTTATTTAGTTTTGTTAATATTATTTTTCTCCTTAACAAAAAAAAAAAAAGAAAAAAAAAAAAGAAAGAAAAAAATATGTGCGATTTTTTTTCCCCTTGCATAAATTGTTTTTGAAATATTTAATTTTGTTGAAATAGTGTTTAAAATAATTAATTTGAATGGTGAATTTGTGATGCCACATTTTTAATTGAACTAATCTTAATTCTACTATTTTATAAAAAAGCACGTGAATTAAAATGATTACTAAAACGGGCAATGGTTCTACAAGGGACAATAATATTACTTTTTTTTTTTTTTTTTTTAAATGCAGAATAATATTAAAAATAGCCCATTTCAAACAATATCTTTTGCCTTCTTTTATTTAGCTTTTATGCCAGTGCCTATAAATATATAGACTGTTCTTTAAATTTTAGTTTTATTTATTTATAGATCAAGAATAGGTGTTTTGGGAAAATCTATTAGTGGAAAATAAGTATTTATGCGCAAAATTTTTCTGGAAATTAATTTAGTTTAATTAGCATATTTCTTGTAAAGAAAAAAAAATCAAGCATGGTTAAAAAAAAAAAAAAAAAAAAAAAAATCACTATAAATAAATATTTTTTGCAATATTTATAAATGAGGATTCTATTAATGCAAATAATTTAATTTATTTATTTAGTAGAGTACAAGTTTCTTCAAACACATTTATAGTCTCATTATTAAGACTAAAATGTGATTAAACTTGCCGATGCAATATGTATCTTATGTTTGTATTTGCTTTTTAATATGTAATAATTATTTTCGGGGGTAACTGAGACGGGATTGTTTTATTTGTATTTTAGATTGAACTAGGATATGATTAACACAAAAATTTTAAAAAAGTCAAACAAAATGAATGAACAAAGATTATTTTTTTTTTAAACTTATCTTCTATTTTTAAAAGATACACACAAGGACTAAACCGGTTATTGAATTTGTTTGCGAACAATAATTATAAATATACATTTTCCAGAAACATTTAACCAATAATATACTAACAAGTTATCCATAAAAATATATTTTCTGTCAAAAGTATTAAATTATACTTTCCTTATTAGATGACGATTTTTTTTTCTCGTTTTAGCAAGACGTTGTTGTGTTTGATTTTTTTTTCACTAGAATATTTCTTAATAGATACTAAAAACTAATGCTTATTTAAGAACTCGACAAATTTGCATTTACGCCATATCATCATGATTTTAATTTCATTTAGAAATAATTTTAAAGGCATTTACTTAACAGTAGATTAGTTTTTCCATCTCAAGAGTAATAACCAAATTTCGTCTCATATTTTTTTATAATAAAAAATGTAGATTAAATATTTTTTTTTTTTAATAATATTCAGTATTGCTTTCTGCATGAAAAACTATTCATTATATTATTTTTTAAAATGGTGCTTAGTTCAGTTAAATTCATATTTAAAAACGTAAATTTAATAAGTATTAAAAATAAAACTATATTCTTCAAATGTGTTGAGACTTTCGTCCGAAATAATTATTATGTTTTCTGTATCCAATTCTATCTCGACATGGATTTGAACATTAAATATGTAAAAGTGAAATTGAAAGAAAGAGTTTAGGTTATTTTTACGAAATATCTATTCTGTTTTCTTCATCTTCATTTAATACTGTCTTGGTAACTTTTTAATATTTTGATTTTTAAAGTATATAAATGAAATTCAGAGAACTATGTTTGGATATTTATTCTATATTTTCTGTTCAATTTTATACCGATCTGATATCATTTGATATTTTGTTATATAAAAATTGCATATATGAAATTGTAAGAAAAATGTTAGGATATTCATTTGAAATATTTGCTATGTTCTCCATATCAGTATTGCATAGAACCCATTGCATAGAACATTCAAAGCTTCCACCCGTTGTTTTAAAATTAATATTTGAAATATTAATACTATGCCAAGCTGTCATTTTTAAAAGATAAATTATTGTAAACAGAATTGAACATGTTTGCCATATTTTTAAAATTATATATAAGCTAATTTCTTACAAGTACATATAATGGTCATTTTCTAAAAGTTATTCGCAATAATTGAGAATACTGTGGATTACTCTTCACTAATCAAATAAATACATTGTTGTTTCTGAAACATTACATTGTTATTTTGGGGTCCAATTCTATCAAAGTTTTCATAAAGGCTTGAAATTTTTAGGTATTATTTTAAGATATAGTTTTTAATATTATATTGATGAAAGAATATAACCTATCCGTGCCTTATAGAATATATATATTATATACATTTCAAAAAACAAATTAAAAAAAAAAACAAAAAAACAAGTGCGTATAATAATCATTTTCTAGACGTTATCAGCAATAATCACTACTCTTCACCAATCAGACAAATGAAATGCATTCATTGTTGCTGGAATACTTCTTCATTATTTTGCGGTCACATTCTATTAAATTTCTATCATATACTTGAAAATTATATATATATACTTGATAATTATATATGTATATATATATATATGTAGAATCTTGGCTGGGCGTCTAGGGGTGGGGCAATGAGGAGGTGCGATTAAGATAACTAAAAACATTTATTACGTACACAACACAGTTTACACAAAGATAAAATGATAATATTAGCAGGGTTTCCATCAATAACATTTGCTGGTTTCGAGGCCTAATACACATAACAAGCTCTCTTCATTACTAGGACTAACAGAAAGTAACATATATGAGCACTGACTCGCTCTACAATTCACATTAGTACCTACGCGTACTATTTCTAATAAGTGAGATTATGGTATAGAGCTCTCCATGGCTCTACACACTTATACAGAGCACAACAAGCTCTAATTAGCAGAAAAATGAGCCTGTCAGCCTACGCGCTGAAGGTCTCAACCGATCTCCACTGCAGCCAGATCTCAACTCCTCCGTTTGTCATCTCGTTCAATGATACGCATCCGAGGCAGCGCCATCTGTAGGCTGTGCACGGAACTTCCCACAACGCTCTGCCATTCTGATGTTGCGGTGACCTCACCGTAAACCAACCTGGGATACTAAAGGATATCTGCAAAATACAATTAAAAGAAAAAAAAAACAAAAAAGAGAAACAGACATTAAAAAAATTATGTACATAAAAATTCACAGTTAACTTTTTCTGTAATGTTTATCAGTCCATTTAGTTCAGTCTATTTAGTTTGTGGACCATAATTTCATATGGTCTGCAGAAGTACTAGTATGTATAGGTCCTTCGTGATCACCTATCTTCTCGACTTCATATCTGTCTTTGGACTTTACTCGCACAACTTTATAAGGACCTAAGAATTTTGGTCTTAGTTTCATGCCGGTTCCAAACTGAGTTCGCTGGATGGCAACTAGATCATTAATTTTATATACATGGGCTTTCTTTCTCTTCTTGTTGTAACATCGGTGATTTTCTTCTTGAATCTTAAGAATGTTTTTTCTTGCTTCTTCACGAATGGTGTTAAGATTATCAAGCATGGAATTTATCCTTTCCTCTTCGAGAAGTTCTAGTATTATCTTATCTTCTTTCTTTCTCATTGTTACTCCAGTGAGTAGTTCGAACGGAGTTCTTTTGGTACTTCTCGATACGGTGGAATTAATAGTTCTCTGAACAGCCTCAACAAACTTGTACCACTTGTTAGGGTCATTTATACATAACTTGGATAATACAGGAATGCTTGTTCGATGAAGTCTCTCAATTTGACCATTCCCTCGTGGGATTCCAGTTGTGATGGTGTCATGTTCAATTCCCTCCGATTTACAGTAATCTGCAAATTCCTTAGATATGAACGCAGGTCCACGATCGGATATTATTCTTGCGGGGTTACCAAAAATACCAGCTTGCTGTTTTAATTTTTGCAAGGCGTCTGCTGAAGAAGTGGATTTAACCGGGTATAGCCACGAAAATTTACTAAATCCATCGATGACTGTAAAAATGTGATTGTAGTTTTTGTTGGTGGTCGGTAATGGACCCACAAAATCGATGTGATACGTGGATAATGGTATATCGCCTTTAGGGATAGGGTTCAAAAAACCTTCTCCTTTTCCCTGTTTCTTATTTACGAGAATACATTCTACGCAACTTTTTACAACGTTATCTACGCATTTTTTCATATTAGAAAAATAGTAGTCTCTTTTTACTAACTCTTCAGTTTTATTAGCCGAAAAATGTCCTAAGGCATGACATTTCTTTACGACCTCAAGTTGCATGATCTCTGGATTAGCTGGGCGTCTAGGGGTGGGGCAATGAGGAGGTGCGATTAAGATAACTAAAAACATTTATTACGTACACAACACAGTTTACACAAAGATAAAATGATAATATTAGCAGGGTTTCCATCAATAACATTTGCTGGTTTCGAGGCCTAATACACATAACAAGCTCTCTTCATTACTAGAATTATTTGCTGCAGCCTGTAACTTTAAATTCTGTAACTCTATTTCTTTTTCTAACTGGGATAATTTAATTCTTTCTATCTCAATTTTGGTTTGTTCTTCTACAGATTTCAACTTTTGTTCTTCTAGTAACATTTTAATAACACCTCTAACAAATTCTAAATCATTTTTATAAATATCAGAACTCTCAATTAAAGTTTTGATTTCAAGTACCTTAGCTTCCGCCGGAACAGTTAGGCCTAATTCTTCAGCAATTGTTCTTAAATCGGCTTTTCTAATGCCTTGCAACACGTTTTGGGCCATTATAACTCTAAATAATTATTTATACCAAAAAATATTTCAATATTTCTACCAAATTAATATCATACCTAAATAGAAACAAAATAATATGAGAACAATTTTCTCAAAAAATGATTCTATGGTTTTTGTTCTCAAATCAAAATTATCATGATTTTTAAATAAACACATTCAGAACAATTTATACCATTTAATAGAATATTTAGAACAACTTATATATTTCTTAATTATTGCTATATACACATATTTCATATAATATCACCATTATCATTATTCTTTCTTTAATTATTGTTTTCACTTTCGTTTTAAAATAATATTGTTATAATATTGTTAAAATATTATTGCAAACAGTAATAAGCAAAATTATAAAAGATTACTCAGAATATTTTTTCAATCATAATTCTTATTTCTATTCATTCTTCTCAAGTAATATATTTATTTAATTTCATCACACAGTGAAACCAAAAGTGTTCTCAAATATTTCACCATTAATTTCTAATTCAAAATAGTAACTCAAACTCTTTTTGCTCAATGCATTAATCATTATTATGTATTATCAAACACAATGATAAATATATAACAATAACAGTTACCTTTTTTAACTTGTTGGTGGTAATATCGCGGCAGAGTCCCCACTTGTAGAATCTTGGCTGGGCGTCTAGGGGTGGGGCAATGAGGAGGTGCGATTAAGATAACTAAAAACATTTATTACGTACACAACACAGTTTACACAAAGATAAAATGATAATATTAGCAGGGTTTCCATCAATAACATTTGCTGGTTTCGAGGCCTAATACACATAACAAGCTCTCTTCATTACTAGGACTAACAGAAAGTAACATATATGAGCACTGACTCGCTCTACAATTCACATTAGTACCTACGCGTACTATTTCTAATAAGTGAGATTATGGTATAGAGCTCTCCATGGCTCTACACACTTATACAGAGCACAACAAGCTCTAATTAGCAGAAAAATGAGCCTGTCAGCCTACGCGCTGAAGGTCTCAACCGATCTCCACTGCAGCCAGATCTCAACTCCTCCGTTTGTCATCTCGTTCAATGATACGCATCCGAGGCAGCGCCATCTGTAGGCTGTGCACGGAACTTCCCACATATATATATATATATATATATATATACATACATTAACACTACTATTTATTAATTCTTTTCATATTGGTTATTTAATTTAGTTATATATTAATTAAATAAAAAATACATCCCATTTAGAGACACCTTTAAAAAAGACACGTGTACCGTTTTCAATTTAATAAATAAAACACTTTAAGACACGTATAAAAGTTTTAAAAAACATATATTTAATTAAAAAATCACATATTTCTAAGCTTTTCGCCCTGAAAAGCAGGGCATCATCAGGAAAACTACATGTTTGTTTGTACAGTGTGCAGCTGTGTTACAAATATATATACATCATAAATCAGGTTAAAGTTATAGTTGCATCGCTACTTTGATACAAAAAAATTTATATTTCATAGGTTGGAGTCATTCTATATTAATTAATTTTAGTCACTAAGGTTTTCGGTGGCATTTAATCATGTGTTACTCTAAACTCTACTACTTTGTTATCACATTTATATATCATATATATACGTATATGTATAAAGCATATAACAAACTAAATTCTTTATATAAGTGCAACAAGTACATATAATGATCATTTTCTGAACATTATCAGCAATATTCGGGATACTACAGAAAACTGTTTACATATTCTACATTTTTTGTTACCGGAACATTACATTGTTATCATGGGGTCACATTCTTCCAAAGTTCTTGCGAAGACGTGAAAATTATTGTTATTATTTTAAGATATCGTTGTTATTATTATACAGGTCAACAGAATTTAATCCAATTGCCGAATTTTTTCAATTAATTAATTAATTAATTAATTAAATTAAAAATAATATTGTATATATAATTAACTAAATAAATTCTTTAAATAAGAATTTATAATGATCATCTTCTATAGTCACCTACAATAATCAGGAATGCTACGTACTACTCTTCACCAATCAATCAAATGAAATACATTTATTGTTGCCGGAACACTACATCATTATTTTGGGGTCACATTCTACCACCGTTCTCGCAAATACTTTTCACGCTTATGCTGTGATGGATGTACACATGCCATTGGAATGTAATTCGTAACGAAAAAGCCTTATGAGAGATTCGGAGATGGTAAAGGGAGAGGGGAGAGAAGGAGAAGGAGAAAAATGATCCCCATGGACTCGTCGGCGGTTTCAAGTGATTTCACCCAACACTCTCTATTTTAGGTGAAGTATTCATAATTTATCAGGAGACATAGCCTCGTGTAACGGGCGAAATAGAAAAATAAACAGTAAATCCAACACCTTACAAATGATTTTTGAATAGATTAATATGTTATTAGAGATACGATATCAGGCTATTGAACTCGTGTGTTATTAAACAAGACTTCAGCCTTTAAGTATAAGCATTATTATTAGAGATAATATACCAGTATTTTGTTTTGTTACGTAGAGGAACAAATATATTTGAAAGCTAATGTGTTTTATTTTCAAAACGAGTATTTATAATAATTTATCATGGCTTTATATAGTTGTTTATATTAAATGATAAATAGAATTTTAATACAAAGTAATATGATGTTAGAACTGTGAGGTTATTTTGTTGAATGGTTAATGTCTCTTTAAATAAATAGCATTATTAACGATAATGAATGGTGTTTTCTTAGAGGACCGTTAAAATAAGTATAATTAATTTTACGTGGAAATAATATAAAATTACGTAAAAAGTAATTTTTTGCTTAATAATGTTTTATCTGAAATGTAAGATTGCTAAATTATATTTAATAAAACAAAATTTTATCTAAGAAAGGTTAATAGTGGTAAATCTTAAGTAAGTGGCAGAATAAATATTATTTTGAATTAACTAGCTATAATCAGAAATGTGAAATAAGTAATTTTCCGTCTAATAAATATTTTATCTGAACTAAAACTACTAAATTACACGAAAAAAAAGTTTTAACTAAGCAAAATTAATAGTTACAAATTTTAAATAAAGGATATAATAAATATTATTTTAGATAAACTGAGCTAACTTACTTATTCAACTAAGACTCTAATGTGTATAATAGATCTGAAACCAGCGAGATGTAACTATGTAGTTTTTAATAAATTATATTAGAAATACACGCTTACTTGTAATGAATTTTTGTTGGAAAAGAAATATCCAGATTTCAAATAAACAACTCTAACGATAACGTGGCGATAACATGATATAAATATATATTCGTGTATTTATTTATCTATATTTATGTATGTACTTGTTTCAAATATCATTTCTTTCGAATGAGTTAGCTTTTTTCGTTAACCTTCTACTTCATTTTCTATGTATTTCCAACTCTTATTTTCATTATGATGCAAGTTTCGTAATATATCTCTAGTTTGCTTATTTATAAGTTACATTTTTGCTTGTAAAAAAAAAAAAAAAAAAGTGCTCAGAATGAAAATATCGTAGAAAATTACTGTAATAAGCACAGAAATACCTAGAGCTTTGCTTACATTTTTTAAAATAATTTGTGAAGACGTGCAAATAATGTTAATTGTAATACTTCATGAAGCAGTTTAATCGACTGTTATATATATATATATATATATATATATAATAAAGATGATCTATTAAGCATAGTAGAAGCCAAGCAACAGATAGAAGATCACTGAAACACCAATGACCAATAAGATAAAAAAAAAAAAAAAAAAAAAAAAAAATCATCAGTGGATGAAATACACTAACTTAAAGAAACCATATCTATTAATTAATAGCCTGCAAAACAAACGAATCAATAAAGTAAAACAACAAATCTTAACTTAAAACCATAAACTTATCAAAATTAATGAAAAAACAACCTAAGAAACACAAGGTAGGAACTAGGAGGCAGGCGGCAAGACTTGTGACTTGCCTGTGGGGTTACACTAGTTTTATGCCGGCAACACTTATATATATGTAGAAAAAAAAAGAAAAAGAAAAAAAAGAACATACATCCATATACATTGACGCATGCATATGAATACATTTCTTTTTTTTTATAATAATACAAATTACATAATAGATTTTTGAAAGTAAATTAAATATTTTTAAACCTATGTGCTAGGCTGACCGAAAAAAAAAATAATAATGATACTATTAATAAGATTTCGTGGAAATAACATTTAATTTAGAAAACATAATAAATATTTTAAATAAATGTCTGAACATTTTTTTTTTTTTTTTTTTTTAATTTGATATAGCAAAATATTCAACCGTTATCGAGATTATAGGCGTCATGCAGAAAGCAAAATAAATCTTTCGAATAAACGTTATGACAACCTTCATTAATACTTATAATTTAAATAAATAATAATAATAATAATAATAATAAGGTATATTTGTATTAAATATGACGCAGAAAACCAAAAAAATATTTTGAATATGACAAATTTTCTTTTAAATTCCTTAAATCTTAAGGAAAATTGTGACCCATTTGAAAGTGTTATTGTATTGTATATTTAATAAACAAGTAGCTTATAACAATTTTTATGTTGTTAAGAGCTGAGCGCAGTTAAATAATTCATTAATAGTGTAGGTATTCTAAGCAACGTTCATGAAAAAATCTATGATAGTAAAACGGAGAAAATTTTATTATGCATATATTTTTTAATCTAACAATGAAATGGTTATTTAATAACCAAATAGTTTAATAATGTATTATGTCATTATGAGGATTATAATTATTTGTAGTAATTTCTCTTTAGCTATTTATTCTTTATTCTTTATTTCTTTCAATTTCGCACGTTCACTATAGAGTTTGGTCTAACATAACTGCTATAGTTTTTGAAATCTTGCGATATTTTTGTTCTGTGAAGAACGTATGTTCCCTGAGGAGAGATTATTCAATTTTTGAGTATTTTTATTCTTGTAATATAATTTATCATTGTTCATTTTTTGTGTGAAAAATTTTGACACGGATGGACATTCCTTTTGTTATGGATGGACATCCCTTTTGTTATGGAAGGACATTCCTTTTGTTGTCAACTTGCTGTATTTAATCTGTTCATTATTGGCGTGTATGGGTATTTTTGGTTCATTAAAGAGTGAGTATTCGGAATTCTTTCATATTTCTCTTAACAATTCATGTGTATATCTGTTTTGGATCTTATAGATAAATTGGACATTTGATCATATGTTTTTCTTGCATTCTACAATTTTGTAACATTATATATATGATGTCATTTTTCTACCGTTTCTTCACAATAGTAAATTCTAACTCTAATTTTATTTTATTCTGAGCAGCAGTGATGGGGAAAAATATATAAGTCATTTAAAAGTACAATTCTATATAACATTTTCTTTCCTTTTAAATGTCATATTAATAATGCTGATTTATTTAATATATTTGTACTGCATAAATTTTTTTAAATATTCTTTGTTTCATTATGATCGAGGATTCATTTAAACTGGCAATTCCATTCCTTTTATACGTCTTCATTAATTCTGAGTATCCATTTTATCATTCAGCAAAAACTTTCACTTCAACTAGAATCCTCGTTGTTCTGGCGCCGCAAACCTCATACATTATGGATGTATGATCAAAAGAGGTTTCTTAGGGGGAACAGGCTCTTGAGCCACTGATAACTCTTCCGGAATAATTTCCATCATCTCTATATGTCCTCTTTGCTCCTGGTTTCAAATGATGACCATCCCGTCAGTCTCTTGTCCATAGACATCGCCGCCTATTGTGCGACTGGATGGAACCCATCGAAGACGAACTGTCCATCTGATTGATATGGAAACAGAAAAACTCATAGTGCTCTGTATGAAAAGAACTGTCAGAGATATGAGGTTTTCAGAATATATTACAATCTATTTAGATAACATTTCTTCCGTTTAGGACATATAGATATTGAGAAGAATATAAAGTGCTTTGGCTGGTTATTTTGATGAAATGGCCAAGTTAAAGTTTAAATATTTATCGGATTCATCATATCTACCTTAAATTCATCAACAACAGTATCACATTACAATTTTAAAAATTTCTAAAATGATTTAAATTACATACAACTTCTAATAATATAATTTAAATTGAGCAATTAATCGCGTTAACGATTAAAAGAGGAAATTTTAATATTTTGATCGTTTTTTTAACCGTGTGATAATAATGCATTATAATATTTATTTGCATGAAAATAACTTTTAGAATTATATCACTTGTGGAATTTATATATTTCAACTTATTTTGACGTCTTCTCCGTTTAGAATTATTATATTTTCAGAAGGGTATGAAATTCCAAGGAAAAGGTTATGGAATAAATGAAAGTAAACATCATATTCTTCTAATATAAATAAATTTTATCAAAGTAATTTTTAAAGGTAATATATAATAATATAGTGTCCTTAATTAAGCTGCGTTTGACTTTATGCGAAAACGGGAAAATAGTTTCTACTTTTATGGTGCAAATTAATTTTAATACATTATTTAAATTACGATTATTGTAAACTGATTCTGTAATTATTATGGTGTGGGGAAAAATATTTTTTTTTTCCTTTCATAACAGAAATATCACTTAAAATAGTGAAAATTAACTTTCTGTGTGTTTAATTTGAAATAAAATAAATTGCTTTATATTGAAAATTAAATAGTTTTATTGTAAATATTATGAAGTACTTTTAATAATGAATCGTAAAGAATCATGTAATTTTTATTGCATATATGCATTAAAAAAAAAAAAAAAAAAAAAAAGCAAACTATATTGACGGTACAAAATCTTACTATGATGACATATTTTTAATTAAGGAGAATATTTTTATAGCTAACTATTTATCATTGCTATTTCTTATAAATTCTTTTTATCGAAAGGAAAATTTCCAGATCATTCTATTACTTGTTGCTAATTAGTGCGTTTTCTTATTTAGTATTTTTAATTTCTTTGTCTTTCCCCCTATAACCTGGCACAGAGGAGTTCTTCCGAGATCTCCAAAGACTTCCGCAATTTTATTAAAGCCGAATGAAGATTTGAAAGTTTGTTAAACGATTATGTATCAATCTCTTTATCTGTATAATACAGGAGTTCAACAATGAGTTGTGTATGATCATTTATCATTCTTCATCATTACATTACACAAATTTCAACACTTACTTCTCATTGAGACGCTAGCTTCATAAACAAACGCTAACATTCTTTTAAAAGACTTGTTGAAAGCAAGAAATTCGATTGTGTTCAGGAAACATGAGCAGTGTTAAATTATACTTATATATTTCCAAATCTATTTTATTTTAATCGTTTGTGAACGTTATATTTTCAAAATATCTTTATAAAAGAATAATTTTTAAAATTCCATTTTTATTTTATTTATTTTTATTTATTTATTTATTTATTTATTATTATTTATTTATTTTGAAAAATATATTTTTGCTTGGGTACACGAAGAGAATTATATGTACATTGGGGGGAAGGGGGAGGGGTTAATTTAATTTTAGATAAGGATGACATAAAAAATATCTTAATAAGCAAAGAATTTGGTTAAAAACAAACAGCCTTTTGAGGGAAGCTATTCCCTGTGACGCATTTACATATTAAATATTACTTCATAATTACAGTCATATCGAGAAAGATCTTTTTTATATTAAATTGCTTAAGTATGAACAAAATTATAAATAAAATTGTTTCGGTGACATTAGTCTTAAGTAAAAATTATATAAATAAAAAATATTTGGTTAAAAACCACTAGTCTTTTTAAGGTAGCTATTTTCTGTATTTACATTACAAATTAATTGGAATATTCCCTGATAAATTTACATATTAATATTACTTCATGATTACTGTCATAACGAAAAAGATCTTTTTTACGTTAACTTTCTTGGTGACGAACAGAATCACAAATAAAATTTTTGGGGGTAACGTTATTCTTAGACAAAAATGATATGAAGGAATATTTCAGTATGCATTTAGTAATGTATTTTTAGTTTAATATTTGGTTAAGAACCAACAGGCTCTTGAGGATAGCTATTTTCTGCATTTACACATTACAAATTAAACAGTACTTCATATATTACAATCATATGGAGAAAGATATTTTTTGAGTGTCAACAAATATGAAGTATGCGTGAGAAGCAATTTCTTTTATTAATGGAAGTTAGATTTTAATCAAGTGACAACGATTTATATTTTCATGAAACTTAAAAATAAATAAATAAATAAATGAAAATAAAAAGTATATATATAAATAAAAAATCTAGAACTATTTTATTTTTAGTTCTTTCATTCAAAACTTCTTCTAATGGTGTATCTGACAGCCATTTTTATCCACCGAACGTACAGAAGATGTCCTTGGAATATCTTTTCATCCTCGTGATAAGTTCTCTTCATTGTGGCTATTGTTGTGTTGCCATTTTAAGAAATATTGCATTCTAATAACTATATCTAAAAATATTTTGCAATAACAAAAAATGAAATTGTGTAAGAATTTGAATAATATATCGAAAGATGTATACAAATATTTAAACGATTTATCACTGCTTCTCTATCTTTATTAGCTATACCAAAAAAATTTCGTCATTTTCCTTTATTTTTCATCACATTACATGCACAATTAAACATACAATATAAACATTCCGGTTAAAAATTCGTGTAAAATTAAGAACAAATGATAGGTATTTTGTTTTGATCAACAGAAATTTAAACAATTCTTAAAATTTTCAAAAGCGCTGTTTTATGAGATAGAATTGTTTCTAAAAACATCATGCTCATCACAAAACGTTCATTGACGCATTATAAATATTTGTAAATTTTGAATGAAGAATTAAAAATGTCATAGACTTATATATTATTTGAAATTCTTAAAATTATTAAATAAAGTGTTTCGCAAAAAACGTTTGTATTCATATAAATAATGTCTATCTCTTTCATACAAATTGATCTTTCTTTTAATGATGTCACAAAACAAATCCATTTCACCTTACTTCTCAGAGTACGTTCGATTATCTTACAAAATTAAACATATCCTAATACAGAAGTTAATTTAAACTGTTTAATTTTTTTATTAATTAAAACTTACTAAAGGCATTTTATAGTATTTTATAAAATTCTTCAAAAATTATCAGCATGAGCAGAGGAAAAAGAAATCAAATATTTTAATAAAAAATAAAAAAATGTTTTTTCACATACATATTCACAAAATATTTTTATATCTATGATAGTACAACCATGATATGAACGTTCAGTGCTTAGATTAGCATAGGTAAAAGCAAACTTTTTCTTTTTTTCTTTTCTTTTTTTTTTTATTCATACAAAAGCTTTTGGACTTGCACTATTGAGTATTAAATTAAATGTTGAAATTTACTTACTTTCTGTTTATCCAATAAACTTTGTTTGAGAAATTTTGAAGTACTACTTTGAGTATTTCTTTGTTTTTTTAAATAATAACCGAACTAAATAATCAGTAAGACATTTCTAATCATTTTGTTATTAATTTCTTTCTCTAAAGAAAAAAATGGGTCAAAACGGACATTTTTTTTTTTTTAAATGTTTTTTAAACTCGTTTCTTTGTTTTTATTTTAAACAATTCTAGAAACTAATTACTACGAAGATGGTAATTTTTCAATTCGCATAAAATATTCAAGCAAATGAGAACGAAATTTCAAAACACAAATAAACATAGGTGAGACAATTTTTACATTTAAACTGTTAGAAAAAGAATAATAAAAAGGGTTTAATATTATTCTATATAAAATTGTTTAAATTCCCCACTGTTAAAACATAATCTTATTAATTATAAAACAATACTTACCATGTAATGTTACTTAGTTTTAATTACAATTCGAAATATTTTCTTGATTTTCCTTAGCTCTTGTAGTGCTTTGCATTTTGCGAACAAATTTTAGCATGCGATAAAATAAATAAATAAAAATAAAAAGTAAAAATTCTGTCAAGGATAAAATTTAGGAGGACTATTAATTTCAATCTGTAAAATTTTAATTTTAATATATTTTTTATCTCATTTTTTGACCGTAAAACTGGGCCACGTACTTTTTAAAATGACTGAAATGAATTAAAATGACGTGCTGTCACCAAAATTTCATACTTTAGTTAATTAAAAAAAAAAAAAATCTAATTGTCGTGTCGAAAAATTATTCGCACTCCTGGATTCAGAAAAATCGCTTCTTTCATTTGGTACCGAATTTGTAACGATAGGACTGATATTTCTAATTTATTTTGGTGTTACACAAAACTGATCTACAAGAACTGGCGACGACGTTTATATCCAGATAGAAACTAATAATCCTCCTAGTCCTTTCAAAAAAAAAAAAAAAAAAAATCGATACGTCAATGCTATAAGTTTTTTAATGTTTATTTTAACATTTTAAATAAAAGAATTTGAATTTTTTGTTGGCAGATTGCCAACATTTTATTATTTATATGCCTCCTAGATCGAGGTTTACTGAAATAAAATATTTTTCCCTTCAAAAATTACTCCAATCATCAAAAACGTCTTTTCTAACTGTGTTTATCTGGTAATCTAACTCTCGCTTGCAAAAAAGAGACAAACTAACAACCCCACAAAAGAAAAACTTTATTTTTTGTTGTTTAATCTGGTGTGGGGATCTTAGCTAAAGCATCTCGCCAGCGGCTAAACTTTGGGGCCCCTCTGTGTACTGCAAATAATACTGCAAGAGCATTTAACAAGGTCCATTAGATCTTCACAGCTGTTCCGTCCAAAATAGAACGCCCCTCTCCCTAGAGAGAGGGCTTCCCTCTCACCTCTCCTCCTTCAGGATTTTTTTTCTTCTCCGTTTTTTTCCTTTTTTTTTTCTCCTCGTCCTAATTGGGGAAGTCGCGACGTTGTTAATGAGGAAATATATGTTCTGAGGTTCACCGGGTCGCATGATGGACTTCTCCTTCGATTCGACAGAAGCGATATCCATAGTTAGTAATGAAGTCTAGTGTCAGAGCATGTATCATCGATGTGTGAGGTCAAATGACAAACGGCAGAATTTTACTTCTTTTGCAGTTACTTGTTTGTTATGTACTGTAGAATTAATTTCGTTAGTTGTGTTGTGACGAAATACATTTAATATTAACAATATGATATAAATATATTTATGTTTTCGAGTAGAAAAAATTGTTTTTATTGTAAAATACATCTTTTACTATAAATATTCGCAAAGTGCAATGTTGATGAAATATAGCCCTATTGTTTTGCCACAATACAGGCTATTTTTGCATTCATAATTTATAGCCTGCTATTAAATATAAGAACGATAAAATATATAAGTTTTCATTGTACGTGATCTTAGGTGCACTAAATCGCATAAGAGGCTTCTTTTTTTTAGTACTTTTTGTTCGACAGTTTGTAATGATATCGATAGTTAGTTATGAATTCAAATGTCAGAACATATATCATCGATGTGTGAGATCAAATGATAAATAGCACAATTTTACTTCTTTTACAGTTACTTTTTTGCTAAGCAATTAATTCACTATAGAATTACGAGGGTGTTTCAAAATGTAAGGTAACAAGCCCATTCAGAGTAAACGTTTATTCAGAAAATAAAAATATATATACAATGTAGGAAGGCACAGATACATATTACTTGCCTTCATAATCACCATACTTATCGAGGCATTTGTTCCATCGGTGCACCAAACGACTAAAACCGGCATCGAAGAAACAGCGACAGGGTTGTGCAACCACGTCAAGATGCCTTGCTGAACCTCAGTATCGGTTCTGAAATGCTGACCTCCCAAATGTGTCTTCAAAGCCCCGAAATGATCGAAACCACTTGATTGCGAGGTCAGGACTGTAAAGCAGGTGATTCAGTACCTCCTACTGAAAACGCTGTAACAAATCGCGCACAATTGTGGCCGTATGCGCTTAGGCATTGCCATGCAACAATACGATGCCTGTTGTGAGCAGTCCCGTCTTCCGATAGCCCAATTGTTTAACCGCTTGGTCACCCTGTTCTTTCTTCATCTCGCACATCTGTTATGCCTTTGTCAAATTCCATGCACCAAAACCGCACATCTTTCCGTGACATATCACTTGTATCGTACACTTATACCAATTGTCGATGAATTTCAGCTGAGGAATTTTCCTTTTAATGCAAAAACCTTATCACACTTCTTATTTCAATTGCGGACCACGTTTCTGTCAACGCAGCCATCTTCTAACTGAGATTTGGGTT
The DNA here is from genome assembly GCA_963930645.1 of Salticus scenicus. NCBI lineage: Eukaryota > Metazoa > Arthropoda > Arachnida > Araneae > Salticidae > Salticus > Salticus scenicus. The sequence goes on along the minus strand of OZ005656.1, from coordinate 173,634,787 downwards.
GTTAGGTTATTCACAATTAACTTCAACTCCCGGTTGAACACAAAAATCTGAAAAGCGTAAAAAGGCGGGGTGCAAAATTTCAGCAAATTTTGACGCGTTATTTCTGCCATTTAGAGGTATAGTTATTTAAAAACTTTTCAGGTGAAAATAGACCAATAAGAGATTATATGAAAACCTCGACGCTAGATGGTAGAAACAGCGTGCCAAATTTTGCTGGATAGCTGCACACTGCCTTTAGACGCTTTTCAAGTTTTTGCGTTGAATCGGGAGTTGAAGTTAAAGGTGAATACGGCCATTGGTCATGTTACTGGACGACCAGTTTCATTTACCGGCATTGTTTGATTCCCGTGATCATCTTCATTTTCTTCAGAGAGATTTTTATTCATACGGATAATTTGCACAACCGCCAGAGTTCTTGTTACTTTACTTTTTGAAACCCCTACGTAATTTCGATAGATGGGTTGTGATGAGGTACATTTAATATTAACAATATGATATAAATATATTTATATATTCAAAAACAAACTTTTATAATAAAAGGTTATGTTATAATGAAAACAATTTTTCCTACTCGAAAACATAAATATATTTATTTTCGGGTAGGAAAAATTGTGATGTACATCTTTTGCTATAAATGTCCATTCCGCAAATAATCACTTAAAATGGTTAAATGCTAGTTAGATGTTCAGCAACTATAACTCTACTGTTTCTCCACAATAAAGGGTATTTTTATATTCATACTTCATAGCCAGCTATAAAACATAACATTCGTTCTAATATTTATCTAATATTGGTGAGATATTTGATTCACCAACAATTTTGTTATATTTACAGTAAATTTTGAATAAGTCATACTAAAAGTTTATACAAATACGCGTAGAAAAATCATTACAAATTAAATATTATTATTTTGTAACAATTTTGCTTCATCTCAGCGAAGCCCTTGTCATGTTCGTTTTAAAAAGACATTATCTTGTGAAATTCAAAGACATACCTCATTATGATAAAACACAAAGCTTTATTAGTGATCGTTCTTTTTTTTTTATATGCTTTCATTTAATTTAATTTTTTGTCTGTTAAGGTCAAATCCACATCTACGAAACCAATTTTGTTTAATATTCCCAGACAAATTAATGGTTGACGACAATGAAATATGCAAGCGTTTTCAGAGGCATGTCGCACCAACGAAAAAAATCTTAAAAGGGCACAAATGAAAAAAAATCTCTTTAATTCCTTGCTCGATTTTGCTTAAATTTTGCACACGAGTACAGTTCATGAAAAACAATACAGAAGTATTTTCATAGTTCTGTCTTATCAGAAACAGTTTCCAGGAGAAAATTCTTTCTGCCTGTGTTAAATCTTGCGATTACTTTTCAATAAACTTTCGCTGAATTGGAGTTATCCGTAGGTTTTGGGGAAAAAACGGGTTTTTAAAATTGTTTAATTTGTGTGGCACTGTTTCTCATCTAAAAATTATTCCAGTAATGTCTCAGAAAATTTCAAGTTTTTCATCGATAAAAAAAAAAAAAAAAAAAAAAAAAAAAAAAAACATTAAACTATTTTATAGTTTTTTCTTCATAAGACAGGGGATATTTTGTCATGAATACTTTTAAGAGAAATATTTATCTTTTGCTTCACCCATATTGTCAATCTTTGAAAATAAAACAGAGTTATCAAGTTGGAACATAGCGTGCAATTTAACTCTGTCCCCTTCGGAACTGAATGAAAACCAGCTTTAGTTTTATGTGAAGAGGGGAAGAAAAAAAAAAAAAAAAAAAAAAAAAAAAAGAAGAAGTAAGCGTTTTGCACCGAAAAGTCAATTCTAATCTAATGGTGTGGAAGAACAAATGCCTAATGCTATTTCAAAACCCACATTTTGCTATATTTGTTTTCTGCGTTTCATTTGTTTAGTTCTTTTCTTCAACTGATTCGCTTACTGCTGCATTTTATTATATGTTTTCTTTTACGTCTGTTTAACCAAAGTTTTTCATTTTTTTTTTTTTTTTTTCCACATAAAATTTCTGTTCTAGTACAGTACATGAGTGATTACAAAATGTAATTTAAACAAAGTTACATTTGTGGGTAAACTTGTACATAACTTGTAATTTTGAGTTTTACATTACAAGTTATATGTTAAAATATATATTTTTTTACTGACAAGGAGAGGTCACGACATGGAAAATTCAGATCGGGACGAAATTGCGCAGGATTGTAGTATACTATAAGGGTAACAACATATTAAAGCAGTAGGACCCACTATCCACAAAATTTCGAGAAAAAAGCATTTAAAGTTTCAGTAATCTTTAAATACAAGTTATTTCGCAAGCGAGTAAGCGCCTTTGTGGCGTGATCCTTGAGCGCGAGTCTCCCACCCAGATGACTTGGGTTCGAGGCTACCTGCGGGCCTACTTTTTTTTTTTTTCCTTTAACTTTTTATGTAATCTTAACTTTTTATTTATTTTACTTTATTTTACAATTCAATTCAAAATTTGAAAATTTTAATAAAAAATTATTTAATTTTCTTGTGTATAAAATAACTTTTTCTATTTTTAATATTTATAACTTAAAAATGCAATAAATTTCTATAACTTAAAAAATAAAATTTAGTTTTACAAAACCCTAAATAAGAAACATAAAGAAAAACAGACAAATATTTAAATGATTAAAAAATAAGCAAGCTGTAAACAAAGTGTAAAATAGTTAGCAGGTGTGCTTAAATCTTGGTTTGAGCTTCCTGATTTGGTTTGAATGTGTATAAATTACGTAAACACTTCTAGCTTGTTAATAATAAAGGGCAGGTGGAATTTTATTTTGTGCACAGAAGGATAAAAAAAAAAAAAAAAAAAAAAAAAAAAAGGAAGTCGTTATCGAAAAACATTTAAAATCTACATTTAAAGATAACATTTCTTTACCTGTAATAATTTAATAGCATCGCAATCCTATACTATAATTTTTAAGAAACTATTGATTGGAGAAGTAATTATTTTATTTGGATAGTAATTATATATGCAATTAAAGTCATCATTTCTCTGTTTTTTTTTTTTTGTAATTTAAAAAATAAAATGAAATATACCTAAAATGAAATAAAATATTTAGGTAATTAAAAACAGTTTCTTTAGTTTTATCTTATTTTAAAGTTAAAATAAAACTAAAATTTATTTTTTAAGTTATATAAATTTATTGTATTTTTAAGTTATAAATATTAAAAATAGAAAAAGTTATTTTATACTCAAGAAAATTAAATAAGTTTTTATTAAAATTTTCAAATTTTGAATTGAATTGTAAAATAAAGTAAAATAAATAAAAAGTTAAGATTACATAAAAAGTTAAAGAAGAAAAAAAAAAAAAAAAAAAAAAAAGGAGTCCCGCAGGTAGCCTCGAACCCAAGCCATCTGGGTGGGAGACTCGCGCTTTAGGATCACGCCACTGAGGCGCTTACTCGCTTGTGAAATAACTTGTATTTAAAGATTACTGAAACTTTAAATGCTTTTTTCTCGAAATTTTGTGGATAGTGGGTCCTACTGCTTTAATATGTTGTTACCCTCATAGTATACTACAATCCTGCGCAATTTCGTCCCGATCTGAATTTTCCATGTCGTGACCTCTCCTTGTGAGAGAAAAAAATAGCAATTTAAGAAAATTCCATTCAAAAATTATTTCTCTTATAGTAATAAAAATTTCATTTTTACAATAATTATTAAAAAGGATAGATTTTTTTTTTTTTTTTTTTTTTTTCAAATAACTGAAATATAAATTTTTTAAACAATGCATATGAGCAGAATTAACATTTTACTGTTTCTTTATTTATATTTATATGTTTCGTTATTCGTACTTAATATAATTCTATTAGTTGAACCATTTTTTCCATAGAATGTCAAAAAAATTTAGTGAGTAATTAATAGTTTCACTATATGTTTTACTCAAAAAATAAATTGTCTGTTCTTTTATATATAAGTAATTAAAAATGTAATTGAAGTAATTTTACATTTGTGGGGAATAAATTTAAAGTTTTACAAGCTATGTAGGAATATACTTTTTATTTAATAATAATAAAAGAATATTCCAACCAAAAAATGCTTTTTTTTTAAATATTTACTTTTTTTAATGGTGAAAATAAAGGAATTTTTATTTAACTTTTGATATCTGCGACATTGTTTGATATAATTGTTTTTTTTTTTTTTTTTTTTCGTCTACATTTAATAGAAAAAAAAATATTGGATTAGTAAAGATTTTCGATTTCCGATTTTTAGTGGATTTACACGCTTTGAAATGTTCAAACACTATTTAACCATTTTTAGAAAATGTCTGCCTGCGTGTTACAACAATTTGTGTCAACTTTATCTCAGAACTACTGTATAGAATTTCATATAAATTTATATGTAGTTGCACCTTGAAATAAATTAATGCCTATCAACTTTTGCTGCAAATTGTTCAACAATTGCCTCTGCTATAATGTTATTTTTCCCATTTACGGAAAGCTATAGCTCAGATTCTATTGTTTATAATCGAACAAACTTGATATGTGAGACGGCTATTATGAAATATTATGCTGACTTATTTTGGGTGCTTATAAGTTGCAAAGCTGGAATTATTCCGTGAACGTGAAGGCCTATATCTCAGATTCTATTACATATAATTTTGCATATCTTGGTATATAATAAGATCATTATAAAACAGTATTGAGATTCATTTTGGATGAATAATGGTCGACAGGTGGCATTGTTGTGCTGAAATTTACCCCGTAAATAGGAAGGCTAAATCTCAACTTCTATGGCACATAAATGCACACATGATATGTAAAACGGCCATTATGAGAAAGAATGATGACTTAATTTGGTTGTATATCGTCAGACTGGTGGCGCTGCTATTGCTCATCTTGTGTTATTTTCCGTATGGCTACATCTCAGAATCTGCTCATTAAAACTGCACCAGACTCTATACGTAAAATCTTTGTTATGAGAAGCTATGATTAAACATTTCTACATGTTGAACAATAAATGGCATTGTTATATAGAATGATATAGAAGAAAATATTGCGATGGCCACCGCACTATTTTTTTTTTTAATTATAGTTTATAAATGCGTATTTTAAAAAATGTAGTAAGGTATCTAATATTTTTTATTTATTTGTATTTTATTTTTATTATTTTGTCCCAAGTTTATTGTGATTTTATGAAACAGTCTTCATTATGTTTATTTTGCATAATAGATACCACAGTATAAAATTTTTTTGACAAACTCCATAAATCCATTTACCCTACATGACATCCTGTGACGTAACTGACGTGTCATTTGCGTATTCTGTCTCGTTGATGAGGGGGAAAAGGGAAAAAAACGTTCTATTCTTCGTTTTTTTTTTCTTTTTTTCTTTTAACTTTTTCATCATACCTCGCACTCACCAAGTGACAAATAAGTTGTACAATTTACAAATGAATAGATTTTTATTTTCCCTTTAGCTTCATAATGAAACCAGGAAACGTGTGAAGTGTAGTGTTATTATTTGATTCGGTTGAAAGAATATTATTTATGTGCATCGATGGGTATCTTCATTCGATTTTTTTTTTCCATCGCAATCGTTTTCTTTTTTCTCTCTCTCTCTCTCTCTCTCTTATATATATATATATATATATATATATATATATGTATATATATATATATATACATAATTTCGTGTTTAGTTAGAAAATATTTATTTTTATTTCTATAGATCTGTATTTATTACTTAGTACACATTGGGATTCTTTTTTATTCCATTTGCGCATCTATTGTTTCAGTATTTCTTATTTTCACCTAATTATAACAATTATATATTCCTGTTTGACATTTTTAACGCGATCTTTACTTCTAGAAAACTGAATTTTACAAATTTCAAATTTCAAGATATAAATAAAAATGTTTAATATAGAAAAATTTTTTTTTTTCCCCGCTTATTTTATCTTTTTCTGATCTTTCTGTTCTTTCAAAAGTATTGTTAATATATATATATATATATATGTATATATTAACAAAGGTGGTCACTATTACCTCTAGGGAGATTCTTAATTTTGCCTTTTTAGATTGAATGATTTGCAAAAACGCAGAAACAAATGAACAATATTTTCAGGAGAAGAGAATTAAAGTTCTATATTTCAAGGTGCGAAATTCAAGTTCGCATCCTTTCTAAATTATTATTGTTGTTAATAAAAGAAATTTGCCGTTAAAATGGGTAATAATTCTTTTGAACATTGCTATATTACACCAATAAATAACAAAATAATTTAATGATTTTGAAAAAAAAAAAAAAAATTAAATAATATATATAATTTATTCAAAAATAATTAATATATATATATATATATATATATATATATATATAATTATATGTATTATTTGACTTATTTTTCTGAGATTGTTGCACGAGAGATGTTGTCCCATTTCTCCTATTACCTTAACTAGAAAGATTTTAAAAAGAAATAATCTAGTGTGTCACTCACACGACTTTTTCTTACCCTGCATTTCAATACTATAAAGACAAATTGCATACTAAGACATAAGATAAATAAAGTTTGATACAAACGTTCACTGTACTTTAAAAGTAGTAAAAATTAGGTTTTTGAACAGTTTTATTTGACATAAAATTCTCTGTGTGTGTTGGGGGGGGGGTGTCTACCACGTCTTCTAACCCCTCCCCCCCCCCCCCCCCCCAAGTGGCAACTTAATACGAGCTTCAAAATACCAAATTTGAAATTCCTGCAGTTATTTGTTTTTAAATTATGCTGATAACAGATATACATGCAGGTCAACCGAAAAATTTGGATTTTCGTAATCAAGGCTCTTCAAAATGTGATATTATACAAAAAACAGATTTGAAAATTGAATTAATATAAAGGGTGTTTATAAAGTCCCGGACCCAATTTGATGTTTAATAACTCATAAAATAATAAAGATAGATTAAAATTAACAACATAAATGGTTAGATAGACTCAAAAAGTTTCATGACCCTTGTCAATGAACTTCCACGTGTGCCCCCTTCGTCGCACGGAGAATATCAAGTCGATAGTCAATTTCACGCCAGGTAGCGGCAAGCATGTCGGCATCCACAGAGGCTATTGCGGTTGTAATTCTGACTTTTAGATCATCAATGTTCGACACTCTCCTCCTGTAAACATTGCCCTTTACAAATCCCCAAAGGAAAAAGTCCAGCGGCGTTATATCAGGTGATCTGGGTGGCCAAGGATTTGGACCTCCTCGCCCAATCCGTCTTCCTGGAAAATGGTCATTCAAAGAACTACGAACGATGGTACCCCAATGAGGTGGTGCACCATCTTGTTGCAAAAAGACATGTGGCTGAAGCTCTTTTAGTTGTGGAAATACGAAGTTTTCCAACATGTCTAAGTATACGACTGATGAGACCGTCTTTTCTGCAAAAAAGAAAAGCCCAATGACTCGGTCGTGCATTAGCCACACCACACATTAACCTTTGGGGAATCCCTTTGTGCCTCATGGTATTCATGGGGTTTTTCGGATCCCCATATGCGCACATTATGGCGATTAACAATGCCAGAAACATGAAAGGACAGATATTTAAACTGGAAAATGAAATTATCTGAAATTAACCACATGCGCAGACGTATTTACAAAAGAAAAGATATTCAAACCTGAAAAGAAAATATATGAGTTATTCCATCAATAAATGCCATAAGTTTGTTTATATCTTCATTATTTTATGAGTTATTAAACATAAAAATGGATCCGGGACTTTATAAACACCCTGTGTATATATATATATATATATGTACACTTTGCTTACAGTATGGGTATATGAAATGTTATTTTTTCCTCGTGAGCAGTGTTCGTCAACATAGTAAACTGTAACAAAGCACTTTCATCAATTATATATTCAATAGAAAAGAACATATAGCTCAATTTTGGGTAACCCTGTATATTGTTTGTAAACATTAAGCACTATGGACGCTATTGTGTGCTTAAAATTAGTCTTATTTGAAAAATATCTAACACAAAATGAATTACAATTCCAGCAATTTCCTAGTGTACCCCAAAAAGTCCAAATACTTTGGGTAGCCCTGAAGTGAATGATTTCCATACTACAACCTACAGAAAACATGCTTTAATGCATGTGAAAAATTTTGTTCACTCCGTTTTGTTTAAATTAGCCTATAGATATTACACTGTACTTAGCAGACTTTTATGTATGTGAAAAATTTTGTTCATTCCTTTTTGTTTAAATCATCTTATCGATGTTACACTGTATTTAGCAGAAATTTTCCCATAGATATAATGTATTTGAATTAAATTCTTTTGGATATCCCTGAACATGAACCATGAACCATTAGATTGATCTCAACGAAAAGTTTAGTGTAGCATCCCAATAAATTACACATGTAGAATACCGAGTTTGGACGTTCTGCTACTATTTGTTCTTTAGATATGCTGATAGCACACACACACAAATCAACCGCTAAAAACATGATTTTTTGATTCAGAGAACCTCAAAACGTGTAAATGAAACAAAAACTCAATTTCGAAAATATGACCCAAAAACAACACTTTTTTTCTCTACCATATATGAGGAGCAAACATTCTCTTTCTGATGCAATTTTTCAGATATATTACAAAAACTAATAAATTAAAAAATAACTAAACATAAAGCCGAATTATCGTTTGCTTAGATGGATTACAAGATACTAGGAAGATATGTAAACATATCGAAGACGATATGTAGGCATACTATTTTTATGTCACATTTAAAGAAAAATCACTAGCTCTTTTTTTTTTTTTTTTTTTTTTTTTTTTTGAGAAAACACGGTTTGAATGTTTGCTCCTCATACATGGGTAAGAGGAAACAAAAAGAAATGAAAATTGAAATCTCATAATTTTTTATACAAAATCTGAATTTATATACTACAAAAATATAAATCATACACCTTCATGCACTCAGGTACTTTTTTTCTCCTTTTATATATGTACTTCATCTAGCTTAATTATCCGATATATATATATACATATTGGCAAGATATATATACTGAAAAATTGTATTTAAATCTATTTTAATTATATAACTTGCTAAGAATTTTAATACATTTAAATTCAAGTTTTTATTTGTTTTAAATGGTATTTAAAAAATATAAATTAATATGAAAATGAAATATTTTAAAAAATATAAATTAATATTTAACAAGAATTTAAAGTACATTTTGAAGATAAGTCATGATTTCTTTTCGTAGAAACCTAAAAAAATTTGAATATTGATGCTTATTAATGTATTATATAATGAACGAAGGTTAAATGCTATATTTTGATTAAGTTTTTAAAAAATGGTAAACAATTGCAATTGAATAATTATTAAAACCGTGGTATAAAATATAATAAAGTATTTATATGGATTCTTAAATGCATCAAAGAATTGAGTAAAAAATAAATTGGAATCCATTTCATAATTATATCATAATTGTTGTGAGCCTCTTGTTTTATATTTAAATTTCAAATGAATGAAGTACAAACCTTACAAACTATTTATCTGTAAAGATGTTCATCAATTTGATATTCAGGTATTGCTTCCACTTTCTGAATAAGAACTTTATAAAAAATATAAAATATCAAGTTGAAAATTCGCTAAAAACTTATATTGAATTTTCATCTTGATTGAATGAAAATTCGATATAAAAGCATATTCAAAAAATTCAAAAACTGCATCTATCGATACGGAAAAGGAAATTGTTTAAAATTTCTTGTAACTCTGGAGGAATCCCTAAATTTCTGTATAAAATGTAGATATGAAACATTAAAATAAAATATACCATTTGGTGAATCAGCAAAGAAAATAAAATGCAAGTGCAGCATTTTTTTTTTTTTTTTCAAGAATTTCTACTTTTTTAGCTGATTATTTTACTTTACTTCAAAACAGAAAATTGAGAATTATAAAACCGTAACTTTAGACAAGAATTTAGTCATGTAGAACATTGGGATGGAGGAAAAAAGTGTAAGTAAAAAGAAATAATGTAACTCCTTTGACAGAAAGCCTCATTTATCTACGTCAGAAAAGCGTGAATTAGATGACAGTGAAATTTCTTCTGTGGAGCTCTTTTTTTTTTTTTTGCCTCTACTTTATCAAACTACTACTATGCATTCGCTGCCTTCAAAATGAATGAACTGTACTATTGTGTAAAGCTGCACATATATATATATTTTTCACTTGAACTAATTATAAAATAAACCTAAAGAATGTATGGAGTTATTCCTGCATATTTAGAAGAACTTTTATTTTATATCCGATATGTCTTTATTCTTTCCTTTCTTTCTTTTCTTTCTTTCTTTTATTATTATTATTATTATTATTATTATTATTATTATTGAGGGGGTAGGGAGAACAGTGACCTAGAAATACATATAGATTGCAATTCTTATTCTTCTTCTTATTTTTTTTCATTAATTACTCGCTATGTAATGTTTACTTTATTTTACCTTTTATTTCTATTATTATTACTATTATTATTTTAGTTTATTTTTTATTTATTTATTTTGCATAATAATAAATATAATAAAATATTACAAATGATTACTTAATAAAACTTGATAAATTTAAAATATTACTCGTTAACTAAAATTATAAATAACGTTATTTTTTCAAAGGGATATAAATAAAATATATTTATTAAAATTATATAATAACTTAGAAAATTGATGTTTATTATCCATTACATTAAATATATGTGTATAAATACTTACAGGTATACAAAATTTTAAACTCATATATTGGTAATATATAGTAAATAATTTATATTATAGAAGCTTAAAAATACTACCATAATTTATTCAATGAATACTAATGTTTTTCAAAATTGCTAATCAAGAGAAAAACGTCAAAAGTGAATAGCATATAGCAAAAATGTTTTAGGTTAGAATAACGATAGATTTATAGAAAACACTATAAATAAAATGTAACATCTTTTAATAGTAATAATAATAAATAAAATAATAATTTCAACTAAACGTCCAGACAGTTAAATCCTACAAATACCCAAGAAAAACAGACTGAATTTTTGTCAAGAATATTTTGCCAAAATATTCATTTCTCTCTTTTAGCTGTAGAGAAATATGAAAAAGTAAACAGTTTTTGAAGTAATTTAAAACCAATAATTCAAATATATTCACTGCTAGTATTCTGACTCTTCACTTTAAAAAAATTATCGAAAATTTTACCAAATTGAAGAAATGCACAATTAATATGAGTGAAATTGCGATACCTTGTATGGTAGAGAATTAAACAAATAATAGTAATAAATATATAGATCTATCTGATTTAATAAAATTTTTTTTAAAGATACAGAAATATAATATATAGGTGTATGTATATATATATGTGTGTGTATTAATAAAAGTGGATAAAGTTAAAATATTATTCGTTAAATAAAATAATAAACAATATTATTTTTTAAAAGGATATGAATAAGTTATTAAAATAACACAAAAAGTTATAAAATTTATGTAATGAGTGATTGTCGAGGATCTAGCAAAAATCTGAGCTATATGGTTGTCCATATATTAGAGATGTGATTTCTACGTATGTTTTATAACATTATTTTTGAATAATAATTACTACTCTATTCAATCGCAAAAAATTAATTGTGAAAATACGGAAAAGGTTTCTGAAAGAAAATTTTGGTATTAAAGTTGTGGTATGAAAAATTTTCGGAAATCATATCCCTGATATAGACAAACATGTTGACATCAAAATATGCATTGAAAGGATATTGGAATTTTACCAACAATACAAAAAGATACAGAAATGCATCCGAATATGTCCAGAGAGAAAATATTACGAGTGGTAATCAGCACAATAATGAGCTAATAATATAAAATTGCAGTATCCATAGTCACTTTATGGACTTCTTAAAAAAAAAAAAAAAAAATTAAATGCAAAAAGCATTTAGTTGTAGCAAAACACTTGACAACATCACTGAAATTTTGCATTTGAAAATATAGTTCAGATTTTTCTTCAGTTCAAAATGATGTAAAATATGAGTATTAACTCATCATAGCAAATCTTGTTTTCTTTTACTCCATACGCTAATCTTTTTTCAATTATATATTTTAAGAAATGTAGCATTTTTTTCCTTGTATTAATTCCGTACCTATAACAGTGATGCTTTTCGTATTTTTATTTTAACAGTTTTACAATTGATATTGAAGTTTGAAAGCATTAGTAATTTATCTTTTAATACCAAATGGTATATATATATATATATATATATATATATAAAGTTTAAGATAGAAAAAGCTTTATAAGCCACTCATAGTTTTCATTGCAAATTCAAAACCATTAAGAAGACAGAGTGACCGTTGCCCTTAACATTTTCCGCCACTATTTTTGTAAAGTTTTACTTACATTAATAATTTTTTATTGAATCGTACTAACATAATAGATTAGTTGGACAATGTATTGTTATTTATGTATAGTGGTGGAGAACGTCACGGATAACGGCAAATGTAATATGTAATGGAATTTTTATTTTTATTAACTTTATGTGAGCGGTTACAATATATAGATCAATTCATCCCGATTTTTTTTTCACTGTAAATCTTATATCATAGGTAATAAAGAATACATCATTCCAACCTATACTATAAAAAGTTTCAACAAAAACTCGCCCCTTTTCAGAGGACTATTCTATTGTCAAAAAAAAGAAAAGAAAAAGAAGAACTGAGACAAAGGGATCAAATGAAAGAGATGCACGCCAAGAAACACGGCATGATTTTCTTTTAATTTAAAAAAGTAAAATAAAGTAAAATAAAATATATTGAGGTAGAGCGCAGAAAAAAAGAACGTTGTCGATAATACTGACAGTGAAGCAGAACAATTCCATTTGAAATTTTTCTTCCAGACGAATATTTTTTCCGTCTTAATTTTTTCAACTCTGGAAGAGAGGGAAAAAAAAATCCCTTATTAACGACATTAAAGAAACGTGATAGACAGGCTTAAAAAGACTTGTTCCTATTTTATGTAGAAAGAAAGATTCTACTTTAAAAGAAGAATGATTTCATTTTTATGAATCAGGCGGTGTTATTCTTTTACTTTTTTTTTTTTTTTTTTTTAACGAAAAAATAATAATAAAGAAAGAATGTTAGAGTACGAAAATAAGCCCAAGAATATAATTGAATCTTAAGTTAAAGAATTAAAATGTGCTGTAAGTCGCTGTTTTTTATGTTTTGGGAATTTATCTACTTTTTTTTCTTCAACTGATGGGGGAAAAGTAAGGAAAGGAAGATGCCAATTCTCTATTATTCAATTGAAAATCGGTATTTTGTATTATTTCTCAATGATTCCTAGCGCTTACGAATAGCTTAAATTGTTTCTTTAGAATTCAAAGAAAGGAGTTCGGAAATTTTCCTTAATATTTCAAATGAATTGTTTGCATTTTTTATTTTATTTTATTTTATTTTATTAATAGAAAATTACCTCTATTGTGATATATATATTCTTTTTTTATTTACATGATAGTCGTAAAAAATGAAGGCAATAAAAATCTTTTTATTATATGTTAAATGTGTAGAAAAGGTGTGATTTAAACAGTATATTTCAAGTTTTAAATCAATCCGCGTTTTATTATTTATTTATTTATTTATTTATTTATTTAGATGATTTTTTGTTTGACTGTTTGTTCGTTTTCTGTAACATTAAAAAGTAGAGATAATTTAATTTTACTTTGTAATTCATCGATGTTTCTAGAAAAATGCTAAAAAAAGTTTTTTTTTTTTTTTTCTAAACAGGAATTTAAAATGTTTAATTTTAAATTACTGTAAATTCCTGTTTTAAACATTTAAAATGTTTTTTTAACTTATGTTATTTAAATTTTCATCGTTCGAATTTACGTCTTTTACGACTTTTAAACTTGCGTCTTTTAAAATGCTTTTAAAAACTTACATTTATAGTTACTTTAAAAAAAAATAATAATTTTCATACTTTGGTTTTTCCTTTAGTATGGTAAGAAAACATACTTGTTAATTCATCATGCTAATTTAATAATGAACATCTTCTTAATTGTTGTTATAGTATCTCTCCCTGTTCTGAAAAAAAAAGTAGCTACCGCTGCAGTGTTTTAATTTATCGTGCCTTTTTCACTTTTATACAGCAAAAACTGTTTTACATAAAAACATGGAATTTGGCATTTAATAAACAAAAATTATAAACATGCTGCAATAAACCATATATTTATCAAATCATTATGTTTAGGTGCTGTTAAATGTTGAAATAGGGCAAAAACAATTCAGTTATAAAAGTTTTTATAGACTCAAAAACTGTTCATTGCAACTTCATCATATTTTGCTAAGATATACATCAAATGCCTGTGGTGTGCATTATGTAACTATTTTCATTTTTCATTTTTTTTTTTTTTTTCGGAATTTTTTTCAAAGCATAGTTATGCTGCGTTTAGATTTCCTTTTGTATATAAATTTATATATCTGGAAAAGTACTTAAAATAATTTTTTGAAACTTCCGTATGGCACAGAGAAAAATATGTTTCTTAACTTACGTCATATTTCAAAAAAAATATTTCAGTTAAGGGATTTTATAAGATTTTTTTTTCTTTACTTAACTGAATAACATTTTAAATCGTGACGAATTTCGCGTCTTCCTTAAAGTTTCGTAGAGTTTCCCTCTATAGAGTTTGATTACTGGAACGAGTCGGGGACGAATTTCCCGCCTGGGTTAGTGAGCGAGGCAAGCAATGGGCAGAGCCCCCTAGTATATTATGATATAGAAAATACATGACTCACGCCTAGAAGCTTTTAAATTATTTGTGAGTTTTAATTTTAAATAAATATCCCTTTTATTAAACATTTAAATGTCATTAAAAAATGATTCAAATTAAGGGATATATAAGGAATAAGGAGTCTTACCAGACTCCCTGTGTTGCAATTTTACTTTAATTTACTTAGGAGAACTAAATTCTATTTAGAACTAAAGTAATTTTTACAAATTACTTTAGTTTTTCTTAACTATAATTCATATTACTTTGAAACTTTTACCACTTCTAGTTTAATTTCATATATATACATTATTATTATTATTGTTATTATTATTATTATTATTATTATTATTATTATTATTATTATTATTTTACCAAACAAATTTTATTATTTAAAAAAATACATTAGTTTGATTAAAATTTCATAATCGAAAGTTAACATGTGGCCACTGCGCGCATGATTGTGGATTGTGGCAAAGATACTGTATCTAGAAGAAAAAATATAATTAATAATTATGTAAAAAAGTTGTTTCTTGGACGTATACCTCAAATTAAAATATTTTAAACGAATTAAATAATAATAATAATAAAAATTGTTTTTCTGTTTTTTGTACGTAAATAATAATATAATATGAAATTATTAGAAATATTAAGGTAATTTGAGGTATAAGTTGTTACACCCACTAAATTCAATATTGTTACCAAGTTTCATGAAAATAACTTATAACGTAATAAATCGTTTTTGACCCATTTAAGATTTCTTACACCTCCTTAATAAAACAAAAAGAAGCAGTAAAGAAAAAAAAAAAAAAAAAAAAAAAAAAAAAAGGAAAAGAAAGAAAGAAAATGCATAGCTATCGTAGTTTTTAACGATTTGATAAATATATATATTTATTTACCTACATAATTAAATCAATTTCTTTAAAACTGAAAAAGAATAAATTATATTAATAAAATGTTATGTTTTTTAAAATTAATATAAGTAAACAACTGATTTTTTTTTTTTTATTAAGGGGTAGGGTTCGGATAGTGAAGGATGATACAAATAAATAAATAAATAAATAAGGGAATTTTTTAAGGGTTTTTTTCCCATGTTTTTGATTAAAAAAGTATATCATATATATATAAACCGTTAAAATATTGCTACGAATTTGTAAGTATCATTTCCCATTTTTCCTTAAATAGCTCAGACAAACGAAATGATCATTAACGATAACCAGAAATATCTTGCTTCCGCGCAATCATGGTTTACTTGCTGTAAAACTACTTTTACAGGCAATGAAGCATCGATAACGCGTTGATGGAAAAAGTCTTGGCGACGAACTTGGCAAAATCTTTGAGGACTTTTTATGGAAAGAAATTACTGGTTTCTAGAAACTGTACTTCTAACATTTAACGAAATAATCTGTAAATCTTAATCTTAATATAGCCTTACATAAAATTGTAAAATCAAAAGAAGAAGTAGAAGCTAAAGAATGAAAAAAAAAATTACATCAACTGTTACTTTCTTATCGCCAACTGTAACTGTTTGGTTAAGTACCTTTCGTTTGAATATATAGATATGAATTATCGATTATAAAATATTTTTATTAGTTCTTTGTAATTATTATTAATATATATATATATTTTTATTATTAAAAGATAATATTTTTTATTAAAAAGCTATTTAAAAAGAAAATGTTGATTAATTAGAATAAATTTTAATTATTTGTTTATATATAAATTGTTTATACATACATACATTATATATATGTTTTTCATGTCTTAAGACCTTATTTCATCAGTAGGCTTAAAAAAAAAAAAAAAAAAAAAGGAAGAAAGAAAGAAAATTAATCAAGAAGGTAAAAGAAAGATTTATTCGGTTGGCACCAGTTGATTTTGCATGAATAATAATTTTTATTCAAAAAGCCTTTTGATTTTTTTAAAACTATTATTATTATTATTATTATTATTATTATTATTATTTTAAGAAGAGCTATATATACTAAGAAAATTTTATACATAACTGATAATGATCTTTTAAGACCTTATTTCTAGACGAAAATTATTTTTATATTTCTATTATTAGATCCTTTATGAGATTATGTTGCGTATGGGCATATGAGTCAGAAGCCCCAAAATATTAAATTTCTTTGTTGCATTACTAATAAATAAATAAATAAATAAAATTAATTAAATTCAAAAAATTTGTTTTAAAATGACGAAATGTAATTGATTAATTTAAATATATGTAGATCCCTTAAATTTCATTAAGTGACTGTTGTCGAAACATATATTTATGCGTTATTTTTACGAAATATACATGACTGCAATTCACTTCGCATAAAAGCCTTATAACTAGATTTCGCTGAACCTAATGCGCTTTCCACTGTTTCCTTTTTAAATAAAAGTAAAATGTAAAAAATTAGTTTTTCTTCCTGCGTTATTACAATTACAACCTTAATAACGCACCCTTTAACATCATTTCCCGAATAAAATTTCCGACTCTTCCCCGGTCTCATGTACGTTTAGGAAAGGAGCCGTACTGCGAACACACTAAATGAATGCCCATTAAGCTGCTACATGGGGGCGCTTTTATGCTTCAGATTCCACAGAAACATTAAGCCAATGACTGAGGGAGATTTTTAATCAAGTTGATAGGGGTCTAGAAAGAAAGATTCCCCCCTTCTTATTCCCTCCATTTATCAGGGGCCTACCCTCCCTGGAAGAGTGATACACGATGACAGCGCCCTAGCCCCAAGCCGAGTGGAAAAAGGAAAGACGAACAACAGGACGAAAAATAGATATGGGACAGCACTCTCTTTTCCTACGGCCCTCGGGGCAATACTAAATGCAATTAAGCAGCAGCATGCATTCGTCATGACTTAATCTAAGTGCAATAATCAATTAAATGATGGAAGTTTTATCTGCTTTTCTTTTTTCGTTGATAGGAAGGCGCACACGTGTTTGTTCCAACTCTGTGATAGATGATTTCGGGCTATTTCTGACAGCAATGGAGAGTTGAGTATTCAGCTAGAGTAAAAGATTTTTTTAATCTTTTGTGTAATATTCCAAGTTTTTTTTTTTTTGTGATGAAGTTGAAACGCAAACTAAGTCTTGTTGCAATGAATTCATGTTTGATTTTTGTTAGTCAATTTGTTACAAAAGATCTACAGAAAGAACAGATCATTTACTTGACGAATTTTAATTTAAAGACATAGGTCGATAAAATCTGATATTAAATTAACTTCATTATGAAAGCTTTGATAATTAATTGGCACTAATCGAACCCTAATTAAGCCAACCGACTTTGTTGATCAACAGTGCTTAACCTTCATGATCTGGCCGAATCACCACGCTCTTTATGTTTAATAAAAAATAGGAATAGGAATTTATAAGTTTCAATTTTAAAACCATACATTAAAAAGAAAAAGAAAGGAGATTTTTTTTTTTTTTTTTTAACTTACAATTTTTTAAAGAAACTTTTGTATTCTTAGCAAACAAAAAATGGATTTAAAAATATCTGTCTGCTACTTTTTTTAGCTGCTTGCATTGATCTATACAAATTTTAAAAAGTTATATCCTTGTCTTTCATTTGCTAGTTTATTAATTAGTTTTCAAGTTTTAAATATATTTAAAATGAGGTCGAAAACTATTCATGTCTATCACAGAAAATGCATTTAATTTCATTTAATTTATCTATCCACTTTATAATGAAAAGTTTATCGCGATAACTCTAAACATCTAGTTTTGGGTGTGGCATTCAATCTATTTGAAAATATCGTTATATTGGTAGAATGCCAGTTGATTAAAGAAAAATAAGTTCCACTCTTCCAATTCTTCCATCGTTAAGATTTGCCACCGAAATTAGCTGCAGATAATTTCCCACTGTAACTAGTGGTACGAGTACGAGTTCAATTTTTATCTTATAGTGGTGATTTTTTTCTTTAATCCCGTGAATGCCATGCGTTAAGTTTAGCTTTATACTAAATTAGTCTGCATATGAAACTTTCAAGTGGCATTTGCCAAGCCCATGTTATTCATAAATTCATAATATTAAATTGTGAAATATAATTTTTGTTTATTTCAATTAAAAATTTAAAAAGGAAAGTATTCAAATAAAGTTTTTTTTTTTTTTGTAACATTTTAAAATGTTTTTCGCAAAGTATCTAAACTGCATCTATTTATGAAAAATTAAAAAGTTACGTGTATAAATTCTCTCTCACTCACTCTCTCTCTTTTTTTTTTTTTTTTTTTTTTTTTTTTAACTATAATTCTCAGAAAAACTGAGTATGTCTAGACTTTCTATAATCGTTTTGCTTGCGTGTGTATCGTGTGGTATAGAATTGAAACATGCCCAAAACTGCAATTTAATACGTGATTTCTTTCGTATGGGAATTTCTAACACTTTAAGAAATTTTCAAAGTTTGATAAATTGATTTATAAAGTGTTTAAATGATATTTAAGTTGTAGTAAGTCAGATAGAGAAAATTGTTGTTAAACGAGAAATCAATCAAATGATTTTTTTTTAATGTCCCAGACATATCCGGCCTCAGTATAAAAAAAACTCCTTACTAATTTTTAGAAGTTACACTGTTTCTTGGGATTTGATTATACAGGCACAACGTCTACACGCAAAGATATAAGCGCTTCGTTTGTTCCATAAAAATTTTTCGTCTGGTTTTTCGTAAGGTTAACCACATTATGTAAAGAATTACAAGTATTACAGATTATAAGAACCAAAATTTGCAATTTTCATTGAATACACAATTATTCACTCACTCAGGTACGTTATAAAATATTTATTTTCATCATTTTCATTAGCTTTGATTGACCTCTCTAACAAAAATAAGATAATTTCTATCTCGATACGCATGAAGATTTACGAATGTCATTTTTAATAATTATAAAGTTAACTTTATAAAATTAACTTAAACTTTATTTTAAATAAAGTCAAATTAGCTTTTAATGGTTTATTTTAAAATGAAAACCTGCATCAGAGACTTTTAGTTCCTTGAAATATAAAACATCCTTAGTTCGAATATTCTCTATCCCTTTACCTTTACGACCAAAACTATTTACATCGTTAAATTAAATTAATTTTTGTTTTCTAATAGTCATTGATTTTATTGGCATTTCTTGAGGAAAAAAAAAAAAAAAACTAAAACTGGTAGACCCCCCCCCCCCTCCTCCTTCCTGAAATATAAGTTAATGTCTAATCATTGTTGACACCTGCTGATGACTTTTTTAATTTAATACTTACCACTAATTTTGAAGAATAATACTGCTATATATATATATGTGTGTGTGTGTGTGTGTGTGTGTGTGTGTGTGTATTGCAAAAGGTTACATACAAAATTTCTGTTTGAAATGAGTTAATAGGATTCTAAAGATATAAAAAAAAGTTTCAAAACATAAAATAATTTAAAAATTAATATTAGTAAAACTAAGATAAAGGTAAATTAATGAACAGAAAATTAAAAACAGGAAAAATAAATAAATAAGTAAACTTTCAATTAGAAAAATACCTTAGCATACTAATTATTCTCTATGGTTCATTATTATTATTTTATTTTATCTAAATTTCCCAAACTAATAAACTCTCAAATTTGTATTTAAAAATTAATTGCCTTGTTAAGACTAAAGGCAAATTGATTCTGAATTCATGGCTAAGCATTTCTTTATTTTTTCACTTTGAAACAAGTTGGTTTCACTAAAAGTAAAATAGTTAAGTCTTATTTAAGTTCCTTTGATTTTGAATATGAAATATAGATGGCTGCAGTATGCAGTCTTTCAGTATGTAGAACGATTAACAGTTAAAAATAAAATATCAAAATTAAAATTTATTATGGTGAATAAATCTCCTTGCACTAAAAAATTAATCATTTCAGTCATTAATATTTAACTGGATAGGTAATTAATTTAAAATTAATTTAGTTATTTATTTAATTTTAAATTTTAACTGTCAACCTAGTACACTACAACTCAACTTCGTAATTACTATATTTTAAACTACGATGTTCCATTACTCGTGTTTTGATTTCAGTACCTTATTCTGGTGGAAATCTCTATGATCAAGTTTCAGGATTTGTTCTGTCTTTATTTCTTTGTTCATTTTGATGTGGATTTGAGCTATCGTTTGGTATTTTGCTTAATATTGCTCACCAAAAACAGAAAACTTACATTTATCTGCCCAATGTTTTTAGGTGTAGCTCTTGATGAAGTCCTATAGCATTTTGAGCTTTTTATTTAATGTTCAATATTCTTAATGCGGTATGATCCGAAAATCTTTTGCTAATCTCAACTTTTCTGGTTCATTTCATTATTGTAAGCTCGATTTTTCCCCCTTATAATACTATACTAGATCTTTCTTTTCTATCATTAACTTGCAAGATCCTTATTTTATATGTTTTCTACAGGTATTGTAATCTAAATGTTCTTAAAATTAAAGTAAGTAATATTATTAATATTCTAAAAAATAATATCACAATTCAAATACAACAAATAATTAAATCAATTCTAGTTAACGAGTGACCTAATTGGCATTTGTGGGTTTTTGTGGTGATTCATTCGACTGTCTATTTTTCGTTCTCATTCTTTTCAATTGAATCATAAAAATTATATATATATATATATATATATATATATATATATATATATATATATATATATATATTATGAGCATAATGTAAAGAATGAGAACGAAGAATAAACAGATAAATAATTCACCACAAAAACCAATTTGGTAACTAGTTTACTTGAAAAGTTTTAATAATTTTAATTTATCTGAAAAGTAATACTATTACTTACCTAAATTTAATTCTTTTAATAATACAAACCACGTTAAAAACATAGGATCTTTCAACTTATTGCAGTAGAAAAGAAGGAAATTTTAATGGATTGTATTAAGAAGGGTACAAATCGAACTTACTTTAACAAAATGAACCAAAAATGATGAGAATAGCTAAATTTATTAACCAAGATACAAATAATGGAATGAACAATAAATAAAATATCTCAGAATGCTGTGGGACTTCGTCAGGAGCTACCCCCTCCCCCCCCAATATATGATAGTCAATTAGACAAAGATACAATTAGTTTAACATTGCTATTAAAAAATAGTCACGAGTATTGAATATACAAGACCCTAAAAGTTGACAAAAATGTGTCTAATCCGTTCAAATACACGGTTTCGATCTTAAGGGGGATATAGGATATTTACCTTTAAAGAAAGATGAAAAATGATTATTCGATTCTCTGGAATTTCAGTAAGAATACCAAAAGATTATATATATGTATAAAAGAAAATTATTCTATGTTTATTTCAGGATACAGCAGATTTTGACTCTAAAAGATTAAAATAGTTAATTGAAATTTTATTATTCAATAGTTTTCTAAACGTAATTAAATTGCCTTTTAAAAATAAATCGGTAAGACTAACCTGTTTGTATTTCGATCCTTTACTTTTCGGTCTCATAATTTTTCAATTTAAAGAACCATCCCACTAGTCATGTGTAACCACTGTCCATTTATTATGATATCTGTTATTTCGATTTAAATCTGCATTTGCATACATTGCTCGTTACTCATTCTGCCACTGGCAAGTGCTTGAGTTCGTTGTTACGCATGGTCTCTTTCACAGTCTGACAAATTGAAAGAAAAAAAAAAAAAAAAAAAAAGAATCAAGACTATGCAATGCTTTTTGTGTATTATCTTCTACTATCGCACTGCGTATGATAAATGGAATTTTACTTGGATTTGTTTGGGTGGCATGGCTGCAGTAATAATACAAACACATACGTTCAAATGAATTTTCATGTAGGTCATTTAACTTTTTGCTGTGAAGGCTTCTGGTTGTAGATCTAAATGTAGACATGTTTATCTGAAAACAATTGTAAAAAGTGACTGTTTACACATATGTAAGCCTGTTGTATCTGAGATGGTGATTGTTATTCTATTAAACCAGATAAGAAAATAAAACTGTATAATTTTAGTCTTTCCATTTTGTTTATCGTATAATTATGTAGATGTTAAATTGTGTTTCTCTCCAATTGATTTAAATAAATTGATAGAGGTATGTCATATGTCTGTTAGTTGGGAAAATCGATTAATCAAAGAACCGCGTATGATAAAAAATATGTATTGTTCATCAATACTTATGTTTTCTTTTTGTTTTCTTTTTGTTCTCCTTCTTCTTCTTCTTTTATTTCTTTATATGCAATGGTTATCTGGAATGATTTTTTGGGAAACTTAACTTGGAAATTTATTCATAACACTTTTTGTGTTGATGTTCATGTAACAAAAAAAAAAAAAAAAAAAAAAAAAAAAAAAAAGTAAAGAAAAGAAAAGAAAGAAAGATATTCAATAAATTAATTAGGAAAATTCAGTAATAATATTGAATTCAATCACATAAAATTTATAGAAAAGTGGAATAATTAATATATACATTGATTAAAGTAGACTTTAAAAATGTCGTTTATCAACAATATTTATTTATTAGCGATATTGGAATGTGTATAGTTGATTTTTTTTTTTTTTAATACCAACTATACGAAATATACCAAAGCTAGGAATCGAACCCGGGCGCAACCGCTTACCTACATAAGAGCCACCCTGGTACATTAGCCACACGACTGATTTTATCTGGGTAATCAGCATGGGTGGCTCAGTGTTGGAGTATCCGCCAGTAAGCGAAGTCCACGGGTTTGATTTCTGACTCTGGCATTTTCTCCTATAGTTCATATATATATATATATATATACTATAAATTCGACCTTATACACTCGAACATCTTTAATAACTAATAAAGACATTTTAAAAACTTTTCAAACTGAAATTTCAATGTACGAATCAAATAATACGATACAAAATAATTTGAGTAATTTCACTTCATTTTGTTACAGTTATCCTTGAATTTTACGAATATCTTCTCAAATGAAATTTACTGAATCGTATTTGTATAAAACAATAACTCCAAAAATAAACTGTTGCCTTTTTTTTTTTTTTTTTTTTTTTTTAATTAATGTTACAGTTTCGGTGAACAACATATTTTTAAAATAAATAAAAGTGTAATTAAAAGTTTACGTGCCATAAATTTCAGATAAATTTAATAGTTTATTCCGACTTGTTCGAAAAAAACATTATTTTCTGTTTCTTCTTTGTGACAGTAATGAATAATGAGTCAGAAAAACATTCCATACTTTTGAAAACGAAACTTCCGACAAGAGCGGTGATGGCGCCTCAGATAAAGGGATTTTTGTCTGACTTCAATTTATACCATAGTAAAGGAAAGACAAGCACTAGTTTTTAACGTAGCACTGATACGGCTTCTGTATTTTTCACAAAGAGCCACGGGGATAAAAAAAAAAAAAAAAAAATGGAGGCTGAGCCTTGTTTATAGGATTGACATATAGGGAAAGGGATTGTAAAGTCATTACTCATCGTTATTCTTTGTTGCTGATTGGGACAAAAATTCCTCTAAATATAAAATGCATGCGGAATTATATTTTTTCCAGCTGTGTCCCCGAGATAGAGCTGTCAATCAATCGAAAATTTTCATTAATATTTTTAATCACTAATCTTGTTCAGGTCTAATTCCTAGACATGTGAATTTAATTTTTAAATATAAACAATTTCAAATGCTTTAAGGAATACTTTTAGTTTCAACTTGTTGTTCTAAGAATCATACAACTGGAGAGAAGAGAGGAACAGAGCAGTCAAATAAAAGAAAAATCAGGAAGATATTCGTCTTCTAATTATACTTTAACGAAAGCTTAAATTTAAGAGACGTAAATTTATTAAGTTGATTATGAATTATATAAATAAATGAAATATTATTCGATAATTTACAAACTTTAATTCATAATTAAACGTTTTCTAATTGGAAAAAATAGATAGATAAATTTTTATATACATTAATTTAAAACAAGATAAAATGCACCATACCATCTGATAACTTTCAATAGTCAGAAGCTTATTTTCAAAGCTAAATCGAAACAAAAAGTATGGAATTGAAGTTTTTTTTTTCTATATTTTAAAGATTTTTCTTTTCTTTTCTTTTTTTTTAACTACCCCGCTGTTTAAAATAATGTTAGACGGTTCACCAAAACGATAATGCGATTTAGATCGATTTCGCTACAATGAGTACTTTGGCGCTAATATTCCCAATTTTAGTAGTAAGCACGATTAAAATGCAGGAATGTATTGCCAAAATATTGATTGCGCTGGCTAAATTAGTCTAATCGGGAACATTTTCGGAGAATTTTTCAGCAGTGCCTTCGAGAGCTTGGACAACATAGGAATATTTAAATTTTTTCTTATCGTAAACAAATTATTAGTATAAATATATTTTATCAATTTTCATAGCATTATCTTAGAAAAAAAGCAAAATATACCAAAACATTACAGATATACGAAAAGAAGATGTTCTACAAATAAGTATTTCACTTATATGGTTTTGTTTCTTAAGTGGTGGCAAACATTTAAAAGCAGTTTTAAAAAAAATGGGGGGGGGGGGAGTTGCAACATTTATAGTGAAGATAGCTATAAAACCGTAATACAGAGCAGTTATAATTAAACTTTTTCTATAAACTGCAGTCTAGAGCTAAAACGAGCGAGCAGACTTCCATCAAATTCAGTATATAAATGATTTATAAGATTTGCTCATGGATTAAAAAAAAAAAAAAAAAAGTTAAAAATGTCAACTAAGTGTCATTTTACATCGGGAAAAACTGCAATTTAACCACTGAATGGGTCTACATGCGATTAACAATTAATCGATGTTTTAATTAGTCGTGCATTCTATATCAGACGTTGCTTTCTTATATATATTCGTTTTTCTAAGTAAAACACCACTTAATGGACGTTTATCAACTCTTTTTAATTACCTAAGCACAACTCATGAATCGTTTACATAGTTAAAATTTCATTGTGTAGAATTATGTCCAAGAGTCATTTGAAAAAACACATAGTAGAATAAAAAATATTTAATCATTCTGTGCGTAAGTGAATTATTTCTTTTTCAATATTCACTGTTAAAAAAAAAAAAAAAAAAAAAAAAAAAATATGTCGGAACATTTCTGAAGAATTTAGAGCAATTAGTTACCCAATACCAGTAATGTTTTTTTTAATATATCAGTAACCTGAACTGTATCATTAAAAATAGTACGAAATTATTGAAATCAGGAACGTTTCACGGAGAATAACCTGTTGTTACCAGGATTTTGCTCTAAATTTATAAAAACAAGAAACGTTTCCGGTATAACAGAGTAACGATACCAAAATATTTTTTACAGTGATACCAATTTACTGTGGTATACGGATACATAGGCAAGTAACGTTGGAAAGCATCAAAACAAAAGCACATTCAATATATTTTAAATGTTTTTTGAAAAGTTGCCAGGGAGTTCAACTCTTCTCTTCATTCAGATTTTCGGAGAGAACCGATTGAGAAAGACGAAAAGTTAGAAGGCGATGGCTAATTAAGAATCAAACCACAAGAGCCGAGACGTTTTCACTCCGCTAAACAAGATGTTGGACAATGGCCAAATCGTCAGATTTTGGCACTCTCGTTTAACAAGAGCTAAAAAAACTACAAAGATTGAGGGTAAAAAAAGAAATTAGACTAAAATTGTTCTTGACACCTTGATTTTGCTTCAAAGAAATCTATGACAAATTTGAATTGTAGTGAATGTATCACAAAACATTTTTTGACTCATATTCTTGAACCGGGTTTCATTTTCATTTTTATTTTATTAAAGTCTTATTTAAAAGCAATAGTCATTTTGAAACAATATTCCGTTTATACAAATACACACATGCTCAAAAGATTAACAAGATTTAAAACGAACTGTTTATTTCCATTAAGAAAATTAGACTTAATAAAATGTTTAAACTTTATATTTAAAGTAGAGATTGGTTTATGACAGTAATTTAAGGGCTCTGCAGCAAATTGTGAAAATAATAATAATGTTTAAGATTACCCCATATCATCAAGAGAGTAAAATAATCTGTAACTGTAGTAAATTTTAATGTAGATCTAATAAATTTTTTTTGGTACATTTATGTAATAATAACATGTCAAATAAAAAAGTTATGGGCTAAAAAGTTTAAGAACTAAAAAAAATAAAAAATAAAATAAAAAAAATCAGCATGTTTTTTATATAGAATTTTATCATTTAGAGCACTTTAGAAAATATATATAGCAATCGGAATATAAATATATTAAATATCTCATGAAATATTGGCATTTGTATGAAAATTAGCATGAACGAACGGTTATTATTTTGTTCAATAATTTTATAGTTAACTATATGTAAGCTAACTCATTTTAAAAGCCCTGACAAATATAGTAACAATTTAAAGATGTATATACAAAATATTGATGTTTTTTTCCTTTACTGAATATATATATATATATATACATATATAATTTGAATAACTTAATACCTTCGTAACACTCAGCAAACAAAAGATAGATGAAAATACCAACATATAATTAAATTTTAAATGAGATTTATTTCGAATAAAATTATTGTCACGGTGGTAATTTAATTTGAGTACCAATGATTAGTAAAAACAAGTTTAAGTACTTACGCAAAAGAGAAATGACGCAAAGATAACACATAAGCCTAACAATGAAATAATAGTTTGCAAAAACCATTAAAGTAATAGAAACAGTCAACATTTTATAGAAAAGAGAAAAGGATAAAATTACCAAAGAGATCCGATAAAAGGAAAAAAAAAGAGAGAATTCATGAATTGAAAAATTGAATTTTAAATGCTGAAAAATAGAAATGTTCACCATCAGGAAACTTGCATTTCTATCAGCAGAGTGCAAGATTTTGGAAAACTGTATAGCTAATTCAAGCCAATATACAGCTCAAGTCTCTATCTTTCAACAAAACAAAAAAAGAAAAAGGAAATTAGATTAAACAATAACACAAACCAAAATTGATACAAGGAATAAGTATTTTAAGAAATCCACATGTTAAACGATACGTACGGAGATAGTAGGAATAAACAGGTTGCCAAACGAACATTAGTAAAAAGAAAAGATTAAAGGTAAAGAAACGGTTAATCGATTTAGGTGCTACAGAAATGCAATCTTTAAAAGCTAATAACTAGATTAAAAGGTGATTTTTAAAGGGTTATTTAATTTTAACGTTAATCATTTTTAATTTTCAGTTTATATTTAACTTTCAACGTAACGTGAGCAAGCGCCATCTTACGTGAAAAAAGAGATTTACTATTAAGTAAATTCAGAAAATGTACGATTTAACTAATGTTTATATATATATATATCGAAAAATCCTTCTTTCACATGTTTTCAACGTGTTTTGTAATCTTAAAAAAATTAAATTTAGGTAAATAATAATATTATTTTTCACATAAATTAAAACTATTAAAACTGTTCAAGTTAACTAGTTACCAAATTGGACTTTGTGGGGTTTTGTGGTGAATTATTCATACATATATATTAAATCTTAGGCAATGGAACATTCATAAATAGCTGTCTTCATTATAAGTCAATGGAGATATATTACACTTGAATGCATAACGATGCATTATTGCTTGTAATACACATACATGCAAAAAACAGCTGCGATTTTTACATATGTCTTTTTAGGACTGAGGGCCTATTAGTCTCAATCTGGGATTTTTGCATTGTCGATTTCGATAGTTGGACATTTGTCGAAATCTAAAATTTATCGAAAATATAATTGAATAATTTGAAAGCGATGTTATAATTTGAAAATAAATAAATAAATAAATAAATAAATAAATAAAATAAAGAACTAATAGTCCTCCGTCCTAAACTAAATTCTGCTTTTGCCAGAATTTCATAAAATCATTTTATTTTATTATTATTATTGAAAGAAAAAGAAAAGAAAATTAATAATAATCAGTATCGTTACAAGCGATATCGAAAAAGTTTTTTTTAATAATTTTAAATTAGGAAATAAAAAGTGCGCGTGAAATAATATGAAATAAAAATAAGTAAAAAAATGAATTTAATGTTTTTGTTTTTCGGGGGCTGCTCATGCATATAAAAAGTGCGTATTAAAACGAGTCGAAGAAGGAAGCGAAATAAGTATTGAGTTATATTACGATAAATACGATATATAATATGATACGATATATTAGACCTATCGTCCAGGGTTAGTAGGCATTTTCGTTGAAAGAAATAGTTTGTTCGTTCGGTGCAACTTGCACATTAGTCCCGTAAGGTACAACTTTCACATTCGTCCCTTGAGGTACAACTTTCACTTTAGTCCCGTCAGGTACAACTTGCACATTAGTCCCCTTTTTTAATTTTTATAACATTAATAGGACTTTTAGTATGAATTAGCTTATATAGTTGGCTGTCAAATTGTGGAGAAAAAGAGTCTGACCTTGATTTTTACATTTCCAAAATGTAAGAACGTTTCATGCAGGGAAAATTTTTAAATTAAAAAAAGAAATGTTTGCACAGATTGCTAAATTTTTCAACAGGAGTGTATTTTTTCTTGAAAACTCAGAATTTACCAAACTGTCTCTATAACTAACTGTTGCAATAAAATTTACCAAAAAATGGATTTAGAATGATTAAGACTAAGAATTTTGTCAGAACTTCATGTTCCAAAAAAAGCTTGTAACAGTTTTTTCGGCTGAAAATAATTAACAACGAACCATCATCAAGCGAAGAAAAAATCGGTGCGTGTGCAACGTAAAACCAATATCGAATGCATTGCTGGTTTTCCTCTTAAACCTTACATATTGAATGAAATGTTATAAAATGAAGTCAATTAAGGGAACATAACAAATTTACTTATAGTACTAGGAAGTAAATTTATACTTAATTTTACAGCTGCACATAATTAATGGTGCTTAAACAGTAGTCAAAATTTTATATCTGTAAATTTGTAAGACTTTCCATAACAAGACAATTTCTTCAAGCTAGATATACGTAGAACAAGGTGTATTTTAGCGAATTTGGTTCATTTTTATCTTGTAAAGTTTGTTTCGCTGCACTCGGCAAAACATATTTTATCTGATGATGATTTTTTTGCTCCCTGCTCTATTGAAGTTGCTAAATTCTTTTACAACTCTTGTTTCAAATCAGATGAAGTTGGGAGTTAGGGGTGGCTCGCCTAAAAATCTTTGTCACGTTTTCCCGGCTTAATCCCATTGGCGATTTTAGAAGAGAATCTAGGTCCAATGATATATAGTGAGATCCCTAGTGTGTGTTTCAGATCCATGACACCATGCGTCGATTGCTATTTTTGATTGTGACTCTGCCGCCTTACCGTGTACGGTTTTATAAATGACTTATGAAATGCAGACTCCCTTGAGACGCTGTTGAGTTGGATATCCGAAAAAACAGTGAGGTAAATTTAAGCTCATATAAAAGTCGCCTGCTGAAAATTTTCTCTTCGGTGTAATAAACAGAGAGTGGCTTTGAAAATACGTGAAATTATGATTTGGGTATCTATGATCTGAAGTCGTTTTTGTTTTGGAGTGTCGGTATTTAATATTTAATATTTTGATATTAACGTTTCAAAATCCAGAAAAATAAAGAATTTTCTAATTATGTAATGTGGTAATTTCGCATTTAAGTGTGGTATATTTTACTTTATTTGTCTATGTAAATTTTAAAATATTTAAATTCCCTTTTTTTTTTCTTGAAAATTTATGCTATAATTCTTAATATTATTCTATTTTATATGGCCGCAAATCCATGTTTTAGGTTTTTCTAAGCTATGAGTTAATTAAATTATAATTACCCCGCATATGTTGTTCCGTCATACATGGCATTTTTTCATTTAGGCATTTAAAAAAAGAAAAAAAAAATTACAAGTGTTTAAAGTCATCTCATAAATTCTGAATACATAAATATATATATATGTATATAGCATAAAATTGATTAACGGTCTTAAATTCAACTACAAAAGGCAGGTGTTATACAAAATATCTTTGTAAAACTTTTGTGTCAATTATTGCAATACATATAGAAAGTAATATGAAATAAATAAATAATACATTTGGAAATAAATAAGTTTGGCGATAAAAAAAAAAAAAAGCCAGTAATGCCTTATGATAAAGGATAAGGCGAATTAATAAAAATCAATAAAAATAATAGTTAACTTTAACACATTACTTAAAAATATATTTTTATCTACGACGACATATTATTTGCCTTTTGACGATTACCCATGTCTTAGTTTCCCTCTTAATGCTCATAATATACAAAAGAAAATTTGCGTCCTCTAATTTCCTACACCGTCAACATGCAATGATTGCCATCAACATACAATACTATAGGTATATCCCAACACCCATCCATAAAATGAGCAGAAATCTCAGAACAAGAACATTGACAAAGCACTTTCCGGAGTCGTAAGAGGCGAATAGATGGAAGAATATTGGATGCCGAGATCCTGTTGCCCGGAGGACCGGTTGTCGCTTCTTATTACGGTCGCCCAAGATTTCGTCTGACAGTTACTTCTCAAAAGCATTTATTTCAGTGTCGTCCCGTGTACAGAAGGAGAGTAGATTGCGAGGCCCCGGAGCTACTGACTTTTGTTTCGCCTCTTTTCGGGAAAATGTTTAAATGGAAACAGGATGAAATTATTTCGCTCCCAACCATAGAAAAGTGACTGGAATTTAGAATATTTTAATGCTGTGCCATTTCGAATCGTGTCGTATGTAAATTTACCTCTGGAGAACAGTTATATATTCATTCTTTGTTGTTTCAGGCATATATCATTTCGAAGAACGCGATTTTCTGTTGCCATTTTCTTCCAACTTAACCATTAATTTCAAATTCTTTCAAAGTTCCGAAAATTTTATAGTGAAGGTAATGCCGAGGTATTTATATTGATGAGTAAAGTTATGCGGACTTCCAGATTCTTTCACTTGGCATCTTCGTTGTAACGGGTTTTAAATGTTTTCTTTGCATTATTTGTTATTCATATTCTTTAAATTTTCCTTTGCAATATTTTTGATGCAAGTAACTAATTTTAGAACTTAAATCATTTGTATACAAGAAAATTTTAAATTTCAAAACTCTAATTTCAAGTTTTGAATAATTCAAACTCTATTTTTAACTTAGAAAGTCTTATCACAGTAGAACTATTGGGTAATTAATTCTCCGAAAATTTAAAATTTTCAAATCTCAAGCATTCTTAAAAAGCAAAAGTTCTTTAATTTTTTTTTTTTTTTTTTTTTTAATTTATACTTACTCTTTATAAAACACGTAACAAGAGAAAAGTAAAGTGGACTCATTTTAACTATGATGCTAAGTATCTGACCATACTTAACTATGCTAATTATGCCAGGAGAGTGTGACGTTTTTCTTAAAGGCCTGCTACTAAAGCTTAGAGCCAAATTTAGATTTAAGGAGGTTTATCTATCTTCGCAATCGCTGAATTACATATAATAACAGGTATTATTTTTGAAAAATTCTTTTATATATAATAGAGATGTTGCACATGAGTGTGGTAGCATAAATTGCCACATATCTCAGCTTAAAATTTCAAAATTATGATTAAAACAGTCGGTGAATCAGATCACAAAGTACTCTGTGAATCCAACAAAAATTCGAAAATAAATAATTTTGTCATACAACAGGCTAAAAATTACCCCATTTTGAAAAATTCCCTGAACCAGTACAGTGAAATGAAAACCGTGGCACAAGCTTTAAAATGATATATCTTGATAAGTTAAATAATTGGGCTCAAATACATTATTTTACACTTTTAGTTATATATAGCTTACTACTATTAATGTAATTTGTTAAATGTTAATGCGAAGTTTTTAAATAAATAAATAATGTTTGAGGAAATGATTTTGACAGGTCAAAAAAGCGACATTCCGATCATTTAAAAAATTTTATATAGGAAATGGTAAATGAGTCATTTATTTTGTATCATGGGAATACACTCGGAAAATTTCGTCATGAAATTTAATAAATAAAAATTTTCTATGTCAGGCCATTCTTTGACATTTTTCGCGAACATAATACTGTTAGGTTTCTAGAGAATCACCCTACTATGTTTCGCTGATTCCTTCTAAATTACTTTACAAAATGAAGAAATATATATGTATATCAGAGAAATTAAAGTTTTTACTCCCATTACCCGACTACTGTAGGTAATAGAAGTATTGTATTCGGTCCAAAAAATCGATATCGAGTTTTCACCCGATTTACACGTTTTATGGTCTCCTAAATCCAAAAAGCAGTTTTTGGCAATTGGTCAGTGTGTGTGTGTGTGTATATGTATGTGGGGAATCTTCTGGCTATCGTATCTCCGAAACTAATAAAGATAGAACTATGAAACTCCAGAATTGAATCAGGTCTGGCGTACAGGTGGATTTTTCAAATTTTGGTGAAAATTGGAAAACCGGAAGTGGGACACCGGAAACCGGAAGTCCGTATCTCAAAAACGGCTCTAACGATTTTCTTCAAAATTGCTATATAAACACTCTATTAGATGTCTTTTTGAATGATATAGTTGGTTTGTTCAGAAAAATTGATAGGCGTCCTGTATAAGTAGCTCAATTTCAGGTCTTCCCAGTGCAAAGTGCATTCCGTTAAAAATGTCTGTACAAAATTTAAAAAAAAAATAAAAATATATAAAAGCCATAAATTGAACTTCAATAAATTTTCATTTGAACATTTTATATTCATTATTTTAAAAATTATAATTTGATTGTAAATGTGGGTTTTTTATTTCTATATAATACTTCAATAAATATATAGTTAAAATATATTTTAATATCATCTCAGGTTGAATATTTTATAATCATTCATAAAAACAGTTATTTTTCAAACATTATCTTTGAGTTAATATTTTATTATTATTATTATTATTATTATTAAACTTGTATTTTAAAATGCAGATAGAATAAAAACAAGTTATAAAGATCATTATTAAATTGTAAAACAGTTTCTTCTCCTTCATCACTAAACATAAATTAGTTTTTACATAGTAAGAAAAGAAAATCTACACTATTAACATTTTAATTGAACATTTAATAGCATTAGATAAATGTATTTTCTCATCATCATCTTATAAAACAAATTTCAACTTTCTGTTTGCATCATAATAATTTTTTTAACATCCTGTTTTGTCTTAAAAGAGGAAGAACCGTTTACAGTTTCTTCATTAACAATTTAATTTTTTCAATTTCCTTTTGATTATTTCGGATATTTGTGAAATCAGTGCTATTAAAAAAAGTATTATTGCTAATTTGAATCATATTCCCCCATACCTTTTTAATTCGAAAATTGTTTTATTTAATTGGACATTTAATAAAAGAGATTATGCATCTTTGCTGAAAATATTTTTACACATTCTGTTTATTACAATTATATCATCCTTAAAAAACTAGTATGGTGTGGCCACCACATGACTTTCTTCTATATTTTCCTATACAAATTCATTCAGGTTGGTTGTAGCGTTTAAATCCGATTGACTACGCTAGGGTCCTAGGCCTAGACACGGAATTCACTTCGGTGGGTTCTTTCTAAGTGGTCTTGGCCTTTTTTTTACGCGAGTTTCGGAGAAAACCACTAAAACCTCCGAACGGCAGGTCAATGAGCTGGGATCGAACCCGGCACTTTCCATCTACCAGCATTGAGCGCAAAACTACTCGGTCGCTGGTAGGACTCAGATTCACTTAGAAAAATAATTTATGAAAAGTGTTTTTTAATAAAATTATCTTCCATGTTAAATGCAGCCGATTTTCATTAATGAGAAGCAGCATAACACTAAATATCCAAAGAAAGTCAATTTTGTTTTGTATATGACATCAGGTATTGACGAGCTCTTTTGAAAAATACCCATAATGTAAATTTGACACCCTTGGCGAGGACTCCCCCCCCCCCCCGCGATGCTCCTACATAAAAAAAAAAAAAAAAAAAAAAAAAAAAAAATTCCCAGTTGTCTATCACAATTATAAATAATTCTTTTCAATTTCTTAATAGTTATTAAAATATAATTTTCTTTACATACATTTATACGAAATTTTGTGTTATGCCGCCATGTTAAAAATTTAGAAAAAGCGGGATGGCAACAGCACATGTTGGACAATTTTCATCAAAAGTTGAAACGCACTAATATCTGTCAATTTGCAACTACATACCAAATTGTATGAATTTCTGTGGCGTTGTTCCTGAGATACAGTTGCGATAATATTTTGTCACACACACACGCACAGACAGATATTTGCTAAAAATGCTCAAACCATTCTTACACCACTCAAAACGTATAAATCCATTGAAAACCGGAGGTCGAAAATTTTTACGAATCCAATAATTTTTCTATTGAATATAGAAGAAAGTAAATATATCTAATAATAATAATGGAAAAAAGTCACTTTGTACCTTAATAAATGTCTTATTCGAACATTTTATACTCATTAATTCAAATTATTATTAAAGCTAATTTTCTATTTCAGTTCTTTAAAATACCGTTTCAATAACTAGATTAAAAAATACAAATAAAATAAAATAAATTTCAAAAAAAAAAAAAAAAAAAAATTATTTAAAAAAGGCGTTTTTATTTCAGTTATGGTTTGTTAAAATTACAGTTAAAAAAAAAAAAAAAAAAAAAAAAAAGATTATTACATTATTCTATTTAAGTTAGATCACATTTTAATGTTATCTAAGATTGAATATTTCTAATTCATTAAAAGAAGTTTTTCATTAAACATTATCTTCATTTTAAAATGTAGACAGAATACAAAGTTACCATTAAGATGATCATTAAATTGTCACAAAGTTTATTCTTCAAATTAGTATACCCATAACTTGAAAATAAATCCTGCATTATTTACATTGTAATTAAACATTTAATACCACTAGGTAAATATTTTTTGACACCATCATTTGACAAAAAACAAATTAAATATTTCTTTACTTCTTGTTTGTGTTAAGTAGAATTTCCTTAGCTTTTTTCTATCGTCTTGAAAAAAAGAGGCCATTTGTGGGTTTTAATTTTAAAAATTTAGTTTTTTTCAATTTACTTTTAGTTATTTCGATGTTTTAGAGAAACCAGTGCTATTAAAACGATATTATCGTTATTTTGAATCTTTTTTTAATATCTTCTTCATTTGAATATTGTTTTATTTAATTTGACATTTAATAGAAGAGATAATACATCTTTAATAAAAACCTTTTTCTATTATTATTACTATCATCCAAATAAAGAAAAAAGAAAAGTCCGGACTTTGTACCTCAATAAATTTCCATTTTAACATATTATATTCATTAATTTAAATCATTATTAAAGTAAAATTCGATTTAATTCGTTAAGTGTTTAAATAATTTATTTTTAAAAATGACAAATTTTGAATGAAAAATGTGTTTTTATTTCTAAATTGCTTTCATGAAATTATACTTTTAACAAAAAAAAAAAAAAAAAAAAAAATTGCATTAAATATTAATGTATTAAACTTTAGAGCCTATTTAAATACCATCTCAGCTTGAATGTTTTTTTGTCATTCATAAAAACAATTCTTCATTAAACTTTATCTTCGATTTAATATTTTGTTATTATTATTATTATTAATCTTACATTTTAAAATGTAGATAGAATAAAAGTAAAATCATTAAGATAATTATTAAATTTTCATAAAGATTTTCT
This sequence comes from Salticus scenicus, assembly GCA_963930645.1. Lineage (NCBI taxonomy): Eukaryota > Metazoa > Arthropoda > Arachnida > Araneae > Salticidae > Salticus > Salticus scenicus. Next base: position 173,598,432 of record OZ005656.1, on the reverse strand, counting down.
TCCTCGTCTTTATTGAATACATATTAATATTTACAGAATAGCAAAAGAAATTTTACACTATTTACGTTTTAATTGAATCTTTTATAGCATAGATAAGTGTTTTTCGACACCATCATTTCACTGAAACAAAATAAATATTTGTTTACTTTCTGTTTGCTTAAAAAGTAGTTTTTTTTTTTTTTTTTTTTTTTTTTTTTCGCTTCCTGTTTGGTTTTAAAAGAAGAAAAATCATTTGCGAATTCTTTATTATAAATTTAATTTTTTTCATTTTTCTGTTAGCTATTTTGTGTTTTGATGAAATCGGTACTATTAAAAGAATATTATCTATAATTAACGTATCATAGATGTATACTTATATAAATTTTCTTTCTTATTCTTAGAATATTTCTTATTGGGTTTCGAAGTGAAAAACTATTAATTTGATGGATCAAATACTATTTAGATTTTATTTCCGTGTCAAATTTCAGTTTAATTTTTTACCTTTTCTTACCCGTATAATGGTAAAGAATTTGTTATTTTTAGTTTAATTGTTATTTTTGAGTTTGAAAGTTTGATATATTTAACCATTTTAAGGTTCCTTGAATCAGAATGTGAGATTTTTAACGGTTGGTCTATGTGCCTGTGAGTCTTTTATTAACGTAATTTAAGAACAAAATGTCAGAAGAAAATCCAAACTCAATATTCTAAATATTTATCATAGGGGTATGCTACTTGGAATTTTTATTGATACAGGACAAATAGTTCATGTACAGAGACTTACAAAAATTTTCAAGAAAAGAAATTACGTCTATCGGCAAATTTTTGGCATGTACTTATGCGGTTTAACATATTTAGACTGCATTAAACAAAGCTAACCACTTCACCGGCCTCGGGGGAAACATAGCCTTCCACACACTACAGTGGCCGGTGAAGTTGATGTACATTCTTTATAGGCTTAAAAGCATGTTTCCCATGAAAACTATTTATCATTCGTTTACAGAGGCTTATGAAAGAATTCCGATATATTAGTGCTAAGTTTGAATTGAAAATGTCTCTGAATGCATTTCAAGTTGTTTCAGGCATTAATTTTTCTGTGTTAAGTTTAAATACACTGTTTGGTACTTATATAAACACAGATAATACGCAGGGATACTCAAAAGTAGTCCAATAAGTTTTACAGAGGTATTTAGGCGACAATTGCCTGAATAATTTGAAATTAATTTTAAAACTTAATAAACGGCTTTATTTATTTATTTATTTATTTTTCTTTCTTCCTTTTTTATTTTTTAAATATATATGTGTAAAATGCAGCTACAATATTTAAGCAGAGGGTTGAGATAGCGGTCGACCCTCTTCCGACTAAATTTTTATGAAAGAAAAGAGTATCTAAAATTCTTTTGAACAATTAACAATTCTTTTGAACATACTGGAAGTGTTCAGATCATTTACTTCATATATTATACCTTAAAATGCGTAAATTCAATTGAATTTTTTCATTATTTTTAAAGTTAATTACTGATTAAAACAACACTAATTTTTCTGAAAATGGAAAGATTAGCTTAACAAATAGCAGTAATGCAAGCTTTAAAAAAATTACTTTGATTCAGAAAAGTACGCCTGACTTAGAAGTACATTGTGTGTTTACTTTTGAAGATAGGCAATAGCTATAAATGTGACGCTTTTAGATATGTATTCAGTAAATAATGCTAAACTTTATGAATGAAATACTCTGTTAAACATTTGGGCGAAGCGACTTCCTGGAGCTGAAATACAATATTTATTTTATGTGTTGTTTGGAAACAGATATGCCAAAAGTTTTTTTTAACATAATTTATTAACCTGTAACTTTGCAAATCATTTACTTTCGCCTACGATGCCTCTACAAAACATTTATGGTAGCAAATATATTAATATAAATAAAATCAAAGCCTCCAATTAACTTACTTATTGTTAGAACATTTACACGAATGTATAAATAAATCTGCAAGTATTAAAAAGTTTATTTTTAAATACTCTAACACCTCTTAATTATTAAATGAAATTTATACAAAACTATTCAATTGCATAAAATTTTAAGTGCATTTATGGACATACGATCCTTCCTAAAGTATTGCTGGAAATATCTAAAATTTACGAAATTCAGTTCCTTAATTCAGGTAAATTTAAACATTAATAAATAAAATTGTACTTTTAAAAAATTAAAGAACACGCTTTTGAAATGTGAACTAAAAAGTACAAAATATCTATCTTTATTGTATTAAAACGAAGTGTAAGAGAAAATCGTGTGAGTGACACACCACAATATTTACATACTTTTAAATTTTTAATAAAATAATTTAGAATTAAACAAAAACCATTTTTAGGAAATCTCCCCTGACTGGGCTCGAACGTTAGACCTTTAGGTTCGTAGCCCGGAGCTTTACCTCACGGCCACAGCGTTCACGTAGGGAAAGTCTTTTTTAACACGCTTTTATTAGCTTCACCTGTATGTATGTTTGTATGTTTGTTTGTAACCGCTCTGGGAGCAAACAAAAAATCTATATTGTAAAAAAAGACTTTCCTTACGTGAACGCTGTGGCTGTGAGGTAAAGCTCAGCGCTACGAACCTAATGATCTAGCGTTCGAGCCCAGTCAGGGGAGATTTTTTAAAAATGGTTTTTGTTTAATTCTAAATATTAAAGATTTAAATGTATTTAAATATTATGGTGTGTCACTCAAACGATTTTCTCTTACCCAGCATTTTAATACTAAGATAGATATTTTGTGCTTTTTAGTTCACATTTCTATAAAAGCGTGTTCTTTAATTTTTTTAAACTATAATATTATTTACAATATAGATTTTTTGCTTGCTTCCAGAGCGGTTACAAACATACATACAAACATACATAAAGATGAAGCTAATAAAAGCGTGTTAAAAAAATGAAACGCCTTTTCTTTTATATATTGGTGCATCAAATTATTGTATTGATACATTTGTCTTTTATAAAATATGACTAATGGTATCGTAATTAGCTTTGGTTATTAATAATAGGAGACATTCCCAGGAATAAATTTTACTTTTGATTTTTTTTTTTCACCCAAAACAAACTTTGAATGTTGTTGTGGAGTATTAAGGACAGAAAAAAGAAAAAGAGAGAGAGAGAAAGGCGTCTAAGAGACTCATGATTACATTAGAATATCTCATTCACTCGGAACTAGCTTTCCCACAAACATGCAAATTCAATTTTGGCATGAAGTTTATTCACAAGATTTCAACGTATTTAAAGTCTGCAAACTGAATTAAAAGCAGTTGGGAAGCGGAGAAAAAGTGAAATGGAAAAAAAAAGCAGAAAAATTCCTCCCTTCGCCAGTTTATTTCGCCTTACATCACGTCAATGGAAGTTTCTGCCCAGCAAAAAGTTTTCGACATCTTTTTCCCACCCCTTTCTTTGACTTGGTAATGTGCTGAAAAACTAAGTTTTTGGAATACAGGATAAGAAACGAAAAAAGAAAAAATGTACGAAAGTGGAATGAGAAGTATATAAAATGTCCTCGAATCCTGTCAACCAATCCTCCCAGCATCCCTTTTATTCGAATAACTCGAATCAGAGGGGGTGGACGGGACGTTTTGTATCATCGACCGAAAAACTGCCTTCCACGAGTAAATGTAATGTTTCTTGTCTGGCTTTAGCCCATTTCTTTGTTGATATAAATACATATATAAGCTTTAGGACGGGTACTCTCTTTGAAAGAGTGGTAGTGCATGGCCGAGAGTTCCCTTCTACAAATTGAATTGCTATGAGCTCATGCGTACATCAGTCTAGTTTTTTGGGTATTTTGTTTTTAGCTTTTATATATTCTTTATTTTTTTTTTTTTCCACGAAAAATCTAATAAATCGGCTTTCTCCCACTTTCTCTTTCCTCTTCCATTACTTCGGAAAAATATTGTGGACAGGAAATGATGGATTTTAGTGGCATAATCTGGAAGAAACATCTTACGCTACATTTTTGTTTAGAGATAATTCGATGAAAGATTGATGAAATAAATTTACGTATTACGTTTTAAATGGGAGATATTTCCAAACTTTTGTAATCTTTTAATCATTTCTAAACAGCTTTATGTTTTAAAGTAGCCAAAGCATACAAATATGTCACTATATTGGCAGACTTTAGTGAGAGAATTTGTATAACTGAGGTGTTATGGCTTAGAATAAGGGAACATATTGGCAGCAAATTAAAAAAAAAAAAAAAAAAAAAAAGTTAGAATTTATCTTTCAAAGTTATAAAATTTATGTCGTTTTTAAGTTTGGTGCGATATAGTTAAGTTCGATTATTTTTTCTTGAGTGTAGCTTTATAACTAGAAGAATTTTCTTTTCTTTCTTTCTTTCTTTCTTTTTTTAACGTGTAATTCGTGGCGGCTAAATTACTAGAACCATTTTGACGAAAAAAATTATGCATAGGGAAAATGTTTTTTAAATCAAAGCTTATTTTGAATGTTTTTACAAGAATATTGTTCAATAATTTTTTATAGTCTAAGGAAGATTTATTTATAGTATAAATCTTCCTTAAAGTAGACTACTTATATATGTTGCATTATCTTTACTGCTCCGTTGATGATTTTTGAATACGTAAATGCTTTCTTAGAGGTTCTTAAGCCGGATTAATAGATATTAATTTGAATGCATAATGATTCCAGTTCAAACCAATTATTGTGCTAATTAAAAGATTAAAAAATAAATAAATAAATAAAACTTAAAAATAAAAACAAAACAGCTGATGCATAAATTCATATGATCAGATTCTCTAGTCAACCTCATATGTTCTTTTCAACGCCAGTTTTTTCTTGCTAATTTGTTTCTTGCTTCTTAAGGAGTTAGCTAATAATAGTAATATGCCATAAAACTTCAGAAAGCATATAACCAGACCGTTGTTTCGGAATACACATTTTTTTTTTCTTCTCGTGCCATTCATAAAATATCGTCAATTCCCTATCCACCCACTTAACGGTGCTAATATTCCGTCTTGATGTTTCGTCAAAGAAGAGAAGAAAAATACAGCTTCCGTTATTATAAATATGGCCATTCGTCTGAATACACTCCCACCCCGCAGGGGATACATTTCTGCTATCGAGGAGTAGAAATAGAAGGGACATTTACGGATAAATGAGAGAAATTTGTCTTTCCCTTTCCTGTCGTTAGTGCCGCCGATTATTGCCATTTATCTCCACCGCTAGATGGCTCTCCTTCAGCAAACGAAAACGGTTGCCAGATCCCAGAAAGCTCATTAATATTAGTTTCTTTCTTAGCGCACTGTGGGGCTCGATCGCTAGATAATGAAGGGGTTTCTCGGAGAAATGGATTTTGGAAAGGTTCATGACGCACGTCGTTTTAAGTCGGTAACGTCGTCGCAAATATCGATTAAAAATATTTCTTCTCCTTGGGGTTCGATTTCGGTCGATTTGTTATTCCGGCTTGTAGACTGACGGAAAGGCGGCCCGATGTCTTACATGCTAATCTATCTGTGAATTATGCCTTAGGAACATTATTTTCGCCTATCTTTGAATAACAATGACGATGCATAAGAGTTTTTAAAAAATCACTTCGTCACTTTCCTTGATAATCATTCATACACCCGTGAAAATAATAGCCTCTAAAAGAACGATCGTTTCTACATTATTAATATTCCTATTAATCTTGTAACAATTCTCTGTGTTAAATTTTACATGTGTGAGTTCTTTGAAATTCTTAATTATCTGTAAAGTTAGAAGTTAATCAGCATCTTAACCATTAAAAATAGTAATTAAATATCAAATTGTCAACAAAAAAAAAAAAAGAAAGAAAGAAAAGAAATTAAAAAAGAAAATCACAAATTAATTTTTTTTTACATGTCTCCACTTAAAAATAAAAATATTTTCTTGTAAAATGAATTGTATTATTTTAAAGAGCTGTTTTTTATTGTGTTGGAATCATAAGAAGCATTTAATATTTCAAATGTTTAATACATATATATATAGTCTACCGTCATAAATTTCAATTTCGCAACGAAAGTGTTATTTTGTAAATTTGTCTCAATTTTTAAAAATATTTAAAAAGCAATTCAATTGCGTTTTAGTAACGCGAAATTTCAATGTGAGCTAATAATGGCATACCTATTCATATCCAATGAGCCCTTTAAAAATTTTTAAATGCTTATATATATACGTACATACATGCATATATATATATATATGTATATATATATATATATACCTATTAAAAATGATAGTAAAAGTTAATTAATTTAAAACGCAGAAAAATAGTGCATAACTGACGATTAAATGTCACAAAGAACCAAAATATCCGACAAGAATGATGAAAAAGGGGAAAAAAAACATACTGCAATAATAATTAATTAAAAGAGTTAATTTATTAATCTATTAATTAATAATATTAAAATCGTTCTCTTCAGACTTATCCTATGTCTTCGTTTTAGTCCACAGTTAATTTCTGCACTACTGTTAACAACATAAGATGATGAATGGGAAAAATATTATTCGTTTTCGCTAAAAGTCTAAATCTTAAAAGATACGATTTAATACAGACTATAGTATTATGTCAGTCTTACCTTACCCTATATAAGGACTGCATGGATACCCCTTGTATCTGGGACAGTCGATGATGGGGCGCGCAAGAGTGCCACCTGTCTTACCTTGTCTTAGTTTTAATCCACAGTTAATATCTGCAATACTTTTAACAACATAAGATGATAAATTGAAAAAATATTATTCGTTTTCGTTAAAAGTCTAAATCTAAAAAGATACGATTTAATACAGACTAGACTTTTATGTCAGTCTTACCCAATGTCTTAGTTTTAATCCACAGTTAATATCTGCAATACTTTTAACAACATAAGATGATGAATTGAAAAAATATTACTCGTTTTCGTTAAAAGTCTAAATCTAAAAAGATACGATTTAATACAGATTAGACTTTTATGTCAGTCTTACACAATGTCTTAGTTTTAATCCACAGTTAATATCTGCAATACTTTTAACAATATAAGATGATGAATTGGAAAAATATTACTCGTTTTCGTAAAAAGTCTAAATCTTAAAAGATACGATTTAATACAGACTAGACTTTTTCGTCAGTCTTATCCTATGTCTTAGTTTTTAATCCACAGTTAATATCTCAATACTTTTAACAACACATAGATGACGAACTGAATATATATATTGTATATAATTCGTTTTCATTAAAAGTCTAAATCTTAAAAGGTGCGATTTAAAAGTGACAAGAATTATATGGATTACCTTTAGGGTGCTTTGTTACCTTTTGTTTCCTATTTTATTGTTGGTAGTGAAATACTCTCTCAAAATTCCTTTTTCCTAAAATATTCAAAATGTGTTCAAAAGTAGTCGAGCATTTGAAACTGTTCTAAAAATTTAGAAACAGAAATTGAATGTAGCTAACCGCTAAACCTGTTATTTCTGCATTATTTAAACGAATTTTTCCCCCGCCAAATTGAACAAATATTATTTATTTATTTCTTAATTGTGCCAGTTTTTAAAAATACCAGTATTAAACGCAAAGTTTCTTAAATAAATAAATATTTCTGATGTCAGTTTTTTTTTTTTTAATTATTATTTTATTTATCAATAATAATACTATTTTCTTCTTTATTAAAAGTTGAATAATGATAAGCACACATCTCGATGCGAATCTTATAATGTTATATATATACAGGGTGGCTATTAAGTATCCGGAAGAAGTATTTAATAATAAATAATTAGTAAAATGGCAAACAAAGTTAAAGCTTTTATTTTTGCAACAAGTAATTTCTAACAATTATTTTTTGCTATGAGTTTTCAAAATGGCGGCTTTGATGCAAGCTGCGATCCTCTTCGAAAGTGAGGTGATGATGCGCCGCAAGTAGTCTGGGTGTAAATCATCCTATATTTTGCTCATGGCTTTCTTGAGTCCATCCAAATGTACGATTTTTTATGTTCGCAATTGTTCTTCTATGAACCCACACACTGAAAAATCCATTAGATACAAATCAGAGCTGTTAGAATGACACAGATTTTTGGTCAGATACCTTTTCACTTTGACATCGGTTAAAGCAAAAGTTGATTTGACTCCATGGGCCAGAGCACAAACTTGCTGAAAGATCATAGCCAGGTGATTTTGCTTCCAAGGAAGTACAGCTTTCTCTAAAACCTCTTTTTGATGAACTTTTCCATTAATTTTTACGTTTTCTTCAATAAAAACCAGTTGAGTCTTCCCATTGACGTTAATCTCCGCCCAAACCATGAAACTTTTTGGAAACACAGATTTTTTTGCATTTTTTCCTTTTCAGGTGTTCTTGAGAGCTGGACCCAAAAGTTTGGAATGATTTTGAGAGATTTAGCGACTTCAACAGTAAAATGTTTCTCAGCAGACCATAAAATATCTTACAAGGAAACATTCAAAAAGTGTCATCTTCAAAAAATATTGAAAAAAATATATGTGATTCTACTCTTCATAAAACACCAGAAAGTGAAAAAGATATCGGCTGAAGTGAATTACAGCGACCACAAAAAAATATCAAGATTAAGCATATTTGGCGATTTTACACTGTTAGGCGATTCCTTTTGAGTACTTGGCGGAGAAGCAATGCACGGTTATGTTTGTACACGGCAATCTCGGTGCTAGGGAACTTATCGCCTAACAGCGTTAAATCGCCAAAAATGCTTAATTTTGATAATTATTTTTGGTCGCCGTAATTCATTTCAGCCCATAATTTTTTTCCTTTCTGGTGTTTTATGAAGAGTAGAATCACATATATTTTTGTTAAATATTTTGTTATGACGACATCTTTTGAATGTTTCCTTGTTAGATACACCGCACTTTGAAAAAAGTCACGAAAGTTTTTGCATTTATCTAATAGATTTTGCTTTCCCTGATCGCTCAAAAACTGCGTTTTGAAAAAATGCAAATTATTTTAATAAATAATATTTAAAGATAAAAGCATTACAACAACAAAATAGTGTTTATAATGAAGTAGGTAGTCCATAAAAGCTCCTTAAATTTTTTCCGTATACTTAATAGCCACCTCACCCTGTATATATATATATATATATGTATGTATGTAATAATTCTAGTCTTTAAGAATGGAGATGTATTTATTTGATTATATAAATGATAAATTTAAAACATTCGAAGTATTTCTCAGTTCCTTTTGAAAGCAACTTATTGAAATGATCTTTCTATATCAAAAAGTGGCTATAAAAGGAAAACTAACAAATTATTTTCCCCATCCCATTGAATATTTCTATAATATGGTGCTGCGCAAAGATTAAAAGATGTGTCAACATAAAACAAATCTTTTACGAGTTGCATAAATAAACATTCAGAACCTTAAGCCGCACACATCGTAAAAATTCTGAATTAATGGCTGAAAGAATAAAAAAGATGCTCTTCAAGAGAAGTCTGAAATTGCTAAAAAGTCTGTCATAAATCACGAGAGAAAAATCTGTTGGAAAAACTGTTTTTTACCCTTTATTTTGTGAAAATAAACAATTGTCTTGCGAAAAATAATTTTTTTATTTCGTCAATTTCGACCAGAAAAAATTATTTTGAATTCTCTGTCATATGCATGACTCAAAAAAAGATCATAAAATTCTCTCGACTTTATTGGCTGTTTACGATGCTGTTGTAGATAAATGTTTGGACAGTCAATTTTGTCCCCATCTGCCAAGGAATGGTGTCGGAAGGAAAAGCCAAAAGACAGTAGAAAATAAATGTTTTCTTTGACTAGGGATCGTTAAGTCAGTTGTAATCACTCTTTTTGAAGAGCGCGGTTATTTGCTTATGAGTAAAAGTGGTTTGTTTTTCTTTCTATTTTTGGAATCAACAGCGTCATCATGAAGAAATAGAAAAACGTCCCCCCCCCCCCCCAAAAAAAAAAAAAAAACTTTGGTGACGACATTTTAATGGTAGACATAATATAAGTCAGATTTCGCCATTTTAAAATAAAATTTTACTTATATTTCCAAAAGCTGCATTATACTTATATTAATTTCTTGAAGCATACCAACATAACTAATACCCCTCTACGCCTTGATGTGTGCACTTATATATATTTGAACACGTCTCTGCATCACTCTGAATATTTATCTCAATCTCTGACATTTTTACTTTCTTCGACATTTATAGAAAAAAAAATATATTAAATTCGAAAATTTTTCGATTTCCAGTTTTTGTTGGATTTACATATTGTAAGATGTTCTGAAAATGATTTGAAGGTTTTTAAAAAAATATCCCTCTGTCCCTGTGTGTGACAAGAATTTTGTGGCAGCTTTATCTCAAAAACTAATGTACAGAATTTCATATAAAAGAAAAAGATGCGCACAGATGCATATAAATTCCGTTGCTACACTATGCTTCCTCTCATTTTCGACAAAGATATATCTCAGTTTCTCTTGTGTATAACTGCACAATGGTTGGTATTTAAGAAAGCTATCATGAAATATTATATTAATACAATTTGGATGCACATCAGCCGTCAGGTGCAGCCGTATGCTGCAATTTTTCACGTGTACGGTAAGGCCAAATCTCAGCTTCTATAGTGTGTAAATGTGCCAAACTTAATAAGTGGGATTACGTCATTAAAAAGAATGCTAGTATAAGTTGGATATATATCGGCCGACAGATGGCGTTGCTGTTTCTCAATTATAGTTTTTCATATGGTTAAAACATCACCAAAATGCATGCAAAATCATTATTGTGATACATTAAGACTGCATCATTGTTCGTGTTAGCCTGTAGACAGCGTTTATATATTAAAGGATATAGAAGAAAGTTTTTGTGATGGTTGCAACATACTAGATTTATGCCATTTTACTTACTATATAAACATTAACTTTTGCTCTTTCTTGTGATTTTCTTGTTCCATCTCGCGTCAATATAATGTGCATGTGCCTACACGTATGTATGTACGTTTACCTGCGTATTTGCACTCTACTCTCTATTGTGATCAATTTTAAATTTCTCTTAGAATTGTTCACTATAGTTTCTTTGCTATAGATATATTGGAATAAAAATTTTGTAGCACATTACAAATGTAAAAATGTTACAAAATGGTCGACGATCGTCATATATGAAGGTCGTAGTAGAAAACCAAACTTTGTTGTCACAGTTACTCTCGCACGAAAATTAATTGTAATAAAAGAATAATACACGTGAGGGCTGATTTTTCGCTTTTATGCCAGTGTTAGAATGTTTCTATGAATGCTCTTATTTGCTTAAAAAGCAGGTGTTTTCCTCCTTCTCGTAACAAAGCAGCTGTGGATGAAGTTCTATTTTTATTCACGTGCGTCAGTTTCGTTTTTGCTCCTTCTCTCTTAAAAAAAAAAAAAAAAAAAAAAAAAACTTTCAACAATGCCAAATTACATAAAAAGTCTACTTTGTATGCAGTTTAAATTTTTGATAGTCAATTTTTTTCCCCCTGAACAAATAACTCATTCTGATTGTTTCCATATTTACTAATGTATGTTCATGTTAGCTGAGTTCTGTTGCAGCGAAGTGTGAAAAAACGAAACAAATACTTTAATGAAATTTTAACGTTACTGCAATGTTCCTATTAATAATTTTCTATTTATTGGAAATAAAATTCCTTCTAGTGGATAGCTTATCTTGGTCCTTGAATTCTCGCATTAAGCAACCCTTCCCCCTCTTCCCCCCGCACACACACACACACAAACACACACACTAACAAGATAATGTTTCTATGTGTGAGAAATCTTGCAACAAGAGGAAACAAATTTGCGAATCGATTATTACTGTTATATATCTTGATTATTTTAAATATTTGTATTTAGAGCCAGTGATAACACCAGGTTCTTGATCTGCGAAGGTTTTAAATCATTACTACTTAACCTTTAACTTCTGTGAGCAAAAATGTCACTTGACTACTGTAAGCAGTCTCTCAGACTACGAATATAATATTCAAATAAAATTAAATGCTAATATAAATTCCATTGACTAATAAAAAAAAATTATATTCAAATATTTATGTATTTAAATATTTTAGAAACTAGTTTTAAAAACTGGGAAATGATCTTTTGGAAATGAACAGATAGGATTATAAAGGAATGTCCGTGTATGTCATCAGCATGAAAACACAAATGGAGGAAAATTACAGTTAGCGGTCTGTGAGACGACTAACAGCTGTTAGTTAAATGAACAATTCAATGTTTTTTATTCATAAAATATTTTTTATTAAATACGTCACACTTAAAAGTTCAGCTGAGGAAAAGCAAGAGGAAACTAAATATATTTAACATTCATCTATTTCAAAGCTTTATAAACGAAATATCGATTTATTTATTACTTTCTTCTATATTCAATAGAAGAAAGTATTGGATTCGTAAACATTTTCAACCTCGGGTTTTTGATGGGTTTACACGTTTTGAGAGCTGTAGAACACGATTTGACCATTTTTAGAAAATGTCTGTCTGTCTCTCAGTCTGTTGGTGTGTGTGTGTGACAAAATTTTGTAGCAACTGTATCTCAGGAACTACTGCACAGAATTTCATACAAATTGGTATGCAGTTGCACCTTGACATAAATTAGTGCCTATCAACTTTTGGTAAAAATTGTTTTACAGGTTGCGTTGCCATCCCGCTTTTTCTAAATTTTTAACATGGTGATATAGGGCAAAATTTTGTATAAATGTGCATAAAGAGAATTATTTTTTAGTAATCATTATAAAATTTACAAGAATTATTTATAATAGTGATAGTCAACTGGGAAATTTTTTTTTTGTATGTGTAGGAACCTCGCCCCCCCCCCCTGGGGGGAGTCCCCCCTCGAGGGGAGTAAATTTTCAAAATGGGTATCTTTCGAAAAGTCTCGTCAATACCTTTAAAACAAATGGTTGAACTATGAATCTGTGATAATTTAAAACAAAGTTATCGATTTTTTTTTTTTTTTTTTTTTTTTATTGTTACTGAGTGAATTTGTATAGGAAAATATAGAAAAAAGTCTTGTGGTGGCCACAACATACTAGTTTTTTTCTGGTCATAATAGTAATAATAATAATAATAATAATAATCTTTATGGGTAATCACTTTTCAACTCTTTTTCAGACAGATATCTTAACAGTTTCATTTCTGGAAGGCTAAATATCATTGCAGCATTATAGAATATCATTAATTAGTATTACTTGCAAGCGGTCAAGAGATATGGACAAGTACACATGCATTCTTTTATTAGCTGTAAAAAGATAACCCATTACGCATTTCAACGAGAAGCAGGAAGGGAAAAAAAAACTGTCCTTTAGATAAACACCACGGAAATGTTTAGCAATAAAACCTGGTAAAACAGATAATCGTAAATCAAGAGAAGTCTTTTTGTTTACTCACTTGAAAGGTGATAAAAAATATTCCATGCTACTGACGATGGGTTTCGACACCTGTTCTTTGCATTGAAAGATAGGAACAAATATTTTAAGTCTCGATAACTGTAGCCCTGCAGCCATGCTGGATTAGTGAAATGAGAATGTTTCGATAGAAATATAAATATCGTTATTTATCGAAGTTTTTTCCAAATTTATATACATAAACTAGTTGTGTTACAAGTACGATTTTTAATAAAAAATAATTTTTCAGCAAATCTGAAAAACGTGAATGACGTATATCAGTTTTTAAGAATTCAAAATATATTTGTGGAAGTAAAAACGCATCGAGATATACAAACTGAAGTCGTAAATACGTTTAAACTTTGTTAAAAACTGTGAAAATATTCTTCAAATTATTCTTAAAACATGAAAGAAAATTATATCAACAAGCAATCTTTTTTGAATTATTGAATGAAAAAAAAAAAAAAAAAAAAAAAAAATATTATTATTATATGTTGTGGCTACCATAAAACTTTAGACTACATTTTTCTATACAAATTCACATGGTATTTATTAAATTTATTATTTATCAAAATTAATTTCCATTGTGAATGCAGACGTTTGTTATCTCAGAGTAGCCTAACACTAAATGTCCAAAGAAAATTAAATTTAAGTTATACAGAAGATATCTCAGGAAATGCGTTTTTTTCCTTTCCCCACAATTTTATTTTTATCTTTATTATTTATTTATTTATTTATATTATTATTTAAAAAAAAAATCGATACGTTTATTTTTAATTGTCGCAGATCTATAATTCAATCATTCGCCTCAGGTTACTTTTTTCCATTTTTTTTTCTTTATTTTTAATAATATTATTAAAAAAAAAAAGATATTTTCATTTTTTATCCCTCGAGGGTGAGGCCCACCAGCGGCCGAGCGGTTCTGCGCTCAAAGCTGGTAGATGGGAGGTGCCGGGTTCGATCCCAGGTCGCGCTCATCGACCTAGCCGTTCGGAGTTTTCCGTGGTTTCCTCCGAAACTCGCGTAAATACGGGCTAGGACCCCTTAGAAAGACCCCCACGGAGGGCATTCCCCCTCTAGGCCTAGGACACATCAGGAGTCAATCGGCCTTAAATCCTACAACCAACCAACCCTCGAGGGTGAAGCGTTATTTTCCCTATTGGGGAAAGCGATGCTCCTACATGTACAAAATCCCTTTTCTGGTTGACTATTACTGTTATAAATATGCATTTTTTTTTCACATTTAAAAGTTAAAAGTAATTATCACTATGCACATTCATGCAAATTTTGTCTTATACGGCCATATTAATAATTATGAAAAATGTGATGACAGCACCACCTGTGAAGCGATTGATCCACAAATGTAATAACCCACAGTTAAGGTCAAAATACAATTAAACCAAGTTTGGTTAAATTTCATTCATTGGTTCGTGAGATATATCGTTCACAAAATTTTCAATACATGCATTTTCTACTAATACTCAAATTGTGTTCATTCGAAAATTTTCACGGATCAAATACCTTCTTCTTATACATGTAGAAAAAAGTACTAACAGAACAATAAATAAATAAATAAAAATTTACCATTGTTCTAATAATCTTCACCCGTTTATATATATAAATAAATTTCTATATATATCTATATTTCAAATATTTTATTACCAAACTCAAAATTATTGTCATTATCATTATCAATTATTATTATTATTATTATTATTATTATTATTTTGTGTGTGTTTTTTGTGTCCCCAAAAATACATGGAAGATAAATTCGTGATGATAAATTTTCTGTCAGTCGTTGATTTTCATTTTAAATGTAATATTGTCTCTGTTTTGAATGAAACATACAGTTTTCACCCATCATCCATGTAAACTTCTGCTTAGAATAAAAGGGATTGATCATTATTAAAATTTAATCAAGAACAAATATACTCTAATTAACGCCGAATTTTTTCAGTGCCCAAAGTACAGTTTTCCCACTTAATATGCCTAATAACAGTATTTAAATATTTTCCTGCAGACATTAAATTTTACAACTTTTGTAAACCCTCCAAAAAATTAAAACTTTAATTTTGCAACCATATTGAAAGAGACACACAAGAAAAGTTGTTGGTTGTAATTAGATATCCTCCGGTAATCTAATTATCATTTTTATTATCATTACACTCTCTTCTGCTACCACAATATTTCTCAGACAAAAAATGTTTAAATTCATAATTAGTGGCTCACTCGGGTATTCTGTGGAAAAGGGAGTACTAGTTCGTCCCTCTCTGTTAAGAATAATTGAACAAATTTATAATAATGAACATTTGATAGAAAACGAACCTGAAATAACGACCAAAAGAAGTATTTTGCGGAAAAATTCATGTTCCATCCATGAAGACCGAGTTACTAATTGAGCCCAGTGGGATTTGTGGTAGCTCAGATATTACATTTCCCTGCGCCATTAACATGATATTCATTTCACCTATTCCAAAGATTTTCCATGCTCAGTGCTTTGAGAGAAAAAAAAAATGTATTCATCAGTTATAAAGCATATTAGTTATTTGAAAAATTATATATACACGTGGTTTTATTTCGGTATAATAAATTCAATACATTTTTTTTTTTTTTTTTTTTTACGATTATTTTAAAAACAAATAGAATAAAATTGTTTTTTAGCTATTATACCTTTTCTATTCAATAATGAGGATTTTTTCTCAAATATTTGAATAAATAGTAAACATTTGAAAAAAAAAAAAAAAAAAATCTAATTTTTATTTTCTTGTACATTTATACATATATTAATTATAATTATTTATCAAAAACTAAAAAAACAAAGGAAAAATTTTAATTCTAGTACTTTTAAAAAATATAATTATCTGAATATTGATTCAAATCTGGAAAATATAAAAAGATTTAAAATTCATCCAGAATCAGTAGAATTATGAATCTTTTTAAGATTTAGCAATTCTAAAAATAATTTATTGTTAATTCTTTTGAAATTTATTAAATACTATCTCGAAATACTTATTCAATTATTTCCGTCTTAGTTGACAAGTAAATTACGCAACTTTACACCGTGATATTCATTGGTTGAAATTATGTGCACAATTTAGATTTGCATTTATATTTGTCAGCCGATTACCTTCGTAAAATTTTTTCTTTCGGATCGGATATCACTGACATCGGACTGAATTCGGATATCACTGACATTTAATAAAAAAGCACCACAAAACTGGCGTTGTAAAAAATATTACTTACAAACTTTGAATAAACACCATAAAATGCAATAAACTCGCAACAATTGTTTCGGGTCGAAAAAACATACGACCCTTCCTCAGGCGAATAAAGTAAGCACGAGTGCTGCAATCAAAGCGGCAACGTGTGCTTACTTTATTCGCCTGATGAAGGGCTGTGTGTTTTTTCGACCCGAAACAATTGTTGCGAGTTCATTGCATTTTATGGTGTTTATTCAAAGTTTGTAAGTAATCACTGACATTCCTTTTTAAATGAAGGGGTCAGGACAAATACAATGTATTTCCTTTTTAACTAATTTTATTTTTTATTTAAAAATACACGATAATTTGTTTCCTACAACCGGATAATGTAAAAAATTTCATATTATTATCTGCATAGAACTCGAAAATGAACTGTAATTTTATGATATCAAAAAGTCTACGGCGTCTGTTCATAATTAAAGGTCTTGTGTGTTACTCTATAACATTTGTTCGAATTTATGCGTTTCGCTACAAAATTTGTTCAGAGTCCATTGAGATTTTAAGGAATGTCTGCACGTGCCATAATGCACAAATTCTATACATACGTAAATTCACAATACGCTGAATTTTGTGGGGGCCCCCAGTGGCAGAAAAGAATTACTCTTGAAACAAGCAGACGGGAAGTGTCGGTTTCAATCCCAAGTCGCACTCGTCCACCTAGTTATTCGAAGTTTTCCGTGTTTTTCTAGAAAGACCCCCCAAAGGACCACACTATTCAAGTCTGGTACCCTCGTGTACTCATTTGGCTTTAACCATAACATAACCTCACCACACCACCGATTTTTGAGTAAAATCTTAATGCAGAATTGAGCAATAAAAATAAAATTCTGTACTTTATAATATACTATTTTTTGTTATATTGTCATTAGAATTAAATATTTTTTCACAATAATATTCATATTTATAAAACAAGAAAAGATTCTTGTGGGGAAAAAAAATGTCCCAACACTTCCACTGACGTAAGTTTCGGGTGACAAACTAACTATAAAAGGTGGAGAAATTTCAGTTGAAAGTCGTAACATAAGATATTATATATGACTTTCCTTGCACGTTCATGTTTAATCTAAAGAAACAAATGACAAGATAGCTATTAAAGATTATCAAAAACAAAAGAGGATTGAAACTTGATGGCATCATTTCTGATTATATGAAGCTGGAATCAGTCATTGTTAAAGAAAATTAAAGCTTAAACAGCTTTTGTTGAAGAAACATTCGCCGCCTTTCAATGACTTTAAGAAACGAATATTGTAACTTAAAATTTTTTGTCAAACAATCACTACCATCCATTTAAACAAGGTAAAGAGAAATGTGATTGAGCATGCATTATCTGTAGTTAGAAATGTGATTTGAATATAATGCACCTAATGATCCTCCTCTTTTATTCCTTGCCCGATTCCAGTTTATGTTTCCGAATTGGATGCAATGAAGGAAGCTAATGCCATCATCGTAGCATTAAGCTCGATGCCATTTTTCATCTTCTAACTGGAATGATAATACTTTATTTATGGTAATGAAGACTGGGGTTACAATTAGAAAAAAGTGAAAGGATAAGTAGAAGAATATGGAATTATGGATGAAGTCAGCGTTCTTTTTTTTTTTTTTTTTTTCTATATCAGTTAGAATCTTAAAAATGATTGATCTGTGTCAAGAACATTTGCTGAAAGTGATATTCAGATTTTTATGAATAGTGCATCAGATTGAAAATATATTTATGATTTTATCATTCCTTGTTTGTAAAAATGCATATATGATAGAGTAAACGTAAGTAAATAAAGTAATACGACAACTAAATGCTGTTTTTGATGAAATATTGTTGTTTCGATGATTATTATAAGTTTTTATATTAAGTTTATTTTGTTTTTATAGCAATCAAAATTACTAGATTTTATGTTTGCTTGTTTGCACAACCGCACTTAGTAAAACAAACATAATAAAAGTTTATGTCAACTAATGATTTTTTGATTAAATTCTACATGCTACGTTTATAAACTATTTTAAGTTTTTATAATAATAAGTTTCTTTCTTTCTTTTTTTTATGATCAGATTTAAACTTATCCTTCCAAGATTGTGAAAACGACTATGATATATCAAACACTTTTATTTTTCAATGCTATTTATGATTTAATCTTTCATGTTATAACGTGAAATTTTCATGCCATTCGGTTTAAAAGAGTATAGTTACGTTCAACAATATTTCAGTAAATTTCCGTAATTGCTTAATTTTTTATGCATTTTAAAAATAGTACAAATTTCTTTCTTTCTTTTTTTTTTTTTTTTTTTTTAACGTATTTAAAGCTTCAGTTTGCTTTCGTCTCGGCCGTATTTGAATAGGTTTTTATCATATAAAGAAAATGAAAATGAAATATATAACTTTTAAGTAAATATTTCACTACAGTTCAAAATTTTTATTATTATTTATTTATTGGTTTGTCTAAGTAAGCATTTGATAGTAAAGAAATATGTTGTACTGATTACAACATTTAAATGCCATATAAACTAATCCTCACTTTAGTTTTAAAGTAAATGTTCCATACGTACATCTAAAATAAAATATTTACTACTTGTTCGTTGCATTTGCTGTTTATATCATTTTATTAGCTAAATACAAGAACGCATAATCATTCGTGACTTTAATTTTATCAAAACATATTATAAACAGTAAATTAATCATTCTTCATTACGTATTCTGAATACATTTTAATTATCACTAAGGACATTTTAATTATCACTAAGTTTTAACTATGTATCATTTTGCATAATTTTAAAATTTCGTGTCTCTTAAACTGCCAAAAGTGATCTTGATTTATATAATTGGGCAAAATAGATCTTTCATAAAGTATTACAAATTGTTCTTTGCAAGCAAATTCTTCATTTAATTACAGTTTAAAATTTATATCTAATCTCAAATTATTATATTCAGCAACACTTATTATAAGTGTATTATACATTTGTCCAGCTTTAATGGTTTTCCGAATGTTGTCTTTTCAAATATTATAACATATGATCTCTGTTTCTCTTCCTTCGTCCCACCTCCACACTACTTATATGTCTCCATAGCACTGCACATTTAACTGTCAGGGGGTTGTTGTTTGCGCCTACAAGCCATCAAGTCTTAATTATGTAAATGTAGCACAGTGCAGGACATCTTAATATCCCCCTGAAGGTTTCCTGTCTTTAACTCTGACTAATGTCCATTCTCCATCTTCTGTATCCCATCATTAGGCGAAATCGTATATCCTTGGCAGAAATTTCGCTCACGAAACGTTGTGTGTTGTTTACGGCTTAGATGTTTCATCACAACATGTGAAATTTGTCTGCAAATACAAAACGTGTATGGTCCAGTCTCTTGAAACATGCTTTAAAGGTATCTGACGAAGAACATTAAACGATATGCGGAACGAAAAGATGAAATCCCTTTTCCAAGACTCATTACCACGTCTTGAAGTCTGTATTATTCTGTTATGCCCAGATCAAACTAGATGCTTTGCTGGTGAATACGTGAAGAGTATTCTGTTTACACCAGTTTAAAATGCATGTCTGCAGTCACGATATATCACGATTTGTGAGTGAACATATTTCTCGGACATTTCAACAGTAGAAAAATTATAAATATGTTTGTTTTAAAGAATATTCCCAGTTTTTCTAAAAGTAATTTTGAAATAACTTTTAAAAATAAAATATGCTGAAGTAAGCTATACTAGCAAAAAACAATCGTAGTCTGTGATTTTTTTTTTTTTTTTTTCAGTTAAGCATATTTTAAAATTAGGAAGCAATATTCTTTTCTTTAACGTATTTTTATAAATATTCGATAATAATGTCAAAAATCAATATATAAACTTTTTTAATTATCTGTTAAAAAAGGTAAATTTCGATGATTCGTAGACTACTATTTACTGCTATAATCTGTTGTGGTGATAAACAGAAAAATTATTTTTCGTGGCAAGACAACTTTAAATACCCTTTTATATACTTTTACATGTACCATACTCTTGAATTTACTCTGTAAGAACATCATTATTATATTTTGTAAGGTCAAATGTATATTCGGAAGTCTTTTACGATATTTTTAAACACCTAAATGATTAATGACTTAGTTATTTGCTTAGAAACCTCTAAACCATTATAATATTATTACATATATATTGATTTAATGACGATCAATCACATTTTGCGACGTATATCGAATTTATCCATCAACATTTACTTTACAAACCATTGGTGGTCATTCAGTTCTGACTTGCAAATATTCCTGTTTACAATCCGCACCTATACTTGCCACAGCTGTCTTTTCGGCAGACATATTTATGGATACTTTTTAGTGCTTTTCTCACCAACTCTCAACCATATCTTTACTCACAGAGCTATTGTTCCTATTCTTTTGCTCCAAGGAAAAGAAAAACTGAACTTTTTCTTTAAACTATTTCTTTTGGTGGGCTATAGCGGAAGTCCAGAGTCATTGCAGAGCGTCTATTGGTGGGCTCAGCGGCTATAAAATAGACGTCCCATTTGATTTACTGCCTTGAGGGAATTTTTTTTATGTCTCCTCCATGACACCCATCATAGTGCTACCTCTAACACGTCCCCCTTTCTTTTGATGTTATTTTATTTTATTTTACTTTATTCTTTTTTCATCGAATTGTTGTGCTCTTAAGCAATTTTGAGGTACATGTCGGGAGAAAAAGCAAATTACATTTTGTTATTACCTTATTACATCACTATTTAAAAAGAATATATATATATATATACATCAGAAAGATATTGTTATTCATGACAAAATAACAGACTATTTTGAAACTTGATTTAAAACTTTAAATAATAGTTCAATTAAAATGATAATGCAAAGAATAATATCATTCATAATAAATATCTTTCAATTCTTATAGAAAATACAATAAATTTTCTTAAAAATTTAATTGGGAATTTTATGTAAATTAACATGCATTTAATATAATTTAAAAGAATTTTTTCTAAAAATAACTAATCTTCTATTAGTTCAAATTTGTAATCTGATACAAAAATAACTACAACGCATTATAAATCTGTCATAAAACTAATATGTCTGTGCCTATTTAAAAAAAAATATATATATATATTAAATTTCGAATAATACTTTGATTTAAATCAGTGATTCTCAAACACTGTGCCGCGGCACTTTTGTGTGCCACTGAATTCTTAAAGTGTGCCGCCAAATAAATTATAATGCGCATTTTTTTATTTCGAGTAAAGTTTGTTTAAATTAAAGAAAATTACACTGTTAAATACCGTTACAGTTAAATACAGTATTTTTAACTGTTTTTAACTTCGATAATTATGACCTTTCATAAAGCGATTTGCCCCAAGTGAAATGTGTGCCGTCAAATTGTGAAATCGTTAAAAGTGTGGCGCGACAAAAAAAAAAAAAAAAAAAAAAAAAAGGTTGAGAATCACTGATAAACCGTTTATTTATGTGTTATTTTTTTTTTTTTTTTAGTTTGTGTAATAAAAAAGAAAGTTACTCTTATTTTAAAAGTTTTTTCGCATTTGTATGTGTGTGTACGGGTGCGCGAACGCGTATGCATATGTGTATCAGATTATACCATATGCTGCCTGTGATTAGTTTGTAAGAGAAATCTTGCCACGAATCAGTTTAAAAGTAAATTTTAAACCTATTATTCGAGAACTTTCTTGTTAGGTAAATTAAAGAATTAACTTAAAACCAAAGGAATTCTATCTGAAATCACAGTGCTTAAAATCTTGTTAAAATATTTTGAAAGCATAAAAGGCGGTCGAAAAAATTAGGCAATTAGTACTTGTAGAAACTAAATTTGGGATACCGTGAAGATCTTTACATCGCTTAGAGGAACACAAAGAGCTCCTTTGTACTATTCTTTCACCTCTCTTATCATCCCCTCCTGAAACTCTCTTCATCACTTCTCACCAAAGATAGAACTCGTCGATTAATCACTCAACTGTCTTATTTCCCTGACCATCGTATAATTGCATAGTTTAAATCATGCATAACATTCTTTAGCCTATTACATCATTATTCCACTGATTAAAAACTTCATTTCGTTAATAGAGTTCATCTAAACTCTATTATACAGATGTTATCGGTAATCGGAAAGATTGTGTACAAGTAAACGTTGTCCAAGCGATCGTGGAAATAGCTTTATTTCGAAGCAGGTAATGAAATGAGATGCATGATTAGGCGGTGTAAAAATAATTATTTTCGTGGTAAACGTGTTTAAAATGTTAGTATCAATGTGGAATATCAATGAATTTGTATTTTGGTATAAGAGTTTTAGAGTTTTAAAGGTACAATGGGAAAAGAATAGAGGAAACAGTAGTTATCGTAAATCTTAAATTATTCAAAAAATTATGCGAGCATTAGTAGTATTTGACGTTAATTAAAATCATGTTTGTCTGACATAATTCAAAGTTTTTAAGCGTAATAGAAAAAAGGAAAACTTTTATTTTACTTTTGTTCTCGATAATTTGATCCTAGAATGAAATTAATTCTAGTACAAGCGAAGATAATTGAAATTGGTGAAAAATATTTTCTCGTGATGATTTTTTTCTTAAAATTCTCCGGTGATGAATAATTTTAGTATATTATTTATGCCGAGAGTCTTTTGGATTATATTTATATTTATAACTTAATTTGGTGAGAGTACATTGCATATATATTCCTATTTAGTATTGGATTTCAACCAAAAATTTTTAAATATTTCTATATATTGTTTTTATTTAATCTAATCAAATAAAGTAACAAAAATATAAAATCTTTAACATCTTTCAGTTAAATAAAATAGTCTGTCTGTTTATTAATAAATGTACATCAAATGTTTTACAAAAAAGATGTATTCAGTCTTAATTCTCGTAAACAAAGTATTTTCTTTTCACAGTCGTTTTTAGTATTTAACATACACACACATACATAGAAGAAGATGCTTAAATATAGAATAATGAACAAAATCAACAAATCTTCTATCCAGCAATGTCATTCATTTTCCATTCACTCAGGAATAGCTATTGCCGACTATGTTATATTATTCGAAGATTCATGAAAATTTATTCCACGGATTTCGAATTCTACCAAATATCTAAAATCGAATGGGGAATCGAATTTGGATTCCATTAATCGGCTGCTGCCCGAGCTTCTAAATAGTCGAACAAAAGCAGAATCTTAAAAAAGTGGATATTTGTAAGCACGAGAAACAAATGTTTATTTCCATTCTATAACATTTCGAGCAATCGATATTGAAATAGAAACAGCATAAACGGGAGATAACGAGCAGGAGCAACAAATCTTTCCTCCGGAATCTCAAAAATAAATTCATTCAGAAATTACAGTTCCCGAGTGACCGATTTTACTATCAGCTAGACACTTTTATGAGGATGCTAAAACACAAATTGGGTGACCTTTTTTGTAAAAAGCTTCCCTATCCACCATTATGTTTCTGAAATAGCCTGTAAAAACGCCCCTCTTTCTAGATTTTAAGAGACGTACAATTTTTTATTTCTTTTTGCATTTTTTTTTTTTTATTTCTTCCCTGTGCTACTGAGTGACACGTTCGTATTACTGTTGTGACGCGTGAAAAGAATATTACCGCTTTTAATGAAATATTTTACGGAATTATTCATGTTTTTATTTATTTATTTTTTCTCTGCTCAAGAGCGTAGGTTATTTATATATATAACTCATGTGTTGTCTTTGACCTTTCCGTAGAAACACCAACATATTCTAAAATAATAATGAAGTGAAAATAGCTTAATTTTTACTTTTTAAAAGATTTGGGAATTTAATATTTTTTTATGTATTTTTTTTTTTTTTTTTTTTTTTTGTAAAATATCAATAAATTACATAGCATTTTTTCAATAATTTATATGTATATATATATTGCTGGTTATTTTCATGTTTTTATAGATAGTCGTACTGGAAAGTATGTGTTAAAATTCAACAAGATTTCTCTAAAACATATTTCTATATATTATTTTGTTGCTAATCAACTGATAATAATTAAGAGTTTTATAATAAATATATTTATAATACTATAATTATTTTTGAAATATATTTTTTTTCCTTATCTATTAATAGTCATAATTAAAATAAATCTTGTAAAGTTTTGCTTATTGCCTTACCTTCCCCCTTCCGCTTTTTTATTTATACCAATTAATATAGTTTAAATTAATTATACTAATGAACAAAAAAATGACTAAAAAAGATTATTTTTTTGTTTTGTTAGTTTTTACAGATTGGGAGTTTCAAAATATGGGTTAAAAAGTTCAATAAGTTACTTTAAAACCTATAATTTCTTTATAATTAATAATTCATATAAAATAAAACTTTTAAAATAAATTACTTTATATGTTATAATTATTATTTTGAAATATTTATGTATTTATATTCTTTTTGTTTCACTGTATTAATGTCATACTAAATTCTATAATATCATCAAAATGATCAAAAGATTATACAGTTCTTTCTATGTGTCATATACGATATAAAATAATTATACTTTTGAAATATTTTCCAATGCATGTAAATTCATAAAACTAGATAATATTAATTATAAATAAAAAACACTTTTAAAAAATGTAATAAGAAAAAACAGATAAGATTACACAAGCTCACGCACAGTGCAAAAGATCTGTAGTTAAAATTTTTAATTATAATTTAAAAAAAAAAGGGGGGGGGATAGGGGGATACAAAAGAAGCTATCACAGTAAAAGACGTCACTTTTCCAAAATAGTACCTATATATGTGTATTGTAATTCTAACCAAAATCGTCTTTAAAAGTATACTTTATATATACATATGTGTGCTGAATAAGAACATTTTTATTTAAAGCATGTAGAAGCATATTCAAATATACACAAATATTATAAGTTGTAAAATTGTCATCCGTTCATTTCCAGCAAACTATTTTTGAAATCATTACAAAAAAAAAAAAATAATAATAATAATAATAATTAAAAAATAATAATAATAATAATAAATAATAATAATAATAATAATAATAGTAAAACCTCTCTAAGTTGGACACCTACGGTTCCAAGAAAAAGTGTCCAACTTAGAGAGGTGTCCAACTTAAAGGGGTTAGACATAATGTTAATGGATACATTCCGTTTCGAGAAAGGCGTCCAACTTTGAGGGGTGTCCAACTTATAGGGGTGTCCAACTTGAGAGGTTTCACTGTAATAATAATAATAATAATAATAATAATTAATGCATCTCTGCCCTAATTGTATTTATCTTGATTAAAACGGATGATTTTTAATTTATTAATAAGGAAAACCTTCTAGAAAAATAAAATAGCATTACGTTGACAAGAAACATGCACTACGAATGGATTATAATTGGAAATGAATATTGTATAACTTTACATGCATCCGTTAATTCATCGAACAGAAAATTTACATCTATTCCTCATTCTCTTACTCTATGCTTTCGAAATTACTTACAGATGATTTTTTTTTTTTTTTTTTTTTTTTTAATTATTATTATTAGTGAATAAACTTGTTTAATAATTTCTCTTAATTTTTCATGCACATACGAACAATGAGTTTCCTCCTTTTAAGACAAAGAAAATGCGCTGTGAAAGTAGATTCGCTTTTTATTTTATTTTCTACTTTCTGTTAATTAAAATGAAGATTACTTTAATAAATTGATTTTAGAAGGAAATTTCTATTTAAATTTAATTATTTTAATTATAAGTTTAATAATAACTATTGTTATTCGTAAAAAATAGCAAGTAAAATTAAGACGAATAGCTCTCTCTCACTGGAAAAATTTTATTAATTTGTAAGTTTTGAAATATTATTTAACTCTGGTGTATACATCATATATATATGTGTGTGTGTGTGTGTGTGTGTGTGTGTGTGTGTGTGTGTGTGTGTGTGTGTGTGTTAAAAAATGTTTTAAAGAATTAATGTTAGTCTGTAAATTTTGATAAAAGTTTTCTGTTTAAAATATTAATTATTTTTATATTTTTCCGAACAGAAGTTATTCAACTTTATTATAAAGTAGCTTTTGAAAGTTTTAGGTTCTTAAGTAATTGTTCTTATATCATATGGGTAAAAAAAAAAAAGAAAGAAAGAAAGAAAGAAAGAAAATCTGTAGCCTTTACTTTAAAAAAAATAGAAATAATTAAAAACTTTGCATAATATGTATATTAAAGTAAAACTACTTAAATTTTAAACAATTCCTAGAAGTTTTTATACATTTTATTAAAATATAAATATAAATTAATTTAAATTTCCTTTATTACTCTTTTTTGTGAATCCTTCTTAACGGCCATCTTCACTTACCGTCGCCGGAAGCCCGAGCCAATGTTATTCTATGGGTAAATTTTCTTTACAAATAACTTATTAACTAATGCATATTTTTAAATTCTTTTTTCCCATTCAGAAAATTCCCAATTGTTAAATTGATAGACCTTTTTTAAAAATGTATTTTTTTTTTAATTTTTAATATCTTATTTTGAAATTGCAAAATGAAAAAAATTCACATATTGAGAATTCGTATTTTGCAGCTTCAAAAAAAAAAAAAAAACTACATTTTTAAAAAAGGTCTGTCAATTTAACAATTGGGAATTTTCAGAATGTGAAAACAGAATTTAAAAATATGTATTAGTTATTTGTAAAGAAAAATAGCTTCGGCTTCCGGCGGCGGTGAGTGAAGCGGGCCCTTAAATGCTCTATTATTATTATTATCATGATTTTTATTGCTTAAAAAAGAGGCAATAAGGTAAAAAAATATATATATGTATATATATATTAATAATGCAATCTTTGTTTTATATATTTATTTATTCATTGATATCACATTATTATTATGAAATTTTATATATATTGTTTATTAAAATTTTATCATTTTCGTTACTTGCATACTAATTCTTGTACAGTCTTTTTTACCCTACCAGCGTCCGCCCTCACAGTCCCTTAACTCATACAGTACGGGGCCCGATGACGCAAGGTCGCCCGCGGGCTCTACGGGAACGCCGGGACCTATATCCCAACAGCCCAGTTCCCAGCTCAGTACAGACAATAATAGTGAAGCCGGTGAGTACTTATTTAGAATTGTCATATTTTTTTTTTTTTTTTTTTATGTTTATGTATATTTTTAAATAATTTATTATTATTGTTAGCTGAACTTTTTAGAATGCGTACTTAAAAAAATCATTTTGGCACGATTTTATTGTAAAAATGCATAGAAAAACTACAAATAATTTATCTGTATACCTTTATTTAATATTATAGATTAACGTGTAGATAGATACCAAAAATGTCATATCATGTAAGTTTTGTACACATTGACAGATGAATGTCTTGAAGATGTGATCTCTAGAAACGTGATAACAAAACATATAATATTATACTACCGATATGCCATAAGTAATTAGGTCGTGTGTATTGATTTGATGTCCCTTTATGGAAGATGATGGTAAAGACGAGTTCCGCTCGCAATATCAGTTAAATCAGCCTTTTTAAGCATAATTATTATTATATGCACAAAGGAAATCTATGTAATTTAGTAAAAAATTATATTTCGTTATCAAATTTCTCGCATCGAATTTTCAAAACTGTTTTCAATTAATCACAATGTTTCAAAAGGTTTTTTTTGTTTTTTTCTTCATACCAAATGCGTTAGACAAATGTCATTGTTGGCTTCCATTGTCAACTACGTTTTTCCTTCTGCTAGCAATATTACATAATTTACTATATTTTAGCTTTTAATTTGTTTTAATTTTCATTTCTGAAATATAATATATCGACAATAAATTGTATTTTTTCTTATCCGAAATTTATAATCTTGTGACACATTCCCTGCTTGTTAATCGGAAATAGGGTTCCTCATGCCGCTTATTCTGTAACTTTCTCGATTTCAAGTACATGGTATTTTTCCTTTCATAAATAGACGTGGGCGTAAAAGACTTTGTGCGACAATGGGCCTCTGCTCCAAGTAACGAGACCTCGCACTTTGACAAGTCCAATCTTCTTGTCAGCCGAGGCAACCTGCAAGCCCTTCATTAGCGCTCCGCCCCGGATTATGATGGGGCTTGCTCGGGGTCAGCGCGGTCAGATACTCGGGTTTGCTGCAATTTCCGATTCTGTTTCATTGGCGATCGCCAATGCTTTAATCATAAAGAACTACATATAACAGATGTTTTCAGTACATTTATTGTATTCTTACGACATTTAATATATTGAGGGTATTTAAGGAAGCTTCTTAAGCTAAGTTTAAAATGTCAATGAATGATAATCATTTTTTTTTTTTTTTTTTTTTTTAACTGTTGTGCAGAATTATGTTTTATTTTAGAAAATATTTCTTATTATTTGCTTCCGTGGGTAAAACCGATTTCTCCCCCCCCCCCCCCCATAATCGTAATAATTTCCTATTTCCATAGTTTTTTTTTTTTTTTTTTTTTTTTTTTTTTAATCATCTCATGACTTTTATTATTTTTTTTTGTAGTACAATGTGAAGCTGATAATCTCAGCCTCCTTTTATTTATTTATATTTGAGGCACTTTTTTGCCGTATAAATCGTTATCAGTAACAACAGTTATTTATATGTATGGATATACCATATTATATTCGCGTTCTAATTTGCCTTACCTTTAAATTGACTATATTATTTTTTGAGAAATAAAATCAGAGAACGTCCATACATTAGATGTACAAGTCGTTAGAATACAGCGACGATATTTATTAATGGAATAAAAACTAAAAGATACAGTTTTAAAACAGTTTTACTTGTATATTTTTTACATATACTCATAACTTTTAATAATTTGTCTCAGTAAAATAATGCCTTATGAAGCGATGGGATAATGTAATGAGGTATAAATTTCTAAACTTTTGTTTAGACTAGAAAAATTCTGTGATGTAGAATAAATCTTTTTAAGATTAAATTGGTACTTAAAAAAATCGCGTTGAAATTAACTACGACAAATAACTCTCTGACTTATTTTTCTTCGTAAAATAAATTAATGACCAAAAATCAAAAAAAAAAAAAAAAAAATCTATTCAGTGAGATTTTTTTTTTCACGTCTCTTTTGTACTGTATTCAATATTAATTCGCAATATAAAGCCGTTATGTATTCTAGTAGATGTATGCACAGAACCATAACATGCTTAAAAAAAAAAAAAAAAGAAAAGAAGAAGTAAATTGTAAATCAAAATAAGCTATTCACAAGTGCTAAAGCATCTATTTCTTTAAGTATTTGTTCTCAATTATTTATTTGTCAACTTAAGAGTTTTATTGGTTTGGTGATTTTTTATTTTATTTATTTATTTATTTATTTTTTTTTTTTTCTGAAAAATGTGTTATAGTTTTAGATAAATAGATTTAGTTTTATTGAAAATATATAATACACTTTAATGGAGAAAAATTCTCTAATACTATTTCAAACTGTGATCCAATGTGCCATTATAATTTTTTTCAATTTAGAAATAGTTTATTTATTCCTGTAATATACACTGACAGGCATATCGACACATATCTATTAAAGAAGGGCTGTTTCTGTTATAATTCGTGATTGTTTTATTAATAATGATTATCGTAAGAACTGACATTTAATTATTTTTTTTTGCTGTGATTTACCTAAAAAGTTATTTTATTTTATTTTAATTGTTTGTTTATTTATTTATATCAATTCTTTTTGCACCTGTGACGAAAAGTTTAAAAATAATACTAATTAACCCTAACACTTTTTAATAACACAAGCTGGAATATATCTCTAGACAATAAAGACAAACACTTGTTTTAATGACAGCATCACTGATTCAGAGAGATCTTGTATTTGGTACACTGTGGGACGTTTAACATACGTATGAAATTTCAATAACTTGAAAGAAGACGGTGCTTTCATTTTTGTTTTAACCCATTTTCTTCATCAACGTACATATACGGCCAATTTTCCTGTTCACTGTCTTCGGAGCAGTAAGTATGCATAAGCACAGCTTTGTTGGTTACTATCATTATTCCTTTAGATAAAAAATAGAAGTGGAGATTGTTGCTTCTTATTATAATTCCTTATGAAGCAAATGGTATAAAGAGCATATTAATGTCTGTTTTAGTATATATTCATTTAATATCCATATATAATGTACTTTAAAGGAGTTCTCTAACACTATTTCAGTTAATGATCCCTTTGATGAATCTTTCAGTATCAAATATATATTGACATGGATATATGTAAATATTATATGAATGCATTTGTACAAAATTCATAAATGAAGAAAATATTTTGCATTGAAATAAAGCATACAAAATTTGTATCTTTCGGAGGATTAGTAATGGTTGTATAATGATAAAATCCACATATAGTCTGTCAAAATCCGCTATTTCTGTTTTAGTCTAGAGAGGAAGGCATCACATACTTCAGATGTTTTGTTTTTAATTTTCTTTAATTTTGTATTTAAAAAAAAATAATCTATTTCTAATATATAAACCGTACTTTGCATCAGTTTCATGATATTTATTCCATCAAAATATTTTCTTTTTGAAGACATTCGGTATAACGTTAATATTTTTTACTCATATTACTTCTTTTCCACCAATAGAGGCAAGAGGTGAAAATTAATCTGTGTTACGTTCGACATGCTGCCTGCTAATTGAGCGTATCTCTGGAGCTGTTTGAGAGATGAAACCTTATAAAACCCTTTATGTGTCTCTACAGGCAAATGAAAAAACAGATTTACTATGTCACGTAATCAATCGTTTTGCGATTGGGTGACTGGTTAATGTCAAATAATGAATAATCTTTACTTTTCTAGCGTGTAATACTTAGGAAGATTGTTTAGCTTATTTGAGATGTAATTTTAAGTGTAGTATAAGTTTTTATTTTAAATTTTCTGCTTACAGCAAGTAAATTAAAAATTTATAGGACATAATTGTTTTTAATTAAAACTGAAATGGCTAGTGAATAAATCTGATCCAATGCTTCTGAATTAGATAAGAAGGTGATTATTTAGAGTACGGAAAGATAATTCACACAAAATTATTAATTTGTAGGTTTTTATGCAAATTAATGTTGTTAAAAAGTTAGTGTTGATAAAAAATTACTTAAATGGTATTTTTAAAACAAAGTTTATCATTTAAACAAAGACAATGCATTAAAAAAATATTGCCAAAAATTGTATTCAAAATAAATTCCTTAAAAGCAACATATTTGCTATATCTCAAAAAATGATAAAATTTAATCTAAAATATTTTTAAGTTGTCTTAAAATACAGTTGACAACATTGTATTTAAGATTTCCGTAGAAATGTAAGAGCAACGAACAGCCAAATGTGGAAAACGAAAACTTCATTGAAACACCCAATTAATGTAAGTTGGGTTAACTCAGATGATGTAAGCTTGTCCCTGAGCGTGGTTTACATGTTTGACAATCATCTGAATTCAGTAGTAGTTAATCAAGGTTTAGTTCTTCGATATGCAGATGTGAACACTCTCCTTGTAGAATTGAAAAAAACGGCACCTTACAAGTTTTCGGCCTTATTTAACTGCATTAAGGAATTAGATTCACATATTGGATAACTAATTTATACAATATTAAATTTCAGAACAGTATCAAATTTTATTCTAACTTCTTTAATATTTTTAGATATTTTTTATTAATTATGCATTAGTTAATTTAATAGGCTATTGGAGATTGTATATATATATATGTATGCGGCAATATATGAACTAACAAAAGTTGAAATCATATTGGCATTGGAATTGATTAAACAACACTTTTAATTTGTAAAATTAGCATTTACCAACTTAAGTGTTGTTGTTGTTGTTTGTTGTTTCTTATGCCACTCGGAAATTCCGAGCCCCGGTAGTGGAACTAACCGGGTTTAAGGCAGGAGGGGTGCGTCATTCCGTTTTTTAGAGGAGCGCCCACTAGTGGGAGAAAAGTTATCGAAGTCATTCTACGTTTAATATCATACTTTGGTTGGTATAATTACTGGCTACAAATTAATAACCCTAATCACAAAAACAATCACTTATTTATTTTATTTTATTATTATTATTATTTTTTTTTTTTTTTTTACGTAGTTACTAAACCTACTGTACTACGCTGCTTTGGATATATAAAACTGGTGTTTTCACAAGGGTTGCTCTGAGATACAACAATAGCATATTCTTAAGTAAAGACATCTCTTGAAATTCTTCTTTATCCTGTTCTTTCATTTGTTCTTTGTAATTAAGACTCGTTCGAGTAAGAGGTAGACCGGGATTAAAAGGAAAAAGACTTCTGTAAAATAAAAATAAAAATAAATAAATCAGTTTTATATAAGTTTAGAAAAAAAAAAAAAAACTAATAGTTGTGCGATTGTTTTCTAATGATAAGGAATATCTGTAAATGTCTTTTACCGGGTGTTGAAATCTTCAAAATGACAAAGTTAAAGATTAGAATGTAATTTTCTTAGTTTAGACAATTATTTTAGCTATTTCTAAAATATTTCACTAATAATAGATATTACCACAAATATTAAATTTATTATTTTTTTTATAAACGTTGAACAAACATTTAATTAAATTAGTTAATTCTATTTAACTTTCTTTTTTTTTTTTTTTTTTTTTTTAATCTAAAAATGTGAAATAGGGATAATTAATATATTTTATATTTTAAGAATGTTTAAATAATCATGTAGTAATGAAAAATTAATATGGTTAATTTCATACGAAATTGGAAAAAAAAAAAGAAAGTTTTTTATTTTTAAACTAACTCAGTTATTTTAAATTTTCTTGATAGAAAACGTATCAAAAAAAGAAAGTTTTTTATTTTTAAACTAACTCAGTTATTTTAAATTTTCTTGATAGAAAACGTATCAAATAACATAACACATTATACATAGAAATAATTTTCATATTATTAATTAAAAAGGAATATTTAAAAAAATAAGCAAACAAAAGACAATTTTTACACTTGCCATGTCTGCCCCGCTATTAAACAATTTGTTATATACTTATTTATTTAAATTTTAAAACTTTTTTTAAATATTAGATAACTTATATGCAACAAGCCTTCTGCTTTTATTTTTATTTTTTTTTATTTCACAAACCCACCCAACCATCCAGCCTTACAACACCACCCCACCTCCGTAATGAAACATCTGCCCATCCAACCGCCACCTTTTTTATTGTCTTTTATTATTTTATAATTTTTTTGTTAATATACACAAAAGCGTACACAGCTTTTTTTTTTTTTTTTTTTTTTTTTTTTTTTTTGTACTGACAGAGACATGGTTAAGGATATAAAATATAAAATACAAAGTTTTTAGGAAAACCCATTTTAGCAGTAGCTGTGATCAGTTTATTAATATTCTTGTTTTTAAACTTCGCAGAGCATAAATTATTAATTCGAAATAAATGGTTAATGATGATGTTTCTAAATACTGAAAGATGCAGACATGAATTAAAATGTGTAAATAGGTTTACTTTAAAACTAAAGTCTTGCCGTTTGTCATAGATATCTGTGCAAATTTTATTACCATCGATGATTATTTTGAGATCTAAAAAGTTAATTGATTGATTAGTTAGAGTATTTTGAGTTAGCTTTAAATTAGGTGGATAATTGAAGGAAAAATCATTCTGTGAGTGCTTGTTGAGATAAAATACAATAATATCATCGATGTAACGATAAAATCGAACATCATCATTGCAAATTTGCTTTTCATAATAATAAAGATAGAGATTATATTAGATGAAAGTCCTGTTTGCCTAAATTAAATTTTCTGAACTTCAAATGCGCCTGAATTTAAAGCAATTGAGTAATAAAGATGAGTCACTAAAATCATGTACTTCTCGCTACTTATTAAGTATAAATTATTACGATTATTGGATTAAAAGTTTTGTATTATTTATAAGCAATACACACATATATATCATAACAGCAAAATTCATTAAATTAAATTAATATTTAGTATTTAAAATTGGACAAGAAAGCCATCTGATGTGTAGCCCCTCACAAATGAAAATAATCATTTGTCTCTGTAGTATAATATATTCTCTCTTTTCTCTTTTTGTTCTTTTCATTTAAGTATTCACATTTCCTTTGTGTTGTACGGAGCAATTTAATACTGTTTTCGAATAAATAAATAATTGCAGATAATATGTAATAAAACGTTATCGCTGTAATATTTATTTTTATACAATATCATGCAACGATTTTCATAGTAATAATGATAATAATAATAATAATAATACCATTTTAGATGATAACGTTAAAAAAAAAAAAAAAAAATTATAAATGAACAAAACAATTCTTGTCTTGTTTTAGTTTTATCAAAATCCTTCTGTATTTTCCACGTTTCTTTTTTCTGCATTAAAAAAGGAAGAAGAAGAAGAAGAAGAAGTCAGTTTTAAAAAAATTAAAAAGAAATCTTTTAATCTGCTTGTTTTTCATACTTAAATTTGAAGTTATAACCGCAGATAACCACTGTCAGATAATAAAAATTTCAAGACAAGGAGATCAAAATTATGCACTTTAGGAAAGAAATTTTAAAAAAGAGAGAAAAAAAAAAAAAATCTTATTTCACCTTTTAAAAATCTTGACAAGAACTCCAGTTAGACAGCATTTTCTTTGCTTTCAAAAAATAAACCCTCGTAATAACCTTTCGCTACATGAACCACAGAAAGTGATTGAAAAAAAGGAAAAACTGTTTTATCGTTCAATTAAAGCAAGTTCTTTGATCCACAAATCTAGTATTATTGACAAGCTTCTGACGAACTTTTTTTCCCCACTTTCTTTTTCAACACACTTATCTTAATTTTGCTTTTACAGCCATTAGTTCATTATTCAGTGAACAAGGTTTTCTTTCTGATTTTTTATTATAATCAGTCATGCGTGAGTATATCTTCTTTATGTTTTAATTGACTTTCAGTTGACTTATGATGATGCGTTTCCAAAAAAAAGGTAATTTTTTTTTTAAAGAATTTTGCTTCCTATTTACGTTTTAGATAAGAATTTCAAAAAACTGCCAGGTTCTTATCTTTTTTTTTTTTTTTTTTTTTCCCATGAAGTGCGTTTTTATTTTATTTTAAAAAGTTAATCATAAAATAATTGTGAAAATTAAAGAATATATTTTGAAAATAATAATAATAATAATATGTAAATACACTAGAGTCTGTATAGGTATATGTATATTAATTGTGAATTATAATTTATAAAGTAATTGTAAATGTACATTCGCAAATAATACGTCTCAAGAATTTTTTTTTATAAATATACATACTGTGGGTTTTTCCTTATTACTTGGCTTAATAAATAATGCAAGTACTTAAAAAGTGTTTAAAATAATAATAATAATGATAATGATACTTTTAAGAGTTTAAATTAATCTGTCTTAAATTAATCTTTAATTTTGTTATTGTTTTCAAAGAAATGTTTCATATATTATTTATTTATTTATTTATTTTCTATTTATTACACGTTTGAAATTATCTTAATATTAGAGTATCCTCTATTCCTTATTATTGTATTAATATATATTCTACATCCTACGTTATTAAATCCTACACTAATTATATACGTTTTACATAAAATTATTTTTAAATATTTCATTATATCGTTTTTAAGTTTTCTTTAACGGATTTAACTCCAATAATATAGTAGGAACTTAAGTTAATCAACATATTCGAAGTTAATTTTTATTTTTTAATCGAAATATTCTAACGTCAGAAATTTTATTACTTACTCTGTTTTCTTCTGTATAAGTTAATTAGTACATTTTTTAAGATCATGTCTACATCTTTGTGAATTTCTATCTTTTTATGTCATTGATGTATTGGCCTATTACTGCACGACACTTAGAAATTGTGGCTAAATGCATAATTCCCTGATGCTGTTAAAGTCTTTTATGATCTCATTTAATCAAAATATATCTTATAGCACAGATCTCCGCAGATAATCTTCAGTCTCAGAGTTGTCTTGTGGTCCACAAGGCATCCACAAGATGTCCTGAGGAGATTATATGCTATATGGGATGTAACAAAACAATAAAACAATGTCGCTAAATAGCATATTTTTATCGGTTGCTGAATTTAAAAAGTTTATTTCGCGGATTTTGACCAGTTTATATTAGATAAGTCGAGGCAAATTTTTATAATTAACAGAGCAATATAATCGATGATTTTAGTTATGAAATTTTGATTAACATTAGGGTTAGTTCGAGGATTATTGATTTTGGTTAACATTAGAGTTAGTTCGAGGATTATTGATTTTGATTAACATTAGTATTAGAGTTAAAGGAAATATAATCTTATTTTAGTATTGTAGTGGCAAGGATCAGAAAATACATGCCTGTGTTTTTCTCGGTTTTGCACAAATTGAGACTTGTTTAATCAATCGACAAATTTCTATGTTATTAAGTTCAAGCGCTCAATTTTTAAAGAGCTTCTATTTTTCATGCATGTTTGTAGTAGTAGGGAATCCTCATAATAATATTAGCATGCAGAACTAAAAAAAAAAAAATTAAATTTCACAAAAAAAAAAAAAAAAAAAAAGAGAAGTTAATTTAATTAACACGGGTCTTGCTAAATTAAATCCTTCCATTTTTCCTGAACTAGATTCAGTAGCGTAGAATTAATCCAATTATAAATTACAGGTGAATGCCCTTCTGGGAAAAAGCGATATGCACATGCAGATTTGCAAAGACGCACATATTTTTCCAAGAAGTACTCATCTGTAATTAGCTTAAGCACCAATCACATATTTCTCTTAATCCTTTTATGCTTGTTCATTCCTTTGTCAGTTTTTTTTTTTTTTTTTTTTTTTTTTTTACTTTCTTTCTTTCTTTCTTTTTTTAATTCTTTTCTTTTTTACCTGGCCTTACTCCCTCATCTGCAAGTTCAAAAAATCGGAACGACTTCTGTTCCTTTTCAGCGGAGTCATGGAATCTGATATCTTGAAGCTTCATTCCACCAATGTTCTACAAGATGACATGATATTAACAAAATTCGCTCTAAAAAAATTGCGAATCTCCCACATTTTTTAATGTACTTTATTAAGCTCTATTTTTTGTTTTTACGTTTTCAAATTTATTGTATTCCACTGTTAAATAATAATACTAATA
Source organism: Salticus scenicus (assembly GCA_963930645.1). Classification (NCBI taxonomy): domain Eukaryota; kingdom Metazoa; phylum Arthropoda; class Arachnida; order Araneae; family Salticidae; genus Salticus; species Salticus scenicus. The sequence goes on along the minus strand of OZ005656.1, from coordinate 173,560,782 downwards.
ATAGCATGTTTTTTAACTGACTTTCTATGACTGTTTACGTTTATCATATCTATTATATATTTAGAGTAAAATTCATTTAAGTATATAGCACATTTGTTTATGTATATATTTGCGGTAACTTTTTCTCTGGAGCAAATGACCAGCTTATGTTTTAAGGCTGCAGTTTTTGGTCACTTATTGAAAATGTGAATAGAATTTACTACTTCGGAACAGTGTTGCCAAATTGCACGACTTTTTTATTTAATAGTCACCAATAATTTTGAGAAGTGATGTTTGATGATTACGTACATTAAATATCACTTCTCAAAATTATTGGTGACTGTTGAATAAAAAAGTCGCGCAATCTGACAACTTCGGAATATAGGTCCGACACATTACTGACTATACTTGCTGATCGATGAAAGATATACTGCTAAACTACATTTAAAATAGCTTATTTTAATATGATAATATACAATATTAGAAACCATTATATCTCTCACTTATTTGCAACGGATCCGGGAAACCTCCTTTCCGCAATTCGAGCCACGACATCGGTAACTGGTAAAAGCTTTAACAATAGTAATCAGTCGAATACTTTTTTAAATAATGGTATTATTTTTTCCCATATGATCAAAGGATGTATGTGAAAACCCAAACTAAACAATTAACTTTCCTTCAACATCCCAAAGAAAAAACAATCTTTAAAAAACGTGTTGAGTAATAATAATCTAATTCTCCTTTCAAATCTAAATGCTTCATATATAATTTACCGACAATTTTATGGAAGGAAAAAATTTTCAGTTAAAGGAGCAAAATTTGTTGCCTGAAATTCTAAAATCAATAAAAATAAATCGAGATTCTCCATCTAATGAGTAAATTCAGGATCCTTCAGGATGCAGAACTACTTTTAATTTCGCGAAACTGCGTCGCTATAAAATGCACCCTATGCGTTCTCTTTGGAAATAAAGCTAAACCTTCCTTCCTGTTTTATCCTGAATCCCTTTTAATATATTTTTTTTTTTCAACCTTCTCCCCATTTCACTGGAATGAATTCTACATAGGCTTTTGACATTAAAACTTGGGATTAAATTTCATTCCATGAAAAGTAGCTCCATAATTAGCAATTCTCGACCCCTTTGCACATACACGCAACAATTAAGTCTCTTTGCCCCAGCAAACTGGCTCTTAATTTACGCTGAGCTGTCGTATTTTTTTTTTTAGTAAAACAGGGGACGGAAAGTATTAAAATCTTTGATACCCTTTTGATCTTTTCCCTTTTTCTTGCGTAAGATTTTTTTTTCTTTCATTTATTTATCATCAAACTGTATATAAATATTTTTTTTATCGGTTACAATCTCGTATTTTGTTTTTTAACCGACTTTTTATCTTTTCATTGATGGTTTAAAAGCTTATTTCATTCTTTTTCATTCATAATCCCTTGATCCTGGATACTCACAAGGAAATAATTACTCATTAATTACGCCTTACTTCGTAATTAATTGAAGCGAGAGTAAAAATGATTTCAAGTGCAAAAAAGAGGTGGCGCACCATTCTGTATATTATATCAGAATGCGTAGTTAAAGATGAAAAACGCAATTTATTTTATTTATTGCGAAGGTATTTTTATAAATTACTTTCTAATTATTAAATAAAAATTTTAAAATCATATTCTGAAACAGCCAAACACAATTATATTTTGTCCATTTAATTTTAAATCAATATAATTTGTTATTGTGATTGCGATAATTATTTAATTTGTTTGAAACATGCTTAATTTCAAGTGTTATTGAAATGAGATTTAAAAGTATGTTATTTGAGATAAGTAGTTCTTAATCTTTTACAGGCCGAGTTTAGATCCAGGTATATTCTTCATTAGTTTCTTGCATATTTTACCTTATAATGCTTTAGTTAATGGATATTAATCATTTAAATGGAGAAAAAAATACATAAATATTAATTATCATCAATAATAATTATTAATAATATTAGATTATTAAGATTAATATTATAGATTTTACCAGCTAATGATAGGAATGTTGCTTCTGTTAAAAAAAATATCAAGGCATCTTTTAAATATGTCAACAAATTTTTTCCAAGACAATATTGGTGCAATTTAATTTTTAAATAAGTTCTAATTTGATATTCCCAATTGGGAACATTGGCCTGTAAAAGGTTAAAACAAACGAAATATAATAGACAAAATTTTAGTACAAGAATATCATAGCATTTTATCAATTTTAATAAGAATAAATTGCCGTTATATTGAGGGATACTTTAACAATTTACGGCCTCAAAACACACAGACCCATTATAAAGCCCCCTACAAAGTTCGTTTTTAACAATTTACGAGACACTATGAATACAAGCCGTTTTTAGCAGAAATTGAAATATTAGTTATTTACAAAGCCAAAAGACACAGAAGCCAGTTATACTTTTTGTTATTTATTTATTAATTGATAATACAAATGTATTTTACCGACGACTACCCTACGATTTTTGCGATCAGCACAGGTAAGTCTAGTACTAAATATCAAGTAAATGAAATGGAATTTTCCGATATTAAGAATAAACGTTACATTATCTAAATTAAATAAGCATACAGCATGTTTTAAATTTGTTTATTTTTATATTTATTTTTTTTGTTGTTGGTTTAACGATATATATTACTATCAATAAAGTATTGATTAATTTGGTATCGCCACATATTTCTCCTAACCTTGATATAGACGTATTATTTAAAATAAATAATTAAATAAATAAACATGGTTTAAGAATAAACGAAAGAAAAACCCTTGAAAAGGATTACAGTTGATATTCAAAACTATTTTTGAACATATAACACAAAACAGGGGATGGGGGGGGGGGGGGGGAGAGGATACTCCAGTACCTCTTATAAGTAGAAAATCTCTAATCGCTGCTCGGGTGTTTAGAAGTGGTCCAAAATCTATAATACCTTTTCATGTGACGTTTCTAGTCTTGTGAACGTGCATTGCTTTCAGCAAAAAAGCACTGAGCAAAACGTTTCTCACTTTGGGGAGATTTTCATCGGAAATCACTTGACGCTGTATTTTATTTAAAAGTAAGAGGAGGGAAAACATGATGGGGACCTCTATGAGAAAATCAGGGTTGTCAAGTTGAATGATTTATCACCTCGAAGGCGGCTGTAAGAAAAAAAAAAAAATTATGCAGTAGCTATAAAAATTATCATTATACTTTTTTGTATAGTTAAATTATATAAAACTAAAAAACTTCTTTGTCAGTGAGATATTATTATTAGATAAATAGCAACAATCGTTTGCAAAATGTTACTCTCTAAAATTGCATTTATATATCAATTTTAAAACTTTTTAGTTACTTCACAAAATTTTTATAATGGATTAAAATAATTATTCCTCGAGCTAAATAATTAATATATATTGTAATTATATTTTTTAATTGCATTTTATTCATCCTAAAGTATTTTTTAATTATTTTTTTAATTTATTTATCAACATCAATACTTATCTCACTTCGATAAAAATTGCAACAGTTACACTGTGAATAATTACCTTCGGTTGCTTAAATTGCCTCCTGATATTCAAGTTGCACTTCGAGATCAAAAAATTTCTATGGGTCATGCAAGAGCCCTCATTAATCTTCAAACGTCAGAAGCGCAGTTAAGTTTATTGAAGAATTATATATCAATATATGTTTAGCTGTTTTTTTTGAAATTGGGCCATTATTACTTTTTTAATAATTATGATTAGGCAACGATGAATTTCTAATTTTTTTTAAAGATATAATAATTTTGAAAAGAAATTTCTGCTACAACTCCGTCTTTTTTTACTCTGCAAAATTAATAGAGGACATTTTAAAAATAGAATGACATAAAATAATAACAAGACATTATTAAAACAGAATTTTTACATTATTTGTTGCTTTATCCAACGCATTTAATATGGCTGTAAAATGTTAAGGCTAGTTTAGTTTCTATTTAATTGAAAAATTAATTTTGTAAAATAGTAATAAAAACATACTTTTCAGCATATCACACTATTTAAAATATCTTTATATTCCGACGTTTCGGTTGATATTCAATTTTTAACCATCTTCAGGGAAATGGTGTACATAAACTATAAACATAAATCAAATTAAGCCATTCTTGGATATTACAAACATAATTCACAAAGAAATTAATACGTGATTACATAATTTACATTAAAAAAAAACACTCTATGTACATCTTTTTAAGATGTATATATATATATATATATATATATATATATATATATATATATAAGTTATGTAATCACGTATTAATGAAATCACGTATAAGTTATGTAATCACGTATTATTTATGAATTGTGTCTGTAATATCCAAGAATGGCTTAATTTGATTTATGTTTATAGTTTATGTACATCATTTCCCTGAAGATGGTTTAAAATTGAATGTTAACCGAAACGTCGAAATGTAAAGATATTTTGGAATATATATTTTAAATAGTGTGATATGCTGAAAAGTATGTTTTTATTACTATTTTATAACTATTGACAGCGTATATAAGTGGTATTTATTTCTTTATTTATAAATTAATTTTGTTTATGTACATTCAAGAAATTGTTTTATTTTTTGTTAAGTAAAATTAAAATATTGAGATTAGGCCAAATTTATATGCATATTAGAATTTTAACATTCATGGGTCCTTAGGATCAAAATATGCATTTATTTATATCACTTCTGGATAATCCTCAATCCAGTCCTGTTCACAAAATCACAGAGTAAATGGAGGGGGGGGGGGGGGGGGTTCTCATCTTAAAAACGTGTATGAGCAAAATCATGGGCCTTCGCGATCAAAATTTGGATTTATTTAAATCACTTCCGGATACCTTTCAGTCCAGTCTTGTTCACAAACAATGATAGAGTAAGTGGAGAAAGATAATATTACGACTTTTTTTTTTTTTTTTTTTTTTTTTTTTTAATCTAAGAAACATTTATGAGCAAAATTATCATCATAATTATGCAGGATTGCCAGGAGGATGCTATATTTTTGTTATTTGACGCCACTAGTGTTTGTAAATTTTTAGTCTATTATAGTTTAATTACAACTTCTTTCGTTTTATTATAAACCAGCTGTAAAATAAAACACTAGTATCCTTCTTCTGGAAACCCTTCTGCTGAAAAAAATGCTCATCATTTTACAAATTTTGATATTTGATGAGAAAATTTGTTTAAAATAAACTGTGCATTGTTCAACAATTTTAATGGTTGTTTATTTTATTTTTTCTTTAATAGTGATTTAAATTTAATATAGTCCAAATCAATCCAAATCTATATATATTGAGATGAATTCGCCAAAACTATAAGCAACCATTCCAGGGTTTTAAAGTTCATGGGCGATTGCGATCAAAACACGGATTTATTTCAAATCACTTCTGGATAGCCCTCAGTCCTATTCACAAAGTGACAGACTAAACGGAGGGAAAGAAAGATTAAGACTTTTTTTCATCTAAAAAGCCACAAGCAAATCCCTCCTCTAATCCCTCATTCAGAGAAAATTCTAATCCGGCTTCCAGAGAACCCGATTTTGTGACAATAGTCCAACATAAACGTTTTGTTCGGCACCAGTTTTGTCTGCAAGTCAATGAGAAAAGCTTTCTGGTTTCGTGCTGGTTCGAAAAATATCACCCGGCACGTGTGCGCGAGCAGTAGACTGATTTTTTTTAAGCCCCTATTTTACCCTCCTAAGACGAATTTGGATCTAGAAAGGATTCTCTCTCTTTTTTTTCTTTTTATCTCAAAGAGAGGATATTGGATGATTCACAAAGATTACAGCCCCCTTTTGATAATTCGCTGTCACTTTTAGACATCTCATTAGAGGAAATTTTTTTCTGAGCCCTTTCATTATCCAATTATGAGTACAGTTGTAACAAAAAATTAATTATCGTGTTTCTGTAACTTGTAATGATGCTACAGCGTAATCTGCAATTGATAATGGTGTTATTTTTATTTCATTTTTTTAATTCTAAGAATGTTCTGCTCAGAACTTCGTGAAAAAAATTCTTTAATCCAGTTAAATGTTAATTGGATTAATAGAAACTGCGCTATATTGAACCCGGATTCCCAGTCGAATAAAATATGCTTACTTCACATTTTATCCTGATTTCCTGGCTATCATTTTCTTTAGTCACGAGATCATACCATAAAAGTCCTATTGAGATTAATATATCAAAAGCAATTTTTTTTTTTTTTTTTTTTTTTTCATAAATAATTTGAAGGTTATTGATCATAACTCTTGAGAAAAAGGTAAAGTCATATTAAAGATACTCAAGTAACTAGAGGGCGAAAAAAATCTATTTTGAATTATGTGAATTTTTAAATTAATGACTCTTAGGTAAACGAAGCTTTACAATTTGAAATTTAATATTGACTTAAAACTTTTTATTTTTTTATTTTTTTTTTATAACTGTGTTTTAATAAAAATACTACAATTATATATAAATGAAATAAACTAAAAGTTTCTACTTTAGAATAAAAATATTTGTTGTTGTCTTTATTTGTTTACATAACAAATAAATCGTATTTTCTTCATTTAGTCAACGAAATAATTTTTTTTAATCTCCTAATTATAGCGTACATTCATTAAAGCAAACATGACAAAATTTTATAGAATTTCCAATTAAGAATTATCTGATAATATTCTTATTAGTATGATTGCATCAAAATGACACAACTGGGGCTTAAATATTGAAACCTACCAATTCCATACGACTTAAAACAATACGCTAAATAATATAAATCGATTCCAGAAATCGGATACGATTATTTGATTGTAATAACATTTTAAGCAACTTTTAACTTTTTAAGGATTTAAAGATATTTTCGTATAGATTCAGGACTCAGATAGTTTTCAAAATCTTTTTTCTTTTCTTTTATTCAATTTTTCTTTTATTATTTTTTTTTTTAATACTTTTCTCATATTGAAAAAAAAAAAAAAAAAAAAAAAAGTAATTTAAACTCTTTTATTTAAACTGGCACATTGTTGCTTATAACTGTTAAGAAGATGATAAATATTATAAATGCCATGCAGTTCTGGGTTTATCAGCTACTACACTGCACTATCGACATCTTTTTAAAATAAACTTTACATTGAATGCAGAAGTCATCCAAAACGAGATGCTAGAGATTTCATGACTATAAATAAGCAATCAAAGCTTTGATAGTTCAAAATTTATGAAGTTGGATACAGCAATCGGTCCAAATTTTTATAAAATAAATATAATTATAATTATAATATGTACATACAGGAATTGCTTTAATTTGTTAAATAATGAATCTTTTTCTTAAAAATTGTAAAATCACTTAATAGATAAATGATATTTTATTGCATAAATATAATCAGTACAGTTGTAAATTATGACTTTATACAGACAATACTCTGATTTCTTTTACAAATTGCACATTATTATTATTATTATTTTATCCCATCACGGAGAAAAAAAATCTTTAAAACTATAAAATAACAACTTAATACAAAACAAATTACATAAACATATTTCATTTAAAGTCCATCATACGAACATGCGTCCCTGACTGCAAAGGTGTGAACGTTCTTTGTAAGCCCTCTTTGAGCCCCATCCGGATACACTGGAGGCTGAATTATGGGGAGTGTTAAAGGTAGAGGGGCTTAAAGAGGGCACGGTGGGGCATCCCGTTGCCATTCTATCCCATTCTTTATCGAGAGACAAATTTTCCCCTTCTCATATTCTTCAAAATATGGAATTTTACCTCTCTGTTATTGTGCGTAACTCCCCACTATACAAAACACGGTGAATTGGTCGCTGTTCACTTTTCAGCTTGGCAGTTTTTTCATACTTTTTCGTGACCCCACTACAACTACTATCGAAGGCTGAAGTAAGATGAAAACTTTCGTTTCAGGTCTATCGTACCTAGAGTGGAACATAATTAACTGTCAAAATATTATCAAAATGCGTTTTCCCAGAATCTTATATCCTAAATTGCGTATAAAACTTTTGTAAAACAAACAGCTGTATTTGCGAAAATAAATTAAAAAATAATGTAAAGCTTACCTTCTCAAATTATACAGAGGCTTATTTTTGTAGACATTTGCGGAGAAAATATGACACTAGACTAGAAGTGAATTTTGAGAGAAATCTTTTTTGTGGAGACAATGTTTGGATCAATGAAAACCAATCAGATAGTCAATAAATCAATATATGAAAAACTTAAGATCCACTTAATTAAAATTAAATATAAAATTATGAAATTTAAATATTTTAATTTATGTATTATTTACATTGCATGTCTTACATTAGTCTAGAAAATAAAAATAAATTTATGTTTAAAATTTAATTTTGAATATCATATTTTTGGCTCTTTTCTGTAATCTGCTTTTTGATATTAATGACCATTTTAAAAATTTAAATATTTATTATTATTATTATTATTATTATTAATCGTATAGGCACATAAAAAAAAAAAAAATGTACATGCGATTTTTAAATAAAATATGTACGTTGTGTAAAACGAATATATGGATTTAGAATGTTTGCTCTTGACACTGCATTAAAGTCTTAGTATTCATTTATTTCAAATTTAAAAAATATCCAGCATTTTGTTGCTAAAAGTTAACAGTATTTATATTTTTGTCTATTCCAGTTATATATATATATATATATGTGTGTATGTATGTATATATGTTTAATTATTTACAGTACTAAACTGAAACTGAATTTTTTTTTTTTTAAAGTACAGAATTGTAAACAAAAAATTTTAATAATAATAGATATGTATTTTATCAAAAGTAAATGTTTATGAAGTATTAAAATACAAACTGCATGCAAAATTTCTTAATTTTACTGTACATATACACATGTATGCATGAGCAGTTTTTTTTTTTTTTTTTTTTTTTTTTTTTAAGTTTTTCTATAAAAATATTTTTTCAATATTTTCTCTTAAAAAAAAAGATAGAAAGAAAAGAAAAGAAGAACGATATTCGAACTGATAACCTTCGTAATTTTCAACTTTTCAACATGAGTCTTTACTGATTTTATTTTTATTTACTTGTTGGTTAAACAAGTTGATAAAATTCAATTTTCAGTCTTCTCAAAGCAACAACAACAGAATGGACGTCATCTACTCCTGATCACTCCGTTCTCCTCTAGTGACCTCTCCATCCTCTTTGACTCTTCCGATTTCGACCTCCTAAACGCCTTCTTGTCCTGAGTCCTCCCTCTTCACTGGCCCCTCTGTGACTCTTTCTGTTTCCTCCTTCGACCTTTGCCTAACGATCCTCCAACTTCCCCATCACAGAGCCATGAAAGCCAAGTTGTTGATTTTCTTTACTCTAGCAACTTGAAAGGCTTCCATCTGCGCAAAAGATGGGAACTTTAAAAAAGATGTATACCCAAGGAAGTTTTGAAACCCCCAAAAGTTGTTATGATCGACAGAGGATTAGGGAAACAAAACGGTGTGACAAGGTATGGGAAACTTTGAGGGATTATGTTTTTGCTTGACTTTTAAGTGATCAGAATTCAGCATACCATCATTATTAATGTTATTTTAACTTTTTTTTTCCTATTACAAATTTTTAAATTGCATTTACAATACAAATAATTTAATTCAATTCCAATTTGACTACATGGCACATAACTTTTTTTAATGCCCTAGAAAGATAATGATATCAATAAATCTGGCATAATTCAAACTTCTTATTCAAAGATCATAATTTATTGTCTATTCCAATTTTTTTGCACTTAATAGAGAAAGCAATAGGTTAAAAGCATTTTCTATTGTAAATTATTAGGAAGTCATGATTAAGTGACTTTTCATGTTATGATGATTAATTGATTATCATTAGCCAAAAGTAGCAATAATATATTTTTATAAATGAAGGAAAATCAGCAATAATTTATTTACTGTGTAAAAACAAAATTAAAACAAATCTCTAAAGAGAGCGGATGGCATTTGTAGCTCCTTTATATAAATATATAAATGCATATTAATTTCTTAAACACGACCGTTTTAAAATATATGTTTTCATCAACATTTTTATTATTATTATTATTACTACTCATAGTATGTACAAATTAAACTTTGTTAAATATGCCAATTTCTGTTGCTTTTTAAATCACGATAATTTGAATAGTTGTTTATTTGAAGTTGGAATTAAAAAGAACACCTTACACTAGTTTCACAACTGGTTTATTTTTTGGTGGAACTTGTTACTTTGATTTTTAAATAATATTTTCTAGTAATGTAATAATAATATCTATTATTATTATTTGTTACTATCAAATATACTTTTTATTTTTCTTATCACGTTAAGAATACATAAAACCTTCGAGACAAATTTTTTTCCCCACAAAGTTGATTTAAAAAAATTGAAGATACTGAAACTCCGACCTCCTTAACAAGGCATACGAATTATATATATTTTTTTTCAATATTACAATCCATAACACTTAAAGATTATCAAAAGTAGATTTTTTTTCTTTTTTATAAAGGAATATGCATGACTTACACACTTACAGAGAAGATCAAAATAGTATTTTCTAATCAAGTAAGTTTATGAAATTCTAAGAAAGAAAAATATGTTATGTAAATTGTTATTATCTATACAGTGATCTTTTCGGTTATTACTAAAATAAGCATAAAATATTACTTAGATTTTTTATGGTAGGGGATTAGGAAGATTTTTAATGTTACCTTGAAAAAATATTTTTTTATTGTACTTAAAATACTAAATATTTTGTTACATGCTGTAATTAATTTATTTATGTTCCGTCCGAAATCACAATATTTTTTTTTTTTTTTTTTTTAATATCCTTAGATCAAAACATTTATGTTATGAATAACCTGCGAAGTAAATTTATATCATGAACATCAAAATAATTTATTTCAATTAATTCAGATTTTTTTTTTAAATCGGTCTTTGATACCTTTTGCCGGACTTTTTAAGATCAAATTTCATGCATGTAACATTTGAATAATTTTGAAATTCCAAAATGTTCTTTGATGTCGTCTCAATTCATTTTTATCCTTCTTCCTATCTTTGTGTTCCTTTGGCTATTATTTTGTCTAGTGCACAGCCCCCGTGTACATCTTTCGCGATGCTATCTCGCCTGGAAAATAGAAAATTCTCCGCATGCCTTCGCATTCCAATTTCTGTTCCACGGGCTCCCTGAAATGAGTGTTTGTTCTTGAGATGTCTGGAACGAAATTTCCCGGGTAAAAGAGGACACTGTTTTCTTGTAAATAGGGATAGGAGATTTCAGTTTCATTTTCTAAAGATAAAGATCAGCTGTTTTTAATTTTTTTTTTCTTTCTCTTGAATCTAAGATAGTCCCTGTGCTTCGATTTCTATATTGCTTCCCGTAAATTACGTTTCAGCATTTCTTCTCTCTTTCTCTTGCTAGCTTCTTTTGGTTTTTGATTCTACCTTTTTTAAATGGAAAGATCTTAGTGACTTTAACGTGAAAACAATTCTAAATGAGACGTGGTTTTTTTTTTTTTTTTTTTTTTTTTTAAGAATATTATTTAAGTACACATTCAAAGAAGTTATCGAAGTTTTAGTATCAAAATAATCATTTTACCGACGTTTTCTCATGGGTAAAGAATTAATTGTATTCTTGAAATGTGATTTCTAAGATATAAAAGGACAGCAGAAAAATTTTGCTTGATCTATATTATGTTTGATGAAGAGCTGATAAGATTTGAAAATTTTTCAATTATATTTTTTCGAAATAATTTTATATTAATTTTATAGTTGCCTTAGTGAAAGCTTCGGATTCCAGCATCTTCCTTTAGATGTGGTATCAACTGCACCGAGAGGAAAATGAAACTGTCGTTAAAATATCGAGACTAAAATTAATCTCAAGCTATTGAGATTTTTTTTTCTCCCATATGTGTGTGTGGCTATGAATGTAAGTTTAAAAGATATCAAGATTTAGAAAAGCTAGAATACCAGATTTCATCTTTTTTTTTTTTTTTTTCCCTTCCTTTCTTTCTTTATTTTTAAGAAGAAGTATTAAAAAAAAAATAAAAAATCATTCAAATAAACATTATTCAGTCATTGTAAAGCATATTGAGTACTAGTGTATTGGTTAAAATCGATTTTTCACTCAAAGTACTGAGGCCTGATTGAGATGCTGTCCATGATATGTCTTTCTCGTGGTGCAATGTTTAGCGCTCTGGCTTTTAGTTGCTCTGTACTGAATTCGAATTCCGATTAGGCATGTATGTTTGTAGAAGTTCGGAATCTACATTAAACCGTAGTTGTTGGTCTGAGCAAAAATGATCGTTGAGCAACAAACCAAACCTAAGGGATTCCATCCGCATTTACGCGAGTTTCAGAGAAAACCACGGTAAGTTGTAAATGGCTTGGCCACTGAGCACGTCTTTTGTTTTAACCTAGATATTTCTAAAGTATTTTGGGAAAACATCTGTCAGGTGGTTTTATTAATAATTTAAATTCAATATTTTAGTCTGAGTTATACAGTCACTATATCATTTCAGTTGCTTCAAAACATTTATAATAAAAATAAATTTTTGGAGATCTTCAAGTAATTACCATAGTTTATTTCAAAGCACATCTGTTATTTTTAATTTTACTTTTAGGAAGTACGCATCCACACGCATATATTGCCTTCTTTGTCAGTGTATTTCTTTCATAAAAGTAAAATTTTTGCAACAATTAGTTTCTAAATTGTATCAGCTGACATTTACTTTTTGAGACAATTATTTAGTGTTTGCAAAAGAAGTACAATCTGCGAAATTATTCTAAACGTGGCAAAAGAGAGAAATATATCTTTTAATGATGCGTTTCCTGGTTGCTATGGACAACCACTTTCTTGCTCCGCTCTTTCACGTTCATTAACAAAACTCCTGCTATTTATATGTTAGCGTAAGATGCTATTTAAGGCATGTTTTCTCAAGATTTGATGGGACATAATATTAGAATTAGTGCTTAAACTATTTAAGGAGTAATTGGAGCTTCTATTGGAGAAAAATATCTTTTATTAAAACGAATATATTTTAGGCATCGCCTTATTAACTATTATGTATAGAGATAAGAGATATTCAGAAATAATATTGATATTACAGGAAAATTGTAATTGAAATACGGCAGGAAAAATTGGTTATTTCTTGTTTGTATTTTTGCAAGATTAACTTATGAAATATATGTATATATTGTATAAAATAAAATTAGTGAATTCTTAAAAAAAAAGGAGGGGGTAGGCGTGGTGCATTGTATTTTAAACGAATTTTAAAACTAATTAAAATGTATAAAATATTGCAACTTGCACTTGTCTGTAATGCTATCAAGTTTTATATTCTTATGAATTTCAGGAAACTCGGCATCTCAAAATAATAATAATAATAAATAAATAAATAAATAAAAGTATTATTCATTTTAAACAAAACATTTATAGTTATTACTAAATGTATGTCAAACACAAATTCTTTAATGAAAAAGAAAATAATAATAAGTATTATTTTATAACGATAGCGTGTTATTTTAAAATGCTAGTTGCCAGTGTTATTTTAAAGTGCTAGTGTTATTATCTAAAGTGTTATAAGGTAAAGTGTTATTTTTTAAAATGCTAGTTCTTTTTCATTTTTTATATTCTGTCAATAATAATATATTTAACAAGTACAAGGGTGATATTTTGTTTGATTTTATTAGTTTCTGAGGAAAAGATAAATAATAGTTTTAGAGCAATTTCAAGCATGTTTGTCAAAGCTCTTTCATTTTGAAAACATCAAAAATATGAAAAGCACCAACTGAAATAAATAAGTTTGAAGATTTGATTTAAAGGGCAAAATAAAAGACAGATATTTGTTAAAAGAGGAGCAGGAAGCCAAATAGGAATCTCAAAATTTGCCAGAATGTAGTCTATGAAGGTTTTAGTATAAAAAATTTATTTTATTTTTCCGTAAATTTCCGGAATTTCAGAAGTGATGAGTCTTTTTAAAGCAGTAATGATGATCATGTTCAAAAAACGTTTTCTACATTTAAAAAAATATTATGTAACATTAATAAATCAGAATTTCTTAGTAGAAAATAGCTAATAGCTATAAAAGAAATCTATACTTTTAGAAATAGAATGGAATCGAATTACAAAATAATAACTAAAAACCCTTTTTGAGTATGTAAGTAAAATCTAACTTTTTTTTTTTTTTTTTTTTTTTTTTTTTTAAGAAGAGAAAGAAAGAAAAAAAAAAAACTTGAAGCACTTTTATTGCCTTTACGTTAGTTATTAATTTTAGATATTAGTTCATCTTCTAACATTAAATTATTATTATTATTATTTGTGGGGGGTTAATAACTAAAAAAGATCTTGAACAAGATTACTATAAATTTATTAAATTCAAGCATAAATTTTGTTACAGGACAATTTCTTTAAAAACTGATTACTTACTTTTATATCAATCTTTCAAGAATAACGAAAATAATAAAAGCTGCGTGACATTAGATAAAAAAAAGAATTCAAACACTGCCTAAAAATAGTTTGTAAAAAATAAATAATGTATATTTACAACTGAAATTTTCCACGATATTTCAAAACCCGCATCTTGATGAGAAAATGATATGGTGACCTCCATATATTGCAGAGTTCCTGGTAAAAGTTTGACGCCGGGAAAGGTTCTGCCAACTAGTACTTTGTCACTTCTTTGCCACTTGAACTCGTGAACTCGTAAGGTTATCAGCAGTTATTTGACCCGCTCGCTGTTTCTGGTATAGTTCGGATTAAAATCAAAAGTAGATTTCAGTTCAATGTTTATCGTAAACCACACATACTATATGGGAATATATCGTTACTACCTATCAACTATTTTTTAATCGATATCCAATAATGTTGTATTCCTTACTCCGTAAGTATTTTGATATAAAGTAGTACAATGAGTGATAAATTTTGAACAATGAATTTTTAGTACTTGTTTTTCTATTGAATCATTCGGTGAAAATTTATATTGATTAATAAAATAAATTTTTGAATTTTAATGAAATGATAATGATTAATATTTTTATTTTATTTGTGTTTATTTCTTTTGAAGAATTTGATTTTATTTGTCCTATTTCTTCTTTAAAATATAAAATGAAAGAATAATATTTAACACGTTGTTCCTGGTGCAATTCGGATTCAATATAAAATCAGATTTTAATTTATTGTTTACGGTAAATCACACATAATATAAATGAATGTATTGTTATGATCTATCAACTATTTTTTATTCGATTAGAATTTTAATTATTATTATTATTACTATTATTATTATTAATATCAATTTGGGATATGTCCCGATAATTTTTTCCATTTAATTAAGAAAAAAAGAACTGGTTTGAAATAAATTATGCTGACTAATACTTTTTTTTTTTTTTTTCCCATTGCGTTTATTGCTGTTGAAGCGTCTGTGATATTATGCGTTCGTATATACCTATCTGGTATATAGGTATCTGGTATATAGTTCGTATATACCTATCTGGTTCGTATATACCTATCCGATCTGAGTTCGTATATACCTATCCTAGTTTTTCTTTTAAAACACACAACTAAAGAGTGATTAATTAAATTTTAAATTGCGTGGGCAGGTCAAGGGACAATTTTAAAAATTTAATTGTTCTTTTTTTTTTTTTTTTATACATTTAACTATCTATAAGTAAAAAAAAAAAAAAAAAAAAAAGCAACAAGCAGTATTAGTTAACATCACTAATCAATATCATGCCCACGGTTATTTACTGTGATGCTGTGCGTGAAATACGATGTAAATATCCTGTTTTAATTTAATCATTGGATAATTTTACTGAAACATTATTTATTTAATAAGTCATATGTTTTTCATTAGCAAGTACATAAGCTTTCTAGAATTTTTAATATGAAAATGTATAAGTGTTTAGCAGAGTTTAAAATGACTACTTAATTCAAAATATAAGCTTATTTTTTCTTTCTAGCTTTTTTAAGAAATATTACAACGAGGTAAAATGGAAAACATGTGTAATAAATATAAAAGATTTTGAATGCAAGTTCTGAAAACAAAACCACAGAAATATTTTACCGCTTTTCTCTTACTTGCTTTGAGGATGTTTAATTTCAAAGTATCAATAAGTAAGGATATCTTTTTGCCTTTCAAGTTTTGTATAAAGGTAATTCAATATGCTCTAAAATGCAGTTAAAATGTGATTATAGCCACTAGTTGCAAAATGTATGTAATCTGACATCAATGACTAGTTAAATGACAAAATAAAATAATTCCACTGTAAATATTCTCCATTCTGCACCATTCTAAAATATATTTCCTCATTATTATTTTCCGAAGTCTTAATTCAAACCAGTAGTGACTAGACAAAAGACATGGCTCTCAAGATGACATTTCCTTTTAGAATCAGAAATGCATAAACCAGCCGAAACGCCAATTTCGATAATAAGGTCATTTACATGCATTTCTTGGAGGGAGGCTAGTGGGAGAGACGATAGGTTTTCGTGTTCCATTCATGTCACTTAAATGTCAAATGAAAGCAAGCAAAACGTTCACTGGTGTTAGTGAGCATTTACACTTGGATAAGCCGACAAAGATTTCACTCCTCGGTGATCATCAACGCTTTTATCAGAAATCTGCAGTTTTTTCATGTTTCCCCAGTAGATTATTTGAGAAGATGGACCCAAACAGGGGTAAACTTCATTTAAATATAAATTCTACCGTCAAGAGCACAATGGTTACTGTTCCTGAACACATAAGGCGGGGTGTTCTTATCAAGCAATGATCTAAATAAAGGGGGTAACACAAGGGGTGGAAAGTGAAAGGAGACCCTCGAATTCTTTGTTCAGAAGTCAGTGGATGAATATCATAGTCAACCTAGATGTATGTCAAAAGCACTAGATTTTGCCTATCTGAACATGATGAAGTATTGTTTTGGAAGCGATTTTTGCAGTGGCCTGGATATTATTTCTTCTTTTTAAGATTTTGGATTACCCATTCGTAAAATTTCAAAGAATTCACACTGAATATCAAAGACACAATACATAAGAATTTATAAATGTAGTTTTTTCCTCTTATGAAATAAGCAGTGAAGTAATTTTAACTATTTGCGAATTAGAAGAAGAGTTGCAGAAACGGAATTAATTCTATGCCATAGCGTTAAAATATCCAACAGATCTTTATAAAACTTTGGACATCATGCACTCTTATCTAGAGTTATTTGAGATATTTCAACAAAACAAACTCGTCATTGTACCCAGAAACATTCTTTATGTAAACTTATTAAGTTATTCCTAGTTACGCAACTTTTTCTAAGCTTATTCCGAACAGATAAAATGATAATAATAATATAAATAATAATAATAAATAAAATGAAGCATTGTGAGCCTGTCTGAATGACCTTGATCTTCCTTTATTCGATTTGGAATGAACACCAATGCGTAATTTTTTTTTTTTTTTTTTTTTTTTCAGGTATATTGTGCAATAACCATGTAACTTGAGGATCTTAGATTCCCATTTCGCAGTTCTTATCGGTGTTTCAAACATTATAAGTTTTCAACTTGAAAAGAAATAAATATCCAGGTTTATGTTTACAATAACAAATGAAAAATCATTTGTATTAGTTTTAGAAGCAAATTGTCGATAACAATGGATTTAAAAGTGGTTTATTAAAGTACAAATATGATGTTTAGTTATGAGGAATAATATATGCATTGTTTGAAAAGGAATCCGTACTGCTTATTCTTCGGGGAAAATATTGTATTAACAACATGCCCTACTCAGTTAACGGCAAGACACACACAGAAAAAGGTACTGCGATTATTGCGTACAGTGTCTATAAAATAACTCAAATAAATAAATAAAGTAACATTTTACTTAATAAAAATCATATATGTAATATTATTTACCTTTTTTAATTTAATGTTAATTTTCCCTTTGTGCTATGTTTTAAGTGCTTTATTTTGCATTATTCTATTTTAAATCGAATTATAGAAAATAGCTTGTATTGATAGTAATCACTATTTGTATTGCATATTGCTAAATTTATCTTTTCTCTTTGTATTTGTTTTGTTGCTTAGTTATGTATAATTATTTAAGAAGAGGTTAATTATTTTTGAATTACAAAGGGTTAAGTTCATGTTCTTAATGGTCTTAAATATTTAAAATGCATTGGTATTTGTTGCATATTGTTAAATAATAATAATAATAATAACTTTACTACATTAAAAAAAAAGAAAGAAAGAAAAGAAAGATATCAGCATAAAATGCACTTTTTGCTGAAAATTTACAATACTATTTTCGTTTCTGGAAAAATAAAATAAAATAAAATATGTACATATATAAGAAGAAGTAAAAAAGAAATATACTTAGCAGCGCAGGTAACCGAATCCACCACGCTGGCATACAATTTACTATTGAGCCAATGATTCTTATTTTTGATGTATAGTTATAATAAAAAGTTTTTTTTTTTAATAGCCTTTTTTTTTTTTTTTTTTTCGTTTGAATTTGTTCGGCCTTTTTAAGAATCAATTTTTATTAACATTCCACTCTCATGTATAAATAATAATATTTTTTAAATTAATTTTATGTTATAAAATAAAAGGAAATTGAATGTTTTATTTATTAATTTATTGCTATTATTATTATTATTATTATTATTATGTTTATTTATTTTTTAATTTTATTTTTATTTTTCACGTTGTGTATCTTTTGTTCTTTTCATAGTTCGCGATTCAATAAATAGGTGTTTTGTATTTTATCTTTGAATTTTAGCTACTCATTAGTAATGCTGATACTACGAAAAATGTCATGTTTTGTCAGTTGTATCTAAAAGTGTGTTGTATTTATCGAAATAATGTTAAACTTGAATATTCTCATTTTTTATACATCAAAAGTCTTCAATACATTTTGTTTAAAGTTGTAAAGCATATAGCATTATATTTCCTGTATCATTCCAGAAATAATCGTTAGGTGTCACGAAAAATGTCAGCAAGGAATTTAAGCACCTATTTCTCTTTGCTTTGAACGTTAATTTACAGCATACCTGAAATTTCATTTTTGTTTTCTTGTATAGTCCAACATTTGAATATTTAATATAGTCTGTTTTATTTTTTTCTTCATAAGCATAGCCATTCACGCTTACAAACAAATAAGTAACAATCGAATAGACTCAATTTCTTCCCCATATAGTCGTTTAAATATTCTTTGAAATTTGTTACTCTCAAGTAGTCACTGTATACTTTTTACGTTAATAAAAACATTTTTTCACATTCTAGAAATATCATTTACAATCTAAATTATTATTATTATTATTATTATTATTTTCAAAGGGAGATTTTACAAAAATGAATAAATAAATTAATAAAAATATAATTAAGTAAATAAAATGAAATAATGTATATATATATATATATATATATATATATATCCTTACTAAATAAATCATTCCAGAAAAAACATTTATCCCAGAATCAAAAATGCTTTACACAAAAGCAGCCCCATGTGATTTCTCCATAATTTTACTCAATAAAAAAACTCATAACCTATAAAAGAAATGAAATTTGTGCTTAATCTAGCTAGAGAAAGTACTTGATAAAAGCAACAGGAAAAAAAAAAAAAAAAAAAAAAAAGAGAAAGAAAAGAATCTTTGTTACTTTCAGGCGTACTAAAATCATTGGTTGCACTGTGATTGTTTCACCTCCACAATTACAGGTGTAAAAGCGCAAGAAATAAAAAAATAAACAAAGCCAGAAAACACCTCCGATACTTGTTCTTGTGGATTTGTTTTATTTTTATTTTATTTTTTTTATTTATGAACATTTATTTCTAGCATTCCACTGCGGCGAAGGTCAAGCCAGTGGTAGCATCCGCCAAAGGTAGAGTTCTTTTTATATGCTAATAAGATGAAGAAAAAACACGAGACGATCTCTAGAACCGGCTTTGTGCTAATGAGGGAGTTGTATAAGAAGTTAAGAGGCAAACCTTTTGATCATATCTCGGACAACTGTTTAAAAAGAAGAAAAAAAAAAATGAAAAATCTATTAAATGTGTCCAAGTATTGCCAGATTGGTTCAGCGTAGTTTCTTGTGTTACCTGACTTGTTCACATCTTACGAAACTAACAACCCCCCCTCTTTCCAACAAAATAGACTAAATAAAAATACTTGTTTTACTTTTGTCATAAAGTTAAAATAAACAATTTGTAACTGATTACAAACAGAAAAACTTACACAATACGCTCGATATATTTTGTACAAAATTAAATTCTGTTTAAGACAGGATTTTAATAATATATATATATATATATATATATATATTTAGATGTGCAATTTGCTATTTTGTTTAATTACTTTTTGTTTAAAAAATAAAAAATTGATAATTTTATAGAAAACGTAAAACATTTGGAAGAGTGAATATTCTGACGTCACAAATACAAATACAACAGTATATTCGGAAACAGAAAGAAAAAGAAAATGTGAATGTATATAATAACGTTTCAGTCGCCAAAAAAAAGAATATATATATATATATATGTATATATATATATATATTGTTATGCATGGTGCAAAAATAAATAAATAAATAAATAAGAAAAAAAAAAATTTAAAGAAAGAAAAAGAAGAAAATGTAGTATCTAAGAGTAGAATAAGTAAGAAATAAGAAAAGGTTTTCGGAAAATGGCGGACGAAAAAAGACGATAGTTTAATAAATAAATAAAATTGATCACTCAATCAAAAATGGCAAATTATAAGAAATTGATTCTAGAGTTTTCTCTGCAGAGAGTTTAGAAAGAGATCCAACATGATTGTCACTGGTTAAAAAGATTACGTACTAGAAATATATACAATAATTATTTGTTTCATATCTTTAATAAAATTATTATCGGACAAATCTATTTTCGGTTCTTGTGGTAAATGCTGGCTGATCATGTTTTTTTCTTGTATTCTCTTTTCATTGTAACAATGTAGTAGTATTTATATTCTAGTATCTTTTCTTGGTGTTTGATCATTATAATTATAATGATGAATTATTATATAAATGTATTATGATAGCAATAAGAATGAGAACGAAAAATAAACAAATCAATAAGATGACTAATTTCCCTCATCAACCCACAAAAGTCAATTTGGTAACTAGTTAATGTAAGTAAATTATTTAAATACTTAAATAAATTATTATACTTAATTAAATTATTATACTTAATTATACTTAAATAAATTATTTAAAATAAGTTATTTAAATAATTTGAACAGCATTTTTAAAATTTGTATTTAAAAAAAGAAGAAGAAGAAGAATACTCACTTTAAAATAATTCTGATGAGAATACAAAACATGTAGAAACGTAATAAGAAGGAGCTATTGAATAACTGTAATAAAGTGTTTTCTATTCCAACTGACAATAACAAAATTAACCAAAAGAAAGAAAGAAAAAATTAGAGAAAAGCTGAATTTATGAAACAGAAGACAAATAATTGAATAAAAAATAAAATAAATTGATCAAAATGTAGGGGTGATCGTCAGGAGTCACCCCCCCCCCCCCAATAAGCTAATATATAAATGTATATATATTACTGTTGACGATCAGTTTCTGATAAATAATGGTCACTAATTTACCGTCTAAAGTATTTTGTTGTATAAATTTGAGGTGTTTAAATATATTTAAAATAATAATAATAATAATGGTAATAATCGTCTCTTAATATTTATAATAACTTTGAGGTAATTTTTTAAATTATTTGCGTAGATAGGACTTAATAGAACACCTTTTTTTTTTCCCCTAATATCTTAAATTTTATCACTCGGATCTTAAAAAAAAAGAAAAAAAAATGTTTTTAAATAACCGTTTTTCCGGGAGTACTATAATAAAAATAAAAACAAATTCTTTTGAAAAGGAAAAAAAAAAAAAAGAAAGAAATAGAAATAGGCATAAATGTAGCATTTTAACCCCTTTCTGGAGCATACCTTTATAAAGGATTTTACAGTTTTTCTGTTTAAATTAAACTTTTCTTTGAAAATTTAAGTCTGGTAAGTAATAATAAGAAATTTCTTTGCGGAAAATATGCATATCTCTAAATTTTTAAAAGTTATTCTTTTATTTCATTCTTTTTTTTTCTCCACAACATACGTACCTTTCCTCCCCCCCCCCCTCTCGTTCTTCTCAGAAATATTAATAAAAAAATATCCAGGTGTTATGCCTTAGGCCATGCAGATTGGTATTGAAGATATTGCGGCAATTCTACCCAAAAATACATTGCTAGCAAAATAACTCACTGACCTTTTCTTACCAAGTAACCAGAGCCGAGAAAATTTCGGGGGAGAAAGAGGGATGGAAAATGTTTTGTCGGGAGGGGGATCCCGGGAGTTCTCCAGCCCTGAACTCTGACCCTGATCCAATTTCGACTCAGCGGGAGGAAGATGCGAGTTCCCCAACTTTCGAGAATCCGTGATGAAAATTTTGAAGATCTTTTTCTTTCTTTTCGCATGGCTTTTCTTCGTCCGGTTCAGAACTTGATTTTGCCTTTCAAGTGTTGACCCATAGCCTTGAAATGGTCTGAGGTTTTTGAGGCTCAATCAATCCCGATTAACATAACATTTCTAAGAGCGTTAAGGGATCTGATTACATTGGTACAACGTTATCTGTCGTTTGCTTTCTTTGTTGAGGAAAAAAGAGTTTGTTTTGAATTACGTCATTTCGCTATTATATATTGACCTTGATGGATTTTTACGGGTAAATGTTTTTTAGTATACTGTAAAGTTATGAAATATCAGAGAGACGAAATCTCGTCAATCAGCATGGCTATATTATTTGGAATGATGTAATAAAAATTATTAATTAAATTAAATTAAATATTCATTTTGACTGACGACGAAGTGTTACTTTATTATATATTTTGTTATTGTTTTTCTTTATGAAAGTATTACATCGTCTCGCTGTTTTCAATAAATTTTGGAGTCGTCACCTCATCGTTTTTTGCTTGTTTATTTATTTAACAGTATGAATAAATGAAACTTTTAATAATGAAAAAGCACACAAACATCCACCTATCTTCCTCACACACACATACATGTATATGTAGAAATATCCTATATATATATTTAAATAATTTTTAGTAATAGTTTATAGTAGTAACAGTAGTTATTAGTAATTAAATATTATTTCACGTTAACTATTTATTTTTCTAAGATAATTAACAGTAAACTGTAACAGTAAATTGTAGTGTGCTTTTAAAATTTTCGTTCTTCGTGTTGGTACGTTATTCAAATTTTTTAGTCTATTAGATAGTTTATAATTATTATTATTTTCTTTTTTACTCTATAAATATTTAAATACAGATACAATATGGATATTTACTCTATTCTTCTTTCTGCTTTCAATATACGTTTGGGTGTGGTGCATTAGGCAGTTAATGGTTTTTACTACTTTTTGTTCCGAAATATCACGCCTATATTTTTGCAAACAATTTTTTTCATTTTCAACTCTCATAAAAAAGAATAATTATTTGCTTTTTTCTATACTTTATTTTAAATTCTGTTTCCTCTTTTTTTTTTTCCCTCTCTGTCTCTCTGTGTATGATAGTACAGTGAAGCCCTCAAGTTGGACACCCCTCTAAGTTGGACACTTCTCCTCGGAACGGAATGTATCCATAAGATTAACATTATGTCCAACCTCTATAAGTTGGACACCCCTTTAACTTGGAAGTTGGACACTTTTACCCGATGAGATAGAAAAAAAATATATAAATCTTCCATTTTCTCACTCTTATTTTAGAAATTTTACTTATCCCTTGTAGAAAAAACTGTAACTATCTTAAAAAAAAAAAACAATGTTTCTTGTCACAATATATTTACCTCTCTCTTATCTTATAAAAAATACTTCTTTTCTTCAGCTGAAACATTCACAAATTACTGTAATTTAGTGCATAATACAATAATCTTTCTTTTTATTGAATTGCATGAATTATCCTTGTACTTTTTTTTTCCTTTTTTTTTTTTTTTTTTTTTTTTTAAATATTTCACAAAGAGCTTACAGGCATGTTTTGACTTAGACTGTTTAAAAATTGGCATTAGAAAATACATTTTGGTTGGTAGAGTTCCTCTTCATTTACCCCTTTTATTTTTCCTACCAAGTATATAACTTGTGTGCATAATTACACTAAACTTAATATGAGAGAGATCTGTTGTGAAAAACGATGCTGATTCAATTTGAATGCATATCAGCTGACAGGTGTTGCTGCTATGCTTCAGTTTTCCCCATTCACAGGAAAACTATATCTCAGTTTCTAGAGTGAATAAATTCACCAAACTTCATATGCGAGATGGCTGTTATGAAAATGAATATCAGCTTAATTTGGGTGTAGATCAGCATACAGGTGGTGCTACTTTTTCTTAAATTTTTCTTAAATGGAAAAAAACATTTTTCTTAAATTTATTTCAGTGAACCTAATATTTAAACGGAGTAAAAGACCAACAAATAAAAAGAATTTATCAATATTTAGCGATACTTTTAAACCAAAACAACATTGACGCAAACACACAAACGTACAAAAAAAAAAAAAAAAACGAAAATAAAATTTAAATTTTATTTTAAAATTTTGTATTTTCAGAAAGTATTTTATTTTATTTTTTTATTTATTTATTACTCTTTTGAAACTTTTACTGAAATATGCATAAGAGCTAGGACACAGAAAAGATATCTATGACCTAGCTGTAAAAAGGAACAGGAAAGTGAAATACTTTCTTGATATAACATTAACTACATAACGCTATGAATATTAAGCAAGCAGTCGTGACGGTTAGACGATCTATGATATAGATAGTTAGCGTAATAATAAATTATTCTTAGCTCTTTTTGTCCAACAATTACGTACTTTAGTCAAATATGTCAGTTCCTAGTGATATTATTACCATTTTGATATCGTTCAAATCTATTAATTATAGTACCTTATCAAATCATTGCTTGCTGAATGTGAAATAACATTGACCTTCATTTCTCACAAGCTTTTTATATTAAGACAACAAAAAAAGGAAAAGAAATTGCTTCGTATTATCAAATCATGCATTCATTACTTTCTGTAATTACATCTACTGTTAACAGGAATATGTTTCATTCAATTTAAAAACAATTAATTCACTCAGACACGTTGCTGTTGATAACTGCTCATGTTTGAAAAAGCAAGTTTTACTTATTTTTTATTTTTATTTTTATATGATATGTATGTATGTATTTATTAAGAAATTTTTTTTATTATTATTATTATTAATTAAACGTTTGAAAATATTTATATCTGTCTCATTCATACAGTTTTTTGAGTATAGAAAGTAGTTTATAAAGAAACTGGCAGGTTCAGGACAATGAATGCATTTAACGAGTATATCAGTCCAATAAAATTATCACTCTTAAAATTTAATTAAGCACACACAGAAAGAGAGTAAAAGATTTAAATACACCGCCACAGAACTCCATAGAAGTCAATATATTGCCCTCGTTTCTATTGTAATTGTAAATCTATTCTTTTTGCAACAACACTAATGGTGCAGGAAAAAAGTTTACAAAAATAACGTTTGTAACAATATAATTTTCATAGAAAACACTCGTTTATCAACTTTATAAAATATCTATAATTGATAGAAATTTAGATTTTTAATAAATTTACTAAATTTTTTTATAAACATATCTACATCGTTTGAAAAACCGAATTGAAATTGCCAGTTATCTATTCCAATTTGTTCATCCTGCTAATTCATATTTACTTTGATGCTTTGGTTTTATTTTCTGTACACGAAAACTTAAATTTTCTCCCTTTCCTTAATATAAAAATCTGTTATTACTTATTAAATATCTAATTGTTAATTATATTATTTTTATCGATATCATTATTCAAATTTTATATACAAAAATTTTAATACATTAAATCTCACATAGTTAATATTAAATATAAAAATATATTCATGTATTTAATTTCATCTCTAATAAAAAAAAAATCTTAAGAACTTACAAATATATATATATATAAGTAATAATAAAAATACTAATAATAATGTCTTGCTCTTTATTTTAATTTTTAATTTAATTTATTTTAACCTAATCATGAGTTTTTGAAATTATATGGGGAAATTTAGCGTATAAGATAAAATGTTTTGCCATCTACAATTCATACTTACCAGCTTTCAGATAATTTCTGTCTCTCTCTTTTTTTTTTTTTTTTTTTTCCCCCAAAGGAGCGTTTTAAAGACAATATCTTCAGGGGATTAAGATGACTTGTGCAGGGCTGAGATCGACTTCGTAATTCGCTACAATGGTCAAAATTGAGATTTTTTTTATTTAAATTTGAAGCATCGGGGAGGAGATGTCTACTTCACATAGACCCCTTGATATGCATATAATAATAAAAAGCTCTACCAATTAAAGACTTCTATTAAAACCCAATTATTTCTTGCTAGCATATAATAATTAATGCACAGATTAATGAATAATAATAAATTAAATACAATAATAAGTACAAAACTTTGAATAAACACCATGAAATGCAATAAACTCGTTTTGATAGTCATTTGATAATACTTATCAGCAGTATTTATGTTTACATTCACTTAACAAAACATACGATTTTTTATTTTAATTGATAGTTGTCTAAAACAAAGAAATATATATATTACAAAATGAAAATGGGGGGAAAGGCTACAGATGAGAAACGTTGTATATATATATATGTGTGTGTATATATACAGTGATGGATTAATTTTACTAAAAAAAAAAAAAAAAAAGAAACATCAAATATTATAAACAGAGTAAAAAATAATAAGTCTTCACATAGTTTTATAAAAGAATGGTTATAACTACATATTAAAAGCAAATATATTTCCCCCCCCCCCCCCACAATATAAAAGGGTGGAAAAACTTTAAGACCGCAAAGTTAAACATTAATTAAAAGTATTGCATTATAATTTTTAGTTCTTCATATCTTTTTCCTTTCACACGATTTACTTCCAAAAGACGATTTTGGAAGGATTTTGCTAGATTTTTCATGCTAGAATCGATATTTTATTCCATGCTTTTGAATTAGCAGATTTAAACTCAGAAACAGAATGGTATTGTTTAACATCTTCATATATCTTGGTATCATTTAGCTATATTAACTCATCATTTATAAAGGGTATTTCAAATAATAAAAAATATGAGACATCACAAGATCTGCATAGCACATTCTTATTGTTATCATATTACTGTTTCTATACCGTAACTTTGTAGCACTGTGTATAATGAATTATGAATACTTACAAGTAAAACTTTAGATGTTAGCAGAATTTTCATGTGTTTGTCTTTTCTTCGGCTTTCTGCAGAATCTACATAACCAAGATTATTACGACACATTGCAGTGACTTCATTCAGAGGTACCCTATTTCATTAAAAGCTTTATTCCTAAAGTTCTTAGAGAGAACAAAAGAATCGGCTAAGTCATCAGGATAGGAGGGACTTAAGTTTTTAGCTTAGTCTCTAATCTAGTTACCCAACGTAAGAGGCCCAGCGTATACCCTTCTAAAAAACTTTTCGTTTTCAATTAATGCCATTCAATGCATTAAAAAAAGTAAAATAAAAGAATAATGAAGAATTGTCGCAATAGCTCTTACTGTAAGTGTCCGAATTAACGCATAGTACTCTAACTTTAAAGGAAACGAAGTGAAAGGAAAAGGAAAAAAGATATTGCATAAAGATCTAATTCTTTTGCCCCGCTACACCCCCTGTTTCTGGTGAACTTTTAAAGCCTAAGATGTGTTGCTGGTTTTTGTGGGAGTAAGAAGATGAAAAAAGCCAAAAGAAAATCTTAAAAGGTTGAGGGTATCAAAAAAAAAAAAAAAAAAAGAAAAAGAAAAAGAAAAAGGGAGAGAGATGAAAGAAATTAAAAATTTATACTTGGAAAAGAAAGGAGAAAAAGAAATTAGACTAGGTAAATTAGTATTAGAAAGAAAGGGGCTTTTTCATTAACAAGACTTTATTGTTATTATTATTATTATTATTATTATTATTAAATTTATTTCTATTCATCTATGCATTCTCTATAATTTATATGGATGCTTGTGCACGAATGTATTTTTAATTTTATTTTCTTTCTTTTTGGGATTTTCTAAATACATAAATAATATAAATCAACAAATAATAACTTGTAAAAAATGTAAATTTTTCCGACGTGAAATACTGACTAAATTATTCCAATGCCAACATCTTTATAGCAATTTTTATGTTAATCTTGCATAACCATATTGAAAACACGTTTGTTTTCTTTCTCTTTCTTTTTCATTTCTCCCACTCTGCTCTTTTCTTAAGTGAAAGAAGTGCTTAGTATATGCAATCGCAAGAAAGAGCATGCGACATTTTTTAATAAAACTTTTCAAAAATCATAATAAAAAATAAGAAGAATTTTTTTTTTTTTTTTAAATATTATATATAATGTATTAACAACAATTTTATCTTTTAATTAATAATATTTTTTTTAATTCAAAACATGCTGTCTTCGGAACATTAAAAATCCTTTTGAAAATGTTAACAGTTGTTGGACTTCTGCTTCTACAAAAATTATCAGACTTCAACGTTACTCATCATTCTCAGCAAAATATGGAATGTATTTATAATTTTCTTTTTAACTAAAGATTTCTAAACAAACTTATAAAAAAAGAAAAAAGAAGAAAATTGCATACATATATCATTGTAAAATTCTTTATAGTTATTAGTTTAATCTCAAGCTTTTGATTTAAAATATCCATTTTAAAATGAAACCCAGCAAACAAAATTAAATTTCAGATGTGTGCTATTTTAGAATTTAAGAATTTTTTTAGAATTGTTATTGCTCTTTTACTACTAGAACAACATTGTAAGTGGAATTAACTTGAAATATTTTAGAACATTATTAATAGTACGACACTCGACAGGACTATTGTTTTTAATCAGATATTTCCCATTGTCATGATCATTTGCTGTGTTTTAACTTAAATACGTCAAGATGTCCACCAACATCCACAATTTTATTCCTTTACCTGTGTTATAATAATATGTCCAAACTGTAAAAACTTCTACATATTTGAAAATCGACTGTTGTTCAAAAATTAGATATAAAGTAAATACATAAATAAAATGTTCGTATTAGCTATTTTTCTTACTTACGTTATGAATACATACCTGCCAACATTCTAATTAATATTCCGTAGTACTGTTAGCCCCGCCTATTTTTCCACACCAGTATTATTATTTTTTTTTTTAAGAGTATTTTTTCTTCTTATTGAATCTAATTGCATTTGCAGAATATTACTCTACAAATTTACTGGCATGAAAAAAAGGGCGGGATTGACAACACTACGGAATATTAATTAGAATGATTGCAGGTATGTAAATATTACTTCTAGCATCATTTTCATTTACATAAGGTTTTTGTAGTTAATCGAATTCAAAATCATGGAGTGAACTATTTTTCACACTTACATACAATTAAATAATAAAATAAATCTGAATTTAATTCATTTGGTTTATTTTCTATTTGGATCTTAATAATATAATATCTTATAATAATGATAAAAATAATCACTTGAGTTTTTATTAAAATCAGTATAGTAATCATTACTAAGGAAAGCAAATTTATAATAAAAAAAAAGAAAGAAAATGGATGAAACTATTTTTAAAACATATCAAGATCAGCATATGAAGTTTGCATTATTACAAAATAGTCCTGTCCTGTCGTACTAAATCAAATTCTGTGTTTCTATATATAGATATATTTAATTTTCCTCATATTTGACTTCTGATTTTATTTTATTTAAATTCAAACACATAAAAGTTCACCAAATTTTACTCGTTAAAAAGTAAAATTAATTCCTTTGAAATAATTCAGGTATCGAAGCAATTTTTATTTTGAATTTTGAACTTTAAAAGAAAGCTGAATTTTTATAGATCCTAATAAGTAATTTTTCCTTTTACAAATTAAAAAGGTTTTCATTAATAGTCTTAAAAGCGACATTTTAAAAAATTAAAAAATTTTTAAATTATGGAAAATCTAACTAAAACATAAAATTTAATGACTCTGAGAATAATAATAAAGTTATTAAATTATATTATTAATTTTTTATTAATTTTATTTATTTATTTATTTATTTCTCAAAAGAAAACACACACACACACACAAAGTTTGTGTAATGAAAAGTGCAATTACACCGAGTTACGTTTTACATACATTTTGTAGATTTTTCTTAAAGGTATTATTTTATTAGCCATTATTAACTAATAATAATTTAATTAGGGATATTATTTTAAAAGGACTCATTTTATTTTATTTTATTTATTTATTTTATTTACTTATTTATTTATTTTTATGTTATTCCTGTGTTTTAAATTTGAGTATTAAGTGATACAAGATGTATTTTAATTAATTATTTAAGTATGTGAGTATTACTTAATACATTTTGTAATATATATGAGCATGCTTATGCTATAGCTGAAACATGTTAACAAATAATCTGTGATATTTAAGACAATAAGAGCTTTGTAGAACATGTAAAGTTCTTTTTTTTTCATTATTCATTTTAATAAAAATTAAAGTGGTTTTGAATAACGTGCTTAAACTTGACAGATCTTTTTATTATTATTATTATTATTTTATTTTACCTGAATAGACAGCACAAAACCTTGATCATTCGAGACACAGAAGATAACGACTGACAGTATTAATTTACTGTTTCTTTTATAAAGCTTCTTTGAGAGTCAAATAAAAAAGCAGTTCACTTAATGAAAAAGTGCTATTTTCACTAAATTGCTGTTTCGGTTCTTTTTTTTTTTTTTTTTTTTTTTTTTTTAACTGGCGACGAAAATGAGAAAAAAAAATTGCACTTTCGTCTGTAAGCTTAAGAGCAGCAATTAAGAGACGTCTGACATAATTTTACAGTTTTATGTCGCAGTACAAGCTGTGTCGTATTTATACAGAGTATTAAAAAAGAAAAAAAAATTGTAAAGCACACAGCCAGGTACCTCTTCAGCCGAAAGAAGTAATTGTTTTAAAGTCCGTTCAGAATGCAAAAGGGGATTTTGTAAAGATATCGCTACAACGTGCTAATTCAACTAGACACATGCTTTTAAAAGCGAAACTTGAGGATCCGGTTTCAGCTGAAAGTGAGGCATACAAAAAGGTATCACATTATTTTTAAATGAAACTTTCTTTTGATGATTGTTGTAAAAAAATTACCGGTGATGACTTGAATGTTAATTTTTATACCATCACATTTATTGCCAGGTATTAAAAATTCTTCACTTTTATTGAATATATATATTGGCTGTAGAAAAATAATTTTAATTATTTTAGATGTCTTAAATTTGTGGTTATGCATCTAAATATATATTTATATGTTTAGAATATATTTAAAGTGATAAAATGAAAGTGATGTCCCTAAATAATATCATAAAAGTTATATATATATATATATATATATATAAAACATTTTTTAGAAAGCAAACTATTTTTAAGTTTTGTTTTGTTTTAATTTCACGCTGAAGTATGCAGTTCTCAATATAATAAATAATAGTTATGATGCGAATAAATATGAATAAAGGATGTTGTTAAAATATTCAAATGCAAAATAGATTTTTTTTTTTTTTATGTTTATTTGCGTTTATTACAATTGATGTTAGTATTGTTCCAATTCTATCTTTTATAAACATAATACAATTACTTTTGCCTATAAGTTTCTGCAGAACAGTTTCAATTCCCAACTTTTCCAACAATTAAAACTTGTTTCAGCTTTTCTTTTTTTCAGCATTGTTTTTGAATGTCCCAAAACATTCTAAAACTATTTTCAAAATATTTACATTTCTTTGAATACACACACTTAAATTAAAAAAAAAAAAAAAAAAAAAAAAAAAAATACACCACGTGCTTTCGAATACGAATAGTTTATTTAGAGAATCTTTCATCAATCTCTCAAAATCGTGACTGTGGCACGCGCCAAGAACACACCCAAGTGTACATCAGCAAAATCTCATGATGGGTTGGTTGTTCCAAATACTAAATGAAAAAAAAAAAGGGGGAAAAGGAACAGCAGCAGCTTCTTATAATGGTATCTGCTTCCAAGCCTACTATTATCCTCTTCGTGAAGGTTAGAATTTCGCATCACCTAACTGCTTATCTTCGCCTTCTCCTATGTTATTAAATGTCCCCATGCGATCCCATAAGTTTATTTCTTGACTGTTACTGTAACTGACTTCATCTCTTGGATTGTCACCAGCTTCTAAACTGTTAATCATTGAGATTTTGCAAGGAAGTCTTTTTGCTGTTATTTTTCTAGCCATAGGCAACAAAAAGCTATGCTGTCTTTCTGTCACGGTTGTTACTAATGACTTGTTGGTTAGCTTGTCCTTCTTGAGGCATCCAATTCCTTTTCCTATAATGCATAGAATATGCAATAAGTTCAATTAGTTTATTATGTAATGGGGGAGGGGGGATAACAGGAAGCGTTTTCAGGATGTTCTCCAAAACTTTTTCAATTTTGCGAAATTCATGTAGAAACTTGCTCCAAAAAGTAGTAGATCTATTGGAATAAAATATTTAGAAAATTTACAGTATATATATCTTCTACAGGTAATGTAATTTAATAAATTTTGAAAATAATATAAGTAATATTACTAATCTTCTAAAATTAAATCAATTTAAGTTAAGTAGTTACTTTGTTGGCATATGTGTGTGTCTGTGATGATTTATTTGACTGTCTATTCTTCGTTCTCATTCTTTTCGTTTTAATCAAATTATATATATATATATATATATTCTGCTCGATGCTTTAGGGGAGGCTCTTTATTTATTAGGAGAGGCTTTTATTTAATAATCTATCCATTTTTTGTGATATGGTCCAAAAATATTTTGCCAATCTCAACTTTTATGGTTCATTTCGTTATTGTAAGCGCGATTTTCAACCTTTTTAAAGCTATCCATTTTTAGTTCCTTCTTTACTAATATTCCTTGAAAGGTCTTTCTTTTATATATTTTCAACAAGTTTTGTAATCTAATAAGTTTTAAAATTTGGCAAGTAATTAATTTTCTAATACATTTAAATTAATATAACTACTCAAATACATTAAAATTATTAAACCTATTCAAGTTAACTAGATACCCAATTGGCCTTTCTGGGGTTTTGTGGCAAATTATTCAAATGTTTAATTTTCGTTCTCATTCTTTTCATTATACTCATGAAAAATTATATATATATATATATATATAATGGTTTATATAAAAAATTTTGTGAATTAAAATGTCAGATAAACCTCTGTGGAAAACTACGAATCATCTTGGGAATTTATGTTGCAAGATTAAATGTTTGTCAAATCTTATAATGTTTAAAATAGAAAACTGTTGCTTTCATTGTTGAAAGACAGCAGCAATAACAACAATAATAAAAATGAAATAATAATAATAATGTTCAGTTACAAATGCTTTGACTGATCAAACAATTCATTTCATTCCGAAGAATACTATATAGTACTTTTATATAATATTATATATTATTTTATAGTAAAGTACATACATACTTATAAATTCTTAACAATAAAAGGTTACTTCTAAAATTCTCCTTTTTACAACACTATTTGTATAAAGACGAAATATTGGGTTTTGGTTTTGGTTTTGGTTTTCATTGTTTTTCCCTATAAAGCGACTAGAGTTTTACAATTTAAAAATATATTTACGGTTACCCTTTCATCAATATCACCTGTCCTCATTTTGTTGCTGAGATAGAATAAAATTATCTGATGAGTAAATGTATCGACTGACAAAACTTTTCAATCCATTAGGCGAAATATTACATTATATATTCATATCATTTTAACCCTTTGCGGCGCAAGACAATTCGGATCATTTAAATTATACTGCCACCGGAATTCATGAACTGAAATAAACTAAAAGAAATTTTAAATTTTAAGGTTAAAAAAACCGGCCTATTCTGATATGTTATTAACGTAAATTTTTGCTAAAAAATTTCCGGGATGAATTTTTGCAGCTGGATCTTAAATTTTGCGTTCTCGCAGCGAGGACAGCGCGCGTTAAGGGGTTAAGACAGTATCAATTTTTAAGTTTTATAATATTTATAAATTTTTAAGGATAAAAACTTTATGTATATATCTGTACTGATAAGTATAAAGGATTTAAGTCCATATTCTTGATTTTTCAGGAGACGAAAAATAAAGTTAAACTAACTAAAAACTAATCAGCAGAATCGATTAGGAGAAAGAGATTGTCTTGGTTTATACGCTTTATACCATTCAGTGATTGTCAATCTTCATTTAATAAAGGGAAAAATTTGAATTAAATATTTTATACCAAAGATTAATGCTAAATTTCTGACTTGAATCATTTTTTACCAATGGATTTTCTCAAAGGCTAAATGACATGGATTTAAATCCTTTATACCAGTGGAGAGAGAATTTTTTTTCTGAGTCTGACTATGTACTTAACTCAAAATCGACATTTTTGGACTTAAATCCTTTATACTTATCAGTACAGATATATATATATATATATATATATATATATATATATATATAGAAAAACTTTTCAAACATTGCAGTAGATAAAATCAAATATCACATGAAGAACTAGAAAAAAAAAAAAAAAAAAAACATGAATATATATATATATATATATATATATATAATCCTCCAACAACAGCGTTTCTATAGATATTTTCACCAAATACTATTATGCTTGGTTTTCATTGTTTTTTCCAAAAGAGGTTAAAGTTTTACGATTTAAAAAATGATTTACGACTGTCACGTTGTACACTTCCCCATCCTATTTCATACGACAAAATGATGTCTCCAATTATTGTTTGACTGTTTGCACTCGCGTAATCTGATGCTGTCTCGAGCAAATAGAGGCGCTATTAATTACGCGGTGGTAATACGTTTATCACTGTAGTAGTTCATTTAAAGCTGTTCATAAGGATAAGAGGAAATATAACATGAATAAACTTACTTTTATATATACAATTTCAATGCTCCAAATGGTTTTCATAAACAACAGCTGTTAATATATATACTGAACACGTTTCTGCTGCCAAATTATGATTACATTAATTCATAATGGAATTTATTATTATTATTTATTTTACTGGTAGGGTAGGTGCTTCAGGGATTGGCATGCTCCAGTAATTGACATCTATCCTGAAATAATTAATAAATAAGAAAAATAATAAAATCATATATTTTACATATCAGAATTTTAACATTTTATGCCAAACACTGGAGCATAGGGTGCTAATAAGTGGTAAAATGAATAACTAGCAGCGTCAAACACAACATAGGGTGCCAATTACTAATAAAAGGAAAAACTGGCAGTGTCAATTACTGGAACATTGAGTGGGTGTCAAATAAAAATTCGTAAAAAAAAAAAAAA
Organism: Salticus scenicus; assembly: GCA_963930645.1. Lineage (NCBI taxonomy): Eukaryota > Metazoa > Arthropoda > Arachnida > Araneae > Salticidae > Salticus > Salticus scenicus. The sequence goes on along the minus strand of OZ005656.1, from coordinate 173,525,407 downwards.
AAAAAAATATCAAATGTATATATTTTAACATATATGTGGTTCTGAATGTTTTTCATGCCATATATATTAACTTAAGATTTCTAAAAATATTTTCTGATAACTAGAATATTAAAAACATCAGAGATTGCTCTAAAAGTGTCAATCACTGACTGGTGCACTTACCCTATACATTTTTAAAAAATCATAAAATAGTAAGATTTTTTTTTTTTTTTTTTAATTCGAATAAAGACTTGATTATACATATTGACGCCCATTTCTTTCAATTTTTTATTTATTTAATAAAACTGCCGATTCATTTCGATAAACTGTCTAATGCCAAAATGAAATAAAATAAAATAAAATAAATATTCAATTTTTAAAAGAAGAAATAATAGTCCGTAGACGTTTGCGTAGTATAAGAAAATGTTTGGATTTTTGTGAAAGGCATTAAAATAATGTTTAATGAGTTCATTTTATTTAAATAAATATTTCTCAAGAAAAATAACTCCTTTAATAAATTGAAAAATATCTTATATTATTTAATTAAATTAAGAAATCTTCTATTTTATAAAAAAAAAAAATAGTATTTTTAACATGAAGAAAACTGGTTTTGAATATTTTAAATTCAATATCATTTCGCATAATGTAATATAAAAAACAGTTCTTTACTCCTCTGGAAAAGTCTTTGTGAAAAACACATTTTAAGATTAATCGGTATTTTATAACTTATTAATTCTATAAATTTTGAAAGTGTAGAATCTTTATATTGTTGCAAAAAATTAAGGTTGTACACCAGTTAAATTCACCCTTTCTCCTTCCCATGTAATCTGTAGGATTTTTGTTTCTTCGTATTTATGGATATCTCACTCAAAGTGAAGTTTTTCGAACTCCGTTTATTAAATTTCACTCTTTGTACATGTCATCTTTTATTTTAAGGAACGATATATTTTTAAGTAAACTTATTTATTTATTTCGAAATCATTTTTATTTATTTATTATTTATTTATTTATTTATTTATTTAATTTTTCGAGACAGTTTGAGTCCTTGAGTTCATATAATGAAATAAAATATTTAAATTTACTTATTTATTTATTTCGCTAAGATAACAGGTGATATATTCAAAGCATAAAATTTAGAAAAAAATCGAAAATCTCCAGTTTTGAATGAGATATTTTTATAATAAGAAGCAACAAATAAACCATAGAACTACATGGGCAGAAAGAATGAGTGGATGCTTAGTTTTTACCTCACACTAGTGCTACACTAAGGGCAATTGGCAACGGTCTGGGACTCACCCAGGATGGTCCTGCATAGATAGGAAAAAAGGAGGAATTTGACTGATGTGTGCAGCTTTTCCTGCATTAGAAGTACTGTTGCCGAAAAAATAGTTTTACAGGCAAAAGAGAAATAAAAGCGTGCTATTGACACCGATAGAAGTCGACCTTAGAGACAAACTTGGCAACCCAAACTGGAGAAAATAAAATAAAATAAATTAGCATTTTTAAATTTCGAGAAATTTTGGGTTTATAACATCTATATGTTAAACTGATTAAATTCATATAATAAATAATTTAATGAATAAATATTTTTTTAAGTAAACGCTATAAATTACAAAAACTCGCAACAGTTGTTTCATGTCAAAATAATAGAACGCCTCTTCATCAGCTGAAAAAAAATTAGACAGGGGTACATTTTCAAAACAGCAGGGCAACACTTGTGCTTACCAATAAATTCAAAATAACTTCTGTATATGAATGACTTCCTCTGAAACGTCATTTGTTTAATTTCGGAGTAATCACATCTCTCTCTTAGAGCTCAAGCTCTGCATTTTTATATTTGAGCAGATTTAATAAGTTTTTTAGTGACTTCTTCTTCTTCTTTTCCTTATTTTTTTTTCACAACCCTTTGTAACTTTCTGATTGTCATCAATTTCTTTCAACTCATTAATCATACTCTTTCTTTCTCCTCTTTCTTCCTCTTTCTTTCTTTCTTTCTACTTTATTCTATATATGTAAAGTATTGGATTCGTGAAAATTTTCAAACTCCAGTCTTCGATGGATTTACACATTTTGGGATGCCCTGAACATCATTTGACTCTTTTTTTTTTTTAGAAAATTTCCCCTGTCTGCCTATCTATGTGTCTGTCTGTGTGTATGTATCACAAATTTTGTGAACGCTGTATTTCCCGAACCAATGAACGACATTTAACCAAACCTGGCATGTAGTTTGATCCTGACATAAACTGGTGCTGATTCAATTTGGGGACTAACCTCTCAACAAGTGACACTGTGATCCCATTTTTTTTCTACATTTTTAACATGACAGTATAGGACAAAATTTTGTTTAAATGTACATAATGAAAGTTATTTTTAACGTGTGATTGTAAAATTAATATGAATTATTGTTAATAGTAGTTGTAAACTAGAAAAAAAGGTTTGTGCATGTGGGAGCATCGTTTGGGTATCTTTCGAAAGATCTCGTTAGCACCTTTAAAACGATGGTTGAACCATGGTTGAACCATAGATTTGTGATAATTTTAAAGTTATCGATATTTAAATTTTTTTTACGAAAAAAAAAAAAAAGCATTTCTTCCGATATTAGCAAAAAATTGACTATCTTTCGGCATTTAGTGATATAATTCTGTCAGATAAAAATCATCTGCGTAGAAAATAATTTAATAATTTAATAAATAATTTATATTGCATGAATTTTGTGTAAAATTATATAGAGGAAAGTCTTGTGGTGGCTACAACATACTAGTTTCTTTTCACTTTGATTCACTTTTGCTTTTTGCTTTGATATATATATATATATATATATATATATATATATATATATATAAAATTATATTACAAAATTATAATTTGAGACTCTGTAGAATGAAAGCAACATATATGCATACATATATATATATATATATATATATATATATATAGGTTATTTAATCTTTAATACTATTTCAGTGTCAGAAATAATTTTAATTTAAATTTACGATGTATCAATAATATAAGCTAAAATTGGCAAAAAAAATTTTAATGTACTTACTCTATCTTCTTAAGAATATGGAAGCTGCAAGTTAATTTTTTTAAATTAAATAAAGATTATGGCAAGATTGTATTTCATTTATCCCTAGTAATCTATCCCTAGTAATCTATTTAATAATCGTCTCATTGAGAAATGACATTTCTCTCTTAGAACCCTGCATCTTCCTATTTGAGCATATCTATTAAAAGTTTGCTCATGACTTCATTTTTTTTTCTCCCTCACAACTCTAACTTCTCGGATTGTCACCAGTTTCTTTCGACCCGTTAATCATGCCGTTTTTGTTTTTCACTTAGATTCACTTTTGCTTTTTCTTTGCTCTTTTCTCAAAAGTTTCCGAGAAAAGAGATTTGTTTTCTGTCACCGAATTAGTAGCCGACTTTTCCCTTTCTTTTTATTATTTTCTTTTATTTTCTGAAAGCTTTAAATGAATGTTTTGTTCCTATAGATGATTGGACAGGAAACTTTCATTAAGTTTTTTTTTCTCTCAGTTTTGGATGATCACCAGTGAACAGTTAACTATAAAAAAAAAAATTATTGTCGAAATTTGAGGCATTAGATTGCTTTTTATTAATTATTGTCATCAATATATCTTGTCACGTTCAAGAGCTAGGAGTTTTTATTTCATAACCTTTCACATATTTCTTTTTCCACGGCATATTTTTCACGCTTGCCTGATTTACACGCCTGATAACTTTTTAACCCCTATGAATTATATTTTATAAAGGCAAATAAATTTTAAGAACGTGTTAAAATAATTCTATTAAGACAGTAAAATTATACTTTCAAAACCATATGAAATATTTGTCTGAATATTTCTAAAGCAAAGAAATTTCATTTTATTTTTTATTTCTCAGATTGTAACAAACTAAAAATATAATAGAAAAGTTAAATAAGAATTCGATTAAACATTTTTTCAAGCAATCTGTCAATTCCTATTTATCAGTTTAAGATAAAAAATAAATAATATCTTATTTTAGGATTTTATTAAAAATGAATTTGTTTTATATTCACAGAATTTAAGATTATTTTAAGTAATTAACCCAATTTAGCTAGAATTAAAAAAAAAATAAAAAATAAATAAATAAATAAAAATAAATAAAGGAATTTACTTCGGGATGTATTTATGCTTAATACTTAAAATAATAATAATAATAATAATAATTAAGTGTAAAGTATAAAGCTACTAAAAGAAAGAAAATAGAAAGAAAAAGAAAATTTGAATTTAATTACACATCCCCCCTCCTAATAAAATATGTAATTTTCAAAACGCTAACTCTCAGATTCTAAAATGCCAACGCATGGCTGACCTTGAATTTAATTAAATATTGCATTTTTCCATAAAATCTTAAGTTTTCGACGTATTTGGGGATTTTTGGACTATGAACTCATGATATTATTAAAAGTCGTTTTTTATTTATTTTTTTTTTTTTAATCGAAAAAAAAAAAAAAAAAAAAAAACAGGTGACTTAATATTTAATATGAGTTCGAAGTTTTTGACAGGTCTCAAATTTTAAAATATCAATGTAAAGAGCTTGAACGAAAATAATAATAATAATAATAATAATAATAATAATAATAATAATAAAATAAAAGATAATTTAATTAATTAAAAAAAAATCTATCAAACATATTTTAATCAAATAATATAGCTAAAAGAACCATCCCAATTAAACTGAGATCGCTGGTTTACTACTACTTACTAAGCTACTGCTACTTAAATAATGACCACTGCAGCTCAGCATAAAAAAAGAATAAAAGCATGCGAAAACATCAATTTCTTTGAAGAGAAATTTTTATTTCTCTACCTAAAATCTTTTTAATAATAACGAACGACACACATCTTTTTGAATTAAAAAAAAAAAAAAAAAAAAAAAAAAAAAAAGTTAATCTCATGAGACTAGTGTCGTCATTTTTTCTTATATCATTGAACGGAGTCACGAGCTTAATTATTGTCCATTTATAAATCTTATTTTATTTTTTATTTCATTTTGCACGCTCGCTTTGTATTTCCTAATTCAAAATTATAAAAAAAAAAAAAACTTTTTTCGATACTGTCTATTTTGAAACTGATTATTATTAATTTTATTTTATTTTTCTTAATATATATATATCATTCTGGTAAAAGCAGAATTTAGTTTAGGACAGAGAACTATCAGGGTTTTTTTTTTTTTTTTTTTTTCGAATTATAACATTGCTTTCAAATTATTCAATTATATATTCGATAAATTTTAGATTTCGATAAATGTCCAACTATCGTTAAACTTGTATCATAAAAATCCGCAGATTAAGACTAATAGTCCTGAGTCCTGAAAAATTCAAGATAAAAAAAGAGAATTATTTTATTTATTTATTTATTTATTTTTGTTTGGGGTGGGGGGTGGGGAAAATCTTTTCGTCATTGTCATAACTTTGATTAACAATTACATTATAAATTATCTCTAAAAAAGAGTTAAGTTAAAACTCGTGTCATTTGTTATTTTGATTAAAAACACTTTAAAACACGTAAAATTAAACTTTATTTAAAAGATTTTAAAACATTCAAAGCGAAGCTTTTCTCTTTGAAATACCAAAGCATCATCAGCAAAAACTGCTCATTGGAAACGAGTCATAAAAATCCTCGATGATGCTTTGGTATTTCAAAACGAAAAGCTTCGGATAATGCTTTAAAATCTTTTAACCCTTTCAGTCGCAGTGTTCCTGCTGATGGAACACCTAATTTTAATTCTCAAGTGCAAAAACTCATCCCGGAAATTTTTTAGCAAAAATTTACATTTATAACCTAGCAGAAAAGGCCCTTTTTTAACGAGAAAATTTAAAAATTCTTGTATTTTAATTATGTTCGTAAATTCCGGTGGCAGATTAATTTAAATGATCCTAATTACCTTGCGCCGCAAAGGGTTAAAATACTACGGAATAAATTGAAATGTTGGGATCTATGCAACTTTTACGAGTTTTTGTTGTCGATAATGTTTACTTATAAAGTGATTTATTTATTAAATTAAATATTATTTCATTTTAATAAGGTTTACTTACATATGTTTTAAACCGAAAATTTCTAGAAGAGAAACAATGCTATTTTTTTATTTTTTAAATATTTATGATCAGCTATGTGTCAAAGAGCCATTTTTAAAATTAGTTTAGTAATTTTTCAAATAAATTAAGTAGTGAACGTTAAAGGGTTAAATAAAGTTTAATTTGACGTGTTTTAAAATGTTTTTATCTAAATAACAATTACAATGTTTGAAATTGACTAACAATTTTTCAAAAAGTAGAAAACAATTCCTAAAATATAATTGTTACGTTTTGTGTTTTCTACGTGAAAAAAAAAAAAAAAAAAAATACGGGTGAAAGTGGAAATGTCTAGAGATGATTAGCAATCTTTCCATAAAAAATAAGAACATCTACAAGTAATAAAAATAACAAAAATAAAGTCTCCATCTGAAAGATCCACACATTCTTAATGGCCGTTAAACTGCGACTGTCACAAGATACGTAGTCTTTAAGCAGATAAAAAATGCAAGCTGAATAAGAAATAATAAAAAAAAAGAGGCAAGAAAAAAGTTCCAAGGCTTTTCCTTCTTTTCAAAGACTACTCTGTTCTTAACTCTCAACAAGTTCCCGCTTTAGATTCTTGAGTAGGAACAGAACTTCAAAATGGCCGGCTAGGCTATTTTTGCAATGAAAGAGGCTTCTATCTGGCTAGGACTTTTAGAGAACGTCTGTTTTTGTTTACACTTGTTATGTGGATGACAGGAATTACTAATCATGCGCTGGATTCATCAAATCACGACACAAAATTTGGCAACAGTGTCGATGGCCTTTTTTCTTTGGGGCACACTTCTTTCTTTCCACTGCGCTGTAGATTCTGTTCATGTGTGTGAAAGAAATTTCGTTTCCAGTAAATATGTGAACTTATACGGTAGAAAATTATTTAAGAGTGCTCTTATAAATAGCAAAAGGGGGAAAAAAATCTCATTCAACAATGCAAACCTTTTTAACTGCTTACTGAGAGTTAACTTATTTTAGACGGAAACAACTGAAGATTTTAAGGAGTTATTATTAAAAATATTATTAGCTTAATTTATTTTTCGCTAAATGGAGCACACCTTGAGTTACAACTCATTGCTCATTTTGACGAATCCTAACTTATGATCTCTGCATAGGCAATTCAGTAATCGACACAAGGTTCAAACTTTAACACGATTTTCGAATATTTTAGATTAATAATAATAATAATAAATAAATAAAGGAAGGAAGAAAATATTATTGCGTTATTTAAACAGAAAGTTATTTCTTAAAATCTTGATAATATTTCTCTAACTTGGACCAGTCACGATTAAAGTTTATAGAAATTATACGATAGTGACGTAATAAAATACACAAGGATAAAAAATAATACATAAGCAATATTTAAGCCCGCGGACTCAGTTCAGTGGTCTGATTAAAAAATGACGATATTTGTCTGATGAGATCATTTTATAGAAAAATCTATTTTTAAAAGTTGCATCTTTACAATCGTCATTTTAAACCTAGCAATACTTTAAAGATATAAACAAAATGTGAACTTTTATCATAAACTGACTAAAAAACGCAATAATAAAAAGTGTATTAAAATTATGTCGTAAGTTTTTTTCTTTTTTTTCTTTTTTCTTTTTTTTTTTTTTTTTTTTTTTGTAAAAAAAGATGATGCCAAAATGAAGAAATTAAATAATAAGATAAAAAGCAACATGGCGGCAAAAATTTAAAAGCCGCCATAGGGGTCCAATTGCAACTCTCCTGCCTGGGGAAGTATGAAAACTATATCGTCAAACATGTATTTTATTTTGAAACTTTTCTTTGAATGGTTTGATTTAACTGTCATTAAGCATTTCATCCCACAGAAACTAATAATAATTTGGCTTCTGATTAAATACAATTTAAATTCAGTGGTGAAATTGGTATAAGACTTATAAGTTTCAAATTTTAAAACTTATAAGCGTCAAATTTTAAAGAGAAAGAAATTGCGAAAAATTCGCTCGGGTTTGCTAGTAATAATAATAATAATAAGGCTATGCAAGAGAGGTTGATCTTATTTTTATTATTTCGTAAAAGTTGGAAATAAAAATATCATAATTTGATTTTAAAGTAAACTGCAAAATAGATGAGGTCTTGGAGAAAAATGTATTAATAATAAATATTTATTTAATTTTGTGTCACCTACGAAAGACAATTTCCCAAACTGAGACTGAGATAATAAGAGTTGCAGAAAAAAGTTGAAGTAATCAAACAATTAATAAAATCTAATAGCTTTTTTCATCTATTGTTGCACCGATAATAACAAAATATCCAATACTAAATTAACTAGTTTCTCTCACTTATAAAAGCAATTTCTTCAGTCTTCGAAAGCATCTCTGGTATGTTTTCACGGCTGTTTGAAAATGCGGCAATAATAATAACGTTATCAAGTATAATTTGACATATTTTTCTTCTGTCTTTCTGAGCACAGATTGGGCGCATTTAATTAAAGAAAATGATTAAATACACAGAAGAAACAACATGAAAAAAAAAATGCCCTATAATTATCCGAGCCGGTCAGAGTCGTTGTAATTGGCCTATTCTGTGATCCAATCACGCAGCTGGTTCATGCTAATGAATCTTAAAGATGATAGATTCCAAAAAGACTTATTGTTCCTCTCTCTAATGGATTCCAAAAGTGATTGTCTATTTTCTCTTTCAAAATGTTTTTTTTTTTTTTTTTTTTTTTTAACTTCCAAACTGAGTTAATTTTTATAACTCGTAAACTTCCTTAATTTCCAAAGTACATTATTATTATAACGAAAAAATATGTGAGGAAATTATTTTTATGCTTTTCTTAGCTAGATACAAGAAAATTAAAGGAGAAAAGGTCATGGCATGAAATTTTTATAAACAAGGATCGTTAAAACTGTTTTCGTTTAGTTTTTAAAGTTGAAATATTTTTCTACTTTAATATTTGAAAAATTAGATTAAAATGAATTATATTTTTTTGCCTAGTTAAGTTTAAAGTTTGTTTAGAAACTACAACTAACTTAAAAAAAAAAAAAAAAAAAAAAAAATCCTGCTCAGTGTGAAACTTTCGCACATGCTTACGAAAAGATTAATATATATATTATTATTATTATTATTATTATTATTATTAATAGAAATTTGTAATATTACTGCAATAAGTGTCTCTCAACATTTCCTACATTTTAGTTTTGACTAATTACAAACGTCTAATTCAATGCACAGTATATGAATTTTAACTCTAAATCTTGGCCAAGAGGAGGGGCCGGCACAAGGGTACATGTCGCCCCTAGACAAAGAAAAATTTCGGTGCCCTTTATTAATATAGTTTATTAACGCTCCCTATGTTGTCATAAAAAAAAAATGAGTGTTTGTTAAAATGTACTTACATACACATAAACATTGCCAAACAAGACATTTAAAAATTTTTGAGACAAAAAAAAAAAAGAAATAAAATTTATGCTTCTCGTAATAAAAGAAACTAATAAAAGAAGACGTCTGTCAAAAATGTGTGAAAAATTTCATTTGATGATTTTAGTTGATATATATGTTTTTTCAGTGTGCTTAAAATGAAACTAATTAATCTATCACGTATAGAGTTTTGGTCAATGCACTACCTACACAATTTGTTTTTCCTTTTCAATAGTTTCTGGTATGTTTCCATGATTAATTATAATTAACATACTATAAAAGTTACCATATAACAGTATTGGTAGAAAAATCGCAGATGAAATTATGTCAGAAGACACTCTGTATTGACAAAAATCTATACTTAATAGAGTAAAACTGCTACAGTTTTGGTTTTAAGCTCACTAAAAAACATTAAGATCAGCCAAAATCATCAAACCTAAATTTTAGATGTAGACCTCTGTTATTCTGATATTAATTAAAACATTAACTACCAATTAATTTATCACCTTGTACTGTTTGATTTTCTTAATAGCGAAGGAGATAAATGCTGCTCTGAAGCACTAAAACGGAAAGTAGAAAAGAAGTCACATTTTTAAAACGTCATCTCCTCCCAAAAAATATTATAGTTTTAAAAAATTAAAGAACACGCTTTTATAGAAATGTGAACTAAAAAGCACAAAATATCTATCTTAGAATTAAAATGCAAGGTAAATGAAAATCGTGTGAGTGACACACCATAATATTTACATACATTTAAATCTTTAATTAAAATAATTTAGAATTAAACAAAAACCACTTTTAAAAAATCTCCCCTGACTAGCATCGAACGCTTGACCTTCAGGTTCGTAGCGCGGAGCTGTACCTCAACGCCATATCGTTCACAGAAAGAAATTCTTTTTTTACAATATAAATTTTTTGTTTGCTCCCAGAGTGGTTACAAACATACATGCATACATACATACATACAGGTGAAGCTAATAAAAGCATGTTAAAAAGACACGTTTCACGTTTAACACGTTTTGTCTTGATATCTAGTTCAAATAATTGAAAGAATTCCTACTGTACCTAGATTTCAGGAATATCCTGGAAAACTCAAAAAATTTGATTAAAAAATAATATTATAGTATTAAAAAATTAAAGAACACGCTTTTATAGAAATGTGAACTGAAAAAGCACACAATATCGATCTTAGTATTAAAATGCAGGGTAAGAGAAAATCGTGTGAGTGACACACCATAATATTTACATACATTTAAATCTTTAATTAAAATAACTTAGAATTAAACAAAAACCATTTTTAAATAATCTCCCCGACTGGGATCGAACGCTGGACCTTTAGGTTCATAGCGCGGCGCCTTACCTCAACGCCACATCGTTCACATAGGGAAAGTATTTTTTGTACAATATAAATTTTTTGTTTGCTCCCAGAGCAGTTACAAACATACATACATACAGTTGAAGCTAATAAAAGCGTGTTAAAAAAGATTTTGGAATCGGGAAGACAGTTCTTTTCCACTTTCAACGATGCAGTATTTTTCAAAAAATATTGAGTTTTAATATTGTTTGAGAAATTTTTTTCAATATCCAAAATCTTGGTGTTTCTTACACATAATTTTTTTAACTACCCTCTAACCGTGGCTAATTCTAGGATTGATTCACGCAAGGCTTCATCTTAAAAGATACACATGATACACATTTCTTTGAAAAATCCAGACTTTTGGTACTGCACAGGGCTGTCAGAGAGGAAAATTTAGATACCACTATTTTTAAATAAAGATATTTTTTAAATAGCTATCAAGAAATATTCAAATGTAAAATAATTATAATAAAATAAAATTTTCCCTTTGTGAAAACCCAATACTGTATACATAATTTTAATATTTCATACATAATTTTTGTGTGCATAAAGGTATCTACTTCCTAAACTAATTCCTATAAAATTCCTATATTTTGAAAAGTCAATTCCTATATTTCCTATAATATTTATTAAAAATGTCACTTCTAGGCCTGATGAAAACCTATTCGCGAATTTCAAAAATAATGACAAATCGACTTCAGTTATCAATTTAAACATAATTTTCATAAAATTGTTATTCTAGTTTTATACAAAAATGAAAAGTGTCATTAGATTTTAAAATATATTTGGATGCTGGCGAATTTCATTTGTTAATGACAAAAAAGAAATAAAAAATGAATGAGTGAACAGAAAAGAAAAAAAATAATAAAATAAAAATAAAAAGCCTATATTTATTTTATTTTATTATTTTTTTAAAAGCACACCACAAAGTAAGTAATTTGAATTAAAAATCAACTCAAAAGTAGTTTTTAAAACGTATTTCTAACTTTATTAAATTTAAAAGTTTTGAGAGATGTAAAATTTCAGACCTAATCGAAATAATTTGTAGGAAGACTCCTATGATTTTTTTTAATGGTAAACTTCGTAATGATAATGCAACATAACTGCATATTTTCTGAGAAATAAGATCTATTTATAAGATGACTGCGTCTTATTTACATGCACTATGCAATATTCTTTATGCCTGTTAGAGAAATCATTTTTACACTCAACAGATAAACTTATCAAATAAGGCATACAAAAATATTAGATTTGAAAAGTTTATAAACTCTTGTAAGGCGGAAAAAATGTTGTATTTTAGTATTGTGCAACGTTATTGCCTTTAGTTCGCATTTTTTCTCCAGCCTGGTTATGTCAAGACATATTATTCCTACCCTTCTGACATTGCATGAAACGAATCTCGAAATAAACCCGAAAATTGTTTCAACCAAATTCTAGATTCTCTAAAGGATTTCCAATTTCGAGTGATTTACTACTTGGCAAATAGAACACTGATAGTATTTTCTAGGCGTATGAAAACATTCTTAAGTCTTCCAAAACCAATCCACTGAATCTGAAAAATCTTTTTGCCCGCGAGTATTGGGCAATACACCAGATTGGCGAACGTAGAGGTGGAGAGGGATGTTATACCGTGCCTTACCTTGCATCTCCATCCTCCATACTATTTATATCCTAGGGTACGATCGCTGGGGAAATATGCAGGATGTGTTCAAATCAACAAACAACTTTCGTGCCTTAGTGTTTATATATGGGGAAAATACCAGCGAAAAAATATTGCGCGTATATATATGTATGCGCGGGGAATGACTATTTTTCCACTGCGAAAATTTATTGTAGGGGGCTTACGCTACGTCGGTGAGTAAACTATGGGATGATTTGTAAGCTGTCGACAGCGAAATTCGATTCTTATATTTATTAACACTTAACTGACACATCAGTGTTTAGGTTAAAATGAAACAAAGTCACTGTAGCATAAAATAAATTATTATGATTATTATTATTTATTTATTTCAAAACTGTGAGTTGAATAATTGATCCCAAAAATCTGCCGATACAATCGGCATTAAGCTCTTTATTTCAAAGAAACGGAAAGGCGTACATTTTACGATACATTTAAGACATTTTAAATAGGAATGATATTTATTTATTTATTTTTATTGTTTCATATATTTAGTTTTTAAATTCTTCCACTTAAATAATAGTTTTGATTTCATTAAAAAAAAAAAAAAAAAAACTGTTATGCATAATTGAAAATCACTGTGTTTTATTTGCTATTTCATATACTCTTCATTATAGGCATTTCTTTCTTTCTTTCTTTCTTTTTTTTTTATGTATGTATGTATAGAATCATTAATATGTTTGTATAATTTTTTTTCCTTATAGTGCAACTTCTCATATTAATATCAGAAAAATGAAAGATATATATTTATTAATAAAAACTAAACCATAATTTATAGGATAATATATTTTATTTATTTTCTCTCACACACAGAAATATATATATTATATATTGATGTTATTTCTCTAAACTTAATTTATCTTATTATATACACTTTTTTATTAATAATTAAGCAATTATATTAGAATTATATACTATTCTATTTATGAATTTTTCGTGCGAATGTAAAAGAATTTCGCAGTCAGATATGCATTATAAAGTTCATTTAAACATCGATAATCTTATTAACTCTTCAAATTCAATGCATTTATGCTTTAAAATTTCAATAATTTGATTAATCCTGAGAAGGAAATACTGTTATTCTTACATGTTATTAACAAATTCTGTGCGAAAAATTGTAGTTTTGTTCTTATAAAGAGATTTATTCCTTGAAATATTTAGAAATAATATTCAGCAGTCAACATCTCTAAAATATGCTTATATGAAATTCCGACATATCTTAATAACAAAGTAACTCTATAGGGTTTCGTATATAAGTTAAACATGAATAATAACTAGGTATGCCTCTGGAGATATTTATATAAGATATATTAAGTTATATGCATATAATAACATATGTTGTAAAATGCCATTTTTCATGTTCAGTTCAACGTTTGAAATTTCTCAGATCATATTTTTCAAAGATTTTTGCATTTTGATAAGATGCCGCGTCATGCCACTAAACAGCTTTGTAGATGCCATTGTCATCTAGAAAAGCTCATTAAAAATTCGTCATCCTGTACAAAGCGACACAATATCATACATTTCTAGAATATCGTCTCTCTCCTGTTCGTACATCGAACGGTCCAATTTTTCCAACCAATATTTTTCGGCTCGGTTTTAATCAGGTTTTCCGCCTGAACATCCTGACAGCAACTGTCAAAACTTTACTCCGGAGCGCTTGACAGAATATGTCTTTCGCTTGGCGGGACAAATTAAACGCTGGACAGGAATGGAAAGCATGCGTTTCTCCGTATGGCGTTAAGAATGGGTGAATGGGAGCATAAGGATGGGGAAAGATCGAACAAAAATTGGAAATACCCTGAGACATAACCCTACACTACAATAACTGCCAAGTTCAATTACTTGCGGCGAGTTTAAACAACAGGATTCGTAATTGGAGATATGATGTCCTTGTTTAGAGGTTTGAAGCTAGAGTTGTGAAAAGCCATTGTATTTTTCACCCGATTTCAATGCTCTGTGTTGAATTTTGTTTTGTCATTTCACGGCTTAATACAAACTAGTGTACTAAAATTAAATTAATGGTAGAATTCCATTAAAAGTTACTATACTTTATATTACTTAGTCAATTATAAAAACGACAGTGGTCGGTGAAAAATTTATTTATTGCTTCATTGCTATATGAAATATTGTATATTATTGTAGAACTGTTTATAGAGGAAAGATATAAAATTGTAAAGAAGATATAAAATTCAACTAATAAGATATTAATAAAACTTTGTTACTAAGCGTTAATTTTGAAAATGTTATCTGCGTCTTAATTTTTTTTTAATCTACCTGAAGTTTGGTAAACTTATTCTTAACATACTTTTCCATAAACTTAGTAATAGTTTTGTTGCAAAACTTTTTAAAACTTTAAAAATCTTAAAAATTTCAGTAATTTTTCATAAAATTTTATTTGAAATCATGCATATTTTAAGAAAAACAAAATTCTCATATTATTATAAATGTAACTAAAAAATATTTACTAACTTTTATTACAACTATATAAAGCTCTTTTAAGGGGAAAAAAAGTGTCTGAAGTAAAAATGAATGAATATTGAGCATTTAAAAAAAATATAAACAAATTTTAATTGATATCTTATGGATTAAATTTTATGTTTTACTTTCAATTTCATATTTTTCATCTATAAATAATCCTAAATTGGTATGCAATTTAACGTCATTGTCGCCTTTAGAAGAATATTAACAATAAACTAAGATTACATAAGAGAATAAATAAGAGTATTGAAATATAGGCTTTTAAAATTATGGTATTAAAATATGGGCTTTAGAAAATATTAAAATCAAACAATTTAGATATATTTTAACGAGTTTCGTGTTATATATATATATATATATATATATTTCTTTTTTTTCAACGACATAACTTTGCTTTTATTCAGGATAAAAATGTATTCCGTCATATCCATATACCATATATACGTGTTTTTTAATTACATTTGGTTCATTTTTATACTTTGGGTAATTTATTTTGGTTCTTTACTCTGATTAATCTGTTCTTATCTCTGATTATTATTTTTTTCTTTTTTTTTTTTTTTTTTTTTTTTGTATGAAATTTTGATTTTCTGTGTATGTTGTCGGTATGCTGACAATATATTTTAGACTTATATTAGTATTATTAGAAAATATATAAAAAGAATATATTGTTGAAAAAAAAAAAAAAAAACATTTAATTTGTTGACTGATTTTTAGATCTATTTCGTCACTTTTAACAATAATTTTATCAAATTAACTAAAAGAGTTTGCTTCGATTAACTTCGAATATGGTTGAAAAACTAAATATTTCGATACGCTACGTCATGTACATGTCTCTCCTAGATTATTATTATTATTATTATTATTTAGCGAAACGATTTTGTTGATTTAAACAAATCGTTTTATTAATCCATCATATCGCTCGCTCATTGGCTGTTTAAAGAAACATCTATGACGTAGCTTATCGAACAATCCAGTGAAAATAACTTTTCTTTCAGACATATTCTTTTGTCAACTGAAGCAAAATTTGATTAACTGAATAAAATTATTGTTAAAATTATGAAATAAATCTAAAAATCAGTCTAAAAATAAATTTGGATTCAAAATAACACATTTTTTTAGCGTAATTGTTTAAAATGTATTGTTGGCATATTTACAGCATACACAGAGAATCAAAATCTCATTCAAAAGGGAAAAAAAAATTACAATTAATCAGAATGTTAAAATAATTTACCTCGAAAGATGAAAACCCAAAATAAATTACAAAAGCATAAAAGCGGATCCAATTTAATGATTCTACGTATATATGGATACAACGGAATATATTTTCATCCATGAATAAAAAGCGAAGTGATGTCAATAACAAAAAAAAAAAAAAAAAAAAAACACGAAATTCATTAAAATTAATACCTAAAATTGTTTTTACTTTGTTTCTATTTAAAATAAGTTTAGTTATGTCGAAATGATAACTTTTATCGCAGCTATAATCTAAAAACCTCATTGTCAACTTATTTATTCTATAAAATACGATATAATATGTCGTGTGCCTGAATACATGTTAAATAGAGTAAACAAAAATGTTTGATTGCAGTCATAAATTTAAAAAAAGATGTTTCAGTTTTAATTATATAAGGGCTGTTGAGTAATTTCACCTTAACATACCTGTTTTGTGTAAATGTTTTTAATTATTCCTGGAAATGTGCTAAATTTAAGTGTTATGCGGATATTTTTGATTGGCAAGTTTTTTCCCCATCACAGATATTTTTCACAATAAACTTCCTGGTTGCAAATCTTGTAATTACCATGTATCCGCCGCCAGAACTATGCATAATTGGCAGCTGCTGCTTTTGTAATTAACAGAAAAACAGTACTTCAAAAGACGAAACTGACATTTCAATCGGTTCCATGTGTAATAGAAGCATGATATTAGTCCTTTTATTAGTATGTTTCATTGATATGAAATAAGGCAATTAAAATATTTTGCACCTGAAAAGTTATTTCCTTGCAAAAACTGTTATTAACTCGTGAATTCAATATGTTTTGAGTCAACTCAATGATAATAATTACTGTCTTAGGAGATTAGTATCTTTTTATAATCGCATTTCTTTCGCAGAACTTATAGCTTATAGCTTAATTATTTAATCTCTTTTGTATCTAGTTCAAAATAAGGAATATTTATTATAAATTTTTTAGAAAGAAAAAAATATACATCTAGGTTAATTTAAGAATTCTAAATAATTTTAGAAGGCTCAGTTTAGAATTTTTCAGTTTAATATTTTAATAGATTTTAGACATATTTCTTTCAAGTTCAGCTACAATTTATTTTTATTTGACTAAGTTAAAAAAACATGTTTCAATGATATGAAATAAGGCAATTAAATAATTTTGCATTTGAAGAGGTAATCCCATGCAAATCTGCTATTAAATCGGGTGTATCCGTGCTTCCCTTATTGTAAAGAAAAACAGTGTCTAGTCAATTAGCCGACTTAACTATAACCAATATGTCTTATCTGATTAGTTAGGGTATTTTTGTAAAGAAATCTTTCTTGTAATATTTGAATATATTATCTTATAATTTAATTATTAAAAACCTATTTTACATCATTTTAGAAGAGAAAAAATAGACATTTTGGGTTAATTTTCAATATGTGAAATTTTTCATTTTGATATTTCAAAATAAAATAGTAAAAATTAAAAAATTACGTTTTTAAAAAAGGTGCGTCAATTTAACAGATGGGAATTTTCTGAATGTGGAAAACAGAAATTAAAACTATGTATTAGTTAATGAGTTATAAGTAAAGAAAATTCCCCATAGAATAACACTGGATCGGGCTTCCAGAGATAGTAAGTGAAGAGGGCCGTTATGAGGTATTTTTATGTACTACTATTAAATCGGCTTTAAATATATTAACTTGGAATTCAATTATTTAATCGCTTGCATTTCCAATTCAAAGTAATGCCTATTTTACATCATTTCAGACGAGAAAATACTAGGCATCTAGGTTAATCCTTTCGGGTAAAATGACGAGTGTATGTCATTGGTTTTTCCCGTCATACAGCACAACGACGAGCTATACTCGTCATGAGACTAAAGTTATTGTTGAACATCGGCCCTGTCAGTATAAATTTTTACTAAAGGTAAAAGGTGTTTTGAAATAAAGACCGTAATCAATAAGAGTAGTTTTAAATAAAAATTAAATGGTTATTTCATGCAACATTTTTCATTATTAAATTTTACCGGAAAGGGTTGAATCAAGAATTTTGAATAGTTTTAGAAGGGTCATTATTTTCTCAATTTATTTATTTATTTATTTTTAGTAGTGCTTTTACATATTTATTCAAGTTTAGCTCTTTCTTTCTCTCTCTCTCTCTCTATATATATATATACATACAGGGTATTCCAAAAGTACAACCCTCTCCTAACTCGAAAAGGAGTCGGAATTGTGAAAAATGACGAAAAACGTATTCAATGAATTCGAGAGGGACCTCTTTTGGGGAAAAAAGTTTGGACCCCGGGGGGGGGGAGTCACTAGAGAGGGCAACTTTAAAATTTCAAATGGGAAGGTATGTCTTGTGATACATCCCTGGAAACGGCTCTTCAAAGCAAGGAATTTGACATAAATAGTTTCGCTCTACGATGATTAATTATTAAAGGAGATACGCGAGTTTTTATACTTTTGAAATGTGGATTTTATACTTATGTATCCCCTTTAATAATCACTGCAGGACAAAACTATATATACCAAATTAATTGTCTTGAAGAGACGTTTCCAGGGTTGTATCACAAGACACACCTTCAAATTTTAAATTTTAAAGTGGCCCTCCCTAGCGGCCCCCCTAGCCCTTCCGGGCCCAAACTTCTTTCACCAAAAGAGGTCCTTTTCGAATTCATTAAGTACGTGTTTCGCCATTTTTCAAAATTTCGACTAATTTTCAAGTTAGGAGAGGGTGTGGGACTTTTGGAACACCTTGTATATATATTTGCATGATACTTAATTATTAAAAAACATGTTTCAATGATATGGAACAAAACAATTGAAAAAAAAAATGCATTTCAAGAGATATTTCATGCAAACTGTTATTAATTCGAGTGTCCATGCTTCTCTTGAGTAGAAAAAAAAAGTGTCAACTCAATAAGTCGACTCAATGTGATAACAATCAATGGTTTATCAAATTTGTTAGTATCTTTTTATGAACTCATCTTTCTCCAGGCACTTATAGATTAGAGCTCAATTACTTAATCTTTCTTTACCTAGTTCAAAATAATGAATATTCTATATTTTTTTAGAAGGTTTTAAAAAAAAATGTAGTTTTAAGTAGATTTTTACCATATTTCTTTAAGATTTCAGATATAGTGTGTATTTTAAGTTCTTTATATGATTAATAGGCATTTCAAATGTGTGGCGGCCCACCAGCGAAAGAGAGGTTTTACGCTCAAGGTAGATGGGAAGGGCTTTGCTCAATCCCAGATCGCCCTCATCGAACTAGCTTTTCGGATTTTCTGTGGTTTTCTCCGAAACTCGCTGTAAATATATAATGGCTATATGAACAAAGTCCATCTATGCCACCTAGATTATATTTGCTAGTTTAATGGTTAGCCGATAATGAATATTATTTTAACAAAAACGCTTTTGATGTAAGTTAAACACGAAATGTAATTATAAAAGTGAATTGAAATATTCTATGTATATGTATCTATATAGATATTCTATATATAATAAAAATATTTATGCAAAACACAGATGTTGAACCCTATTCATTTCAGAATTCCTAGTTAACCTTTGGAATTTTGTTGTTTTCTGGAAAATAATTGTTGAGAAACTGTGTACGAATTTTTATGAAATATATGGGAAAATAAACGATTGGCATTCCGCCAGTTTTGAAAAATCTGTTATAATAGTCCTTGAAACGAAAATTAATGAGCACAAAATATTCTCCAGTTCTTCCATCTTGACATATTTATCTAGCGAGACATGAATGTATAATTTAATGGGTTTTTTAGAGTTTAATTTATGGGATAAAAAGGATAAGTAAGTAAAGTATCTTCTTGAAATGCAGTAGCATATTCGCCGTGGATGGATTTATGCACTTTTTAACGCCTACAATTATTTCACACCATTTTTCTTTTCTCTTAAAAATTAATGGGGAAAATGCACTACTCGTACGTGAAATTACCAGATTTCAAAATTTATCTAAATTATTACATATATTATGTTAGGTAAACTTCAAAAAAAAAAATATATATATATTGTTAAACTTCAAAAAATTATTACTTTACTAAATGTGATTGTGGTGTCTGCTATTAGTAAATTTGAAATTTAAAAGTTAAGTTCTCTTACTCCTATCTTAAAACTATTTTACAACTATTAAGGTTGTTGTTCTTATTCACTTGCTAATTAATTTTAAGACAGCATTTCTATTAAAATTTCGATTTAAGAAAAATAACACTTGCAATAATTAAAACTTGTTTCTAAAAATATAGTAATTAATTCAATCACTTGAATAATTATTTCCTAAGGCGTTAAACTCACTGTACCTCCACCTAAATAATTACTATAACCATAAACCAAAAAAGAGTTTATCGGTTTTCAGTTAACGGAGCTTAAAAGCTCTTTTACTTCAATTTAAACTCAAAGCTTAAATCAAATTAGAATTGATGGGTTTTCTGAAAAAATAATAGCTCCAATTTTTAAAATTTTTGAAATGTTGTTAAGAAAAAAAAAAAAAAAAAAAAGAAAGAAAAAAAAGAAAATTTAAGTTTTAAATTACATGTTTTTTTTTTTTTTTTTTTTTTTTTCTTGAGGGGTAGATTTTTGTAATTGTTTTAAATATTAGGCGAATATCTTCTCTCGAAAATAGGTTATGCAACTGGTGTCGGTGTAAAACGAGTATGATTATTTGAGCCACTTCTTCCTTGGCACAAATGAAGCTACCACTTTTTGAAGTGAACCCTCTGATTCTTAAGAATGTACTTTAAAAAAAAAAAGTATTTTTCTTTTGCTAAAACAAATTATTTAAAAATCTGAATGAATTATTATTATTATTATTATTTTTTTTTTCAGCCTTATTCTTCAAATTAATGGGACTGAATGCTATTAAAACATCGTAGACAGTAATGGATTTTTAGTGCATTACACAGCAAAATGAAAATTTACCCAACTCTCCCTCAGATTTTTTTTTTTTTTCCTTTCCCCTTTTTTAAATTATAATTACACATTTACTGCATAAAAACACAACTGAAACATGCAATGTAACATAATCTGTTTATCACATTTTCCTCAATCCCTTACTTCCTTCATTAACATACCTTGGTCTGTGGGGGTACAGAGGGTCTTATTATTCTTAAAATAATTAAGCTTTCTAATTTTGTTTTGCTTAAAAGAAAATCTAATAATTATAAAATTCTCACTTATGTATATATATACAGAGAGAGAGAGAGAGAGAGTTTTTTTTTTTTTCTTTTTTTTTAATTTGCTTCAATTTCCTTATTACACAAATACAAATTCTTCAATGCAGAATCAAAACTATGCTTTCTCACATCTTTCCAAAAATTGTTTTAAATAAAGAAAAGAAATGACTTAGATTCGCACATTATTATATTTCTTTACCTAATGATCGTTATTATTTATCGTTATTATTTATCGTTGAAAAATTACACATCCCGCATATTCACGTTGTTTTGCTTTCCATGAAAGTATTATTTAGCAATTTTCTGACAGTCGAACCTATTAAAAATCTGACTTCATTTGCATTCGTTCTTATTAACTCTGATTATTATATATGGAACATGAACAAGGCGTTTTTAAAGCAATGTGTAAGTTTAGCCTGCTCAATTATTAGATGAGTGACATCTGCGTCATTTATTTATAACTGAGTTATTTGAAAAGAAAATAATTGGAGAATGTAGCATTTTTCTCAATATATTTTTCAGTTTAAATGATATATCTAACTGTTAAGAAATGCCTCACTCGGCGAAAACTAATCAGAAAAAGACCGTAAAGATAGAGAAACTTTTTTTTTTAAATTTACCTTCTTAAATTTGTGCGCATTCAATACTTTTATTGATTTTAATAATTTAAATTCACTTAACCCACTCGTGCTGTAATACAGCTCATTAAATAACATTATTTTTCATCTTTTTATTTAATGGTTTGAAAACTGTAACTAATAACTTTAATGTTATCCGTAACAACAAGTGAAATAGCTAGATTTAATTTAAACTAATGATAAGTTCTGCTACGCACAGGGCCTGATTATCGCACGAAATTTCTGAGGGGCACAAAATTTTACTAATGGTTAAAAATATCTGATCTAAATCCCCTAGTTTTTCTTTCGTTTTCTAATTCAACTATGTTTTATTTTTATGAATAAAATTTTAAAATAAAATCTTGATTGATACTGTACATGAGATCATTTGAAATACATGAAATTGTACAATTAACGTACGGAGTAGCATCGATAATCCGGAAACTTATAATCCGGCAGCACCTATATTTGGCTGAGTGAAGTAATTTTATTAAAGCCAAAAACATAAACAGATTTTTTTTTTTTTTTTTTGGTGGGAGGGGGGGGGGGGGGGAGGGCACTAAAATTTGAAAGTGCCGTGGGCACAAAACTTTGTTAGTCGGGCCCTGGCTACGCCTACAACAATAATGTATCACGTGACCCATAAATACGCAAATAGTTTTTAAAATCCTAAAAATAAAGAAATTGGCATACATTATAATACGGGTTGTGAATAAATTGCTCTTGGAAAGGGGGGGGGGATTATACTTTTAAAAAAGGGTGAAATATTTGTCGATAGACGGCGCGGCGCTGCTTACAATACAACCACAGAATTACTTGAATTTATATGTATATATATATATATAATAAATTATGATACGTAGTAAAAGCCAAGCAACAGATACAATATCACTAAAACCACATAGACCAATAAGAATGAACACTTTTCAAGTAGGAGAAGCTCAGAAAGGTGAAAAAATCATCAGGGGAGACCTTTTTCACCCTTGAGCACCAATGTACGATTATGTTCACTAGTGGCTATAATAGCAAATCACTAGTGGGCCCCCTATCGTACATGAAACTGATTAAAGTGAAATTTAAAATTGAATAAACTATTAATTACAAATTATCAAAGAATCCTTCAGAAAACAACTTTAATAAACAAAACATAATAATCAAACAGTTCTCAGAGGATGATAAATTTGGAGTCACATTGACTGAAAAAATAATGAAACTATATAGCAATATGGATATTATGTGTGTGAGAGTATTATTACAAATTTTAAGAATAGTTGACAACTCAAATGAAGAAATTGAACATTTAAAGGAAAAGGAAAGAATGTATTAATACTAGGTAAATGCAACAGGCCTTCTGATTTTTTTTTTTTTTTTTTTTTTTTTTTAATATATAATTTCACATTCCCACCCAACCATCCAGCCAAACAACATCACCCTACTACCGTAATCAAACATCTGCCCACCCAACAAAATACACAGTTTTTAGGAAAACCCATTTTAGCAGTGGCATGTGATCAATTTATTAATATTCTTGTTTTTATACTTAGAAGAGCATAAAATTTTAATACGAAATAAGTGTTTAATGATGATGTTTCTAAAAACTGAAAGATGCGGGCAGGAATTAAAATGTGTAAATAAGTTTCTTTTAAAGCTAAAATCTTGCCGTTTGTCATAGATATCTGTGTAAATTTTATTACAATTAAAGATTATTTTTAGATCTAAAAAGTTAATTGAGTGATTATTTAGAGTATTTTGAGTTAGTTTTAGGTTAGATGGATAATTAAAGGGAAAGATATTTTGTGAATTCTTGTTAAAATAAAATACAATAGTATCATTTATGTAACAAAAAAAAAAAAATAAAAAAAATATTTACAAGCATATCAAAGCAATAAAGGACAGTAAAATGTCATAAATGAGTATATAACCCTCATTTAATAGGACTGTGATTTATTGCATACAGCATACTCTATTGATACAAATTTGAAGTATTTTTCTTTACTTAAAAAAAAAAAAAAAAAAAAAAAAATCTGACTTCATGAAAATATTTTTTTTATTTATTTTATTTATTTATTTTATTTTATTTTATTATTATTATTATTTTTTTTTTTTTTTTGGAAACCTGATTAAAATACAATAACTTTTTTAATCTTTATAATTTTTAAACTATTTATGTATTTATGATATAGCATCGACCATTTGATACTTATAATATTTTCAAAAATTGGTAAGTTTTAGTGCATATAAATAAATAAATGTTGATATTCAAAAACAGCATTACAACATTAAAACGAAAAAAAAAAAAAAAAATCCTTATTTTATATTAGGTATAAGTACCATGATTCGTCAAAATTTTCAACTTCCAGTATTTGTAGAATATATATCCTGAATAAGACCTGATTTTTAATTTTTCAAGCGTACATTTCTCTGTCTACTTCTCTATCCGTTATAAATGAAAATGCACACATTCTACCAAACATCACGTCTTTTTATTATAATATATAGAGCTTAAATGGTTATTACGAGAATGGTTTTAATACCAGGTCACAAAAAAAAGCTGTAACCTAAAATATAATGTTCTGTAATTTTCAAAACGAATCTACCAAATTATTTTCAATAATAAACAGCTTAAAAAATGCAATAAATCCTAATTTAAGCAGGTGTTTTTTGCTAGAGTGTTGTGAGATCGACAGAAACTTGATCGTGTCTCTGCGTCTAATAAGCTATTCATTTGCAGAAAAAAATTTAACATCTTACAAAGAGCTGAATGTCTAATACATTTAATAGCATGTCTATTGCTTTCTTCTACACAGACAAGAAGAAAATATTGGATTCATGAAAATTTTCGACTCCGGTCCTCGATAGATTTAATAATTTCGTTTTAATATGTTCTGAGCACGATTTGAACATTTTGAGAAATTCTCTGTTTGTGTGTATCCAAAATTTTGCAGATGCTGTATCTCATGAATCAATGAATAAAATTTAACCAAACTTGGTATTTAGTTGGACCTTGACTTATATTAGTGATGATTACATTTTGAATGTATTGCTCAACAGGTGGTGCTGTTACCGTAATTTTTTTCATAATTTTTAATATAACAGTGTAGGGCAAAATGTATAAATGTTCATAGTAAGAATAATTTTTAATTTTTCAGTGTGAAATTAAAATATATATATATATTTATAAAGGGAAATAGTCAACTAGGAAGAAACTTTTGTATTATGTAAAGGCAATACTTCCCAGCCCCCCAAGTCCCCCGGAGATGAAAATTTTTAGTACGGGTATATTTCAAAAGAATTATTCAATGCGTTTACAACGAATGGTTGAACCATAGATCTGTTGTAATTTAAAATAAATTTATCGATCTTAAAATAAAGTTACGATCGATATTAAAGTAAATGCATTTCTGAGAAACTGCATTTTCTCAGATGTCGTCTGCTGGGCAGTAAATTGACTTTCTTTGGACATTTAGTGTTGTACTTCTCTAAAATAAAATTAGTCTACGTTCATAATGTAAGATAGTTTTGATAAATAATCATTTTAATAAATAATATGTACAGCGTAAATTCGTATAAGAAATTATCGAAGAAAATTCTGTGGTGGCCACTGCATAGTAAGTTTCCCAATAAAAGATGTATTACTTACAAGAACAAGAATAGTTGGGTCAAACAGTTCTCTTATTCTATCAGGATTATTTATTGTTTCTGCTTAACGCTTAATAATTTCAACTGATAGACCTTTCTTCATGCGATATAACTACATGACATTCGTCCTGTCTCACGGAAATGCTACCTTATTTGCATTTTTAGTTATTAGTTTTACATGTACAAAATTGAGCACGCAATATTCTTTTTTTTGCTTTAAACACCCTTTTTCAGTGATCCTTCAAAGATTATGACAAGTTTTGAATTATACATTAGTGACTTTTGCTACCGTAGAAAATTATAAGCATCGAGATAACATTTTCACTTCGAAGCTTTAAAATTACCATGCAGCCTTATCTAGATCGCACGTTATGCTGTTCCAAGCATGAAGTTCTCGAATCCTTCATTAATTTTGTAATTTCATGGAGGCTGTTCGCCGAAGATCTGTTAAATTCAATCCTAATGTATTTTTATAAAAGCTTGATTGATGAAAATTGATTCTGAAATAAAGAAATTTCATATATCAATTTTATTTCTTACAGTTTAAATTATTTGATTCAGAAAATTTTCTCATCCAAATGTTAAATTTATGTTTTATTTTTATTTTTTATTGATTGGTGATGATTGATATTTTAATGAGGTATATCATAGCTTTAATAAGGAATATTACAATAAAATATTAATTCATTAATGTGCAAGTGATTCGATTTAAAAGTACTTCTTTCGATATTGCATCAAAAAGATTGATCAATTCATACCTGTTATTTAGTGGTAATTTTGTCATTCAGTTTATTTATGAAAATTATTAATGGTAATGAAAATTGATTTATGAACATTTTTATTGATTTGGTACTCAAAAAAAAAAAAAAAAAAAAAAAAAGAATCTATACATATCATATGATACATTAATAAGGATTTTAATAAGGAATAATGCAATAACGTATCAGTTCATTCCTGTGCATGCAATTGGATTTATGGAAATATCTTATTAGAACCTTTATCAAAAAAGTCTGTTCAATACATCTGTTACAGTTAGAATTGGTTTTGTTATTCCTTTTTTTTTTTTTTCTTTAATAATTTGATATTCAAATAAAGAAAGCCAAATGACATATGATATTTTAATAAGAAATTTAATAATTTTAATAAGCGGTTTTAATCAAGAATAATGCTACAAATTATTAATCCATTAATATGTATGTAATTCAGTTTATGAATACTCATTACAAATCTCATTACAAACATTTCCTGAAAGATTGCTCAATATTTGTTTCATTTGTATTGGTTTTGTTTCTTGATTGACTTATGAAAATTATTACGTAAAAATTTTGTTTAATGATATTTCTTTATTGATTTGATACTTAACTAAAATTCCACTTTATCGAACTACTAAATCAGAAATATCACTTTAATTGAGATTTTTTCTTTTCTTTTCTTTTTTTTTTTTGATAAAACTGAGTATTGAATTAAAGAATATCACCACATTAGTTTTAATCTTTATTATTTGAATAATTCGATTCACTTTTTTTTTTTTTTTTTTTTTTTTTTTTTTTAAGTTACTTTAAACATTTTTTAATTCAGTTTCTACTTTCTTTTATTATGTATATAAGAAGAAAATATTGGAATTGTGAAAATTTTCGACCTCCAGTTTTCAATGGATTTACACATTTTGAGATGTGTAACGAGTTCAACACACCCGATTCGATTCGATATTTTTTTTTTTTTTTTTTTTTTTAAGAAAATGTCTATTTGTGTGTGGTATCACAAATTTTGTGGACGCTGTATCTCAAACCAATGAACAAAATTTAACCAAATTTTATATTTAGTTGGACTTTGATCAAAATTGGTGTTAATTACATTTGGGAGTCAAACTTTTTAACAGGTGTCGTTGTCATTTAATTTTTTCTTTTTCTTTTCTTTTTTTTTTAATATGATGGTATAGCACAAAATTCCATATAAATGTACATAATGAGAAATTTTTTTAACTTTTCAATGTGAAATTAAAAAATCAGGATCTCAATCAGGATTTTTTTTTTTTTTTTTAAATGTTTAGAGGCTTTGTTCCTTCTTAGGGTATTTTTCAGAAGAACTCATCAATATGTTTAAAACGAGTGATTGAACCACAGATATGTGGTAAATCTAAAATGAAATTATCAATTTTTCCCCCTTAAAAATAAATAAATAAATAAATAAAAAACTCAGTTGTTTACACAAAATTGACTCCCTTTGAACATTTAGAGCTATGTTTCTCTGAGATGAAGATCGTTATCATTCATCAAAGAAAAAATTATTTTATTAAATAATTATTTTAAAAAATATTTCAACTGCATAAATTTCTATAGGAAAATACGTCTATAGAAATCTTGTGATGATATTTTCATTAAATCAAGGAAAACTTATTCTGTAATGGATACGAATATCAGCTTTATTCTTTACTGTTTAAATAGTGCGGTTCATGAAATAATCTAATTAAATAATTTAGCGAAGAAAAAAAAAAAAAAAATCCACTATATATATAATAAATTGTTTTCATTTTAATAATAATAAAAAAAAAAATACTTATTCGTGAAAATTTATATTTAAATAAATCTAGTATTAATTTTAATTTTAGCAGCTAATTAATTCAATTTTAGATGATTCCTTAAAGAAATTGCAATGATTATATATATATAAACTTTAGTTTATATTTTGATTCTTTATTTATTGATAAACATGGATACTGATATAAATTATGTTATTCCATAAGTTTTATTCTGCTGTAATAATAAATTACATTATAATATTACGATTTAGAAATTTTGCAAAAACATTGTCTGAAACATTTTCTAATTCAGTTTTCCTTTAAATATTTTTACTGATGAGAGATCGGTTCAAATGAATATCCGAATAAGACTGTCCGATATCGGTTTTATTCTTTTTTTGTTTAGATAATTCAATTCAGCTTTGATATATCATAAACTAATAATTATATTTAGAAATCCAAAAATTGTTTTTAATTTTGGTAATTAAATAATTCAATTTTAGAAGGTTCTCTAAAAAAATATTTTGGTGAAATAGATCTTAAATAATTTTGCTATTGAGTGATTGGAGCAAATTTATATTCAAATAAAAACTTTTTAATATAAATTTTATTTTATTTTTTCTATTTAGGTAATTCACTTCAGCTTTGATATATTGATAAACTGATAATTGTATTTAGACATTCAAACGTTATTTGTACTTTTATCAATTAAATGATTAAATTTTTGATGATTATATAAATAATAAGGTACATTGATGACATTATAATTTTTATGTCAATAATTATTCACCTAATTCATTAAAATTAGAATATCCACCTCACCTTACATTAACTCATAATCTTCTTAACAACATCTGCATTAGCTTTTTAGATTTAAAACTTAAACTTAAAGGACGTAAAATATGCTGATCTTTATGACAAAAGACAAGATTTTTGTTTTAAGGTAAATTTGTTTACACATTTTATTTCTTGTCTTCATATATCTGTTTACAGAAATATCATTTTCAATCACCTCTTTCGAACACATAATCTTTGTTCATCTAAGTATAAAAACAAAAATATCAACCAAATCATTAAAGCTGCTACAAAAATGGGTTATCCCAAAAAAAAAATTATTTATTCATTAGTATATCATTAAATATCTTTGTATAACTTAGAAAATAATAATAATAATAATAAATACCTATATAAGGTATAATAATAATATTTAAAAATAAATAAATAAAAATGTGGCGGATGGGAGGGGAGATATTTGATTAAAGAGGAAGGGTGATGTTGTTTCGCTAGTTGGCTGGGAGGGTTGTTCAATTAAATAATAATAATAAATAAAATAAAAAAAAAACTCTTTAATCGTTAGATTTAATTATATGCTTTTTGGCTATTGGTGGATTCCTAAGTTTAAATTGTACAAATTATCCAATTCCTATAATAATTTAAAAAGTACAATCACAAAAAGAAAAATAAAATAAAATAAAATAAAATAAAATAAAAAATAAATTAAATTAAATAAATAAAATAATAATAATAATAAAATTAATTAAAAATAGAATAATAATAAATTAAAAATAAATAAAAATTGCTTTGATTTGCTTATCCTCACATGTGTGCCTTTTGGGATTATTGCTTGTAATTGAGGCATTTTACATCTTAAAATTTATTTCTATTATTAAAAATTGAGATTAAAGATTTATTACTTCAGGTTTAACTTATATTAATTTCAACAATTAAAAAAAAAAAAAAAAAAATAAGTCTTCTCTTAAAAAAAAAAAAAAAAAAAAAAAAAAAAACAGTAATTGCTTGTTTAATCCTAAAACTTTTTAATTGACTTATACTGTTTATCATACTTTCCGATAGATGGTGCAAGCACACACATGTAAGTTTTGCTGTAATTAAATTCCGATCCATGAAAGATTTTAAGTTTTATGTTTTAAGTATAAAATTAAAACAAATTTAACTAAATTAAGAAACTGAATTAAGAATAGAATTACAAAGTGAATTTAATTGTTATTGAAATTGATCAATTGTAAATTTTTTATCGATTAATCGATGATTGTCTGGAGTTTATTTTATTATCATTTTTATGATGGCAACTTGTTACTCTCTGTGTTTGGTGTTGACCTGACAAGTGGTTAAATCTTTGATTTTTTTTTTTTTTTCCTTTTTTTCTCTCTGGATTCTTTGATGGTTTGCTTTAATATTTTATTCATTCCTCTTTGAAAATGATTTTGTTGGAAGATCGGAACACAGACTGTATTTTTGGCTAGAATTAGCTATACAGTTTTACGAAATCTTGCAGGTTCTGCTTATGGAAGTACATGTTTCCCTGATGAGCTAATACTTCTATTTTTAAGCATTTATTAATTCAATTCTTATTTCCTGTGGTCTATTTTCATACTTTTTAATACAATTCTCATTTTTAGATACTTTTTTAATAAAAATTTTATTGAGAACCTTCATCAATTTCGAAAAAAAAAAAAAAAAAAATTCTTTCCCCTTCAAAGTTTTATGGTCCTTTTTACTCATGTTGGCGTAAGTAATTTAAATTGGTTTTGTCTTTTAATTGGAACTAAAAATGAATCATAAAATTTCTGTGCAAGTTTTTAAACTGTGTTACAATCAGTTTTATTTTTGTGGTGTTGGTATTATCATGTATGTATTAAATGCTAAATTTTATAACGATACTGAATTCTTAAATATATATATATATATATATATATATATATATATATATGATGACTATAACATATCTTAAATTCAGTTTTAATTTAAGTAATTTGAATATTGAGAGACTTGTAGAAATTGATATACGAATAAAGATTTTCTAATATTATTGTTTTATTCTTTTATGTTTAGGTAATTCAATTCATCTTTAATAAGGAAATTAGTAACTACATATAATGATCCAATCATTATTTTTACTTTTAGTAATTAAATAATTCATTTCTTAAAAGATTCTCTCTGTTTTTGAAATTCAATTTAAGTTAAATAATTTTACTATAGAGAGATTGGTTGGAAATGATATCCGAATAAAGGTTTCCAAATATCAGTTTTATTTATTTATTTATTTTTTTCTTTTCTTTTTTTAAGGTAATTAAATTCAGCTTTGCTATATTAAGAAATACATTAAAAATTAATAATTATATTGATAAAGCCTTTTTTTTTTATAATTAAATAATTCAATTTTAAAAGATTATTACTATTATTTGTGATGAATATATCTTAAATTCAATTTTGATTTAAATAATTTTACTATTGAGAATTTGGTGGAAATCGATATTTGAATACAAACTTACAAAAATCAGTTTTATTCTTTCCTGTTTAAGTAAATCAATTCAGCTTTGTTATATTAAGAAATTAATAATTATACATAGAAATCCTAACATTACTTTTTCTTTTAGTAATTAAATAATTAAATTTTAGGAGATTCTCTAAAAATTTTCTTGATGAATATAATATCTTAAATTCAGTTTGGATTTTGATGCATTATTTATTGATAAAATTAAATACTGATATAAACAATGTTACTTCCTAAGTTTTATTCTGTAGTGTTTTATAAATTTGAATAATGAAATTATTCCATTTAGAAAATTTCTAAAAAGTTACTTTTTATTCGGTGATTCGGTATTCATTCAATTAACTTTATTTTTTAGAAATTGGCGAATGCTCAAATAAAGAATTTCATGTATCTATTTTATTATTTTTTGTTTAGGTAATTAAATTAATCAAATTTCTTGAAAAATCATTGAAGTAAATTTGCTTTAATTCGCTTATGTTTATTATTATTATTATTATTATTTTGAAAGCTGTGGGCGAAATGAGAATTTTAACGGTTTCTGATGTAATGTTCAAGTAATTTGATATGGAAAATCATCCCTTCGAAAAATTTCACAAAGAAATATATATATATATATATTTTTTTTTTCCATAATAATTATATTTATTTATTTGTTGGTGAATGAGAGTTTTTGTATGATAACAAACATTTCAAAATCAGTTTTACTCTTTAATGTTAAATTATATTTGCATACGAAATCCTTTCGTTTATAAATGAAATTAAAATATTCGAATTTTATGTCATGTACTTATATCAAAATCTCGAACCTGATTAAGGATAATGAAAACAATTCAGCGCTATATTTATACTCAAAACTCTCAAGCATTTTCTCAATAAATAAATAAAATATAATAAATAAAAATTACTTATTTAATAGTTTATTTAATAGTGTAAAGATTCATGTATATGTTTATATCAAATCTTATTACTGGTTCATCACATTCATGTAATTTTAAATATTAAGAAATGTTTAAAACTGGATAATTATTGTATTAAAAATGTACCTGTAAATACTAGTTACTAATGAAAAATAAATATTTTTCCCCCCAATTGCTTTGTCGAAGTTGTACGATTCATATTTAAAATAAGCCCAAGTTAGCCATAATATGAGAAACATGCATATTCACTAATTATGAAACAAACTTATTATCAATTCTGATGTATTCTAACGATTTTTTCCTCATTCAAAAACTTCAGTATCCTTCTCACGTAAAACATATTCGTCGAGCACTTCCAATAATTTCCTTTTAAACACATCAATATGACGACAGCGTCCCTATTGAAAGCCCACTCATTTCATCAGCATGGAAATTGCTTCTGTGTGTTTACATTATCGTTTATTAATTCCCATACGCAAAATATTGCACGCAATATCATCCAGTAGCACTGTTCCATGCTCGAAGACTATGATTACTTTGAAACGGCTCGTCAATTGCGAATCCAGAAGAGGTCCTATCGGTATCTTTGATCACCCCAGTGGAAGTATCTGTAAATTGTTGTTAGAGATGCTACATAATGGTTTTTACCTCAAGGCATACTCGACGTTTTGCTCTCTGATATCTGCCATTATATCCATCAACTGAATGGCAGCCAACGTAACTGAAATATGCCATATTTTGTTATGGGAGTGAATTTTCTTGTCCCGCAATTATGCAGTGACAGGCAGTTAAGGGATATTATTTCTGGTTCTTGTAGCATACAAAATTGTTGTTAAATCATGTTTGATAAAAACATAACAATTTTTGATGAATAAAATACTCATTGAGAAATAACGATCTAATATTTATTGCTTTATGCACGAAATTTTTTATAATTATGGTGTTGAATAGTAAATAAATTAGCAAATTTCACTTTCAATAAGTTTGATTTGTGTGATGTTTTACTTATTTATTTATTTTTATTTTATTTTTACGATAAATTACGCATAAAATTAACTGCACGCAATTTGGTAAAAAGATAGGGGGAGAAAAATAAACGAGTTCATTCATTGTTAAACCATAGCCTCCTAAACTAGATGCCAGTCGCGTGGCTCGGAATCTTAGCAATAGTTAAAGCGGTAGACAGCGCCACCTGGTACAGATTGCGCGACTTTTTTATTCAACAGCCACCCAAAGTTTTTTCAAGTGGGATATGATATACATAAAAGGCGAATAGAATCGAAGAAACGTCAATTATATATATCATATATCACGTCTTAAAATTCTTGGTGACAGTTGAATAAAAAAATTGCACAATCTGTACCCGGTGGCGCTGTCTACCGCTTCAACTGTTGTTAAGTTTCCGAGTCACGCGACAGGCATCTAGTTTAGGAGGCTATGGTTAAACATGTCTATTAAATTAACTTTACACAGGGAATAAATAAACAAATTGTTATTTTTTCTTAAGCTATTTTTTAAGTTAAACAAAGCAAGGAAAAAACTTATGTTTTAAGTGTCAATTCAACAATGTTATATTAACGCATACTTATGCTTAAAATTTATATTACTTTCTCTCTCTCAGACACATAAGAAAATATACATTTTAGCTTCAGATTTAATAAATAAAAATTATTTTGTCATCTTTATTAAACTATATGACTTACACCTGAGTAATTAAATCCTCTTCCTGCATAATACAACTTAAACTATCAACCAGACACAAATATTTTGTTTTTAAAAATTATCAAACAAAAAATATATATAATAGAAAATTTCATTCCAAATTGAATCACTCAAAGCTAATTTAGTTTTACATTAAATAAATTACACCAGTAATTTTAAAATGTTAATTATTATTATTATTATCATCATTTTAATAACTTATTTATTCCATTTTCAATTGTAAATAAAAGGCCGAATGAAATGTAGTCATGCGAATGTAAAAGAAACATTTTTGCTAGTTATAAAAATATAAAGAACTGAACGAATAAAAATTGTAGCACTTCAATTCATAATATTTTTCTTCATTCTTTATGGATGTGTAAATTACTAATGCTGAAGTTTATCAAAGCAAGCTGTTTAATCACACTATGAATCACTAGATGTTACCCATGCCAATTCCACAGCATGTTGATTATAAACTATAAAAATTAATATCTTCTGTAAATTTTCAGATAAAAATGTTATATTTAACTTATACTTAATTTTACATTTGTATTATATCCTGGGGCATCTCTTAATAACGGAACAGCAACAGAGTTATTGCATTTTGGGAGAAATCTTTCCAAAATGGGAGGAAACATCGCATTCAAAACAGCATATCGGAAAAATAAACCGTTTTTCGATATCCTGCTTCAATGTCTTGCAACAAGAACCTGGAAAATAATCAACCGCGTTCCCTAAGTTGAAGATGAGGTATCTGATTCCCGCAACAAAGCCCAGAAACCTCCTAAAATATCCCAAACAGCGCAAAAGCAAGCAGTTTTCGCATGATCAGCAGTTGGGGTAAAATTTTAGAATCAATATTTACTAACAAACAAAGTGAAGGGAAGGGCAGAGGGGAAAGACCCTGAAGGGAGGGTGGAGGGGATTTCAGGGCGAAGAGGATTGAGGAAGCAGACGCATAAAATCCTTCCCTCTTGATCCCGACACGAGACAAAGACAAATTACCAGGGATTTGGGCGTATTAGGGGGCAGCGCTTCCTCCCACACCCAACGCCTTTTCCCACTCTAGGCAGCAGCAATGAGTCCAAGGGTTGTTGTGAAGAAGATGCCAAAATAGTGTGTCCCTCCGGCACAAAGGGATCAGGACATCATACACGGGAGGATGCTTTGAGTTTGCCATGCAGCTTTCGGGAACCAGTTTGTGCGCTAGGCTGATCAACAAGTTGGAAGCTTCTACAAACGAAAGATTTTATTTTATATACCTTATTTACGCATTCTCTCTCATACATACCATGCAAAAATAAGGCTCCATTTTATCGAAATGTGTATATTACACTATGTTCCAAATCTTTTAGTGTTACGAGAAAGATTTTTTTTTTTTATTATTATTATTAATAAAAAAAACCTTGTGTACATCGGATTTTAAAGTTGGTGGCGAGCATTTTCTTGAGGATTACAAAAACTAGATATTTTTTTTTTTTTTTTTCTATTTTATGAATCCTTAACCTTTTGAGTAAAAGATGACAGTAAAACAATATTTAAAACTATTCGATTGCAATACGAGGGAAATTTTACTAAGAAAAACTGATGGTGTGTTTTCTTATACATAGTTCGCAAATTAGTAAATGTGTTAGACTGAGCAACAAGTTGTAATTCCTTATAAGCATGCAGAGCATTTCATTTTATATGTTATTCAGTCATGCCCATTTTTTTTTTCATTATTATTATTATTATTATTATTAAAAAATAAATGTGGTTATAACAAAATTCATAACAATAAAAAATAATAATAATAATAATAATAAAACAGTATTTTGAAAAATGTATTTTAAACTACAGTAGCATCTTGAAAGCAATTTTATAAACATCTTTAAATAATAATAATAATAATAATAATAAATTTAAAAAAAAATACTTGTAGTTTACAAATTTGTTTTTATTTCTATTACACATTTCATGAAAATAAATATATAAAATAAAATAAAACTCAAGGAAACTAACTAGTTTTTTGTCTATAATATCAATTATTATTGTTTTCAAAAACAGTTATTAGAAAATTTAAATGCTGAACTTGTGCTAGAAAGATGCTTAAATAAAAGTTAATATAAGAATTTATAATATGCTGAAACTTTCAAAATTTTAATATTAAAAATTTTGCTTGAATATATTAAATAATTTTATTCTGACAAGTTATCGATTGTCAAAGTCATAAATCCTATCATATAAATTATTAAAAAAAAAAAAAAAAATTTAATTTTCTTAAGCAGCATTTAAATTTCTGGCGTGCAATTGGCTTATAAACAAGTTTTAAGCTCTGTAAAAAGAAATATTTGATTTTATCCTTAAATATTTTTGTTTTTACTAAATACTGAATTTTAAATTTTCATTTAATAAAGATGTAATATTATTGCATCTATATTTCATAGAATCAAAGAAAATATAGAAAATAGCAAGTGGTTATTAAGTAAAATACTTAAAAAAAATTTATCATAATAACTATTTAACTCGCAACTTACAACATAGTACATCAAAACTACATTCAGAAAAGAGAAAACAGGAATAAAAATCCTTTTTTAAGATAATAAAATAAAAGCTATGACCATTTAAAATAGAACAGTCTTGTAAAAAAAAAAAAAAAAAAAAAAAAAAAAATCATTTAAACAATATACTGTCAGTATTCGACTTTAAATCAATTTCATTAAGTAACTTGAATATATAATAATAATAATAATAATAAACTATTTAAAAAGTAGTGTATTCAAACAGTCATTTACATAAAACCTTCTGCTCCGTAAAAGCTTATTTGATAAATAATAAAATCATCAAATGGGTACTATGTTTGGTACCACATAAAGTTTTTACATCAACAGCATTTTATAGGCAATTTCATAATTTAATTTTCTATATTCATTGTTCAATTTCATTGAATATTCACTATTATTTTTTTTTTTTGTGTGTGTGTGTGTGAGAGAGAGAGAGAGATATTATACTATATTTCAAAGTTATTTTTAAAATGTTTCTTGGGGTCCTGAAATATTAAAATTTTTATAATTAAATTTAAATGTTATGTGTAAAAAATGTTCGTGTAGCAAACTATTTTCTTTGGATATAAA
Source organism: Salticus scenicus (assembly GCA_963930645.1). NCBI lineage: Eukaryota > Metazoa > Arthropoda > Arachnida > Araneae > Salticidae > Salticus > Salticus scenicus. The sequence continues at coordinate 173,488,222 of OZ005656.1, read as the reverse complement.
GTAAATTCTTCTATAAGTTTCGTTTTATTTATTACAAGCAGGCTACGCCCGCTTCGCTGGTCACTATATTTAAGTGAATTTCAAAACAACTGGGTCAGTATTTATTTTTTACATCACATTATAAATAAAAACTAAAAAAATTACATTGAGATTCCTCCAAACATCACTTCGGGTACCCGCTGCTTACGGCAGCGCTTTTTCTGCCCGCACTGCATCGGGTCCAGGTTGCCACTGCCTGCAGAAAGGTCTTTCTTGGGCACTTCAATTTGGGTATTTATCGACGACAGGTGGATCTGCTATTATTCAAGAACTATGATTTTAAAGATGACTGTATCTCAGCATCTATTAAATATTTTAGTTTTTGAACCATGTATTTTATAGCCCCCGCTATTTACACTATATTACGATTTGATTTCGACCAATATAATAAAATAAAAAAAAAGTAGATTTTCTTTCAAAAAGAATTAAATGCATAAATAATAATAAGTTTAATCCTTTGTGCTATATACTACCGCATGTTTTCCCGATAAATACTATAGATTAAAAAAAAAATTAAAAATAAAAAGTTGTTACACTATAAAAATCATACATAAACATAACTGTTACAAATACGATTTTAAATTTCAATATACTTAATTTTTTCTATTGCATTACCATTTTATTTTCAATAAATATAATATATTAAAAAAAAAAGAAAACAAATTTCGCCTTCAAATGAATGAATATTAAATAAAAAAAATGGGTAGCATAATAGCTGTTGCTAAGGTATGCAGACGATTGCAATAAAAGAATAAATTTATAAAAAATGAAACATAGAAGCCAATATTTAAAATTGAAAAATAAAATCAATTAAAAATTTTCAAATTCGAAATTCGAAAAAAATCTCGATGAGATGCACACCTGCAGGATTCCAGGTACAGGTATCCATCGGCCAAGTTTTGTAGCTCTGCGATCGTTAGTGTGAGCACCAGAGCGCAGACAGACACACACTTCTCTTTATTTTTATAGATTATTTTTAGGACTATTAACATGTTCTTTATTTAGTTATAATGAAGTATTGATTATTACTGCTTATAATGCTATTTATTAGAAATTTTAAAATAGAATTTTCACTATTAAAATGTTTAAAAAGAGAACTTCAGTTATTGTAGCTGTAGATGTTAAAGTCGGCACGAGGGTCCCAGGGCAAATTGAAGTGACCCCCTGCCCCGTGTAAAAATATATTCCTTATATATTCTGAACGTATTTACATAGGCTGAAATTCTGTTATCGTTGAAAATACTAAAAAAGAAAGAAAGAAGAAAAAAAAAAAAAAAAAAAAAGATTAAATCTTTATTTTTAATCATGTAACTGTTAAAAGTAAAAATATTCTAAAAATATGATTAATATAAAAATAAAATGATATTTTTGAAATGTATATATATAAAGCCAAAATTTTAATGTTTAAAATACGTACATCCTTTTTTGTATGTAATGCGTGTGCTTTTGTATATCTCAGTATTAGGTATTGCAAGTATAAGAATGATTTGATATTACTTTTATTTATTTATTTATTTATTTTTTAAATTAGTTTTTTAAAAGGCAATAGAAATTAAAGCAATTAAAAAAAAAATGAAAATTCATTATTTTATAAAGAATAGAATATTTATTTAGTGTATAAAGAATAGCTCGATAGAAAAAATAATGAATCTCTTAAGTATATATTTTGAACTGATATATTTTGAACTGGTTTTATGTATAATATTTGAATTTTTCTGTTCAGTACAGTACTCAATATAGGAAAAGAAAAATAACCAATAATTGAATAGTTTGATTGCATTTTAGCATTAAAGAAAAAGATTTTATAAAAATCTACGAGCTTTTAAAAATTTCGCTTGTAAATTGCAAATAGTTTTAGCTTTTGCATTGCACTATGCGTCGCCTCTTTTAGGTTCATCTGTTCAGTGTTATTCGTTGCTCGATCAATTTGATCTTGCTTTCGACCTTTATATTTCGTTTCATATTTATTGGAAATAAGTTACGAAGTACATTGATACTCCTACGCAATCGTGTTGACGTCTTGTATACAAAGCTTTAAAAACACCTGTATAGCCAACATGGTAGTAAAGGGCACTCACCAAATATTTGCTGAGATTTGTTCATAAATTTATGAGCTATTTTATCGTCGTAGAAAAACACAAAACTAAACATCGAAATTCGGAAAAGAATCGAACTCTCTTTAATGTAATTATTCTAGTATATTGTCATCAAAATAGTGGCTGTTCAATAAATTTCCCGGTTAATATCATCTCTTTTCTTCCTTTCTCCCCTCCCCCCTCAAATCCAAAAGTGATATTTTTCTAAATAATTTGGGAACATATGCTAGATTTTCTATCTTAAAAATAGCACATTTTAATAGCTGCATTGAATGTGCGGATGTATATATATAAATATATATATATTTTTTTTAATTCTAATTTGACAACCATAAAATATAACTGAACCTTTCATACGGGGTTATTTAAAGTTTTTCATATTAGTATAACGAAATATTTTCCCATTCTTATTTTTATTTATTATGGATTTTATTACTTAATGGTGTAAAATAAATTAAATGAGTAACCTAATTAAGTTTATTATAACAATTTCCAATTTAAATTTGAATTATAACAAACATTTTCATGATATTCATCTGCTAATTGCAAATTATTGCTATGATAAATTGCAAAATAGTGTTAATATACGTGATGAATTGTATTCTCTCTATGAGAAGACTGACATTTTAAAAATAGTAAATGCGAATAAATAAATAAATAAAATATAATAAAATAAAACTCTGCCAATTTATCAGAAAAAAAAAAACCTGTCAGCTGATGTGCACCAGGAAAAATCTGTATTTTTACCAGGAAAAAAAAAAAAAACTGTTCTTTTTAACGAAATTTTTTTTTTTTTTAACAACGAAAAAGCGTGTTTTTTTCTTTTTAATTGTTTTTTAATGAACTTTAATTTTTTAACAGTAAAAAACCATCACTTTAACACTCTCTCTGGGAATTTTTACGAAGATTATTGTTATACAACTTACCCCAATAGATTTCGAACTCGCATAATCTTTTGCTTCATAGCTGCTATGCCTTGGCACCTTGGCTTTTACAGACAGGAGTAACAAGCTCTGATATAATTTATTACTGACTACACAAAATTTATTCTTTGTTAAAACAAAAACAAAAAAGTTCGAAAAAGATTATTTTTTTCTGTTAAAAATGTAGTTTTTTATGGTTAAAAGAAGAATTTTATTTTTCAGTGATAGGAGTTTTTTTTTTTTTTTTTTTTTTTTTTTGGGGGGGGGGGAGGAGGGGGGAGAGCTTGCAATTTTTATTTATATTTTTTAGGGAGTGGATTGTATTTCAATATTTCAAAATGTAAATCATGCCATGTAACTAAAGGTCGAAAACTCTGGTACTGTTGGATGCTTGAGTTGAGGGAGGAGGGGGCCCAGCTAAAAAAAATCTTCAAAAAACTATTTAAAAAAAAAAAAAAAAAAGAAAAACTGCAGAAAACTACAGATAATCTGTAGGTATTTAGAACACTAATAAGTGTAAGAGAAAAAAATAATTACCTGCAAATTTTTTGCTTCCAATTATTCTGCAGATTTTATGATTCTTGTTCCAAATGCCTTCAGATTATCGAGATTTTTTTTTTTTTTTTTTTGTAGTCTTTCTGCAGATTTTTTTTTAGCTGGGGGACTACCCAAAGAAGAAGAAAAAGAGAGAGAGAGAGAGAAACTGCTTTTTCTTTGAAACAGTTTTTTTTTTTTTTTCTTTTTTTAATTATGGATTTATTTGTGTAAAAATTACAGTTTTTTTTTTTTTACAATGTACTTAACAAACGACCTTCAAACAAAGTGTAACAGAAAAGAAACTGGAAAAGTCAAAGAGCCTATGTTACTTCAAAAAGCAAAATAATTTTCGAGCTAATTAAATATAATTTTTTTAATTAATAACTGCACACACGCATATTATTACAGAGGGTTGAATAAATAAATAAAATAAATTTCTTCAGTTTAAAAAATGATAAGTGCCGTACAATGTTTCTTTTTCATGTGTAATTTGTTGTAAAATTGTCAAGTAAAACATTTTTAGAAACTAATCATTCGTTATATTTTATAATACAATGCATAATATGAGTGTAAGTATGTGTGTGTGTGTAAAGATAACATTAATAAAATGGAATAGATCCTCCCCTCCCCCTTCCCCAAGAACGTGATTCGCATTTCTTCTGATAATAAAAATTCTGTTGCAGTAATTAACTTTATGAAGAGTTTTACATTGCATTCAGTATCAAAGATGAGCCAGTGGTACCAGTGGTTTTACCGAAAGCTAATTTTAAAAAACAAACTAGCGAAATGATATTTGATATATTCAAAGATAAATTTTAATCTACGTTTTCTTGAAATTTATCCAATTTTCTAATTTGTTTTTCCTGCAGAATAAAATATTGAAGAAATCTAACCGGTTTAGGAATTAGCGGATTTCGTTTTCACAATCAAAAAACAATAATAATAATAAATATAAGAACTATCTTTTACCATGCAACTCACGTAATGGCAGCGATAAACAATGATCCCCCCGCGTTTTCGACGGTTCCCTGCATGTTATCTCAGCGGCGTCGAATGCGCTTACATGCGGCGTACGCAAGATCGAGGCATCCGACAGGTTTTCATCGGCTTCGACCGAATCTTTACAGCCGAATCATCTACGTGGAGATTCCCCGCAGTTCAAACTACGTCAAATGCCAAACCAATGGCGGATTGTTTGTTTATAAATTAAATACGAAAAGTTAATCCGGATAGGTTTGTGTTTAATATCGTATTGTTTTTAATATCGTTTGATTTTATTTGGCATAACCTTACCAGTTTTCTTTGCAAATATATTGATAAATTCAAATTACTTCTCAATTAAATTATTTTAAAGGTTCTGAGAGAAAAGTGAAATGTGGGAATTTTGATGAAGGAGGAGGGGGGGGGGGGCGAATTGTTGTTGAGAAAAAATTAACATTGTTTATTTTTGTTACTTACTAAATAATGGGTTTATTAATGTTATATTTCATTTGCATTCTTATTCCTCTAATCTGAGACGAAATATATTTATATATGTATATTTATTTATTTATATTAATAATATGAAAATAATACTTTTTCCAGAAAAATATTCTGTGCATCACATTTAATTGTGTGAGAGGTATTGCGAATACACCTTATTAATGTTTAATTTCAATATGTAAATTGAAATCTCCTGTTTATTATTATTTAATAATTAAAAAGTACCTGTAATCTGTTTTCTTAACTGTTTGCAGAAGATTACATTATTAATTAATCTTTTTTGAAATGCAATTATTTTTTTCTAAAATAAGATTGTAAACATAGTCAAATATCAAAATTTGTTTACATTCAACCAAATTATATTTACATAATAATCTGCAAAATATATTTTGACTCTGGAATTATATTTATAAATTAGTTACCTTTTAGACATGTATATAACTCAAAATTTCGAACAATGTAAATATTGTGTTAAATAACAGTTTTTATTTTGGTTACTCATAATCTTTTACCACTGGTTACTTTTCCTCTCAACTACTGCAGGCAATAGACTCTACTCTAGGCGGACTTTTTTTTTTTTTTTTTTTTTTTTTTTTTTTAACATTATGTTGTGGTGGCGCTTATTTTATAATAGCTTTGGTGTCAGCGTACAAAATTTTCATTCACCTTCACTCAGCTAATTTTACGTGCATTCTCCTACAATCCTTATTTATGTTATAAACCATTCTCAATTTGTTGGATGAATCCAAACGTACATATCTATCTTAATATGCAACGAGATGCCTCTAATTTTTTTTTATTTTTATTATTATTATTATTATTCCAGTTCACAATTATCTCTTCTTAATATTTTTTTTTTTTTTTTTTTTTTTTTTTAATAGATCATCAGAAATATTAAATATAAAATTCTAATGAATATTCTGAAGAAACTCTATAACATTTTTTAACATTTATTAAAAAAAGAATCATTTTTGCCTACTTCATTATTATGCATTATTATTATTATGAGTTTTCTTTTATGAATTTGTGACAGTATTTCAATTGCATGCTGTGATTGCAATCGAATTTCATTTATTTTGTTTATTCAGCGGGATAATAATAATAATAAACAGTGCTTTTAAAAAGGATGTTCGCGAAAAACGTTTGCATATTCGAAAAATATTATTTGGGTGTTGGTAATAACACAAAATTGTAATAATTTGGCAGTTTGAGACCCAAAATATATGATGCATTATCCAGAAAATAAATAAATATATAAATAAATAAATATATCAAGTTAACTTTACTCATTTGCGTTTAAATAATGATTAGATGATTATTATTTATTATTATTATTAGAACCTCAAAAAACGGTAGATTGTGTAAACGTTTGAATCTAAACACTGTAAAAAAATTCCTGCAAAAATACGATATTTTCTTAATATAAACACAACATAAGTTTCTGTAAATTCTTACAATACTATAAAAACAATAAATGAAATCTGTCTTACTTCACATTATGCTATACATCAGTGGCGAAAATTTCAAAAAGTTCGTTAATGCTTTTGTGTAAAATGTAAAAAAAATTGCACTTTTTTTCTTTTTTGCATAAAACTTTTAAATTTACAGCAAATGTTTCTAGCAAACTGTAGCAATTACATGTAAATGTTTTCACAGTAAACTGAAAATTACAACAAATGCTTTCACAGCAAACTGCAAAAATTACAGTAAATGATTACACAACAAACTGTAAAAATTACAACAAATGCTTTCACAACAAACTGTAAAATTCTAATAAATGTTAGCTATAAAAATTACAGCAGATATTTTTACAGCAAACTGAAAGATTACAGCTAATGCTTTTACACTAAACTGTAAAGTTTCAGCACATTTGAGTAAAACTACAGCTAATTTATTTTACAGCAAACTTATAAAAATACAGTACACTGAATAGGCCTTACTTTTAGCAGCACACCGTGCCGTAATATTACACAGAATTTTTTTACAGTGAATATTTTTATTATAGAATTTAAAGCTTTATATATATATATAATATATTGTAAATGATTTCTTTTTTGGGGAATATGAATAGTTTATGACTCAAAATATTGTATTATTAAATATGAATAAAAATGCAACCATGTTTTCTTTTCTTTGGATTTCATTTAAATAATAAATATTAAACATATGTATATTTTTGTGTCGTTTTCTGTGCTATACTTTATTTATCTATTTGTTGATACAAACTAGAAAAGATTTCATATTTATATTGTTTAGATATAAAATATTCATAAGAAAAAACATTGATTCAATACTTTTAAATTAAAATTGGTCTGAGGTTGCTTCGTCTGCTCTGGTAAAAACTAATTTTGCCAATTTATGAAAAATCCAAAAATTCATGTTCGAATCCTGCACTGGTTATTTTTCGCTCTTTTAAAAAGTAATTCAGCCAATGCTTCAGAAATCTATTGTGTTTGTGTAAATAGTCCAAATTCTATTCAAATTAAGATTGCTTAACCTAAACTATTGACAATAGTTTTATTAGTTACTTTTATCAATTTGATTAAGTGTATGATCAGAATAATAAGTGTTTTTATTTGGAGAATGTAACCCCTCTCCCCCTACCTGCGTCGGGGTGCGCTAATGCTAAAAAGTAATGGAAAGCACTTAGTAGATTTGCTTTTGCAACTTCATTGCGTAAATAAATTTTCTTATTTAGTGGAACACTTTTATTTTATTTTATTCTACATTACAATTGTTTTATTTAAGGCGGATCTTATGAGAAATGATTTTTTTATATTTATTTAAAATAACATTTTTCTTTCTTTCTTTCTTCCTATGTTTGTACAATTGTTGGTTTTTATATTTCTCTTTGTCATATAAACTAAGAATATACGAATGAATTTAACAAAAATAAAAGGCAGATTTTTCTCATGAGTCTAAAACCTGACTAAAGAAAGAAAAAAGAGACAGTTCTGCTTAAATTTTCATTTTGCTTGCGTTTCAAAATTCCTCTTGAATACTTCGCTTACTGGTAATTGCAGACAGGTTCGTGAAATCGTTTATTTTATTCAACTGATCTACCATTTGACTCTTTTGGTTTTGAAGATTTTAAAGGTGCTTAGGTCGTTATCCTCATAGGTACTTCTAACCTGTTTCTTACCTTGGACTTTCATGGACAAGGTGGTACATCGTCGACCCCATTCACCACCCCTGTTCTACGAAAGTGGCAGAGACCTGACCCCTCGCTTATTCACTTCCCCCAGTAAAACATGTTCCCCCCAACTCTGCCAGTTCCCTTTTATCCTGCTTCTCCCAAAGCCACGAACGGCACGGTTCTAGCTGGTCTGGCTTGCTGCAGATAGCTTGAAAATGCGGACCAAACCATCATTTATCATGCTCGGCTTGCAGATATACAACCGCGTTGCTATAGGAACACTAACAAACTGCTCTTTTCTGTTTACCCTCTCGTCTACCCCTCCTTTGCCCAATCTCTTTACAAGCCCACCCCATCTCTTTACCCACCCCCACCCTGGGTTCGTTTCTCATCCTGCAAACTCCAGAAAGCTCGCTCAGGTTTTCAAAGTTCCGCTGCTGTCTTCTTTTCTCTTGCTTCGTTCCATTATTATTTTTCTGGCATTTTTCACCCTTCTGTCTCTCTTGGTCGGGGCGTTGCTATTTTCGAAAGACAGTCCGGTGCGCATAGGGCCCTCGCATAGCGGCAGGGGGCGCTGTGGCCGAGAATGGTTGAGAAGGATTAGTTTTGCGTGGAAGGTGTATTTGCGTGCGACTTTGAACCCGTTTCGGATTACTGGAGAAAGAGAGGGGAAGAGACGCTAAAATTCTTAACACCAAGGAGAATACACTGGTGAAATTATGCTTAATAAATATGCGGCCACTTTTAAAATTTCTCACATCCAAAATCCACTTATTACCTGCCTCTTACATAGCTATTAAAACTACTTCTGTTTTCCTTTGTAAACTACTGTTTGCTGATTTTCCTTTGCATGTTTTATTGTACATTAAAATCTTAACTTTTGAGCCAGTGACATAGGTAAATTTTATGATAAAAATTAATTGTGATAATAATGCATAGTTGAATTCATTTTTTTTTTTTTTTTTAATTCTTTTAATACTCTTACTCCCACAATGGAAATAGTAGAAATCAAAATGCGAAATGAGAAAAAAAAAATTGTTTATATATATGCATAAAAAAAATGCTCTGGACGTCTTTTTTAATGTATATTGATAACGATGTTTTAATGAAGAACAATATATATTATGCAATAGTGTTTGCAGCAATAATAACAATATTACGGAATTTGATAGTTTCCTCTTTAACGTTGGATCTTAGCAATAAATCTTTAAATCTAACCTAATGACTTTTTTTTACTGATTTCCAAAAGATAATTTGCACCCATTTTGACCAGTGTTCAAATATACATTGTGGCATACCAAAATTATAAATAAATGAAAAATGTTCATAATCACATTACATAAAATCTTTCTAAATATTTTCTTACAGGTTCGTACCTTAGAGCATATATTTGACCAGAGAGCGCGTCCTTCATCGAAGGATGTAACCAACATAAAAAATCACTTGATGAGTGCTTTTCAAGTTTTCACCAATGAAGGTCACTTGCCACACCCCTCAACCAAATTTCAGACAATGAGTGTCAAAGATTTTTTTTTATTGTATCATCCAATTATGGATGGATCTGGCCGTTTCACTAGTCACGTGACCAATGGAAATCATCCTCGATCTTCGTTACCCTTTCAATAGGAACTTTAGTACTGAATACTCTCTCTAGTCAAATATATGCTCTAGAGTTCGTACAGAAGCCTTTTATTGTTTATTCTTAATTCAAGAATTTATGCACGTGAGAGAAATGTAATAATATAACTACTTTGATGACTGTTTCATCTTATACGCGAAAACTTTTTTTGCTGAGAACCTCAGCGTGAGGAAGCTATTAAAAGACTTTCCATCTTAAGTGTAGCAATTGTGTTGATCGTCCACACTCAGCAAGAGCAGCAGATGGTTTCGCTTTTCAGAGGACCCCCTACCCGAAAATTCAAATTGGACTTGAATAGCAGGGCCCCAAATTCAAATGCACATCGGTTCGAACAAGCAAGGTTTGTTATGCTTCGCTGGCATTCTATAAAACGAATGGGGAATCCTTGCCGTGCATCGCTGGGCGCTTAGACCCCTTTTTCGGTCCGGGAATAAATGGGGTTAATTTTGTAAGGCCCTTCCGAGATACATTGCCGGGGGACCACGTGAATTTTTAAAATCAAGGGAGAATGGGGGGAGAGCCCTGTGCTTCCAAAAGGCGAGGGTAGTTTGGTTCTCTAAATTTCTGTTAGTTCATTGAGGCAGAAGCAGTTTTGTAGGGCATTATCAGCTTAAATCTGTCAGCCAGATTAATTCGACAATAGAAAGGGCAACAAAGCGTAGATGAGCATTACACTTATGATCATGTATGCAAAACTTTTGATGCAAAATATTAGACATTGAGATCCAAACGTGTATAAAAGTTTGAATAACGTAAAATAAGAAACTAAAAGTTTTTTTTTTTTTTTTTTATGAGTCTTTTTTAAATAGAAAAAGACATAAAGTACCATTAAATTTGTATTTACTTTGAAGAAAATATTTTAACAGTTAAGTTTTTTGTTTACTAGTTTTGCACATGTATCGATAAAAGTAAATCAGAATTAAAAAAAATAATAATAAAAAAAGCAAAATGATGTCAGGAATTTTTTTGGAACTAAATACTATACCAATATTTCACATGTGGATTCCATTAAAATAGTCAAACAGAAATATACAACTTAAAAAAGACTTTAAATACTGGTTTTGTAAAGAAAAAGCAAAACACAATGTATTTCTAATTCTGTAATTTTTACATTTTTCCACAATTACTCTGAAATCTTTATCTTGTGATTTATAGTATAACAGTTCATGATATTCGACATATCTGGAAATATACTGCTTTGTAGTATTTGAATTTAATTCCTGATATTTGTTTCTGTTGCTTATTGTTATGAATAAATAAGGTGCAATAATATTTTACCCAAATTATCTAATTTGGAATCAGAGGCATATTTCATTTATTTTATTTTATTTTATTTTTATCCCATTATTTAAGTAACGGTGAAGTTAAAAATTTTTAGTTGTTTAAAAAATAAATAAACATGAATATCTTGATAATTTAAAACTTATGAGATAATCAAAATGCAAATATTGACAGTCCTTAAATGGTGGATATACATTGAGTAGGTATAATGTGCAGACGCGCTCTCTATCTGGATATAGGCATTAGATACTCATAAACATTTCTAATTAATCTTGTTAAAGCATTAATGTTAAGACACACTAAATGTTTTACGCATAATATTTCACACATATGAATGTTTTAATCTTAAAATAGTCATAATTTATTGCTTTTCATAAAAATAGTAGCAGGCAAGGAAGAGTTTGAAATGTAATATTTTTTGTATGAAATGTGTTTTTTACTTTGGAATGAATTTTTTGTAAAACAATCGCATACATTATTTCTGCTCTAAAGCTTATGAGGCGAGAACTGAACATCAGCATTTAATTTAAGTTCCACATTCCATCTTGAATGTTAATTTACGTCACTTTTGTTTCTATACATATATAATCAGTCCACCACTTAAAGACTTAAATATCTGACATGCACATATTTCGTCATCAATCCTAAGATCTCTAAACACTTGAACCCAAAGCATTTTGCTTTCTCAAAACCAACTGTTTAGGATTTCGATGCTCATAAGATCCTTATCTCGACAGAAAAACGGTGATAAAAAGCCCCCTTTTTTCCTTCTCTGCCACCCCCAAGAAAAACTTCCTTGAGTGTTGTTTCCATCTGCTTTTGAGAAATGTAGGGGAAAGAGGGTTACTGCACCCTCACTTCCAGCCCCTACTTTTCCCCTAAAAAAAAAAAAAAAATGGTTTAGCCATTTGCCAGGATCGAGGGTCACCCCATGATGCTTGTTTTTCAAGATTCCAGACAGAGGGGGAAAAAAAAAGAAAAGTTCGCTTGAATATGTCAAAAACTTATGACGAGTGATGACTCTGAGTTAAATATCGTTGGCACTGTTGAAATAAACTTAATTTATTCTCTTGGCATCGCAACAAATTTGAATTGCATATTCGAATGTAAATTTACCATTTGTGTAATTATCGTTTGAGTGTGTATTTAGTATGCGTATCCTTTGGATCCTGTATATTTATTATAATGCTAAATTACCGTTTAACAATTGAAAGATTTGATTCATTGCACCGCCCTGTGCTAAAGATTAAAACAACCCGTACAAAACAGTTATGGAAAAGACATTGGAGAAATTAAACTTAATTCTTGTTATTACTTTCTGATTAAAAATTTCCCACAACTTTCCTTAGCCACCAAAGTTAGCACATAGTGACCAGTCAGATGAAATTTCGAGGCTATTTTAAAGATGAACAAAAAAATAGTAACGAAAATATCATTTTCTAATAAATGTGCGTGGGAAAAATAAAATAATAAAAGCGAAGATCTATCAAAAATTATAAATGCAGAAAAATTTCTGTCCCTTCTTCATGTATACAAAATCACGGAAGTGCAAAGGGTGCTTGCTCCATTTATATGACATTCTGGTTTCAATGAAAATGTACTGACTCAGATGTATTATATATTCTGTTATTGTTATTATTTTAATTTTAAGAAAAAATTAAATAATAATAAATACTAAAAGTTTTGTTCTTGATTTAGTTAAAATCGATATTTCTGTATTTGGAAGTTTCATTTTTAATAGTTAGACCATAAATATTGTTTTGCATAAAAAATATGTCTATGTTACATTATTTTTTCTATAAAATAATCATTCATTTTAAATATTATTTCTCAACTATATTATCATTAGTAGTAGTAGTAAAGAAATCTTTTTATTCATTTTAATATTTAAGTTTAGTTAAAAAAAAAAAAAAAAATGATAATAATAATATATTAGTCTGCATTTCTGTTTGAATTTCTTTTCAATAATTTCACACAAATAGAAATTATTTTCTATAAAAAAAAAAAAAAAAAATTATTACGATTTACTATATGATTATTTAAACTGAAACATATTTTTTACTTTTGAGTTATTTAAGTTAGATGTTATATAGCTGAAGTTAGTTTATGAAATGCCTTCAGTAAATTAATAAATATGAATATATATATATATATGTGTGTGTGTGTGTGTGTGTGTATGTATATTTACTATAATAATAACGTTTTCGTATTTAATAAATATATGTCATTTTATTCTTCCTATATAGTAGCCTCGTAGGATATTTAGTAGAATGTTTAAAGAAATAGATAATAAATATTTTAATCATCTATATCATAGAGCATAATATGAATTAGTTGTTGGCTAATTTGAAAATAAGAAAAAAGTGTTATCATCATTTGCGGTAGACTACCTTGAATTTTGCATAATAAGAAACAGACGATTACAGAATCTTAGAAGTTAGAAATACGAAAAAAGGAATTAAAAACAGGATTTTGGTACGAAATTAAATGTTGTTTGAGATTTTCTTTTGTTTAAAATAAAAAAATAAAACAACATCGATAATGTGAAAACGTGTATAATCATTGGAAAAGTGAATATCTATGGTAAATAATGTCGCCCAGCAACTACTATCGTATTCTGTAACTCGTATATCTGTACTTCACACACACAGAAGAGCTAGTGAATTATTTATTTGCTTATTTCTAAAAATTCTGTCACATTCAGTTAAGGAAAGCATTTTCTTTTAATTTGTGTATTTTTATTTCTAATTTTAAGTTAAAAGAAATAAAAAATGAATGTCATTCCAAAGAAAATAGTATTAGAGCGAAAAATAGATATTGTACTTAAAGTAATTTCCAGGTATTGGTGCTGCTATGAGGTCCTCTGCGAGGGCGTCTTTCTAAGTGGCCCTAGTTAGTATTCAAGCTGATTTGGCAGAAAACTCCGGGAGAACTCCAAACGGCTGTTTACAAGCAGGACTTATCGAACCCGGCACCTCTCGTTTAGACGTTTACTAGCTTCGAGAGTAGTACCCTTCTGTTAGTGGTGTGACGTCAGTTTCCAGGAAAGAACGAGGGGAGGGGGGTATGTTACCTGAATTTTTTTAATTCGTTATTGAAATAATGTGAAATTTGTACATTCTGTTACAATCAGTAAAAAGCAAAGAAAGAATGGTGCAGAATTCTGCTGATATCAGTAGTATAAACTTCGTAAAAGACAAACATCACAAAACAACTGATAGTGCATTTTATGTTATTCGTGTATGAATTTCTTCATTCAATTATGTGTTTTGATTTTTTTTATGATTATCAACAAAATCACATTTGCAACGTGATTTTCACAATATTTGATGTTCACATGATTTTAGATTATTATCGTATATCTGGGCTTTACTAAAATAAAAAATATGAAAACAGTTCTTATGAGAAGATGGACAAGGCCAGATCACAATAGCTAAATTATTATTTTTTGTTTACTTTCCCTTTTTAGCAGTGCTGAATTTTAACTTAAATCTTTACTTCTGCATTTCAACCACAACTTAGGCTGACACCTACCTACCGGTACCTTGGGTCCGCACCCTCATAAATTAGAATTCTGACGTCATCAGTCCCCCCAAGAGAGGCGTCCTGCGGGACGAGTCCGTCCCCCCGAGTAATTAATATGCACCGCGTTTGGTGCCACTCATGTGACTTTTTGACCCCGGCCCTCAGAGACCCCGCCTTTGACTCCACCTACTACTGACTGCGTCAGAGACTGGAAACACTCCCCCGGCGAATGGGCGGCCGTCGTGCTACAGGTGCTTAGAAGTGAGATTGCGCATGCGTCCGTTCAGAAGACTGAACGGGTAAAGATGTAGAGGTTCTCAGAAGGATTGCTGGGGTAAAAAGACGGCTGTTCATGCTTGGAGTTTAGAAACTTCTGTAGGACTCTTTCTAGCGACTTTTAATTTTGAAAATCTGTGTTCTGGATTTTGTTGTTTGCATTTAAAAAAATAAAATAAACCAATCGTTGCGGAATGTGAACATTTGAGACGAAAATGCCCGATATTCAAGACGAGTTGTTTATGTTTCACTCAAAGGCGAAATTTTCAAATATGATTATATTTTTTTAAGAATAAATGCTTTTTAAAACATTGGGATATTTTACCAGATTTTTTTTTTTTTTTTTAAGTTTTCAGTTATCCTGTATAGTATTTGATAAAAATTTCTGTGCACGTTTCAAAATGATATAGAAGGTTTATTCTTTTCTTGTAAAAAGTATATTTGTAAAATTTTTAGATCGGATCATTTTGTACTTTTTTAATTTATATTAACTGTATAATCCCTTAATTTTTTTGTTTAATTGAAAGCAAAATACAGTTTTTTTTTTTATAAATATATAATGTTGAGTGTCGAGTGTAGTTTCTTTTTATTATACTTTTAAAAATTAATATTCTAGAAGCGGTTAATATTGTTTTAGTATATGCCGGAGTATAGAACTGCGATATAAAAGTTTTATTCCTCGTAAATTGTATATTTGAAACAAATTTCAATTTTAGATCGATCAGTCGATTAAAAGTACTATATGATTTGTATATGGGCTGGAAGTATTTGCATAATTGCAGTAATTTTTTTAAATATATATATATATATATATTATTTATTTTCTTTTTCTGTTGTAGTTCATATATCAAGCTTGCTTCGCATTTTAATTAAATGGTTTTGGCGTTAACTGTGAAAACGTGCATGTTTAATTATTTCATTCGCACATGTCAGAATAATTAATACATCATACGTTTACGAATAACGAAAAAAAAAAAAAAAAACTAAAATTTTAAAGTAGTATATCTGCAATAGAAAACTATGATATTAATTAGGTGTATCGTTCAATTGGCATTTACAGATGGTAACACTAATACAGATATTCTTAAACTGTTTACGTATTTATTAAAAAATAATATTTCTGTTATTCTGAAGTAGAGAAAGAAATTAGAAGAAAAATGTTTTACGGCAATTTGATATTGATTCTGTTTACATTTTCCCTATAGCTTTTTTTTTTTTTTTTTTTTTTCACATGGAAGTTATATTATGCAAACTGGCCTTTTTGCTGTATTTACCACATTTTTTTTTTTTTTTTTTTTCAAAGTATTTAAAAAAAAAAAAAAAGTATTTTCACCGTCTCAAAATTTTTAGACTTACAGAAGATGTGAACTTAAAAAATGCTTCCACTATAACTAGCTACTTCTTTAAAATAATGTTTATGTAAAAAACAGTTCTCGTAAAATCTAAAGTCACCAAATCATTCAACAAAATCAGTTTTATATAAAGAATATTTTAGATTAAGAGATTAATGGATTTTTTTCTTTTTGTTTTTTATTATCTTAGATTTTTAAGTAAATGTTGAGAGAGAAGATTATTATTTGTCTATTTATTTATTTATTAGTGAAATTGACACATTCTAATTAAAGGAATTTAAATAAATAAATTTCGAAATAGTACCATAACGAATTTAATTACAACTATATCAGTAAAAATAATCAAAACTTTCCCTGTAAAATGGAAAAACACCTTCTGCAGGTATATTATTGTTATACACACGCTATTTTTACAAATGAATTATCCACTCATGTTTTGTATGCATGCATACAATAAACTTTTAAATTTCAAAGTTAATTCAATGATACAAAAGTTTATTAGCCATGGATTTTTACAGTTTGTTTTTTCTAACAATGCATATTTATATGAAAATAAATGCTTTCTTTTATATGTATATATATTAGGTGTGCCTGAAAATTACATCCTTTTAATTAAATAATAATAATACTGGTATTTTCTCTTTGTTAATAGTATTACATTTTATGATGATGACGATGAAAATAACATAATTTTTTATTAGTCCTAATATATACATTATTAGACAGCCATTCATTTTGGCAATTATTTTGCATGCCATGCTAAATAAATGACAAGATATTCAAATTTTAGCAAATGCTGATTTAAAATTAGTATGTTGTGGCCATCACAAGACCTTCTTCTATATTTTTCCATACAAATTCACTCAGTACAAATAATTTATTAAAATTGCTATTAGTTAAAATTATTTTCCTTGATGAATGCAGACTTTTTTTTTTTTTTTTTTTTTTCATAAAAGTATAACAATAAATTCAAAAGAAAGCCAATTTCAATCTTTGCTGACCAAATCTTAAAAAATGTGCTTTTTTATTTTATCTCTCTCCCCCTCCCCCCATTATATATATATATATATATATATATATATATATATATATATATAAATGATAGATATCGTAATAAAAGTTAATCTTTATATATGGGGGGGGGGGGAATCGTAATCTTTGTTTTAAATTATTACAGAACAGTCGTTCAACCATTCGCTTTAAAAATATCGACGAGTTCTTTTCAAAAACGCCCATATTGAAAATTTGCCTCCTACCTCCACCTCAGGGGTTATTCTCCCCCCTCTCCTCCCACAGGGAAGCGTTGCTCCTACGTGTCCAATATATATATATATATTTTTTTTACATAAGTCGACTATTATTAAAAATAATTCCCATTGAGCTTATTTATAAGAAATTTTACCCTATACCGCCCTGTTAAAAATTTAGAAAAAACGAGATGGCAACGCCACCTTTTGGACGATTTTTTCTGTGAATTGATAGGCACTAGTGTGTGACAAAGGCAACTACATATCAATTTGTATGAAATTCTGTGTAATAATTTCTGAGATACAGTTGCCCTAAGTGGCGTCTCGTGAATGACATTTCGGGCCATCTCCATACCGGTGACTAGAAACAGTTCGTTATCATGAAAGCGCATTCATCTGTTTGTCTATTGAAATGTCATATCTAAGTTATTTTCAACAGTGAATCATATGAATGAATTTTTCATGATAACGGACTGTTTCTAGTCACCAGCATGGAGATGGCCCAAAACGCCATTGATCGAGGCGCCACAGGTTGCCACAAAATTTTTGCCCCCCTTCCCCCCCCCCCCCCCCCCCCCCCACACACACACACAAACACAGATAAACGTTTTCTAAAAATGGTCATCCCTCAAAATGTATGCAACCATCGAAAACACGAAATATAATTTTTTTGCGAAACCAGTTCTTTTTGACAATTAAATGTAAAAAAAAAAAAGAAAAAAAAAAGGGCGATTTCTATTGAAATCAACCTTAAAAAAAAAAAAAAAAAAAAAGGTATAAATGAAAATTGACATTTGGAGATAAAACAAACCAATGTTGTTGGTGATCGAATTTTGGTCTATACTAAGTTTTATATGCAACTTTGAAAAACTTATGTAGTAAATAGTCAACTGAAATACAATCTCAAACCACTACCACTGGTCCTCATAATGCGTTCCATATATCCCATATTTAAACTTTTGAAATTTCTTTTAGAACATGCTGTTAATGATCGTTGTCTAAAAAAAAATAACACAAGCTGTCCTTGACTGAAATATAAAGTATAGTAGTTTGATCTACTATCGATCAGACCATTATTTGTTACAAAATTGAATAGTGTTTATAAGGTCCCTTCAGCGTATTTTACATTATCAAAAGAGCTGATACGCTATCCCAACCAATAGCTCCATAAATTGTTGCATGTGCAATGGTGTATCTGTTTGACAACAAACTTGAGATAGGGGCCCTGAACACCTGTCTTCACTCATGCAGCTACTGACAACACCACAATATAGAGAAAGAGTGTGCTACAAAAATTATATGCAACTAAATAATGCCCATCTTTGAGTTTCGTTCCGGATAGGGTGGTCCTATGTTTTTTAACAGATTCGTGATAAGTAATGAATGTTGAGACTAAAAAATTAGATCACATTCATTATTTATTAGACTGCTATTTGTGCCCTAGGGGTGAATCCCAGAGCCAAACTGTTCCCAGCTTGCCCACTGCACGGCTCCTTAAAGTTATAATTGCAGGACCCTGCTTCACATTTACGTAATAGTTATAACAGTTCACACTTTTTTTTTTACAACCTTTATTAAAATGTTGTTGTCCGGTTTAGGAGGCAGCTTATGTTTTTTTTTTTTTTTTTTCAATATCATTGCTTGTGAAACCTTTTCGCTGTTTTCAAAATTAAGATAACAGTTCATAATGTTATCAGCTTGACGTCATTCTTCACATTATCAAATCAACAGTTCAGTTTTTATAGACTGTGAATTTTCTAACATGTACACAGGCACAGACGTATGAAAATAAAATAAAGGTTATTTATTATTTCACTTGTTAAAATTTGACATTACTAGTGCATAGTTGCCAATTTTTCTGCGTTTTGAGTAATTATTCAATTAAATAGAAACAAATAAATAAATAAACAAAAGAAAAAACTATTTAAAAAATACTGGTATTCAAAAAGGTAAAAGTTGACAACTATGCAGATAGAGTTTTGTTTTTGAATATTTTAGTTAATAATTTTATAAAATGTACTTATAAATAATGAATATCGTTTATTCATTATTTAAATACATTAACTGTTATCCAACCGCTACAAAATACTATTCTAGATGACGCTTTTGGATTTTCTATTCTCAACACTGCGCTTATCCATGATTCTGTAAACCAGAATATCTGAATAATTTTGGCATAGCGTCAATTGGTCAAGAAAGAGTACAAAAATGTACTTTACAATTCACTGCGACATGCTCTCAGTTAAAGTATCTAAATTATAATAAAGTACAAAAGTTAGGATCAGTTAGTGATAAAATATCAATTTCAGGAGCTTTTGAAAACATTTTTAAAAATTACTCTAAAGAAACGTTATGAATTAATAGAATGATAAAGAAATTCACGGATTACTGTCATTTTCGATAAATAACTAACATTTCGTAAATAAACAAACATGACAGAGTGTGCAAAATAAAATCTTGAAATTTAAATCTTTCAAACCCTACTGAAGATACTTTATGTCATTCCGATTCAGAAATGTGTTAAAAGGTTTCGATAATATGCAGTGTGAAGTTCAATTGAGAGCATAAGAAATTTCTTCAATATTTATTTCGAGAGATATTCTTGCATTTGTAACTTTCCCCTCCGCTAAGCATTCCCTGCTTCCGAAGTACCGCATGCATCAGTTTCTCCAAGTATAAATGAGAATGAATATCAGTATGGCTTAAATCAGCCGAATCTTGCTGTTTCATTCGAAACACCCTGCTCTTTTTAAGTTTTACTCTTTTCTCTTTTCCTCCAAAATATTTATCATTCAACCAATATACAGAACGTGACCAAACTGTGCGCCTGGAAATAGCCTTTCCACTTCAACTTCTCTCTCAACTCCCCCCTCCCCAACCCCCTCCTTCATTCATTCGAAAGATACCCCCGTTTTCGAACGTTTCCCCGTCGTTTGATTGGATTATTCATGGGCAATTGATCAGGATGCAGAACACAGGCGCGCACACATGCATGCACCCACACGGGTTTCGGGTTCCCATAAATAGAACTATGGGGAAGAAGGGTAGGGAAGAGGCGAATTTATAATGCTACTAGATAGGGGATTTCGACTGGTAAGAGAACCTGCAGTGGAAATATTATACGATATATCCGTGTTAGTGGATGCGAAGATTTTATCTACGCGTTATACGACGGTGAATATTGTTTGAAAATGCAAATTTGAAAATACGTCATATTTCGGGTAATGGGCAGAGGACTGCCATGTATATTCTCAGGCGTTACTCACATACATACTCGTCTATTGAATTAGATAACATTTGATTGATAACACATTGATCGCACCGAGGGATCCTTTCGAAATCATAAAATGGCATGAGGGGGCCCATAGTGCAAAAGTACAACCTCTGTGTATCTTCTTAAATACTCTAATGCTGAATGTCTGAGGTGTAGAATCATCTAATCACTGTTAATTACATTTTTAATCATATTGTCAGTAACGCAACATTAAATTATATAAGATTTCTGAATCTCTTTGTTGATATAATAATCTAGTAAATTTAAACAAAAAAAATTTCCAAACCCGTTAATAGATCACGTAAATTCTCTTAATGTCATTATATACCGATTTATTCGTTTTGAGAATTTTAGCTCTATTTCTTACATACTACAATTATTTTTGCTGTTTGTTAACGAGAAAAATATTTGGTAATTAAATCATGAGTAAGCGGGGAAAAAATTAACTACTGACATGATTAATTAAAACTCTTGTTAAAAAATCTATTTAGTAAAAGGCTAAGCATTGTTTGGATATATATATATATATATATATATATATATATATATTTTTTTTTTTTTTTTTTTTCCCTCCCCAGTGCATTTTTATGTATAACAGAAACTAAAGTTAATGCATAAACCACACTGTAAAAAATAGGTTCTTAAAAATCAGCATATATACTTACCCTCATCCGTGGCTTATTCTGTCACACTTTAGTCTTAAGAATATGCTTAAGAGATTTCCTTGGACTCTGTTTCCTAATTTTCATACTTTAGTCAATTTAAAAAAAATGAATTGTCCGATCGATAAGCTGTTTAAACCAACGGATTAAAAAAAATTACGCCTTTCATCTGGTACTTTATTTGTAACAAATATATAATTAGATTTTTTTTAATTAATTAAAATATGAAAAATTAAATCTTTAAAATACATTTTAAAATTTTAATTGTTGCCATTTTTTTCCAGCATAAAAGAAAATATGCTTTCCCGTAAAAAAAAAATAAAAATAAATTTGCTCATGCATGTAAAAAAAATGACGTCTATAAAATAATAATTTTAAAGTTAAGGAAGAGATAAACAAAGTGAGAAAATTTCGCACGGACTTGCTAGGAAATGAATTAGTATTTAAAGTGAGAAAAAAATAAAATGAAACGATTATTTTTCAACGGGCGCCTTAGTCGCCCTACAACTACTCTCAAAATAGCTCTGAAACAATATATACTTAAATTTGAAAACCCATGTACTCATTTTTGAGTACATTGAAATGTCAATAATGGGGATATTGGAATTTTTATTGGTCAACCCCATTTTTGAGCATGTCAATATACTCAAAAATGAGTACATGGGTTTTCAAATTTAAGTATATATTGTTTCAGAGCTATTTTGAGGCAATATATGCGCTTATTTTTAAGCACCTATTTTTTACAGTGCAGTTCTATAAAAACCTTCAAACTTTGTTTATTAATGAAATAAATTGTAAAATTAAATACTTCATTATAACGTACAAGTTTTTATTTATTCTTATATCGTTCTTTTAAACTAGCTATATATATCAAGAAGGTGTTGGCTGCATTTATATATATATATAAAAATAAAATAAAAAATAATTTTCTGATCACTTTGGTATTCTGTTTTAATAATAATGAATAATAATAATAAAAAAAAAAAAAACGATCATTATCTAACTGAGAAGTAATAAAATTTAAAATGATATAACTGATAAAAAAAAAAAAAAAAAAAAAAAACTATTATTTATGACCAATTTATGTATTTAAAGAATTAACGTTTGGGAGTTTCCTTAAATTATGGAGATGTGATAAACAAGAACTTGGTAAAAATATATTAATTAATTAATAATTTGCATTTTGTGATGATTTGTAAGAAATTCTTACTCATCATTCATCATCAATGTTTTTAAACAAATAGATTCCTACATATAGCGAAAATCCTGTAATATGAATTACCGTATTGAAGACCGCAACCTTCCACATTGTGTTGAAGCTAGCAACTATCTTTTACCTTTCTATTACTTGTCACCACTACATTCATCTTTTCCCAAAGCCTTTAGTTATTTTTATCTTCTCTTTTCCCCCCCGCCCCATCTATGCTTGCCTTTTTGAAACGTATCCGAACATTCGGAGCTAAGACAAACGATGACTGATGACTTCGATTACTACGTCATTTAAACGCTGTCAGTTGACCAAAAATAGTCGTTTTCCATGCAACCTGTAATTATTTTTTACATCCACGTACATTAGCCGAGCTACTGTATGAGCATTATAAATTGTAATTGAACGATAAATACTAATCGCTTCAAACTTTTTTGTTTTTACATATTCGTTTTGTTTAATCATGGAATTCCGCATCATTCGCTGACATAGTTTGATTATTATTATTAATTAATTAATTAATTTATTATTATTATTATTATCTCTCTCTCTCTTTTTTTTTTTTTTTTTTTTTTTTTTTAAGAAAAATTTCTAGATAAAATTTTTCTATGTTTTGTTTGTTTAAATATTTATTTAAATAATAATTTAAAAATCTTTCAGTAAATAAATTGCGATTTATTCTTATAAGTTTATGATGCTAAAATGTTTTTTTACTTATTCTTTTTTTAATACATTCGCCGAGGTCGAAATTATAAATAAAATTAATTTTTCGATTATGCTCAATAACTTATTGCTGAAAACTACAGTCGGCATTAAAGGAATCTCATACCTTTGTTATATCGTACAAATTAGTAGAAAAAATAATAGTGCATTTTCTTAAAATAATAATAATAATATGCACTATTATTTTATTTTATTTATTTATTTTTTTTTTAATATAGTTAATTTACTTTTTTTTTTTTTATCACATCCCCCCTTTTCTTTCTTTCTCTAAAGATTTCTCCGTGAACGTTATAACAATTAAAATCAGGTATTTAATTTTATTATGCATTTTTATAATAATATTTAAAATTTTTATAATAATATTTCATCTTTTAATCATAATTTTATAATAATATTATGATTAAAAGATTTATATGAAATGATTAAAAATTTTATACATGTAGCGATGAATATGATTGTTTGTTACGACAAAAAGTAAAATTTTTTATTTTACTAAAAAAATAAAATTAAATAATCGTTGCAATAATTTTTACTTTTCAAAAAATATATATATATATATTTATAAGTTATTTTTGTTTTCAAAATATTTCAACCCCATCGTTGTTTATTTTTCTATGCACGTCAAAACGGAACATTTTAATTGCTTTAAATTTGTGACATAAGCAACAGTAATTACTAAAATCACATGAAATTAAAATTAATAATAACATAGCCCAAGGTTAGTTAGGAGAAAAAAGAAAAACGCCTTTCTTATAAATTGATATTTTATTATTCGTGTTAATTATTTTTTTTCTAAACTTAATATTTTTCTCTTTAGTTATACTTCAGAGGAAATATTTGTCACTAGCAGACTTTGCCCGCTTCGCTGGTCACAATATTTAAATGAATTAAAAAAAAGAATTAGTATTTTTTATACCGTTCTACAAATTAAAACTAAAAAGAAAATACATTGAAATTGCTTAACAACTTCGCTTCGGGCCCTCGCTGACTTCGGCAGAGACTTTTCTTCACCGCAACATCTTGGTACTGGATAATTTAATTTAATTTAATTTTTAGATATGTCAATAATACAGGAAAAACTACATTAGTCATTTTCTTTTTGATAATAAACAGAACGGAAAACGCATAATATTTTACATGGAGATATTTTGTATAATTAGACCAATTAAAAAAAAATGTTTTTCCTTTTTTTCCCACTTGCATTGCAAAAATATCTAAAATAAAATTGAGAAAAATTGCGCAAAAACATTGAAAAAAAAAAAAAAAAAAAAAAAAAAAAAGGGATCTCTTGGCGGAACTTGAAATTTGGCACTGAAGTAGCTCGGACATTTCTCGCCAAAATGTTTACTTATGCATTTGCAATACCCATATCAACTCATCGCCGAAATCACAACAACATTATAAATTTTAAGATTAAAAAAAAAACTTTTTATATACCATGTCTTTAAATATCCTGTGCAATCTTTTATCAAAAGAACTACATTAGCACTTTATCAATGTGTAGAAAATTTTTAAAGTGATAATGACGTCATTTTTTGTGAGATGCATAATTTAATAGCAAGAAATTAAAACTTCTTCACACACCATAAATTTTAAAACAGCACAACTGGTTTCGAAAGGACGTAGCCTTTCTTCATCAGGTGCAAACACGTGCAACTGCCTTGGAGGCAAAAGCAAGACTGAAAACAGGACAAAATCCAGAGGGGGAGGAGCAACACAAACAACCAATAGGAAGCACATGTCCTGCCCTGCATGTTGCCCTGCAAGAAAGGCTACATCCTTTCGAAACCGGTTGTGCTGTTTTAAAATTTATGGTGTGTGAAGAAGTTTTAATTTCTTGCTATTGTCTGTACGCCAGTTTTTTAATTTATTTTTGATGCATAATTTAATTTTTTAGAATTTTTTTATGTTCATGTTTAATTAAATGTATTTATTTTTATGTCGAAAGAAAATGAACACACACATATATATATATATATATTTTCTGCAACTATTAAATTATAACTAATATTTATTTTCATATTTTAATTAATTAAAAGAAAACTTCGCAACGTAATATCTTTAATAACTTGATGTATATAGTGTCCACACAAAAAATGAACAATTGTTAGAGCTCTTTTAAAAAGTATAACATCTATGCAGTACCTTTTAAAAAAATTCATCAGTTTTTACTAAAATAAAATGGCCAACTTTCATCACGAAAGTGATGAAAGATCTAGACCAATCAAAAATAGCAGTGGTCCACCCGGATATGTTCTCGACAAACTCTTTGCTTTATTTATATAGATACTTTTTCCAAGCTATTTCAGTGATTTAATTTAGTACATAACTGCTTTTTATCGAGTATATAAAAAACACACCATTTTTATTTATGACACGAGTAACTCTGAAAATTGTTGGTATCTAAAATAAACAACTGTCCCAAAAGATTATTTCGTGACGAAAAATATATATATATTTTTTTTTAAGTATGAAAAAAAATACTGATATCTGTTGAGAATCTTTTATTATGAGCATCCCGGAGAATGTTTTTCTTTTTTATTCTCTGTCAGGTTGTCATTTTATTTTAAATCTACATTTCTCTATAAATTCCATCTCTGAATACTATTTTCTTCTCCCCTCCCCTCTTTTCCTTTTTCCTTTTCTGTATTCCTCTTTGAAATATGACAATTACTGTGGTTGTTCTGGTCATGTGCAGCAAAGTTCTGTAGACGGGCTGTCAATCGGTGCACGTGCCATTTGACAAGTTCTCTCAAATGTCGGCTCATTTAGATTTTTTTCCCTTTTAAATTTATTTTGCTAAATTATGCTTAGTCAGAACTTCATAATTACAAAAAAAAGAAAGAAAGAAAAAGAGAGCTTATTAAACATGTAAATTTTTATATTTTTCGTATATATAATTTGTAATTGTAATGAAAAAAAAAAAAATCTTTTACAGAATTTAGTTATATTTAAATTCATTGTAAACAAAATTCTTTTTCCCGGTGTTGCCAAAGTAATAAGTGGACTCACAGGATTTATTATTATTATTATTATTTGTCCTTTACTCTCAGTCAGCATTTTCAATAAATTTTCTTTGATGTTGTATAATAAATGCTGATAATTCGTATTAAGAAAAAAAAAAAAAAAAAATTGTTATTAAAAATTTTATTTTCTTTTAAAGAAATTTTAAATAAAAAAATATATATCGATTTTTTTTTCCGGGTTGAGTGTTCGTATTTGATTATATTAGAGTAAAATAATTTTGTTGAAATATTTTGCCCAGAAATCGTGAATATTTCTATTATGTAATATGTATATATCCATATAATATTATTTATAACCGATGTTAGATACTTTCCTTTCCATTTCCATACTAAGTAACGTTAATTTGGGCAATGATAAAAACAGATATTTTAAAATTATATGCTATTATTATATTATTATTTAAATGGGAATTCATCTAGTTTAGGATAATGAAGTTTTTTTCTTCCACTACATTCCCTATTATTACACTGCTCGACATGAAAAACCGTTCCAACACCACTTTTGCAAATTCTTATGTAAAATGACCTCCTGCATCCGAATAGGATGCCCATTTTGCCCCGTCACCCACCGTTTTTTCAAGACGCCCCCCCCCCCCTATTTTTTATCACTATTAGGTAATTTTTTGGCTGTGAATTTCATTTGGAAGGGAGGAAAGGATTATTTCAACTGTTAAATATCTTCTGAGAGCTTAAAGATGTGAAAAATTCTAAAACATGAACAATCGTAGCAAGGGTCAAATTTAAGGGGGGGGGGGAGAATTTTCCACTGAAAATGTAAACTACATTTATTATTTTTATTAATCTATTTATTATGTTATTATGTTTTTTTGTTTTTAAGTGTTAAAATAAACCTTTTTCATCCTCCAAATCACAGTCATGGCCATAAAATTAGCAAACAGTGATAAAAATTGGGGTAGGGATGGCGTCCCGAGAAAATGGTGATGTTGGAGCAAAATGAGGCTCATATTCGGATTTAGGAGGTCATTTTACATAAGAATCAGAAGGACAGTATCAGAGCTCACATTTCTTTTTTCTTTTTCTTTCTTTATTATTATTATTTTTTTTTTTTTTCAGCGCAGTGTTATTATTAAATTTAGAGGCAAACAATTATTTATAAGGATTGGAAAAGTCACTAAATTAAAATATAAATAAAAAATGAATCTGGAAATTCTAATATTTTCTAAATCAAGTCTTTTTCTAGATAGAACGAAAATTTTAAATTTTAGAAAATGGTTTAATAAAATTTGCCTTTTCACACCTTTATTTACAAACAAAGCTTTAGACTGAATTATTTTTTAAATAGATGCTTTATCATAAAAAGTGAATAATTTGCATTTTCTTCGTTATTTGTATTAACAATTTATTATTATTATTATTCATTTTGTTTCTTGATGTGTAAATAAAAAATTCAGCGTTTTTTTTTTCGATTATATTTAAGGGGGCGATGGGCATTGTAAAGTTTTTTCGTTAATTACGGTTTTAGAATTATGAAATTTTGCATAGTTATGCATTGAATTATAACGATATTAAGCATATTAAAATTTATGTCAAACTATTTTAATTTAAAATATATGTGTTTCAAAACTTAGACTATTTATTAATTAATTTTTAAACATTACTTACCCATTTAAATATTACTTACCCAATTTTTATTTATTTATTTTTATTTTTTCTAAGTTTCATATTTACATATTATTACCGTTTAAATATATATTTTAAACATATTTATGTATCACATTGTGGATTTATTGAAGAGTTAACTTTTAGAGCATTTAAAAAAAAACTAAAATTCTGATAAATACGCATTTTGAGAAAATCTGTTTAAAAGATATTTTTACACTTATTTGTAAAATTCACTCTTTCTGATTGATACATTTTTTATTTTATTTAGTTCAACACGTTTTACAGATATATTTTTTAAATATCAATTTAGTATATTTAATGGATTTTGGGGTAATGTCAAAGTCCATAGTCCATTTAAATTGTCTGATATATTTTAGTTATTAATACCTAAGTGAAGTCGACGTTTTTGCATATATCAGTCACCTTCTTACATATAGCATGTACCACCTTCTTTTATACTTTTTTTTCAATCGCATTGTCATTCTTTCCTGTCACGGCCTCCGTTTGTCATACGGAGCTCCAGGCCTGACAATTACTGCCACAAGTCCTGACCACTTTGGCTGACGTACAATAGGTGGACTGACAGTGGCGGCGCGTGGACCATTAGTGGCGCTGATTGACGTCCTAAAAATTTTTTTTTTCTCTTCTCCCTGTAGTTGTATAATGCTGTTTTTCCATTTGCGGCAATGTGGGGGAAGGAAGCGAAACTAACTGTGGGGGTTCTCAGGTGAGGGTGTGATTATTATTATTTTTTGCTCTTTCATCCATCTAGTACCTGACTATGGCTTTGTTCGCTAGTAGGTGGAGCTGTGGAAATGCTATTTGTTACGAGAGTCATGATTTATATATTGAAGGAAGATATGTAAATGAATGCTCTTGCTCAAATATATATATATATATATATATATATATATATACTTTTTTTTTTTGTTACTTAAGTTGAAGTGTTTTGCTGTATCTGTATAATACTGTTTGTTTTATTTTATTTTATTTATTTATTTTATTTTATTTTATTTTATTTTACTTTATTTTATTTTACTTCTTTTGTTTACGAAAGCAAAAATTTTAGTTAGTGGTGCCAAATAAAAATAAAAGTATTAAACTTTTACTTATTTGAAGCTTACATTCTCTCCCAATACAGCAGTTACTCAATATGTATTTTCATTTCCCCATATATATTTTATTTTATTAGGGCAAATCTCCCTCCCCCCTTCCATTGTTTATCTCTTTATGCTACTAAGATTATGATATGATTTATTTTTCTGACTATGGGCTTTGGTAAGAAAAATATACTCTATATTTTTTATTTATTAAATTACTTTTTTTTTTTTTTTTTTTTTTTTTTGTGTGTGTGTGTTAATTCTAATAAAATCTTACTGAAATTCCTCCGCTTGATATTTCAGCAGATCGACTCATTCTATAGTATTACGATTCATACCTGCCAACTCTCCCTTTTTTCACGGGAGACTCCCGTTTTTTCTTTTTTCTTTTTTTTTTTTTTTTTTTTTTTGTCCTATTTTCCGTTTTTACCTTTAATATGTATTTCTACCGTTTTTCTAATATTTTCGAAAAGTCGGACTAAAAACGCTAATTTTTGTCAGGTGCCATGTTTTCGGATTTACGGAAGCCTTTCAATTCACAATCTTTCTCCATCCACAACATAAATGTCGATATTCATTTAAAACTTGCTTTATGAGATTTTAGAATCTCCAAAGAAACAGAATTTTTCAATATTTCTCTCTTACGTAATTATTTTTAACTCCCCCCCCCCCATATTTTCTTATCTCCAACTAGCGATCGGTGATCAAATGCTCTATGGAATTCTTTTTGTTTCCCATTCTTTCTCCATCTACAATCCACAACAAAAATGTCAATATTCATTTTAAACTTGTTTTGTTAGATTCTAGAGCCTATAAAGAAGTAGAAATGTTTAATAGTTCACACTCATGTAATTATCGTTTGACCTCCTCTCCCCCCACCCCCCATTTTCCCTCTCTCCAATCAGTGATCAAACGTCCTGTGATGCTCAAGCTTTCTCATTCTGCAACAAAAGAATCAAACATTTTCTCTCAGGTTTTAAAAAATGTAGGGTACTGCTATGTGTGTGTGTGGGGGGGGGGGGGAATGCACTTTTTAGATTTTTGAGGGCAGATTTGAATTTTTTAGGGCACATTACACATTTAAAATCTAAACACTTAATTTAAAAATTTAGTTACAAATATGCATACAAAAAAGAAAAAAGTCTATGTTTTAACATATTTTACTTTTACTTGTTGTTAATATACTGCTTGTCAGACACAGTTAGTTTTATTTTTATTTACAGCATTTATCTGCAGTTTGTAGGTTATTTTCTACAAAGGCAGTATTGGAAGAAAAAAAAACGAAAAATAATAATAATAATTGGGCAAGAAGGGTGCTCCCTTCTATTTCGGCCTTCTTTGAAATATTAATAATACTAAATACGTTATAAAAAATATCTCATTCAAAAATAAAATGCAAATATTAATGTCAAGATAACCTTCTCTTAACGTACTCGCCTAGTCGTTCTATTAAAATCGGGAGGAGTTTTCATTGAATGAACAAGAAAATGTCACAGAATATAAAACCTAATCTTCACGAAATGATTGGAAATAAAAGGAATATCTTATCACCCACACAAAACACGGCCGTTTTTAAAGGATTATTCAGCTCTTGATGATCTTTTTTTCAAAAAAAAGAAGCCTTTGCTCAAATGAATTAAGAACGAATGTGGGGGAAAGGAAAGTAAAAATAAGCGTTCGAAAGAAGAAAAATGAATAAAAAAAATCAATTTAAATCATTAAAGCTTTATAAGAAATCGTTCTCGCTGACGAAATTAGGAGTAAAAAATAAAATATTGAAAAACTAAGATGAGTTTTTAGAGAAATAAGTGCCGAGAGAAATTGATAAATCTTTTTTCATTAAAAATTTGCCGAAAAAAAAAATTGCCATTTTCAATATATTGCATGGAGATATTGAAACAAAAGATATTAGCTGATATCGTGAAAATGGGAGATATTTCTTTCAAGATGATTATTTGGGTTCATCAGCATAAACGTAATCACGTTTTCAATTTCTATATACCTAAGATGGAAATATTCATAAAAGAAAAAAAAAAAAAAAAAAAAAAAAAGAGAGAGAAAAATGAAAACTCTCTCTTTATTTCTTAACCGGTTAAAATTTGGAATGATTTGAAAATAACAATTACAATTTGATATTCTTTAACATAATAGGAACTGAAATCAATATTAATTTTTGTTATATTGGATTTTATGAGTATTTTTTTTTATTATCTTCATATTGCATATGTGTAGGGTTTTTTTTTTTTTTTTTTTTTTTGATTGAAAGGTTGAAAATTTCAATTAAGATTGAAGATTTGGAAATTTTTAAAATACATTTATTTTTAAGGTACACAAACATCAAACCGTCTCAATTATATATATTAAAAGCAAACACGTTTTATTTATGAGACAAAAAATTTTTAAGTTAAAATACACTTAAAAAACAAAAATTGCATATAAAAACAATTAAAATCAGACGTTTCGAAACCCGTCCGGGTTTCCTCATCAGTAATACAACACAATATGCAAACAGGACATGAACACTCAAGGAATTTAAAGGAGTACGGAATATTGAGGAGCCAGTGCGCATGCTTCATTGATAGTGTGGAGATGCTTGGCAGTGTGCCAGCTCTCAAGGAAAATACGCGATTTATAATTATGAACACCAGAATTTAAAATTTTTATATTATCGAAGTCAGGAATATGATCGGTTTCTATTGAATGGATTACAATTTTAGAATTTTGGTTGCAATTTTTAAAAGATCGTCTGTGTTCTTGTAGTCTAATTTTTTGCTGTACGGCCAGTTTCACCTATATAAACAGATTTGCAATTTTTACAAGGAATTAAATATATTACACCAGTTAAATCCAGAGAAGGGGTTATGGGTTTAAAGTTGAAAAGGACGTTTTTTAATTGTTTAATTGGCCGGAAAGCAGTATAAATGTTATGTTGTTTAAGTAATTTAGAAATAAATTCTGAAGGAAAACCAAAATATGGCATCGAAATATAACTGTTTTTATTAATAAGTGAATTTTTCATTTTCATTGGAGTAGAGGGGGAATTTGCAGGAGGAAACGAAGGAGGGGGGAAGCTGATAATATTTTAACTTAAAAATTTTTTGTCTCATAAATAAAACGTGTTTGCTTTTAATACATTTATTTTATTCGTAGTGTTTATAAATAACAGTATTTCTTTCAAAACCAAATTTTAGTTTAATTATAGTGTTTTTGCATTTGAAAATTTTTAATGCTTTATAATGTAGACTGTTAAAAATAAAGTTTAATGTTTCGCAAAATCATAGTACTAACTTACGTCAATTTAGTTGCAATCAATATTTTTAGATATTTCTAAAAATATTCGTTGCAACTAAATTATAGCATAAGTCAATACCATTTTTCTTTCTTTCTTTTATTTATTTATTGTGATAGCTGAACTTTATTTACAGTGTGCACTGATGATTTAACTTACTTAATAAGTTTTTAATAAAATCGTTATTTCTCGCAATAGGTCTGAATGAATTTAGCAACGAATTTAGAAATGTGAAATATTGCAAATTAGATACTTGTTCTTATTATTGTTTTGATAAAGTTTCATTCTTTATAAATGCATTTACTTTAAATAAAACTTAACATGACTATTCTTTTCTTTTTTGTTTTTATTTTCAATGAATGTTAAATATTTGCACATTTTAGCCTCTAAACGTAATAATAATAATAATATTTAGCAGGGAGTATTTTTTTTAATTAAAAAATAATTAAATAAATAAAATTTTGAATTTTATTTTTGTTAAATTTAAATAGTTTTCACAAAAGTTTAATATGCATAATATTGTTGCATTTCTATGCATATGTACAAAAATTTTCATAACTTTAAGCCAGTAATTTACAATAAATAAAAAAATAATATATATATATGTCCAAGCATGTCTGTAAATATGAAATACCAAATGAGAAAAGGGTGCATTATCTTTTGCAGAGGGACTCCTTTAAAATTCCGTAGTGAAGCAGGACAATTGTCCTTCTGTAAAGGTAAGTATCGTTCGTATCCTGGAGAATATTTCAATAAAACAATAAAAAATTTTATTAAGATTTTAACCAAGTTAAAGTAAACTAAATAACTGTACCTATTTAAAATCTTACTTTAGCTTAAAGTTTCTGTACTTTTCATTAAGATCTTTTTTTTTTCTTCTTCTTTATACGTATATCAATGCATATGCGTTTTCAGATTAGAGACCTCTAAAAATGGACGGTATTCTGCCATATCTAAACCCGAATATTTCACTTAAAATCACATCGAAACCCAACTTTAACCCAACAGTTTAAAAATTGTTGACATTAAGGACAATTCAAAACTCGATCTGAAACATTTTAAATAATATTCTATATAGTATATACTATCCTCATCTCTGTATGAACCAACAATCTCAATCCATATCTGTGCCAAACTAAAAGTGAACATTCCATTGTGATGCAGGATTCTATTGCTAATAAAAATTTTCTAATACTGCATGTTTATGTAATATTAATTAATTTAAATAAAGTTTCCTTTCTAATGAAAAAAAAAAAATGAATAATAAATAAATAAATAAATAAAAAATAAAAAAATTTGAAAGTCTTAAGTTTTAATTTCATAATTTTACAGAAAATATAAATATATAATATTTTTTTTTTTTTATTCAGTTATTATCAAGTCCTCAGTTATTTATTATCAAGTCCTCTCACTTAAAAAAGGTTTTTTTAATAAAAGCTATTTTAGCATACAACTTAAAATAAAAGTGCTAATTAAAAATAATCTACATCAGTGACAAATTATGAAAATGCTTCTTTCATTTTATATGAGACAATTACGGCTATCTATGACTCCTAAGGGCACCATTGTTTAAATAATACATTTTACTGCCTGAAAAAAAAAAAAAAAAAAAAAAAAAAAAAAAACACTTTCGAGTTAATTTCCCAATCAAGTCCACCTTCTTTTCTATTTCAAACAAAGGGCATAACTACCAATGAGAGATGATTATAACCCTCCAACTTGATAATAACCGGGGCTGAGAAATATGACATTCTATTGTCATAAGTGTGCCTCTAGACAGCTATATCCGGAAAAATACCTAACTACTTCAGTAAACGACTTTCACTTTTCAAAAGAGAAAGAGAAACGCATACGGAGATGAAAAAAAAATTACGGGAAGTATTCTCACATCGCCCATTAATTAATGCGACAACAGAAACTGCGGCGATAGTTTCGAACTTCACACCGGAGGCATTGCATCTTCAACCACAATGCAGTGTGAATTATCAAAATCGAACAGTCGAAATGCGTCCCCAGTCGGCTGCATCTGCGATTACCACCGCTCATTTTCTCGCTGTGTAATGATTGCATAAACTGAACCTATTCGTTTGCGGGAGGACTCTATAGTTATTCCTTCGGGTGTAATTCTGGTTTTGTAGTGCGGGGCGCTCAGCCCTTTTATGCACAATTCTAAGAATATTCAAATTTAGATGTGATGACGCCTGTTACAACCCCGCGGTGGGTCGTTATTGACGGTTTTATTTATATAATTCTCATTGCACCTTTTTATTTCGTTTGGTTTACCGTTGTTTGTTTATGAGTTTCGTTTTGTTTTTATGCGATAGGGATCTAGGCCTCGTTTACAAGGAAAGGGTCATTACTATTTTTGACGTACATGCATATTATTTATTTTTTCCGAATTTTGTAAATAACTTTTATAAGGGATGAAAGCTCCGTGTTGTTTACTAATGTTTATAGTACAAGTATTACGTTGGTGTCAACACAAATATTTTTAATGGATCTGTTGAAATACGCTCTAAATAAGGCGTTAAAGCAATGACCTTGTATTTAATGGTGCGTGCGTATCCTTCTCAGTATTTTATATTTTTTACAAATTTTTGTGTGTATTTATAATTCTATTGAGGCGTTTAAAATAAGAAATTTATTATTTAAATTTTTAATATTTAGTTTTTGAGTTTAAAAATGCGAAAAATTAACTAAGAGCATCTTTTTTTTTTTTCACTTTTTAGTTGTAAAATCAAATTAAAAATTTAAAAATAAATTTTTATAAACAGACTACAATTTTATTAGTTATACATTTTATGAACGTGAAAAAGGAACTTAAAAAAAAATATATACATATATAATTAATTAATGAGTAATTGTGGAAGCAAATTTTCTCACAGAATAACATAGATTGCGGCTTTCGGCGATGATAGGTATTGTACTTTCTTAAGTCTATGTCTAGTAATGTTTATTATTATTATTATTAATTAAACAAAGACAAGAAGATCAATTAATATAGTTGAAAAAGTAATTTATCTTCAGAAAAGTATTAGAAGTGAATTGTTAAAATTTAAATTAAATGTAGTAGTAGATAGTGTTGTTAACCATTAGAATTAATTATCTCAATTAAAACTATATGCATCATTCCTCACCTCCGCATATTTTATATCTTAAAATATAACGTCTCAGTCTCATGTATTCCGTTAGAAGAAAATGTTTCTACCGAAAAAAATATATTATTCGATGGAAAAGAAAAGAAAAAAAATGTGTAAGCAGTATATATATATATATATATATATTCTCATCCCTGACCCGTAGAGTGCTCTTCCGGGACCGAGTTAAACGCCCCCTGTCAAGCGGGCAGCGACATTTTTTCTCGTTTCAGTGCCAGGCTTTATGCAAAGTACTGGACCGTGTCTCAGGAATTTTCTGGAACCTGTCATTTGAGCCATCTCCCGGAGGCATTCCAAAGACTATTTCCACATGCCATTCTTTAAAAAAGAAGAATGGTGTTAAAAAAAGGAATATATTTGAATTCATTTTATAGAAGTCGAAAATTTTTAAGTAAATAAAAATATCGCGAAAAATATGTAGCCATATATATTAGTACATATAATAGTTAGATAGTTTAGAACATACACATGTGCGTGCGTTTACATATCTGTGTAAAAAGTAGATAGGGTTAATTTTAGTGTTTAATTTTTTTTAGACTGTAAAATATAGAGTTTTGCATGTGTGTTTAAAAAATATAGATATATATTATACATATACATTTTACATATCTACCCTCTTTAAGGTTTATTAGCTATGAAATTATTCTTTGATCAATGAGCGCGTTAAATTTTATAAGTATCAAATAAATTTTATGAGGAAGGTTATCTGTAATATGATAAGGAAATAAGTGTCTGTTAAGTGTTTGTTATTATTATTATTACTTGAAGAACTGATATAATTAAAAATCGTCATTATAATTAATTGTATCTTTCTGAAACAATAATTATTTAATAGATATTTGAATAAATAAATAAAATAATAAATTAAAAAAAAAAAAAAAAAAAAGGAGTTTTGACATTATAGGAACAGTGACAAAAATTATAATAGAGAATTATTGACTATCTTATCACACATGAAAACAAAGGTTTTATCGAATCATGTAAACAAAAACCGATATATCTAATATTTTGCTCTACTGAGATCAAAGCCAAAATATAAATATTTCATTTTCCAAAATGATGAAGTTTTGTTTTATTTAACAAGAAAAAGAAAAAAGAAAGAAATCAAACATTTTAATATATATATATAATATATATATATATATATATATATATATATATATATACATATAACTTTGTAAACAAATACCATAAAATCCACAAAATTTTGTATTTTATGGTGTTTACTTACAAAGTTGTTACTCCTCATCTGTTAGTACTATGCTTTTTAATACTTTCAAACAAAGTTCCTTATTCAAAGTGGAGAAAATACCACCACAGGTTTTGTGTGCAGGTACAGGAACACCTGAAAGAATTTCAAAGTATTTTAAGGCATATATTTCTGTAAAATATATTTTAATTCCTTTATTTTGCATAAATGAGAATTAAATTGACATTTATTATTTATATGAACAAAAAAAAAAAAAAAAAAAAAAAAAAAAAAAGTTTTCTATGGAATATACTACGATTAGCATTAAGATTAGATTTACAGGACGACTCAATACTATTCAGATGATACATTAAGACTTATACTAGGAAATTGCTGGGATTGAATATTTTCGTTTTTATTAAGCCTTTTTAATACTTTCTAGCAATGTTTAATAGTTATTATGTTCTAAATTATTCTATCTGCCTGTCTTTCCGTCCGTCTGCTGGTCTGTTGTGTGAACACGTACGCAAAATATATTGAAGTTTCAACGATGAAACAAATACATACAGTTGGAAAGTGTTAATTATCTATGTGAACCACGTGATTTTTTGTTCATGTTTTTAACTTTAAATATATTTGTATTTCATTAATAATACGGTTTTTTAATTACCATTGGCATATTTTTTTCTTGTTCGTATTCATAAACACGGATCTATTCCAATAATTTCCTGTCAATATTCTCGCAAAAATATATTATCTTACCTTTTTTTTTTTCTTAATTTATCTTCCTCTTTTTTCTTATATGTATAATATCGTAGGATCCTCGTTTATTTTATTTTGGAGTTAGTCTATTTGTTTTTGAATAACTTATTGATTAGGGAATTACTCTGCTACTGTTCAGTAATTGCACTGATTAGGCAGACATGCAGTTAGAAAAACAGCACAGACAAAAAAAAGTGATGGATACGAAATTGTACAGTTCCTACAAGTATGGCAACAATGATGAGTATCCCGGATAGTAGAAAGATTGACATATTTAACCGTTTATGATTTAATATTCGTTTATCAATTATATATCTTTCCTATAATAATGACTCGTAATATCAAGCTTCTTTGTAATGCATACGACTGAACTCAGATTTGTATAACATAAAGGCGAAATATGGCATTTCAGGATTAAGTATATGGCTTCATACTTAATGAGTCATATTCATCTCCCTCTCCCTACGGAAATATGTCCTTCTGCTAACAAGACTATTTTCATATGTGAACCCATAAAACATAAGTTTAAAAAAAAAATATCTGATGAAAAGTAACATTTTTTAAAAAGAGAAATTTTAATGAAAAAAAAAAATATGTCAGTAATTAAAGCTTAGCAGCTGCAAATATATGAACCCTTTTGGTGGGCGGGATATTACCCCAAAATTGGGCCCAATCAGCAACACGGTAGTCATAGAGACATCATACAGCCACCCTCAAGTTATGAACAAAAAAGTGTGATTACATCACCAACCTCATTGACAATCCATGCATAGTTGTACCTTACGTGCTTATGTCACATTTTTTTGTTACCCGGCACATGCTTGTTGTTGGCATGCAAGTTCTTTTTTAAACCAAACTACGGAATGAAATCTATGGAAATAAAACTAACATAATTTAAACGATCTAGATTTTCTTATACAGGCTCTCTTATAAGACCCTCTTATAGCCAGCATTTAACGAAATTTCAGAGATTTAATGAGGAAAAGGAAATGTTCATGTTATAATGTTTTAAATGGATTGAAATACTATATTCTTTTAAAACGGACATTTTTTTTTTTTTTTTAACTCGGATTTAATGAGGGGAAAAATAATATGGAAGCATTAAATAAAAAAAGAAGTATGATTTTTTAAAATGAAAATTAAGCATTTTCCCTACAATACCCCCCCCCCCCCCAATCAACTCTCACGAAGTAAAAATAAACTTAAATTTGAGTATAATATTGAGTAAAATTGATGACTACAATAATGTTGATGATTCTCTACTAAAACTGAAATATTTTCCATTTTATTTAAGTAACGGGATTTCATTCATACTAATATTGACGTTGAAGGAATAACGGGGCTTTTAAAGGTCCTTTAACTAAATACAATTCTTTTATGCGGTAATTTCAGTGATCGCTTGCAATACTATTTTTCGATTGAATAATACAGATCTGCGATGAATTCTGCTGTATTTTTGGATGCTGATTAAAAAAAAATATTTAAAAATTTTCATTATGCACGTCCAGTTTTGAGAAAAAAATAGGACTTTTTAAGTTTAAAGCTCCACTTTTGTAACTCCATCTAAGTTATTTCCCGGAAAATTTGAATGATGTGAGTGAAGGACAAGGAGAGTTATTTCATCAAGACATCAAAGAAATGTAGAGGAACTATCAGGGACGATGGAGTGTTACCTTGTTATCAGATTATTATTGGATGCTGCATCCGTGCATAAGAGAAAAAGTTCTAAAGGAAGCTTCTATGTAAAGAAACGCATTTAAAAGATAACAGTAGCATATTTTAATGTATTTTTTATAATTTCGAATTTGTTATAGCTTTTTTGTGAATTCTTTTTGTCTTTATCATTACTTTGGGCAAAACCCTTACGTGTAGGGATGATAGACAAGAATTCAGCGTATCGAAACACATTAGAGATACCCAATCACCCAATGCAAAAAAAAAAAAAAAAAAAAGGGGGGGGGGGAATGAAAAGTACGATTTCGCAGACGTATGTAATACGAAGACTACTATATATATATATATATATATATATATATAAAGTAATATTTAATTAAGGGACCGCTAAAAGCCATGAAATAAGTAACTCTGGTTATTGTAAAGGACATTTGAAAGAAAACATAACTTAAACATTAAATTAAAGACTGTTAGAAACAACTATATTGTTGTAACATTTATTTATTTAGTTTATTATATTTTGCTCAGGAAGACTGATATTATCAGACTTTCTTTCAACGAAAATACAACACACATAAACTTTCTTTTTCTTTTAAAATTTTTATTTATGGATTCGCGCTTGATCGCCAGAAATGGAAATCATCTCTTCAATGCCATCCCTTTTGTATAACCCCCGACTTTGCCAGCATTATGACGCGGATTTAGTCCAATTTTTTGCCACTCTTCCTTTTTGGAAGAGAAGCAACCCTGGGGAATAGTTTTGCTTTTAAAAATTGACACCTCGGCCCCGGAAGCCAGTACAAAGTGCGACACGAAAAAAGAAAAATAATAATAATATCGCATAGTGAAAGATGCACCCTTAGGCAAGAGCATCTGTTCTGGGATGACTTGTCCCGTCTATCCGGAGGACACAAAGTATTAACTCTCTCTCTCTCACTTATGTATCTTTGGTATCATGTTCGAATTGAAAATATATGTTTTAGTAACTGAATAAAAGTAAAGCATGGAAAAAAAATTATTTTTTC
The DNA here is from genome assembly GCA_963930645.1 of Salticus scenicus. Lineage (NCBI taxonomy): Eukaryota > Metazoa > Arthropoda > Arachnida > Araneae > Salticidae > Salticus > Salticus scenicus. Next base: position 173,447,977 of record OZ005656.1, on the reverse strand, counting down.
AAACAGCTGAATTTGGAATAGTATTTAGAAGATATTTAGGGAGTAAAAAACTTGACACCTACAGAGGCTTCTGCTTTTACATTTAGTAATAATAATAATAATAAATATTTTTTTTAAATAAAGACAAGTTAAAAATAAATAAAATAAATTAACTTCAAGTACAGTATGTAGGTTTTATAAAACGCAACTAAATAAGTAATGTTCAGTTTTTGTTTCTGATTGTAAACATTTGTAAATTATTTTAATTAAAAGCTTTTATTATATTATTATTTTATTTTTCTTGGGAGTAGGGAAAAAAAGGAAATAAGTGCTTTTTTTTCCCCTCTAACTAATTTTGACAAAAAGAAAAATATGACAAAAAGAAATGTTAAAAGAGAAGAGAAGGAATGTGATTTCGAGAAAATAAAACACAATTAATACCAAATAAACAGTGCTTTATCATAAATATGATTATTTTTATTCATATAAATAAAACGGTCTAGTAATATGTATACAATACATGTATATTATTTTTATTAATATATATATATATATATATATATATATGTATTGTTGGTATTTTCTTCTTTCTTTCATTTGCTGAGTATTGTAAAGGAATTAAATTATTCATTATATTTACATTTAAATTTAATCTGCTGCTTATGCGCAAAAATTTTTAAATGTATTTTATTTATTATCTTAATTATTATGCTTAATATCATTATTTATTAACTTAATTTCAAATTTATTGCTTATTGTATATATTATTACATATATACAAATAATGGCCTATTTTGGCATTAACACTATTTAAAAAATTATATACACTTTGACTATAGCTGCTAATGCGCTTAAACAAATGTGTATTATTTCAATTAGTATTCCTGACATTGATTTTATGCAATTCATAAATAATTTCGTATAATATTAATATTTGCATATTCTACTTGGCATTTAATAGGTTGTTTGAAATACCAACTCTTTACCTCTAAAAAGTAACTTGTTATACGTAATACATCTCATTTTAAATTTCATTGTTGGTATTTTCATCTTTCTTTCATTTGATGAGTATTGTAAAGGAATTAAATTATTCATTATATATATATATATATATTTCACAGCATTTTTTACAGTGGCCATTATTACTTCATAATTACTAATTTTATGGATTTTTTCAATAATAAAATGTAATAAAAAATTGTAAAAAGAAAAGAAATAAAGAAATAAGCGAATAGGAATAACATATAATATATATATATATATATCACATATGGTTTGTGACTTACAATATTCAGGAATAATAATAAATAGAACCTAAATAAATAAATATATAACTGCCCAAAGTTTTCTCTTTAAGCAACATCTCATCCATTGTTTTATTCAAATTAAAGTCCGTTCCCTAATTCCTTCACACCAAGAGCTTTTAGCCTGGAGAATTCCACCCGGTCTGTTCAAGAATTGCAGTCTCCCTTTGTCTATCTAATCCTAATAAAGAGCAAGTAAACAACGTTCGATTTTCTGGACAATCAGATTCCTCAGCAAATGAGCGAACCTTTTCCGGCCATCACTCCTCTGCCATCCATTAATTAATTGATGCCATTAATTATGGCCGAAGGGACAAGAGAACTCATTTCGCGAGGTAATGCTGCAAATGCCCACTATTTGATGCTTCTTGGAATTCTACTTGGCAAAGGGAAAGACATAGCTTGTTCCTTTCGATTATTGCATGTTTAGATTTTACATAAAAATTTTGCTTTTCATTAGAAAAGGTAGATTTTGGTATGGTTTTAGTTCTTTTTGTTATTTTACGTGACGACCTATTTCGTTATAGCTACCTAATAGTAGTTTTAAAAGAGCATATTTTAGTAATAATATCATCTGTTTAAGCTACTAAAATATTATTAGCCTTTATTTCTTATATCTTTTTCTTTCTGGGTATTTCTAATAATATTTTATGTCTTTCCCTGGTTTTGTGATATTCCTTATGATTTCCCTGCATATACCTAAAAATTGGAAATTTTAAGTTGCTCGCCAGTCACTTGTAGACCCTTTTATTGACTCACCACTATTTCACAAAAATTTAAATTTTTCAGCTGAACACCGATTCGCCTCCAATAAGTAGAACTCGTGCTTTTTTTTCAAAACTAACTCCTGAAATATGTCATTATTTCACCACAAATCATCAAATTTCCTGCTCATTTTTATGTGTGTGTAATTTTCGAAATATGCCATATTTTGGGAGCGATTTTTGGAAACTGGATTTGTAACCAAATAAAGTTTAAATTTGTACTCGTGAAGATTAAGGAGGGGAAAAAATTACTTCATTTAAGTCACAGCTTTATTTTGTTTAATCGGCATGGGCGGTTATATTATTAAAATAAATTTCACAAAACTAAATTCAAAACTGGTGTACACTCAATATTTTAAACTTTAAAACTTCTTCACACACCATAAAATTGAAGACAGTATAACCGGTTTCGAAAGGACGTAGCCTTTCTTCTTCAGGTGCAAAAAACACACACCTCGGAGGCAAAAACCCACGTCCTTTCGAGACCGGTAGTGCTGTCTTCAATTTTATGGTGTGTGATGAAGTTTTAAGGTTTAAATAAAACAAATTTATTTTTCCTGTCATGTAAAATAAAGACATTTCACAATTTTTTTTATTTTATAAATTTTTTTTCCATACTTTTGATCAAAATTTTAATTTTATTGTACTAGAGGAAACATTTATTGTAGCATATATACATGGAATTTTTGTGTACAAGAAATCAGAATGCTACAATTATTTCAGTTTTAAATTAACTAACTAACTAAATAAATATTTATGTGTATGATTTCTGGAATGTTTAAAATTTTGAATACAATAAAAATGTGTAAATAAAAATAATAATAATAAAAAAAAATATTTTTTACGTAAAAAAATTAACAATACGACCTTTAAGCACTTATATGTAAAACATTGTTAGGATTGGTTAAAAATATTTTTTGGTGCGTTTTTTTTTTTTCATACGTATTCTTTGTTTAAGCAATAAGATCTTTAGTTAAAAAAAAATTCGTTTTATTTTTATTTTTATTTCTATTTTTTATTTTTTTACTTATGTCGTTATTATTTTTATTATTATTGTTATACTCTTTTTGTTTGTTTAAAAAAAAAAAAAAAAATCGATGGATTCTTTTAAAATATTTTGTGTATCTTTATTTCTAAAACTAAAATATCATAATTAAAGAAATAAAATAAAAATAAATAAAATAAAAATAAAAATTCTGTCAAAGAAAGAATTCAGTTTAGTACGGAAGACTACTAATTTCAATCTGTAAATTTTTTATTATTTATTTATATTTATCTCATTGTTTGACCGTAAAACTGGGCCACGTACTTTACGTACTTTTTAAAATGACTGAAATGGATTAAAATGTATGCGAAGGGAAATTAATGGCTTCACGAATTCTTATAGGTATATAATAATAATAATAATAATAATAATAAAACTTCTACCAAAATCAATCGTGATAATATTTATAATTTTTAATGGAAAGGAATGTTTTGAAAAGATTTTTATTGTAATCGTTCTATTTTGTAAGGAAATGATAAACAAATAACTTGTTTTTACTAAAAAGTTATTTCCATTTTTATACAATTAATTTACTACTTTTATTCCATTTAGCAACGTATGAAAACAGATTTTTTTTTTTTTTTTGTTGTTGTTCCTTGTATTATTATTACAAGTATGCATTTTTGCATAAAAATTTATCACCTGATAAGGATTTGATGGAATTCCACAGCAACGAGCGATTTGCATAATTATATGAAAGCGTCCTCTAATCAAATCCAATTAATTAGCGCTATTTTATTTAGCAAAAATAATTAAAGAAGAATTAATATTTTAAACATTAAAAAAATTATAATTTTTTTTTCAAATAATAAAAAATGAAAATGAAAATCCTTTATTAATATTGTTATTGTTAATGTACGCAATAAAACTAATTTCATAAGTATTAATAAAATAATTTGTTATCAATATATTAAACATAAGCTAAGTATTTAAGCCGGCTCAAACAACTAAAATAACTTAATTGTCAGAGATTTTTTGTTTTTCGTTTGTTTATCATAAATTGATGTTTCGTATTTAACTTAATTTTCTAAATATTAATAATAAATAACCATGAAATTAATATTTATAATGCTTTGAATTGGCAGCTAAATATTTTATTGCAAAATATTTAACTCACTGAGTATTGAAGAATTCACTTTTTAAAAAATATATTTACCATAATTTTAGACATTGCCGTAAGAACAATTTTCAATATGTTTAAACGGTCTTAAAATAACTCTTTATCGATTCTTTAAAGCCATAGCCAAATATTTAACCGGACCCAAACAATTAAACGCACCTAGTGGTCAAGAATTCCATTGTGTTTTCGGTATCCATTTACTCCTTATAAGGGAGTGGATAAACAACGCTTACTCCTCTGGACAATCCAATACCGTGGCCAGCAAGCGTCCTGCATCACTGTCACTTAGGAAGCACTCACTAATTAATTGATGCCATTAATTAGTCAGAGGGGGAAAGGTTTCGATCTCCAACATCCAGGAATTCTGGAGCCGCATTGCTCTTTCCCTACATTAAATGCATTATGCTAGCAAGGCTGGAATTTTAGCTGTTCGGCCAGTTTTGAAGAGTAAGCACGTTCAAAGGATACTGATTATAAATACGTCCAAGCAGTAACACTTTATTGACTATTTACTATAATCGGGAACGATCAACGATTAGTAGCATAATTACGCCATAAGTGATTTATTATCCGTATTTTGGCTCTAATAAAATATCTAATGAAAGCAATTTTAATGTTTAATCTGTTCTTTTTAATTTTAGCTTGAAATGCGTGAATGATGATTATTAAAAATATTTTCCCATCAAATTTTGATACTTTTCTTAGATTGAAATATATATACATTCAAGCATGATTACTAGACAAAAAATTTAAAAAAATTTCTAATTCGAAATTGGGTATTTACCCCCAAGGGGAAGCAGGATAACACGCCATCTGTTGATCGATATACACGAAAAGCTTATAGAAACCAACTTATGTCAAGATGCAAATAAATGTAAGATTCAGGAAATTTCGGGCAATAGTTCTTGATCTAGAGCTGCCACAATTTTTTCCTCACACATACGGACATACAGACAGATAAACAGCATTCCAAAAATGGACGAGACACGCTCAAGGATCTCTTAAATCGTATAATGGAAACCGACGCGAGCACCGCACCACCAACTGACCCAGGCTCAATGGAGCCCATACAGCCCTCTTAAATCGTATAAAACCGTCAGACAATCCATGTTAAATTTTTTACGAATCCAATGCTTTTTCGTATTAATATATAAGAAAATAATAATTATATTTAGCATTCTGCGAGTTTGATTAGATTTAAACCTACCGTCATTACTTCAAAATAGCTAGAGAAAATTTTATTTAAGGGCATAAATTATTGATTACAGACAGTCCTCCCCCCCCCCCCCTATTATCAGATGGCGGTATTTTTAAAGCTACCGAAATTTACAACATGCTAATTCTATTTATGATATTTTCGTTCTCTCTCTCTCTCTCTCTCTCTCTCTCTCTCTCTCTCTCTCTCTTTCACTTTCCTTTTCTTTAGTTTTTTGTTGCATTTAAAATATTATGACATGATTAAAATGCAATTTATCCTTTAATTAGCAATGGATTTGGAAATTTTTAACCTGAACAATCCAAAAACTTCTATTTAGATATCACTTTCAAAAGAGAGAATTTTACACTCCACCTCAACTACTATTCATAATCCGTTTTATACCATGTTTTTTTTTTTTTTTTTTTTTTAAAGAGAAACCTTCTAAATTGATATATTTTCTGTCGGATCGTAGCAGTTTTTTAATTATTTCGCAGTATATAATTTCTCTAAAAATTATTCATCTGCTTATTGCGGTACTCTGCTAGAATAAACACCGGTGCTGTATAACTTTTGACGAAAAAAAATCGTGTCATTTTCACAGCTTGAAACAAGTAATGTGTGAAAAATAAATGCGGAAATACGGTATATAGAAATACATTTTCTCAGCAAAAAATATTAGTAACAATATGCTTACTGAAACCTCTGTAAGGCATTTCCCCATCATTTTCCCTCACAAACCCTTTCTCGACAGATAAATTCCCCTTCATCGGGAGAAATCCGGAAGGAGAAAAAAGAATTTCTTTTGCAAGGCTGGTGAAACTATATCCGTGTTCTTGGGGCCCGAGCACGTCCGGGCCACCTTTCAGGGCCTTAAAACGTCGCCGTATGGAGCGTCAACCTAATTACTGGTGTCGTCGCTTGTCCGAATCGCGTTTCCTCAGAATTCTCTCCCAAATGTGACGTCACCACCCCTTTGGAGCTCCAGGATAAAAACGGGACTCTTCCCCCGGGATAGATCACTCGATGCATGATAATTTCGGGGAGCATTCGGAAGTGTCACAACGTCAATTTATAGTTAGAAGATTTCATGTCGCAGAGGAAATGCATTTTAGAACTTTTCCGTGAATTTATTGCATAAGATTTACTATTTAAAATGAGAAATTAATTTTCTACATCTTTTATCGCATTTTATCTCATTTTATATAAGTTTATATGAAAACATCTTCAACTGATGTCAAAATGTTACGATTCTTAATAGTTTTTCTGAGAAAAGAAAAAAAAATCTAACATACTGTGGACGTTACGAAACCTTTTCCATATCATTATGCATAACAGCGCCACCTACCGGTTAACATGCACAAAAATTCAATCAACTTAGCTTCTCACAATTTACATTCTTATATGCGATTTCATAAATTTTTCAGCTATACATACTGAGATATAGCCATCTGCAAAATCGCAGAACGTAATAAGCCACCTATTCGGCTGATATGTACGCAAATTGGAACAGCATAATTTTTCATATTATGTATCGAACATGACAAGTTTGGTGCACGTAAAAGTTGAGATATAGCCTTCCATATATAAATGGATTAAGTTGGAGCACATCAGGGTCACTTATGGACAGATATGCATCTAAATTAAATAAGCATAGTTTTACATAATATCCATTTCTTATACCATATTTGGTGCATTGATACATTATAGAATCTGAGATATAGCCTTTCCTTAAATGGAAGAAACCGCAGCATAGCAGCGACACCTGTTGCGTGATGTATATTCCAAACGCTATTCAGTACCAATTTAAGATAAGATCCAACCAAATATTGATTTTGGTTATATTCTCTCCATTTTTTATATATGGTGTCCACAAAATTTTGCTAGCACATACCCAGACACACAGACAGACAATCAGTTTTTAAAAATGGTCAAATCATATCCAGAAAGTAAAAAATCAATAAGTTGTTTTGCACATAAATATCGTTTTGAAAATAAAAAAAAGACGGGAAATTAGAAAGAAATTGAAGAGAAAATTCATTAAGATGAAGTAAACACTTCAAAAGCTGCAAGTAAAACAGCTGGCAGATAGTTTCATAGATATGCTTTTGTTTTGTTTAAAATCGATCCGAAGCTTCTTCTTATTTGTAAGCTAGCTACACAGCTGTTACTCTGGAGATCTTAATTCATCACCAACTGTAAAATTTGAAAAAATACTGACATTAGAATTGAGATATCAGGTGCAACAATGAAGATTGGACATTGATTGACGAAATAGGTAACAATGGCTTCCAACGGTCTCATGTTCGAAGATGCATAAAATAATCTGTGTACTGTAGTTAATATTTTGATTTATTATTGAAGGAAAAAAAATAATAATAACGTATATGCGCTTTTCGGTTAACTTTATAATAACTCATTAATAATAAATAATTATTTCTAAAATAACTGGTGATACTGTAAAAGTCGTTTTGATTGGACTACAAAAAGCTGATTTCATAAAAGAAATACGATTCCAAACTGAAGTGAAAAATGAAATGTTCTTATTTCTGTTCTGTTCGCATCTTGTATTATGTCAGTGTGTCAGTTTTACGTTTTTATAAAATAAATAAATAGATAAGTAAAGATGAAAATATTTATTTAATGATGATATAATAATATTTTATAAGCTATAAAATTTGAGCTAAATGCATGCAAAGCCTCATTAATTCCTGCGCTCATTGCCATACCGTCACTGTTTTTTAACAATAATTTTTTATAGAAAAATTCTGTTCTCTAATTACGAACATTGTTAGAAAATAATAGTGCCTGAAATCATTATTTAAGCAGAGGAAAATAAACGTCACTATTTCTGAAATATAATTTTTTCCTTATTTCAGCAATAGATCTCTGTCATTTGTAAATAAAAAGTAATTGTTTAAAAATAATGGCGATATTGTCTGTTAACCAGATTCTAAATACATAATATATATCCGACTATTAAAAAAGAAAAAGAAAGAAGAGAGAGAGAGAGAAAAAAAGAAAAAAAATACAATAACCCAAACCAGCATTGATCATTTTGCTGCTTTACCGCCTTCTGTAGAAAAAATTTTCTAAATTTTAATTTTAAAAATAAAACTCAATGATTACCAAAATGATTTATCGCTGAAACTTTAGTTATCAGTATCCTTTACATATTATTAAAAGAAAAAAATCAAACTATTTGATATTGACGTAGAATCTGGAACAATCGATCATATAGTGAATATAGTTCGTTCTTTGTCTATGACCCCTCTCCCGACTGCTTTTATCTTTTAGCGCTGATATTCGCAGACGAGGTGTCATGTACCACAAGGCTTTTCTAAAAGCGATCGTCAATCCGTCGAACAATGAGGATGGAGTTAATATTCCGTCTTCTACCTTTTAGCGCGCAAATCGACTCTGGGATGTGTCTTGTGCCTTTCATGATTAAGTTTTGTGTTCCACGGTGTAAGAAAGATGATGTATAAATATTAAAAAAAAAAAAGCACAAGAGAGAGAAAGAGAGAAGTCGGTAGATATTTTTGAATTTGGATAATGGATGCTAGAAGAGTTCTTTTCAAATACATTTAAACTCTGGTGCTTGAAAGATACGTTAGTATTTTCTAAATATACATAGAAAAAAATATGTTGAAGGTAATATAAGAAATGTAAAGTAAGCTGCACGTATTTTTTCCCCCTTGTTTTTAGTGAATCTTACTAGAATTGAATTTAAATTAACTTCTATGTATTTTAAATAGTATTTCTCTATAATTACTCTTCTTTTTTTATTAATGTATAATGTGTTTGTATGTATATACAGTTAAATCTCTCTAAAACTTTACCCCTATTCAATAGCTACCTCCTATAAAAATCAGGTTCACCTGCCCCCCTTTTTTTTTTTTTTTTTTTTCTTCATAGAAATTAATTTACCTTGATTAAAAGCTCATGCACAATCGGGGATCTTAAGAGTTCCATTTTGCGAGAGCAGATAATTTTATTTTTTCATTGACTTAAAATGTCCACTGTCCATCCTTATTCTGTAACTTATATTGAAAGAAATAAGTTATCAGACTTCATATTTCTGAATATGCATACTTAGAGATGAAACTGGAGCTTGTAAAAGGGAATTTTGTATCATACCATTATTTAGCTAATAGATTTTATCATAGTGGCTTCTAAATGAACAATGTGGATTTTAGATAATATATATATATATATATATATATATATATAATATGCATAATAATAATAATTCATCATTATAATGATCAAATATTAGAAAGGAATACTTGAATTACTCAATAAGGAATTGCATATGAAAAAGAAGATTTATTAAGCAAAGCAAAAGATGTTGAAAAAGCATAAATGTAGAAAAATAACTTTTAAATCACCTGTCCCCCCCCCCCTCCTCCATAAAAAAAAAAAAAAAAAAAAAGTTATATCTTTATCAAGGGTAATTATAGCAGCAGGATTAAAAAAAAAAAAAAAAAAAAAAAAGAGTTGTTTCTGAGACATTGATATATGCGATCATATACAAAATCACTATCATTGCCCAACAACTCAATGCTCTGACTTTAGTGAACATTTATAGGTATCTATTTTTCATTCAGAAATGATGCTAAGGAATAATTACTTCCAGTATATAAAATAATTCTTAGAAAGCAAAGTTACCAGTTTAAAGTTTTTATAAATCAAATAAATTTATGTTAATGACTAATCGAAAACTGTATAAATCTTACAAATTTAAATAATTAAAGTATTTTAATTTATAGAATTTGTTGCCTTAATTATGATTTTCTGAACAACCTTTATTGAAAGACCACCTCTCTAAAGGACAAAATTTTTATGATACAGTGGATGACCCTTTTTGGGAGGTTTCATGCTTTATATTAAGGCTCAGTTTGTAAGTGATAATATAAGATAATATAACACTATCTATAGCAAGCTTTAAATTTCATCTTAATTTCAACGTCTTTTTTTTTAAATATGAATTCTCATTGGAAAACATAAATAAGTAAATAAATAGTTTATTTCATTTATTTATTAAGTTACTTGATCAAAGTGTAATTAAAAATTCGATGTTCATTAGATTTTTATCAAAAGTAATAAGGATGGACATATAGGAATTTCTGATGTTAATGGGTGCTGATTTCATTTATTTATTTATTTATTTATTTATAGAGGGGTTTATATATACGTACGTATTAAATATTAAATATACGTTAATTATGCGCTTAATAAGCATAGAATATTGTGATAAAAAATATTTTAGTGTCTTTAATTTAGATAAAAATGATGACTAAAATATGATTTTATAATGATTTCTATTAATTTATACTATATATATATATATAAATTAAGTTAGTTAATTATTTGTGTTTCTTTTTCTGTTTCAGGTGATGCGAGTATCGGTTCCGGTGACGGCACGGGGGAAGATGACGACGACGACAGAAGCAAAAAGCGACAAAAAAAGCGCGGCATCTTCCCTAAAGTAGCCACAAATATTATGAGAGCGTGGCTCTTTCAGCACCTAACGGTCAGTTTCCATCGTTCTTTATAAAAGATTAACTCGTGTTTTCTCATTATTTCCGTGTCTGTCATGTAGCATATATTTAAACTGTTGTAGGATTTGATTAACTACTCTCTCTCTCTCTCTCTCTCTCTCTTCTTTTCTGTTGCGAAAAAGACGCTTTAAAGAATAGGCTAGATATTTGGAAAATGAATTAAATTAACCTGTTAAAAATGCCTACTTCCCTTATATTCATAAAATTTAATTATCACTCAAGAAGAATTTTCTATAAATTTTAATCGTAATTTTAATAACATTATTATTATTATTTTATTATTATTATTATTATTATTATTATTTAATAGACAATAAAAAATTATGAACTTTTCTCTTTTCATTTTTCTTTCAACAATTCATCATACTTTCCTTAGCCATTTTTTAATTAAAATGTCCAAGTTATTTTATTTATTAATTTATTTTTTCAATTAATTTACGAGAGGTTTTAACCTTTAAAATAATAATAATAATAATAAATAATCGCCTTTTTGGAAAGAATATATGACAAATGTTAACAATTAAGAACATTTTAATGTTGCATTCATTCGATTTTGCTTCAAAAGTTATGAACAAGTCAAGACTAGCTTTATTGCATTTTCAATCTGTAACGCTTATTTTCTCACAAGTGCTTTTTTACCACTATCCCTAAGATATCTTACCATGAATTTAACATATTGTCTTCTTATGCTCTTAAAACGTTTGTATAAACTTATTCCACAAAATGAATTAAAAATTTATAGATACTTCAAAATTTACTACTTTTTTTTTTTTTTTTTTTTTTTTTTAATGTGAAACTTGAAAATAAAATAATAATAATAATAATCAAAAGTTTTCTTTTTCTTAAAATAAATAAATAAATAAAATAAAATAAAATAAAATAAAAAAGGACATATTTTTTTAAAACTAAATATTAAATCATTTTTTAGATATCCTATTTATAAATGTGTGTACATAAAACTTTAAAGAATAGGTGAAGAACATTTTACAATCTCTTGTGGATAGTGGCAAAAAAGCATTTTTGAGAAAATAAGAGTCAAAGTTTGGAAATGCAGTAAAGTTCAATCTTGACATAAGTTTTAATTTTGCTCATAATCTGTGAAACAAAGTACGTAGAATCATAAATGGAACATAAAAATGATCAGATTTGTTCAACGTATTGCAATTAACGCACACTTACACCTTATACATATGTGTGTATGTGTGTACCTTTTTTTTTTTTTTTTTTAATTAAGTTAAAACTCCCTAGACCTTTAAATTATGTGAATAAACCGATGTGACAAAAAACATTTCAAATACGCGAAGTTGTACTCTTTTAAAAATAAGTGCATTTATGAATAAGGTAAATGACTTGTAAAAGGAATTTAAATGTATTTATTTATTTATTCAAAAAAATTAGTAAAAACTGAAATGAACTCAAACATAAAGTATAGCTAAATGTAAAGGAAAAGCTACCTTTAACAGATACAGCAATTTTTTTTTTTTTCTTAAAACTTGTTTTTAAGTTTATAAACTTCGCTCTTTTTTTTTTCCTTTTTTTAGTTAAGAAAAAGCATTTTTATAGAAGCAATTTTTTATTGGGAGAAAAAATATTAAAGATTAATACATTAATAATATTGGAATAACAAACTTATTATTTTAACATAATAAATTATTTTAAACTATATCGAAAAGTAGCAAATCAACTTCTTAATCATTTAAGAGAATTATTCTTACAATGAATTTAAAGAAGCCTATATAACTCTCTGATTAATTCACTTCGAATAGGAGAAATTTCGAGTCGAAGTTTTGTCGTAGTGCTTGATTGACAAAATATCTTGTATTTCGAATGGAGGTCTTAACAAGAACGAAAAATTCTGCGGTACGCATTGATTATTAACACTTTCCAACTGTACGTACTTGTTATGCCATAAAACTTTCACTGTTCTTTGCATACGTTTCCCCACAACGGAAAGACAATAGGACTGAAAGGCATACAAATAGACTAATTGTATTCATAATCACTCTTAAACATTGTTGGAAAATGTTAAAAAATGCTTAAAGTAAAAGAAAGTGCAGCCCTCAGATTCGAATTTCAGCCTTTTGTGTATCTGTAAATCTGAAACTTCACCATATCATATTCCATACATTATTTCAGCATGTTAACAATAGATGTCGATTTCTTTATGATTTTTACAGTAGAAAATTATTTAAATGTGATTTTTAAAAATATCTGTCTTTAAACGCAATGCATTGGAATTTTTTTGGGTGTCCCTGTATACAAGTCAGTTGTACAATACCTATTAATGTCATTTTAAATAGGAAACATGCTATGATAAACTTGAATAACATATATAAATTTTGAAAAATTCTAAAAATATTTAAGGACCCTGGGAACAGACAGACGGACAGATAGAAAGATGGACAGTCGAATAGGAAAATGCACAAACTGAAATAATTAAAAAATTATTTGAAAGTGTGAAAAACGTTTAATATAAGCGGAAATGAAATTCAAGCAAATTTCCTATAATAGCCCTGAATGTAACCGAATAATTTTGTGTGGCCCGGTAAACCTAAAGCTAATCATACTATATTCTATAGAATGCATTCTTTTGTGCATACGAATAACCTATTTCAATTTATTTAGGATTTGTGCGGAGTAAAGTTATTAAAATTTAGTTTATAGAAATACCTCTCATAGAACGCATTTCTTTGGAATACTTTCGGGTGTCTCTGTACACAAACCAGTGGAGATATTCACTCTATTTTCAATAGGGAACATTCGATAGTGAACTTGAATAACATATATAAGTTTCAAGAATTTTCATGAATATTTACGGAAGTTAGATCGCGGACAGACAGACAAACCGAAGTCATTAAAAAAAAAAAAAAGAAGAAAAGAAAGAAAGAAAGAAAGAAACCTGTTTTTGGTGTATTACTTTAAAAATAGTTTAAAAATACCGCAATTTGCATGGAGGAAAATGGAGGGGGGGGGGGGATGGTATAAATTATAGACATCAAAGAGTCGTCGGACAGAAGTTGTGGCTTCCCACCTTTGAAGCCCTCATGTAGATAAAATCAAAGTTTACCGAATTCCCGAAAAACATTTCCATCTTTTTCTTTTTTTTTTTTTTCTTTTGTCGTAAGTAGAATTTAGAAAACCTTGTTAACTTTCTGTCGATTCGTGATATTTGCGTGATATATCCAGACAAATAATAATCTTTCATGTTAACTCTTTCGAAATAAATAACTACTGTTAAGGTCATTTTATTCACTTTCTGCTTGTTAAGAAAACTTCGGCTAATTTCCTGCTAGAATAGATGTGACTCAAGCGCGTACTCGTCATCCTCCCCGTCTCTCTCTCTTACAACAACACCAGCAAGTTATTGCCTCTTGAGATCAGCCCGTTTCTCCAAACAAGTTCGCGAATTATCGAAACATTAGAACGCTCTCCCTTGCATCCTATTCCTCCACCCCTGCCATCAAAACCATTCGAAAATCCACATCAAAGACAGCTGCTGGCAACTACGGAGTCAAAACTTTGAGATCCTAATGAAGTAAAGCTCTTCGCTTTCTATTTTCGGGAGTGAGAGAGAGAGTCCCCTTTTGTATGCTTTGCCTGCAGACACAGCAGGACGATGATCGTTTTGTCGGTATTCCCCCACCAGAAAACTGTAGGTCCCCTGACCTGTGTCTGGTGGGAGGGCGTTAAGGGCCGTCATCTGGTGCAAACAGCTTGCCTTCATTGACTTCGAATCCGTGTGGCGATGGTATAAATCCGGCCACTGGTTATATATAAAGGTGGATATACCAGCTATATGTGTTCTTCGACTGTGTTTGTGTTGCCCTGCCTTTCATTTTTGCCGGCAGAGGGCGATGTCGAGATGCACTTCAAAGAGAATAGACTCCCCCGCAAACAGCTGACGCGATTACGGCGATAATAATTGTTAGATTCTAAAAGCAGTAAATGGAGTCTAAAAATAAATATTCAGCATTTATTTATGCTTCAGCATGACGTGGTATCTGGAGTGCTGATTACTCTCGTTTCTTCCGTTCATTATTTTTCTTTTCCGTCGACTCTGTGACAAAAAAGTCCATTCAGAATCGATTTTCTTTTCTTTTCTTTTCTTTCTTTTTTTTTTTTTTTATAATCTTTCTCGTTTTTTTTATTTTATTTTCTTTATCAAAGGATTCCTCATCAAATATTAATTCTAATTTTCATTTTTCAAGTCTTCTTTAAGAGGAATTCACAAAAACGTAATCAAAGAAATATAATTTTTTTTCCCTCAATATTTTAGCATTCTATTTCTTTTCCGTTGACTGTCGTTGTAAATAATGCATGAATGGAAAAAAAAAAAAAAAGTTAATGTGTATAAATATATACAATTTCTATTGTATCAGTCATGTTTTTGATAAAGGTTCGAAATAACGCGAATTTTACCTCTATATATTAAAAAAAAAAGTTTCTGTCTGTGGCGTCAAATTTTTTGTCTGCGACAGCATATCTTCTCGCGGAGGGCAAAGTGCTCTGCATCATGAGAGGTATCAATGTGTTCCGAATACTTCAAGGAAGACATTTCAGGCAGTTAGAAATCTGTATCTCTTAATTATCGAAGTTATTAATTAAAAACGTCGGGTTTATAAAGGTACTATATTTGCCATTAAAGAAATAATTTCTCTTATTCCATCATTTTCCATAATAGCGTCATTCTCCACAGGGAAATAAAAATGTTATCAGTGGTGTACCAAAAAAAAAAAAAAAATGTCATTGTTGCTATTGTCGTCTGCAAAAACCTTTTTATTTTTTTTTATTTTTTTTTTTTTTAAGAAAATTAATTGTATTACTGGCAATTACCTTTTTTTCTTTTTCGACATTTTCGAATGTGTAAAATTATTATCTAGCAGTACAGTAAATATATGCAGAGAGTATTATCTACTGTCATAAATTACCTAAAAAAATTCAATAGTAAAAAGTACGGGTATTAGAAAAAATAGGTACTTTTTTTTTTTTAACAAGCAATTATATCAAAAAATTCATCGCCAAATAGTGACACAAACTTAAAAGTCGCCAAGGGGTTCATATACTAATGCTGTAACACAAAATGGTCTAGATATTACTTATTTTTTTCTATTCTGAACAAAATTACTGATTTTTAGCATATTTCATTAAAAAGAATAATATTAAATATTATGCATTTCAATTTGACATTGAATATGGGCATTTCTATAAAATCGTTTTGCTTTTGTCTTGTTTTATGCAGTATTAATTTTCCTATTCACTGAAAGGCAAAGAAGCGAATAGGCGGGCAGAGCGCCGCAGGAGTTAATAAGTGAAGCGAGTCGGGGGGAGGCGAAGCCTTCCTTGGGTGTTGGTGAGCGGAGCTCCCTAGTTTCTAATAAAATCTATTAAAATTTCTGGTGCAAAAATGGAGGGACTGGACGTTTGTAATCAAACGTTTATTCATAGTTGTTTAAATTACTTAAACATGTCATGATGCATTAGACCACTTTTAATATCACTTTTTCCAAATCTTGACAAACAGTAATAAAATAATAATATCACTGTTTGTCTAGCCCAATACCTCATAGACCTTAAGCATGTTTCATTAAATAGTTGTAAATAGATAAATAATTTAAAATTAATAGATATTTAATTAAAAAGATGTAAAGTACAGAATTACCAAGATGTCTACAAAATATTTTTTCTTCGAAAAGTTTTGTAGACAGCTTATGTATTATTATCGCTCATTTATTATTGTTATTTCAATTAAAGAATAAATTAAAGGATAATATATTCCATTATAAGAATTATTTTTAATCTATTCTTCTGCGTCAAAATGTTTCATTTTAAAAATTTCACGCATTCACCATATACTTGTCAATTTATAGAAATTTTTATTCGTAGATAATTTCAAAATAAGTGTAATATTAATTTCCTCTTTTTCTTTCCTTTGCCAATCGTCAATACTCAAAATAAATAAAAGACATCGAAATTAAATTTTTCACCAGACTTCCCGATTAGTCTGTTCGTTTCCCGAGGCAGTGCTTTTAACTTCACTAAATGAAAGAGTAGGGAAAAAATACCCAACCTCTTGAATTTGAAGTACTGATCCTTGAACCTACCCCTCTATGTTTCCAACACGTCTGCGTCAGTGCAGTGTCAAATTGTGCTCCAAAACCCCTTAGGCACCCCTTGTAATCACTCTCCCCGTTCAGTGTTGTGTCCTCATCTTCTTCATCAAATATTATGCCTGACACCAATATCATTTCAAAGGGTTGCTACTTAGTAAAGTCGGATGATTTTCATCCCATCTGTCCCTTAAGCTTCTTGTTTTTATAAGAAAAGTCCTTGCTTATCAGAGGATGTAGGGAAAATGAGGATGATGCTTTTATTGTCATATTAGCATCTTGTGTTAATTTCTAATATGCTACTGTGAATTTTATGTTCTAATAAATTTGATATACATAAGGTATGGTAATGCCTTTTTTTTGTTATGATCAAGTAGTCGTTCTTTTCCGATCCCAGTTGTGTCTTCATCTTCCTTATCAAATATTATGCCTATAATTTCAAAGGATTGATACTTAGTGTAGTCGAATGATTTTCATCCCATCTTGTCCTTTAAGCTTCTTGTTTTCCTTAAAAAAAAAAAAAAATTATTAATTAATGTAGGAAAAAATGGTGAAAAGGCTTTTATTGTTATATTAATTACCATATTGTGTTAAAAAATTGCCAATATGCTAATATGTTGCACTGATTTTTATAACCTAATAAAATTGTCATACATTAAAAATAAGTTATGACCTTTTTTTTTATAATAATGATTAAGCAGAAATTCTTCTCGTTCAGTGCTTTTGTCTATCTCCGAAAATTATCACCTCGCATCAATATTGTTTCAGTAAGTTGCTATGTAACAAAGTTGACTCATAATGATGATGGTCCTCTGGATAACCCCTACTTATCTGGCAGAACTTAATGTATGGGCAACGCAGTTAACTCATCTTTGTATTTGAGCCTTACCTTAACTTTTCTTTCTTTCTTCTTTTTCTTCTTTTTTTTTTTTCCCCCTTACTTTTTTTCCCCTTATGTTTTTTTTTTTTTTTCCCCTTACTTTGTTTTTTTTCCCTTACGTTTTGGATTTCTGTAAGAGAAATATAGAAGATATTTTTATGAGGTGAAAATGAATTAAAGGATGCAGGAAATTTTTCTCCTGATACATTCATTATTTTATAAGATAAAATAAATTAAATAATTGGCTCATTTTCCCAATATATCTTTCTTCCATGTGATGTCGGTTGGTGAGACGTTATTAGATCAAGGCAATCAATCCACATTTGAGTTCGAAAATGACGGTCATTAAAAAGTTTCCGTTAGAATAATTAAAAAAAAAAAAAAAAAAAACTCTGTAATGTGAATATAAAAGTTGTAACCATTTATGATGTGGCGATGACTGATATTGGCCAATTCTACTACAAGGGTTAATCGTGGAAAACTTTATTCGTGTAGCATGTACGTGTAACCAAACCAACGTAAAAACGTTGTTTTTTCGTATAAATAATGATTTATAATAATATTTACAAACATTTCTATTTCTGTTCTCGAATTTTTAACTATAGCGTCGAATATATCAATTTTTTCTCTTACATTTACAAATCAACGTTCACTTTTTTATTTTTAAAATTTCTAGGTTTAGTCCCCTTTAAATAATCAACGAATCATAATAAAGTTGTTTCTAATTTTATTCAACTTTAATAGATCTGAAAACATAGCGGTCGTTGCTATTGTTGCTAGCCTAATTGCTATTTCAGGACACCCTTACGTGGATATGATGCTTCGAAAATCTACAGAAACGTATATAGTAAAAGTATAGTTAAAAAAAAAAAACTGAAAATTAGTGTTTGTGCGTAAATTACTGAAAATTAATGTTGATGATAGTCTTGAACTGATATTAACCTTTAAGGGTATTTAACCTGACAAGGGGAAGGAGGCAAGGTGGTTGTTTAAAATAAAACTTTTCTTCTCCCTAATATTTCATTCGAGATACTTTTGCGATAACCATAAATATTCCTTTAAACTATCTATTTGTTGTTCAAAAACTAGTAGTACTAAAGTACTTAATATTAGTACTAAATACTTTAATACTAACATTTAGTTAAAACTAAATACTTTAGTACTAAATATTGCATCGCAACTGAATTAACTGACATTGTCCGAAATCAGCATACTACAAACCTAAACACACTATGTAAAGCAATTTATAAGAGCAAGCAAAAATGCTTTTCAGGGAATAGAAGGCCGCGTCCAATCGTTATAACTTTTGCACTGTTCCAGTCTGTAGACTATATATCTTACCCAAATAATCAACTTTTTTTTTTTTTTTTTTTAAGAAACATACTTACGTAATTCATCAAAATTAGTTTTCAGCTACTTGATATAAAGCAAAATTACTACTGAATTAAGGATAGTCGCAGAAATATTTTTATTAAAAGCTATATTTCTCAAAGTTGAAATTCATAAATTTTGTACTTGCAGCAGCTGCAGTATTAATGAAGCGCTGCCATTGCTTCATATGGAGCAATATTAAAGCGTTAGCAATTAAGGGCAGTATTAATATTCTTGAATGGTTTATTAATATAGAGGGCATTTACAAAGCATTTGACAGCAGACATTTATTTTGAACTAGTACACTCATCCTAGTTTGATTTGTATTAGGAATATTAATTTAAGGAATTTCGTAATCATTGCCTGATTTTTAGTGTTATTAGTTGTTTAAAAGATTTGAGAGGAATGAAGTTTTTATTTATTAACAGTATAATCTTGTTAAAAATATTGAATTAAAAAAATAACAAGATAATATAGTTGACAGAAACTTCACAGTAAAATACAGTATTTTAATAACAACGTCTTGTCATAGTCTAAATAAGTATTATTTCTGAATAATTTAAGTTACGAATGCGAATTTTCTTGTATACTTAACGTTAAATATCTTTAATGTTCGTTGGGAGCTGAAAATGGCGTATTTAAATCCCTACTCGCACATTGACTCACATGCATATCACCGAAATTTCGCACTATATAAACCGATATTTGCAGTTCCCGCACACCTAGCTTACGGAATATCCGTGGGGTATACGTCAAAACTAGAAAAGCTATAGCGAGATGGGGAAAGAGCAATAGCGTTTGGATATCGGAGGCGAAGGAGAGCTTGATTACTCTAGAACGCGTGTTTGCTCGGTGCCTGCGGATATCACACTCATGCTTGTGTGAAGGGTTAATATTTGGGGGAATTCTGTCTTTCCAGTAGCGCACGAAAAGCTTTATAAGTGTGAAAGTTTAACTGAAAGCCACATTGCTATCTCTCATGCATATAATAGAGTTGTTCCCATTTTAAATCTTATTAATTGTAATTTTAAAATATTTTTACAATGAAATAGTGTAAATTTTATCACAAAATCACTTTTTTTTTTTTTTTTTTTTTTTAACTAGCTCAAAGTCATTAAAGTTTACCATTTTAATTTAAAGCGTAATATTCAATTTAATTTATTTGTAATTTTTGTTTAGGTAAGAAATAGGAGCATATATAAAATAACCCCGCTTTCGATATAACAGGGAAATCAAGAGCAGACGTGTATATTAATTCTGTACTGATAAGTATAAAGGATTTAAGTACAAAAATGTCGATTTTGAGTTAAGTACATAGTCAGACTCAGAAAAAAATTCTCAATCGATTGGTATAAAGGATTTAAGTCTATGTCATTTAGTCTTTGAGAAAGTCCATTAGTAAATAAAAGGTTCAAGTCAGAAATTTACCATTCATGTATGGTATAAAATATGCAATTCAATATTTTCCCATTATTAAATGAAGGTTGACAGTCACTGAATGGTGTAAAGGGTATAAGTCAACGAAATTCCTTTTTCCTAATCGATTCTTTTGATTTGTTTTTAATTAGTTTAACTTTATTTTTCGTCTCCTGAAAAATCAAGAATATGGACTTAAATCCTTTATACTTATCAGTACAGAATTATAGGTTACTTTTCATGTGATTAAAATAGTGAAAATAAAAATATCGAACAATAAATGCTTAAATAATAATAATACCTAGTTTATTTGGTTTTTACAAAATGAAGAAAACTCGTACATTGTTAGTTAATTGCACAATTGCGCTACATGTAGTGTTAGATGACTCTTTGCCATCTGTCTATTTCTTCCTTTAACTATAACAGTAGTTTCTTCATTCTCATCTACTTCCTCGCCAATGAGATTCAAAAGCATATAAATATAAATTATAAATGTATATTATGTTTTCCTTCTATTCTTATGAAATTATATTTTCTGCTGAACATGGAAGAACTTTGATCATCTATCTTCATAAAATGTTGTCAAAACTCTTTATTTAATTTAAACTTTTACATTTTTTCTGTTATTTTTAATATATGTTTATTTATTATTATTAAAAATAACTGAGAAAAAGTTATCACATTTACAAAAAAAAAAAAAAAAAGCATTATCTTGAAGTAAAAAATAACTTCTAAAATGTTTTATATCGAATAATATTTTCTTTTTCTATCATATTTAATATATTATTAAGCAGTTTTATGAAAAATATCTGAGAGAAAGTTATCCCGTTTACTAAAAAAAGGTGTTATTTTACATAACTGAAACAGAAGACTTTTTTGAAAAATAAACTTTTTTATATGATTTTTTTTTTTTTTTTTTTTTTTTTTGTTAAAATAATAATTTTATAAACTAATTATCACCTTTAAATTTGTAATAAATTCATATGGCTAAAAATGAACGTTTATAAAAGATAATAACCAATTTAATAACATTTATTGAAATTTTATTTTTCCGACTGAGTGAAAATAATGCCTGGACCGGGACTCGAACCTCGGATCTTTGACTTACAAGGTCAAGGCTCTACCAATTGAGCTATCCAGGTCGACACCCCGGTCAACATTACTCACTCAGACAACCTTTAGGCAGAAACATCTCTGGTCTATCATATAGATAGCTCAACAGAAAATAAGCCGCAGGAAATGGAAAACACCATTAGATAATGGGAGAAAGAAATACAATTTTTATTAAAATCACACAATCAACTGTGGAAGAAAATCATATTTATTGAAATTTTATTTTTCCGACTGAGTGAAAATAATCTCCCAGTATCTAATGGTGTTTTCCATTTCCTGCGGCTTATTTTCTGTTGAGCTATCTACATGATAGACCAGAGATGTTTCTGCCTAAAGGTTGTCTGAGTGAGTAATGCTGACCGGGGTGTCGACCTGGATAGCTCAATTGGTAGAGCCTTGACCTTGTAAGTCAAAGATCCGGGGTTCGACTCCCGGTCCAGGCATTATTTTCACTCAGTCGGAAAAATAAAATTTCAATAAATATGATTTTCTTCCACAGTTGATTGTGTGATTTTAATAAAAATTGTATTCAATTTAATTTTTTTTTCAACATTTTCGAAAATGTTTTGTGAAATGAGCGTAAATATCAATCAATAAATTTATATATATATATATATAGTATGTCATTCTTGCATCTAATT
The DNA here is from genome assembly GCA_963930645.1 of Salticus scenicus. Lineage (NCBI taxonomy): Eukaryota > Metazoa > Arthropoda > Arachnida > Araneae > Salticidae > Salticus > Salticus scenicus. The sequence goes on along the minus strand of OZ005656.1, from coordinate 173,425,478 downwards.
TAATTGCTAAAAAAAAATATCGTATTGCGAATATTTATAGTTCAATAATTATTGTTTATGAATATATTCCAAACAAACCTGGATATTACTCTGTGGATTGATTGCTAAGTTAATAATAATTAAAAAAAAAAATATGTTTGAACATTAAACATTTGCATTACATTTCCTGTCTATGACTAAAGCTTTGTATAGAATGGATGGCATATGCTTATAATGTTGCTTAACATTTTCTATTTCATTTATTTATTTATTATTAATAATATTATTTTGTATAATATATGTGTATGGTTAAGAAAAGAAAATAAACAAACAAACAAACAAAAAACTTTTAACCTATTTTAATTTTTACGTCAATCATTTAACTTGCATTTTAAACATCACACAGCTTTATTAAACTAATTCATAATCGATAAACTAATCCTCTCACGTATAATATTTACACTGAAAACGGTTCTTTTTATTCTTTTCTCCATAACACCCGCACTTCCAGAAATACTTCTCACCCCGTTAGATTAATTATACACGTTCCAGTATTGACACTTAAGATTTATCAGTGCTATCTTAGTTAAAGATTAATTAATCGGATGCCATTATTGGCCGTCTCGCGTTGATTACGCTGCTCTACAAAGCCGAACTCAATTAAATTTTTCCTGGAAAAATTGAATCTTGGAGTTCAAAGATCCCGTCACATTAAGCCCTTTGTGCCAGGATTTAATCCGAATTCAAAACGTCACGTTTCAACCGGTGGAAGTGAAATCCTCTGTGACATCCGAAATTAAATTAAGAATGCGTTTTAAAAGTTCTTGACACTTGAATACCAGGGTCTGGAGCAGCATATCAAAGGAAATAATCACTGTAATGCGATAGAGGTACTTGGCAGAAATTCTGTTCAAAATCCCGTGGCATTATGGCATAGCGGGTTTTTAAGCAAAAGATGGTTGTCATCTAGGATATGCCTAAAATGCTCCCAAGCTATTATTTTGTCTAATTATCTTTATATGTATTGTTTGGGTTTCGTAGGTGTTGAAAAGTAAGTTTTCTATATTGCACAGGTGGAGGATTTGTAAAAGTAATTAGTATGGATATATTGTGACAACGTCACTGAAAATTTCTGTTTACTCGAATGAATAGTTTCTGATATGTCAGATCTTTTGTAAAAAGCAAGAAACAGTTTCTCAAAATTCTTCTTTACAAAACCTGTTTTCGTGTTACATTAAATATCACTAATTTGTTTAAAATTAATTTCTGGTCTTTATTTTTAATATATATATATATATATATTATATATTATTTCTTTAGACAGTAACTCCTTATTAACGCTGTTCATGTGCATTTGTAGAATTATTTGTAAATTATATGTGCCTGATATTTTGTTTGAGTTAATTCATATTATACCCCCATAATAAATTTATAGTGACGGAATTAATAACATTTAATTTTTAGGTTAAAATATATATATATATATCAACCAAAATTAAAATTCATATTAATGATAATATGCAATATTTTGAGTTTGAGTTGGGATGTAGAGTTAAAAGAAAATCATTGAGGCTATTTCTATATTTTTGTGTGTAGATTTGTTCAAAGACTGTATAATAAATAATAATTATAATAAATAATAAAAATAAATAAAAATAAAAATAAAAGTAAATAAATGACATAAAAATAATAAAAACTTTGACAGGCTATATTTATTAAATATTTCAATCATGATGGGGATAATGATGACAACGATGGTAATAATAATAATGATATTAAATAATAATTATAATTTAAATGTTCTAGGTTGTAATAATCAGGCTAAAAATTCGACCATTTAGTCTATAAATTTTTGATGAATTGACTGAAAATTTTTTACTATATTGAAAGTTGAGATTCGAATATTAGCTTGGTCCCTTTTCGTTCATGTAAAAATTAATTAGTCCATTTGATTAAAAATCTGTACCAGGCTACTCTTAAATAGTATATTAATATACCACCTATCCGAATAAAATATGAAAATTCCATACATGTTGCAATAGATGAAAATGAAAACTACCTTTAAAATATTAGGGTGGGGGAGGGGGGAGGGATACAAAAGTGTAGAAGAAAAAATCATTAAAAGTGCTTCTTATTTTAAAATGTAAAAGTAGATGAGAATTGAAAAAAAAAAAAATAATAATAATAATAATAATAATAAAATTAAGTTGGGGGTTCAATTCCCTTTCCATGAGTACATTGCTGAGTATGTTTTGTCGACAGAGTTAAATTACACATGTATACAAAATTTCAGTTCAGTCGGATGATAGGAAGAAAACTAATTCTTAGATTTGACACGTTAACAACATATCACATTAAATAAAAGTGTGAGGGGAAAAAATAAACACCTTTTATATTAATTTTTGAAAATTAGAATATTTTCCAAGAGAATATTACACAAAAGTTTTAATTTGGACTTAGCATTAGATAACAAATAGTTCGCTCACAATTATATGACTCCTGTTTATCTGTTTATTTATTTTTATTTATTTATTTATTTATTTTGTTAAGACTAAAGAACTGTGCCATGATTTTCAGAATTACAATATGCTTTTTTACTTGTTTCTATATACATAAGAAGCAAGTATTGGATTCGTGAAAATATTCAACCTCTTGTTTTTGATAAATTTACACGTTTTAAACTGTCTTGAACATTATTTGACCGTTTTTAGAAAATGTCTGTCTGTGTGTATCAAAAATGATGTGCTTTGTGGACGATGTACCTCAAGAACCAATGAACGAAATTTAACCAAACTTAGAATTTCGATAGACTTTGGGCTAGTGCTGTTTACATTTGCAGATCAATGTTTCAATAGAAATGTCATTATATGTATATTGAAAACCTTTTCAAATATTGCAGTAGATGAAACCAAGTATCACATGAAGAACTAGAAAAAAACGTGAATAAAGATTTCTAAAAATTGAGCCTCCTGATAATAAGCATTCTGATAAAAATTGAGCATCCTAATCCACTTTCTTTGGACGTTAACGGCCCTCTTCACCTACCGTCGCCGGAAGCCCGATCCAATGTTATTCTATGGGGAAATTTTCTTTACAAATAACTTATTAACTAATACATATTTTTAAATTCTGTTTTCACATTCAGCAAATTACCAACTTTTAAATTGACGGACCTTTTTTAAAAATGTATTTTTTTAATTTTTAATATTTTATTTTGAAATTGCAAAATGAAAAAATTTCACAGATTGAAAATTCGTATTTTACAGATTCAAAATAAAATATAAAAAAATTAAAAAAATAATTTTTTAAAAAAGGTGCGTCAATTTAACAGCTGGGAATTTTCAGAATGTGGAAACAGAATTTAAAAATATGTATTAGTTAATAAGTTATTTGTAAAGAAACATTTCCCGTAGAATAACATTAGCTTCGGCTTCCGGCGGCGGTGAGTGAAGCGGTCCCTTAAGTGTTATAGTTCTATGTGATGAAAATCGTCTGTATTTATGATTAAAATTAATTTTCATAAATAATAATTTTAATATAAATATGTACTGCATGAATATGTATTGGAAAATATAGAAGAAAGCTTTGTGTTAGCCACAACATACTGGTTTTTGTATTGCCTTAAAACTTAAAAAAAAAAAAAAAAAATTAAATAACGGACAGCAAAAAAAGTTTCGAAACCTTAAAAAAAATTAAAAAATAAAATAAAATAGAATCGAATCGAAAAAACATCTGCTTTGCTGCTTAGACTTTTCTACAAAAACTTTTTTTATTTTTACTTATTTATTTATTTTATTTTATTTTATTTTATTTTATTTTATTTTTTGTATAAAATGTAGACATTTCAAGTTGATTCATATCATTATGAAATTGCAGAAAGAAAATCGTTTATAATTTAAATTAATTAAATAAAACCAAAAAGCCTTGTAGATTCTTCATTATTTCAATACTATCTCTTTTTTTTTTTTTCATTTCCCTCAAAAAACTATATTATAAAATGTGTTATTTTTCAAAATCAAGTTTTAAATGTTATATATAACAGCACAAAACTGTTTACTTGTTCGATCAATGTCTTCAAAGGCTTTGTTTCTCCAGCTTTGATAAAGATTATTAATAAGATCATTCAGTAAGTCCTGGATCTGACATAGAGACAACGCCGCTAATAACAAATCTATATAATTTTCAAGTAGTCCTAACTTTGGAATGACACGTGTCAAAATTTCATGACAATTTCATGACAATCCGACTTTTAGTTTAAAAGTTACAGTGGTTTTAGGGAAGCAACTTTTATTTGTTTGAAAACGGTTGAAAAAAAATTTTCATGTGTTGATTAAACATTGCTTTTAATGGTAAAAAATACTGTTCAAGCAAATAAACGGCTTTATGTGTGTTATTCGGACTCTGTTCCATTGACAATAACGGTTAAATGGTGGTATGCTTACTTTAAACGCCGTCGCACTGACACAAATGACGCTGAACGCCCGAATTCGGCAATTGTTCCACAAAACATAAAAAAAAAAGTCCATAAAATCGTTTTGGCCAATTGTAAATTGAAGTTGCATGATATAGCAGAGAAGTTCAAGATATCAGAAGGCAGTGTATTCACTATTTTGCATGGACATTTGTCAATGAGAAAGCTCTGTTGAAAGGGGGTACCGCGTTTGTTATTCACCAAGACAGTGCACTGTGTCACAAGTCGATTAAAACGATGGTCAAGTTGAACGAATTGCGCTTCGAATTGCTTTGCCACCCACCGTATAGTCCAGATCTGGCCTCCAGTGACTACTGGCTTTTTGCAGACCTCAAAAGAATGCTCCAGAGAAAGATGTTTGGCTCAAATGAAGAAGTGATTACCGAAGTTGAAGCCTATTTTGAAAGCAAAGATAAATCATTCTACGAAAAAAGTATAAAAAACATTAGATGAACGCTGGACTGAATGTATTACTCTTGAAGGAGAGAACTTGATGAATAAAGTTAAATTTTGCTAAAAGTTGTTGTTTTATTAGTTATGCCCGGGACTTATTGAGTCATTGTTAGATAAGCGTTAATAATAAATAGTCCTGCAATTTTTAAAATTATATATATATATATATATATATATATATATATATATTCTGCTTTTAAGATTTGGAAAAAAGAATATTTTCTTCAAAAGATTTCTGAATGTTAACCTAATAAAAATAATAAAATAAAATAAATACGCTATGTGGCATAAATACGGAAGAACGTTAAACGAGGAGATATAAATCAGAGTATCGCTGTATAGTCTAGTTTGAAACACCCTTTTTTAAACTTGATCTATTACCCATGATAACTCTTTACACTTTATTTAATCATTAAAATAATACTGTTTAAATTGTTCTCAATAATTTTTGAAATACTGCATCTTAGAATCATTTAACTATTTCTAAAACATTCATTTTAAATTTAAATGTAGGCATTTTATGGCGAAAGGTTTAAAATTTCACATATAAGTAAAATAAATGAGCTCATGTCTTTTATGTGGTATGTAATAATGTAAATTAGAATATTTGAAATATTCATGCTTGAAAAGATTTTTTTTTTTTTTTTTAATCTCGAAGTAATGTATTTTGTCAGAAGAATTATTTTATGAAAAATATTAAATATGAAAATTCTGGCTTTAAAAGTAATTATGGCAGAGAATTCTAATTTTATTCAACTTTATTCTGAACTACTATATTATGAAGATTCGAAAAAGAAATAAAAAATGGAAAAGAAAAAAAAAATCGATAGAATACATTTCTAGAAATTCCAGAAATTCAGAGCAGAAACATCGATGATGAAGTTATAATTGCATTACATGTCCCTTTACTTGACACCTGTCTCTTCTGTTCTTATTAAATCAATTTCTTCTGCACTCCCTTTCCCAATTTCCGCCCATTCGCCAGATATTTGATCCCCAATTTTCACATTTTCTTTTAATCTGATTATAGCTGAAGCTTGAAATTTTCTTTTTCAGATGGTGGAAGTAATATTAGCTTACATATTCATCTTGATTGAAATAATTAGAAATTACTGACGTCTGGCGATTTTGCTATTTACTTTTTATGGAGTTCTTCTTTTTATGGAAGGGTTTTTTTGTATGTTTCTTAATAAAATCTTATTGGAGAGAGTATTAAAATTTCGAAGATTTAAGATTCCCCCCCCCCCCTAATTTTAATGATTTTTTCACATATAAATGAAAAATTCAGCGAATTGTTGGAATGCTATTACTATTAATATCATCATTATTATTGCAAATCATTTGCTTATCAAGGCGATTCTTAAGATATCACATTTTTTTTAGATCAAGATTGTTTTATACAATTTTTTAATATACCATATTTAAAAATATTTCCCCTTACATGTATGAAATTATTTCCATTCACGACCTAAAAATATCAAATCAGTGATATTCATTAGGATAGTTGATTTTCAAATACGGAATTCCTTTCCTTGATTTTATATCTTGAAGTTCGTTTTCAAGTATCCAATTTCATCTATTTCTCTCTCGTTCTTATTCTCTCTCTCATCCCCGTCTCTCTTAGTTTCTTTCCCTTCCTTACTTTCTTTTTGCATTTATTTATTTTTTCCAGTGGTTCTTTCTTTTCATCTTTCTCTCTTTCCTACTTATTTTCTTTCTTCTTCTTCTTCTTATTATTATTTATTTTTTTTTTTTCATTAGTTTATTTGTCTATTAGAGATGGTTTACGTTTACAAGGAAATAGTTTTTGAAACCCGGGTAAATGATATTTTAGATTTAAAGTAGTTACCAGGGATGTGAGAGATTTCGTAATTATACGAAAGAGCCTAAATCGGGAGACTTAACAACTGTGTAACAATGTATCATAGTATCCTTATGATTTTTTATTATGAAATGTAATAATAATTAATACCTATGCCTGTTCCAAATAAAAACATAGAACAAACAGCCATATAAATTTTAAATTCACAGTTAATCCATAATCTTTAATATTTACTATAGGATGGTCTACAATTACAAGAAGATGTACAACCACTTTAAATATTTTTTTTTTTTTTTTTTTTTTTTTTTGAGAATGACAATTATGCTTTTTGAGAATATTAATTATTTTATTCAAATAGATAAAAAATGAAATCCAGTCTATGACTCACCTGAAAAAAAAAGAAAGAAAAGAAAAAACAGCATAAAAGTTAATAAATAATAAATAATAGACAAAATAATAACAAGAGAACTTGCCGTTGGAATATTAAAACCCGAATAAACTACTACGTCAGAAACGCCAAAGAAAAATATTTGAGATGCATATAGCTGTTTCGGTAGCCTTAAGCATACCGTCTTCAGTGCAAAAAGAATTCTGAATCTGATAAGTGCTCGTATATATAGGAGAGGGACCGAATTTAGTTCAACCAATAGGATTACGGGAAAGGTGGGGAGTGTGGCCAATAGGAAATTAGGAATATTAGCTGTGTAAACAGTAGAAAAATTGTCTGATTGTTGGAAATTTTACATTCAGTCTACATTTTTTTAATTTTTCCTACACTCCCCACCTTTACTGTAATCCTATTGGTTGAACTAAATTCGGTCCCTCTCCTATATATACGAGCACTTCTCCAAATTTAGAATTATTTTTGCACTGAAGACGGTATGCTTAAGGCTACCGAAACAGCTGTGTGCATCTCAAATATTTTTCTTTGGCGTTTCTGACGTAGTAGTTTATTCAGGTTTTAATAGACAAAATAATCGAATTAAAGCATGATTTTTTTTTAATCAGTTGCAAATAATTGTAAATAGTAAATATATAATTCCATAAAAAGAACAACATTGAAAACTGAATAGATTATAAAGTGATGGTTATTTTTCGTTTTAATGTTATTCAGTTTGTTTTATTCTTCAGTGGGTAGATGTAACGGCCGATTGATTGCACAAGGATCCTAAGTTGGTGTGCGCACTCCACCATGGTCTTTCAAGGGGTTCCAACGCGTATTTATGCCAGTTTCGAATAATACTACAAAAATGTCGAACGGCTAATCCGACGAACGTGACCTGGGTTCGAACTCAGCAACTCTAGTCGACCAGCTTCAAGAGTAGAACTTCTCGGCCACTGGTAGAGTTCTTCAGCGGACAGAGTAAAATACAAGTTAAAGAAGAATGAAGATTTATTACTTCGTAAAAGTGAGAGGCAAATAATACTGAAAATACTGAAAACTAAATTTACTTAATTTCTGGAGAAATATTCCTACACTTTCTATAAAAATAGTCAATTTTATATGGCTAGAGTAAAATTTTCTGAGTCAATGTTATATTTTAAATCAAATTCTTAAAAAAAAAAAAAAAAATGAATTCTTTTCTATAGAACAGCAGAAACTGAATACATAGCAAATTTAAAACCTTTTTATCTTTCTCTGAGAAAGACAACATAATTATTCACATATAACCGGTCAAACCGAAAGGTCTATTCTCACATAAAAAGCGCTAAACACAATCGTGCCACTCATTATACTCTAATCTTTCTCACAGAAACAAAGTTTCTAACATGTGTAAATGCTGCATATTTGCATTTTTTCTCATTTAATCACCGCACTAATTAGCATTTGTTAATTCAGCCATTCTTAGCCAAATACGACGAAAATTAGTATGCAAATGCTTTTGGCACCTAATCATTCTTAACAAACTTTATATTGCATTCCTTATCCAATTTCAGCTATGATTAATGGCCTCTACCTTTTGCTACTAGATTTTCCTTTTTGCCGCGGAAAGAGGACTTACGCACGCGGAAAACTTAAAACCCACAGCGTAAGATTTTTATCCTATTTTTAATAAAAGTTTAATTCCGTAAAGTCGGCGGTGGAAGGAAAAAAAAAATTCTCTAGCGCGAGAGAAAACTGTATTATTATTCCCGTGTTGCTCTATGGCCCAAATGAATATTATTATCATTAACGAAATGGAACATGCCGGAGTACACAGTTGGGGTTTTCAAATCTCTGTCACAAGTTTGCTTTCTTTGCAAACAGATTTTCATTCTCGCGTATGATCAAATTTAATTAAAGTTTGAACAGCGCTCATATACGACGCAGGCGGATATGTAAAAACTTAGCCCCCTTCTTCACACCCCTCTTTTGCTTTCCATTTGATTGCGTCCCTTCATAGCCTTTCTCTCCCCCTTCTTCTTTGCTTGTGCTTTTAACCCTTTTTCGTTGCTCAATTTTGCACCGTTGTAATTAATCATCTATAGGTCCAATAACCCTGCCCATATAAGAGCCAAGAGCCGTCGCCAAACAAATCCTATGCTGGCGTCAGAATGAGTCATATATTGTCATCTATAGTGATGTGTTCGTGATTTATTTAAGTGGTTTATATTTTATAATTACCCGCATTGTGACGACCCTTCATAATTTGCAAAGATTTTTTTTCTCCTTCATCGTATTTTAGTTGCTATTGAATCAACAAGAAATGATTTGAGTAAAATAATGGTGCCATTAAATTTCTTATAATGCAAAAACAAATTTTAATAAAAATTGAAAATGTCTTTATTATATATGTATATATGTAATTTCATCATTACAATTCGAAAAAAAATAGAAAACAGATCATGATTAAAATTATTAAGAATGCAAAATACAATCATTACAATTGAAGATAATACAGTGAAAAATGCATAATTTAATTAAAAGGTTGCAAAAGAAAGAAAATTTAGGAAATAGCTATGGATATATATATATATATATGTATGTATGTATATATATCTTTTTGGTATTAAAAATTTAGGGTTTTCTAATTAGATTTTAATATAATAGCAATTAGTAATTAACGATATACTTTATTATGTAATTTATTTAGATAGATAATGATTTATTTAATCTAGTTTTGGTTAAATAACACTGCGCTGAAAAAAAAAAAAAAAAAAAAAAAAAAGAGCCCCGATACCATTCTTGATGATTCTTGTGTAAAACGACTTCCTGAATCCGACTATGACTCCCATTTTGCCCAATCATTCACCGTTTTCTCGGGACGTCACCCCCCCCCCCCCACCTCCATTTTCATCGCCGTTCGGTAATTTTATGGCCATGAATTTGATTTGGAGAATGAAAGAGATTCATTTTGACACTTAAAAAGAAAAAACTATGATGTACAATAAATAATAATAATAATTGATTAATAAAACATAATAAATCTAATTTGTAATTACAGTGGCAAATTCTCCCGTAAATTCCCCCCTTGCTGCAAATGTTTATTTTTTAGGATTTTTCACCTCTGTAGGCCCTCAGAAGATATTTAACAGTTAAAATAATCCTCCCCTCCCCCCATAAATCAATTTTATAGCCATAAAATTACCGAAAAGTGATAAAAATAGGAGGGGGGGGGGGGGCAAAAAACGGTGGGTGATAGTGCAAAATATTCGTCATATTTGGATTCACGAGGTCATTTTACATAAGAATTTGCAAAAATGGTGTTGGGGCCGATTTTCATGCAGAGCAGTGTAATTATGATGATAATTTTAATTTTCTGCATTAATATGTCCTGGTGTAATTTAGTAAGAATAAATAATTAGATAAACGACAACAAAATAACAATAAAATGTTCATTATCTAAAATATTTTATTTTTCTCGATAATAAAATATACTCTTAAATTACTGAGATTTACAAAAAAAATAATAATAATAATAATAATAATAATAATAATAATAATAATATAAATAATAATTTAAAAAAAAGTCAACTTGTAGACAAATTATAAATTAATAAATTGGGATATACCACGTAAAATTTATGTAATATTATTTTTTATTTATAAAGAGTAGTAGTATTTTTTTTATAAATATCCTTAGTATTATTTTATTTACTTGTGTAAGTTGCTTTTCTTTCGGTGTGCTTTTTTTTTTTTTTTTTTTTCTTTTTATTATCCGTACTAGTTATATTATAGCAATAATTAATTGTTTAAATGGTTTTATAACAACTTGCAGTGTGATTACAGTGGTTACATGCTATTATTTATAGAAGCTACTTTTTCTTAATTTTTACGAAAATCATCATACGGAATATAATTTTATTTTATTGAAAATCAACATTAATCTTTACATAATAATAATAATAATAACATATTAAATGTTTATCTAGTTTAAAATACAAGAACAAATTTATAAATCGGAATTTAATGTAATTTTGAAATAATTTTATTTTTATCTTAATGGCCTTGATATTTAGATACCATTTGATTAATTATGAGTGTTTAAATTTATAAATATTTGCCAACGTTTTAATTTCACAAAAAGACATTCGAAAAAATCGAAGAAATTACTGTAATTTTTAAAATAAAAATTGTATTAGTATATCAATAATTATTTTAAATCGAAATATTTCCACATTTATGTGAGTATTCAAGTTTTTTAAATAATTTAGTACTTTCTTATAAATGTGTGATATTTTACTCTGAAAGCGCTAAATTTAATCATGAGATTTTACATTACAAGCATTATATCAATATAAATTTTTTTGCTTTCAACTATGTTTTATAATTTTACAGTGAAATGTTTTACTAGCATTTTTAATTAATAATATATATATATATATATTTAAAAAAAAAAAAAATAAAAAAAAAAAAAAATGAACACCTCAGAATTTGGTTAAACTAATTTTAATGTAATTATATTTTTTGTTTTTAGATGAAAAGTTTTTACAAACATTATTTATATTTATTCTAAGAATAAATTGATATTAAATTTCTAACAGAGAAAAAGTTGATGGCATTGTTTTTGCCTTTTAACTTTTATAAAAAATGTTTTCAGTTTATATGAAAAAAAAAAAAGTGTTATATAAATTTAACGTTTCATATGGTAATAATTACCATTCAGTTTACGAAAATTTATTTCTGAATGTTTAACATTTTTTGAATTACGTGTTCAATTTGGAAACTTTTATTTCAAATTAATTTGAATATGCTCCATTTTATTACTATTTTAGTGTGTTCTACAGATTATAAGCAAACGTCGCGTATGAATCTGAGGAAAAATAAATTATATTTTTGATTTAAATAATTTGTCTCTAGTGCGAATTATTTATTAAAAAAATAATAATAAATAATAATTAAAAAAAGATTTTTATTAAAATAAATAAATATATATATAATAATAATAATAATAATAATAACAATTTAAAAATATATATATAGAAAATTCTTTAGTTTTATTTTTGAGGTTTTAATGTTCAATTATTTATGTAAAACATTTGGATGATTAATGAACAAAAACTATTCCAGCTACAGTGAAAGTTTTTTTTAAAGATTTTTAAAATTTGTTTTAGATAGATAGATTTTGTGACAATTAATAATAACCATGTCTTTATTAAAAAGCTACTTGTATATGTTCTTGAATATAATTTGTGATGCTATGGACTCAAAAGAAAACTTTTGTTTTAAAATTTACTCTGTTATGAATGATAATATATAGTTAAAACTTTTGATGATTTTAATTCCTGACATGACTCGATTGTAATTATTATTATTATTTATTATTTTTACTATAGGTTTATTAAGTCAAATTTTTACTGCAGCTGATGGTTAAAATTATAATAAAGGGGAAAAAATAGATTTTAAATAATGTTCCAGAACAAGTTTATCTTCTTATTTTCATTTGTTTGTTAATGTTTTCTTTCTTTTGCTTTCGTTCGTTTATTTTTACCCTAATAACCATTAAACATTTAAACAACTTTTTTTTTTTTTTTTTTTTTTTTTTTCAGTACGTAGATTCTGATTAGATGTGTACATATAAAAATCTTTTAAAATTAAATATCATATAACAGGAAGTTTTAACTAATGTAATTATTTAGAATATTATATATATATATGTATTAATATGTGTATTATTAGAAACTTGACGATTTTTCCAGTGTAAAACTACAAAAACATAATAAGATAAATAGATTAATGTAACATTCTTGTCTCAAGAATTAATTAATGATTTAAATTTTTATTTTTACCATTTAAGCGAGATTCATATAATAATATATTAAAAGTGTTTATTAGAGATTGTATACTGCATATACATAATATCAAAATTTGTGAAAGAACATTATCATGTAACAAGTTGTAAATTCATGATAAAAGTGGGCTAACTCGCCAAATATTAAAAAGTCTGTTTATTGGAAATGAAAGTAATAACATTACTTTCACTGTCGGCTTGGATTAAAGAAAGGATCTAGTTGGGGTTGTATTAACCCTTTCTCTTCCCCTTAGCACCGCAGCACGGGGCGTGTTAATATGGTTTGCATTAATCCTGGGGCAATTAGGTAACCCTGTTTGTGACGACCCTTGTTTTGATTTCCTCCCGCACTAGCATGCATCCATTAGTAGGGCTAATATCCGGAGAAGGGGTGGATAATTCTGTTTTTTAAATGGTACACTCTTTGTTGAAAAATAGCCTTTTATAGTGACCTTATTAACAGATACTAATCTGAATAAACTTCGCAGTTGTTGGTTAAAACTTGAATGTAATTTAAACCTCAGTCATTCACAATTAGCTATTCATCTTTTAGAATAATTTGGATTATATTTTTATAATGTGTAAAGGAAGAAATGGTCTAAAATCACAAATTTATACAATAACTGTTATATTTAAAAATAAATATAAAAAAATATTATATATATATTGTATTTTGTTTGCTGATGCATAAAGAAACGTTTTTTTTTTCAATATAAATCTGCAGATTATATTATTGAATTGTTATATTCATATAATAAAAGGAATACAGATTTTGTATTTCTTGCCTTTAAATATTTTATAAATTTATTTTGATTCTTTCTTTGCATTTTATTTTATTATTATTATTTTAAAAATATTGTTTTTGGCTATTTTTCTCTTCTCTTTCTTTTTTAAGTAATAAAGAAAAGAGAAAAAGAGAGAGTGAGAAAGAAATTTTTATTACCTAAATGACTTCAGCATAACAATTCTATTTTGATACTTAAAATTAGACAAATTCTTTTCAAAAACTAGATTTATTAAAAAAAAAAAAAAAAAAAAAAAAGAGAGAGAGAGAGAGAGAGATCCACTTTTCTCACATCACCTCAGACATCAACTCAGAATCATCAACTTCTTTTTTTTTTTTTTTTTTGAGAAATAAATTAGTTTCTCAATATGATTTTAAAAACATTATATACTTAAAAGTTGATATTATTTACTTTGTGTTCTCTTTATCAATTGTCAAAAATATTTTATCAATATGGACGCTAAAAACTTTTGTTTCGCCGATTTAAAGCATCATGCAAGAATCACAAACTACTGAATTTGTGTGGCTTTTTAATTTTTATTACGATCGTCTGATTTGCAATCTACCTATCACACTGTAGTGAAGTGTAAACACAACATAAAACGGTGCTATATCATTCAAAGGACCACTCCCAAAAATCACAACCTTTTGGCTTTTCCTGTATAGCTGGCAAACTGGCGGCATTTCATTCTAGTCTGATCGTCACGCATCTATCCCGGATATTCAGGAAATAGAAATTTCCGGAATAGCGAACTAAACTCCGGGGAAAAAGGGCCTCAGGAAACTGCACATTTCCAGGAGTTAATCCCGAAAAGTTGGATACTGGAGCAAAATGGACTGCGATGTGTTTCTTCTTTGGACATTTTTTTCTTCTATCTTCCAATCCTTATCTCTTCTACCTTTCCCCCCTCCCGTGCACAGAAAGACTCGTCCTGTAATTTATAGCTCCCTTGAGATAGGACGGTAGAATAGAGATTGATAACCGCCGTCGCTGTTTCCTATTTTTTTCCTTTTTTGTCTTTTAGTTTTGTTTTTAATTTTTTTTTTCTTTTTCGGCGTCCTTCTGCATTTACTGGTTTTAAGACAAGAATGTAGCATTTGGCTATTTATCGCCTTCTTTCTATTTCTTTTTATCTTTTCTTCTTCTTCTTCTCTCTCTCTCTTTTTTTTAAAATACATCTTCAATTCTTAGTTATATTTGGAAGAATTTTCAGTTTCCATTATTATATTATGATTAAAAGAATCACATACACACATATATTTAGCTTTTTCAATATATCAATATAATTATTTAACTTGTACAATATATATAATATACAAGTACACAATATAATAACAATATAATAATAAGTATGCAGTATAATAACAATTAATTAGCTAATATATATATTGTATATTGCAAAAATACAATATAATAACTTGTATATATATATATATATATATATATATATATATATATATAATATACAAGAATTACATTTTTGTAGATTAAAAGTTAAATGCATTTAATTATTTAGTTATTTATTTAATGAATAATCAAAATTTATTAGCTAATGCATTATTCTAACCTTTAAGAATTCGTAACAGTTCAAATTTATAACTAATAGAACTTATTTCCACTTTTTAAACAGAGTGATATTTTATAATAATTTGAAGTATGCATGTGATATATTCTCTTTTTATCTTTGAAAACAATATAAAACAAATATACCATATTTAAAATTTTTAAAAAATTATTTGTTTAAAACATAACATAAAATTTGTATACATCATTGTTTCTTTTGACACTATAAAATTAATTGTTCAGTTAAAAAATTACTGAAAGAAGAATTTTCAGATTTAAATGTATTTGTTTATGTTAAAAATACTGAATTGTTTAATTCACGATATGATTTCTTAAGAAACATTAAGGTAAAGTAAAATACCTTAAGGTAAAGTAAAATACCTAGATCAAGGTAAAAATACCTTGAAGTCTATTATTGAGCTATTAACGTTGTTTACCAAACAAATAACAAAATTTGGAGTTATAAGCTTGTTTTAAACATGTAGATTCAAATTTCTAAAAGGTTTTATTTATTATTTTTTTTAACCGACATTTAATATCTACTAAATGTCAGTAAAATAATAAATAAATAATAAATGATTAAAAAAGTGAAATATTTGTTTGTTCTGTTTGTTTCCATTTTTTTTTTCTTTTATGTACATAGAAAAAAGAAAAATGCTATAAAAATATTTTAGGCGACAAATTTATCATTCTAGTGTATGTTTTTTGGCGACAGTGTTCGTCATGTCTTCGTGCTGGTGTGAACCTTACACATGTCCAAAATTCGATTAATGATCTAAGTAAGGGAAAACGATCTGTATAGTTTCTAATGTGGGAGACTACACAGTTATCCGGGGAGTGGTGTAACAGGAATTTGTGATGTTTATGCATAAAATCTTTTAACACCCCCCACATCAAACTCCTCTATTTGAAGTAATTATTCTTAAAAAATGTTGTAAAGTTAAATATTAATAATGGTCAAAACTTTGCAATCATTGCATTCACTTTAAAATTTAAAATCATAATTATTAACTGGAAATGTATCCTTATTATTTATGTGTGAGCATCAGGCACCTTCATTGTTTTGTCTTTGTGCATGGTAGAAAAGAGTCTGCAATTAATGACTTTGCTCTGGGCTTCTATTTTTACAAGTCGATATCTGATCTTTTAAATATTTTGCTATTCGAAGTTTCTCACCAATTTTTTTCTTTGTATCTACCAAACTTCGCCAAGTATTTCGCCAAACATTTCAAGACCTAAACTGTTACAACCCGTGGCCCCATGACATTCCTTGAAGGTTCTTCTCACTAATCAGAAATGCAACTTTCCTTTTGTTTTGCTATTGTCTCCAGCTTCAAAGACACCCCGAAAAAGATTCCGATCTACCAGCAATCTCAAATTTATTCTCCATTCTCCGCGTTTCTCCATAACTTTCTTTTCCCCCTTGTACATTCTCCTACTTTTTTGTTTTTATTTATTTTTTAAAGCACATTCTTTGCAGCTTTCTCCCTATTAACCAAGCGGTCATCCATTTTCGTTACTCTTGAAGAACATGTCCCCGAGAACAGTTACAAAGAAGTAATTCTATTGCTGTGGTATTTTTTTCGCTTGTTTTTTCTTTTCCGAAAAGATAGAAGTGCTTCTTATAAGATCATGAGTTAAAAGTAGTATAGTTATATAAACTTAAAAATTAGAAAACTGAAGAAAATACGAAGAAAAATCATTTGAATAATTTTTAGACAATAATTTTACTAATATAACTCTCTATGCTGTGTCCTATAATTAACAAATCAATGCACACATTTTGTACAAACATACTTTTTTTTTTTTCTTTCTTTCCTCTGTTCATTTTATACTCCAGTTAATCCTATTATTTAATTTTTTACACAATAACTTTTTTGCAAGAGAAAAATTGTAGATATAAATATTCACATGTTCAAAAGTTTTTTTTTTTTTTTTTTCTTCAAATAACGACTAAAAAAAGATAGGACCTTTCTAATTTAGCGTAATGCTTTTTGAAATTTTATATGTTATAAAATTTTTAATTTTTTAAAAGAGTGAAGTCTTCATTCTATCATTTAAATACGTTACCTTTTATATCATATTGTTTAAATTTTTATCGCTTCTCAGTCTTCATTTAATATGAAAAGAAAATTCCTCCAATTTAATATCAAGAAACAATTTTTGTTGATTTCACTAAAATATTAAGTTTGTTTGTTCTGAGTTATGATATTTTTAAATATATTTCTTCCTCCACATAACAGTTACTTTATTATTTCAGATGTTTAATATATATATTATATATATTTCATATTAAAATAATCTGTATGGACTTGTATCGTACTTTTTCTAGAAAGAAGTTATTTAATCACCATTTAATAACCATTATTTAATAACCATTCACATTTTTTTGTTTAAATATTTAAAATTTCTTTTTAATCCAAAAGATTTTATTTTATTTATTTATTATTTTTTTTTTAATCCAGCATATGCACAAATATGTGTATTCGTCATTATTAACTCTAGTTAAACTTCTTTATGCTAACATGATGCCTTTTAAATGCATTTAAAAATATTTAATCTACAATTTTTGTAAAAACATGGAATTTTTATTTTTATTTATTTATTTTATTTATTTTTATTTTTTCCTTTCAATTTTTCTATTAGTTATCATTTTGTACATAAGTTTTCCTTCTGTATTTTTATTCATTTTGTGGGTTTTACTCAATATCAAATAATTTATTTATATCATGCGCTTAGCAAGCATACAATTTATCATTTAATATGAAATCTTAGCAATAATAGCTGTGTATTTTTAAACCATTCTTCTCAAATCCAATATTAAAAATATTCTAACACGATAGAACTTTTATAAAAATATGCTTTGTAACTTTTATTTCTTCTCTTTATTTTTATTTTATTTCTTTACTTTTTGTGAAGTTTTCATTTCCCTATAAACTCATAAAGTACTTTGATTTATATAAAGTATTTTCACAGTATTTCATTTCCTCGTTCAATTCTTTTTTCTGATCCTTCATCACTATTTCTCACATTAATATAATTTCCATACAGGCAGTCTAGAGTGTTTCCAAATTGGTCTCTCTTAATCCCTTAATAGATGAATTCAGGCATTAAATAATTTTTCTTTCTTTTATCCTTAACTTTTGCTGTTTAAATATTGACTCTTAATTAACTGAGTCAACATATGAGACCATAAACCCATCCGCCGAGAGACGTTCTACACGAATTCTCTGTTTGCAAATCGTGAGTTCTTCGGCCCGCACCGGCTTTTCGAATGTTGTTTCAGCCGTGCTTTCTGGACTTGACACAGTTCTGTGTATCAATTCCTTTACAGAATTCCGCAAAAGTTCGTTTTATGGCTGGTTTTCTTTTTTAAAGAAAAGTTTTATACTTGTTTTATTGAATGAATAATTTCGCAAATGAGAGTAATAAATTAAAGCACCTTTATGTATTATTTTATTATTTATTTTTCTTTGTGCTCGTGTATAAGTATTTGTCTTCTTCTTCTTCTTTTTTTTTATAAGCAAAGTTTTTAATTCATACAGCAGTTTTATTAATTTTATCGGTATAAATTCAAACTAATATAACGGATTTTGGATTCTCTTCATATTTATATTCTGAAACTTCCTATCAGTTTCTTTCCCTTCACCCCAAAGAAAAACTATATATACATATTTTTGCGATTACAGGATTTCAATAACTGTTTGAGAAAATATGAAAAATATAGTCTGAATAATAATTAAATTTGTTAAAAGTCCAATATTAGACACTGAGACCGTAAACAAATATTTTCTTAACTAACATTAACATTTGCTTGTATTCATGTTTGCTAAATTTCATTTTTAAACTTTTTTCCCTGACAAAAAAAAAAAAAAAAAGATTCATTAAATTAATTTTTAACTATTCTTTCATTGCCAAGCCAACCCTGTCTTGGAATTGGTATACTTCTTTCATTGTTACAGCATCGTTGTTGCTAGAGTATATGGGGACAGAGAAAAGTAATAGGAGAAATTAATGATATACTTCATATCAAAGTCTTTCAGTACGATCCAATATTTTAAAAAACTAATTCCTCTTTTTATTCTTCTTTAACATTTTTCAGAAAATGTGTGAATTAAGTTGAAATAAATTTTATTGTTATCTGGATTAAGTATTTAAGTATTTTGGAAATGCATTACTGTGGCATGTTTTTGAAAATGTTTTTCTAACATTTACATTTCGGTTGAAGTCCAGATATGTTCATAATCATATTATTCTTTGTAAATAACGCAGTATTTACACTAATGTTTTACGAGTAATTAAAAGAACATAAGTCAAGAATAAGAGCATATAATAGATATTATCATCATGATATCTCTTTTATATTACTAACACATAATATCCTCATAAATAAAATCGTATCTACTGTGTGACACGAAATGAGTGAAATGTCACCTAAAATGCGCCACCCAAAGAAAAAAAAAAAAAAAAAAAAAAAAAATCACCGAGACGAAACCTCAAAAATCATTCCTCTCTTTCTTCTGAGTTGTTCTTAAAATCCCATAAAAACAAACCTCCGTGACTCCCTCTCGATTACAGTTATCGTTAAAACATAGGGCTCACACATCGAAAATAAAATTAAATGAAGAAAATAAAAATACCACGTACTTAGGGTTTTATGACAATTTCGTTCTGTAGCTTGCCAGCTGCCATACTTGGAGGGCTCTCGGCGTTTTTATGAGGTCCTAAAACTCTCCGGACACGTTTTTCATGACCATGTCAAGAGAAGACGAAGTGTTTTGGTTCGTATAATATGTCTGTGAGTGGCTGAAGATATATCGTTTATGACTCTTTTCATCGGAGCGTATTCAAATTAGTGACTTTTAGCCGGGTACCTGTGGCGGCGAATTTTGAAACTCAGTTGTAGAAGGGCTCGGTGTGTGATTTTTACCCAATCAAATTATTGATTTTCAGCTTCTTGTGTAAAAGAAGTTGTATACAGAATATTAAAGATATTCAATGTGTGATTTTGTAAAAAATCAAGTTGGTGATTTTTAATTTCCTGAAGGAAATATTTCAAATCAAATTAAAGTAAATATTTAATTAAAGGTTTTAAAAATCAAATTAGGATAAGAAAACTGCAAAGAGTTGTAAAAGTATTTAGTGTGTAAATTTAAGAATTCAACTTAGTGAGTTTTCGTTTATCAAGAATATGAGTGGGGAAAAAATAAAATAAATAAATAAATAGGGAAAGTAATCAAAATATTATATTTTAAATTTAGATTTAGATTTTCATTCATTTGAGGAGCAAACATTCAAACCGTATTTTGTCTCTCTCTCTTAAAAAAAAAAAAAAAAAAAAAAAAAAAAAAAAAGTGATTTTTCTTTGAACTCAAACATAAAATAGTATATCTATATATTTTCCTAGTTACTAGTAATATATCTAAACAAACGATAATTGGGGTTTAAGTTTAGTTATTTTTTTAATTAATTGTTTTTTTTTTTTTTTTTCTGTGTGTGTGTGTGTGTGTTTTCTGAAAAATTGTGTTCGAAGGAGAAAACAGAGTATGAATATTTGCTCTTCATTTAATTATTTCATTGACTAAATGGTTTTCATCTACTTGTAATTACCACTTGTACGCGCTAATCAAAACTGCAAATATTACTCTAAAATTAGCTGGAAACATGTGCAATAGCATTATTATTATTATTATTATTTTGTAACCGATTAAAGAAAATTTACTATAATAATAATAATAATAATAATAATAATAATAAAGTAAAGTAAAGAATTTCAAAACATATTTTGAAATTAATCTACAGCAGAAAAAAAATTTGGTAAAGAGAATACTAAATTTGATAATTGATAATATTTAAATGAGAGACGATGAGACAAACTTTATATTTACTGTGTATTTGCCATAAAAATAAAGCAGAAAGTACAGTTATCAGGTAAAATATATTTGATTTAACTTGTAATATAGAAAATGTTAAATTTTGAAAGAAATTATTTTATATGATTAAATAACTAGATTTGTAACAAGAAATTACTTCAAATTACTCTTATAAGTTAATTGATCGAGTTTTAAAAGGGAGTAAAAAAAGTAATGGGTAAATATTTTAAGATGCTTAAATGAAAATTCGAAAATAAATTGTTAAATAAGAAAACTGATTTTAAATAAATTGGAGAACGATGTAATATTTCGATGTTTCATCTGAATTAAAAAATAATTTATTAAGCACTCAAAATCATGTTACTTTGATAATTGTTAATTTGATAATTGATAATATTTAAATGAGGGACGTTGAGACAAACTTTATATTTACTGTGTATTTGCCATAAAAATAAAGCAGAAAGTACAGTTATTAGATAAAATATATTTGATTTAACTTGTAATATAGAAAATGTTAAATTTTAAAATAAATTATTTTATATGATTAAATAACTAGATTTTTAACAAGAAATTATTTCAAATTACTCTTATATCGAGTTTTAAAAGGAAGTAAAAAAAGTAATGTGTAAATATTTTAAGATGCTTAAATGAAAATTCGAAAATAAATTGTTAAATAAGAAAACTGATTTTTATTAAATTGGAGAACGATGTAATATTTCGATATTTCATCTGAATTGAAAAATAATTTATTTTGCACTCAAAATCATGTTACTTTGATAATTGTTAATTTGATAATTGATAATATTTAAATGAGAGACGTTGAGACAAACTTTATATTTACTGTGTATTTGCCATAAAAATAAAGCAGAAAGTACAGTTATTAGATAAAATACATTTGATTTAACTTGTAATATAGAAAATGTTAAATTTTGAAATAAATTATTTTATATGATTAAATAACTAGATTTGTAACAAGAAATTACTTCAAATTACTCTTATAAGTTAGTTGATCGAGTTTTAAAAGGAAGTAAAAAAAGTAATGGGTAAATATTTTAAGATGCTTAAATGAAAATTCGAAAATAAATTGTTAAATAAGAAAACTAATTTTTAATAAATTGGAGAACGATGTAATATTTCGATATTTCATCTGAATTGAAAAATAATTTACAATTTTTAATAAAATCACACAATCAACTGTGGAAGAAAATCATATTTATTGAAAAAAAATTTTATTTTTCCGACTGAGTGAAAATAATGACTGGACCGGGACTCGAACCCCGGATCTTTGACTAACAAGGTCAAGGCTCTACCAATTGAGCTATCCAGGCCGACTTCCCGGTCAGCATTACTCACTCAGACAACCTTTTTGGCAGAAACAATCTGGTCTATCATTTAGATAGCTCAACAGAAATAAGCCGCAGGAAATGGAAAACACCATTAAACAATGGGAGAAAGAAATACAATTTTTAATAAAATCACACAATCAACTGTGGAAGAAAATCATATTTATTGAAATTTTATTTTTTCCGACTGAGTGAAAATAATGCCTGGACCGGGAGTCGAACCCCGGATCTTTGACTGACAAGGTCAAGGCTCTACTAGATCCGGGGTTCGAGTCCCGGTCCAAGCATTATTTTCACTCAGTCGGAAAAAAAAAAAAAAAAAAAAAAAAAAAAAAAATTTCAATAAATATGAAAAATAATTTATTTTGCACTAAAAATCATGTTACATCTCATTGCATAAAGGTATTGTTGATAGTAATATTGTAAAATATCATTTGCAAAATATGATGGCATATGAAATGTGTGCAATTGTGGTGCAATAAGGGACATTTATGTTACCTCAAAAATTAAATAATTGTTTGTATAATCTATATGAATAAATAAATAATATATTAACTGTCTGCAAACTTGCAAAAAAATTTTCGTTTAAAATTCGTGATAAACATGGTGTTATTTCAAATTTCGACTCAGTACAATATAGACTGAAACTGATTAATTATCTAAGAAAAATATTTCAATAATTATTATATTTAGTTTCTTTATTCCCGTTATTATTATTATTATTTGCACTCAAACACAAGATAAATAAATAAAAAGTTAATAGGAAAGCTGGAACTCATTCTACTTTCACTTTTTACGGCATTTCATCTAACATAGTGCAGCAAAAAGAAGGTGTGTTACCTTGTAAACAATAGATATCTTTTTTTTTTTCTTTACAATTTTAATTATTGATGATCTTAAATGTGATATATATATATATATATATATAGTCATAAAAAACCTTTTGAATGAATTTACTTTTCTTATGTCTTATTATTGAAATTTTATTCTTCCGACTGAGTGAAAGTAATGCCTGGACCGGGAGTCGAACCCCGGATCTTTGACTTACAAGGTCAAGGCTCTACCAATTGAGCTATCCAGGCCAACAACCGGTCAGCATTACTCACTCAGACAACCTTTAGGCAGAAGCATCTCTGGTCTATCATCTAACATTAAATATGATTTTCTTCCACAGTTGATTGTGTGATTTTAACAAAAATTGTATGTCTTATTAGTTTACTTTTATATTACCTATTTAAATTTATCATCATAAACATTTGTCAAAGAATTTATTGAAATTTTATTTCACAAATCTTGTTATAAACATTTTCAATGCCTTAAAGATTTTTTTTTTTTTTTTTAAATCAAAAATCACAACTCTTAAAATAAAACTGAAATTAAATAAGAATACAAGCATTGCCATACTTGAGATTTTACGATGCTTCTGTACTACGGACATGCAAAGGCTAACAGCTGCCTCTGCTTGAACGACCCTCTTATAGTTTTATGAGGTCCTAAAGTTCCAGAGATATACTTTTGATGGCTATGTCAAGAAAAGACGAAGTGCTTAGATTTGCTAAAAGCTGTTAGAAAGAGATTTGAAGTTTTTGATAAAGATTAACGTCATTATTTGAACTAAGCGGAAGCATAGAGTTTAGTTCTCCAATGTATTTTCTTCTTTCAAAAGATTTCACAAATAGTGTATGCTTATACTTGTTAAAAGTTACCCGGAAACTGCTTTATTATTTGATTAAATTCAATACAGTTATACACATTTTTCTTTTCTTTTTCTTTTTTGCTATTAATAAATTTATTACTTGCTGAAAGTTAAGAAAAAATAAAACGTTTTTTGAGTTTTTGATGGATTATTCAAAATATTTTTAATATTTTCGAAATGAATAAAAATTCGTGTGCAGGATTTCGGTTTGGTTGGCTGTCTATTTGTCTGTCTGCATTCTAAATTCTTGCAAATATGCATGGACTACGAAACTGACATGTTATTAAGAGTTATAGAGTAGCTACAAATTTTAAAACACTCCGTATAACATTTACAAATGAACTTCGGTATAATTTTTTTAATAAAATCACACAATCAACTGTGGAAGAAAATCATATTTATTGAAATTTTATTTTTCCGACTGAGTGAAAATAATGCCTGGACCGGGATTAGAACCCCTGAACTTTGACTTACAAGGACAAGGCTCTACCAATTGAGCTATCCAGGCCGACATTCTGCCGTTTCTGCCTAAAAGGTTGTCTGAGTGAGTAATGCTGACCGGGATGTCGGCCTGGATAACTCAATTGGTAGAGCCTTGACCTTGTAAGTCAAAGTTCCGGGGTTCGAGTCCCGGTCCAGGCATTATTTTCACTCAGTCGGAAAAATAAAATTTCAATAAATATGAACTTAGGTATATTACAATTTATGGAAGATGATTTTTCGGAGTGAATTACAACCGTGTTACTATATCTCAAGCAGAACAAACTCAACTGTATTACATAGATTATTTTTCATATTTGAATGTACTATGAGTGGATTTTCACAAACACATATGCTTTTAATCAGAACTAACTATATTAGGTAGAATTTAATGTATATTACATTATTGCAATTCATACATCTTTATTTGTATATGATGAAAATTTTACCTGTTTTTCGTACAGCGAAATCTTTTAGAAAGGGTATAAAGATTTTAAATACAAAAGTTAAGATTTTAAATATGAAATTGCAATGTTAAAAATTGTAATATTTATTTATGAAATTATACATTTACT
The DNA here is from genome assembly GCA_963930645.1 of Salticus scenicus. Lineage (NCBI taxonomy): Eukaryota > Metazoa > Arthropoda > Arachnida > Araneae > Salticidae > Salticus > Salticus scenicus. The sequence goes on along the minus strand of OZ005656.1, from coordinate 173,400,226 downwards.
GCTTCATGAAATGTGCAGTATTTTTTTTTTCCCTTGTTGAAAAATAACACGTTTAGTAAAATACTTGTAATATACTAATAAAAAATTAATAATACATAACTAAAGATTAAAATAAAGATAATTCATTGCAAAATGTTCTATAAATTTCCAGAAAAGTATTTGTAGTTTGTAGATAATATTTCCCTAATTCTGAATAAATTTTTAAAACACTTTTTAATCAAGTATTGTTCCATAAAATATTAATTCATGTATAATTTTTATTATATTTTTTAAATTAATTAATTAATTTTTATTTATTTATTTATTATTATTATTATTTACCTTTTTAAATATTTATCTTCAAACGTTAATTTTAATTAACAATTTTTGATTGTTTTATCAAGTATTAATTTTATCAAAAATTCAATATATATGTATATGTGTGTGTGTGTGTATTTAATTAGAACATTGCCAAAGTATTTAAATATGTTCTATTTAATTTTAAATTGCAATATAAAATTAGTATTTTTTAAGCAAAACGGTACTTAATAACAGGAGACATGGCGTTGGAATATTAAAACCCGAATAAACTACTACGTCAGAAATTTGCACTGAAGAGGGTACGCTTTAGGCTACCGAAACATCTGTATGCATTTCCGATATTTTTCTTTGGCGTTTCTGACGTAGTAATTTATTCGGGTTTTAAAACAGTACTTATTCAAAAAATGTTAAATAATTCATAAATAATAAAATAATAAATAAGTATAAGTCTTTAAAATTTTTAACATAATTTTTTTGAAATTTTTGAAAAATATTTGTGTAGTTTTGTATATTTACATTAATAATAATATTTTTTCTTAAATGAAATCCATTGCGCAGCACTAGTGCGACATAAAACCCAACCGACCAACCATTTATATGAAATCTCATTCCCTTTTACAAAATTCTCAGCGGTTCTATAGGAATTGAGTACGTTTTATTCATTTGCAAACTTTGTTTCTCGGCGAATGCCGTGTTGTGAATGAAAAACTGGTTTTACGGGGGCAGACCTTCATCTAACGGTTAATGGGTTTATTTCCGATAAAATATTAATTTATGTGTAATTATTTAGTTTTTATTTGATATACTTTTTTAATATACCTCTTAAAACGATAATTTTAATTAACAATTTTTTACTATTCTTCAAGCATTAGTTTTATCAAAAATTTAAAATATATTCTTTTTTTTTTCTTTAAAAATAAAACTTTACTAAATTAATTAAAATATATTCTTTTTAAGATTAAATTGCAGTATAAACTATTTTTTAAGGGAAAAAAAGCTTGCTTAAAAATGTTAAATAACTTATAAATAATAAAATATTCTATATAATTTTTCTATAACGTGGACCTGTTACGATCAAATTTTGTATAAACGATATGATAGTGACATAATTAATAAAATACGCGAGGATGAAAAAAATAATAATATTTTTACATAAGCAATATTTAAGCACCCCGACACAGTTCAAGGATGTAATCTGAAAAATGACGCTCTTTGTCTGATGAGTCAATGAGAAATTTATCGATTTATATAAAAATGTATTTTTAAAAGTTGCATCTTAATAATCTTCCTATGCATCATTTTCATCCTAGCAATGATTTAAGTATATAAACAGAACATGAACTATCATAACAAAATGACTAATAAACGCAATATTAAAAAATAAAATAGGTAAATTTTTTTTCTTTTTTTACACAAAATTACGCCAATATCAATACATAAATAAATAAATAAATAAAATGGCATCACCTACATGACGGCAAAAATTTTAAAGTCACCATTGGGATCCAATACTGAAGCTGCTTTGCCTGGAGAAATATGAAAACTGGGTCGTCAAACATGAATTTTATTTTAAAACTTTCTTTTAGATGATTTTGATTTAACAATCATTATCATTTTATCCCACAATATTAATTTGGTTCTATTAATAATTTGGTTTCTTATGAATTAAAATTTAAATTGGGTGGTGAAATTGGTATAAGACTTATGAGTTTCAAGTTTTAAAGGTAAATAATAAGAGAAACAAAGTGCGAAAATTTCGCTTGGTTTTGCTTATGGTTAAATAATAAAAGTAGTCTTTAAAAAATTTAACATGATTGTTTTAAAAAACATTTGTGTGATTTTGAATAGTTAAAATAATAATAATAATAATAATAATAATTTTACTTAAATGATATCTCATTCCATTATACAAAGAGTAAGAATTCCTACTCCTCAACCCTACCCTAATACTATAGAAATTGAGTACATTTTCTCTACTTACTTTATTCATTTGCAAACTTTGTTTCACGGCGAATACAGTCTTAGGAATGAAAAACTGGTTTTACAGGGGGAAATTCTCAACTGAAGGATTTGGATATATATAATTTTTTTCCCCTATAAAGTATTAATCCACATATTATTATTATTATTTTGTACCTTTTTTAATATACTTTTTAAAAGGATAATTTTAATTAACAATATTTTATTGTTTTATCAAGCATTAATTTTATCAAAAATTTAATATATATATATATATATATATATATTTAATTAAAACATTATTAAATTATTAAAATATAAATATATTTAGGTATATATATATACTTATTTAAAAAAAAAAAAAAAAAAAAAAAGTTAAAGAACTTATAAATAATAAAATGATGGTTAAATAATAAGTTACAATGTGTCTTTAAAGTTTTTAACATGATTGTTTTGGAAAACATTTGTGTGATTTCGAATATTTAAAATAATAAGAATAATAATTTTACTTAAATGATATCTCATACTCTTATACAAAGAATAAGAATTCCTACCCCCACAACCCTACCTAATACTATAGAAATTGAGTACATTTTCTCCACTTACTTTATTCATTTGCAAACTTTGTTTCACGGCGAATATAGTCTTAGGAATAAAAAACTGGTTTTACAGGGGGAAATTCTCAACTAAAGGATTCGATATATATATATATATATATATATTTTCCTTTTTCCCATAAAGTATTGATCTACATATTATTATTATTATTATTTTGTACCTTTTTTAATATACTTTTCAAAATGATAATTTTAATTAACAATATTTTATTGTTTTATTAAGCATTAATTTTATCAAAAATTTAATATATATTCTTTTTTTTTTTTTTTTTTTTTAATTAAAACATTTCCAAATTATTAAAATATAAATACTTTTAGGCATACATATATTTATTTATTGAAAAAAAAAAAAAAAGTTAAATAACTTATAAATAATAAAATAATGGTTAAATAATAAGTTACAGTGTATCTTAAAAGTTTTAACATGATTGTTTTGAAAAACATTTGTGTGATTTCGAATATTTAAAATAATAATAATAATAATAATTTTCCTTAAATGATATCTCATACCCTTATTACAAAGAATAAGAATTCCTACCCCCACAACTCCACCCTATATTTTCTCAACTCACTTTATTCATTAGCAAACTTTGTTTCACGCTGATTATAGTGTTAAGAATGAAAAACTGGTTTTACAGGGGAAAATTCTCAACTAAAGGATTCGAATAATGGTTTTATTTTCCATAAAGTATTAATTCACGTATATGTATATATTTTTTATGTAATTCTGATATATCTTTAAAATTTTTTACATGGTTGTCTGGATTTTTTTTTTTAAATATTTGTGTTATTTTAAATATTTTTAATATCAATAATAATTTTATTTAAATAAAATCTCATTCATTTTTACGAAGAATAAGAAACCCTTCCCACTCTAACGCTATAGAAATTAAGTACATTTCCTCCACTCGCTTTATTCACTCGCAAACTTTGTTTCTCGGCTAATGCAGTGTAAGGAATGAAAAACTGGTTTTACAGGGGCAACATTTCAAATGATGAATAATGATTTTATTTTGCACAAAATATTAATTCATGTTTAATTTTTAACTTTTTTATACCTTTTTTCATAAACTTCTTAAAACGAAGATTTTAATTAACAGTACTTTTACTGTTTTATCAAGTATTAATTTTATCAAGAATTTAATGTGTATTTTATTTTTTAAATTAAAACATTACCAAAGTATTTAAATATGTTCTCTTTAAATTTTAATTGAAATATAAAAGGAAAATTTCGTGATAACAATAACTGATTTATTATTATTATTGCAAAAATAAAGTTTAGATTGCTTAGTATATTTTGCATCTTTAGTGTAAATATCCTGCCTTTTCATAAAATAATAATAATAAAAAAATAATCATAATAATAAAAATTCGTGAAATACTGTAAGTTCCCTTTTACTTTCCTTCTTTATTTTTATTTCACTCTAGAATATTTTACTTTGAAATATTAATTTCTGTATTTTATTTTATTTTATTTTATTCTTTTTATTGAAAATTTGTTAAACATTATTTTTACTTTTTTTTTTTTTTTTTTTAGAAATTTTAATTTTTGTCAAATAAACTATCTGGAAAACTCAAAATTATTTTTACAGCTAGTTTTTCTGTGATTAGATTGTATAATTTTAGTTGCAGAATTGTTTTCTAACGTTTTATAATTTGTTGCATCTTTGTTTACTAGATAGATTTCTAGTAGTACAGTGTTAAAAATTACATCAGCAAAACTACTGTAAATTATTTATTTTAAGTATTATGTAAAATTAGAACAAAACTAAACGCATATGTTAAAATATCTATTTTGATGTACTTTTATTGGTAAATATTGTGTAATAGTGGAAGCAAATTAATGTTCTATAATACGTTTTCTAAAGAAGAATTTATTATAATTATAATTATTATTATTATTATTTTCTGTCTTTTTTAAAGAAATGAAGCATTAGAAAAAATTCGAATATCAATATTAAATTTTAAATAATAACTATTATAAATTTACATAAGCTCTATATAAACATTTCGGTAAATTTGCAAAAAGATATACATATCAGAGTTTTCTTAAAATATTTGTTTGATTAGCATATCACATATTTCATAATTATTCTATAAATAGTTATAAAGAATAAGCTTTATGAAGAAAATAACACTTTCATGCATTTTAATGGTAATCCTTTCTTAATTTAAGAAATTTAATTTTGAAATGACCAAAAAAAAAAAAAAAAAAATCCCAACAGCTGCTTAAAAAAAAAAAAAAAAAAAAAAAATCAAACGCTTATTTTATATTATGTATTTATTTAGTGACTGAATTAGCATTAGCTCTATTTTTATTATGTAGAAACGGTAGAATTTTTTAAACATTCCAACATTTTTTATTTTTATTTAAGCTTCACTTTGGCTTTAAAGGTACAAATATATTTTTATTTTTCTTTGATTTTTAACTTGTTTTGCCACATCTAATTGTATATGAAATGGAAAGGACTTTTAAATGGGTAATTTGCTTCAGTTGTGTTACGAAGCAACCTACCATGATCGCTCTATCGGTAAATTTCTTATAGAATATTCGTATTATAGAGAACCTTAAAAACAATCTTTATATTCTACTTTTAGTATTATTTTTTATTATTTATAAATTAAAATGGTTATAAAAAATAAGTTCAGTTCACCTTCAATCTGGTATCTTTTAGAACTCCAATTATAAACATTCTTTCAAATGCATTTCCCGGTGTTGTTGCAATTTTTAACCATACAATTTTTAACCAATTTTTGTTGTAATGAAATTCGTATTATAAATGAACATTTAATTTTGCTTCTTTTTTTAAAGTGTGAGAATTATACAAATATAAAAAAAAATCCCTGTTTAAATCATAAATCGAACACAATTCTCTTTGCGATTATCTGTTTTTATTTAATTAAATTTTTAGCCGCAGTTTTACAATACACGATTTTGCTTCATCTTCAAATACAGTTCATATGAGATGTATGCCACATTTTACATAACTTTCATTGAGATGGAATTTTCTTCCTAATGGTTCTCGACATTAAAAAAAAAAAGAAAGAAAGAAAAATGCTTTAAAATGTTCGTCAGAAAAAAAAAAAAAAAAAAAAAAAAGCAGAGTTTAAATTACTGTCTTATTCTGTCCATTTATTTTGTCGTCATTCCTATTATTTAGTTCGTTTTAATATTTGACAAATTTTGGCTAGTAAATTTTCCAAATAGATAAACAAATAAATAATAATAATTATACATAAATTACTTTCGAAAATTATCATTAATAATAATAATATTATTATTGTTGTCGTTCTCGTTGTAGTGATTGTTATTATTTTTTTTACCTATAAACTAAAAGTACATTAACTAAAATTGCTATTTTGGAAATACTGAAAACAAAACTAAAATACATATGTTATTGAGCAAAAACGGGCAAATTTGCTTCCTTGTTATACACAACTTTCCCCTTTTTTTTTTTTTTTTTTTTTTTTTTTTTGTTTGTTTGTTTCTCCACGTTAGGCGTTATACGAAAGTGAAACTAGTTTTACAGGGACATATTTTTATTTTTATTTATTTATTTATTTATTTATTTATTTTTTATCGTGGGAGGGAATATTTAATACACACTCGTATTTCAGAAAATGCGGATCCTCGAAAGCGATTCTTCCTGGTCTTACCATTAGGTAACAATAATTAGATTTTTGTACAAAGTAAAAAAAAAAAAAGTGTATTCATTTTATGTTGGAATTTAACTGAAATTTCGTTTTCTTAGTTGTTTCTAACATAGTTCTATAAAATACTTTATTGCTGTCGTTGTTGTTATTGATATTACTATTAATGATATTTTTGAATAAGTATTATTTTTATTTCTGTTAATTAATAGTTAATTAAATTAAATTATCTTTTAAAAAAAGGAGGGGGCGGGAGATGTTTCATATAAATCATTATAATTTTGTGTTTAAAGATAATGACTTATTATTATTATTAGCAAGTAGATTGGAGTGTAAAGGTTGATATTTTTATGTACCAACTACGTGAAAAATGCCATAGCCTGAAATCGAACCCGGGCCCTCCTCTTAACGCGCGGATGATCTTCCATTGAGCCGCCCTGGCTGATAACCAGCATAGCATTTCTCACACAATAACCATTGGCAAGGTTATTATATAATAATTTAAATTTTTTAAATTATTAAAAGTCCTGCTTCAATTTTCAATAATTTACTGCTCTAGTTTGACATTTTTTTTCTCCATCCAGTTCTTACTTTATTATTTTTTCCCCCTTATGTAATCTTTTCCCTCTCTACTTTTATTATTTTATTTTTTCCTTTCTTTTCTTTTAATCCTACTTAAAAGATTCGACTGTCACGCAATGCTTATTCGTATACACCTGTTCTTAAGCTTAAAAAAAACTTTTCTGTAATTTACACTAGTAAAAAGAACCTTTTTTTTTTTTTTTTTTTTTTTAAACCTTTTCTTATGTATATGCGGCATTTTCTAATACGTTTAAGGTATCTTTCCTGAAATATGTGTATACAAAAATGACTGAATGAAAAATAATGCATTAAACTGTCTAAAAAATGCACTCTATGAACTCTTTCTACTTCTAGTATTAAAATTATGAAATTTTGTAGATTTTCTGTGACATAGTTGCTTATTGTTATTATTTAAAACATTTTTAATTAACCGTTTTGTGTTAAATTCAAGAATTCTAAGTATCATTTCAAAATATTTCCCTTTTTTTCTTAATTTTTTGTTTTTTAAAGGGCTTTTTTTATTTTTTCTTTATTTATTTTATGTAAGAAATAAAAAAAATTAAAAGGTGAAGATAGTTTCAAACATACACACAAGTGGTTTTCTTTCTTGTCTTTTCTTTTCTTTTCTTTTTTTTTTTTTTTTTTTTTTTTTTAAATATATTGTTGTTGAAAAATTCCGGAACGCAAACATCCCTGCATAAAATCAGTCCAGAATGCTAGTATTTATTATTATTATTATTATTATTTAATTTAGGGAATACATTAAAATTTCAGTGCAATGATTATTAAAAAAAAAGAAGTATCTTTGATCGGTGAAAATATCAGCAATAAATGACCATGATTTTATTTGCAATAAATTGAAAAATAATTTCTTTTAAAACTTGTCAAATTTAACTGATGTGAAGAAAGATTTTATTTTTCTGTTACACAGCTTTAGAATAATTGTACAATTTTTATTTATTTATTTATTTTTCTCTCTTAAGAAAGTGAAAGCCATTTTATTTATCTATTTATTTATGATTTATTTATTTATTTATTTATATTTGTCGATATATGTCTTGTGTTTAAGATTACATGCAAATAATACGCCATATGAACCAAAAAATAATTATATACATGGGAAAATTCCCTATAATGAAAATTACAAAAAATAAATTTGTTAGAATGCCCCTTCCTTTTAAAATTATTTAAAAATTATAATTATAAAACATATTGCTATTTTATACGTAATTATGCTTGTAATTGCAATCATTTTTATGTTAAAATATTAATAGTTTGTCGTTTCATATATGTATATGTTATGTAAAAGCTATTAAAACTTTCATCAAATTCTGATTAACCATCATGGTTATTATGCACACAAGATTATATATACATCAACAAAAAAGAAATTGCTCTGACATTTTTATGTATGAAGAAATAAATAATGGACAAATAATAAACAACGTAGAATTTTCCCAAGTCGGTTATAGACATATAAAGGCTTTTATTTAGGTATTGTAAATAAAATTAGGGTACTTTTTTGTCATTCAGATATTCTTGACTTCTCAAGAGGTTATATATATATATATATATATATATATATATATACACACATTATTTTAATCCTGTTAACTCTTGTAAGGGTGTATGTGTAAAATACTGAATCGCTCTATTCATATTTTAAACTTTAGGGAATACTTTTTTTGTTTTTTAATATCATTGGTGAATGGTTATTTTGATATCATCATTCTTATAAAAGCATTTCTAAAAAAGAAATTATCAAAATTGTCTGTTGTTGAGATCATATTTTTCTCATCTACCCCCTCCTTCCACCCCCAATCTTCTTTTCCTAGTTGCTTATTCTTTTGGAAATAATGCATGCAAACTTCATTCCCCATCGCGCTCGTAAAAATAAGAAAATCCCTTCCCCAAGATTGTGGCTAGATTTAAATCGATACCCGAGCACAAATACTAAATAATAATGTACAAGTGTGGAAGACTAAGAAGATAAAAATAAGAAATATAAAACACAGGGTGGGAGAAGGTAACGATTGAAATAAAAAGTGAAAAGGCGCCTTTTTTTATGCATATTGACGACATGGATGTATATGCACCCCTCCCTTTCTTCTATATACATAACCATGGCGTATACATGGTAGAGTATGTTTTAAGGCTAATAATAATAGAATGAAAAATATAAAATCGGGCGCCATGCATTATCTTTTTAAGATGTGAGAAAAAAATGTCTCCCCGATTTTTTTTTCTTTATTTTATTGTGTAAAGAGCGCAAAGGTAGGGGCATAAACAACCCCATAGAGGGAATGCGAAATGATCAATTCTCAATTCTAAAATTCTTTTCGAATCTAAACTTAAATGGATTTATGTCGCCTAAGCCAAATAGAATAAAAGGGCGGATCGCACCAGAAATTACGCGATGGTTTGGATTTTACGATTTTACATTTTTATGTTCTTTCTTCTTTTTTCTCTCTTCAAGTTTCCGGCTGTGCGTTTCTTGAGGAATGTTTTCGAAAGTGAAAATAGAAAGTAAAGAATGCTGTAGAGCCCTCCTCTAGAGACTGAAATGAATTGAGAGCGTCTAAAATGAAGAGACGATAAGTTAGGCAAAATGTACGTCTATGTATTTTCGAATCAGAGGAGAAACTGTGCTCTTTCAAATAAGAATTTAAAGAATAATTCCTTTTTTTCCTTCTATTCTTTCTTATTTTTTCGTTTCATAAAATATACAAGGAATGTAGATTTGTTTCAAATTCTAGAAATACCAATTCGTTTTAAAATTGAATTCTGAATTCTGGAATATCTGTAGTATATTTTTCTCGATCTCAAATAAATTAAATCTAGATGCAAAGTTTTTGTATGATTATACGATGTCCCAAAATTTTGCATATTTTACATATTTTGATTTTTACTAGTTTTCAATTTTTGAAGACTTTTGGTCGAAATCTTAAGTTTTACCGTAGAAATATTTAAAAGACTATTAACTGTATTTACCTAAGTTTTCTCTAACAATGGCAGTTAGAAATCGTGTTCATACAGTAGATATATCGCATTAAATCTGTCGAATGTGTTGCTATGGATATATCTCGAACAGTAAAACTATATTTGTATCGAGAATATATTTTTTGCAATTTGCTACTAAATATCTTTTGAGCGTACAATACCTATCCTCACTGACAGCCAAAGTCCATGTTATTTAAAGAAGAAATTTGTTTATAGAGTTACTCATTACTTAAAGTAATTATTTAAGTTCTATTTTCGCATTCAGAAAAGTCGCATATGTTAAATTGGTAATCATTTCACACACACACACACACACACATAATAATAATAATAATAACAAAAATGTATAATTCACTTAAGAACTATGTAGGGTAAGTGCACCAGAGATTGACACTTTTAAAGCAATCTCTGATGTTTTTAATGTTATAGTCATCAGAAAATATTTTTAGAAATCTTAAGTTAGTACATATGATATGAAAAACATTTTAAAATATATACATTTGATAACAATTATTATTTTTTTTATGAGTTTTTATTTGACACCCACTCAATATTCCCGTAATTGACACTGCCAGTTTTTCCTTTTATTAGTAATTGGCACCCTATGTTCCAGTGTTTGACACTGCTAGTTATTCATTTTATCAGTTATTAGCTCACTATGCTCCAGTGTTTGACGCAAAATGTTAAAATTCTTATATGTAAAATATATGATTTTATTATTTTTCTTATTAATTAATTATTTCGGGATAGATGTCAATTACTGGATCGTGCCAATCACTGGAGCACCTACCCTATATCCTTTAAATTTTTACAATAAATAATGAACAGCTGTCTTAAAATGAGCTGTAGTGTTAAGTATCGTGAAATCCTGGTCCTTTATTCCTTTTCGCCTCACTTTCCCCTTTTTGTTTCTGTTTTAGAAGTTTTCATAATTTAATAAAAATATTTATTTATTTATTTGCTTTCTCTCCCTATTTAAATTAAATTATAATCATTAAATTTATTTACTAGCCATGTTTTTAAAGGCTTAAAAACACCGCTATTTTTAAGGCTTTTTAATAAATAAATGAACAAAGGTTGCTTGTGATTCTGTTTTTCTGTTAAAAATAGATTTTAGAATTATCTAGAGCATAAATAAAAATATCATTTATTTAAAAAAAAAAAAAAAAAAAAAAAAATCCCACTAACGAGAATGGATTTGAATCCAGGCCGGACTTGGAATCGGAAAGCTAGTGTTGGAAGTTAGTGTCTTTACCAATCATGCCACTACAGAACACAAACTTACGTGATAAAATATGGTGCAGTTTTACGTTTTAAGGGGACTTGACATCTTTGACTTCGCACTACCGCAGGTTTCATAGAATAGCTAATATTTCCGTCTAATATTTATAATTTGAACTATACTGGGTATTTTTATTCATTAAAATATATATTTAAGCAATAATTCTTATGGGTTTTGATATATTATTTACATTTTAAAATCTTTAAATTGCGTTTTCTCAGTTTGTACTTTTTCATGAACTTGTGATTTTCAAAATGATAAAACTTCTACAGATAATTAATGAAAAACTTAATATTTTTTTTTGGATGTTTCAAAGTGCCTACTTAAAAAAAAAAAAAAAAAAAAAAAAAATGGTTGTATATATGTATATCTATATATATATTTACAGAAACTGTGTGCCTTAATGTATATTTTATTGAATAAACCTAATAGAATTCAGTTTCTAAATGTTCTATATTTGAAAATTCCATCCCTCGATGTTTGGATAATATGATTATCAGAAAAATATCATATTACTAAAAGTTCTAAAGTTTTTATTTCCTATAAAAGCAGATTTAAATCCTTGATAGTTTCATTATAATTTCAATTTTAGAAAATATTTTTTTCCGCTGGAAAGTTAAAAATTCTTTTAATTCAGTAAAATTATTATTATCCGTGTTTTTTTAACTTCATCTTAATATAATGTACAGTAGATGGCGCCACTACTCTTCTTTTAAATAACGAATGATGCAATGCGAAATCTTTTATTTTAAGGTATGTTGAATCTCTAATTTTAAGATATATTTTTGTACTAAGACATTTTACATTAGTTTATTTCCACCACCAGTTTATTAAGATACAAAAAGTGTCTTAAATAAAGTTACCTATTATGTCTAATCTGTTTTTTCAGATATTTACGTGTCTTAAATAAATACTTTTTCAGACATTTTTTTGTCTTACTTTAAGACAGCTTTATTTGCAGTGATGTACGTATCATCCCAGATAAAGAGGTAATAGAACGGTAAACTACTGATAGAGAAGAAAAATAACTACATCTACTTTATCTTTAATCAAAACAATCTGCATACAGTTTTGGTAAGTCCATATTGCTTCTCCAGAGCTCTCGTAAATATTGGTATTCTAACAAGGTTTTGGATGACCTGGGATATGTCTCTCCTGCTCAAGAAATATTTTGGATCTTGACGTTTTCCATCGCTACTAGGCCTCCCAGAAAGTAATTAATGTCAGTCAGGGATTTAGATTCTCCTCCCCCTCAAGTGGCAGGGGGCGATCCCCCGGAGAGGGACTATTAGTCGCAATAAATCACTGCTGACGCCAACTTATCCAGATGGTCTTTGTGGAGTCGTGAGTGCAGTCCGTTTTACACACTTCTGGTGTTGCTAGTGGGAGGGAGACTAGTCTGAAGATAGTTGTCGATGAGTGATCGCTTAATGATATTTCGATTGAGATACCACAATAATTTTTCCCAAAGATGATTTCATACTTTTAGTTCATTTTGCTAAGAGTGAATAACTTTAAATTATACCACTTATTAAAAGAATCTTATGACCTATTTTTAGATTCATTCTTTTTTTTTTTTTATTGATCATTGCTACCTAGTACGTATAATGGTACTTATTTTCAATTTCATAATACAGTAAAACCTCTCTAAGTTGGACACCTACGGTTCCAAGAAAAAGTGTCCAACTTAGAGAGGTGTCCAACTTATAGGGGTTAGACATAATGTTAATGGATACATTCCGTTCCGAGAAAAAGCGTCCAACTTAGAGGGGTGTCCAATTTATAGGGGTGTCCAACTTGAGAGGTTTCACTGTAATATTATTTATAATAAAAATAACAATTGAGCTTCATAATATCTTCTAATAATTGTACGAGGATGCTACTTTTGTGTATTTATTCGGTGCTCTTTGCAAGCGTCTTTTGAACTATTCTTTACATATTATGTCTTGGAACTCCTGCATCTCAAAATAAAAATTTCTTTCATAGAATGCAAGAAATTAACAGCAGAAACTGAGGCACAGTCCATAAAGCGACTAGTTGTGTAAATAATTTTACAACTGGAGTTATCATATGACTAATTTGTGTTGGATTCAATGTCAACCTACAATTTTGTCATAGTTAATGATACTATGCATTGCAATCTCTCAGAAGCTATTTGTGGTAGAAGAAAGTTATGAGTTTTTGAACAATCTTAATTTTTGAAACGCAATGTTAATAATAATTAGAATACAGTAAAGTTGAATTATTTGTTATTTTTTTCCTTTCTCTAATTGTAGCTGTGGATTCGAATTTTATCTAAGTCGACCGGCAGTCTATTGTAGCTAGGTCCTAGGTAGACAGTTATAGTCAAACTTCTTGTTATTCTATGCAGAAATTTGTTTTAATAGAATAGTTAGCTTCAAAATGGAATATTAAAAAAAAATAATAATAATATTTGGAAAACGAGGAAAATTTTAATGGTTGTGAATTTTATAAATGTGAAAACAGAATTTTTTTTAAAAAAAAGAAAAGAAAATAACGGTAGTTCTTACATCAAAATGTTCTGGAACCCTTTTTGCCAGCACATTTTGCTGCAAAGACTACCGTTATTTCTTGCAGTGTAGATAAGGAGCAATTTACAAAACAAATTTCTCTATAGAAAAACATGGGGTTAGGTTGCCGGTCAAAGTACAATCTTAAGACGCCTAGTTATTTTAAACAGTATATGTAAACCGTACATGTGCATGAGAATTGCAATATCTTCATCTTGAATACTATCATCAGGACATCAACGAAACCAGAAGTTCTATTACATTTATGGTAATAACCTTAATTCTAGTGTAAAGTCATTTCAGTTACCGATTTTCTTACACCAGCCGAGAAATGTCCGGTATGCGTTTAGTAAATAAATAATTTCCAAAAGCATACCTTTAAGGTGAAGTAAAAGCATTAGTATGTTTTCGAAAAAGAGGACGTATTTTATAAATATATACCCTAAAAAATACTTTAGATGAAAATTTTTATCGTTCTTTAGCTTTTTTTTTTAGACTACTCAAGAAAATTTCACTCTGTTCAATTGTCAATAATTTTCTGTCATATCAAAGTTTCCCAACCAACTGTTTGATTCCCCTCTAATGAAAAAACACTAACACTCTGAATCACTTGAAGAGTATTGAGGGAAGAAGGTGTAATACTAAGTCAATGAACTAACAGTTCCATATGGCGATGTTTGAAGGTGCCTCTCTAGGTGTAGGATTCATTTCACCATGAAATTGTGCATGGTCGGATGATAGCAAAGTAGGGAATTTTACCATTCTGGTAATGAAAGTGATATGTTTGTTAGAAAAAATGTTTCCTGGGAATGTTACAGTTGATGATTTTACACCTTTTTCTCATGAACCCGTCATTATGGATTTCTCAAAAAATATTACACTCAAAAATTTTTTTTTAAGTTTTAAGCTTCTGTGTTAAAACCTTATAAAACCCCGGTTTCAGGGACGCCTTTTTTAAGCAAAAAACCAGCTTTCGTTTATTAAACATTTTCTTCGTAATATGGATTCTTAACCGTCCCCATTTCTTGCAGATAGTATTACATATTATAGTTTGTAGACTTGCCCAAAATTTTTCTGGCAGATTTTTTTTCTTCTTTTGTTTATTTTTTGTTTTTCTTTTTAATATGAATTTTTTCTAAAGCGTTTTGTAATTAATTATACATGATTTTAATGTTGTAAAGATAAGGTCTTGGTATGATCTTGGTGATAACTATAATAATTACAAAAATTACTTTTTAGTTATGTTTTGCATAAAAAATTCGATTAATCTCAAACAATTTAAGATCAAACATTTATAATTTAAAAAAATTGCTGCAGTAAAATTTATTTTTAACTTATGTCAGTTTATTATAGTGGAAATATAAATATGAAACAGATATACATTTAATACATTTACAGTTTTTAATTTTGTTAAATTTTATTGTTGTTGTTTTGTTTGTAATTTTCATGGGGGCAAAAATGGGGGGGGGGGCTAAAAGGTACGATAGGTTTTGAAAAAATGAGTTTTCTTTCTTCAGGTTGAAACATAATAAAAATATCAACACCCCCCCCCCCCCCAAAAAAAAAAAAAAAAAAAAAAAAAGAGAGAGACTAATGTAAATCTACATATAAAAAATCGTTTGTCCTGAGTGAGTGATTCATTATCGCCCAGCCCAGACCCCTGGACTTAGAAGCATGAAATTTTGTGACAATGTTCTTTTTGTTACGTAGACATATACTAAGAAGCGATTTTACAAAATCTACTCCCCAAGGAGGGCAGGGACGGCAAAACGTGATTTCAAAAAATCCTTCATATCTCAAACAAACAAAAAAAAAAAAAAAAACAGATATCCGTAAAATTTTTACTTTAAAATATAGCTAACACAAATATCTAAAAATCAATTTCTGGAATTTTAGAAATTCGATCCCTAAGAAGGGAAGGGGGCATAACGTGATTTCACATAATCTTATATATTTCAAACAAAAAACAGATATACGTGAAATTTTTGCTCTAAAATGTAGCTAATAAAAATACCTAAAAACCAATTTCTGGAATTTTAGTCATTCAGCCCCTAAAGGCGGGAAGGGGCAAAACGTGATTTGAAATAATCCTTTATATCGAAAAAAAAAAAAAAAAAAGATATATGTGTGATTTTTGCTCTAAAATATGGCTCACACAAATATCTAAAAACCAATTTTTGGAATTTTAGAGATTCGTCCCAGGCGGGGCGTAAAGGGGGGGGGGGGCTATGGGGGAAAAATAGAAATATAGTTAGACCGTTCAAAATTGGTACAGATAGGTTTCAGAGGCCTGCAAGTCGAATGAGGGTATTTTCGAAAGTGTAAAGTTATTAGGACGGGCGAGGAGGGGGCAGAGGGGCAAAAAAATAAAAATAGAGTTAGATCGTTCAAAATTGGTACCTAGAGGTTTTTGATACCTACAAATCGATTACGGATATTTTCAAATTTGTAAAATTTTCAGGAGAATAGGAAGGGGAGGGGAGGGAAAAAACAATAGAAATAAAGTCAGACCGTTCAAAATTGTCACTATTGGTTTTTGGGACCTACAAATCTATTGCAGATATTTTCAAAAGAGAAAAAATATTAGGATAGACGGGAAGATGGGGGAACGAAGGGGCAAAAATATAGAAATAAGAGTTAGAGCTTTGAAAATTAGTATTATTAGGTTTTAAAGCCCGATAAATCGATTTTATATTTATGTTTTTCCCTTACAGTGATATAGTGATTCCTTAAGAGTGTCGAACAAAAATGCGCGCGCGTAGCGCACAATGACCTGCGCTGCTGGAGGCAGCGGGGACCCGGTGCGACATTTCTTCCTATCAGATTTTTTTTTTTTTTTTTTTTTTTTTTTTTTCCCACATGATATAAATTAATGCAATTTTAAGAATTCATTAATTATAGTGATTCATTTAAAAATAGTGATACAACATAAATACATATTAATTAATATTGGTTGTATGTATTCTGTAAGTTTTTTTTTTTTTTTTTTTTTTTCCCAAAAGAAACTCAATTTTTTAAAACCCATATTTATTTACCTGTTATTTATTATTTTAATATAAATATTTATCATAACTTTTTCTGTCATGATTAAAATGTTTAAATGAGGTAAACTTTTTATTCAACTTAAAAAAAAAAAATTATTTCAGAGAAGAGCATACCCATTTTGAAATATTAAAAAAAAAAAAAAAAAAACTTAGCAACGCTACATATGAAAAACTTATTATTCAAACTTATTGTGTAAAAAATATCCGTAAAATATTATCAAAAGAAATATTAGAGGAATTGTAAAATTATTCGACCGTCATATGCTGATGCTGCCTATAATTGACCGTTGCTCTTCTGAAAGCAATTTTATTTTTTAATTACTCTATTAAATTTCCTCAAAATGAGAAACTCAAATTCATTTTTAAACTCAATACAGATAATAAGTTTTTTGTCACTTTGTTATAGAAATAAAATAAAAATAAAATTTTAAGGGTTTGTCGCATCATTCTAATCTGCATTACCACATTCTCATTTCAAAAGAAATTAAGATTGCTTTTTTTCACTGATTATTGCCATTTCTCGTTTCCCCCACCCTCCATCTCTCACCAGTTTCTTCCCGCAAACAGTTTTTCCTTTTATCCCCCCCCCCCTTTTTTTTTCATCAATATTTTTTCACTTGGTGTATTACACTTCATTATGGGCACGGCTGTCTCAACGCATAATCCCCTATGAATTATTTCGCACCACAGAAATATGAGATTTTTTTTTTTCTCCAGGATTAAAAAAATCACATTAGTTTCGAAGAAAAAAATAGCATATGTAACTAATATTCAAGGGAAAAAGAGGAAAATTTAATGAAAAAAACGTTGCATTTCTCATTTTTTATTCTTCATTCGCCTGGTAATTTTTTTCTGACATTTGTATAATTGCCAGAGGAAAAAAAAAAACTTTTATGAACATTTAATCCACCTACATAATTTGAATTTTTTACTTAGTTTTTCTCTTTAGGGAAGAAGGGTGGGGTGGAACTAAAAGTCATTAACGTTTTTGTCATTTTTTGTACAAGCTTTTCTAAAAAGGGTTTGTATCTTTATTTATTTCGAGCCAAAAAAGCCTCTTTTTCGTCTCTTACCATTATCAAGCGTATGTCGCCGATAATTATTGCTATAACTGACACTTTGAAATATTATCCGTTAAAGTAAATACATTACACAAGGTTCGCCAAAAGAGTTTTTTTATATATTTTTTATTTCTTTACACTTAATCGTGTTTGGTTTAAGTAACTGAAGATTTCTCCAAAGGATATGAATTGTATTTATTCAGTGAAGCTTTCTTCATCTCTTAAAACCTTTTTGACATTTGTCTTTGAAGGGGAAAAAATAATAAAGCTAAGCTTATAATTTTCTGATATCAGATATTATGCTTGAAAAGTAAGAAAGCTGCTCTGTTGTGTAGAAGTTATAAAAACTGAAAAAAAAAAAAAAAAAGTATGTTTGAAGATTTTTGTCAGTAATTTTGCCCGTCATAATGCGTTTTCTCCGAGAAAATATTTTAAATGTAATCACATACGTCTTTTGTCATTTTCAAAAATATTTATGAAAAACAAATTATGTGTTTTTGTTGACTATTAAAGAAAATGTTTTTCCCCGACTTTAAAGTTTTTTAAAAAGATTTAAAAATACGATGGGAATATTTAAATAAAAAAGATGTATTTCGTATTTTTTGTCATAAAAATGTGCTTAATATTTATTTCATTAAAATAGTAATAATATTAATAAACTAAGGTTATTTATTTATTTATTTATTTATTTATTTTTACGCATTTACTACTTATAAAATTTTAAAATTCAAAACAATATAAACCAAACTTTCTTGTAAAACATAATTTGGTAAGTTACAATAATTTTAGACTGTCTCAGCCAAGACAGATATTTCTGACCAGTAACATAGTGTGGTCGCATTCGGACCAAACCAAAAAGTATTTGATAATCAATCTCTGTTTTCTGATTTTAATCATGATTTATCTTAATCATGTACTAAAAAATAGAAATAGTTTGAATAAGCGGAATTTAATTGTCAAAATAAAAATTACATATTACTGAAGTGAAACTAGAAAACTTGACGTTGAATGAGAAAAAATAAGTATTTTAGAAACAAACATCCTAATATTGTTGTAAAAGATTAAAACATTTTTCCTTCTTTTCTACCTTGAACTGCTGTTGCAAAAAAGATAGTTTCACAGGCAAGAGAAAAAAGAAGACTAATCCATTGATATTCAGTTAAGTCACCCTTGGCTACAAAATTCGTGACTTGGTGATAAATTTGGCGAGTTGGTAATCATATTTAGCGAGAAATGGTAGTTTTATGTTTTCAAAGTTTTAAAGGTCTATCTTCAGTATGAGGCGAGTTCTGGAATTTTCCATCGTATTCTAAATACAAAACCATCTAGAATTTTCGCAAAAATAAAGACCAACCCAGACATCACATCGCCTCCCCAGGATATCTTCAAGATGTCTTCTGGATGAAAAGACATCCCAGATACGTCCTTAAGATGTACTGTGGATAAGTTAAGCCTAACTGTGCTGTTAGGGCAAGAGTATATAAGAAGAAGATTCTCACTCGGAAAGTTCCGTTGTAGTCAGACAGTTGTTGAACGATTGATCATTTTTCTTGAATAAGTTAAGTTCCTTTTCTGCGGGGTATTTAACACTGTTTAACTTAACTTTAGTGGTATATAGTGTAGTTTATAATTTATCCACATTTGAAATTAATAATAATAATAATAATAAAATACATTATGTCCTAAACAGTATTCAATTTTGGACGAGAAATATTTTTAAATTGAATGTTGTTGGGCATTTTATACCAGATGATCTATCGCAAAATGGCAACGACACTTTTTGCTGTATGAAAGAAATGTCTTATTTTAACAAATTTGTCTTTTGCAGCTTTTAACTTAATGCAAAAGTCATATTACAAAAATGCTTCAAAATTTATATAACAAAAATGCTTCAAAATTTTTACGAAGAGACAGACAAAAAGCTTAAAATTTATATTCGCAAACATCTAAATTAATTCCATATGACTATAAAATTGGTGTTCGTCCAATGAATTTTTTATAAGATTTTGTTAAATAACGGTACTTTTCATTTATTTCATGTAACTATCCTATATAATCTCATATAATAGTTATCTTTTGATTTAAATATGGAAAAATTGGGATAGGATGACTGATTCCTCTGTTTTTAAAACATGACGTTGAATTAATTAGCGACGATTACTATATTAATTCCTTAAACTTTCTTGTACACGCAGGCCCATATTATTGCATGGGCAAGCCAGGACTTTGCCCAGGGGCCCCGGATATTAACAGGCCACCAAAAGACCTAATATTAAATTACAAAATATTCCCTTTTATTTCAATAAAAATTCAAATACATATATGAAATTTATCTTTAAAAAATACTAAATGTTCTCGGAAACAGAATTTTCATTTTTGATATATTTTGCTTTTTCTATATCTGTTGGCTCATCTAATTCCTTAAATAGTGGGGCCTTGGATCAACATATGCCGGGGTCGTTCAGGCAGAGAGTTTGAAATGGTTCGAAATTCATTTTAATCAGTGAATCTCGCTGTAATTAATCCTAGTGTGTAAACAATGACAGTAGAGCGATAATCCAAAGCTGGCAAATCTATGACTACTAAATTTATATATCAGTTCTACAGTTCTTGTTTAGTGTAAGTTAAACATGCTACAGAGTGTTTTTTTTATTGTCGCATGTCAGTTAGGATATCATGAAGGGATCAGCAGAACAAATCCATTCCATATTCAACTGTTTGTAACTAACATAAATGTAAAAAAATATTAACATATTTAAATATTTAGCCTCGAAAATATTGTTTATGCACGGTACATATGACTGATCATCTATCAGACATAAATGATGTTGCAACGATTTCGAGGTGGCCCCTAATTTTGCCTTGCCCAAGGCCCCAAACAGTCATGATCGGGGCCTGTGTACACGTATTCTCTCAGTTTTTGTTTTAATATTTTTTAAACTGATGCTAAAATAATAATAATAATAATTTTCATTTGGTTTATTTGGTCTGAAAGAAATAATCCTTACGTATAACTGCAATACCATTTAATAACAATAATAATCGAGAAAATTATGCCTGATCCTTCATTAAGCGAATAATATTAATAACAGTGTAAACAACAACGTTAGAAAGCAGCATCAGTTGTGTTAAAAGAAGCCCCTTAAACAACGCATAATTTGCGAGCATATAGGAAAAAAAATGGGTCGATTTCATGTAGTTTAAAAATTGATGATAATTAATATTTTGCGAAGATCCGATATTTATTTAAATTTCGGATCAAATTTCCTTAGAAGTATTATTAAAAGCATCCTCTTCTTTTATGTGTAACAAAAAACAATAGCTATCCTTCGATTATTAAAAAGGAAATTCTCGTCTCCTTATAAGAAAGACACAATAAAAATTTCTGAATTTAAGAAAATTTTCAAAAATGAGGAAGTAATTGGCAATTACGGATAGTCTTCCTTTTTATTTCACAGGAAATACGTTGAAAAAAGTATAAGGCTGAACGATGCAACTTTAGTTGCTTTCCATTTTAAATTACTTTATATTTTTATATTTGTTGCATTTTTTTAGCTTTCTTTTTAATACGAACTTATTCAGAAAGCATTTATTAATTTAATACTGTCGTACAAAATTAAAGCAACACATATTTTCAACTTAGATTTTACATAATTTCAACTTAAGCAATAATTTTGAAACTGATATTAATTCATTTTTTCACAAAAGTAAGCTTTGAAAGAAATAAAATATTTAAAACATTTTAGGAAAATAAATAAGTAAAGATAAGGTATAAAATGGTGTTAAGAACGCATTACCGATAAGTGAGGATACATATATATACCTCGAAATGTCAAATTAAAACCAGATTTTTCTTCCTGTATTCCTCTTTATTTACTTCTATTATAGACCTTTTTTTTTTTTTTTTAATTATTATTGTAACTATTGGTTTGTAAACTACTGTACATGAAATTAGATGAACTATAACAAACAGCTCACCTAATTTTCATGTTCTTATTCATACATACATATATATATATATATATAGTAAGTTGTACAAACACACACACAAAAAAAAAAAAAAAAAGCTGAAAGGAAAAAAAAGTTAATGCAGCAAGAAAAATCCAGTTTAAATTTAACATTTAGAAAGATGTGTATCTTCACCTACCTGTACAGTACATATTTAACACCATATCTAATTAAGTTTTTTTTTCTTTTCCTCCCCCCCCCCCTTTTTTTTTTTTTTTTTACTTAGTCTAAAGCTTACTTTTGAGAAAAAATGAATTAATATCAGTTTAAAATTAAGGTATTGTTTTTTACCAAAGATATTTAAAATTCGACCAATTATTTGATAACGAACATTCCATCCAATTATCTGTATTTCATGTATAACGTGACTTTAAAGTTTTTTTTTTTCCCCCAATAACGCATTATTTTTGCTCAACATATCTTTTTAGTCCTTTTCACTCCATTCATGTTTACTTCGTTGTTCATTCATTAGTTGAATTCAATTACAATGATTTGTTGCAGTCATGTGTTTCTAAAAGCCATCTGATTGTTTATGTTCTTCAGTTTCCATTTGCTTTCTTTTCGTAAGCTGTCTAAGATTACACCTAAAACAAACAAATCTTTTTTTTTTTTTTTTTTTTTTTTTTTTTTTTAAAGCTTGAAACATGTCATTAATAATGAAAGAAATTAGATATTTTAGTCTGAAATAAGTCTTTCTTTTTAGAAGTTATGAATGGAATATTTTGTAGAATGTTATCCAATCTCTGCTCAAATGCACTTATATATAACAATGTTCTTTATATAGTAAGAAGTTTAACAATCATTGTTATATGTCTTAATATGGCAAATAAAATGCATAAATCAATGGCTATTACTTAGCGAAATGTTTACAATCATCAATGGATCAAATTTATACAAGTTATATATATTTTGGGTATGTTATTCTTTATAGATAAAAGTGACTATGGTAGTTGGATGACTATTTCTATCATAACTATAGTTTATGTATTTATTAATTTATTTAACATTAAAAAGTTACAAGTAATTCTCTTTGTGTGCATTTATATGAAATTTCGTTCACTGCTACATTAAAATCATGAAAAATAGGATTATAGCACCACCTGCTGAGCTATTGGTTCCTAATTGTAAGCAGCACCAGTTTAAGTGAGAGTCAAACTAAATGTCAAGTTTGGTAAAATTTCTTTGGTTGGTTCGTGAGATATAGCGTCCTCAAAATTTACAGACAAACATTTTCTAAAAAAAGTGGTCTAATCAGGGTATCTCAAATTATGCAACTCCATCGAAAACCTTTCATAAAAAATTTTCGTTAATCTGATACCTTTTCTGATATATATAGATAAAAATAGTCATGAATTTTTTTTTTTTTTTTTTTTTTGTTTAAAGCTCATTTAAAATGTATGTTTAATTTAAATTTTTGGTGAATTATATTTATGTTTTGATTAACGCCTTAGATATATAAAAATTTCAAATATAACTTTAATTTATTAAGGGGGTATTCTGGTCTAGAAGCCTGAATTTTAGGCATTTTTTAAAGTAAGATAAAAAAAAAAAAAATGAAAAACATTTTTACTATCCATTTTTTTATATGTTTTTTATTGACATTTTGAGAATGTAAAAAAAAAAATCACAAAAAAAAAAAAAAAAAAAAACCACCAAAATTCGATGAGATACAGGCCGATGGAGTGGGGGCTTAAAAAAAAACGGTGCGTCCTGGTTGACATGATTTCAACCCTTGTAGTGATCTAAAACAAAAAAATCAAACAAATTCTTCATTAATAAAGATGTCGCTATCGGGTTGACCATTTTCAAAAAAAAAAAAAAAAAAAAAAAAGACAAAATGGCGTCGACTTGAAAAAAAAAATTTTTTTTTACCCGACTTTTGTCGACCTTTTCGAATTTTTTAAAAATATTGAAAATCAAAATTTTTTAAAATCCAAGGCAGACGCGATAGAGAGTTGTATAAACAAGATATATACCAAATTCCAAAGCAATCGGTTCAGTAGAACTTGAAATATCATGTCAACCACCTCAAAAAAAGTAGTTTCGAGAAAAACGCGTTTAAAGTTTAGGAAACAATTCAGTGATTCATTATTATTTTGTGTTTCGGACCCCAAACATCGATGTAATAAATCATCAGATGATAAGCTGGTATAAATAGGCTTTATTACATCCAAAACTTTTACATCCCAACTATATTATTTAACATAAACTATTACATCCCAAACGGCCGGCTCGGACGCCAAGTCACAAAATCGGCTGTATCTCCGAAAATAATTCGAATTTTGAAAAATCCTTTTAGGATCATATTTTTGAAAGTCTAAACTTTCAAAATATGCAAAAAAAAAAAAAAAAAAAAAAAAAAAAAATCGATTTTTTTAAATTTCTAGACCAGAATACCCCCTTAACAAGATTTCTTTTTTTTTTTTTTTTTTTTTTTGTCACACAAATTTAAAAAAAAAAAAAAAAAGTTGCAATGAAACGTCTAACTTATTTTTCTTCTCTCTCTTTCATGCAGCATCCATACCCATCCGAAGATCAGAAAAAACAGTTGGCTCAAGATACGGGTTTGACGATTCTTCAAGTTAATAATTGGTAAGTTTATTATTATTATTTATTTATGTTTTAGGAGCAGTTTTTTTTTTTTTTTTTAATATATATATATATATATATAAATATTAGATATTTTTGTAGGTGTGTATGTGGTTGTGGTAGTCATCGAAAAGTTCTGCTTGTATATTTTGCCTGTCGTTTTTAAATATTGCAAGTTATCTCATTTTTCTACTTTTGTAGAACCCCTTAAATTTGAAAATTTGCGCGCTATCACTTTACAGATTTTTGTTAAAAAGTTTTAAAATTTTAGTTTTTTTTTTTTTTTTTTTTTTTTTTTTTTTATCTACTCTTTATTTTAACTATAAAAATACTGTAAATAAAAATGCAATTTCAACATTTTATAGAGCTAGATTAAACTTTACCGTGTTTCGAAATGAAAATTAACGTGGTAACTTTAATCAATTAAGAAACTGGTTTTCATCAATAATCCGTATGAATAAAATAATATTTATAACATTTAACTTCTTGCACACACATTTAATTACATGTTTAATTAAGGCTTTTAACTTTTTTTTTCTTTTAAAACTAAAATATAAATAAAAATATAAATAATAAATATATTTACGGTGTAATAAATTTTGCCTTATATCCTGAAATATATATATATATATATATATATATATATATATATATATATATATATATATATATATATATATATATATATCCTTGAAAGAAAGGAAACTGAGAAGATTTGAAAAATAAATAAATATATAAATAAATTATATTGATTTTAAAGTAATTTTTATTCAAGTGCAGTTTTAGGTTTCATTTTTAAGTAGAAAATTTTTCTAAGTACTATTATCATCATCATTATTATTGTTATTTACCTTTTTTTTTTTTTTTTTTTTTTTTTTTTTTAAATCTAAACTCATCTATGACATAAATATTAAGAGTGAGGTAATTTTTTCTAGTCATCATTTAGAATTTGTATATATTTAAATGTATAATTTTACTGCATTAGAACGTTTACGAAAGTTTTCTGATGGCTTTTAGCTGTTAGTGTTATTTATTCGTTTTATAAATAAATTTCCTTTTTTTTTTTTACTCGTTTAATATATTAAATTAAAAAAAAAAACACAAGTTCAGTTTTAACTTAGGCATCGACAATTTAATTTTCGGTGGTTTCTTTTTTTTTCAAAATTGCACCCAAGGAAGAAATTTTGACAAAAATGACCCAATTTATTTTCATGTAAAGAAAATCATTAAAAACATTTCTGAACCTTACCTTTGAGGTGATGCAATATAAAAATCATAAAATTCGGTTTCACGTGCCTTACTTTTAACTGCAATGCTAACTTTAATATTCTAAATCATTAGGTTATTAATTTGTCAATATCACAAAAGTTTATTCAGATTGCATTGTTTTAAAAATTCACCAGCAACACCCGAGCGAAAACAAAACTGGTGTGACGAGTATAATATTTTCAAATAAATAGTAAAATTATTATTATTATTATTGTTATTATTATTATTATTTGTATAACATCATTTTAAAATTTTATTTCAAAAGACTTTTTTTCCCCTGCGTTAAATGAAATATGTAAATTTGGTAATAAAGTTCACTATAAGTTACTAGTTCCATATTATTTTACAGTAGTTTTATTATTTATTTATTAACGCGTCTATGAAATAAATTTTAAAAAAGAAAATTGATAAAATTTCGACTTCACATCTCTTACTTTTAACTACAATGCCAACTTTAAGATTCTAAACTATTTGGTTATTAACTTGTAGATATCACAAAGATTCATTCAGATTACATAGCTTTTAGAATCTATCAGCAACATCAGCGGAAACAAAATTGTAGATAAATACAAAACTTTCAGATAAATACTTAAAATTAATTTTAGGAAACATATTTTTCTTTCTTTCTTTCTTTCTTTCTTTCTTTCTTTTTTTTTAATGTTCTTAAGAAAGATCTTTAAAGAGAAAATGGTCTAAATTATTTTCATGCAAATCTAAAACTTGAAAAACATCTCTGAACCATACATATGAAGTGGCGCAATATAAAATTCATAAAATTCGACTTCGCATGTCTCCTTTTAATCGCAATTCTAATTTTAGGATTCTCAATTATTAGATTATTAACTTATCAGTATCACAAAAGTTTATTCAGATTATATAGCTTTTAAAATCCATCAGCAGCTCTATCAAAAACAGAATGTGCATTGGTGACGTGTAGGAAAATTTCAGAAAAATATTAAAATTATTTTTTGTACAACATTATTTTTAAATCTGATTTCAAAAGAAAATTTATAAGTCCATTTTTCAGACAGTTATTGATTTTGCATCTCCACGGCCGCCTTCTTTCTGAAAGAACTTCTGCAAAAAGTGGGAGTTCCTAATTCAATTTATAGCCACGTACTCTTCTTCACTGTAAACGTCCATAACACTGATAACTATAACTGTGAAGTTCGAAAGAGAGAGAGAAAAAAAAATGTAAGACGTCAAAACACGGAATTGAACGAACAACAATTGGATTACGTCATTCTTTTGAAATCGATCACTCGCCAATGGAAAGCAAGTAGTTGTGACTGATGCTGTCAGATTAGTTGAATTCTCTGGAGGATTATGGGATCGCTCTTTTCCATCTTCTAAGTAGCTCTGTTTTTATATTTGATAAAAATAGAATCTTTCTTTCGAATCACGTGACTTTTCTTTGCCTTAAGTCAAATTTTAAGTCAAGAAATACAAATTTAGGCTGTGTGTTGTTTACATCATAAAACGATTGACATTGACCTTTTAGTTGTTAACTGTACAGAATTTTAATTTACAGCAATAATTTATTTTATTTTCATTTCTTTATCGAAATTAAAAGATTTTTTAAATAAAATATAACCACGATTTATCTCCGAAATGTATAGTAATATTTTTCATTATACCCATTTATTATATTTATTTGTTCGCATATTGTTTTAATATCATAACCCGCCCCTCCCCTCTCAACATTCGTTGTTTAATTCATGTATCTTTTGTGATTTGTCATGCTTATTGAAATGAATATTAAATACCAGAATTTACAAAATTAAAAATTAGCTGACATTAAAGAAAAATATGTAACATATTTTATTTTTATGAGTGGAAAAATCATTGGTTACTTTTAAACGTGACATCACCTTTTCAAAACTTTCATGCATATTATAAACAGCATTTGATATATTTTTTGTTATACTGTAATTAAATAATTTATATATTAACTAAATATTTTACTGTTAATTAGCTACTAGTACAATGAGATTTTTAAATCGATTAATTTTCAAATATTTTTTTCGTAATTAATGAAACAACTAAAATTTATTTACTTCCCTACGGGCAGTGGAAAAATCTTTATGGACGTCAAATTGAAAACTTAAAGGTAAACACAAGGGCCACCATTCAGAAAGACAATGAAATATTTACAGATCTCTTCCCAAATGCGATTTTGTTGTGTTACCAAAAAAGCATTTTTACTTTTTATATATTCAGCCAAATATTTTACTATAATTAGCTACTAGTATAAGGAGATTTGCAATTCGATCTTTTTGTTCGCTAATTTTTAGTAATTGATGAAACAAAAGTTTTTATTTCTTTCCTTACGGACAGTTGGCAAATCTTTTTGGATGCCAAATTTCAAAACTTGGAGGTAAACACAGGAGGCGCTGATTCCAAAATTTAAAAGTAGGACTTGGGAAAATTCCCGGAAAAGGCCTCCATTGAAAAGGATTACTCAATATTTACAAATCTCCCCCCCAAATGCGATTTTGTCGCCTCACTAAAAAAGCAAAGCAGTCAAGTTTCGACGTCAAATCTTTAGTACCTGGGATTTTCCTTTGTGTAAGTCTACCCCTAAATATCGGATAATCCCATAGCGTTTTTAGCCCCCCCCCTCTTCTTCTTTTCCCTCATTTTGCTTATAGTGTACTCAGGTGCTAGGATTAAAGGGAATAAAAATAAAAAAATAAAAATACTCAAAAACGTTAAGTTTTAGATCTTTTGTACTTTTTTTTCGAGCTTTTCTAAGAATTCACAATTGCCGCAAGCGTTCTATTGAAACTGATTTTACCTTTTTCTGTTATGTATTTTTTTTTTTTTTTTCACCTTGTGCACCCAATGCAAAACTTTTGAGAATGAATCTTATATTACAATTACATTTATTGAAGTACGATCAAAAATTATCTCAGTTTTAATGGAAATTTTCCTCCCTCTCATGATATTTATTGAGTAATATATGCTAGCTAAAATATATATCTTGCGTGTCGAGATGTTTATTTAGTTCAGATGTGATTTTAATTTTGTTTTGAGTTTAAATATTTCACTAAATAATATTCATTTCATATGCATATAGTGTATAAGTCATTATATATTTTTAAAATTATTTAATGAATTCTCAGTCGAATTTTTATTTTATTTTATCTATAATTTAGAAAAAAATTTTAATTCTCGAGATGATTTTATTAAGAAATTTTCCTAAAATGAATTTTTCTGATAAATTATACTAAGTCAAAACTAATTTTGAGCTCATTTTATGTAGAGATGTCAAAGTTTATAAAAAAAAATACATATTATATTTATCGCCTGTATTAAATTTGTTATATCTTTGCCAATTTACTTAGAAAAATTAAGAGGGAAAAAGTCTTTTAGAGTAGTAGCATTTTCGAAAATTTGAAAATAATAATAATAACTCTTTCTGAAATGCGTATATAATTTTACAGAAATTGCATTCTTAAAGTAGTTGTCAGTTACTAAAATGTATATATATATTTCAAGGAAAAGACAATAGAAAAAAAAATGATATATAATAAAAATCCGTGTACAGTTTTCATTGTTCTGAAAAGCAATTATATATATATATATTCCATTAATAAAATTACACGTATATGTTTTTATGTTTTTTTCTAAAACATGCTATGGTTTGTTCAAAATCTTAACATATCATATATATAAGCATCTTGTTTCTAGGATTACTTTCAATAAGTTTCTCTTCCGTGAATATTTCTTCACAATATAATACTTCTTGTTTGATTAATTGATGGCTCGTCGAAAGTTCAACCACGTTTGAGGTTTGAGCAGTGGCAACGTGTCTCAGTAATACGACTATAAACAGCATAATTACTTTCTAACCTTTCTAGATATGAATAGCTTCTTTTACATTTAATACTTAGAATAATTCATACCTAGTTGGTGCTTTGGAAGATCTAAAAGGAGAAAAAAGAAAAGGAGATAAACTCGAAATTATAATCTGCATGCAAGCGTGGTTGTGGGCGGCGGAACCTTTCTTTGACTTTGAATCAAATCGAAAAAAAATCCTGTCACAATGTCACTGACTTGATGCCCAAATTACCCCCGTCGTGAGTTGCTAGACCCCTCAATTAGCGAAAAGTCCCGTCTTTATCTCTTAAAAGGATTTTCTGCAGGATGCGGGCACACAGGTGACGGAACTTGTTATGATAATTACAAACGTGACTTTTCATAGTTACTTTGCAGCGAACGTCTGTTTCAGCTTTGTTTTCTTTTTTTGGATTTTTGGTTTCGATATTTTGAGCATTTGGGGCTTCGTGTAGTAAGGTGTCTTTTTCTTTTTTTTTTTTTTTTTTTGAAATATATTAACTCTGACAACGCATGTAATCGCAATTTTTAATTTAAATTTATGCAAAATGTAGTCAACTTTTTGTTCAGAGAATTTCTCCTCATTTAAACATAAAAAAAGGTTTTTTTAATAGAACATTAAGTCTAAACTTGAAATGAACAATTGTTGTGTGCGTGTTTCTTTATTTTATTATAGTAGAGATACATTATTATATTTATATAGTTAAGCAAAATATGTGTAAATTTACTTCAATCCATAATTAATAAAAAGTTTATTTTGTATATTTCAAAAACTCTATTGATAACTGCACTCTGCACCAGAGAACAGCATGGAATTTCCTTAGCAATAGCTTGGAAATACATTGGAAAATTACAAAGAAACTGACGCCAATAAAATTACTTAGAAAATAAATTCATATGATTTTTTTTTTTTTTCATTTCACACTTTTATCAATGCTTTTCTAGGGGGAGGAGAATCTATGTTGATAAAGATCTCTAATTTGCATTGCTGCAAAAATGTCAGCTATGTGGAACATATTATTTATTAAGTTTTATTTTTCAAATATTTAGTTACACACTTGTTGATTTTGGAAGAAACAGAAAGAACCTATAGTTTTCAAAATTATCAAATGATAAGTGAAATAAATCTTGTCATTGTAAGCAAAATATTGTACATATACATTATATTACTTTTTTTTATGTTAATAAAATTTTTATAAATGTTTAAATTTAAATCTAAACAAAAGGCACATCAAGATGCAATTTAACTGGGAAAAAATTGCGTTTCTTTTTCTTTTGTTTATATATAGATATACCAATTGTATTCCCTGGTTTTAAGCTCCAAACTAGCATTATTATTATTATTGTATTTGAAGGATCAAGGATTGGAAAAAGTAACAATTAAACATGGAGTTTGTTTATAGAAACAATGATATTGAGAGTTTTAATTAATTATAGTTATGAATTCTAATATTTACCCCGTCCCTCCTTTTGTTTTTACCAGATTGTAGGGTGGAAACAGAGACATATACAGCTATTGCAAATTTTATCTATTGATTTATTAAACTATTTATTATTATTATTATTGTAACAAACAAAACCTTTATAAAACTATTCTAAAGTTTATATATAGGGAGAGTGGGGAACAATGGGTCGCTCCCTATAATTTATTTATTTATTTTTATGGTTCGTATTTTGGTACATAGACAGCAGCACTGCAGTGATGAAACGTAGCCAGCAACTTCATGCCTAACTAAACATTTAGCCATTTTATTCCTGAAGTTTAGTTTACGGTAAACAAAAGTAAATATTTTTAGTTAAAAAATTTTCCTTTTCATCTTTCTGGAATAATGATTTAGCACGGTAAAGAGCTAAGGTCATCTATTATTATATTTAATCTCATTAAAATATTTTTTTAAGAGGATTTTTTTTTTTTTTTTTTAATAATTTACTGTCAGAGGTTCAGACGGGGTACAATGGACCATGGTCCATTTACCTCAGTTCTCTGTCATAATAAACAGATTTACGAAATCTGCATTTTTGAAGTGTTAGCTATAAAATAAAAATTTCAGAGTTAACCTTAATTAGATCTATTATGTCTTCAAAGATGAATAAGAAAGCAATTTACTTTGAGGTTTCTTCTTATTTATTTTTAATAACTATTCAGTTACTTTTGTATTCTTATATTTTTACAAATATCATACAGCTATAATAAACTAAATTAAATAATGCAATTAAAAAATAATAATACAAATAAGTTTGACGAAAAAGACGGTTTTACAGTTTGTTGGTTTAATCACAGAAATAAAAAATTAAGAACCTGTTTTTGTGAGATTCATGCAACGAAAACTTAATTAAGATCTCTATTGTAATGATGAGTTTTCCAGACCCATTCTACATTTTATACTATTAAAAAACATACTACATTAGTATGCTTTTTAAATTTGACCTGTGGTCCATATTACCCTATGTCATGGACCATTGTACCCCGCGGTCGGGGTACAATGGTCCATTTTGTCAGTTGTTATTAAAATATTTATAGTAATAAAAGTAAACATAATTATTGCTTTTGATTGAGTGCCACATAAGACTCAATATATAAATAATATGCTATGCACACATATTTTTAATAGCGATAAATTATTACTTTGTGAGTAAATACCTAAAATTTCCAAAATTGGTCCATTGTACCCCACTCTCCCCTATATATATGCATGTACGTATGTATGCTAAATTTTATCACGATTTTCACTTCTAAACATTGTATATATATGTATAATTTCTTATTGATATTATTTTAAGAACGCCTTACCTCAAAAATTTTAAAGGATATCATAATGAAATAAAAATAATAGCAGTAAAATACTGATATTTTATTTTTTTATTTAATTTAATTGATTTTTAAAGAAATTAATGAATGTCTTATGTTTTTAAAATCCAGGAGATGTCTTATCTTCTAAATCTTACTGGCTGATTGGATTAAACTATTGCTGTGTTCAGAATATACTTAATCATCTAGAACACTATCTCGGATAATCCCACAGAAAGTAATATCACGTAATCGAAAACAGATCTAGACGATTCTTTCGGCGGAGTCCCTTATTCGTTAATGCGTGAGTTTGTTTGAATTATAAACAACAGAGTGCAACTTTTACCAATAATCCTTCAAGATTTGATCTTAAAAAGATCACGGAACTTGATGTGGATGTAACTGTTACGAAACACTTGCTAATCTCCAAACACGCTAGCAAATATATACTCCTTATGGTTGAGATAAATTGATCTTTTTGAATATGTAACTCTATAAACATGCCCCAACTAAAGATAAGGCTTATGAATTAGGCGCTTCATTCCACGATAGTTTGTTTATTATTATTATTTTGTTGAAGGTGAATTTTAATAAATATTATCCCATTCTCGATTTCTTGTTTATCAATAAGTCTATGAAATAATGTGAATTAAAAATATTAAATTTTGAAAACTAAAATTTAATATTTACTGTTAAATATGATATATATATGTAAATGGATCCCCCTTTTTTTAATTTAAATTATGACTTCACTTTGTTTACTCCATGATTTCTAGCCATTACTGTATTGTGATTAACTGTACTTTTAACAGCTATCTGCTTATTGAATTTTACATGTGACACTCTTTTTGCATGCATCCTTTAGTTGCTTATTTCTTGACTACTGTATAAGTGATTCTTATATGGAAATTTTACTACATTTATTAGTGATCTTGATTTCACGATTCTTATATGTTTATCTCTTTTTGTGGTGTGTCCATTTTGAAATTAGTTTTATTTTGTAATTTGTTTTTTCTTGTTTTGGATCCAAAGAATGTTTCGGGCCCGGAACAAAGATGTTCTTAGCTTTTGCTATCTTTGAGGCAGAAAAACATTCTTTTTGCATATTTGTGTTCTACCAGGCCCTCTATAGCGTTAGAATGCAAATATGTATTTACCTATTTCCAATTTATTTTGATTTGGTGGTTCGATCAAATTGTTTGAATACTGATAATATTTAATAATCCTTAAATTTCACTGACTGATTATCAATATATATATATATATATGTATGTATGTATGTATGTATGTATATAAAATAACTTATTCTAGGAACAGAATTTACGTAACACAGGAGATATTAAAAAAAATATCTATATATATTAAATAGTTCATAATTTATTAAGATTTCAAAGCGACAATCGACAATTGAGTAGTTTTTCGGATAAAATTATTGTTTAGATGTTTATAAAAATATACAACGATGCTAATACGCACATACAAATAACAATAATTATAACATTAATTCCCTTGACTTTGTAATTTTTTTCTTTAACAATTGTTTTTTCTTTAGGGTTTTTTTTTTTTTTTTTTTTTTTTTAATTTATTATAATAATCAGATTTTTGTAACAACATATGCGCAGCTTATAATCAAATGCTGAAAAAAAAAAAGAGACTGAAACCATTTCCACTTGAAAAAATCATTTGCTGAAAAAATGTAATGCGTCGATTCCACACATACTTGTTGCAGTTAATTTTATGTTCCGTCTGTGACCAATTATTTTGCCTTAAACTGGAGTAAAAATTAATTAATTATCAAGTCGTTCACTTAATCTATCTGTTTAAAATTATGTACTGATTATTTTACAGGGAGAAAATACCTTCTGATATTTATTTTATGGAATTTGTAAACTTTAAATAGTAATCTAATCCGAAATTAAAATTATAAATTTAAGCTCCTAAAAATATTAATAATAATTTTAAAATGTATATAATACAAAAAAAAAAAAAAAATCATTTTTTATCAATTTTAATATTACTATTATTATTATTTATTTTCAACTATTAAAATAGTGTTGCAGTTTTTATTTTTTTATTTTAAAAAAAATTGCAATCACTGAGAAAAAAATATACCACCTTCCTCTAGAATGAATAAGTGGCCATTTTCTGAATCCCTTAACTAGAAATATTGATTTCCGAGCTATGCGGGTAAGGCACGCCAATAAACTGAATAGACGAAATTATCGAGAATTTCTAGTGTACACATTTCTAGATGGTGAAACAATATTCTGAATACTTTAAATATTCTGAATCATTTGTACTGCGAGAAATTCTCGCTTGATTTTCAAGAATTTGGTAATAAACCAAGATTATAGTCGCAGAAACCCGCCTCTTGTAGTCTCATTTATTTGCAGAGATTTTTAAATAACTTTGCCCTCGAGAATATAGGCAAACGCTCTAGAATTCTAATAGGGGCTTCTAGAACTCGCTTTCCAAGGGGACTAGAATTTATAAGGATGACATGGAACTATCTTTTCTAGAGCCACAACTTAGATTCTAGATATCAGTTACAGAATTTTTTCTCAGTGATGAAACTTGATCAATTTTGTCCATAGTTTTTAAACCTGAAAATAAATTATTTACACAGTATTATTTCAAAAGTGTTTCTTAAAAGTATTCCAAATCACATCTTCATTTTTCATTTTGAAAAATTAGTCAAATTGAAATCCGATATTATACCGATCAATGTTTGATTTCGGTGAAATGTGTTAGTATATATTTAACTATCCCCACACTTTTACGACTCTACAAGCATTCTAAGAATCAGTTCGGGTGAGATGAAAGCATTGTTTTTCTTATCTAATTTCATACTTGTAGTTTAGATGCGGCGTCTTCAGATCTGTGCCTTTAAGACCATAGAGCTCAACGATGCGTTTAGTATTTGCTCCGCGTTCTCATTATAATTGAAACCCTTTCATATCATAACTATCAATTGTAAATAGAATGGTCCATGGACTTCTAGATTCGCTAATTTGAAAGGATATGGTTGGACTAAGTCTCATAATTGGTAACGGCAGATTAAATAATAATTCTATATCATTATAATTTCCGCGCACGTGTTAGAATTTTGCAACCTTTTACTTCGTCACTTGTTCTTTTATTGTTTGGGACGATAATAGCAAATAAAAGCTTAAAAACTATTTTTCAGCATAGCATTATGCCATTAATCACTGATAGTGACTGTCTAACTCTACAGACTTACACCTTTAGAGGGTGTATATAAAAACAATGAGCCTTTTTTTCACCATTCTTTTTGCGCACGGTTGAATTCTTGTAATATCTGTTTTTCTGAATGATGAAAATGTTTGTTTTCTTAGAAGTTTCTTGATCAATGGCGTTATCTTCTAAGAGATGCTTGGGCTGCTTTTTGTTTTAATTGCGAAAAGTGAACATTTTAGAAAATGTGTAGATAAAGGTTTACCGTCTTTAATTCTTTAACGTTTATTGGTTTCGCACTGAGAAAAAGCACCTAAAAATTTTAGGCAACAGTTTTTCAATATTTTTTCCTTGTTTTAATTGATTTTTAAGCTTCTGTTCCTCCTTTGTGCGGTAGATAGCAGCACTAGTTTGAAATTTAAGAAATGGTATTTCAGAGGAAGCCACATGCAAAAGTAGCTTTAAATTTCTTAATAGGTGCAACTACACCTTGCTGCTTTCAGGATGCATTGCAGTCTAGTTCTTTCATCTGAGGAAAAGCCATACTGTTACTTTAACGTGAAACAATTGTTGTGAGTTTTCACAACTTATAGTGTTTACTTACAAATTTATTTATTAATTAAATTATTATTATTAAAATTTAATCTGCTTAACATAGAGATGTCTCAAGCCAAAAAAATCTCTCAAAAATTGTTATTATTATTATTATTATTATATCTCTATTCTTAAAAAAAAAAAAAAAAAAAACTTGCTATTTCTGCTGTTTTTTAATTAGTCGGATCGTTTTCGCTTTCTTAGCTTTCGTAAAAACTGTTTCTCACAAAAACCTGAAATTTAACAGTTTTTTTATAGAAATGTGTGATAAACATGATGAAATAAACCGTTTATATGTCAAAGCATTATTTTAAGTGATATTTCATGTTGAAGTAGGGCAAAACATTTCAGTTATAAACGTTTTATAGACTCAAAAACTATTCACGGAAACCTTATTAGATTTTCCTGAGATATATATCAGTTAACTCTGGCGTGCAGTATATAACTTTTTTTTTTGACTAATTTATTTTGATTTTTTTTCCCCTTTGTTCGATTAATTTTTTCCCTTAAGATTCAAAAATTTCACGAAACGCAAATTCGCCAAATCGGTTTTCTTATTCAAACTCTTACTGTATTCTAAAAAATAAAAAATAAAATTAGATATACTATTTTAGATATATTATTATATATAGATATACTATTACTTAAAAAAAAATAATAATAAATAATACTTATCTCCATTTATACTTCTTGTTAAGCTTTATGATGTGAGAGAAAATGTATTAATGCAAATACATTTAAATATTTTTTACTTTTCATTGAAAGCGAATGAAAAGATCAATTGAAACCTATTTCCTTGTGGTGTAAGGTCATTGTCGAATCTGCGAATTTTATCCATTTACAACTATCTGTCCTTACAACTCATTTAATTCTAAGAAACGCTTTTACCCGTTATTCGTAACCTCGTCCCATTAGCCTTTCTCTCCTCATTTGAATAGGAGAGCGATATACTCTCCTTCTCCTCATAGCAGAAAACTGTCCATTAAGATCTTCGCACCTCCTGAGAGGATATTAACCACATTTAAATTTTAACATTACGAGAACAAGAGACTAAATACTAAGCTGGGAAACAACCACCCAGGAGATTACCCATTGTATCATTTCTTTTCTTTTTCTCTCTCTGTCTCTCTCTCTCTCTCTCTCTCTTTTTTTTTAAGAGGAAGAAAAAGTTCTTAATATGTACGATTTGAATTATTTCTTGTTTTACTTCGAAAAAAGTATTTTTATTTTTATTTTATTATTAAAAAAAGAAGAAAAAAAATGTTGCTTGATTTATAAGCCGAGGAATTATTATTATTTTTTTTTAATGAAAAATTTGTTTTTTAAATTACTCTTGAAAATTTAATGTTTCCTGTTTGTTCCATTTTCTTTTCAAATACATATAACAAAGATTGTTGGTATGTTAAAATATGTTAATATTTTAATAATGAATTTTGTGCCATTTAGCAATTTTCAAGGTGTTTGTTGAGCATGTTACTTTTTATGAGTAACGTAATTATTTTATTATATATATATATATATATATATATATATATATATATATACAGGGTGTCCCAAAAAGATTGAAACGCGGTTTAATTCTTTACCTGTTAGAGATGAGGGGGGTAATGTAAATTACAAAGTGTACAAAATAAGATAGGAAGCAAAAGTACGCCAATAAAAATATCTTCCTGTTAATTTTCAAAAAGTTACATTTTTTAATTTTTATACGACCCCCCTCTAGACAAATTTGGTCAATTAGAAAGTTTTTATTTTCAATGTAACAACATCATTGCAAACAACCGCATTCTTGTATCTTTAAAACTGAATGAATTATACTTAATTGAAAACTGAACTCTGATTATAGGGACCATATATCAAAATAGAAAAGTAAATCTATGACATATTATAAAATGATAAAATGTATCATAGCATTTGCATTAAAACTGTTCTTGAGTATTAAAGGAGATGTTATTAAAGAAGATGCTAAATTCGAAACACATTTTAAAATTCTAAGAATTAATTTAAATTCAATTGAGAATTTTTCGACACATTATGTTTTTGGTCTAAACATTTCCGTTATCGATTTGTAAATGATCCCCATTTTCACCGAAAAGCCAGCCTTTTAAATGACATGGAAAAATGGCATCAGTCACTTTTTTTTTTTTTTTTTTTTTTTTTTTTTTTGTATCATAATTCGGTTGGTTTTAAAGATATAGTTATGCGTTTTTTTCTAATGGTCTTGTTGAATGAAAAATGAAAACTTTGTAATTGACAAAATTTGCGTAGAGGTATTGTATAAAAATTTAAAAAATGTAACTTTTTAAAAATTAATGAATTTTGTTTTCTCTCTCTTTTTTTTTTTTTTTTTCTGTTATCTTTCCTAACCTTAATTTGAACGTTTTTTCAATTTACATTGCCCATTTATCTGTAACGGGTAAAGAAATAAAGCGCGTTTCAACCTTTTTGGGGCACCCTGTATATATATGTATATATATATATAGATATATAGATATATATATATACTAGCAGACCCGGCTACGCGTTGCTGTGACTAAGTTATACGTTGAATTATATTGCAGTAAACTAGTTAATGCAGTCAAATTATTATTTACGAATAAAGACGACAGACAACGTTGTAGCCGGTGTAAAAACCCACAGGATTGAGATTTGAACCTTAGGTCAAAATTTGGAAGCGATTCATAAAAATTTTTGTTGAGCTGATAGTAAGCACAAATTAATTTTGTTGTAGGGTCTTATAAATTTTAATGGAGAAGGGATATATATTATTTCTAATGCTACTTAGGATAAAAATGCTAAAATGGCTAATATATAAATTAAATTGTATTAAAATTCTATTAAAATAAAAGTATAAAAGAAGCAGACGATTTTAAAATCAATTTTTATGGAGGAGTGAAATATAATATATGCTATAATGGATAATTTTACTATAAAATGACCTCATCATTTTAAATATTTTAAAGATGGCAACAGCTGTAGTTATAAAAAGAAAAACAATATGGCTAAACCAGAAAAATAAGTAAATTTGATATTATTTTAATACTTTAAAATAGGAATCTTATGAAATATTGACACTTAAAGTAAATACATGTATCATTTTAAATAGAAAAAGATTTTGGAAAAGTTTAGTATATTTTAAGGAAGTGATGAGAAGGTTTTGAGTGTGTTAAAATTTTAATAGTAAATTCAAGTTAATAAAGATGGGAAACATTGAGGATTAAGATAATAATATACTACTAATAATATACTAAATAAAAGGAAAATGATAAATGTTCTATCATAGTTTGAAGTCAAAATTGTTTTCAAATGTCTAAATAAAATATCGGATATGAGATAGTAATATCTTGCGGCGGAATAGATTTCATTTCTGTCATCCTTGGCGAAAAAAAGAATATCGCCAAATTATCTGGCGAAAATATTTAATTCCTTTCAAAAATCATGGTTATTTTAACAACTTATATTAAAAGAGTAATGAATAATATGAAACAATATTTCGTACAATACATCTGGCATGTATATTTTCGTGTTACGCTTTTGATCCACAAAAAAAAAAAAAAAAAAACGCCAAAGACGACAGAGTTTAGAAATTTAAAATTAAAATTTTGACAATTTGACAGCAAAATAACTCATTCTAATGCACGCGATAACTAATGCATATCTATATTCTATACCCATAAGGATTGAAATCGGGAAATAAATTTCCTCGATTTTTAATTTTTTTTTTTTTTTACAAAAAAACCAATGGGCGATTAATATAGGAAATCTTTTTCTTGGCTGCAGAGACTGTCAGAGTGAGTCACACTTCGCTTGCGTATAGAACTCATAGATATAGTATAGTATATATAGAGTGATCATTGGGGAGAAAAAAGTGATTCCTTTTTACTTGGGAAAAGACGACGTTTTTACCAAAATATGGCCGTCTTTCCCCGAGTGAATACATACGGGAATATATATGAATATTTTAGCAAATAAAATTTGTGAATAATTTATTTACTAAAAACTCCAGATACATTTTTTTCGGCATCAAAAATCTTTGTACGATAACATGGGGATGATAGATCTATATATATTACTACACTACATATATGATAGAACTACATTAGCACTTTATCAATGTGTATAAAATCTTTAAATTGATTATGACGCCAATTTTCGTGAGGTGCATCATTTAACTTTTTATAATTTTTAAACATTCACGTTTGATTAAATGTATTTATTTTTATGTCGAAAGAAAATGAACTCGTATTTTTTTTTTTTTTTTTTTTTTTTTTTGCAGCAATTAAATTTATGGAACTCACAGATATTTTGGAGCAACTGTAACAAAGGTCTATAATTAACAAATAATTGCAATAAAAAAATATTGTGACAATAAATTGAAATAAAAACTTTCCTATCTCTCAAGTTGGACCAAATTGCACACAGTGTGCAAAATTTCATTAAAATCGGTTCATTAGTTTAGGAGTTTATCGCGGACAAACATCGTGACACGTAATTTATATATATATACAGATATAATTTCTTTTAGTCTGTTTCAGTGTGAGTATTTAATTTTAGTTAATCAAACATATCTTAAATCTTATTTAACATGAAACTCGTTTAATTCATTAGAAACATTGGCTGTATTTATTTTATTTCTTTGATCATTTATGCGAGTTTAACACTTCTTGATTATTTTACCGTTTATAATTTAATCTTTTCTTTTTATTTCGTTTACATCATTACAAATCTTTATTGTTACTTAACGCAATTCTGCATTTCAAAGATTTTAACAAAAATTAACAAAATAATCTTAATATTCTTACACTATTAAATATTTTTGTATTGTTAACTGCTAAAATTTCTTTTTTTATTAAGCATGACTAATTACCAAACATATATAACTCTATCGTAATAAATAAGAAAAAATATGAACCCATTATTTATTTATCTTTGACAGATTATAACAAAAATTGGGAAATACAACCTTGATATTCTTAAACTATTATATATTTTTATATTTTTAATTTCTAAAATTTCTCTTTTACTAAACATAACTAATTACTAAACTTTACCGTAATTGATAAGTAAAAATATTATGAATCTACAATTATTCTTTATAGGAAAAATATTTATTATTAAATTAAACATCAAAAAGGAGTTTCTGTAGATAGTATGTTTTTATTATTCTTTTTTAGATTTCCTGTAAAACTAGTTTTCGTGCGAGCATACTATCGTTGTTAAAAGCCCCTCATATGTTTTATTACATACTGTTCACGTCATGTACCTTTGGTAGATAAAACAAAAATTGGAAAATACAATCTTAATATTCTTAAACTGTTATATACAGTTCCCGCCGCTTATTAAAGTCATATTCGTTCTGAGCCAAAGTGATTTTATTAAGCGGCTGATTTTTATATCCGGCGAACGTTCCTGCCCTTAAGGAAAATTTATTACTTCCCTGAATTTCGAAAGAAACTTTCGAAAGATAACGAATAATATAATTAGTAAACAATATTCATTTTTGGTAGATAATTAATTGTTTCTTCGATATAAGTAAATTAAACGCATTGTAAGTTCCCGTGCACTTTCGTTAGAGAAAAATCATCATTACTTTACCCAAAGTCCACGCAGTTCTTATAAAATTAAAATCTCTCCGTTTAAACCTCATGAATTATAGTAATTTCAAAATAAGAACTAGAAACTGCCTTCTAATAATTAAGGGGAAAAAAAATCATTTCAAATCAAATTTGTATTTTATTACTGCGCTTTGAAAAATACGTTCCTTGAAGTTGTTACGGAGATAAGTTGCGGGGCGTGTTTAATTTGTAACTGTGCTGCAAGTATAAAATCTTTAACAATGAGCGATAACGGAGGGTTTGTTGTACTTTATTTTTCTTAAAAAAAAAAAAAAAAATCACAATGTAAATAAAATTTTTTTAGTGTGCATAAATGATATTTTTGAGTTTATTAACCGGCGATGCTGATTTTATTAAGCGGCGGCTTTAAAAGTAGTTTGTATTGATATGATTCCGGTCCTGGCGATTTGATCAGATTAAGCGGCTGATTTTATTAACCAGTGATTTTATTAAGCGGCGGTTACTGTATTTTTATATTCTTAATTGTTAAAATTTCTTTTATAACTAAGCATATTTATTTACTAAACTTTATTGTAATAAATGAAAAATTTATTATGAATATACAATTACTCTTTATAGGAAAAAATATTTATAATTATTAAATAAACACCAAAAAGGTGTTTCTGTAGATGGTATGTGTTTATACGATTTTTTTTTTTTTCCCTGTAAAACTAGTTTTCGTGCAAGCATATTGTTGTTATTAAAAGCCCCTTATATGCTATATTACATACGGTTCCCATTATTTATTTATATTTGGCACATTGTAACAAAAATTGGGAAACGCAATCTTAATATTCTTAAACTGCTATATATTTTTACATTTTTAATTTCTAAAATCTCTCTTTAACTAAGTATAACTAATTACTAAACTTTATCATATTAGAAAAGAAAAAATGTTACGAATCTACAATTATTCTTCGCAGGAAAAAATAGTCATAATTATTAAATAAACATTAAAAAGGTATTTCTGTCGATGGTATGTTTTGATATTATTCTTTTTTAGTTTTCCTGTAAAAATAGTTTTATTGCAAGCATACTGTTGTTGTTAAAAGACCCTTATATGTTTAGTTAATGTGATTCACATTATTTATCTTTGAGTGATTATAACTCAATTTAATTTAATTATTTGACAATATCTTTATACTTACTTATATATAATGTAACCCAATGTATATCATAAGTTTATATCATTAATGAACCTTTTTTAAATGAAAAAAAAATATATTTATATATTATTTGTAAAGTTGGAATGCACTTTCTTAAATTACACAAAAAAATTTCACACACGTTATCATTGAATTTAATAACAATCAGTGAATTTAATCTATGTCAAATTTAATAACAATGCAGTCTATTACTAATACAATGATTTTATTATTATTAAAACAACAATTTTAAGTTTTTTTTTTTTTTTTTTTAACTGCAAACATATAGTTTAATGATACATTTTAGCTATCTGAGATCGTATGTATTTTTGTTTTTTCGTCACATATATCTATTTAGAAACTTACAAAAAATCATTGTAAAAATTATTTGTTTATTATTTTATCAACACTTCTATATTGTAACTTAGACAATTATGATGATTTGATTTTTTTTTTTTTTTTTAACTTCTCTTCCCTAAAAATGAAAGGAGTTTGCGA
Organism: Salticus scenicus; assembly: GCA_963930645.1. Classification (NCBI taxonomy): domain Eukaryota; kingdom Metazoa; phylum Arthropoda; class Arachnida; order Araneae; family Salticidae; genus Salticus; species Salticus scenicus. Next base: position 173,356,658 of record OZ005656.1, on the reverse strand, counting down.
GTCATGGTACACATTCTTGAATAAAAAGAGTAAAATTAATTATTACTTTTGATAAATAATTTCCTATTTACCATTTTGAGTAAATTTTTCTGAGCTTTTAATTTAAAACGGGTTTGGACATTCTGAAATTGTTCGTTTTCTCTCTTTCGGCTTTTTTAGTCGTTTCATGTTAGTCTGGGATTAATCGATTTTTTCTTCTTTTTTCTTCCCATTTCTTACTCATTAAAAGAGACTTTTCTGTTTAATTCTCCCTTGGTGATTCGTAAGACGATAATCGAAAAATATAAAACCTAATTTTGATCTGATGCCAGATTGTGAGTATCTAACAGAAAGATGTTGTTTATTTTATTTGTTAGAAATCACTTTCTTGGCGCACTAGTTGATTTTAATTCAGTTTTTAAAGGCTCTGTTTAAAATAAACAAATTTCAACAACTAGGTTAAACTTTGCATTTTAAAACTATAATCTTCAAACATTTTGTTTGATAACAAACTGAGAAAAGAGGATTTTGTTTTCAATTTTCCATTTTTTACTTTTAATATTTGATTCTCCCTTTTTATTGTTTCATAGTTCTAGTTGTAAAAAGAAATTCATCTTTAAAGCTAATTATTTTAAAGATGGAATTTTTAGAAATATTTTAATCTTTTATTTGCTGTTTTGCAATAGGATTACGAGTACATTGCTTTCCAAATTTTTATTCTGCGTTGTGTGAAAATATAGTTTTTCTAAAATAAATGAAGTTTCTGAATTGTTTAGACTTTAAAACTATTAAACAAATAAATAAATAAATAAATAAATAAAGACTACACACAATTTTTTTTTTTTTTTTTGTGGTATTGGAGGTAAATGATAAAAGTGATATGTTTTTATGTGGTATGTTATTTCGAAACAATTTTTCTATTTGTTTCCATATGTTTTACATGCCTTTGTTCATTTTAAAATTACTTTTTGCCATGGAGAAATTTTCCATCTAAAATAAAACGCTGGCACATAAGTGAGTCTGGAATGAAAAATAATACTTTCCGTGCAGTGCATCTGATTTATTAAGATAGAAACAGGCTTCTGTGTCCTTAAAGCTGAAATCATACCAAAGAAAAAACTTCATTTTTTTACAGAAAGATTTAGGAATATTTTTCACAAATTTTCTTTAAATTTGATTGGAAAATGGTTTTAATCGGATTATTGTATTTTCGTCATGTATTCTCTGGTATTGCCGTTTTTTTGTCTGGCGATTCATTAAATTGGCTATTTCAGCTTTCTGAATACATATTTGCATCTGCATGTATTATGAAAAATATAAAGAAGTTTCAAGATAAATTAGCCCAAATAAATCGAAATGCGACTTAATTATTTTATTTTTTTTATTGTGAATTATAACTCTTAATCATGAAACAGAAATTTAAAATTAACTGAGACTTATTTTTCTTTCTTTCTTTATAAGTTCTAATTTTATACTTAATTTGTGCCAGTTTGAACATTTGCTAACTTTTAAACAATTAAATAAAAATTCACCAGCAAATTCTTTTATTAATAATAACCTTGATTATTTACCAAAGAAACACACACTAAACTATAAATAAAAGTATGAGAATAATCTGATTTATATATAACCTTGAAATTTTATCATTTTAATCTCTGGTTATGTTTTAGAATACATCAGTTAATTTTCAATCAAATTTCCTTTGTGAATTGGGAAAACGTAGTTTGTGTAGTTTTTTTTTTTTTTTTTTTTTTTACTTTAAATTGTATTATTTTTCAGTGACTTAAATTGATTACACCACATTTCCCGCTCGTGGTGATTGACCATTGGCTAAAAGGAGTCAGTATAAATTCCACGATTTGATCGTTTGCATTGTGCAAGGTATTAAATTCTTTTGGTTCATGTTTAGTATATGTTTCTTTCTCCTGTTCAAAATGATAATTTTACCACAAATACAAATTTTTTAAAACTATGATACAACTGTCCATAGGAAATTAAAGTGTAAGGAGCCACATTATCCTCTGCTATTCTTCGTCATAAGAAAATAATGAACATTCAAATAATTACTTCCTTGAGATATTTGCAAAAATATACACAATCTTTTTTCTTGTAGGAACCATTGAATAAATAGTATTAAAAAATAAATATCTTTCTTCCCCCCCCCCCTCCCTCTGGTTCAGCGAAATCTGAAAGAATGGCCTGTCGATTTCCCCTTAATGACTCTAATTAGTAAACAAGGGGTCCTAATGATCTTACTCTTTTGTTCCTAAGAGCTGCTTCTTTCCCTGCCCTTTCTCTTTCAAGCTTAACAGTTCATTATATAGAAGCCTGAGAAAAGGGTGTCTTAAATACATTAGAAAACAGAAAAGAGCTTCTAATGTATAACTCTTCTAAAAATCTGACATTTAGAAAAGTTGCAACTTGATTATAACAACTTCTGAGAAAACACTTATATTAGTTTATCGGATTTCGTGTTATTAGTTACATAGCGTTGCATGATCTCGCTCAAATTTTTGTTTGTATTTTCCATATATATAGAAACAACAAATATAGCGGAAATCATAAAATACTTATTTAGAAGAATCTTTGTTAAGTAATGATTCTAAAGAGCAGATAATGATAATTATTATTATTATTTTCAATTTAAAATCAGACGATTTCAATATTCAATATAATATTATTTCAATAAGATTTTTAAAAAATTTTGAATATTAAAAAAATCATTTTTTTTTTTTTATCAATTCATGTTTATTTAATAATATATAAGAATACATCACTGAATAAAAACAAACTTGCTAATTTTTACAAAATCATATTTTCGTCTGGAATGATATTTTCTATCTGAGTCTTATATTTATGCGGGTATACGTAGTAGTTGAAAGAAAGTCATCATTGAACGTGTCATTTCAATGGAAAATGTAATTTTTTTTTTTATAAAATATATTTTAATCATCTTTTTTTCCTCAAAAAAATTTTCGTGATTTAATAAAAAATAACGATTAAATGTAAAATGTAATTTCGGATCAATTGCTGTAACTCGAATTAATTTTATCCCTTCACTTTATAATTATTTTTAAACTTTTAGTAACTACTTTTTTTTAAAAAAAAAAAGCGAATTTTAATTCTTGGCTTATTATAAATAAATAAATAATAATAACAAGAATGAAATAATATTAAAGTTAATAATAATAATAATAATAAATAAATAAAATAAATAAAACTGGGAAAGAAAAGGAAAGAAATAAGAAAGAAATGAAAAAAAAAAAAAAGGAAGGTAAGTCATTCGTTATTCCTGGATGAGAAATATTATCTTAAATCTAAGTTAGTTTCTTTATGATATATACTGTATAATATAATTTAGATTTTATTATAAAGATACAAGTTCATTTGTCTGTACATTTTTCATCGTATCTGAAGAAAAAAGAGAATTCGCATTAACTTTCTTAAATCGAAATTTAAATTCTGCATAATAATGCAAAAGCCTTTTTTTTTTTTTTTTTTTTTTTTTTGTCAGTATTTAAGAAATAATATGAATTTTCTTTCCTAAATAAATAATAAACAAAAGGCTAAAATGTTTCTTTCTACCTTTGATTATCAATTGATATATATATATATGTATTTTTTTTTTTTTTTTTTTTTTTTTTTTTTTTATGAAAAAGAGTCATTTGATTAAACATGATGTATTTTTTGATAAATATAAAGAAAAATTATTGCTAAAATTATTTAATTAATTCACATTTTCATTTTAAAATAACATTTCTTTTTTGATAAAAATATTGTCTTTCTCTAAGAAATAAAATAAAACATAAATTTCTAATATAACTTCTAGCATTACACTTCTTTTCTACTAAGAAGTATACCTTGCCATGTTAAACTTAATGATGACATGCATATTCCATAAAAAGCAAATATTTCTTTTTTTTTTTTTTTTTTTTTTTTTTACAAAACGAATACATAGACAATAAATTTTGCAGAAATCGATTTGTTCAGAACGTGGACAAGATGGGTGGTTCAAGTTTAAACCTTTTTTCTGTCCTATTGATGAGAAGAAGATATTTTTGCTATTTTCTACTCTTTATTTTTCGCTTATTGCTTTCTTTTATTGTTACAAATAGTAATAATAATAATAAAATTATTTGTTGAAAACATTTTCATAATTTATTCTCCTATTTCTATCTATATTGAAGTTTTTATTCATATTTGGTTCAGATATCCTCAAAGTTTTGTTTCATTTATTCTTTTCAATCATTGATGGATTATTTTAGCCTGTTATAGTGAAAATATTTTTATATGATATTTTTGAGTTTATTTGGTTACATTAGTTATAACAATTTGTTATGTGATATGTAATTGAAAAGATTTATTGTGTTTCATTAATTATAACATCCTGTTATGTAATATATGCATAGATACATACATAGATAGCTATGTAAACAGTTCAGTCAATGAGTAATCAATCACATGGACATAGCACTATATTATGCTGTGTTTGTGTGATATAACTAAATGATCATTGTATAAAACATATAATTTCTTTCTTTTCTACTATAATTATCAGAAAATGTACAGATTCTTCCATCAATCAAAATTCTAGTGGTTAAATTAAATATTATGTAGCTTTTAGTTAAACCTATTGATACTTGATCATTAAACTATGCAAGTATAAATATCATGGTACATACGACACGAAATTCGTAAAATTACAATTTGGACGGTAAAAAAAATGACTATAATAATATTTATCTTTATCCACTCTTTAATATATATATATATTTAGATGTGTGTGTGTTCTGTTGTTAAACATCTAAAAGGAGTAAATAAAATATTAAAAAGAAGTAAATATTTCATTTATTACTGACACAATATCATTGTAGCTCATTGTTTATGCCATGTACACCATGAGTTTGATTTGCTTGAAAAGTAACAATACAAATCAAAGTAATAGCTTTATTCATCGGCTTTACGTAAGGTTTTAGCGTGTGAAAACAACACTTAAAAAATGCTTGTTTCTGTTCGTGTTGCTTGGTTTCAGTTGACTTGTCACCGTGATTCGGTGGCGCATCTAAGAGTACGATAAGTTTTTTGTTCACTCTTCTTTTGGAAGCTGAAAACTTTTGAGTTTGCTGGCGAAACAGATTGTACGTTTCAGCCATAGGCCTTTTCTTGCTGTGGAGTTAAAATAAAGTTTGGAAAATCAAATACAAACCTTACAGCAAAATAATATTTAAACAGTATTCATGAAGCTCCAGCAACTGTAAAAGATCTCTGGAGCTTATCGTTAACAAGAATGATTTTGGGTTCAGTTTTTTTTCTGAATCTTTAAAAACATGAGTAGACACGAAGCAAAATGGCTCAGTTCACCAGCATTTTACTCTTCGCAAGTCAACCGATCATTTAATTCTGAGTTCTGAAGAGAATTTGTAAGTCTAAAACAGCAATTTTGTCATTATTCTATTTCAATTTTAGACAACTTTACTAGCTTAGAATACTGATACGCGTAGTGTCACTACGATAAACCTTTCAATCAGAAAATATCTAAATGATCTCCTCAATGATGATATCAGTTGATTCTATCAGCCTAAGATGAATTGAATTCGAGAATAAATCATCGAAGATTTTCAAATGATATCATATGAAGTAGAAAAATGCATTGAGTGAATCTGGTTTGCTGGTTGATATCTTTGTTTATATTTTACTGGAGGATTGTAGTTTTTAGGATTCTTTATGCCTCTTACAATTTTCCATCACCGACAGCCGAATCCAATGTTATTCTATGGGAGAATTTGTTTCACAATTACTCATTAGTTAATGTAAATTTTGAAATTCCGCTTTCATATTCAGAAAATTCACAACCGTTAAACTTGTTCTTGTTTTTGAGAAATATATTTATTTATTTATTTTTAATTTCTACTGTTTCATTTTGAAGCTATAAAGGGCGAAAAGTACATTTATTTCATTTTTCGCATTTTTTTGCTCTAAATAAATTATTAAAAAGTTTAAAAATCAACTAAAAAAAAGGGGGGCAAATTTAATGGTTGTGAATCTTCTAAATTTGAAAGCGGAAAATGTAAATAAAAATAAAACTACATTAAGTAATCAGTAATTCTTTTATCAAGTAATACTTGAGAAACAGTGATGTATTATAGTAAGAAATTTCAGTACATGCCATGCTATCACTCTATTTTCACTGTTGTTAAAAAGGGGAAAATGATTTCCCAAAGCAGTTACAAAAATTTCCTCTAAACCAATGTTTGTTTTGTCCACTTCTTGCAAGTCGGATTTTTAAAAAGCCTTACAAGTAAATTCAAATATGTCGAATTAAAAAAAAGATATTATAATCGTATATTTATGGCTATGATTTTTTTTTTTTTTTTTTTTTTTTTTTCATTTTATATGACGTAATAAACTTATAAACATGTAATAAAATATGTAATGTAATAAAATATATAACACAATTAACAAAAAAATTAAAAAGCATCCTTAACTTGACTACGACTAAAACATGAAATATACGTTTTTTAATTTTTCAAATTTTCTTGCAAAAATTGTATTAAAGTTTTACTAATAAAAAATTAAATTTGAATAATTATTAAAATAATAATATTTGTAAATGTAAGTAAATAAATACATAAACTGAGCAACAGTGACATAACTTTAAATGTACTATATTTCATTTTATTACTTATTAATTAATTTATTTATTGTGGAAAAAGGAATCTCTGAATAAGTGACTTCAGACACGGTGAATGTCGTAGTAAGGGGTTTGGCACCTTTGACGACACAGCTGATGCATGTTTCGTGTAAAAGCGTAAATTTCCATTTGATATGTATAAATTGAATTATGTTAGGTTTGTTCAATAAAATATATATTCAAGCAACAATTCTTATGGTTTTTGATATATTTTTTACATATTTTAGAACTTTAAACTGCGTTTTCTCATTCTGCATTTTTTCATGAATTCATTATCTTCAAAATACTAAAACTCCAACAGATATTCAAGAAGAGACATAATATTTTTTGGATGGCCAATTGAACCTACAATACTTAAAAAAATTAGGGATGGATTTTGAAATTTATTAAGTAGTTTTCAAGAAAAGAAAATTGAAAAGTGCATATCTGTTGGACAAAAAATATTCTTTTGGAATATTTTTATTTTTTCTTTTTTCTTTTAAAGATATTACGAAAGACATTCGTAATTCTTGTTTGTAGATTTTATTAAATATCCCGAAAAATTATTAAGTCGTTTTTAAAATTATGTTGAGAAATGTTAAAATTTTGAAGATCATGAATTTATAAAAAATTGTAAACTGAGAAAACAAAATTTAAAGATTTCAAATCTGTAAAAAAAAATGTATCAAAAACCATAAGAATTGTTGCCTGAATATATATTTTATTGAAAAAACCTAATATAGTTCAATTTATAAATATTAAATGGAAATAGAAGCTTTTACAGGAAATTTACTTAAGTTGTATCATCGAATGTAAAAAGTCCTCTTTACAAGAAACTAATAATAATAATAACAATAAATTTTAAAATTTGTTCAAAGGAAAAAAAATTACCGTAACCTAATTGTTTTACATTTCCCATTTTTTTTTAAAACATAATTAGTATTATTTATACTTTTATTAACATTGTTCATTATATTAATTTTAAATGATATTTTATACTATCCATTGTTTTAATTTAAAAACTATAAAATACCTTCTTGTTATTATTTTTTTTTTTTTTCAAATGTAATTTTATTTGTTGATTTATTTAAATATTTACACAGCTAATATTTTAATTAACGCATTAATATATTTTTAAAACACTTAAACTTAACACCTTTCTCATTTAAAATGTATAGTTGACAGTTTCTTTATTTAAACGCATGAGTCCTACCTTCATTTCAAAAGTATTGATGTTGCTGCAGAGAAAAAACAAAAAGAAAAAAAAAAAACATTTGTTCATCAATTTATAAATGATACATGGTCATACGAATGGTCTTCAACTTTCATTTGGTTCCATTTTTAAACTGTGAATAATAAATCTGTTAGGGAGTGCTATTGGAAATTATTATAGATATCTAATTTTCTTTAATATGAATTTCTGGTAAATTCATTTTCATCCCAGTCTCCTCCCCCCCTCCAAAAAAAAAAAAAAAGGCTTGATAAATTATTGTCAGTTAAATTGTTTACAAGATGTCTGAAAACAAATTTTTCAAAAATTAGGCATTGACAAAACGATTTCTAATACTAAAATCCTTTAATGTGAAATTTTAATTTAAATCATTTAATTCAATTTCAAGATTTCTGAAAATTATTATTATTATTATTATTATTATTATTATTTTGGAGATAAAAATCTTACTAAATCAATATTTTGTCCACCAAGAATATCACACAAATCTCTGATTTTCTACAAAATCTTTCGGAACTGCTTTTACCATTGAAAGTGCATTCATGCAATTATTTCTCATTAAATTACATATGATATTTTAGAATATAAAATTAATATTAAACTGTGAATATAGTTTGTTTTTCCCTTTCCGACTGTACATAGTTAGGTAGACTGTGTTCACCACCATCCTATCGAAATGTTCCTCTCTCTCTCTCTTGAATTTTCGGATCAATCTACATCGGACGCGGATGCATGACCTCCCTCCTCCGAACAAGAAGGTCATCAGTCACCAGTGACAGACCACTCTAGGCAGTCACACCTCTGTGCTCACATGCATTTCTCCATGTTTCCCTGGGGGTGTTATTTTCGTATTGAATGTAGAAGAATGATTTAATACATTGGTTATCGAATGACATAAAACTGTACCCAGGTTTTGTGGCACGGTGATATGGAATATGCGACTGCCACCATCTGGCGGGGGGAGGGGGGGGGAATGATTAATCACTAATAGCTTTAAATTCTTTTGTTACGGTTTTTATTTAATAAATAATTTAACAAAGTTTGTATTACTTGAACTAAACTTCGAAATATGCTAAAAGAGCCTGGCTGTTTAAGTAACTTCATAGTTCATATTCATGTATTGTTTTTAAAGTTAATTGCTGTTTTCTAATTATTGATATTATAATAGATGTGAGCATAAGTGCAATGAACAAGTAAAATTGACAAATCTTTGTACAAAGTTTGGGTTTAGGATGTCGTTCTATAGTCATTTATTTGCACGCTTAAGCTCATTAAGCTAAAATTTTTGGGCAAATATATAGTATAACAATATGTGCATTTATTCTAGCGTATATTAATAGTAGATTCTTAATATTTTTATTATAATTGTAAGTGATTCTCAAATGTGAAAGTCTGCAGATGTTTTTATTGTTTTGTTTTTTGAACAATGAAATAATTTAATTACTCGTATAGTTATATATATAAATACATTATTTTCTTTTTATATATACACTGCAGTGAAATTATTCATAACACTCATTTTGTGTGTTTTTAAAAGTACAAAAGTACAAACAGTTGAAGATCTTAATAGCGATTTTACGAATCAATTTTGAAAAAATAAAATATAAATAAAATAAAATAAATCTAAATTCTAAATGCATTATTTTTATCAAGCTAATGTCAACGAAAAAAATGTTCCATTTACTGTAACAGAATCGTCATCTGTCAATAAAATCATCCGATTCAACCTCTGTCGAACATTTTACGGGACCGACCTCCATTCCGCCCATTCTGTTCGAGAACATTTATGCTTCTCAGAGCTCGTTTATAGCCTATAGGTTTATTATTATTATTTTTTTTTCTAACGAGGTTGGCCGTAATTATCGCACTCGGACAGCCATTAAGTGATCGGTTAGGTGTATCATTAACCCGCGAAATGGTGCTTTTATTTCGCGCTACTCAATTCCACAAAAACGCCTTCTTGTTCTACGCATTAAATGATTCGGAAGGTACAGTAGATCGACTCAACTCAAGACTCTGTTAAAAAAGAGAAAAATAATAATAAACAGCAACAAAAACGAAATTCTTGTTGTTGCATCATTAAAAGCCATAATACGACTATAGAAAAAAAAAAATCTTTATTCTGATAGTTGCTTGAGTAGTACTTTATATTAAATAAATAAATAAATAGTAAATAAATACAAATAAAGGAAGCAGTATTTTTGAACATAAAAAAAAAAAAAAAAGTTAGCTTGCATTTTCTGTAAAATTTTTAGTAAAGTTTCTATTATATATATTGTAAATGTTCCTAGTTTTTTTAAGTTTCGAACTAGTTCGTGAGAACAAGTTACTCTGTGTATAACATTCATAATTTCAAAAATTTAGTAAAATGTTTAATGATATGTTTGATGTTTGATTTATTCAAAGAACATTACCGGTAAATATTGGGTAATTAATTGTCTCAAATATCCAAATAAACTTTCTGGAATAGTTTTTTTTTTTTTTTTTTTTTTTAACAGTGCATACTTTAAAATACTTCCTTTAGAATATTTGTATGTATTATTTAAATTATCACCTTGATGTTTTATAAATAGAATTTTGATAATTTTGTTATATTTAGTTTTAGTCATAGAATGGAAAATGTGAAACAGCATTTGATCGTATTTTTAAATTCTTTTTTAAAAATAATAATAATATTGGTCCTTTATTCTTTTCACATAAAATCTTAAAAGATAATAAGAGGATAAAAAATAAAATCTTAGGACATGTATAAAACTATAAATTTAGTACCAGTGACATAATATCAAAATGTCTGAGTAATAATTTGTTAATATTTAGTGGTATAGTATATACAGGTGGTGTACAAAATTCTTAAATTTTTATTTCCGTTTAACGCTATAAAAATATTGTAGAAAATTAAGTACATAAATCTTAAATTATCTCCTTGTGTATTTGATCAGAATAAATTACTGCATATCTTGCACAAATGACACAGTTGGTTCTCTTTTTCAATTTTTAATGCTTTTCCACGTTAGTGAGTTTAATGCATTTTTAAGGAACTGTTTTATAAAATTTTTGTGATATATTTTCATGATGTTGTTATTGTTGATGTATATTTTTATTTTTATTTTATTTAGTTATTTTTTTAAATAGAAAAAATAAATAAAGAAAGAAAAGGTATTCTTTTCTACGATTGAACACAAAAAACGTTTCACAAAGTTCTATTTTTTCGTAAGAAATATTATGCTTTATTGCATTTTGAAAAATCATGTTTCAATGGAGTGACAAATCGTTAATTATTCTTAGGTTGTGATTAAATTATAAAATAAAATAAAATTTAACACTTTTTTCCCCATGGATAACTGCTAAAGTGATGCTTTAAGGAAAAGTGTGAAATTTATTTTTGAAATCTCAAACTTATCTGCTTATAAAAGTTCTAAATATTATAAACATTAAAAAGAGGTTGGTAGAAAAACAGTTGTTTCCATGAAGCATTATAAAACGAAATAAAAAGTGGAACAATGAAAACTGACTTAATTTTCATTAAAAGAACAACCCTTCTCTGTGTATGACATTTTTGTCTTCTAAATATCCCATTTCCCCCCCATCCATGATAAAGATTTTAGTCTTGTTTCTCCTCTTTGCATCACCCTTGGGTTTTGATTTCTTTCCGATTCAGCGGATCCTCACACCACTTTCTAAATGAAAACCACGTGACGCGACGCAAACGACGTCGTTCAGTCCACCCCATTTAACGCCACCGTCGTCCCCCTGCAATAATAGTAATAACGATTTCAGAGCTGTGTAGCGTAAACGTCGGAAACGTTAAACTCTGAACGACGTTATACGCTGGCCATGTGTTGCCGCTTCGATTCACCGGAATATGGCAAATTGGGTCAGATTTAAGTCTAGAAAGCTTTCAGTAAATTAATGCCTTCCTTTTGCAAATTCCATATTCGTATAATAAAGCTGTCATGCAGCTGTTGCTTCAAGAAGTCCTTTTGCTCCATAGTTGACTATCTTCACTGTTAGAACATTTTATACCAAATATATTGTAGGTAGTTTTCGTATAAGTGGCATTTCTGGAATTATTTATCATTTTATGAAGTCTTTACTATTTTACCTGTGAAGAAAGAACTTACTGGAATTTTATGAATTCTTAGTTCCGAGGATTCTATTAGTTGTTTTAGTAATGTGCCCAGATATTTTAGCACTTCAAAAAATCTAACCAAATATAGCGTGTTTTGGAATCGGTTACATATATTAAGTTCCTTTAAGCAAACCAAACTTAATTATTTCCCTTTTTTTTTTTTTTTTTTTTTTTACGTTTCATTTGGACAGTTTTGATCGAAATTCTCAAGAAATTAAACTGATGTAATTATAATTTAATGTTCAAAATGATAATTTTAATTATAGTTATTGATAAAGATGATCTAAAATACAATAACAACAATAATAATAATGCTTGGAAAATCAAATTCGGACGCAAAAAATTAATATTTTAGAGCTTGAAATCATTTTTATTTATTAAAAATCCACTATGATTATTAGAATTATATTTATATGATTTTTTAAAGACCTCCCCAATTGTCACAAATAGTGAAATATTACTATACTTTCTCTTACAAATCCTTCTCAAGTAAGAAGATCTACACCCATACTTAATGTTTTTAGAATTTTTCTAATCCACAGTAACTATTTTATGATTTATAGTTAAATTGAAATGTATATTTTAAATGGTATTTAAAGCTGTCTTATAGTTTTGAAACTGTCAAAATTTACATTATTTGCAAAAACGTTTGTTCTATTCAAGTAAAGATAAGAATGTCGTTCCTTTGAATGTAAGTTGGGGTAGGAAATATAGTTTCATTTGAATGAATATATTGTTTCCATTACGCATTTAATGTATTTTTCAAAGTATGAAATGTGATTTCTTTACTTAAAAAAATAATAAATAAAAAAATAACACGGGCAGTTTTGTTTTCTTGATGTACCAGTATGACGTTTGACATATGGTGACACAGTCTGATTTATATTTCATACTTTTATCCTTTTGTTTCCTGATATGCATACAAATAAGAATAATAGCATAGCACATAAGATGCATAGCTACATTCTAAATTTTCTCTTAAAATATTTTATCGTAGATAATAACACCATCAGTTGGAGAAAAAAAATATATCAGAAAGTTTCCAATCTTGAGAGTGACAGAGCTAACGAAGACTTACTCTCTGGCGATATGTGTATTCCTATCTCACTTCTTCAGTAAGTTCTGCAAAGGTGTCATATCCTGAGAGAAATAATGACTTCCATATACATACCACCTTTCACGCTCTTGGGGGATGATATGTGGAAATCGGAAAATATGAAGCTGGCTGTCTGAAATAGATTGCACGCGAAGCGAGATATGGCACAGAGAGGTGGCATAAAAATCATTTTTCCAGTCTTCCTCGCTTTTCCTTATATATATATAAGTATGTGAAGGGGGAAGATGGGGGCAATCTGGAAAACTGTCAAGGGCAGGTGGATCCTGCTTCAAAAATAGGGCCCGAGGAGAAAGGGGAAAAATGATAGAAGGTGAGCCCTATTGAAAATACATATAGTCCTGGAAATATTCACTAGGTATGAGGAAAGCAAGAACATGTGGATTTTGATTTAATCGAAGAGGGAAGATCTGAGATTTCGCGTAGGATGAAAGAATTTGGAATTTTATTTATAGTTTTAGAGAGAAAAAAAAATCATTGGCTTTTTACAAAAAAAAAAAAAAAAGAAAGAAATAAAAATAAAGTAATAGCCTATAGCAACATATATATTAAATTTTCCTCGTAAAATTTTTTCATGGTCTTGGAAAAACCTTAGACTTGTGGAACTTACTTTTCCTTTATATGTATATGTATATAAACAATATGCCGTTGATTAAATATTTAAAGTAATGAATAAATAAATTAATAAAGTATCAGCATTTTTAAAAGTATCAATAAGATCAAGTTTATTTTAAAAATAATTTATGAATTTAATTAAATATTTTATTTAAGAAAACAGAGGAGCAAATGAGAAAAGATGTAATGTTCAATAATATATCAGTGCTTTAAAAAGTTCTTAATTTCATTATTAACAATCTAGAAGCCTATTTTTGACATAAAAATTAATGTTAATCCTAAATTCTAATTTAAGTCTCACAAGAATAAAATTTGGTCTTGAACATTTATTTATTATATTACTATAATAAATGTTTTCTGCGTAATATATCAATATCTTTCAGAAAACCTATCCAAACACATTTTCTTTTTCATGTCTGTCAGATAAATGAAGTTTTTCTGTTAAAATGTTTATTGTTTTTCCTTGTTCCATTTCTCTTTTAGCAGTCTAAGACTTATTAAAAATGTGTAATGTATATGAATGAATGAAGTATATCTCGTGTTACTATATACATTGCATTCTGAATCGTATGTTATTTATTTTTGTCAAAAAATACATCTATCACAAATCCACATATTAATGTAGGGGGTGTTAAATGAATGTCCTCACAGAAACAAAAAATTACTTTAATATCTTGTTTTTCGGTCACTTTTGATCAGGATTTGCTTCGTTTGTAAGTCTAACAGCAATTGTAGTCTTACATATACAAAAAAATATGTATCAGAAACTGTACGAAGCATTGCTATATAAATGAGTCTTGCATTTTCTACGTACAAATAATCTAACATCAAGTAGTGCAAAACAGTAATTACTTTGAAATGCTAACAACCTCTTAGCTATTCAAGACAAATGTTAGCATTTGGAATAGCAGTGAAAATGTTTATAAAGTACTTTGCCCCCAGACAATTTTCCTTTGTGAGACAATTAAAACTTTCACCCTTATGTGTTCTTAAAAAAAAAAAGAATAAGAATAACAAAACAAAGTCCCCTTTTACTTTTCCCACCTATGCTCCCAGAATAGCGGGCAGAAAATTGGAACTTGTCAGGTGCTAGTGACATGTTAGGCCTCGTCGTATAATAAACAAGCGAGAGAGCGCAAGAGAGAGAGAGAGAGAGAGAAAGGAAGGGGCCCTTATCCGCCAAACTCTACTGCGCCCTCTCTCGAAGGAGGGGGGCCGCGTGCTTTTGACAGGCGCCGCCGACATTTATCAAGAACAGGCACCAGTTCTAGTATGTATGGAGGGTAGAGGAGAGAGGGCGGCTTTGCCACTGCGCCTAAAGCCGCCCGCCAGTGTTAGCCCCCTAGAAATGGTTTCAGGGGCCGATGCCAAAGTACAACTACATTATTAGTACGTGACGATTACGGTAGAAGTGATGCAAATTTCATTTTTTACTAAACAAAGATTAGTTTTGGATTAACCTTACGTAGCACTAAAAAAAAAAAAAAAAAAAAGTTATTGTAGACTGTTGTATTTAAGCAATTGGAAATAAAATAGAATGTATTATTAATGTTGATTTTCATAACATTCATCACAAAATAAGCTGCTTATATTATTTGAAACATGTTAGCAATTTCCAAAAATTCAGTCTGTGTAATATAATTACACGCATTTTCCCTTTCAGGCACACACTTGATTTTAAGACATTTGTGGCATACATATTTGTAGATTAATTTATATCATTTATTTTTGTTTGAGCGAAAGAGAATGTAATTGCCTTGAACGCCAATTAAAAAACTTTTGACTTTGTTTGTATGTTGAATGTAATAATTTAGTTTTTTTCTTTTTCTTTTTTTTTTTTTTTTTTTTCCTCACACGCAGCGAACTCTCTTTCCACGAACTATAAAATACCGCTACCGAAATTAATGATTGAAAATTGTATAAAACTGCCATTTCTTTTCACTTTCTTCTAAATATATAAGAAGAAAGTATTGGATTCGTGAAATTTTTCGAACCCTGGTTTTCGATGGATTTACAAGTTTTGCGATGTTCTAATCACGATTTGGGCATTTTTAGGAACTATCTGTTTCTCTCTGGTGCGTGTGTATCCAAAATTTTATGGACGTTGTATCTCACGAACAAATGGACGAGGTTTAAAAAAACTTTATATCCAGTCGGATTTTGACTTAAATTGGTGGTAATTATATTTGGACTTCAATCGCTCAACAGGAGGTGCTGTCCCCCCCCCCCTTTTTTTTTTTTTTTTTCTTTTTCATAATTTTTCATGTGCGAGTATAGGACAAATTTTCGTATAAATATTCAAAATGGGAATTATTTTTAAATATTGGTTGAAAAAATAATAAAATTATTCGTAAATAGTAATAGTAAACTAAGAAAAAATTATGTATATATAGGAGCATCGTTCCGAAGTAACCCCTCGGGGAATGTGTATTTTCAATATGAGTATCTTTCGAAAGATCTCGTGAATGTCTTTAAAACGAATGGTTAAACCCATAGATCTGCAATAATTTTAAACAAATGTATTGTTTTTTAAATTTTAACAAAAAAAAAGGAGGGGGGGGGGGGCATTTTCTGAGATGTCGGTACAAATTGTCTTTCTTTCGACATTTAGTGCTGTACTTCTTTGGGGTGAAAATCGTCTGCATTCATCCTTGAAAGTAATTTTAATAGCTATTATATACTTTTTGATTTTGTATAGAAAAATATTAAAGAAAGTTTCATGCTAGCCACAACATACTAGTTTCAAATGTAAAGAGAATTTTTAATATGATTAAAAATCAAATTTCTATAAACGTATTCAGATATGTTCGTAATGAAATAACACCACTCTTACTGTGAGGACCAGCTGTTGTAAGAAAACAATAATTCATTTTCTTAGTCTGTAGTCTTTTTAAGTTTTATATATTACCATAAAATGTCTACGAAAATCTTGAAAATTTTTCCCTGAATTGAAAACACACTTGTTAAATTCCTCGAACAGATTTATGTAGATTTATCAAAACGTATCTCATTTTCCTCATTAAAGTGTAACTAGATTTAATTTTTGAAAATAAAAAATAAATAAAAAGTAATAATAGGTAAAAAGAATTGGAAGCTAATTAATTTTCTTGAGGCTGCATAACTGCAGAAAATCCTGCATATATTTTGTAAAATCTCCAATTTCTAGAGTTAAAATTGAGTCATGAACCAGAGTAAATTTATGAATTCAGTTTAAACCCAAATTTAATTTTAAATAAATTAAACCACTTAATGAAGTTATGACTTGATGAAATGTGCTGTCTTTTTGCGTTGGGATTCGCTCAAAATGTATTTAGTAGAAATTAGGAAAAGAGAACAATTTCCTAAGAATAATAACCATTATTTATTTGTTGACAATAAAATTGTGTAAGATGTTTCGAATGAAAGCAATAATCATTTTCATTATTGAATTGCTTTAAGATTAGGTTTCGCATTAGTTGAGGGAAATGCATGAAACATATAGAAAACAAATATTTATGAATGTGTACATCTTTTTATCTCGTACAATATTAACATTTACAGTAACTAACCGACGCGACGTGCCTACCTGGCTGCACAAAAGTAAAATAATAATAATAATAAATAAATAAATGAGTAAATAAGAAAATAAAACTTATGAAATTAATCTCGAATGAAATGAATCCCAAATTTCATCTAACGTTCCGTGAAATTACATAAAATTTAATGAAAGTTTATATTTAGTTACATTTTAGCATAAATTGATGTCTACCACCTTTTAGTGCATATAAACCGATAGATGGCACAAATATGCTGAACTATTTTCCATTTATATCAAGGCTATATCTTAGATAGTATAGTGTGTAAGAGCACCTCATTATTATGTAAGATGGCTGTGTTGTAAAACTACAGTGACACGATTTTAGTACATATTAGACGAACGCTGCTGTGCTATAATTTTAAATATTTAAGATAATTCTATATTTCAACTTTTATTGTGTATTAATTGTTAAATTTCATATGTGATATAACTTTTTTTTTTAACTATGCTGATTTAAATTTGTTATATGTCGGCCGACAGGTGGAGCTATTATATAATTCTTTTCAGATTTTTTCTTTGCTTTCCGACCAATGTTAGAACGATATAGAAGAATGTTTTGTGATAGCCACAGTATACTATCCACATAAAGTACAATCTATAGCGATATATAACATCATACCCAGCTCAGGACTAAATTTAATCTGTGTTAAAATCATTAAAACAAAATATTTGTGGTGCAATTAACGAACTTGCTATACCAATCCTTTGTGAATATTTAAAAGATAATAATTGAAAGTTTCTCAAAAGCTGATGAATCTAAATACGATAAAATTATCGATAACAGAAATGGTAATTTGGTGACAATTAATTAAATCAGGCAGTCTCAATACTTGGTCGATATAATTCCTGTAAACTTTTTCGTTGTACTCCGTATAATTTAACACAAATCTTTGAGTAATATGTCATGTGATTCTGTCAGTTTGCATATCAAAAGCAGTTAAGAATAATCATGTTTATAAAAAAAAAAAAAAAAAAAAAAAAACATTCACTAAATTGATTATCGAACGAGGAAATTAATGTATAGGAAATATTGAAAAGTAGAAATATTTATTTCTAAAGTAGGATATCGATACCTAATAATATCGGAAATTTTAATACCGTCGATACTTTATGGACTTGTAAAATGTACATTTACAATCACCTCAAATGTGTACAAGAGTGATACTGGTAACTTGTAAGATTCTATATCAGACTTTAGTTCTTTTAAACTAGTATGCTGTGGCCATTACAAAAATTTCTTCTACGTCATTCTAACCTTGGTAGAAATATAAGTAAAACTAAAAAAAAAAAAAAAATATATATATATATATATATATATATATATATATATTTATAATAGCGCTACCCATTGGTCGACGTTCACCAAAAGTAAATCGGCATAGTTTTCAAAAAAAAAAAAAAAAAAAAAGAAAGAAAGAAAGAAAGAAAGAAATCATCTCACATATGAAATTTGGTGCATTTACACCATAAAAAATGAAATACAGAATTCTCTTTACTGTTACAAATTACAGCACAGCAGCCGTTCCCTTTCGACTGATATGAACTCACACTGTATCAGAGAAGTTTTACATAACAGCAATCATACATGTATAGTGCGGTGAATGTATATACTATATAAGTGAGATAAATGGGGTATCTTTCAGCATAGCAGCACCAGGCTAACGGCTGTTATACTGCAATTTTGATGACACAAAAAGACTCAAAATGTTTGTTTCATACATTCAACCGGACAGATGAACATTTGCTAAAAATGATCAAATCATTTGTAAGTCATTCCAAAGTCTGTAAATTCGTGTAAACTGGAATTCGAAAATTCTTACGAATTCAGTACTTTTTCCTTATAAATATACAAGAAAGTAAAAAATATTTGGGATTTTTGAGCTCTGCGTACGAAAATATACACTAGTAATCATGGTGCACATTGAATACATTATGGATGCATGCAATGTCCTGTAATAGCTATCCAGGCAAAAGTCACGTTCTTTGATTCAAGCATTCAAGATGGACCAATTACACCTCATCGACATACATCTCTTCTGAAAGTCAGCCAGTGAGCTTTTAGTATTAAATTTGGGAATGAATAATTTTTATTCTACGACTTAACGTAAGGTCATCGTTTCGATTTCTGGCCAGGAAATTTTTCGCTTAAATTAAAATTTATTTAACTCTCAACTCCTGGACATGATAACAGAACAACTCCAGCAATTTTAATATTTATGAAAATTGCTTTTTGTAAACAACTGACACATCATAGTTTTGTAATTTGAAAATAAATAAATAAAAATATAATAATGCGAAAATTTTTGCACTAAAGAAGTGCTAATGGCTAAAAGAATATTTAAGAAGGAATCGAGAAAGATTTTTTAGAAATCGAAATTTTTATAATTGGTCGGATATTTTTCAGAAGACAAAATTTATAAAGTTGGTGTAATGGCTAGAATGTTAAATCCTTCTTAAAGTCGGTATAATCGTTTTTACATTATTCTTGATAGGTATCATTCTCACCCTGTCGAACAATAACAATCCTGAGACCTTCCCTCGTTTTTCCATCAATAATAGGATCAGCGAAAATTCTTATTGCACGTGTTAAGTTGCCGGTCCCTTCAGAGCCGGCTTTCTTCTCAGTGTCGCGGGTGAATGGGAAAGCGTCGCTGCGGCAGGAGCTTCGGTTACGAGAGCTTAATTAGGCTTAAGAAACAGCTGTCCCCCAATATTTAATCCCTTCCACCCCCAACGTACCTTGCCGACGGATTAGGCAAGGGAAAACCGCGCGCACTTGTCGCTATCACGTGACGGATTAAACCAGCCGGTCGTCCTGATTGGTCCCAGCCTCCGGAAGGGATTAAGCATTAACTGAAACATATCTGAAATTAATACTCTTCTAATTCACTCCGCATGCATTGACTGTAACTGATCCCGATAGTTTTTTCAGCGTGGGAAACGTTTGGTTTGACTGGTGGTCGACTACCCTTGATACGAGTGTTGTCGAGGTTTTTTTTCCCTATTTTTGAGGGATTTGTGTGTGAACTGTCGTTTTTTTAAGTAAAATAAAAAATCATCCGTTGATGGGAATGACAATACGTTGTTCAATGGATAAATGGGCTTTAAAGTGAAATATATTGTAATAATTTCGTACGTGTTACGCTCTCTGAATTATTGGTTATTGTATTGTTATTGTTGCTAACGATTAGATTATAACACCTCATCGCCAGTTTACAAACCTATCAGTACTGTATTTACAGTTGGAAATTATTTTATTTTATGTATTTATTTATTTTTATAGGCATAAAATCTATAAACCCACAGATGTACACTCCCTTAAAATAAATGAGTTAATTCACCCTGTCAAGTAGGAGTTAATTTTTTTTAATCGATTTGAGTTCAAAATGCAATTCTTTGAGCTAATTAGTAGTTTTTTATATAACCGGACTTGAGTTATCGACATTTATCGATACTTATTTCTGCTCATTCAACCACTTGTAAGTGGCAACATCGCTCTCGCTGCTACGCATTTCTTCAGTAGCACGCGAGTGCAACGAGCAACGCCATTGTAAAGTGATACAATTTATTAAAACCAATAAGATAAATAAATTGCTCAAATAAAATAAATAACTCAAGTTTGAGTGCATTATGTTAACTCGTTCAATTTCTTCAATTTAAGTCAAGTTGAGAGGTCGCGTTTCTTCTAAGCAAATGAGTGAAAATTCACTCAAGTTGCGATATCTTCATTCTTTCATTTTAAGAGAGTATTTAGAATATAGTTTCCACCCTTCCTTTCGTCTCCAGTTATCCTATGGGATTTTTTTCGCTTAGTATTATGAGGACTTCTCAATCAAAAATGAAGTTTTCCGATTTTTTTTTTTTTTTTTTTAATATTACTTTTTTAACATTTCGCATTCTAACTTAATGAGCTATTTTTTTTAAAGAAAAAAGGTCCTTTTTTTTTTTTTTTTTTTTTAAGAGATTGAAAATTAGAGTTCTAACTTTACTTAATGATACAAACTATTTAAACTTACTTAAAAAGAAAGAAAAAAATGACAATTAGCTAAAAGAAATATGTTTTAAAGAGTTAAATTCAAAATTTAGAATTTGAAAAACTTCATTTTTGAATGAGGTATCCTTATAATAAAAAGAAACAATAATCTCATAGCATAACAAAAGGGTAAATTTGACCAAGGTGCAGTTTTTAGGTATCTTAATTACGTAGAAAACATTTTGATCAATCTTTACAAATTTATTTGATTATTTTACTAGAGGGAACATCAACATGGAACATACCCTTGGCTTATATCAAAAATCTTTATGGAATGACAAATACTCTGAACGTGTTGAGATATCTTAAAGGTTAAATAAAGAAAACTACTTAAAGGAAAAAGTATATTTGAGGGGTATTTGTAAATTTAAAGCTATAAAATGAGTCATAATTTTTTTTAATGTAGTTCATATTTCGTGTCATAAAATTATAGAATTAAGCAGTGTATCTAATGTATTGTATGTTTTATGTCTGTATCTAATTTTATTGCAAACTAGCGTTTACATAAAATTTTAATGGAACAAGATTATTTATCAGAAATACATTGTAAAAGTGCGAAACAAAAACATTAATCAAACTTTAATTCCAAAATTTAATATTCTAATCATTTCGGGGGGGGGGGGGACAGTTAATGTGGAGGAGGGGAAAAAAAAGTTTTGAAAATTTCTTTTAATTCTCTTCTTGGACTAAAGCTTTTATTTAAAAACTGAAACCAATTAGATATACGAAGCTTAAATCGTTACAAATTAAGAGAAAGAAAAAAATCTGTTGAACGGATTTTATCGTTACTGTTATTATTAAACAGATGCCTCTTGATCTCTTAAATAAAACAGCGAAAAACTTCGAGAAATGAGATAATCTATTTAGGAAGAAAAAGTGAAACTTAAAAGAGAGAGAGAAGAAAAAAAAAATCTACAGATCGCTCTTTACTTTTCTGTGTACTGTTGTTATTGCCATTCTTGCTTCTCCCACCGCACGACACCCAACAGTTTTGCTTTTCTCTTTGCACTTAAACAAAATGAAGCTTTAGAGAAAGCATTTTCACAATTTTACGATCCTCTAAGCGGTAACCCTCCGTTTTGCGACTACCTATTTGATTTGGATCCCCCACCCTCACCTCTGCAAGCTATGCCTCTGACGGCTTTTCTCAGATTTTATGCATTTAAACAGAGCACGTTTATGCCTTTAGTCTTTTATTCATCTTCCTCCCCCCTTGTGTGTTTCTGGAACATTGTTAAGGTCTTCGGAATGTGAAAAGGAAGGAGGTGGGTGTAGGATGAGATTCTTTAAGGAAGATTTAAGAATTTTTCCTTACGCTGTCTCATTTTCTTGGATCATAAACTCTTCCGTTGCAGTTAAGGGTTGCCCCTGTGGAAGAAGACGATGCTGGTTTCCGCGTTCGAAAAATCGCTTCTTTTCAGGATGCCAAGTGTAAAATTTATCTTTTTTTTTTTTCTTTTCTGTCGGAAGATATAGCTTTATAAGTTGACATATTTCAAAACAGAATGGAATATATCTCTCGTGGTACCGCTATAAATCCCCCGTTTACCATATTTTTAATGGTCCCGAAATGATGAGATAAATTGAAAAAAAAAAAAAAAATGTTAAGAGGTACTTGAATGTCATTCTAACGAAAGAGCAGATCGACTTTAGCGATATCTTTAATGTAGCTTTGAAATAATGAGATAAAATACATTGGAAAGTTTGTAAAATCCATAAAAATGGCATGTTGATTTGACGAAATACTTTTAATGCAAAATAACAGTTTTATTATTTAAAAAACAAAAAAAAGTATCTAAAAGTATGATAAAAACAAAATAAAAGTGGTAAAATTATGTTGTTATTTAAAAGACAAAAATGTTACAGAAAAAAAAAAAAAAAATGTTTTTTTTTTTTTTTTTTTTTTTTTTTTACAACTACGGAGAGATTCTGCTAGCAAGGATATTTTTAATGATTCCGGGATGACGAGCTAAAATTCAAAACTGAATTGACAAAATATCAGTATTAGAGACATGAATATTATTCTAATGAAACCTTTTTATAATGATAATAAATAATTACTATGCAAAGGAAATGTAAAAGTAAAATAAGATTTTATGAAAAATTCAATTTGTATAAGAACAAGTTTATGCATATATATATATATATATATATATATATATATATATATATATATATATATATATAAATTTCTTGGTTTTTATAAAAAAAAAATTGTTGTTGCAACTAAGTTTCATGTAAGAGTAGTCTAAACTTTAAGAAAATATTCGAATAACGACGTACGTTTATTTTAAATTATTGACAGTTTGGTAAATTGTTGGTGCTACAGTTTTATAACTCGATGCATAAATGTTATTGATTGACAATTACTGTTTCGACTTCATTTAATTAGAATGGCTTTGTGCACCTTTATGTAACACCTTTTGTGATATCTATAAAATAGGTTTTCAGTTTTTTTTTTTTTTTTTTTTTTTTTTTTAGATATCAAAGTAAAAGTAGCCTATTTGTTTTATTATTTTTAAAATAAGCATACAAAATATATAACTAATAGTGAAAAAGCAAACACATGCATTAAAATAAAAGTTACACAGTTAAAAATTCATGTTTCATTTATCTCATACTTAAACTAAGCTTTGATAAAACATTTTTTAGTATTAAAAATGCATGTTTTATTTAATTAAATCTTTTGGAAATTCCGGAAATATTTTCGCAATAAACAAAACGAAAAAAGAAAAAAAGAAAATGAAAGAAAGAAAGATAATGAAGACGAATAAAGAAAGAAAAGAAAAACAAGCAAGTACTTTAAAACTCAGTATTTAAAACTGCTCTTCAATCGAGTTTTTTTTTTTTTTTTCCCTCAAATATTAACATATAGGTTCACACTCATACGTAACATTAACATATATTTCTAGTTAATGCCAGGAAATTTAACAGGGCTTTTCTTTCATTCATGCAAATTAGAGAAGGTTCTTAAAATTCATACTTTGAGAGGATTCTTCAGGTCATTGTGGTTAAAGATTTGTCAACACAGAGGTAAATCGATGGAAAAAAATTAAGTAAAATTAAATTACTCGAAAGATCTTTCCAATACACAGCTATTACATGTAAAACTCTGTTCCGTTTAAATTCTAAAGCGAAATTCATATTTTTCATTTAAGAAATTTGTAAATTAGCAATGATAGTAAACATGCATTCAATATTGTACAAGTCAGCGGCATAAACTTTCTTTAATCTATCTAAACAAACTGATTAAAATATTAGTAACACGGGAAATAAATCAGAAATTTAGCTTAAAATACTTTCGCATTAACCTTCATTTCGGGAAAACTGTCAGGCAGTTCTTTTACATCGCTCTTCCGGAGGTTTTTCTACATATGACACTCGTCATATTCATCTATTCGGCATCGAAATCTGTTTTCGCCCTTCGTTATTGTCTATTTAAGCGTCAGTTCTTATCGGCAAGCTTCCGCCAGCTCGTAAAATGATAGTTTCTCATCTCTGTCGAGCTACTTATCTATGCAAACTCACCGATATTTACTACCCCCCCCCTTTACATCCTGGACAACCTCTATGCTTCGAATGGAATCCCTAGGAAGCCTCTCATAAGTGCAATAAATAATTTAACGCGCATTAATAAAACATTAGGGGGATGCAACAACCGCTTGTCTTCTGGAAGCGCAAGAGCAAAGATGGCGTGATCGAAAGAGGGTGAATGTTACCAAGCAACCAGGGGGCAAATGAGGTGTGAAAGTTTCAGCCACGAAACGGGATAAAGTGGAGTCTACGAAACGACGCGACGGTCGTATGACTTTTTACTTCCGCCATTTTGGGTCAGCAGACTGTTATTCTTTTATTTGCTGAATGTTCATATTTTTTGTTGTGAACTACTCATTTGTAATTGCGAGAAAACTTACATGATTATTTTAAACATACTCATGAGCATCAAAGTTTAATGTTGTGGAAGAATTAAAACATTAATAGGACATCTTAAAAAAAAATAATAATAATAATAATAATAATAATAAATAAATAAATAAAAAATATTTTTTGAAATAAATGTCAATATTTCTTAGAATATAAACTGAGTCTTTATTAAAATTAATTTAAAATTTCGAAATCTCAACAATATTTGTATATCTATTGGAAAAGGCTTTTTTTAAGCTTAACAAATTCTTTAGTATTGTATGGGGAGTTTTTAGACACAAAATAAAATCAGTAGATGTTAAAAATAATGTACATATTGTTGACAGGTTCTAAAAAGTGAAATAAAAAAAAACTGAGAATGTCTTTTATATGCTTAATTCTTTGGTTAATGAATGTTTCTAAATCTGAACAATGTTTTCTAAAATTTTATCTTCGCTTATAGAAAATGTGAAAAGTTAAAACAAAAAATATTTTAATATATTTGCGATCAAAATTCTTAGACAATCTAATCTAATCTAGTATTTAAATGTTTCATTAAGGATTTATCTAAGAAATTACTTATTTTTGAACAGTTTTCTTCAAAGATGTGTATATGCAAACACAGATACAACAACATTAGAAATCTGTGTTTTAGAATTAATTTGAAAAAGAAATTATCTGCTATTCGAGAAAAGGTGAGCAATAGCAAACAACTGATATAGACAAGTAAATAACATTACTTTTGAAGAAAATAAATGCTTATTTTCTTATTTCAACAACCATAGTACCACTTTTATTCAAAAATCAAAATTCCATACTCAGTATTTATATAACCTTCAAATATTTTAGCTCAGGTTTAACGTGCTTTTCAAAACCATTTAGTAAAAATTTGTATTACATAAAGTAAATGAAGTATTATAAATGATACGAAAGAATAAAAGTATAAAACTCAATATTACATTTGAAAAATTTAGTGTTAATAAAAGATTTAGTTTAAAATGTCGATTATTATCCACATTTATTTAAATATTAAATTGGCTATTTTATATTTTAAAGTTCTTTTATCTATTCTCTGTATTTCCAAGGTGGAATCTCAAAACATATATGCAAAAGCGGATACATTATTAATGCATATATGCGTCTTATATATCCCCCATCTTTTTCATCTCGTCTATCTATATTTCCATTTTTGCTCTTGGGCCCCCTCTGATCACTGGATTCCTTCGCCTCCGATTACAGACAAATGAATAGTGAGTGAGCCTCCGATGCTTTTTCACTTTCCAGTTGCATTCTTTCAATTCCGATAGTCTTCGATTATTTATATCATATCGTCCTCTCTCTCTTTTTGTACGCTTTATTGAATTTAAGTAGAGAATTTATAAAAGTTGTAAATATAAACTTTGTAAACAAATGTAATAAATTGAAATTAATGTCAAGTTTTCATAATTCAAATGGCAATAATTATTAAATTTAGTGCTTTACAATAATTAACATTCCAAAAATAGAAAATAACGGTCAAATTGGAGCAAAAAGTAAGCTATATGACGTACAAAGTTCATGTTTATACCAATAGAGAAGTAGATTTTCACAAATAATACGAAAAAAAAATAGTTATTATTTTTTAAAACTTGGTCTTTTCCTTTTCTCCTTTTGATGCTGCTTCTGCCCTTCTGTAGAAAATACCTTTTTGCAGTCTGAAGATTTAATCCTTTACTTTACTTTACATATAAGTAGGTTGCATTTATTAAAATTAAATAAATAAATAATTTAAAAATTCAAAAATTACACCAAGTTAAAAATATCATTGAATTTACAAAAATATAATAAAATACAAATGTAAAATTCACTTAGTCGATAATGTTTTTCATATCCTTTGTTTAGTTTATATAGCTTATATAAGAGAGACAGACATTACAGACAGTAAAATCGTAAGATTTACATGACAAAACAAATTTACAACTAAAAAGGAAAACAAAAGATGGCTTTTTAAAGAAATTACATATAAATATATACTCTGTAATATAAAAAGCTGAATTAAGAATACACAAGGAATTAACAAAAAGATGTAAAAATAATTAGATGTGGGAGAGAAGGATATTATTTTTGTGGTTAGTGGTTATGTAAACCTAGCATTAGCAATAAGTTGGTTACTATTATTTTATTTCAACATTTTGCTGAAAAAGCAAAATGTAAAATTATAAGATGGAATATTTTTCAGTTTAGACAGATATTTACTATCAACAATCTGTTATTTATTTCAGACAAAACTCAATTCATTGCTGAATGTAGTGTACATCTGTTATGTAATGTGTGCAATTGTACGTTATGTAATTTATTGGTACGTGCCACCAATTTTATGTTGTCAAGCATTGGTTTAAATAAAATTTACAAACTTCATAAAAAAAAAAAAAAAAATAAGGTGAAGCATTTTTTAAAAAAGAGGCATACATATTTAATAAACACTAATAACATAAATTATTTACAAAAATTTTAGTTAAAAATTAGTTAAAGATGATTTAACATGATGTTCCACGTTTTTCTTATTCCATTCTTCTCTTCTCTTCTTGCCTTGTTGCCATCCTCAATAATACAAAAAAGAATGTTCTTCCTTTTAAAACTCTTTCTAGGCAGCTCTAAAGTCTTTCTCACACTAAGTGTCTGTGTATGTCATGAAATATAATGTAATACATGTATGTTTGAGATAATGGTAAAATAATGTACTGATTGTCTTATTTGCGAGTTTATTAATTAGTTGAAAAGTAAACTGATGTATTGTTGAATGAATGAATTTATGGATCGAAAAATGGGAGAAACCATACCTATATAATATACTTTATCTAAAATGATACATATCTTTCCATTTTCCAATAAGGTTGATTCTATTTTAAATATATTTTTAAATATATAAGTATATATTTTTGAAATCTTATCCATATAAAACAGGTATTTTAAATTTCCTAAAAAGTTAGTTTTTATAGTATTTTATGTTATCGACTACTCAAATATATCCATTAAATTTATGCATTAGCATTCTATATCACAGCTAGCAATTTTTTTTTTTCTAAGGCTTTCAATTTCTGTTAAACATTTAAAATATTTCATCTAATATTATTTATTTCGCCCATCTAAATATTCTGACTATTCCACATCTAAATCTTGTTATCTGTTTCAGTTAAATATTCAAACTCAATACAATTTTAATTCATAGATGTTTCTGCAAGAATGCATGTAAATACTTTTTATTTTTATTTCGACATCTTTTGTATTATATTATTCTTATACAAATTTTTCACGGTATGGGGATCAGCAAGAAGGGTTCTACATCTCTCTGTGTGTGGCTTCCCTGCATTACAAAGTCTTCATCCATGCTACATGCAGCAAAATTCTAAATCACCAATGACGTCATGATGGAATCATCTTCATCTAAAGCCTCTGAAAAAGACAGGGCGAATCTTTAGCCCTGCCTTTCGCCATTTTGTTTCTATTAAACAGCTTTATAGAAAAATACCAGATAATTAAAAAAAAAAAAAAAAATTAACTTGCTTTTACATCAAAAAAATATTACATAATATTATTACATGAAATCTGTTCAAATGTTAAACTTAATTTATTTATTAGTAGTCATATTTGGAAAAGAAATTCAATTAAAAAATAAAATATTTATTTGATGTCCTTTAAAAGAAACGATATTTTCTCGACATTTAAAAAATAAGCAGGGGATTTCTGATGACAATAATTACTATAAATTAGCAATAAAATAAATATTAACGAATAAGGTTTTATAATTTCAACATTGTAATTTATTTGTACTTTATATCGTCAGTTGCATTTCGAAACCTATCCAACTTGTTCGTAAATAAAATAATAGTAATAATAACAATAATAAAACTTCTTTGACCTTGTTTATTGCATTGATTAAAAAGAGAGAGAGATAAAGTCTCACAACTCATGAAATTTTAACTTGTTATAATTAAATCGAAATACATTTGTAATCATCTCAGCAATTTTATCATAATTAATAGTAGATCAGCTTTTAGCATCCGCTCCTCCGCAATATATATATATATATATTATATGTGTACTGGGGAAAAAATAAATAACTGAAAAAAGATTATATATAGTACAGCATGAATGGTCGAAGAAGTACGAAATACAATAACTTCAAGACTTTAATGAAAAAAAAAAAAAAAGTATCAACAAAACACATGCTTATTATTAAAGAAAAAAAAAATGACTGTCTCATAATACATATAATTTTTTTCTTAGAATATTTTATTTGTATTAAGGGGACTTGACACCTTTGACAGTAGCACTGAAGTAGGTTTTATATAGAAGCTTATATTTCCATTTAATATTTATAAAATGAACTCTATATTACGTTTATTCAATAAAATATATAATCAGGCAACAATTTTTATGGCTTTTGATATATTTTTAGAGATTTGAAATCTTTAAATTGCGTTTACTCAGTTTGCATTTTTTCTTGAATACATAATCCTTAAAATGCTAAAACTTCTACAGATATTTAATAAAAGACTTGATACACACACACACACACACATATATATATATATATTGGAGGGGGGGGGGGATGTTTAATAGAACATACTTAAAATAATTAGGGATGAATTTTGCAATATCTTTAAAAGAAAAAATATAAAATATAACATAAATCATGTTTTTTTTTTTTTTTTTTTTTACATAACTACGAACTTTTTAATTTTTTTTTTTTTTTTCTCAAAAACTAATTAATAAATTTCAAAACCCATCCCTAGTTCTTTTAAGTAGGTTCTATTAAACATCCAAAGACATTTTTAAGTCATTTCTTAAATATCCGTATAAGTTTTAGCATTTTAAAGATCATGAATTTTTGAAAAAATGCAAAGTGAGAAAACACCATTAAAAATTTTCAAATCTGTAAAAAATATATCAAAACCCATAAGAATTGGTATCTGAATATATATATATTATTGAACAAACCTAATATAGTTCAATTTATAAATACTAAATGAACATATAAGCTTTTATATACAACTTACTTCAGTGCTGCCGTCAAACGTGCCAAGTTCCCTGAATATAGAGTCATTATCGCAATTTAATTTTACACGCTTGTTTTTTTTTTTTTTTACTTTAATGTAAACAGAAATTCCATATTAATGCCTAGAAGCAAATTTGGAAACGAGGTGGAATTTTTCCTCACCAAACTGAAAAAAGGGGAAATACTTTCACATCACTTTGTGCTGGAATTGCTAGTTTCCCTTCTTCTCCTGACAGAGAGCATTTCAGATGGGGAAAAATGCCGTGAATATTTTGACCCAACTCGTTATTCATTTGTTAGTAATCGTAGGGAGAGAGACTTAATGATAGAGAGAGGCCCAAGAGCAGAGATGCAAAAGCAACGGTGAAGATTAAAGGAGGAAATACGGGAGTTTGTATCTACGAAATCTAAAAAGGATTCTATATTTTTTCGTCGTGGATTAAAAATATTTCAAAATTGGGTTCTTTTCTTAGAGAGGGAAAAATTCCAAAACGTTTCTGTAGGTTGAACTTACATATAATTTTTCTTTATTTTTTATCCTCGAAAAAAATTTGCATATTTCATTTTTCGTAAGTTTATGAGATTCGACATAATTCATCATTTTTCGTTCAACTTAAACGTAGTAAAAACAATTCGCCATATTAAATTTTCAGGGTATCCTCGGAGGAGTTTTTTTACTAAATATTTGGATTAAATTTAAATTTTGGCAATGTTTTAAATTAAAGGATGCAAATTATACCACGTTGGTTTGTATTATTAGTTTTGAATTAATATTTATGACGTTGATTTTTCATATTTATTAAGTTATTAGTTTTTATTACAATTAGAATTATTGTTCTTATTACTTAATATCGGCGTTATTGAAAGAAAAATGTAAATACTATGTGTTTCAAGGAAAAGGTTGAATTTAACAGATAAAATATTTAGTTTTATTGTTTTTAAAATATTGGCTTATTAATGTGCAACAAAATAATTATTTTTTAAAAATAAATAAAACACTGTAATGTCAGCTATAATAAAAATTAAATTATCTATGATATTAAAGTAACAACAACAACAACAACAACATTAACAAAGTAGAATGTAAAAATAAACAGATGATTAAATTGGTGCGATAATTCACGAGATCCTAAATAATATAGAGGAAACATGAATATTTCTCATAAAAATGTATTATTATACAGCCAGTATAAAAATCTTAAAAATAAAAATCGCTTTTTCCAAAATTAAACAAATGAAGTAATGTGAAATGAAATATTTTAAATGTAATTAAACAAACAAACAAACAAAAAACTCCTATTTCAAACAGCTAATGTTTTTCATTTATGATAGCTAAATAATTCAAATTTGCAACAGAATAAAGCATTAATATAAATAAATGAACAAAACTAATTAATATCATAATTAGCTATCACGCTAAAAGAACAAAAGAGGAGATAATAACATAAATTTATTCATTATTTTTTCATTTGCATATGAAGTGTAAAAGATTAATTGACAATTATACATTTTTCTGCACTGCTGTTTGCATCTGTTAAATCTTCATTAAGAATTGATTGAAGTAATGGGAGATAATAGCTATCATTGCAAAATTTCATACTTATTAATTAATATCATTTGAGCTTTTTATTATCTGCGTATACAATTAAGAATTTTAAGTTTTTCTTTTACACTCAAATGCTCTTTTTAATAAATTGAAGTGAATAAATAAAATATATTCGCATTTAAATCATTTTGTTCTTATGATTCAGGTTCAGGCGTGTATGAATTTATATGAGTACTGATTGATTTGGGTTTAAAAAGGTTGTGTTTAGTAAATGCCCCAAAAAGTTTTGTTTATTTATTTATTTTAAGTTTAAAGAAGAGATGAGTTTTATTTAACATTTATTCATAGTGTGGCGATGTTGTGGAAGTAAATTTTTAATTAAGAATGAATATTTCAGTCAATGCAGAAGTTGAGTAAAATATGCAAATCTTAAATTATTTACATTTAGTGATAAAATCTTCGGGCGTGGATTTAACGAATGATAAAATAGATATTGGATAAATGTTGATGTAGAAATAAAATTCAAAATTTTAAATCGCAAAATGTCTTCAAAATTGGATTTGCTTGTAGGAGATTTCACATGCTACATTATAATTTAAGTTATACCCTAAATTATATATAAATTCTATATAAACGAAAGATTATATTAGATAAGCCTACAGTCGAACGACAGTATGTATTACTGGGAAATTTGGAGATGTCATAAAATATGCAATAGTGTTGAATATAAACATTAAATTATATTAATATACAAACGAAGTAGATTATTAAATTAAGATCGTGTAATATTGTCATCACTTATATTAGAATATTATTGTTTTAAATTATTCACTTGGCCTTTAAATCATAAATCAATTAATAAATAAAATAAAATAAAATTTGTAAATGCCTAAAAGGAGAGAATTTAGTAAACAGACCATGGGAAACTTTTTTTTTTTTTTTTTTTTTAAGCACGTATGCTATTTGCTGTACAGTGAAACGTATTTTAAAGGAACGCCATTTTTTTTTTTTTAATTCGGCTTTTTCAATGTGACAACACTTCTTTATGGCTTGCGTTTCTTTTTGAATAAACTGAATAAAATAAAATTAAATTAAAAAATAGCATAATGAACATAGAAAAACAGAATGTAAATGTTAAAGTCATTCCGAATATTTATTAATTGTAGCTATATTAATCTAGGTATCTGTTCAAACGTACGAGAATTATCTGAATACTGAGAATTTAAATAAAAATTGAGTGATAATGTACGTGAAATCTCAGTTTAATGTTTCAACTAGCTCATGAATTATTGATTTACTTATTAATTCATCTTAAATTAATTAGTCAAAAATTCTTTAATTAATTACCCTTGTTTCTATAATTTACTTACTTTTTTTAATGGTGCAAATAAATTACCGAATCTTTAAAAATATATATTTTAGAATATACAACCTGTTTTTCTGTGAAACATTTTTTTAAAAGAACACCAGTTATTTCTGAATAAGACTTAGATCTTTTAATCTGACAACACATTTCCGTGATTTTTATCGCTTTCCGAACAAATTAAATGAAATTAAATATTTAAAAATTATAAAATAAATATAGAGAAACAGAATATGTAACTTTTAAAAAAATAACAAATATTTATTAGTTGTCCTAATATTAATTATTTGAATACCGAGAATTTAAATTGAAAATGAGTGATGATAAATGTGAAATCACATTTAATGTTTCAATTAGATTATATATATATAATATTATTAGTACACTTTAAATTAATCAAAATAAATAAATAAATAGCTACCCTTATTTCTGTAATTTATTTGCACCATTATTTATTTATTTATTTATTTAATGGTGCAAATTAATTACATCAATTGTTCACTAGTAAGACAGATTTTTTAATATAGCAAAGCTGTTACATGATATTCATCAATTTTCGACCAAATTGGATGAAATGAAATAAGATTTAAAAACAATTTAATAAATATAGAGAAACAGAATTAGTTGCATGTATTATCGGTACCTATTAATTCACTTTAAGTTACTTAATCATAATGTCAATAATTAGCTAACCACGTTTCTGTAACTTTTTCACACTTTTTTAAAGTAAAATGTTGTAGCGAATCTCTAACGATTACAAACGTCTTGCTTACTCCTCATTATATAGTGTTTCTTAATTTATTTTTATTTAAAAAAAACTACTATATATATATATATATATATATATATATATATATTAATCAAAATAACACAATGCATCAAAACTGGGTTTATTTTGTTTTTATTTATTTTTTTTTTCATTTTTTTCATTTTTTTTTTTTTTTTTTTTTTTTTTTCCATCGATTCAAAATCGATTCTAGAGCTATGAAAATTTCATCGTTATTAAACTGTTCGATGTTTGCATGAATAATTCATTATTGTGTGTGAGTACCCTTTTCCATATTTATAAGTGTAGCTTTTCTTTCACTTTGCGCACGATCCCCTGTGTTTTAGGAAAAGGGGTGATGGCAAAATAACGAGGCCAGAACACGATTACTGTTCGTTTGTGCATCTAATGGGCTGGAGGGGGTACCGCAGTTGATGGTGGAATGTGATTTGCTAGAACCCTTTAGATGCGAATGCCAGTTGTGGTACATAAGATTATTTTAATATTTTCGCTTGTATGCAAGGTTGGATAGAAAGAGTATGCATCTTTTAATTTTTTAGAAAGATTTGCATGGGGCATATCTCCCCCCCCTATTTTTTAATGGTTTCGAATGAAATAAGCTTTAAAAAAGAGAATAAATTATTGTTATATTCTTTTTAAATAAAACTTTGTTTCATTTTAGTAATTTTCTACAAGTTTAAAAAATATCACATTCCTTAATTTTAAATGCGCTTTATTTTCAATTAACTAAATAAAATTTTCAATTTTAAGCTGCTATTATACTTTAATATAGAAAACAATAGCGTCTTTGAAAACCCAATAATAGTAAATTAAATTTTATTATCGCTCTGAACATTTTATTAAATATCCCTTTATTGTTATTATTATTATTTTCAATTAGTTAATCTGTTTCTCTAATTATGTGTCGTTATCGTTCACTATCCATGAGGGATTTTCATGTAAATTGCATGCTACTCCTAAATTAGTTAGCAAACATTTCTGCTTAATTTTAATTAAAGTACATTAAAAACCTTGTATTTTAAACATAATATATCAAATACTTCTTAAATAATTAATATTATTAATCTATGAGCTTTTCTTATCATTAAAAAAAGAGAGAGAGAGAGAAAAAAAATATTTCATAATGTTTAACGATATTTATTTAAATAATGAGCTCATTATTTTTTTATTTAATTAAAAAGAAATTATAAGTTCTTAAATAATGTAGCAACCGTTAAAATACCAATAACGGTATTTTAATAAACTATCTTAAAACATAATTCAGTATAATAATATATATAACAATGACAGGCGCGCAAAAATATAAACAAATTCAAAATATTAATATATATATATATATATATATATAAGCTTTTTTTGTTTATAATTCTGTGAGTCATTTTTCAATAATTATTGTTAATCCATTATAAAAGCGTGCCATATACTATTTCTTAATTCTTAAACAAAACTGACACATAAAAAAGAGGTTCTTGTTTTCTTAACGTTTCAAAGTTATATATATGCATGCATCACTTAAATATTCATCATGTAATAAAAAACACTATTATATTTCAGCAAACCTCCAATAATCATTGATTTTTACATCATGGTTTACGGGAGCTGTCTCTCTATCACTTCTTTAGCCTCTATTGCTAATCAATCGTTGCCTGCTGCAGCGCAAATAGCTCATTTATTTCTCTCTAATAACCTCCTAACGTGGTTGGAGAAGATTATCACGACCACCAAATTTGCATTTTTCCCTCAGCTGAAATAAAAGTTCTAAACAGAAACTGTTTCAAATTTCTCTCTTTAAACTCAAGCTTAATTGTCTTAACACATATTCATGAAAACGATAGCAATTTGGCTGAAACTAATGGCAGCATTTTTCATTTCTTCAGAAGAAAAAAATGAAGGAGGGAAAAAAAAAGTAATTTTTGTATACAGAAGGACAACCAATCATCAAAACCACTAAAATTCTGTACAAAACAGAAATTAATTTAGTATGACAAGATTTTATTTTTAGTCTATTATTTTAAACCGGGTGTCCCATAAGTCTGTAGACATTTCAAAAATTCATAAAGATTGAAGGAATTGGTAGAATTAAACGCAGTTTGCGAAAAGGCTATTCTCGTGAAAGGGGATTTTATTTTTTAAGCAACGAAAAAAATAGTTAAATTTTTTGTCGATAGAGGGCGCTGTATGGGCAAATAATGAGAAATATGGAAATCAGAGTAATATAAATTGCATGGTTTTATGATTAACACTTCTTATTTCCTGTTTTGCTTCTTTCCTGGTGCGTACATGAAGTTTTAAATGCGATTCTGACTTGGTGGATAACGTGTTATTGGTGAAGGCGTTTTCCGTGAGCTAAAAACCGCCAACTGAAACCGTAATAAGAGGTGTTGTAACCACTGAAATGCACTGAGCTGAAGAACAACTGGAGGAAATGCTGGACCGGTTTTCGCGTGCTGTTTTTGGAAGGTTTGCCTTCGGAGCGTTGCACGGCAGAAAGCATTTGATACCTTTATATTTCAAAGTAAAATTGTGTAAAGGTTGTCTGTTCGAACAATCATATGCTAAAAATGATATTACAATTTTAATTTTTAATTTTTTAAAAGGTATAATTATAATAGACGACCCGACAAATGTAGCTTGCCGTGCAAGGTATGACTTTGTACGGCAAACGATTGCAGAAAAACTGGCACGCACGAACACTGTGTAAAGGTATTAGAACCATTTGCTCCAGTTGTTCTTTAGCTCAGTGGTTGTAACTCGTTTGCAAACTGTAATTTGTGGTGATAGCGAACACACATAATAGGATTTATATGCCTGTAAACATTTGCATGGAAATAAATATACTTTTCATGGGAAATTGTGATTTGCTCACTTACAGCGCCCTCTATCGACGAAAATTTTAAGTATTTTTTTTTTTTTTTTTTTTCTTTACCAACAAAAATTCCCATTCATGGGAATAACTTTTTCGCCAACCGCGTTCAAATCTACCAATTCCTTCAATAGTTATGAATTTTTAAAATGTCTACAGACGTGTATAAAAGCATGCGGTAACTGTGTTGCTTTCCTTAGCAACGGCTATTGTATTCACTTTTTAAAATTTCTTTCGTACAACTTTAGTATAGGACCGCCCTTGGCAACTTTTGAATGTTTGTTGACGTTTTGGAGATGAATTAAAATGGCTATCGCAATTGCGTAAATAAAGGTTTTGTCGAGAGACGTCCGAGTTACTTACAAGTAGAGTAGGTAGTTAAGGGTAGCTGTTATGTGTGAGTAAAACATACATTATTTATTAAATAATAT
Organism: Salticus scenicus; assembly: GCA_963930645.1. Taxonomy (NCBI): domain Eukaryota; kingdom Metazoa; phylum Arthropoda; class Arachnida; order Araneae; family Salticidae; genus Salticus; species Salticus scenicus. The sequence goes on along the minus strand of OZ005656.1, from coordinate 173,319,379 downwards.
ATATTTTAGTCACGCATAACTCTTTAAACGATATTTATTTATTTTACTAAACCATAACACTCTTTCCATTTTTATATAAACTCTAAATGAATACAAAATTTAATATTGGTTTTAGTACTTGGAGCAATTCAATAACATATAGTGTTGTTCAATTGACTTTATACTCTAATTTGCTTTTTAGGCTTAAATATAAAAAACATATATGTATATATTTAAATTTTATTTTGTTTTAAACCATTAATTACAAATGAACAGTTAGATAGCATGAATTACATATGAGGTATTCTTTAAATACGTGAAAAAAACAATTTATTTAGAAGTAATTGCAATTAGGAAAAAAACAAACCGAGAAAAAAAAATCATGTAATTACTAACAGACTAAAAACAGAGCTAAATAATATTACTTTTGAATTGAGAAAAAAAAAAAAAATGATGACTTCTGAAAAATGTATAATTATTCTTCTTCCTGTTTGATGCATTAAAGAAACTTTTATTTTATAAAAATTATTTAAACTGTCACAAATCATCAAAAAGTTGCGTGAAAATGAATTATTTAGAAGCTCGGTTTTCTGTCTGCAATACCCAATTTTAATTTTAAAACCTGATTACAATATTCATTTTCTGTGGCTATCATCCTCGAATTCATATTAAAAAGTCGTATAAAATTCATTTAAATTCAGGAAAAGTCATTAGCATCTTATCTGAGAAGCAATCTTCCATTAATATGAATGTTTGAAATCGAAATTAAAATTGGATTGGTTCTCACAGATTTTTTTTTTTTTTTTTTTTTTTTTTCATTTGTTTTACCAATGATTTGAAAACATAAAATAGGTTCTTTTCTTTCAATGAATATAAATGGCAAAACATATTACTTTAGTAGGAAGTATTTAAAATAAATGTTTCCTCATTAAATTTAATTTCTTTCCCCTGCTTAAATAATAGAACTTTTTTTTTTTTTTTTTTATGTTAAAAGTTGCTAAATTTCTTACAAAAGTCCGAAAGTTTCTAATTACTCTATTTTTCAGTTACTTGTACAATAGATATTGGTTAACACAATTTCAAAGATTAATAATAATTATATCATAATGAATATATTTACTTTCCTCTACATATGTAAGAAGAAAGTATTGAATTTGTAAAATTTTTTTATCTCCGGGTTTTCATGGATTTACAAGTGTTGAGTTTTGACCATTTTTAGAAAAAGTCTGTCTGTTTCTGTGTATGTGTATCAGTGTGTGTGATAAATGTTGTAGACGCTGTATCTCACAAATCAATGAACGAAATTTAACCAAACTTAGTATTCAGTTGGTCTTTGACAAAAACTAGTGCTTATTACATTTTGGGTTCAATCACTCAACAGGTGACGCTGTCATCCTATTTTTTTCATAATTTTTAACTTGGCAATACAAGGCAAAATTTCGTATAAATGTACATAGTGTTATTTTTAACGAATGATTGTAAATTTAATATGAATTATTGATAAAGTTAGGGAAAAAATTGTGTGCATGTATAGATTGTAGGTACATTACTCTCTCCCCCGGGGGGGGGGAGTGGCGTATGTGTGTATATTTGACAAGTATACACACACACACACACACACCGAAGATGTAAATTTTCAACACGGATGTCATGCAAAAGAACTCTCCAATGCCTGTAAAATGAATGGTTGAACCGCAAATCTGTGACAATTAAAAAAAAAAATAAGTTACTGGTTTTTATCATTAATTAAAAGTTACTAATTTTTGTTATTTTTATTGGTTATGCATTTTTCTCATGTTGGCACAAAATTTGTTTATTCTTTCGATATTTAGTGTTATACCTCTCTGAAATCGTCTGCATTCATGATGGAAAATAATTTTAATCAATAATAATTTAATAAATCATTTTTACTTTGTGAATTTGTATAAGATAACATGCAAGGTAGTCTTGTGGTGACCATAACATACTAATTTTAACAATATACTGAAACTATAATTGGGTTTTGTCTTTTCCTGTTTGAGTAATTAAATATATTCTAGTTATTTGATCTAGACTAAAAGTACTTATTTCAACGTACTTTATTGTTTTCTTTAGATTTATTCCAAATTTGTATTCACTTATTTTTTTATATCTTTGTTTTATATTTATTCAAGTATTTCGGATTTTAATTATCTTTCTGTTACTTTGAAAGTTTTAAAGAAGAATAAAACTAAAAAATTAAGTGCAAAAAAAAAAAAAAAAAATTAAAGTGCAAAAATTAAATACGATAAAAGTTTATTTATTTAGTTTACTTAATTCTAGTAGAACGACTTTTAGCTTGTAATTATTTTATTTTCGTTCTTGGAAGTTTAGGTAAGATACAAACAAATTTAAAAAGTTTCCTTTAAATGTTAGAATAGTTAACCTGTTCTTAAATTTATCTTTCTAAAAGGAGGGGGTTGTTTTTAATTAACTTATTCTCATTTTTTGAAAATCACAAAAAGGTTTTAGATAAATGAATAAAATCACAGATCTAGTGATAGCAAATTTTTTCTTCCGTTGAGTATTTTTTGAAAAATAGTTGGCAACAGTAATAACATATACAATCTTCTTTTTTTTTCTCCCTCTCTCTCTTTTCTTTTCCCCTTTAGTTGATAACATTTTCTACTTGTGTTTTCTATCTTCAAATTTATTGTAAAGTAATCACCTGTCTTTTTCTGTACATAATTTGTAAAACTCACTTTTCCAAAGATAGTATTATTTGTTACTTACTACTCTATAAAACTTTTCTGATTTATTATTTTCCAGTTTTTTTAGAGGACTTAAATTCTTTTGGAATTACTGATACTCTTCAAAGGGTTTAATGTAAGATATAAAATTAATAGAAATATTTAAACCAATTGGAATAATATAAAGTAATCATCGTTACATGAACTAATTACTATATTAATTACACATTTTTATTTTATTATTATTTCGCTTTATTCGTGAGACTTCCATCACATTCTAAAAACGAATACTCACTAAATGTAAAATTGCGCAACTTGTAAAATGTCCCAGGGACTTAAAATCCGCGATCCATAATTTAAGAATTTCTTTTAAATCTGATTTCGAAGTATGAAGGAAACACACAATATAACAACCAACAAAAAACTGTTTTTATAAATAAATAAATAAACTTTTTCAAGAATTTAATTTTTTTTTTTACCTTTTTAGATGGAAGTGCAGGAAATTTGCAAGTATCATTATTATAATATTCAAATATCTATCAGTACTTTAGATTTTTTTTTTCTTTCTAAATGGGGTATATCTTTCTTACAGCATATATATTCCAGTTGATTATATGAACATCGTCGTAAATAATGACTTCTCCTAATATTCATCATTATCCTTAGAGGTGCGCCCCAATCCGTCACCAATTACCCAATACGCAGTACTAGTGCAATGTTAAATCCAACCAACCAACCTAATATTTATCACACAAAAGTCTAAGTTCAGTTGATGTATCATTTACCAAAAGTCTCATTTCGGTTGATGCATCAAGGTATCGAATTCGATACGCTTTCCGGAACTCTCATGCATTTATTGCCTATAATACTCGTTTTTATTAGGTTGATTTCTTTAGAAATCGACCTATTGCAATCACTTCGTTTATCTATATATCTATCTATCTATCTATCTATCTATCTATCTATAATGAAAATTTTGTCATCACGATAACTCCCGAAATAATACTCGAAATCGAACCAAATTTGGACAGTGAACTAATCTTATAAATATCTTGGATGAGTTCGTTAACCAAGTTGCTCCGACTTTTTGTTTTCAAGTGGCAGCCACTTGAAAATTTCAAACCGACATTGTAAAAAGCATATTTAAAGCAAGATTTGCTTGAATTTTGTTGTAAATACAGGTCACATGAGGGTCTCAATGATGTTTATTAATGAAGTTTATCCGCCATTTTTCAATAAAGTGGCAGATATTTTAAGTTAAGCGGGACCACTTGAAATCAGGCTACCACTTGAAAATTTAAAATCCCTATAACTTCCGAAATAATACTCCAAATGGAACCAAATTTGAACAGTGTCTTAACTTATGTTATAAATATCTTAGATGAGTTTGTTAACCAAGTTGCTCCGCCATTTTGTTTTCAAGTGGAGACCACTTGAAAATTTAAATTTAAATTGCAAAAAGCGTATTCTTAAATTGTTTGAATTTTGATGTAAATACAGACCACATAAGGATCTCAATGAAGTTTATTAATAAACTATGTCCGCCATTTTTAATAAAGTGGCAGATATCTTAAGTTAAGCAGGACCACTTGAAATCAGGCTACCACTTGAAAATTTTAAATCCCTATAACTTCCGAAAGAATACTCCAAATCGAACCAAATTTGAAGAGTGTCTTAACTTATCTTATAAATATCTTGGATGAGTTTGTTAACCAAGTTGCTCCGCCATTTTGTTTTCAAGTGGAGACCACTTGAAAATTTCAAATTCAAATTGTAAAAAGCATATTCTGAATTTTTTTTTTTAATTTTAATGTATACATAGATTACACAAGTGTGTCAAATAACTTTATTAATGAACTTTATCCGCCATTTTTAATAAAGTGGTGGATATCTTAAGTTAAGCGGGACCGCTTGAAATCAGACCACCACTTGAAAATTTAAAACCATGATAACTTCCAAAATAATACTCCAAATGGAACCAAATTTGAACAGTGTCTTAACTTATCTTATAAATATCTTACATGAGTTTGTTAACCAAGTTGCTCCGCCATTTTCTTTTCAAGTGGAGACAACTTGAAAATTTCGAATTTAAATTGTAAAAAGCGTATTCCGAAATTGTTTGAATTTTGATGTAAATACAGACCACATAAGGATCTCAATGAAGTTTATTAATAAACTATATCCGCCATTTTTAATAAAGTGGCAGATATCTTAAGTTAAGCGCGGTCACTTGAAATCAGGCTCCCACTTGAAAATTTAAAATCACGATAACTTTTGAAATAATACTTCAAATCGAACCAAATTTTGACAGTGATATTATCATACAATTATCTTGAATGTTTTCACTAGGCAACTTGTCCCGACATCTTGTGTCTAAGTTCCAGCCACTTGAAATCACACTGCCACTTGAAAATATGCCATCACAATAACTTTTAAAATACTAAACTGATTCAAATAAAAGCTGGTTAGTGAACTTTTTGTTCAAATATCTAGGATAAGTTCACTTGATGACTTGATCCGCAATTTTATTTTCAAGTGGCGGCGACTTGAAAATTTGTCATTATGGTAACTTTAGTAAGACAGAACCAATTCGCTTCAAATTTGGGTAGTGGATTTATCATTCAAATATCTCAGATAAGTTCGCTAGGCATCTCACTCCACTTTTTTTTTACAAGTGGTGCCACCTGAAAATTTCTTATGATTATAATTTTTGAAATTCTGATTTAATTTAAACTAGAACTGGACAATAAACTTATCGTACCAATATACCGGATGATTTCGATGGGCAAGTTGTTTTGCTATTTTGTTTTACAAGTCGCAGCCACTTAGACTGCCACTTGAAAATTTGCCATAATAATAACTTTTGAAACGCGGCACTGATTTAAACCACAGTTGGATAGTAACCTGTGCTTCAAATATCTTCGATGTGTTTGCTGGAACTTCAGAAATACTTAATCAATTCAAATCAAAGTTGAAAAATGGATTTATCATTCAAACAACAAAAATTTAGAAAATTCACGTATCTCATGAACCAATCACGTTATTGCGTCCATCTTTGGTATATCGATAATAAGTATTTTCTCGCCAAAAGTCGCCATAGGGGAAAAGTCGCCAAATTTGGCGCCAAATCCATTACATGCGTTACTGGATCTTTTTAATGCGTTTTTAAGGTAAAGTTAGACAATTTTTTAATGCTAAAACAAACTAGAAATGCAGGAAACTAACATTTTATCAACTTACTAAGCCTTTTTGAAAGAATTTCTACAAAAAAAAACAATTATTTTCAAATTTGCAACGATATCTTAGATAAGCAACTTTCTCTGCCATTTTTATCGAAGTGGCAGCCACTTAATTTTTCAACACAATGACTTTTGAGATTTTGAATTAATTCGAACTATGTGTGTACAGTAGACTTATCTCACAAATGCATTTCATATATTTGTCAACTTAACCCACCATTTTTTTTCCTAGCGCCGGCCACTTGAAAATTTTTAATTCACATAAAAGTGTATTTATGAACCGATTTGCTTAAAACTCCATATGTGCATAGCCTACATCAATATTTCTACCAAGTGCATTAATAATCTACTTGATAAGGAAAAAGAAATCAACCTACCCTTCCGAAAAAGCCGGAAGGTCTTGTTATTAAACCGAAAAGACTGCAGGTATTTATAATTTACATGCGTTAATGACAAATGATTGCCATATATATATATATATATATATATATATATATTTCAGAAAATGTCTTTAAATTAGGTTTTTAGAATCTTATTAAGTTATGACGGTGATAAAAAAGCAATCATCGGATGCAACTAAAACTATATTGTCTGCGTAAAATGTGTATTTTCGAGTTTTGTGTGCTTGGAGTTTTCATTAAAAATGAAATTCACATTGTTAAACAGGATTTAGAATGTTTTGATATTTATGGGATAATGAGAAACTGTTCGATATCACAAGGAGACTGATTAAGAACATCTTAAAATACGGATATAAGGAGAGCAATGACTCTACTATTATTTAAAAAAAATATATATATATATATATATATATATATAATTTTAGACTAATTGACAGAATTGGTTCAAAAATTATTTTTAAAATGTGTTTTCGGCTATGTTATATCATAAAAGTGATTTGCTCATTCCGCCTCTGAAGGCTATAGATGCAAACCACTGAATCAGAACAATACGTCTGCCCGGTATCTTTAGGTCTCCGCCAATCAGGATCGAAAGGGGAGAGATGATCCTGCAGGTGGATTGGCTCTTGTGGAATCGGCGGATGCGGATGCGGATGAAAGGGGATGGTGTTTTGAAGGATACCTCTCCGATTGGAGTGGATCGGAGAACTGAACGCGGTAAAGGAAATGGCGTTCGATGATGCAGGATTCACTACAGTGTAAAATTTACCATTGATAGATATGTAATAGTAGTGGTGAAATAGTAAATAAAATAGGTGCTAAATATTTTCTTCTGTTCTGATAGACAGTTAAACTGACAGAATTTCTCGGATGTTTGGTTAGATATGCGAATTTCTCTATCACCTTTACATTGTAGAGTGATGAGAAAATTCTCTTTGCTCGAAACTGTTTTTAAATATAATTCCTGTGAAATCTAGAAAAAGAAAATTCTCCCAATTTGCTAGAATGCTTATGTTATTTCTAATTTAACATCAAATCTCTCTGTCTCTTACGGCATTTGATTTGGAAAATATTTACAAAGGAGGAGGAGAGGGGAGGGGGCATTGTTCCCATTTAACAAAAATTTGAAGCAAACAACTTTTTCTAATTATTTTCACTTTTTAAACCATTTTTGTTTTCTTTCTATTTCTTTTATTTTATTTATGTGTGTATACACACGTGGTTACAAACAAGTAATATTTTAAAGATACAAAATTTTGTATTAATATTATTATCTTTTCTAAATCTGCTTTCGGGCACATAAAATTAATGCATACAGCTAAGTACAATATAAGTGAATAATTTTTTTTTTTTTTTTTCGATATAATGTCACACTCGTCCCAAAATTTAAGAAATTCATTTTAGAAAGTCAAATAGGTAAAATAGTTTTACTAATGCTTTAGAGTATAACACAGGTAGTTAAGGTATTTATTTTACTGAAGCAACGTCAAAACAATTTTACTATTTAATTTTCTAAAATTAATTTTTTTAATTTTGGGAGGGGTATGACATTTTATGAAATGATTTTGGTATAAATGATGACTTAAAAGCACATTCAGAAAAGACAAATTGAGATGCATGTTGATCATAAAGTGTTCATAAAGATTTTTTTTTTTTTTTTTTTTGTAATTAAAAACTATATATATGACTAAGGGATAGGAAAATTAATTATTATAAAATGAGATAATTATCTTTTTTTTTTTTTTTTTTTTTTTTATCTCATTTAATATACCCTTGTATGGGCAAGGGCATCATTAGTTGCACTGAGACAGTGGTTTATCGTTTAACAGAAAAATGACGGTTAACCCTCACGGTCATGCAGTTGTGATGCGCGTGTTCATTTAAACATTCACAATAAATAATACTCCGTCGAAGAAGGACGGATAATGATTTGATTGCACACCACACATTTATTTTTTTAATTCGTTAAATTCTTTAGTCGTATGATTATTATTACTATTATTATTGTTATTGTTCTTGAGATACTGTGTATCAGGGACATCCAGCGTTCCTATATTTTTACAATAATTTTATTATACTCCACATTTTTCAAAAAGAAAATTTTCATGAAGGTTTTCATGACAAAATAGCATCAAAAGCTGCAAGAAAATTTTCTTTTTGAAAATTGTGGTGAGAGTATAATAAAATGATCGTAAAAATATAGGAACGCTGGAACCCTTGGTGTATGGACCAAAGATACAGACGGAATGCCACTAATTTAAAGTAGAGGAATACTCATACCTTTGCCTCCACTGACACTGATAAAAGTACCATAAAGTGAACACGAAAAGAAATGGAGTACTATGTTCGTGTATTTTGTGCAGTTAATAATGCCCACACACAAATATATTCAGTGAACAAAAATAAAATAATGAATATATATATATTATTTTGTTATATTTTTCACTTATGCATTTTCAACTGTTTTTGCAATGATTTTTTTACATTGTAAAAAGTCTTTATAGGCATCCTGCTTAAAATAATTTTAAAAAAAAAAAAAAAAAAGGGGGTTTTAATATATTTCCGCTAATCTAATTTAAATACAATATTCTGATAATTCCATATGAGAAAAGTCATTAGAAGAACATAAGCAACAATTAAAAAATTCTCAGGCAAGATTATGGTTGCAATTCTGTGTTCAAGAAGCCGATATAATCTTAAATTACCACATTTGCGTTCATGCAGACATTTTTGCTTCATTTTCAATCTCAATTTACTACGCTCATGCATTTTATTACTATAATACCTCGAAATTTACATATGATTTTTTACAGTCAGTGTATTATTCTTCATTCTTCTCTAATAAAAATAACATCGGGTGTGTACATTTTGAGACGGCGTGAAAGGGGCGCGTTTGCACGATAGGAAGATAACATAGCTCACTCATAAAAATAACCGTCCTCTTCAAATTCTACAAACGCATAACTGTCACGCACAAAACGTTTCAGAAGAAAGAGAAAAAAAGAAATCAATTATTATAATTAGACCTGTATCGCGTGTAAGCTTGCGTTCACTAAGGATGAATGTTTGAAGTAAGAAAGAAAAATAAAATTAAAAAAAAGAGGGTGTTCACATGCATCCAAAAAGAGCTGCACGCAAAAAGGATGAGAATTCTGCCTACTTAAAGAAACATTAGTATTAATGCTTCTCGCCCATGAATCACTGCCGCTCAGTCAGTGTCTGTACAAGCGTTAGAGTCATGGGAAGAGGCGTGTTACATTTATGGCATCCGTCATAGTGTGTAGCATTAACCACTAGGTGTTGATATTGATGTACCTTGGTAGTAGCTTATATCTGTGGCATGTGTAATTTAAATCTCCTAGACTAATATATAGAGGTGGACAACAATTGTCCTCAACGATGATAGATGACTTTTTAACGAAAAGTAACCGTTTCGATTATTTTATAACCGATGCTACTTTGTCATTTATTTACTATTCTTTCCCCTCTAAGTTATGAATGAAATGAAGTTAAAGTTTAACTAATTATCAAATACTCTAATTACTATATGTAAAAACAATAATTATTTTGAACAACAATTACACATTGTCTACAAGGAAAAATAGAGTTTAGGGAACTAAAAATATTTTTCCTCTTTTAGAACTTCTTAAAGAACAGTTTGATTTATTTATTATATAACTGAATATTGTGATTACGTTAAATCGAAGATTCATAAAGAGAATTGGAATATTTCTATTTACTTATGTTTCTGTCTGACATATTTCCTTCGTCCATGTGACATGCTGCATAACATCCATCAAAATGGGAAGGGAAAAAAAAAAAAAAAAAGAGCGAGCGAGAGAGAGAAAGAAATACTTGAACAAATCAATAATGTAACCCCTTAAATATTACAAAATATTTTAAGGGTTACATGGGTTTCGAAGGGTAATAAAAAGTATATTTTTTTCAAATTTTTTATATAATAAATAAAATACTTTATTGAAAATTTTGATCATATAATGAAACAACATTTAAAAAATATTTCATAAAATTTTCTTTAAAAATTTTACCAAATTCAGACGGTGGAAACTTAGTTTTCGAAGACCTTTTAGAAAAGCAGGGGATGGGACAACTAATCATAACTTTATCTGAAATTAAAGAACATTTTTTTTTTTTTTTTCTGTTAGCAGATAAGTAAAGCTCGTGTTTGAATGAAGTTTTTTTTTTTTTTTTTTTTCAATTACAGTTAATTTTACATGCCAGCCAATATGTGGGATAAAATATACCGAAAATTGTACTGTTTTTGCATACAGCCCTACTGAAAATTTAAATGATTTTTTTCTCAATCCTTCATTCAGATACGAGCTATACAACATCTTTTTTTTTTTTTTTTTTTTTTAGATAAAGCTGTTATGAACTATCATGCCCATCGCTTTTCTGAAGGATCTCGGAAAGTACCACCGGCTGCATTTTCTGAAAATTTTATAAAAAGCTGTTTAAATGTTGCTGTTTCATGTGCTCATGATTTTGAATAAGAAATTTTGTTTATTATAGTAAAAAAAGAGAGAGAGAGAAAGAGAGAGAAAATGTGCTTTTCTTTAGCCTTCCAAAGCCATGTAACCCCTTTATTAAATAATCTGGATTATAGTAAATATGATCCTTTCATGCGTCCATTGATAAAAATGATAATTTATAGATAAATTTATAGATAAATTTTCTTAAACATATTTTTAGGCTATTTCTGAAAAAAGTAATGTCATAGGCTAAAAAATAAATAAATAAAGAAATATCAGGAATTTACGGCATTAAATGTTTATTGCTAAAATCATTTTTTGAACTTCTGAAAAAGGAATATATTCATTTTGATTATTTGTTATCGTGAATTTATTTAAAATTAAATACATTGAAGTACTTATGCAGTGATGCGATATTCATAAATTTTTATAAATTAAAACCTTTTATATTACTTTGCGATATACTTCGTGATATCGCACTTTTCATAGTAAAAATGGAAACTAAAATTAAAAATAAAAATTACTAAAATATGGCACACATTATCTATGACATTTGACACGTTAGAATAATTTTGTTTCTTTAAGCAATAAGAAAGTTCCAAGCGAAAAGAATTCCTACTCTGTAAAAATCAATAATTACAAGTAAAGAATTAAAAAGAAGAAAGAAAGAAAGAAAGAAAAAGAAGAAAAAAATTAAATTGTAAATAAGGACTTTTTATTACATTACGATATATTCCGTAATATTAAAGGTTTTATTTAACTTTGTGCATTTATAGTTAATGATGCATATAGATACATAGCTTCCATGTTAAACAAATAAAATAAAATTTACTAAAATATTATCATTATAATTCATATGATAGAATATTTTTTACCTTTCTAATATTAAAAGAAAAAAATTCTTTCTCGAAACAGATTATCCTACTAAAAATCATTAAATATATACAGTACAAATCAAGAATAAAAGAATTGTTACAACGGATTAAAATTTTTTCCCGTACATCAATTTTCAAGTTGCAGTGAAAGTAGTTTTACAGTCAAAATGATAATAAATGACATTTCCATTCATTTTCAGTAAGGTCAACCTTGGTGACAAATCACACGTTGAAAAAAGTTCATTCAGTGCTACTTCTCGAATCAATTCAACAAAACTGTGATTTCAATGAATCTTCTCGAAACAGTCTAATAAAATTACCAATTCAACGAACATTCTCGAAGCAGTCCATTAAAACTGTCGCTCGTAGCACAAAAGTCACTATTCGACGAAAGTTCTCAAAACTGTACAAGAAAACCGCTATTTATTTCATAAGAGTAGAGCAATCAGGGTCAAACACCCCACAGAGCAAGAATTTCAGTGATGTTCAAATACAGTTCAATCGCTTGGAGCAGTCTCCAAAGTGCAACCGTTCATAATAGCTCTTTGAACAAAACTAACTCACGCACTCTCCCGTAGAAGTCATTTTACTTCTGTTTATACCTTTTGGCGATAATTCTGTCTAGAATCTCGTGGAAAGTTTTAGATCTCGACTCCTATTCAGTGTAGAGCCCCCAAACTTCGGAAAACCAAAACTACAATTTTGCGCTAAATTTAGTAACAAAATCGTCAAATTTAAGACAAAATCGCAAAGTAGCCAATGCCGACTTTACTTAAAAGTGAATGGTGTCATTTACTTTCATTTTGACTGTAAAACTACTTTCACTGCAACAGGACAAATGGTGCAGAGGAAAAAAGATTTAATCCAGTGTAAGAGAATTAACTAACTAAAAATAAACTGTAAAGCTGGACTTTGTGCATTACTTTGCGATACATTTCGCGATATAAAAATATTTAACTTTGTACATTTCTACTTTATCATATGCTTTAAGATACGCATGGCTCTCGTATTAAAAAACTAAAAATAAAATAAATTAAAAAACTAAATATTATCATTAGTCAGGAAATTCTGGAATAATTTTTACTTATTTTAAGTAGTCGCCAATTGCCCATGTGCGCAGCACTAGTGCGACGTAAAACCCAACCATCCATCCAATCTTATTTTAAGTATTAAATAGATAAATAAATATAGATATAAAAATACTAGGCTAAAAAAATTCCTTCTCCGTGAAGATTATCTTACTAAAATTCAATAAATTTTACAATCGAAATCAAGAATCGAAGAATTAACAAATTAAGATACTTTGCGATATTTTTCGCTATATCATAGGGTTTAGCTTTGTTTATTTCTATATTTTAATGCCCCAAGAGATACATGGCTCTCTTGTCAAATAAATAAGTAAATAAAAATAAAAATTTCTGAATTATAATCATTACGTCTGGTATGCTGGAATAATATTTACTTTTTATTTTTTAAACATTAAAAAATATATGTATCAATGTAGTTTATCCTACTAAAAATTCTGAATTTTTATGAAATGAAAAGCTTCCTTAATCAGCTCTCGCGATGGCTCATTGCCTATCCTGGGATTACACCCCCTACCCCAAAAGCTTCACAAATCTGGACACTCCGCCGGGGGTTTCACTTCCGCAAATGCAACGCTATGCTTCCGGTGTCCGGAACTAGCTCCATTTTTCATCCGGGACGTCGGAAGTCCACCCCCTATATTTTTTTATCCCCTCTTCCACCGATTTCGTATTTCTTTTGCACCACATACTTTTGCTCAACTATAGAATGATTTATTTTTGGGATCAGGAATCCTGGATATTTCCGACTCTGCCTCCAAACTTTTCTCCGGGCTTTTGTTAAACAAGAAAAGAAGAGAATGGAAATTACGACTATGATAAGAATAGAGTAATTAAGTAGTTTGGAAAATGGCGGGAGGGAATCAAATGACGAAAGAGAATAGAATAAGTTCTTGAATTTTATTTGATTTTTTTGTTAAATAGTAATTTTTCATTTTGGTACATAAAACTTTTGATTAATTAAACTAGTGAACTAAGTTCAACAATAGTTGTACAGTAATATAGAGACTTCTTTATAATAAGCGTTGTATGTCAATCATTAATATTTTCGTCGACTGTAATAAGTTAAATGGTTATTTACAATACATTTTGTATATTTGTGTGTGTGTGAGTATTATGAACATATATATGGAACACTTTCTAAAATAGTAAACAAAGTTTAATTTAATTTAATACTTATTTCACATCATTTGGCGATTTTTATATTATTTTATATAAAATACTATATTATCCAGAATATTAGTTAATGAATTATTTTAATTTTAATGAATATTATTATATTATATTATAATGTTCAGAGCTTCATTCTTAATGTATTCTTATTTTTTCTTCTTTTCCTTCTAGGTAAGTCCTGATCACTTTTCTTTTTCTTACTCGAAGAAATATAGAATATCATAAAAACAGAAATACTTATAACAATTTTTTATATTGGATTTAAAATAGGTAAGTAGAGTTTATGTATTGATTGTATTCAATAGAAAATATAGACCATATTAAAAGTGCATTTCAATAGGGGAAAAAATATTGTTTTTCAATTATTTTGCATCATTGCGATTATATGAGGTTCGGTAATAAGAATGAATAAATAAGATTGTATATCTGAAGTCTTGATTGTAAAAAGAAATTACAATTTAATTTCTAATGAAACGTAACCGAGGAAATGCATCAAACATCAATTCTAGATTTCCTTTTTTATTTTTTATTTTATTTTATTTATTTATTTTGCAAGCACTTCCTTGAGTTAAAATTACTTCTTTTTAAAAATGCCAAATTTTTAATCAAATTTTAATTATTTAACTGATTATGCAATTCTACAAATTATTCAAACTCTGTGTTCCCATCGCAAATTTATTTCCCCGTTTCGTAGAACGATTCGATTCAAATGAAACTAAATGAGCTAACGCCATCTATTGATGACATTTAAAATTACAACATAAATTTCGATTTCTCTACAATATCATAGCGAATTATCTTTATTTAAAAGGATGCACCTTCTCTTTAGAATAAATAAATAAATAAATAAATAAATAAAATTAACAAAATAAAAATTTATATTGAATTAAAATCAAAATTTTTATTACTATTAATGTTGTTATTTTATTATTATTTTAAAGTAAATTCATTGTCTTTATATCATGTTTGCATAAATCGAATTCTAGTTTATGTTTATATTATTTAATTATTTATATAAATATTTATTTTTTGAAAATTATTAAATTAAATTAAATTATTAAATAAGTAATATAAGACAGAATACAGATTTAAAACTAATAACAATTATTTATTTAGTTATAATTTGGATTTATATACTTGCAAGTAAATTAAAATTTTTGAAAAACATTTTGAATTACATAATATTCGCATTTTTTTTTTTTTTTTTTTTTTTTACAGTTATTACATTTAGATATTAATATTTGTATAAATTGGTTTCTTTTTTTGGTTTTATTAATACACACGGAATAATCCGAAAATATGCTAAATATAAAATGAAAATAAAATTAGATAAAAAGTTTGATGTAGCAAATATATATTTAAAAATATTGGTTCATGAAAAATTTGATAATAAAATGGCATTTGAATTAATAGAAAACTACTTTTTAATAGTGCTAATATAAGTTCCTCTGTTTCAATTTATACACGCATTCAGCAAGTTATGAATGTAAACGAAAATAATGAATGGAGAATGAGATAAGAGCTTGCCTGAAAATAACCGATTTTTAATATATTTTAGGTAATAAGTTTTAAGCAATAATATGCAATAATATGTTTTAAGTAATAATAATAATAATAATTTATAGTTAAGGAACATATAATTTATAGAAATGGCACTTTAATATTTTATTAAAATCCAAAAATAATATATCTTTTGATTCATTTGGCTCCTTTAGATTGGAAACGTATAAGAATTCTGTATAAGAAATTAGTGAACTAAGCTTAAACACATTTAAAATTTAGATTTCATAATACACTTGTCCATATTGTGATCATCGTATTTCTTGGAATATTTTAAATATTTATGTTATAAGAATGTCTTAAAAATTGCTTTTAAGACTGTTGTTAATTATTATTATTTTTTTTTAAGAATATATTTATTTTAAGAAACACACACTTTTGTGCTCACAGTAAAACCATAGATATAGTAATAAGAAATAGATTGATTAATGAGGTGGGAAAAGTGATGCCTTTTTATTTGGAAAAAGACGGCCATTTTACTCTCTTATAGATATCTTTTCCCGAGTAAATATACACAGGAATAGACAAAGATAATTTAGCACATAAAATTTATGTACTAAAAGAGAATGAAAAACCCTAGATACCCATTTTTCTTTCTTTCTTTCTTTTTCCTTTCTCTTTCTTTCTTTTCTTTTTGCTATACTCTAGTATACTCATGTCTGCACAAAACTGACTAACTTTCTTTCGGTATTTATTATTATACTTCTTTGAGATAAAAATCGTCTGCATTCATCATGAAAAATAATTTTAATAAATTATAATTTAACAAATAATTTGTATTGCGTAAATTTGTATAGGATTATATATAGAAGAAAGTATTGTGGTGGTCACAACATACTAGTTATATATTAAAACTTCCGTGGCTGCTAACTACATTTAAAAGAATTTTGAGAATTCCATGTTACTTACTAATATAAAATCTTACAAAATATTAAAATTTAAAAAAGCATTCCACTAAATATGAAGACAATTATAAAATTTATATTTTTCATAAATTACTTGAATATAACTTATTTATGAAAACGTATCCCATTTCTTTTCATATATTTATTAGAACACTTAAAAGCCACGCAATATTTCGGCATTTTCAAACTTCATTAACATTCTATTCTTATTTTCGAGTTTTAACTCTCTAATGGCTGATGCCAAAAAACTTTTTCGGCATCAAAAATCTTTGCTCGTTAACATAGTGATGATAGATCTATATAAATTACTATATCTATGAGTAAAACAAGCTAGAGAAATATTATCGAATAAAAAAACTTTAAATATCCGAAACACAATTTTCAGTAAAGTGTGAAAATCAGGAGTAACGTCCGTGTCAAGCTTGCTTTTAATCTTAAATATTTTAGAACATTTGTGTTTTTTAAATAATTTTTGCTCATTTCACTCTTTTACAACCATTTTATTTTATTTTTTTTTTTTTACTGTTTTTAGTAAAAATGTTGGTTTTTCCTGTATGTATTTTAAAATTTCAAACTATTATTGTAATAATAACAATAAAACGTAGAGATAAAAATGTACTCTTAGTACATGTACTTTTTGTATCACCTTTTTATACATATAGAATTTTTTCTATAAAAGAGGCCTTAAGGGCCCTCTTCACTCACCGCCGCCGGAAGCCGAAGCTAATGTTATTCTATGGGAAATTTTTCTTTACAAATAACTTATTAACTAATACATATTTTTAAATTCTGTTTTCACATTCTGAAAATTCCCAGCTGTTAAATTGACGGACATTTTATAAAAAATTATTTTTTTAATTTTTTATATTTTATTTTGAAGCTGCAAAATACGAATTTTCAATATATGAATTTTTTTCATTTTGCAATTTCAAAATAAAATATTAAAAATTAAAAAAATACATTTTTTAAAAAGGTCCGTCAATTTAGCAGTTGCGAATTATCTGAATGTGAAAACAGAATTTATTAGTTAATAAGTTACTTATAAAGAAAATTTCCCCATAGAATAACATTGGTTCGGGCTTTCGGCGACGGTAAGTGAAGAGGGCCTTTAAAGGATTTGGTCAAGGAGAAAAGGGTTCGAATTGATAATCTATAAACATACACTATAAAAAATTTGCACTCTAGTGTCAAGACTGTAGCCAGTGACCGGTAAAAAGTGTTTCAGTCACTTACCATAATAATAGTTATGCTTTTAAACTGTCATGACACTTTTCTCAAACAAGAAAAGTTAACCTCTAATAAAGTTCAATGTTCTAACTTTTACAGCAATTTATTACAAATATGGGTATTTTTTCTCAGGGAAGGAAGCTAGCTCTATAATTTAAAAGTCAGTTCTCCCTTAGATTGTACGATACGATCGTGTTTTAAAAGTTCACGAGAAAATCAAAACCTTCAATTTCTATCTTTTCCTGTCTTCTTTTACCCATTACACAATTTTATATACAGGTCATTCATTGTAAAGGTGAATTATCTCCTTGAAATTGGATTTTGAAATAGATATTTTTTGATTTGATATTTTCGAGTTTTAGTATTTAATACAAATCAGAGTTATAAGAATTTATAAATTATGAGAAATATAATGGAAGTAACTTAGAAATTTAATTTTTATAATGAATGTTTAGCATTTTTAGCTTTCTGAAAATTACAAGTAAGGTCGTTTATGGGATTTTAATACATTTATTGAAGTTCTTTTATTTTTATAATGAAAGATGTGACTAAATGTGATATAATTGAGCAAAAATATACATATTTAAAAAATATGGAGTTACACCACTTTTGCAATGAGCCGTCCATATGTATTTTTATACTTTTTAAATTTACTATTAAAGTATGTTTTTATGTACTTTTCTAAGTGATACACTTCTATAGAAAAATTTAATCATCAACCGATTGGTTTAACATTGCGAGAGAAAATGTGTTGCTGACGAAGCAGGCCTTTTAAAGAACGTGTTTATTCTATAAGTACAGCTTGTATATGGCACTTCAAATTACTTTTCTTAGTAATTCTATAGAAAACTTTATTTTAGAATTTCTTTTCTCTATATTTCATTTCTTGAAATTTCAGACTTTTTAAAAACTCCTGCTTCGGGAGAATATAGAAATTGGAAGAATTAACACACTAAAACATTAATTTAGAAATTGTGAAAAAATGTGATTTATAGAGAGGAATGTTTGCCTCATCGCACCCGTAGCTCATGTACGAGGATTATATAGATATCAGAATCCTACAGTAGTAGACAATAAATATGTCGAATTTGGTTTAAATTAACCATGCGGTTTGGGAGAAAATATACATACTTCAATATATTTAAACTTATTTATATAAATATTGTTATCATTATGTTAACCCCGATTACACAAAATTAATTTTAAATTTTAAATAATATTCTCCAAGTGATAGAAGTCAAAGTGAATCTAATTTTTCAATATTTTTTGTAAATAATTCATAAAAACCACTTATGAATTTGTAGCTATATTACTTCTTTATTGAGCTCATTAGGTCAAAAGAGAGCAGTGCATGTATGTTTTATATTTTAAATAAATAAATGTTCCAGCAATTTTATTTTCTAGTGTTGTTTTAGATGTTTCAGTTATCATCGAGAAAATATAAAACACAATTATTCTGCATTACATTTTCTTCGCTACCCTTTCATACAATCTTTGGTATTCTGCATATAGTGCATTAAGAGCTACTTTAAATATCCTACTCTTTTCCTTAGCTCATTACATAAAAGCAATTACAAAATAGCATAACAATGCAATTACAACGACGACATCCTCCCCAACCCATGCATTCTTCAGATGATCCCGGGAGCCGAAAAAACGGGAAAAGTGCCATTACTTTCTCGACTCTCTTCTCTCCTGTTCGACTCACCCCTTTTATCTGAGTATCTGAACATGCCCCATGTGAAACATAATTGAACTAAGATATAGTTCCCCCAGCCACCTCGTACATGGAACGGCTTTCATCTAATTATGGCAGAAGAGCCGTGAATGTTTTATAAATGGGTCTTAATCAGTCATAAGCATATTCTTTTGTCTCGCACAAAAGATTCTTGTCTCCCTGGTATAGATTTGAGAGAAAACTGAATGTGTTCAAACTCCAATAGTTGTGAAATATTAAGTTAAAAGTTTTATACATAAATTTTGCAACTGGGTCAGTGATTCGTTACTCACATGCAGTTTCTATATTTTCAAAATGATTAATATTTTTAAAGAATTTGAAAAGTTTTTTTTTTTTTTTTTTTTTTTTTTTCCCCTTTATGTATATATATGTATAATTAGAAGGGAAAAGATCAAGGGAAAAATTTGTGGCCTCTTTGAGGTCTTTTCAGAAAATTACAATCTATCAAACAGCTTTTTTTTCCCCTATTGTCACGATTTAAAATGAGAAATGTAAAACAAAGTCAGCAGACGATAAAACCATATAAGTGGAATAGTTAGTTTTAAAAACTGGCTAAGTTACTAGTTTTAACTGGTTTTAACTGGCAGGCTTGTTTAGCTGTTCACTATGTTTAACCCGATCAAGTTATCGTGGGTCGTTGGAGACCCGGGCCATTTTTCTTTTGTCTCAAACCTAAGAATCCATATATAGAAGAAATACCTATCCATCGTGTCCATGATTTTTTCCGTAAAAATACGATTTTTAAATTTTATTATACAATCTGAATTTTTCAAATATCTCAATTTGTTCAAAAGTTATGAATAGAAGACCCATGATAAACTGACAAGGTGCCGAAAAAAGCGATAACCTGATCGGGTTAAATTATTCTTAAAAAAATTTGAATTATTATGCATTTTAGTTCAACATAAAGATTTAATATAAGTTTCTATGTGACGGGTGGGCTGCCGACCCCCTAACCCTAACCCCGCTGTTTGGTCATTGTAGTTACATGCATAAAATACTTAAGGATTTTATTAAACTTTAAAATTTCCTTCAACTTATTCAGATAATTACTGTCTAAATCGTAGTAAACAACGTTGCAAACAAACAGTAAAAAAAAAAAAAAAAAAAGTGAATGGCATATCTTAAAATGCGCTTTGAACCATTAGTAAACATAACACTAACACATCTTTTTCATCACTTTTGTGAAGCCCTGTGAATGAAAGTTAAACATTCCCATGACGTACTTTATGTGAAACATGACTTTATGCACATAAAAAACGTATATTAATCTCATTTTGCTTTGTGTATTCTGAATATGTTAAACTGTTCTTGTCAGAAATTTCGTCCACAGACGTAATGTATTTGAATGCCTTTGTGTGTCCTTACACGAACCATTTGTCTGATTTCAATAAAAAATTTCAAGTAACATCCCCACATGATACAGAGTTATAATATATAGTTTAAACTCGCTACTAAGATTTGTTCTTGAATTATACTGATAACAAACTCACTTACAAACAGACACACACACAAACCAACTGCTAAAAATCTGATTTTTCTTATTCAAGTGCCCTCAAATCGTACAAATACAGCAATATCTGAATTTAAAAAATTGACTTAAAACAGTACTTTCACTATTATTATATGGGTAAGAAAAGATAAAAAACTCAAAAATATTAATGACCATCCACATACACACGCACAAAAATTAATAAATAAAATAAAATGTGCGAGTGACAGTTTAGAAATAAAACAGACTATTTTGTTTTGAGTAAATAAAATATTTAAATTCTATATTGCAGTTATTTATTCGTTCATAATAAGAATGAATACATTGTCTAAATATATTCGAAAATGTGAGAATAGTTAAAAAGAATAATGTTTGTTGCTCAAAATTATAGCAGCACATATAAAACAGTTTTGTTTAAAAAGTAAAAGAAAATGATTTCCTTCAAAGCCATTTATCATACATAACGATTTTGTTATTGATTATTGCGAAAGGCTGTTCTTGAAACTTACTCGCGGTTGAAAGATTTGTAGACGTTTTATATTTGGCATTAATAGACTCTTGAAAACAAATGATCTTCATTCAAAATTTGCTATAAATGAATTATTTATCACCGACATAAAGCATGCTATATAAAAAGTTTTTTTTTTTTTTTTAGATTATACATTTATTAAATTAAAAAAATGTCTCAAAAAGCAATACATTTTTGTTGAATTATTATTATTATTATTATTTTTTTTTTTGAACTACATTTAAAGATTTTTGCTCTTAAAAATACTTAATAAAGATTTTTAGTTGAAGTTCAATGATGTTTGACAATACTAGATTGTTATTAACAACTAGTTAGTCGTAGGACGACTAAGGCGCCCGTTGGAAAATGACCATTTCATTTTATTTATTTCTCACTTTAAATAATTCATTTGCTAGCAAGCCCGTGCGAAATTTTCGCACTTTATTTATCTCTTCGTTAACTTTAAAATTTAAAATTATTTTTATTATTTTATAGACGTCATTTTTTCATATGCATGAGCAAATTTAATATTTTATTATTGTCTTTTTCACGTGAAAGCATATTTAATTTTATGCTGGGGGGGGGGGGGGAATGGCAACAATTAAAGATTCAAATATCCATTATAAAGCTGCTATTTTCATATTTTAATTAATTTTAAAAAATCTAATTCAAAAAAAAAAAAAAAAAAATGTTACAAATAAGGTACCAACTGAAAGGGACGATTTTTCTGAATCCGTCGGACTAAACAGCTTATCGATCGGACAATTAGATTTTTTTTTTTTTTTTATTAACTAAAGTATGAAAATTAGGTGGCAACTTGTGTTCACACACAGACAGAGTCCAAAGTCAGGCACTGATGAGCGTAACTATATATGCTGATAAATTTTTATTACTCGTGGTAATAAATTCTGCGAATCACTGAACAACTGTTATATAAATTGGCACAATTCTTTTTAGATTACATATACAGAATTAGGAAATTGTTTCAAGGGCGAATCCGTTTTATAAAATCAAAAAATCAATTTTTCTTTCCGAATATACTATATACGGAAAGTATTGTAATCAGGATTTGCACAACGATTACCTCGCTTAACTGAAAAAAAAAAAGGGTCGAAAATGTTGTAAATTTATATGTGTGACTGTCATGACGTCTAGTTATACACCTCAAACTTTGGTGTTGATACGAACTCCCATTTTAGAGATATCTACGATTTTCTTGATGTATGTATGTGTGTGAGTGTACGCGATAGCGTCTAAATGCTTTGTTCGAATGAGCTAAAAGTTAGTAAATATGTTAGATGTCACTGTAGCACTAAGTGTATAGATTTTGGTGAATCTAGCACTTAGAGATTTTTACAAGGATACAAAGAAAAATTCTTTATCATTAAGAACTATGGGTGGAAAGTATTTAAAGTGCGATGACGTCTAAGTGACTTGCCTTATCAGATTGAGTTTAAAATTTATATACATGTTATAGGTCACCGTCCAACGAACTCTATAGATTTTAGTTAATATCGCTCTTATAGATTTTTAGAAGCACACAACGAAAAATTCTTTATCATTATGAACACTGAGCTCAAATTACGTGAAGTGCAATACCATAAAACACCTTATTCGATTGAGCCGATTGATCCCGGACTTCTCTTACTTTAATTTATTTAAACAACGGTTAATTACTTAATGTTCGGAAAGACGAAGGGAGTCACTCTAGATGTTTAAAACATGGTATTAAGGTTCCAACTCCTAAAAGTATTTTATACAGATTTTATAAATATTTAGCAGTGAGAGACTATATTAATAACAAATAATAGGTTTCTTTTAAAACATTATAAATTATTAATATTAATTTAAAATTGATTTAAATTATTGGTTATGAATTATTAATTTCTGAAAATAAATAAATAATTTATATATTGTAAAAGATAGCATTCTTTTTTAGCTTACATATTTAGTGAAAAAATAAAAAAAATAAGAAATAAAAAATCGTCGAGTTAAAAGAATCGATTTCCTTAAATATCCTTTAAAGTTCCAGTTCTTAAAAAACTTAAAAACTTCTTCATCTTCTTTTTTTTTTTTTTTTTTTAAGTTGAAGTTATTGATATTTGACTTATTAATCAATATATATGTATACTTAATTGGTTATAAATAAACTGCTAATTATTAAAAAACTGTTACATAAAACAGTGCAGTTTTTTAGATTTCATATATACAAAATAAAAAACTGTTTTTAAGGCGAATCGTTTTTGTAGAATCAAATAATCAATTTTTTTAACCTATTGTCAAGATTCCAGTTCTTAAAAATACTTTGTACAGCTTTCATAAATATTTAGCAATATCAGACTTTTAAGGTTTTTATTTATAATTGTTTTAAATGAGTTATTAGTATCTTGTTTAAAAAAAAAAATGCTTTGCACAAAGCTACTTTTTTTTTTTCCATATATAAGGTATAAAATTGTTTTAAAGAGTGATTCTATCTGTAGTCAAAGTAGTCTTTTATTATTTTTGATAATATGTTAGTAAGGTTCTCGTGCTTAATAAAGATTCCAAGTTTAAATTCAAACACTCTAAACAGATTCGGTATATGTACTGGCAGCAGTATGTTCTGCATATGCACCGCAAATCTAATTTATGTAAATCATGTAATTTACGTAACTTGTGTACCAGTACATATACTAGAGTTTGGACTGGATTTGTTTAGAGTGTAGATATTTAACAATAATATGCTTCTCATTAAATAACGTTTATTTAAAATTATTTATAAATGAGATAATAGTCGCTGTAACATTGTACTTTTTTCCCTTTTTTTTTTTTTTTTTTTTTTTAAGTCCTGTATTGGACAGGACGATTTTACCAGAGCCCAACCCAACCCATAAACCGGTTTGGGTCGACTTGACTGTTTTTTTTTTTCTTTTTTTGTCCTGGTGGGTAGGATTCGGATCAGGTTGACAGTCGGGTCTATTTTATCTGACCCGTGCAGAACTCTAATGCGCGGTATATATGTAACAGAATAGAATAATTATAAGATAAAAAACTTTTTATAAACCATGTTTTTAAATTTTCTGTTGAATCATAGCTGTAGACCTAACTACATTAGCCCTTTATCAATGCGTATTGTTACGAAATTGTAAATAATTGTATTTATTTTTGTATAAATTCTTTCAAAGAGGCTCAGTAAGTTGATAAAAATGTCGATTTTCTGCATTTCCAGCTCTTTATCGCGTTAAAATAGCCTAATTTTCCCTTTAAAACGCATTAAAAAGCTCCAGTAGGCAGGCAATGGATTTGGCGCCAAATTTGGCGATTTTTTACCCTTGGCGACTTTTGGCGAGAAAATCCTTATTATCGATATTCCAAAGATGAATGTTCTAATGTGATTGGTTAAATAGCTACGGGAAATTCGAATAAAAAAAAAAAAAGCGTGGTTTTAAAAATAAAATATTAATCCTTTCCGAACAACACATATTTACATCATGAACTACATTAGCACTTTATCAATGTGTAGAAAATCTTTAAAATGATAATGACGTCAATTTTTGCCAGATGCATAATTTAACTTTTTACAATTTTTTAACGCTCACATTTAATTAAACGTATTTATTTTTATGTCGAAAGAAAATGAACTCGTAATTTTTTTTTTTTTTTTTTTTTTGGCAACAATTAAATTATAGCTAATATTTTAATGACTATTTTTATTGCTATTAGGAGCTTATCATTTTCATATTTTAATTAATTAAAAGAAAACTATTCGAAAATCTGACTTCGAAGTATTGTGTTGTCACCGGGTTCTGAGCTACTGTGAAAGTTTCAAATGTCTAGCTAGTAGGGAAGTTAGTTAAAAATAGATTGCAAGATTTGTACCGGACAAACAAACACACAAACAAACAAGAATAGAAGTTAATGAAAACATGGTAAAATTGTATTAAAATGTAATTCTATTACCTTGAATATACTAATACAATTACTTTGAATAGAATTCCTTACTTTTTATAGTTATATGTCTTTAATATTTATGAAGTGATTTTAAATTGTTTTCAAATACATATTGTTCAGATAATTTTAATGAAAGCAAATTTTTCATACCAAACTTTTATTAAATCTTGCTTAGTTAAAAAAAAAAAAAAAATCTTGAATAAGCCTGATAAATTTTACTAAAATCTTTATAGCTTTTTTCAATGAATTAATTAAACTTTATAAGAGCTTCATTAATCCTTATTACAATCGCCATATGTTATTATTTATCAATAAAAAACTTCACTCTGTTTTCTGTCTTTATAAACCACGTAACACGGACAGCATTTTACACGTAGTGAAAAGGAAAATTTAAAATAAATCTAAAACATAAGCCCCAGCAGCAGACGTGATCTGCTCGAGTAATCAAGAGGAGCTTCTAGAAACAAAATTTAAAGCTGCGCATAACGGCATCTCTGGCCCATAAGCAATAGATGAGGGCATGTTAAGAGTACACTCCCATAAAGAAAAAAAAAAGCTGTATGATGCTCCTTGAATATGTGATTACGATTTAGCTTGGGACCCCTTGCGATTCACAAAGATTGCCTAGGGAATCCTAGCATCGTAATGGCCGACTGCTCTATTCCAGTTTTCCGGTTTTTCATGGGGGAATGTTCTTAAATTTCGGCTAGAACGTTGCACGGAATGCTTACCCACTTCCTCGTTTACCATAATGTGCCAAAACTGATGCAAAAGTTCGCATATTTGTTTCATGGTTAAGTTTAAAGTTAGCAACTATTTTTCGGAGAATGTTATGGTATGTTGGCCTAATGGCTAATCGTGTTTAGTATTTGTTTTGCATCTATCTCTACCTTTCCTGGGATATAGTTGCCAACTTTTCCAGTTTTCTCGAAAGGTGTAAAACCAGCTAATATTTAATTTAAAAAAAAAAAAAAGAAAGAAAGGGAACAGTTTCTTACAATTCAGTAAATAACGATTTAGTAACAGAAAATAGAGATGGTAAATCTTCCCGAAAAACAATAAGTTTGGCAATTATGATGTAACAATGGAAAAGCATTGATATATCTTACCATGCAAATGAATTGTTAGAGATGTAATTGCTTCTGGTAGTGACATTCATTGCAACTATTAAGAAATGCGAAAAATTTGGTAGAAAATTATTTATTTATTTTCTCTAAGTTAATTCAAAATTAAATGTTTTCCACGTGTCTCCTGTTAATACACTTAACAATTAGAATACTTCTTGACTTTTGTTAGTTCAGATTGTGCATACTAAAATTATTATAATGAAATGAAGCGTAAAATGCCTTAAACTATGCTACATACAATATTGGCAACTATGTATATAAAATGAAATATGATAAATTGCCTAGGCAAAACTCTTAAACAATAATGATTGGAATTTAATTGTTTTATATTAGTTCTGTATTATATATATATATATATATATCTTAATACTTTAGTTATGAGAAAGAGAAAAAAAAAACAGAAATTTTATGTACACATGTATAACAGAAAAATTTAACTAGTATGTTGTGGCCACCACATGGCTTTCTTCTATATTTTCCTATACAAATTCACTCAGTAAAAATAATTTATTAAAATTATTATTTTAAAAAAATATCTTCCATGATAATGCAGACAATTTCCATGTTAGAGAAGTAGTACAACACTAAATATCCGAAAAAAGTCAGTTTTATTCTCAATATTACATTAAAAAAAAAATGTTAAAAATGAAAAAAATCGATAAATTTATTGTAAATTATCGCAGATCAATAGTTCAATCATTCGTTTAAAAGGTATTGGCGAGCTCTTTTGAAAGATACCCATCATGAAAATTTACTCCCCTCGAGGGGGGACTTCCCCCCAAAGAGAGGGGAGGCGAGGCTCCTATATAATTTTTTTTACCATTTGACTATCTCTATTACAAATAATTCTTTTAAATTTCATAATGATTATTAAAAAATAATTTTTTTTATGCACATTTATACAAAATTTTGTCCTATACCACCATGTTAAAAATTTAGAAAAAGCTGGATGGCAACGCAAGCTGTTGGACAATTGTTACCAAAAGTTGATAGGCACTAATTTATGTCAGTGTGTAACTACATACCAATTTGTATGAAATTCTGTGCAGTAGTACCTGAGATACGGTCGCTACAAAATTTTGTCACACACGCACACACACACACACAGAGACAGGCAGACAGACATTTTCTAAAAATGGTCAAATCTTGTTCTACAGCTCTCAAAATGTGTAAATCTATCAAAAACCCGAGGTCGAAAATTTTTACGAATCCAATACTATAGAATATAGTAGAAAGTAAAAATATAAAACACCAATACCTGTTTATGGTGTTAATAAGACTATCTTTCCTTCTTAATCAAAACACAATATTATTGTCCCTGATAAAATTTGTCCAAAGTTAATATAGTTTTAGTATTGTCGTGCCTTGCATGAGGACGGATTGAAGCTTCTTCATTCTTATTTTAATTAGTCATATAATTTTTTATTTATTTGTTTATTTTGCTGTGATTCAGGTTAATTTTGATACTTTTGGTTCATGACTCGAACTTAACCTGATTTAAAAAAATAACTTATTTCTTTTATATATTCTTTAAATTAATTACGCATTTGAATATCAATGAGTATATATGCATCTATTACTTCAACAACCAGAAATTTAGTGGTGGGGATGTGATTGCGTTCTCTTTCAAATAAATGAATAAATAGGTAAAATAAAATGAGTAAATAAATAAAATATTGTATTTTTCCATGTTTTTTTTTTTTTTTTTTTTTTTTTTTCGGATTGGGTCAAGTTTAGTTTTGGTTTGAAGGACTAAACCTGTTTTGTTGCACTCGAAGTGGGCTTAGAGATGATAAAATTTATTTTGTTGGGTTCTGCTGGGTCATGTAGATATTTTGCGCGGATCGATCACATTTCTTGATAAGAGTGAAAAAGCAGTATAGTTTTTTTCTTCCAAGAATATAGAATTAAATGCTTTTTTTTAAGTAACATCAGCATACGACTTTGTAGACATGGAAAAATGCTTTTCAGAATCAAGTCTGAAGAGAGAGAGAGAGAAGTTGGATGATCGTTCTCCGTTCTTAGGAGACAAGAATAGAGACTGCCTGCTCACTCGCTTTCATCATGAGTTGTGTTCGGGCATTGAGATGAGGGCACTGTAGGGAGCTATAAAGGAAACCCGGTGCCCATTCAAGTTGCAAGAAAATCATCTCCCAAGTCTTCGTATTCTGCATTCTTAGAGGCCCGAATCAATGGCACTAAACTACGACTGACACTTCCCTATTCCAATTGCACGTTTTGGAGAAAGGGATCCGTCCACAAATTGAACATCAAGCTTTCGATTTTTTGTAGGATTTTAAAAAGAAATCATCGAATTGTTTATTTAGATTTAAAAAAAAAAAAATCTTATTAATTAAAATTAATAGTTTATTAAATGAAAAGAATTGTAAAAATTAGTGAAGTATTATTTTTTCGTATTCCTTCATCTGTGCAGGGATATTAATAAATTAAAAGAACTATAATTAAGATTAAAAACTATTAAAAGTTTAAAATTATAAAACATTTCACGTGTATAAATAATATATAAAAGATAACAAACCACTTTAAAACACGTAGATAAAATATTTTTATTAGAAACTACACAAAGCTTTTCGCCATTATAACAATAGCATCATCAGGTGTAATTGTGTTACATACAGTCGGCTGCAAAATTATTCGAGCACTAGCAATAATCCTTGCCAAAAAAAAGTACACTTAATACAGCTTTGTTAAATAAATCCTTGTCGAGTCATGTTCTTAATCAGTCTAAGAACATGATTCGACAAGGATTTACTTAGCAAAACAGCCTTAAGTGTACTTTTTAAAGATAGGAATTATTGGCGAGTGCTCGAATAATTTTGCAGCCGACTGTAGAACCAGCAATATATAAATAAAGAAGTTCAAACGGTTTAAAGTTACGGTTACAATAAAAAAAAAAAAGAAATTAGTTACAGTCACAATAAAAAAATTTTCATTTCAATTCATTTCAATTTCATAGAAAAAAAAAATATATATATATATATACTGAAAAGGATATTGAAATGAAAAAATTTTTACTGTAATTGTAACTTAAAAATTTTTTTTATTGTAACCGTAACTTTAAAACGTTTGAACTTCTTTATTTATATATTGCTGGTTCTATGGAACGCAATTACACCTCATGATGCTATTGTTATAATGGCGAAAATCTTTGTGTAGTTTCTAATAAAAATATTTTATCTACAGTCGGTAACAAAAGTGTCCGAACACTAGCAAAAATTCCTATGTAAAAAAAGTACACTTCATACGGTTTTGTTAAATAAATCCTTGTCGACTCCTGTTCTTAGTCAGTGTAAGAACATGATTCGATAAGGATTTATTTAACAAAACCGTATGAAGTGTACTTTTTTTACATAGGAATTTTTGCTAGTGTTCGGACATTTTGTTACCGACTGTACGTGTTTTAAAGTGGTTTGTTACCTTTTATATAAAAGAAGTATGTCGAGCAAAAAGCACAAAAATGTAACTAAGAAACTTTCCCTACTACATTTGCTGAAAATATTTTAAAGCATGAAACGTATTTTTGATTTATTGGCAGTGAAATATAAAAAAATAAAGCCTAAAAAATCATTGTTTCAGGTAAAAATCGTAAATGTAAAATTTAATTCGAAAAATTTTGGTTTATAAAAAAATAATCACATTTATTACTTTCAAATTAAATACTTTCGGTCTCTAAATCCCATTTTGATTGAAATTGTACAAGACTATTTCCCATAGTTGTAGATATTGACTAAATGGTTAGCGGTACGATCTTCATTTGCCTGCAGCTGGATCTGAATTCCGGGTCAGGCACATATGTTCTTAGTGATTCGAAATTCATTTTAAGCCATAGGTTTCCGTCTAATGAGCCTTAATGTACAAGAAATGACTATAGAAGGACACCTCCACTCTAAATTCTTGCACGAGTCGGGTTTTACCCAACCTGAAACAAAGTTGGTTTTTAAAATTTTACATTTTAAAATTTTACAATTAAAAATAATTAAAAATGAACTTACTAATACACTAAATTAAAAATTTAAAAATCTAAAAAATGAATTAAAAATAGTTTTTAGCCATTTATGTGTGCTGTGTGTTTCAGTTGTTCAAAAATGGGTTTCAAGTTTAGTGTTTGTTGTTTATTGTTTTATACTTATAATCTTAAATAAATAATAATAATAACTTGGTGTTTCTTTGTTAACTGCTTTTATCTGATAAGTTTGTTTACTTTACTATAATAATTTGGGTACTCTTATATTTAATCATTGGCATAAATAAGCTGTTTACATCAAATACAATTATAATAAAATCAAACAAATTTCTGCTTATTATGGTAAAATGTTTTTGAAAGATGTTCTCAAGTCGACCCGACTCGTTGAAAAGTAAACGCGAACCGAACTCAACCCGCAGGAAAAACATTCAGACAACCCGACCCACAAGAGAAAAAAATTCAGTCGATCCGATCCGAACCCGATTCGTAAAACAAAAAACAAAAATCGATGCGACCCGATGGAGAATTATGCTCCACCCCTCCAATAATTTTTGTGAAAGAAATAGCTATTGTGTGCGAAAAATCTGTAAAACATAGGTTTCAACTTTTAACTTTTTGTGTTCAAAAATGGCTTTCTATAACCAATTTTTTTATAACTAATCTCTCATATTTAATTCCTTTCAAAAATCATGGTTATTTTAGTAACGAGCAATCAATAATATGAAACAATTTTTCGTAGAATATATATGTATTACAAAAATATTACATCTGGCATGTATGTTTTCGTAGTACGTTTTTGATCGCCAAATGCACAAAATACCAAGAACGAACATCAGATATCAAATCTATGCCCATTTTGTTTCCAGAGTTTTGAAAATTAAAATAAATTTTTTTTGTTAATTTGACAGCAAAATAACGTAATCTAACACATGTGCACGGTGGCTAATTTTTAATTATACCCAAATATGGGGATTAAAATCGAAAAGTAATTTTCCTCAATTTTTAATAATTTTTTTTACAAAAAAAAAAAAAAATCCAATGGACGATTGACATAGGAGATCTCTCACTTGGCAACAACGACGCGACGGTCAGTAATAATTACATCACACTTCGCTTGGGTATATCTTCTACATATATAAGATGAAAGTTTAAGCTTTGAAAAATTTTTGATTTCCGGTTTTCGAAGAATTTACACATCTTGAGATTTCCTTGCATTTCAGTTAACTGAAATTGACTACTTATTTTTAAAAAAGTAGATTTATTGTTCTATCCTCTGCATATATAAGAAGAAAACAGAAGATTCAGAAAAATTTTAGATTTTCGGTTTTTGATGAAATTACACGGTATGAGATTTCCTGAACTCAATTTGACCATTTTTAGAAAATATATGCCATTTTGAGTTCGAACACTCTACTTTATGAACCAATGGACTTAATTTAATCGAACTTGATATCTGGTTAGACCTTGGTTTGAACTGGTGCCGATTAGATTTTGGGTTATATCACCGAACAGGGGCGCTTCCAGATTCCCATTTCCTCTCATTTCAGGAAAGGCTCAGCATCTACAGTGTACCAAACTTTGAGAAATATATTAAGTAAAACTCTGCTGATTCACTATGGATGCATATCGACAAACAATTGGCGCAGCTGTGTTGCAGTTTAATTCCACTTACGAGAAGGCAATTACTTTGCTTTGCTTTGCAAAAAAGTGGTCGCGTTTCAACCACTGGGCGATGCTAGTATATATTAAAAAGTTAATTAACTTTATGTGATGTGTTTTACCATCAGTCCAAGATTTATTTGAATTGTTCATATTATTTATTTCTATGTTAAATAATAATAATAATAATAATAATGATAATAACAATAATTGTAAGTTTTTAGTAAGTAAGTAATTAAGATGTAATTTCACAGTTAATTTAATTTTAAAATATTCCCACTTTCCTTAGAAAATATTAATAATATACGCAACAAATAAATAATATTACAGTAGTTTTACTTTTTTTACTTTTTACTTTTTTTATTATTTACTATATTTTGCTTTTTTAATTCGCAACTTATTAAAAAGAGTTTTTATGACGAACTTTATTCCTGAAAAAATTGTGCAAACCTCACGTGTCTAAACAGTGAATTGAAAATATATGGAATGGAAGATATATCCTATGAACGATTTGCGCAATGTATCCTCAGATCCTCAGAATCACTCCCACAACACTTTGATATATAAACTGAAATGAATGGTAATGATTCTATGTATTAACTATATGCTGAAAATGAATTTACAATATATCACCCCTTAATATACTATGATTCGAGATGTAATTTTATAATAATAGAGTTTTGAAACATGTCCACTTTCGTTAGAAAAATAATCTGGTGTGTCACTCACACGACTTTCTCTTACTCTGAAATTTAATATTATAAATACAGATTGGAGATTAATGTGTAAGAAAACGAGTACTGTTATGTAAACTTATGTTAAGGAGACATACGACCTTTAAAAGTGAAAAATAGGCAAGAAAAAATCATCATCTTTTATATTTAATTTCTCAGAATGTATTTGTTCTATGACCAGAATTTTTTTACTGGCTATAAATTAAAGTATTACAATTTAAAAGATATTTTTTAAAGAAAAATAAGTTTATTTTTTGTACAGTTTTAAACAGTATGTAAGTTTTTTTTTTTTTTTTTTTTTTTTTTTTAAGTGATACGACCACTTGCGCGCATGATTTCAAACAAAATGTATAATGTAATACAAAAAATCAACTGTAATAACAAACTATAATACTTTTTTCTTTAATCTGAACCTAAATTTGTTCCAATTTAGGTTAAAAATATATATTAAAAAATAATAAATTTAACAGATCATTTATTTTTTAATAAAATCTGAAGTATCATCTCTATGAAAAATAGGGAGGGGTAGGGGGGATACAAATTTAGATTCAGTTTGAAATGAATGTATTGTAGTTTGTTATTATAGTTGATATTTTTTTATTACATTATATATTTTGTTTGAAATCATGCGCGGAAATGGCCATATCACATTTTTTATTATTATTTACTGTTTAAAACTGTACAAAAAATAAACTTATTTTTCCTTTATGAGAATATAAAACATATCTTTTAAATTGTAATACGTCAATTTATAGCCAGAAAAAAATCATCGTCATAGAGCAAATACATTCTGAGAAATGGAATGTAAAAAATTATGATTTTTCTTGCTTATTTTTCACTTTTAAAGGTCGTATGTCCCCTTAAAATAATTTAAATTAGGCTTCGGAACCAGTGTTGCCAGATCTGGCGGATTTTTTATTCAAAAATCGCC
The DNA here is from genome assembly GCA_963930645.1 of Salticus scenicus. Taxonomy (NCBI): domain Eukaryota; kingdom Metazoa; phylum Arthropoda; class Arachnida; order Araneae; family Salticidae; genus Salticus; species Salticus scenicus. Next base: position 173,285,630 of record OZ005656.1, on the reverse strand, counting down.
AATAATTTTTAATTGTAACTTTTACCTAATCACATCGAAGATTGATAGTCTATTATGTATATCAAATATCACTTATCAATATTATTGGCGATTATTGATTAAAAAATCCGTCACATCTGGCAACACTGTTCGTAACAGCTTTATTTGACAAATAATTCTATGTGAAGCTCCCCTCCTCAACTCCCCGTCTCATTATTATTATAAGTTACTCTGATTAGTGGCAGAGACAAAGATCAAATGTTAAAATTTTGTCTTAGATATTCAGAAAACCGCAAAACGTGTAAATAAAAAAAAAAAAAAAAAAAAATCATTGCCCTTTTATTTATTTTTTTATCCTGGACTTATTAAAATCAGTTTTTATCACGAACTTCACCCCTGAAAAATTTGTGTAAACCTCACGTGCCTAAAGAGTGAGTTGAAAATTCACGGAGAGAGGAATATATATATCCTATGGCCGATTTGCGTAGCGTAGCCTCAAAATCACTCCCACAACACTCATAAAAAGAAACTCAATGCCTTTTTGATGGTAATGCCATGCAAGAAAGTGAAATTGAAATTGCATTTTCTACTCACTCCTCCACTTCTTTCTTAAAGTCGTAATCGAATATTTTCTTTGCATTCCGCTATATAGAAAGCACTGTTGCAAACAATTTGTTATGTCGTTGTTTTTCCCTTTGCACACAGCTTGGATGGAGTATTTATTGAATTTCTTGTCGAGGATTGTTACGGTTTGAGATTCTTCTGGAACCATTGTTTTTATATATTTTAGAAGGTTCAGATTCTTTTTTTTTTTTTTTCATTTATTTGTTTATTAAATATATATATATACGTTTAAGAATGTTTATTAATTTTGATCAGTATGGCGCCTGTTTAGAAATTAAATAAATAATAAACTAATGATACGTTTAGTATATAACACATACGTAAAAATAAGCATTAATTTAAAAAAAAGGGGTGTTTTCATTTCCCCCCCCCCCCCCCCCCCCCCCCACTGTTAAAAATTTCAACAGAAAACTGTGTGTAATCTATTATCTTAAGTCTTACGTAAAATTACAGAGAAATATAAACTGAGATGTTAAAAAACTAATTTTATACATTCATTTTAATAACTAATATTAATTGAATTAATTATTGGTGAGAATATATTTCGGACTTGGAATGCTTTTTCTAAAGTAGAAACAGCCGTTTTTAATTTTAATTAAAAAATTAAATAATAAAATTACGTAAAAATACAGAATAAAGATTGAGAATCTCGATTATTCACTTTTAACTAAGAATTACTGTAAAATTACAGAGACTCTAGATAAATATTTACATTAAATTTACAGAAATTTTTAAAAGTGCACATTTAATGTAAAACTAGTGGCTGCGGACATCACAAAATTTTCTTCTGTATCACTCTAATATATTAATTGGTTGGGAAACCGATATGCCCCCAAGATGAATCTGCTTCGTTTTTTATAAAAATCATCACATGTATTAAGTTTGGGGCCCTAAACGCGATAGAGGTTAAAATATAGTCTTTTTGTAAATTCATATTCTGCCGATATACACCTAGATTGAATCTAAAATAGTTTTTAAAAATAGCCATATCATATAACAAGTTTGGTGCATTCATACACTATAGAAACTGAAATATAGCCTTTTGCAAACGGGGAACATTGGAGCATATCCGCGCTACTTATCAATTAATGTACACCAACAGTTGATAGACAAAAAATTATGACAAGCAGAAATTAAATATAAATTATTAAGAAATTCTGTTTATTAATTTTTGATCTAGAGCTGTCAAAATTTTTTATCCCAAAGGCGCTCACAGACAGAGATTTGTTTTCATAAAGTAATCAAAACCTGATTAAGACATCTGAAAACGTATAAATGCATCGAAGATTTTGTATTCTTTGATGCAGTGAAATTTATTCAAACTAATAAATGTGTTTAAACTAAGATTTATTAAATGCTAAAAGTTTAAAAATAAATTTGATATTGTTCCTAGAAGTCTGCAATCTAACATGGATACAATTACAGGTTCAGTTTAATTTAAAACTTTGTGACATTAAAGAAGATATTTGGAAATACACTAAACTAATTACCTCTGAAAAGTATTCAAATATTAAAAATACAAAAATTACATTTTTATTTGTAACAATGTAATTGTGAGAATCGGTTTTTACTCATAAAAAATTTTCTAACAAGGAAACATTCAAAACGTGTCATCTTCAAAAAGTATTGAAAAAAATATATGTGATTCTACTCTTCATAAAACACCAGAAAATGAAAAAATTATCGGCTGAAATTAATTACAGCGACCACAAAAAAATTATCAAAATTAAGCATATTTGGCGATTTATCGCTGTTAGGTGATACGTTTGCTAGCACCGAGATTGCCGTGTACGAACAGAACCGTGTTTTGCTTTTCCGCCAAGTACTCAAAATCAATCGCCTAGCAGTGTGAAATCGCCAAATATGCTTAATTTTAATAATTTTTTGTGGTCGCTGTAATTAATTTCAGCCGATAATTTTTTCATTTTCTGGTGTTTTATGAAGAGTAGAATCACATATATATTTTTTTTTTTCAATACTTTTCGAAGATGACACCTTTTGAATGTTTCCTTGTAAGATGCAGTATACTGATCTTTAATTGCTGATTGCTATAGATAGGATTATGTGGTATTATTGATATTTTCAACTGATTAATACATGATTAAGGATCACAAATTTTGCATAGGTAACATCTTTACATTATATACATAAAAATAGTTTATGCATTTATTTGTTGAATAAATACTGATGAAAGAATTATATTTAATCTTATATATTTTACATGTTATCGAATTATAAGAAGGTTTGGGTTATTGTATGAAATATAGGTATTTTATAGGTAGATTGAAATATTTTTCCTGTGTTTAAATAGAACTCGGACGCAAATAAGTTACCACATTTTGCTCTATAAGAAATGTTTTGCAAAGAATAATGTACTTTTTATTTTTTATTATTATTTTTATTTTTTACTTATTTATGTATTTATTTGTGCAATATAACTCTCAAACTCATGAATAGTGTAAAATCTCATTAACATTAATATTTGACATACACTAAGGGACAAAAAAAAAAAAAAAAAAAAAAAAAAAAAGCCGCACTTGGATATTTTCCATTCCTCTTTCTACAATGACCAATTTTATTGTTTTAAAAGTAAATTTTCAAACAGATTTTATTACGTTGTGTTCCTTGTACAATTTAGGATTGAGCTAAGTATTAAAAACAAGATGCAATTTTTTGAAAAATTATAATTTTAGAAAATATTTCAAAAGTGACAAGAGTAGGGCAATTAACAATACCACAAAAAAAAAAAAAAATCCCTTTTCGGCAAGCTTAAAGGCAAAGGTAGATTCCTTTACGTTAATGTTACAAATGTAAAGAAATTTTACATCTGCATTAATACTTAGCTAATGGCTTTGTTCTCACACATTGCATTATTTACGTCGCTATTCTGTTTTCAAGAAATTTAATTTTCAACTAGAAAAGGGTTTTATTCAATCTACCTAAAAATTTTAAGCTAGATTTATTGGTCTGTAAATGTTTCAATTTTTTTAAAATTCAAGCTCATAATCCTTCAACAAATATAGAAGTCTTAAAGATGTACAATCCCAGCAATAGTTAGAGTAAAAATCAAAAAATATTTTAATACGCGGGATGTCAAAATGATTAAATGTTAACAAAATATTGGTGAGCTGGTTTTTAGTTAGATATAAACTTTTTTGGCTGTTTAAACTAGAAATTTGTCTCTAGGCGGCCACATTGCTCCTCTAATCGAGATGGCCGCAAGTTAGAAAGCTAGTGCTTAAAAAATCAGTTTGTATCCCAATGAGAACATAGAAGGGATTCAGAAAATCTGTTTAGTAACACAATTTCTTTAAATACAGTGCAACAAAGATTAAACAAAGCAAGTTTAAGTGCCAGAAAATCTGAAAAAAAAATCCATTCTTAACGAAAAGAGTTAGGAAAGCAAGACTTAAGAGGGTTAAAAAAATTAAAAAGGGATCAGCTAATTATTGGGATGAAGTGTTTCTCTCTGATGAGTCAAGTTTAACTTATTTCAAGCTGATGGGAACAAATGGGTCTGATGACGAAAATGTGACCAACTTAATGAAAATCGCACTTTTAAAACAGTGACACGTTCTCCGTACATTACGATACGAAAGTACATAATTTTTCAATGAGTCGCATAATTTTTCATGTTCAAGGGATCAATTAACCCGAAATAAAACTGGGTCATTAAAAAATTGATGTCTGACCGACTATTTTGGGGGCATTCTAGACTTTTTCACAATCAGCATTTCAAGTTGGTAATGCACCTTATTATATATGGCGCTTGTGGTACGTTTATTTGATTCAAGTTGTTAAAATTGCCTATCTATTCCCGCAAGCATCTATAATTTTGTAAGTAGTTATCATAACTTTTTTTTACTTAAATCCCACAAATAATATCATAGAATTTCTTCTTTACTAGACGTGAAAATAGTCCTAATCTCAATCCGCTCGGAAATACTTCGTCTATAAAAGAGGGCGGGGATTCAAAATTTGTAGCCCTTTACAATAATACTTTCCAAGAACTAGAAAAAATTATTTATGATATTTGACAAAGTGAAATTTCTGAATTTCAAGTTTAAAAAAATGTAAAATACTAAGCCATTGCGCATTAAAGCGGTAATTCCATATAAAGGTGGGATTATCCAATGCAGAATACATATTTTTATTTAGTAATTGTTAAGGTCTAACAAACAAATAGTTTTATTTCATACATTAAAATATAATGTGTTTATTTCATATAATAAATCATAATAGAATACAGAGTATATATTTATTGTATTACGTTTAAAAAGAAAATTTTATGTAGATTTTTATTAAATGCTTCATAGAGTGTAATAAAGCGAATTATTAAATCAAAATTATACATAGGTATCATGTTCTAACTTCCGTATTATACAAACATAACAGTTTTATTTGTTTCAATTATTAGTTTTTGAGTTATTACAAACACAAAAGTTATAAGTCAATTTTTCTGCAGTGCGGCTTTTTTTTTTTTTTTTTTTTTTGTCTCTTAGTGTAAATGAACTATAGTAGAAATGGAATTAAATAGAACAAGAGAATTTTAGAATTACAGGTGTTGTTTAGCAATTCAATGATAATGAAAATGTACATACAAAATATAGACGGTTAAAGTTAAGTTTTTTTTTTTTTTTCATTACCATATGTCATAAGTATAATTATTTATTTCAGTTCATCTGTCTCGGTATTGTTTTTCATTATCCCAAAAGATATGCGAATTACTTTTTACATCTCCTAATTAATTTGTGACACTGTAAGAAATGTCGCTTTGGCTATATATAATGACAAAAGTTTTGTATAATATGAAGCTTCGATCGGTGTAGAAAATAAATGAAGTCTCAAACGGCAGTGGAAAAAAAAAAAGTTCTGTAAAAAACCATTAACGCCTTCAATCCATCAAGAATTCTGATTAGATCTTTTACATTCTAGACAGTTTTTTTTTTTTTTTTTTTTTTTTTTTTTTTTTTTGTCACTTTTTTAATTCCTCTATTTAACCTTTGTGCATAAATTTCCCTGCAACATTCATTTCACCTACTATGCTCAGATGAAAAACAGGTAGATGGATAATTGTGAAAAAAAACTTAATTACTTTTTACCGCCTTAAGTATACTTAAAACCGCCACCTTTTGGAATAATTACAAAATTCTCTTTTGCGGAAATAAAAAAAAAATAGGTACGGGGAAGTTTTTTTTAGAAAAAGAAAAGCATGGTTCTCGCATACACAAAAACACAAAGAATTCATCAAGTAATTATTTGAAGTTTTAATTCAAGTTGCAGAAGAAAGGGGGAGGGAGTACGACGAGTGTCAACTCATTAAGATAATTTTTTATGTGTTTTTTCCCATTTTCCCTTGCAAAAATTGTCACCACATAATTGCTAGGGGGAGAAAAGAGAGGAAAAAAAAACACCGGGAAGGATCGGAATTAGTAAAAGAAGTCTGATGAAAAGCACCAAAAGTATTCTTAATTACTTCTTCGTCGAAAGGCTACTCAAAAGCCCCCTGCATATCTCCTTTAAGGTAATTAAGAACTGCGAAAGCTCTTTCCCCCTGAAAAATATTTTCGAAATTTTTTTCCTGTACTTTCACTTTTAATTTTAACTTGTAATGTCCAGTTCGTAAATCTAATTTTTTGTTCTCCCAAAGTAAATTTATACCTTTTGCCTTTGTTTCAAGTTAACTTTTTCTCGTTCTGTTTCTTTAACAGTTTTTTTTTTTTTTTTCCTTATTAGTCTTCTTTCGTTGGAGATGAAATAAACTTAGTCTTTGTTGTGGAGAAAATTGCATTTAGCTTTCAAGTAACTTTAATTACACATCATATGTCAAGAGTTTTTGTTGCTGGGACCAATGCTATCTGCAGTCTTAATTAAGACATTCTGGACCTGAACATGTTAGACTTGGCAGTTTGATTGGCATATATATTTATCCAGGAGCACTTTATATTTAATCGAGTTTAATTAATTTTTGAAACGGGAAATTTTAGTTTTTTTCTCTATCATTGTTTTAATTTTACTGGATTTGATTCTTTAGGATTAAAAATTAAATGTGGCAAACATTAAGCATCAACTGACAGTCATTCTAAAGAGAAAAAATAAATGTTTTCTTTTCTTTTTACTTTCCTCGGATAGCAAAAAATATAATTAAAAAATACATTCACAGCTCCAGGAAAATTTCTGTCTGCCACATACATATTCGTGGGAATTTTAAGATATTAATTTATGTGGATACGGAGATATAAATTCAAATCTGTCACGTTCCTTTTAATCTATAAATGTTTATCTGAAATTTTCAATTTAGACTCATTTTACGATTTTTCATTTTTCGTTTTGCAAAAAACTTTCATATACCAATCTTCTTATAAATTGATGGTTATAGTCTAATTCATATTGATCTTAAAATAAACTTTCTTTTAGCTGTTTTTCTAACTTACTTATAGGTACAAAGAATAAAGTAAAGAAGATATATATGGCTGTTATCCCACATGTCTTTTTCTTCTTTTTATTATATACCCGTTATAATGAATTCAGGTTCTGATTAATCCTTAGATTAAATGAACACAGATCTTGTCAATTCCACTGTCTCTCACGTATCCTGAACGTTACATATAAGGAATCCTTCGCTACAGTAATTTAAAGGGGGGAATGTCATTTGAAGATTTATTATGAAAAAGTTTGATTCATTAAATAATAAAAATTCGTTCATTTAATAACACTACTCTGAAAAAAAAAAAAAAAAAATCGAAATCTGATACTATTCTTGCTGATTCCTATGTAAAATGACCTCCTGAATCCGAATATGACTCCCATTTCGCCCAGTGACCCACCGTTTTCTAGATACACTACCCCCCCCCCCTTCCTCAATTTCTTTCCCTGTTCGATAATTTTATGACCATGAATTTGATTTGACGAATGAAAAATAATTAATTTAACACCTAAAAACAAAAAATATATATAATTTTTAAAAAATAAAATTAATAACAGATTAAAAAAATATAAGATATGTAATGCATAATTTCAGTGGCAATTCCCCCCCCCCCCCAAATTTCCCCCTTCTCCAAATGTCCATGTTTTAGAATTTTCCAACTCTGTACCCCTAAGAAGATACTCAACGGTTAAAATAATCCTCCCCCTCTTAAAAATCAATTTATAGCCATAAAATCACCGAAAAATGATAAAAATAGGGGGCCATTCCTAAAACACGGTGGGTAATAGGGCAAAATGGGCGTCCTATTCGGATTCAGGAGGTCATTTTACATAAGAATATGCTGAAATGGTGTCAGAGGCAATTTTCATGCCGAGCAGTGTAATTATTAAAAAAAAAAAAAAAACTGACTGATATTTTAGTATATTACAACCTAATTTATATAGTTATTGTATTTATAATAGTTATATAGTTATTGTGTGTAATAACTATTGTAAAGTTAATGTAGAGTTATCGTAGACACATCTTGGTATTTCAATTGGCTTAAGAAAATATGTCTATAGAACCAAATAATCGACAAAGCAAGTATGTAAAATGTTTTCGTCATTTTAAATAATAGTGTTGTAATGTATGGCTCGTAATACTGCCTTAGGATATTTTCTTCGACTAATTTTTAATAGCTATTTTCGTCATATAATATGACTATATATTTATAAAGAAATTTATTGTTCGAGAATAATGTTAGAAAATGCTTTGAAAGTTTTACTACTAGTTTATGACAGTTAAATTCAAAATCCTTATAGACAATAAAATGCACTCCTTATTTTTCTGTTGATGTATATGTACGCAAGATTTGATATTACACATTGTGTGTGGAGATATTCTGTTATCACAATTTTCAGCTTGAAAAGGAAGGCGAAAAATTTCCTCTAAAACAACAACTTTCTCTCTCCAAAAATCTGAAATGCTGCATTCCTCTGAAACCCCCTCTTCCCAAACACATACACACACACCTCTTTCTGATGCTTTTATGCGAATGCTTCTGCATCATTCCCAAGCACCGAAGTGATATTAAAATAAAAAATTGCTCCCGAAACATTGAAACTTTTCTCTGCATTACCATATCCAGATTGTGTCCGCCGCGCGTGCCCGGGGAGGCTTCAACTGTCATGTGCTTCTGTCAGTCCCTTTATCTGGTGCGTAGGGAGGCCACCCTTTTTTATTTCTACATTTCTTTATTTATTTTACATATTCTCCTCGTCCATTGGAATGGAAGCTAGGAAAAAAAAAAAAGAACAGGGCCGCAGGATTCTTTCACAGATCCACGAATATTCCGCATTTTTCCGCTCGGATAAAGGGGCCGGTTATTGCCTCAGATAATATACATAAATACATATACACATACAAAGTACCATAGAGAGAATGGGGTGCGCTGCGTGCCGCTTAACAATAATATGGACAGAGAAATGTATTTCTCCGTCTTTACGCGTGGAGGAATTCAGATGTTGACGACGGATTCTTCTGAAGGAGCTTTGCTAGGGTGCTTATAGATGGCTCTTAAATGCAGATGTACATGAAAGAGATAAAAAAAAAAAAAAAATTCTATACTAAAAAATTCTTAAATTCTTTGTATTTAATCTATACCAAATATTTAAGAATTTTTTCGGAAAGTTATGTTTTTTCATTTTTAATAACTGACTCAGTTTAAAATTTTATCTTTACTTGCTACGTGCTTTGAAAATTAACTTTTAAAAAATAAAAAATGGCTTGTAATATAGAGTAGTTTATTTAAAAATCATATCAAAGAGTTATATACAAAGTATTATTCATTAAGAAAATTTTTTCTTATATTTATGACACAATAAATTAATGCATAATGATAATATTCTGGTTGTAATATATTTGCCCATATATACAGTTGCTGATAAAATTAAAAAGAACAACATCCTAATTTTTACTGGTATTTTGAAATAAAGTACTTTAATTAACATTATTATATTTTCTAAGTTTAAAGTAATTATTTAAGTCTACGATTTTAAATAAGTTATTTGTCATATTAGGTAAATTAACGTGCCCTAGAAATATAAATAGTTATGAAGTTAAGTATATAAGCAGATAGATGGAGAGAAAGAGCATCTAATTAGACTGGTAGACTTAGTTTAAACATAATAAAAGCAGAATAAAGCATAAAATTAAAAATAAAGAATAAGCAAATGTGAATAAAAAATTAAAAAAGAAATGGTAGAAGACCGTCAAATGGAACAATCCCGTGTAATCAGAGTTAGATTATGGCACGGACACATAGGGCTTTCAAATTTAGAGGACCTCAACTCCAAAAGATACAAAGTAATAAATAGTATAAATTTTCACATGACATAGCTAGAAAAATACAAAAATTAAAACTCTCCTTGTCTTGTCTTATATCATATTAAAAAAATTAAACAACTGTTAAATTTTATCCCTAGCCTCTTAAACTAAAATTACATTTATATTGGCTGATCAATGAACTTTTAGTTTTTTTTGTTGTCTTCATCATAAAACTAACCACTTTCTTATAGGTTAATGAGAACTGAGAAAACAGAAGGTTTAACCGAAGAAGAAATATTAAAAAAAAAAAAAAAAAAAATGCGCTATACAAGATAAATTACTTCAAATGAATGTAAAAAGTTAGATTGTTGTTTTGAGAATGGGTCCATTTTGCGAGCTCTATAGAGTAGGTGTAAGGGGGGGGGGGCTCCAAATAGCATATGTGACCCAAGTCTTCCAGAAGCATAGTCGGCCCTAACTGCACGTAATGACTTGGAAACGTTTTACTGTAAATGCGCTAAATGAAATTAAGTTTATTAATAAACACTTTTTTTTTTTTTTTACTTTCTACTTTATTTAATAAAAGAAAATATTGGATTCGTAAAAAATTTTCGACCTCGGGTTCTCGATGGATTTATACGTTTTGAGAGTTCTAAAGCACAATTTGACTATTTTAGAAAATGTCTGTTCGTCTGTCTGTGTGTGGGACAAAATTTTGTAGCAGCTATATATCAGGAACTACAGCACAGAATTTCATGAAATTTCGTATGTAGTTGCACCATGGCATAAATTAGTGCCTATCAACTTTTGGCGAAAATCGTTCAACAGGTGTCATTGTCATCCTGCTTTTTCTAAATTTTTAACATGGTGGTATATGATAAAATTTCGTATAAATGTACATAAAGAGATTTATTTTTTTAATAATCATTGTGAAAAGTTATTTATAATAGTGATAGTCAACTGGTTTTTTTTTTTTTTTTTTTTTTTTTTTTTGTATATGTAGGAGTATCGCTCCCCTCCCCCCTCCCCTTAAGGGAGCCAAATTTTGATTATTTGTATCTTTCAAAAGACCTCGTCAGTACCTTTAAAACGAATGGTTGAAACATCGATCTGCGATAATCTAAAATAAAGTTTTCGTTTTTTTTTTTTTTTTTTTTTTTTTTTTATGTCATATACAGAGAATAAAATTGACTTTCTTCACATATTTAGTTTTATACTTCTCTAGAATGGAAATCGTCTGCATTCATCATGGAAAATAATTTTAATTAATAGTAATTTTAATAAATTATTTTTACTGAGTGAATTTATATAGGAAAATACAGAAGAAAGTGATGTGGTGGCCACAGCATACTAGTTTTGTTTCATTTCGTTATAATGTAACAATAATAGAAATTAAATGGCATATGGATCATTTTTTCTAAGTTACATAATTCGACCATTTTTTGGAAAATAACTTTTTTTCTTTATAAATATTATTTTGTTTTAATTATATAGTCTTTCTAAACAATAAAATATAATTAGCAAAGAAAATTTTTAATATTAAGATCACTGCCCTATATGAGACAGGCGAATGATGACAGGGAAATGCCAAAAATATGAGATTAACTTGTTTATTGCCATAATCATAGGCACAAAAAATATTTACTTTTATCGTTATCTCAAAAAACTTAATTTAAAGAAAATTTAGTCATTAGTTTGTGATTTCATTGCATTATTAAGGCCAAAAACGGTACTGGGTGTGATTAAAAATAATCACCAAAACAGAAAAAAAAAAAAAAAAAAAAAAAACAGGAATTAAAAATGTTTTCCGTAACTGAAGTTTTAATAAATTATCTGCACAACTTTAATTTACATAGAAAAATATAAAAGAAAGATTTGTGATGGCCACGACGTACTGACTTTTTATATATATATATATATATATATATATAATATTTCATACGATAATAAACAAACAAACAAATAAAAATGAAAAAGAAAGAAAGAAAGAAAGAAAAGAAAAAGAAATCAGTATTAGAATTTCTGTATATTTATAAGTCTTACAAACACCAAAATAAAATAAATAAATAAAGAGATATAATTATACTAAAATCAAAAGGAACTTAGATCTATCCTTTGATCCGTGCATTTTAGTGCATATCCCTAAAAATCAGTCAGTTTCTGTAGGGTAGCATTTTCTTGAATTCAGTCCATCTGAATGAAGTTCTCTTTCAGAAAGATAACCCGCAGTCAGAGCATCTCCCGTCCATCCCTTTTGTCCAGTGAAGCATAAATGCATGCGAAATACGAAAATGGACACTGAAAGGTTTAGACTACTGACTGGGCTAAAGTCAAAGAGAAGAGAGAGTTCGGAAATTTATGCATCATTGCGTTTTGAAAGCACCCATCCCTTTGACGTCAGACTTCTGACCTTAGAAACTTATTTTCTTTACATTGAAAGATATATTTTCAGATAGAAAATTTACAAGAAACTTAAAAATCTTTACATATTTAGAAGGCGTAGAGTATATTTATGCATAATTCATATTTTTTTAAAATCTTTCAATAACTACATCAAGGAAATTTAATGTTCTTTTTGCTCCTTTATCAGAAGTTTTTTTTTTTTCTTTTTCTTTATCTGCTAGTATCCAAAAGTAAGCAATTTGAATTTAAATATAACTTTACTTTGAACCTAATTTTGAATAAAGCGGTATTATTATGATTATTATTTTTCATTTTTAAACGCTTTTGTCATTTTGTAACAAATTAACATCAAAATTAAAGAATATTCACGTTTTCTTTAACAGAAATATAACAATATATTCATAATAATCATTCTGTTTTTATAGACGTTGTATATTTCCATGGATGTTTATGAGTCATATACCGTAAAACACCACTAAAGCGCCCTTACTCGATTAAAAAAAGCTCCTTCTTCTTTTCCCATGAATTTTGCTTGTTCTTGAAATACCGAATAAACGCTCCCTTACGCTCAATGCTAGATTATATTTACCGGTATAATAAGCGACAGCATTTTACGTTATTTATTTCTTTTACAACATTCACCTTTGTAAATATAAGCATTGACTTGTGTTATATTAAATCGGACACTGATTATTTGAAAATGGAAACCGTAAATTTCCTAAAATAGCGGCAAATATTTTAAAACAATTTATTAGAAGGGGGGGGGGGGCAGTTTTCTGATTTTTTTTTTCTTTTTTTTTCATTTAGTTGAATGCCAGTTAACAGATAATTCACTGTATTTAATTATTTTTCTTTTCTTTTCTTATTTATTATTGCAACTTAATATATATATTGAAAACCTTTTCAAACATTTAAAAGATGAATATATATATATATATGTGTGTGTGTGTGTGTGTCTTTTTGTATGTGTGTGTGTGTGTGTGTGTGTGTGTGTGTGTGTTCGTGTGCGTGTTTTGTTTTAAATCATTTTTATGCCACTTAATTTAGCGGGAAAGTACATGTCAATTTCTATATTTTTGCATTTTATATACCGTTTATCTGCCTTCTCCCCAAATATATTACGATTTTCCTTAAGGATTGAGGGGGCGCTTAAACTGTATTTTACGATATCCCTGTCTAAGTTAATACGTAATTTTTGTTATTGTCCGACTACATGAGATGCTAGGTTTTTAGGAATAGTTCTTGGAATATATTAAGGAAATTAAAATATGGACTATAATGTTTACATAAATATATATTGAACTAAGAACAAACTTATTTCATTAGAAAACGATACATAATAAAAAATATTTTATATTTAAGAATGCTTAACCTTTTTGTATGGTTTCTAATTTCATACCAAATAAAAGGGGGAAAAAGTTAAATATGTGTTACCTAGTAAAATAAACACTGCAAACTGTTACAATATTGTATGTATGCTATTATTTTAGTCTGTTGCAATTTACACACACACACATAAAAAAAAAAAATACACAATTTAACTTATTTGAATAAAGATACATAGTTACTTTTTTTTTTTAACTTTATTATGCTACTCGCAATAAATAACTGCCTATATTTTTTAATATTTTAATGATTGCATAGCAATGTGCTTAACTTCCTGCTTCTTTGCTTTTTCACGTTGTTTAACACTTTTTTGGCTGTTATTCTCTTGTATATATGATGTAAATGCGTGATTTCTGATTAATAAGCAGTAGAATAATTAATTAATTTTCTATTCAAAATTTTCATATTTAATTTTCTTAAAATAGAGTTTTAAAAATGTATAAAAAATACCGTGTACTTTTCTATGCAAATGGTATCATGTAGCTTTAAACCTGTTTTCTGTCATTTACACAACAAATAGTTTTGATATGCAATTTTTAAGTTTTAATAGGATTTTGTTTCTTTAATAATAATGATAATAGTAGGAAAAATAATAATAATTTAAAAAATTGCATTTTAAGGGTTTCATAAAATTTGCATGGTATTGTTGGTATCTACTGTAGTATGAGAATGTAATCTATTAAACAAATAATTAGACTAATTTATGAATGCTTTGTTCTGCTTTTCATACTTTAAAAATAAATAAATAATAAGAGTTTAGTTCTTTTTCTTCCCCCTTTCTTCTAGACTTTGATTAATTATTTATAAATATATATATATATATATGAATAATAATCTGAATCCTTATTTAAGTTAGGATTCTACCTGAATAGCTCTGTGAATTCTTTATTTTACTCCATGTTCAGTGCTATTTTGACCTGACTAACTGTGATTTTAACTGATATCTGCTTGTTAAATTTTTACATGTGTCTCGTTTATTATAAATTTGAGTTGCATCTTTTTCAATAATAATTTTTTAAGTAATTTTGAATTATTATTTGTAGTGGTGAGTTTATTTTGATCTATGATTTTAAATGGTTTTGGATTATCATTTTTAGTGAACTGTTTTATTTTGATCTTCGTTTTTTCTGGTTTTACTATGGGTGTTTCGGGCCTGTGAACAAAGAAATTCTTAGCTTTTGCTTTCTTTGTGACAGAAAAACATCCATTTTTTAGCATATTTGCATTCTACCAGGCCCTTGAAAACGTTAGAATGCAAATAATGCTTTTTTCTCATTCCAAATTCCAATAATTCATTTCGATTTTACTTTATTTCTTTTTTGGTTTGATTTTTGTAGTCTTCGCTTATGATCCGAATAATTGTTTTAATACTGAAATTAAATCATCTTTAAATTTCAAATTTTTGCTTTGATAATATTGTATTACTATATATATATATATATATATATATATATATGCTGTTATTTCTATGTTTTGGATTTTCTAATTATTTAATATCTAAAACTTTCTCAATATATATTTAGAAAATATTAATATTTACAAAAAAATTTTTATCACATTAAAAAAAAAAAATCTATGTTAATTTAAGATATTGTTAAAAATATTTCTTTTTTATTTGAACTATGTACTGCCAGCTTTGATTTAATTGTAGAATATTTGAGAAAGAGAGAGATTGAAAAATTTAATACATACATATATATATATATAAATTACTTAATTTTAAACCGTATTTTATTGCAATTTCATGGTATTTAATATATCAATACATTACTTTTTATAGGGAAAAAAAAAAAAAAGAACATTGAAATTTCAACTTAGTGCTTGTTTGTCATTTAAAACACACTCAATTCACCACCTACTCGTAAAGTCTGTCTCACGGCTGGGAATTTCAAACCTTTTTCATTTGAAATCCCATAAAAAGTGAGAGGAAAAAATATACTTCGAGAGACTTTAGAGTGCCACCCACTTCACACGCCCTCAACTCCAAATTTTAAAACTTCTCTTGGGGATTTTAAAACTGAAGGGAGAAAAAAAATCCGACTTTAAAAAAATATACAAGCTTCTCTTCAAAGTAATGGCGAAAAAAAAAAAAAAAAAGTTCTTCAATCAGAAGTTCTTTCCAAACAGTTTGACCCCTGAAATAAGGGGACATAAAAAAAAAAAAAAAACTGTAAGGGGAAGGCAATTGATAGTAAAAAATGCCTCACGTTCTTGTAAGTCTTTTTTTTCCCTTACCCTCTCTCATTTTTTCCCTCTTCTCTTAGAGTATTACTTTTTGATTTCATTTTATAGATCTTTTATTTTGAAAAATACGAGCCTTTTCTCTCTCTCTCTCTCTCTCTCTCTCTCTGTATATATATATATACATCGTCAGTTTTTTTTTTTTTTTTTTTTTTTAACGGCAACTTAAATAAAGTAGTTTGGTTTTTTATATGCCTAATTTTTTTCTATTAGCTCTTAATTTCAGTGAGGAACAATTTATAAAAAGGAAAGAAATTATAAAACTAAGTATATTAATGCACAAAAAAGAAAAATGTAGGTTTTTTTTTTTTTTTTTTTTTTTTTACTTTTGAAAAACGCTCCACGTAAAAAAAAAAAAAAAAAAAAAAAAAAAAAAAAATATATATATATATATATATACAAGGTATGTTTTTTTTTTTTTTTTTTTTTTTTTTTTTAAGGAATATATTTAAATAAATTTAAGAAATTTAGTAATTAAGACGTTTTTTCGATTAACAGGGAATTATTATTATTATTATTATTATTATTATTTTAGATTATGTTATTTACAGGAAAAAAAAATAATAATGAATTGTTCCACAAAGTGTATTCTAATATTAATTAAACTATTTCTTCCGAAATCAGAGAAAAACAAACTTATAAATAAATAAAATAATAATAAAATCCAATAATATAGGAATTCTCATTCGAAATAATTTTTACTTTCGTAAAACGTTGTAAAAAAAATAATAATAATTCATTTTTCTTAATTTTATGTGAGATGACAACTTTAACTTATAGATCATTTTTGTCGATTTCTTTTTTTTTTTTTTCACTTTAATGCAATAGTTTAAGCAATTGTTTGGCAGATAATAGCATGGTATCAAACAATGCCATTTCATAGTAGACATGCATACTACTAATATCCTTTTTCAAGAATTAACATGGCAATGATACCAAAAGTGATAATATAAGGAATTTTGTTTGAGCTGTATAGAATCAAGATTAGAAATATGTATCTAAATTCAGAAACTAAAAATTCGTATTTTTTATTTATTTATTTATTTTATTTTATTTTTAATCTTGGGGGGATGTTACATGCAAGTTGAAATTGAACTCATTATTCACAATTAAACATGAAATACTAGTATGCTGTAATTCCAGCAACGCTCTGATATTTTGTTTGTTTTTATTATTATTATTATTATTATTATTATTATTATGTGTTTATGAATTGTGCACATAATGGTGTACTCCAATAGCATTTAACTTTATCAATATCCAAGTACCTTTTTGATTACTGGAGCAGAAAAACAAATACACAATCCAAATATTTTTAAACTATGTTAGAAAGCAATTAATAAAGGAAGAACTTTATTATGTAGTAGTAGGTTTTTTTTTTCAATATGTAAAATCAAATAGTTATCTCTACACTACAAAACTGCGTTATCTTAATATTGCTTATTATTACTTGGCGAAAGATGGATGAGGGAAAAAAAAAATTGGCTATGTAAAAATTTTTGCGTTTTATCTAAAAAAAAAAAAAAAAAAAAAAAAAACTTTTAAATAAATCATGGATTTACGACTTTAAAAGTTGCATACATACTTCAAATCACTCTCTACTCGTGTATTTCGCATACACACTCTCTTAAACTAAAACTTTTTCTTACCGTCTCTACCAAAACACATTCAGCTCCGCGTGCTCTGCAGCTTACATGCCCAATTATGGACTACCGAGAATGGGCCCCCATTGCACCAAGGGCCTCGTATGAGGGCGCACTGACTACGTGACGTCCCCCCCAATTGCTCTCTTGGGGGTGGTCTGCCCCTGACTTCTCTTCCCCCTCTGATGCTTTCGAAAACAGCCCTGGTTCAAGAGATCAAACGTGCAGTGCTTGATTGCGCTTTTTGCTATCGCAGTTGGTCTGCTTGGAGTTTGGCAGCTTTTATTGCAACAAACAGGGAATCTTTGATTTTAAGTGGGGATATTTTTTTTCTGAAAATATTATAGAATGGCCTTTTTTTTTTTTTTTTTTTTTTTTCGTAAGCTTAGAGGAAATGAATTTGATTTTAGTTTTGACTTTTTAAATTAATATTGATATCTAAAGAAGAAAATGGCGTATTTTTACAGTATTTATTCTTTGGATTAATTTTAATTATATAAATACAAACAGTTTTTTTAATACTTTGCCTATATTAGAAGAGGGTCAATATAACATTGAATGTGATAGTTGTATTTAAACAAAATGATGATTTTAAGAAAACAATCTGAGAAAAATATAATTTATAATGCACAGATTTCTTAAAAGTACCATAATAAAACAGAAAAATGACGTCATTGACAATTATTAATCATTAATTTTCGAATTAAACCTCATGTAATTTTAAAGCTATAAGTGCTTCCCTGTCATTACGTTTATCTTAATTTATTGAAATTTCGAAATTTTTTAGCAGAAACATTATTAAACACGAATCTTTCTTTCTTATGTTGTTTTATTTTCAAATTCAAAGGTGCAGTAATAAATCTGGATTAAAAAAAAAGAAAGAAGGAAAAGAATGGTTAAAGACCTGTAAAGAAAAAAGTATAAACAGCTTATTTAGACACATTTTCAATATATAATCAGTGTAGATTATCTAAAACAAATTAGGACTTGAGAAAGAAATTCTTTTATTTTCGAATCAATGAAAAAATTAATCACGCTCAAATAATAATAATAATAAATACAAGAAAAAAATTAATCACGCTCAAATAATAATAATAATAATAATAAATACAACTATCAATTTACATGCTTCATAAACAAAGCTACAAAATTTCAATTTTTGTTCTTCTTCTTCTTCTTCTTCTTCTTTTTTTTTTTTTTTTTTTAAATCTGTGTGTGTGATATTATGAAACATACATACAAAGAAACTAAATAATTTAAATGCGCTTCACAGTAAACTTCCGTTTTAGATTCGAAAACCAACGGCTTAGTTAAAATAATTCTAATCAAAAATTAAATTTTTCTGTCCATGCGCAAGTCATTTAAAAATTCTGAAAGAATTGTTTAACTACTATTTAACATTGTTAGTCAATAATCTGCTTCTATTGTGTTACAGTCCATTTATTCTGAAAGGAACATAATAATTATCCATTTACTTACTTTAATCTGAACTGTTGTTCCATTTCCAATTTGGCATTAAATGACACATCGTTGAAGAGCAAAAACCCTCCTGGATCTAACTCAATTAGACTTAGTACCCGTATACAAACCTTAATCTAAGACATCTTCTAATGGCATCGTAAGGAAAGCAAACTGTAATTAAAGGCTTCTATGAAGCGGCCATAGAATTAACGAGTGGACTGCAATAAAAGACGCTCCGCCTGACGTCGTGTGTCATGAACCTAGAAATAGAGGGGCCTCCAAAACAAATAGCCCATTTGCCCTAAATGACTCATTTCCTGACCCTTCTTTTGCAGACTGAACAATGTTACCGATTATTATTGCTAACAATTTCAACAATATAGTACACATCTATATTTTCAGTGCGTATAGATATTTACAAAACTATAATTATTTGAATTTTTTGAATATAAATTTTTATATAAATTTAATTATGTAATGACGTTTATAATGTTATTAACTTTTAAAATTAAAAGTATGATTTTAAATGTATTTCAGTCCCAATTACAAAGTAGTATTAATCCACAAGCTAATGAGTGTTTCAATAAATTTGATTGGGGGTTACAGTTAGTTTGCCGTTATTTATTTATCTATAAAAGAAACGTATTTATTTAAAAATGTTATTTCTTCTTTCTTGCGAGTATTTTTAAACACGAAATAATTAAATTTTCGTAATAAAGTATTTAAATCCACATCTCAGACATAGTTAAATATATATATATATTGTACCTGTTAATAAATTAAAAAGTAAAACTTTTTGGTTACCCTACAATCTCTGTTAGGTAATGTCTAAATAGGCTTATTGATAAAACAAAATTCTGTTATAAAACTCATTTAAAATTTCTTTCCAAGAAATCGATTTAACGTAATACAGTATCAACTGGCCTTCATTTATCTTGAATTTCGCCGTGATCCTACTTTTCTGCAAGAATCTGCATTGTCCCTTTAAAGATATGCTCTCCTGCATAGTACGATTCAAATGGAAAAGCAAGTTTTACAGGTGATTCCTGAAGAAGTCGCGGGGAAAATTTGAATCCGCAATGCGCCTTTAAAGGTGAGCTCTCCTGCAGAGTACAATCCCAGTGGAAAAACACGTTCTACAGGTAACTCCTGGAGAAGTCGGGAGGAAACTTTAAACACTCGTTGTGAATAAAACAAATGACAAGTGAGGCAAATGGTCGTTTAAAAGTGTTCCTTAAAAAAAAGTAACTAATTTTTTATTCGTTGCTGCTGATAAAAAGAACTGCTGATAGATAAAATTTACTGCTGATAAAACATAAAACAGTGTTTTAACTAACAATAGTTAAAAAAAAAAAAAAAAAAAAAAAAATTAACTTTAAAATTAAAAAAAAAAGAAAGAAAAGAAAAGTTTACATGAAATTTCGAAGCAGGAATTTTATAATAAAAACGATAATAATAATGTTTCGTTAGTATGCTTGAGTATTTAGTTCTATATTTGATTTTTCAGTCATTTTATCGTTAATATTCAAATAAATATTATTATTTACTGCCGTATAAGCGTAGTTAGATGACAATATTACCACAACCTGTTTACCATTGCCCCCCTCCATAGCATATTATTTTCGATATACATACATAACTATATCAAGAATTTATTTTAATCATAAAATTTCAATCAATGTTATTTAAAGTATCTGATAGAAACGCAATGTAATACAAATAACTCTTTGAAAATATTTACAAGGAAGAAAAGTCTATTTATTTATTTATTTATTTATTATTCAAAGAACTGGAAATGAATCATATATGTGTGTGGTATATATCCAATTATTTCACTACATTTTTAATTAACTTTACAAAAATATAATTATAATTGGAAAAAAATAATGCTAAAGATATGGAAACAATAATTGGCTATTATACAAATAATAGTTACACGAGAAAAAACTTTTTAACTTAACGCTGTATTTTAGCAGCAAAAAAAAAATTATTTTGCTCGAAGTAATAAAAGAATAGTGTTGATATATTTCTTTCGACACATACCACCTCATATAAACCCGCCACCCTTTCCAATGCAAATGAGTTCTTACAGTTTCTTTCTCCTGTCAAATCTGCATCTTCCCAAAACCTGTTTGCTTTAAGTAGCTGTGAAAGATGTTCAGAAAACCTTTGTATTGTTTTCTCCTTTTTTCTCTGACATCAACAAGTAACGAACAAGGCAAGCTTCCACGTTAAGTGCTTATATCTGTTCCTCCGAGACCCGTAAGATGTGTTAGTAAAATGGACTGGATATTGAAAAGTGGTTCTTAAAAGCCTGCCAGAAAAGACAGTTTTTCTAGACGATACTGACATTTTAAAATAGAAGTCAGGCCTGCTTTTAAGCGAAGCTTTTTTTATTGATTGTTTGTTTATACTTGGATGCTTCCACCATCACTACCCCCCTTTTTCCCACTCTTTGTTTCCCTTTTCTGTAGAAAATTTGTTGACGAAAAGAATTTATTAATAATCGAAGTCATTTATGTTTTGCCTTATTATAAAATTGTTTGCCTTTTTAAAATTCTCTCTCTCTCTCTCCTTTTTTTTTTTTTTTTTTTTTTTTTGTGTGTGTGTGTGTGTGTGTGTGTGTGTGTGTGTGTGTGTAAGTTTAAAGAGAAATAAAACACATACATTGTGCATAACTTAAAATCCTTTTCCGATATCGCAAGGATACTATTATATTTAATTTTTTTGGGGTCAAGCTATAGAAAGTTACCTGTATCCATATTTTTGACTTAGAGTACATGATTTGCTTTTGACGATTTAAATATATTTTCTTATTATAAAACAAAAACAGTAACTTTTTTAAGTACTCTAGTATTCTACTTTTTAGCAACATGATTATTTAAGTTTATATAAATTCTATTCCGTAATTATAATAGAAACCACTTAACAAATGTTGAAATTTTAAAGAATACAGCGTTCTTTTTAAAAATGTGCCATAAACATATTTTTTCTTAGTTTAGCTAGTTTTTATTTATTATCATTGTTATTATTTATTTAAATTTAGATTTTTCCTTTTTTTAGGTAAAAATTCGTTTATTAAATGCTTTGTTTATAATTCAACTTACTGATAATTTTAGTCAAACGCTCTTTCTTTTTCTGACAACACTTTCTGAGTATAATGACTTAACCTTTAAGTTATATGTACTCAAGAGTAATGTAAAAGTTTCAAAAGAAAAAACAACTTTAGATAAAATTTTATTGAAGATAAGTAATTTGAATATATATATATATAATGCTTGGCGTGATGATACCTTTATTACGTTTTATTACAGGGAACAATTCTAAAGTATACATAAATCTAGAGTTTGTATTTTAGCAAAATTGTTATCAATTATGCATATAGATTTATATATATATATATATATATATATTAAATTAACATTTAGCGCAGATATTAATCGTACCAAAGTAAATAAATAAATAAAACAAAATTGTAAAAATTTCATAAATCTAACGTTCAGTATAATTTTAAAAATTTTGATCGTATGTTACTGCATGCAAGCTTTCATCTTTTTTTTTTTTTTTCAGGCGTAACAGATATGACATCAAAACGTCTTGATATATATATAATGTAAAAAATACCTCTTTAAAATCATTGTTTGATGTTGTTTAAGTATTGTTTAGAAAACTTTTAATTACTATTCTAAACTATTGTTTACAGTACTAGTTAAATCTCACATTTTTACGTTTTGCTTACGCAGTTTTACATCAAAAGTGATAACTCACTCTTTTTTTTTTTTTTTTTCATTTCTTAGGCATGTTTAAAATTTCCATCTATTTAGTAACATTAAAAAAGTACTGCGTTTAAAACATTTCTTCCAAATCGTAGTTAGTGCTGCTATTATATAGTATATTGGTTAAAAAATAAAAAATAAAAAAAAGTACGAAGGGCTTACTAAATGTTTAAGACATCACGTAACAATGTTATGAACTAAGATAAGCTGTTCGCAATCACAGTCTCGTCCCCATCTCTCTTGTGACGCACATGAATTATTTGATGACAAGCGTTATTCCGTGATCAAAGTTGAATGAAAGCGTGCTCTGCTCTAAGACCCATCCTCAGGGGATCCTTTTGAACACACATAGGCACACTTTTCCGAGTTTCTCATTTTCTCATTTTGGACCACATCTCAATATTTCATGGACCTCTGCAGACATTTGCCACTTGCCTTCAAGCGCCTTTATTCTTAATCATTTATGTCTATAAAATGACCCGAGCTGACAAATAGATATTTTTTGAGGAAAATCTCTTTCCTTACCATAAGCTATTTCTTTTTTCTTAAGATTCCTTTTTTTTTTTTTTTTTTTTCTGTTCTCTTTCTTTCTTTTAATCCATGCTTTTAGGATTAAATGATATTACATAAAATCGCAATTGTTTTGAAAGATAATCTGGACGTTATAATTTATTTATTGTTTTCTAGATTCTTCTTATTTTTCTCCCTTCTCTTTCTGCCTTTTAACCTATGCTTTTAGAAGTAAATAGTATAAAATAAAATTATGACTGTTTTAGAAGATAATTCAGACGCTAAAATTAATTTTCTTCCTCTTTTTGTAGTTAAAAATTGATCAAAAACATATATAATTTTTCTTTGTTTAATAACTTTTAACTAATTAAAAATATTTATACAATTTAAATTATTGTTGATAGTGCTGTTTTTCATATCTGAATTATGTAAAAAATAGAATGATGAGAAAAAGTCATTTGCGAATTCATTGTGTGATAGTTTTGTAGTTATAATGGTCGGACATTGTGTGTATTTCTGAATTATAGTATCATTTTATTGCTTATCCGTTTTATGTAATTTATTAATTTTTTTGTTATGTTATTAATTTGCATCGTTAAGTTGCTGAATTTTTGAATATGTAAAAAACTCAATGTGTATATAAAATGTCTCATTTTTATTTATTTGTTTTACACAATTTTTTTTATTTTATTTTATTTATTTATTTTAAATAAATAAATAAAAACACAATATATGTCATCAAACGAAAGAACTGACAGCTATCTTACTGGAAAACATTATCAATAAATGTTTTATTGATTTTCTTCGAAATATTCAGGGTTTTTATTATTGTCAACTACACCCTGTTACTTAAAATCTTTAAAGATTTGTCGGGAAAAATCGATATCAAAGCTAAGTTTATCGAGAATAAATACCCCATGCTCATTAAAATCTAATCTTTTATGCTAATTCATATATGTCAGAGTCCTTATGTACCCTATATGTTATTATTCACACATTTTAAGGTTTAAGCACTTCATAATCTGCATATAAATACATTTGTATTGCGCCATTGTCATTTCAAAGTAGTTGAAATCAAATGAATATCCTTTGAATGAATTACGTTAGTTGCGTGCATGCGGTTCTTTTGTTTAATATCTGTCAAAGTAGCACCTAAACTAAAATTACCCTGTTCTTTGACTAGATAATTGAGACTTGGGACATTTAAATGAATGTGCTTGCTGATAGCAACGAGAGCTAATTGTGCTTTTTTCTTCATGTTGAAGCAAATATAAATTTATTGCTTCGTTAGTTACAGGAACAATTTACTCACTTCGTGATAAGCATTCGAAAAATAACAGCCCTAAATTGAATTTATACTCAGCTATTTATTGTGTGTGTTGAATTATTTGTTGGCGTTTTCACTCCTTTCTTTCCTGTTATCACGCTGTAAATCTTTAATCGTTCAACGATAATTTCATTTCCCTTTTTGTTATTATTACTGCTGCTGCTATTATTTCAATTATTATTATTCATATTATTGCCTTACCAAGAACCATTTGACCTAATTTCGTGTCACAAAACCTTGAAATAAAAATA
Source organism: Salticus scenicus (assembly GCA_963930645.1). Taxonomy (NCBI): domain Eukaryota; kingdom Metazoa; phylum Arthropoda; class Arachnida; order Araneae; family Salticidae; genus Salticus; species Salticus scenicus. Next base: position 173,260,797 of record OZ005656.1, on the reverse strand, counting down.
CATAAATAAGATTTCATTGGTTGTATTTTCAATGCGTTTAAATTATTCTCGGCGGAAAAATCTAACTGAAAATTTACGTATTTCACAAGAAATTTTTATTTGTTTTGTGAGAAAGATATAGGATATTAGAATTTATTATATAAGGTAACAGTTTATTGCGACATACAATACAATTCTTTTAAAATTGTAAGTGTAATAGTAATTGTAAGCGTAACAATAGCAATAGCAGGTTCGTAAACAAAAATGTATGTATTACACAAAGATTTTTTTTATATAAACTTTATGCAATATTGAAAATAATTACAATATAAATGGAACATTTTATAAATAGACATCTAGTATTAGTTTGTAAGGTAAATAATTTGTTTGTAAAAAAACTTTTTAAGTTTTGAAAAAAAAAGTTTTTGAAAATTTCCTATAAGAAAAACCATTACACCTAAAGGCTGAAATTAATATTGGAGGTAATACATCAAATAGAATTTTTTTCTGGAACGGAAAAATGAAAGTATGCGATTAATAATTAAATAGGTTAAATTTTGGGACGACTTAACAAAATAAAAATACAACATGATATTGTAATTGAGTAACAACATAATAATGTAAAAGTAATATAAATAGTCATGGATCGAAAAGATTACGCAAACATCTTTTTAAATAAAAGACTACAGCTAATTAAGTTTGAAAATATATTTAATTAAGACTATGCTTTTTCTTTTTCTTTCTTTTTTTTTTTTTTAAGGGAATTTATGTCTAAGTTTGCGATTTTTAACTAACGATCTTTAACTAACGATCTTTTCAAAGAAATAAACTAAAGAATAAAATCGATTAAAAATCAGTATTTTAGGCATCTTAATTGTATGACAAATTTGATTCCTGAAAAATGTTCTACATTTTGTTATAAAAATAAAGTGTTTAAAAAAAAAAAAACTTTGCAAATTAGATGTTTTTTTTTTTAAACTTCACTTCACTCAAAATGTTATATTGTCTTCTCGCCAAAAAATTATTCAGAAAATGGTCTTGCAGTAAATTTATCTTTGATTAAACAAATTCTAATAATCGTCTTTCGGCCATTTTCCCATTCTCTAAGACACAAAACCCATCTAGCTACTTACTTTTCTCTATTTATATTTCTTCCTTCAGGATGCTGCAATCAACATCAATCATTGGGCGGCAGTATCACGGAAGAACAAGGGGTAGGGTGGTCAATAAATAAGGAGCTGCACAAGAAAAGATCACCGCAGCCTTAATCGGGGAATACTCGGTTTTTATTGCCGGTCTTTTTCTCTTTCTTGTAGATTCCGATTATGACTTGTGTTGTTTGTGTGGATTGTTTTGATGGATGTCTGTTCGTCTGTATGTTACCCAAGAAAAGTATTGCGTGTGGCATTAAACTTTATTAAGCACAGATGGAAGTTGTGTAAGATCTACCACTGACAAGTTTGTGGAAGATATTTTTTTTATTTTCTTCGTTTCGCTTCCTGTAAATCACGTTTCACTGCAACACGTTTCAGCGATTGTTTCTATTCTCGCTTTTAACACCGATTTATTTTAGGTATTATGATTCTTTTTTATTATTAATCCCAGCTGTGGAATGTTGTGATTATGATTAATATTTTAATTATTGGCAAAGAAATCTCGTTAAATTTATTTTAAATGCTTAGAAGTTGTTCCCTGAATAGTTACAGAACAATAATATAAAATGATTATCCCATTAATACCTAACGTTCTATTTTTAGACTGTTAGCAAGTATAAAGCTAGCTTTATAAAAAATCTGGACCTTAAATTTAATTAAATATTATTTTTCTATAAAATCTGTAATTTTTAGTGAGAATAAAATGAGCTCGCAACGTTGATCCAAGAATGGCTTTGAATTTAATTAAATATTATTTTTCTTTAAAATATCTAATTCAAACCGAATTTAATGATTTTTGAACTGAGAATTTATAATGTTTTTTTTTTTTTTTTTTCCTAATATTTAATTTTTGTCAAAATTGGTAAAAAAATGATCGGTAAAAAATTAAATCTGTAAAACCGCAACACGTGCCAGAGGTTGTTTATTTTATAATTTTAGCAAAAATTTGCTTTGTATGTGTGGGAATTTTTCACCATTTTGTTGTAAACCTCCACGAAAAGAAGAACAATGGAATACGTATACCAAATTTAAATACATACCAATAGAAAATAATAATACAATTAAAAGGAAATATGCCGTTACGTCACGAAAGAAAATAATATTAAAGTAAACACATAGACAATGCCATTGTACATTTATCATAACATATTGATTACGCACATTTTAAAATCAAGCCTGTCATCGTAACTTAAATACTGTTTAGAACAGAAATAATGAATAATAATAGAAATTTCGAAGAAATTAATACTTTATTTATTTTATAATCCACATTGGCTAAGAATATTTTCAAAATGTTTCCTCTCTTTTCTTACTGTTAAAGAAAGAAAAGAAAAAGGAGGGTGGGGTGGGGGTAGCGAGCGGGTGTTTTTTTTTTTTTTTTTTTTTTTTTTGGGGGGGGGGGGGGTACAATAAATAAATCGAGGATTTTGTGCTGATTTCGAATATTTATAGAGGTATGCAAACTATCTACATACGAATATACAAAGTATAACAAATAAAATAAACAAAATCAAAACTTTTGCGCCTGTTTAAGAGCGGGCAATGCCTAATCTCGCTGACAGTCGTGGCCGGTGTTACTGTATGGGAAAATTAGTTACCATAATTACACACATTGCCTAATGTATTTTTATTTTTATTATTATTATTATTCAGTTTTCACATTCAGAAAATTCACAATCGTTAAATTACTATTCATTTTCCAAAAATTGATTTTTTTTAATTCTTAAATTTTAAATTTGAGTTGAAAAATACGAATTTTCAGTAAGTGTATTTTTCTAATTTTTTAGCTAGAAAATGAAGTATTAAAAACGTAAAAAATCAATTTTTTGATTTATTATAGAAAAATCTAAATTAAACATGCTTTATTTTATTTATTTTTTCTTCTACATGGGCACGTGAAAGACATGAATGCAAAATATGGTATATGGAAGTTTGTAATTTCTCGTATGTATGTTTAGAAGATGATAAACTATTTCAAACTGAACGAAGCTAATGTATTTTATTAAGATCTGTTACATCATATTCTTTATGTAATGTAATTGTTTTCAATTTTATATAAAATGGATAATTTAACTTTTATAGTTTTAACATCTAGTTAATGAAATCATTGTTCTGCTTCCCTTTTGAAAGGATTTCTCGTACCGATTCATTTTTTAAACAGGATTTTTGAAGTTATTACGGATATTGAATAAAGTCTATCATTTTTTAATATTAAAAAAAAAAAAAAAAAAAAAAAAACAGAATAGGGTTAAAGTCATTTTAAGGGAGCTTTTAAAATGCCCCTTACACTAGTTTTTGAAATTTTTAAAATTCATTTCTGTATTAGTTTTTGATAGAATGGAGTAGAAGGGTGATTTTTACCAACTATGTGAAAAATACCAGAGCCGGGAATCGAACCCCGGGCCTTTCGCTTAACACGCGGATGCTCTAACCACTGAGCTACCCTGGCTGATAACCAGTTCGGCACTTCTCACATAATTAACGTCGGCAAGGTCACCGAGTCTGCATTAAAGCAGCTATATCAAGTGACAAATTTGAATATGGCATAACTCCAAACGGCCACGAAATTTCAATTCAGAAATTTAATTCATCAACCTGGAAATTAATTTTTGATAGAATGGAGTAGAAGGTTGATTTTTACCAACTATGTGAAAAATACCAGAGCCGGGAATCGAACCCCGGGCCTTCCGCTTAATTATGTGAGAAGTGCCGATTTGGTTATCAGCCAGAGTAGCTCAGTGGTTAGAGCATCCGCGCGTTAAGCGGAAGGCCCGGGGTTCGATTCCCGGCTCTGGTATTTTTCGCATAGTTGGTAAAAATCAACCTTCTACTCCATTCTATCAAAAATTAATTTCCAGGTTGATGAATTAAATTTCTGAATTGACATTTCTGTATTAGTTGTTTGATCTGCAACTACCACTTGTGTTTTTCTTTCCGACCCCTCTCTCTTTTGAGAAGCATATCGGCCGGGTAACAGTTCGATTGTTGTTACAACCGGAGTGAGAAAATGGACAACGGAGCAGTTTCTTATTGTATGATTCGCTTTTACCCATTGACTTAATGCTCTTCCCCTACAAACACAATGTCCCTAGCCTTTTACTGAGCTTCATCCGTTCCCAGATGCTTTATTTTGCTTTAAATGCTGTTCTCTTTGTGTACAAGATGCTCATTTCGTTGTTCAGAAGGGAATGAAAAAAAATGTATAATGCTCTTAATGCTGAAATGAGAAAAAAAAAGTGGCAATGTGTATAAAATAAAATTCGCACATTATTTGGCGGTTAGTTTCCAGTTTTATTTTATTCATTTATTTTCAAATGGCTTTATTTCATTTTCAGAAAAATATATATATAGTTTTATCTGTTTGTCGAAACACTCGTAATTTAGGATAGGTTACTAAAAGTCGGAATTTTCAGTTAATGTTAATAAAGCAAAACAATAAATAAGTGAAGTGAATTCATTATTATGAAACGAATAGTCGTTTTCTATAAAATATTAATGCATATAAAATAAATTAGTATATTATAGAATCGGTTAATAAATCTAAAGGACTACTTACTAAATTTATGCGTTTAAAGAAACTAACTTTTCAAACATGTTAATAATTATTTTCTCATAAATCACTTTTCGTTAACAAGAAGAAAATTTTAAGTTATTAACTATTAGTATTATTTTCCTTTCTTTCTGTTTTCTTTTGTTCTTTTTTTAGTGTATATTAATTCAAATATAATTAAATGTTTTGAGATAATTAAACAAAATTTTTTAGATATTATGTATCCATTTATTTTATTCATTTACATGTATTATAAAATAAAGTTATAACAAAAAATAAAATAAAATAAAGTAAAATAAATAATACATGTAGATATATGATACATAATTTTGTTCGATTATTTATATTATCATATCTAATTTAGCCTAAAATCTTGTTGATTAACAATCTTGTTTGCTTAAAATTTTAAACTTGATTTGAACGTATCTATGTATTTCTGCATCGTATTTCAAACATTTTTTTTTTTTTTAAACTATTTATAAATATTATATCTAATAAAAACGGATTATAAATCGGAAGGATGTATTTTAGGTACTCGGAAGATTGATTAAGTTTACATTTCTATGATATTTATATTTAAATCTATTACTATGTGTAGAAAAATCAATATCTTAAGTGCCGGTGCAATGTTTTTCTGTCATCTTTTCTTCCATAAATCATGAATGCTGTCACCGTTCTTAATACTTTCCTCAGAAAAAAAAAAGAATCGATATTTCTTCATATTTACGGATACAATATTGATTCTTGTTCTTACCTTTAAAGAAGCGAAATACAAAGTATCGCGTAAGAAAGTGAATTATTACTAACATATATACCGAAATAAAAAATAAAAAAAAATTACATGAACATGCAATTTTTTTAATGCTTAAAAAGTCTGAGTTTGATTATTTTATTATTATTATCCTGCTAAAAATAGTTTTATTTAAACTCTCCCATTATCTACAGATTTGAACTAATGATGTTATGTTCAGTGCTACCGGCTATCGTATAAGAAAGTGAATTATTTCTATATATTTATATATGTACCAAAAAAAAAAAAAAAATGCATAAACATGCAACTTTTTTAATGCTTAAAAAAGTCTGAGTTTGTACGTATTTATGATTATTTTATTGTTATTTCCCTGCTAAAGAAGTTTTATTTAAAATCTCCCACTATTTACAGATTTGCACTAATGACGGTATGCTCAATGCTACCGAAACAACTGTCTATGCAATTTTTATTATTTCCAAGACTTTTGTGTGTTTATCTTACTCGCAGTCTAACTCGTATACAACGAGTCCTGATGTACATAGTTTTTCCTCTAAAGTGCTGTGCAAGTGTTGCAGGAACACAATGTATGTATGTATGTATGAATACCATGTAGTGCAAAAAGGTATGCAAGATGTATGTTTATAAGCTGTGTATGTTTTATGTAGTGGAAAATGCCAGTATGTAAACTGGTGTTCGCGTGTGAAAAAAATACTCTATATGTAAAATAAAGAATTTTTAGATTGACTACTGAAAAATTATTCTGGCGGGAGTGTTGGTGAATGAAAAGATTGATATACAACTTGACAAAGTAATTATTTGTTTGATTGATTTAAAAATAAAAATAAATTAAATTTTAAACTTATATTCTCTGTTCCAAGTAAACAAAATGCCTCAATAAAGCAATTTTATGTATCGTATTATTTATCTTATATTAGTTTATAAAAATACTTATCATAAAAGATGACAAGCAAAAAATAAAAAATAAATAAATAATAAAAATAGATTTATATTCTTCGAAAATGCCTCGTATATTTTTATTAAGAGTACATTATTTTATCTAGCAGTAAATAATTCAATGACATATCAAGTTGTTTCATTCCGAAAACTTGTTTAAAAAAAAATAATTAAAACATATAAACATTGTCATTAACTTAAAATTTACTTGCGAACAAAATGTACTTGAGCTACTTACATTAATTTCATCCGTCTCGTTCCTTTTTAATTAATCTAGTGTCACTTTTACTTCCAAAAACTTTTTCGTAAATTAAAGTTTTGAATTAACACGATACACTTTTCCTCCCCTCTTGCACCTAACCCACCTGGAAAGATTAAAAAAAAAAGAGTAGAGAGAGATCAGAAATTAATTTTCGTTTCATTAAACCAATTAGTTCGGTAGCAGAAATTAAAAAGAAAGAAATTCATTGAAGAACGGAATTAAAATTTCACATGCTGCACTGTGAATGTCGTTTCTGAAATGGCGCTTTGTCATAATTCTTCATTAGGTATTAGATCCCTAATTAATTTGTCGAGGACGGTTCTTCGGTAGCAGCTGTTCAGTTTTATAAATTCAGAAGTACTCTTTTAATTCAAGTTCATATATTCATAGGTTTCGAGGATATGCTTATAATTAAAATGCGAAAGTAAATTTAGTTTTTGAAACAGTATGGTTATGACGAATTTCTCTAGCAAGAATTATCTTTTAATTTTTCGACGATGAATTCCTAGGATTTATTTTTAAAAGCTATTAACAAGCTAAGTTATTTATTTTATTTATTGTAATAACATTTTATGAAGGTTTTTTTTCCCCTTTTAACATTCTTTTTCAAAATTATTTTCTGTAAATTTATATATGTATTGAAAATCTCTTCAAACATTGCAGCAGATGTAACCAAATATCACTTGAAGAACTAGAAAAAAGATTATATATATATATTGAAAACCTTTTCAAACATTGAAGAAGATTAAACCAAATATCAAATGAAGAACTAGAAAAAAGGTATAGTGAAAACCTTTTCAAACATTGAAGAAGATTAAACCAAATATCACATGAAGAAGTAGAAAGAACATGAATAAAGATTTATGAAAAAATTAAGCAGTATTTAATCAATACATACGGCTTCAATACTTTTTCAAGGGCGTAGATTGAATGTTGTTTACAAAATAGGTGTTATTTCTGTTATACTGTATGCAAATTGCTAAAACTTTACAGTATGCTATGCCCAATAGCACCCAGAAGACCTGAAAATAATTTAAAATTCAAAGGGAAAGAGGAAAAACCAAGTGATAAACACACTTTTATTTCAACAATCACCAATTACTGAATAAACAACTATCCCTTAGATTAATTGTTAAAAAAAAAAAAAAAAAAAAACTATTACTCACTCGACATTCTCAAAACACACTGAAAACAGCTTAACCACCAAAGCCATGAGGCTGAATACAGTTAAATTTACAGTTAATTAGAGTCGTATTTATCTACTGAACTAATAAGTAAATAAAATTTAGTTTCAACTGTTTCTGCTAATTTTAAAAACTAATAAACCTTAAATTTAAAAATAAAAATAAAATAAATTTATTTGATTAAATTTTAATTTTTTAACTTACATTAATTTGAGATACGTAAATGTGCAATTCAAAAGTAACATGCAGAGGTAGAATTCTTTTCTATAGATGCAAGAGAGCAAGACAGTGAGGAATGATAGTGCCCTCTGTTAGAGTGAAATAATAAAAAAAAAAAAAGTAATGACCCGCATTTTTTTTTTTTTTTTTTTAATGAAACCTAAACAAATGGTAGTTTTTAGTTTTCCTATTAGAGAATTGAATACTTAATGAAAAACACCATGCAGTATGTAATTAAAAGTTACTAATTAATACTCAAAATCTGAGAAAATTTCTTTAGATAGCCGGACTATTTTTTTTTTTTTTTTTAAATATATATATATCTTACGAATTTTAAAAATTAATTAATTTGAAAGTCAAAAATGAAGTATTAAAAACTATTAGAAGTTTATTATTATTATTATTATTATTTGTTTAGATTTAAATGTTAAAATTTAAATTTAGAATCCATAAAGCAATAAGATTTTTTTTTTTTTTTTTTTTTTTTTTAATCATGTGTGCATGAGTGTGTGTAATAAGCAAATACCAAATCAAGAATTAGAAGAAATTAGAAATAAGATTTAATTATTAAATTTACTAGAAATTTAGGTTTATATACATATATAGGTATTTAAATATATTTTGATTTTATGTAATGATTCACATTTTCATAGTGTTTATTTTTAAATATATACTATCGGAAATCATTCAACAGATATTTCAATATTTTAAATTTCACAATTCATAATAAGAAATAAGAAATTCGTGAATTAGAACTATACAAACTTTATCCTTTAATTTTTGAACGATGAATTTCTGGGATTTATTTTTAAAAGCTTTTAATAATCTATATTATTTTTTATTTATATTCATATTTTACTTACATTTATTCTTTCTTTATTTTTTATTTAGATATCTTTTTTATTTTATTCATTGTCGTAACATATTTTATGAGTTATTATTTATTTATTTATTTTTCCAAAATTATTCTCTATAAGTATTTAGGTATTTAGGTATTTTAGGTATAAGTATTTATTATAGGTATTTAGGTATTTAAATGTATTTTGATTTTATGAAATGATTCACATTTTCATGGTGTTTTATTTTTAAATATGTATTATCGGAAATCAATTCAATAGTTCATTTCAATCGTTTAGATTTCACAATTCATAATAATAAATTAAAAATGCTTTAAAAAGAACAATATAAACTTTATTTTTTAATTTTTCGACGATGAATTCTTGCGATTTATTTTTAATAGGCTATTAATAAGTTATGCTATATTTATTTTATTTATTTGTTTGTAGTAACATTTTTTACGAGTTATTTTTCAAACATAACTTTTTAAATCACTTTTTATAAGTTTTTTTTTTTTTTTTTTTTTTTTTTAAAGAAATATTTAGATTTTTAAATATATTTATATTTTATGTAATAACAATCATTTTTATATTGGCTCATATTTTAAATATCTATCATCGGAAGTCATTAAATAGCCATTTCAATATTTGAAATTCGACCGTTTATAATGCAACATTACAAAAATTGTAATATTACTGGATGAAGTTTCAGCTAATTCTGAGTAGAATTTAGTTGTGAGAAGAAGAATTACAGTTCATTATGCCTAATTCTATTGAAATTGACTCTAATGTAATTTCATCATATTCAGGTTTGCTACGTTTCCAGAACCAGTAATTTTATATAGTAATCAGCTTTAATATGTTTTCAGATTAAACCATACAAAAATAATGGTTCTAAAAAGTACGGACCATAACAACCTTGTTTATTCTAAGTTCAGTTGATCTATAAAAGCGAGTTTTCAGAATAACTATTTTCCTTTTTTCAATTATTATTTCTCATATACTATTTTTATAAATCAATAACTGTACGATAATAACAATTATTATTGCTAATTTTTACGTAAAGATTCAAATATATGTGAATTTTAAGTTTGTGAGCAATAAAAGGAACATTTTAAAATAAAAATACAAATGTTTGATTATTTATATAAAGGAAAAAACATTTTAATAACGCTAGCATTTATTAATGTATTATTTTCTATACACCAATATATTAACAAATATATAATAAAATAGTTAATATGACATTGCAGGAGACAAACCTACTAATAAAGATTTTTCAAATAAATGAGCAAGTAAATATTTTATTACAAATATTACTTGATTAGTCTTTGAGAACTTTAAATAAATTTTAGCAATTTGTTCATGATAAATATTTGAAATATATATATTATTTTTTTTTTTTTCTAAAAAACATTTAATTTTTTTTTACATCGTCTTATTTATTTAATAATTTTTATCTCAATTTTTTAAATTTTTGCTGTCTACATTAACTAATTTTTTTTTCTCTGTTTAATATATTCTTTCAGTTTCAGTTTATCTTTAGTTCTTAAATGAGCTCTGAAATGAAAAAAGAATAAGAAGTTCATTTCCATGACTCACTTCCCTTTTCAGAAATTGAATTAAAAGAATAAGTTGCACCTTGAAAAGAATAAGTTACAATTTGAAATTGCAATCACAAGATTTTAACCTTTGATGTTTTTAAATAATTTTTATAATAATATTTTTAAAAGATTATTTTTCTAAATAATATATATATATATATATTATTTTATTTGATTATTTACTTAATAATTATTTAATTCCTATTTTTTAATACTATACTCAACATTAATTGGAAATTTTTATCTCTACTTAATATATCTTTCCAAATTAATCCGTATTTCTAATATATGGACTCTAATTTTAATGAGAGAGAAAAAGTTCATTTCTATGACTAACTTCCCTCTTTAGAAATTAAATTAAACCAGTAATTCATCATTAGAACGCCCATTTCTAATTAAATCGTCTGATAACCTTCTCTGTCGCAGCTGTTTCGCTGTTCTATAGCAAAGGGTGAACATGTTCACAGCCGCGGTGTTATGACCCTCAGTGACTGGAAGCTTAGAATCAATGGCTATTTGATGGACAACCCAGATGTCATTTAGATCCCCGCTAGGGACTGTATATCACTATCACTAAAGTTAGATTTTTTTCTCCCTTCTTTGACAGTCTTTTATATCTTTCTCGATGTACCAGAAGAATCGTAATGTTGTATTCTTTTGGAACTAAATCAATTTTTGCGATAGCGAATTCTTTATTGCCCAACATTTTTTTTTTTTTTTTTCTTTTTAATAATAATAATTTTAATTTGTGTATTTGCTTGTAATAAAAATGGAATATGATAATTTTGATAATATAGATTTTTTACCAATTTTTTATAGATTGGAATTATTATTATTATTATTATTAATATTATTAAGTTCGGTGTGAGAAAGTTTTGTAAAACGCACAAAGGAACTTAAAAAAAAAAAAAAAAGTTTAAGAAATATCCATCAGGTGGCACTTTTTATGTAAAAATTGCAATTTTAACAAATCGAATCACCTACACGGAATCAATATTTACCGAATAAATGTTTAAACTATTTGCACATTATGTAAAAATCCTTTCCTTTTATATTTTGCGTTTTTCTGTACCAAGCGCCACCAAGTGTATATTGTGAACTTATCATTATTATTACTTTGGTGTATCTCATAAATCCTTTACATACAAATTTGGTAGCAATTGACTGTTTTTTTTTTTTTTTTTTTTTTTTTTTTTTTTAATACAATCTTTTATTAATGTGGTATAAAAATTTTACTACAAAGCCTTTTTTTTTAAATATCAGTTTCTGAAAGTTGTTTTATGACTGTTTTAAACACTGAACTTAATGGTTCTTTGTTTTCGTTTCATTTTAATTAGTTAACGATTAGTCAAAAAAACATTTTGTAAATAACTTGACACCATGCTATTGCGAAAATATTTTAGATTGCATCTCTACATTTCACAGTGCAATTTGAAAAGCTATTATAAATCTTAAAATCTTACATATATTTAGAAAGTATCAACTTTTCATAGATACATATAGTTTTAATCAGTTTCAGTTTACAGTTTTATTTCCACTACAAAAAGCTTTCTAACTTGAAGAAATTAAAAAAAAAAAAAAAAAAAAAAATTAAAATTAAAATTAAGAAAAAAAAATTAAATGGTTTAAAATGCAAAACGACTTAGAACAATTTGCGGAGCACTTTATTTCTTTTATATTTATGTAAAATAATCTCTTTTGAAAAGTCTTTTAAAAAAAGAGAGAGAAGAAAAATGTGTCCTCGCTGGTGTTGAAATGTATTACCTAAATTGAAGAAATAGCGATTTTTGTAAAATTCGTAAAAAATGAACATTTCTGTAAAAATTACTAAGAAATGTTCTGAGAAATGTCATCTTGAAATTTCATTTAAATAACTTATTTATGTATTTCGATTAAATGGAATGCTTCTACTCTGAAGCCTGCTTGCTCATATTTGCAAATCAAAATAAAATTGCTGTTACCAACTTCAAATAAATAAATTTTAAATATATTTTTCCCTTTAAGAATCCTATTAATTAAAATTGCATTTAGAATAGAAACTGACAGAAACAATCTCAAAAAAACTTTCTACAAATTAGATAGAAATTAATTTTTTGTTCATACATTTCAGAAACTTGCTGTAACTAAATGGAGTTGCAGATAGACTTCATTTATTATTTGATGTTTTTCTTTAAAAATAAAATAATAATAAACAAAATGTAGAAAAACTAACAGATTCTTTCTTGATGCACTTCCATTTATAAATTAAACCAAAAAGCTTCCATGTCTCTGGATATTAATTTGATTTCGACCCCCTTATTTGCAAGTCTCGATATCACCATAATCTCGATTTACTTTTATTTTTTCTCTTCATGGAAATTTCTCCTGTCTTTATATCCCTTTCCTACCCTTCTCCCAACCCCATCTTCAAAAATCGTCGTATCGGGCAAGAGGTGTTCTCACTTTTCTTAATGTCTTGGGCTACTTACAACTAATGAAACTTTAATGGAGAGTGGAGAAGCACTCGACGTCTTTACGGCAGATGCTGTTAATGCATTCTCATATGTATTCATATTCAGCTTTCTCTTTTGACTTGCCTCGTAAAACAAATCCTTGATCGAAAATGGCGCAAGTCAAGAACGGGACCTTAGCCCGGCTATTGTCTGTTTATGAAACGGTTCGCCAGATGCAATGCATTTATTGACATTGTTAGCATTGTGTAGGTTGCCAAAAACGGATTATTTTGGATACAAACGTAGATGAAGATTGAATTGTTATTAAAAGGATAATTATTCGTTGAAAGGTTAATTTTATTTTTATGCTGTTAATTGCTTTAATGCATCAATGTGAAGTTTTTTCTTGAACTGGTTCTTGATGGTGTAGTTAAATATTTACTCATTGTTCCTTTAATAGAGTGATTAAGTATCATAAGTATTTAATTTTCTAAAGCTTCTATATATCATTACAAAGCACTTTAGGGAATAATGAATTACTTTTAAATGGAAGTAGTTTTAAACTACTTGATAAAATTGATTTAATATATATATATATATATGTATATATATGGTTTCAGTAAAGTATGGACACTACTTTTTAAGTTATAAGTGTGTGAATATTTACTTTAAGTTATTCTACCAAGTGATGGTTAGTCCAATAATTTATCAGACAATTAGGACTAAGTTCATTATACAATAAGAATATTTTGAATGAATTCGAAAATTCTTTAACAGTTATCAATTGCACTATTAGTTTTAATTACATCTCCATTGTAAATTTAGAGTATAAAAAGAGAAAAATTAAATGTACAATGCACATTATTTAATAACGTTAGAGAATAATGAATATAATCTCTATAAATTAACATTATAAAATGTAAAAAGACGCAAAAATTGCATCGGGTTAAAACAACTAAGCACAATCTTCCCTGGCATAAAATCTAAGCCTAAGTGCAGCTTGGAAGGAGCATGAGCAATGCATTATTGCATTTCGAAATTCATTAATTTTAAGAAATATAAAATAATTACATTACAATAAATATAATGACACTTTTTAACACTTTCCAAAAAGGTTGAAAAGTCTTAATGACTTCGGTTTATCTGTCTGTCTGTTCGCCTGTTTGTCCATGCTCTAAGTCCCGTAAATATTCATAGAATTTCTCGAAACTGATATACCATCTCTGGTTTGTGCACTGGAACACCTGAAATTATTCCAAAGCATTTCGTTCTACGGGAGGTATTTCTATAAACCGAATTTTAATAACTTTACTTTGCACAAATAATAATGAAATTGAAACATGTTATTCATATGCATAAAAGAATGCTTTCTATAGAATATGGTATGATTAGCATTAGATTTACAGGGCCACACAAATTATTCAGTTACATTAAGGGCTAATATTGGAAATTTGCTGGAATTTTATTTTCGTATATATTAAATATTTAAAAAACTTTCTAATAATTTTTAACTGTGAATGATTGCAATTTGTGTATCTAACTATCTGATTGTCCATCTTTCTATCTGTCTGTCTTCCCACCCCCAGTGTCCTTAAATATTTTCAGAAATTTTAAAAATTTATATAGGTTATTCAAGATGACTATGGAATGTTTCCCATTTAAAATGGCATTAATAGGTCCTGTACAACTGGTTTCCGTACAAGGATACCCAAAAAAATTCCAATGCATTACGTTTTAGAACAGGCATTTTTATAAATCACTTTTAAATAATTTTCTACAGTAAAAATCATGAAGAAATTGACATTTATTGTTAATATGCTAAAATGATGTTTTGTATTGAATATTATATAGGTAACCTTCAGATTTACAGGGCTACACTAAAATATTCAGATACATTAAGGACTGCAATTAGAATCTCATGGCTGTATTTTCTTTTGCGTTAATCATTTCAATGTTTAAGAGAGATTATGAATACAATTAGTCGATTCACATGCCTTTCAGTCCTTCTGTCTGTTTGTTATGCGATAACGTAGGCAAAGGATATTGAAAGTTATACAACAAATACGTACATTTGGAAAGCGTTAACAATCAATGCGTACCACATGATTTTTTCGTTCTTGTTTTCATATTATGTTATTCTGCTTTTATTCTTAAGACGTATGAAATTCTTAAAAGTCAAGACCTTAGCGGACCGAAAAAATGAATTTATTTATTTATGCTATTAATTAGTCGTTTATTAGCTATATTTTACTAAAAACAACGTTAAACATTTCTCTTAATTAAAAATTGTTATGAAGGAAGAACTTCAGTTACTTTAAATATATGTTTATCTTTACTGATTACTTTCTTAAAGCAAGTTTTCTACGCTTTGAATCATCTTGTAATTTCATATTTTTAAATACAGAATGACACACGTGATGAAAAATAATACGATATTCTAAAAGAAACAGTATTTAAATATCAATTAAGATATTTTATTTGCATGAAAAAAAAAAAAAAAAAAAAAGAAGAAAAAAGCTTTTTCAATCAAATTATTTTTTTATTTTGGTGATATTGAATTGGAGCTTAAAATTTATTTTTTTTAAAAATGAGGAGAAAACAAGCTGTTACTAAAGTTTATTTAATATATTTCAAAATACTACCATGTTAATCATCCTTGAAGAAAGCTTTCCGGCATTCTCATCATTTTGATAGTAAAACTAATTTTACAGATAAAGTTTACTTTTGAAAGATGTAATCTGAGTTTACGATCACAAATGAGATTAAGCACAAATTTGGTTATGGTATAGAACTTTGTAATTAAAATAATTGCACTCAAATTAAGATAATATTTTGGATTTAAAATAATAAACATCAGTGCTGAATATCATTCAGTATTTCAAAATATAATTTTAATCGCCCTTGAAGAAAACTTCTTTGCAGGGACATTATCGTGATTGTAAAACTGGTTTTACAGGTGGAGTAAACGAAATGTTTGCCTTTGAAAGATGTAATCTGGGTTTGCATTCATAAATGAGACTAAACACAACTTTGTTTTTGGTATAGAACTTCGTATTTTTAATGATTGCACTCAAATAAATTTAAGGTAATATTTTCCAGTATTTTAAAATAATAAACATCGATGCTGAATGTCATTCAGTACTTCAGAATAAATTTTAATCGCCCTTGAAGAAAGCTTCTTTGCAGTGACATTATCGTGATTGTAAAACAGGTTTTACAGGTGGGGTAAACGAAATGTTTGCCTTTGGAAGATGTAATCTGGGTTTGCATTCATAAATGAGACTAAACACAACTTTGTTTTTGGTATAGAACTTCGTATTTTTAATGATTGCACTCAAATAAATTTAAGGTAATATTTTTCAATATTTTAAAGTAATAAACATCGATGCTGAATGTCATTCAGTACTTCAGAATGTAATTTTAATCGCCCTTGAAGAAAGTTTCTTTGTAGTGACATTATCGTGATTGTAAAACTGGTTTTACAGGTGGGGTAAACAAAATGTTTGCTTTTCAAAGATGTAATCTGGGTTTACATTCATAAGTGAGAAAAAACACAACTTTGTTTTTGGTATAGAACTTTGTATTTTTAATGATTGCACTCAAATAAATTTAAGGTAATATTTTTCAATATTTTAAAGTAATAAACATCGATGCTGAATGTCATTCAGTACTTCAGAATGTAATTTTAATCGCCCTTGAAGAAAGCTTCTTTGTAGTGACATTATCGTGATTGTAAAACTGGTTTTACAGGTGGGGTAAACAAAATGTTTGCTTTTCAAAGATGTAATCTGGGTTTACATTCATAAGTGAGAAAAAACACAACTTTGTTTTTGGTATAGAACTTTGTATTTTTAATGATTGCACTCAAATAAATTTAAGGTAATATTTTTCAATATTTTAAAGTAATAAACATCGATGCTGAATGTCATTCAGTACTTCAGAATATAATTTTAATCGCTCTTGAAGAAAGCTTCTTTGCAGTGACATTATCGTGATTGTAAAACTGGTTTTACAGGTGGGGTAAACAAAATGTTTGCTTTTCAAAGATGTAATCTGTGTTTACATTCATAAGTGAGATTAAACACAACTTTGTTTTTGGTATAGAACTTTGTATTTTTAATAATTCCAAAAGTAATGTTTTTCAATATTTTAAAATAATAAACATAGATGCGGAATGTCATTCAGTATTTCAGAATATAATTTTAATCGCCCTTGAAGAAAGCTTCATTCAGTGACATTATCGTGATTGTAAAACTGGTTTTATAGGTGGGGTAAACAAAATGTTTGCTTTTCAAAGATGTAATCTGGGTTTACATTCATAAGTGAGATTAAACACAACTTTGTTTTTGGTATAGAACTTTGTATTTTTAATAATTCCAAAAGTAATATTTTCCAGTATTTTAAAATAATAAACATAGATGCTGAATGTCATTCAGTATTTCAGAATATAATTTTAATCGCCCTTGAAGAAAGCTTCTTTGCAGTGACATTATCGTGATTGTAAAACTGGTTTTACAGGTGGGGTAAACGAAATGTTTGCGTTTCGAAAATGTAATCTGGGTTTACATTCATAAGTGAGATTAAACACAACGTTTTTTTTTTTTTTTTTTTTTTTTTTTGCTACAAAACTTTGTATTTTTAATAATTCTAAAAGTAATATTTTTCAATATTTTAAAATAATAAACATAGATGCTGAATGCCATTCAGTATTTCATAACATAATTTTAATTGCTCATTGAAGAAAGCTTCTTTGCAGTGACATTATCGTGATTGTAAAACTAGTTTTGCAGGTGGAGTAAACGAAATGTTTGCCTTTGGAAGATGTAATCTGGGTTTACATTCACAAATGAAATAAAAAACAAATTTTGCTTTTGTAGAACATTGTACTTTTAACAATCATACTTAAATTGAGAATAAGAAAATACGTTTTTATATTTCAAAATAAAAAACGTCGATGATGAATGTCATTCAGTATTTCAGATCATATTTTTAATCGCCCTTGAAATAAGCTTCTGTGCATTGGCATTATCGTGGTCGTAAAACTAGTTTTATAGGTGAAGCAAACGAAACGGTTGCTTTTGAAAGGTCTATTCTGAATTTACTTTCATAAATGAAGCTAAATACAGTTTTTATTTTTGAAGTAGATAAAAGCTTTTTTTTTTTTTTTTTTCAACACGAATTTTTTACTAATTTCGTCAAATGTTGAAAATTGTCTTTATAATTAGTGACTAGGATTGCACAGCGCAAATGTCTCAAAATTCACTTGAAAATTGGAAATTTTATATATAAAAATATTTTATTATATTCAAGGCCTGATACCCATTGAAATTTTATAATTTGTGAGCTTAATATTCTTTCTATTAACATGAAAAATGTTATAAGTTTGAAATCTTAGTCTGTCTGTTACTGGTAGTGTAGCTGCGAAACAAATAAACCGATACCAATGCAGTTTTTTTTTTTTTTTTCAGTCTAGATTTTACAGAAAAATAATATTTCATTAAGACCAAGTGTAATTTAATTTAATTTTTTTGTTTATTTATATATTATTATTATTAAAGCGAGTTTTACACAAGTTTTCTGCAAAAATGTTTGAAAGAAGGTAATATTGCTATTAAATATCACCTTTTCTTTGTTCTTTCTTTCTTTATTTTTTTTTTCCGTATTAAATTATACCAATCAAAGTTATAATTACTTTAATTTTCCATGTTCTAAAATAATCTTTAACTGCAATTACATACTTCCGAGCATATTTGGAAACCTCTTTTTTTTTTTTCCATCACGCACTTGCGTGTTCCACTGGCATTCCTGGAAAAATCCAGATTACAGGAATAAAATTCGAAATAGCATTAACTCCTATAGCCATTACGAAATACTGAAAATAGGGTTATAGCAAGGGGAAATGTGTATGTATAATCCAGAAGTCGTAAGTTGTCTTCTCCTGTTGGTCCATTACCATTTCCGGGATCGAGTGGCAAACGATCTCATTAAGTACCGGAAACCGAAACTTACACTCCTGTAATCGGCAGCATTTCTCAAAATTGTAGGGATTTTTCTGGGCGAAGAAAGATATTTCTTTCTTTCTTTTTTTTTTATTCCCTTTTCAAAATGAAGGATTTTGAAGCAGTAATGTTGAAGAAAATCCTTACGATCGGTAATGGCCTTATTAAATTGTTTTTATTTTTGAAGCAAAAGATTTAAGTTAAAATATTATTGCTGTTTTACTCGACGCTATATTTTAGTTTTTTTTTTTTTTTTTTTTTTTTTTTGTGAAATATATATATATATATTATTTAATGGAAAGTTTCTTTTTAATATTAATTTATTTATACTTCACTTTGGAGGTATTTTTTGAAAGCAATAAAGAATTCGATTAAAACATTTTTAATACATATTTATTTATTCATTTGAAACTAACTAGTTCAAAGTAAAATATTATTGTTATTTTTACCTTCTTTATTACATTCTGGAATCTCTTCGAAAGATGTTAATTTGAATAATTAATGTATTGTTAAATTGTAAATTGTATACTTATTAATGCGTTTTTACAAGTTTTTCCTTCAAACTGTTCAGCAGCTGAAAAATTCGAATGGGATATCCAGTTATATTATACATGCAAGAGACCGGCTGTTTTGATGTTTTTCGTTTGTATAAAATTGATTGGATGATTGATTTTTCAGAATGATTTTTTAAAATAATGGCTTGTACATATGCAACACATGTGTACAAAAAAATATAAATATATATATATTTATATCGCAATAAAGTGCTAGAGAATGTTTTATTGCCTTAATACTTTAAAAATGATTATATATGATTTAGTATTAGTATACATTTCATCTAAAAATTTATTACAATATAAATATAATAAAATTTCGGGGTATTCTTGCGATACATTTTTATTATACTTTTATTTATGTATCAGTTTCAATTTCTAGCCAATTTCCTATTTTATAACGTCTTTATGTTTCTACCAATTGAAAATTCTTTTTGTAATATGTCAAGGTAGTTATTTAAATTAACCTCTGTTATATTCTGATCTCTCGATTAGACTGTTTGTCTATATATTTATTAATTCTAATATCTCTATGTCGTATGTCTAATTCTATAGATATATATTTTTTTCTTGTAAACGTTATGTGCGTAATATAATTCTTAGAACCTTATGCAATTATATTCGTTTGTTTCATATTCAAGTGTATAAGGCTTACAAATAACTTATACAAATAACAATATACAATATACAATATTTCAAGTGTATCAACCATGAATTTTTTGAAATTTAATCATATATTTGATCAATGATTGCGATTTATATTTTTCCATTTCTTGATATAAATTACTTTTTTTTTTCTTTTATCCACAGTATGCGTTTTTCTTGATTTTAAAGAGGGGAGGAGGAACATGCTTATATTACAGTTGAGAAAAAATTGCGGTAACACCCTCTGTAAAAAATTTATGTCGAAATGTGACGCCTCACCTAACATGCCATGAAATTGCTCACAGATGAAAATTGTCTTTTATCCACATAAATTTTATATCCCTATGTTAGAAATTTGACACCAGCGATTTCCTCACTGAAGCCCCGTGCCTTTAGCAAAACACATTAATTTTCTTTGAGCTTCAAATGCATCGCTTCGCGGTTTAAAAGCGCACAATGAGCTTGTTCCCTCCAGCGACAAGATAAGATTTAAAAGGAATGTTTCAAAGTTTTTTGGGATGCGATCGCTCTCAAAAAGTGAAAAACACCACTTTTGCTGGTGGCAACTAGGGGAAGTTGGGTGATGGGGAAAAACTGAATTCAGTTTTTTTTATTATTATTCGCTGTCACAACAGAAAAAATTATTTTCTATTTTAAAATTTATTGGTGGCTGAAGTCTAGAGAAGTCCTTTTCATAAATAACATCTTACATCTTTTTTTTTTTTTTTTTTTTTTTAGAATTAAAATAATAATAATAATAATAATAATAATAATAATAGTATTTTAAAAACTAACATGTATGTAACAATAAAAAATCAGCTGGTGCATTACTTTTTTTTTTTTTTTTTTTAATCTTTTCAGTGTTAAAAACTTAAAATTTCAGTGTTAAAAACTTAAGCTGTCTGAAGAGGAAAAAACAGATATCAGTACTTATCATTACCATAAATATAGTGATTTACATAGGTCTATCACCCTCATGTTATAAAGCAAAGATTTTTGATGCAGATTTTTTTTTTTTTGGATTAGCCGTTAGTAGATATGAAACCATGAAACTCGGCAATAGTAATAAATTAGAATGTTGATGAATTTTCAAAATGTCGAAATATTGCGTGGCTTTTAATTGTTCTAGTAAATATATGAAAAGAAATGGGATAAGTTTTCATCAGTAAGTTTTATTTGACTAATTTACGAAAAATATAATTTTATAATCAATTGCTTTGTTATTATTATGAAATTAATACTGTTTTCATATTTAGTGGAATTTTTTTTTTCTTAATTTTAATATTTTATATTAGTAAGTAATATGGAATTTTCAAAATTCTTTTAAATATATAGCTAGCAACGGTGTAAGTAAAGCCCGCTAGTTTAAATATATAAAAAAAGTTTAACTTTATCAATTAACTAAGTCAATTGATATAGTAAAAAAAAAAAAAAAAGAAAAGAAAAAAAGAAAAGGAAAGAAAGAAAAAGAAAAATGAATTTTAAACTGTATCTGGAGCTTTTAATTCACATTTAGTACATAAATTATTCATAAAGTTTATTTGCTAAATTATCCGTGTGTAAGTTGTGACTCTTTTTTTTTAATTATTTTATTAATAGGTTAAAATGTTATATTTCATAACCTTTATTTATATTCTTAAATTACTAATTAGAAAGACACAAGAGCATGTTATTTTTAGCCTTCCTTGTTGCAACAATGAAAACATGATTAATGGTGTCTTTGTAATAAGGATACAACAACATATGATAATTTCAAATAAGGCACAATTTAAAGCTATTAATTCTGAAAAACATTTGAAAATTTCGTTTTTTAACAGAGCCATTTTTAATTTTTGTTTTGGTTGAGCATAATGAAGTTGCGCTTCAAAAACTGAAGCAGGAACTATTATTTTGATTTATGAATAGGATGAATTTGTAAAATCTAGTTTTCAGCCCTATTCGCTTCTCCCAACTTCACTACTATTACTACTAGAAATATCTATATAACTCAAATGAAGATAAGTTACATAAAAACTAATTTCTTTTATTTTGAGCTTTAAATAAAAGGGAAGATACACTTGGTACTTAACTTTCACTTAGCAAAACTTAAAACAGATCTTAATCTTAAAGAATTAATAATTAATGTCTTACCAGAATTGCAGTAAAAGTTGATAGCCTCAATTTCTAATTCGGCATGAGACGCGTCATCGCACTGTTTTAACTTTTAGAAAAATTCATAGATTTTACAAATTGTAATGGACGACATGACTCTCTGACGTCATTCGACGACTTGATAACGATTTTCTTTCATTTAATCTATAGGAGTATTGATTTAACCCCAAACAGTGGAATATAGCCAATCATAGGGCAGATTTTCCCCACAAACATTGAAAGTTTCGCCTCGATCTAGTCTTCTATTGAAACTCACGATCCAATGACACAGTCCAGAAGCACAGTTCCCTGATTTCGAAAGTTTCTTTTTAAAGTATAAACTGCAGAAAACACTTCACTTCATTTTCTCTAAAATATCTATTCTTAACATACCGACACTCAACTGAACACCAAAATCTTCGCAACTTCTTATAACATTTTTCACCTTTCCACTGGAACCAAACGCCAAGCTAAACTAAGTAGAATATCAACCTTCCGTAACACTAACCCAACTCTTCCATGGACAACTTTACACTTTCCCCAAGACCATCGCCAGCTAAAACTAGATTCGGCTGGTAACCTTATCTAACCTAACACTCCATGGACAACATCAGCGCGATTTTGAGCACTTGAACTCGACAGGAATTGAAGAGGCTTCACATCCTTACAAATTATTATTTTGACACAATAAATAAATAGATTATAAAATTTAACTAGTATGTTGTGGCCACCACAAGACTTTCTTCTATATTTACCTATACATATTCAATCAGTAACAATATTAAAAAAAAAAAAAAAAAAAAAAAAAGTACGGATTTTTTTTTTTTTTTTTTTTTCTGTTTTTTTTTTTTTTTTTTTTTTTTTTTTTTGTTAAAAGTGAAAAAAATCGATAACTTTGTTTTAAATTATCACAGATTTATAGTTCAACCATTCGTTTTAAAGGTATTGACGAGACCTTTCGAAAGATACCCATCTTGAAAATTTATCCCCCCCGGGGGGGTACTTCCCCCCCAGGGGGGGGAAGCGATGCCCCCCCCATGCAGAAAAATTTTTTCCTAGTTACATACTACTATTATCAATAATTCATATTAATTTTACAATCACAAGTTTAAAACAACTCTAATTATGCACATTTATACGAATTTTTGTTAAAAGTAAAAAAAATCGATAACTTTGGTTTAAATTATCACAGATTTATCGTTCAACCATTCGTTTTAAAGGTATTGACGAGATCTTTCGAAAGATACCCATCTTGAAACTTTGCCCCCCCCCGGGTGGGAACTTCCCCCCCCCGGTGGGGGGGGGGGGAACCGATGCCCCCACATGCACAAAAATTTTTTCCTAGTTAACTACTACTATTATCAACCTGATCTTTCGAAAGATACCCAATGTGAAAATTTACCCCCCCTGGGGGGTATTTCCCCCCTAGGTGTGGGAAGCGATGCCCCCCCATGCAGAAAATTTTTTTCCTAGTTACATACTACTATTATCAATAATTCATATTAATTTTACAATCACAAGTTTAAAACAACTCTAATTATGCACATTTATACGAATTTTTGTCCTATGCTGCCATGTTAAAAATTTAGATAAAATGCTATCACAGTGCCACCTGTTGAGCTATTGATCCCCAAACATAATCAGCACCAGTTTATGTCGGGGACCAACTAAATACCAAGTTTGGTTAAATTTCGTTAAAAAAAAAAAAAAAAAAAAAAATTGCGATATTTTTCTAAGTTTTTTTTTGTTAAAAGTAAAAAAAATCGATAACTTTGGTTTAAATTATCACAGATTTATCGTTCAACCATTCGTTTTAAAGGTATTGACGAGATCTTTCGAAAGATACCCATCTTGAAACTTTGCCCCCCCGGGTCGGAACTTCCCAACCGATGCCCCCACATGCACAAAAAATTTTTCCCAGTTAACTATTACTATTATCAACGAGACCTTTCGAAAGATACCCATCTTGAAAATTTACTTCCCCGGGGGGGATTTTCCCCCCTGGGGGGGGAACCGATGCCCCCCCATGCACAAAATTTGTTTCCTAGTTAACTACTACTATTATCAATAATTCATATTAATTTTACAATCGTAAGTTTAAAATAACTCTCATTATGCCCATTTATACGGTATTTTGTCCTATGCTGCCATGTTAAAAATTTGCATAAAATGCGATCACAACGCCACCTGTTGAGCTATTGATCCCCAAATCTAATGGGCACCAGTTCATGTCAGGGTGCAACTAAATACCAAGTTTGGTTAAATTTCATTCATTGGTTCGTGAGATACAGCGTCCACAAAAAAATGATACAGACACACAGACAGACAGACACACAGACAGACAGACAGACACACAGACAGACATTTTTTAAAAACTATCAATTCGTGTTCAGGACATCCCAAAACGTGTAGATCCGTCAAAAAACGGAGGTCGAAAATTTTCGCGAATCCAATACTTTCTCTATATTACATATAGAAGAAAGTAAAAAAGAAGATTAATTGACAGGTTTTCCGCATGGCGGTAATTATTGAGTTAACTTAAAGGTTGAATATTTTATATATATTCCAAAGAATGGAAAAAAAAGAAAAGAAAATGTAGTAAGTATTGTGTAGCATCTGATGCAATTATTTTGCGATTTTTGGTTGTGTAGCTTGTAAGGTCGGTGTGTAGTTAAATTCACGTCAGCATGGCGCTGCAGCTAAGTTAACAAGTTGCGAAGCGCAAGTGAATAAGGAGAAGTCGTAGAAGCAAATGAAGTGAGTGGAATGGAGTAAGCTTAGATATAAAGATGGATGCGTTTTGGAGTGAAAAAGTGTGTGAAGAGGAGAGTAGGAGTGGTGGTGTTGATGAGAATAGTTCTTATGCGAGTGTTAAGCGATGGTAAAGATTTGTAGCGTTGTAGAATAGTGTAAGATTTGAGTGAAGAATTTGTCGCGCCATGGGAATCCTGCCGACGGTTCTTGTGCAAGAATAGTTCAGTGGTCGACAGAGAGCAATCGTCGACGGTATAAGTATTGGTGAGCTTAATTTGCCTTCATTTTATGCTTTGCTGAATTTATCCTCTGAAGTTATTTAAGAGTTATTTCCGGGTTAGCCCAATACCCTCCTTGATACTGAGCGTTAAATAAACTTTGTTTGTTTGTATTTTACTTTGTCTCGTGCTCTTATTGACTACTTAAGTAATTAAATTAATCTTTGAGATTATGACTGCCACAAATCCCTCCCAAGCTCTTTGGACACTTTACTTTATAAACTCGAATCTCTCTTGATGCTTCAGGTTATATCTGCTAATTTACAGCTTATGGGAATTATTAAGGAATTATAGAATTCAAAACATCTTCTTCAAAAATGCGATTGTTTTCCTGAAGGTGGAACCCTCATGTTAAAATAGATCTCTTTTAAAAAAAAAAAGAAAAGAATACATATATATATTACCTGTCTTATAAATGAAACAAATATTTCAAACCTCTTTACTAATTTTGCTTCTCTGTTTAGCTAAAAAGTAGAATTTTTCGGAAGTATTTGTTTATTCATGTATCATTCTTTATCGAAAAACAGCATTTTTGTTGTTGGTATTTAAAAAAAATTGCCAAAGTTAAGAGTATTTACAATCACAAATCTGTAAATGACAAGTAACATGTGTGACTGTAATGACTGTAAATGACAAGCTGTAAATACGCACACACGCACGCTTTAAGTGATAAATAAATTCCCAACACCGTATAATTGCCACATTAAGCAAAATGGAAGGAATGCATCTATCAGCTGAATGCATTAATTAATATATTATTAGCTTTCTAAATATTCTAAAGATTAAATAATATTTAAAGTAGTGAATTTGTTATTATTATTGAAACCTTAGTCGCATTTTAGAGGGGAAAAAAATAAATTATGTTAGCTTAAAATAATATTATACATTTCAAGCCATGCATGTTTAGAGATTTGGAGAATTTTCGTGTCAGGGTTAATGTACTTCTAGCATTTTCAAAAAATTTCTTCACATGTGGAAGTATTACCCTTCTATCCCAATGAACATCTAAACCCATTTTTAAAATTTATGTTGAGTGGAAAAGAGAAAAGAAAAAAAAAGTGATTTAACGGGGGAATTCTTACGGGGTACTTAGCGAAATAAGTTCCGTAAAAATTCGCCATTTTTCTCGACAAGAAAGACTCAATTAACTCTACCTAAATTCTCAGAAACCTCCGGCGTATTATTATATCTTGTATCTTTTTGCAACAGACACCATGTTGCCATGGTTACAATGGGCATCGCTTAAAATAATATGCTCTTGTGTCTCTCCAGTTGCTGTTTACTGCAGCCAAGGGACCGCAGCGGGGCTCCATTTTTCATAATTTGAGGGTGGAGGGAAAACTGTCCACACTCATAATCGGTAATTGGGAGCCCCCTTTTTTTTTGGATCGATGGTCCACTCTTAGTGACGTCACGTGTACACGCACACACGCACGCTACTAGTGGGATTTAGAAGT
The DNA here is from genome assembly GCA_963930645.1 of Salticus scenicus. Taxonomy (NCBI): domain Eukaryota; kingdom Metazoa; phylum Arthropoda; class Arachnida; order Araneae; family Salticidae; genus Salticus; species Salticus scenicus. The sequence continues at coordinate 173,234,055 of OZ005656.1, read as the reverse complement.
TTACTTTTGGTTAAATCGATATTCTTTTGAAGACAATGAAGAAAGTGGATTGGAAGTAACAAGAAGTATTTCAAAATCGTTAAGTTACAATATTTTTCTGATAATGACAGAAATTTTTCTAAATGTTATAATTCTTGAAAATATTTCGCTAATGAGTATTTTTTCTTTTTCTCTCTCTGTTTAATGGTGAAGATTATAAAACTGTAATAAAATATTTAATTTACAGCTATGTTCAAGATATTTTTAAAATGATTTTTCAAAAATTGTTTCGATATAACTTTGATTTAATTTTAAAATTATTGTTATTACCTAGTTATAAAGCATGGTTTGACATGCGTTTTCGGTAGTATACCATTTATCAATAAGCATTAATTTTCAAGTCAGTACATTATATGCAAATACATGTTAAAAACATAACGATTTTTATGAGAGGCATAAATATATTTTCATAAATAATAATAATAATAATAATAATTGCTTTTTAAAATAATCTTACATTAAAATAACCTATATATAGGTTTAATTGAAAATTCAACTATTACTAAAAATATGTAGCTTTTCTACTTAAATATGCACAAATGTTCATGTTTAATTTATTTACTTGTTTCACTAAGAGACATTTTTGTCTAGTAACTAGTGCAATAAAAAGAATTCTACACATTTAAAGGCTTATAAATTTTCTAGATAAGTCGCACTTCCTCTTAAAAAACTCTCTTTATTATATCTTTATTAAACTCAGTATTTGTACTTATTCAATAATATTTAAATTGAGTTTTAAAGAGCCATCTTTTTGAACGTCCTCAAGTAGTAATTTTTAATCGATTAAAAAATGCATAAATTTATAAAATAAAAAATGATCTGTTAAATAAATTCATAAAACTATTAACTGAAATAGAAAATATATTTACTTTATTTAAAAAATTAATAATTAACTAAATAAACAAAAACGTTATATGATTTCCTTAAAATTTAATTCGTTTTACTGAAAGATTTGTAGAAGTAATATGTATATACGTAAGTTCTATTATTTTACTTTAGTAAAATTGAAGTCAACAAATAGTGAAATAAAAAATTAATGTTGTTCAATTTAAACACTGATGTGACATTGTAAAGATAATGAAATTTTATTGCCGCTATAAAAATAAACAAACACTTATTTTTATTTTATTTATTTTTTTTTTTTAAATATTGCTATTTTAGTACTTTTTTCATTCCTCCTCTTTTTTTTTTCTCTAGAAGAAAAAATTTTTTTTTAAATTCCTTTAAAATGATTTTATTTATCTTTTAGTTTAATTTTGAACATTTGTAACCTGCATGATCTAATCATTATAGAGATGCTCCGTATTAAGACTGCGAAAGAAAAGACATCATATTTTTAAATATTTAAATGAATTTACAGATTACAATTTATGTTTTTATATTTAATTTTTTTTTTTTGCTTACATTTTACTTTAGCCCCACCAATGATCGAGAGGATCTACTCCTAAAACTGGTAGACGTGTGGTGCTGGATTAATATCCAGGTCCTATTCGTTGGCATTACCTTTCAGAGTTTGTCATGGTTTTCTCTGAAATTCACGTAAATATGCTCTAAAAATTCGTTAAAAATTTCCCCTAGCGGTAGGCTTCACACACTAGTCCCAAAAGTATAGACAATCGTCTTTGAATCCCATATAACGCAATAAAACACAACACTCATTTTACTTTCAACTTTCTTTGTTCTTAAATAAATAATAATAATAGAAATAATAAAAAATAATAATATAGTTAATTTGTTTAACTTTTTTTTTTCTTTCACCTGTTCAAGAAACTGAAAATATTCTCAATATTCGTAAAGTCACAAATTTAAAAAATGACTTAACTTTTCACTATTTCAATCATTTAGTTTCATTTTGCCTTTGCGGGCTCTGCTAATTTTCCTTGGGATCCACTACTAAAATTTTTAGTCTATGCTTTTTTTTTTTTTAACCCTCGCAAAGTCTTACAATATTAAATATTTCTGATATAGATATTTTGTTTGCAGCTTGCAAAAAATTTTAAAAAGGAACACTAGAATAAAAATTTTACTCTTATAATCAATATAGAATACCTTTATCTTACCTCCTAATTCTGATCTACTTATTTTCAAAAAAGTTGAAAAACAAAAAAGAGAGCAGTCGATATGCACTTAACTTCCATATTTCGCATCATATTTTCCCGATAAGTTCGATTCCACCCGATATCGACTCTCAATTTTTCAGCATGATGCTGTTTTTTTTTTTTTTTTTTTTCTTTTATTTCGTGGCGCTGTTTCATCATTTTTATTTGCGCAAGGGTAAATCTTGTGGAGCCAATGCCCCATGAAAACTTCCCCCGTTCCTACAGTTCATCCCAGATGAATCAAAGATTTTCGTGCATTTCTTTTTTCCTATTTCCCCATACTTTTTTCCTGATTTTTCTTCTTTTTACGCCAAGAAAAACACAAATTGCAAAATCAATGTGACCAAGAACTCAGGTAAAGGATTCTTGGGAGCACAATCACAAAGAAGAGTCCGATTCTTTTCCTGCGAGAAAAATGCATCTCGTCTAAAGGGTGCTGTCGCCAAAGAATTGTTTCATTCTTATATAAAATGATACAAAAAAATAATGTACCTATTTTTGCATATTTATAGAGCGCAAATGTAAAGATTTTTAGCACGAAGCAGCTAAACTTCTTTTTTTACAACCTTTTTTCTTTTCTTTTCTTTTCTTTTTTTCTTTTTTCATAATTTTATCTGTTAAGTTAATTTGATGCACTGAGAAAAAATTCTGTAACTGACATCTAGAATCTAAATTGTGGCGCTAGAAAAAATAGTTCCATGTCATCCTTATAAATTCTAGTCCCCTTGGAAAGCGAGTTCTAGAAGCACCTATTAGAATTCTAGAGCGTTTGCCTATATTCTCGAGGGCAAAGTTATTTAAAAAATCTCTGCAAATAAATGAGACTACAAGAGGCGGGTTTCTGCAACTATAATCTTGGTTATTACACAATTCTAGAAAATCAAGCGAGAATTTCTTGCAATATAAATGATTCAGAATATTTAGAGTATTCAGAATATTGTTTCACCATCTAGAAATGTGTACACTAGAAATTCTCGATAATTTCGTCTATTCAATTTATTGGTGTGCCTTGTGCGCATAACTCGGAAATCTATATTTCTTGTTAAGGGATTTAGAAAATGGTCACTTATTCATTCTAGAGAAAGGTGGTATATTTTCTTTTCTCAGTGTTGTCAAACCATACGCATAACAAAATTGTTGTAAAAAAGTAATATTCTTGTTTTTGCATTGTTACAGACCGCAAATGCTATGATTCCTACCAATTACAAATTATACATTGTAAAAAAAAAAAAAAAAAAATCTATATTTACACGACCATATTGAGGCAGTCTGTTTGACACAGCTATGCAGAGAAATGTTACCAGCTGTAACTGTGTGATCTTACACTTTATGCTACGGTTACACAGCTACAGCTGGTAAAATTTCTCTTCGGGGTTAGGATAATTCTCTGCATGGTAAGATGCCACAATATTATTGTGTAATATTACACAAAATTTTTTACAATGTACTTTAACATTTGTTTCATTATTTTATCCATTAAGTATGAATAAGGCATACCTGTAATAAAAATAATGTAAAAACTAATATTCTTATTTTTGTACATATCATTTCAGCGCTAGAAAAAAGATATACTCATGCACATTCATTATAAATTTAAATATTTTGTTTCAAAAATTCCGAAATTGAACTGAAAAAATTAGATATGACAATTACGAGTTATTTACTAATGCTTCTTTCTTTTTGTTTCACTTCCTATGTCTGACTGCTTGTGTGTCAATTTATTTATCTGTCTGAAAGCATTCTACACGAATCGCTTGTTGAATATGTTTATTTTATCTAGGCAAGTTCAGTTTTTCATAACTTTCTCTAAAAATTCTCCCAAGGAGTTCGATTTCAAAAAGCGATAAAAGAAAGAAAGCTTTTAAAAAATAGTGATCGAATTCTGGACTGAGCAATACAAAAATCTGAAGTAAGATCTTTTATAACGAAAGAAGAAAAAGGTAGATAAATTTTACTGGAATAGGATGATTCTCAAGAGAAGTGTTCGAAAAAGATTTGTTCTCAATATTTTGCTTAAAAAAAAAAAAAGAAAGAAAGAAAGAGAGAGAGAAATCTAGTTTTGAATGACCTCACTAAATTTGTAGAGGTTTTCTTTCCCCTTTATTATTCTAATAGTCCAGACCATTATATGTTTTAAAAAAAAAAAAAAAAAAGTTTCAAATAGTTTTTCTTTCTAAAACTATAATGCAAAGCTTTTTTTTTTTAAGCATTTTTTTTTTAAGCATTTTTTTTTTTTTTTAATTATTATTATTATTATTATTAATGATGTTAAACTCAACCAAGGAAAAATTAATTCCAGTTGTTGTAAAAAATTCACCTTTCGTTTTAAAAACTCAGGGATTAAAAACATTAATTAGCAGTCACAGATTGTCCTGCATGTAGTTGGAATGGAAAGCTTAGGTTTTGGCTTTGCGGTAAAATACTCGTCTCCAGTTCTGTAGTTGCCCAATTTGATTCCGGGTATTCACTGGGCAAAAATGGGATAATGCATTGACATTATCTCCATTTAGGAATAAGGCAGCACTTGCGTCCGACATCTGACGCTACCATCATTTTTGTGCACAAAAGTAAGAACGTATCGAATCATTTTTGAGAATAAAAGTGTTAAAAAAAAAAAAAAAAAAAAACATGCCGTTCATTATTTTTTACAAGAGAATGTAGTTAAAAACTAATATATCAGTTTCTTCTTTTTGTATTTTTTTTTTTTTTTTTTCTTTCTTTCTTTAATACAAGTCATTATGATTAAGAACTATTCTGACGACACTCTAAGACAAAAAACAAAACGACGCACCAAGAAAGGGCAAACCAATTCACATGCATGCAGGTTTAAATGGAAAATTCAAAATTTTAAAGTTTGGCTACCATTGAATGAGCAGGCAATGCTGCAGCGCATTTTAACTGCGCAATTGGCAGAATATTAAAAATGGAAATTTTTGATGCCAGGTCATAAATTCTTCGAAAATTTTATTCCGTCTACTCAGACAGACAGCAACTATGCCTCGCATAGAGGTGCGCAAACAATATGCGCAGATGTTTACATTTGAGAGAGGTGTGTAGTTGGGCTCAAAGAAGCCGGTTGGTCTAATCCGCGAATTGTTTGATAATTGGATAGGAACGATGCCATTATTAGATGATATTGTCAGGAATGGGCGAACCATGGCTGAACACAGCGTCAGGGAGGAAGCGGTCGTTCTACAGAGAGGACAGAACGTGAGAACCAATGAATCGTCAGAGCTGTACTCAAGGCTCCATTTCATGATTACCATCGATCCTACGTGAAACTGGTGACTTCAAAGACCATTAACAGGCGGCTCAGACAAATGGGCTTGAGCTCACGGAGCTCCTTGTGCGGACTGATATAGATATTGAACTCTGTATAACGACAAACACGTTTCAGTGATATCAGGATCATTCGAACTGGGATGTCACTGAATGGAGTAGAATTGTCTTCAGTGATGAGTCCCACTCCGATTTGAGCCCTCAGGACCAGCGAAGACGCGTCTGGTGACGCACCGAAAAAAGGGGGGATTCCACCTTGACTGTCACCAGCTATAGGGCCCGACAACCAGGAGTGAAGGTTTGGAATGTCATTTCATTTCATAGCAGGATCCCTTTGGTGGTCAATCCATGGCATTTTTACAGCACAGCGGTACGTCGACGACATTCTACGTTCTGTTGTGTTTCCTTTCATATCACGCAATCCTGATTGTATATTTCCGCATGATAATGCTCGCCCACGCACAGAGATTAGTTTTTTTTTTTTTTTAACTGCTTGTTTTCCTGTTTGTCTAACATTGTTTTGGCCTGTAAAGTGGCCGGATCTCTCTCCCACTAAGGGCGTTTGAAGCATCCTGAAAAGGAACCTACAACCAGCTCGGGATTTTGCCAATATAAAGCCCCGATTGGACAGAATTTAGCATGATATCTCGCAAGAGCACTTTTGCGAACTCTATTAATTAATACCAAGCCGAATAACTGCTTACACAAGGGTCAGAAGTGGACCAATGCGTTATTAACTTGTTTACTTTGTGAGGCCATTTCTCTTGGTTAAATCACCCAAATTTTTTGAAACTGTAATCATTTGTTTTTCTCTACATCTACCAATTTTCGTCCTATTCGAATAACTCCTTCTTGGTGCGTTTTTTTTTTTTTTTTTTTTTTTTTTTTTTAATCTTAGAGTGTACATGATGGGTATAAAAAATAAGCGATTTTGTCTAAATAATAAGAACTCATATTTAATAGTGACTACGTATACATTATGAAAAAGGCAAATACACCAATTACACTATTAGGCCTTCGATAATGATTCATTCAGATTATATATAGATAAATATACAACATTTTCCAAAAATAATTATTTTACATTCAGACATTAAAAAGAGTTTTTCATGTAATGAATCTGTAGATGCATACGTGTTCAATAAATAAAATTCATTGTATGGTAAAAGTGGCCATAATTCTTTTCATTTTAATGTATTGCATTTGTTCCAGTTCTATAGCGTAATCCCAGCGGACATTTATTTTATTTACGTAACGTTTCCTTCATTTCGTCTGAATGATTAACAAAGCTTCATTCTCCTCCGGAATTCATTTATTCATTCAAAGCCGCAATCATTCATTTATTTCTCTCATATAGAACAATTGGCAATGGTTATTTCATTCACTAGGGCATATAAAAAGAAATCTATTCCGTTTTTTCTTATACATATTGCTGCAGAGCGATTGCTGGAGTTTTTATATTTCATTCATGTCAAGAAGAAGTTGAAAAATGACATGGTGGGATTCCAATTTCTCTCCTCATTACCATTTTCTGGAGACGGACGTGGAGGTAGCTCATTGGCCGGCGGGGAGCATAAATACCCAGATTAAATTCTCTGTGCTTGGAATGCGTAATAGTGTGGTTTGGGGCCAATTTTTAGAGAAAGATGGGTCGTTTAATTACCCGATAACACTGCCGAGTATAATCCTCCGCCTTTCTTATACGAAAGCTCTTCTTTTTTGTGTATAATTGGTAATAAGAGAATATATTATAGCGTAGGAAAAAAGTTTGGGTTGAGGGATATTAAGTCTTAGTTCGGTGTTAAATGTTATTTTATAAAGACTTAGCCATTCTAAATGGTAATGTACTTGGGGGAAAAAAAAAACATATTTTCTTTCTTTTGACAGGTATTTAGAAAAATCATTTTTAAATGTATAATGCCTGATTATGTTTGAGAATGGTTGTATTTAAAACTGAAAATTTTATAATCTAAAATTAAAATAATAATAATAATAATAACAATAGCTTTAGAAAGAAACAAAATTAATTTAATACTTTATTTAAAAATTCCATTTAAAAAATATTAAAATACGTTCCCTCATTATGAAATCGAAGAAAATTAGTTCATCACAATAAAACTATTTTGCTGTGGCCATCATAATAAAACTGTTATTTATCAAAATTCTTTTCCCCGGTTAGGACTGACAACTTTCATCTCAGAAAAATAAACATAAAATTTTCAAAGAAAGCCAGTTTTGTGATCTACAGGATATTTTTAAAAAATATGCATTTTTAACCCTTTTCCTTCCTTTTTTCTTTCATTCCAAGAAAGAAATCAAGAAGAAGAAAGGGATTTTTAAAACATATGTAGAATGATAAATAAAGTTAAAACCACTTTCACGCACATAATTTAAAAATGCCCTTATATAAAATCTTTAAAAAGTACATATTGAGACACGCGCTTTTCGTTGTTACTATATCAGCATCATCAGGTGTACTTGTACATGTTAAACAGTCTATAAATATATAATCTACAGTTGGAGCTGCAGTACCATTGTAATGGAAAAAAAGAAAAATCTTATTAGTCCGTATGTAAATGAAACGAAGAAGTTCACAAGCTTCATTATTGCCCTACTTGTATTTCTCTGTAACAGCGGGATTCTTCAATTGTGAACTTTCGATTTCTCATTTACATGCAGACTCTTAGTGTTCTTCATTAAAATGATATTACAGCTCCAACCATGTGAAGACTGTTACATTAATCGACTGTAATTTATCGACTGTTTAACATGTACAACTTACACCTGATGAGGCTTTTATAGTAACAGCAAAAAGCTTTGTGTTCCAATAAGTTTTTTTTTTTTTTTTTTTTTTTTTAAATCTTTACATAAAGACTTTTTTAAATTACGTGCGTGAAAGTGGTTTTTAATTAATCGAAATATATCGGTCATAAAGTAATTGATGTTCCTTATAGATGCAGTTTAATAAAAAACAATTTTTTTAAAAATGGGTTCTATTTAATAATCAACGATGCAGATACATCTTTTTTTTTTTCCCTTTTCTTTTCTTTTTCTCCTTTCTTTAATTTTCTTTTTATATCCTTTTTTTTTTTTTTTTTTTTTTTTTTTTTTTTGTAAAAAGAAAAAGAAATGGGAAAAAAGAAAAAAATGATCAAAATAAGAACGATTTTATAAATTTTCCAAAAAAGACGAAGAAAAGAAAAAGAAAATTAAATATGATGGAATTAATTTCATCACATTTAAGAGACAATGTGTTACCTAAATGTGATGAAATGATTATTTCTAATATTATTCATTACGTTTACGGCTTATGTTTCTGGGAATTTTTCGAAATTTTAAATAAAATTCTATAAATAAAACTTTACGCTGTCAGTGTAATTTTAAAATTATAAATAATTTCTCATTATTCATTTAACTTTTCACCTTATTGATGCTCCCACCGAGCATTGTATGATATGATCCCTTAACGCCAGACTCTGGACACATTATTATTGTCAATGATTATTCTTCATCCATCACTTTACCAATAACGTACTGAAAGTTCAACAAGCTTGCGAGAATATGCCAAATACTTATAAGGCAAATATTAAATTCTGTCAATGCGTCGTTGTTATTATGATTTTTTTTATCTGGGCAGAATGTGCCAGTTTTCCAAGCATTTTGAATATGTTCCCAAACCTTCCTGCCTAAATTACTTCTGCGAAATTGCCGAGCTGTCATTACATCGAATTTATGCCTAGTCTATAATGTCTGCCTTCATCGCTTGGGCCCCATTTTCCTTTCAAGGCAAGCAGTATTCAATTTGCCGCCATGATTTATCGGCGCTGGGCACCCCCCTCACTACCTCATCTCCCATTCGCATAGGAAAGTGCTAGTACGATCGAAATGAGTGACTAGCTAGAGAATATTGGCTTTTTTTTTTTTTTTTTTATAAGGATCTTCAAAATTTGTTATTTCTCCATTACTAATAAATAAATTTAAAATTATAATCAATCATATTTAATAATTATTATAGGACAACAATATTAAAGATAAGATATTCAATGGCTACTTAAATTTTGATGACTTGTTAAATAGGCTTTCACCTTTATAAAAATTGTGTATATTTAAACATCAGATTTATAGTTTAGGATAGGATGTGTTTCGAAATTTAAATAAAAATTTCAGTATACCTGCATGCATATCATCAGATGTTCTGTGTTTAGAAATGTGTTTCGAAATTTTAAATCCAAATTTCAGTGTATAGGCATTAGGATGACTCAGTTTCTGATACACATATTTATTACGAAAACCTGAAAACCAAATTTCTTTAAACCAGTCATATGCAAAAGTAATTACAAAAAAAAAAAAAAAAAGAAAAAGAAAGAAAGATAGAAAGGTTTGGGTAAAACAAACATGAATTTTCCGCCGCACCAGACCGGGCTAGCAAAACAAAGGTGAATTCTCTATCGGGCAGGCCTGAAAAAACAAAGACAAATTTTCAAGCGGGTTGGGCCACCAAAATCCAGAAGACCTTTTTATTTCGAAATCTGTAAAACGAAACCAGATTATTTTCAAAAATACAATTTTGTGTTTGATGAATCCTCGTAAGTTGAAAGTTTAAAGAACTATCCGTTACAATTAATCTTAGTGTACATAATATTAATGTTGATTAATTTTTTCTATAGTCTGCTAAAGATTTATTTTTTCCTCTGTAAATTCATGCTGAAATAATGATAAAAGTATTTAATGGTAACATATTTGTGATGTGCAAACGATTGAACGGAGCGGGTAAGACTTATTTAGAAATCATAATTGATAAATTTCGAGGCCAATTTTGATAACACAAAAAGTATAGTAGATCTTTATGTCATAATGTATTATCACTATGTATTTGCTGAAAATGACATAAAATATTGCTTTAATGAAAGTAATCAAAATTTTTGCTTTAACTAACAAACAGTTCAAGCAAAGATATTGCTTACTTTTACAAAATATAATATTATTGCGGCCTTCTTTACGTACTTTTGCAGTAATAGAGAAAAAGATTTTTTTTTAAGTTTGATACTTATTCTAAAAAACATTTACTAATTAACCGGAGAAAACTAAATTAATTTAATGTTTTAGAAATATTCCCAATGGTTGAAGATAATAATAATTTCTAAAATAATATATAGGTAAGACATTTTCTTCTTTCCCCTATCGATAAAAAATCGTCTTTCATGCACTTCACAATAACTTAAAATGGTCAAAACTTTTCTTCGGTGGGTTTTCTTCATACATGATATATCCTCAGACAAACCGAGGCACAAAAGAGAGCAAAGATTTGGACCTTTACTCTTTTGTCATAGAAAAATGAGGAGATTCTCCGACTCGAACTAAAGTGAGGGAGAAAAAAAAATGGGTGACCATTTTACGACTGGAACATTTTTCTCTATGGATAATAGTCCGAAGGAAAAGTGATAGACATAAATTGAAAAGCATGTCTCGCGCATCATATTTTTATGACCAACTTGTGTATATGGGTCATTTTCTGTAAATTGTAAAATTTTTAAGACATTGTGTACACGAACTAACATGCTATTTAACGAACTTACTAAGAAACTGACTGGCTAACATACTGACGGATAACCTCGTTGAATTTGTGATTTTTGGATTCTTCACTCTTTAAAACGTAAAACGTAACAAAAGAAAAAGTCGCAAACTTTGACAAATATCTAAGTTTCTTATATATATAGTACAATTTGATAAGGAACAAAAAGAATCAGATTAATCAGAGGGTCAGACTACCTACTTTTAAAAATTCAATGGTCTGATCTACTTCGAAGCATCAACTAAATATAAATAATTATTTTTCAATATGTTTGTGTATTTTAATTGTTATAATATATTAAAATATGTAAAAATTAATTTCTTTTTTCTTTTAATTTCAGGTTTATTAACGCAAGGAGAAGAATCGTACAACCAATGATCGATCAGTCAAATAGAGCAGGTAATTGATTTCACACCATCCTCAATTTCAAAATATTTGTTTCTTTAAAAGAAATGCCATGTTTTAGCATTTTTTATAGGTCCATCATAGAAAATTGCATTGATTTTTCTTTATATTCGTAAATAAAATAGTAAATCATAAGAAAAATTATATATTTCATTAAAATATATATATATATATATATATATATATATATATATTAAATGATAACATATATCATCAAATAGCTGCATATAAATTTGTATTTTTCTTGCTATGTAAGTGTTTTATGATTTAACATTTTTGTAAATAAATAGTGAGTTTACCAATTAAGGAAAAAAAAATACCTTTTTAAGAAATACTAACAAAATATGCGTTCGTCTTCTATATTTTTCCTTTCCTTAGAAAGAAATTTTAAATAAAATAAAATAAAAAGTTTTAGCTTTTTAAACGTACTTTTAATTCTGGTATTTGTGATACGAAAAAAATAATGGTAAAAGAAAAACTAAGGAAAATAAAAAATTGGAGCTACTGCCAGGTACTGAGAATAAAGAACATATTTTTTGGAAGAATAACTTTAGGAATGCTTGAAATCAGCATCTAGTTGTAGAAACAATGATTTTGTACTTTTATTAATCATCTAAGTATTACACACAGTTTGTTCAAAAATAAAAAGCTGGTAGCCATTTATCAGAGATAATTGCATGAAATTGAAAAGTTGTAAAATCTTTTATTTTAATGAATTGTAAAATATGAAATACTTAAATTAATGAAAGACACTGTACAATGTACTGACACTTTATAATGGTCTAAATATTCGGATATCCTATATAATAGAAAAATATTTTCACTTATTACATAATATCCTTGTGTATTTAAGATGCAAAAGTAAATAAATAAAACAGTACTTTTAATGAAATAATTTTAGTATTTTTTATTCAATGCGGCGGTGCAAAATTGTAATCCATTATTATTTTATGCATAAAGTAATAGGTAAATGTATAGAAGTGACTGGGAAGAAAAAAAAAACATTATTCGAAAGTATTTTGTTTACCTTCGTCAGATGAGGCAAAATATTACAGAACTGATGTGAGCCAATTTTTTTTTTTTTTTTTTTTTTAATTAAGCTCCTGTCTTAAATTAAATTGCGTTGTTAGTTATTGATTTTAAACCTACTGCAGTTTTTCTTCTTAAGCTTAAAAAGGTTTTTACCGAATCATCCGACTCGCCACCATCAATTTTGTATTCTCTCTAGCGTAAAAATAGTTCTAAAATTCCATTGATGACGTATTTAGTCATTTTCTTTCTCAAAAGTCTTTTTTTTTTTTTTACTGTAAGAGAAGCAGGGTGTAAAACTGAAATACTAAAAGTCATGCAATAGAAATATACAAATATCTAGATGACAGTAGAATCGCGTAGGAAGTATATACATGGGCAGTTCACTGTCAAAAACTTTCATTTATACTAATGTTACAGAGACCAGAATACATAGTGCGGTAACCGTGTCCAACAAAACCATACTCTAAAGATTAAACCTCTTACCACAGGTCAGTGCGATCGAGATTCTTGCTTGAAAACCGAAACTAGTTTATTTATTGGTTACTTATGTGCTTAGATCACGTGACTGAGTAGACGATATTGAGAAGAGCCAATCAACTCTTATGTAGTGTTTAGATATGAACAAGAATTTCGATCGCAGCGCTATCTGGGGAGACTTAATTTTTCATGCGGTATTTTTAAACATCACGATTATAAGCGACTGCTAACTGTATATACTACATGCTGTACTAAGGTAGGCTGACTATATGTCCTCGAATCTCGAGGACAGGCACGAATTTCGAGGACAAACTACCTTCGTCCCCAAAAAATTACAACACATTTGGGGACGCCGGTTATAAAATTATTAATGTTTTATTATAGTAATTTATTATATGTATAATAAATAAGCTGAAATAAGGTGCTTTATACATAAAAATTACTAAAATTTTACAATTTAAGGTGATTAAATTATTTATTTATTTTTTTGTCCTCGAAATTCGAGGACGCCGCCATCTTTGTCCACAAATTCAAGGAAAAAAATATGGTCACTCTATACTAAGGTGATACATGCAATTGTTTTTCTGACGTGGTTATGGCCTCACCTAAGGAATTAACGGATTTTGAACGCGCATTGCTGGTTGCATCAGCTAGTCGCATCATTCTATTTCAGAAATTATTAGGGAATTAAACATTCTTCGATTCACAGCGTCAAAAGAGTTCCAAGAATTAGCAATTTTAAGCATTACTTTTCATCGTGAACAATGCAGTGATGGCTGACCGTGTCTGGGCTATGATCTATGATCGACATAAATGGCGTCTGCGTAGAATAGTCAGTTACTTGACTAACAACAGCAAAAACAACGTGGACGTGCAACAGACGAATTTTTTAATCACAGCGCTGCGAAATTGTGTGTTAATTTACTAACAACAAATCAACGGTTACAGTAGCTGCATTCAGGTTGGCTTGTGAACATATCGGTTAGATCCTAAATGATTAGAAAAACAATATTTGGTTATAAGTTACGATTTCAATTGGTGAAAACGTATAATAGAATCCATTATAGGAGATCCATTGAGACAATCTCAAACAGCACAAAATTTTACAGAAACGTAACAATCATATAACATCGACACACTGTAAATATTGCAGAAATGTTCCGAAACGTTCAGTTTGCTTTCAAACCAGTTTCAAAAATGTCCGCGATTGTAACACAAAAGTTTCAGTCACTTAACAGATGGAACATTGAAAAGGATGAACTTTTCAGAAAGGTGTCAGAGAGCATTCCGAAATGTGTTACAAAAATTAAAGATTGTAAGTTTTTTGTAGTATAACTGAAACCCTCTGTGCTGTATGAACACTTACCCACAAAGCACTGTGAAAGTTGCTAGTTATTCCAATATGTCACAGGTTGTTTTTCCCTTGACTTGGGATTTTTTTCATAAGGAACGTTTTTGACTAGAAATGGTTATGCACAGCTACTTGGAGATTATTTTAGTCATTCGTGGCCTTAATGTACCGAAACAATGATGAAATTTTCCATTATAACAATATACCATGTTGACGAGCGAAAATGCTTCCTAATTTGGAAAACATTCTTTACTAGCGAATCATTAGGCCATTTAAATTTACAGATACGAATTCTATCGATCATTCATGGGATATGATAAAAAAGTCAGTTCGGGCACAATATCCTGCAATGTTAATAGTTTGGCAAGCATGGATAGCTGTTAAAGCAGAATATCTTAATGTACTACCTCCAAGGGACTTAATTCCAACTTTTGACGACATGTTGAGTCAATGTCACAACAAAATTGTAATTTCGTCAGGTAAAAAAAGATCCCACACAGTATTAGGAGGTGTCCCATGACTTTTGCCAATTCAGAGTACATTTTAAATGTACAGAAAGAAATAATATTTACGATTGATAACGTTTGAGAATTCCCTTTTGCATATGGGAAGAGGTAATTTTTTCAATGCGACTGTTTTAGTTATCATAATTTAATTAGATAACACAACGTTTAACTATGTAAATTATGTTTTGGGAAACTCAATTTATTTATTTTAAAGACGAAAGACAAAGAGAAAGGGGACTTCCTGTGGTGAAAAAAGTGGCACGTTTAAAATTTTAAACTTTTGAATTACACTATTTAAATTTGATTATTAAATTTGCTTTCAATTTTTATTTACTAAAATATAATAAACTAATTAAACTTACACATTAAATTAGTTTATACATCAAATTAACTTATATATCAGAAATATCGTCGTATTTTACCTATTCTTCATGGAGCTACTAGAAACTTCTTTGAAATATGCGCTTCCACTTTAGTAATTCCATCTTGTCTTTGTTTTGAAATTACTTTTCAAGTTTATTAATGAGAAGCTCTTTTTTAATCGTTTCTATGTTTTTTCTTTCATCATTTTCGTCGTTATAGATCATTGGTTTTGCCATTAAGAATTTTCTCTCTAGAAGAACCTGTATGTAATATTAATGTAAAAGTGGGTGTGAAGAAAAACAGAATATCTTACTATAAATACGATTTGTATCCCTCTAGAATTCACTTCTATGTATAGCAAAAGAGAAGAAAAAAAATCAAAGAGGAGGGAGAGATTGTGCTTAATGGCGGAGTCCCTGAAAACCCGAAACCAGAAACTGAGATAGGCTCCCGTTTCAGTCTCATTAGAAAACGCATCAATCATTCCTTCTTGGACAGCTCCATTTTTTGCTCTCCTTGATTTTTTTTTTTTTTTCCTATTTTCAGGATAACTCTCAAAAGCCCACGCTTTATGTAGACCCCCGAAAGGAGAACTTTAGCACAGAGAAAAGCTAAGAAAGAAATTGGGACTTAGGTTGTAGGTTAGATTTTTTTTTTTTTTTACTTCGCTTCGATTTTCATCAAATAAGTGTGTATAAAAAGGGGTTGTGTTCAAATCCAGTCATTAAAGCATTTATGTTCAAGCCATGCACCATGATCAACTTGGGAACGTACAGTGTTTTTTAAAAATAAGCAATAACAGTTTTTCTTTTCCAAAATTCTTTTTAGGTTGTGTAATTATAAATACTCGTATATATAATTTGTCCAAAGTAAATAATTTATAAAAACTATGTTGATACTTTTCAGGAAGATACAGGATTTTCTAAGAAGTAGTTCTTTTTTTAGTTGTGTAACCGGTTGAACATTTTTTTATTATTGCATAAAATACTTAAATAATTTGGCCGTATAATAATTTCTTGTAAAATAAACTTTTTCTTTATATACATATATATGGTAGCCAAAAGTTAATGATACATTTTAAACTTAAATACGTAGCACTTCAAAAAAATTCATTCTGAAAAATTTGGTTTAAAGAAATTTAAAAAAAAAAAAAATTCAAATTTTTCAATTAGATGGTGCTGCATATTTCTATATTTTGTTTTTATAGCGTTTCTTATAATTTTGATTTCTTCTTCTGAAACTATTTCAAGAGCAAAGTGTATGCTTCCGTTACGGCTAACAGTAAACTGTCAAAGATGCAAATAATGGATATAGTCCAATCTCTTGTACAATCAATGTTAGTGAATAATGGATTAATTTGGATTAGCATTTAAATGTGGTTCGAGCTACAAAGGGAGTATAGATTGAAATATTTCAGGAAATTTCACAAAATAAATGCTTTTTAATTGTTTTCTATGCATTTTTTATGCTTTTTCTTGCTGTTTTTAAGATACAGCCCCCTTTTTTTTAAACAAAGCTTTTCATCCTACGAAGCATAGTAAGTACAAATCGTACTCTTGAACGTTTATTACTTGATTTTATATTAAAGTTATATATATATATATATATATATATATAACTTTATCGTTTTTGATCAGAATAATTGTTTGAATACTGAAATTAAATCATCTTTAAATTTCAAATGTTTGCACTGATAATATTATATTACTACTGAACGGTCTGTATATATATACGTATATTATGATAAGAATGAGGACGAAAAATAAACAGATGAATAATTCCCACAAACGTATACATATATATATATATATATATAACCAGTCTTTTTCTATCTCACTCTTTTTTTTTCTTTTGCAAAAGCACTTGATTCTACATCATAGGCTTTATCGCAGATACATGAGATTGGAGCTCAAAAATAGAAAGGGAAAATAATAACAAATTTAAAAATAAAAAGAACAGTAAAATTAACAACGTTAAAACAATAAAAATACAACGTTTCAAAGGAAAAAAATTGCGTATAAATACATGAACCATGAAGGAATTCAGTCACTAAATGTCAGCATCATCATCTCCCTGGCACGCCAATATCAGTCATATAGATTTTCTTCATACTCTATCTCACTTTCTATCTCACTCTTTATTCAACAAATATTTTCATAAATGGTGTGAAAAGCATTCCTGAACCGCCTTGAATCTTATTCATGATCTTTTTTATTGCTCTGACTGATGAAGAGAAACAACAAAATTATTACTCTCAAAAAATAAATTTCCTGTTTTTGACATTTGTTCATTTTTATACAACGATTGTTTCACATCCCCTCAAAATTCTACAAAACAAACGTTGTCTTTCTTTTATAACTTTTGCAAATTTCATTAGCTGAAAATTTTATTCCTGGATTCTTTCTTTGACCTTGAGACATTACAACCTAAATGTGTTAAGCTGTCATTCATTTCTTTTTTAATTAGTCACTGCTTTGTATTTTTATTTATTTATTTATTTATAATAAAACATATATCACAAAATAAATTTGTCCACTTCCTTGAATCTGTTTCAGTTTTTAGAAAAAAGCGACAATCAATAATTCTCTTGCAGATATTTCTCCGAAATTTTTCTCTGATCTATATTCTCCGTCATTATTATCAAACTGAATAATTTTTTTTAAAAAAGTACATTTAGCCTTGAGGATCTGTATTAATTAAAACACTACCTTTTTGTTAGCATTTTTATCATGGAAGTTTCTTTAAAAATTTATTGATATTTTCTTGATTTTTCTTTTTCTTAACACAATGAGCAGCATTGGTTTGGTCATTAAATTAAACATTTTCCATCCACCAAAAATCTATTTTTCAAAACTTCAATTCACCTTCAGTTATATAGCTCTTTCATTGTCCTTGTCTCAAGTAAAATAAAATTTGTTTTACTAATGTGATAAAGTAAACATTTTAATTCTAGTTTGAAAACTAAATGATTAGACTCATTATTACTTTTATTATTTTCCTTTTAAAGTTTCACAACAGAATTAAAATAATAGTTATATATGTTCTACCATTAACACGAGAAATTTAAAAACATTTTATTTTAATATTTTTAAATAATATGTTCTATTATAATGACAGCTACTACTTTTGAAATACTTACAACTTTTACGTCTACTTTATCTCGATAATGCATGTATTTGGAAATGAGAGTTGTACCTCCAACATCCCAGTTATTGGTAAAATCGCTTTAAGGTATTATTTTATGTAAGTTTATCAGCGTTTGCTATGTCCTTCGTCTAGCATTGATTTACTACTAGTACCTCGTTAATTACAAAACATGTAGTTTGTGTATTAAAATGATATTCATCACAAACTGAAACATCCTGCATAGAAATTACATATCAACCGTTCATGACTGTTTAACAACGAAGATATTCTCGTTATCCGATGATAAATTACTTTCCTTAAACCTTGCGACCTTCTACCCCCTCCCCCTGAAAAAAGAAAAATATATTCTTCTAGATGTTTTTCCATATGTCGGAAAATTACTTCCCCTGTCACAACAAGGAGAATTCAGAAAAGAGAAATTCTTAGAAGAATGTCCCTCCATGAATATGAATAAATACTAGAGTTCACCATTTTCCCATTACCCTCTCAGAAACCCCGAAATAATGACTCTTTATTTATTCATTTGCTCTCCTCCTGCTGCCTATGGTGATGGCTGAAAATTTTTGCAATTTCCTCTTCGCACACTGTCTCTTCTTATTGACAGTCCTTAAGATGGATGGCTCATCAATCTCATGAGTTATATCTGTCATATATACTTGATGGCAAACAGATAGTGAGTGCTTGTTGCTAGCATGCATCCACCATACTTGTCAATGAGATTTCTAATGGGCAATAACTGTGTTGAATAAATTCTCAGATTGAAAACTAAATAATTCCTTATTTGTTATCCTATATATCACTTAAACATTTTATAATATATTTTTCTTTCAGATTTTTAGAAATGTTTTGAAACAACGGTATTAACATAAATATTGATGTTATCCCTTCCTTTATGCAATAAAATGTAAAACTTTTATTTTCATTATTACGTGGTTTGGTTTGTACTACGTATTTTTATGCATGAAATACCATAAAAATCTCTCTCTCTCTGTCACTGTCTCTCTCGCTCCCCTCTCTTTGTGCGTTTGTCTGTCTGCTCCATCCTTTTTTTTTTTTTTTTTTATATACCACTCTTATTTATTGTCATTCTCATCAAATACCATCAAACACGTTAACTATTTTTTTTTTTTAAATTCTTTACTTTTAAAAAATGTATATATATATATTAAATATCGATATATTTTATTAAATCATAAAAGAAACAAAGTTACTGTTGGAAGAAAATAACAATAAATTGAATCGATACATATTTACAGAAATAATTTCATAAAAAAAGCATTCATGGATTATCGGAAAGAATTTTCTATTTTTAAAAATTTATTTTCAATATTTATCGCATTATTTTCTATTACTTCCACTTGAACCTAAAAATAATGAGTCTTTATTTATTCATTTGTCCCCCTTTCAGGAGATTGCCGGAGTTTTTTGCAATTTCCCTTTTTATCGTGTGCACACACATTCAATGCTGCCCCTTTTTCTCCATTGACAGCTCCATGATTGATGCTTTATCAATCCTAAGAGCGTGCTAGCCAATATTTTTTTTCTGTTTACCAGAAAAAAAAGAACTTTTTAGAACCCTCGTACACTAACTCGCTCTTTTTCGTGTAGTGAATCCCCCCCCCCCTTTCTTTTAGGGATATCTGTTTTATTGTAGCAATTGACGAATGAGCCACTTAATATTATTGGTTAGCTGCGAAAGATGATTTGATTCATACAGCTCAATTGAACGGTTTGCGTTTTTGTTATTATATGCCCCAAGCAGATACATATATTTTAAACAATTGGGATTATGGTTGCATTAGTTATTGAAATAAATGTGATGCATTTTTCTGTGACAGATTCATTGTATATACTTATGTGCAATTGGAAAAAAAAAAAAAAAATCTAACAGATTAGAAGCGTGTCAGACATGATGTTGAACATGCTACAAATTTGATATTACATACGTGACAGTTGTGATACAAACCAAACATTTTTCTTTGCTTTACATGTTTTGCTATAGAAAACATATAATTTAACGTGAACATTAGTACATTTGCAATTTGTTAGTGAATAAAAAAAAGAGAATCTGAATGTTTATGATTAATTTTCCGATATGTTGAGACGAAAACAAAACCAATATATTAATTGCTTTAAGTGGTTCTTTTGTTTATTTATTTTGGAATTTCTTTTATTGATGGATAGTGTGCCATAAATCCATAAATAAATGATAGGTTTTTACAAGGAAGAAAAAGCGTATTTTCACGGTATGAATTATGGCATATTGATATTATGGCCGCGAATCAGTTTTAAAAATGTATAAATCAATTAATATCAATATTTTTAATTGTATATTTTATTCGTAACTTAGTAATGCCCGAAAAATAAGAAAGTGAAGAGTGAAAAAATATTATATGTAATTAACAGATAATATTTATTAAAACGTAAAATTTGTTATTATTTAGCTATTTTGATGGTAAAATATTACATGCGTGCACTAAAGATTAATCAATATCTTGACGTTGACACCAATGAGTTTCAAGGATAAAGCACAATATATTTTGTTCGTTTCTCTTATTTTTATGACAAAATTTTAACTCTCATGTTTCAAATAATGCATCTGACAATTTAACTAGATGTCTGAAAATATATATAATTATCAAATGCTGAAATATTTATGAACAAAAGAATGTAGAAAACAATTTTCTTTGTTTTTTAAATAATATCATTTCTTTTTTAATTGTCTTGTTTTATCAACAAGATTTTTAAAAACATGACTTCGTAACCAGCTGCAGTTTCTAGTTTTTGTTGAATGTGGGGTCCATAGAAAATTAATAGGAAAAAATGAGCACTATACAGAGATTTATTTCCTTTAAACGTAATAAACCATCTCGAACTTGACACCTTAAGGTTGCTGTGCACCCGCCATCTTTAATATTCAAGGTTCCATGTTAACCTATGGAGAAATTTTGTCCTTTGATAATTAATTCAAAAACCAATAGTTTTGCAAAATATTTGTCAGTGTTGTAGAGGACAACTTTTCACACCTTTCTACAGTTTTATTTATTTATTTATTTATGAAGAAATGATTTTTAATACACTTAAATTAAATTTATTCTGAAAGAATTTGCATATGTTTTACTTTAAACGTCAATAACTTTATTTCAGTGAGGAAAATCTAACAAGAAAAACTCTACCGAGATGTACAATTTTTTTTTTTTTTTTTTTTTTTTTTTGTGTGTGTGTGTGTCATACCACTTGTATTCACTTTTAAGCATTTTTGTATATTAAAGGTCATAATTTTCCCATAGGTTAACATGGAACCTTGAATATTAAAGATGGCGGGTGCACAGCAACCTTAAGCACTAAAATTGACAATTATTTTAATTATATGTAATGGAGTTTTTGTTCTAATTAATTTAAAAGCAATAACAACAGATGAATGAACTTTTTCTAAAAGCATTTATGAATTATGCTTTTGTCTTGGTTATTCATTGATGGTATTCCAGTTATTAGAATAATAATCAGAAAAACTAATATTTATCGGCTAAACAATTAAATTTTATTATTTTAAAGTAGTTGCCAATGGTAAATGATATTGAAAACAATTGAAAATTTGGCTAGAATGTATACTTTTAGAGCATTAAGAAATTGTTTTAAATATTATGGAAAAAAAAAAAAAAAAAAATTAAATGCTCTGTGGCTGTAATTTTCATCTGAAAGACCCGAAATTTAATCGTTTAAATGAAAAATACTTTTTTAAAGTATTAACCACTTTTAGTTAAGTATGAGAGTGTTTAGATTTTTTAAATCATACGGTATGTTAAAAAGAAAATGTACATAAATTCTAATTGTTATAGTAAAACAAATATTAAATCGATTTACATCTATTAAATTGTTAAATATTTGTTATATTTTATCCTAATAGACATATCTGTTACATATTAAGTATTTTACAGATGTATACATAAATTAAAATGTGTAAAGAAAAAAAAAACAGTGTTTATAATTTTCTTGAAATAAATAATTGTAGTGTTTTGTTTCCATATATTGTTAATATATATTTCTGTTGCAGCCAAAGCAGGTAAGTTTACAAAAACAAAATGCTTCATTTTCAGCAAAGAACTTCCCTGCATTACGCAACGCTAGTTCCTTGCATTCGAAATCTTGTGTTTTTATTTCTTTTGTTTCTTTTCTTTTGTATACTATTGAACGGTTTTTGTTTTGTTTTCAACCATTATTTTAATACTTATCGGTTATTCCAGTTTAGATTTTATTTCATCGACATTTTATTTTGGCGACAAAAAAATTATCCACATAGCTATCTGATTTTAATATTATGTAAAGAGAAAAATGAAAAGAAAACTTTATTTAACGTATAAATATACCAAATATAAACTTATAATAATTATAGTATTATACATATCTATACACAGAGAGAGAAAAATTATGTTAAAACAACAAAACTTTTATTAAATCAACCAATTTGTATATATTATATCTGTACACACTGAAGAGCGAAAAAAGCTGGTGCACTTGACTAATATCGTGTAGGGCCCACGTGAGCAGGCAAAAGTGTCGTTACACGACATGACATAAACTCGACTGATGTCTGAAGGTGTGTTGGAGGTAATTCACACCATAAATCCTGCAGAGCTATCAACAAATCCTTAGAAGTGCGAGAGGGGTGATCTCTTCTGAACATCACGTCGCAAGGCATCACAGATATGCTGAAAAATGCTCATGTATGGGGATTTAGGTGGACAATGGACATCACTAAAATCAAAAGAGTGTTCCTGGAGCCACTCGGTAGTAAATCTCGAAGTGTGGGGTTTCATATTGTCCCGTTGGAATTGTCCGAGTCCATTGGAATGCACAAATGACATGAATAGTTTCAGGTGATCGGACAAGATGTTTAAGTATCTGTTAGTTGTCAGAGTCGTATCTAGACGTATCAGGGGTTCCATATCACACCAACTACACATTCCCCATAACAGGGCAGAACCTCCACCAGCTTGAACAAGTCCCCTGTTGACATGTAGGGTCCATGGGTTCACGAGATTATCTCCATACTCGAACACATCCATCCGACCAATATAACTGGAAACTAGACTCATCAGACCAAGCAACGTATTTCCAGTCATCAACAGTTCCACGGTCTTGACGTGCCCAGACGAGGCGTAAAACTTGTGTCGTGCAGTCAATAACAATACACGACTTGGCTTTTCGGATGATGATCCTTTGAATAGATCACACAACAGCACTTGTTGACGTCCAGCACTCAGATCGGAAGCAATTTCAGGCAGGGTTGCACTTGTCATGCTAAATGATTTTCGTCAGTTGTCGTTGGACCCGTTCTTTCGCGATCCACAGCGATGTCGGATATTTGATGTTTTACTGGATGTCCGATTTTCAAGATACATTCGTGAAATAGTCGTACGCGAAAATCTAAATTGCATTGCAGTCTCAGAGATACTCTAACCCCTTTTTCGTGCACCAATTATAATGCCATGTTGAAAGTCGCTTAAATTTTGATAACCTGCCTTTGTAGCATCAGTAATCGATCTAACAACTTTGAGAGACACTTGTTATTTTATATAAACAATGCCGACCGCATCGCGTTACTCTGGTGGGTTCCATATCTCTGTTATTCGTATATGCACGCCTGTACCAGCTTTTTTGGCTCTTCGGTGTATATATAGCCTCAAAAGAAAAAAAAAGTTTTAAGAATCAAAATTATTTGTTGTTTTAACCAAACAATTTTGTTGATTCAATCAATATTTGTTTAAATCAACAAAAAATTATTTTGTTTATTTAAACAAACAGTTTTGTTGATTCAGCTCATCACTCGCTCATTAACTATTTACAGAGAGGTCTATGACGTAGCATATCGAATTATGCAAAGACAATTACTCTTCTTTGTACCATATTCTTTTGGTTAATTGAAATAAGTTGATTTCGTTAAGTGCATAAAATTATAGTTAAAAAGACAAAGTAAATCTAAAATTCAATCAACAAAATATTTTTTTTTTTTTTTTTGAGTGTATATATATAATAAATTTGGCTTAAGATCGAAGTTTTTATCAACAAAAACAAAGATATTAGTCTCACATTAAAAAATGAAATAAAAAGTTCAAGATAACTTTTCTGTCGCCAAAATCTTTTCCTAGAAAATGTGAGCCGGTATAACCGATATGTACCTCATTTTCTTCCGGCGGTTGCGTTTAGAACGTCAGCCACGGAATTCAATGATTATTTTATGTTTTTTATTTTTCTAAAATTATCTTTTTGTTTCTTTTTATTTCCGTTAGGAGGAGCTAGTGCTGCGTACGGACCTGAAGGTGCAGGCATGGGTTATATGATGGACGGTAGCCAACAGATGCACATTAGACCTCCAGGTCAGAAGAAAAGCATACTCACCAATATCCGCTTTAAATATCACACTCCATACTATGTCTGACAACCTGTGACCATGCTTTGGAGATAGTAGAATCTCGATTCGTTTATTCTTCCCAAACTAATTAAAACATTGAAAAATTCGTAGATATTACCTCTATTAAAGGAAATATTTATTAAAAATTAATGTTTAATGAATTTGGGTACAAAAAAGTACTGGTTATTTAATTAAACCATAATTAGTCATATTTTTGTCCTATTAAAATAAATAAATAAATAAATAGCAAAAGAAATTTCCCAGCTAAAAAGAATCTGCAGATAATCTGAAGATATTTGAAACAAAAATCATAAAATCTGCAGAATAACTGCAGTTTAAAAGGAAAGAATTTGCTGTTTGGAAGCAAGTAATTTTTTTCTTCCTTAAACTTTTTTATTGTTCCAAATACGTTCAGATTATCTGCAGTTTTGTACAGATTTTTTTATTTTCTTTATTAAAGTTTCCCTCAGTTTTTTTTTTTTTTTTTTTTTTTCTTTAGCTGCGTTACCCCGAAACTTTTGTTTTCACAGCATTTATTCAATTTCCACGTTTTCTCTTTCAACAGCTAAAACAGATTATTTGCTATCGTAAAAAAAATTAGAAAAAAAAAGTATATGTCTAAAATTGCAGTTATCTTTAAAAGAATGATAAAAAGAAATGGTAAACATAAATTAAAAATGTATTTTTTCCATTAATTCTGATGATCGAAAGGAAATTTCTACGCTTTCTTGAAATATTTGGCAGCTGGAGTTGAATCAAGGATTTCTAGAACATAAATCGAGAACGATAGTACTGAAAAAAATGTCAGCCAGATGATCGTTGCTAAGTTCTCATAATCTGTTCGTGAGTTGGCTCCGCTACGGCAGTATGAATTATGAGCCAAAATTTAAAAATTTCACTCATGCTACGTCTTTAGCCACTAGTTTAAAACACAAAATAAGAATAAATGTAAACCTTGGTGAGCCTTATATTTTCGTATCTTATATTTGTGTGCTGCATAATAGAAACAAACTTACAGCAAGCTTTTTAATACAGTGGCGTCACAAAGTTTTTCTCCCTATTAATGCAACTCCGATATATTAGTTCAAAGAGGTAATATAAATTTCCATCCAATAAAAACTGTAGTGTTTATCGCAAAGAAGCATCGCACAAAAGAGCTACGAAATAATTATTACGCGTGCTGGGAAAAGTTAATTATCTAGTGGCTATTGTTACTGCCATTCGTCGAATACTCCAAAATTTAAATAGCTTAAATGTATGACATATACAATTAAATATTAAATTCATAGAATTTTGCACATTATTCCATCTAATATAGCGCCCACAAAATTTGTACAACATAATCGGATAGATGTTAGTCTAAAAATACACATTCATATCGTATTCAGAGCATTCCAAAACGTATAACTCATAAAAAATCTAAAAGTTAACAATTTAAACAAATTCAAACTTTTCTTTTTCTGAATATTTAGAAGACAATTAAAAGGAAAGTTATTAGTTTTCTTATAATATGTTTTCCAATAATAATTATTTTATTTGGTCGATCTCTTAACGATAAATCAAGATTCTACTACTATTTATCTCCAATGAATGTCACTGGATGTCTTTCATTGTACGGCTTCTAACATAGCATGTCTGCATAGAAAAGAAACCATGTTGCACTAACAAAATGCTTTTTTAAAGAAAATCACCCAAGCACTTAACTTTTTAGGAAATTTTCCTTTAGTATAAAATATCAAGGAACCTTTTATCTAACAATTAACTGAAGTTTTGCTTTGCAAAAACTGATATCAACAATAGAATTTTTCCCATTATAAAATGTAATACGTACAGAATGGATACTGATGATCTATGATGATGATTCGAAAATTGTAATTCATCCAAATGTGAACCATATATCTTTGAGGAAAAGACCATTCAGCAACCAAAGTTAGAGCACTGACATGTTCTTTTTGTCTCAAAGATCAAATTCAATTTTAGGGTCGCCTATATCAAAATTAATTCGGCTCAATAATGTGTAGCGAACTATGATGATATCAGTTTTTGCATAGCAAACATTCCGAAAACATTCTGATTTCTCACTTTGTTATTTACGTAAAGTTATTTACATAAAAAAAAGTACTAAAAAACAATTATTATTATATAAAAAGAATGCGAGGTCTGGAATTTAGAGTTAAATTTCATAAAGTCCTGACCTTTTGTACTTTCCGAACATATGTTATTGTACCCGTGACAAAAATTCGACTTTGAAATTTGTGTGTCTATACGTTTTGAGGTCCTCTCAGTTCAGTTTTGCTATTTTTACGATGGTATATGTATGTGTATGTGTGTTTATCTGTGTGTATATATGTGAATGAACACGTTATAAGCCACCGTAGTACGCTGTAGATACTGTATAGATTTTGGTGAATCTAGCAATTATAGTTTTTTTACAGGGACACAACGAAAAATCCATTATTATGGCTTATGGGGTGAAATTATTTAAAGTACAATAGCATCTAAATGCCTTATCTGATTGAGCTGAAAATTTATATACATATTTCACCGTCGCACGAACTGTATAGATTTTGATTGGTCTGGCCCTTATAGTTTGCTTTATAGGGACACAACGAAATATTCTTCACCATTATGATCAATGGGCTCAAATTATTTAAGTGCAATAGCGTTACATGCCTCATTCGATACAGCTCATTGATTTCAGACTTCTCTTACTATAATAATTTAAACAACCGTTAATTACTTAATGCTCGTAAAGTCAAGTGGAGTCACTCTAGATTTTTTTTTCCTACTAATTATGAAGAAAAGAACACTTTCTTTTCACAATAGAACTTTTTGCGAGATGTAAGAAAATTAACAACTACTACACTATCTACCAATAAGTATTTGGGCACTTTCGAATTCAGGCGTTTTGTCAAATATCTAGTAAAGTTCTTTAGGAATCATCTTGAAACTTTGGTAGTGTAAAGAACATGTTATGCCTCATATATTTCAGCAAAAGTTGTGTCATGAAGAAGAAAATGGGATCAGTAAAAAATTAAAGAAAAAAAAAAAAAAAAATGTAGAAAATGGGATCAGTAAAAAGTTAAACAAAAAAAAAAAAAAAAATGTAGAAAATGGGATCAGTAAAAAATTAAACAAAAAAACAAAATGTTTTGGATCACCCTGTAACAAGTAATGCGTTTTGGCTGCCGCATGTGATTATAAGGATTTTTCTCATCATCTGTATATATGTGGTATGAGGCTACCACATAT
Source organism: Salticus scenicus (assembly GCA_963930645.1). Taxonomy (NCBI): domain Eukaryota; kingdom Metazoa; phylum Arthropoda; class Arachnida; order Araneae; family Salticidae; genus Salticus; species Salticus scenicus. Next base: position 173,206,121 of record OZ005656.1, on the reverse strand, counting down.
ATTCATAAGAATTTTTTTTTTTTTTTTTTTTTTATTGCAAAAAAAAAATCCACTTTTTTAATTATAACACGTAGGGTATTAGACCCGGTGTAAAGACGATTTTAGAAAAATTGGCATACTACATTATACACAGCGTGCTGCAATCGGAATGCAAAAATGTAAAATATCTTACGAAACATGAGTATTTTTACTGAATACTTTATACTACGCAGGCGCTAGCTTTTAAAAAATTTCATTTGCATATTTCAATAGCCAAAAGTATTGAGCAACTTACATGAAAACCCCAAACAAATATCATGTAAATTCAAAAAGTTATGAGAAATAGAATCAACAGAATTTCAGTTCTCTCAAAATAAAAACTGAACTATAAGGGGTTTACTGACATTTTTATTTTAATTTAATCAATGACCAATAGTAATACAGTGCTCTCGCTGACTGTAAATAAATATTGATAAAAAACCCTAACATCTCTCCCCCCCCCCCCTTTTTTTTTTTTTTTTTTTTTTGTTGAGAAGAACTGAAATTCTGTTCATTCTATCTCTCATACGTTTTTGAATTTACACGGTATTTGATTGGAGTTTTCATATAAGTTGCTCAGTACTTTAGGCTATTAAATTAGGCAAATGAAGCTTTTTAAAAGTTAGCGCATGTGTAGTTAAAAATTATTTAGTATAAATGCTCCTATTTCGTAAGATATTTAATATTTTTGCATTCTGGTTGCAGTAGGCTGTGTCTAATGTAGTATGCCAAATTTCCTAAAAATGGCTGAACTGGGTCTAATACCCTACATGTTATAATTAAAAATGTCATTTCTTTTTAATTAATTAAAAAAAAAGTTATATCTCCATAAATATGTATGGTAGCCTCATAAACATTTATACAGATAATGGAAAAAATTCTCATAATCACATGCTACAACCAAAACTCATTTAAACCATTACTTTTTACAGAGGGATTCAAAACATTTTGATTTTTGTTTAATTTTTCACTGGTCCTCTTTTCCTCTTCAGAGCACAACTTTTGCTGAAATATGTATGAGGTATAACATGTTCTTTACACAACCAAAGTTTCACGATGATTTCCAAAGAATTTTTTTTAGATGTTTGACAAAACGTCTAAATTCGAAAGTGTCCAAATACTTATTGGTAGATAGTGTACACTTAAAAGATAATCAAAAATTCTTCATTGATATCACGATGTTTTAGTTCGATTACTAGGATAGAATTTTTTTTTTCCCTTACTGCTTTCTTCCTATGTATTTTTTTTTTTTTTTTTTTTTCTCAAATTTATTTCGTTAGCTTCTAAAGATCTTATAGACTAATTTCAGCTTTTCTCCAGCAATAGTTAAATATGTAAAGTAGTAATAATAGTGAATTAAACCCCACTTGTTTTTCCCAGGTGTCAGCAAGCAATGTTTATAACCATGCTACGTTAAAAATAATTGTACATTTAAAATTCTTTTCAGAGACTTTTTCCAGCTTGAGGATTTTTTTTTTCCTTTTAATACGAAGCTACTTCACAATTAAAAATCGTCTTTTCCTGAAATGATGGTTTGTTTTACTAAAAGAGGAAAATTTTCAGCTTCAAAACTTAAAAGGAATCTTTCCTACACTAAAACACTTGCCGTATTCAAGCAACAAAATAAAACATTTTAACGTGAATATGCACTTTTGTTAAACAAAATTTTTTGTGTAATTTTGTAGTTTTCGTACATATCGTGTAGCATTTTATAACTGATTTTTCTTTGGGATATTTTAATATATGGTTCTGAATTTTTAGCACCAAACAAATCATATTAGACTATTTTTAAAATGCATTTTAATTTCAAGAGCAACACGTTTAAAAGACCATACATAAAACTGTTTAATATGGAGAATACAATTTGACAACCTGACTGGCCTTTATCTTTAAATTTCAATATCGTAACTTTTAAAACTAGTTTCAATTTTTTTTAATAACATAATACTAAATTAAAACACTTGGCAAAATATTCAAAGAAATGTTTGCTAATTTACTTACATGCTTAGTTTCTTTAAATCTGTATTAGTTTTCAATTAAAAATAAATAATCGAGTTCAAAGAAATGTTTGCTAATTTACTTACATGCTTTGTTTCTTTAAATCTGCATTAGTTTTCAATTAAAAATAAATAATCGAGTTCAAAGAAATGTTTGCTATTTTACTTACATGCTTAGTTTCTTTAAATCTGTATTAGTTTTCAATTAAAAATAAATAATCAAGATTCTCAATCATCTGTAATTACTTTTTCTCCTTAAAAATAATTTACTAAATAATCAATAATCAAATGTATATGTATACAAATATGCATATATAATTGCAATGTAAGCACTTAAGATTTGCCCACATATTATTATAACTAATTCAGACAAATCGATATTCTTCAATTCAGTTTCGAAAATAAAGTGCATATGATATAGTTAAGCCGCTAGGAAAAGGTCGAAAAACTTCAGTGTAATTTCATTAAAACTGTAACTAGAGATGAGTTGTGAATCAAAAATTACCCTCATTATTATAATTTACCGAATCTGATATTCTGAAAGTAGAACCGAATAAAACGTAACGAACACAGTGCAAATGCTAATATTGGAAAACTGGCAAACGATTCCGTAGCTTCGAAAGCTTTTCAGTTACCTGGTGTATCGAATGACAAGGTAATACTTTTTAAGCTATATTTAATATGGAGATCTCGATTTGGAATGTAAAGGTAGTATTACGTCTGTGAGTTTATACAAACATTTATTTAAATCACATGCATATAATAAATAAAATAAATCACATTCTAGATAATAAAAATTCTTTATATAAGTCTTATTTCTCTTGTATAGTCTGCTAATCATAGCCTGCAACCAAAGCATACAATACCATACCTTGCCGACAGCCAAAGCTCATGTTATAGGGAAATTTGCTTTCGCAATTACTCATTACCTAATGTTTTTTTTTTTTTTTTTTTTTTTTTTTTAACTCCGTTTTCACATTCAGAAAATTCGCAATCATTCAATTAGCACTCGTTTTCTAAAAATTGATTTTTTCACATTTTGAACATTTTATTTTCCAGCTGGAAAAAAAAAAAAAGAAAAAAAAAAGAAAAAGAAAATAATGCGAAAGATGTTTAAATTTTTGATTTTTTAACTCAAAAATAAAAATAATAAATTTTAAAAATAAATTTTAAAAACTGATACGGTTGAATTACTACTCGAACTTGTACTAATTGAACGGTTGTAATTTTTCTGAATATGAAAACAAAATTAAAAAAAAAAAAAGTTAAATAATGTGTAATTACGAAAACGAAATGGACATTCGCTGTTAGGTTAGTTACTGTATGATCTTAAAGTATCTGAACGTCTTCGTCGGTATATTTTAATTATAATTATTTATTTATTTATTTATTTATTTATTTATGACTTTTCTTTATTTCTTTTTTCATTATATATTAAAATATGATTACAAACTCAAAATACATTTTAAAAATAAGAAAAGAATGGTAGATATATCGCTAGAAAAATGAGCAAGAAACAACAAAAATGAACTTTTTTTTTTTTTTTTTTTCAAAACATAACGACTCAACTTTAAACCGAAATATTTTAATTTTGTTAATTTTAATGATATTATTGAACATTTTTCCATGGAATGAACTACTCTCATATTTGTAGATTTGGTATTGAAAAATATTTTACAAGTTAAACCACCACTAAAAAATTATAAAAAATAAAAAATTATTAAAAATGCATTGCAAATCTTATATTTTATCAATAATAGTAATAATAATAATAATTTTTGATGCATTTACATTTATAAGTGTTGTTCATTCCTTTTATGACCCTTTTCAAAACATGCATATACAACATTTCATTCACTTTTATCAATATTTGCTGTTGTTACTTTTTAAATTAAAATAAATAAATAAATAAACTAGCATATAAGATACTGATGTGTTGTATTATTGAAAATTCGACAACTCTAGCTCTAAATTAGACAGAAACAAAATTCAAGCAGATTTGGGAAGGATAAGGAACTATCTTAATATTATCTTAAAATTGAAAAATCGATTTTTTCCCCCTGAAAGTCGTCTCTCGAAGGTGTATGTATACCTTAAAAGTATTATCATACCTTTTATATGACGTATAAATATTAATAATGTATAAATGCTTAAACAATAATATTGGATTCTTATCTATTTATTTTTTATTACATAATATTGAAAAGCGTGAATATCGATACAATGTTTAGAAACTTCCCATAACTTCAATTATCGACAAAGTTATTTTTCTTTCAAAATCAAATTCGCATTTTTAAGACTCATTATAGAACATTTATGATCATTTTAAGTATATTGTCATTTATGATGTCTTAAGTATATTGGACTTAAAAAAAAAAAAAAAAAAAAAAAAAAATTAAATATCTTAGATTTATAAATTTTATCCAGACCTTTATTTTGATGAACTTCTGTGTTTCTTACCCACATTGTGAGAGTAAATAACATTCATAAAGCTGGAATAATTATACCCTTTATTTCAAATAACTGAAAAACGTATTATATTAAAATATTTACTATCCCTTTATATGTACATATGTGTGTGTGTGTGTGTGCTAATATGTTTGTCAAAATTAAGACTGTTACTATGCAAGGAAAAAAAAAAAAAAAAAAAAAACTTTCTTCATAACAACTTACATTACAAAAAATAAGCTCTGTTCACGTTGTGTATGATTAATCTATAAATAACGCGCATTTTTTTTTTTTTTCTCGAAAACAATTTTTAAATATGTTTGTTATACTCTGGTGTTATGTTTTACACTATATTCTTTCATCGCTTTATGTTTCTGAATTATCAGTTACATCCTATATGATATTCAGCTTTAGCGAAAGCATTTTCCTCTGTATTTGTTTATTTAATTATTTATTTTTTATTATTAAACTATGCCCTTTTGTTATTTCAATTAATGAAACGTATATTTTGAAAGAGCTATTATATCTTCCAAATGATGTAATTCTAATATATTTTTTTCATTCCGCAGGTATGCAAAACTTATCGTGCAGCGAAGGTGCTATGGGTATGGGCCACATGGGTGGTATGGGTGGCTATGGTCAAATGTCCCAACTTCGCTCTCCCGTGCACTCCCAGGCCATGCTACTCCCAGGCCATCCACATGCCATGATGATGGCTCACGGACCCATGGGCCATCCTGGTTTACCACCACAAGGTTCTCCATATGATGCATCAGGTGGACACATTATGGACATACACGCTAGCTAAAGGATACTTAAAGGCTCTCTTTCTCTCCATTTTTTCGCATCTGTATTCATTTTACTTTGATCTTAAGATAGGACTTTTACGTGGAAACGACAGACTTGTTTTGCTGCGTTTCGGTTTGAATTCTTAAGTTCTTTTCTGAGCTCGGAAAGATTGGGACGTACGAGGGATTTTAATGCCACAGAAATTGGCAAGAAGTTGGTGAATTGTCTGCTTCCTGAAAGGTGGAACTCCTCGTTGACCGTTGTACAAGACCCCTTGTGACCCTACTGCAATTCAAAGACAGTGGTGCATTAAAAAAAAAAACTTGTTTATTTTTTCTAAAAATTTAGATGTATGTGTAACTCGGGTCGCTAAATAATATTGAATTGTGTTTTATTTTTTTAATTTTTTGACTGCAGATACAAGATGAAAGATTTTTAATTTCACTTTGATTTTCAAAGATAAACATCTTTTTTTTACAGCCATTATCATTAAACTGCAATTTTCATCTTTCTGAATTAAAATATAACAATGAATAAATAAATAAATAGATTATCGGATACTGGTCAAAGTCACAAAGTTCTTAGTGATAGAATTTTTATTTGATTTTACACGAAACTGATTTAGAAAATAATCATAGCAGCTATTGTAACTATAAATTAAATATCTTAGAATGTCATGCAATTATTTATATGTAAAATGACATTTAGTGACGTAACATGACTACATCCGTGTTGTGAGAAAGCTACTTTCATGTATAACAGTAATAAAATATAATTTTACATATTACATATATGAAGCTAGTGATTTAAGTGTTATCACCTTGTGCTGCAGTCCTTTTAATAAATTATATTTTGGAATTGTTATTGTTAAATATTATCTATTGAATAATGTTTGAGTAGACAATTTGTTTCCTTTTTCATATTACTATATCACTTTGTTAAACTGTTTGCACGAAAGTTTATTTATTCTCTAACAATCCCTCAGCTTTACCGAAAAGAAACTCACTTTTTTGTACTTTTTCTGTCGAGCTTAAGGTCTTAGCTTAGGAGAATTATTGTATTTACCTCATCGAGGATTTCAACCTTTTTGGACACTTCTGTGTTACATATTGTTTTGAAAGCATAAATGGCGATTTTGTGAAATGGGCCGAACCATGAAGGACTCTCGAGCTTTACGTTTCGGCCGGTGAACGTATTCGCCTATTTTCGATATATATTCGTATCTAATGTAACGAAATAAAAATACGTTTCTATACTTGTGATTTGTAATAGGGGAAACAATGAGACATAAAATTAAACATTGCACAGATATTTACTGGAAACTTGTAAATATACAGGAAAAGTCCCGATAAATGATCACATATTTCAGTTTGTGTTGAAACGAATGTTGTGTATTATTTTAATATGAAGAACAATTTTATAGGAACTGTTGATAATCAACTTAAATTCATTTTCAAAACACTGATGTAAAAAAAGAAAGTTTTGTCATCAGATTTTTTTTCTTATTGTAAAACTATGTTTCTGTGAGTGAGTGCAATTATTTTGTTAAATATCTGATGAGTTCGCATTAAAAATTTTTTTTTTTTTTTTATATTTGTAATTTTGAACAAACCAACCATCCCAAAATGGGTAAACTTTAAAAAGTTATGTTATAAAATCCCATGCTAATGCATTGTATTTTATTGCTTCATTGGTATTCTTTATGACAGTCTTTCATAAGCAAAATATTTTTTTTATTGATAAATAATAATAAAAAGTAGTAAATTTATTTAATAATCTATTCATGAAAAGTCGCTAAAAATGTAAATCCAAGATATCTGTTATCTTTTGATCATGATTAAAGAAAATTACTTACTAAATTTTAAATGTAAAGGTTTTTTTTTTTTTTTTTTTTTAAATAATGATACAGGTCTACAAAAATTTTGTTGGCGAAATTTGATTTGATAATTTTAGCTGATGTGCATACGTCTTTTGGTGTGCTAAAATCGAAAATGAAGCCAGTTCTTCTCTATTGCGGATAGATTTTTACTAACGGAAGGTGTCTACCGACACAGTTTCTTCATTTTCGGTAGTTTTTCTGGTATGTTTTCTTGGAAACATACTATAAAAGCTACCATATACATTATATTGGTGGAAGAATCAGAGAAGAAATTGGGTCTTTTTATTGAATATGTCCTCATTTTCCGTTGTTTCTAGTATGTTTTCATGATTAATTATAATTAATCATGGAAACATATCCGGGATTGTAATGAAATGCTCGCCCTCTGGTGGGCTAACGTGAAATTATAATTAACATGCTTTAATTCGGCTTTCATCAAGCCGCCATTGTTTGCCGATGTTTAGTTTCACATATATTCATTGAATAAAAATGAATAAATCCGGTAAAACAGATAACACATACTGTTGTGTGCTGCAGTGTAACTCCAAAGGATCAAGAAATCCAGAATTAAGCTTCCATTTATTTCCAAATGACAAATTTAAAATTTCAGTTGCTTCGGCTAATGGAAGTAAAGAATTAATCAGATGATTTGAAACTAATATTTGTTCAGCTTCAGTTAAAAATCTACTTCCGATCGAACTTTGAATAAACTGAAATATTTCTTTCCAAAAGCAATCAATTTTCCATGATGTAATGGCGGAGAAATTATAGTAGAATATTAAGTAGAATAACAAAAAGAACAATAATAAATACACGTGGCTATTATATTTACTAACAACAAAAGCTGAAAAAGCGCCATCTATCGATCATTACAAGCGCGAATTATAAAAGTTATCATTTAATCATATTGGTAGAAGAGTCATGGAATAAACTGTGTCTGTAGACATCCTGTATTAGCAAATATCTCTACGCGACAGAGAAAAACTGGCCTTCAGTCTCGGTTTTAGCGCACTGAAAAACAAGCATCAATCAAAAAATGTAGACCTGTATAATTTTAATACTGCTTATTCTAAATAACATTTTATATTTAATAACGGCTTTATACTTCAGATATTTGTTCTAAATTTTAATTATTAACAGATAATTTTTTCAAATATGTCAATGAAACAATAATAAAAAAATCATAAACCCTAAAATTGTGTACTTGTACACTCATTTAAACTTAATTTATATAATATTAAAACAAATCACAACTGTTATTTATAGAGATTAAAATGATGGTAATTGAAATATTTTATAAAAAAAAATTCAATTATTTATTATTTTATGTAGATTTGGGTTACAACTGAATGGATAAATAATTTCATAAGTTTTGTTTAAAGTAAATCCCTAAGCATGCATTGGTGGTCAGTATTTTTGCAAGGGCATTATATTATTTAACAAAGAAGTAATTTTATAATACTGTCTAAAAGGTCATGTGATGTTGGTCTTAATTCCATAATGTTAAAGTTAGTACAGATTCAGCTGTTAAAATAATTATCGGAAGAAAAAAAATATATCAAAACTGAAATGTATAATATGAAAATTTAATCAAAAATACATTTTATGTTATAAAAGGTATTATAAAGGTATTACAGAGAGAAAAAGTGATAGGAGACTACATACATTAAAAAAAAAGACTTTTAAAATCATCTAAATGTTTTATTATTATCATAATTCGTAGAGAATTTAAAGCTTATTAATGTAGCAACACCTTTTTAATTTTATTTTTCCTATTATAAAACCATTTTGCAGAAAAACTTGTAAATAGAGCTTTGTGTACAAAAATATTCATTTTTAAAATTTTCATTATCTACTTTATGTTCACTATTTTTACTTTAAAAGTAGAAAGTTATTTAAGTATTAATGTATTATTAATAAATTATACCAGATCCTTTAGTAAATTATCTAAAATTATATGACATCAAGTAATTTTCAGATAATGTAAGTTTAGGCAAAAACGAAAATTACTTAGACTTATTTTGAATGAAAATAACATAGAGGTAAACATTTTAATTTGTAGAACAACAGTTAACTCAAATATCCAGCAGTATTGAACTTCATACTACTGAAGTTTTTTAATTACAACTTAATATGTATTGTAGTCGAATAGTGATTTTTAAAGAGTTGATTGTTGTCCTGGTGTAGAATTAAATTACTTTCTGATAATATCTAATTTTGTCATTAAAATATTGTTTTCTTATAAAGTTAAACTATCGTTAAAAGAATGTTTTCTTATAAGGAAAAGTTAAACCACTTCATTACAGCATTAATCACGAATTAAAATTGCAGTTTAAATTTAATACAACGTACACTAGCCTTTGTCTTTATCTTTCAACTATACAATTTTAAAGGAACATTTCAATTAGTGGATTTCTAAATTTTTACATTTATTGAAACTTACATGTCGTATAGCGAAACGAATAGCATGGTGCATGCTTTGTTAAATTACGTATTGCTTTGTTTCTTTATTGTATAAAGAACAGGGTACTTTGTAAATTAGTGCAAATGTTTTAAATGTGTACTTTATATAACATGATACACTTGTTTTATATTGGTTTCTTTGTAAATACTTTGCTTGAGTAATTAACGTGTTACATGTTTTGATTATTATATACACCTCACTGTCACTCTCACGTTATTTCTAGTGATGCCCTACTTTGCAAATCTTGGTTTTATAGCTCACTACTATTGTTTCTGCATTTCGATAAATCAAGAATTAACTTACTTTTAGGAAAAGAACTATTTTTACTTTATAAGTGAAAGTAATTAAAATTACAGTTTACATGTTATTAAAAGATGTTCAAAAAATATTATGGTAAAATTACGAAATTTCATATTTTTAATAAAATCGACTTATATTATTTACAGTAGGAATTAGTTTGTTGTACATATTTCAATGCTGTTATCATCAAACATTAGTAAATGATATAAAGGTTTCATTTTGATGCCATTAGAAATACTCTAAATTTAATATTTTTTTAAATATACTTTCTATTATAAACTGATTATTCAATATAAAGTATAAAATTAAAATGATTTGTTTTCATTAACTGAAATTCAATTGAAATTAACCATCATGGAAATATTACTATAAATATATTGAAAAGATTAATTTATTTCAAAGTGCTTTTTGAATTATAATTATTAAGTACCGTAATTTCTGGTAGATAACCCGCAGGTAAGATGTGTCATTTCTCCACCAGAAATTTTATTTAATAGAGAAATCTATACTTTTTTGAAGGAAGAGCTCCTACAAATATAAATTTATTTATCAATTGAAATTTCTGGTGCAAAACTGGATTATATAACCTGCGGGGTATCTACCAAAAATTACGGTATTTAAAAATTGCAAATATATAAAACATTAAATTAAACTAGAAAATGCTTTATTAAAAAAAATAATAATAATAACCACTCTGCATAAATATAAATATTTTAATTGATGTAAGCATGCATGTAAGTTTTAACAAATAAGACATGCAGTTTTTTAATCATCCTTGTATGCAATATGTATGTATAATGTATATATATATATATATTTACATATAATATAAAATCAAGAGCTCCTTGAACAAGCTTTTCTGCATTCATATTTGTTATACATATTCATACACAAAACAACACTTACAGTTTTTTTTTTTTTTTTTTTTCGTTGTTGAACATCTTTTCTGTGAAATACTTGTGTAAAATTCTCACCAAGTAAAACTGCTGCAAACGGGCTGGTGGAAGCAATCCAGTTCATCGTTTCCAAACCCCAAAACAGTTCTTGTTCTGTACAGATTACAAGGGGGCATTTGCATTGTCTGTGAGGTAGTGTTGTATAATGCCAGGTCACTGGTGACTTGTTGTCTATGGTTTAAAAAAAAAAAAAATGTAAGAAATAAAAACATGTTCCCAAAAAATGTGTCTCTTATTTTTTTGTTGTATATATCTTTATTTTATTACAAGTATAATAATAAAAATAAAAAGTCCCATTCTAACTAATTTTTATCATTGATTTCTTCAATCACTTAATCTGAAAATTAATGATTCATCAATAATTTCTTGTATCATCATGAATAAATTAATCTTTAATTGCAAAATTTACTGATTTACTTAATCATCAACTGTCCGACACGTTACATTTTTTCCAGTACAGTCGAACCTCGTTTACATGAATCTCAAGGGGAATAAAAAATTTGTTTATGTTATCAATAGTTCATGCTATCAGTAACTCAGAAACTAATCTTCATTTTGACAGGGATTGTGGGAACAGTTCATATTGAAAGTAATTCACGTTAACGAGGTTCGACTGTATTGCAAACTAGCGGTGAATACATTTACTCGAATACTTTTATTATACTCTGTATATGTGTCATTTACAAATAAAAACACATTTGCCGTATTTTTATGTTTAATACACCGTAAAAATACTATGTTTATACCGTAAAGGCTCAAAACTGCACAAGTATCGGAAAATTTACGGTATTTTTTCTGCTATCTTATCTTATCTTTTTTTTTTTTTTTTTTTTTTACAACATAGTTTTGTTTACACTATGATTTTTAATTTGAATAAGCACGTCAGAATGAACAAAACTTAAAGAAATCGTCACCGGCAGCTACAGTCCATATTATTATAGTCCATATTATACAGTCCATATTATATATGTTAACAGAATAACTTATCACAGTGCTTTTTTTTTTTTTTTTTTTTAGTTTTCACATTAAGAAAATTTACAAACATTAAATTTGCTCTTTCTTTTCCAAAATTGTTATTATTATTCTTATTACTAGCACGCTTTGCCCGATTAACAGGTTACGATATTCATATGGATTCTCAAAAAAATTAAATAATTGAAGTATTTAAATAAATATATTTCGTTTGGCGACTATTTTCAACAAATCAAAACCATAGCCAAGTACCATAATATACAGCCGTTAATGAAATGTAAATAACATTTATTTATGTGAGTTTCATTACGTTGATTAGAAACACGGTTAATTAAAAAAAATTACATATGTATTCACATTAGTTTGCAGACGATAAACTAAAAAAAAAAAAAAAAAAAAAAAAAAAAAAACACATAAGACCAAAGCTTTACAGAGTAAGCTCGTTCACATAATGTTAAAAAATGTCGAAAAGTAAACTCGAAGTTAGCGCTTCTCCTCGTGCAGTGGCTGCGGTACCCAAATAAAAGCTGCGAAAAACCCGCCCCTATTGTGCTCTCTTTAAAAATGTTATCTCTTATGGTTTTAATATAAACAAGAATTAATTCTAACCCTAAATGAACATTATAGATGTAATTATTAGCTTACATTTGACTTTAAATACAAAATATGTTAGATGTTAGCTAATAAACAATCACATTATTATTATTTAACATCTAACATATTTTGTATTTAAAGTCAAATGTACGCTAATAACTTCAAGTAAATAATCACATCTATAGTGTTCACTTAGAGCTAGAATTAATTAGTGTAAAATATAATTTTTTAAATCGATCTTCAAATGTTGTAAATTGTATTGTAAATACGAAAAAATTCATGTATTAGTAATTTAAGACGAAAATGTCAACGTGTGCAATTTTCAAAATTAAAATTTTGGTAAAAAAAAATTAAATTTTGGAAAAGAAATCGCTTATAAAAGATGACTTTATCATTATCTCTTTTATTAAAAAAAGCATTATGTCATGTTCCATAAAATCAATCATACGCAGACGAAACCATTCCCAAAAATTTTATCTTCTAAACAAAATATATTTGTAATCGCTTTACAACCAAATCTATAACTAAAATAACATTTAGGAATGATAAAATGACATTTAGGAATGAACAAATATAATAAAAACTAACTTTTTCTAACCTCACAACAAATCAAACAACCGAATTCAAAATTCCATAGATTATCTCTTGATCCATAATGAATGAAAATTCAAGAGATTAGGATTTCAATAATTTTATAAATTGTAAGAAGTATTAAAAAAATATTTTTTAAGAATTGATTTAAAATATATTACTTATCTTAAAATATGGGAAAACATGCGAAATATGAATATTCTAAAAATACATGAATTTTTTCGTCTAGATGTGTATTCGTTCAAACACAGTTCTATTTTAATATTAAATATGGAGTAAATGGCGCGAGTAAACAAATTCTATTCGAGCATGCGCAGTTTCAGCCTGAGTAGTTCAGGTACCTCCAACACGAGATGGCTTTGTGATTCATCAGTGACGTAATTATGACGCAACCATGACATAGTACGCTACCCATTGCTCCATTGTAGTGAATACGCTTACTTTGTAAAGCTTTGCATAAGACTATTTGATCAATTTAAATTAAGGCTTAAATAAGTAAATAAATAAAATTAAAAGCTTTTATGACGTCAGTTATATCCGAAATTTTTCTTCTTATGTTAATATTAACACACACACACACACACACACATATATATAATAGAATGTAGTAAACATTTTATTTTTATTGGATCAACATGAAATTACAACTCAAAGAGTAATATCAGAGAAAAACACAAAAAATCACATAAAACATAAATTTTTTAAAAGGTACGTTGCAAAACTGCACGCAATCCTTTATCTAGAAAAAACAATTTCAGAAATGTACTGTACGTGTCGTACTTTTCTGTACACTGTTAAAAAAAAAAAAAAAATGCTACTTTGCTGCTAAAAATTCTCTGTAATTACCGAAAAATACGTTTTGTCAACTTAATTTTTCCGTAATTTACGACTTTTTTCTCAAACTACAAAGAATTTCTGGCAACAAAGTTGCTTAACAGTGTACGAACCTACGAACACTTTCTTTTATTAATATAGATTAATATTTTAATTTGTAAATAAAAAATACAAAGAATGATTTAAGTGTTTTTTTTTTTTTTTCCGCTTAATACAAATCGAATATGAAAAATTTAAAAAAAATATTTTTTTCGAAAACAAGAACAAAGTTAACGACTATAAATTTTCTGAATATACAATTATATAAACAAATCTAATTTTTCTAAGACTGAGCTCAAAATTTCCAAAAATGTTAAAAATTTTCCATAATGTTAATTAATATAGTTCCAAAAATACACTGAAAAAAATTCTGTATCTGACATCTGGAATCTAAATTGTGGTTCTAGTAAAAGTTGTTCCATGTCATCCTTATAAATTATAGTCCTCTTTAAAAGCGAGTTCTACAGAATTCTAGAGCCTATATCAATATTAGTTTATAATTTTTATTAAAATAACACATTTCAATTGTGGAAGAAAATCATATTTATTGATTTTTTTTTTTTTTTTTTCCGACTGAGTGAAAATAATGCCTGGACCGGGAGTCGAACCCCGGATCTTTGACTTATAAGGTCAAGGCTCTACCAATTGAGCTATCCAGTCCGACAACCGGTCAGCATTACTCACTCTAAAAAAAAAGTTTCAATAAATACAATATTAGTTTGCCTATATTATCAAGGTCAATTAAAAAAAAAAAAAAAAAACTGCAAATAAATGCAAATACAAGAGGCGAGTTTTCGCAACTATAATCTTGGTTTATTACCCAATTCTAGAAAATCAAGCGGGGATTTCTCGCAATACAAAGATTCATGATATTCAGAATATTGTTTCACCATTTAGAAACGTATAGACTAGAAATTCTCGGTCATTTCGTCTATTCAGCATATTGGCGTGCCTTATACGCATAGCTCAGAAATCTATATTTCTAGTTTAGGGATTTAGAAAAAGACCACTTATTCGTTCTAGATGAAGGCGGTATATTTTTTTTCTTAGTGTAGTTTAATAAGAAAAATAAAATATATATTTAAAATCACTTTTCCTTTTTATTCAAAAAATATACTAGAGAATTTATGAGTGCCATTTCCCATTATTATTATTTTTATTTTTATTTTATTTTATTTTTTTTTTTTTTTTCAACCCAGCCAAGCATACTTTTAAGTTCCTTTAGAAGCTTGAAATCATAAGGCAGCTTTAGTAAAGTCATGAGCTAAAGCTAATCTCAGATTTGTTCCTTTTAAATTTTATTTAAAAGCTCTTAGTCTTTTCAAAGTATCGATATTATCATGTAATTCATTAAAAAATATTCTGAAATTTAAGGAAAATCAAAACTGTGTAAAGTTTTATGCAATTATATAATTAATGACAATCAGTTTTATTCATTTCCCACGGAAAATGTCCTTTTTTTTTTTTTTTTTTTTTTTTAGCCTTTTAAACCAGTGATTAAAGCACTTCTTATTGGATAAGATGGGTATGACTTAGTACCACTGTATGCATTATATCTGTACTGATAAGTATAAAGGATTTAAGTCCAAAAATGTCGATTTTGAGTTAAGTACATTGTCATAATCAAAAAAAAAATTCTTTATCGATTGGTATAAAGGATTTAAGTCTATGTCATTTTGTCTCTGAGAAAATCCATTAGTAAAAAAAGGTTCAAATTAGAAATTTAGCATTCATGTATGGTATAAAATATTTAATTCAATTTTTTCCCATTATTAAATGAAGGTTGACAATCATTGAATAATATAAAGGGTATAAGTCAACGAAATCCCTTTTTCCTAATCGATTCTTCTGTTTAGATTTTAATTAGTATAACTTTATTTTTCGTCTCCTGAAAAATCAAGAATATGGATTTAAATCCTTTATACTTATCAGTATAGATATAAAGTCTACACTCAAAAACCAAATTACATTGCTATAAAAACTGTCTAGTACCTTGTAACAACAACAAAAAATAAATAAAAATATATATCTAATTTTTAAACAAATTTTTTTTTTCCAAAAATAAGAGACTTTTATTTAATTTAATTATTTTACGACTTGTAAATTCATTAGTTAACAATCGATTGCTTTAAATATGTAAAAGTTTTTATAATTACATATAATAATTGTTTTATCCCTCAAATTAAATAAAAGAAAATTGTTACAAGTTCATATATTTTTTCGATGTAAAAAAAAAAAAAAAAAAAAAAAAAAAAATATTATTCACGAGCAAGTAAATTTATTTTATTTTTTATTTATTTATATATATATATATTTTTTTTTTTTACATTGTAATAAAATTAACTTTTTTTTTTTAAGTTAAAATAAGGTTTTTATTTAGTACCTATTGAACCAATTATCCGACTGAACGAAACAGGGGTCGATCCAAGCAAAATTTGGGACCCATTTGCTGCCCCTTCACAAAATTCCTCATCGTAAAAAAGGAACCCTTCACAAAATTCCACATTGTAAGAAGGGACCCTTCACAAAATTCAAATTTATAAAATGAGTCTCTTCACAAGATTTTGCTTTGTAAAAATTGTCCTTCTATAAAATGCTTCCATGTTTTCAGTATTATTTTTAATTAATGCCTTAATTTAGTTCAACGAAACTCTATTAATTTGATGTTTAAACATTATATACAATACGTGTTTTTTTAAAAAGTATCTCTATTCGAGATGTACTTTCCCTGACATTATATACAATTACTATAAAAATGGAAGGTTTTGCACGATATTTTATTTTTTCACAAAAATAAATAAACATTTCCGAAAAATATTTTGTTTCCCCCCCCCTCCCCCCCCCCCAAAAAAAAAAGGGAAACAAAAATTAAAACCTGAATCGATCCCTGCTAAACAGTACAGCGTTAGCTAGAATTTATCCTGCTTGTACCATTTTACCAAATAAGTGTACAAATAATTTGTAAATTGTAACAGTTTTCTTAGCGATCGGTTGAACAGTGTAGCTTTGTATAGCGAAAGACCGGACATATTCAAAGTGAAACACAGCAAAAGACGACTAAGTTAAATGTTTGAGTAAAAGGAATAAACCTGTCGTACTAATTAATAAATAAAACTAAATTCTTAATCAAGGCTTGTGTCCAAAGATTTATTCTTTATACAATATCAATGATACCATTTCTTAATTTATCGTGAATGGTATATAGGCCAGGCACGTTTTAAAAAAAAGAACAATGCAAGAAGCATTTCACGTAACAATTGGAGAAACAATGTTTGTGGAGTATTTTGACCCCAGTGAATACGAATCTGCCTGTTGCCAAAGCGAAATTTGGACCAGAAGTCCGGTATCCAAGAATGTGGCCATAACTCTATTGTTCTGTGTCTCCCTTGTCCGTTGGCTTAAAATAATGATTTAAACGTCTGCTTAGGAATTTTCTCGGATGCCAAACACATTGCAGTGCTCAAAATTTACATAAGTTTAGAGTGCATGGGTTCCAAGATGGCGCCAAATATGACCACGGAAATTTTGTTGCTCGGGAGTAAACAAAGAAGCAAGGAAGATGAGAAAATGATCATTTCAGACTTCAAACATTGTTTATTGCAAGATTTCAAAGATAAGAAAACAATCATTCAAGTGTGTTTTTAGCGTATTGCAAGGCTGCAAGGAAGATGATACTAACCATTTAAAGAATTCAAACATTGTCGAGAGCGGTAGCACAACTTGATGCAAATCAGTCCATTCTTCTTGCACGTGCACATTGTAGTCAGTTACTGGGATGAACAATCACGGGCTAGAATATCGTGCAGGCTTTGGGGATAGGTTCAAGTGTCATAAAGTCGGCAGCAA
Organism: Salticus scenicus; assembly: GCA_963930645.1. Lineage (NCBI taxonomy): Eukaryota > Metazoa > Arthropoda > Arachnida > Araneae > Salticidae > Salticus > Salticus scenicus. Next base: position 173,188,394 of record OZ005656.1, on the reverse strand, counting down.
AATTAGTGAAGCGCTAGCAATAATTTATATTTAAAAGATGTGCACCTAATACTGATTTGTTAAATAAATATTTGTCAAGTCATGATCTAAGTCGTTATGCTGTTTATAGAAAAGTAAGTTGATGATAAAAATTAGCGATGAAACTATATATATATATATATATATGAAAAATGTGGATGTGTGCTTCAATAATTTTGCTGCCGATTGTAAGGATGGGCACTTATCTTGGTGAAGCCTCTACCCATGTGACTTAGGATCCATCCCACCGGTCGGGCATGATGAGCATTTTCCCACATGTTTATATGAAAAATTTTTAAATTGTCAGTGCCGAAAAGAAATTGTTTTTACTCACTGTATGTCGCCACTTTCCATCGTGCTTTTACCTTCTAATGGCATCTTAGGAAGTGTAGTCGCAATGCATCACTTATTGAAGGTAAGGTTTCCGGCTTTTCCACAACACCGAAAAGCATATGTCTGGCTTCATCCATGCTGAATACGTATTTGCCCACCTGTTTAAACAAGCAGAATTGTTTTAACATTAAATAACCGAAGTATTTAAGCACCTCATTGGAAAGCGACTATCTGGGTTGTGTGGAACGTCCTCTTGCCATCAAAGATATCTGTCAGAATGTCGATATTGTCTGCCGTTACATACAAAGTTGGTTCATTGCTGCCGTCAGTTGTAGCCACCTTGAAATTTGGAGGATTGCGGCACTGGTAGCGTTGTCGAGGGACTTCAAAGTGACATTTGTGAAAGCTTTATCGACCTGGAAGGTCTGCTTATAATTCATACAATGCCCCTCCGAGTGTAGCAAGCTTGACAAGTTTACGAGATCATATCTGCTGATGTACAGATAAAGCTCTATTTCTTACCGCCCCGTACAGCATAGACTATATTTTGGCCTATAGTTAACTCAACGTTTTTGAGTGAATGGCGTAGTTGCACCGATTCAAAGTTTTTGTCGTTTTTTTCTTCATTGCTTGAGTCATTGTCTTGGTCATAGACAACGTCGTCAAGAACCTTGTCTCCGCCTATCATTACGCTCAGGAACAAATGAAAAATTTTCAGTATTACTGCGGCAACCTCTTCTAGGAAAACATGACGCCCTGAGTGACCTAGCGAATCTTGCATCTTCCCTCTAAGCAGCAGAGCAGCATGGACAAGAGTTTGAAAATCATCATCGAGCACTACTCTCGCCAGAAGCAACATCCACAGTCACCTCGGCCAAAATCTTCCAGTGTATAAGGAGAATTTGCCTTCCTGTGATGTCCTGTGATAAGGGCTGAATGAAAAGGACCGGGACCTTAATCATCTTCTGCAATTTCTCTTTAAAAGTTGACAAGCGCAATTCAAAGGACTTCGGTATCTCAACGTCGATTGTTATCGTCAGGTGCACGTATCTTTCTCAAACATCTGAGAGTTGCAAAATGTGAGCCTGTGAAGCTGATACATTGAGTTTTTTGCAAACTTGGATCATAGGTGAATTACTTTTGCAACACTCCTTCATCTGCATCTTTACCTTTTTCTGACTCCTCTCAGCCTTCATTATAAACAGACTGTGGTATTTCACCTAAGATGCTATCAAGTATGGCTTACAATTGGTAAGAACGAACTGTTGGTTGTCATAATTAGCTGCCCATATAGTCTTATTTGTTGGGTCTGGCATCGACTGCCTCAATGCTTGTTACAAAATACACTTGCTTGAAAATACACTTATTAATGTCCACACAGCCACACTGAACCGTTGTGATGTACCGAGATGATGATGGTTCTGTAGAGCACTGATTTGTTCCTCAACCTTTCTAATTTACCAGAATTGGCAAAGTTTGAGTAGCATCTACAGTGGTACTTAAATTTCTCTCCAAATTTCACTTTGGCAACAGGCAGATTTGTATTCAACTGGGTCGCAATTGGACATGAAATGCTTCTTGCATTTTATAGAAATGGATTTCTTAATTATGAGCCTGGTCTGATAATGTAAATTGACTCTTACCGTAAAATCTTTCTGTACAAATTGCACTTAAAGAAACAAGGGATAATGAAAATTATCAAAATTATTAGAATTAAAAATATAGAGATAGACTTATTTGAAGTACGAAGCTATAAAAAAAAAAATTATTATCTTTCTTTCGAACTCTCAAATTTAGTCGCATGATAAAAATTCATGAATATTTTTCATTATAGAATTTTTGTTTGTAATTGATGCTGTAATAAAGATATAAAAAATCTGGAGTGACTCCACTCGACTTTCCGAACATTGAGTAATTAATAGTTTTGTAGATAAAGTAAAGAAAGAGGAGTTGTTAAACAAACAAAAGAGAGAAAGAAATAATAAAGTGTTTGAGTATTTTTCTCCATATATTACACGATGTTTTATTTAACGCTACTGAACTTTGAGCCCATAGATCATAATGATAAAGAATTTTCGTTGTGTCCCTGTAAAAAAACTATAAATGCTAGATTCACCAAAATGCTTATAGTTAGTGCAACAGTGATTTATAATATTCATATAAATTTTCAGCACAATTGAATAAGGCGTTTAGATGCTATCGCACTTTTAACTAGTATGTTGTGGCCACCACAAGACTTTCTTCTATATTTTCCTATACAAATTCAGTCAGTAAAAATAATTTATTAAAATTATTATTTAAAAAAAATATCTTCCATGATAATGCAGATGATTTCTATATTAGAGAAGTAGTATAGCACTAAATATCCAAAAAAGTATATTTTATTGTCAATATTACATTTAAAAAAAATCGATAACTTCATTTTAATTTATCACAGATCTATGGTTCAACCATTCGTTTTAAAGGTACTGGTGAGCTTTTTTGAAAGATACCCATCATGAAAATTTACTCCCCTCGCGGGGGAACTCCCGCCCAGGGGTGGAGGCGACGCTCCTACACATACAAAAAAAATTCCCCAGTTGACTATCTCTATTATAAATAATTTTGGTAAATTTCATAATGATTATTAAAAAATAATTCTCTTTATACACATTTATACAAAATTTTGTGCTATACCACCATTATAAAAATTTAGAAAAGCGGGGTGGCAACGCAACCTGTGAGACAATTTTTACCAAAAGTTGATAGGCCCTAATTTATGTCAAGGTGCAACTACATACCAATTTGTATGAAATTATGTGCAGTAGTTCCTGAGATACAGTTGCCACAAAATTTTGTCACATCCACGCAGAGACTGACAGACAAACAGACAGACATTTTCTAAAAATGATCGAATCGTGTTCTATAGCTCTCAAAACGTGTAAATCCATCAAAAACCCGAGGTCGAATATTTTTACGAATCCAATACTTTCTTCTACCGAATATAGAAGAAAGTAAAAATTTGGTCCCAGAGGCCATAATGATAAAGAATTTTTCTTTGCGTCCCTGTAAAAAAACTGTAAGTGCTATATTCACCAAAATCTATACAGTTCGTGCAACTGTGACCTATAATATGTGTACAAATTTTTTGTTCAGATTAAATTAGTGTTTAGACGCTATCGCACTTTTAAAAATTTGGCCCCATAGGCCATAATGATAAAGAGTTTTTCTTTGTGCCCATGTAAAAAAACTGTAAGTGCCAAATTCTCCAAACTCTATACAGATTGAGTAACTATGACATATAATATGTGTATAAATTTTTTGCTCAATTGAAGAAGGCGTTTAGATGCTATCGCACTTTTCAGATTTTGGTCCCATAGAATGATAAAGAATTTTTCTTTGTGTCCCTGTAAAAAAACTATAAGTCCTAGATTCACCAAAATCTATAGGGTTCGTACTATGGTGACTTACAATATACGCACCAACTTTCAGCTTATTCGAACAAAGCGTTTAGACGCTAGCGTGTTCACTCACAGGCATACACACATACATACATACATACACACACACACACACATACATATATCATCGTAAAAATAGTGAAAACGGACTCAGGGGACCTCGAAACGTATAGAAACATCAAAATCTCGAATTCGGATTTTTGACATGATTACAATACTTTCCTCACTATAGTGTTCGGAAAGTAATAAAAATTGAATGCACAGATGTTCTTAGTTACATACAAAGAATGCATAGTGCAAAAATTGGAGTTTAAAATAATTCTCATGGTTGGTTGGTTGGTTGGGTTTTACGTCGCACTAATGCTGCGCAGATGGGCAATTGGCGACGGTCTGGGACACACCCCTAGAGGTGGTCCGGAGACATGCCATCACAATTTTGATCCTCCACGGAAGGGATGGCTCTCCCGCTTCGGTGACCCCCAGAGGTATAATTTTTGGTGGGAACATGGAGGACATTGCGGCCACGACAGATTTTACGTGCACCAGCCACCATTAGTGTACACGACGGTCTTTGGCCGGCTCGAGTACTGAACCCGCAATCTTCCAATTACGAGGCCGGCGCTCTACCGACTGGGCTACCGCGGCCCTAATTCTCATGGAGTATTTTGAAATTTGGTCTTATTTTTCCCATAAAAGGGTCCTTTCCACCTCTAATTTTTTTTTTCCTTTAAAACATGCCTTATGCATAAAAATGATAGATTTCATGGCAGTATATGATTTTAGAAGCAATAGAAAGAAAAAAGAAAATAATTAATTTTAACATTCTTTCTTCCTTGAAAAGCACCAAAAGTAGCGCTGAATGACCAAGAATAAGAATTTAGTATGGTGACCAGATTAAAAGCGTTAACATTTATTACAATTCTCTAATTAGGAATATAATTTTATTGTTTTTTTTTTTTTTTTTAATTGGGGACCAAAAAGTTGATAATTATGATAAATAATTTTCTTGTAACAATTTTTTTAAACTTAGAGAAACGTCTTACAGAAAGGGACTGTCCTCTAAAAAATAGGACATCTAATCACCATAAATTTAGTGCAAAAGAATATTTTTTACTTGTATACACAAAACCACAATGATTGTTTCGGGACGAAATAATTAATCATGAAGTCAAAAAATGTAGACATGAATGTAACAAGCATTGTTGTGTTGCTGATTTTACGCAACACTCGTGTTTACTTTTTTATTATTTCAACCTGAAACCATAATTATTCATTTGTACGTATTACAATATTAGTTTACAAAGTTCTTATTTTTCACTACTGTGCAGAAATGCAATACAAAATATAAAACTTTTAAAAACTCTAATCAGCCTTTCATCATCACAACAACCCATAAACACAAATATTCGCTCAGCAAATTACATAGCATTTCATGTATATGGAAATTTTTAGATAAAAAATTTCTTGTCACAATCAGTTTAAGAGTTACATATGCCTCTTCAATTAGCCCATTTATTTATGTTATTATTTTCCCCGTTAATTTTTCACACACATTTTAATGCTGGCATTTTTCTAATTGGTTGAGCATCCAGTTCAGTTTCTAATTTACATATTCGTATAAATAATATAGTTTTGAAGCAATATCCTGACGATACAGTGTGGTTATAATTAAATTTCTCCTATAAACAGCATCCTGAAACTGAAGCGGGAAGTAGATTGCCACGAAATTTGAAGTATGGACAATTCTTTAGATTAGATGCGCTTAAGTAACTTTAAAATAATTATAAGATAAAAAACTTTTTATAAACCATGTTTTCATATTTTCTGTTGAATCATAGCTATAGAACTAACTACATTAGCACTTTATCAATGCGTATTGTTACGAAATTGTAAATAATTGTATTTATTTTTGCATAAATTCTTTCAAAGAGGCTTAGTAAGTTGATAAAATGTCAATTTTCTGCACTTCCAGCTCTGTTGCGCGTGAAAATAGCTTAATTCTCCCTTTAAAACGCATTAAAAAGCTCTAATAGGCAAGTACTGGATTTGGCGACAAATTTGACGACTTTTTGTCCTTGGCGACTTTTGGCGAGAAAATCCTTTTTACCGATATTCCAAGGATGCACGTTCTAATGTGATTGGTTAAAGAGTTACGGGAAATTTGAATTTAAAAAAAAAAGTTGGTTTTAAAAATAAAATATTAATCCTCTCAGAACAACATATATTTGCATCATGAATTACATTAGCACTTTATCAATGTGTAGAAAATCTTTAAAGCGATAATGACGTCAATTTTTGCCAGATGCATAATTTAACTTTTTACAATTTTTAACGCTCACGTGTAATTAAATGTATTTGTTTTTATGTCGAAAGAAAATAAACTCGTATTTCTTTTTTTTTTTTTTGGCAACAATTAAATTATACCTAATATTTTAATGACTATTTTTATTGCTATTAAGAGCTTACTATTTTCATATTTTAATTAATTAAAAGAAAACTATTCGAAAATCTGACTTCGAAGTATTGTGTTGTCACCGGGTTTTGAGCTACTGTGAAAGTTTCAAATGTCGTAGGGAATTTAGTTAAAAATCGATTGCAAGATTTGTACCGGACAAACAAACAAACAAGAATAGAAGTTAATAAAAACATGGTAAAATAAAAATAATTTTAGTTAAAAAATGTCCATTAATGACATACATTTAATGAAAAACTATTCAATAACTTTTCAAATTGTTTATTCATTCCGTGACCTATCCTATCTTACGTTAAATATGCTGTTTTCACATGGCGAACGCCACCTAGTAGACTTTTCTTAATATGGTATCTTGTATAAAAATCATTATAGTAATAATATAGCAACATTTATTGTTTAGTTTTTGATTCCGCATGGGTGATTACTTTTGTTATATTTGTCATTTTTATTTATAAAGAAAAACCTATTGAAATTTTTTTAACTAAAACTATTATTTTCCTGGACCACCCCTCGTGTATGGACCACTTACTAATTGTCATGGCAGTCTTCCCACACTACACGGAATATTCAGTCTAAATCAATCATAACATAATGTAATTACAAATTAAATTAATACAACTTTGAAATATTCCAATTGTACATTGAAGTCTAAATAACCCTGTTGGTAGAGCGTCGACCTAGAAATTGGAGGATTGCTGATTCGATGGTCCAGCCAGCTCAAGACCGCCCTGTACATTAATAGTGGCTGGTGCATATAAAATTCATAGAGGTAGGCAATGTCTTCCGCATTCTGTAAAATAATATTTTTAGGGGTTATTGAAGCAGAGCTGCGAAAGGTTTCAAAATTGTGATGGCATGTCTACAAAACATCTCTAAAGATGAACCCCCAGACTCTCCAACTGCCCACTGCGTAGCTCTAGTGCAGCGTTGAATGCAATTGCCCACTGCGTAGCTCTAGTGCAGCGTTAAATGCACTCAACGTCAAATGTTTGCATATTAATTTAAAATTTTATAATAATCATACTAATAATACTAGGTAACTTACAAAATTTTAACTCAAACTTTTTAATTTTGTAGAAATCCACCCATTTAAGAACTTCACCTAATTGGTTCGTTACATTTTACATTTTTTATTTAGAACTAATATCCGCTTATTTATTGATTCATACTTAAACATAAATAATTATAAGATTAAAAAAAACTTTTTATATACCATGTTTTTAAATTTTCTGTTGAATCATAGATATTGAACTACATTAGCACTTTATCAATGCGTATAAAATTTTTAAAGTGGTAATGAAGTCAATTTTTGTGAGATGCATAATTTAACTTTTTACAATTTTTTAACGTTCGCGTTTAATTAAATGTATTTATTTTTATGTCGAAAGAAAATGAACTCGTAATTGTTTTTTTTTTTTTTTTGGCAACAATTAAATTATAGTTAATATTTTAATAGCTAATTTTAAAGTTATTAGGAGGTTTTTATTTTTATACTTTAATTAATTAAAAGAAAACTAATCAAAAATTTGAAAATCGGGCTTCGAAGTATTGTGTTGCCATCGGGTTCTGAGCTATTCTGAACGTTTCAAATGTCTCGCTAGTAGGGAAGTTAGTTAAAAATCGATTGCGACATTTGTACCAGACAAACAAGCAAACAAACAAGAATCTAAATTAATAAATACATGGTAAAATAAAGAATTCTAAGCAGATAAAATGAGAGTCTTAAATAAAGCAAAGTAAAAATCCAAAAACAGAAGTCTTAAAGTATCACCCAAAAACTACAAACATATTTTTTTACCAAGCCTGTTGCAGAAATAGAATATCCAGAAAACAAGAACGAAAAATATGCGGTGCACATTGATTATTAACACTTTCCACGTACTTGTTGTATCGTATAACCTTCAATGTTCTTTTCCTACGCTATCTATCACACAATGGACTAATAGAACGACTGAAAGGCATACACATAGAGTAACTGAATTCAAAATAACCCTTAAACATCGTTGGAAAGCGTTAAAACTGCTTAACTTAAAAGAAAATACAGCCGTTAGATTTAAATTGCAGCCCTAAATATATCTGAACATTTTAGTGTAACCCTGTAAATTTGAAGGTTAACTATATATTACTATATAATATTCTAAACTTAACGTTATTTTAGCATATTGACAATAAATACCTTTTTTTTTTTTTTTTTTTTTTTGTATGAATTTTGCAGGTGAAAGTTATTTAAATGTGATTTATTTAAATGTCTGTCATAAAACGCAATACATTGGCATTTTTTTAGTGTCCCTGTATACAAACCAGTTGTACAGGACCTATTAATGCCATTTTAAATAGGAAGCATTCCATAGTAAACTTGAATAACATGTATCATTTTTAAAAAATTCTGAAAATATTTACGAACGCTGGGGGCGGGCAGACGGACATATAGACAAATGGACAGTTGGACAGGCAAATCCACAAATTCATATTATTCACACTGAAAAATTGTTAGAAAGTGTTGAAAACGCTTAATGTAAACGAAAATGCAATACCAGCAAATTTCCAATAATATCCCTTGAAGAAACTGAATATTTTTGTGTGGCCCTGTAAACCTTAATGCTAGTCATACTATATTCTACAGAAAGCATGTGAATAGCATATTTTAATTTCATGAAGATTTGTGCAAAGTAAAGTTATTAAAATTTGGTTTATAGAAATACCTCTCATAGAACGTAGTGCTTTGAAATATTTTCGGTTGTCCCTGTACACAAACCGGTGGTGGTATTTACTCTATTTTCAATAAAAAAAAACATTCGATAGTGAACTTGAATAACATATTTCAATTTCATTAATATTTGTGTAAAGTAAAGGTATTAAAATTAGGTTTATAGAAATACATCTCACAGAACACAATGCTTTGGAATAATTTCGGGTGTCCCTGTATACAAATCAGTGGTGGTATTTACTCTATTTTCAATAAAAAAGACATTCGATAGTGAACTTGAATAACATATTTCAATTTCATTAATATTTGTGTAAAGTAAAGGTATTAAAATTAGGTTTATAGAAATACAACTCATAGAACACAATGTTTTGGAATAATTTCGGGTGTCCCTGTATACAAACCAGTAGATGTATATAGTGAACTTGAGTAACACATATCAATTTGAAGAAATTTCATAAATATTTACGAGAGTCAGAGCATTTACATAACGAGGGTGCATTTTTATCGAATGTATTGTTTTCCAAAGAAAGTAATGATTCGTTACTATAGACAGAAATTAGTTTGAAAAACAACGGAAAACTGAGCTATGAAAAAAGCACATTTAAGTAATCTTAAAACAACAAGTCAATATAAACAAATGTGATGGTATGGGGTTGTATACCGAATGCAGGTATCAGCAATTTTGAGTTCACTCATAACATAATAGTCTAGAATAATTATTTTTATATCCTTAAAAGTGATCCTCCAAAAAGCGCTCGTATGCTTCATCTTATATGCAACAACTTCTACTTCCTCTAGAACAAGGATCCCAAATACAAGGCGCGCATTTTCCGACTGTGGTTGTACGATCATATGCCATATACTCTCAAACATCCAATTTTATCCCGAGACTTAAATCCCATAGAACATAAACGAAAAGCATTGAACAATAGAATAACGAAACCCGATTTACTGAATGTAAACCATTTGAAAAGGCTTCTCCTGGAAAAATAAAAATAAATATCTTCTGAAACAATGAAAAAACTGATAAATTCCATGCCAAACAAACACAAAGCTGCTATGAAAATGCGGCGGATTCACCACAGAATATTAACTACATTTTATTCTGATTTTTTAATCATGATGTTTTCATTTTTCTCATTTATTTTAATGAATTGGAAAGTTCTGTTTCTTTATGTAAATTTATCAATTTCAATTTTAATATATTAACTCTATAGTTATCTTTATAATATCCCAAAGATAATAAAAACAAAGCATATTTTGATAAAAACATTTTGAAATTTTGAAAATTTTTCGAATTTTTGAAATTTTCCAACATTTTTTGAGAAAATGTAAGTTATGTGTACACTTATATCCATTCATTGTATATGTCTCGTTTGGATTTCTTTGCTATCTACTCGCATGAGAAGCAATTTACAAATAACTTGTGGCAAGTATAATGCATTCTTAACACGATTTATTTCATTCATTTATTAATAACTAGTAGGCTACGCCCGCTTAGCTGCTCACTAAATTTAAATGAATTTTCTAAAGCATTGAATCACTATTTATTTTTTATATCACTTTTTGAGGAGTGGATCGAGACAGCACATTTGCTCCTTTGAAATAGACATCTAAATTTTTAATTGTTGCTTTTGTTTTAATTTTTTCAACCATAATATAAAATATGCTTTCACTTGAAAAAAGTAAAATAAATAAAATAAAAAATAAAATATTAATATTTTCTTTTGACATTCAAATGCTTTAAAATGCTGATTAGATGTTTTCTTTTGTAAGAAAGCCTCCTGTTACCTGAAACCCCCGTTATGAATTTAGACCCTTCCACTAAAAGTAAGGAAATAGAAAACGAAAGATGTAATTGGAAAACACGTAAACTTGTGTTGTATCATGCACATATATACGCTTCGCGCACATAAATAAATAAATAAATATATATATATCACTGGACACCCCCTACCTCGCTGTGCATGAATCTGAGAGCGCATGTAACTCGTTTTCGAAGCCATCACTATCACGCACGTATGTTCGCTTCGCTCACATGAAAACCAAAAAAAAAACATCACTGGACACCCCAACCTCGCTGTGCATGAATCTGAGAACGCATGTAACTCGTTTTCGAAGCCATCACTATCACGTACACAACTCTCCCCCCCCCCCCCAAAAAAAAAAAAAAAAAAAAAAAAAAAAAAAAAAATGGATACCCCCTACCTTGATGAGTTTGAATCGCAAAAGTGCACGAAATTACGATAGTTACGTATTATCCGTAAGTACACGCATGAACAAATTTTATATTTTATTTTATTTTTATTTTTTTCACGTGAAAGCATATTTTATTTTTTGGTTGAAAAAATTAAAGACAACAATTAAAAATTTAGATGTCTATTTCAAAGGAGCAAATGTGCTGTCTTGATCCACTCCTACAGCTCTGACAAGGAGAGGTCACGACATGGAAAATTCAAATCGGGACGAAATTGCGCAGGATTGTAGTATACTATGAGGGTAACAACATATTCAAGCAGTAGGACCCACTATCCACAAAATTTCGAGAAAAAAGCATTTAAAGTTTCAGTAATCTTTAAATACAAGTTATTTCGCAAGCGAGCAAGCGCCCAAGTGGTGTGACCCTAATGCGCGAGTCTGCTATCCAGACGAGTTTGGTTCGAGACTACTTTTTTTTTTCTTTAACTTTTCATTTAATCTAAACTTTTTATTTATTTTTACTTTATTTTGCAATTCAATTCAAAATCTGAAAAATTTAATAAATTATTTAATTTTCTTGAGTATAAAATAACTTTTTCTATTTTTAATATTTATAACTTAAAAATACAATAAATTTCTATAACTTGAAAAAATAAAGTTTAGTTTTACAAAACCCTAAATAAGAAACATAAAGAAAAACAGACAAATATTTAAATAATTAAAAAATAAGCAAGCTGTAAACAAAGTAAAATAGTTAGCAGGTGTTACTTAAATCTTGGTTTGAGTTTCCTGATTTTGTTTGAATGTGTATAAATTACGTAAACGCTTCTAGCTTGTTAATAATAAAGGGCAGGTGGAATTTTATTTTGCGCAAGGAAGGATAAAAAAAAAGGAAGTCGTTATCGAAAAAGAAATGATGTTTATTAACATTTAAAATCTACATTTAAAGATAACATTTCTTTACCTGTAATAATTTTACAGCATCGTAATCCTATACTATAATTTTTCAAGAAACTGTATTGATTGGAGAAGTAATTATTTAATTTGGATAGTAATTATATATGCAATTAAAATGATCATTTCTCTGTATTATTATTATTTTTAATTTAAAAAACAAAATTTAGTATTGTTTCAAGCATACCTAAAATAAAATAAAATATTTCGATAAATAATCATAAACAGTTTCTTTAGTTTTACCTTATTTTACAGTTAAAATAAAACTAAAATTTATTTTTTAAGTTATAGAAATTTATTGTATTTTTAAGTTATAAATATTAAAAATAGAAAAATTTATTTATTTTATATTAAAAAAAAAATTAAATAATATTTTATTAAAATTTTCAAATTTTAAATTGAATTATAAAATAAAGTAAAAATAAATAATGAGTTTAGATTGCATAAAAATCGTAGAAAAAAAAAATAGTATTCTCGAGGTAGCCTCGAACCCAAGTCGTCTGGCTAGCTGACTCGCGCTTTAGGACCACACCACTGGGGCGATTACTCGCCTGCGAAATAACTTGTATTTAAAGATTACTGAAACTTTAAATGCTTTTTTCTCGAAATTTTGTGGATAGTGGGTCCTACTGCTTTAATATGTTGTTACCCTCATAGTATACTACAATCCTGCGCAATTTCGTCCCGATTTGAATTTTCCATGTCGTGACCTCTCCTTGTCAGAGCTGCCAACCTCATGACTAAAAATTTAGAAGCAAGAGGCTTAAAAAATCGGAGCAAACAAAATAAAATCGGAGCAAGTATTATGATACGAAAATTTTAAATAAGGTTTCCACATGCAATCTACATTTACACAGTCTTACTATAGATTTCTTTAAACCAATGAGGGGGGGGTAAAAAAATCTTCTTTATATGTTTTAAGTCTAATAAAGCAAGTTTAAAATGAATACTGACATTTATTTTGTGATGAAAGAAAGATTGGGTAACAAATGGCTTCCGCAAAGCATTTAATTGCTAATCGGTAGCTGGAAATAAGAAAAGAAGGGGGGTGGGGGGTTAAAAATAGTTATATGAGCGAGTAATACTGAATAATTATATTTCTTTATACGTTCTGGAATATCACAAAGTAAATTTAAAATGAATATTAACATTTATGTTGTGGATGGTAAAAGACTGGGAATCAGAAGGCTTCTGTGAAGCGAAGTGAAGGCTTCTGTGAAGTCCCAATAGTTAATGTTTTTTTTTTTTTTCAGTAACGAACGATATTAACGACTTTTTAAAAAACGGAAGAAATCGATTTAATATTGGAAGCCGAAAGATTAACTTAAAAATCGGAAAACTTCTGCCGAAAACTGGAAAGTTGGTAGCTATGAATAAAAGTGAAAATAACAAAGAAAGAAATGTCAAGTTTAAAAAATCGGAGTTTTCCGATAATTTTCGGATTAACGGAGCACGCCGATAAAAATCGGAGTACTTGGCAGCTATTGCTTTTTATTCCCAGTTAAAAGTTCTTCATTCACATTTTGCATGAGACTTATACTTTCTAAGTCTAGCATACTGGTTATTTAATTTGCAGAAATTTAATTTGTGCCAACTTCAATAATATAGACCACGTTACTTAAAATAATATTAATAAATGTTTGCAAACTATTCGATATCGTAACAATGGGGAAAATTTTCGGTTGAAATTCGTAAAGGAACATCTGTAAATCCTCCAGATATTTTTATAGGCGATATCAACTGAAGAGCTTAGAAGATTAACACGTATATGACAATTTAGTAAATTTGAGAAAGATTAACGTTAAAGAAGTAATGGTATAGATAAAGGCCATGCACATAACAATTTCACGTGTCGATAGCTGCTTTGTTAGAAGATTTTGAAGTACCAGTAAATGTTTCCCATTTGAAAGACGTCATATTAAGTTCCTTCAGCCAGAAATTTCCTTTTTTTGTATGTACTTAATACAGATTTAACATGTACAAATTCATTCCCTCAGCTTTTCCTTTTTTAAACCAACAGTGGTTTCATTTTTGCGCATATATAAACGCGCATTTCATAAGGCGCCCGTTGAAAAATGATCATTTCATTTTATCTATTTCTCACTTCAAATAATTCATTTGCTAGCAAGCCCGTGCGAAATTTTCGCACTATATTTATATCTTCGTTACCTTTAAAATTTAAAATTATTATTTTATTGACGTCATTTTTTTCATATGCATGAGCAAATTTAATATTTTGTATATATGTTACCGTTAAAGTATGAAATCCGTTATTTCATAGAATAACTAGGTATTTCATGAAATAAGTAGACAAGTCAGTTAAAGTATATAAAATTATTGAATTCTACGATTTAACTAGGTATTCTATAGAATAACGATTACTTGATCGTTAAAGTATGAAATGATTATGCATAATCCCCGCTAAATTTTGGGGAATGTGATTAATTATTCAATATTTACCACATTTACCGGTTATTTTAGCAGCGCTGCAGCACAAAATTTTGCATATTTTTCAGACACATGCATTTTGAGATAGGAGTACCCAGTGACCTTTTTTTCATGTACGCAAAGCGTACAGACGTTCGCAATACTGGCTGCTGCAGCTCAAAATTGTGCATATGTGTCAGATTCATGCTTTTGATGTAGGGGTACCCAGTGATTTTTTTTTTTTTTTTTCATGTACGCAAAGAGTACAGACGTTCACAATGCTGGCTGCTGCAGTACAAAATTGTGCATATTTTTGAATTTATTGCATTTTATGTAAATTTTTGTACTACAGCAGCCAGTATCACGCACGTCTGTACGCTTTGCGTACATGAAAACAAAAAAAAAAACAAAAAAAAAAAAAAAACATCACTGGATACCCTTTCTCAAAATTCATGAATCTGAAAAATATGCAAAATTTTGTACTGCAGCAGCCAGTATTGCGAACGCCTGTACGCCTTGCGTACATGAAAACAAAACAAACAACAACAACAAAAAAAAAACATCACTGGATACCCCTATCTCAGAATGCTTGAATCTGAAACATATGCACAATTCTGTACTGCAGCAGCCAGTATTGCGAACGTCTGTACACGTTGCGTACATGAATTTATAATCAATTAATTTATAAAATAACTCTAAATTTGTTTATTTTACATTTTAACGGTCTGTCATTAGTTATTTAATAGAATCTACATTTACACTGGCCATATACAGAGGCTGTTCGCACATTTTTTAGACGATTTTGATGGAGTGTACTGAAGCAATTTCACTCATATTTCGTGTTTTATTTGTTCAGTTTGATAGCCCTTGTTCTTAACCAACATTCTACATCATGATTTCTATGATAATAATGCTTTTTATAATATCGAAAGAGGTATATTTTTCTACTCCTCTTGAACGGCTTTCCAGAGTCCACAAAGCGTTGTAGGTCGGTGTTTGGATAATGTTGATTTTAAGAGTCGAAAAACACAAAAATCCAACAGTGATACATCAGAAGATTTAGCAGGAATGTCAGTGAAGGGTGATAGTTTTAATTCCCGTTTTTTGTTCCATTTTTTTTCTAGAAAAGCAATTGTGGATTGCGATGTGTGGCTGCTTGTTTTGTCTTGATGCAGTTCAACGGATTGATAGCATTGTGGATAAAGATCTGGATTTTCATTTTTAAAAATTGGAATTAAAATATGTTCTTGAGAGTATTTAGAGTTGATTTTGACATTTGTGTCACATTTTTTTGCTTTTATCTTGCGCTTGTATGAAAAAACCAGTGGCAATCATAAATCCTTTAGAAAAACTCTCTTTTGATGCTTTGAGCCATGTAGCAAATTTTTTTTTTCTCCACTTTTGTGATAATAAATTGATCTTTTTTTATTGCAACCACTTAAATAGACCCAAGATTCATCTGTTGTTGCAACATTTTTCCATTTTTCTCCTGATAAATGCTTTTCATAAAGATTTCACTAAAAACTATCTTTGGAAAGAGTGGAAACCTATCCTTCCATCCACTGCCATTTTAAAAGCGCATTTTTGCATCTAAACAAAAATTATAAATATCAGAAGATAAATAAAACTTCCAAAAATATAACTGTTGTGAAAATAAAATTCTCCATGCAAACGTTTTTTTCTTACTGCGAAATAAAATCGTCTAAAAAATGTGCGAACAGCCTGTAAAGGTGGAATTAACCCAATACAGAATACATATTTTTAATAAAAAATTGCTTAGATCTAACAAATAAATAGTTTTGTTGCATGTATTTAAATATAACTTGTTCATTTCATATAATAAATCATAACAGAATACAAAGTATATGGTTATTGCATTATGTTTAAAACGAAAGTTTTATGTAGATTTTTATAAAGTACTTCGTAAAGTGTAATAAAGCGAATTATTAAACCTAAAATGAACATAGGTATCATTTCATCCTTTTGGTATTATGTAAACAAGACAGTTTTATTTGTTTCAATCTTTAATTTTTAAGTTATTACAAATAAAAAAGCCGCACTTGGATATTTTCCTTTTCCCTTTTTGCAACCGCCAATTTTATCATTTAAAAAGCAAATTTTGGAACATATTTTATTACGTCGCCCTCCACGTACACTTTAGGATTGAGCCCAGAGTTAAAAATAAAATGCAACTGTCAGGAAAATTATAATTTTAGAAAGTATTTCAAAAATGGCAAGTATAAGGCATTTAACGATGCCACAAAAGGTATTAATTTTAGAATGAAAGTCAAAAAATATTTTAATACGTGAGATGGCAAATTAATTAAATGTTAACGAAATATTCCTGTGATGATTTTTAGGAACATATAAAATTTTTTTGCTGTTTAAATGGAAAAAGTGTCTTTAGGCGGCCATGTTGCCCATCCAAGCGAGATGATGGCAAGTTAAGAAACAAAAGTTTAAAAAAATCGATTTGTACATGCTCATAACTTAGAAAAGATTTAAAAAAAAAAGTGCATAGCAAAGTAATTTCTTTAAAAACAGTGCGGGAACGATTAAACAAAGTATGTTAAAAACCAGAAGATCTGCAAAAAAAGAAGTCGTTACTAAGGAAAAGAATAAAAATAAAGACACTTTTCCATTTAAACAGCAAAAAAAATTTATATGTTCCTAAAAATCATCACAGGAATATTTCGTTAACATTTAATTAATTTGCCATCTCACGTATTAAAATATTTTTTTACTTTCATTCTAAAATTAATACTTTTTGTGGCATCGTTAAATGCCTTATACTTGCCATTTTTG
Organism: Salticus scenicus; assembly: GCA_963930645.1. Taxonomy (NCBI): domain Eukaryota; kingdom Metazoa; phylum Arthropoda; class Arachnida; order Araneae; family Salticidae; genus Salticus; species Salticus scenicus. The sequence goes on along the minus strand of OZ005656.1, from coordinate 173,171,038 downwards.
AAATACTTTAAAAAATTATAATTTTCCTGACAACTGCATTTTATTTTTAACACTGGGCTCAATCCTAAAGTGTACGTGGAGGGCGACGTAATAAAATATGTTCCAAAATTTGCTTTTTAAATGATAAAATTGGCGGTTGCAAAAAGAGAAAAGGAAAATATCCAAGTGCGGCTTTTTTATTTGTAATAGCTTTAAAATTAAGGATTGAAACAAATAAAACTGTCTTGTTTACATAATACCAAAGGGATGAAATGATACCTATGTACATTTTAGGTTTAATAATTCGCTTTATTACACTTTACGAAGTACTTTATAAAAATCTACATAAAACTTTCGTTTTAAACATAATGCAATAACCATATACTTTGTATTCTATTATGATTTATTATATGAAATGAACAAGTTATATCTAAATACATGCAACAAAACTATTTATTTGTTAGATATAAGCAATTTCTTATTAAAAATATGTATTCTGTATTGGGTTAATTCCACCTTTATATGGAATTACTGCTTTAATGCGCAATGACATAGTTTTATACAGTGTTTTAACATGAATCTCAGAAATTTCAATGTGCCAAATATCACAAGTAATTTCTTCTATTTCTGGCAGAGTTATAGGCTGCAAATTTCGAATCCTCTCCCCTCTCCCCCGCCTTTTAACAGACGAAAAATTTTCGAGTGGATCGCGATTAGGACAATTTCCATGTCTGGTAAGGAAGAAATTCTACTATATCATTTGTGGGATTTGACTTAAAATGAAAAAAGGATATGATTACTTACAGAATTATAGGTTCTCATGGGAATGGATAGGAAGTTTTGACAATTTGAAGTGAATAAACTTACCACAGACACCGCGTAGTAAGGTGCATTATCATCTTGAAATGCTGTTTGCGGAAATGTCCAAGATACCTCTAAAATAATCGGTCAGGCACCACTTTTATAAAGACTGTGTTTTATTTCGAGTTCATTGATCCATTGGGCATAAATATTTGCCCGACTGTTTGAAAAGTTAGGCACCTCCGTAGCATAATACACGGAGAATGTGTCACTGTTTTAAAAGTTCGATTTTCATTAAGTCGGTCATGTTTTCGTTGTCAGATTTGCTTGTTTTCTTCAGCTCGAGATAAGTTAAACTTGACTCGTCAGAGAGAACCAGTTCAGCCCAATAATTAACTAATCAGTTTTTAATTTTTTTAGCAATCTAAGGTCTTGCTTTCCTAATTATCTTCATTAAGAATGGAATATTTTCAAATTTTCTGTCATTTATACTTGTTTTGTTTAATAGTTGTTGCACTGTAATTAAAGAAATTGTGCTGCTAAACACTTTTCCTGAATCTCTTTTATGTTCTAAATGTAATACAACCGATTTTATAAGCAATGGCTTTTTAACTTACGGTCATCTCGCTTGGATGACCAACATGGCCGCCAAAAGCCAAATTTCCAGTTTAAACGGCCAAAAATTTTTATAACTTGCTAAAAACCATTTTACCAATATTTCGTTAACATTCAATTATTTTGCCATCTTACGTATTTTTGATTTTCATTCAAAAATTAATACTTTTGTGGCATCGTTAACTGCCTTATTATTACCATTTTTGAAATAATTTCTAAAATTACAATTTTCCTAACAATTCCATTTTGTTTCTAGCACTGGACTCAATGCTAAAGTGCATGTGGAGGACAACATAATAAAATCTATTCGAAAATTTGCTTTTAAAACAATAAAATTAGCGGTTGTAAAAGGTGAAAAGGAAAATATCCAAGTGCGGCTTTTTTTTTTTTTTTTTTTTGTCGCTTAGTGTATATATATAATTTATATATATATATATATATATATTTCACGTGGAAGCATATTTCATTTTATGCTGGAAAAAAAATGGTAACAATTAAAAATTTAAATGGCTATTTTAAAGCTACGTCTATTTTAATATTTTAATTAATTTTAAAAAATCTAATGAAAACTTCATTACAAATAAAGTACCAAATGAAAGGGATGATTTTTCTGAATCCGTTGGATTAAACAGCTTACTGATCGGACAATTATATCTTTTAAAATTAACTAAAGTATGGAAATATTAGGTGGCAACTTGCGTCCACACACAGAGTCCAAGGAAATCTCTTAGCCTTTTTAAGCGTGGCACAGTTAGTCAGTCAGTGATGAGCGTAACTATATATGCTAATAAACGTACTATAAACGTGCGATGCCAACGCAAATTTGATTCATTATTAGTTCACAAAACATTTCCATTACACTTTAGGCTACATTGTTGCAAATTGTATGAATTTTTATTACTGCGGCTCATTAGATATACTAAAATTTTCTTTTATAATTACAGATAGATAGATAGATAGATAATGACTTGTCTTTTTTTTCGGATTACATCATGTGATTCTTATAAATTATAAGACTCTTTTCCAGCTATATTTATCCGTTATAATATTTAACCTTTAATGTACTTTTTATTTCAATTATTACCTCGAGCGATTATTGATTAAATCCTACAATATATTTGAATATTTTTGTGTGGTCTTGTAAACAAATCACTAGGCTAAGAATACCACATTCCTCATAGCATCAAAGAATAGGAGACTTGCTGTCGTGCATCCGAATAATGCATGTTAATTTCGTTATGCTTTGGGCAACATAAAGATGCTAAAATATGCTTTGAAAATACATCTCTCCCAGATAATAATGTATCCAAATTCTTTTGTGAGTTTCTATAAACAAATCATTAGTGTTATTTTTATCATATTAAATAGGAAATGTACTATAAAGAATACGAATAATATATATCAGTTTTAAAGCATTCTCTAACTTTTTTTTTTTTTTTTTTAATGAGTGCACGGACAGACAGAGAAACCGAAATCATAAATACTTTTCAACTTTTTTAGAGAGTGTTATAAGAAAAATATTTCATATGCATTTTTACTTTCTTCTATATTCAATAGAAGAAAGTATTGGATTCGTAAAAATTTTTGACCTCGGGTTTTTGATGGATTTACACGTTTTGAGAGCCGTAGAACACGATTTGACCATTTTTAGAAAATGTCTGTCTGTCTGTCTGTGTGACACAATTTTGTGGCAACTGTATCTCAGGAACTACTGCACAGAATTTCATACAAATTGGTATGTAGTTGCACCTTGGCATAAATTAGTGCCTATCGACTTTTGGTAAAAAATGTCTTACAGGTTGCGTTGCCATCCCGCTTTTTCTAAATTTTTAACAAGGTGGTATAGGACAAAATTTTGTATAAATGTGCATAAAGAGAATTATTTTTTAATAATCATTATGAAATTTACTAGAATTATTTATAATACAGATAGTTAACTGGGAAAATTTTTTTGTATGTGTAGGAGCCTCGACTCCCCCCCCCCCTAGGGAGGAAGTCCAACCTCGAGGGGAGTAAATTTTCATTATGGGTATCTTTCAAAAGAGTTCGCCAGTACCTCTAAAACGAATGGTTGAACCATAGATCTGCGATAATTTAAAATGAAGTTATCAATTTTTTCATTTTTAACAAAAAAAAAAAAAAAAAATCAATGTAATATTGACAATAAAATTGACTTTTTTTGGATATTTAGTGTTATACTACTTCTCTAATATGGAAATCGACTGCATTATCATGGAAGATAATTTTTTTTAAATAATAATTTTAATAAATTATTTTTACTGAGTGAATTTGTATAGAAAAATATAGAAGAAAATCATGCGGTGGCCACAACATACTAGTTTTATATATTTATAGAAAGAAAATAACTTTTAAGCTTCAAGATAAATTTATGTCAAACATGGTGACTGAATGGTTTACTGAAGAATAAAATTTATGTAAACAAATATATATATATATATATATATATATATATATATATATATATATATATATATATATATATATATATAGGGTATTATCATGTATCTATTAATAGCTAAATTTTATAACGTTATTAATTTCTTCACTTTATATATATATACATATATATATATTTGGTAGTACAACAAAATTCAACTGCTCTTTACTCCTCATATAGTACTCTTTCAATCAAAATAACTTTGATTATACAGTCGATTGCTGTCATCTTTGTCTGGTCTATCTCATTGACCGAGGCATGTACTTTAGAGATGGAGTTCGTAAAACAATTCTCATACAAATTCGTAACTATGGTAACCTCATGTTACTTTCCCTATGCTATTGCTAACTAAATTGAAATATTCTATCTTTCCATCAGATTTGGCAGGGTACTCAAAATTTTCAAACTCATTCAAATCTATAACTGCGATTAAATTTAAAGTAATAAATATCCAACAACAATTCGTCATTGCATGTTACATTAAGCTTTCAACTTCACTTAAACATTTATATCAGTAGTACTTGTTTTCTAATAATTTTAATAATAATACAGATACATAACAGAAGTTTTTCTAAAAAACTATCAAAAAGGTTCTTAAAAACTTTTACATTTAACTTTATCTGATCACGATAAGTGTTAATTTTTGAAAGGGAAACAGATAATTCCCCAGATAATCTGCATTTTCAAATCACATAATAACTTGTTAAAATCACCTTTTTTATTTATTTTTTGTTAAGATTTATAGGCAAAAATAAAATATCTAGCACGTCTGTTAAGAGCAAAAATTAACAAGGAATTGTTCAGTTGTTGATGATAACAGCACCAAATTTGGTGGAGCTAATGTTTGAAACACGTAGAATGCAAATACAACCAGAAGCACTTTGGCCGGAAACTCTTTTTAGGTATTTCCGGCAAAAACAAACTGGTCACCAATAGGCATTATTGTATTGTGTTAACGGCTGTATTTTCGGCTGTTTTAATGATAAACAGATATATTTGGTGTCGAATATTACACTTTCTGGGTTAAGGAATGTGATTCTGCTGGAATTGAAGTGATAGAATCTACCAAAAATCTCCAATATGGTTCAAAAAAAAAAAAAAAAAAAAAAAAAAAGGTGAAATGATTATTATAATTATGAATTTGCGGGATAATAACGGTAAAAAAAAAAAATTATTGTAACTTTTAGTAGAATAAGACATTGCTCAGTAATACATCCACTGTTAAATACAGTAAAGTGACTACGTTTAAATGCATCGTCCTTTACAAAAACAGATTCAGTGCACAATAATTCGGCTTTCATGTAGTTGAAGCGTAATGAATATTAAGATTTTCAACCACAGCAGATGGGTTTATGACCACATGCAGATGCTTCTGACAAAGCAGTGGAACATGTTGTCCATTTTTTATCTACCTTATGCCAACCAAAATCCAAAAGAATCTTTATAAACTAGTTGGCATAGGTGGACTCCGCGCAGTTCCCCATCATGTATTTATTTCCACACATTTTAATTATTGTTAAAAACTATCAAAGTAAAATTGACATATCGCATCCCGGCACGAAAAATGGCACAACTTAAAAATGCAGTATTTGAGAAAAATCAATTTAAAGATGGTATAAAGAATAAACTCGGCTATAATAAAACTAACCATGAATGCCTCTCAAGCGGATGAATTGACAGTTATAGATGCGACATTTTCCGCGCTCATTGGGGGGCATTTTATACGAATTTTTCAGTAACATAAACCCAAATTTGCCATAGGTTGATTTCTATGGAAATCGAAATATTCCAATCACTTCGTTTATCTCTCTCTCTCTCTCTTTCTCTCTCTCTCTCTCTCTCTCTCTCTCTCTATATATATATATATATATATATATATATATAATCGAAATCTTATCATCACGATAACGCCCGAAATAATACTCCAAATCGAACCAATTTTGGACAGCGAATTTATCTTATAAATATCTTGGATAAGTTCGTTAACCAAATTGCTCCACAATTTTGTTTTCAAGTGGCGATGTATGCATAGACCATATAAGGGTCTCAACCAAGTTTATAAATGAATTTTATCAGCCATGATATTTCCAATCATTTTCTCTCTCCAAACAATCCGTAACTCTAAACTTTCATCAAAATCGCTCTGTCCATTTCCGTGTAAACCTTATTTCTGCCATACATTGTAATTGTCCTTTAAATGTTTAACAGCAAACACGACATTACCTGAAGATGAAAATATTTCGAATCGTTTATGCACCCCCAAACTTTCATCAAAATCCTTATACCCATTTCCAAGTAAACCCAATTTCTGCCATATGTAACAACTGACCGATAAAGGTTTAGCTGCGAATGCGAATTTTTCTGAAGATGAGGATAAACCCAATCATTTAAGCACCCCGAAAAGCCTTTAACACCAAACTTTCATCAAAATTCCTATATCCATTTCTAAGTGAATCCAATTTCTGCCATATGTTGCAATTGGCCGATAAAGGGTTAGCTTTGAACGTGCATTTTTCTAAAGATAAGGATAAGTTTAAGCGCTTTAGCACCCCGAAAAACACTTAACTCCAATAATTTTTTTAAATCGCTATACCCATTTCGAAGTACATTTCTACCATATGTTGCAATGGGACGATAATTTCGTGTAAACCATATTTCTGCCATACGTTGCGATTGGCCTTTAAAGGTTTAACAGCGAACGCGAAAGTTTCTGAAGAGAAAAGTATTTCCAATCATTTATGCACTCCTAAACTTTCATCCAAAATCTCTATATCGATTTCCGAGTAAACCCAATTTCGGCCATATGTTCAAATTGGCCGATGAAGGGTTAACTGAGAATGCGAATTTTTCTGAAGATGAGGGTATGTCCAATGATTTTAGCACCTCCCCGAAAACACTTAGTCCCAAACTTTCAACAAAATCGCTATATCCATTTCCGAGTAAACCCGATTTCTGCTATGTTTTGCAATTGGCCGATAAAGGGTTAACTGTGAACGCGAATTTATCTGAAGATGAGATCCAATCGTTTTTCTCATCAAAAATCCCTAACTCCAAACTTTCATCAAAATTGCTTTCTCCATTTCCGTGTAAACCCAATTTCTGCCATACGTTACAATTGGCCTTTAAAGGTTTAACTGTAAACGCGAATTTTTCTGACAATGAGGACAGTTCCAATCGTTTAAACACCCCCAAAAGCACTTATTTCCAAACTTTCATCAAAATCCCTATAACCATTTCCGAGTAAACCCAATTTCTGCCATATGTTGCCACTGGCCAATAAAGGGTTAATAGCGAATGCAATTTTTTCAAAATATGAAGGTTAATCCAACCACCCCGAAAAACACTTAACTACAAACTTTTTTGAAAATCGTTACATCCATTTCCGAGTAAACCCAATTTCTACTGTATGATACAATGGGCCGATAAAGGGTTAACAGCGAACACGAATTAAAGTCGCATGTTTATAGTTAATGATGTTCATCCCGGCATCAAAACTGATATTTAAGAGCTGTTCTTACATCTTTACGATAAAAATATTTCTTTTCATGCACGTTTAAGTGAAATTTTGCCCTATTCTCCCATGTTAAGAAAATCATAAATTTCTAATAACTTCTGAAGTTAATTAGAATGTTGCAAATAAATAGAGTTCTTGCCAGTATCATAAATAACATTTTAAAACTGGTCTGACCTCTCTGCGATCATTTGTTCGTGAGATATCGTGTAAACAGACTAACAAACTAACGGACTAACACACTAACGGACTAACAAACTAACAGACAGGGCCCGACTAACAAGTTTTTGCGCCCAGGGTACTTTAAATTTTTCGTGCCCCCTTAAAACAGCAAGATTTCTCCCCCCCCCCCTACACACACACAAAAAGAAAGAAAGAAAGACCAGTTACTAATATTAAAACCCGAATAAATTACTACGTCAGAAACGCCAAAGAAAAATATTGGAAATGCATACAGCTGTTTCGGCAGCCTTAAGCGTGCCGTCTTCAGTGCAAAAAGGATTCTGAATCTGCGGAAGTGCTCGTATTTATAGGAGAGGGACTGAATTTAGTTCAACCAATAGGATTGCGGGAAAGGTGGGGAGAGTGGCCAATAGGAATTTATTAAAGTTAGCTGTGTAAACAGTAGAAAAATTAAGAAAATGTGGACTGAATATAAAATTTCCAACAGTCAGACAAATAGGGAATAGCGAAATCACAATTTACAAGTTTTTTAAAATTTTTATAAATATGAAAAGCTTCAAAGAAATCGAGTTCATGAATGGATTTAGGTCTGCAAATTATTTTAGCTGAATTAAATTTAAAATTATGATTTTCCTCCCAGCAATGTTTAGAAATAGCTGATTTATTGGTTTCTTGTTTGCGGACGTAATTCATATGTTCTCTAAGACGAAATTTAAGACTGCGTTTAGTTTGGCCAATATATGATAAACCACACTGACAGGAAATACTATAAATACCCCAAGAATTATGCATATCAATTGGATCTTTTAACTGAGAAAAGGTGAGTTCACCTTTTCTCAGTTAAAAGACCTTTTCTCAGGTAACTCACCTTTTCTCAGTTAAAAGATCCTAACTCACCTTTTCTCAGTTAAAAGATCCAACTCACCTTTTCTCAGTTAAAAGATCCAACTGACCTTTTCTCAGTTAAAAGATCCAATTGATATGCATAATTCTTGGGGTATTTATAGTATTTCCTGTCAGTGTGGTTTATCATATATTGGCCAAACTAAACGCAGTCTTAAATTTCGTCTTAGAGAACATATGAATTACGTCCGCAAACAAGAAACCAATAAATCAGCTATTTCTAAACATTGCTGGGAGGAAAATCATAATTTTAAATTTAATTCAGCTAAAATAATTTGCAGACCTAAATCCATTCATGAACTCGATTTCTTTGAAGCTTTTCATATTTATAAAAATTTTAAAAAACTTGTAAATTGTGATTTCGCTATTCCCTATTTGTCTGACTGTTGGAAATTTTATATTCAGTCCACATTTTCTTAATTTTTCTACTGTTTACACAGCTAATTTAATAAATTCCTATTGGCCACTCTCCCCACCTTTCCCGCAATCCTATTGGTTGAACTAAATTCGGTCCCTCTCCTATAAATACGAGCACTTCCGCAGATTCAGAATCCTTTTTGCACTGAAGACGGCACGCTTAAGGCTGCCAAAACAGCTGTATGCATTTCCAATATTTTTCTTTGGCGTTTCTGACGTAGTAATTTATTCGGGTTTTAATATTCCAACGCCAAGTCTCCTGTTATTATCAGTTACTAATATACCACAATTTCTTGCAGGCGAAAAAGCAGACCGAAAAAATTTATTTGGTCAAAAAGTTAATCTACTTTTGTTTTGGGTTTTAAAGACAAATAAAATTACCTCCAGTCAGCCTAACGACAGATTTTATCTTAAAATTTTATTTGTGTAAGTAAAACACAGTTACGTTAGAAAATGGAAATGAAAAAAAGAAAGAAAAAGGAAGATTTATATGATATATTTTAACCATTAGTAAAATTTTGTGCCCCTCAGAAATTTCGTGCCCATGGCACTAGCCCCGGGTGCCCTTGCTACAGTCAGGCCCTGCTAACAGACATCCTACAGACGGACACCATACAAATTTTGTTATTTTCGGATTCCTCATACCGAAAAATGTATAAAAATTTCAAAAAACCGAGGTCGAAAATTTTCACGATTATCTAAGTTCCCCATACCTGATGGGGAACTAATAATGTTTGGTAAGTGCCTTATCGACCACAACTGTGTCTGTAAATAAGCTCTCAATATACGTTTGTGCAAAGTCCCCTTACTGGTGAAAGTATGTGCACTAATGCATTTCTTTATGTAAATGAATGCTTTAAAACTTAGTTTACTTCAGTTTCACCATTATTCTTATTATACATGATCATAACAAATCGTTTGATATTACGAACATACGTCTCAGTTAATTCTATGTTTGGTGTCGAAACTTCCATGAATGTATTGGTTAACAGTGGAAACAATTAACATGCTTTTTATACTCGTGTTTTTCCATGTCAAGTAAATGCTGCATGCTGGTGGTGCGTTACAACCCGTAAACGCATGGAAATACAGCAGTGCTTTCTAACGTACTGAACAAATATGTTGAACTATTTCTCTTATCTTAATACAGCGAAAAGTGTTACCTTTTCACAAATTTATGTATCGGTTTCCAATGATAACTGTGATAACACTGTAAAGTATGCAACCGAGAGTACGTACCACATCAGAATCTACAGCTGGAATGTTGATCACATATTTGATTATTTGATGAACTTCGTGAAATATCCCCCTTGTATCCCCACTCTTCATCATTTTATGGCCGCATGTCTGACAGATATAAAATGGGCTTAAAGTTACCTACACACAACTTGTCAAAGATTTGTAGAATAGAGGGCTTTTTGCAGCAATGTTAAGAAAAGGTATATTAACTGAAGTTGCTCGGGACAATTCTGACGAAGACACAAATTCTACAATATCCCAACATTTATTTCACGGAAATGTTCTGTTTTCCTTTCAGCCAATCACTTTGAATGAAGAAAGAGAAAATCATCTTTCAATTGTGGATGAATGCAAAGGCTTTTGCACGAACCTAAAAAAAAAAACTTACAAAAAATTAGATTTTTATTATGAAATGAAGTCATGCTCATCTACACCGAAGAGGATTTCACTTCCTGAAATTATGTTAAGCGATAATGATTTTTTTACTCACATTTATGGCGTAGAATCAACATTTAGTTGAAAAATTAGAAGGTTGGCTGAAACATAATCGGAACATTTTAATGAAGAATAGTGTGTCAAAAGGTCAGCAGCTGTCATGGGGAGATTTTCAAGCAGCTATTTGTAGCTTAAAAACACATGAAATTTCTGTAACATGTCCCATTTTTAGTGACCTTGCGTACTCATAGGCAATAATAATAATAATAATAATTAAGATGCCTTTAACTCAGTTTTGTTCCTTAAATCATAACAAAGTGGTAGCAATGTTTTCGAACATACTTATCCAATATGTTAAACTATTTCTCATACATAATATAGCAAAGCCAATAATAGATGTGATAACTCTGCAAAGTACTCAATCGCAGATTGACAATTTACTAAATTTTTCACAACTTTTGATTTTGTTTATATTACATTCGTTGGCTTGATCAAATGATGAACTTGAAAATTAGTTACTAGTACAATAAATGACAAAATTTTCTAAAAAAAAAAAATTTCGAATGAAGTCTGTATAGATATTTGGACAAGTGTGTAGGAGAATTTCTAGATCTCTGATAGGCACTGAGAGCCATTGTGCATAGTTATAATGGTCAAAAGCAAAGAAGAATGGATCAATTTTCTGTAGCACTGCAAGAAACAATGTGTAATGTCCTTGCATGATAGACTTCACAAGGAAAATATTAAGATGAATTTAGATAATAATTAATTCCAAAATTCAAATTATAGATTCCTTTGAACTTCTTCTTTTGTATATGAATAGTAAGAGAGTGTGTAATGATGACTTTCTAAATACGTCGAATAGTTTAGCATCTTCATCTCTTTCAGTGCAACTAATATCATTTTCTCAGCATAACGACATCTGTTCACGTTAGTAGCTGTGAAGATGGGGGTTCAAGCGCACCCAAATTGCGCTGGCGCTGGCGCAGGTGGGGTTCAAGTGCACCCAGATTGCGCTGGCGCAGGTGGGGTTCAAGTGCACCCAAAACGCGCTGGTACTGGTTCTAGCGCATCCAATACGCGCCGGTGATATTCTCCCCGCTGTGGTGGAGTTCTAATGCACCCAATGCGTTGGTTGTGTGTGATGGATGAGGATGACAAAGATGGTAATTGGGACAGGTGAAATGAGTAACTGGATTGGTGAAAATTCGATTTGTTAAATTTATTGTGTAAGAGGATGGATTTAGATTATTTTCCGATTTGTGAGGTGTGCAATATGTCATCTCACTGACGAGGTGATAAGAGTTTTATTGAAACGGACTCTGAAATATTTTGGAGATAATTTATTTTGGTTCATTTATTTCCAATTTAGAAACAGAATATATTGAACTTAGAAAATATTTTTAGAATGATTTTGATGTTGCCATCTGTTGGTGATTGTTACCAGAAAAAATAATAAATTATTATTTTTTCTATATATATATATATATATATATATATTTTTTTTTTTTTTTTTTTTTTGCGGGAAGTGAGATTCGAACCGAAGGTAAAATAGTTTCACGGCTTGATAAGTGGGCGAGGGTTTTACTTATCAAGCCGTGAAACTATGCGTGCGAGTGCACTTACAAGGTATATAAAGAGAGGCGTCGCGGCAGTGAGTCATTCTAAAAAGTATCGTCGTATGAGGAAGATATGATGCGCTTTCGTGTGAATGTGAGTCATAATAAAATTTTGTGTTGTAACGATGGAGATGTATCTGGATCCAACTCACGCAGGAAGTTTTGGTGGTGTAAATGCCTTGTTTCGTGTTGCCAAAGGCAAAATCTCGAAGAAGAAGATTCAAGACTGGCTGAGCGGAGTCGATGCATACACGTTGCACAAACCTGTTCGAAGAAAGTTCCCGACCAATCGGGTGATTGTATATTCTATCGATCAACAGTGGCAGACAGACTTAGTGGATCTCGGCAGTTTGCAAAAGTTCAATCAAGGGTACCGCTACATCCTGACCTGTATAGACATTCTGTCTAAATTTGCGTGGGCGGTTCCTTTGAAGCAAAAACGAGGTGAAGATATTGTAAAGACGTTCCGGTCTATTTTCGCGACGAGGAAACCCAAGTCCCTGCAATCGGATGACGGAAAAGAGTATCGAAACAGACTTTTTCAAAAATTTTTGAAAGAGGAAGGCGTGCGGTTTTTTACGACGAATAATAATACGAAAGCTTCTGTCGTGGAACGATTTAACCGAACTTTGAAAACGAAAATGTGGAAATATTTTACTCATCATCACACCTACCGCTATTTGGACGTGTTGGATCAGTTGCTACACAGTTATAATCATACTTACCATTCGAGTATCAAGAGAGCTCCTGTCGAGGTGACCCCTGAAAATGAAAGTGACATATGGGATACTTTATACGGTGACATGCAAAATGCGAAAAGAAAACCCTGCGTGTTTCAACCGGGTGACGTTGTGCGAGTTTCCAAGCAGAAATTAACTTTCGAAAAAGGATATGAGACGAATTGGACGGAAGAAGTGTTTGTGGTGACCGAATGTGTAAGAAGAGACCCACCCGTCTACCGAATCAAGGACCTGTTAGAAGAACCCATCAAAGGAACATTTTACCCCCAAGAACTTCAGAAAGTGAAACCGAAAGAGAATTATACGATTGAAAAGATTTTAGACAAACGAATACGGAAAAAGCGTGTGGAATACAAAGTGAAATATAAAGGTTACCCTAGCAAATTTGACCAATGGATTCCGTCCTCTGATTTATTCGCCTTATAAAACAAGTGTTTCGAATCTTGAAAGATCATTTGAAAGCATGTCGTTCTACGTGACGTTACCTTCAGACAGTTCCAGGAATTATTTTCCCGAGAATAAAATTTCTCATTTTATTACGCGATTACCCGCCCCCGTTGAATTGAAAGGGGAATGGGAAGTAGGCCTCGTCGAATTTATTTACCCTCACACTTGGTATAATGTGAACCAAAATAATAATTTATTTGGTTTCGATTTGAATGACCAGAAACCCCCGTTTGGTAGACGAATCCCCCCTGGCTTTTACGAAACGGTGGATGACATTTTAAAAGCGATGTCTATTGAAGAGATTAAAAATAAAATTTCTTTCACTTACGACCCCCACACGAAAAAGGTGTGTATCAACGTGAAAGATAAAACAAAGCTGATATTGCATGAGGGGATAGCGCAGATGTTGGGATTCGAACCAGGCGAAATCGCATCGCCTGATATAAACATCGAGCAAACTATTTTTAGTACCTATGTCGCAGATCCCTGCGCACATTATAGAGTACTGATGGTTTATTCGGATATTGTGGAACCCCAAATTATCGGAGATGTGTTAGCACCCCTTTTACGAATTGTGAATGTAAGGGGAAAAGATGGAGAAATGATTTGTGAGACATTCGACCGACCGCATTATTTACCTGTCAGCCGAAAATCGTTCGACTCTTTGGAAATCGTTATAAGGAACCACCTCGGCGAACTCACGCCATTTGAACGTGGGCGCTCGTACGTGAAGCTTGACTTTCGTCAAAAATACCTCTCGTGATGTTTGTTCCTTACCAGTGTTGTGCGAAATCTTTTGAAGATTACTATTCCCATCAGTCGGGTAGTGGCCTAAATTATTATCAAGGCGCTACTTTACAAAAGGGATATGGATTTGGGGGACTGTTTCGGTCCCTTTTTCGAGCAGCGGTACCCCTCTTCAAATCCGGGGCGAAAGCAGTCGGCAAGCAGTTGTTTCATTCCGGCGTGAACGTGTTGAGTGACCTGTCTCGCGGAGAAGACATTAAAGCGGCCGCCAAGCGAAGATTAAAAGAAGCTGGACAGACCTTAACCGACAAAGCTGCTACTAAAGTGAAGACGATGATTGGATCGGGCCGCCAGTATAAAAAGAGGAAGCGTTCTACCAAAGCAGTCATTCGATGTAAAGCCAAGAAAGTGAAGGTACAAGATATTTTCGCTTAAAGATGTCTGGACTCATCCATAAAGATTCTGCTGCCTGTGCGAAATCCGAATTGGATTTATTTTTGATCCCACCCACACAAACGGCTATTGAAAAAGGATACTTTGTGGAATATCACCCTCTTGCGAATATTCGAGACGGAGGACCTGTGGAATTTAATATTTCCGGAAATGGTGAAGACTATATTGATTTGTCGGCTTCCTACCTGTACGTGAAAGTGAAAATTACCAAGTTTGATGGATCGCCCTTAGCGGAAACGGATGCAGTTGCCCCCGTGAATTTATTTTTACACGCCTTGTTTTCTCAAGTGGATATTAGCCTGAACGAAAGAGTGATCTCCTCGTCGAGTAACACCTACCCCTACCGCGCCTATATTGAAACGCTGTTGAATTATGGAGAAGATGCAAAGAAAAGTTTATTGTCCTGCGAATGTTTTTACAAAGATGAGAATTTGACTGCTACAGATCCTGCTGGAGACAATCCCGGATTGAAGATACGTTACGGACTCACGAAAAAAAGCAAAACTTTAGATATGATTGGACCTTTGCATTGTGATATTTTTCAACAAAACCGACTGCTATTGAATATGGTCGACTTGAAAATTAAGATGACCCGAAGCAAGCCCGAATTTTCCTTAATGTGTAAACTCGAAGCGGCAAAACCCATTCCCAACTACAAAGTGATTTTGGAGCATGCTTCTATTTTCATACGTAAAGTGAAAGTGAGCCCAGGTGTATTACTGGGTCATGCCAAGGCCTTAGAGAAAAGTACAGCGAAGTATCCCATCGACCGAGTGCTATGCAAGACCTATTCGATCTCAACCGGAAGTAAATCCTTTATGCAAGACAATGTGTTTTTAGGAGCCATGCCGAAAAGAATTATTATTGGACTTTTAGAAAATAGTGCTTACACTGGACAATATGATTTGAATCCCTTTTATTTCCATCATCACAAGGTCAACTTTTTAAGTGTTTACGTGGATGGACAGCCCGTACCCAGCAAACCATTGGAATTGGATTTCGAAGAAAATAACTATATAAGAGCTTATCATCGATTGTTTTCGGGATTTAATCGAGATACCGGCATTTATCTCACCCGAGATGACTTTGCGAACGGCCATACTTTGTATGCTTTCGATTTGAGCCCTGACATGTGTGACGGACCCCATCTGAATCTACAGCACCAAGGAAATTTACGAATTGAAATCAAGTTTGCAGACTCCTTAGAAAGAACCACGACTGTATTGGTGTATGCGGAATTTGAAAACATTATAGAAATTAGCAAAACACGGCATGTGTTGTGTGACTTCCCCAACTGAAAATGAATTCTATCGAAATCGACACTATTTTATCCCACGATCCAGTGACCAAGAAATACTTTTCCGGTGTTTTCCCCAGTGATCAACTACCCAAGAAGATCGCCCGTTATCCTGCCTGCTTTGTATGCAACGTGGACAAGTCTACAGAAGCCGGAAGCCACTGGGTGGCTTTCTACCTACTCTCACCTACGGAAGCGGAATTCTTTGATTCCTATGGAAACAAGCCGAACTTTTTTAAAGGACCTATATCGAACTATGTATCACAATTTTCACGAGTGGTGTTTAATCCACTTCCGCTGCAAAGTCATGTAACAGCTGTTTGCGGTCAATTTTGTGTGTATTATATTTATTGCCGATGTCGAGGCAAAACTTTGAAAGATTTTTTAAAGCAGTTTGTAACTGAAAATATATGTAACGACCATCGAGTCTATAATTTTGTATCCAAACGATTTCGTACACGTGCTCCCTTTTATCAATAAAAAACTATTTATAATGTATACCTATGTGTCTGTGTTTATTTAGAATGGAGTTTCCACGCTTTCAACACCCTTTTACAATGCTCTTAGCAGGCCCCACGAGGGTCGGTAAGAGTTGGTTTCTGCGGGATTTACTGGCAGAACGACGCCGTATGTTTAATCCTCCTCCCGATAAAGTCGTTTGGTTTTACGGCATCTCTCAAAAGCTTTACGAGGAAATTCCCGACGTGACGTTCGTGGAAGGGTTTCCTTCTAATTATCGGGAATATTTAGGTACCCATTCTTTAATGATTTTAGATGATTTGATGGTGGAATGTGGGGGTGATGAACGATTAACCCATCTCTTTACGAAAGGAAGTCACCATTTAAATTTAAGTATTATTTTTATTACTCAAAACCTTTTTCATAAAGGTAAAGAAATGAGAGGTATTTCCTTAAACAGTCAATACTTAGTACTTTTTAAAAATCGTCGGGACATGAGTCAAATCATGCACTTGGGTAGACAATTATACCCGAGATCGACTCAGTTTTTTCAAGAAGTGTTCGAGGACGCTACCAAACAACCCTTCTCCTATTTGTTGGTGGATTTAAGGAATGAAACCCCCGAAGGCATGCGATTCAGAACTCGTATATTACCGGGGGAAACCCAATTTGTGTACGAACCCAAAAAAGGTTTAAAAGGAAAGTCCTACCGATTTTAACTCAGTGGTGATCATGACGTTGTCGAAGAAACAACTTCGTGATTTGGAGCTGATCAAGTCTTGTCCTAAAATCTTACGCAAGCATTTGCTAAAAAAATTACCGTCTCGGTCTGTGAAGGCGATTTGTGAATGCACTCTGAACGTATTAAAAGGAAACGTGCCCCTCTCGGCTCATCAGAAAAGGTCTTTAAGGAAATATAAGACGACTCTCCGAAAAATTGGTACCAAGAAAAGAAGCTTATTCAACAAGAAAAAATTGATTGTTCAACACGGTGGATTTTTAAATATTTTAATCCCGGCTGCATTGTCTGTTTTAACCGGTATCATCAATGGAATTCGCAGCTAAGTATGCGCTGGTCCCGGAAGAAGAATTTTCGAAGCATACGCCCTCTAAAAAACAGATGACGGAATTTGATTTAGCTATGGCTAAAATATTAAATAGTTCTCTACCGGATCACGAAAAAATTCAGCACTATTATGAACTCTTAAAAAGAAAAATGGATTTGCAAGAATATAATTTACCTTGGATGTCTAAACGACCTCAAGAAGAAGAACCTGGAACTGTGAAAGACAATTCTATAAAGAAAGAACCCTTCATTAAACAAGAACCCCAACAAGACTATGATATGTTTGTTTTATCTTCTGTACCCAAACCCATGAAGAAACAAGCCGAAGCATTATTGAATTTTCTCAAGTCCGATTCCAAAAAATTTATTTGGGATCAGAAAGGACAGATTACTTATAACGGACAGACTTTGGAACATTCTAATTTAGCTGAACTGTTTCATTTCATCTTTTCTGTGAATAAAAAACCGCCTATTACTGGCCAAAGCGAATTTATACAAGCATTGCAAGAAATGGGGGTTCCCCGAAGTATTATTAAGAACAGACATTTAGCCCACACAAAAAACTTTGTAAAACCGAAAAAGAGATTTGTTGTAAACCCTCCAAAAAGATCTGTTGTTGTTAAACCAAGCAATGTAACATGGGAAACATTATAAATAAAATAGACTTGTAATCTGAACACAATTGTCATTATTTTTATTAAAAAAAATTCACTTACTTGAAACTACGCATATGCATTAATCTTCTTTAAA
Source organism: Salticus scenicus (assembly GCA_963930645.1). NCBI lineage: Eukaryota > Metazoa > Arthropoda > Arachnida > Araneae > Salticidae > Salticus > Salticus scenicus. The sequence goes on along the minus strand of OZ005656.1, from coordinate 173,152,919 downwards.
GTTTCAGAGAATTTTCAATGTAATGACATCACCAACCAGTGATGTCATTGATTGCTTATCTATGATAACAAGGATATTATAGAACGTTAAGTAATTTATTTAAAAAATAGTAAGCGGAATTATATTAGAAAAATCTAATGAATTCTAGTATATGGAATTACATTAAAAAAAAAAAATCTGTACACCATTATAAAGAAATTTTTTTTATATTTTAAGAATTTTAAAATTTATGCCAAAAAAAAAAAAAAAAAAAAAAAAAGTTTTAAGAAAATAATTCAAATAAACTATTTTTAGATTGATTAAATAAGTGTTTTTAGAAATATATTTCGAAAATTAACCAAAGTCCAAATAGAATATTTTATTTTTAAAAATATCCTGTGAAAAATGATTGCATTAGTCCAAATCAATAAGTTCAAATATAATATTTTATCTTAAGAAAATCTTTTTCAGTTTGAAACAAAACTTTAAATTTTTTATAAAACCTTGTAAGTGAATCCCTCCAAATAAGATGATACATGAGGAAACATGAAATTAAAAAAAAAAAAAAAAAAAAAAAAAAAAATGTTTGTCAAAAATCTAATTATTTCCAAATTTAAAGTGGAGAGATATAATTTAAACTAAAATTTAAATCAAAAGAAAATCGAGATTCTTTCTTTGAAAGCAGCAAATTAAAAAAGATACATTTTAAAATTTTACATCAAGATTAGTTTTCTTTAAAATCAAACTAAAATTTTAACTTAAAAAATTAATAAAACTTATTATTTTCAAATTAATTTAAAAAAGATAGGTAATTAGAATTTTAATTGTATTTTTTCCTTAAAAAAAAAGAAGAAATGCATAAAAACCAATGAATAATTAAAGAGACAATAATATTTTACAAAATTTTTATTTCAATGGATAAAATATCACATCCTGAATTAAAGGTACAGAAATATTATTTACAAAACATCACATTTATTTCAATGTTTTAAATATCACATCCTGAATTAATGGCACAGAAATACTGTTTAAAAAACTTTCACTAATAAAATCTACATTATTAACAAAATTTGAAGCAACAGCTTTCATGTTTGCTAACAAAAATATTGTTTTACCTAAATGACGGAATTTGTCGAGATTAGATGTTGTTATGCATGAATGTCGTGTTTGACTCGGATGATTTGTAATGCATCCATAACATTCATACACTTTTTTGAAAACAGTTGATAATTCATCTTCAATAGAAAGAATTAATTTAACCGTTAGATTATCTTCTTCTTCAGTAGATAACGTACACAAAATTCTGCGTTCGTTCCTAATAAAGTGAGGCAATCGTTTAGTTACTAAATAATTAATTAGAATTTCATTTAATTCATGCGCAAATTCATTTAAGCTTTCTGCTTGAAAAGGATTCAATTCAATGAAAGAAGATTTAGTAGCATTTTTCAAATTAAAATTTTGAATATGCATGCATCCATTTACATTAAGTACTAAAATAGAATTGTTAGCAATAAATGAAGCAGAAATATAACATAAATTAAAATTAGATAACTTTTGATAAAATTCATACCACGTACATATGTCCATAGTTATGCCCTTTTTAGTTGGAAAGACGGTTTTCTTATTTACATCATATTGTCTGATATGTATTTTAACAGAATCATTAAAGAGTTCTGCAGTTAAAAATAAATATTCACCAAGATCTTGTCTAAATATGTTTTCACTTTTGTCCGATTTAATTTGGATCATCTCAGATACAACAACTGGTGTAGGGGTTCGATCGTCTCCACTGGCACCATTTTCAACTGTAGAAAATTCTGCTTTAAGTTTACTTATTCCTGAAGTGCTCGGCATATCTTCCAATTGAATGGCTGTGTTTTCGGAAATACTTGGATTTAGCTGACTAGAAGAAATCGAAGCAAATAGAAAATCCATTGCATTATCCACAAATATTTCTTCAATACACTGTCTTTTAGAAGGAGGGGGATTTTCATTAGAGGGTAAATAATGTTTCACTAATTTTCGAAAAGTAATGCTGATACTTGGCTTGGTAACTTTAAGTTCAGATGGTATACCACGCAACCAAATTGTTTCGGGATCCATAATCAATAGTGAACCGTTTTCTAAAGGAAGTTTTATGGTTCCAAAGTCTTTTCTAGCAAAAAACATTGTCCTTGTGGCACCTAAGCAAACTGTAGCAATAGGAAAATTTGAATCTAAAGAAAGTTCATTATCCTCATGCATCTCAATTTTATCTCGACCACAGCTGTAATAATGAAGCAATGCATAATTAAATGTTGCATTAGTAGCCAATTCTACAAGAGTCTTGATGCTGAGCAAAATTGGAGTCCAAGGTTCTGCAGAAATACTTAATCCAGAAAAAGAGTATTGAAGTGAACTATCATCACCAAAAGCAATCATTTTCCTTGAGGAAGTATAAGTTTTTCCTCGGATTTTCACGGGGTAACATTGAAAGTTATATGTTGATAACTCTTCAAACATACGCATGGAGTCTTCTTGGCTAAGAAAAGCATTTAAATATTTAACATTTAACATTTCTTCCATTTTTTATTTATTTATTTTTTAAACATCAATTGAACATTACAACCAACAAATTCCGAGTCTGCAGTAAAAATGAGCCAGCCACCTTACTTATGATAACAAATCAGTGTAAATATCTGTGTTGAGTTGTTGGTATGCTTCTTTTATTTATTTCTAAAAATCTGATTGGCTAACCAAGTTAGTAATAAAACACTGCTATTCGCTCCTACGATTCACGGGGGAGATAAAGGTTAACGTGAGATAACAAGTTGGAACAGGTGGAAACAGGCAATCTTCAGGTTGCAATACCTCAGCGGGGTGTTTATACCTGCTTCAATCTGATAACGCTTTACGTGATTATTCAGTCCAATTCACTCTTCACTAATTTATTTTAAAAATTTTCATTGGTTAATTTAGAATTTCTTAACTGCAAATGGCAACAATCTTTAGTCAACATGATGGTCAAGGAAAAATATTTATCACTTTCCATCTTACTCTCCTGATGTAAACGTTCATTTTAGTTGGGATCCCTTCAATGAATACGAATATTATGGAGGGTGATGAAGATTCATTGGAAGTAAGTTAAAAATAATTTCATATATTTCTATTTATATTTCTATTGAAAAATCTATTAGCTGTTTAATGTTTTGTGATAATCAAGTTCTTAAATAAATTTGTATGATTCATGTGTTAAATTTCGATAATGATTATTACTTGCTTATTATTGTTCAAATGGTAGCTTTTACCTTAGCTAATATTTTATTATAAATGCAAAATTAAATAATTTGGTAATCACCTTTGTCCTTTTAAGAGTTTTTTTTTTAAAAAAAAAAGATAAATTGATTTTGTAGATTCTAATGATATAAATTATACTTAAATTTTGTTAACGGAAAATTGTTTTCTATTTCAGTTATTTATTTTCAGATATATATATATATATATATATATATATATATATATTTTTTTTTTTTTTTTTAAAGGTACACTTAAATAATTTATTATTATTGTTTCTAACTGTATCTTTAAGTAATTTTTATTAATCATTTGTTTAAATATTGACTATAAATATATTTATTAGTAGTTATTAAATTTTTCCCTATTATTTTTTATTTGTTTATTTTTACTTTTAAGATATATCTTTAAGATATGCTTTTAGAATTAAAATTATCATCAATCTGAACTTTACAATGCGACTTTTAGTTAATATCTTCTTATAATTTATTTTTTCAGTTTACTGACATCGGTATTCCGATGGATGAACTTCATGAAATGTTAAATGCTGGTGAAATAGCTGACGAGTGGGCAAATAGCAATCCAGTGTGGGATGAGGGTCCTTCCACATCGGGTTTGTCCAGCCGTGAAAATATATCTGGGGAATCATTTGGAGATATACAGAAACATCCAAGAATTACAAACCATGTAAGTAAAGTTCAAAAAATTAAATTTTTCTTTTTAAATTCATATAAATATTGTTCGACACAGTTTTTCTTAAATATTAATCTATTCTTGAAATATTAGTAGTTGTTGTTTAGAATATAATATTATAAAACTGATTTATTTTTTGTTTTCTTTGTTACATTTAGAATTTTTATTAAATGTTCAGAAAAAATATTTTCATTTTCTTTTTTTTTTTTCCCAAATAATAATTCAAATTAAAATATTCTTTGTTTTTCTATAAAATTTCATCTAAAGGTCTATAGTGCTACAGAATTTTTTTGAAAAGTAAGAAAAATTACAAGTTTAATATATGTATTTTTTAAGACAGAACATTGTTTACGATAAACTTTTATATCACAGAATATCCATTTAATCCGTTTAAACAACTCATTGTTATTAATTATCAACTATATTTATTATGATATTTTTTATGGAAATTTATTAGATAAATTTATTTAAAATTCTTATAAAATTAATATAATGAAAAATTTTACATTAAATAATTAATAACATTAAATCGCTAAATGAAAAAATATTATTTTTTAGATTGTTATAAATAGCTATGTTTTTTACTTTTTTTTTATAGGTGTGTGATGTTTGTGAAAAAGTTTTTTCGCGCAAGAATTCTCTCAACCGTCATAGAAAAACACATGGAGATGAAAAATTTTTTACTTGTGATGTATGTGAAAAGAAATTTGGGAGAAATGACACATTAAATCAACACAAAAGAATACACAGAGGTGAGAAGTCTTTTATCTGGAAATTTGTCAAAAATCTTTTGTAAAATCATATGATTTGAAACGACATATTAAGACTCATTTGACAAAGAAAGAATATAATTGTGATTTGTGTAGCAAAGTTTTAGCTAGAAAGTCGTGTTTGTTCCAGCATATGCGCACTGTGCATGGTCCTTCTAAAAAGAAAAATGAAATTCCTCCTGTAATGAAAAAACGAATTAAAGGAAAAAAACCTGCTTTAGATGTGTTTTGTACACATGAACTATTTCCTAGTGATGAAGTAAATAGTGACCTTTTAGAATTTTTTAAAGAAATACGTTCAAGAATTTATAATTTATTATCTGTTGAATTAGATGCTTTCAAATCTATAAAATGGTACATGGTTGTAAAATTGGAACTGTCTCGTAAAAATAGTGATGGTGAAGAAGAAACTATTATAACTCATTTTCGAAGTAATTGCATTATTGATTTAATGCATGATTTTATTTCAGAGCACATCGATGAAGGTTTTTCTAAAATTGCTAATCGTTTTGAAGAATTCCTTCAGTTGGGATCTGGATGGACTCTGAAAAGAATAATTAAAATGGATTTATGTATTGCAAAATACAATCCTCTAAGAGCAAGCTCATATATTCCTCTCCCACTCGAACTAAAAAAGAAGCGAGCAATCCTCAATATTAAAAATTTAGACAATAAATGTTTTATTTGGTGCCTTTTAGCACATGAAATGAAAATCAAAAAGTCACCTGAGCGCGTAAGTCATTATATTCCACACGAAAATAAAATAAAGCTAGGAAAAGTAGCGTGTCCAGTTACAATTAAAAGCATTCCTATCATTGAAAAGCTAAACACATTAAGGATTAATGTATATGGATATGAAGAGAAGAAGGTATTTCCCATTTATATATCAGATCAAACAAATTCTGAATGCATTAATTTAATTCTAATTTCTTATGAAGGTAGGCAACATTATTGTCTTATTAGAAATATGTCTCGTTTGTTAGCAAACCTTACAAAACATAAAGCAGCGAGTTACGTTTGCAATCGATGTCTTCACAGATTTTCTAAAATAAAATACTTGGAAGAACATCATACTTACTGTAACAACCAAACACCACAGCGAATTAAAATGCCTAATGACAAAAACAAAGATTTATTCTTTAAAAATCAAAATTACCAACACAAACTTCCTTTTATAATTTATGCGGATTTTGAGGCATTAATTCTTGCCATTGATAAAGAGGATACTTTAACTAATAATTCGTATACCTTAAAAACTGGCAAACATTTACCTTGCGGTTATGCATATCTTGTAGTAGGTCCCAATGGACAAACTTACAAACCAATAACCTGTTATCGAGGAGAAAATGCCGTGGAGCATTTTTTAAATGCAATTATTAATGAAAAAGATAATCTATGCAAAGTAATGTATGCTAATAAACCTATGCGCATGACCCCTGAACAACAAAGGCAATTTTTTAGTGAAACTCATTGCTTCCTGTGTAAAAATGAGTTAAAAGATGATAGAGTTAGAGATCATGACCATATAAGTGGCCAATATCGCGGTGCTCTTCACAATTTATGCAATTTGAAATACCGAATGAGAAAAGTTATACCTATCGTATTTCATAATTTAAAGAATTATGATTGTCACCACATAATGAGCGCGTTAGGTAAAATTAAAAATCACGATTTCAAAGTAATTGCAATGAATATGGAAAAATATATCGCATTTTCTGTATTAAGCATATATAATAAATGTAAAATAGAATTAAGATTCATTGATAGCTTCCAATTTTTATCTACTTCTTTAGAGACGTTGGTAGCTAATCTTTCGAAACAAAATTTTAAACTTTTAAAAGAGAATGTCCCCGAAAATATGGATTTATTGTTAAGAAAAGGAATATATCCATATGAATACATGACATCTTTTAAAATATTTCAGGAAACGCAGTTGCCTCCTAAAGAATCATTCTATAGTTCTTTAACAGAAGAACATATAACTGATGACGATTATAAACACGCTCAAAACGTATGGAAGATATTTGACATTAAAAATATGGGTCAATATCATGACCTGTATGTAAAATCCGATGTTTTGCAACTGGCAGATGTATTCGAAAATTTTAGGTTGATTTGTCAGAAAAAATACGATTTGGATTGTGCTCATCTTTTTACATCTGCGGGACTTGCATGGCAAGCATGCTTAAAGATGTGTGATCAACCCCTCGAATTGCTCACTGATCCAAACATGCATCTAATGATTGAAAATGGCATTCGAGGAGGAATATCCATGATCACACATAGATGGGCACAATCTAATAATAAATATTTGCCGACTTATGACCCAGAAAAGCCGAGTACATATATAATTTATCTGGGTGCAAATAATTTGTACGGCTGGGCTATGTCTCAAACCCTCCCTTATGGTAATTTTGAATGGATGTCGACAGAAGGAATAGATTTGGAATGGATACTTTCAATTCCTGATAATGGAGATTCGGGTTACATATTTGAAGTGGATTTATCATATCCACATTATCTACATGATGAGCATAACGAATATCCTCTTGCTCCGGAAAAAATAGAAATAAGTAGAGAAATGTGGTCTTCTTATAACAGAAATTTGGCAGAACATAACTCCTCAGTAACAAATGTAAAATTAACTCCCAATTTAAATGATAAAGTAAAATATGTAACCCTTTTGCAAAATTTGAAATTTTATTTAAGCCTAGGATTAAAATTAATTCGGATTCATAAAATTTTAAAATTTGATCAAAAACCTTGGTTGAAAAATTACATAGATTTTAATACGAATGAAAGAAAAAATGCTACAACCACGTTCGAAAAAAATTTATTTAAATTAATGAACAATGCCGTTTATGGCAAAACAATGGAAAATGTTCGCAAACACAAAGATATTCTGCTAGTAAATACTAGTTCAGAAGCGGAAAAGTTAGTAGCTGCTCCCTCGTTTCGAGCATTCTCTGTCTTTAATAATGATCTTGTAGGCGTTGAGCGTTTAAAAAGGTCTGTTTTCTTAAATAAACCTCTGTACGTAGGGTTTGCCATTTTAGAACTTAGCAAACTTCATATGTATCGATTTCATTATAAATATATCAAAGAACGATATGGTAAAAAAAGCAAATTATTGTTCACTGATACTGATTCGCTTACATATCTTATAGAAACTGACGATATGTACGAAGATATGAAACGCGATGCTGAATTTTTTGATACATCGGATTATCCAAAAGAACATCCCTCGTATTCAATAGTGAATAAGAAAAAGATTGGATGTTTCAAAGATGAAACAAATTCAGAGTGCATTCTAGAATTTGTCGGCTTGCGCTCAAAAATGTATTCCATATTAACCAAGAACTGTGAAAAGAAAACGGCAAAAGGTGTAACAAAAACATTTATCAAAAAACATGTGAAACATGAACATTATAAAAAAAGTTTATTCGAATCTGTTAGATCGAGAGGATTTCAATCTAGAATACAAAGTTTTAAGCATGAGCTATATAGCGTAAAAACAAACAAAATTGCACTAAGCAGTTTTGATGACAAAAGATATATATTGGATGATGGAGTGGAATCTCTTGCATATGGACATTACAAAATTTAGTTTGATCTTATGCTTTATATTGGTTTCAGTAAATAATATTGTTAAATAACATTGTTTGACTGTTAATTTAATGAAATTATTTAACTTACTCTTATAATATATCTCAATTTATGTAAACAATTATGTTTCCTTTTTTAATTCAAAAATGCATATGAAATTGTAGAAACTTGTATAAAATGATTAAATAAAATTGATTTTTTATTGTATAAAAGAATTTATTTATTCATTTATTTATTAAGTTTTATTTCAACTTCACATTAAAAATTAATGATCACAGTAAAAGAAATTTTTATTTTTATTATTTTTAAGCTTTCCAAATAAAAGTAAATTTAATCACTTTTCGATAAGTACAGTTCATTTTAAAAATTTTCTGGTAACAATCACCAACAGATGGCAACATCAAAATCATTCTAAAAATATTTTCTAAGTTCAATATATTCTGTTTCTAAATTGGAAATAAATGAACCAAAATAAATTATCTCCAAAATATTTCAGAGTCCGTTTCAATAAAACTCTTATCACCTCGTCAGTGAGATGACATATTGCACACCTCACAAATCGGAAAATAATCTAAATCCATCCTCTTACACAATAAATTTAACAAATCGAATTTTCACCAATCCAGTTACTCATTTCACCTGTCCCAATTACCATCTTTGTCATCCTCATCCATCACACACAACCAACGCATTGGGTGCATTAGAACTCCACCACAGCGGGGAGAATATCACCGGCGCGTATTGGATGCGCTAGAACCAGTACCAGCGCGTTTTGGGTGCACTTGAACCCCACCTGCGCCAGCGCAATCTGGGTGCACTTGAACCCCACCTGCGCCAGCGCCAGCGCAATTTGGGTGCGCTTGAACCCCCATCTTCACAGCTACTCACGTTTGTTCCACTTTCAAGCCCTTCAGCTGTACCTGAAGTAAATACGCCAGCCTCAGGTAATGTTTAGACCAGCCACTAGACTCAAGTATTTGACCAATCATTTTATCAATAATCAATTCAATACGCAACGCCCCAATATAACAGTTAGCTTTTCTTCTCGATATTATTTAGAAAACATCCACTGTAGCTCCTTTGCAATTTTGAAAAAAAAAAAAAAAAAAGATCAAATATTATTACTACAACTTTGTTATGATTTAAGAAACTAAACTGAGTTAAATACATGTCAATTTGGTGACTTATTCTTGCATATTAGTAAACAGGATCGCTAAAAATGCGACATGTTACAGAAATTTCAATTGTTTTTGAACTACAAATAGCTGCTTGAATATCTCCCCATGACAGCTGCTCATGTTTTGATATACTATTCTTCATTAAAATGTTCCGATTATGTTTCAGCCAACCTTCTTATTTTTTTTAATTAAATGTTGATTCTACGATATAAATATGGGTTAAAGAATTATCATCACTTAATATCCTTTTAGGAACTGTGATCCCCTTTGGTGTAGATGTGCATGGCTTCATTTCATAATAACGATCAAATTGTTTGCAAGATTTTTTTTTTTAAGTTCGTGTAAAAACCTTTGCATCTATGAACAATTTAAAGACGCTCATCTCCTACTTTATTGAAAGTGATTGATTGAAAGAGAGACAAAAAATTCCCATGAAATGACTGTTCAGATAGTGTAGAATTTCTGTTTCATCAGTACTGTTTTCAGAGCATCTGCAGTAAATATACCTTTTCTTAACATTGCTGCAAAAAAATACTTTATTCTACAAATATTTGACTAGTTGCATCAGTAATATGGTCACTAAGGTGTAGGTAAGGTTAAACACATTTTAGACATGCAGTCATAAAATGATAAATAGGGGAATACAAAGGTAATTTTTCAAGCATTTTACAAAACAAGTTGATCATCATTCTAACTGTAGATTCTGACGTGGTGTGTTATCTGCAATGTTATCACAATTATCTTTGGGAGCCGATATATACCTTTGGAAAAGGTAACGCTTTTCGCTATATTAATGTAAAAGAAATAACTCAACATATTGGTTGAGTACGTTTGAAAGCATTGCTGTATTTTCATGCGTTTAGAAGTTGTAACACACTGCCAGCATTTTCTTGACATGGAAAAGCATGAGTATAAGAAGCGTGTTAATTGTTTCCACTTTTAACCAATACATTCACGGAAGTTTCGACACCAAACATAGAATTAACTGAGACCTATGTTTGTAATATCAAACGATTTGTTATGATCATGTATGATAAGACTAATTGTGAAACTGTAGCAAACAAAGTTTGAAAGCATTTATTTACATATTGAAATATGGTATCGAACCTACTTCTATCAGTAAGGTGGTGTTGTACCAACGTATATTGAGAACTTATTTGAAGCCACAGTATTGGTCGACAAGGCACCTACCAAACCTTATTTATAAAGATCCTCTGGCTTTTGGTTGGCATGAGGTAGATACAAAGTTGATCCGCGGTCGACTGCTTTGTCAGAAGCATCTGTATGTTGGCGTGAACTCACATGCTGTGGTTGGAAATCTTAATATTCATTACGCTGCAACTGCATGAATTATTGTGCACTGCACTGTGCTTTTGTAAAGGATGACGATGCACTTAAACGTATTCTCATTACTGTATTTAACAGTGGATGTGTAATTTTACAATGTCGTATTCTCTAAAAGTTACAATAATTTGGGAATACCGTTATTATCTCGCAAATATGTAATTATGATAAGAATTTCACCGTTTTGCGACCATATTGGATCTTTCGTAGGTTCTATCAATTCAGTCCTAGCAGAATTACATTCCTTAACCCGGAAATTGTAGTATTCGACACCAAAAATATCTGTTTATCATTAAAACTATCGAAAATACAGCCATTAACCGTATACAATAATTCATATTGACGGCCATTTTGTTTTTGCGGGAAATACCAAAAAGGAGTTTCCGGCCAAAGTGTTTGTGGTTGTATTTGCATTCTACGTGTTTCAAACATTAACTCCACCAAATGTAGTGCTTTTATCACCAAGTGAACAATCGTTCCCCATACCCGCCCTACTAATTCTTTGTCTATTAATTAAAATTTCTTGAAATCGAACACGATTAAAAATTTCGTCTTCAGAAAATATCATCTGTCAAAAGCCAGAATTGCATTACTTAAATAGCTTTAGCTGAAGTTTTTTACCACATGTATGAAGTAAATATGTATATTTTTACTAGAAAATATATAAACCACATAAAGAATTTTTGATTGAAAGAAAGTTTCAACTTGAAAAAGTAAAGGAAATGTGAAAATTTTTTTGGAAATTAATGTATCAAGCAGATTAACAGCAGCTAAAAATAAATTAAAAAAATCACTAAAAATAAGCAAAAATGTCGTAAAAAGCTTTCAAAGGATTCAGTAAAGCTTTTTCATAAAACATTCTTAACAGCTTATCCTCATTACAAGGATGGAACCTTAATTATAAGTTATCAGTTATTTTGCAAATTACGTCCATTCTGTTAATTGCTGCCTAAAGTAATATCCAGAGGAACCTGTTTGTATAAGATACGTACCAACATGGCTTTCGTAGTGACGAGTATGAACATTTAAAAAAACTATCAAACAAAACTAAATACAAGAAGTGATTAAAAATTTATGTGGGCCCAACATGAAAAAAAAAAAGTGTCTGGAAGGAAGAGCATGTGAGAAATGTAACAAAAAATTATTACAAATTTAGATTATAGTACCTTCAGGCAAATATCAAATTTGAACGTTACGTTGAGTAACGGAAAGCAGAAACATAACCATTCAAGGAAATGGAAGAATTAGTCAAAAGAAGCAACAGAAAATGTTCAGTGTACAAAACAGGAGCTATTAAAAGTATTTATGGAATCAATGCCAAATTTAATGCAATGTCCGCATATTTTTAAACATAAATATTAAATTAGTAATAAAATAAAGATAAAACTTCAGTGTGAAAAAACGTTGCTTAATATATTTTTTTCCTTAAAAAAAAAAAAAAGAAAAATCTACTGTAAATGGATTATATTTCAAAACCGTTAAAATTCAAATTTTCAAGATATTTAGGTAAATTATATCCTTTTCTTCAAGAAATTTTAATTATTTTTGGCTAAAAAACTATTGCAAATTCTTGGAATTACATTGCCTTTTATGTTAACAGTTTTTAACAATTTCCAACAATGTTTAAAAGTAATTATGAATTCAATTAGTCTGTCTGTCTACAAATGCTCAGATACGTTAAAAGCTACAATTGGAAATTGTTGAATTGCATTGCACTTCGTGTTAACCGTTTTTAACAATTTCCAACAATGTTTAAAAGTAATTATGAATTCAATTAGTCTGTCTATCTACACTAAAATGCTAAGATACGTTGAAAGCTACAATTGGAAATCGTTGGAATTGCATTGCCCTTTGTGTTAACCGTTTTTAACAATTTTCAACAATGTTTAAAAGTAATTATAAATTCAGTTAGTCTGTCTATCTATCTTTCTGTCTGTCCGTTTTGTGATCACGTAGGCAAATTATATTGAAAGTTAAACGTTGCAAAGTATGCATACAGTTAGAAAGTATTAATAATTTATGCGAACTTGCATGATTATTCATTCTTGTTCATTTTCTTTTCGATTAGCAAAGTATTATTATTATTATCATTATTATTAAGCATTATTTAAATATACCGTAATTAAAATATAATATATTTTTATTTTTTAATAGTCCAAAAAAATAATTCCAATACCTTTTAATTTCAATAAAATTATCAGATGCACTATTAAAATTAGTGTAATTTTCTTATTTAAATTTCTAGACATAGAAAAATATTATTTGAATTTACGTTGATACAATTAATACGCAAATAAATAATTCAAAAGTTTTTAATGGATAAAAGAATATAGCTTCTTATATTAATAATGAAGTAAATATCTGATTTGGTCTTTATTTAATTTCTTTCTAAATTGGAATATACAATTATGTATTGAATAATTGGTAATTTAATAGACTCGTATTTAAATAACGATAAGAAAAAAAATTATAAATTAAAAAGCTAAGATAATGATTATAATTAATCATGATATTAAGAAGCATCATAAATAAGCAAGTGAACTACATAACTAAGCGTAACAAAAAGTATCGTTCATATTTGATTTTATTTACTTTGCATGAGAAGAATACTTAATTAGAAACAACTAGTTTCTTACTACATACGAAAAGACCATTAAGAATATTTAATTTATCCCCTAATTATTAAAGGTTAGAATTTCCTATGTAATTAGCTTAAGAATTAAATTAGGCAATTGAAATTAATTTTTACTCCTAAATAATAATGTATAAACGCACAGAAATTTCTACAGAGATTATAAATAATTTTCTTTTCATTCGGGAAAAAAATGTTCAATTGATTTTTATTATTATTATTATTATTATTATTAATTATTTATTTATTTAATAGAATTTATTGAAATATTTTCTCTTCATTTAATTACAAACTTCTTTCAAATGCTTCTTTGCAGAAATAATATAGAAAGAAATAAAATATATAAAAGAAGTTTTCTCTTTCGTAATTATTCATCATTTACATTATCTCACGAAATAAATTTGATCTAAAAAATAGCCACTAACAGAGAAAGAATTTCATCATTTAGAATCAATTAACTTTAAAATTACCTTTTTTTTTCTTCGTTAAGTTAAAAAAAAAAAAAAAAAAAAAAAAAAAATCAACGATGAGTGAAATAAGCTCTGATTAATAGCTTTCAAAAATTCTGATCTCTTGTAATCAAAATTGTTCTTTTTTTTATTCCTGCCATGGACAAAAAGAAAGAAAACTTCATTAATTCTTCAAACTTTTTTTTTCCCTCCAATAAATTCTCTGAACACATCTTATCGATTTTAAACACTTAATACAGTTGAGAAGAAATATAGCGGGCAAAAAAATGACTGCATAGCAGACGATTTCTACTTCAAAACTTTTCGCATTTTTCATTTTCTTCTCGAAATCGGAAATAAATTTTTATGCATGACAATTTATTTCTCTTGATTAAAAAAAAAAAAAAAAAAAAAAAAATATTTCACTAAAAAATATATTAAAACAAAATCTAAATTTTGATAAATAGAACTTCTTCCTAACTTAAATTAATGCGTTTTCTTCCATTTGTGAAGGAATAAAATTAATGTCTCACAGGCCAAGCTCATAAAGATATCATTTAAGATGAAATTATCATTATTTTTTTACTCTTAAGAATATTTTGATACATTAGGATATTATTTCAAATGTGTTAAAGGATTATTAGATTATGCAACATTATTCACGCTATATAATGAAAATTTGCAGTCAAAAGTCTTTAACACCGGAAAACTTCCACTTAAATTGAATATATTTTTACACGTAATTTGCTTACGACATAATCTTTATAATATTTCTCTAACGTGGACCAATTACGATTAAATTTTGTCTGATACGATAATGATGGAATTATTAAAATACGCAAGGATAAAAAATAATATTTATAAATGGACAATATTTAAGCACGCGGATCTCTTAACGATCTAATAAGAAAATTGACGATATTTGTCTGATGACAATATTTTATGAAAAAATGTATTTTTAAAAGTTGCTTCTTCGGAATCTTTTTACAAGCGTAATTTTAAACCTAGCAATACTTTAAAGATTTTTACAGAAAATTAATTATTATCATAAATTGACAAAAAACTCAAGCATAAAAAGTATAATCGAAATAGGAATTAGTCTTTTTAAAGAATAAATTAAGCCAAAAGTGCCAAAATAAATAAATAAAAAGTCATTGCCAACATGGCGACAAAATTTAAAAACGTCATGGGGGGGGTCCTATACCATAGACCTATTATAAGAGTGAACGGAGCATTCCATTATTAAGGGAATATAAGAAAAGGTGCAAAGATGAAACCATGTGAATGCTGAAAAGGTTACCTTTTTTGGCATTTATCGCGTTATTGTCAATTTTTTGTTTTGAATATAAATATATGTATTATTATTATTATTAAAAGATACAACAAAACTAGTGTAAAATATTACAGTTGCTGTAATTTATTTTTACCTTGTTATTAACATTTAACAAAGTTCAAAAGTTTTTATAACTTTGGTTTGTCTATACTCGTTTTAACTCTCAGAAATAATTACGGACATTTTTGAAATAATATAAGATATAATATAGTTAAACTAATTGAATTCAACTAATTCAATAAGTATAGCAATTGAAGGAAAATGCGTGTGGCGATCATAGATATAGTAATAAGACATAGATTGATCAGAGAGGCCGAAAAAGTGATGCCTTTCTTTTTCGGGAAAAGACGGCCATTTTACTCTCTTGTGGATGTCTTTCCCCGACTGAATATACACGGGAATACGCACAGATAATTTAGCAAATAAAATTTATGAATTTATGTACTAAAGATGAATGAAAAAACTCCAGATACTTGTTATTCTTTCTCTCTTTTCTTCTTCTTTTCTTATTCCTTTTTTTTTTTTTTTTTGTATGGAATAACGACATTTAAAGAAATTTATCGTTTCTGTCTACTATTTCTGTCTGGTTAGAAGTTTTTATGGTCGAAAAAACTATTGGACTTATCCTCATCTTTTGAGATATTAGAGTTAACCCTTTAATTGCCAATCGCAATGCAGTCGGACACTTTTGTTACCGACTGTATAGAGTAGAAATTTATGTTTACTCGGAAATGGTTATAAAGATATTAATAAAAGTTTGAGATAAGTGCTTTTTAGAGACCTAAAACAACTGGAACATCATTAGCATCAAGAAAATTAGTCTTAACCCTTTAACTGCCAATCGCAACATGTAGTAGAAATTGAGTTTAATCAGAAATGGATATAACGATTTTGTTTAAAGTTTGGAGTTAAGTGTCTTTTTTTTTTAATTTCTTAAGAACTAAAACGTTTGGACATATCCTCATCTTCAGAAAAATTTGCGTTAACCCTTTAACGGCCAGTCGCAACATATAATAGAAATTAGGTTTACTCGGAAATGGATATAACGATTTTTATAAAAGTTTGGTATTAAGTGTTCTTTAGAGAGATAAAGCGATTGAACATATCGTCATCTTTAGGAAAATTCGCGTTAATCCTTTAACGGCCAGTCGCAACATATAATAGAAATTAGGTTTACTCGGAAATGGATATAACGATTTTTATAAAAGTTTTTGATTAAGTGTTCTTTAGAGAACTAAAACGAATGGACATATCCTCATCTTCAGGAAAATTCGCGTTAACCCTTTAACGGTTGAAGCTTAAGTAATATTCTGCCTCCATAATGGCGCCTTAAAATACATTTTGCGTTGGGTATTCCAGAACATGAACCAGTCCCACTGTTTGAAGTATTTTCACCAGAAAACATGCGGTAGTATACTTGAATAACATTCATACCAATTTGAAGACAGTCAAAAAATATTTACGACAGATAGATTGCGAACAGACATACAAGCAAACAAAGTAAAGTCATTCATAACTTGTCATAATCATAGTTCGAAATTATGTATGCGTGTATATATATATATATATATATATATATATATATATATATATATATATATATATATATATATATAAATCCTTAATACAACTTAAAATACAATTCCATTAATTTCGAACTGTAGCCCGTAATGCATCTGAATATTTTTGCGTGGCCCTCAAAACGTTAATGCGAATCTCATCACATTCTGTATAAAATGCTTTTAAGCATATGAATAACAATTGTCTGTTTCATTTATTCTGTTTCGTGCAGTACAAAAGTATTGAAATATGGTTTTTAGAAATACCTCTCATAGAATGCAAACATTTGAATTTTTTTTTTGAGTATTCTAATATATAAACCAGTCGTGCTCTTTATAGTATTTTCAATATAAATTATGCCGTAGTATTATTGAATAACGTATATACCATTTTGAAGATAGTTTGAAATTATTTACTGCAGTTAGAGCGCGGACAGGTGGACAAGCAGACAGGCAGAAAAACTAATTAATGTCATAATGTTTTCTTAAACCTTGTTCGAAACTGTAAGAAAAGCTTAACACAACTAAAAATGTAATTCTAGCAATTTCGATTTATACCCCTAATATGAACGAAATTCGACAAACTTGTATTCAGTTGGATCTTGACCTAAACTGGTGCTGATTAGATTTGGGAATCAATCGCTCAACAGGTGGCGCTGCCATCCTATTTTTTTCCTTTTCTAAGTACTTAACATGACAGTATAGGACAAAATTTCATAAAAATGTATATAATGTGAGTTATTTTTAACTCATGAATGTAAAATTTATATGAATTATTGATAATAGTAGTAATAAACTTGGAAAAAAAAAAAAAATGTGTGCATGTAGGAGCATTGCTTTCCTCCTGGGAGGGAAGTGCTCTTCCCCCGGGGCCTGTGTAAATTTTCAATGTGGATATTTTCGAAAGAACTCGTCAATATTTCTGAAACGAATGGTTGAACCATACATCTGTATTAATTTAAAACGAAGCTACCGTTTTCTTTTATCTTTAATGTTATATATAATATATATATATAGTATAGACATATATATATATATATATATATACAGTCGAACCTCGTTAACGTGAATTACTTTTAACATGAACTGTTACCACAATCCCCGTCAAAATGAAGATTACTTTATTTATATGACGATCAGTTACTGATAGCATGAACTACTGATAACATAAACAGATTTTTTATCTCCCTTGAGATTCACGTTAACAAGATTCGACTGTATATCTTTTCATGTCTGCACAAAAATGTTTTTTTTCAGCATTTTTTATTATACTACTTTAAGAAAAAAATCGTCTGCATTCATCATGGAAAATATATTTAATAAATTATAACTTAATAAATAATTTGTATTGCGTAAATTTTTATAGGATTAAATAGAGAAGAAAGTCTTGTGGTAATACTAGTTATAATATATTAAAACAAGCGGGTTTTACCTCTGCCACTGCTAACTACATTTAAAAGAATTTTGAAAATTCGATATTACTTACTAATATAAAAACTTAAAAAATATTAAAATTTAAAAAAAAAGTATTTCATTAAAAATCAAAACAGTATTTAAACCATAGATATAGTAATAAGACATAGATTAAGCAGCGAGGGCAAAAAAAAAATGCCTTTTTACTAGGGGAAAGACGGCCATTTTACTCTCTAGTGGATGTAAGTTAAATTTAACTAATTTATGAAAAATATGATTTTTTATAATCAGTTGCTTTGTTATTATTATGGTTTAAATACTGTTTTGATTTTTAATGGAATACTTTTTTTTTTTTTTTTTTTTAATATTTTTTAAGTTTTTATATTAGTAAGTAATATCGAATTTTCAAAATTCTTTTAAATGTAGTTAGCAGCGGCAGAGATAAAGCCCGCTTGTTTTAATATATTACAACTAGTATTACCACAAGACTTTCTTCTATATATAATACTATACAAATTTACGCAATACAAATTATTTATTAAGTTATAATTTATTAAAGGTATTTTCCATGATGAATGCAGACGATTTTTTTCTTAAAGTAGTATAATAATAAATGCTGAAAAAAATCATTTTTGTGCAGACATGAAAAGATGTACAGTCGAACCTCCTTAACGTGAATCTCAAGGGGGATCAAAAATCTGTTCATGTTATCAGTAGTTCATGCTATCAGTAACTGATCGTCATATAACTAAAGTAATCTTCATTTTGACGGGGATTGTGGTAACAGTTCATGTTAAAAGTAATTCACGTTAACAGTGTTAACTTTTTTTTTTGTTTTCTGTGCACAAATCCCCTCTAATATCCTCCTTACTACAAATGTTCGTGTGTTTTAGAACTTTCTACCTCTGTAGCTCCTCAGGTCAGACGACATTTAACGGTTAAAATAATCATCGTTCCTCTCCAAATCAAACTGATGCGTATAAAATTATCAAACAATGATTAAAATGGGGGACGGGGCGTAACAAGAAAAGGATGAGTGATGGGGCAAAATGGGGGCCAGATTCGGATTCAGGAGGTCATTTTACATAAGAATCTGCAAGGATGGTATCAGATACAGATTTTTTTTTTTTTTTTTTTTTTTTTTAGAGCAGTCTAATTATCTGCAACTTAATAGTATAAGTTTTACCTTTTCTGTATTGCGATATGAGATTATTTTTCGTTAGTAGTAACTCATTAAATCTCTGTATATATATATATTTTATTTTAGACTTTCAACAAAATCATTATATCCATTTAAAAATAAACCCACTATCTGCCCCATGCTGCAACTAGCCGATAAAGCGTTAACAGCGAACACAAATTTTCTTGAAGATGAAGATATGTCTAATCAATTTATCTCTTCAAAAAATCTAACTCTAAATTTTCATTAAAATCATTTTATCAATTTCCGAGTAAACCCAATTCCTGCCATATTGTGCAAAAGGGTTAACAGCAACCACGAATTTTCCTGAAGATGAGGATTTTTCCCATCGTTTTAGATCCCTAAAAAGCACTTAACCCTTAAACTCTAATAAAATTGGTTACATCCATTTCCGAGTAAGCCCAATTTCTGCTATATGTTGTGACTGACCGTTAAAGGGTTAACGTAAATTTTCCTGAAGATGAAGATATGTCCAATCGTTTTAGATCTCTAAAAAAACACTTAACCCCAAAATTTAATCAAAATCATTACATTTATTTCCGAGTAAACCTAATTTCTATTATATGTTGCGATTGGCAGTTAAAGGGTGAAAGCAAAATTTCCTGAAGATGAGAATATGTACAATTGTTTTAGTTGTCTAAAAAAAAAAAAAAAAAAAAAAAAAAAAAAACAATACTTAACCCCAAAATTTAATCAAAATCGTCACATTCACTTCCAAGTAAACCCATTTTATGCTATAAATTGCGACTGGCTGTTAACGGGTTAACGCGATTTTTCCTGAAGATGACGATATGTCCATTCGTTTTAGCTCTCTAAAGAACACTTAACTCCAAACTTTTATAAAAGTCATTATAACCATTTCCGAGTAAACCTAATTTCTATTATATGTTGCGACAGGCCATTAAAGGGTTAACGCGAATTTTCCTGAAGATGAGGATATGTCCAATCGTTTTAGCTCTTTAAAGAACACTTAACCCCAAACTTTTATAAAAATCGTTATATCCACTTTCGAGTAAAACCAATTTCTATTAAATGTTGCGATTGTCAGTTAAAGGGTTAACGCAAATTTTCCTGAAGATGAGGATATGTCCAAACGAAAAAAAAAAAAAAAAAAAAAAAAAACACTTAACTCTAAATTTTAATCAAAATCGCTATATCCATTTCTAAGTAAACTCAATTTCTACTACATGTTGTGATTGGCAGTTAAAGTGTTTACTCGAATATTTCAAAAGATGAGGATAAGTCCTACAGTTTTTTCGACCAAAAAATCTTCTACCCAGATAGAAATAGTAGATGGAAACGATAAATTTCTTTAAATGTCGTTATTCCATTGAAAAAAAAAAAAAAAAAAAGAAGAAGAAGAAAAAGAAAAGAAGAAGAAAAGAGAGAAAGAAAAATGAGTATCTGGAGTTTTTTCATTCATCTTTAGTACATAAATTATTCATAAATTTTATTTGTTAAATTATCTCTGTGTATTCCCGTGTATATTCATACGGGGAAAGACATCCACAAGAGAGTAAAATGGCCGTCTTTCCCCTAGTAAAAAGGCATCACTTTTTTGCCCTTGATGCTCAATCTATGTCTTATTACTATATCTATTGAATACACAGAGATAATTTAACAAATAAAATTTATGAATAATTTATGTACTAAAGATGAATGAAAAAACTCCAGATACTCATTTTTCTTTCTCTCTTTTCTTCTTCTTTTCTTTTTCTTCTTTTTCTTCTTCTTCTTTTTTTTTTTTTTTTTTCAATGGAATAACGACATTTAAAGAAATTTATCGTTTCCATCTACTATTTCTATCTGGGTAGAAGATTTTTTGGTCGAAAAAACTGTAGGACTTATCCTCATCTTTTGAGATATTCGAGTAAACACTTTAACTGCCAATCACAACATGTAGTAGAAATTGAGTTTACTTAGAAATGGATATAGCGATTTTGATTAAAATTTAGAGTTAAGTGTTTTTTTTTTTTTTTCGTTTGGACATATCCTCATCTTCAGGAAAATTTGCGTTAACCCTTTAACTGACAATCGCAACATTTAATAGAAATTGGTTTTACTCGAAAGTGGATATAACGATTTTTATAAAAGTTTGGGGTTAAGTGTTCTTTAAGGAGTTAAAACGATTGGACATATCCTCATCTTCAGGAAAATTTGCGTTAACCCTTTAACGGCCAGTCGCAACATATGATAGAAATTAGGTTTACTCGGAAATCGTTATAATGACTTTTATAAAAGTTTGGAGTTAAGTGTTCTTTAGAGAGCTAAAACGAATGGACCTATCGTCATCTTCAGGAAAAATCGCGTTAACCCTTTAACAGCCAGTCGCAAATTATAGCATTAAATGGGTTTACTTGGAAGTGAATGTGACGATTTTGATTAAATTTTGGGGTTAAGTATTGTTTTTTTTCTTTTCTTTTCTTTTTTTTTTTTTTTTTTTTTTTTTAGAGAACTAAAACAATTGTACATATTCTCATCTTCAGGAAATTTTGCTTTCACCCTTTAACTGCCAATCGCAACATATAATAGAAATTAGGTTTACTCGGAAATAAATGTAATGATTTTGATTAAATTTTGCGGTTAAGTGTTTTTTTAGAGATCTAAAACGATTGGACATATCTTCATCTTCAGAAAATGTACGTTAACCCTTTAACGGCCAGTCACAACATATAGCAAAAATTGGGCTTACTCGGAAATGGATGTAACCAATTTTATTAGAGTTTAAGGGTTAAGTGCTTTTTAGGGGTCTAAAACGATGGGAAAAATCCTCATCTTCAGGAAAATTCGTGGTTGCTGTTAACCCTTTTGCACAATATGGCAGGAATTGGTTTACTCGGAAATTGATAAAATGATTTTAATGAAAATTTAGAGTTAGATTTTTTGAAGAGATAAATTGATTAGACATATTTTCATCTTCAAGAAAATTTGTGTTCGCTGTTAACGCTTTATCGGCTAGTTGCAGCATGGGGCAGATAGTGGTTTATTTTTAAATGGATATAATGATTTTGTTGAAAGTTTAAAATAAAATATATATATACAGAGATGTAATGAGTTACTACTAACGAAAAATAATCTCATATCGCAATACAGAAAAGGTAAAACTTATACTATTAAGTTGCAAATAATTAGACTGCTCTAAAAAAAAAAAAAAAAAAAAAAAAAAAAATCTGTATCTGATACCATTCTTGCAGATTCTTATGTAAAATGACCTCCTGAATCGGAATCTGGCCCCCATTTTGCCCCATCACTCATCCTTTTCCTGTTACGCCCCGTCCCCCATTTTAATCATTGTTTGATAATTTTATACGCATCAGTTTGATTTGGAGAGGAACGATGATTATTTTAACCGTTAAATGTCTTCTGACCTGAGGAGCTACAGAGGTAGAAAGTTCTAAAACACACGAACATTTGTAGTAAGGAGGATATTAGAGGGGATTTGTGCACAGAAAACAAAAAAAAAAGTTAACACTGTTAACGTGAATTACTTTTAACATGAACTGTTACCACAATCCCCGTCAAAATGAAGATTACTTTAGTTATATGACGATCAATTACTGATAGCATGAACTACTGATAACATGAACAGATTTTTGATCCCCCTTGAGATTCACGTTAACGAGGTTCGACTGTACATCTTTTCATGTCTGCACAAAAATGATTTTTTTCAGCATTTATTATTATACTACTTTAAGAAAAAAATCGTCAGCGTTCATCATGGAAAATACCTTTAATAAATTATAACTTAATAAATAATTTGTATTGCGTAAATTTGTATAGGATTATATATAGAAGAAAGTCTTGTGGTAATACTAGTTGTAATATATTAAAACAAGCGGGCTTTATCTCTGCCGCTGCTAACTACATTTAAAAGAATTTTGAAAATTCGATATTACTTACTAATATAAAAACTTAAAAAATATTTAAAAAAAAAAAAAAAAAAAAAAAAAAAAAAAGTATTCCATTAAAAATCAAAACAGTATTTAAACCATAATAATAACAAAGCAACTGATTATAAAAAATCATATTTTTCATAAATTAGTTAAATTTAACTTACTTATAAAAACTTATTCCACTTCCTTTCATAAATGTATTTGTACAATTAAAAGCCGCGCAGTATTTCGGCATTTTCAATATATATCAACATTCTTTTCCATTATTGTTTCCGAGTTTTAAACTCTCTCATGGCTGAGGCCAAAAAACTTTTTCGGCATCAAAAATTTTTGCACGTTAACATGGGGATGATAGATCTATATATATTACTATATCTATGGTGTATTCCCGTGTATATTCATACGGGGAAAGACATCCACAAGAGAGTAAAATGGCTGTCTTTCCCCTAGTAAAGAGGCATCTTTTTTTTGCCCTCGCTGCTTAATCTATGTCTTATTACTATATTTATGGTTTAAATACTGTTTTGATTTTTAATGAAATACTTTTTCTTTAAATTTTAATATTTTTTAAGTTTTTATATTAGTAAGTAATATCGAATTTTCAAAATTCTTTTAAATGTAGTTAGCAGTGGCAGAGGTAAAACCCGCTTGTTTTAATATATTATAACTAGTATTACCACAAGACTTTCTTCTCTATTTAATCCTATAAAAATTTACGCAATACAAATTATTTATTAAGTTATAATTTATTAAATATATTTTCCATGATGAATGCAGACGATTTTTTTCTTAAAGTAGTATAATAATAAATGCTGAAAAAAATCATTTTTGTGCAGACATGAAAAGATATACAGTCGAATCTTGTTAACGTGAATCTCAAGGGGGATAAAAAATCTGTTTATGTTATCAGTAGTTCATGCTATCAGTAACTGATCGTCATATAAATAAAGTAATCTTCATTTTGACGGGGATTGTGGTAACAGTTCATGTTAAAAGTAATGCACGTTAACGAGGTTCGACTGTATATATATATATATGTCTATACTATATATATATATTATATATAACATTAAAGATAAAAGAAAACGGTAGCTTCGTTTTAAATTAATACAGACGTATGGTTCAACCATTCGTTTTAGAAATATTGACGAGTTCTTTCGAAAATATCCACATTGAAAATTTACACAGGCCCCGGGGGAAGAGCACTTCCCTCCCAGGAGGAAAGCAATGCTCCTACATGCACACATTTTTTTTTTCCAAGTTTATTACTACTATTATCAATAATTCATATAAATTTTACATTCATGAGTTAAAAATAACTCACATTATATACATTTTTATGAAATTTTGTCCTATACTGTCATGTTAAGTACTTAGAAAAAGAAAAAAAATAGGATGACAGCGCCACCTGTTGAGCGATTTATTCCCAAATCTAATCAGCACCAGTTTAGGTCAAGATCCAACTGAATACAAGTTTGTCGAATTTCGTTCATATTAGGGGTATAAATCGAAATTGCTAGAATTTCATTTTTAGTTGTGTTAAGCGTTTCTTACAGTTTCGAACAAGGTTTAAGAAAACATTATGACATTAATTAGTTTTTCTGCCTGTCTGCTTGTCCACCTGTCCGCGCTCTAACTGCAGTAAATAATTTCAAACTATCTTCAAAATGGTATATATGTTATTCAATAATACTACGGCATAATTTATATTGAAAATACTATAAACAGCACGACTGGTTTATATATTAGAATACTCAAAAAAAAATTCAAATGTTTGCATTCTGTGAGAGGTATTTCTAAAAACCATATTTCAATACTTTTGTACTGCACGAAACAGAATAAATGAAACAGACAATTGTTATTCATATGCTTAAAAGCATTTTATACAGAATGTGATGAGATTCGCATTAACGTTTTGAGGGCCACGCAAAAATATTCAGATGCATTACGGGCTACAGTTCGAAATTAATGGAATTGTATTTTAAGTTGTATTAAGGATTTATATATATATATATATATACACGCATACATAATTTCGAACTATGTTTATGACAAGTTATAAATGACTTTACTTTGTTTGCTTGTATGTCTGTTCGCAATCTATCTGTCGTAAATATTTTTGGACTGTCTTCAAATTGGTATGAATGTTATTCAAGTATACTACCGCATGTTTTCTGGTGAAAATACTTCAAACAGTGGGACTGGTTCATGTTCTGGAATACCCAACGCAAAATGTATTTTAAGGCGTCATTATGGAGGTAGAATATTACTTAAGCTTCAACCGTTAAAGGGTTAACGCGAATTTTCCTGAAGATGAGGATATGTCCATTCGTTTTAGTTCTCTAAAGAACACTTAATCAAAAACTTTTATAAAAATCGTTATATCCATTTCCGAGTAAACCTAATTTCTATTATATGTTGCGACTGGCCGTTAAAGGATTAACGCGAATTTTCCTAAAGATGACGATATGTTCAATCGCTTTATCTCTCTAAAGAACACTTAATCCCAAACTTTTATAAAAATCGTTATATCCATTTCTGAGTAAACCTAATTTCTATTATATGTTGCGACTGGCCGTTAAAGGGTTAACGCGAATTTTCCTGAAGATGAGTATATGTCCATTCGCTTTATCTCTCAAAAGAACACTTAAACCCAAACTTTTATAAAAATCGTTATATCCATTTCCGAGTAAACCTAATTTCTATTATATGTTGCGACTGGCCGTTAAAGGGTTAACGCAAATTTTTCTGAAGATGAGGATATGTCCAAACGTTTTAGTTCTTAAGAAATTAAAAAAAAAGACACTTAACTCCAAACTTTAAACAAAATCGTTATATCCATTTCTGATTAAACTCAATTTCTACTACATGTTGCGATTGGCAGTTAAAGGGTTAAGACTAATTTTCTTGATGCTAAGGATGTTCCAGTTGTTTTAGGTCTCTAAAAAGCATTTATCCCAAACTTTTATTAATATCTTTATAACCATTTCCGAGTAAACATAAATTTCTACTCTATACAGTCGGTGACAAAAGTGTCCGACTGCATTGCGATTGGCAATTAAAGGGTTAACTCTAATATCTCAAAAGATGAGGATAAGTCCAATAGTTTTTTCGACCATAAAAACTTCTAACCAGACAGAAATAGTAGACAGAAACGATAAATTTCTTTAAATGTCGTTATTCCATACAAAAAAAAAAAAAAAAAAAAGGAAGAAGAAAAGAGAGAAAGAATAACAAGTATCTGGAGTTTTTTCATTCATCTTTAGTACATAAATTCATAAATTTTATTTGCTAAATTATCTGTGCGTATTCCCGTGTATATTCAGTCGGGGAAAGACATCCACAAGAGAGTAAAATGGCCGTCTTTTCCCGAAAAAGAAAGGCATCACTTTTTCGGCCTCTCTGATCAATCTATGTCTTATTACTATATCTATGGGTATTTCTATTTAATATTTTAAAGTTAATATGCCGATTTTAATTAATATCCTTTAACAAATTATTCGATTAAACTAGATATTTTATCTTGATTTGTAACTATACCACCCCAGACAGCACATCGCCTCCCCAGGATATCTTCAAGATGTCTTCTGGATGAAAAGACATCCCAGAAACGTCCTTAAGATGTACTGTGGATAAGTTAAGCCTAACTGTGCTGTTAGGGACTTTTCGTGACGGTAGACTGAACGGTGTAGCGCTGCATAGAGAATTAAGGAATCTAGACAAAGTTACAAACATATACAGTTTTATATAATATAGATACAGCAGATGTCCAAATTCATGTACTTTCATAAATTGCAGATTCGGAAGTACCACAGTTGCTGTGACCATTAATGAATAAAAATATAATTTATAAGCGTTATAGATTCTAGTATAATGCTGTTCAGTAATGACTCTTCCTGTAGTAATTTTTCGATAATACACGTCATAACAGGCTTCTATTGTAGCAAGGGAAAAAAAATACTCTCTTATAAAAATATAAGGCTTTAGAAAAGAGACATCAAAGGGAGCAAATATAGATTTCAATATTTCACACAGCCGAGCGAAACAATTTTTTAGCCCAGGCATATACACGTCAATAAAAAGAGGGCATTGTACATAAGCTAATGTTTTCCATGCTCTCAGCACGATAGGAACGAGATAAAACCTGACGAAAAGCTCCGTGGGAGAGCAACAGAAGCACAGAAGTATCTGACAAGAGGGGTTTTGTGGACGTGAATTATTACATTGCATGTCTAGTTACTTCTGCGATAGGCATACATACACAAGCAAGCTGCTTTCTACTAACATTTAATGAGGTGGGTTTTTTATGGCTGAATAACACCAAATATGAGGCTCTAGTTATAAATGACTAATCTGTCTTTCCTTCATATGGAAGGTGTTGTTAGTATTCTTTTATGAACGCATGTCTATCAATTCCCTAACATTTGATAACTTCCATTCATGTATCCCTCTTTCTGACTGTCCCTCCGTGTTATAACTTAAGAAAAAAGTGCTTGAATGTTGCATAATTGATAATGTTATTGAAATTGGATACAGGTACAGTCGGTAACAAAAGTGTCCGAACACTAGCAAAAATTCCTATGTAAAAAAAGTACACTTCATACGGTTTTGTTAAATAAATCCTTATCAAATGATGTTCTTACACTGACTAAGAACAGGATTCGACAAGGATTTATTTAACAAAACAGTATTAGCTCTACTTTTTTTTAAATAGGAATTTTTGCTAGTGTTCGGACACTTTTGTTACTGACTGTATGATTTCTGTTGTAAACAGAGATCTTTAGCATAATTTATAGCACTCAATAAAAAGTAATTTATTAAACTCATTTTTGATTAAAATTGTGTTTCATAAAACCGCAAATGATTTCCATTCTAGAGAAGTAGTATAACATAACATATCCAAAGAAAGTTTATTCGCTACATAACATTAAAAAAATTTTTTGATTTTTTCCCCTAAGTTATTATTATTATTATTATTATTATTATTATTAAAAATGAAAAAAAATCGATGACTTTATTTTAAATTATCGCAAATCGATGGTGCAACCATTCGTTTTAAAGGTATTAACGAGCTCTTTTGAAAGATACCCATAATGAAAATTCCCATCCCTCGGGGGAGCGATGATCCTACATATACAAAAGTTTTTTCTCTGTTTACTATCACTACTACAAATAATTTTATTTAATTTCATAATGATTATTAAAAATAATTCTCTTTATATACATTTATAGGAAATTTTCTCTCATACTGCCATGTTAAAATTTTAGAAAAAGCGGGATAGCAATGCCACTTGTTTTACGATTTCCCCCAAAATTGGTAGGAAATAATTTATGTCAAGATGCAACTACATATCAAATTTTATGAAATTCTGTGCAGTGGTTACTGAGATACAGTTGTTACAAAATTTTGTCACACACACACACACATAGGCAAACAGACCTTTTATAAAAATTGTCAAATCGTATTCCATACCTCTCAAAAGTGTAAATCCATCGAAAAACCGAGGTCGAAAAATTTTTACGATCCAATACTTCTTTCTATTGAATATAGAAGAAACTAATAAACATAATGTGGTTGGACAAAGATTTTAAATGTATGTTTATTCGTGAACATTAATTGCTTCTTATGGACATACGTTTTAACAGCGTGATGATGTTTTCTACTCAATAAAATTTCAGTATGCTACTTGAAAAGTGTTAGCTTGTTTTAATTCATCTGTCTATCCTTTAAAGTCTAAATTTGTAAAAATGATATGGTGATTATAGAAGTCAAACATGTTACTAAAGTATAATATCTTTATTGAGATTTATCAGGTTTTTCCTTTTTCACTAGTCACTATATATAATAATCACTATCTTTTACATCATTTTATTAATAGAAACTAAAACAAAACAAAATAAACAAACAAATAAATAAAAAAAAAAAATCCTTGAAATCGCTCTAAACCTCGTTTCGAGAAATTAAATATAATTTTGGATTATGAGGTTTCTTTAACCTTTCCCACTGGTTGCATTTTGACGCCCAACCGCTTTAGGTAGCTAGCGCTGCTGTAGGCAAATATTTTTTTTTAGCAGTGCAGTCGGATGCAAAAGTATCCGAGTACTAGCAAAAATTCCTATATAAAAAAAGTACTCTTAATCCTGTTTTGTTAAATGCATCCTGGTCGAATCATCTTCTTAGACTGACTAAGAACAGGATTCGACAAGGATTTATTTAACAAAACTGTATTAAGTGTACTTTTTTTACATAGGAATTTTTGCTAGTGCTCTGATACTATAGCTGCCAACTGTACATTCTGTCGCTTATCTCACACGCGCTTTGGATCTGAAGTTTATATCTTTTCAATTAATTGGAATAATTTAATTTAAATTGTCATCTCGAAATTCTTTGGTTTTTTCGCTTTTTTTCAGCGTTCTCCTTCATTCAGCGGTTCATGAAGATATAGTCGAACATACATATAATCGAATTTCAATAATATGACTAGAAAGATTCGCTATCATTAAATGAATCACTATTATTAATAAATTCTTAAAATTTATCTCATTTTTTTTCGTATATATATATAAAAGATACCTGTGAGAACTTTATTACGGGTTCCCACTGTCTTCGGCAGCGCATACCATATTTTTATAAGTCAGAAGATATATATAAAAAAAAAGAATGAAAAGAATTCTTTTCTGGTAGGTGAAAACCTCGTTTCAGGCCATCGCTGTAGCAGCACATATCCGTGCCTGACACTTCCTAGTCATTTTATATTTTCGAAAGCATGTGCAATCGATTTCTCATCCCCAAAAAACCTGTTAATACCAATCTTCTAGATTGCATTTCTATTTAAAAAACATTTCTCCCCATCTTTTCCCTCCCCTATTAATTTTACATCTTCGACAGTACGTGCAATCAATTCCTCATCTCTAAAGACCCTATATCATGAATATTCAAAGCAGGAGACCTATAAATTTCAATTTTTTGCCTTCATCTAACAATACTACATAATAATAATAATAATAATATCTACTTAATAATTTTATACTTTAGAAAGTACGTGAAATTAATTTCTCACCCTCGAAAACCTATTAATACCAAATTTCAAGGCTATATTTCTATTTTAAAAAGTTTGTTCCTCATCTGCCTCTTTCCCCTATTAATTTTACTTTTCTGACCTCTGTAAAACCCTATATCATAATTTTTCAAAGCCATAAACCTGTTTTATAACTTATTAATCCCCCCCCATGTGCTCCCCAATAATATTACACTTTGAAAAGTATCCGAAATCGATTTTTCACTCCCCAAAATCTAATAATACCGATTTTCAAGACTGTATCATTAGATTTGCTAAACTTTTAATATTCTTTAAAAAGAATACACAAAAGATTTGTGTACTAATAATAACAAGTCTTTAAAAAAAAAAAAAAAAAAAAAAAAAACCTAGTATGTTGTGGCCACCACAAGACTTTCTTCTATATTTTCCTATACAAGTAACAGTATGTGGAAACAGTATGTGGAAACAGTATGTGGAAAATTCCAACGTGATGATTGATATATGTATTTTCTTTTCTTTGCTAAAATATTTTTGTGTGTTTGTTGATCATCTTAGGAATAATATTTGACGAATTCCAGAATCGATTACGCAACCCCATACCATAATGCAAGAAGAATGTTTAACTGTTTTTAGAGTGCAGTTTTCATTACAACTTTATTTTTTTTCTACGATTTGTGGGGCGGCTATCTTTAAGACCGCTCTATGTGTACAAAATGAAGTGAAAAAAATTTCGTATGAATAGCTTTTATTTAAGTTTGATGTGATTCCGCGTTAAAGGAATTAAATATAGCTCTTATGTGAAAAAAAAAAAATGTTCACTAGAACAATCTGTTGAGTGACATATATACCGAAATTTAATTAGCACCAAGTTATGTTAAAATCCAAATAAATATGAAAATTTCAGAGAAATCTTGAGTTCTAACATTCCCAAAACTTGTCTGAAATGCAAACAAATAGGTAGTTATTTTCTAAACAATTTAATCCCTTTCGAAATATTTTAAAAAATGTACATCTACTGCATACGTAAAATTAAAGCGTTTAAAATATCTGTTATATTACTTTCTCTTGCCCATAGGGTCGAGAAAGTATTGTTTTAGGGTCAAATTTCCGAACGTGAGTTCTTGTTATATTTACATGTTCTGAGGTCCCCTGAATACGAAAATCATGTTTTTAGCGAATGGTCTGTGTGTCTGTCTGTCTGTTATCAGCATATCTCAAGAACAAATAGTAGCAGAAATTCCAAACTCGGTATTCTAAATGTGTATCATATAGGGATGCTACAGTAAGCTTTTCGTTGATATGTAGTAAATGGTTCATGTACAGGTACACTCAAAAGTATTCGAATACATTACGTCTATGGGGGAAATTTCAGGTAAGTAGAGTTTAGCATCTATAGACTGCACTAAACCAAATGAAACGAATATATATTTTTTGTAATAGAGATAGTCAACTGGGAAAATTTTTTTGTGTATGTAGAAGCCTCGCCTCCCCCCCCCCCCCCCGTGGGGTGGGGAAGTTCCCCCTCGAGGGGAGTAAATTTTCATGATGAGTATCTTTCAAAAGAGCTCTCCAATACCTTTAAAACGAATGGTTGAACCATCGATCTGCGATAATTTAAAATAAAGTTATCGATTTTTTTTTCAATTTTTAACATTTTTTTTTTTTTTTTTTTTAAATGTAATATTGAGAAGAAATTCAACTTTTTTCTTGATTTTTAGTGTTATACTACTTCTGTAATATGGAAATCGCCTGCATTATCATAAAAGATAATTTTTTTAAATAGTAATTTTAATAAATTATTTTTTAAAAGCAGAATTATTTTTTAATAACCGAATTAAATTCTATATAAATGTAGGTGCATTAATGAGACGGGGGATTGAGGTTGGCTACCGTCCGCCCCCCCCCCTCCCTCACACAGAACTAATTATCATATAAAACTCTTCCGAAGCCTAATTTGAATTGTTTAACACTACTCGTTATCTTACCTCTTAATCTGCAACCTGTATTTATAGTATTGAATTTCAGGGTAAGAGAAAGCCGTGTGAGTGACACACCAGATTATTTTTCTTATTAATGTAAAAGAAAGTAAAATATTAAAAATAACGGCAGCATTGTTTGGGAATCATGCATTACTAGTAAACTAGCGTGAAATTTTCACACTTTATTTCTTTTCTTATTTACCTTTTAAATTTGAAACTCATACATATTATACAAATTTCACTGCCTAATTAAAATTTTGATTTCCCAGAAGCCAAAATACTACTAGAACCAAATTAATATTGTGCAATAATGAAACCAAAATCATTCAAAGAAAGGTTTCAAAATAAAATTAATGATTGACGACCCAGTTTTCATACTTCTGCAAGTAGTATTGTTTTAGTATAGGACATAGACCTATTATAAGAGTGGACGGGACAATGGCAACCTTTTCTAGTGGCAAAGATAACTCATAAAAAGGTCGTGTGAATGTTGATCTACAGGAAGCCAAACTGGTCAATATTGAAATTTACTCGCCATGCTCTAAACTCTGCTTTTTATTAAGCAGACGATATTTTCCCTTTTTCTTTGAAAGTTCTTTTTAAAATTTTTATTTCACTTTAAAAGTTAGATTGTTTTGAATTTAAAAAGATTTTTATAGCAAGAAATAGTAATTAGATGTACTTTAAAAACACTAGAAGTTATATAAAAATAAGGATTTTATTTCACAGGTAGATTCTTTTCAAGATTCTTTCTAATTTTAATGTTTTATTATTTCGTACTTTTTAAGTAATTATTTTTATAAAATGCTTATAATTGCTGTAGCGACGCCATCAACGCCATTCAATTGTAGATAATCCTAACTTACCGATGGACAATGGGTTAACCTTTTGTCCAGAGGTACGTCTCAGGATTACTACCAAAGCGACCTCGGTTCGAATACAACCTATCGCCAAATACACAGAGATAATTTAACAAATAAAATTTATGAATAATTTATGTACTAAAGATGAATGAAAAAACTCCAGATACTCATTTTTCTTTCTCTCTTTTCTTCTTCTTTTCTTTTTCTTCTTCTTCTTTTTTTTTTTTTTTTTTTTTTTTTTTCAATGGAATAACGACGTTTAAAGAAATTTATCGTTTCCATCTACTATTTCTATCTGGGTAGAAGATTTTTTGGTCGAAAAAACTGTAGGACTTATCCTCATCTTTTGAGATATTCGAGTAAACACTTTAACTGCCAATCACAACATGTAGTAGAAATTGAGTTTACTTAGAAATGGATATAGCGATTTTGATTAAAATTTAGAGTTAAGTGTTTTTTTTTTTTTTTTTTTTTTTTTCGTTTGGACATATCCTCATCTTCAGGAAAATTTGCGTTAACCCTTTAACTGACAATCGCAACATTTAATAGAAATTGGTTTTACTCGAAATTGGATATAACGATTTTTATAAAAGTTTGGGGTTAAGTGTTCTTTAAGGAGTTAAAACGATTGGACATATCCTCATCTTCAGGAAAATTTGCGTTAACCCTTTAACGGCCAGTCGCAACATATGATAGAAATTAGGTTTACTCGGAAATGGTTATAATGACTTTTATAAAAGTTTGGAGTTAAGTGTTCTTTAGAGAGCTAAAACGAATGGACCTATCGTCATCTTCAGGAAAAATCGCGTTAACTCTTTCACAGCCAGTCGCAAATTATAGCATTAAATGGGTTTACTTGGAAGTGAATGTGACGATTTTGATTAAATTTTGGGGTTAAGTATTGTTTTTTTTTTTTTTTTTTTTTTTTTTTAGAGAGAACTAAAACAATTGTACATATTCTCATCTTCAGGAAATTTTGCTTTCACCCTTTAACTGCCAATCGCAACATATAATAGAAATTAGGTTTACTCGGAAATAAATGTAATGATTTTGATTAAATTTTGCGGTTAAGTGTTTTTTTTAGAGATCTAAAACGATTGGACATATCTTCATCTTCAGGAAAATTTACGTTAACCCTTTAACGGCCAGTCACAACATATAGCAAAAATTGGGCTTACTCGGAAATGGATGTAATCAATTTTATTAGAGTTTAAGGGTTAAGTGCTTTTTAGGGATCTAAAACGATGGGAAAAATCCTCATCTTCAGGAAAATTCGTGGTTGCTGTTAACCCTTTTGCACAATATGGCAGGAATTGGGTTTACTCGGAAATTGATAAAATGATTTTAATGAAAATTTAGAGTTAGATTTTTTGAAGAGATAAATTGATTAGACATATTTTCATCTTCAAGAAAATTTGTGTTCGCTGTTAACGCTTTATCGGCTAGTTGCAGCATGGGGCAGATAGTGGGTTTATTTTTAAATGGATATAATGATTTTGTTGAAAGTTTAAAATAAAATATATATATACAGAGATGTAATGAGTTACTACTAACGAAAAATAATCTCATATCGCAATACAGAAAAGGTAAAACTTATACTATTAAGTTGCAAATAATTAGACTGCTCTAAAAAAAAAAAAAAAAAAAAAAAATCTGTATCTGATACCATTCTTGCAGATTCTTATGTAAAATGACCTCCTGAATCCGAATCTGGCCCCCATTTTGCCCCATCACTCATCCTTTTCTTGTTACGCCCCGTCCCCCATTTTAATCATTGTTTGATAATTTTATACGCATCAGTTTGATTTGGAGAGGAACGATGATTATTTTAACCGTTAAATGTCTTCTGACCTGAGGAGCTACAGAGGTAGAAAGTTCTAAAACACACGAACATTTGTAGTAAGGAGGATATTAGAGGGGATTTGTGCACAGAAAACAAAAAAAAAAAGTTAACACTGTTAACGTGAATTACTTTTAACATGAACTGTTACCACAATCCCCGTCAAAATGAAGATTACTTTAGTTACATGACGATCAGTTACTGATAGCATGAACTACTGATAACATGAACAGATTTTTGATCCCCCTTGAGATTCACGTTAACGAGGTTCGACTGTACATCTTTTCATGTCTGCACAAAAATGATTTTTTTCAGCATTTATTATTATACTACTTTAAGAAAAAAATCGTCTGCATTCATCATGGAAAATACCTTTAATAAATTATAACTTAATAAATAATTTGTATTGCGTAAATTTGTATAGGATTATATATAGAAGAAAGTCTTGTGGTAATACTAGTTGTAATATATTAAAACAAGCGGGCTTTATCTCTGCCGCTGCTAACTACATTTAAAAGAATTTTGAAAATTCGATATTACTTACTAATATAAAAACTTAAAAAATATTAAAAAAAAAAAAAAGTACTCCATTAAAAATCAAAACAGTATTTAAACCATAATAATAACAAAGCAACTGATTATAAAAAATCATATTTTTCATAAATTAGTTAAATTTAACTTACTTATAAAAACTTATTCCACTTCCTTTCATAAATGTATTTGTACAATTAAAAGCCGCGCAGTATTTCGGCATTTTCAATATATATCAACATTCTTTTCCATTATTGTTTCCGAGTTTTAAACTCTCTCATGGCTGAGGCCAAAAAACTTTTTCGGCATCAAAAATTTTTGCACGTTAACATGGGGATGATAGATCTATATATATTACTATATCTATGGAAATACCAAGCTAATGCTGAAAAATAAATAAATAAAAATATATTTGCCAGTTTATAATAAGAAAGCACCAAAGAACTGGCGTTTTAAAGCAATAAGTACAAAACTTTGAATAAACACCATAAAATGCAATAAACGCAACAATTGTTTCGGGTCGAAAAAACACATGACCCTTCGTCAGGCGAACAAAGTAGGCACCTTTATTGCATATTATGGTGTTTATTCAAAGTTTTCTACTTCGTACCGATTTATGTTTCTTTTTTTTTTTTTAACATAAATATATGCATATATATATATATATATATATTTACTTATTTACACGTAAATAATAAAATTGAAATAAAACAACTTTATCAAAAATTAAACTCTCTCATGACCCTTAACAGAATTGACGTCATTATAGCTTTAAAATTTATGTATAATTATACTGATAATGTTTTATTTCAACTGTGTAAACAAATATCATTCTTTTTATGTCAAAATAGAAAAAGAAATGAACGTTTATTTATTCACTAGCAAACCCGTGCGAATTTTTCGCACTTTATTTCTTTTGTTATTTACCTTTAAAATTTGAAACTTATAAATATTATACCAATGTCACAACCTAATTAAAATTTTAATTTACCAGAAGCCAAATCATTATTATAACCAAATAAATATTGTGCAATAGTGAAACCAAAATCATTCAAAGGAAAACTTCAAAATAAAATTCATGGTTGACGACTCAGTTTTCATACTTCCGCAGGTAGTACAGTCGGTAACAGAAGTGTCCGAACACTAGCAAAAATTCCTATGTAAAAAAAGTACACTTCATACTGTTTTGTTAAATAAATCCTTGTCGAATCCTGTTCTTCATCAGTGTAAGAACAGGATTCGACAAGGATTGATTTAGCAAAACTTTATTAAACGTACTTTTTTTATATAGGAATTTTTGCTAGTGTTCGGACACTTTTGTTACCGACTGTACAGTTTTAGTAAAGCCTTTTAAATTTTTATCGCGAAGAAGGCAGTGACATTTTATTTATTGTAGCGCAGTTTTTTGTTTATATATATATATATATATATATATATATATATATCCTATTTTGATTATGCTTTTTATGATTGCGTTTTTTAGTCAATTTATAATAATAATTCATATTCTGTTTATATCTTTAAAACATTGCTAGGTTTAAAATGACGCTTGAAAAGATTCTGAAGAAATAACTTTTAAAAATACATTTACCATAAAATAATGTCATCATACAAATGCCGTCATGTTTTCTTATTAGATCACTGAGCTGAGTCCACGTGCTTAAATATTGTTCATTTTTAAATATTATTTTTTATCCTCTCGTATTTTATTAATTTCCCCACTATCGTATCGTTTCGACAATAAGTAATTGGAACTGGACCACGTTAGAGAAATATATTATATAGATTATTTTTAATCTTTTTTATTCCATTTATTTATTTATTTTATTTATCTATTTATTTATTTGCATAAGCTTGATATTATGCTTGGTAATTTTAAAACTAATCTAAGCTTTTTAAGGGGTAACATCGCTGCAACGGCCTAAAATAATAATAATAATAATAATAATAATAATAATTTTTTTTACCCCCCACCCCCACCCCACCCTTTTTTTACTTCAGCAGAAGGAAAGGTGATAGAAAAAAAATACTTGGGCTAGTTACTGAGCATATATTTAAGTATATTACAAAAAAAATTTTGTCTGAAAATATTACGAAATGGCGACACTGCAGAAATTCTTCCGAGGCATGTGGAATTTGAGGCGATCTACGGCAC
Organism: Salticus scenicus; assembly: GCA_963930645.1. NCBI lineage: Eukaryota > Metazoa > Arthropoda > Arachnida > Araneae > Salticidae > Salticus > Salticus scenicus. The sequence goes on along the minus strand of OZ005656.1, from coordinate 173,115,188 downwards.
GCACTATAACTGGTGCCAATTTGAATCTGAAAAAAAGAAGAAGAAAAAAATCTGGAGTGACTCCACTCGACTTTCCGAACATTGAATAATCAGCGGTTTTGTAGATAAAGTAAAGTAAGGGGAGCATGTATGTAAATAAACAAAAGCGAGACAATTATAATAGGGTGTTTGAGTACTTTTCTCCATATAGTAAACGATGATTAATTTAACGCTATTGTACTTTGAGCCCACAGATCGTAATGATAAAGAATTTTTCGTTATGTCCTTGTAAAAACCTGCAAATTCTAAATTCAACAAAATGCTTATAGTTAGTGCAACAGTGACTTATGATATTTATAAATTTTTTCAGCTCCATCGGCTAAGGCATTTAGACGCTATCGCACTTTAAAGTTTTAGCCCATATGCCACAATGATAAAGAAATATGCATTGTATCCCTGTAAAAAGAACCATGTGTGCTAGATTCTCTAAAGTTACTTAAGTTCGTGTGATGGTGATCTATAACATGCATACAAACTTTCAGTTCATTTGAATAAGGCGTTTAGTCGCTGTCACACTTTAAATAACTTGAGCCTATAGACCATAATGATAAGCTGTTTTTATTTGTGTCTCTGTAGAATTCTGTAAGTGCTAGAGTCACCAAAATCTATACAGTTTGTGTGATGGTGACCGAAAATATGTATATAAATTTCACACTATCGGCCATAATGATAAAAAATTATCTGTTGTGTCCCTGTAAAAAAAACACTAAGTGCTAGATTCACCAAAACCAATACAAATCGTGAAACTGTGAGCTATAGGAATATGTGTATATATATATATATATATATTTTTTTTTTTTTTTTGCTCAATTGAATAAGGTGTTTAGACGCTATCGCTCTTTTAAAAATTTGGTCCCATAGGCCATAATGATAAAGAATTTTTCTTTGTGTCCCTGTAAAAAAACAGTAAGTGTTAGATTCACCAAAATCTACACAGTTCGTGCAACTATGACCTATAACATGTGTATAATTTTTTTGCACAGTTTAATGAGGCGTTTAGACGCTATCGCACTTATAAAAATTTGGCCCCATAGGCCATAATGATAAAGAATTTTTCTTGATGTCCCTGTAAAAAAACTATAAGTGCTAGATTCGCCAAAATCAATAGGGTTCGTACTACGGTGACTTACAACATACAGTCGGCTGCAAAATTATTCGAGCACTAGCAATAATCCTTGCCAAAAAAAAAGTACACTTAATACAGCTTTGTTAAATAAATCCTTGTCGGGTCATGTTCTTAATCAGTCTAAGAACATGATTCGACAAGTATTTACTTAGCAAAACAGTCTTAAGTGTACTTTTTAAATATAGGAATTATTGGCTAGTGCTCGAATAATTTTGCAGCCGACTGTACGTACCAACTTTCAACTCATTCAAGCAACGCGTTTAGACGCTAGCGTGTTCACTCACACACATACATACATACATCATCATAAAAATAGTGAAAACAGACCCGGGGCACCTCAAAACGTATAGAAACATCAAAATCTCTAATTCGGATTTTTGACATGATTACAATACTTTCCTTACATACGTATGTTCGGAAAGTAAAAATCTATGTAACCTTCACGAATGCAGTTAGTGAACCACGTAGGGAATTTTAGAAATATTGATTTTTGTGCAATTAGCAAATGTTTGAATAAAGTCGTTCAATTTGCCCCAAAAAGTAGTTGGCATACGTGGACTCTGTTCAGTACAGATGGTTGATAAAATAAAGTGAACACTTTCGCTTTTTTACGTTTTGTCAAATATCTTGAAAAGTTCTTTAGGAATCATTTGAAACTTTGGTAGTGTAAAAAACACATTATTCCTCATATTAAAAAAAAAAAAAAAAAATGTCATGAAAAGGAAAAGGGGACCAGTTAAAAATTAAACAAAAATCAAAATGTTTTGGATTACGCTGTAAAAGGTAATGCTTTAAATGCATATTGGCTGTAGCATGTGATTATAAGGATTTTTCTCATTATCTGTATGAAATTTTATGAGGCTACCAGATATATACATGGAGATATAACGGTTTCTTTAACAAGTTGCAAAAACAATTCCCACTTTTTAAATTAAAACACGTGGGGTATTAGACCCAGTGCAAAGCAGGGCCGTAACTACCATCGGGGCAACCAGGGCTCCGAGCATGGAGAGGCCGCCAATGTGAGACGATAAAATATATATTTCTTAAATTGGCAATTTCAATTTTTAAAAAATTAAAGAAATCGAATTTCGTTTATAAAATACAACAGTGCATAAAATATAAGCCCTAACCCAGACCAGACCGTCTAAGTCTTCAACTTGAAAAAAAAAAAAAAAAAGCCCGAATTGTAGGAGGCTAATTCAGTATAGACCATAATGGGAAGTACAGAGACTTTCCTTTGCGAATAAATTTTTCGAAATTTTTCATCGGATTTTCTGAACAATTAGAAGACAAACATGTGTTGTGTTTGAATTGTGCAAAAATTTAAAATTTATGTAAATGTCACAAAGTTACTGAATGGCTTTTTATGAAGACACAAATAGATTTTATTGCCTTAATTGCCCGCTAAATAATTTTGCATTTGGTGATTTGGCCACAAAAATGCCGTATATCTTATTTGTCAATCGGCTACAAAAAACGCTTACATTAGTTGACAGTAGAAAAATTACATTTTCCTGAACTTCTTAAAAAAAAAAAAAAAAAAAAAAAAGTCAGGGAAAAAGTATTTTTGACGAAAATACAAGAATATATAAAAGATCCTGCAGAAAAATCGGCAAACTTAAAACAGATTCGTCAAAAAAGGAAGGAGAACGAATTTTAAATGGATCTTTCATAAAAATTGAATGATTTCATAAAGTTTTTTTTTTCGAAAATATCGGTCAAAAGTATTTATTTTGATAATCAGTCTGAAAATCTGTAAAAATGTGACAACTATGTTAAAAGCATCTACCGGACACTATCTAGTATTTTAAAAATTTAATTTTCATTTTTATTTACAGAGATAATGCGAAGTGAAGTCACATATGGATAAAAAAAAAAAAAAAATTAATTTTATTGAGTTTTTGGTTCAAAATGAAAGATACACACCCTGTGACAGAATATTTTTATGCTTTCTGCGACAAGCCTTATTTGTGCAAACCTTTTCTGCACGACAATATTGACGTATTTTCTTATTTACACATAATATGAACATATAATTATAAAGAAATCAATATTACTAGTAGACTACAGAAATTTTCCTAAATATAAGACATGAATTTCTATTTTCTATTGAAGTTTCGAAATATCTTTTATTTTCATGGGCAAATCTTTCTGCAATTGACAATTTCTTTTCTGCGACAATGCTACTAAATTCTGCCACAGAGGGGATACACAATTGTACATTGAGTAAAACTACAAAAAATGGGCCATTCATTTAAAATATATTTTATTTTCTACTACCTGGGTGATCAAGTTTACTCCGGTCTCATTGTAAAAGTATTCATAGTGTAAATACAGTAATTTGTTTTCGTAAATATATTTATTTGTTTGTCCTAGACAAAGCGTAGGTTACCAGTGAAATCGAATTTTCCTTTAGATAAGGAAATTTCAAATCAAATTATCATCTCAACCCCTAACTTTTTATTTTATTTTATTCTTATTAAAATTGGTCAAGCAGTTTTCTAGAAAATCAAGTTTCTGCTATATTGTGCTCCTGGCAAATCACGGGCTACCAATGACTTCTAATTTTCTTGAAGACGATAAGTCGAATCGATTTTTCATTAAAAAAAAAAAAAAAAAAAAAAAAAAAAAAATCAACAGTATGCGTTTTTCTTTTCTTTTTCAAAATCGTTTAAGCGATTTTCAGGAAAACCAAATTATTCTGCCGGATTTAGTGCGAGTAAACAGTAAATGTTAATTATCCTGAAAAATGAGAGTATTTGATATCGAGATGTCGGAGAAAATGACGTTTCTGTCCCTTTTTTTCCAGGACAACGTATGGGTTACTAGTGAACGCTAATTATTCCGAAGAGGAGGGCAATTCAGATTGAATTGTAAACTCAAAAAGTCTCTAAAATCTAAATTTTTATTAAAACCATTCAAATAGTTTCTATGCAAATCAAGAATCAAGTTTTTGCAATATTTTGTCACTGGGGAAGGAAGAATTAACAATGAATTCTAATCTTCGAGAAATAAAGGAAAATTCAGATGAGTTTCTCATCTTAAAAAACCTTTAACACTATGTTTTTATCAAACTCGTTATATATATTTTTGAGTAAACCCAGATTTTGCTCAAACTTTCATTAAAATCATTATATCCATTTCTGAGTAGACTCGGTTTCTGACATATAAATAATGCAACCGGTGAATAAACGGTTAACATCAAACGCGAATTTTTCTGAAGACTTGGATATGTTCAATCGATTTTGCATTTCAAAAATACATTAACACCAAATTTTCATAAAAACCGTTTTATTAATTTCCGAGTAAACAAAGTTTGTGTCATATTTTGCATCCACAGAATAAAGAGTTAACAGCGAACGGGAGTGTTTCTGAAGATGAGGATACGTTCAATCGCTTTTTACCCCACAAAAAACTTTAAACCCAAACTTTCATTAAAATTGATATAGGGTAGGTGCTCCAGTGATTGGCATGCTCCAGTAATTGACATATATCCCAAAACAATTAATAAATAAGAAAAATAATAAAATCATACATTTTACATATAAGAATTTTAACATTTTAGGTCAAACACTGGAGCATAGGGTGCTAATAACTGGTAAAATGAACAACTAGCAGTGTCAAACACTGGAACATAAGGGACCAATTACTGATAAAATGAAAAACTGGCAGTGTCAACTACTGGAACATTGAGTGGGTGCCAAATAAAAATTCATTAAAAAAAAATTATTATTATTATTATCATATGCATATACTTTAATATATATGTGGTTTTGAATGTCTTTCAAACCATATGTACTAACGTAAAATTTCTAAAAATATTTTCTGATGACTAGAACATTAAAAACATCAGAGATTGCTCTAAAAGTGTCAATCACTGGTGCACTTACCCTATCTATTTCAGAGTAAATCGAATTATTTTCATATGTTGCGAACAACGGATAAAGCGCTAACAGCAAATGCGAATGTTCTTGAAGATAGTATTTGTCCAATGGATTTTTTGCCGCAAAATAATCTCAATCCCAAAATTTCGTCAAAATCGTTATGTCCATTCCCAAACAAATCCAATTTCTGTCCCATTTTGTAACCAGAGGATAAAGAGTTAAGTTTTAACTGCGTGATTTTCATAAAAACTTGGATAAGTCCAATAGATTTTGCATGAAAGAGAAAAGAAAACACTTAACACCATACTTTAATTGAAATTAATTGTTATTTCCATTTGTGAGTAAACCCAATTTTTACAATATCTTGCAACGGGCAGAAAAAGGATTAAACAATGAACGCGAATTTTCCTGAAGATAGGGATAAGACCAATTGATTTTTCACCTCAGAAAATCTTTAACTCCCAACTTGCATCAAAATCGTTATACTGTATATTTCTGAGTAAAAACAATTTCTGTCATATGTTCACAACGGCAAATAAAGGGTTAACAATGAGGGAAATTTTTCTGAAGATGAGGATAAATCCAATGAATTTTGTATCTTAAAAAATCTTTAGCCGCAAATTTTTATTAAATTCACTATATTTGTTTTCGAGTAAACTCAATATCTGCTATATTTTGCAACCGTCAGATAAAGAATTAACAGCAAATGTGAACTTTTCTGAAGATGAGGATAAATTCAGTTCATTTTTCCGTTAAAAAAAAAAAAAAAAAAAAATCAAACTTTTTAAAAAAATTTTTATTTATATTTTTTGGTAAATCCAATTTATGATATATATTGCAAACGATGAATAAAGAGTTAATAGCGAACTCAAATTTTTCTGAAGATGAGGATAAGTCCAATCGATTTTTCTGCCTAAAAAACCCTTAACCCTGCACTTTCATCAAAATCTTTACTTATACAGAGGCTGCTCGCACATTTTTTAGACGATTTTGATGGAGTGTACTGAAGCAATTTCACTCATATTTCGTGTTTTAATTGTTCAGTTTGATAGCCCTTGTTCTTAACTATCATTCTACATCGTAATTTCTATGATAATAATGCTTTTTATAATATCGGAAGAGGTATATCTTTCTACTCCTCTTGAACGGCTTTCCAAAGTTCACAAAGCGTTGTAGTCGGTGTTTCGATAATGTTGATTTTAAGAGTCAAAAAACACAAAAATAAAACAGTGATACATCAGGAGATTTAGCAGGAATATCAGTGAAGGGTATGGTTTTAATTCCCGTTTTTTGTTTCATTTTTTTCTAGAAAAGCAATTGCGGATTGCGATGTGTGGCTGATTGTTTTGTCTTGATACAGTTCAACGGATTGATAGCATTGTGGAGAAAGATCTCTGTGGATTTTCATTTTTAAAAATTGGAATTAAAATATGTTCTTGATAGTATTTAGAGCTGATTTTGACATTTTTGTCACATTTTTTTTGCTTTTATCTTGCGCTTGTATGAAAAACCAATGGCAATCATAAATCCTTTAGAAAAACTTTCTTTTGATGCTTTGAACCATGTAGCAAAAATTTTTTTTCTCCACTTTTGTGATAATAAATTGATCTTTTTTTATTGCAACCTCTTAAATAGACCCAAGATTCATCTATTGTTGCGACATTCTTCCATTTTTCTCCTGATAAATGCTTTTCATAAAGATTTCACTAAAAACTCTCTTTGGAAAGAGCGGAAACCTATCCTTCCATCAACTGCCTTTTTAAAAGCTCATTTTTGCATCTAAACAAAAATTCTAAATATCAGAAGATAAATAAAACTTCCAAAAATATAACTGTTTAAAAAATAAAATTCTCCCTGCAAACGATTTCTTCTTACTGCGAAATAAAATCGTCTAAAAAATGTGCGAACAGCCTCTGTATTTCTGTGTAAACCCAATTTCCGCCATATATTGCAAATGACAGAAGAGGAGTTAACAGCGAGCAACAATTTTTCTGGAGATGAAGATAAGACCAACCTATTTTTCACACACACACACACAAAAAAAAAAAAAAAAAATCCTTAGCCCCAAAATTTTATCAAAATTGTTAGAACCGTTTCCGAGAAACCGAAGATACCGATATAACAAGACACGTAATTAACCTGTTTAACATAAGCGATGGATAATCGGGGGTATAGTTCCCCAAACGGGCAGAAAAGTCTATCTTCTGCATGGTGTCGATTACTTTGATCATGAATGATTGGGATATTCCAATCCTGCATAAGGACTCTTTCCAGCAATGTAAACGTTTGTGGGGAAGATAGACGGATAGCAACACGTCTGCTTAACATGTCTCAAATATGTCTTATCGGATTCATGTTGGAAGAATATGCTAAATGAATACGATTCTTTATATAATTCTTTCGTCATAAAGGAAGTCGTTCACTATCCAAACTATTATCGTCTATTAAAATAAAATTAGTTTCTATAGCTTTAGCATAAAGATATAATCTGTGTACTACTAAAATGTGAGAGATCTATTTCTAATGATTCAGAGATCAGTAAAAATCATTATTTGAAATGACACTGTAAACCAAAATTAAATTCCCTCTAAATTTGATATTCCCCTGCACAGATGAAATATTGTTTCTAGTCCCATGTTCTCTTCAAAAGAAAATGAAATTATTGTCAAGAATAATTGTAAAACTAGATTTGTCGCAGATAAAAATGTTGCTTAATTTATGTCTACTCCAATTAAAATGTAAATGCTAACTTGTCCATACTCTGTGGACAGCACGATGATGTTCTGTTGACGGTACAAATATCATAAATCTATCAGCTTATACACCTATAATGTGGAATAAATTTCAAACTGTTTCACTCAAATTTGTTGTGGCAGTAGTCGACTGAAGGTTATGTTGGTGAAGAGTGATATTCATCGTTATTTTTGTATGGCCCTCAACCACAACTACCAGTCTTCATTTGGCGGTGTTTCTCGTCTATGACCTTGTCTTGGACTTCTGTGTTCATTTGCATTCTCCAAAAATTATTTAAATGATGTACATTACATTTAGGGTTATGGATTCAGCAACTACGGCTATTGCTTCCCGCCTTCTGAACAACCAATGATTCTTCAGATTTCTGAGTCTGATATTGTTGAAACATCGCCCACCTGATGGCTGATGCTTGGTCTTGTCCAAGCAGGTTTTGAAACAGATTTGGTGCCACTCTTAATTAATATATTTACACTAAGTATAATTTGATTATCCAGGGTCCTTATCATTGATTATATATTAGAGTAGACCTCGGACTAGACTTCACATCCCACCAATCCATTCTCCAAACTGATTTTTCTACCACCAAACCGACATTCCACTTCCACTAAAGCAGGTCTTCTTTATACTAATGACTTTACCATCATGGGTCCGAGGCTCCTGAATAAGAGCAATATCGAATTCTCCACCAGCCAGCCTCTCAGAGGGAAGAGATCCTCCTACAAAAGCTCCAAAGCCTTAAGCTGATATCAGACGGAAAGACGTATATTCTAAAGTATAATATATTGGATCTCAAAGCTACCGAATGAAGCTACCCTTGAGCTCAATCAAGGGTTATTTTTAAGCATAAACGAAATTCACAAATGTAAACAATGAACACAATATTTGGCGGTAATTCACTTCTCAGAGGTTTGAAAGAAATGAGGATACAGGATACATCGGATCGTGACTCTCTGATTGGAGGAGTTTCTGCTGAAAACTACTATATGAGATGTAAACAGTCAAAAGTGCGTGAAAGAAGAATATACGCGAGGCAAAAGTATCAAACGAAGATATTTCGTCCGTTTCCCTAATGAAAAACCTGTTTATAAAATAGTATGTCATATGGAACTTTCTCTGATAGCAGCTTTATCAATCTTATACACAGATTGCAGCAAGTCAGATCACATTAAGCCCTCTGACTCAGAATCCAGTGCAAGGTCAGACAAACCCAAGCAATTCCTTTGAGAGGAAGTAGAAGCCGATGGGGAAGCACCTCAACATCACACAACTTTTATTTCTTCATTATAAAATACTAAAATAAAAAAAAAACCTCCTCCAAATTATAGATATTTAAAATTAAAACTTCATTATAAGAATATTTTCCTATGTTTTTCCAAAAAAAATTCTAATTTCCTAAATTTGCTCTGTTTTTGCAATCAATTTCTAAAATTACCAGAGTTTGAGGTTTTTTCCTTGAATAAAAGGTACCATAGCAAACAGGTAATAGTTCACTTCCAGCAGTACGAGGGTTGCTATTTATATTTCTGGCCTTGGCAACAGTAAGTGTTGCTAGGCGACCGCAGACGATTTTAATCGAAAGTTTGATATTTTTAAACGTAAATTCAGCAGACGATTTACCATTATAGCTTTATTTGTGTTGTTGACAGTAAATTGAAAAGTTCTTCTCTTTCAAAAAATGGAATTGAATCGTGAAAATTTTCGTGCGATTATTTTTCATAACTTTCGACGTGGATTGGCAAGACAAGAGTGCTTCGATGAACTTAATTCTTTATACAGCGATAAAGCGCCATCCTACAGCACTGTAAAAAATTGGTATAACGAATTTAATCGTGGTCGATGTTCGATCCAGGACGAATCCCGTGCAGGTCGTCCAAAATCCGTTGTGCCAGAAAAGATCGATGCTGTGCGTGAACTGATAAAGCAAGATCGTCATGTGACATACCGTGAGATTGAGGCGTCTTTGGACATTAGTATGACTAGCATCAATAAAATATTGCATGAACATTTGAGCGTAAAAAAAATTTCTTCGCGTTGGATCCCGAATAATCTGACAAACGCTCAAAAAAAGGCTCGTGTCGATTGGTGCAAGGAAATGTTGGAAAAATACGTTCAAGGTACATCAAAGGCTGTGTATAACATCTACACAGGTGACGAATCATGGATCTATGCATATGAGCCGGAAACAAAACAGCAATCAACTGTATGGGTCTTCCAAGGCGAGGCAAAACCAACAAAAGTTGTTCGAGGAAGAAGCACATCGAAACAAATGATTGCCTGTTTCTTCGGCATTAACGGTCATGTGGCAACAGTGGCGTTAGAGCAACGCAGGACGGTCAATTCTGAATGATACACGACCATTTGTTTTCCAGAAGTCATCGGAGAAATTCGAAAAAAGCAGAACAGGCGAATCATTCTTCATCATGACAATGCGAGCTCTCACACATCGACTCAAACAAATGCATTTCTGACTGAGCGAAAGATCGAACTGATGGGTCATCCGCCGTACAGCCCTGATTTGGCACCCAATGACTTCTTCTTATTCCCACACATCAAAAATAAATTACGTGGACAACGATTTTCGACCCCCGAAGAAGCGGTTGATGCATTCAAAACGCATGTTTTGGAGTTACCTCAATCGGACTGGAAAAAGTGCTTTGAAAATTGGTTCAAACGCATGCAAAAGTGTATTGATCATCATGGAGAATATTTTGAAAAACAATAAAACCAATTTCGATCCTACATATTTGTTTTTTCATTATTAGGCCAGAAATATAAATAGCAACCCTCGTATTTCATTGGGATAATTGCATGCCCTTCTGCTGACAGAAAAAAATACCAAAGTTGCTTGTAAAAATATTTTTTTATTTGCAAAAGAAAAAATCGCATTCTTTGGTTTTTTTGCCATGGGTCCCATTAAGGGGGTTACTTTCCCTAATTTGAACGGCAGTCTAAACTCTTGTTATTCTATAGAGAAAGTTGCTTTATACATTACTCATTACCTAACGCAGGGTTCATACTCAAATATTAGCGACATATTACAAGAAACGCTCCTCTAGAGAGGAGAAAATACATCTACTTCCACTGTATGGTGTTATATTACTGCTAAATTCTGTATTCATATTTAGATAATACACAAGTTAAAATGCTTCTCCTTTTTCAAGAATTATTTTGTTTTAAAGCTGTAAAGTGGGAAAAAATAATAAAGATCATATTTTCACTATATAGCTTCAAAAAATGAAATATTAAAATCAATTTTTGGAGAATTAAAAACATTTTAATGATTGTAAATTTTCTAATTGTGAAAATTGAAAAAAAAAAATCCTCTATAAAATAACATGGAGTTAGGTTGCCAGTCAAATTAGGTGAAGTATTTCCTTAAGGGATGCTTTACCTAATATAGCCTAAACTCATGTTATTCTACAGGAAATTTTCTAAAGCAAATTACCTTTTAAATTTTTAATACAGTCACTCATACAGTCGAACCTTGTAAACGTGAACACACTTTTAACATGAACTGTTTTTACAATCCCCATCAAAATGAATGTTAGCGTCTGAGTTACGGATAGCATGAACTACTGAAAACATGAACAAATATTTTATCCCCCTTGAGATTCACGTTAACGAGGTTCGATTGTATATCACTTTAAAGCAATATAGTGCAGGAAAAAAACACTTTAAAGAGCTTTAAAATAAATTAAATTACTATTATTTTCATTCTAGAGAATCAATTGCATAAGTAAGATTAAGAAATAATACATTAACAAAAACCATGGCCTTGTGAATTTTAAAATATTTGTTTAATGATATTTAATAAAAAGTTTTCGCTGTGGAGAATTTCACAGTTAAGAAGCCAATATACATATATATATGAGCATGTGAAAAACATTTTGCTACATTGGTGTTATATTTAAAGAAAAAATATATAAAACTCATCAATCAATAATAGTAACATCTTCAGTTTAACTAATAATAACCTTATTATTAATAACCGAAAAATACATAATTACTATAAACTACTTCAACTTCCCTTCAATAACTTTAATTATCCTTATATAGTTCTCATACCTAAGTTTCACAAATCTCCAATTAAATTTCGCACTGTCACTGTTGGGTGTAACACTTATAACAACAATGCTAATAAAGCTCTACTGGATATTCTAAAACAAATTTACAAATGTACTTGCAAAGTTGATAATTTACACTGTCTTAAAAATAGCTTTCAATTAATTCATTACATAAAATCGCTCGATTCAATAGACAATATTATGACTTTTGACTTTCAAGATCTTTTCAATAATATTGAGTTATCAGATCTTAGTAATATCATTTACAGTCTTTTTCAAGAATATAAAGCTCAAATTAATCTTCCTTACAATTTTAAAGCAGAAAAATTTAAAACTCTTCTTAACTTTGTTATCCATAATAATTATATCTTCCACAACAACGCTATCTATTTGCAACAATTAGGCATCCCACAAGGAGGTTGTAGCTCCAATATTTTGGCAGATCTCTATCTTTATTATTATGAAAAGCAAATTTGCAATGATGATGTTCGATTTTATCGTTACATCGATGATATTATTGTATTTTATCTCAACAAGAACTCACAAAATGGCTTTTCCTTCAATTATCCACCTAATTTAAAGCTAACTCAAAATACTCTGACTAATCAATCAATTAACTTTTTAGATCTAAAAATAATCATCGATGGTAATAAACTTTACACAGATATCTATGACAAACGGCAAGATTTTTGTTTTAATGTCAACTTATTTACACATTTTAATTCATGTCTGCATCTTTCGGTATTTAGAAACATCATCATTAACCATTTATTTCGAATTAATAATTTATGCTCTGCAAAGTTTAAAAACAAGAATATTAATAAACTGATCACAGCCACTGCTATAATGGGTTTTCCTAAAAACTTTGTATTTTCTATTTTATATCCTTAACCATGTCTCTGTTAGTACAAAAAAAAAAAAAAAAAAAGCTGTGTATATCAACAAAAAAATTATAAAATAATAAAAGACAATAAAAAAGGTGGCGGTTGGGTGGGCAGATGTTTGATTACGGAGGTGGGGTGGTGTTGTAAGGCTGGATGGTTGGGTGGGTTTGTGAAATTAAATTAAAAAAAAAAAAAAAAAAAAAAGTAGAAGGCTTGTTGCATTTGCTTTGTATTACTATGCAAACTTTCATTTTCCAAGAAAATTTCAGATTTTTCCTTTTTGAGTTGTCAACTATATTTAATGTTCTAATTATACTGTTAAACACAATGTGATCAATCGGTGAATTTCATTGTGGCTTCGTGGCTTCATTGTTGTTCATCTGCTTTGAAATTTTGCATTTTTAAATCCATATGGTTCCTGTTCTGGTTGTGGCAGGCTGGGGGAGTGTTGCCGGCGTAAAACTAGTGTAACCCCACAGGCAAGTCACAAGTCTTGCCGCCTGCCTCCTTCTTCCTATCTTGTGTTTCTTGGGTTGTTTTTTCATTAATTTTGATAAGTTTATGGTTTTAAGTTAAGATTTGTTGTTTTACTTTATTGATTCGTTTGTTTTTGCAGACTGTTAATTAATAGATCTGGTTTCTTTACATTAATGTATTTCATCCACTGATGATTTTTTTTTTTTTTTTTTTTTTTTAATCTTATTGGTCATTGGTGTTTCAGTGATCTTGTATCTGTTGCTTGGCTTCTAGTATGCTTAATAGATCATCTTTATTATATATATACATATATATACACATTTATTTCTAGAACTGAAAGAGTCGAACCTTGTTAACGTGAATTACTTTAAACATGAACTGTTTCCACAATCCCAGTCAAAATGAAGATTAGTTATATATTATATATAAATTGAAGGATTCAATTTCGTTATAAAATTTAATAATTAATAGAATGAAGACCATATACATATCTAAGTGATTATGCTTATTTCTAGACTTTTAAATATATTTAATAATGTTTAGAATTCAATTATATGTATGCAACTGGGAGCGTTTTATATATACAATAGAATTAAATTTTATGTCATTTTTTACTTTTTGACAATTAACTAAAAATCCCATGCTAGAAAACTATTTTCTTGTGTTTGAGTTAACAAATAGGTTATATATAATTTTCACTGTAATAGGTGAAAATTCTATAACATTTTTGTTAAATTTTTATGTGACTGAAATCTCAGGTAATTGCTACTTATAAATAAAACACATTCTAAACCTTTTTTTTTTTTATTTTTTTGAAGTAAATGCATTAAAGTAACTTTTTCACTGAATGTGTTATAGTTACACAAATGTACAAAAAAATTGTAGAGTCTATATTTATATCTGCTACAGTTGCAGATCATTTTACTGCAATAGTGATTGTAAACACTATTTTTTTACTTAATTTGTTGTCTGTCCCTTAGTTATCATCTTAACTAAATCTGTGTTGGGAAAAATTAGGACGATCTTGTAATATACATCCACAATATCATATTTAATTTAGTTTTCATATGACAATCAAACACTTTTCACACCACTTTCACCAAATACTTTTTTCTCTTTAAAGAGAGAATAGTCAGCTAACAAATAATCAGCAGTATCAAAGTAAAAAAATGAAAGACGATTGAATTGATAACGAACACATCATCCAATTCTAGTTGTTGTGCTTAATGTTTTTGGAAACTAGTGTAATTAAAATATACTTTTGCTTATTATGTATGCACAAGAAAACAAATTTTAGAAACTATATAATTTTATTGGTTAAATTAACTTAAGCCACATTAGTCAAATTCACCCTTTCTTCCTTCCCATATTATTCTATGGAATTTTTACAGCTTCATATTTAAGGATATCTCATTCAAATTCTGTTTTTTGAATACAGTCGAACCTAGTTAACATGAATCTCAAAGGGAATAAAAAATTTGTTTTTGTTAACAATAGTTCATATTAACAGAAACTAAGAAACTAACATTCATACTCACATTAAGCATGTACACGTTAATGAGGTTCGACTGTATTACACTTTGAATATGTCACCTTTTAGCTTAGTGAGTTTTTTTTTTTTTTTTTTTATAAATTTGAATGTTTTACAAAGTAAACTTAGGTCTCCAATTTTCAATCTCTAAAAGAAATATTTAAATATATATATATACAGTAAAGCACCGTTTATACGTCTTTCAAGGGACTGGCGTAGAAGGACGTATAAATGAAAAGATGTATAATCGAAATTTTATTAATAACACTTTGATTACCTCAAACTTAATGACACTTAAGCAAAGTTTATGCGAAAATACTAATTGATAAAGTTTCTTAAGTTAGTAAATGTATATTATATTTTTTAAGACAATAATTAATTTTTTAAAAAAGTTTTATTATAAAAAGTGCGAAAAATCATACTATTAATGCATGACTAGGTACTAATTACGTATATCATATATTGAGTATGATATTACATTTCTTAAGAACTATATGAACACATTTTGAATATTAATTATATATATTGTGTATCTTTAATAATAAGCATACGATTTATGTCCATACAGATAGTTATTTAATAACATTAAAAATTTTTAATACTCGTCTGATTTGCTGCTTGTCTATGAGTATTAAAAATTCTACTGTGAATTCAATTGATTCTTTGATCAGTATTCTTCGATCTTTCCTGTGTTCCTCCATTTAAGATGCTTTATAGGTAAATACAGTCTTATTTAGAATGGAAAATAATGACAGGTCGAGAAATTTTGCATATTTTAGTAAAGTGGAAAAGACGTATAACCGATATTAGTGGCGTATGAAACGAAGAATTTTTGTATTAAAATGAATAGGAATGAATTGGGCCTTTACTAAAAGGACGTACAAATGTAAAAGATGTATAAACGAGAGACGTATAAATGGTGTTTTACTGTATATATATTTTTAATTGCTCACTAAGAAAAAGGCAACATGTCAAGGAGTCATATTAAAAAAAAAAAAAAAACTTTATTTTTGAAAAATATATCCATATAATACAAAACAACAAAAATACCATAGGATAACATGGAAGGAAGAAAGGGGAAATCTGACTAATGTGCAACCTTTAGGGGATGCTTCACCTAATATCATTGGCAGTCAAACTCCATATCATTACATGAAGAAATTAGTTATGATAATTACTAGGGATGAAACGGATATCCGGTAACTATCCGGTATCCGGCTGTGTTTTAAATATCCGACGGGATACCGGATATCAGCAGTCCGGATACGGATATCCGGAGGAGGAAATTCAAGCTTAAATTCCCCTCAGATGAAAATTTTGCGACTTTTTTTTTTTTTTTTTTTTTTTTTTTTTTAAGATCTGTTGTAGCTTGTAAAAGTTAAAAAAAAAAAAAAAAAATTGCAAAAGTAGAATTTGGCCACTTTAGCAAACAAATTTAGCAAAAAGTAGCTTCAGGTTTAAGAGATATAGAAAGCCTATTTTAATTTTGTGCAGAGTTAGCTAGGATTTTCCAGAGTGATCTATAACATTCTCCCTAATCTTCCCCATAACAATAAAAAGAGCTGTTCATTGTTGTTCCTGAACAAATAATATTCATCCTCTGCAGTGCATATAACTCTGTTTTCATGACTTTTGTTTAATAAGTTGAGAATGTTTAGTAATATTGTTTGTCTTGGAAGTAAAAGTTGTTAGATTGTTTCGAGATTGAGTCAAATAACATGCATTTATTGACTAGAACTTGCCTGTTTATTTACAATCCACTTTTCTCTACACAAGAAAGTTATTTTTGTGACCATATATTTATACTAGCAGACCCTCTGGCATCATTGTCTGTGCCATTACCTATTCAATTAAACGTGTCATCTACCTATTCGATTTGGATTTAAAAAAAAAAAAACACTGCAATTTATATAAATTTGCACTTTTTATGGAATATCTTGCTAAAACACCTGAATTTAGAATTTCCCATTGTACTGCATAAATATAGTCCCAAAAATTAAAATTACTTCAAATAGAAGTAATATTTAAATTTTCAGGAAGTCTGTATTTTCATTTTCAGATTGTTAAAGAATTAAAAAAAAATTATATAAAAAAAAAAAGCTTAATTATTTTATTTAAAGTTTATGATTTTGTACATTAGAAAAACTGAACTTACTTTTAATTAATGAATTTTAATAAATAATCTAAAATTTTTTTCTTATCTGTACAGAATATAAAATAAGTAAAAAGTATTTAAAGAAACAAAAATATAAATTTGTTTTGAATCATTACTTTCTTCTATATTCAATAGAAGAAAGCATTTTATTCGTAAAAATTTTCAGCTTCCCGTTTTTGGTGGATTTATGCATTTTGAGTAAACCAGAATTTTGAATTTGCCCGTTTTTAGAAAATGTCTGTCTGACAAAAGTTTTGTGTAGCAGCTCTAGTTCAACAGTTAATGCACAGTATTTCATATGAATTTACACAAAGTTGCGCATTAACAAAAAAAAAAAAAAAAAAGTGCACATCGACTTTTGGTGCAAATTACTCAATAGGTGGCGCTGCTATACTGTGATTTCTCCCATGTAAAGGAGGATTATATCTCTTCTACTGTGTATAATTAAAAAAAAGACTAAGTATGTCACAGGGCTATTATGAAATATGTTTAATTTCTGTGCATATCAGCCAATAGATGATGCTGTTATGCTGCAATTTTACCGTGAATGGAGAAATTATCTTGGATTTATTTGTATATAATTACACAAAATTTGGTATGTGAGAGGGCCATTTTTATGAAACATGTTGATTCAATTTTGGTGCATACTGGTCGATAAGTGGCTATACTATGCTGCAATTTACCCTGTGAATAGGAAGGCTAAATCTCAACATCTATAACATTTAACTGCACTTAACGTGATATGCAATATAAATAATAAGAGCACGAAAGCTGGCTTAATTTGGGTGTATATTGACCAACAGATGTCACAGTTGTTCCTCATCTTCTATGATTCTCCACTTGGCTACATCTCACAATCTTTTGATTAAAATTGCACTAAACTCCATATCTAAAATCTTTATTGTGCGAAGCTATTATTAAGTTTCTTCTGTGCATGTTAAACAGCGTGTAGCTTTGTTATGTAGAGTGATATAAAAGAAAGTTTCGTAATGGCCATAACATACTAAGCCATTGAAGCTTTTAGATTTTTTTTTTTTTTTGCTTCTTTCTTTTATGTTTTCTTATAAATGTCTCAAACGAAAGTATTGGATTCATAAAATTTTTCGATATTTGGTATTTGCTGGATTTACACATTTTAAGAGGTCCAGAACTTGGTTTGATCAATTTTAAAAAAATTGTGTTTGTGTGTGACAAAAATTCCAGTCAGCTGATGTCAGCCTTATTTAGGTGTATATCAGCCAACAAGTGGATCTGCTATAAAGATTTTTCACAAACCTATATCTCAGCATCTATTGATTAAAATTGCACCAAACTCCATATGTAAAATATTTATTGTGTGAAGCTATGGTTAAACTTTTGCACTATTTAAACAGTAAGTGGTGTGTGATGGCCACAATATATACGTTTTCTTATGAAAATAACCAACCCTTCAACTATGATTATATTAGTAAAATATTTCTTTTCATTTTTTTTTAAATACATATCAAGCACACATTTTTTAGTACTGTAAAAAATGTGTAAATGATAAGTTTTTGTTTTATAATTCTGAACAAAACCTATATTTTTGTGACAAATTGCAAGTGTAGGAATGGATATGTCAGACTTAAGTTTTATTCTTTATCACAATATTGCACAAATAAATAAAATTCTAAATAAATATACTTAAGTAAATTATGTTTAAAATGTGTTTAAAAGAATAGTATATGAAATATGTTTATATTTTATTGTTTTAAAATAAAGAAAAAGAAAAGATATACACAACACAACAAAAGACAAAACTAATGCCGGATATCCGTATCCGACAGGCAAAGGACACAACATGAAACTAATAGGGCAAAGAAGAACCTGACTACTGAAAAATTTATAACCGGCGAAAAAGTTTCGTCGTAAGACTCACCCTGTACCTGGCTGAAACCTTGCGCAACCAATCTTGCTTTGTACCTTACTATGGCACCAGACTCATCGCGCTTAACTGTATAAACCCAGCGGTTTCCTAACACAGACTTGTTTTCAGGGAGTTTTACTAAATGCCAAACTTTTCTTGCAGCCATACATTCTAATTCTTCCAACATAGCCTCATGCCATTTATCCGCCTGGGCAGATTTCAGGGCTTGTTTATACGTTCTAGGGACCACCACATCTAGTCAACTTAAGGTGCTGGACGCAGAAGGTATAACGTCAGAATTAACTACACCAGAAAAAGTATTAAATTTTGAAAAATCAAAGTTGGCAGGGTTGTAATTAATACCATTAGCTAAACAAAACTTTTCAATATCTTTTGGAGATCTTTGAGGGAGCCTCTTACCCTCTCCATCAGGATAATAGTAGATGTCAATTTTATCTCCTTTAGGCCTGGGAACAACTTTCCTGTACCAGATTGGATTAGATATCCAGCTCGGGGATGATAAAACTTGAGAAGGTGTAGAACTTGTATGAGGAATGGCTAGGACGACATCCTCAGTCTCATTGGGCACGACACCAGAAGTGCCAGGCTCCGGATCAGGAAGATGAAACTGATCAACGGACCGTGGCTGATCCTCTGGGACATACACCAACTCGAAGGAGGAGTCGCCCATCACCGCTCCACTGCTCGGAAAGTTTTTACTCTCAACGAACGAAACATTAATGGTTTCAACAACCTTCTTATCATCATCTAACCAAACCCTATACCCACGAGTACGCAAAGCATATCCAACAAGGACACCTTTCTTTGCCTTCGAATCCAATTTATGTTTACGCCTAGCCTTAGGAACACCGACATAAGCTACAGTACCAAAAGGTCTTAAATGACGAACAGATGGTTTATTACCTGAATAGAGTTCAAGAGGAGTCTTCGTATTTTTCCCATGGCAGATTCTATTCCAAGTGTAAGTAAAATGCATACACGCTTCAGGCCAAAAATCGGCAGACAACCCGCTGGATTTCAGCATTGCCCGAACACAATTCATAATGGTCTGATTAAAACGTTCGCATGTACCATTTTGTTCTGGAGTAAAAGTATTTGTCAGCTCATGGATTATACCTGTTTCATTACAAAAAGATCTAAAATGGTCATTCTCAAACTCACTACCATTATCGGTGCGTATAGCCTTCAACTTGGTACACAAAAACCTTTCAGCCCTTAAAACATGTCTTTTACAAATTTCAAAGACCATGGACTTCTCTTGAAGGGGGTAAACCGCAGATTTACCAGAAAAGTCATCTATTATGGACAAAAAGAAACGTTCGCCTCTTTTCCCATTTATTTTAATAGGTCCCCAAGTGTCAAGAAACAGCCTTTCTAATGGCTTTTTAGAAAAAGAATGACCTATAGATTTAAAGGAAACACGATTTTGCTTACTCAAATGACAAGGATCACAAAAAAAATTATCTATAGACTTTAAAAGAGGCAGACCTTTAACAGCAGAATTACGATTAGTGTTAAGGATGAGTTCAGGGCTGATGTGATCAAAACGCAAATGTCCCAAAACCATGTGTCCAAATCTTTAACATTGACGGACTCATATGTAGGTGAAGCTGAAACTTCAGAATTAGCAATTTCATTTACATCTTGCCCCCCATTCACCTTAACACCATGCCTGCTCCTAATAACTTTTGGAAAAGTGTAATAGATCCCGTCATAGAGTTTTGCAGAAAAAAGAAACTTGCCAAACTTATTGATCACATTCAACTTGCCAGACTTACCAATGAATTTAGCACCACCCTGGTCGAATCTAGAACCACTTAAAAGATTTTTCCTTAGATTAGGTGAAAACAACACATTCCATAATTTTATTTCAACACCATTAAAGTTCAGTTCTACCTCGCCTTTACCAGTAATAGGAAAGGTAACCCCGTCAACAGCCACGTGTAACTCATCACCAGACACTTCAACAAAATTACTAAAAAGGGCTTTATCTTTACAAAAATGATGAGAGGCTGCTGTATCAAAAGCCCAGCATCCCTCTCGATCAAAACTGCTAAGGTTTGCTTCAGCAATAAAATTTTGAGTTTTACGTGGGGGAGTTTTATCACGTCGAGACTGTTGACTGGAGCCAGCCTTCTTAACAAAATTACTTTTAAGTGGTTTCTCTTTTGCAGCAGAAGAATTATTTTCAAGCTTAACCCGACAGTCCTTAATACCATGGCCTTTTTTTACCACACTTCCAACAAACAATTACAGATTTTCTCTTAAATTTAGCACTTTGAACCTCAATTGTACATTCAACTTTACTTTTATCAAAAGTGCGTAGTTGGAGTCGTGTCTCTTCAGAACAAAGTTCAACTACAATATTTTTATACGAAAACTCTTTATCAGGCCATCTTAAAATCTGTTGAACTATTTGATCGAACTTATCAGGTAAGTATCTCAAAATTTGAAAACAAACATATTCATCACTTATTGGTTTCCCAATAGCTTTTAACTGATCTACAATTTTTGAAATTCTAGCTGCAAAGAGACCAATAGATTCACCAGGTTGAAGAAAACATGTCATTAACTCTGAAAACAATTTCATGTGGTGACTCCTACTATCTGGTTGGAAATTGACTTTTAAAACTTTCCAAGCCTCTGAGGGGTCAGAACACTCACTTATTAAACCACGAAATTCTGGTTCTATATTTAAGTAAAGTAAAGACATAGCAGAATTTTGTCTCCTTTTAAAATCATTAACTACCTCCTCAGATGCCTTTTCACCAGGTGATTTTTCTACCACAGTAACAATTTCATAGGCATTCCTTTCCATTAACAAAAATTTAATGTCATTTTTCCAACCAGCATAGTTTGTAGAACCAAGCTTTTCAATTTGGGGAGTCAAATTAAACGCCATTTTCCCAATTTTCACTGAGTCAAAAAAACACTAGTCAAAGACAATTAAAGAATTCTATACATACAAAAACTTATCCAAAAATTTCTGGGCCCATAACCCAACTGTTGAAGACCATTAGAAGTGGTCTGTCTATTAAAATTTAATATTAAGCAAAGTTTTTGCACAATAGAAACATTTGAACTTTAAGCCCTTGAAAGTGTAAAATGACTAGTGACTAGAAAACTTGATCTCAGTAAAAACAAGGAAAATTTAAAAACTTAACAAATTTATTTATATCAAAAAACATATGTAAATATATATAACAAACTTTTAATAAAAAAAAACAATTAACATAAAGCATTAACATAAGGTAACAATATAAGCTGGATAATTACCTTGTAAAACATTAGCTTGAAGAAAAAACAAAAGCATTCAGCTCTTTACACAACATTTCTGAAGAAAGAAAACATCTTGTCCCACAGTCCCCTTTTAAACACAACACTATTTAACACAAATCAAGGTCGCCAAGTTGACCATTGATAAACGTAAGATGATATCAAAAAATAATGCAACTTAGAGCAAACGACGATTGCAGATAGATGGTCGCCAAGTTGACCATCGGGGGAATAATCAAGGAACGAAATTAACATCCCTTAGGGTCGCCCGGTTGACCACTAAGCAAATAAACGTTACTCCAAGGAAAACATTATCACTGTAGATAACGATCGAACAAAAGAAGATATAATTTAAAGCAAACGAAAATTGTAGATAGATGGTCGCCAAGTTGACCATCGGGGAAATAATTATGAAGATATTAACATCCCTAGGGTCGCCTTGTTGACCACTAGGATATAACAACGAAAAGTCTTTAAAGTTTATAACAGAAGAAATTTATCATCTTTAAAAAACGATAAGGAACAAGGACAAGAGTTCAAAAAAACTTTAACTTCATTCAGAATTTAATTATTAATTATTTTTAACTTTATGGTAAACCAGCATCAACTTTTAACATATTAAAACTTAACTTCGTATAAAAAATTCATATGCTTAAACTTTTAATTAAATAAAACTTTTAACTCCAAACCAGCAAACATCTTAGCTAAACAGGAGACCAGCTCACTGGAAAACACACTAATGCATCTTGTTGCTGCACTGCTGCTACTGCACCGTACTACGATCGAATCGAACTTTTATATCATTAAAGAATACAATATTTGCATAAAACGATCAGAAAAACATCGATAATAACGCCACCGTGTGGTTAAAACCAAAACAGTAAAAAATAGCGATGACGCCACCTTATGGCCAAAGTTGAAACATTTCATAATTAATTTAATGAATTAAGATACGATGGCAACAAGGAGAAAAAGTTATTTCAACAGTGCAGAGAATGGCAACAGCTAAAAAGTAAACAAACTGCGATGTTTGCCGCGAAATAGCATGGAGTAAGAAAAGGATTTAAAAGGATAAATTAAATTTGAAAATAAGTAAGTAAAAGATATTTTAAATTATAAGATATTTAAGTATACCCATATAAAAATAAATTAAGGAATGTTTTTCATTAGATGTGAGGACTAAAAGATAACCAAAGTTATCAAAAGGCAAAGAGAGTTGGGTTTGTAGATTAGACAGAGCATTGTACGGGTTACACCAATCTGGCAGATTATGGTTTTATGAATTAAATAAAGTGTTGTTGGAACTTGGTTTTAATAAATTTGAAAATTGTAATTGCGCATATTCATATCTTGATTTTTCAGTTCTGTTGGTGTACGTGGATGATATCGTCATTTTTGCTAGAACACAGTGTTAGCAAATTTGAAAAACAAATTTTGCTCAAGAATAGTTTGCAGAGCAAATAGAATGCACAGTAAAGCTACTGAAAAATTGACAGCTAAAGTGTTCAAAAAATAATATAACTTTGTTATGAAATAAAGAGAACAGTTTAAAAACTAACAACTTTTATTAAACTCCATATCTTAACAACTTGTAAACGATTTCAACAATGTTATTAAATTCAACAATTAATAAACAATATCAACAATATTAACATTAACTTAATTATATCTTGTATTTATCCTTAGGCAACCAGAATAAAGATTAACCAGCAATCCTTATAACAATCATTTAAATTTTAGCAAAACCTAACTTTAACAAATGTAAATTTAAATTTCAAAAACTTAACAACAAACCATCCAACTGCTATAAATCTATTTAACTTCAACTTTAAATAAATTATATTAAACTTAACAAATACCAACATTTCTAATTTATCTGAAACTTAATAGGGAAAACTTAATAGACTTAAACCATTTCAAACTTAATAAAACACCAACTGCCATATTTTCAACATTAATAGACTATATATATAAACGTTAAACACAACGACATAACCAACGGCGATATAATTTAAAGGTATTAACAACAACAAAAACTCAACAAGTTTCATAATCAACGGCAATATAATTTAAAGATATTAACTACAACAAAAATTCAACAAGTTTCAGCAATAACGTACTTTTCAAACATAACAATTTATTAGGAAAAAACGATGTCGGCCTAACGGCTGACAAACAGCATTCTACCACACTTAACTATGGAAAAACAACTCACGTAAAACATACGACGACAACTGCCGATTCAAAGAAAACATCACCAGAGCCCAGACGAGAGGAGATAATGGAGAGGCAAGAAACATCCTTTAATTCAATATTGTCACGGCATTTTTTAAATTTTTGACGCCCACAAAAATACTAAGAGCCATCGACTATTACCATGCTGCATTCAAAAACAAAATAAAACAGGGAAACTGATGCAATGCGTAGTTCACCTCCTTGTCTATAAATAGAGCCCGGCGGATCTCAACACCTGGCCAATGAAAACTCGCAGTAACAGCCGAACGCCACGCCATCTATTAGCGGCGATGGATACTACTCCAGATAGACAAGTAAAGCTTGCAAGTGTTGCGTGGATGCCGGTAACTACGAACTTCTGTTGTTCGTGCTCTCCTGGAGAAATGTAAACAATACCTCCAAAAAAAAAAGATAAGCTCTGTATTAAAGGTGAGTAATAGGGTTTTAAACATTTTTAACTATAGTATGATTACCCAATTTTATACATAATAAAAAGACAATTTTTCCACATGTAAACAATGCTTTTTATGCAACAGCCTAAAATTTATTTCCTATGTTAATCAAGCCTAACACTTTATTTTACTATTTTTGCTTAACAAATTCTTTATATAAAAATTATAAAACTATCCAAAAAAACAACATGGAAAAAATTTGACATCAGATTTCCCCCTCCATGTTGATTTTTTTCCCTTTTCTTTTTACTTAAAAAAAAATAAATGGTTGCCCAAGATTTACACAAGAAAATATTAACAAGATATAAAATATTTAACATATAACAAACCAATTTCCAACAAGACTTCAACATTACTTTGTTGAAAAACTCATAAAAACTTTAAGCAGCAAGAACAAACATCTGCTAATTGATAGTCCATGGCACAGTATGTTAACACTAAGTGGATGCTGCAAAAACTTCAAAAAAAACATTAATTGCATATTACATTTACCAAATTTTCACTTCCTCATTGCAAACAAAAAAACTATATACAAGGTATGAATACATTTAATATGATGTATATACAATGATTTGACAACCACATAAACATTAACCATGCATGAGCGCTCATGTCTTACACCATTCATTCCAAAATAAATTAAAAAACGTATACAAAACATCACAAAGGCAATGAGAAATAGAAAACTTAAAAAAAAACATGGATTTTGGTAGGATCCATAAACCCGAAATATTAAACTTGAAAAACTTAAATGGATTTTGATAGGATCCATAAACTCGACACAATTTTAATTTACTAATTTTTACCCTTGATTTACTTTTAAAAAAACTTTATTAATAAATTTATTAAGATTAAATTTAGTAAGAGGCTTTGTGAAAGGATCTGCCAAATTGGACTGACTGGGAATATATCTAAGCTTAAACTGTTCTTCAAATAACCATTCGCGAATAAAAAATAATTTGACGTTGATATGTTTTGATCTATTATTTTCGATCGGGGACTTTGTAAAATCGATCGCGGGTTGATTGTCAGCAAGTAAAAGTGGGGGAGTGTGTGAACCAGGAATTATATTAAATTTAAAACAGTCTTCCAATATATGGTCCAACCACATCAACTCCTTCACACACTCGCACATTGCGACGAACTCGCTTTCCATAGTAGACAAACTTACACCCCTCTCTTTGAAGGTTCTCCATGAAATAGGGCTCTCATCCACAAACACAATCAAACCTCCCATAGACACAAAGTCGTCTCGATTCATCGCAAAGTCGGCATCTGAATAAGCATTTAAATTTGAGTTACGACATTTTAAATTCAATTTGAATTGCTTAGTATATAAAACATATCCCAAAAGTTTTAACAAGCCATTCCAATGAGGCAGACCAGGGTTGCTTTGAAACTGACTTAAGATATTGACTGCATAGGCTATATCTGGGCGTGTCCTACTGGCAATAAATGACAAACATCCTAAAACATTCCTATATGGAAATCTAGTCATTTCGTCACTTTCTTGCTTATTAGTCGGACAGTCCTTTTTAGAAAATTTAACTCCTTTTACAATTGGAAGCGAAGAGATAGGAATATGAAAAGACTTAAAACGATCGGCTACCTCCTCGATATATGATGACTGAAACAATTGAACATCACCATTATCGTATGAAAATTCGACTCCCAAAAGTTTTTGAGTCTTGCCTAAAATCTTTAAGTGAAATTTCTGTCCCAAACGTTTAACCATATCGTCAATTTGAGATTGTTTCTTGCCAAAGATGACAATATCATCCACATAGACTAGAAGAACAATAAAACTTTTAAACTTATATGTGCAATTGCACCAATTAAACTTTTCAAAACCCAAATCCAACAAAACCCGGTTCAATTCATAAAACCATAAACGCCCACTTTGGTGTAAACCATATATTGCACGATCAAGTTTGCACACAAGGTGCTCCTTCCCTCGTACTATATACCCAGGTGGTTGGCACATGTATATATCCTCATCCAGAGGGGCATACAAGTATGCACATTTAACATCACACTGAGTGTTAAACCATTTCAAATTTGACACCAAAAGGGAAAAGAAAAAACGTACTACGGAAAAATTTACTACAGGTGAAAATGTTTCATCGTAAGAATCGCCTTTAATCTGGTAAAAACCTTGTGCCACAAGTCTAGCCTTGAAGCGTGCAATGTTTCCATGCTCGTCTCTCTTTAAGGCGTAGACCCAGCGGTTTCCCAAAGGAGCTTTATCCTTAGGTAGCTCAACTAAGTGCCAGACTTTACGATTTTCCATACTTTCCATTTCTTCATCCATAGCAATTTTCCACTCGTCATGTTGTTGGGATTTAATAGCCTGGTTAAACGTCTTTGGAACCAAAACATCTAGTCATTTTGCTTTTTGCCTACGTCTTTTCTTGAACTTGGTTAATTGTGATGATGGAACAATATTCTGATTTACTACCCCTTCAAACAAATTCCCCCCAGAAAAATCAAATATATCGGGATTAAACAAAATATTCTTATCTAAACAAAACCTTTGGACATCGTTAATCGACCTTAATCTCGTATTAGAGCCATCTGGATAATAGTATATGTCAACCCGTTTACCAGTAGGTCTCGGGACAGCTTTACGTCGCCACACAAGTTCAGACTGCAATCCAACAGGGGAATCGACAGGTTCATCTGAAACACCGTCGTCGACCTCTTCAGGCTCACTCTGCGCGATTATATCGACAGGATCAGATATGTTCTGATCTACTGGACTATCGGCGAGCAGGTCTAAATCGGAAGACGGGGTGCCCAGCACAGCTCCACTGTCCTTACCATACAAGTCCACACCAAAAGAAACATTCAGCGTTTCGATGATTTTATCCTCCTGTGGCAGCCAAACCCGGTAACCTTTAGTTCTGAGGGCGTAACCAATTAGTACTCCTTTTTGGGACCTGGGTGACAGTTTGTGCTGACGCCTCTGTTTGGGGATACCCGCATATACCACCAATCCAAAAGGTTTTAGATGTCTAACCGAGGGTTTATGACCAAAGTATAACTCGAAAGGGGTCCTTTTCTCACCTCTGTGAATCACACGGTTCCAAGTATAAGAAAAATAAAGAACTGCTTCGGACCAAAAACGTAGTGGTAAACCACTGTCCACCAACATTGCTCTAACACAGTTCATTGCCGTCTGATTAAGACGTTCACAAACACCGTTCTGTTCCGGGGTATATGTGTTTGTCAATTCATGAACAACTCCATTCGTATCACAAAAGTTCTTGAAATCGTCGTTCACAAATTCAGAACCGTTATCGGTTCGTATAAACTTCAATTTTCTCCCCAACAGTCTCTCAGCTCGAGCAATGTGGCGAACAAAAATAGAAAAAACTTCAGACTTATTACTCAATGGATAGATAGCAGTCCTTTTAGAAAACATGTCAACAATTGATAAGAAAAAACTTTCCCCTTTATATCCTTTGATCTTAATAGGCCCCCAAATGTCCATAAAAATACGTTCCAAAGGACCATCACACTGGGTACCAGAAAAAGCTTTAAACTGGATCCTCTTTTGTTTACTTAAACGACAAGGTTCACAAATGAACTTAGAAAATTTCGATTTAGGCAGACCCTTTACACCATTGCATTTACTAGTGTGAATCACAAGATCTGGACTTATATGGCCAAAACGAGCATGCCAGGATTCAACACTATTAGCTTTTACATTAAAGGCACTACAATTTAAATTATTTGAGATCTGATTATCACATTTGTTTAAGACTTTAGGATATACATTATAAACACCGTTATTTAATTTAGCAGAAAAAATCTTTTTGCCATCCTTGTCAAGTACGTCAATATTTCCCCCCTTGCCAGAAAAACTTGCCCCGTTAACGTCCATTACAGGACCAGAAATCAGATTTTTACGAAGTTTAGAGGAAAATAAAACATTTTTCAACATATATACATTATTATCAAATTTCAAATTAACAGAACCCTCCCCCTCAATGGGGAAACCAACGCCATCAACCGCAACGTATAAATCCTCACCTTCAATTGGTGTAAATTCACAAAAATATTCCACATTCTTACAGAAATGATGTGAAGCTGCTGTATCGAACGCCCAGCAGCTATCATCATCAACATTGCTAAAATTAGCCTGAGCGATGAAATAATTTTTGGATGAAACATTACGGTTGACAGCTTTAGTTTTACTTTTATAAACATTTGAAGATTTATCTATTGAAGTATTTTTATATTGACTATTAACAGGTTGTTTAGGTAAAGTCACTCGACAATTTTTACGAATATGACCAAGACGGCCACAGCGGAAACACTTTACTTTACTTGAAAAATTTCTGGCATGACTAGTGTTCTGCAACTCAACACGGTGATTAACACTTATATTTCTTAATTCCAAACGTGATTCCTCTGCGATCATTTCTACCACAATTTTCCTGAACTCAAAGTTATTTTCCCATCTGAGGATATACTGGACGGCCGACTCAAACTTAACAGATAAATTTTGCAAAAATTGGTAGGAAATGTAGGTATCCTCCATAGGATGACCCATATCTTTTAACTGGTCAGCAATCCTTGATAGACGTTGAGCATACAAGTTAACAGACTCATCAGGTTTCATTTTGCAGCTAAACAATTCATTTACGAGATGCATATGATGAGCACGCGAATCTTTCACAAAATGCTGCTTTAAAACCTTCCAAGCTTCCTTAGGGCATGAACAATTATCTATTAATCCTCTATATTCAGGTGTTATATTCAAATAAATCGTGGATAAGGCTAAACGAGAACGAGCCTTGAAATCGTTGATACTGCCTTTACTTGCAACTCCCCCCTTCTCATCAGGCTCCGGCAAAGTTTCGTCACCATTGACCAAGTCCCATGCGTTTTTTTCAATAAGTACAAACCTAATATCCTTAATCCAAGTTGCATAATTATGCGTACTTAGTTTTTCAATTCCCGGCAGAATATTTAAAGCCATTCTCGAAATCCCAACTGCCAAAAGCTATATTTAAAATAGAAACGTCAAATGAGCTGCCATTCAGCAAAAGCCCATAACCATATGTTAGCAAATTTGAAAAACAAATTTTGCTCAAGAATAGTTTGCAGAGCAAATAGAATGCACAGTAAAGCTACTGAAAAATTGACAGCTAAAGTGTTCAAAAAATAATATAACTTTGTTATGAAATAAAGAGAACAGTTTAAAAACTAACAACTTTTATTAAACTCCATATCTTAACAACTTGTAAACGATTTCAACAATGTTATTAAATTCAACAATTAATAAACAATATCAACAATATTAACATTAACTTAATTATATCTTGTATTTATCCTTAGGCAACCAGAATAAAGATTAACCAGCAATCCTTATAACAATCATTTAAATTTTAGCAAAACCTAACTTTAACAAATGTAAATTTAAATTTCAAAAACTTAACAACAAACCATCCAACTGCTATAAATCTATTTAACTTCAACTTTAAATAAATTATATTAAACTTAACAAATACCAACATTTCTAATTTATCTGAAACTTAATAGGGAAAACTTAATAGACTTAAACCATTTCAAACTTAATAAAACACCAACTGCCATATTTTCAACATTAATAGACTATATATATAAACGTTAAACACAACGACATAACCAACGGCGATATAATTTAAAGGTATTAACAACAACAAAAACTCAACAAGTTTCATAATCAACGGCAATATAATTTAAAGATATTAACTACAACAAAAATTCAACAAGTTTCAGCAATAACGTACTTTTCAAACATAACAATTTATTAGGAAAAAACGATGTCGGCCTAACGGCTGACAAACAGCATTCTACCACACTTAACTATGGAAAAACAACTCACGTAAAACATACGACGACAACTGCCGATTCAAAGAAAACATCACCAGAGCCCAGACGAGAGGAGATAATGGAGAGGCAAGAAACATCCTTTAATTCAATATTGTCACGGCATTTTTTAAATTTTTGACGCCCACAAAAATACTAAGAGCCATCGACTATTACCATGCTGCATTCAAAAACAAAATAAAACAGGGAAACTGATGCAATGCGTAGTTCACCTCCTTGTCTATAAATAGAGCCCGGCGGATCTCAACACCTGGCCAATGAAAACTCGCAGTAACAGCCGAACGCCACGCCATCTATTAGCGGCGATGGATACTACTCCAGATAGACAAGTAAAGCTTGCAAGTGTTGCGTGGATGCCGGTAACTACGAACTTCTGTTGTTCGTGCTCTCCTGGAGAAATGTAAACAATACCTCCAAAAAAAAAAGATAAGCTCTGTATTAAAGGTGAGTAATAGGGTTTTAAACATTTTTAACTATAGTATGATTACCCAATTTTATACATAATAAAAAGACAATTTTTCCACATGTAAACAATGCTTTTTATGCAACAGCCTAAAATTTATTTCCTATGTTAATCAAGCCTAACACTTTATTTTACTATTTTTGCTTAATAAATTCTTTATATAAAAATTATAAAACTATCCAAAAAAACAACATGGAAAAAATTTGACATCACACAGTCACAGACTAAAACCATTTTAAAACTTTTGGAATCTAAATTTGATTTGAAGGTTTTAGGAATCACTCATAAATTATTAGGCGTAGAATTTGAATATACAGATGCAGGTGTGTTAATTCACCAAAACCAGTATATTGGTGAAATAGGTGAAAGGTTTAGAAACCACCGTGTTCCTGTTTCTTCTTTGCCAATAGTTAAAGGTGTTCAGTTTTCTAAAAGTGACTGTCCAGTTGTTCAGGCAGATATAGATGAGGCATCAAGTTTACCTTACAGAAATTTATTGGGTTGTATTTCATTTCTTGCAAATCGCACTAGACCTGACATTGCATATGCCACTAATATTTTTTCACAGTTCCAACAGAATCCAGGAGTTAAACATTGGCAGGGCTTACTTAAATTATTAGGTTATATCAAATTTACCAGTCATTATAAACTTTCTCTAAATTGTAAAAGCATTAAATTACTTTCATACTCTGATGCAGATTTTGCAGCTAATAGGGACGATTATGTCTCTATGGGTGGTCAATTAGTACTTCTGGATAATGCTGCCGTTTCGTGGCGCTCAAATAAACAGAAGGGTGTGACCATTTCTACAATGGAGTCGGAGTTTATTTCAATGTGCGATTGTGTTAGGGAACAAGATTGGTTTTATAACATACTATTAGAATGTCAAAGTTTAAAAATTATTAAAGAGAAATTTGATGTACCAACACTTTTTGCTGATAACCAGGCTGCCATTAGATTCACTAAATCTAGAATTGAAAATTTTCACACGCGCCATGTAAATATAAAATTGTTTTTCATTAGGGACTGGTTTGATGAAGGGAAATTTAACCTTCAGTATGTTTCTTCTAAGTCCAATCTTTCCGATCCATTCACAAAGCCGCTTGCCAAAAATGAATTGTTAAAATTTATAAATATAGTTTTCTTTCAAAATTCTAGTAATTAAAACTCTTCTTCTCCACTTCGCGGATATTTTTTTTGTATATATGTATATAATTGTTGGTATGTATGTGAGTCACAAGCGCTTGTGCATATGTGTTGTATATAAGTATTTCATCTATTTCATCATTTATAGTAATTTAGTATTGTATATTAGAATTGTGTTTTGCATTGGTCTTGTACATATTGTATATAAATTATATTATCTCTTATTACATATTTAGAATATAGGTCATATACATAA
This sequence comes from Salticus scenicus, assembly GCA_963930645.1. NCBI lineage: Eukaryota > Metazoa > Arthropoda > Arachnida > Araneae > Salticidae > Salticus > Salticus scenicus. Next base: position 173,082,657 of record OZ005656.1, on the reverse strand, counting down.
TCATATAAATTGTATTGAGTATTTATAATGTATTTTTCTGCTTAGTATCTGCATTGTGGGGAATTTGCGTTTGATTATATTTGTAAGGAAAAGGGGGGAAATTAATTGTAAAATGAAATTTAAATTTAATCTAAAATTACTTTCATGTGCTGTTTCAAAGTACATGTTTAAAATTTTTTTTATGTACTATCTTTGAAGTACATTTTTCTTACTGACTATTGTCAGGTTGTGTGCCGTTTAGTGGTACAGTTTTTTTTATGGACTTTGAAATTTTTCTTGGGTGGCATGTATATGCACACTTAACTCTTGTTGCTAACTCGTCTTATTGCACTTTTTGCTAGCTGTTAACTTGTTTTTACTAGATTGTTGAGTTTTTGTTGTTAGTTGTTAAATAGTTTTTACTAATGAAATTGTTGCATATAAATTATTTATACTAATTGTTAAGATGTCTAATATTTGAATGTTTTTCTCTTATATGTTGCGGTGGGGGGCTTTGATAACTTTGGTTATCTTTTAGTCCTCACATCTAATGAAAAACATTCCTTAATTTATTTTTATATGGGTATACTTAAATATCTTATAATTTAAAATATCTTTTACTTATTTATTTTCAAATTTAATTTATCCTTTTAAATCCTTTTCTTACTCCATGCTATTTCGCGGCAAACATCGCAGTTTGTTTACTTTTTAGCTGTTGCCATTCTCTGCACTGTTGAAATAACTTTTTCTCCTTGTTGCCATCGTATCTTAATTCATTAAATTAATTATGAAATGTTTCAACTTTGGCCATAAGGTGGCGTCATCGCTATTTTTTACTGTTTTGGTTTTAACCACACGGTGGCGTTATTATCGATGTTTTTCTGATCGTTTTATGCAAATATTGTATTCTTTAATGATATAAAAGTTCGATTCGATCGTAGTACGGTGCAGTAGCAGCAGTGCAGCAACAAGATGCATTAGTGTGTTTTCCAGTGAGCTGGTCTCCTGTTTAGCTAAGATGTTTGCTGGTTTGGAGTTAAAAGTTTTATTTAATTAAAAGTTTAAGCATATGAATTTTTTATACGAAGTTAAGTTTTAATATGTTAAAAGTTGATGCTGGTTTACCATAAAGTTAAAAATAATTAATAATTAAATTCTGAATGAAGTTAAAGTTTTTTTGAACTCTTGTCCTTGTTCCTTATCGTTTTTTAAAGATGATAAATTTCTTCTGTTATAAACTTTAAAGACTTTTCGTTGTTATATCCTAGTGGTCAACAAGGCGACCCTAGGGATGTTAATATCTTCATAATTATTTCCCCGATGGTCAACTTGGCGACCATCTATCTACAATTTTCGTTTGCTTTAAATTATATCTTCTTTTGTTCGATCGTTATCTACAGTGATAATGTTTTCCTTGGAGTAACGTTTATTTGCTTAGTGGTCAACCGGGCGACCCTAAGGGATGTTAATTTCGTTCCTTGATTATTCCCCCGATGGTCAACTTGGCGACCATCTATCTGCAATCGTCGTTTGCTCTAAGTTGCATTATTTTTTGATATCATCTTACGTTTATCAATGGTCAACTTGGCGACCTTGATTTGTGTTAAATAGTGTTGTGTTTAAAAGGGGACTGTGGGACAAGATGTTTTCTTTCTTCAGAAATGTTGTGTAAAGAGCTGAATGCTTTTGTTTTTTCTTCAAGCTAATGTTTTACAAGGCAATTATCCAGCTTATATTGTTACCTTATGTTAATGCTTTATGTTAATTGTTTTTTTTTATTAAAAGTTTGTTATATATATTTACATATGTTTTTTGATATAAATAAATTTGTTAAGTTTTTAAATTTTCCTTGTTTTTACTGAGATCAAGTTTTCTAGTCACTAGTCATTTTACACTTTCAAGGGCTTAAAGTTCAAATGTTTCTATTGTGCAAAAACTTTGCTTAATATTAAATTTTAATAGACAGACCACTTCTAATGGTCTTCAACAGTTCCGGATATACGATATCCGGCAAAATCACTATCCGTTTCATCCCAAATAATTACTCATTTTCCAATGTGTATTTTTTTTTTTCTCACACTGAAAAAATTCACAACAGCTACATTTGTTCTTGTTCTCTACAAATTGCTTTCTTAAGGACTTTTGAAAGCTAAAAAAAAGCATACTCTCTTGCTCTTTTTTTAATATAACAAATTTTTGTAATACATTTTGATCATACAGAAGAGTAACATCTTTAAATTGGTCCAGTTCAGATTTTTTTTTTTTTAAGCGATATGATAATGACTTAATAAAATATGCAAGGATAAAAAATAATACATAAGCAATATTTAACAGGGGTTGCTACACAAATCAGGAAAAAAAAAAATCCCTGAGTTTTCCCTGTCCCTTTTAAAAGTAAAATAATGACACACAATCATGCAGCATTAGAATCTAACATGTTTACAAGTTAATTGAACATATTTAGGGTATATTAATTTTATTAACTTACTATAGTTGGGGGAAAAAACATAATTGATTCATAAAAAGCACTAAAAATTTTAAAATTATTTTATTATGAAAAAAAATTTTCCAATGTTTTTCCAAAAAATTTCAAAATTCCCGGAATTTTCCATGTTTTTGCAGTAAATTTTGAAAATTCCCTGAATTTTCCCCGTTTTTTAATAGATTTTTAAATTCTTTGAGTTTTCCAGGTGCCGTAGCAACCCTGTTTAAGCACACTGGCTCAATATAGTGATCTAATAAAAAAAAAAAAAGACAACATTTGTCTGATAAGATCATGTTATAGAAAAATGTGTTTTTAAATGTTGCATCTTTACAATCTTTGCAAGCATTATTTTAAATATTGCAATATTTTAATGATATAAGCACCATCTGAACTTTTGTCATAAACTGACAAAACACAATAATAAAAAGTATAATAAAATTAGGTACAGAGTTTTTTTTTAACACAAAATTATGACAAAATAAATTAATAAAAATGCATCGCTAACATGGTGACAAAATCTTAAAGTCGTCATAGGGGTCCTGTACTAGTCTTGTCTCGTGAAATATGAAAATTGGGTCGTCACACATGAATTTTATTTTTAAGTCTTTCATTGAATGATATTGGTTTTATTATCATTAGCGTTTCATCTCACAATATTAATTTGTTTCTAATAATAACTTGGCTTATGATGAATTAAAATTGGATGGAGAAAGGTTTAAGGTTTATGAGTTTCAAATTTTATAGGTAAATTAGAAATAAAGTGTGAAAATTTCGCATAGGTTTGCTAGTTTAAACAATATTTTATAAAATTCTCCTTGAAAAATTTGGAAAATTCAGTCGATGGGTCCTGGTTTGTGGAGACTTATAAAATGGAGGACACAATTTCTCAAAAACTAATGCACTGAATTTCGGGTTCTCTGTTTTGATGTGTGCAAAATTTTCAATTAGATGAGTGCATTAGTTTTTGAAAAATTGTCTCCCCCACTTTTTTGGAGGGTCTCTGCAAACTGGGACACACCGACTGAATTTCTCAAATTTTTTAACAAAAAAATTTTTATTATGTAAAATAGAGAAAATATGCTTCTTTTTTTTTTCTTTTAAAAACCTTCAATATCCCCGTAACCTCCTCTTAAATATTTTACATTACATTTTGAAGCTATAAAATGTATTTTTTCACACTTATAGCTTCCAAATGAAATACTAAAAATTATATATATATATATTTTTTTAACAACCAATGGTTACAAAAAAAAAAAAAAAAAAAACACTCTTGAACAATGAAATTTTATTAAACAGAGCAGAAAATATGACGTTATAAAAATGATAAGGAAATACACAGCTTAATAAAATTATTTTTTCAATACCATACATACAATCCACAAAAATAAACATATTTCAAACACACATTAAAAATATACTGGCAAATATGCTCCACAGAAATGAACAACATGTTATTTATTTTAAATAACATTAGGAACAAGATTTATGAAAAAATTATAAACTAATTGTATGATAATATATACAAATGTATATACATTTCTATTTACAATTTAATTATAAATCTGCAGTGAAATGTAAGAAAATACAACAATCTGCCAAAATAATGGCTTTAAATAACAATTTACCTAGCAAATATTTGAACACAATTAAAATATTGGTAATAAATATAAACAATATTTATAATTAACAAAAAAGCTTTGGCTTCACATTACTCTCACCCCTGTTATTATACAAAACATGTACAGGGTAATTTTACTAAATAGCAAATATGTGTTTTAATCTTTCCCCTGAAACTTTTTTTTTTTTTTTTCTTTTTTTTTTTTTTTTTTTTTTTTTTATCTGTCTCATTTAAAAGAAATAAGGAAAAAACTAATGATAATGACAAAAACTATTACACATCAATTTATCGTGTACAACTATTAATCAATATGAGATACATACCAAATAACAAACGGATTACAAATTCAGTAACTTCTACCATTTATACAATAGATTTTAGATGGATTGAACAAATTATTTTTATTTATTTTATAATTAGACTGGCCAAATAAATTTTTATAAGAGCAAAAAAGTGAGTTGCTCACTTTTTGATCTTATAAAGATTAATTTAATTTGCCCAATCAAGCTAAAATCTAATGTAAAAATTGAGGTATTAAAAAATCAAAATAAGGAAGATTTCATAAGAATTTTCTGTTTTAGACAACATTAATAGATTTTGACATATGAATGTTTCTGACATAATCTATGGTTCAGAGGTGAACCATACTTGCCAACCATCTCCTTAATAACCGTACAATTGTTAACGCCCCCTGAAAAAATGCCCCTTTTCTCACACCACTATATTTTTAGAGTTATTCTCTCCAAATGTTAAATAAGACGATTAAATAAGACTAAAATTACTCTGAAAAATTATTGGTGTGAAAAAAAAGGCGGGCACTAAAAATTGTACGGTTCATACTGAGATGGTTGGCAAGTTTGGGTGAACCAATCCAACATGCAAAATTCCTGAAAACTATTATTTGTATCCAGATTGAAAGGCTGGGATAAGACTTATCAATGATCTATTATAGGGCTATTATTAAAAGTATAAAATTACAGCTGAAATAAGTATTATTTGGAAAATTCTTTCACAAATTATGGTAAAGATTCAAAATGAGAAATCTCAAAAGCAAAATAATGTAACAGGAAATTTAGTGAACAAAATTTAAAAAAACCGTAAATTTATGATAGCCTTTGTAAAGTTTCATGTTTATTGATGTCACTGATATAAATTGTAATAAAACAATATGCATAAGTAAAATCTGTTTAAGAAAAAAAAAAAAAAAAAAATCACAATTACTAATAATAAACAGAGCTATCTATCAATCTTAATTGTTTTTTTGTTTTGTTTTCCTACAAGCAAAAATTTTGCTTAAAATTTAGAGATTTGCTGAAGTTTTTAATAAATTATAAGTATACTTTTAAAATGCTCGGAAAATAGGTGAAATGTTTCAGGGTGTGAAGGATTGGAAATAGTTCCAGAATATGACAATCTTCCTTTGAAAAAAGAGGAGAAATGACAAGTAAGCAAAAGAATTACAAATAGAGATAATTAGGATCATAACTTTAACCATTTACACAATAGATTTTAAATACATCAGTCTTTAATTAATTAATATACTTTTTAATGGATGGGGGCCAAATTAAATTTTACAAAAGTTAAAAATAAAAAAAAAATAATTTTTTTTTTTTTTTTTTTTTTTTTTTTTTTTTTGCAAATTGGCTAATTAATTTAAAATCTATTGTACAAGTTAAAGTATTTAAAAAATAAATAAATTAAATAAATGAATAATAACTAATACATAGTAAAAGTTCCACATAATGTAACTATTAGGATGTACAACCATGACCATATTTAGTAAACCCAATTGTATCAGGAGCAATTAGCAACAGTTACAAATATTTTATTTATTTATTTTATGAACATAGACATCAAAACCTTTGATATACTTCATTAAATTACTTTAAGCTTCTATTATACTGCCTAAAAACAAATAATATATCATATGCACCATCGGGAAGATAAGATGATAAATCTACAACCAGAATTAACATTAAATAAATAGATTTTCTCCAGTAAATAAACTTCTTGTAACAGAGGAAGTTCACTGTGAATATTTTCTTCTTATATGAAATACAAAAACTGAATTATGTAAGATAAGGGTATTTTAAAAATTAATAAAATGACAAAAGCCAATAATCTAAATATTCATATATAATATTTAATAAATAACAGTTTACTTTTAATGTATGTATACACAAATGAGATATTTTTGAAATGAATTAAATGAAAATACCAGCTTTCCAATAACTTTAAATTACTATAACAATCTATACATAAAACTAATTTTATTACAAAGCAAATATTAAATGACAAAGAATATAATTGTAGAGGGGAATAAAAGAGAAATCATTTTAAAAATATTAATTTAATCTTGAAATTTTAGATTTAAAAAAAAAAAAACGGGCATTAACATTTCAGTTTTATTTTCTCTAGCTTCAAATCCTTGCCCGTGCACATGTGTAGGATACTTGATTGCCTTTGATTAGCCACACTTGAAACATTGTATTAAATTATTACAAGATATTTCCTATTGCTATTATATTACAGTTTATAATTAAATAATTAATATTGTTCTTTGACGATTACTCAAATTAAATGCCAAGAAATTATTATTTTTTACATTTACTTTTGCATGAGTATTACTCATTCATGTCACATCGTTTTAGCGTGTTTCACATAGTTATTATTTATTCATGTATGTAAGTAATAATAGGAACTATTAAAAAATTAAATGAAAAACCTTAGCAAAAAAAAAAAAAAAAGAAAAGAAAGGAAGGAAGGAAAAGAAAAGAAAAGAAAAAGGAAATAAAATATTTTAATTACACATTTAAACTTCACACATTCAAACTGAAAAAAAAAAGGCATCAAAATTCGTTCACATGAGTACTTTTGATAAATACAAAAATAACTATTTGCATGCTACTCGATGAACATTGTGAAGGCAGTGATAAACATGTCAGCTTCCAGCAAATCTCTCTCAATACTTGTAAAATCATATTCTTTCCCCCGACAATCTAGGGTAAAAGTCGACAAATCATCTTCAGCCCTTTAAGATTGACTTCAAGTGAAAAAGCAGTTCCATTTACCAGTTTTGCAGACCATTATCTCCAAAATATGGAGATTCTGCCTTATGTACTTACCATACATAAAATCATTCTGCAGCTTGAGAAGATTTGTTGAAGGTACCAGAATCTTTTTTTCTCAATGTTAAAAATGAGATAGCAAAATAGCATGATCTATGTTTATACTGCCCCACCCTTCAGTTTTTGTAGGCCAGTAGCACACAAACAACGGAAACAATTAATTACATCTATTTTTTTTTTTTTAAACTAAAAATCACCTTTTTTTTTTCAGTTAGGAACACACTCAGTCTATAACATTTTTTTCGATTTTTAATTAACTAGTACATGGAACAAGTTATTTATTTATTGAAATTATAAAAAAAAAAAAAAAAAAAAAAAAAAGGAGAGTGTGTGTGAAATAAATAAAAATTTAAGTGGCAAGTATCCTATACATGTATATAAACAAAAGGTAATTTTAATAATGTTCATATTGGCATGTATCATTTTATAGTTATTGTTACAACATTTTGAGTTTTTTTTTTTTTTAATTATTAAAAGGAAGAATAGCCCTAATTATTTTTGCACAAATGGGATATAATATTAAAGACAAGTTATAAAATTATAATATTCATTATGTTAATTAACTAACTAAAATGTTGCTTTAACCAGGAGAAATACATTTTTTACACAAAAGAAATTTGTAACATACTATAAATTGCCCTCTTATCATATTATCAAAAAAAAAAAAAAAAAAAAAAAAAAAAAATCCAACAGGTATTTTATTAAATTGCTATATTTTACTTCAAAATTTTCAATGGAATAAAAAATTAAAATAAAATAAATAATTCAAATTATTTTCAATACTTGGTATTAAAGATTCCTCTATTTAGACTATATTCATATGATTCAATATAGACTGAGGTGATATTTTTTCTTTATATAACATTGATTTTATAACTATCTTTTATTATCATGAAATAAATTTGAAAGAAAAAAAAAAAAGCATGCAAAGGTAAAAAGCTGAAATGAATTAATAGAATTTAATTAAAATATAATACCTTAAATATATTATCCTTTTTAAAAAAATATGAAAAAAAAAAAAAAAGAAGAAGAAGAATATATTTAAGGTATAATTTTATTAGTAAATGTAAATTTAATCCTTTTAAATAACTTAATATGTAAAAAATACACCTTTACTCCTCAAGCTATAAAAAAAAAAAAAAAAAAAAAAGACTATGCTTTAATATTAAATCATTCACATGAGTAGGCAAGTTTTATTTAATTAGCTAATATGTCAAAATACACATCAGAAAGACCAAATCAAAATAAAATATAAAACTAGGGGGAAGAAGGGGGTCTGAAAAATTTAAGCTATAGAATGCCAAATTCAGCTAGAAAGTTAAAAAATATCATCCCTGTATTATACTTAACCACACCAATTCAGGCTAAAAATAATAATATATCATTATTATATATATATTTTATTTATTTATTTATTATTATTTTTATTTTTTTCCTGAGTAACTATATTGATATATAAAAAAATATTTCTTTTTCACACACAAATAGAACAGAAAAATATTCAAATTCCAATTTACTTTCTTTCACTCATATTGTCATCGATATGTATGAAACTAAATCTTATTCTTTTAAGGAAATTAAAACAACATTAACAAAATAATTTCTGATTTCTAATTTAGTGCATTTAGAAGTAGTAGCAATTTTAATAATTGCTTTCTCTTATGTATGTATGTATATACACATACATAAGAGAAAGCAATGCATGTATATATATATACATATACCTGCCAACACTGAAGAATCAAAATAACGGAGATTTTATAAGCGGCATTTTCAGGCCGAGACAACATTGATGAGTTTTCAATATACGACGATATTTAATATTTTAATCCACGGCTTAAATTGTCAAAAATTTATATGCATAAGTTAAATTTAATTATTAAAGTAAAAAATTACTAATTATTAATTAAAAAAAGTGAGATTCATAAGAATTTTTTTCAGCAAAAGCAAAAATTTTGATTAGAAAATTGAAGATTTGTTGAAGTTTTGAATAAATTACAGGTATACCTTTAAAATGTTCAGAATAAGGGAAGAAGACAACCCCCCCCCCCCCCAAAAAAAAAAGGAGTCTTCCTTGAAATAAGGGAGAGTTGGAAAGTATGTATGTATATATATATATATATACATATACATATAAAGAAAGAAAGAAAAAGAAAATAAATAATAAGTTAAAAAAAAAAAAAAATAAAAGACAAAAAAAAAAAAAAAAAAAAAAAAAAAATTTCTAACCACATGCTGTAGCAAATATATCAAGTTTTTTTTTTTTGTTTGTTTAACCCCTTTATGCATAATAATCTAAATCAGATCAAGCAAGAAATCAAATTGAAATTTATGCCATTTCTTCCATTTTGGGCCATAAACAAACTAAACCAGTTTTTTTTTTCTCTTTGTGAATTTGGTATAGTAATTTCAAAAACAATGTTTTTTTAATTTAAAAAATAAATAAAAATGAAAAATCATGCAGAAAGGGGGCAAGTGGTTAAATATAACAATTAAAGTCAGAGTAGTCAGTTTTTTCATCTAATCTTCTGATATTTCTTACTCTTCTTTTTTTAACTCAACAAATGAATATATATATTTAACTTAAAATTAAGAATAACAAATTTGATGAAAATTTCAAATAAACTTAAAGTTATTTAATTATTTTCAAGAAATGTTTTTGAGTATTTATGACCCGAGATCATAATGAATAAAGGTACAGTATTCTACTGTTTAAAATAAAACAGTTATGCTTTAATTAAAAAGAACACAATCAAATTTAATTTTTTGAAATTCTTAATATTCCCTTAACCTTAACTACATATATTCATAAAACATATTAAAAACTTTAATTTTTTTTTTTTTTTTTTTAAATACTAACATTTATAAAATTTATTGTACATTTATACATTTTATTGTATATTTTATGTTATTCAGAAAATAACATAAAATATACAATTAAAAGATTTCAACTGATCTAAAAAAAAAAAAAAAAAAAAGAAAAGAAAAAGAAAAAAGAAAGAAAATTTTGCAGAATCATTCTATAGCTAGTATAAAATGATTCTTCAAAAGTAGTAGTGTGTCTACTAGTATTCAAGTGCTATACCCCAAAGCAGAATATGACTTAATTTGGTACATATATCACAAAACAAACAGTTTTACTGCACAACAACTGCAGATATTTAGAAAATACGAGAGGAAAATCGTGAGTTATATGTGCGTAAGAATAGACATTGTTTAAAATCTTGTTTTTTTTTTTTAACAGAAACAATTTATAAAAATAATTCTAAAGTAATTGATTGCATGGTGAATTCTCTATCTACTATGGTTTATTTATTTATTAATTTTTTAACTACAATTTCAGTAAAAATGTTTTTAAATTTAATTTTATAATTATTATTTTTTGCTATTACATGCATATATTACAGCACATTGAATTATCAAATATTTATTTTTTACGAGTGTGTCAATAACGTAGTAAGAATAAATTTGTAGAACTCATACCAGTCTTGAATACATTTTTGATCATCTGAAAACTTATTGCAGAACATTAAAAAATATTCTGCTATGGGGCTATTAGACTACAAATTGAGTATATAATTCTGACTCAGAAAAATTCAGAATAACAACATTTTAAACAGTAATAAAAATTTTCGTAAAACCAAGATGGATAATATAATATATATGCATTAAACTTTTCTATAATTTACTATTAACTATAAAATATTTAGTATTCAAAGTTCATATGCTTTGAATAGAAGGAATAAACTATTATAAACAAACTCGAGTATATAAAGAAACTAAAGTGAGAATTTTCAGACTTCCCAATCATTAATTTACCAGATGCATAATTTTTTAAATATATTTTTAAATTAAAAAGTGGAATTACGCCAGTAATATGTATACATAATGTATACATATTAATATAGGCCTAATTACACTTTTCTTTTTCTTCTAACCCTATAGTGGAAAAATTACTAACAAATAATATATGCTTTTTTTTTTTAATATATTAATAAATAAAAAAAAATAAACCTATTATATGTACATACGTACATATAATGAGTTTAATTAATTTTGATTTGTGCTTAATATGTATATACAAATGAATTTTTTTAAAAATTCAAGCCTAAAATTTAACTGGAAATAAACATTAGGGAATCCCATAAAAGAATATCGAAGAAGAGCCGCAGACACAAAAATAATCTTTTACAACAGAACACAGAAATATTCACATTTAATTCAGTTAGTAAATTAAAAAGCAATTCTAAAAATAATAAAAAATTAAATCAAATGTTCCAAGAAAGTCAAAAATCAACACTAAATATTTTCAAAAAAGTTCGTAAAACCAAGAGGAGAAGTATTTCAAACACTAGATGGACTTTTTTTTTTTTTTTTTACATCTGATTAATATCTTTGCTGCGTATTGATCCCTTTGGAGATGAATATATACAATGCTAATTGGACGATGATTTCAAAAAACTTTATACAAAATGATAGTTCCAAAGTCTAATGTATAAATGCTTCAGGTGGCAGTTTACCTTCACTCTGAAAAATAAAAGAAAAATTAATCAATTTATATGCATCTTTTAAATAGTCAAGACAACAATTTAATCAGGAAATGTTTATAGTTCTTTCAACCCTTTAATGCCTGATTATTCTTTAAATCAATTTAAAAATGTTTTATTATTACCTCTATTAAATAAATCATGGGAAAAATACTTATTTGAAACTTAGGGCATTTCAAGGTTAAAGAAATGAAAATAAATATATAAATAAACATAAATAAAACCCCATTTATAAAAATTGAGATAATTTCCAAAATCAATGGTATTTTTTACTGTAATCAATAAAAAGTATTAACAGGGTTGCTACACAAATCAGGAGAAAAAATTCCCTGAGTTTTCTCTACCCCTTTTAGAAGTAAAATAGATTACACACAATCATGCAACATTAGAATCTAACATGTTTACAAGTTATTTGAACATATTTAGGGTCTATTAATTTTATTAACTTACTATAGTTGGGGAAAGACTAATTTATTCAAAATAAAGCACTAAACTTTTTAAAAATATCTGATTATAAAAAAAAAATTCCTATGTTTTCCCAAAAAATATCAAAATTCCCTGAATTTTCCCTGTTTTTGCAATAAATTTTGAAAATTCCCTGAGTTTTCCCTGTTTTTTAATAGATTTTCAAATTCCCCAGGTTTTCCAGGTGCCATAGCAACCCTGATTAAATTGAAATATATATTTACATAAAGCAATAAAAATGAATAATAGAAATTTTAGAAAACCTCCAAACACTTTTGCTTCCAATGAATAACAACAACACATATCATTAGGCCTTATTCTTTTTTAAAAAGTTATCTTACATTTTTGTACAACTTACAGGGGTGGTGCCAGCTAGGGGGCCGAGGGGGCACAGCCCCCCCCCCAGTCGGGGAGTCTGTGACCCCCCATCGGGGCATACTCCTAAAATCTCTCGGGGGGAACAAATACAAAATGTTCAGTTTTTCTACTTTTAGCAGCCTTTTTCTTTCCTTTTACAAATTTGGAGCCTTCCAGTTTATTCTAGTTATATTCAATAGAAGAAAGTATTGGATTCATAAAAATTTTCAGCTTCCAGTTTTCCATGAATACACACGTTTCGAGAGGTCCAGAACTCGTTTTGACCACAATATTTTTAGAAAATGTCTGTCTGTGACACGATGATCTCCAAAACCCCGAGGAGTACTAACAAATGGAATAGTACAAATATTAACAGTAATATTATTAACAGTATTGCAGTTTTTGATAAATATTCATATAATAAACTCTCTTTATGTAGTGCCCCCTGTCGGGGAGGTGGTGTCCCCCCGTCAGGGAATTTCTGGTGCCACTACCGACAACTTAAGCAATAATTTATCATTAAAAAAAAAAAGTAATTTTTAATTTTGCTAAAGAAACTGCTGCATATATAAGATTAAAAAATAGGATTCCAAACATTTTACCTAAGCCAAGATAAAATATTTATAAAATACTGAGCTTTACCAAAAGGTTAATGTTTTTGCAAATACTTCCATTTGACTTATACAATAAACTATATAAATCAAAAATCATTTGCAATCTATTCATAAATCCTCTTCTGAAAAGATATGCCTAAAATGGAGGATAAAAGAATAAAAAATGACTACAAATTATGCTTTTTTCCCACGATAGCGATCACAAAATGCACTGTAATTGAAACTCATTAGAAGAAGAAAAAACATGATAAACAAAGTAATTTTAATGAAAAATATATTTTATAAATTAAGTTAACATAATCATTTATTTTTATTATATTATAATTTAATTGTTGAATCTTTCATTAAAATTTAGTAGATATAAATAAGTTGAAATTTCACGATTTCATAACAGTCTTAAATTTACTTAATGAAATAAAATATTTAAATATATTTTTCAAACAATTGCTCACTAAGATAAAAGGTGATATGTTCAGAGAGTCTGAATCAAAAAACAGAATTCGATCAGTTTCATTTTTGAATAAGATATCCTTATAATACAAAGCAATGCAAATCTCAAAAAAAAAAAAAAAAAAAAAAAAAAAAAAAAATTTCTTTTACTTTTTTTTCCATTATTTACTTCTTTTTTTTTTTTGTCTTTCATGTCCAAGTGATAGGTTTAAGTTCTGGTTTAAGCATGGATGTTTTTAGTGGTTTGGAATCAAATTAACTTTAAGCAGTTGGTACTCGTTTAATGAGCCTTAACATGCAAAAGTATGACACAGAACAATCCCTCCACCAACTAACCTTTATTTCCTTGATTTATTACTTTTTTTTTTTTCTTTTAAATTCACTGACATTTCTAGAAACATAAAATGTCCTAAGAATTACCTATTTTCTAGATTCTTCAAGTTATTGGACAACTCAGCACAAGTAAATTTCACCTTCAGAATCACAGTACTTAAAAATCGATGGTTTACATTAAACAGGTGTTGGGGGTATGGTACACACATTTTTTGCACATTAACGCTCATTAGATTAGAAACAGGGTGTGAAAAAATCATGATTTTTTTAAAAAAATCTGATTTTTTTTATTAAAATCGGATTTTTTTTATTTAAATCAGATTTTTTTAAAATTTAAATTATCTGACTAAAAATAAATGTTAAGACATTAAGCATGAAAAATTTGTAAACTTAAATGTGAATAAATATAAGAAGCAACAAATATAAATAAACTAAATTAAAAAAAGTATGAGATATTAAAAAAATAATAATAAAAGTAGATAAAAAAATTGTAGTATTAGCCAACATAGATACACTGTACCTCCCCCCCCCCCCCCCCCCAAAAAAAAAAAAAAAAAAAAAAAAAAGTTTAAGTGAAAACATTTTAAAAGCATATAAGATCTATTATTATTTTATGTTATTATTGTTGTTATTAAAATGTGCATGTAATATAATAAGCCGTAATCTTGAATATCACATTACAAAATTTTTTGAAGCGAAACTTTTTGGAGAATCAATTAAAGGAAATCCGATGTGTATGTATGTATATATATATATATATATATGTATATCACATTAGTTTGTGCAATTTATTATCAATAATTATAAGATTAAAAAAAAAAAAAAAACACTTCTTATATACCATGTTTTTAAATTTTCTGTTGAATCATATAAACTTGATAGTTGTATGTATTAATAAATTCTTATTCATTTATTTTATTTTTATTATCATATTATTATTATTATTATTATTGATTAATTATTCCATCAACTTGAAAGAAAATGATCCAATGTATAATAAATAGAACAATTGTAAGAAATTTTCAAACATTTATTAATTGAATAGAAGTATTAAAAATGCATTGTCATCATGTTCTGAGTTATTCTCAAAGTTTAAAATGTCTAGCTAGTCGGGAAATTATAGCTATAGAACTATACACATCATATACAACTAGGCATCATAATAGTCACACATATAAATTTGCAACATTCTGTGATGATTCGTTTTTAAGATATACGAGATATAAAATCCATTTCTCAAATCGGGATTACTATACTTCCTTATACTTTGTATAAGGATGTAAAAATGATAGGAAAAATTGCTTACGAATGCATTGGTCAGTTCAAATATATAGGGATTACAATTAGTAATATCAAAGTTAAAAATGAAAAACAATATTTTATTTATTATTATCATTTTAACACTTACGGCAGAAAACTTATGGCTTTATATAAAAAAAATTTGAATCCAAAATAAGAATAGAAGATAGAGTTGGAAAATTAAAAAAATCATTTTTAAAATTAATAAACACTTTTTTTTTTTGGCATGGGGAGGAGGGGAGCTATTTGATGTAAATAACAAGTAAGTTCAAGTTTTCTTATGTTCTGAGACATATAAAACTACATATTCCTCCAAAATTATAAAATTTTATTTTCGATTTAAATCAATGATTTTTTTAAAAAAATCAAGTGATTTTAATCGCGATTTTAATCATGATTATAATCAAGCTGATTTAAATCGGCATACCCTGATTAGAAACAATGGCTTAAAATAGATATCAAATCAATAAGAACATCTATGCCTGTATTGGGATTCAAACTTGGCAACTACACGTCTTTTAGAGCATCATCAATCATTTAGCTATCAGATGGGCTTATATTAAACAGAAAATTAATCTTTATGAACTTTTAGAAATTCATCTAAGTTCCAGAAAAATTCAGAAGAAACTGTTGAAGTTCCTGTTTTTTGAAAAGCAAAAAATAGTTTTCAAATGCAAAATTAACAATGTACCAAAATTTCATCATTTCAATTTAAATAAAACTTGGGAAACAAAATTTTCTAGAATCACGGAACATTTTAGAATATAAAATCATTCATATTAAAATAATAATAACTGTTACACATAGCTATAGTTTGGAAATCTTTTAATCATAGAATTAAAAAAAATAGACATAAATTACCTGAAATTTCATAAAAACAGCTAGAGCTTTTGGGTAATCCCAATCATTTTCTTCTAAACATCTGAAATTAGATAAATACACAGAGATAAAAGTGGAAAATTGACAAAAAGTCTGAAAATAGGTGCAAAACTCAAAGACACTTTAATTTTTGCAACACTTTTAATAAATTCAACAAATGTTTGCAATAAGTTATTGCAAAAATTATGTTCTATTTTTCATAAGTAATGAAGATTATATGAAAACAAGTAGTTCAAAAACATCTCAAAATAAAGAAAAATAAGAATAGTACTTAAAAACAGAAAAAAACTGAAAATTAACTTTAAGAAATGTCTGAAATTCATACAAAAATCTGAGGAATCTCATCCTAAAGTTATGATAATAATAATAGGGAATTGGAAAAGAAAACACAAATGACCTAATTTTTCATATAACATTACATGTGAAAAATAACAATTAAACTGAAAGTTTTGAATAACATGAAGGCCAATAAAAATGCATTATAAACTAGTTTTTGGAATTGTATTATTAGTCACTTACTTGGTGGAAAACCCTATGTTCATTCCACTCTGTTTAGATAGCTCCACAACTAATATCTGTTTTTCACTTGCACTTTTCTCTTCAATGGGTGGAGCTGGACTAGGTGATGGAGTTGGAGCAGGAACCTTAAAAGCCTATAGATTATAGACAGACATTTTACAAAATAGTTTTTCTAGTCATTAAATCAAGATAAAACTAGTCTGTTACATACATTACAAAACATTCTTCTACATATATATTCATATACAAATTCACATACTGTCAATTATTAATTAAAATAATTATTAAAATTGTTTTTTCATGGTGAGTGCAGACAAGTCTAATTTCAGCAAATGTGTCAATATAACAAACAATTGATTTTGAAAATTTTACCCAAAAACAGTACTTTCGCACCATATATATGGGTAAGAGAAAGCAACAAATGAGTATTATTTTAAATTGATCACTCTATATTTAAAAACAACAGATGCTCATCTTAATTTGATGCTCATAAACAAAGCATGAAGATAGAATTATTCAAGAATATGCTAATTACTTTTCCACCATTTTCATTTCTCACAATTTGCCTATAATTCTTCAAGTGATATTTTAAAAGGATTACGGCCAGATTAGATACATAGGCAGACATGTGTTTGTATATACAGTCGAAACTCGTTAACATGAACATGTTTAATGTGAATTACTTTCAACATGAACTGTTTTCACAATTCCCATCAAAATGTAGATTAGTTCAGATTAGTTACTGATAGCATGATCTACATGAATTACTAATAACATGAACAAATTTTTTATCCCCCCCTTGAGATTCACGTTAACAAGGTTCGACTGTATAAACAACATAAATTTTATTTTTTTGCTATTTTATAGATATATTACTCACTTTTTGCTGTTGTTCTGTACTGGCATTTGCAATAAAGAGGGTTTCATTAATAATCACAAATCTGAAATAAAAATTGTTAATTATAATATTTTATTAGCAAAGTCTTATAATTCATACATAGGGGAAAAAAAAAAAAACTTTAATTTATCAAATAAAAAAGCTAATAAATGGGATAAAATTGAAATGTATTGTAAAAAATGATAAAACTGAAAATTCACAGAAATATAATATTATGATAGACAACAAACCTAATAATTAAAGTGGGGGGGGGGGGGGGGGGGGGGAGGGGAGGCTACCTATAATGACTTAACCCATTAAGCAGTTTTATTTATTCTATTTATGCCACTTTAAGAAAACACATTAAAATTATCTGATAATAAAATATTGAATGTTTTAAGATACATACACACACACATATATATATATATATATATATATATATATATATATAAGATCAAAAAATGTTAAAGATACTTTAGAGCTAAGAAAAAGATAAATACATTCAGGTTGTGAAAACTGCAACACTACGAAGGAATGTGAATATCAGAATGATATTTACTGGGCACATACATTATAGTACGAAGACCAATTGATTAAAATTTCAAAATATTTGGAGTAATATGTACTTAGAAAACAGTACATAAAGCAGCGACCTCTGTGAGAAATAGCACACTTATCTGCCTAGACATTGACTCAAACAGCGATTGGATGACATTTATGGGTAGAGCACTTCGTGAAGCTTCAACACAATGCCACAATTCATTAATCGTAGTTACTGATGAGTGGTGGGGGGCCAGTCGCTTTTCAACGATTAAACATTAATTTTCATTGGTGCAAGATAGGAGAACGTGCTGGACAGAGCAACAGTCGAACATACTCTGCATCAATGAAGGTCTGAACAATACGGACAACTTGCGGTTGTGCATTGTCCTGCTTAAATATTGTGCTTTGGAGGCCTTGAATATAGGGAAAGCGATGGGCCTTAACTCATCAGAAAGGTAATGGAGGGTATTCAAAGTAGCGAGAATGAAAACAACAGTTGATTAAGACATGTATCCAATGGTACTACATACCATCACTCCAGGTGGTGACCCAGTATGCAGCTACCATAATTTTGATGGCTAATTTTGATTAAAGCTACCACCCTCAAGGCTGCATCACTGATATAGGCGTCTTTAATGTGTGATCAAAATCGAACCTGGATGCAGGAATGGTGTAAAGACGCTTTTTAGACAAATCACAACCCTGTTTACAGCATCAAGATTGCCTCATTCGCATTTAACAACATTGTGTGAATAATGCACATTACCAGCTGAGATTCGACATCGTCACACTGTCCATCACCTGCAGTGATGGTATGGGGTCCCAATGGATACACGTCTTGATTACTTCTTGTTCTCATTCCTGGCACTCTGAGTAGCAGTCATTAAATTTTTGGTGAGTAAAGTCCACCCCTCTGCCCTATATTCTAGGCTTCTGTAGCACAACATTTAAGCAGGATAATGCATGACTGCAAGCTGTCTGTATTGTCCGAATCTTCCCTGATATAGAATGTGTTCAACCGTTACTCCGGCCAGCACATTCTCCTGTTCTCGCACCAATGAAAATGTCTGTTTAATTGTTGAAAAGTGAGTAGCCTGCCACCACTCACCAGTAACTACAGTCTAGGAACAGTGGCATCTTGTTGAAGCTTCATGAACTGCTGCACTCGAATATGACATTCAATCGCTGTTCGATTCAATGTCTAGGCAGATAAGTGTAGTTATTACTCCCAGAGGTCGCTGCTTTATGTACTGTTTTCTCAGGATATATATCACTCAAAACTTCCTGAAATTTTAATTAATAGCTCTTCCTACTATAATGCATGTGCTCAAAAAATATTCTTATATTCACTTTTCTTCTTGATGTTTTCACAAACATGAGTGTGTAAGTATTTCTATGAAATTACAGAAAAGCCTCTAAATGCTCACTCAGAGTGAATGAACAGTATAAAATATGTGTCTATTCTCAGTATTTTATAATGTCATTCACCTATGGTTTTTAATAAGTAATTCTAGAGAAGAAAATGATTAGCCTAATGAATCAACAAAGCACGGATCTCCCCCCCCCCCCCCCCCCCAAAGTTAGATTAAACAAAAATTAAAATAATAATAATAATAATAACAGGAAAAGTAAAACTTACCCTGTACCATGGGGAGCAACAACAAATGTTCTACTAAAAGTTTTTAAGGTTGCATTGTTTATTTCGGCACCAACTGCAATAGAAATAGAAAAGTGTAAATATAAGCATTACAATATATCAATAAAAATATTTTATAAAACGTTTCACATTTTAAGGTTTTTATTTTAGATTAATTTCAAATTTTAAGTATCTGTTCCAATAGAATATAATTTTCTCTGAAATATTATATGAGAATAGATTGAAAAAAAAAAAAAGTTACAGGGGTAATAAATAATTGTTTATATTATCAGACAGAAAATAAAAAATGAAATTAAGAGGCATACTTGCAGATCATATTTTCACATAATCATAAAACCTATTTAGGCATTTATCTCAAGTGCAGAACAGATTTGTTTAAATCAGCTTGATCGAAATTATGTTCTTGCCTACTAAGTCAATTCTTAGCAGCTGTTTTCATATCACTATCTGAAGACAGCCATGATCAAGATAAATAATCCTTGAATTATTATACTTTCCAAAATTGAAAATATACTTATCTGAAACAAGGTTTCTACATAAATATGAAAAAAAAAAAAAAAAATTTCCAAAGTTAAATTTGCGACAAGAAAAATCTCCATTTGTTTAATGTTTGGGCTTTTATACCTAATTTTCTGAGCTGGTGATTGGTTCATTAGATCGTCTGGGCTCTTAAAAGGAATTTCTGGGATTAATTAATATGCAGCTCAATGCAACAACGCTAGCAAATTGCACTATCATCAGCGAATTTCGACTTATAATTTCGTTTCTTTTCTGATTTCTGAGTTATAAAGTCTTCTGCTAGAAAACAAACTTTAAAGGGGCAATTACGAATTATTAGCAATTATAATTTCGATTAGTAATTTTCACACTTTTAAATTGGTTTTAAATTATTAAAAAACCCATTTATTTTTTATCCCTTTCACATATATATATATATATATATATATATATATATATATATTAAGGGATTTTTATTTTTAATTAGTAAAACATTAACACAATGAAAGAAATTCATTTATTAATATTTATGCTAAATCCTGAATATTCACTTACCTTCTTTAAATACACCAATGACAGAAAAACTCATGAGACCAGGCTAAAATTAAAGGAGAAAAAAATCACAAATATTAGATCAGGATAATTAGAATGCATATTATGTAAACAGTAATACAGCTACAACCAATTAAAGTAGCAAAATAAAGCTATAAAGTAAGGTCAGTTGGGGTAATTGTGACCTATGCCATTTTCAAGAAAACTTGTAACTTTTTTTCAAAACTATAGATGTGACACTTACAATGCATTTCTATGATAGATATCCATCATCATTAATCTGAATCACATTAAAGCAGTTGCTAGTGTTAATTTAATACCCTACTGAAAATTTTCAAAAATGAATTTGACAACTCAATATTCAAAGATATTTTAGTCAAAAAGGAAAATATTTCAGGTCAAAAAATTCATATTGAAAGCATGCTAGTAATGCATTTATGTATCTCTGATACGCTTCTAATCTTTCTAACATAGTTAAATGTTTCAAAATGTATGATCATATACCTACTGTTTTTCAAAAGTGGGGTAATTATGATCACACTGTAATGAAATAGTAACAGCAGAAATATTAAAGATTTATTTAATTATTCTGTGTCAGAATTCTTAAATCACATTAAATGAAGAAGCTCTCATTTCCTTTTACTTTATTTATAAATTTCAAGATGGTGCAGTCAATGTGATACAGAGGGGAAAAAAAAAAAATCAAAGAAAAACTGGAAAAATATAGAATCGCAAAATCCGTAACCAAGTATGAGAGTTAAAGAAAATCTCTGTCTCTATAGGTTTCCAAAAGCCATACCACAGATGTTTTGGTTTTTGGAACACATAGAGACGAACCACAAATGATTTTTTTGAGGAAAAAGAAAGTTATGTTGTTTTTTCCCAGGAAAAATTGCAGTCCTTGAACAATCCTATCAAATTTATTTTGATTTGTTACATTAATTTTTAACTCCTATAATGCAAGATATCATTTTGTTTTAATTTGATTTAATAAATAAAAAAAATTCATCTTTTATATTTATTTTATAAGGTAATTTTAAAAACAAATATTAAAATTACATGCAGAGGTCTCAATGCCCACAACAAAATCTATATTAGACAGTATAAAGAGAAAACAAAGTGTTTATAATTTTTCTATTGGTGGCTACAATCATCCAACTTTTTATAATTCTGTGCTTTATGTGGAATAATTATACACCTCCCTCCCATTAATTTCAAATAAAGAAGCCTATGGAAATTAAAAATTTAATGGGATGTTCTTCAATTGTAACCTGCTAGTTATTTGAAACAAAATTATACAAAATTGAAAAATGTAATAAATGATCATAATTACTCAACCTGATCTTAATCATTTTACAAAGCATATTAACAACAATATGCAAAAAAAAGAGTGAAATTTCTTACAGATGGAAGATAATGAAAAACGAAACAATCATACTTACTGACACATGAAAGATATCAATACTAAAAGAAGATGGATCATGCATAGTTTGTGGTAACTCTTGAAGAGCATTAACCACACTTAATTTCCCTTGTTTTAACAATCTAATTCTTTCACCTAAAACATAATTTTCACAGAATGAATTACAGAACATGATATAAAAATGTTTATTTCATAAAAAGAATAAATTTACTGGCAATGAAATAAGTTACATATTTAAATTATTTCAATAAAAGGTCGATCCAGGTTTTAGTTTTTGGGGCTGATTTTCATGCAAAACCTTGCATTTTTGAAGTCACTCTATATAATGTCTACTATCAAGTTAACAGTATTTGATTGAACCAAGTATAGGCAATCATTAAAAATAATATTAAAAACAAGGAGAAAGTTAAAACATAAGATTTTATAAAAAAAATATATAACTTTTTTTTATTTATAAAATGAGATCTTGTTTATAAATTTGATTTTTGTGAAGGGACCCATTTTATAATTTTTAATTTTGTGAAGACTCATGGATTTGAATTTTGTGAAAGGTTTCATATTACAGATTTGTATTTTGTAAAGGGGCAGTTACAACAGAAGGTCCAAATTTTATCTTGTAAGTTGATGCCTGCCAATACATTGTTAAGAAAATAATTTTCTTTTAATAACAGTTCAAAATTACTTTTATTACCCAAAATAATTTTAAAATAATTTCAATCGGCAAAATAAATAAATTCAAAATAGCCCCCCCCTCCCCTCCCTTTATTTCTTGATTTATAGTAAGCACAACTATAATTCATTTGAAAATAAGTAAGTTAAACCACGTTTAAAAAACATAAATCTTTAGCATTAACCATTTAAAGGGGGGGGGGGAATGCATATTTTTATTTTTAACATCAAATTACCATGTTAAAAATAAGCAAAAACTACAAATTTCTTCAAAAAATATTTCTCAAAGATGCAAGTAGGCTTCCCAGTGCAAGTAGGCTACTTTTAAGGCTTTGATTTTATAAAATTGGTCAATGCTATGAAATGTATGTATATATATTCCTAGTCTACAGAGTATTACCCTCCTTTTAAAATAATCATAATGAACACATAATATATATAGGGCATATAAAAAATTTTGTGTATTTACTGCACACCCACAATGAGATACTGCCAATACTATTTTAAGTGAATATGGATAATAATGACAAGTTCAACTATGTAGCTATAAATTACTGCTGTTAAAATATACTAACATGAAATAAGTTTAAAAAAAAAAAAAAAAATTAAATAAACTGTTTCACAGAAAATTTTACTTTGCAGAAAAGTAAATAAAAATTATTAGTTCTTTTAATAAATTATTAGTTCTAAATCATCTTTTAAATTATTACTGTTTTATTAATATTATTGTTTTCTCAAGCTACACAAAATACTGTAATATGCACAATTTATGCATGTGGCTCAAATCTAAGAATTAAATTTTCGCCCACTTCCTATAATTTTTAAGATGAAATTTTTGTAGACATGTATAATTCCGATGACAATACATGCTCAAGCTAAACTTAGGCATGGGACCTGAGCCATAGGCCCTCAACTCAAGTTAAAAATTTATTTTTAAATTTTAACCCTCTCTCCTAATTATCCGATTGAGCTGAAGTTTTGTATACATGTATATTATCTGATGAAATGGAGTTTTTAGTACATTTTAAAATAAAAACATGTTTTTATTTTTATTTTATTACATTATTATTATTATTCAGGGTCGCTACAGAAATTCAGAAAAAAAGTTCCCTGATTTTTCCATTATTTCCATGACTAATTTTGACAAATTTCCATATTTCCATTACCTATTAAATACATTCCATAATCTTATGCATATCACACTCTTGTGCAACATGCTCGCTAAACCACTTGCGATGTCTCAATTTCTTTCTTTCTTTGTTTGTTTTTGTTCACTTATGAAAATAAAATTCAAAATTTTAGAGAAATTAACAAAATTATAAAAATATGACTCATTTTAATTGCACAACATTAACATCAAGACATATAATTATTCCTCATGTTGTTGCACTAAAAATATTTATTTACTTTAATGCTAACTTGGTGAGATTCAACTAGAAAACAGCCAATCCTGTGCAATCATGGTTAAAAATCACACCTGTTATGCGATCTTTCAGTCATGCTTGCTGGGCAAAAATGAAAATTTCCATGATTTTGGGGTGTTTTTACAAGATTCTCTGATTTTTCCCTGATATTTCCAGATTGATAAAGTACCATGATTTTTCCATGATTTCCTTGATTATTATCACCCTGTTATTATTTAGTGGTATTTATATTTAATGTTTATTTATGCATTTAATGCTTATAAGCAATACACACACATATATAAATTCTTAAAGTACTGAAATAGCTAGTGTTAAGAAATAGCGTTCTACCCTTTAATCTAACGTTTCAGATTAAGATAACAAAGTCTTTATTATATATACGACATGAAATGTAATTTGTATAATTTTAAACTTTTTTTTATAAAAGTGAAATTGCACTTACTGCTATCCACTACTCTGAGAAGGTTTCTATTGTCCATTAAATAAGCTCCTAGAGATCCTGGGGTAGACCTACATGAGTTTTTTAAAAATAATAAATAAGAAATTGCCAAAAAGATATATATTTTTTATTTTTTTAAATAAAACTAATTAAATATTTCTTACTTATTGGGTGTGTTTTTTGAAAGACACAATGAAAAGACAGCCTGGAAAAAAAGATATAATTTTCAAATTTCTAAATAAAACAACAAAAGTTTGTTGAGTAAATAATATATATGTTTACGATGCAAAAAAAATAAATCAATGAAATACCTGTTCGTGATAAGCATCAAGTAATCGCTGTCTTTCACCAGAATCATACACAGAATAGTAACTGAAAATAATAAATCAAATTTTATGAATAGATTTACTGATTTTAAAATCATCTATTGTAATACCCAAATAATATTGTAAATAAGTTTATTTTATTTTGTAGGGGTGGGAGAGTTCTATTCGTACCTCATTATGCTTAGCATAATAGGGTATTCTGTAACAAAAACATTTTTTACTACAGAACTTTTCAACCTTGGTTTGATGATGTTTTCATGCTATGAGGAATTTGAAAACTATACATTGATGTCAGTCCCCATACATTTAAATAAACAGTTCTTGTAAATTATATTTAAAATGTTTTTTAAAGAATAATATGTGAAACAGGTTTATAATTTATTGCTTTAAAATAAAGAATAGGAAAAAAGAAAGAAAGAAAGAAAGAAATATACAACAGAATAAAAAAACAAAATATACCTGGCAGGCAAAAAAAAAAAAAAAAAAAAAAAAAAAACAGATATCCGATATCTGTCGAATTCACTGTTTCATCTTTAATTTTAAATATTACTCTAAAAATTTGGTCACACACACGCAAAAAAATAAGTAAATAAATAATAGTACTAATCATATAATAATCATTGCTAAAGAATGAAACTTCATCTTCATTATTTTAATGTAAAGAATCAGCTTTTTTTTTTTTTTTTTTAAAGCTTTTTTATATATTTAAATAAAAAGAGGGCTATTATATTAAAGCTATTAATAAGTCATTTTTCTAAACAATATTTAATTCAGCAGACGAGGACTATTTTTGATTTATCTTTACGCATTTGTAAATTCTCAGATTCTGTCAGCCTTATTAAGCAAAATTCAAGACGGTCTCTACCACAAATGATGAAGATATTTTTCCCCTGTTTGAAAGAAATAGGACTTGAGTTCGTAAAAAAAAAAAAAAAAAAGTTCATGGATTAACACACATCACAGGTTTAATTCATACAGAAATTAAATTTATCACACTTACGCATCTAAGAACTGGATTACCATATCTTTCACTTCATCAGCAGCAAAAAAACTTTTCTGAAAAAATAAAAATTAATTTAGCACTCGATTTTTTTTTTTTTTTTTTTTTTTTTTTTTTTAAGTTAATTACAATGCTTTGACAACTTTAAACTAAAATAATTTATTACTTTTTTTTTTTTACTTACTTGTGATACAGGAAGTTTTTCACTTCCTAAATCAAATCCAATAGGTGCTGGTAAATCATGGCCATCCTAAACCAATTCCACAGGTATTATGAAAAAAGTAAAAGAGGAATTAAAATTCAGGAGTTAGAATAAAAAAGCTAATTTAAAAAATAATAAGAAGAAATAATACTATAAATTATATAACCTACAAAAAGTGCAATTTTCACCAATCCTTAACATGTAACAAAAAATGTGTTTAGAAAGTTATTATAACAGCAGACAACTAGACTCAGACAGAATTACTTACACTATTTATTAAAGAAAAAAAAAAAAAAAAAACTTATTTCCTATTTATATATATATATATATTTTTTTTTTTTTTTTTTTTTTTTTTTCAATTACAAGCTGATTTGCTAAGTATAAATATTTCACCCTGCATTAAGTTTTTTGGTAAGTTTTTTTTTTTCCTTTGGCCTTCCCTAATTCTGCTATATTTGTTTTTCAAAAGCAAGTTTTCAAAATTGTTATTGATTAAAATAGTATTATGGACACATTTCATTTTACATAAAAAAAAAAAAAAAAAAAAAAAAAAAAACCTATTTGCTTATGTATGTAGTATAGTAAATTTTGTTTGCCTTTATGAATTTATATATACTTAAAAGAAAAAAAAAAAAGAGGGGGGGAGGGGGATTTAATGATATATTGCTAAATTTTGTAAATTCTTCAAAAAATCAATTGTTTAATGAATATATAATTAAATGCAAATAAATACATATAATTACCAAGCGCCTCAGTTTGGGAAACCTTTCTCGAACAGCACTGAAAAACACAAAATAAGAGACCATTTTTATATATAATAAAACACACATGGCATAAAACATGATTTAAATGTAATGTTTAGAACAAAATTTATGTATTCGTTTTCTAACTTATACTGCTCATGTTCAATTTAAATAAATAAATATTTAAAATTTTCCTATTAATTAAGCCCAATAAGATCATTTCTAAATATTTATATGTGAAATTCAAACGAGAAAACAATCTCCCAAGCTGCAACAGTATAACTGACAGCAAAAGATGAATAATTTTTGATTTAGACTTCTAAAGAATTCCAATTACAAAATGATTGCTTTTACAAATTTTGGAAAAATTTTAAGTTTAATGACAGAAAATAATTTTTAAATAGAGCCTAACTTTAGACCTTTAAAAATGTTCTTTTAGCCATCAATAAATTTAAATATTAAACATTTCTTAAACAACTATTTATAAATGTTGAAAATTCAAGTTTTGTCCAAAATAAAAAAATCTCAATCAGCAATTATTTTTAAGAACAAAATTTTAATAGCACTATTCCCCCTCCCCACTCTTAAAATCAAATTAACTAATATATTTGAAATTTTTATATAAAAAGTCATTCAACCCCAAAGTATGATTTTTGTTCGTAAAATATTAAGTTAATAATACATTGAGTTTTACTGACGTTTTTCGCTTTCTAATTTTTTATGATCAATACAAAATCTTTATTTATAATCTTTACAACAAACAAATAGTTACATCGAGAAAAAAAAAATATATTAATAGTAACAGAGCTTAAATAAAAGAATAGAGGCCTTAACAAAATAGCTAAGACATGAGCAGAAAACTGGTCCTTTAAGACAATTTCGTCCAACAACAGCCACCATTACCAGCAGCCTGAAAGAAAACTGTAAATAACAACTATCAAATTAAATCTCAAAAAAGATGAAATAGTCAATTCAAAGCCATATACACAAAGCTTAAAATGACTACATTTTAAAAATATTTCTTCTATTAAACTGATGATGCAAATAGAGGCAATTTTACATTACCTGATGTAAGAAGCTTTGTCTTTAAAGTCATCACATAATGGATTTCCATCTAACACCAATTCTTCAATATCAAGCCCTTTTAAAAAATCTAATTCCTTCACAGAACGGAGCTAAAAGATAAAAATTTAATTTATTGTATAACCTTATATCCTCTTTAATTAGTAATGTTATTGTGAATTAAACCAATAAAAATCAAATGATTCACAAGTAATTCATTTATTTGTTATTTTTGCTCCACTCGCAAAATATAACATTTATCTATAAAACAAATGCAATGAACATAACAATCTCGATTAAAATCCTTTAAAATGATAATCATATTGTAGAATCAAATACGTCAAAAAGAAACTAAAAGTTAAAAATCCATCAAACCAATCCTAACTCATGCAAAGTGGTATGCTTTGCTAGGGAGAAGAGGATTTGAAGAATAGAAGCTGATGCCAATTTGAAAATGTACTGAAGATGGTCACATAATGTGACTGTAAAATCTTTTGATTATTATTATTTTTTTTTTTTTTTTAACATTTACTTTGTTTTTTATAACAATCTTAAATACAAATATCATTCATCCATAATTTACTCACCAAATGAAGATACGTAACATTTTAAATAATACAAAGTAAGCGATAGAGAAAAAAACAATGACAAGTTTATTTTGCATTAGCAATTTAAAGAATTTTATATAAATATGCCATCATTAGACTTGCTCAGAAAATATCACTTCCCTCTGAACATTATTAAGCATTATACTATTTAAAAAAAAAGGACTATATACAATTTTAACTAGGTTTTAAATTCACCTTATACTACATCTGTGGTGGTACTTTATATTTTATTTAATAATGGATAGAGGTTGCCTTTAATTTAAAACAAAATATGTTAACAAATTGTGATCGTATGCAATAATGATGAATTACCCTAGGCTTCGATCTGATCATACATGGGTACATACCAAGTATAAGATAAATTCAATCTTTACTTTTTTAAGATATTTTAAAGTTTAGAATAAAACATACCCGGTCTTGAAAAAAAAAGGAAAGGCAGTCTTCAATTCCAATTTAAAAGTATTTATTAAGATTAATTTGCTTTCCCACTTCAAGAATGCAGAAATCCGGACAACTGTTATAAATCTCAAATCTCTAATACATAGCCATGCTTCTTTAAAATAAATTCAAGATACTTATAACAAAATATTTATATAAAAAAAAATCAGCTCCGGTCACTGTCACAATTTCGTTTCAAGTCATAATAACCGTGTGGGACCACATATATAAAAATAACGGTAAAATATAACGTACGGACGCAAGTGCCCGGCCATTCTTCTCTGTACACAGGTGGAACACCAACTCTGATTTTTAAATTTTTAAAAATCGCTCCTAAAGAAAAAACAGGTCCGCACACCTAAAATCACGGATACGCGATTTTGATTCGTTAATCGGACCGCAAAAGTAACCAATTAAACAGTTCGCGCATGCAAGAGAAACAATCGCCGATTCTCCCGTTGACAAGTGTCGCGGGAAGCAAACTTTACAGGGTGCGTTGAGCCAGGAACGAACGGTTGCGATGAGATGCCTGCAAAACGATGTATTTTGGCATAGGAATTAAACAAGAGGTGATGTATTTACATCACATATCCCCACATGACCAATTACAAAAAATTTTATGGCACTGGAAACATGAACCGGATATGGTGAAATTGTGAACAGAGCCAGAGACGGTTTTTGTTGACAAAAGACATAAAATTTTTTGTGAATAAATTGTATAAAAGAATAATATAAAAAAAAATTCAGAAACATTACTAAATATAACATATATATCAATTATTTTACAACTAAAAGAAACTTATCGTTATTACACATACGAACTTGTTATAAGAAGAAATAATATAATCATAATATCAACAAAAAAAAAATCACTGAACACATGAGCTTGTTATTTGAAAACACTCACGTGAGAAAAAAAAATTTCTTTTTTTTTTTCTTTCAATTTCTCCTTAAAGGAAATCATGCGAATGACAATAACATGGCTCATAAAATTAAATAATCTCAATTCTTATAGAAAAGTAAGATACACATAAAATATAAATGTAATATCCTAAATGTAAACACAGCACATGAAAATAGATATCTATTAATATATATAAGTATGAATATAAACATGAAATCATATTACACAAGTGACATGTCATGAAAGAAATATTATATTTGTTACCAGTAACATAAGAATTGTTAATAAAATAAATAGCAATATATTTGGGCCCAATTATTACATGTGAGAAAGCCCCTTGGAAATAGACCAAGAAAATATCAAACAAAATTAAAACCCAATTAAAATAATAACCCTAAAATGAAAATAAAAGAATATGCTTTACAAAAAAAAAATGCTATTTCCAATTGACTTGCTACTATTACACAATTATTTTCATATATATATATCTATATCTGAATAATATTCTAAAAAAAAATATATATATATATATATATATATACATATATGAATGAGGAATTATTTAACAGAAGTGTGGTACAGCAAAATCCAACCATCTAACACATTGAACACTTTTTTTTTTTTTTTTTGTATACTTTACTATGATAATCTTGAGATATTAATATTATATTTTCAAAAATTAACTCTTTTATAAAACATAATTTACTGGCTGTGACTCCCCAAGAGTACTCCCAAGCAGGTTGATCAGTCCTATTCTGAAGCACTCCCGGAAAGACACAGAAAGCAAAAAAAAAAAATATATTTATATATATATATATATGGTTAAATATTACTATTTTTTATTCCTGGGCCTCAGGTTGTACCTGGAGGCTGAGCTATCTGGTATACAAGTGTTATTTTTCTTGTTGACAATAGGAGCAGGAGATTGACTATTTTCTAGAACTGGTAATTTATTGTTTGTAAGCAGAGAATTTGTATTGTATTGTATAAGATATTGTTTCCTTTTTGGGACAATTAAAAGTCTATCGATATTAATGTGGAACGGTTTTGCTGTAACACTTTCATACTCTTTAATTTGAACCAGCACCTTAGAAATTACTTTAGTGACAATAAAAGGCCCGATAAACCTTGCTTTGAAAGTGTCTCGTGTTTTCATGTAAACAAGGTCGCCCGTCTTGAACACTCTGAGGGAAGCTCTCTGGTGCTGTCTTTGATTTCTGTAATTTTGAGCATCCTTCATATTTCTATGTACCTTTTCATAAACTCTATTTAGCGACTTCATGTATTGATAATACTCAAAGGGGAATTCCATATTTGACATTTCATGCAATTCACATACATCAAATATATTAGAAACTGACCTACCAAAATGTAAAAATGCTGGTGAATACCCCGTTGATGAATGTATAGAAGTGTTGTATATACTTTTATGTATCATCAAGGCTTGTTTGAAGTTGAAGCCTTCACCTGCTAATGAAGCAATAGATGATTTGATACTAGTGTTTATTCTTTCGGAAGATCCTTGCGTCTGTGGATGTGCAGACGAAGCATGAACAAGGCTTATTTTCATGGTTTTGGTGAAATGGTTGAAAATATCTGCTGTAAACTGAGGTCCAAGGTCAGACATTAATGCTGCAGGACGTCCATATGATGTGATATATTTTGTTAGGGAGTCTACAACAGACTGTGCCGTGGGTTTTTTAATTGGAAAAAGTTCTAAGAATTTGGAGAAGTGATCAAAACAGGTAAGTACAAACATTTTGTTGGAGAATGGTCCAACAAAATCCATAGATACCAGTTCACCAGGTTTATTTGGAATGAACATTTCCTGTAAAGGAGCTGCAGGAATTTTGTGAGGCTTATTTCTGATACACAGTTTACAAGAAAGCACGTAATTTTTGGTATCTCTGTATATTCCTCTCCAGTAATATGACTTCAGGATTTTACGGTATGTATTATAAATACCAAAATGTGGCATATGAGCTATCTTTAAAATTTTAGGTTTTAGTGAATTTGGTACAAGAATCTTGGAGGAATAACTATCTTGTTTGCTATTAAATTTTCTTTTTATCATCAATAGACCTGTATCTGGATGAATGAAATAATTTTTGAATTTCTGTTTTGGATTTTCAGACGTAATATTTTGTACTATTTTCAATAAATTATCATCATGTTTTTGTTCAATAAATAAAGTATCTTGTGAAACTTGTAGTTCTGGGTCATTATTTTCTCTATTAGTTAGGTTTAGGTTGCTGTGATTTATATTGTGCAACTGTATGCTGGGTGAATTGGATGATACAGGTAAGATGTTTTCATCATTTATTAACTCTGGATTTGTTGTCAAATTTTGGGTGGATTCTGAAAAGTCATCACGTGAAAAATAATCTGCTAGAACATTAGATTGACCTTTAATGTATTGGAATGTAAAATCATATGTGTACAACTCTATTAGCCATTTTGTAGTAAGATCTACAGGTGTAGTAGTACTGCGATAGAATTCTATGGGTTTGCTATCACTTAAAATTGTAAATTGTCTATTATATAAGTAGAACCTGAATGCTTGAACTGATTTAACAATTGCCATAAGTTCTTTCTTGAGTGCCGGATAGTGCTTCTCAGAATTAGAAAGTGTTTTGCTGAAATAGCTAACTGGTTGTAATACATTGTTGCGTTCTTGCAACAGAACCCCAGCTATAGCTACATTGCTAGCATCGGTATTCAGGAAGAAAGGCTTGTCAAAATCAGGTAAATTTAGAAATGGTTTAGTAAAAAATATCTTTTGAATTTTCTGAAAAACTTCTGTGTGTTGATGTGTCCATTTAAACGGGATCTTCGTTGAAGTTAACTGTGTTAGTTGATCCACTAGTTTTGCATAATTTGGAAGAATTTTTCTGTAAAAACCACATAAACCCAAAAATCTCTTTAAATGTTTTCTTGTTTTGGGAGTTGGAAATGCTGTTATTTTGGTGATGTTTGATGATATGGGACTTATTGTATGGTCTTGTATATGAAATCTAAGGTAATCAATAGCCTTCTTAAAAAATTGGGATTTCTTCGGAGATAAGGTGATGTTATACTTTAATAAAATTTTGAAAAGTTGAGTCAGTTTTTCTAACATTTCTGGAAATGAGTTGCTACATACAATAATATCGTCCTGGTATGCAAAGATACCAAGACATTTTGTTTCTTCAATTATCGCATCAATCAACATTTGGAAACTGCTTGCTGCAGATCTTAGTCCAAACATTAACGACTAAATGAATAGGTCCCCCACTGAGTTGTGAATGATAACCTTTTTCTGAACTTCTTTGGGAGATGTATTTGATGATATGCAGACGGGAAGTCCAGCGTGGTGAAGTATTTATACTTTGAAATGTTATTAATGATATAATCAATTCGGGGCAATGGATACGATGAACTCCTTATCATGGCATTGATGAGTCGCAGATCAAGGGCTAGGCGAAAAGATGGCTTTTCATCAGGAGATGTGGGTTTTTTCTTCACAGCAAGCATGGGACACGCCCATTCAGAAATGCTCCTTTCAATGATGCCAGCCTCTTGTAGAGCATCAATCTGTTTCTTTATCTCCTCCTGCATAGCTTCAGGAACTGGATAAGGCAACGTTCTTACAGGAACATCACTTGTGAATTGTATATGCGGGGTCACATGGTCAGTGTGTCCCAGTGATTTAAGTGATGAGGAAAAAATCACTTGATGTTCCATGAGCAATTTCTGGATAGTCAATCTTTCTTTAGTAGACAAATGGTGTAAGGAAAAATTATCAATACTAAATTCAGATTTTCGGAGTTGAATGATCTCATCCGATGCTTGAATCAGATTAACTTGTGCTCTGGGCTCTTGTTTAATTTCCTCTATTTCTTCAATTTGGTGAATTATTCCAAGCTTGGTACCTTTATTTAAATGTTGATCTACTTTAGAATAATTTGTTAACGGAACTGAAAATGATATTACTTCAATATTTTTACTATGTGAACCCTCTTCAAGGTTGACAATTGCAGTGTACAAACCTATACCTTTGTTTTTATTCAGTGTGGGAAT
Source organism: Salticus scenicus (assembly GCA_963930645.1). Lineage (NCBI taxonomy): Eukaryota > Metazoa > Arthropoda > Arachnida > Araneae > Salticidae > Salticus > Salticus scenicus. The sequence continues at coordinate 173,048,557 of OZ005656.1, read as the reverse complement.
AAAGATTACCTGTTTATCAGCATATATTTGTTTGCACATAACAAAGACATAAACTGTTTGTAGCGGTGGAATGATCACCTTGTTTTTGAGTGTACATTTATTAACTTCATCTTGACAGTCAAATTGAGAATTTTTATCGTTTACGAAAGTAGGATTAGAGGTAGAACTACTGGTCTCAGGAACAGCGGGTAAATTTTGGAGGCAATTAATTTTGGATTCAGGAATCTCATACTCATCTTCAGGAATTGTGCTATAAATGTCAACATGACAATCGTTAATTTGTACGAGATTTTGTTTTAAATCAATTAGGACCCTATGGGTTTTCAGAAAATCAAATCCCAATATACCAATGAATTTTGAGTCTGTAGGAATATCTATGAGAAAAAATGTATGTCTGAAAAAAAATTTGCCAATTTTGAATGATAGATTGATACATCCCGCACAAAATACCGCTGAATTGACAGTAGCAATTTTAACTTTTGTAGCGACTCTTTTAAAGTGTAATTCATTTCTGAATTTATCGAAATAGCCTTTGGCTAAAACTGAAATGCTTGCACCTGAATCTAAAAGAAAGTTTTGTAATGACTTATTTATGTTTAACTTAACAATAGGTAAGTGAGGACTGGCAGCTTGAGTGTACAATAGAAATCTTAATGAATGAATAAAAATAACATCCTCATCAGGCTGATTTTCTGTTTGGGATGTAGCATTAGATGATATATTTGCAGGAACAATGGTTTGAGTACTTACTGAACTGACCAATCTTTTTGATGAGATAGGAAATTTTAATCTAGTGCTTGGTGATCTTAGGATTATATCCTGACCACAAATTTTTAGACCATTCGAATGTTCATTATGAATGGGAGAGGAAGTGCAGGACTGACCTCTCCCAGAAATTTGTCAGTCTTTATGAAACTGACGATTTTTGTAGTTGAGCCCTTTACGTTTATGTTCAAAAGTTGCTGACTCCGATTGAGCCTGTGCTGACCGGGGGTGTGTGTGAGAGGAGTGTCCATCCGAAGGAGAATGTCTACGGTTATATTTGGATCTAATTTTATTTCTTTGACATGATTTGAATCCCTGTCGATCTGTGTCAAATCTTCTGCCACCCTGATAATCTTTTAATTTGTAACAAAAGCGGGCAGTGTGTCCAACCCGAGAACACCACTGACATGTCGGTTTATGACCATCAGACCGCGAGGGCCGATCTGAATTTAATTCAAGATGATGCAGCTGGGAGTCCCGATCCGCGGCATTATGCTGTGCATTTTCAGCAGTCATGCAATGATTTATATTTGAAAATGATGGCTGGGAAACAGCCAAAGATTCACCTGATTGAACAACCTCCTGATATGCAGCCAGATTGTCAACCATTTCCTCAAAATTACTACACTTTCTCGTTAAAAGATGTAATTTATAATCGGGGGTGAGAGTATCTGTTAATTTTGCAATGAGTAGTTGGTTCATTGATTCTTGTGGAAATTTTGGAAACCTCTTATAAACAAGATGTTGGAGCCGATTAGCAAAGTTTCGGATATTCTCCAAACCATCAAATTTAATGGCATTATATTGTAATGCTACACTCTGTTCTGTTTCACCTTTAAAATTCTTACGTAAAATCTGAAATAATTCATCAGGAGATTTGGCTCTTTGGCATAGGATTGACGATGTATAAAATTTTAAAGCCCTATCGCAAAGTTTTGATTTAATAAAAATAAGGGCCTGTTTAGGATGCCATTTAAAAATATCTATTTTAGTTTGCACCTGTTCAATAAAAAAATCCAAAAGATCTGGATCACCATTAAATGGTGTTACTGTGAATTTAAGACAATAAGATTTTTCAGCATTCATGATTTTAAGAAAAATTTGTCAAAATTTGCAGAGACAAAAAAAGTTAATGCATAGTCATATATTTTCAAAATATCAAGCAGACATACTTATCTACTTTAATCTTATTATATTTCATAACAAATTTTCATACTAATTGAAGTTGACACATCTTATTAGGTATATCTTTTAGAAGTGATAGCAAACTCCCAAACACAATAAATTATAACATGTTATTCCTTCAAATACAAAAATATCATACAGCCTATTTTCAAAATATTCTCTCTCTATTATCTTGGCATTAATTCTAAATCAAAACAGTATTTTTATTTTGCAAATGAATAATACCCTATATAATCCAGAAACACATACCAATATATTACACTTCAAATGTGAAAGTAAGCTTTTAATTATTATTCTTGATAAACTATTTGTTTAAATACATTCAACAGACTAGATTATAATACTTAGTTCAATATGCCACTATGGAATTTTTTTTTTTTTTTTTTTTTAAACCACTTTTCAAAAGTATGTTTTTGAAAAAATATATGAATTCTTATTTAACTATTTCATTTTATTATTATTACTATTATTAATGAAATGGCTAATAGGCATCTTAAAATAAAATTTCACCCATACAAACAGTACTACTTTCAATAATTACTGCCCTTATGGCTATGAAAATATGAATAATAACAAAAATATACATCTTTCCAATAATTTCTTAAATAAAGCACTTTCAGATCAAAACTGGCAATGTACCTCATGCAATCTTTAATTTTTTACGATCGGCACCATATGTGGTGGTACTTTATATTTTATTTAATAATGGATAGAGATTGCCTTTAATTTAAAACAAAATATGTTAACAAATTGTGATCGTATGCAATAATGATGAATTACCCTAGGCTTCGATCTGATCATACATGGGTACATACCAAGTATAAGATAAATTCAATCTTTACCTTTTTAAGATATTTTAAAGTTTAGAATAAAACATACCCGGTCTTGAAAAAAAAAGGAAAGGCAGTCTTCAATTCCAATTTAAAAGTATTTATTAAGATTAATTTGCTTTCCCACTTCAAGAATGCAGAAATCCGGACAACTGTTATAAATCTCAAATCTCTAATACATAGCCATGCTTCTTTAAAATAAATTCAAGATACTTATAACAAAATATTTATATAAAAAAAAATCAGCTCCGGTCACTGTCACAATTTCGTTTCAAGTCATAATAACCGTGTGGGACCACATATATAAAAATAACGGTAAAATATAACGTACGGACGCAAGTGCCCGGCCATTCTTCTCTGTACACAGGTGGAACACCAACTCTGATTTTTAAATTTTTAAAAATCGCTCCTAAAGAAAAAACAGGTCCGCACACCTAAAATCACGGATACGCGATTTTGATTCGTTAATCGGACCGCAAAAGTAACCAATTAAACAGTTCGCGCATGCAAGAGAAACAATCGCCGATTCTCCCGTTGACAAGTGTCGCGGGAAGCAAACTTTACAGGGTGCGTTGAGCCAGGAACGAACGGTTGCGATGAGATGCCTGCAAAACGATGTATTTTGGCATAGGAATTAAACAAGAGGTGATGTATTTACATCACAACATCCTTCAAAATTCTTTGCATATATATTTCAAGTAACATCGTACTCATCTTCAGTGCCAAGTGAAAATTGGTTCTTCTGAGGTGATTACTTTGTGGTGTCGTGGATCGCTTCATTTCGTTTCTCTTTTCTTGAGAATCTGTTGCCACACTGTAGGAATTTTTATCAATATTGATGGAGTTTAAATTAATGGGGTTAGTATTGTGGGTGGACGAACAGCTTTCTCGTCCACCCACAATACTAACCCCATTAATTTACACTCCATCAATATTGATAAAATAGCTCCATACAATAATCACCACTACGCTCTAAAATGGGAGGCCATAGAAATAATTACTAACACCCATGCTATTAATGACCGGAAGCACTGCATTACTCCTGCAGTGTGGCAACAGATTCTCAAGAAAAAATAAACGAAATGAAGCGAGCCACAACTTCCACAACACCACAAAGTAATCACCTCAGAAGAACCAATTTTCACTTGGCACTGAAGATTACTACGATGTTACTCGAAATACATATGCAAAGAATTTTAAAGGATGTAGTATAAGGTTAAAAACTAGTTAACATTATTAAGCATTTGCAGAGCCACTGTTATATCAGAGTTACATTATTCGACTTATTTTTCTAGAGATACTTGAAGAACCAAATATATGCTGCAGATATTTGCAGCATTGAAAATACAATAAAAATAATTAAAAATTAATCATCACAGAAACAGCTACTATGACTCTACAAATGTTTAATAATTTTTGGCAGAAAATCAAGAACAGATTTATGTTCTCTGAGTAACTAACAGTCCTCATATCAAAGTGTATTAAAAACCATAATACTCAGCAGCTCTAACATGACATGCATAATTTTTCTTTGCTAATTAATAAAATATGTCATTTTCCCTTAGTCAATTCATAAAATTTTATTTATTTATTTATTTTTTCTTTTAGGCTGATTAACAAACTATGAGGAGTACTTTTCCTACAGATTATCGAAATAAGTAGATTTTACCACAAAAGAAAAAAAAAAAAAAAAAAAGTGCTTTTTTCAAAGCCTACACCTGAAACACATGATAAATCCCAATATTTTTTTCTTAAAACATTTTTTATTTTTATGTCTGTTTCTCTGTTTGCTAAAATATGTGATAACTTTGCGATCGAATGAAACATATAGTGGTTAATTAACAAAATTTGTTTTTGATTGCAGCTAATTAGTTAATTATATGAATATTTTTCACCGCCAATTACTAAAATAGGCATTATTTTGTAGCTAACTGATGAAAATTTTAACTTTTTTTTCAAAGATGTTTCTCAAAATTAGCAATTATTTAGCAGAAATAAAAAATCAACAAAGTTCCTGCTGTTTTAGCGGATCATTAGTGAAATAAGCTATTTTATGCCACTGGTAACAGAAGAAAAAAAAATATCTTCTTGTCTAGACATTATGAAAAAAACTTTTTTTAATTGTCAGGATTTTTCTGAAGGATCCATTTTTGGACCCAAATTTTCCTGAGGAAACACCTTTCTAACTAATAAATGTGATTAAAGAAAATATTACCTCATTACTTTTAAAGTTTTATACCAATAAATATCTTGAAGCACTAAAAATTAAATATTTTAAAAACTCTTTAATGTAATAAAAAATAAATACAAAAAGTTGTTCTTCAAAAAGTGTTATGTCTGGCATCTACAAAAAAATATATTTTTATTTTTCTGAACTTCTACTACATAAAGAAATTTTTAATCTTATTGGTCATTGGTGTTTCAGTGATCTTGTATCTGTTGCTTGGCTTCTACTATGCTTAATAGATCATCATCATTATTATTATATATATATAGTAATCCTATTTAGAATTAAATATTAAAGCATTTCATTGATTTATTTCTATGTAAGGTAAAAACTGCATTGCAAGTTATAAATGAAAAACTTACTCTATTGTTTTGCAAATTGATAATTCTTAACTGCTTGCAAGTTGGAACCAAAACAGAAGCAGCTTCCAAATTATACAACTTATTTTGAGACAGAAGTAATATTTCAATCTGTGAAGAATAAATATAGTCATTATTCAAGCACCATTGTTTCAGTAATTAATAAAAACATACAAAAATATGAATTTGATTTTCTTTAAAATATTTTTTAAAAAAATGTTATTTTGTAGAGTACACATATACAGTAGAGAGCCAGAAATCCATCGAAGTCTGAAATCTGCACAACTTGTCAGATACAAACAATGAAATTCACTATTAATAAATTACATAACTGCAAATCAGAATTTTTGAAAAAGATCTTAAATAATAATTTTATGTTTGCATTTTATGGTTACAAAAAAGAAAAACAAAATAATAATATGAAAGACTGCAAGATCCAAGTTGCTGCTAATGAAATTATTGACAGTATATTAAATTCATCAAAAGAAAATAATGATTATTGTGATATGATGATATCAATCAGGTAAATAATAACAAACTAATTTTTTTAAATGCTTTTTGATGAAGGCATAATTTGTAAGGAAGAATTCAATAAAATTCGTAGAAAAATAAATTTGTGTTACTACTATTTACAATAAATAAAAAAAATAAATAAATCGTGCAGGCTTAAGTTCAGTTTAAAATTAGCTACGTGTGAACAGATTTTACAGTTTGACAATTTTTTTTTTTATGTTTTTTATTTTTATTTATTGTTTTCATTATATATTTTTGTTAATGTTCATTATTATTCTTATGTACCTAGTAATTTAATATTCAGTGTTATTATTCACTAGTATGTGTTTAGTTTGAATAATATTCTGTTTTTATAATTCAAAGTGAAAATCATTTTTTATGGGCCCCGAAATCCACAAAATCCTAAAATCCGCACAACCTCTGGTCCTGAGCTGTGCGGATTTTTGACTCTCTACTGTATATTAAAGTAGACATGCACAAATATTTTAAGAGTGAAGACCACTCAACACAGCTGCTGGAAGGTTAAATAAGAGAGTACACAGATTATTATTATTATTTACATCTATCTTCATAGCTGTTATTAAATTAACCATTCTCAATACAAAAATTAATCACCAATTTTTATAGAATTAGATTTATAGATTACCATTAAATAAATATAAATAATAAAAATGAAAAAAAAAAAAATAATAATAATAAGTTTACATTAGGCCTGTTACCCACAAGTTGCGCATCACTACATAATAGACATAGAGTAGCTATATCTCTGTTCCGAAGTTATATTATGAACAAAAAACAATAGAAAACGAAAATTTCTAATATAAAAAATAAACTAAAAACAGAAAATCATTGAAAATAAAATGTTTCAAGAACTTAAAATCCAATATAATTAAACATATATATCATTACTGCCAATCTCAAAAATGGCATTATCTTAAAAAAAAAAAAAAAAAAAAAAAAAATGAGATAAAATGTTTAATGACATTAGTTTAGGTTCGTTCCTGAATCCGAATAAGACACAAACAGTTAAGTTCACTGGTAATACGGGCTATAATCACACTTTCGGAAAGCAGGAACATTCAAAGCTTAGTAAAAATATTTTTTTTTAAATAACTAACGTATTTGAAAAAGATACTTTAAAACAAAGCTAGTGTTCTAAGATTAAGGATTACAGATAATCTGACTATTCCTTAAAACTTATTAAGCATAAATCAATCCTTTTTTTCTCTTTTTTTTAAATTCTAAAATAATAATTGGAACAATAAACATTTCACTTTTATAATTCCTACAAAAATATCAAGTTAATAGTGTCTTGTTGAACTAAATATAAGCATTAAAAAAAATAATAATAATACTGGAAACACTGAAAAATTTTATAAAATAATCATTTTTATCAAACTAAATTTTGTGAAGGGGCCCATTTAATAAATTTAAATTTTGAGATGGGGGTCCTTTCTTTTTTTTAATGGGCAGTTTTGCGAAGGGACAGCAAAAGGGCCCCAATTTTTGTTTGGATCGACCCTTGAGCTTGGATATTTGGAACTGAGCTAAAGTGTCAATCAGGAACTAATGCAGCAATGAAAGTAAATGAACATTCTAGCAGGTAGTGCAGAAACTAGGCATATAAAATGCCTTTAAGTAGGAGAGAGTGCCTTTTGCCACACTAAAAGTTAATATTAGAAATACATAATGTTCTTGGCACTGATCAGACATAACATCTTCATATTCCAGTCATCTGAGCTTTCAAGGTGCTTACTACACTCAGGCTATGCTATAAATCATAAGCACTCAATAAAGAAATTTCGCTGTTCAACTGGACTTTTAGTAATTTCATAAGAGAATTTGAATATATATTTTTTAAGTATTTAATGCCCACAGATTTAAATTTTGTCTTTATATAGTTTAAAGTATTATAATCTCCATTTAATTATTACCCTATGTAACAAACTTTGTTGCTGAGTCTAAATAGAGGTGAAAGGGTAGATCTTACATTTAATTTATATATCTAAATTCTTACAACATACTTTTATGAAGTTCATGCATTTATTATTGAAAATCTTACCTCAGGAATGTTCTCCTTAATAATTTTCATTACAGGCTGAAAAACTATAGATTTGTTGAGAGGAATGTACAATCCATTTGCTTTTAAAACTAAAACAAAATTTACAAAATATTTAAAAACATAATAATAATAAATTGTACATTTCATAAAGTGAAACAAAATTTATATTAACCATAGAAACCACCGATTTTACACACATTTTCAAAAGTCAAGATTACTGTTACATTATATTGATTAAAAATACAAACAAAAATGTTAAAACTTATGCTTGATTCTTATTTTAGAACAGGACTGAACTTATTTTTAAAAAATCTGTAGTGACTCCATTTCACTTTTCCAATAATTAACACTTGTTTAAATATATTTAAATGAGAGAAATCATTAAATAAACAAAAGCAGAAAATCATAATACAGCATTTTCCCCTTAAATTGTATGTCATTTAATGGATTGTAATGTATCCAAATTTGTTTGCACATTTCTGTAAAAGAAGTGTAAGCTCCCAATATCAAACATTTAACTACTTTAGTAATGTGAATTTGTTTAAAACATAAAGTAAACTTTAAAGAATTTGAACCCATACAATGTATAAAATTCTACTTTTTACCCCAATAAGAAGAGAAAAAAAACAAAATCCTGTAAGTCCTACATTCACCTAATTCTCTATAGTTCTTGTGATAATAACCCATAACATGCCTACTAATTTATATCTTAATTAAATGTAGAGTTTAAATGCTAATGCACTTTAAATAATCTATGATGATAAAGAATTTTTCCTTTAAAAGAACAAGAAGTTCAACATTCATGAAAATAAATACAAATTGGGTGGAGGTGACATAACATATTATCTATAAACTAGTAGCTCAATTGGATAAGATGATTAGACATTATTGCAGTTTAATTAATTTGAGTCCATTAACCATAATGATAGACATTTTTCTTTGTATATCTTAAAATAACGATAAATCCTACCCTTATCAAAATCTATACAGGCCATACAATAGGGACCTATAACACATCTACGAACTTTGGGTTCAACTGAATAAGGCATTTAGATGCAATCATCAGAGTTGACACTCAAACAGGAGAATGAAATTCCCTGACTTTTCCAGGTGTGTTCTAACAAAATTTCAGTCTAACCACATATTGAGCACAGGCTGTGTTAAGGGCAAAATAATTATGGTACTACTTGAAAACACAAAAAATACATATGACAAAAGTTACATACAGTGATTGTATTTGTCGCTTATAAGCGGAATAAGAAATTTCTTTCACGAGCGGAAAGGAAAAAGGCTGGTGATGTTTAAAAAAATGGCAGAAGCTAAGGAAAAAAAAAAAAAAAAACAGAAGAATGGCCCTACGTTGGCGGAAAAATTGTTTTTTCTTAAGCAGCCATCGTATGTAATTCCCTGACTTTTCCAGATTCTGGCAAAATATTGAAATTCCCTGACTTTTATGGTCAATTTTCGAATTCCCTGACTATTCCAGGTTCTCCAGATAGTGTGGCAACCCTGAATCACACTTCATTTATTTCAAGTCCATAGACCATAATTATAAAGAATTTTCATTATAAAAGAACTACACTCATGAAAATGCATACAGTTCATGCAACAGTGACCTATGACACAACCACCTTTCAGCTCAATCAAAAAAGTATTTAGATTTCATTGTGATTACTCACAAACATTATACATACATTCATACATCAACATAAAAATAACAAAAATAAACTCAAGGGACCTCAAAACATACAGATATACCAGAATCTCATAATTAAGTTTTTTCATGATTATAATGGTTTCCTTAGTGTATGTTCAGAAAGTAAAAAGAATTCCTAACAATTGAACATCCCTTAAAAAAAAAAAAAATTACTACAATTCTTTGATTCAAAATAATAATTATCTGTAGTTATAATAAAACTGCCTGTGTGAATACAAGTCTGTTTATCATTATATTTTCAAGTAGAAATGTGTCATCTAGTGTCATGTGAAATTAGATATTTCATGTTATTCTCAAAAAAATTATGAAATGAAAAACTTTAATTCATTAAATTCAACTGGATTTAAATTATTTTTTAAATTTTTTCTACCCTTTAATATATTTCTTGGCAAATATTTTCCTTAAAATGTTAAATTTAAACATTTAAAATTAAAATACATATAAAATATCTATTTTTTACATATTAATTCAAAAGAATGTTTCCAGTTTGAAATCATTACTTTTTTGTTTGAAAAAAGAAAAAAAAAATCTGATTTTCTTTTCTATTTTCTTCCAAGTCCAAAGTCATTAAAATTTTAGCTATCAATTATTATTGCCCCCCCTCCCCTCCCCTCTACTTTAAATCAGAGCTTGCAAATCCTTTTCGACTTCACTGACCACTAAATTCACAATTTAAAATCCCACAGACCATTAATATTATTTATTAAGAGACAAATATATTTATAGAATAATGATCAGAGACCATCTCTTTTATAAATATGGAATAAACCTATTTAGAATGAAACATTGCAAATACTTATTTTTTTTTAATTAAAAAATCGTAAATACTTATTTAATTATAAGAATGGTGTTTGAAGGTTCTTGAGTGTAATAAAACAGTTATAAGGATAAACATGAAATCTTTTTGTTGCTTCTATATTTCTAGAAACTCGGACAAGAGATTGAACTACAGCGATAAATTGCTATTTCCATTTATGTAACTGTATTTATTAAATCTAGTAACAAATATTATACTTTTACATTATTAAAATAAAATCTAAAGGGAAATTATGTTTTTCATGTACAATTTTTTAAACCATTGAAGAATTGGAATAATCTGATAAATTTAGAGCAGCTAAAGTTGAGTATGAGAACTATGCTGAAAAACTTTTCCTTTTGTCGATAGTATTCTATAATACTGATTTGGGTTTGCATCGCATTTACACCAATTTCATTCTTAAAAAACGAGTAAACTACTACGTCAGAAACGCCAAAGAAAAATATTTGAGATGCACACAGCTGTTTTGGTAGCCTTAAGCATACTATCTTCAGTGCTTTTTGCACTGAAGACGGTTTATATCTATTAAAAATATCATGTCAGGGTGACCACCACTCAAATTTTTCAATAATACTTGACTTTTTATGATCAAATTTCCTGATTAATCTTAATTCCCTGATGAAATTGAAATTGTAGAATATATCGGAAAACAATATCTTTTTACTATCTCTTAACCACAGAATATTAGCAAGAAAGTATTGTTTAGGATCAAATTTTAGAAATTTGAGTTTCTGATATATTTATACACATTGAGGTCCCTTGAATCTAAAAATCAGGTTTTTAGCAGTTGGTCAGTGAGTGAGAGGCAGTCAGTTATCAGTATAAGTAAAAAAACAAGTATTTGCAGGATGTTTATACCACAGATTGCTTTTTGATAAATAAGCTTTTAAGGAAAAAGAAAATGCTTATAAAGTTATACATAAACTTTTTAGTGGTAATTAAAAAACGTAATATCCATAACATGCAAAAAACACCAAAAGTAGCATTTTCTTCAATAATAAAAGACAACTCAAAATACTTTTCATAATTATTTTAACACACAAACTAAAAACTTTAAAATTACCAATCAAAAATTAAACAAAGTATTTACTCACTATCAATTTCATGAAATTTCATTAGATTTAAAGAATGCCTTTCAGGATCATAGCAAGAGCTCATAGCAGTCTGAAATATTAAAAATACATGATCACAAATAAACATTTTAAAAAGTGGTCACAAAATATAAAATGATTTTTTTTTCTTGCTAATAATTATTTAAAGTTTATATAGCCTCACAAATATTCATTTGTTTTATATATTGCTAAAATATTTTCTAATAATATTTTACCATAATTTTTATATTTTTCAGAAATTTAGGAATATTAACATGCCAAGCTATATTCAGATAAAATAAATAAATAAAATAAATTCAGATTGAGATACAGGAAGTATTTTAATCTCGACTAGATTTAAATTCTTTGAGATATTTATATCTCACATAATTTAAATCTAGTCAAGATTAAAATATTTCTTTTACCTGAATATGAATTTATTTTATTTATTTATTTATCTGAATACAGCTTGGCATGTTAATATTATATATCAGATGTATTAAAATGAGTATATAGTCAGTAAATCTAGAAGTGGGCTCTGCTCAATTCCAATCATATATCTGATAAATTTCTGCCATAGAGGACATTATGAATTTGTAAATAATAGTACCGTAATTTTGCACGTATTGTCTGCGGACTATACGGTGGTGTGGATTATCTGCTAGTTATTCACCGTTCAAATTCTCAAAATCAGAATTAAACAAGTGAATATAAACTGGAGAATGAGACACAAAGCATTGTATCTTTAAAATTGATGTTTATGTTTACTATCGGAATTCCTGGTTGAATGGTTGAGTCATTGAGTGAGGTTTACTTTCCTAATAGAAATGCACTATGGGTAATTGGTGATGGTCCGGGATTCAGCATTAGGAAATATGTTTTTTTGGAAGACTATCTGAAAGTTTGTCATTAGTATTGCTCAGCAGTGAAACTTCCATGATATTTTGATAACATAGTTTAAAAAACAACAGTACAGGAGTATTGAGCAACGTGCTATCCTAATAGCGATCTTTTGCTCTATGCTCCATGGTTCGCTACTGATAAGTAAAACTCACTCAATGACTCAACCATTCAACCGGGAATTCCGATAGTAAACTTAAACATCAACTTTAAAGGTTTCTCCTAATGTATGATTAATTTATAAATGTGTGATTTTTAAAATATGGTTTGTTAATAACATGTACTTTTCTGTTTATACTATTTATTTTAATGGTGGGAATGCTTTATATATATTTTCACATAAAACTACATAATAGTGTTTTACTTGCTGTTTTCTTGGTATCACATTTTTCTCCTGCAGACTATACAGTAGTGCAGACAATCTGATGTTTTTTAAAATAACTTTTACATAAAACTTTATTTACGGACTATACGATGGTGTGGACTACATGCACAAAATTACAGTAGTTATTTATATGTAAATTCATTTGAAGAGGCTCAGTCAGGTTATAAAATGTTATTTTTCTGCATTTCTAGCTTGTTTTGGTGTTAAGATAGCTCATTTTTCTTTAATAACCCATTAAAAATTTCACTAGAGCAAGTAATAGCCTAGATGATAAATTTGGTGACTTTTTTTTGGCAATCTTGGCAAGAAAATCTTTTTATCGATATATCGATTATCTAAGTTCTAACTTGATTATTTTGAAGATACTGGAAAATTCTTGAAATATAGGAGGCTATATAAAGAGATCGCATCTCACCATGGGTCAGTCATTTGAAGCTAAGTGCTTTGACAGCTAAAAGAGCTTCTGAATACAGTCTATAGCTGTGTATTAATGCGATGGCACAGTTTATGCTTTGACTTTTATGTTGTCAGTTGTTGTTTAAGCTGTGTTTTCTGGTGAAAGTGAAGTTGATACTTGTTCAACAGACCTGTATCTTCTGGAATATTCTGTAAATAAATTTTTACAGAATACAATATAAATTTTTACAGTCGGTGAATCATCTTTCATTCACCGACAAATCACAAACCCCAAATACATAACAATACTATATTCATGATAAGAAAAATTTATTCTGCCGATCACTCAGCACATGATCACAGACTGAAATGTCCAAAACACTAGGGCCCCTCCACTTCAATATATTCACTTTATCCTAATTTGTTGATTAATTTTATTAGGGTTAATTTCATATTTTAGTTTCATGCAACCTCATACTATTGTCTATGCAATAATCCTTATAATGTTTATATAAAATAGTACTCTACTGTGCTGTGTTAAGAGAATTGTAAGTTTAGAATAGTTTATGAAGTTTATTCATGGTCAATGATGCTAATGTCAATTTCATCAACTGCATTTCAAAACTAATCTGACGATTTTACTATGAAAAGGCACTACTCATAATGCACATTTATGTGAAATTAAGCACTATTCCCCTTGTGAGTACATTATCATACCTATTGTATATAAGTAAATAATTCCTAAATTAAAGAATATTTAATTATAAATAAAGCGAAATAATCTTTTAAGATGTGTAACTTAAACTTTCAATCGCTTACTTATTCAATAATAAAAAAAGAAAAAAATCAATTTATGTTTGGTATATTAAAATTTTAAATCTAATAATATATTTTTCAGTAAAATTCTTTAATTTATTTTATTTATATTAAAAAAATATATTAGTTTTTCCATTTCCCATTTGAAATCACAGGTGTCTGGAGCTTGGCAAAATATTTTTGTTAACAGGCAGCCTTGGCATAAATAATTGGTTTGAGTTTTGTAGCTATCATAATTTAAAAAATTTTCTTATTTAAAGTACATTAGAACAAAGAAAATGCTTGGTGCTTATTTTGGTGTATATTTGAGAATCACATGTCTATTTGTCGAGCGCACTCTGGCACTTTTACAGCTTGCAAACTTCATTTCTCTCTTTCACTCTGCTCCAGTAAATATGTTTTCTCATTTGCCCTCTTCTTCATTCCCAAAAAATTACTGTGAATTGTTCAATTTCCATTCAATTTATATTTTTTGTGATCATATATTATCTTATAGGTCTGGTGAAAATACTGTTTGCAATAAAACATATTTCATTCTTTTAACATAATATCCGTAAAAGTTACATTTCTACAAAATCAAACCTGTGATCCATAAACAAAATCTACATTATGCTCCTGTGCTAAGAAAATCATAAAATTTGAATAACTTTAATCCTAATAATGCATGTTTATGCGAAATTTTTAATAACTCACAAAGTTTTCAATGTAAAATGTTAATAACAATCATCACGATGTATATTTATACGAAATTTTACCCAATTTTCTCATGTTAATAAAATGATAAATTTTAAATAATCTACAAAGTTTTAAAATTAGAATGGTGAAAATAAACAAATATGATTTTTCTCGTGTTAAGAATGGGTTCATATAAGATGAAACATTAATAAAATTAAACTAAATTTGAAATATTAAGAAAATTTAATCTACATCTTTGCTAGTATCATCAGTGATACTTTAAAACTTATCTAATCATTTGTATATGGGATACTGTCTACACAAGCTAATATATTAAGAAATGTACTAATGAACTACAGTATAGGATCCATTATCCAGAAAGCTTGGGACCTGGGATATTCTGGATAAGGGGTTTTTCCGTAATTCGGAACTCTTTATTATATGTATAAAAATGGTACAAAATAATTTCATAAATAACAGTGATAAACATAATGATATATATAAACACTTTACCTATATATTTGTTCATTTAATACATTATTTCCACACAAAAAAAAAAAAAAAAAAAAAAATTCTTAATTAGAATTTTAAACTACAAATAATAATAATAAATGAAAAATAAATAAACATACATAAAAAGTAATTTTGGACCTTAGAGTAAAATCTTTTCACCTGGATTTTGCAAACATTTCTATGATATTTTTTTGCTTATAGTGTGTCTCTGTTGCTAATTGTTCATAAATGTTTCAAATATTTTTAGCACACAATACTAAAATTTTATGAAATGAATTCTAAAAATAATCAAAATTAATAAAAACTATTTAAAATTTTTATAACAATTGAGACTTCATGCAAGCGACTTGAGTTCAAGAATAAAAATCATCTGTTATTGGGCACTTTAAGAAGTATGTGTTATTAATATTTATCTTTTATAATATACCATAAAAATTCATTTTCTAACCTAAATTTGCAAAATTTTCAGCAATTATTTGGACAATTTTGTGCTCAC
Organism: Salticus scenicus; assembly: GCA_963930645.1. Classification (NCBI taxonomy): domain Eukaryota; kingdom Metazoa; phylum Arthropoda; class Arachnida; order Araneae; family Salticidae; genus Salticus; species Salticus scenicus. Next base: position 173,032,810 of record OZ005656.1, on the reverse strand, counting down.
CATGTTTCCCCAGAATAACACCGTAGCATTAAAGAAAGTAGGTCGTAAAACTATAATTCTGACCACTGCTCTCGTTTAACTTTAATTCTTAAATTTTACGAAAATTAAAAATTTTGCTAATTGGTATTTTGCATTCTGGTTTTCGGAACATTCTGGATAATGGGTTTCCAGATAACGGATCCTATACTGTATTAAACTAAGTAACCTACAATGGAAACCACATTGATTTAGTAATTTTCAGATTCCTCATATATTGAAACATGTCAAAATGTCAAAAAAAAAAAAAAAAAAAAAAAAAAAAAAGATAGAAAAAAGTTCATGCATACCTAAGTTCCCTATAGATATAGCATGATGGGGAACTAAAATAATGCAGTATACAATTATCTGTGAATTAATACAATTGTCAAGTAATAGCAAAATTAAGGAAACTATTTATTTACCTTCATAACTTCTATCACAGATGCATCAACACAAGGCATTGGATTGCTAACATTGTAGGTTATAATATGCAGCTGTTAAAAGAAGAGAAAATACACATTGAATACAAATTAAGAATGCATTTATTATTTTTCTTTACATATATCTTTGCAAAATAGATACTGAAACATTTAAATAACTTCAATGTTTCAATATCAATTCAGGATATACAATTTATCAAGATAAAAACTATATCCAAAATATTTTATTAAAAAGGTTAGACTGCTGGATAAAATTGTTCAAAAATATAAATCTGTATTATCCAAAGATGTCTGTGTAATTCATGTCAAACACAAAAAAGTAGAATTTGCAATCTAAACTTCTCAGATTTGTATGAAAGTCGGCTCATTTATTAGGTTTACAGACGAATTAATATATACCGTAAAATCCCGAAAATAGCCCCTCGCTCGAATGTAAGCCCCAGCTTTCTTGCTGAAAGTGAAATTATTCCTTTAATCATCCTATCACTGGGCATACATATGGAGTGCCAGTAAATCTGTCTTTTACCATTTCATCCAAACCTACTTTCGATCTTCAAGTCTTCAAAAGTCAATGTCACTATGCTTTTGAAAAACAGGGGTTACTTTCGGGATTTTATGGTATATGTTAAGACTTCTTCTGCGGTAGTTTTTGAAATTAACACCTGTAAAAATGGGTGAAAAAAGTAAATTTTTATAATTCTTGTACTACAAATTTACCCATATTCTCTTTCCTAACAGACTTAAAAGTACCATTAGAAAGCACTTAAATATATGTGTTTTCATAAAAAATATACAGCTTGCATACATTTTTTTAATTTTTCCTTTGAAGGTTGAACATTTTGATCTTTGATACTTTTTTTAGTAAAGCAGAAAATTTAAGATTTTAAAGGTCTCTAAAATGTTTAATTTTAATATGGGCTATACATTTTTAATGAACTTGAACAACATCCAATTCCCTAATGTATGGAATAAACTGGATTACAAGAAATTAATGGATGGAACAGTTATTTGGAACTTCACAAATTTTATGAATTTTATATTTAATTCATGTTATTTTGGTATGAAAATGCAGGGTATGACAACCGAAATCTTATGTATAATTTAACACCTCGTGATAGTTCTAAATTGATGCACACAGTTATTATAGATAATAAATGTAGGAACAACATACAATTTTTTAAGAAAAAGTAAAATACACTTTTTTGAGATACTGAAAGTTAAAAGATCAAAATGCTTGACCTTGAAATGAGAAATTAAAAAATGTGTGTGTATGTGCTCTTTGTATCATATCAAGTCTTTGAAAATAACGTCATTTCTTAAAAATTATTCGATAGAAAAAGTGTATTTTAATAGAGAAAACAGCTATGCTTTACTATAATTATATGGGTTCTATTACTTACAAGTGATAAATTATGTAGTAAGAAACAAAAATCTTAACTCCAAATTGTAATACAATTAGCAGGTCTACCCGTTTTATGCATGGGGAAAAATTAAAAAAGAAAAATAGAAAGCAAAGCTAAGTAATTTGACCTGTTGACCAGAGATTATTTATTCTAATTTATGATAAAGACCGAGCTTTGTTAAAATCTGCTGAAAAATTCTATTGGAAGTCATAGTGATTTTCCACATGTGTAGAATGTATAGAAATGCTAGACACCCACTTCTTATCACCTAAGCATTAAAATTTTGAAAGGTTCTTATATGTTTCTTTAAGTAGGGTCTAAGAGGAGATATTTTTCTTAATTTCACGCTTCTACAGGAAACCAATGCTAGACACCTCTTTCACACCCTTAAGAAGGCTCAAATTTCATAAGATTCTAATTTTTTACTTTAATTAGGGCCTAAAAAGAAACATTTTGCTAAATTTGTAGCTTTTAATGGCAACAACTGCAATTTTTTATGTGCAAAGAATGGGGCAAGCAGTTAGACACCCCCTTTTCCTCCCTTAAGGACAAAATTTAAGAAAATTCTTATCTTTTCCATTAATTAGGGCCTAAGAGAAGACAGTTATAATTCAAATCTTTTATTTAGCTAAAGCTTCATGCTGTTTGCTAATACCTTTGTAAAGTAACACTTGTGGTTTCAATTTAAGTTTATAATAGCTTGTTAATGAATAGCAATTATTTTTTAAGGTACATTTATTATGCAATTGCACAGATAACAAAAATTTAAAGACATAAATGCCATAACTTCATACCTTAAAACCTCTATTTGTTACTATTTTACGATTTGTTTCTTTTATTTGAGCAGCAACTGAATGTCCAAAAACATAAAACTCAGCAGCATTTTTGTTGAACTGAAACTAAAAATGAAAACAAATAAATATTAGGGCATTTTAAAGGGAACGTATATACTTAAATAAATAACTTGAATGAAGTTTTTAAATTATAAACTTTAATAAAGGAAAAAACTTACCTGCTTCCTTATGTAGTACTGTTTGCGGGACGCCCCGCTCTACTCAGCAGCATATACAATGTAGAAACCTTTTGCACTTGTGCTTGATGTTCTGCACACTGGGCTGCTCTTTTTAATAGGTGGTGCCTCATTTTGTCAATACCCATAGTCATCTTGTTGCAATTACAAGAATTTAAATGGTTTTGCGATACATGGCATAATTGTGGTTATTGTAATTTGCAATTTTTATTGTGTTTTTGAAGTCTATTTTGATATCTCCTAATTATACGTTTTGGTTAAAATGTGCTAATTTTTCCTGTTTTAATGTCATGGGCACCGTGGCTATGTTATTTGATTCATGTTTTGATCTTTTTGGGCATGCCATTGAAGCATCTAGAATTTGCCTTTTTCTCTGCTGTATTTTTAATTTTATTTAATTGAAGTGTCCCATCTATGGGATGGAGGAAGTGAATTTGGGGGAATTTTTTTTTTAAATATTCAACATTTTCAAAAAATTCTCTTCCCCTCCCCCCCAATTCACTACTTTTATCTCATTCGACCACAATGCTTCAAGTAAAATTAAAAATACAGCATCGAAGCACAATATTAATATACCCATTAAACCTAACTTAAACATCTTCCAGCTCATCAGAATTGATAAAGATCCCATTTGTTCCCTATTAGAAATTGCAGGAGTACACAAAATTCCTTTTATTGACAACAAAGGAAATCTAAGATTTATATTGACATGTCCAAAATGAAGATCAAAACATGAATGAAAGAACATAGCCACGATATTAAAACAGGAAAAATTACCACAATCTTAACCAAACTGTATAACAAAGATATAAAAGTAGACTTCGAAAAAACAAAACCCGCAAAATACAATAGCTACAATTATGTCATTTATCGTAAAACCATCGAAATTATCAACAATTTACATTCTTGTAATGGCAACGAGGTAGCGGCAGGTGGTGCCACCTATTAGGAAGAGCTGCCCACAGTGTACAGAACATCAAGTACAAATACAAAAAGCTTCTACACAGTATGTGCCACTGACGAGAGCAGGGCACCCCACAAAATGTACTACAGCAAAATAATGAAGCAAGTGAGGTTTTTCCTTTATTAAAGTTTATAAGGAAGATATATTATTAATATTTTTATATAGTAACTATAAATTCCCTCGAAATGATTTATATAAATATAAAATTTCTGGAAATAATTATGAAAAAATACTTTAACAACAATTATGAGCACATATATTTTAAACTAGCAGGCTTTGCCCGCTTCGCTGGCCACTAAATTTAAAGGAAACTCGTTTCTATATAGCTTTATAAAAATAAAATAAATTACTGAAATTGTTCAAAAGCTCGCTCCAGGTCCCTGCTGCATTCAGCAGCGATTTGGTCATCAACTGCAACTCGGGCGCTTGTCCCTATTACCTGCGACAATAGTTTACCAATGAGCTTCCATTTAGGTGCTTATTATATAACAGTTTCGAAATAGATAGTATCGAAAAAATTGGAGTTTCCCTTTTATATTTGAATCCCAGTTACATGTGAACAACACTATACGTGTTGTTCACATGTAACTCGGACTGGACTCAAACGTAACTGGGTTTAGACAACATAATACATAATTTCATATGTTTTTTTTTTTTTTTGTTTATCCAATCAACCATTAAATGACAGCAATTTCACGCCAAATATTACAATATGCTATGACCGGCTACGTCTGACGCATGAGACAATTATTTTTTTGTGTTTATATATAATTCATGGGTTGTAAACCTGATAGTACAGCCTTAATATAGTTCTCTTTGGCGGCTTTTGAATTTTTGTCACCATTTTAGACTTAATCCATTGTAACAATAAGACTTAATCCCTTGTAACAATATGCTATGAGCGCTATTTCTGCCGTATTTTAGACAACTAATCTTTTTATGGTTATATATATTTCCCATTAAACATATTTTTTATTTATTTATTTAAATATTAATTTGAATTTTTCAAATATTTCTGTTCGACAGCGTGAGAGTGCAGTAACACACAGAGGTTCATTTGTTTGTATGATAAATTAGCATAGTGATTATTATATAAAAAAATAAATAAATAGGTAAACATTAACGTGTTACACAACTTTATTATGTCGCTCCATTGGCGGCTTTTGAATTTTTGTCGCCATATTAGCGATGGATTTTTTTTTTTTTTTGTATGAAAAGGGGAAGACTATTTTGCTAATAATTTTATCAGACTCTTTTTTGTTTATACATAAGAATCCTTTATATTCTGCTTATATTTTTAATGCTTTTTAGGTTTAAAATAGTGCTTGTTGAAATAAATTTCCTATCTTTAAAACTGCATTTGTTCTGTAAATTTTGTGTAAAAATAAATCATTTATGTTTTTATATATTTGATGCGCTACTTAGATTAAAATGGCTGTTGCTATATTAAACTTCTTGTTGAAAAACCTTCGGTGTACTTCAACACCAAAATTTAAAAAATCGCCCAGCAGGATCTGTTAATGAAGCTGATAAAATAAAAATATGGTTCATAGAGTTTAAATAATCTATTTAAAAAAATTTTTAAAATCCAAATTATTAATCTATCGTATCACATACATAGATATAGTAATAATATATAGATTGATCATTGGGGACAAAAAAGTGATTCCTTTTCACTCGGGAAAAGACGGCGATTTTACCAAAATATGGCAGTCTTTCCCCGAGTGAATACACACGGGAATATGCACGAATGTTTTAGCAAATAAAATTCATGAATAATTTATTTACTAAAGGTGAATGAAAAGCCCCAGATATAGTTTCAAATTCATTCTTCTTTTTTTTTTTTTTCCTTCAATACCACTTAATGGCTGATTCCAAAGCTTTTTTTTTCGGCATCAAAAATCTTTGCACGATAATATGGGGATGATAGATCTATATATATTATTATATCTATGATCACATAAATCTTTTCGAAAATAGACTAAAACTTAATTTGAAAAAAAAAAAATAATAATAACTTTTGTTTATTAACCAAAATAATTGATGAAATTTGAAATGCAAGTTGGTCTTGTGTATATTATATTTTTGTGTTCGTGAGAGAAAATTTAAAAGAATTTGAAAACTGCAATTTTTAATCCCTTTTAAAAATCATGTGACTTAATGTGAAGCAGATTTTTCATTTTTTTTTCTCCTAACGGTTTCCATACAATTTTCTGCTGTTGCCACCTAAAATTCATACTTTAGTTAATTTTAAAAAATCTAATTGTCCGATTGATAAGCTGTTTAATGCGTCAGATTAAAAAAAATTTCCCTTTCATTTGCTATCTTATTTGTAACGATGCGACTGATATTTCTAATTTCTTTTCTAATCTTTCTGATTTATTTTCCTCATTTTAAATAAGTGTACGTTTTTATTATTATTATTATTATTATTATTATTTTGTCGAAAAAAAATGGCAACTATTAAATTATGGATAAAATTTTAAAATTTAAATGTCTTATTTATCAGAAATTAGAAGGTTTTTATTTTCACATTTTAATTAATTAAGAAAAAACTAATCATCCGATTGATAAGCTGTTTAATGCATCGGATTTACTAAACTTTTCCCTTTCATTTGGTGTCTTATTTGTAACGATGCGAGTGATATATCTAATTTATTTTCTAATCTTTCTGATTTATTGTCCTCATTTTAAATAAATGTACGTTTTTTTTTTTTTTAATTATTATTATTATTTTGTCGAAAAAAAAAATTGGCAACAATCAAATTATGGATAAAATGTTAAAATTTAAATACCTTTTTTTATCAGAAATTAGAAGGTTCTGATTTTCACATTTTAATTAATTAAGAAAAAGCTAATCAAAAATTCGAAAATCTGACTTCAATGTGCACAATGACCCTTCGGGATGCACCTTTGTGTTAAATCTCGTGACTGTCCGAGCTACCGTTTTCGAGATCAGTGAAATATACATACAAATATTGCTCACTTAATAGTATAAGATTTAATCATTCAACAAGGCTGATTGTGAAAAGACAATATTAACTTGATATTAAATCATACATGGAGTGACTGCTATTATAAAATGTTTTAAACTATATATTATTTTTCTCCAAAAAATAATATACTTTCACAAATAAAAAAAAGAGGCTCCAAAAATTAAAACCTAGATCAACTTTTGCCACTATATAAAAAAAAAAAAAAATGGTTTCTTAAAACAATTACTGAAATAAACACAGAAATAATAATAAAATAAGTCAAAACCTTCAACACACATTTGTATTACAATACATGATTTCAATTAGCATTTCATTACACTTAAAATATTCTCAGGGGTGAAACTACTTAACATGCAAAAACCCTGAAAACTGATACTTGCATGCAGATATATTAGACTTATTAATGATATATCAAATGGCTAACAATAATGAAATATATCTGGAGAGTTCTTAATATATTATAAGGCAAATTAAACATTCAAAATGAGAAATTTCTATCAAAACAAAATAATTTAACATGAAATTCAGAGACAACAAAAATTTCAAAAACTCTGAATTAATGGGTAGCCCCTGAAAAGTTACCAGACTACCATAGGTACCTAATGGAAGTAATGTATTCAGTCCAAAAATTCGATATCGAGATTTCACCTGATTTACATGTTTTAAGGTCTCCTGAGTCCAAAAAAGTGTTTTTTGGCAATTGGTCAGTGTGTGTGTATGGAAGGAATCTTCTGGCTATTATATCTCGGAAACTACCGTAAGTCCGTATCTCAAAAACAGCTCTAACGATTTTCTTCGAAATTGCTCTATAAACACTCTATTAGATGTCTTTTCGTATGATATAGTTGGTTAGTTCAAGAAAATTGATAGGCGTCCTGTATAAATAGCTGGATTTCTGGTCCTGTAAGTGCCTTCCTTTCAAAACAGCTGTATGAATATTTTTCAAACTTGCCATATTAACAATCTTTTAAATATCCTTTTGTATGTAATTGTTGTTCTCTAGACAACAATTAACTAAGCTAAGCTTTGGTAATAGTCGGTATCTCAAAAACAGCTCTAACGATTGTCTTGAAAATTGCTACATAAACCCATTTTAGATATCCTTTCTCATGCTTTACTTGGTTATCACAGGAAAATTAACAGTCATCCTGATCAGATAGATCAGTTTTAGATCTTGGAAATTGATGCCCCCCCCCCCCCCCAAAAAAAAAATGTCTATTTCATTAGGTGAATTCTATGTCTTCTGATAACATTATCTCCAAATCTGCATATAATACATGTAATAGTTGGTAATGGAAGTTGTGTGGTTGTTTCACACCAGATTTTTTATTAAGGCTGCATATTAGTCGCATTTGCTATTTTTCTTCCTCGCATAAACCTAATAGGATATCCATTGCTATATATTAAGAATATTCCTTTGCTATATATTAAGAATATCTTATTGAAAAATAACGCTTTTTGAATTCCACTTTTTGAACTTGTTGACTTTTATCTTAGTGATTTTTTTTTTTTTTTTCTAAAGAAAATTAATTGAAACATTTTCTTTAGTATCCATTGTCCTCACAATATAATACTGTTTTAGTCCGATATTAATTGTCTATCTTTTGTTCCCTTTCAAATAAGAAAATCCAATCAGTCAGATATCAGTACTTTTCTGTTGTACCACAGCCTTACTACATCACTCTGCGCCAACTCGCCAAAGTGTAAGCGGACGTAACAAAACTGCAAAGATCAAAGCATTGCCGCGGAATAAAGTAGATGGTGCTCGCTGCCGACCCTGAAAGTCAGTTTGTGTCATCGATTCCAATTGTAAACAAACGTGAAAATAAATATTGTATCTTGTAAAATGATGTACTGTTATGTACCTTATTATTTATTAAGAAGGAGTAGGGATCTGTCTCCTCTTAATTTTTTTTCTTTAAAAGAATTCTTAAATGATTGTTTTCTTTTCCTTTCTAATCCTTATTTCATTTCTTTCATGCAAAACAAAAATTTGAAGAAGAGTATATTTTATTTAGGAGAAAACAACTAATTTATTATTTTTCAATGAATTGGTTTAAAATTATTGCCACAATTATTTTTATGATTCATATACTTTTGCGTATCTGAAAACTGCATTTTAAATTTAATTAAATCAATTTAAATGCACTGCAAACGAAAAAAACTAATTCAACTTTATGTACAAAACTAAGTTAGTTCTGCTGTGGCAGTACTGCATGACTACCCTAACTTCCAATGCATTTGATCCCGGAGAAATCGTCGATTGTTACGGCTGTTTTCCCAAAGCTGGCGCCAAGGAGTGATCTAGTAGGGCCGTGGTTTACTTTTTGTAAAATTATTAGAAACTACATGGATGGTTATGCCAATCACCATGTAAATCTCTTAAAACTTGTGTATTTTCACAACACTTTACCATTTTAATGAATTAAACAAGAAAAATTTCATTTTTTAAAATTTTTCACAATAAATTTTTTCTAGAATTTTAATGAAATTTTTCATTTTCACAAGATTTCCCTCAGATATGGTACCAAAATCTTAACTCCCTGAATATTCTAGGTTTTCCACCCCCTCCCCCTAAGACATATGAATCCTGACAGAGTTAGTCTCTTCCAGACTTAAAAAATCCTTCTAAATTTTAAATAAGGTAAAAATTAATTTGAATGACTTACATTATATGGTGTGAAGGCTATTTTTACTAAAGAATTGATTGCTTTTAATATATATTCTTTTCCAAGTTGTCTACCATGTGGAATCTATAAAAAAAGGAATTACACAAAAATAAATAAGAGTCAAACAATTTATTATGTTTATATGCAGATTTTATAAGTTATAAGATTTTTTAAAATTCTTTTAATAAGTAAAAGAATGAGAAATTTCAATAGAAATGTACATAGTTCTAACATGTTTCTTTTAAATAAGATTTACTGTCATTTTTTGCATCTTCTAAACTTAGTGTTCCAAAAAAAAAAAAACATCTGAATTATGATCAAATAGCTAAAAAATATAAGACTGCAGACATGCATATACAAGTGTACATTTTTTTAACACACTCTTTCTACAAATATCATCACAACTTTTATGTGAAAATCAGAGTTCAGTTAATTTTGTTCAACCCAAGAAAAACCAGTTAAACTGGTTTTTTTTTCCAACTCTGGGGAAAAAAGCACAAGCACTTTCAACCCTGGATATTCTAAACACAAACTGCCTATGCAATCCCTGTTGTATTAATAAGAATTTCCACATATAGAAAAAAAAAAAAAAAAAAAAAAAAAAAATCAATAATTTCAGTAATTAATTTAAACATTCATGCAATAAAGGTGTTTAACAATTTTCAACAACTTGCAGCAAAATGCACAAAACTGCTGTTGAAAGGTGAAGAAAAAAGAAAACACCATAAATTGCAGAAAAAAAAAATAATAATAATAATAATAACATTTGTCTCAGGGTTGGCAAAACCCCAGGTTTTTCTAGAAAAACCCAACCCACTTGGGTTTTTCTGGGTTTTTGCGGGGTTTTCTGGGCTTTTGTGCGAATACATTTGCATTGCAATGTTAGATATATATTATTTAGTATGTTAGTTGTAATACACCTACTTATATTAAACTACTAATTAATAATTAATCTAATATTTATCTTAGAAATAAAAATTGGTTTGATTCTAATATTAAAATAGTGTTAATTAGTAAGATTAAGCTATATTTTATTTTAATGTATGCTTATTCAAAATAAATATTCTTAATGACAATAATTGATAAAACAAAAGAATTTAAATTCTTAAGTACAATACATATAATTTAAATTTTTTAGTTCCCCATCATATATAGGTATGGGGAACTTAATTGATCATGAAAATTTTCGACATTTTTTTTTTTTTTTACCTTTTACACGTTTTTACGTGTGACGAATGCCGAAAAGGACAAAATTTGAGTCCGGTAGTATGTTAGTACATTAGACTGTGTACATGATATCTGAATAACAAATTGTCACAGAGAAGTCAGATCAGTTTTAAAATATTACTTTTGACACTGACAAGAACCCTATTCATTTGCATCATTCGAATTAAAAAACTTTGTAAGTTATTAAAAATTTACAGTTTTCTTAACATGGGAGAATAGGGCAAAATTTCACTTAAACGTGCATTAAATGGAAAATTTTTACTGAAAAAATGTGAGACCAGTTTTAAAATGAGTTTTCATGTCGGAATGAACATCAGTAACTAGAAACATGCTACTTTGAAAATTTTGCAAGTTATTGGAAATTTACGAATTTCTTAACATGGCAGAATAGGGCAAATTTTCACATAAATGTCAATTTTGAGGGATATTTTCATCGTAAAGATGTCAGACCACTTTTGAAATATTATTTAGGATACTGGCATGAATATCCTAGAGTATGAATTTTCCAAGAGAATTTTTAAGAGAATGTCCTGTACTAGATATTTATGAAAACATACACATGATGAGGAACTGAGCACAGTGCACTTATGTCAACTAGTTTTAATTATAAAAATAAGTTGCACTGCTTTATCCTTTTTCAAAAGTATTTTCATAGTTGAAACGGTTATAGAAGAAAATTTTATTAGCTTTATAATTATGTTGCTACTAAAATTAAAATAAAGTTATTATAAAGTTTTAGAACAAAACAATTTAATTAGTTAAATATTGATTCTGGACAACATTTATGTCTGCTGTTAAACAAAAATATCGTTCGGTTTTACAGGAAAAAGAAAATTGAACCAATTATAGAAGATAAACTTGCTTTTATTATAACTTATAGCTGTAGTTACTTTTTATGTTTAATATAATACTATTTTCTAGAAAATAAAAATGAGAGTTTTTTCTTAAAAGATAAGGTGTTTTCTATACTTTATAGATGGGATTTGTAAATTATAAATAATTTTTAACAAAAACCCACTTATTTGCAAAAAACCCAGCGGGTTTTTGTTGGTGGGCCCGCCCAGAAAAACCCGGGCGGGTTTTTCTGGGCTGGGCCCAGTTTGCCAACCCTGATTGTCTCTAGATGTAAAAATTAAGTACAAATCTCATGCGGTAAAAAGTGGAGTGAATGAAACAATGCAACATAATACGCTTAAAACAACACTGATAAAGATAGAACCTTAAAGATGGAAAAACCTTGATTGCAGAGTTATTAATAATGTTTACCAAAAAAAAAAAAAAACTAGAGTTAGAAGTTTGTTTTAAATATGTTTAAATTATTTTCAATTTCTGAAATGTTTTTTTGCCATCATTCTGTGAATATGAAAATATATTTGTTTGCACTATTTTAAAACATAAATACAGTAAAGTCTCGTACAATGCGGTGGCAGAGATGACAAATAAATGAAACATTGTTCATATACTCGATTTAGTTTTTGTATAAAGCAGTTGCTTTGATATAAAATTAGTGGTGTTAAAAAATAAAATTGTAATATTCATGAGGCAAACTAGCACCCTCTTGTACGAGACTTTACTGCAGAAAGAAAAAGGTTTATAAAAATATTTTAGACAACAAATCTGTTATCCCTGTGGCAGTGGTGGATCTACAACTCTCGAAGCCTGGGGCGAAAATATCACTAGGGGCCCCTCCTATATTGAGTCCCCTCCCCCTGCACTACTTCACTTAAATGTACTACTATAAAAAGGCACTGAAGTAAATTTTAAGATTGATTTTGAAGCCAAATCCAACAAGAAGGGCAGGGTATTGGTCAAGCTTTCCCTTTCTTATTCAGGCTTTGCATAAATGAGTTTTCTTGGTTTTGGAATTGTCGCTCTATGGTCACATTTTGTACAGGCTCTTTAAACAGAAACCTACGGCTTAAAAGGCAATTGCAGGGAATGTTTCAGATTAAAAAATAATTGCACGACAGCTTCACCAGATATATTGTACTTAAAGGATAGGTTTCTTTGCAGGCCCCCTCATGACCAGATATGGGGCGAACCGCTCCCTCTGCCCCACCCTTGGTATGCCACTGCCCTGTGGGTGATTTCAGCCATAGCTGATGACATGGCAACAGATTGTCCACCACTTTTATCTATAACATTTCTACAAACCCAAAACATTTTTTTTTTTTTTTTTTTTTTTTTTTAACAGATACAACAGCAAATGCTGGTTAATACAATAGCAAATTTGCACAAATTGTGGAATTTGACACATGGGTTCATGCTGCAATGGGCACTGGTATATTCCCATTTCACATTCTATCTGTCAGAAACATATTTAACAAACATAAGAGCTTTAATTCTATTTACCTTGATAATCCTCATGTCACGAAAAATGTTTCGCTGCTGGGCTTGGGGTTTCCTCAGATGTATCTGTGATTCTGAGATTTTTGTTTCTTTTACAGCTCTGAGTGTTTATTTTGTTCTGTTACAGAACAGTATTTATTTTGCTAGTGTTATGATCTGCACTAACAAAAATTAATCAAGAAAAAAAAATTGACTTTAACAATACTAAAAAAAAAAAAAAAAAAAAAAAAAAAAAAATAGCAATTACATTAACAACAGTTACACACTAAATTGTGAAGCCTCCGACTGTTTGTAACGACAGTGATCCTGCCTTCATAGACACCAGATGGAGCCTAATGCTCAATTCAAGTTGTAAAGGGAGAAAAAAAGTGTCCCAGAGTAAGAACCACAGATACACCAGAAGAAACACCAGGCCCAGTGGTGGAAGGTTCTTCATGAAGATAATCAAGATAATAAATTAAAGTTATTACTTTTCTCCATTAAATTTGAATTTAAACATAAAGGATTTAAAAAATTTTGCTTGATATAATTTAATAAAATTGAAATTTTAAATAGGAGGGGGGGGGGGGAGTCAGGTTTTCGCTTAGAGTATCTCTCTATTTTTGCACAAACTGGGACCTACAATTTAAAAAGACTTCTAAACAACTACAAACATCTATGCCTTTGTGCCAAGATTCGAATGCAGCACCGGAAAACAGATGGCCTGAGCACTAGCCATTTAATTACCAGATGGTCAAAGGAATATGGACAAACTAAATGATTATATGATGATTTGAATTTTAAATTATCATTGCATATTGTAAAATAAATTATGCATCGAGTATTAGAAAAATTAAAACTTTTTTAAATTTACATTTTTTTAGAGGGGGGGAATGAAATTGTAAAGTGGGTACATAAAGGTTAAAAGAGTAATTGTTTAATTTAATGGAAATCAAAATAAACAGATTCCTGTAAAATATGGAAAGTTTTACTATGCTACTTTAATATCTTGCAATGTTTATTTTTAAATTATTAGATTTATCATTTAAAAATTAAATGATCACAACACTTTGCCAGTTCTTAATGAAATAAGCTGGCACAGTTATAAATAAGACATGTAAAAATGTTTCTTTTTTTAAACTCATGAATAAGATTAAAGTTGCCACATCAAAAAGCATTGTTTGTTATTTATTTAAGAACAAGCCCTTTATCTTTAAAAACATTTTTAATTAATAATATTTTACAGATATAAGAAATAAACTAATAAACATGCAAAGAAAAATATAAGCAATTCTATAATTTACTATGAAAATAAATAAAAAATATATTAGCTTACAGTAATTTTATACCACGCATTATGATCATTGTTCTGATGAGGTCTGTCATTATACTTCATATCTATTAAAAGAATAAAAGATTCAAATAAAAATAAAATACTTAACAATTATAATTTTAAATTTTATACATTAAAATTTCTACAAAGTATAACAGAAATAAATTTAACACTCAATATGTTATTTAAAATTTAAAAGTGATTAACTCAATGTGATATTAAGTTTTATTAAGTGATTAACTCAATATGTTGTCAAAGGAAAGGAAACAAAAAATGAGATGTATACAAAATAAAAAATTCAAGTGGTAGCATGAGAATGTACTTTTGCATGCACACACTTACACACACATTATTATTATTATTATTTCATATATTTTCTGCAGATAAATTCCTCATTGCTAAAATATGTATTTCTGTTTCTTTAGAGATTCTTAAATCTCACAAAGTAAGTTTTAAATGAATATTGACATTTATGTTGTGGTTGGAGAAAGATTGTGAATTGGAAGGCTTTCGTAAATCTGAAAAGATGGCACCTACGAATTGTCAAAAATTAGCATTTTTAATTCGAATTTTCAGAAATATTAGAAAAATGGGAGAAATACACATTAAAACGTAAAAACGGGAGAGTTGGCAGCACTGCAGCTATCAACAGCCAATTCACAGTACAAACTGTATCAGAGCATTATTAACATACAGTAATCGATTGCAATCCAAAGAGGCTCAGAACTCTTTCAGCAGCAATGAAAGCATTGGCGAAACTCAACTGAGACTCACTCATTTGGCGAAAAGCAACTTCCTTAATACCTGTGTAGAAAAATGTGGAAAATTTCAGAAACTCGCAAGCCAATAAAGTTAGAGCTTCTATATTTGCTATATCAATAATAAGGATTTTTTCACCAAGGAGCAAAAAAGTCGCCAAATTTAGCATCAAATCCATTACCGGCCTTAATGAGGCTTTTTAACGAGTTTTTAAGCTATTTTAATGTGTAAACAAATTAGAAATACAGAACATTAATATTTTATAACCTGACTAAGCCTTGTTGAATGAATTTACATAAAAATAACTACAATTATTTACAAACTCTGGAAAAATAGCATCAAGCTGTTAAAAACATTAAACAAGCTTTAATATATACATTATAATTTAAACTTATAACAAATATCTTATGACTAACTAGCTGGCTTTGCCCACTTTATTGGTCACAATTTTTTAATAAATCATTTTTATAAGTAGTATAGAGTTTTTAATTCATATATTTATTAATGAGCTTCGAAAATATGAACAGATACATATTTTTTAAATAATTTATTCATTGTTTTACGACATAAACTCTTGGAATAGCAATAGTCTTAAAAAATATACACTGATGGAAAAAAAAATCCCAACACCAGGAAGGAGCTGTGCTAGATAAACGAAATTTGGTAGGCATGTTTATACATCTGAAAGATAACGTCGATTCAAATTTTGAGCTACGCGCATAAGTGTGGCTCTAGTAGCGACACTATGAACATGCAAATGAGGTTTGCTTTAAATAAGCACTGTAAGGTCAAGGATGCCTCTAAGAAGACGAAGAAGCCATTATCAACAGCTCACTGAGTTTGAACGAGGTCGTGTAGTAGGGCTACGAGAAGGTGGGTTTTCTTTCCGCGATATTGCAGAGACTTGGCAGGAATGTATCCACTGTGCATGAGTGTTAGCAGCAGTGGTCAAGGGAAGGTACTGCCTCAAGAAGACCGCCGTGTTCGGCGTATGGCTGTGGCTAATCGTACTGCGTCTGCAGCTGAAATTCGAACTGCAGTTGGCACCACAGTGACACAACGAACTGTTACAAATCGGTTACTTCAAGGACAGCTCCGAGTCAGACGCCCTGTAGCGTGCATTCCACTGACTCCAAACCACTGCCATTTGCGACGTGAGTAGTGTCAAGCTAGAGCTCATTGGAGGACGGAGTGGAGATCTGTTGTGTTTTCTGATGAAAGCCGGTTCTGCCTTGGTCGCAGTGATAACCGTGTGTTGGTTAGAAGGAGGCCAGGTGAACGCCTGCTAGTGACCTGTCTGTGGCCTAGACACACAGGGCCTACTCCTGGCGTTATGGTTTGGGGAGCAATTTCGTATGACAGTAGGAGCACTCTCGTGGTCATCCCACGCACCGTGACTGCAAATTTGTACGTCAGTCTAGTGATACAACCTGTTGTGCTGCCATTCATGAACAGCGTTCAAGGGGGTGTTTTCCAACAGGATAATGCTCGCCCTCATACCACTGTTGTAACCCAACATGCTCTACAGAGTGTCGACATGTTGCCCTGGCCTGCTAGATCACCAGATCTTTCTCCAATCGAGCACGTATGAGACATCATTGGATGACAACTCCAGCGTCATCCACAACCAGCATTAACCGTCCCTGCATTGACCGCCCAAGTGCAACAGGCATGGAACTCCATCCCACAAACTAATATCCGACACAATGCATGCACGTTTGCATGCTTGCATTCAAAATTATGGCGGTTACACTGGTTAATAATGTACCAACATTTCACATTTGAAATGGCTCTAACTGTAATCTTGAAACTTTAATCAATTAAATATGTTACCTAGACAAATGTATTGCTGAAATTTCATTACTGTACAATAATTTTTTCTTGGTGTTGGGTTTTTTTTTTCCATCAGTGTATAAAAAATACTATTTCTACCAGTAATAAAATTTTTAAAATTAATAACCTTCCTTTTTATTCAGTTTTCAAATTTAATTAATGACTAAAAAAGAAAGAAATCATGGACACGCACACACACAAAATCATTCAGTAAGTCTCTAACAATTACACCAAAGTCAATGCAAAACAAAATAGAGTAATACATTAATTAGATTTTATTAATTGGAAACTTATTTTTAAAAAATTAAATTTCATCACCACATAGTAAACTGTTTCAGTTAATGTTATTGTACAAATAATTTGAGCCCATAGGTCACAATGATAAAGAATTTTTCATTGTGTGTCAGTAAAAATCAGTAAATGTTAGATTTACCAAAATCTATGCAGTTTGAGCAACGGTGACCTCCTATAACATACATATAAATTTTCAAGCTCAATCGAATAAGGCATTTAAATGCCATCACCCTTTACATAATTTGAGCCCATAGATCGTAATAAGTTTTTCATTATATACCACTAAAAAAACTATAAGTCCTAAATTCACCAAAATATATACAGTTAATGCTACAGTGAACATTAACATATGTACCAACTTTCAGCTCAATTGATCAAAGCATTTAGAAGTTACCTAGTTCACTACATGCATACACATACACACATTACTGTAAAAATAGCTAAAATGAATTCAAGAGACCTCAAAATACATAAATACACCAAAATCCCAAAGACAGATTTTTTCATGATACAATACTTTCCTTACATATGCATATTTAAGCAGTAAAAAGTTTCTGAATAGACAATTGGTTAGTTTTATGTATGAGGAGGAAAAGTAAAAATCTTTTTAGTTAATCCTCTTTTAAAACTCATAAAAATTAACACATTATAAACAACCATTGAAAGAGCAGTAATTGCATCACCTCCTTTTTTATTTCCTCTTCTCTTCCCTCTGTTGTTTCGATGATATGGCAGACTGCAAAATAAGTATTAAATATTTTAAGCACATATTAAGTTACATATAAGTCAGATTAACAAAAAAAAAAAAAAAAAAAAAAAAAATACAGAGACAAAGCAAAAAATAAAGCTAAATGCATATATAAATAAAATTAATTATGTTAGTACTATTATAAAAGTACAGACATCAAAGAAAAAAAAGAAGAAAAAAAGCCGCCACTCTCTGACTAATTTTGTCATAAGTTAGTGCAGAAAACATGCAGCTCAGCTGGTGCCGACCAATTAGTCATAACGCTTAGTTTATAATGGTATAGTTATATTTTTCTTATGGGGTTATCTACATCTTAAAACTAGCATCAACTTCATTTTATTAAATACCAACCACCATTTTCGACAATTTTTTGGGGTTATTTGGATCAAATCAGCCCAGAAAATGGCACAGTTTATATTTCTCCATTTTTCATAGAGTTACAATTTAACAAAATATGGGGATCCTAATGTTAAGTGACAAACATTAACCCTTTCAGGGGCGGTGGCTAGAGGGTCTATCCACCTACTTTAGAAATTTTTCTCTAAGTGTGCAGTGGCTACTTTTTTTATCTACTTTTATGAAAAGTTAATGTGTACTTCTAAAATTGAAATAGAGATGGCAGAACTACAGTAACTTTAAGCAGGATGTGCCTGTGACTTTTTTAAATGGACAGGTTGCGGGAAAATTTTTTGAAGTTGTTTTTATATATTTTTATGAAAAATATTTTTTTATTCAAAAGTATTTGTTAGTGTAAATATACTGTAATGCACCTTTTAAATACAACAGATTTACATATTATCTTAGATCATTAATTTTAGTTTGATTTTTAGGAGCATCTTTTAGGTGGATAGACACAGTGGCTAGAACGCCTAGCCACCACCCACAAAAAAATCCCCACATGCTGAATTTTTTTCTTCATCAAATATGACTTGTAGGGGATGTTTACTTTATGATGTATATATATTTAAAAGGAAATTCAATCATTTTTACTTAGTGCCCCTGAAAGGGTTAATTCATATCTTCCCGAAAAATTAATATATTTAAATTTCACTTTTTTTATACATTAGAATGAAGTGATTCAAACATATTCCATTCATACTTTTGATTCAAAAATTTTTTTTTGAAATATGAAAATTACTAATTCATATTTAAAAAAATTATTAATTATGACCCATGCATATTAATTTCTGCAAATGGGCCATTCTCCTGTTATGCACGGGACATTTGCAGATTTTTGAAGCATATAAAAATAGTAAAATAAGATGCATATTAATTTCTTTTTGCAGTTGCATTCAACAGCAGAGCTGATTCTCAATTTTTAGGTAGAAAACTAAACAACAATTATAGTTTAAATACTTAAAGGTGATTCAATTCACTTGTTATGCACGGGACTCAGAAAAAAAAATAAATTCCACTTTGACTTCTATATGTCATGAACACTGTGAAGTTAGAACTTGTTTACTGCCATTATATTTTTTTCCTAACAGCTAAGTAGTAACTGTAACCAATTATGTAAAATATTTTCCCAAAACATTATTCAATCAAATTAAAAATTTATTTAATTTGTGTTATGCACAGGACACAGCTAATGTTATGTACGGGACATGTCTGAATTTTGTTCCACCTGAGCAGAAGAATCTTAAAAATTAATATGGTAATTACACTCCTATTACACAAAAATGACTATAAATTACATTATAGAATCCAGGTAGGATTTGAAGGATAAAAGTTATTTTATTTTTATTTTTTTAATAATCTAGCCATCACATAATTTATGATATTTACTATATACATAACACGGAATATTATGAACAGGAAATTGGCAACACCAATTCATTGTTTTCATGAAACAGGTGGTAAATTTGGTGACTTGAATATCAAACTTGTAAAAGAAATAAAACTAAAGGACATTTGGAAATTTTATTTATTGTTTTAAACAAAGGTAAGTGATTCTTTTTTTACTTTTATTATTATTTAATTTTAAATTTATAAGTATATTATTTACTGAGCATTTTATTGTTTACATTAAATCTGCTGCAAGAGCTTACTATAAAATTTAAAAGACTTTCCACTGGAAATACTTTGCAACAGCCCACGGAAAATGTGTGGTGGATGGTATTGGTGGCAAGGCAAAATGTATAGTACAGGGTTTAAACTGCCATTAGTTTTTTTAGCATTTTGCTAAAAGGTATCATATTTTGCTAAAACAAGTCGGTCAGAATTTTGCTAAAAAGCTAAAACTGGATAACTGTATAAAATATCTCTATATAATAATTCAGATTTTTTTTTTTTTTTTTTTTTTTTTGTAATATTTGCAGGCAAAAACTACGAAAGGACTGAAATTTTTAGGAATCCTTATTCATATAGTAATTTGGATTTATTTTTAATTTTCAATGATTGAATTTAAATGCAAAAATATTTAAAAGTATGTTAGAATTCAGAATTTGCTTCATAGAAGCATTTTTAGCACTAGTATTTCACGATTATCTACCACTACACTTTACTTGAATTTTAAATTGCTTTTTCATTTTACACATATGATATGAATACCTCTTTTTCTATTGATAAAACCAAAACATAGTTTCCCCGATTCATATTTTTAAAGTCACAAATATGGATGCTTGTTTAAAATCATCAATGAACAAAAGGAATAGAAAACAAAACTGAGGATAACAAAGCTAAGTAAAAGAAATCAATGGTATCCAAAGAATTAACTTTCGAAATAGCTAAAATAGTGCTTGTCTATTTTCGCTAAAATGCTAAAGTACTTTTTTTGCCAGGTTAAACCCTGGTATAGTACGAAATGCTGTGATGTCCAAAAAACCAACTATCCCAATTATACAGTCAGCAGAAGATTTTGCAAATGTTGTTAGAAAGGCTATGCCATCTACAACAGTCATGCTATTTTTAGATAAAGACATAAATAGAAATAAGTGTGTGGTGCAATGCAAAGGCAATACCAGGAATTTCCAAAATGCACGACATTAAATGTTCACCTTCTTCTGGTTTAGAATTTTTTGCAAATGCTCTAACACCTATGCAACAAAATATTGATGCCATTTCAAACAACACATTTGTAAATGTTTCAGTAGGAAATTTTGTAGTAGTGAAGTATGATGAATGTTTATTTGCGGGAGAAATTACACAAACTATAGGTGAAGATATCGAAGTTTCTGCCATGGAAAAATCTGGAAATGGCCTAAAAGAGAAGATAAAGTGTTCTACAATATCAGTGAAGCCATTAAATTAATTTGGCCACCTACAGTTATCAATGCTTGTGGAGTTTCTGACTTTCCTGATTTTTAGACAAATCTGTGTTATGCACGGGACGTGAAAAGATTCTTAAAATTTCACTCAATTTTAAACTTTCAGAAAATTGTTTTATAGTATAAATAAGTTGATACTACGAAAAACAAAGTAAATTTATAACAGTTTCAGTGAAAAAATAAATGTGAAAAATAAAAAAGATCATTTTTTTGTGTTTTGCACGGGACATTCAATTTTTGTTCAAATAAATTGTCCTTTCTCGAAAAAAATTATTGTGATGCTTTATTTTTTGGTTCCATTATTAAATAAGAAGGTTATGTAGATATATTAAAAAAAAAAAAAAAAAAAAAGGAATAGAATTAAACAATATATTTCTAATTAAATGAAAATGTTTAAATGTGTTGATTGTAATGAGAAAATTAAAAAAATTATAACGCTGACTTTCAGGTATTGATATCACATAAAAAATTCATCTTAAACAAATATTTTATCTCATTTCCTAAGGTTTAACTTATATATTTTAATAAAGTACCATTAAAAAATATATATAAATAAAAAAAAAAAAATGGGCTTCAGAGGGCTTACAGTGGAGAATGGCTCAAATGAATAGAACAGGCATCATCAGAAATATGGGTTTCCCAATGGGCTCTTCCCACGTGAAGTCAGAGGTCACATGATAGAGGAAAAACAAATAGCAGACTAAGTCTGTTTATCTATAGCGATTGCTGAAATAACACATTTTCTATTCTTATTTTTGATCAATCGTATTTAATCTGTGTTATTTTTTTCATACATCATCATCTTTTGTTTGCTGTATACATTTACAATCATCATTTAGTTTATATTTGTTATTGATGTTCATGAAGAACATGTTAAATACTCTGATTTTTGGTACTTAAATCAGTGACAGTGCAACATCGTACTGCATAAATCCATTTAGACGAGTAACTAGAGATGGGAATGGTCCGAAAAAAAACCGGAAACTTTGGGAAAAAAAACCAGTTTTTTTCGGGTTTTTTCCGAAGGGGTTTATTTCCGCCCGGAAAATTGAAAATTTTAAAATTTAATTTTATTTAAATAACGTATTTAGAAATTTATAATATTTACATTTCGATGCTTTTTTCTTGAAATATTTTTTCATGTTCAGTCTCTTACATGAAAACATTGATTTTTTTAATGTTTACATTTCAAAAATAAAGTTTTAACCATGTAATCAAATAGTAATCCTGAAATATTTAAGCATTATAATGACACCCTTCCCATCACATTCATTTGAAATTACTTATATTCTTTTCAAGTTCCTTTATACTTCAGTCTTTTTTCTTGAATATATATCCTTAGACTTGTTTAACTGTAATATTTTAATGTGTGTGGATATATATTATACACATATATACATAAATGCATGTAACAGAGAAAAAAAAAAAAAAAAAAACTAAGCAACTACTTTTTGTTAAAAAATGTGTTTCACAATTTATAAAAATTATAGGTGGAACCTACTTGATTTATGTCCTTTACATCTGAGTCAATAAGTTTTACATTATGACAGGATGGCTACTAGTCAGGGAAAGTCATGGAATAGTCAGGAAATTTCATGTAAAGTCAGGGAATTTTGACAAATTTTGTGGAAATAAGCCATATAATATTGAATAAAAACTTTATAACTTAATAAAACCTCTAAATTGCTAATCTGTTCGTTAATTTTATGAAATAAACAGCATAAGTCAGGAGATATGCTGAAAAATAGTCTTTAAAAAGTCTGTGAATTTGGAAAATTTCTAATGTTAGCCATCCTTTATATAAATAATAATAATAATAAATCAATAATAAAATGTTATTTTAAATTTCTGAAGTTCAATTAACTTTAAATTAAACTTTTATTTTACCTTTGTGATTGATTTCATTTTAAGTGAAAAATCTGGATTAGAGTCCAGCGTCAGGTCCAGTAAACCGATTTTACCCGAGCTTGACCTGCAATCAGGTTTGGGTCTGGTTGATTAAATTTTTTCTCTTGCATGTTAGGTTCGGTTCAGGTTAACTGATTAATTTTTCTTATGGGTTAGGGTGATGGATTAGGGTTTGGATTAGGTTCACTGAATTTTTTTCCTGCTGGTAAGTTTTCAGTGAGTCGGGTTGACTTAAGAACATCTTTCAAAAAATTTTATCATAATAAACAGGAATTTGTTTGTTATAATTATAAACATGCTATATATTCCCATGATTAAATTATACGTGTACACAAATTATTGCATACATATCGCAGAAAGGCAATAAACAAAGAGAAATCATATATATATGTATATATACTAAACTTAAAGCATATTTTTGTACTCTTGAAGAACACAACACACGTAAATGGTTAAAAATTATTAATCTCTTTTTCAGATTTTTAAATTTTTAACTTAGTGTATCAGTAAATCCATTTTAATTTTTTTTTTTTTTTAATTATTTACTATCTCTGTGTCAATGAAAATTTTTTTTATTTTATAACTTTAAAAAGTTTTGCATTATTTTCATATGAATCATTAAATTTTATTTAATTTTTGGGTTTCGGATATAAAGAAATCAAGTTCAAGTCTATATATATTGTTACGAAATTGTAAATAATTGTGTTTATTTTTGTATAAATTCTTTCAAAGAGGCTTAGTAAATTGATAAAGTGCGAATTTTGTGCATTTCTAGTCGTTTTAGCGTTGAAATAGCCTTATTTTCCCTTAAAAACACATTAAAAAGCCCCAGTAATGCAGGTAATGGATTTGGCGCCAAATTTGGCGACTTTTTCCCACCTAGGCGATTTTTTTTTGGCGACCTTGGCGAGAAAATCCTTATATGGGATATACCAAATATGGAAGCTGTAAGTTGATTGGTTGACCACTTTCTAGAGTTTTCTCGAAAAATCTGGGTTCCATGGAACAGCATATAAGGAGCGCTTCCTCGCCAAGGCAGTCAAGTTCAGTTCAGATCTCAGCCAGCTTCGCTAGTGCTTGCATTGCTCTTGAGCCTCTTAGAGAGAGACTTGCTTCAAGTGTTATTGCTATACAGTTTGTACTGTGGATTTGCTATTGACAGCTGTTGTTTAAGCTGTGGTTACTGCTTGAATTGAAGCTGATAATTGGTTTATTGACCTGTATTTTTCTGGAACTTTCTGTGAATAAATTACTGAATTTTTGTAAGTTTGGCCTTTCATTCCCGGACAACTCACGAACCCTCAAGTACGCAACATTTCTGGTGTCAGGAGCGGGGTTGTCTGTGAATGGTTATAACTAGAGCTATGGAGGAACAGATGAAGAAACTTCTAGAAAGCTTAGCTACCCAGATGAATGAAATGAAAGAAGGGCAAAGAGAAATGAAGGAAGGGCAAAGAGAAATGAAGGAAGGACAAAGAGAAATGAAGGAAGGACAAAGAGAGATGAAAGATAGCCTGAGTCAAGAGATGAATGAAATGAAAGCCGGACAGAAAGAATTGAAAGACGGCTTGACTGAAGAAATGAAGGAAATGAAAGACACTATGGGTGAAGTTCAGGAAGAAATTAAATCTAATCAAGATGAGATGAAGAGAGAGCTTTCAACGGTGAAAGAATCAATCGAAAGTAAATTATCGGATATGGGAAGCAGAATAGATGGAATAGAAGAGAAAGTTTTGAAAATAGAAGGAAGTTTTGAAGAGAAAGCTATGAAGATAGAAGAAAATGTTATGAAGGTTGAAGAGAGTGTTACGAAAATAGAACGGAGTTTCGAGGAGAAAGTTAAAGAAAACTTTGATCAAGAGCTGAAAGGAAGGTTTTCAGAGATAGAATGTAAACTGAAGAGAATAGAAGAAGATCTGGAGAGAAAAGTGGAAGAAAAGTTAGAATCCCTGCCCCAGGAAACTGAAAAGAAAGAGAGAAGAATCCAGAATCAGGAATTTATTAAGCTATCCACCTACGACGGCAGTTCTTCCTGGCATGTATATAAGACGCAGTTTTCCATCGTAGCTGAAGCTAACGGCTGGGACTCTGTTGCAAAGACGGCTCATCTGGTAGGGTCGTTGCGGGGCGACGCCGCAGAGATTCTGGAGACCCTTTCGAAGGAACAGCGACATGACTTCGAAGCTTTAACCAGAGCACTAGAGCTACGTTTTGGAGCGAAATGGTCCAAAGAATATAGTAGACTCCAGCTAAGGTCCCGTCGTCAGAGACCAGGGGAAAGCTTACAAGAACTGGCATCAAACATCCAGAGGCTTTCACATTTGGCTTTCTCAGACTGTCATCCTGAAACACGCAATGATCTGGCTCTAGAATATTTCATTGATGCTGTCGGAGATCCAGATATTCAAAAAGCCCTCAGACTCTCCGGCGTGAAGGATGTGGAGTCAGCCTTGGTGTATGCCCTAAAGCTCGAGACAGCCCAACAAGCCTCCTATAAACATCGCCAGAACAGCACAGCAGACAAAGTGAACGGCTCTCAAGATGATCTTAAAGAGATTCAGGAAATGATTGCAGAAATTAATAGAAGATTACGCATTCTTGAGAGTAGGAAAGAAGGGAAGGCTCCAACAACTAAATGCTGGGGCTGTGGAAAAGACGGGCATATCAAACGAAGCTGCCCAGTAAGAACACCTAGAGACGCAACCAAGAATGTCTCTGAAGTATGCCACCCAGAAGGAGCTCTTCGGGAAAATCCGGATGCCTTCCTGCGGAAGCCTCCATCTGAAGATCATAAATACAGCTGTAAAGCCGATGATAGACCCCAAAGAATACAGCCAGTTGCTCGCCAAGTTACTGTCGCAACACCATCAGAACAAGATCCCAATCCATGGAGTGACGAAGAACTTAGACAAGCCCAGTTGGAAGATCCTGACATAAAGCCAATATTACAGCTGAAGGAGACGACCAGCAACAGACCTATCTGGCAGGACATTTCCAGATTTAGTCCCATTACGAAAAGTTACTGGGCACTTTGGGACTCTCTTCATATCAGAAACGGCGTATTATACAGAAAGCGCGAATCTGATGACGGGAAAAGCTTCAGATGGCAGGTTGTATTACCAAGATCAAGAATTCCAGATGTTTTAGAACAACTGCATAGTAGCTCTACCGGAGGCCATTTTGGGGTAATGAAGACTCTGCAGAAAGTTCGGGAACGCTTCTACTGGTGCAAGGCAAAGGAGGATGTGGAGAAATGGTGTAAATCCTGCGATGCTTGTGCGGCCCGCAGAAACGAAGTTGAGGAAGACTGCAACGGTATAACGTGGGAGCACCATTTGAACGGGTTGCACTCGACATCTTGGGTCCTTTGCCACGAACCTCCAGTGGAAATAAATACATCCTCGTCGTGATGGACTATTTCACCAATTGGCCTGAGGCATATCCCATTCCCAATCAAGAGGCATGCACAGTCGCAGAAGTCCTAGTGCAGCAATGGGTGTCAAGGTACGACACGCCCCTACAACTTCATACCGACCAAGGTAGGAACTTTACCTCTGATGTTTTCAAAGGACTGTGTGAACTACTCGGCATAGACAAAACCCGGACAACACCCTTACATCCCCAGTCGTACGGCATGGTCGAGAGGTTCTATCGTACCATCCTGAATAACCTCTCCCTTCTAGTATCAAGGAACCAGCAAGATTGGGACTTGAAGTTGCCATTGTTCCTGCTGGCTTATCGAAGTGCTGTCCATGAAACCACCGGCTATACTCCAGCCCAGATGCTGTTTGGACGTGAACTTCGTCTCCCTTGTGATCTCCTGTTTAGTTGTCCACCCGATGCGCCTTCATCGCCCGAGGAGTACACCAAGATCTCCAGGCACGATTTGAGGACGTACACAACTTTGCTCGGGAGCGGATTAACATGGCAACGGAGAAAATGAAGACAAGGTACGATCTAAAGGCTACACAACATGAGTTCCAGGAAGGAGAGAAGGTCTGGTTGTGGAATCTTGTTCGACGCAAAGGACTCTCTCCCAAGTTACAGTGCAACTGGGATGGACCATACACAGTCTTAAAAAGGCTGAATGATGTAGTGTTGCGGATCACTAAAACACCTTCGTCAAAACCGAAGGTGGTGCACTATAATAGGCTAGCCAAGTACCACAAGTAACGGTAATATTAAAATTAAAAATGTAAATACTGGTAAAATTTGCGCATGCGTAATGTAAATATTTGTATATAAATATTTGTACATAAATATTTGAACATATTTGTGAATTTTGTAAATATTTCTCACTTGATTTGTATTTGTATTTTATCGTTATATGCAACTTAGTTTTTGTGTTTTAGATTGTGTAAATTTGTTTAGTTTCGCCTCTTGACCAAGGGTTGCACTGCCCGGGACGTGCAGTCCTTGGGAGGGGGGCAGTGTTACGAAATTGTAAATAATTGTGTTTATTTTTGTATAAATTCTTTCAAAGAGGCTTAGTAAGTTGATAAAGTGCTAATTTTGTAAGTTTGGCCTTTCATTCCCGGACAACTCACGAACCCTCAAGTACGCAACATTTCTTGGCACCCAGAAGGTGGAATCGAACCACTCTGCCTCTCGGCAGCTACGGGTTTGAAGCCCGCACACCGGACCACCGATGGTCATCTAGGCAGCTAAGCTTTCTATTTTCTCTTGTGCTACCTTCATTTTTCTTTGCCCTTGGCGTAGTCGGCAGGATTTCAGTCAGCTTCGCTAGTGCTTGCATTGCTCTTGAGCCTCTTAGAGAGAGACTTGCTTCAAGTGTTATTGCTATACAGTTTGTACTGTGGATTTGCTATTGACAGCTGTTGTTTAAGCTGTGGTTACTGCTTGAATTGAAGCTGATAATTGGTTTATTGACCTGTATTTTTCTGGAACTTTCTGTGAATAAATTACTGAATTTTTGTAAGTTTGGCCTTTCATTCCCGGACAACTCACGAACCCTCAAGTACGCAACAATATATATAAATTGTCGGTTTGATTCTAATCTAAATTCATTGTATTAATGCTGCTAGGAGAAGAACATTCCATAGGAATGCACACTCTATGCAGAATTAATGTTTGAATGATAATTTGACTAGTTTTTGGTGTTTTGTACAAGGAAAGGTACTGGCATTTATGAAACAGAAAGGCTCATTTTTTAATAGTAAAAGCTTTTTGTAAGTTTCTGTTAAGAAAAGAAGAATATGGATTGCAAGTATTTGTAAATATTTAACACTTTATATTGTCTAAGATATTATAACTGTTAAGAAACCCTATTTTTATTTGTAAAAATTCAATTTTTACAATTTTTTCCAATTTTTCCAGAAAAAAACTGAAAAAAAAAAAAAAAAACTGTTTTTTTTCCACCGCCTCAAAATTTCTGGAAATTTTACATCTCTACGAGTAACTAAGTTAATTAACTTGTTGTAACACCTTTATGCAATTAAATTAAATGAAAAGATTTTAAAATTTCAAATTAATCCATAAACATTCCACAAGAACAAGCTATTATTTATTGCTAGATCAGTTAATGTTATAGTTACACTACAACATACTAAAATCAATTCTTACATTTCAAAATAAATAAACACAAAGTGTTTTTAAAAAATTATTAAATTTACAAATACAACTATTCTACTATTTACAAATGCACAATATTACTTTTATTTTATTTTATATTAAATATTAACATTTTTGTTCTTAAGAACAATATTTAATTGAATTCGATTATTCGTTTTCCTCTATCACGTGATTGAGCAGACGAAACTGGGAAGAGTCCATTTAGAATTCATTCCTATCATTACTTTTCGAGTTATAGTGATATTTCAATTTTTATTGCTCTTAGGAGGGCTGTCACTTATTATCATTTGTGTCATCTATAACCTTCTATACACATGATTTAAAACAGTTATTTCATATTTAAAATTGCCATACTTCTTTTCCAGTTATTATCTGAATGGATATAATACTTTTCTGTGATATCTTAATGGAATTTATATATATATATATATATATATATATATATAGGGATTTGCTCTTAATGCATTTTCACTTATATCTCTATCAAGAATTAATTTAAAAAATATAAACTTTTTTCTGAACTGCCTTGACCTCAGGAATTTGAATATGAAGCCAAAGATTGGTGTTACTATTTAAAAAAGTGAAATTGATGCAAGTTTTAATATGTAGATGATCTCCTAAGCAAAATTTAACTATTTCATTAATAATTAGATGCTATTACTAATTGATTGGCACCAACCGCATATTTCTATGTTAACTTGCAAAATTAGTCAGAGAGCAGCGATATATATAAACATATACACACTAAGTGACAAAAAAAAAAAAAGCTGCACTGCAGAAAAAATGACTTATACCTTTTTTATTTGTAATAACTTTAAAATTAATGTTTGAAACAAATAGAACTGTCTTGTTTGCATAATACCTAAGGGATGAAATGATACCTACGTACATTTTCGATTTAATAATTCGCTTTATTGAACTCTACAAGGTACTTTTTAAAAATCTGCATAAAACTTTCTTTTTGAACATAATGCAATAACCATACAATTTGTATTCTATTATGATTTATTATATGAAATAAACAAGTTATATTTTAATATATGAAATAAAGCTATTTTTTTTAAAGATCTAAGCTATTTTTTAGTAAAAATATGTATTCTGTATTGGGTTAATTCCATCTTTATATGGAATTAGTGTTTTAATGCGCAATGGCATAGTTTTATACAATGTTTTAATATAAATCTCAAAAATTTCAATGTGCCAAATATCACAAATAATTTTTCTAGTTCTGGCAGAGTTATAGGCTGCAAATTTCGAATACTCTCCTCTCTCCCCCACCTTTTTATGGACGAAACATTTTCGAGCAGATCGCAATTAGGACTATTTCCATGTCTGGTAAAGAAGAAATTCTACTATATCCTTCGTGGGATTTAACTTATGTCTTATAGTGAAAAAAGTTATGATTATTTACAGAATTACAGGTTATCATAGGAATGGATAGGAAAATTTGACAATTTGAAGTGAATAAACTTACCACAGATGCCGTGTAGTAAGGTGCATTATCATCTTGAAATGTTGTTTGCGGAAATGTCCAAGATACCTCCAAAATAGTCGGTCAGGAACCACTTTTATGAAGATTATGTTTTATTACGAGTTAATTGATCCCTTGAGCATAAAAATTTGCCCGACTGTTTGAAAAGTTATGCACCTCTGTACCATAATGTACGGAGAATGTGTCACAGTTTTAAAAGTGTGATTTTCATTAAAAGTGCGATTTTCATCATATTTTTGTTGTGAGATCTGCTTGTTTTCTTCAGCTCAAAATAAGTTCAATTTGACTCATCAAAGAGAACCAGCTCAGCCCAATAATTAACTAATCATTTTTTAATTTTTTTAGCCTACTGAGGTCTTGCTTTCATATGATATTTCTCTTCACTAATAATTGAATTTTTTCAAATTTTCTGTCATTTAAACCTGCTTTGTTTAATAGTTGCTTTACTGTAGTTAAAGAAATTATGTTGCTAAACACTTTTTCTGAATCTCTTTTATGTTCTAAATGTAATACAAACCGATTTTATAAGCAATGGCTTTTTAACTTAGTCATCTAAGTTGGATGAGGAACATGGTCGCCTAAAATCAAATTTCCAGTTCAAACGGCCAAAAATTTTATATCTTGCTAAAAACCCTTTTACCAATATTTTGTTAACATTTAATTATTTTGCTATTATTAAAATATATTTTGATTTTCATTCAAAAATTTATACTTTTTGTGGCATCGTTAACTGCCTTATTCTTACCATTTTTAAAATGATTTCTAAAATTACAATTTTCCTGACAACTGCATTTTGTTTTTAACACTGGACTCAATGCCAAAGTGTATGTGGAGGACAACATAATTTGCTTTTTAAACAATAAAATTGGCAGTTGTAGAAGGTGAAAAGGAAAATATTCAAGCGCAAGCACAGTTTTTTTTTTTTTTTTTTTTTTGTCGCTTAGTGTATATGTATATACATTTTATGACTGTATTATGGCAAGTTAACTAAATTAATATATATACACATATTTAGAAATTACCAGGTAATTATCACATCTCTAGGTTTAAGATGATACCATGATCAAATGACTAGAACCAGGCAATGATTAATATGACTCTAAAATACAAATATCAAATAAATGTTTATAAAATACAAAGATATACTTACAAACGTCTATCAAAATTTGGAGCAGGACCACCCAAATTCATATCAACATCTCCATCTGGATCGATAAGACGTGATTTACCTACACATTAAAAAAAAATTATTTTAATAAAAAAAATAATAAAAAAAATGTTAATGTAAATTTGTTAATACACTTGTTAACTTAGCAAAATTTTCAAATAGTGCTAACTTATCTATTAAGTAAATAATAGTTTTATAACTTCATTTACGGAGACTTCAAGCACCAAGGTGCCGTTCAGAACGCTGGGCTACCCCGATTAAAATGCTCCGGCTGAAGCATGAAGTTATAAAAAGGTTGGGTTTTTTTTATTTACTTTGTAGTTAATTTGTATACTTCATGGAATAAATATGAATAGTGCTAACTTAGTTTGCTTTCTTAAAATAATAACCCTTGAAGTGAAATCAGGAAGAATACAATATTTAAGATAGTGAAAAAAAAATAATAAAAATTTCTATAATATATAATATTTTGTTTATAATTTCTATCATAAAGATTTATTTCAGGGTTCCCACTCGATTTGAAAAATAAAATTCCCTAACTTTTCCAGGTCTATTTTTAGAAAATTCCAGTCACAAAATTTGATCCGCGACATAAAGAATAGCTCATGGTATAAAACAGAACATAGCTCGCGACATAAAAGACAACAAACATAGTAACGTGACTTGCAATATAAATTGAATGCTCAAAAAGCATTTTCCAGGTTTATATCATCATTTTTCCAGGTTTCTGAGCAATATTTACAATTTTCCCTGACTTTTTTCAGTAATTTCAAATTCCCTGACTTTTCCAGGTTTTCCCTGTTCTCCCTGACCCGTGGGAACCCTGTTATTTATAATTCAGCGGTTATTTACACAAAATAGTTGCTGAAACAAACATTTAAAAACAAAAAAATCATTAAAGCATGCAAAAAATTTTCAGATTATCTAGATTTTTTATTTTTCAAAAATGTAACTAATCTTGTAAGGATATCTTCATCATCATCTTAATTTATCATTAAAAATCTGGAATGACTCTATAAGACATTCTCAAAATTTAGTAATTAAGGTTGTTTAAATAAATTTAGGTGAGAGAAATCATTAAATAAACAAAAGGAAAATTCATTATGGGTTTTAAATATCAAGTTATATGTTGTTTAATAGATCATAACTCAGACAGTTTCAGGAAGGTGTGAACTGCCTGAAAAAATGTAAAATGTTGAAAAGATAGTGCCCCCCTTAACCTTAAAAAAAAAAAAAAAAAATCTGGAGTGACTCCACTCGACTTTCCGAACATTGAGTAATTAACAGTTTTGTAGATAAAGTAAAGAAAGAGGAGTTGTTAAACAAACAAAAAAGAGAAAACCATAATAGAGTGTTTGAGTATTTTTCTCCATATATTACACGATGTTTTATTCAATGCTACTGAACTTTGAGCCTGTAGATCATAATGATGAAGAATTTTTCGTTGTGTCCCTGTAAAAACCTATAAATGCTAGATTCACCAAAATGATTATATTTAGTGCAACAGTGATTTATAATATTCATATAATTTTTCAGCTCAATTGAATAAGGCGTTTAGATGCTATCACACTTTTAAAAATTTGGTCCCATAGGCCATAATAATGATAAAAAAATTTCCTGGTGTCCCTGTAAAAGAACTATAAGTGCTGTGCTAGATTCACCAAAATCTATAGGGTTTGTACTATGGTGACTTACAATATACGTACCAACATTCAGTTTATTCGAACAAAGCCTTTAGATGCTAGCGTGTTCACTCACAGACATACACACACATACTACATACATCATCGTAAAAATAGTGGAAATGGACTCAGGGACCTTGAAACATATAGAAACATCGAAATCTCAAATTCGGATTTTTGACATGATTACAATACTTTCCTCACTATAGTGTTCGGAAAGTAAAAAAGCAACTTTCTTGCCACTTACCTAAAAAAAAAAAAAAAAAATTGCACCCTTATTGCTTCTTTGTATTGAAGCACAAATTTGAGAGAAAAATGTGTATGACCATCAACACTTATTTATTTATTAGTAACACGCATAAGTAAAGAAAGTTAAAAAAGTATTTATATTATTATTATGCATACTCAAAACAGAATTTTTAAATAAGTGCAGATTTTAAATATTATATATGGTCTTAAAAATACAAAACTGCTCTTAAAAACTTAAAAAGTGTCTTTTGTGTGCGTCTGTGTGTTTTCTTTACTAGAAGCGCCCTGCTCTTTTTTAACTCTTTCCTTACCAGAGCGTACCCAAACGCCCGTACATTCAGATGACCGAAAGCGCCTGGATGTTTTCGTCCCCACTTGCTTCTTCAGTGTACCTGTCAAGAGGGTTGTCAAAGGGTGTGTCTGAAAGATAATCCTCTCTTTGTTAGCCTCTTCTCAGAAGAGGGATTTTTATAGAACTTTAAAAGGGAAAAATGAAAAATTTGTTTCTATCGCGCTTTCTTTTCCTGTTTTCTGAGCTGCTGTCGTTTTTAATCTTTACTTATTTTACTACTTATCTAGTGCGATATAATCATTTCGAATAATTTTTATTTAAAATACATTTTTTTATGTAATTATCTTAATTATGTATAGTAGAAAAAGAGGATTGACTATAGAAGAAGCTCTTCAAATAGTTTTTGATGAGGAAACGGATGAATCCGAATTTTCTGAAGGTTCAGAATTTGATAATGAAGATGAGCCAGATTTAAATGAAAGTATTGCATATGAGAATGACGCAGTTGTTAGTCAAGAGGAAATAAACGTTGAAGAAATTGATAATGAGCCTGAAGAGAATTTGATTAATTATAAATGGATTTCTAATGTAAATAATAATAATATTATATTAGAAAACTTTTCTTCATCATCGGGGCCTGTACATAATTTAATGCCGGGTTCATCTGTGCTTAGTTATTTACGATTGTTAATGACTGATCATCTGTGTGAGACTATCATGTCTAATACAAATAAATATGCGGAGTTTATCGAAAAGTCTCATAAGAAGAAAGATGCAAATTGGATGGCAATAAAAAATATCGATGAATTGTGGTGTTTTTTTTTTGGTATTTTGTTAGTCATGAGCATTGTAAGCATGCCTAGGATCACTGACTATTGGTCAGAAAGTGCTATATTAGGGAATCAAATGATAAAAAGACTGATGAGTAGAGGCAGATTTTTAAAAATAAAACATTACTTCCACATATCAGATAGAGAAAAGGAAATCCCAAATGATGCGGATTCATTTACTTATTCTCAGAAGCTTGAACCCATGTTTTCTTATTTGAAATCAAAGTTTCAGACACATCTGAATCCAAACCAGCATTTATCAATCGACGAGGCAATGATCAAATATAAAGGAAGGCTCAGTATTGTGCAATACATGCCTCTTAAACCTGCAAAAAGAGGTCTGAAAATGTGGATGCTTTGTACATCAAAAGAAGGTTATGTATATAATTTTGATATATATGGAGGAAAAAAAGACAACATAAGAAGGAGTGACAAAGGACTTAGTTATGATGTAGTTATGCACTTAATTAAGCCTCTTAAAAACAAAGGTCATGTATTATTTTTTGATAGTTTTTTTACAAGTGACCATTTAGCACATGATTTGTTAAAATCTGGTATTTATTGCTGCGGTACACTGATGAAAAATCGAAAAAATATTCCCCCTGAAATAAAAAGTTTAAAACTTACGAATTCTCATGAAAGCAAAAGCTATCAGTGCGAACAAAGCCCGAATATACTTTGCTCAGCTTGGTTAGATAAAAAGCCAATACTTCTTTTATCTACAAATTCATGTAATAAAACAACTTTGGTAAAAAGAAGAATTGGATCTGTAACTACAAGCGTCAATTGTCCCGTTTCCTTCGCCAATTACAATAAACATATGGGAGGAGTTGATCTGGCTGATCAACGAAGGAAATATTATACAGTTTCCCGCAAATCGAGCAAGTGGTGGGTATACTTATTTTCATTCTTGTTCGATACTGCAATAAACAATGCGTATGTTCTGCGTAAAATTACGAATTATCCTATGCCGAAAAAAAATGAATCATTGTATGAATTCAAATTAGAAATAATAGAGGAAATAGAAAAAACATTTCTTCAAAGAAAGCGCAAGTTCCCATTATTATCTCCCACACCATTTCACAACCATAAAAGGGTTAAAATTGCAGGAAGAAAGAGATCTTGCGTTCGATGTCGGGAGCTAAAGAGAAAAACTCAATCAAACAATAATATTCAAAGCACGTGGGAGTGTGAATTATGCAAAATGTGCCTGTGCAAATCATGCTTTAATTGTGAGCAAATAGAAGGGGATGCTGAAACATCTTAATGCTTAAAAAATTTTGCTCATTAAGAAAAGTTTAGAAATTTACATTTGATTGTAATTTAATTTAAATTTGATATATTTCTTAATAAAAAATGCTTTTAATATTACATATTATTTTTCTTTCTTTGTTATATATATATTTTTATATTTATTTGATTATTATTCAATATTTAACGTGAAATGTTAAAATGAAATTTATTTTAAATGAATCTGAAAATAATCATAAATAAATAAATAAAATAAAATAGAAACATAAATAATTTCCATTGAATACGAAGAACCCAGGCGACAATTATTATAAGAAACATAGTTTTTATAAACAGATAGATTTACTTGAAAATGTAATGAGTATTGCAATGCTTTATAGGATTTAAAAAAAAAAAAAAAAATCATGTTTTTCTATGGATTATCATTTCTTTATTGCAATTTTTGAAAAGGAATTGATTGTGCATATATATACGTATTTCTATAATATATAATAACATCCTATGTTAATAAATGTTATAGAAAATTGCAGGAAAATCGAAACAGAACAATCAAACTTAATGTAGTATGTTAGCTAAATAGTAAAGATAAAACAATAATAATAATAATATCAAAGCAAATTAATGAAAACATGCTAATTCACCGTTTTTCCAAGAGCATTGAAGGAACTGAGCATGCAAATATTATGGTTTTGAGTGTGTTCAAAATACACACACACACACACATATATATATATTAAAAATTCGCATGAGGTATTGATTTATTCAGGATGTCTGTAAAATATATTTGTTTTCATTTTTATTTTTACTTTATTTATTTATTTATTTTTATTAAAAATGAGTTAAAATGTATAATATAATATACAAATATATATGTGTGTGTGTGTTTGCATATATT